>OY282475.1:13991718-18862645 GCA_958295575.1 Leucania comma
ACGAGACATAGGTACACGTCGCAAGATGAATTTAGGATCTATGATATAACTATGGAGTTTCTTGCTGGTTCTTCTCCATAGAAAACGACCAATTGGAACCGTGCGCTAGCTTCTGACGTTTTATAAGTGCCCATGTAGACCTATGTGAAATAAACGCTTTTGATTTTGAGCTTTGAAAATATGTCAAATAAACGTTTACCGCCGGTTTTATACGAATTAAACGCGATCTAAATGTAAATCCGGGACTATTACTAAGTTTAATACCAAACCTAATAATGGTCCCGGAACTACATTTAAATCGCGTTTTGGAATAAGGTGGTTTAAACGTTGTATTAATAGTTCTGCATTCTTAGAATTATGATGCTTCGGATCTACTCTTCATTGAATCAGATGACTTTGAGAAAAGAAACGATTGGAAAACAATAAAATGGCTCGTCTAATTTAATGCCAGTATTTCTAGATAAAATAAAATCGAGTTCGAAATTAATTCCAGAAAACAGTCGCAGTTTAACACTCAACACCCACACAAAATAAAGGATCGATTATTCAATTAAATGTCTTGTTCTCCACATCGAGTATCGCATTAAACGTTAATGTCATTTTACATTGCAGAACTGCATGGAATAGATTACATTCTGTAATGAAAAGAAATTGTCGTCTAAATTGGAAAGTGTCTCCTTTAGGCCTGGTGCAGACGGGCGATGTTTATCGGTCACCGAATCGTATCTGAAGAGTTGTGATCTTGTGACTGAGCAGCAAAGTGAGTTTTAGTTAGTAAGTCTGGCACTTCTTGTTTTGAGTATCTTATCTAGCCAAAAAAAAATACTCTTGACTAAATATGAACAGTCGCACTAATCTCCAAGGACAAGTAACGTTTAAAAAGTTTTGTATACCAATGCTAGCCCAGACATGAAGGTATGGAGAAGTTTAAGTATGTAATGGTGATGACCATTCATTCTTCACAATTCTAAGTAAGTCAGATGCCAGAATATCAGACACCAGTCTTGATAGGAGGTAATTCCACTTATTGTGTGTATACATATATTGATAGACTATTTATTTATTTATTTAAACTTCATGTACAGTAGTGGTAAATATAAGGTATCACAATGGATTGCCCTTATCGCAAAAAGTGATTTTTTACAAACAATCTTTAGATAGATTTGACAGAGAAGAAGAAGATACACAGGTAGTTCGTGGCGTACTATTTACATATTATACAATACATATGTATTATATGTAAATAGTTATATGTATTTCACCTGATGGTAAGCAGTGATGCAGTCGTTGACAGTGAGGCGCACTAGTTTATTAAGAGCCTATTCACTCTAGCCTTGAGGACACCCGAATTATAATCGGACGGGAAGACCGCAGCAGGCAAACTGTTCCAGTTCCTTTTTGTACGCGGTATAAACGACGAGGCAAAACGCTTAGTCAGCACCGAAGTTTCAACAACGTGAGGGTGGATATATACCGTACTTTCTTTTCATAAAATAAACTCTTCACGTGAGTTATTAAAAGCATGTTATTAAATCGTTTTGTGAAAATATTGACAAAGTTCTACAAAAAGCAGGTTTGTTGAATAGTGTCGGACAACTGCTAACTCCTGGGCACGCGTAGTCCGATTTCCACCGACTCATCGCACCCGTCCTGCATTAATGCGTGTTCACTCGTTTGTTTTATCCATTTATCCAATTCACGCTTACGGTTGTAGTTTCAAATCGACTGGCATTTGATAGGCTTTCACGGTCTTTTTTGTGTCTGATTTTTTGGTCAAAAAATCTCATTAAACCAGCCCTTGAATACTGCAACAAAAAATCAGCTGCACTTCAGTAGTAACAAGTTTTTCCTCAACTTGGCTCAACCGCGACTGCGATTCCCGACGGTTAGGGAGTCGAGACGTGAAGCTTATCATGCATTGCTGCTTCGTAGACCTCCACATTTTTTCCACATTATCCTGTCCTCAACCAAGCCTAGCATTAAAGAGTTTCAAAAGACTAGGTACAAGACCAGCTTTTGATCTTTTCCCTAACTACGATTTTGTACTGTGCAATTAGCTGCTATGTATAATCTTTATATTTATTGTGAGATGAAAGAAAAGACCCACCATTATTGAACCGATTGTTCTTTAGACTAATAACGTCGATCGTCTGCGTCCTACCTACGGGTCCAGAATCTCAATGCGCACACAGGCCAGTTCCAGACGTTGCGTTTTGTTCTATTTCGCACGCGTCGTTTAATGTGCGCCTAACAATCACTTGCAGCTAGGCCGCTTAGTGATTTGTTACCTCCTCAATGGTTGCATAACGTGAACTAACCTAATTACAATGTACTTTTCCAGAAGGAGGGTAATGTTCTACTTTCTTAAGTCTCAGAAACATGAACTTAAAAACTAAAGTAATCAAGCCTGGAGACCATAATGGACATGATTTTTGTGGACCTTTTTTTGAGGAGGGAAATTATCTAATGACTTCTGCCGTTTTAGAGTGGAGTGAAAAGGCCTGTCAGACTCTAACTGACTAAAACCCAGTTGTGTCTTTCAGATGCCTTTTGCGTTCTGAGACCACAGTATTCTTTTCAAAAATTCCCCGTGACATTAGCGGGTATCTTTCTACTAGAAAAGTGACGTAAGGAGGTTCATTACTTTCCAAATAAGATATTGTTTTGCTACTTTGCGAAATAATCAGGTCCAATCAAAAACACATTACATAATACAAAAAATAGACCGTTTTACAAGTAGGTACTTGATTGTATAAGCTCTGAAAATGTTTCAAATAAGTATACTATCTTTGTAAAGCTCAGCGAGCTTTTAAGTCAGGTGAAACGATTTTCAAATAAACTTTACTGCACAGCTAAATCTAACAATACAGAACTTTCTACAACATCAGCACTTCAGCGGTAAGAAACACATTTACTACAAAAATCCCGAAATAAAATGAACAATTACATTGTCTGGGCACCTATTGTCACCACTGTAGATGTCCTGGCTACAGGAAACAATTTTATTTGCTCGAGCTAGCGATGCGGTGACATTTTTCTTCTTCTATTTTGTGCGTTTCGCGTGCGTTGCGTGTTTCGTCGACGACATTGAATGAATACGTCTTTTAGTTCATTTTGCTACAGTTTAGATTAATGTATCTAGGTACAATGGACGAGAGATGTTGAAGTGAAATATGGTGGGTGATTCCGAAAAGGTCGTCGAGATTCCTGAAGAATAGTGGAGTGGAGATATCTTATTTTTTGGAGAGTGGCTCTGGTATAGAAGGGTAAATATATGGTAATTTTATTTTTATTAAAAGTATTATGCGATGAGCTTGTAGTGAATAGAATATATAACTTTATTGGACACCAAATTATTAAAAATATCACAAGCTATGGATACAATGAAAAAATCTATGAACACAATGGCGCTCATATAGCTGACCGCGATATCTACTAGACAACCTTAAGATGGACTAAAAGAACTTAAACCTTTTAATTAAACTTTTGTTCCAGCCATTACTGTCCCACTGCTGGCAAAAACCTCTCCAAAGTCCTTCAAAACATTCTTCTCCCATGCCATCTCTCATCTCTGAACAAGCTCTCGTGGTATGAATCTAAATTACCCCACCAACTCAATCTGGGCCTGTAGGAACCATTACGTGGACAGTCTTGCACAGCCTTGATAATGAATGTGGCTGACGTGACCTGCCCAATCCCATTTGAACCTGGTAACATTTTTGCCCACGTCTATGCTTAATGTCCATTTTAAAGCGTAGCATGTTATTACCTTATTCGGTATTCTTTTTACACCCAGAATGCTGCACACCACAGTTCTCTGGCAAACTCCAAGGTGTATCATAGAATCACGCATCATAAGAGACTGAGGCTCCAAGTATTACGGAATCCTATTAGGGTACCGATTCAAATAGGCCAAAATGTGGGATTGTTGGAAAAAGTCACCACTCAAGAGTTCTTCTACCCAGATTGGGAGAAGTTGTTTGACAATTAAGCATAACACAGCATCAGCCTTTCAATGTTCCCACCGTTGAAATTCAGGCCTCCTTTCTGGGAGAGGGAATAGGCCGTAATCCACCACGTGGGCCCAGTGCGGGTTGGTGAAAGTCACATATTATGTTCGAATTTTTGGTTCTAGGACATGCCGGTTTCCTTTAAACTCTGAAAAATATGCAAAATGTTATGGAGGAAATCTTTCACAATTTTTTTTCAATTGCCAATGATGGAAGTTTTCCTTATCACAAAAATATTAAAAACGCGAAAGTTTATGAGTGTGTGTATGTTTATTACTTCTTCACGCTCGAAAGCCTGAATGGATTTTAATTAAACTGGGTACACGGGCAGCCCATGTCCTGGAACAGCACACTTGGTATGATTTTATACTATCACGTGGACGAAGGCTGTGGTAGCAGCTAATCTTTATATTAATGTATAATTCTTTTGAACGTGTGTTGGTCACCTTCTACGGCTTGACCGATTTGTATGAGTGGATTCCTAAATGGTTTGAAAATACAATTAAACCCGGTAGTTGTCACTGCAATCGGGATCTCATTTTGTTTGCTTACGATAAGCCACTTATTATATTAGGGTTCCGTACTTCAAAAGGATAAAACGGAACCCTTATAGGATCACTTTGTTGTCCGTCTGTCTGTCCGTCCGTCAAGACACTTTATCCAGGGAACGCGTGGAGATATCGAGTTGAAATCAAAACTGTATACTTAAATCTGCGATCCCTGGATGATGTAAAAAAAATCAAACTTCTAAGTTAACTACAAAAAAAGTTACGGCCGCTTATGCCACAAAATAACGTATATTTTGACACTTAAGGGAATCAAAATTCATAGGGTTTTTACCGTTGACCTAGAATCCTAAAATTTGGTATGAAGCAAGGTCTCATAACACAACAATAGGAAAAATCAGAAAACTGTGTAGTTCACCAAAAAAAAAACTGTTTTTGCAATTCGGAAAAATCTTCGAGACTCGATTCGAGAATGAATTACTTTCATAGGTAGGTTGTACGGACTCGCACTTGCCTGATTTTTTAATTCTAAACCAGCTAACAAGGAAAAACATCGAGAAAAACACAATTGTTATTTGCAATGCATGTTTGGTGCAGTCTGGTAATTTTGAACAACTGAACATTGGTTCCCGACACGAATGTCGCCGATGTGAAGTGCTGCTCGAAAACTGAAAGTATCTATAGAAGGGAATCTGATAGACACTTCGGGACTTCGATTGCTGCATCATTATTGATACAGATTCGGTGTTTGTTTGGTTTATTTCGTATGATGCACAAAAATAAACCAACCACACACATATTCATGGTGTTATGACATTACAGTGTAGTCATGAAATTAAGTTTTCGACACACTTAGTCATTAACCCGCTCTTACCCCTACAGTTTTTGTCTCTATTACACACTAGTGCGAAAAAGTGTGGCATTCTGACCCTGCTGCAATTACATATATATTACAAAGGTGATAGTTGGAATGTATGTATGTTTATTACATTGAGCCTATAGGTAGATCATGACCTGGATAAGCACCTATGTTTTTTTTTTTTTTCTTATTGTAGGTAAAATCATCCAATGACAAATCCCGCCCTTGGGCGGAGCGGGAAGTAGTGTCAGACTCTTACTGACTAAAAACCTACCCCGTTCCTTCGTAGCCTATCGTGCCGGGGCCGAGCATTCCTTTCGGAAATAAACCCATGACCCCAGTAGGCTTCGACCCTGCCTGCCTGCAGTTAGCAGGCTGGGCCTCTCCTTGAGGCGCGCGGAAACAGAACGCGCCGTCGACGACTTGGGCTCGGTCCGGTCGGTTACCGGACGATCGGACAGCGTGCTGGATAAGAACCTATGTACATTTTTTTTTTATCCACATTATTTTCTATCTTCACATGTGCGAAGCTGCTGTAAGAAGAAAGTTTATTATATTTATTGTATTAAGCTGGTCACGTAACAGCTCCCTATAAGGGGTATGACAAAGAATCCGCGAGAATTTGTCACTCACAATAATTTTACTGGTTCCAAAATTTTGGAGATATACCTGTTATTTTTAAGTGTGTTAAGAATAGTCGTTTTATACATGTATAAAACGACTATTTTACCTAAGCTACGGTTACTGCTATTTCTACGCTTAAAATCTACTATGTTAAAACTTTATCATCATTTCACTATTATTTCGATTTATTTTGGAATAATGCAGCGTGTCTGCTGTCATTTTTGAGATGACAACAAATTTTACCTTCGCATGAGGAGGATAGTTAGCCTCTGGGTGCCGCATAACCTCACCGATGCTCAGAAGCAGGCCCGTGTGGAGTGGTGCCGTGATATGATTAAAAAAACTTGAAGCAGGCTTGTCTCGGCGTGTTAACGACATTGTGACAGGTGACGAATCCTGGATTTATCAATACGATCCAGAAACAAAGCGTGAGTTGACCGTTTGGCTGTTTCAAAACGAACCAACGCCTGCTAAAGTGAAGCGATCGAGAAGCGCAGATAAAATTTTGCTTGCTAGTTTCTTCACTTTGACGGGGTATCTGATTTCCAGGATCAAAGCAGCTTCAACGCCGAATAGTATACCATAAAATGCTTGCAACAAGCGATCGAACACCGGATTCCGAGGGGTACTGCTTCACCATGACAACGCGTCCGCGCACTCAGTGCTCAAAACGACGGACTTCCTGGACACCACACTGGTCAGAGACTTGGGGCACCCACCTTACAATCCTGATCTGGAACCGTGTGAAATTTTTTATTCCCTAAAATAAAATATCGCTAGCAGCGTTCGAGAAGGCCGTAGAAGAAGCAGTCTGCGGTGGACTGGATAAAATGTTCTAAAAATTGGTTCAGTCGCATGAAACTTTGTTTAGAGGCTGGCAGAGAGGTCTTTGAAAAGATTTAATAAAAAAAAATTATCCATAAAAGTTAGTTTTTTAGTTTCTCAAAACTTTCTGAGTGTCTCACGTAAAATAAAACTCAACAACTCTTTTCTAACACAACTCGAAATTTTTAAATTTTTCATCTTTCACACAATACATCTATCGTTTTTCTGTTCTTTTACTTCCTCTATAACCATTCTCAATCTTACTCATCACTTGCCTACTTATATTCCTCATTCTTAAACATATCTATATCACACATTTGGCACCAATGAATAGATTGTTGAGGACGTATAAAGATCTTCATTCACGTTCTAGTAGCGTTGACATCTTTGCCGGCAAGCCATTGCAATTTCGCAAGCATTTGTTATTGACAAACAGTGATGACAATTAATATATATTTTATGGCTTACTTAATCACTTATTATGTGTTTATTATGTCATTAATTCCGTATTTTCTTGAGATTATGCCGTATTAGATTTAATAACTTTTTTTTTATTTATGTAGTTTTGTTTTGTTTTATGCTTTAGAACTGGAAATGTTATGATGTGCACACTTGCAAGAGACAAATTCACTCTAGATATTAAGTTTGATTTAAATAAATAAAAATGTACTAGTGAATAAGTCGTTAGTGTGCAATAAATAAATAAATAAATATCATTACTATTGATTTGCACACAGATTTATTTTTCTGGTGAGTATGTAGTTTTTCCATGTTGTCATGAATTATTTCCATGTAAACTGTTGACGGCACGAGATCGAATCCACTCATGTTTCTCAGCGTTACCTTTCTCAACCGACAAATAAGTGAAATAATTTAAACGCTCCATAAGGACACTCGTCAAAGCAAATCTACTGAATGGGAATAATGGAGAATACTCGACGGCCCATAGCCGGGGAAAGGAGTGCTTATTTCTGTTTTTATATTTCATTATTGGCCCTCTCATCTCATATTGCACTCCATTCGGATTCATAGAGGCTGCTATAAAAGATTGAAACGCGAGAGGGGCATTTGAATGGCGTAATTGCAAGTGCACTTTTTTTTTAATTCAATTCCTGGCGGCCTCCGTAAAGGTGGAATGCACTTCATTGATATCGCTTTAAAGTAATGAGTTTTTTTCATAATTCGGTCCCCTTTTGTTTGCTGCGGGACGATTTATGTTGAGCTTTGCGAACCGGATCAGAGAATTTAATGGGAACACATTACAATATATTTAGCTGATATTTTTATATGTAAATATGTTTTTGCCAAAAGAATAATTTTCAAAGTTATTTTATAGGTAGGTACAATAACTTTGAAAATTATTATGTTTGCTATATAATTTAGTTTATTTATGGTGACACGGAATGTAAGATATGTATACTCGTATATATTATGTGAATATACGTTTATTGAACCTACCCATTTATTCTATACGTATAATGAATCTGTATAAAAATCGTTTTTGTACGTCAAAAATTTTTCCGAAAAAATATATGTTTTTAACATTTTTGCTCATGACAATTATCCTTGTACTGCACCTATTGTACTAGAACTATTTATTTACTCTTCATGGGACTAAAGATACAAAGCTACATGTTGATTTATCTTTATCGTAGTTGCAAGCATGACTACTGCTTAGGGAGTTCTGATTTTGATTCCCAGAATGTTCAAAAACGTCATTAAGTACTTGTTTACGGAGACGCGGCGCGTTGGGCGTTTGTCGTACATTGCAGCAGCGGGCCGCGTCATCGCACACGCAAACACAAACATATGGCAATGTACAACGACCGCCCAACGCGCCCCGTCTCCGTAAACAATGCCTAAGAATTCCTGTTTGTCCGGAGTTTGGAAGTTGGTGCTGTGACACCCCCGAGCTTCGAAAAGCACGTTAATCATGCGCCTGAACTCTCTCCGGCCTGACCGTATCAGAGTAAAGATACAGAGATTGCGCGATCATATCCTGCGTATTTGGCTAAACTCCGTTCAAGTTGGTCACGGTTATCGAAACTGGGCTGGGAGGATTATGACAACATGGTTTTACAATTTTAAATTTCAGTGTAAGGAATACTGAATGACGATTAATCAATTCTCAAGCAAAATCTACAGCTCCTTAGCCTTTTCCCAACTAAGTAGCTTAAGGTTGGTTTCCAACCTAACTAGATGCACGACCAACCTAAACAGGAGCGACTGCTTAACAGACTTTCAAAACATGACACTTAGTAGTTACTGGGCAATATGAAACTGCATGGATATACTGATAGCCAGACTTTCTGGCGTATGACAGCCTGACGATCGAGGAGATCTTCGACGAAAAGTAACTGTCAAAGCTCTGTGAGTGACAACCGGAACTATCGGCTTTACGCGCTTTCCGATTCACGGAGCGTCACTAATGTCCTAGAAAAACTTAGATTACAACATTAGCAGGAAAAAAAAATGTTTTTCTCACATTAAACTGCATTACAGAGTAAAGAGGTAACCCCAGTAAGTTATCCTTAACATGCCTATCAATGTACGCGATTATTACTTTTATTTTTTTACTTTTTTTATTGCTAATTATTTTTTATTTATTATTTTTTTTATTTATACGGTGTACGGGTACTATAAAGAAAATAATAAATAATTTGATTTAAGGAAAAATGCGTGCTATGGAGCGCAGCATACTATGTGTTAAATTAACAGACTACGTTCGAAACACTACACTGCGCTCCAAAACACAAATCGTTAATGTGGCTCAAAAGGCTGCCCAACTTAAATGGGACTGGGCAGGACATGTCTGCCGCATGTCTAACGAGCTGTGGGCCCGTAAAACACAAGATTGGTGGCCGGACACAGTGACTCGGGGCCGCGGCAGACCACGAAGGAGATGGCGGGACGAATTGGATGTCTTCCTTGGGAATTGGAACGAGAAAGCAAGTAACCGTGATACTTGGAAAGAATGGAGGGAGGCCTTTGCCCAGCAGTGGGACAGTAAATAAAATAAAGATCATAATTTTCCTATTGTAAATAAATCATGTAGTTGTATATATTTTATTTCCACATTTAAAGTAGCTTTTTGCCCACTGTTAATTTCATTCGCTTTTGTTTATTCGGGGACAAATTGTTTTCGCTTTTCACGTTTTGTGAGCTCGACACTCGAGGCCGGATTACCGATTTTTATGGGATCGTATAAAAATGTGTTCGGCTTAGGATTTAAACCTTTTTTGTCGTATCGTAACTTTCATAATGGTTTAGTACGCCTTTTACTCAAGCTTAGTTTGTAAGTACCGCCGCCGCTTTTGGATTGGATAAGGGATATTTTTATTGAGCTAAAATCCGTCGTTTTGCCCAAAATTATGTTGGTAATGTTGTTAAAATAATACGACTTGCAGGAAATTCGGATTTCGATGGAATTTGGTATACGAATAGATCATGTCTTGAAATAGCACTTACATATAATACTTTTTAACCAGGGTGTATATTCCATGAGGATAATTTCCTACTATCATATGTGTCGTCAAACAAATGACCATTATTGTCAAGAAACACGAAGTAAAGATATAATCATTTTAGAATTTTTTTTAGCTATTTTTCGAAATATATGTGGACAAAAAACTGCCTCTAAGTATCACTTAGATTTGCACTACTTTGCCGTCACAACTATTATTCCACCAGTACAATTTAAACCCAAAATACTATTAGCCTGTAAGGTTTTTTCCAGGAGATGACGAGGAAAATGAGCAATTACACGACGGCGGTGGCTCGACTTAAACGCCTAATGAAATTTAGAGTATGCCGAATGGAAACCGACGACTGTGGAGTAGACTTTCGTTGTAATTTTTTTTTTCGTAACGTTTGTTTTCGTGTTACTAATTTGAAAATAAATAAATTCATCTCATATCTTAATATGGGTTCAACTTTCTCAGGAACGATTTTTTTAAGGTACTTGCTTTATATAGAAATTATACGTAAAAGACATTCCTTTCCTAGTTTTAAAAACTCACTTTTGATGTTTGAAATAATTTATTACATTGGGTTATTTATTCTACATGATTATTTTGTTTACATTTTCAATGTATTAGTACCAAAGTACATGAACAGATATATTATTTTTATGTTCTTTCGATTTTCATTCATCACATAAGTAGTTACTTGATCTTTACCACCTCCACCCCTTTCAATGTCTCCACATCTTCATACCATCAGCCAGCAACTCTAGAATTCAGGAGCACGGAAAATTATCCTTAAATACAATTAAAGTGTAAAGCAATTTATTTTAATTTTAATCCGCGTCTATCCGCCATCTTGCGCGAGTCTTTGAACCCTAATAACTGGCGTTAATATTCACAATTTCGGATAACGTATATTACTATAACGACATAAGCTTCTTAGTATATAATTATTGAAGGCCGTAATATGTATATTTAACGAAATAAAGTGTCGGACAAACCTATAAAGATATCAGATTAACTTCAACGCTCGCATACAACTCAATTATGATAATCCCGATTGTCATTTCGTTCATATTTAATTAACGTTTCAATGTTAACAAATAATAAATGACGAATCGATTCGCAAATGAATTTAGCGTCCCCTTAGCAGTTGGTTTGGTCATCAATCATAACCTATTACCTATTTGTGTTCATATTACGTCGACACTTGAGAAATATTGAGTCACAGAGTGGCAAGTTTCTATACAAAAACTTTGACTCACTGCGCGTTTGCACATTTGTAATGTTCTGTAATTCCTTTATATTGACTATTGCCGGTTAGACCTTGCCATACTATGTAAGTGTACTGACACAGTTTGCTCCAGTTGGTAGCCATTCAGCAAAGAGAGGAAAACGATTAACTGCACACAATATTGAGGGTGAAAATGCATCTTTTATTTTGTCAAGTTGATTTATGAGGAGTTAATACTTTTAGGGCAATGGGGTATATGGATGCACATAAATTAGATCTAATACGAAAACTGACATCGTATCTCAGGGCAGACAAAAATAATATAAAAGGTGGTTTTTATTATTTTATTGTAGTTATATTCAAGGGTGAAATTCAGCTCAAGAGCACCTGTTTCTAGATCCTTAGCTACCAGCGTTCGTGGTTAGACTATCTCGTTAAATTATCATCTTTTTATCAGGGAAAAAATCTTAATAACATTTTCAAGAATACTAAGAAATAACTAGATTTTTTCCACTAAACAAAATGCAAACTGGGAAGGGCAGCAATGTGGCATTATCCGAGAGGAATTTCATTACGATGACAATGTTGGCAAGTTCAATTTTCTCGGGAGATAACGAACGTAGCTGAGATTGTTTCAAGTTTCTAAGTTGAGGCCACTTTGACCCCTGGTCCGTGAACATCGCCAACATTCTCATTAGACGTCCACAAAAGAATACTGTTTTGTTTAAAAGAAAAATAAAAACACAACTGAATATTTAAATGATTCCGATTAAAAACGTTTTGTGTCGACTCACAGCTTTTTATTTGTGGCAGCGGTGGTTTCTTTGGATTCCATTTGTAATGTTGAAATATATTTTTCTTGGAAAACTGGTTTGGAAAAGTGGTTGCCTTGTCAATCAATTAGAGAACTTTTTACGTTTATTATGTAGCTTTTAAAAATGACTATTGAAAATGTTTCGTATTTAATACAACTTGAGGCACTTTCCTAAGACATGGTCAATAAAGTTTTAGCTAAGAGCTACAAATATTGTTTTATATTATATAGCACTGGATCACACCACTCGACACCCTAGTGCTCACATCTAGAGTTATTTTTTTTTTGTAACCACTCTACCTTAATGAAGTTCTAATACAAAAAGTATGTATATATCGATACCAATTCTTTCTCATTGATATATAGATCACGACCATCATATAGATGATCTTTTTCTACAGCTCTTACTTTCCTCTAGAAAAATTAGCATTTTTCATTGGCATTACCTACTAAAAAACAATTATAATACCGGATCAAGTTTTTTAAATTAACTTATTGTTGTTGTTATAGATATAATTATAATGTTCTACGTACCACTTGTGAACTCGGCCAATTTCAACATTATGATTAAAAATTAAGATATAAAGAATTTCACGATATACATTACTAGTCGGCAGTGGTGTAGTTACCAAAAAAAATTGTGAACGAACCACAGTGGTGTCATAACAATTGACTGATTCATCTTTTTTGTAGCCATTTCAGGGGGGGCGGGGGGCTAAAAAGGCCACTTTAGCAGATCTGTATTCGGATAATAATATGAATGATGTCAAAAAAGAATTGGCAGTTCATATTGTTATACGTAAACAATATTCAAATTAGGTATGATTCTGCAATGCAATTCATCTATTTCACAGTTTTTTTGACAGACGAGTCTAAATAACAGCGCATTCGTAAGATTTTATGAATTTTAGCAGAATTGCTAAAAGATCGTAAGTATGACAGGAATTCAGGAAATGAATTGCTAAATGTGACCTTTTCAGACCCACAGTACCTACTATGTTTTCTGCAATTCAATTGGTACCTAAAGCCTAACCTAAACCTCCTCAATTTCAACTTCAGTATATTATAATCTTAGCACATACCTACCCCAAATATGTAGATAGTACGGTACGCACACATTAACACAAACACAGCCGGCTGGCATTCCGTGCCGTTCCATTATAATTGCATTAATTCCTCGGCACACTAATTACGATAGCTGTTAAATCATTGTCCACACAAATTGCTTTGACCGCAGGAATCGCTTAAAGTTACAAGAGGACTGTTTGACCGTGACGTGATATGGAGTTTATTGGCTTGAGCCCGGCGTTGGGATTAGAAAACAGAATAGATATGTACATAGGCACTCGTATGTACCCATGTTGCGTTCTAGCTGTGACCACAACAGTGATTGTGTAGTCCAACACAAATCATAGTTACAGTAAGTTAAACAGAAATGATTGCCGAGAAGTTGATACATAAATATTTATATTTTTACATATTATTTATTTTTACATATTATTTTTTCTTCCTTACGTGTGACCGATTGAAGGATGAAATTTTGTGTGTAGATTAGGATAGAGTAGGGTAGAGTAGGGTAGTGTAGGGTACAGTAGAATCTATGTACAAAATTTCAAAACTGTATCATGAATACTCACAAAGTTATAAGCTAAAATATTAAAGTACTAAAATATTACCTAGTTGGCCGCACAAATACGTGGTCATGGTGGTCGTGGTGGTGGGTGATTAATGATTTGTTTTGCACCCGCACCCGGCTGTGCACTGGCACCTAATGCCCTCTATGTCCTGGCGTGACCTGTGTTGTACTTAGTGTCAGTGGTGATCAACTTGTCCTTTTTTTAAATATTTTTGGGAGAAAATATATCATGGTGTAAAAATTATTGGAATCGATTCAGTTACTGATTCTGAACAAACTATATTGAGATTTCTCATATACTAAAAATAATATTGTATATAAAAATAAATTTCTTTTAGTCATGTCATCCCACGTGAACAGTGGGGCCCATTTCGCGAATTTTATTGTATTTGTTATTGACAAGAAAAGGTTCTTTTGAAAGAAACATTAAAAAAAGTTGTGCAGAAAATTAGAAAGTTTCAGAGAACTATGACGACTATTTAATCTTCACACGTTTGACAGTTCAAAACTAAGATAGGACAATGTCTATGGGGTCAGCTAGTTTTTTTGTTTTAATATAAAATAAGAGAGAAAATTGAGTCATAAAATAAAGCATAAAGAGTTTATGTCTCACATCCCAAACGACTAATCTGGTTTGCTTTATTGTATAATTCATCATTCATTCATCTATATATGAATGATATATTTTATATATTTAGGGTGTAATTTCCGCAGCCCTGGACTACTGGTAGTCCTGGTTATAACTCCCGTATACTTTCTATGAGAGATACTATCGTAGATCCTGATTGATGAAATGACGGATGTCCTCGAATCCGGAGACACTAGACCCTTTTAGGAGAGCTGGGAGAGGGCGTTACCCGCTCTTCTCTGACGCCCGATGCACCTAATATGGGTGGAAGAGCACTTATTATGTTCCATTTCACATCCCAAGACTCTGCACTCTGAACATGGAAGGAACCACAGACGGCAGTGACATGTTACTTCCAAAAAGAGGACACTGGGATGCTTACTAAACCAGTGTATGCCACGCCATGTCCTCCGGACAGTAGACGCAATGATGCCACCGAGCATCCGACTCCCTGTTTGTGTGACTCAGTCACTCCACGAAGCAGCCATGCCCCAAAAAGATCTGTATCGCCCGAAAAATCAAGAAGCTGTACTTTCTCCTGAGCCAGCGATTGCGGAACACTAGCAGTGCCTGCTTTTTCGCCACTAAGACTTGACGGAGCGCTGAACAGTCACCACAACAGTCTAATGCTCAGCGTCTTCGCCATGTCGGGCTATCGCTGAAATGTCGCGAGTGTTACTGCTTCCAGGTCCCCGGTCGGGATCCTTCAGTACACAAGCTGAGTTACTACAGATTTCTCTCTCTCTGACGGCCATCGCTCTCTGCTGCTCGCTGCTCTTCTTTGCTTTATGTAGTGTATTGTCAACTGAAAACACTGAGAGACAGACAGAGAGAGACATTTTTTATTACATTGATCAAAACCTAGGAGGTTAAAGTGGGATAATGCTGTACTGTACTCTACTTATATACTGGTTGTACATCGGTCTCTATGACTCAAATTCTCCAATGCTAGTTGAAATCTTTTTGATTGATTACTCTAGCAATTTTACCACAGTGCCGTAACAAAATGATATTCTATCAGCATTAATGATTGTCAAACTCAAAAATGTTTAACATTTATGTCATATGAAATTTCGCTTTTAAAGTGATATTTAATGTCACTTTATGTTAAGCCCCAGAACTCTGGCTTTCCTAGCTAGATACCAGTAACTTACACGTTAAATAAAAACAGTTTTGCTCGTATTTTTTTAAGCAGAGAGTAAATTATGTACGTAATATCACCGACCATAAACATAGAATACAGTATATTTTTAAATAATAAGAGCACAGAGAAAAAGCGGCCAGGATCTAGCTTTTTATTCTGAAAAGAGTTTTCATTTCGCTGTTGCTGTTTTTGCAAAGCAAAACTAGCTTCGGTTGCAGCATCGGACATGTTCGGAGCTATGTTGCTTTCGCGAATCATATCCGCTTCCTATTCAGGTATAAAAATACTGATATTTTCTTTTAAATCCGAATTATACTAGCAAACAGATCTACTCTATGGTCACTTTTTTCTTATCAACTGCTACTACTGCAGCTTCGGTTCTGTTCATCCCACAAGGTAAAATAGTAGTTTATCGAACTCAAATTGATACCCTGAAATCGCACTACGGGTTGCAGCAGACTGCGAAAGAGAGCGAAAAATTAGGAATATTAAACGGACAATGAGGGAGACTTAATAATCTTAATAATGAACCTCAGTGACAGTGTAGATTTCTCTGATTAAAAATATTGTAACAGTGGGTTCACAATATTTCTATTCAAAGAATATTACGTTTTAAAAGTATTATGTTTCCATTGAGCAAGACCGTAGAGGCCCAGCAGGGCTGAAGCCTACTGGGGCCGTAGCCTATGATGAGATTACCTCCTAGTCCTGCAATTAAATATTTTTTGGAACTATTAATTCAGAAAATTATGCTATATTTATTGTGCTCACCTACTACATTGTACCTATATGTTATGGTAATTTATATTCTCAAAAGTAAATAATGGCTATAAAAATTGATTTAGTTATTCGATTAGATCTACTAAAAAATATTGAATATTTAGTTAGCTATAAATTGCAATTGTATCACGTAAACAAAAAACAAGACTCGCTTTGGTACACTTTTTGCTTTTTACTTAGATATGACGTCACATGCCCTCTACACATTTGTACTCTTGAACTTTGAAGCATTTTATCCTTGCAAATTCTTATTGATTTGATGAAGCAAAAAATACGTTTCCATTATTTATTGACAATCTGATTGACAGGTTCAATAGAATTATTATCATTTTTCTTACACGCAAACTAAATGTCCTTCAACAAAATAAACATATTTAACTTCATTCTTACATCCAGTGGCAACGTTTATTTAGTCGTCCAGCCAGTTGATTTACTCTTGTTATAAAGCCCACATAAATAGCTAATGCATGAATGTAAATCATGAACTTACCTACGTATTGTCCAGAAGACCAATATTGGAAAAGCACTCGACTACACGCTAACGAGATGCGAAGTCTAATGAACTTGAAATCCTGCGCTTCCATTTTGTATAATGGACACAAACGTGGAACTACGAATGACTGAGTTAATAGCTGAAATAAAAACGCCTATTTTTATAATATATTATCAAGAATTACCCTATCATCTAGAAGGAATGAAAAATAGACTTAATAGTTCTATAAAGTAATTTAGGTACCCACCAATTACCGTCGTTAAATATACAATGCAGAATATTTCTGCGTATAAAAGCATAAAATGTACTTATTGTGAGGGAATTTCTGCAAAAGTAGTTCCCTCATTAGAGATAATTCTTTGATGGTCAGAAGTAAGTTAACACCAAGTAATTAGGGTTGCGCATATAATAGCTGACGTAGATATACAATAGTTTGTTGATTAACGTCCCGGATAGTTTGATCTGGTAGCATAATTACACTACTGCACCTGGATTAAGACTGTGTTCTGATTGCGTAACCATATCTTAGGTCAGAACAATAGGTTTAATAACCTAGCACATCACTTAGTCCACGGCTTTTGTTGTATTTTAAATATAGTTAAATACAACGACGATATGGCTAAAATATATTCACTTTAGTGAACTTTTGGAAAAAAGAGAGAATGCCATCAAGGAACGTTGGAAAAAAACATATCTAAACAGTAAAACTAAAAGCGCTCTTCATTGTGCTCGCGTTGACGTTGAGGGTCACAGGAATCCAAAGGATGTGAAATGCACGAGACTGGTAGTTGTAGCAAAACTTGGAGGAGACCTATGTCCAGCAGTGATGACGATTCCCAAAATGATGATAGTGATACAAAATTACAGCAGTAGCTTATAAAGAGATGGTCTTTCTGTTTTTGTTTTCGTTATTGATTTTTACTCGTGATTGTAGACATAATATCCTATCTCCAAACCTTAGACTTCCCAAAGCAAGAGAGAATAGGATGCAGCCGCTTCCTTCTGCGAAGCAGTAATGCTAGCATAGAAGATAGCTACAGCCGTGAGGTAACGGACATTCTCACGTCCCAGCACCCACGACAGGAGATGTACCGAGCTATGCGAGTCGTAGGGCGATCCCTGGCCACCATAACACCGTAGCCAGCAGAGCCGATGCCCATTAGTGTCACGAGGAATTAAGAAACTGTGGTCCTAGAAGGCGCAGAGCAATTAAAGGACACTGGCTCCACGCTAGAGTGGGAGAAGGTTTCCCATTAAAAAAAGTATAGATCGTACTCACGTAGATTCAGATCTTACGTGAGTACGATTTATATTTAGTCCTTGCACACATGCACGATAAGCGCGTGGCGATGCAACGCCGGGGCGAGGTATGGCGGAAAGAGTTCCGGAGGGATCTCATGGTGAAATGGCGACTGCGACTGTCGCAACCCAGTGCTGGGCACGCCTTAATTATGGCGGTAAGGCCCCTCTTTGAGACGTGACTGGAAAGACCTCACGGCGTCCTAACCTTCCGCATGACCCAGGTTCTCACCGGACACGGTAAATTCGGGAGGTTCCTGTTCCGGATTCGTGCGGAAACGACGCCCGGGTGCTACCACAACGTGGACTGCCCGGAGGACACGGTGGAGCACACGGTCGAAGTGTGCCCCGCTTGGGCAGAGCATCGCCGTGTTCTCGTGAGGGCGATCGGCAGCGGCGATCTCTCGCGCCAGGCCCTGGTACGGGCCATGGTCCGGAGTCAGGAGGGATGGCAGGCGGTTGCTTCCTTCTGCGAAGCAGTAATGCCGCGGGGATTCCGATTCCGATCCTGATTTCCAGCCAACGTAGGCGCGGGCTTGCGGACGGCGAGCTATGGGTAGCTCGCTGTCCGACCGTTCGGTAACCATCCGGACCAGGCCCAGGTGGCCCACTCCTTGAGGCGCGCACTGTTCCCGCGCGCCTCAAGGAGTTGTCAGCAAACTGTAGAGACCCAGCCTGCTAGCTGCAGGCAGGCAGGGTCGAAGCCTACTGGGGCCAAGGGTTTGCTTCCGAAAGGAAAGCCCGGCCCTGGTATCCAAGGCCACGAAGGAACGGGGTGGGTTTTTAGTCAGTAAGAGTCTGACACTATCTCCCGCTCCGCCCAAGGGCGGGAGATGTCATTGGATGATTTTACCCATCACCAAAAAAAAAAAGTACGATTTATATTTGACAATCAGCTTTCATCACTGTTTCCACGCCCAAATATAGCTCCAAATGCGTCCTCTATAAACCGAACCTTCACAGCTCTGTGTACTATTTCATCAATTGTGATGACGCGTTCCGATGTGCTTTCCGTACAACGTAAGCCCCGCAATGCGTTTGTGGCAATGAGTTGATGGTTGTAAGCAGGATTATACGGTTAAAATGTCCGATGGCTACTCTGGTATTGACGAAACGCCAATATTTTATGTGCCAGCTTATGGCTGTTTGTGTGCCAAAAACATAATGTGATAATTAATATTCATTCACTTAATAGCTTTATGCTCGTTCAACGTGATTGGATCGAGGATGCTTATTTTGATAATGTTTGTTTATTTGTACGTTCTCTTGCTACAGAAAACGGGTCGTTGTTCCATAGGCCATAAGGTTATATGGTTCAATTTGAAGACTTTATGGCTCTGTGAAGACTATGAAACGCAATAAACACCTTATTACATGTCGAGAAGTAGGTATGTTGTAACTTGCAGAATTGCAGACTTTGTTACATTATGAACAACACTTTACATTAGAATGTTAAGTTAAGAAAACGGTATATTGTAAAGGCTTCAAGAAACATGATGCAACAATGCAATACCGATGCAAGACTAATTTACATAGAAAATCAATAATTAATATATCCGAATAATGATTATCAAATTTTATTTAATCTTAAACTGTATACAGAGCACTTCCCTAGTAAAAAATATATATTCGACATTTATGTCGTATATATAATACACAGCAACAGCAATAAACACAAAAGTAAAATAAAAGAATAATACAGAAAGATATCAACCATAAAATTCCGCTAAACGTGCTCTCACTGAAAGCCTACTCAGGTACTTAATTTATAATCACCATTTCATTACTCATCATCAAACTTATGCTATTAAAGCAACTAATAAACGGATGAAATTACAGTACCTACCAAGAATATTATACTCCTGCAACCCGCAACACTATTTCAAACTAATACCTCGTCATAATTCCACACATTCACACCTCTGAACTTCAAACTGTTAAACTTAGGACAGTAACATGCATTATTCACGCAAGTTTCACAAAGAGAATGTTTGACAACTAAGCAGCAAGACTGTACTAATCATTTTAACAGTTCCTATACTAAGTAGCTGCCGTTACATCCGAAACTGTCTTCTAAATTGCTAAGTAACCGGCTCTTAGCCGCAGTAAACGTATGTCCAGTAGTTGTCGACCCAGCTGCAGGCTTTTAGCTTGATTATACATTATAAATTGCTTGCTACTCCCAAATTGTACTTGCTGGGTCAATGTTTCGGATAAAAAGTGTATGGCTCTTTTATTGTGATTAGTATTTTGATGGCATTGAGTTTATTGGTTGTTGATCTCCTTAGAATCATATTGACATGGTCTTGTGGACCAAAATTTGACGTTTACGTTTTCGTTTCGCTATGTTTTTTTTCTTAATACTTTGTTTGTGCTTCATTGCCAAGCTCGTATACTTTTTTATTTTTTTATTTAGCCAATAATTTCATTGGGAAAGTGCTAAGCAAATGCCTCCCCCGACATCTTGCAGATATTCTTTAACCAAGCCACCTTGAACCAGCCCTTGTGGTAGACGTCTAAGTCATTTCGCCACCTCTTCTCAAATTGATGTCGTCACTAGTATACCTTACGATACTATAATTGTTGCTCCAATTAGCTAACAACTCAAAGTAGTATCCTAAAGTCATATATAAATAATTAATGAAAGTGGGTTAACATGGCCCTCACCGGCTAAGGGCTATACCACCTGCTATGCAATGGTCAATGCGGGACCGTTATGTTTATGGTGGTATTTAGCAAAATTATGTTTTTAGTGGTGAAACGGTAACTTGTGAAATAATTGCCTGCAAGTTTGGAAATTCTTCTTCTTCTTCCTGCCCATATCCCATATTACTTGGGTTCGGAAATTATTTTGTTCAGTATTTTTTGTATTTTTCAATACAAACAAAAATATAGTTAAGAAAAATTGAAATTTTTGATGAAGAATCTTAAGTTAAGACTTAATAAGAAATTACTTAGCAACAAATAATTACTTCTTTATAAATATGTTTGTAAGAGTCTATTTCATAAGCAATTTACAATTTCACTTTCCACCACGTTCCTAGTCTTCCTTCTATTTCTTGCCTTACCTCTTACATCTACCGAAGTACCTACATAAATAAATTACTCAGAAAGAAAAACTACTTTCTTTCACAAAAAAAAAAACCGTGTATGTCCTTAACTTCACAAAGAAGTCTCAATATTAATGAAATGTTCCAATCCTGATATTTTCTATACGTCTGTTTCGGGTAAAACCCAATTTGGTGTGATATTATTTTCGGAAATCCCAACAGTTCAGTTAGTGGTTAGGGTCGCCTAACAATCAACATTTTGTCACGTTCGGAGTAACAGTCTTGTTTTCCGACTTTTTTCTTTTTTATGAACTTTAGTTACAAACCAGCTGAGTCAGTGAGGCTATATTTTAGTTCTCAGCTAAAAATTTAACATGTGTTTCGTGGTTTTTTTAATCGGACAGTATAAAAAAGTATTATTTCTAGCCTGTACTATCCCACGGCTGGGCAAAATCCTCCTTCTATCCTTCCATTATTCGATCGAGGCCACTTCTTACCAATTCCAAAGGAAGGTATTTAAGTCGTCCCGTTATCTCCTTCGTTGTTTGTTGCTACCCACTTTCGCGATTTTAATGCACCAAGTTTGTGTTTTACAGGTTCACTACTCGATCAGCATGCGACACACATGTCCAGCCTAAAATAGTGAAGGAAAGATATTTTAGTTCGTTGAAGTTTTAAAAACATATTTTTTTCTGTTATTTAGTTCGTTTTATTAGGGGTTATTAGGTTATACAAATTAAAACTCATTCCAAATGTCAACCTGTATATCGAGTTAAGTCTAAAAAAAACTTTTTACAAAAAAAATACAACCGACTTCAAAAACCACCAAAAAATGCAAAATAACTTTCAATTTCGGAAGTCGGTGTTTCTATAATAGTTTGGTCTCTTCGCTATTTAACACCGACTTCCGAAATTGAAAGTTATTTTGCATTTTTTGGTGGTTTTTGAAGTCGGTTGTATTTTTTTTGTAAAAAGATTTTTATTTCACACTTTTTAGTAGTAGTACCCCTCTGCCAAACTTAAATAGATAGGTACCTTCCGCCATTCGGTTCCATCATCAAATCATCATGACAATTCTAATAATACAAAACACGGCTAAGATACACTGATTTATTACAAAGTTCCGGCTCTTACCTACCTTCCGTCTTCATCATCAGGTCAGTTCTATGTACCCCTCCCCTTTTTCCTTTAGTCAGCCACCAACTATATGTATAAACAAAGCAATTTTATTTGTTACGACAGTTCTGCTAAGGTTTTTTGAAGAATTCCGTTCTATGTCTTCGTAGTTCATCATCAGATCAAAACAATATTTTTATAAGACCAACTCGAGAGTATAATCTTTCAATCAAAACAAAAATTTTCAAAATCAGTCCACAATTGACCGAGATATCGGCGAACAAACCTATACAAACGACAATTCTGCTATGACTTTTTGAAGAGTTTCGTCCTATATCTTCGAAGTTTATCATCAGATCAAAAATATATTTTTATGGGACCAATTCGGAAGTATAATCTTTCAATCAAAACAAAAATTTTCGAAATCGGTCCACAATTGACCGAGATACCGGTGAACATACATAAAAAAAATACATACACCCGAACCTAGAACCTCCTCCTTTTTTCGAAGTCGGTTAAAAATTGGAACTGCGCAAGTGCTGGGCTATAATCGGCACTAAAGCACGGAGTAACACTTTAGAGTCCATGCATAGATATTGAGTGGAAAATCATCTATGGCCGTAATAGTTAACATTTCACTAAAAGTTAGTATGAGCTGGGTGTTTACTGTTAAATATTAATTAATCCTATGAACATAAAATCTAATAATTATTATACAAATCTTGAATTCCTCCGAAGCGGCTTGACTGATCTTTATGAATTTTTTGTGTATGTTTGGTAGTGAGAATAGATCGCAAAAAAAGTGGAAGAAGTGCATTAGGGACGGACTTTCTATATATATAAAAGAAAAAACTGATTGACTGACAAATCAACGCACAGCCGACACTACTGGGCCTCGCTTGGGCAGAGCACCGCCGTGTCCTCGTGAGAGCGATCGGCGGCACCGACCTCTCGCGGAGGGCCCTGGCCCAGGCCATCGTCGGGAACGAGGAGGAATGGCAGGCGGTCGCCTTCTTCTGTGAAGCAGTAATGCTAGCAAAAGAAGCGTCAGCACGCGCGTCGGAGCGGCCGCCACGCCGCAGCCACCAGGATCCCGATCCCGATTTCCAGCCGCCGTAGGCACGGGTTTGCGGACGGCGGGCAGTGAGTAGGTCGTCCGGACCGAGTCCAAGTCGTGAACTTAGTATAGTGTTGCGTATGCAACACTATACTCCTCAAGAAAATGCCTCAAGAAAATGTCAGCTAAACCGTAGGGACCCAGCAGTGTCGAAGCCTACTGGGACCATTGGTTCGCTTCTGAAAAGAAAACCTAGGGCCCTGAAAAGCAAGGCAACGAAGAAACATAGCAGTGGGTTTTAGTCAGTAAAAGTCTGATAAACCCTACCGCTCCGCCCTAGAGCGAGAGAAGTAAAAAACAAAAACCGAAACTACTGGGACTAGAACGGGAAATTTTCCTTTTATGATGTAGGCGAGCATTAAGAAAGAGTTTTAGAAATTTCAACTTATAAGGAGAAATTCGTTTGTGTGCAATATTTTGTTTCTTGGACTTTTTTTGTCCGTTATTCAAAACTACTCCTATGAAACGATTGAGGGGGAGTCAACGATTGTATGAGAGAATAATATTCCTTGGGTTAACAAACTTGAAACTTAGCACAAAGGTTATCGAAAGCCTGTCATTATTAGTTTTTCAAAACTACACTTCTCCTTTTCTTCCATAGCACAAAATAACAAATTGCCAAACCACACTGACAAGTCAAATCCCCACAGAACTACATACAAAGAGAACGTACTTATAAAGCAATTTCGTCACACAGTCGCATCCATTCAGAGCATCAACTGAGAAGATTATGCGTAGTAACCTTCCAATACTCGTTCCAGAATTTGTTACACCTACTATACCCACGCACGGTCTCATAGACCCAACGTTTGGAACGTAATCTAATTATTGATATATTATAAAGGAAGATATGTTACGCGCTAACATCGCAAATAGAAAACTTGGACTCGAAACTCACACATCTACACTACCTGTAGTCACTGATAGAGAGCAGGCATTGTCGTGCGAGCAAAATAGCGTTAGCCACCGAACGTATGTGATCGTCGCGACCGATGTGAAATCGTGCAAGTTGGCTCGATTCCAGCGGTTGACGCGCTAGAGGTGAGTAAAATATCTTCCGCTGTTTGGATTTAATCTAAGAATCTAATATATAAAAAAATTGTATCGCTGTGTCTGTAATCGAAGTCCTCCGAAACAGCTTGCAGTTTTTGTGTATATTTGGTAGGTTTGAGAATAGATCGTAGGCTATTTTTTACCCTGCTACTTCACCCTCCATTAGTCTTTTTGATAGTTCATATGGCAAAACAACGTTTGCCGAGTCAGCTAATTTCATAATATTTTGAAAATAAATGATAATGTTTTGTGAAAATAAGAAATAGGTACTATGAACAGGTTAAACCCAATGTATCAGCTATTTAAAATTAATGTCCTGGATCTTCTGAAATCACAACTGGTCAAGTGAAAGTCGGACTCACGCATCGAGGATTCCGAACAAAATTACAATTTACTAGATTATAAAAAAAAAAAAAAGAAAAACAAGAACGAGCGGTCTCACAGACCAAAGCGCAACTAGACGAAGGTTAATAGGTCAGAATTAACATATGAAAGCTTGGGTCACCTCTCCTCTGAAGGATTACTTGTTAATAATGCCTTAGATGTTAATATCTTATGAAGGGTTAAGCTTATGTGTCGGTAATGGATATTATTCAAGACATGGTTGAGGGACAAAACGGTCTCAGGGTACGTTCTAATTGTGCTTTGATGGTCGGATTTGAACGTTACGACATTATTGCCGGTGGTATTGACGATCGGAATAGGTATTATAGTTGTTGCATTTTGGTATGACAATAGCGGCCATTGACCTATTGACTTGGTAAAGGTATTCTTAATTTCAAAGTCTTAACTCAAAATGATTTGGTAATCATATTGACACAATTATACAGTAAAGACGGACGGTGTGTTTTGCTTAAGTCTTAAAGCGACCCGACGTTAACCCGACTAAATCAATATGAACTCATCACGTGGTCGACAATCTGTGAAGAAGGTTGTTTTGTGAACGCGTACAAGCAAACGTTTGGACAGCCCTGTCCTTAATATGGGCAAAATTGATTATTCTAGATTTATACTTCTAAAGTGTGATTAAAAGAGAAGAAGGCTAAAGTAAATTGGTAGGTACGGAACCTATTATAAATAATATTTCATTGGTTTAAAGCCGACTAACATTTTATCTCGAAAAATGCACGGCTGATAAAGCACGGGCGTGAAGTGGTAAGACACAAGACAGACTGAAATCCAACCTTTTTTTATCATAAACATCGTGAACCTAAAAATGTTTACTTTAAAAAATATTAGATAAAGGTCATTGATCTCTAGTGCTATGCCAAAACGAAACACCTATACCACCATACTGCACTGCAATATTAAAGGGGATTATGCATCTTCTTATGAGGTGTTGATTTAAATTCAAATTGCCACTAAAATGGCCTCTGGAGATAGCGCCAAGGTAATGTGTGTGGGCTACAGGCATAACTTAAATGCGTACCTGGGTATTAAAAAGCTGTAATTTATCTTATGCTGCATAAGATGTCACGTTACAGCTTCGCAACCACATTCGCATTGATTCGTTCACATGAATAATAATACTAAAATTAGTCACCACTAACGCGATTTCGCTAGCACAATAGCGCTGTCTCTTATCTCTGTCCTTGTCTATCAGCGACTGAAGGTTTATGATTGTGATGACACTGATCATAGATGTGTGAGATTCTAGCGCGTAACATATCTTCCCTTGTAATATATCAATGACTAAAACCCACCCGAGTTACTTCCGATCCCGATCCCGATTTCCGGCCACCGTAGGCACGGGCTCGCGGACGGCGGGCATTGGGTAGCTCGTTGTCCGTCCATCCGGTAACAGACTGATCCAAGCTCAAGTCGTTTACGGCGCGCACTATTCCCGCGCCTATTCCCCTCAAGGAGTTGTCAGCAAACTGTAGAGGCCCAGTACGGCCGTAGCCTACTGGGGCCAAAGGTTATGTGAAAATGTCACCCGGGGCCCTGGGACAAAGGCAATGAATGGAACAAGGTAGTTTTTTAGTCAGTAAGAGTCTGACACTATTTGCCGCCCCACCCAAGGGCGGGATTTGTCATTGGATGATTTTACCAACCATAAAAAAAACCGAGTTACTTCACTAGTCTTTTGCGTTTCAGGGCCTCAGTTACTCTTTAAAATTATTATTTTCTGCAGCCCAATAATTTGTACAGCTTTAAAAATAGAATATAAATATAAATCGGCCTTAATGTTCCCATTGCTGGGACTTAGGCCTCCTCTCTAGAAAAAGTAATTCACTGCACAGGCACAAAGTGAGCTGGTTTTGAAATATTATCCTGTGAGAAAATATTTTAAGAATTTAAGCTATAAAATAACAATATTATACGAAGACTGACACAACATAATAAGCCTAAGGCTTTCTACAAGTCACAGGTCGTTTCAGCAAAGTCTATTTAAGCTAAGTAAAACAAGACAGGTACATTAAATAACACGACACAATCTTGTCTTATTTCTAACAAAGTCACGCAACATTGCTCTTTCAAAATCCAGAATATTCACTTTAATTCCACGTCATTTATCCAATGGAAGACGAAGAAAGAATACTAATAGTGTTAAGAAAGTAAATACACTAAAAGGCAACGAACCCTGATAAAGAAGTCCGCCTAGTACACCGTATCATATCATGGCCGTGCTAAAAACTTCATTTCAAGCACGGAAACAGGAATGTAAGAAGAGCGGTAGAAGAACGAAATACATAAGAAGAACTTAAGAAGACTGTAAAAAGAACGTAAGAAGAACATATCAAGCAGTAGGATACAGCGCGGGTGGTCAAACAGGCGGAACACCGCCGTGTTTTCGTGGAGGCGATCAGCGGCAGTGACCCTTCTTATCTTGCCCTGGTTCAGACAATGATATGGAGCGACCATGAGTTCTTCTGCAAAGCAGTAATGCGAGCAGGGAGGTGGTAGAAATCACGAGGGAGAGGATAATGTCTTAACCGCCACCAGAAAAGACGCTCTGGGAGTTGGGAATCGCAGCCGATTCCCGGCTGCCGAAGGCATGGGCTTTACCCATCGCTCGCGCCTCAAATAGATGTCCGCAAAGCAGACGGGGCCCACTAAGGCCGATAGCTACAAGTCCTGTAGGATTATTCAAAAGAATTACCTTGGCAGGTAACCGGAGGAATACAGCTAAGGCTTTTAGTCAGTAAAAGTCTGATACACTCCCCACAGAGTTAGACGAATTATATAAGAATATCCTAAATAAAAAATTGGTATGATCATGGTACGGTGTGATAGTCAGACTCCGTAATAACTATCCTACATAGTTTTATTATGTTGGGGTCACGTCTGGTTAATCCAGCAGAAGGTTCTTGCCATATGGTTAGGAAAAACGGTTGTTAATGTAAGGAAAATTGCTCCAGGGAATTGTTTAAATATAGCGCTAGAGTTCACACAAGGTACATGGAAAATAACTGTGAAAGTTCTCACGAAATAATATTGCTGAAGGTCCAGAGCTTATTTATTTATTTAACCACTAAATAATATACCTACTCACTAAATAATAAAAGAAAAGAAGATAGAAACAGAAAAATAAGTACATAGGCTTATTCGTAATAGCTTATATATATATTCAGTAAAGTAGCTAGGCATGGGCGATGAGGGCCCTCGCCCGGCATCGCAACCGAATGGGCCTCACTTCTTTAAGAACACGGGTTTTTTTTTACAATAGTTAGGCTCTCTTTTGTCCACTTTTTGACCTGATGGTAAACGACGATGTGGTAGAACGCTGGGTTGCGACAATTGCTGTCTTGTTTTCTAATTTATAAAAACAAAGGCCTCGCTGAATGCGCTTTCGCTCACGTCTTAACTAGTTCACGCTACGCCTCTGCTCATTTTAATTACGTTAAATCTTTCAGAAGACAGTTGAAGAACAAAATTATATCTTAGTCTTGCTTAGATTAGTGTTTTGATAGATAAGAACCAAACAACTCACTTACGTGTCATACTTTAACTGGCTAAAACCACACCTGTGCCCTTCAGTGGCTCTCTGTTTTCTAGGACCACGAGTTTCCTTTCCAAAAATTCGCCGTGACATTTCTTCCGCCCGAATCTAACGCAGGGACCTGTCAAACTTTCCATATTTGTTAAGGGCCTACGTTATGCAGAAGGTAAGGACGCCGTGACGCCTCTGCTGCCCACTCCTCAAGGAGGGGATTCTTTATATAAACGTGAGTGTTTGTATATATTTAAGTGACAGAACATATTTGGATGAAACTGGCTACCTCAACGTCCTAGAATATATTCCAGGACGTACGTACCCTTATGTCAGCGTGTGTGTATGATCCTTTGGGATAATTTTCAACGAAGCCGCTTACAGAAGCTAAAATTAAATTTATTCCCAGAACAGAACCAACCTCCTCGTTATTTCAATCCCATCCGAGCCCTCCTTTATTGATAGAGCTGGTATAACGCTTCCAGATATCGTGTGGGTGATCAGAAATGCATAATCGAATGTCAATCACTGTAATGAACGCTCTACAATGGCGTACAGTGGTGTACAGTGGCGATGCGCCCGACTTGACAGCCGACGATATGTAACAATACTTGCAGGAAATAACTGCTTTTCATACTGCTGTTATCTTAGTTGTAGAAGCTTTTATAATAAATGTCAACTGTTACACATTTTTTTTTTTATTGAGAACTAAGAAGATACTACCTTTATACAAACAATTAAAAAAAACTCATACACGACACCTGTTCGAGAATAGAGCGTATTCAATTTAGTGAAAATATATTTGAAGGTAGGTAATATAGCTTCTAATAACTTCTTAACTGTACAAAATTTTGTGACAACTGGCCATAACTTTGTGGTTTCATGACTGGACTTGCACGTAAGAGAATGGTAGTTCGAACTCCGATGGTTTTGTTGCTGTGGAAATGTTCGGAACAGTTTACCGTAGCTCTGGAACGTAAAGGGCAAGACTTACCAAATTATAATAAACGGAGGATGATGAATGACTAAGTCTTAAGGCCCTGATCGACGGACGAGTAAAACCACGGTCTTATGGCTCGCCGGTGTACCATTGCAATACGAAAGACGAGCCTGGCTCGCGGCTCGTCGTGTTTGCTCTCATTGCCACTCGGCTCGCCGTTCAAAACTGTTTTACTCACTAGTCGATCAGCACCAACGAGCCGCGAGTAAAACCGACGTTTTTTAAAACCGCGGTATAGGATCGTACGTCGATCACCCACTTAAGAAAATCGTTTAAAGACGGTCCAATACTGCCAGTATATAACATTCAAGTGAAATCACGCTGAAATAATTTCTTTACTCTTTGTAAGTAACTCTTCTTTTATCCCTGAACGACGTCTGTAGACAATGTTCGCTGCACACAATTATATTTTCCATTTAAATTAAAACCGTCTGCTTCATAAATGTCAGCGTTTTATAAAACTAAAAATCTTCTAAAACTATATTTACTTAAGCTACCTATTCGATTACATTCAGATTGGAAACCTTAATATCAGCAACCAAAACGAGATGAGAATCTTGATTACAAAAAAATAAAAGTGTATAAAAGGCTAATCCAATTATCTTTTATTACTGCAATAAGGTTTTTTGCCCAGCTATGGGCTTAATAGTTATCTTATTTTATGGTAATGTCTGAAAGATCTTGCGGTTAGTTTTTTTAATGACTATTCAGAAAAACAAGAGGATGGAGATGCCCTTCAGCAGTAAAACTAGCTTTATTGATCCAATTTCATTATAAAAATACGCCCAAATTGAGAACCTCCTCCGTTTTTTGAGGTTGGTTAAAAAAATAAAAATAAAAAGTAGTGGTGCGTACTTTTTATTTTTTATTGGTGATTTAAGGACATACCAGGGTGAACTGTACTCAAAGTCAACCGACGCGATATTATGAAATATTGTTGATAACAATTAAAAAGTTCCATTGTGTGTCTTCGAATATCACAGAACTCTCTGAGATTTATTTATTGCTTCTGCCAGCGGTTTCGCACGCGTGAAAATCGGTTTACTCACTTAGGGGTGGAGTTTCGTAAAATCCGTTCTTAGCGGACGTCTAGACCTTATAAGGAACCTAAAGTTTACTGGGGCCAAAGGTTATGTGAAAATGACACCCAGGGCCCTGGGACGAAGGTAATGAAAGGAGCAGGGTAGGTTTTTAGTCAGTAAGAGTCTGACACTATCTCCCGCCCCACCCAAGGGCGGGATTTGTCATTTGATGATTTTACCTACCATAAAAAAAACCTGCCAAAGTTTATAGGTGTTATAGTTACTGAGATTTCGTTATTAATCAGTGAGTGGTATTTCGCTTTTAAATATATTGATAAAGTATATAATCTCAGATCCCAACATCCTATGATATAATATTATCATCACAGATATGTCAAACAGTAATTATCATTCATCAGTCATTTTTTGAGAAAATCGTGGACATACCAACATGAAGTCGGTTAAAAAAGTAATTGATGATCAAACGTTTTACGTTGCAGAAACATATCTATTGTTAAATATTAATACAGGACCTAAAACATAAATTCTGCTTGATTCCTCATTCACTTCCATACCCTGATTGTTGATATGAAACATGTGCGAGCCATAAAAGCATACAAGCATTAATAATTTCATATTTTCTTATCGTAAAACACAGAGCGTGCCTTGTAAATTTTTAAAGAAATATTGAAACATCAACGCCCCAAAGTTACGATTCTTTTAACATATAACATTGTCGTATATTTTTACGACTCAGGAGCGTCAAGATATGAATATTGGGTGTTGTGGTTTACACAAGATGAAAACATAACTTTTGCATGACGTGGAAAATCTTCGGTAAACGTGTACCTATACTCTGAAACATTTTAGGTAAATGAGTCAAACGAAATCAAGTTTCGAAGATGCTCTAAAAATACTGTGTAAAAATACGTGTTTTGAATCAGGATTCCTTTCTTTCAGACAAGACCATAAAGTTTTTCATATGTTTTCATACAAATATTTCAAACCCTTTAATTTTATTTTACTATAAACTGAACTTTAAAAAGAACCCGCATTTCGAGTAAGAAAAAAACACGGGAGAGATATATTTCAAACTCATATTCAACACTCTACATTTAGAAGGTTTTCTTGATCATCACACTTCACACTAATATTATATAGGAAGTTAATGAGTGTGTTTGTATGTTTGTTACTTTTTCACGCTCGAACTACTGAACGGATTTGAATGAAATTCGGCACACAAACCATGTCTTGGAATAATATACGAGTATAAGATACTTTGTATTCCCGAAATATGTTCCTTTGGGACAATTTTCTACTTTCACGTGGTCAAAACCGCTAACAACAGCTAGTTTTTTGTAAATATCATTGTTTTAGTTACTATTATTACTTTCACTGTACCTAAAGGTGCGATTTTTGTAAAGAGAACAATGTCAAGATTAACAAAACTATACACCATAGAACAGGACTACAATTACTTAATGAACAGAGAGATATACCTATAGATATAGTGTAATAGAAAGATAGGTACAACACCAAAATCTCGGCAAACAAAACTTAACAAAGACATGGTCTGTACGTACATATATCTGAGCTCTGAACTCTGCCCTCAAACCACAGGCGCTCCATATGCTCCGAATAATTTATACTGCTCACCAAACCTGACCTTCCCTTAAGAAATACGACACTAAAGACGTTCCTAATAAGGGCGCCGATGACCCTTCACAGACTCGCCTATATCTCGGCATTCCTTTTTACGAGCCAAGGGTGTGAAGAATGCCGTCTACCCCGATACAATGGCGGTAAACGTACGGGTTCCCAATTTAACGAGGTACCAGGATACTAGGATATTGAGATAGTGAATAAGACCTGAGTCTAAGGGTGGATCGCTTTGAATTTTGGGCCAATCTGTTGCTTAAGGGGAGGAGATATTGTTTTCAGATATCTGGAACGTTCGGTTTAATATGGAAGATAATTTGAAGTATATAGTAAACTTTTGTTCACGAATGAACAGCTATATAGAACCTATATACAACCAGTATACTGCGGTATATGTAACTAACTCTGAAAACTATGTACTAAGCGAAGTAATTTTCACTTAAAACTCGTAAGACAGAAAATGTTAACTGAGGTTGCACAAAGTGGAGCTAAAATGTATATGAGACCACCTAGCATCGCTTTGAACAAAGCTTGTCTGACGTTTTTTTATAAAAAAGTCGAACGTAAAAAAAATCGCCTCCACTCCGCCCGTCTGTGATACGTGCACTCGATAAAACCGCTAGCTGTAACTTATATCTAGCTTCTATACTCATAAATAAAGCAGTGATAAAAATATTTTATTGCTGCAAAAATACTATTTCTTACATATAATTTCAATATCATCACGAGATTATAAGAGCTTTCCAATAACAGACACTACTCTATTTTCGGCATATTCTCTTCTCCCTTCAGCTGTCACCATTAATTATTTTACATAGAATTTAAAACAATGTAATTACTAACTGAATGCAAAGAATAGACGATGACAGAAACTGCAACTTTCTTTGTTACACTCAAGTTGAACCGAAATGAACATACTTTTAAACGCACTAGACATTTTTAAAAGGCTATTTTGAGGCTTAAAATTGACGTTTCATTCAGTGGCCAGTTGTAAGAGGCTGAATGAGTAAAACCTACTGTGTGGTCGAAGTTACAAGGGGTAGCGATATTCCTATCATAAGTTCAGCTGGCCATACTTTCATTCTTCAGTAGTGAAACTAATGTCAGATAGTTTTGAGTAACTAGTTATTTAGTTGCTACGTATAGTTGGCTGCACATCAATGTTGACAAGACTTGTAGATATAGGTATCTTTCCTCTTAGCACAGCATAGCATTAGCCTTATAATGTTCCCACTGCTGGGACTCAAAATTCTCTCCCCTCTCACTCGCTCACTATTTTCCTCTTAATCAATTAAAACTCTGTACTAATTATACATTCGGCCAGCTTAAAGTTGAGGTACCGAAGTGTGGACGGCTGTACCAAACGGAAGCAAACATGTGATAAATAAAATGTAGTTAATTAGTAACAGTAAGGTTAGGTCAGTTGCCAATGTAGAAGGTTTTTCGCGTTTAACGACAGTGACTTGCAATTGGGTATCCGGTAGACGTCCGGACCGAGCTCGAGTTGTCAACGCATAGGGCCGAAGCCTACTAGGGCCTTGTATTGACTGCAAAAAGGGGGGACTCTTCTCTTTGCCCTTGGATACAAGGCAACGAGAAGAGGCAAAGGAATATGGAACTAGTTTTAGTCGGTTTAAGGAAAAGTCTAACACGCCCTACTCAAGTCACTGAATGATTGTCCCACCTTAAAAAAAAACTATCAGTTACTAACTTCGACCAACCACTTAAACGAGAAGCTGTCGAAGTAGCCGCGGTCAGTCCTCGTGTCGAGTGCGGCATTATGAGCGTCTGCTATGCCCAACCCTCGTTCAGACTCCAAATTGAAAATTTAAGAAATGCTCTTTTGTTCGCTGTGATTCTGGTATTGCTGTTGCTTATTAGTGTTTCGTGACACTGCCTTTTATTTATAGCTTCAAGATTTAATTTAAAGGAATGAGTTGAAACTATTTATTTATTAGATTATATTACTTTTATAAAAGTAAGGACTTCATCCCCCAGAAAAAGTCTGATACTATATCCTGCTCCGCCCAAGGGCGGGAGATGTCATTGAATGATTTTTACCCACCGAAAAAAAAACTCAGAACACTGAAATTTTATTCAATGATTAGTTTTTTTATTTATTTTTTTATTTATCATATAAACAAAGAATACAGGATTATCTATATTAAATACAACTAAAAACCACGAAGGTTTAAACTTGTGCTATCATAAATCATGCTCATGCTTATAATGTACATAAAGAACAAAAAAGGATTATCCTACATTCACCCCCTGAAGGGGTATACAAGGGACCTCCACACATTTATGGAGAAACCTGCTTTCATGGGGGCGAAGCCACTAGCAATAGTTAGTAGACGTAATAAGAAAGTAAGTTACAAATATAATATTTATACTGAATTCTAGTAACTTTTCAAGAAAAGATTTAGGTTGTGTTATGAGTAACAAGATTGTCACGTTACTTTCACAATTTATATTAAAAGTAACATCAGAAGGATAAGTCAAGCAAGAACAGCCCTTACTTGCGTGATGAGGGAGGTGCATGTGGAGTTGATACTTTGTAAGGTTGTGTGTTAGAGAAATTATAGCTATGAGAGGTTTCCTGTTTCGTGCTAACTCTGCATTCGTTGCAAGCTAATTGTAGCAAAATAAAGGGGGTTTCCGCTACTGTCACTATACGAATAATTTATCACTAATAATAATGAGAATAAAAAAGGATTAACGAAAATTTAAAACTATAAGTGGGTACTGGCTTATCCTTTTCTTACATTCTTGAAATGTTAAAGAATAACTGGAGTAATATTTGTTGTTTTTTTTAAATAGCTAGGTGCTGAGAGTGTGTTCCCTTATCTTCAAACATCGTTCGAATATACATCTCAGTTGCAATTTGTCAGAAATGTTTGTTACTACAAAACAGATCATTAAAATGTATTTCATTTAATTTATCGTGATAGACTTTTAGCTATTATAAAATTTCATTAAAAATTCAACACAAAGCTCTTTTACGCTTTTAAAAAGAAATGTGAGACCGTACGCAATCTATAAGAATTTCACAAGTACTTAGTACATTAATAAATAATTATTGCTTTTAATGACTCCTAAAACAATCTTAAAAGCAATACTAATTAAAGAATGTAATACACCATTCTAATTCTGTTCCATCTTAACATTTGACAAATGTCGAAATAATACATTTTTAATCATAAAAATAATAATATTTTCCCTCAGTTTTTCTTTGTTCATTATTCACTTGAAACTCTTATATGTCTAAAAAATGAATACTGCCCCGGGCTCATAGACTCGCATTTAAGGACGTCAGAGCGAGATTGTATGAGAAATAAAATATAAATTATTCAACAAAGGCAATGAGCCCACGTTTCATCTTTTCCATTATGTATATATATTTGGAGAGATACGTTGTTTAACCTTATTACGTAAATTAACAACGTGCCTAGATTACATGCTATGTCGGCAAATTAATATTTGTTAAATTAATTCGAGTACATACCTAACTATGATTTATGATTCGCGTGCGCAAATATGTACATACTTTTATCTTCCAGAATTGCCTTGTTTCAACATCATTTGAATATAAATTATGGTTTTAATTATAAATCTTGTTTTTCGTATTTTCCAACTCAGCCCACGTGTAGAAATCCTCTCTGATTGTTTGAAATAATAATGAAAAATTAATAATAATTCTGCCTCTGTTTATTTAGCCCATTGCGGTGAGCTCCTTTTAGAATATAACACTTTCCTTATATTGTTTTCACTCCTTTTTTTTTTTTTTTTTTTTTTTTTTTTTGTTTTCGAGGGGAAACCTTCAAAAGGCGCCCGGACTTTGGGGATAAGTCCGGGGAGTGTGGGATTTTTACCTCACTAAAACCACCCCGGTGATCACCATCAGCACATAGAAGGGGCCCCGTTACCTCTCAAAAGACCATTCCGGAACCCCCTCAGTGCAACGCCTGTTACGGCACATCCCTGAAGAGACTAAATATCGGTCTCCCCTAAACCTTTCTGAGCACGGCAGCACGTGATCACTGTGCCACCGTCTTCCCTGGAATCACTCGATGGGCGGGCAGAGTCCCCACTCTGAGCGCCCGTGGTTCCAAAGTCCCACTTGTATTGGATGATGCAAGCGGGGTTTCGGCGTGTTAGGCATCGAGGCGGTTGCCTCCCCGACGCCTTCTTCTTCGAGTGGGATCGGCTCTTTCACGATCTCGCTCGGCGGCCTCCTTCTGGACCATCACGGTCTCACAGAAAGAAGTAACTTCCCTCCAGTTTTCTGGCTCCGCCAGCATAGCCCTCACTACTGCTGGCAGAGACAGATCTTGCCCAATTTTGGCGACTAAGTCTCGTCGCTCATTGGCCCACGCTGGACATTCTTCCAGCGTGTGCTGTGCAGAATCCAAGTCACTGCCACAATGGTGACAATTTGCCATGGCTTCGCGCCCAATTCTGTTCAGGTACTCACCGAAGCAACCGTGCCCGGTCAGCACCTGAGTGAGTCTGTAGGAGATGCGCTCCTTTCTTGTCAGCCAGGCTTTGAAGTGCGGCAGGACGGCTTTGACAACGCGCTTGCACGAGAATTGCGGCTGCTGTAGCCGCTCGCGCCACCTCTCGAGCGCGTGTCGCCGTTCCTGCCGCCTCAGCCTTACTACAGCGATTCCCGGCACGCTATTGCCACTTTGGCGTATATCTCGAATCTGGTAGTAGACTCTTGCGTCCATATCCGCCAGGATGTCCAGTGGTGGAAAGCGTGCCAAGAGAGTTGCCGCCTCGAAGGATACCGTTCGGTATCCACGTGCGATGCGAATGGCCATTTTCCGCTGCAAACTATTAATTTTAGTCCTGCAGCGACGGACACCTGACAGTCTGTTTGACCACACAGGTGCCCCATAAAGGGCCATCGACCGCACGACACCCGCGTAGAGGCGGCGAACTTCTTCCCGAGGACCCCCGAGGTTGGGTAGCAGTCTGTGCAAAGCACCCACTGCTTTACCAACGCGTGGGACTAGACGCTCGAAGTGCTCTTCGAAGCCCCACCGACCGTCCAGGGTTAGGCCAAGATACTTTATGTATCGACCCACCGGAACTTGCGCATCTCCAACTGTCACTGATGAGCTGGGTGGCTCTTTGGTCCTCGGCAGTTTGTGGAACCAGATCGCCTCAGTCTTATGAGGCGCTATCTCCAAACCCAGCTCACGGATCGAAGCCACGACTCTTGCCACACCAAGCTCAGAAAGCTGGATGGTCTCGTCGAAGGTGTTCCCGCCAGCCAATACCAGGGTATCATCTGCATAACAGATGATATTTACACCTATGGGGAGGTCGATGCGCAGGACTACATCATATGCAAGATCCCACAAGAGAGGGCCTAAAACCGACCCCTGCGGAACCCCACACGTTATCTCCCTCCGATGAACGCTACCATCCCGTCTCACATAGCGAATGTGCCGATCGCGTAGGTAATCCCAGATGAGGCGCTGCAAGTAAGGCGGTACTCTATGGTATACTAGTGCCGCCCTAATCGTACTCCAGGGCAGGGAGTTGAAGGCATTGACGATATCTAAGCTTACCGCCAACGCCACCCCACCCTGGGACACTACCTGCTCCGACAGTGAGCGAACGCGTAAGATCGCATCGACGGTAGAGCGCTGCTGTCGGAAGCCATACTGGCTATCGGCAAGGTCAGGACCAACACGTGAAAGGTGCTCGATGAGCCTCTCGGCAATTATTCTTTCGAATAATTTGGAGACCTCATCGAGCAAGCAAATGGGACGGTATGCAGAGGGAGACTCTGAGTCCCTACCTTCTTTCCTCAACAAGACCAATCCAGCCTCCTTCCAGTCGGAAGGGAACACGCCCGAACAGAAGCAGCTATTAAATAACTGTATTAAGCGCTCCCCTAGAGCATCCATAGCCAGAACCCACGCGCGGCCGGGAATACCATCAGGGCCCGGTGCGGTATTACGTGCCGCCATGCGTCTTACAGCTCGGTCCAACTCGCCCTCAGTAACCCCCAACTCGTCGGACCAATCTGAAGGTGGCAAGAGAGACGAAGGACTGTCCCTTATCACCGGAAAAAGCGTATTTACAACTCTCTCCAGCAGTCTCGGATCCATGGTTTCCGTGATTGGGGGGACCCAGGGACGCAGTTTGGCCATGACCAACTTATATGGTCTACCCCAAGGGTCCCTATCCAGCCCTTCGAGAAGCTCTTTCCAGGACCTTGACATGGCATCCGCGATTGCATGTTGAAGCTCCATTGTCGCCTCTCGATATGCTCTATAGGCTATCTCTATTTGCTCATCTGAAGCTATTGGCTCTCTTCTACGTCGAATGCGCTGATACTGCCGTCGAGATCTCAGACAGCAAAGGCGCAGCTGCGCAATGTCTTCTGACCACCAATAAGTCGCACCAGGACGCTGAGCGCATCTGATTCGGGGCATGGAAGCGTCACAGATCGAAGTCATCCTGTCCTGGAACCAAGCCGCCTCTTCCTCTGGGTCTGGCGAGATTCCTAAAGAACGAGCATCTTCTGGCCAAGCTGCGACATTAGCGGCTGCAATGAGCATGTCTCGATTGAGCCGTTTAAGAGCCCAACGTCGCACTAGTGGGTAAGATCCTAGACGGCTCGGGCTGTCAGCGGGGCGTAGTGTCACATCAAAAACGATGTGGCGATGGTCAGATAGTGTGACAATTTCCTCCGCCACTCTCCATTTCGACACCATACGGATAGCAGAAGGAGTCCCCCATGAGAGATCCACAATCGACTCCCCCTGCCACCTAACGCATGTGGACACTGACCCCTGGTTTAAAAGTCGAAGATCAAGTGTCGCCGCCCAGTTTTGTACCGCGCGTCCCCTCGGTGTATCTCGGTTATTCCCCCAAGCTCTCGAGTGAGCGTTGAAATCGCCCAAGATGAGCACTGGACGAGGTGAGCATTTGTATTGAATACAGTTCGCAACCCTATCCAGATATCTTTCAAATTCGTCAAGAGAAATATTGGGAGACACGTAACAGCCTACTACGGCCAGAGATCCCCATTCTACAGCAACGAATCCCTGTCCCTTATCCAGAAGGGAACAGTGTAGCCGACCGCTTCCACCAGCCCAATATATGGCAACGGAGTCCACGGTATCACGGAACCATCGAGGATGTTCTCGTAGGCCGTAGGGCTCCGCTACCACCGCTAAGGCAACCGACCACTCCGCAACGGTCTGCAGAAAAAGATTCTGTGCATTGCGGCAGTGGTTCAAGTTGCACTGAAGAACTTTTAGGGCTGGGAAGATGAGGTATCCATGTCCTCCGCAGGGCCTGCACCCAGTGGTACCGGCGCCGGTTCTCGTGATGTAACAGGGGCATGTGAGGCCCGTTTCTTGCGCGGTGCGCATTTCTTACCTCCCAGTCGATGATCTGCTGGAAGACCCTGGTCTGAACATAGCGGACATCGCATAGACGTCGCTGTACACTCTCTGGCTTTGTGAGCTCCTCCACAAGCATAGCACTGTGTACTCCGATCAATCGCACTAGTGCACTGGCGACGAACGTGCCCGGGCTCAAGACAACGGAAGCACATCATACGACGCGCGCCCAAGACCTGCAACCTTACTGAAGTCCAACCTAAGCGCATACACTTATCAGACGCCAGCTTCTTTATCGTCGCCAGTGGAGCACGGACCCAGACGTGCCCTAAAGAAGCAGGCGGACGACGAATTTCACCCACTTTTACGTCCTCATTAGAACAGCCGCCTACCTTGGCAATAGCAGCTGCTACTTCTTCAGGCGTGACGGCATCATCCAAATCCAAAATTCTCGCTTCTGCTCTCTTTGTTGGGCGTGAAATCTTCACATCGGAGTCAGTAAAAACCTCCCGCATGCGGCTAGCTAAACTATCAGCTTTATGAGAAGATTCGGCGCCAGCGATGGTAAGAATCATTCCGCCATCAGCAGCCCTTCTTTGGCCAACGGTATCAATTCCAAGGTCAGCCAACCGGATTCGCTGCCTCAGTGCGTACATGACCTCGCCGAGTTTAGCGGATGATCCCTCTCTTACCGAAACCGTTATAGCTGCTGTGGTGGGAACCCTAGGCAGTTTGACTGTCTGGTCTTTTTTCGGGCCACTTTCTTGCGCGACGGGTTGGGGAGTCTTTGCATTTTTTGCCTTCCTCCCCACCACAGTGGACCAGGTCTCTGATTCAGTCCTAGCTGCATTCGATAAAACCTGCGAAGTCTGAGTCGGTGCCGCAGACACGGCAGGCAAATCCACTACCGGTGCCACTGTTTTGCGTTTTCCCTTTCTCTTCCCCTTCTTCTTTGTAAGGTTAGGGACTGAACAAGACTCGGCAATTGTCGGCGCTTGAGCAACCGATGACGAGACTTTCTTTGTATCGGCAGCGAGTGGCGGACGCAAAGGCCTCTCAGGAGGCAGCCTTCTCTCCAAAGCCGCTAGTTTGGCATCTACCATACCTCCAATCTCTAGGGCTATGGAGCGACGAAACTGGGCCTCAGACTCATTCGACCCGAAAACTCCAGCCGCTGCAGTAGTCTGACTATGCTCCATTGAGGAGGCTGCCATGGTAGAGCTTACAGTAACTTCACCCTTACGACTGAGAAGGCTAACCTGCGCTGTCAGCTTTTCGACCTGCGCTGAGAGACCGGTAAGGCGAGCCTTTAAGTCAGCATTTTCGGTTTCTAACCTCTCCACGTTCACCTCAACGGCCGATCGCGTGGCCAACTCAGCAACTGCGGCTTGCATTGTCACTGCCGCTAACTTCAGGCTATAGGCAAAGCTACTTTTAAGGTTGCGGGAGCCATTTGCAACCTCTTCGATCGCCTTAAGACTGTCTTTAATGCAGGTGCTTAGTTCCGCCGTTGGTTGCGCCTGCATCGTTTTGGCCAACATCTCCAATTCTGGTAAGTTCTGCTGTGCTGAAGACTTAGTTTTTGCCTGCTTAGGTGGTGGACTCACTAACTCAGAGTCCGTGCCTTCGCCGTCCTTTGCTCCATCAGTTAAAGGCTTACTAAGGCTAAACGATTTACCAGCTATCTTCTTCGTCTTTTCCGTCGACTCGTCACTTCTCGGTATCTGCGTGCGTTTGCGCGTGCGTCCCCGACACGATTTAATCGATTTCTCCGAGGCAAATGACTTTTGCGAGAGCGAAGCCTCACTGGCGTCACTAGACATCTCGTCAGCAATTGGGTTAGGCGGGCGCACAAAATGTGCTCGAGTCGATACCCCCTTTGGCACTCTCTGAGCGTTTAAATATTCCGGTGCCGTGGATGTGCTGGGAGTAGAATTTAATATCTCCTCATCAACGGTACATGAGCCACCCTGGCTCAAAGTGCCCGTAAAGCACGGGTAGAAATCCGATTGGGATTTTAAGCGATCATTGTCCCCCCCAGAATACGTGGGACTGACCGAACACTGCTCGGTGAGGGATTCTCCCACTGCGGTGCAGCAGGTACCCTCCTGGGGTAGTTTGTTTGTATGAGTCGCTTCCATTATTGATGCTGAACACAGCTTTGCCTTTTTTATGGGGTGGGGTCCCCAAAGATATCGTACTTGTTCACTTTCACTGTCTTATGGACAGACTTGTACTAGAAGTGAACCTCCTTCTTATTCACCAAAGCGGTGAAGAATATTTCGCACACCGTCTGAAAACAGCAACAACTACGGTTCTCAGACGGTATGCCCCTCGCGGATACCCGATGTTAAGCTCCGCCCCGTGTCTCTCTTAGTCTGGTCTCTCCCTTGAGGCCTTCCGGCATGAGTGACTCTACCGGCAAAGCCCTCAAGATCATTGAGACGCACAAGCCCCACCACGACGACAACGTGAAGACACACTCGGTGGGGATTGTTTTCACTCCTAGGGGACTCAAGCTTCCTCTAAAATGAATGATCTGAAATCTATTACGTGAACGCAGATATCACTCTGTGATAAGGTTTAATTTCGATCCAGTAATTTTTAAGTTTTTATAATATTTATAAGCTCACGCTTAACCATTATCTCACTTAATGGTAAGTGATGATGTGGTCAACGGTGGAGCACGCTTACCTAGAAGTAACCTATTTTATTCATAGCAAACAAAAATCTATTTTTTTTTCTTTTTATAATATTAGTATATAGAATACAGAGGGTACCTTATCAGGCTATGTATGTACATATATACATATTTTATTAGGTTCAAAGTTAGGGTTACAACTAGCCACAAATATTAGGGCAACTTAAAGTATGTGCCTACTAAATTAAACAGAGGGACCGTATCATGAATAATTGTAAGCTAACAAACAGTGTTTAGTTAATCAAAGAGCCAGCGATTGCCTTCACTAACCTCATCTGAATAAACTTCAGAGTAAATTCAATTAATGCTAGGTTCACAACAATAACAGTTTTCGGTAATTATGTTTGGATTCGAGGTGTGGCTTGTGTGAACCTAGCCTAATTTACCTATAATTACGTGATCCTCTGTTAATTAATATTATAATTTACCGATAATATGATTAGATATTGTGGCGGACAGATTGACATTGTTATGTGGCTTGTGATATGAAAATTATGGTTTGTAAATTAATATCTGGCTTAGTCGGTTTTGTAATCAAGCAATCAATGTTAAGATCTTATAAATCGAATGACAGACAATTCATAATATACACCGTTAAATTTAAGTCATATTAATCCCGCGGAGGGTCGATTCGGTACATGAAAATACTGTCGATTTGTAAAAAAAAAAAAAAGTACTTTTTTTTTAAACTCGAATTAAATACGCATGTACGAAATTAATTTCTTTAAGTAAACGTCAGCTGAGCGAGGCCAATAAACTGTAGGTAGTTAGTACGCAACGACCGACAACTACCTACAAGGTCATTGACTCGTTTACTTAAAGAAATTAATTTCGTACATGCGTATATTAATTCGAGTTTAAAAAAAAAGTACTTTATTTTTTTATTTTTTCTTTACAAGTCGATAGTATTTCATGTACCAAATCGACCCTCCTCCGGATTAAAACGACCAAAATTTAACGCTGTATTCACAAATAAACTATTGCCTTTATAATAGATATTATTATGATAGTGTGTTATCATGTAGCGACATCTATGACGCCAAATATGAACGACACTACGAAATCCTGCATCGAAAGGAAGAAAGAAAGTAAAACTTTTTTTTTGCGGGAAATGACGTAATCTTAAGAATAGTTAACAGATTAAAATTAAAAACAAAGACAGGATATAAACATTACACAAAAAAAATATGCGCCACATCCGCGCAAAACGGCCTACCTCCCTAGGCGGGCGGCCTCCCTATCACTCAATAAGAGTTCTCCGAGCGATTTGAATTTATATTACAGCCCGAATTCATCTCTCGGGCAGTTGCCCAAACTAGACCAAAAACTCCCGTCTGGTCAGAGGATCCTCCCTTTTCAAGATATGTGGGACTACACCCTGTTCCGCATATCAACCAAAATAAAATTTAAAAGAAAACTAAATGAAATAAAAATAACCTAGCAGACTCATAGTCGCTTTATTGCAGACACATAATAAACTTAAATATTTACTAAGTATTTATACTAAATCTATGTACATAAAAACTAAACTAAGAATGTATACTATACCTAACTATGTACAAATATAATACAAAAACACCAAATACACTCAGGCGTCGAAGTACTCCTCCACATCGCTGTCATCCGGAAACGTACCTAGAAGACTGGCAGCATTGCCACGTTGAATGGCAAAGCTGATTCTTTGAGCAAAGAATGAGCCAGCCCTTTGGTCACGCAAAGTGTCGATCAAGCGACGTGAAATTTCCTTGAAAAGGATACGCGCACTCGGACCCCATGATCCAAGCGTTTCGACTAGCAGACTTATGTAGTTTAAAACAATTGAAGTTCTACCAACTCATCCCACAAGAGATTACGTAAGAATGAAACTTTCAGGAGTATCAGAGGCGGAAGCGTGCTGCATTTTATTTTGTTTGCTTACAAACAGGAAGGCATCAGCTAACTACAAAAGAGCTCTTACCTCTACAATTAACAACGAGATGTTAAGAGGAAGTCGTCGCTGTATTTTCAAATTAAAATGATATTTTTAAGTGCATTAGACTTTATTTTCCTGGCCCTGTAGTGTAGTTTTTTTATAAGGAGGCTTTATAAACTATTATAGTCTTAATTATACCATCAATTTTTTTATTTACCTACTTATTTATATACTAGCCTCTGCCAGCAGTTTCGCCCACGTAAAAGTAATGCTCGCCTACGTCATAAAAAACCTCGTGCAAAATTTCACGTTTCCTAGTCCCAGCAGTTTCGGCTGAACGTTTATATGTCAGTCAGTTTTCTCTTTTAGGGCCAATGCTGCGTTAAGTAGGCGTATGCGCAGAGGTAACTGACGTTGCTCGTGTGTTGTTGCTGTAGTCAGAGTCACGGAAACTGGATTATTACCTGCGCAGTGTCGCTAGTTTAACATTAACGGTGTGCATGTAGTCGTGTCGATGGAAAACTCAAGCAGCAAAACGGGCGGCAAGCCCGGACGAAGCACTTTTGTATGGGATCGCGCGTACGCCTGCTTAATGCAGCGTTGGCCTTTATATATAAGATGTATATTTAAAGCGTATGCAGTTTTAGCAACCATCACTTTGTGAGTATATTACAAAATCAATCTACCTTTTGATACCGGGAATTTTCGCATATACATAACTCAATTTTTATTCTATAATATAAAACTCACTTTAGGGAGTCTAGAAATAGAGCTAACACTAATACTCGGCACAAAGTTTGATATGTTGCGACATAATTTTCTCAACAGCAACTCATAACATGGGTAATGAAAACGTTCTATCGCCCTTCAAGGCTTCTACAAATAGGTGTAGGGGTACTCAAGGGAAATCATAAACAAACACGCCATTGTAGCGAAGTGTGAGCTAAAGTTGCCAACATAAATAATTCTATATTTTATTCCATTAATAAGTACCCAGGAACACTTCTAGTGCCTCCTTGAGGATTAAAGGATTAGATTGTGTTTTTTCTTCTTTATTTCTTTGATCTATTTCGATATCCAGGTGTGGTCTGAAGTACCAGAAGTCCTCCTCATGATTCGCTATGAGTACAGGTGGTGATCTCTCCGTGGCCATTTACTGTAAGCTATCTTCTGGATGGGGAAAAACCAACTGGTCTGATGAAAGATACATGGATGACACCCGACATATCTAGTTATATCAGGTTTTTTTTTTGTTAGGTAAAATCATCCAATGACAAATCCCGCCCTTGGGTGGGGCGGGAAATAGTGTCAGACTTTTACTGACTAAAAACCTACCTTTCCGTTCCTTGCCTTTATCCCGGGGCCCGTGGTGACAGTCTCACATAACCTTTGACCCCAGTAGGCTTCGGCCCTGCTGGACCCCTACAGCCCTGGGATCTTCTATCTAGTTATATGAGGCATGGTAGCAATTTATTAATGTCCCGGGCCTCCAATTCATGGTAGCAGTAGCAACTGACGCTAGAAGTCCGACTTATCTCTTTATTCTCCACAGACAGTAAGTATCCAAAAGGATTTTCTCTTAAAATAAAAAAAGGTGTAGGCGTTTGAATAGAATATATTCATAATTTTTTTATCCAATTTTAAAAGTCTCAGATATTACATAATTTTTGATAAAAGAGTCACTTATTACATACCAGATTATCCGTATTTTACAAAACTCGTGTCGTCATGTATATTAATTTTTTTTCCTCAAATCTCTACGGTTTTAAACTGTAGTGTAATAAAAACTGACCTCATCCAAAATGGCGTCCGAAAATAGCGGTCAACCTCAGCTCTCATTCAAGCCTTCACTCTTACCTACAGACACGCTAACCTGCCCTAAAAAGCCTAACGAGCATATAAATTAAACATGAAAAATTTTAAACTGCTCACTCATTAACTAGGTCTTAACTCAGTCATTGCAGCTCCGCTAATTAACAGGAACATCTGTATCACACGCTGGTACATGATACGGGCATTAAGTACGCCCATTGTCTGAAGGGCTGTCTCGTGCATCAGATGACTTGTTTTTTATCACTTTACTCTTTGTGTCGCGACTTCCTTACATAGGCAGTAATTTGCGTTGTGGATTTGTATTTTTTTGTGTAAAGGATTTTGGTTTTTGTTGAGATTGTCATGTTTTGTTGATACAGGAGTATTCGCATGTTTCATGACATTGTCTTAAGCTTGTATTTTCTTATCCATGCCACCTCGATTGATGATCACTTCATCAACATCAACCGTCAACTCTTGATGACTCATTTCTGCTTCTTTATCAGACAGCTGTTTTATCTCTTTTTCTTTAAGGCTGTCTCCATCTTCAAGTCTTCACTTTTTATTGCGACTGTTGCCTTGCATAATTATTTTTATTTATAGAATTATACTGTACATATGTTTGTCACCTAACTCCTTCTAAACGGCTTAAACGATTTGGATGAAACTTTGTGTGTACATTTGTGTGGATCCCTGGAGGATTTTTAATTACAGTTGGACTACCGGGCCCAACTGTAATGGTGGCACAGAAACCTATTGAACCCTAGAACCCTAGTTCTTAATTGGTTTTTTTAAAGAAAATCTGCTTTCAGGCTGAATAGTGTCAGTCGAGACCGCTAGTATACCTATATTAACTTATTCAAGCCGTTGTTTTCATTTTCAAATTCTCTTTTTGGCATCTGTAATTTAACGTTTCATAACGTTCTCCACAACATTGAACTTTTCAACTCTACCTTTCATTGGCATCATCAGGAATTCTCAAGCATCATATCCGTTGGTAACTACTCCAACCTCTTTTAAGTTCGCTTCATAGTCTCAAGGACTGACTCCTGCTTCAATTGGCTTGTTTTTTGTTGCTTGTTCTTTGTGACTCGTCTACCTCACATAGCCCGTAATTTGCAATGTCTTGGTATGAGGATTTATTAAGTGGAACATTTTTTTAACTCTATGTGATAACATATGGATATGTAGATTTTTGTCCATTTTTATTTATTGATACAAGCTAGTGCTTGACTGCAATTCCACCTGATATTAAGCAGTGATACAATCGTTGATGGTGAGGCGCACTAGTTTATTAACAGCCTATTCACTCTAGCCTTGAAGACACCTAAATTATAATCGGACGGGAAGACCACAGCAGGCAAACTATTCCAGTTTCTCGATGTACGCGGTAAAACGCTTAGTCCATACCGTACTTATTACCGTATTTATTTTTTATATCCATATCACTTAGTAAGTAGTTCTTTTTAGTTTTTCTGAAGTATTTTTAGGTAAATATTACTCTTATTACCGGGGCTGTGGCATCAGTTAAAAGAGTTGAAGAGAGAAACACAAAGAGGTGAAAGAAGATCGCTATACCCAAAGCTGGAGGAGTTATTTAATAATTTCTCTGCTTCTCAATAAAAAACCCCTACCGGCGGAAGAATGCCATATTGAGATACTTATACCGCCATGTTTCGTTTCTGAAATCGAGTTTTTATCGTGTAATACTGACGAAATAGGTCAGTAGACGCATTTTTCTCCTTTTAAGAAACACTAGGAAAACAACATGCCTGAAACGGTACACATAACTGTAGGATCAATCTCAATGAGTTTTTCCTTCAGCTCGTTCGAAAAATCCTAGCGTCACATTTTCCGTCCGTATAGACAGTAATTTGCTCTTATTGTGAATGACGACATACATTTCCATGTTGAAATATTTCATGGGAATGTGTGTCGGCTAAAAATGAACTACTCTTCTTTCAAAATCGTATGTTTTCATAGAGAAAGTCTATATCGTTAATGTACATTTAAAATTGTTGATGAATGAAAAGTCAACATTTGATTGCGACACACTAAACCTTTGTCATAATCATTGATATGTTATAAGGAAAAATACGTTACGCGCTATCATCCCAATCAGAAAACCTTGACTGGAAACACACATCTATAATCAGTGTCATCACAGTCGCAAACCTACAGTCACTGATACACAAGGACAGAGATACGAACCGGCGCTGTTGTGTGAGCGAAATCTCGTTAGCCGGAATTAGGCGACGGGCATGATTTCAGCGGTCCATGCGCTAGTGGCGAATCACCTATCTACCGCTGTTTTGATTTAATCTAAGATCATAATAGACATACATTTATTGTGCTGCAACCCAGTTTAAACATATGAAGTGGGCTACTAGCTGCCGCCCGAGTAAAATTAGTACTACCCACCTTTATAAATTATAGCCTACTAGCGGCCATCAGCGGCTTTCCCCGTGCGATAGTAGAAAATTATCCCAAGGGATCATACTTTCGGGAATAAAACGTATCCTTTGCTTTGAGATAAACCAAGATATGGTCTACTGGTGTGCCAAATTTCATTCAATTCCATTCATACATTCTAGTGTAAAGAAGTAATAAACACACACACACACACATAAACTCACTCACAAAAAGCTACGCTGGCCGCAAATTTTATGAAATAAGTAAAAGAATAAAAACATAGATACATACAGAATTTCACCTTTATATTAATTATGTGATGTCTCTTTGTACTTACATATATTCAAAATCGGCAGTAACGCTCCTTTTTAATTAATAATATTCACCTTCCATAGATATATAACAAAATTTCTCATCTCATATTGACCTTTACATATTTCATCTATAGTTTCTTTGATAAACCCATAGCTATACACAGCATTATTAAAAACAACCTGACCAACATAACATGTCCATCGATACACAACGGATGATCTGACAACAGACCATTTAATCAAAACTAAAAGCACAATATCCTATAGCTGGCCTCTTTAGCGTAAGCTCCGGCCAAGTGTGAACTATCTTCTATGTTAGTTCAAAGGGTTCTCACGAACTAGAAACTACCTCGTTCAATCCCTTCTCAAGTGTAAGTTAGTACCAGAATACATAAGCACATCAAAGTCTCAACTAGCCGGTACCTAGCCGAGTTTTAGTTTAGAACTCATAAAGCCTACTGTCCACGGACGCATAGCTTCATAAACGCGTATTCGTCATTATACGCTTAGCGCTTAGTGTCGTTGCCGCTTGTCGTCGCCTTATTCTGCGAAGGAGGCGGCCGCACCTGTAAAGGAACAGCCCTCACGTTGCCGGGATTCCGATCCCGAGTTACAGTTACCATAGGCGTATGTAGGCTTGTTTATGGTGAGCAATGGGTCGCCGTACAGTGGTCCGGCAACCGTCCGGACCGCGCTCGAGTCATCGATGGCGCGTAGTGCTCCACGCGCACCAACAAAGAAGTCAGCAAATCGTAGTTGCCCAGCAGGGTCGAAGCCTACTGGGGCCATGGTTTATGTGAAAGTGAACCTCGGGCCCTGGAACATAGGCAAAGTAGGAACATGAATGAGTTTTAGTTAGTAAAATTCTGACACGCCCTCCCGCAGATGATTTCCCACCTTAAAAAAACGTATAATGACGAATACGCGTCTTTGAAGCTACAAACCCGTGAACAGTGAGCTTTACTAATACCGTAATTTCAAGTGACGATACTAGATTATTTAGTGATATTGGAAACTTTGGAAACATAAACGTTCTGTGTAACATTTATGCGGGTCCTAACTTCTAATTTACTTGTATGGGTACCTGAGGTCGAAGTGTTTGCTTAGGTCTTCAATATTGGTCGTAAAATTAAACTGGTATTAGTTCTTGACAAAGTACAGGCTGTTTAGATCCCTTGTTAACTTTAACATACATAGCAATGTATATGTTACAGTCAAGATTCTTAATTAGTCAAAACTAGTTTTGACTGGTTTAAGTTAAGACCCTTGTTAAGATTAAACGCGTTTGTTTGTATGATTTTAAAATAAATTATAATTTTTTTAAGATATTTATAAGTATCTAGAATCACTACAAAAATAGTTTTACAAAAAAAAATTCTACAACATACCAGGTTTTTAAGCAAAATGGTTAGGAATTTTAAAATAATTTTAACTAGTAAAAGCATTTCTGATCAATGTTTACAATTAACTCAATCTCTAATCCAAAACATTCATTTCAATTAAAAACCATTTACTTTTGTTTTGTCAAAGCCACATGAGTTATAAACAAAAATATGAATCTATTTGCACGTGCCAATGCTTAGATATTTATGGAAAAAAATGTGCAAGAAACAAGTTAATCATTACACATTATGGGTACACCGTTATTTTTATTTTTTTATTGATATAAACTAATGTTTGACTGCGATCCCAACTGATGCTAAGCAATCGTTGATGGTGAGACGCACTGGTTTATTAAAAGCCTATTCACCCTAGCCTTGAAGATTGCTAAATTATAATCGGGCGGGATAATAATTTAATGATAATAAAATGTAATGTTGAAATTGAGTATAAATGGTTGGACTTTACGGCATAGGGTATCCTAGTGTTCCCACACTAGGCCAATTTGTTGTCCCCGCAAGAGATATATTGTTTTATTTTTTTAGTATCTAAGTCTACCGATACACCTAATATGCGTATAATATGTACTCACACACACTAATACTGTACTGACGTTTGAGTGAAATAAAAATTAATTTTAGTATAGTATTATGTGACAACCATGAAGAAACACTATCACGTTAAAAGATTCCAGTTAAAAGTGGTTTTGACCAATTAACAATATTGACTGCGACATACCTGCTGAAAGCAGCCATTGTTAAACATAGGCGTTTAGTTGTGACGTTATGGCCGCTTGCGTCCCATTTAAAATGTTCACGCATCAAATATTTGTGTGAATTGTGATAAATTGACACACAATCGAAATAAAGGGATTGACTGAAATGATGGGTGAAAAGGAGAAATATATTTTTTATGGTTAAAATGTGAAAGGCCATAATGCAAAAAAGATTTCGTAAAAATGATGACGATTGATATAAGTGTGTGAACAAAGAACATACGTATTTGAAACTGTGTTTAAATATAAATAAGTAATAATATTCCACAACTTTCATACAACGCCATCTAGTCCCAAACTAAGCAAAGCTTGTGCTATGAGTACTAGACAATTGATAAACATGTTTCTAAATAAATACATATTATTATAGCTAAATTACACCCAGACACAGAATAAATGATCGTGTTCATCACACAAACATTTGTCTTGAATGGGAATCGAACCCTTGACCTCCGGCATAGCAGACAGGACCACTAACGACTAGATCAACAGGTCAGCCGAAATCATCACATTACTGCAATTTCTATTTGCCACAGGTAGACAAATATCAAACTAATCACAAACATTACAAAGGATAACACCACCACAATCACCAATTCTATTTTTTCATTGACTGTAATTTGTGTACGGGAAAGAATTTAAGAATATAAACACAAAACTGTTCACAAAACACGAGCTGTATTATTTACACCTTCTAATGGTCACACTAATAATACGAGTACTATGATTCAAAGCATTTTATTTCGCATAAACCATTTACAGGCACTTTTAAAAAGTCAAGAAGTCTGTCTGTTAGAAAAAAAAATGCTAATTGCACATACCAAAGCGTAGATCTCTATGGAGAAGAATGTGCAAGAAACTCCTTGGACACTCTTTTCAATCATGTTATGTATTACAAATATCTCGTTAATAGGCGAATGTTGTTAGTGAGTGTGCTTGTGCGTGTGTGTTTGTTACTTCTTCACGCTCGAACGACGGAACGGATTTTGATGAGACTCGGGACACTGGTAGACCATGTCTTGGAATAGCACATAAAATAAACTTTCTTTTTTTTACTTCTTTCCTTAAAATATTCAATAAATACTTTTTTCATGGGGGCGAAGCCGCAGATTCAAGCTAATCCACAATAAAGACGAATTGAACTGGAAGGCATATTATTATTGTGTATTTTTTTTAGGTGGGGAATAATCCGAGGGCGGCACTTTTATGAAAAAATCTACTCCTATTTTTCTTCTTTACCTTGCGTCCCAGGACCCCAGGATTCCCTTTCGGACAACCCATGGCCCCAGTAGGCTTCGGCCCTGCTGGGCCCCAACGGTTTTGCTGACATGTCTTTGAAGCGCGCGTGGAACACCTCACGCTGTCGACGACTTGGGTTCGGTCCAGACATTTACCGGACGGCCGGATGGCGAACTATGTATTGCTCGTCGTCCGCGAGCCCATGATTACGGTGGGTGTGTATATTTGTTAGTCTTTCACTCTTAAACAGTGGATTTTAATGAAATTTGGCCTGGTGATGTCTTGCATATACCCTTGGGATAATTTCCTACATTCCCGAGGGCAAAGGCGCGAGCTAAAACTAGCGAGTTACATGGCAAAGCTAACTACGAGTACATTTAGAAATACCCACTATTTTATAAAACTTTCCACCTCAACATTCTGTTATTTCCAAACTATTACATAACAAAACATTCCTTTGAATACGACAATATTAAACTCGACTTAATATGTGAAAGGAACAACCTTTTTCATGTAGCTAAAATACTTACATAAAGACTACAATACGTATAATAATATACCGGATTTATTATATAGGGTACTTCCAAACGATATTGCTTATATTAGATTTTTTAAGGCCCGCGTTCTAGTCCAGTATAAGGCACTTACGTAATACTCAATATGGATACAACCAAGCCACGAGTTTGCTATGAATAAATAAGATCTTGCTATCTATGTGCTGATTCTCTAGCGCGATTTTTTAGGGTTGTGTTATAATAATGAAAAACTAGACAGGCTTATGTAGCTCTGCATTATTCTGTAACAAAAAAAAAAACATTAAGTACGCTTACCTGAAAACCCACACTTATCTCTTCCGCTTTTAGGCACGCCATTTAGGTACTGTTTTTCGCACTAATGCGAAAAGTGCGCGAGCTCGCCCCACCCTGCCACAATTTGTGACAGGGCGACGACAGATGTATGTCGTCTGAGGAAAATGGATAAGCAATCCCCTCCCCCCCCATCCCAGAATCGCGAGTTCAGGAGCTCCGTTAATTAATATCAATATATTTTTTAGAGACACAATAGAAAGACAATAGGTGTGCGGATACCAGTGACTGCTAAGAAAAAAAAAAACATATTAATTATTCAAATAATTAATGTTTTTTTTTACAGTTAAAACGAGCTAACGATGACATTAAAACAACTGACAGTGCACAAACTTTTTAAAATTGCAAAATAATAAGTAACTTCATTTTCAAAATTCGAATTTATTAATTTCAGTGTAATAATTAATAAATTCGAATTTTAAATCTTCAATTTCGTGGGTCGCCAAAATCGCCACTATCTCAAGCATGAACTTGAGCGTTTTGTATTTATAGTTAATTTTTATGTGACCATTTATATCAAAAAAGGCCCAAAACGTAATAGTTGCAATGGAATTTCAACTCAGCTAAGGATGATATAGAGTTTGTAATTCCATAATTTTGCAATTATCTCGCGTTCTGAATTTAAATAGAGGTTACGGTCGGTTTAACAAAACCTTCAAAATAATACAAAATTCTTGTTTAGGCCAACCCACACTTGGCATGTTCTCTTTTAGATACAGATCCCCAGACTTGATTACCGCTCATTTGTTATTAGGGATAAAATCAGTAGACTTTGTGTTAGATTCTTTTGTATTTTCTTGTTTATTATCCTCTCTTGTGAGGCACGTGACTATGAGATTATCATTAGCGTTTGGTAGACAGAATCAATTGACTTCTAAACGTAGGTATACAATGGTAGGTATATAGTTCATTAGGGGATCAAATCTTGTAATTTATTCGAACTCCAATCAGTGTAATAAACGGGCTGAGCTTGAAAAAATGGAGATTTTGATTTGACTTTTTAAAGCTGTGCTGCTAGTTACTGATGCCATACAGGACCACAAAATTATCGAATTATAGTACGTTTTTATGTTTGACAAACCACTAAATAATATTGACTGCACGGTAGGTGCGGTAGTTGAGTGATAGGCTACTGCGCTCAGGTTCGATTCTCACACAAAAAAAATACTTTTATGGACTACTGGCCTACAGATAGTTTCACCGATTCTGTGTCATGAGTAGGTAAGTGATTTTATATGTCTGTAAGCACCTACAACCACATTACAGGATTATAGTACAGTCAAAATATGATGGACCAATATGAACTTGGCGTTCCGAACCATCCGCAACCAATTGGTCGAAGTTCGGAGCGCTCAAAATATTTCGGCCGTAATCCTATATGGCCGTATTCCTTAATGTGCAGCATTTTTTTTAAGAAAAAAAAAACAACCCACCGTTATAATATAGATCGAAACTTTTTAGGAAGCCACTATCCTCACTAGTCAAAATCATGTTCAAAATTCAAGTCATCAACAAATAAAAATATAAAAACTTTCATTCTAAAAAGTCTAGACTCATTTACAACTAATTCAACACTGTAAACCGCTCAAGGCATTTATAAGTCTTCTCAACACGTCACTAAGTACATACTCTTCTAACATATTCAAACGGTGCACATAGAAACAAAGCACTAGCGCCAGTGCACTAGCACTACTCATATACTGCACTTGAACCGAGTGGAGGGGTGCGCGTTGGACCAATGACGTCTCCCACCCTTACCATGTTTTTACACACGTGCGGAACGCAAACATGGCAGTCGTGAGTGTGAATACGAATGGCCACTAAATGCCACTGTGTATTAATGACAACGAAAATTCATTACTTTTTATTATGATCTTCGTCAGTTGTTTGTAATTAAAATTCTGCTGTGTAACTTTTTTGTTTTATAGCTGTGGCTGTATTTACGCCGAGATTACGACCCTGATTGTTCTTTAGCTTTCTAAATTGTTAATTTTTGCGGGAAAGTTTGCGGGATGTTTATGATTGTGTAAGGCGTTTTGGTTTTATGGCTTACCTTTTGTCGTTCAGTGCGAATCGCTGAGTGCGATTATTATTACGATGCCGCGATCGAAAACTGTGCCGTTTGTTCTCTTATTGGTTAAGAGCTCGGAGTGGGCCAATCGGAGCACTACCGAACGTCACAAACGTACCAATCGCGTTAACGTTAAACAAACTCGAGCTAATCACCCTTATCGAATCTAAACTATTTAAATTAATTCCGATAAATCATATTTTTATTTGAAGTGAGAAATCGTCAAATAACTTCTCCTGTTTTAAGTGGAGCGAAAGGACGTGTCAGACTTTTACTGACTTATACCCATCTATGTTTCTTCAGTGGCCATTTGCATTTCAAGACTATGGTATCTCTTTCGAACACTTCAACAGCCCTAACAAGCACTGGCTTGTAATGCTTACTGGGTCTTTTCGGTTCAGTTAATCATCTGCCAAAGTTATTTGATGGCCTTTGACCATTTGACAATCATTTAGGTACTAAAAATCCACAAAATCTGATACAAGTCCAGAGTGACTGGGCTACGAAGATCAAACTAAGACAAGGTAATCGCTTCCTACAAATACTGTTATTCAGTTGTATCTGTATCTATGTATGTATCTGCATGGTAGAAAAGCTAGTCAAAGGTAAAAAAAAATGTAGTGATACCATATTTTGTCAAATAATTCTATTCTTATTTGACAAAATATTATATCACTACATAGTATTTTTTTTTTATGGTAGGTAAAATCATCCAATGATAATCCCTTGGGTGGGGCGGGAAATAGAGTCAGACTCTTACTGACTAAAAACCTACCCTGTTCTATTCCTAACCTTTGGCCCCAGTAGGCTTCGGCCCTATTGGGCCCCTACAGTTTGGTGACAACTCCTTGAGGCGCGCGGGAATCACTACATAATATAAAACAAAGTCGCTTCCCGCTGTCTGTCCCTATGTATGCTTAGATATTTTAATCTACGCAACAGATTTTGATGCGGTTTTTTTTAATAGATAGAGTGATTCAAGAGGAAGGTTTATATATATAATATTATACATGCACAATATATTTAATATCACCATTGCACCCGTGCGACGCTGGGGCAGGTCGCTAGTTAGGTACAAATGCAAGTTGATTTAAAAAAAAACATACATTTACGGCATTTTTGCCTAGTGAAATAAATGACCGCTATTGGTAGCAAATTCTGAAAGCCAATGAGACGTATCTAGTTCCCATAAAGAAGTAAGCTAAGTTACCAGCCAGCTTTACTGAGAACAGGTTCACAGCGTACCTAATGCTTTACTGAGAACAGATCCACAATTACAGTAGTTTAACACAACAGTTGAATAGGATAGAATTTCTCACAAGCTCTCAAGTATTGCGTACTAGGTATTGGGTGAGACGACTTAGCTTAATCGACAAGACATGTCCAATTTGAATGTCCATCTCAATTATCTAATTCGACTGAAGGAATTTGTCAGGTAATTGTTCCAAGTATTTGCTGGCATAGTATTATTGGCTTTAACTTTCATACTGATCGGCGTTTAAAAAGAAAAAGTAGAGTTACTTTTCTGCCAGCACTGCGGCATTATTCGAAACAATTACTCTAGCCCTGCAACTCAAAGAGCCAACTAGGATAATGGGTGAATTTTGATCAGTAAAGGTCACCCTTTCTTGGGACTTCATCTCCGACTCGATGACGAAGTGAAATTGTTAACCCCTCCTATAGTACGCGGCAAATAAGTTGAAATATTTACTAGCGCAGCCTCCCACTTGTATTGTGACCCGAAAATCGGTTAATACGCATACAAGGTCGACCGCCATGATGGTTCAATTGGTGTAACGAGTATTACTCGTATAACCGACCGAGCTTTTGCTGGCAGCTTCGCCCGTGTAGAAATTAATTTCGTACATGCGTAAAATAATTCGAGTTTTAAAAACAAGTACTTTATTTATTAATTTTATCTTTACGAATCGATAGTGTTTCATGTACCGGATCGACCCTTCACGGGATTAATACGATCAAAATTTAGCTGTGTATATATAGACTAGCTCTGCCAGCGGCTTCATCCGGGTGAAAGTTGGTCTACTTCCTCTCCCTTAGTTTCGTAAAATCTGTTCTTAGCGGATATCTTTACGGAACTACCAAATTTTAATTGGTGTTTTTTTTTATGTTAGGTAAAATCATCCAATGACAAATCAAAAAGAGTGGGAAGTAGTGTCAGACTCTTACTGACTAAAAACCTACCCCGTTCCTTCGTAGCCTATCGTGCCGGGGCCAGGTATTCCTTTCGGAAGTTAACCCATGACCCCAGTAGGCTTCGACCCTGCCTGCCTGCAGCTAGCAGGCTGGGCCTCTTCGGTGTGCTGACAGCTCCTTGAGGCGCGCGGGAACAGAACGCGCCGTCGACGACTTGGGGAAGTTTGCAGGTGTTATAGTTTTTGAGATTTCGTGATTAATCAGTAAGTGGTATTTCACTTTTATAAATATATAGGTTTTCAGGTCTCAATTGAAGTGGATCTGCACGTAACCGCATAGCATATGGTATAACTTATTTACTATATCGGTCGCGCGGGGGTTTAAGATCGCTCGATCGAAAAAACGTGGGTGCAATCGGCGCACGTGTATGTAGAATCTCTGAAGTCTTCGCATCGCATGCCCCTTCTACTTTTACCGTGCGATCTTTAATTATATTGCTCGACTTATATATGTACGTTCCGAGGGCCATGAAAACACATGGCCTCGGACTTGTGAAAGGCCACTTCGAGTCCCGACGAATACCGCGACCCCATCTCACACCACCTACATTTTTTTTTTAATTAGCCTATTCTTTCCCACTGCTGGGCAAAGGCCTCCCCCAATTCCTTCCAGGTATTTTTCTCTCGGGCCACCTCGAAGCAACCCTTGCGTTAGGCGTCCAGGTCGTCTCGCCACCTCTTCCCAGGTCGACCGTTAAATTTTGGTCGTTTTAATCCCGCGGAGGGTCGATTCGGCACATGAAATACTATCGATTTGTAAAGAGAGAATTAAAAAATAAAGAACTTTTTTTTTTAACTCGTATTAATATACGCATTAATATACGATGCTCGATGAAAAAGGTCTGGGCAAGCGGTACATGTGCCCCTTCTACTTTTGCCGTGCGATCTGTAATTATCTCTCGACCTATATACGTTATTTGGGATTCCAATGTAGGCGCGTTCCGAGCGCCATGAAAACACATGGCCTTGGACTTGTGCAGAGCCTTTGAGTCTCAACGAATACCGCGACCTCATCTCACACCACCGTTAAATTTTGGTCGTAATAATACCGCGGAGGGTCGATTCGGTACATGAAATACTATCAATTTGTAAAGAGAGAATCAAAAAATAAGGTTTTGTTTTTGAAAAACTCGAATTTATATACGCATGTACGAAATTAATTTCTTTAAGTTGTAAGCATGAAAACACATGGCCATGGCCTTGGACTTGTGCAGAGCCACTTTGAGTCTCAACGAATACCGCTACCCCAACTCACAGCACCTACAATGTTCATTCTAATAGTCTATCTGCCCCAGCCAAATATACAAAGCGTACCCACAATGTATCATACTTACGCAGAAGTTATCCAATTTAGCTCGCTAAAAATATACCCTTGATGAAACACAGTACATTAATAATGTGAGAACGAATAGGTACACGTTTGAAAAACATTTTACTACCCCCGGTGGGGTCTGGGCAAACGTAAACGTAAACTCATCGAGTTTTTTTGTGACTCACAAGTAAATGGCTTTTAGGCTGAAGGCCCTGTAACTAAAATTACTTTTAGACAAACATTTATTTTTACCTACACGTAATTTTGATTAGGTAATTTTTCTAGTAATTTAGTTAAATAAATTAGATTGTACCACCGACAAATTAAATTATTTTTTTAATTTCACTATGTTGACGTTTTAAGAACAACTTCGTGATAGTAATGTTTTTATAGAAGAAATAATCTTTAACATTACTTTAAAATTATTACCTACAGAGATGAAAGTTTTTATAATACGCGGCAAATAAGTTGAACTATGTTCTATGGTTACGCTCAACTGCGCAACCACCCGCTTCGATTGAGACCCGAAAATCGGTTACTGCGCATTCAAGGTTGACCGTCATGATAGTTTAACTTGTGTGACGAGGATTACCCATAACCATACCCATAACGGGTCTCAATGACCCGAAAATCGGTTCTCGTTCTCGAAGTGGTGTGTAATCGAAGTGAGCCTCCCCCACTTCCATAGCAAATAATTCAACTTATTTGCCGCGTGCTAGTGTGTTTATTTTTACGCCTTCGTTGAACGGAATTTATCAAAATTTTGAAGACGGATGGACCATGACCTATTTCAGGTCACACAGGATACAGGTTTTATGTCGGCAGTACGAACCTTACCATTGAGTAAATTTTCTACTGTCATGCTGATAGAACCTCTGGTAGAAGCTGATACATTCATGAATTCTCTGTCCTCTAAGTTATACTTTCTGTTCCAAGGCCATGGTAACGAACATTTCCGTAAGTAGTCCCAGTAGCCGGCAACAAAATCTTCTGAAGGTAAAACTAAAAGCAAACCAGCATATCAGTTTATCTTTGGGCAAATCAGAATAAATAGCCAGCGGCTGAGTATTTTATGGTGTCCGTATGAAATGATGGCAATGCATCAGTGTAAGTGCGTCCCTACAAACCATGGGGCCTTTAAGGCACCTCTGTAGTCTCCAATTACCATTGTAGAGGACAAGAGTAATGTTACTTAGAGGTAAAGGAGATAGATTCTCCTTTTTATGTTTTGGATTTGTGATTTGTCTAATGGTTTATAGCATAATTCAAACAAATAATGGTATTAATTAAACCAAGTTTCAACGAGAGTAAACTACAGACTTTTAACTTTAGATGTAAATACTTTTTTTTTGTTAGAAACTTAGCGCTGAGTATCTAGTGCAAGTTTATTTTACGTCAACGCGATTGACACGTTTATGTCGTTCGGCGCTCCGATTAGCCCGTTCCAAGCTCTTAACCAATCAGAGAGCCATACGCGGTAAACGTTTTAGCTTAAAAACAAATCGCACTGTACAGTGCGATTTGTTTCAAACGTTCCGAGCCCTGACTTAACAGCTAAAACCAGAGAAACAAGTAAGAAAAATAAAAGAAAAACTGGCAAAGGAAACGATCCATTTTACAGGTAATTGGTAATCGAGTGCGTTCCTTTAAAAGAAATATCCTAGAGCTTATTTGCAACGATTTTGACCCCGATAACTTGAGGGTAACTAGGTTTCTGTGAGAAAATTTAAAATTATTTTGCTTTTGCTTTTTCTACCTCGCTTTCGCTTTGGGTAATAAATTGTTTCCGTAACGACTAAAAATTAAAGTTAGTATTTAAGTTATATAAAATCAGAAATAAAAAATGCTCATAAATATCAATAACCCAGCTTATATAATGGTACAGCCAGCAACCCATAGGAAACTATTACTGAAGTTATATTGTGAAAAAAATACTTTTAATTTTTTTGAATAGTTTGTCGACTAACTAAAGCGCAATTTAGACGGTACGAGTTTCTCGCCTCGAACATACGAGAATCGTAAGAGCATAGAAAAAATGTCATCGTCTAAACACATACCTAGGCGGTGCGAGTTTCTCGTCTCGAACGTACGATAATCGTAAGAACAAAAAAGTTTCTTCGTCTAAACAGTCATCTAGACGGTTCGAGTTTCTCGACTCGAACATACGATTCTCGCTAGAGTGGACGAGCGAGAGGTATGACTTGCCTCTCGCTCGTCTACTCTGGCGAGAACAAGGATCATATAATATCCTAGGGGCAAACTGGATTGATTCCGGAGCAAAATTACACACTCTAAAGTGTACTATATTTTCATGTGCATTAGGTTCATATGTTTCATTGACAAGTAAAAGAAGAAAAAACGTTCCGAGCAAGACAACGAGAAAGAGGTGGTGTGTCCCTTTCTAACCTCTATTTATAACTAGGGTAACCATAAATTTACTATATCTGTAAATTATTAATATTTATGTCATTGCAGCATTTTAATATTAATTGATGCTGTAGAATTCTAATACTTATGGACGGCAAAGTACCAGTTATTCCTAACTATTTGTGAAACCTAAAAAAATAGTTTAAGTTACTGAGAAGTCAAAAATTTTCAATTTTTTTTAAAATATTTTTTAGTGAAAAATATTTTTTTTTTAGTTATAAAGAGAGTTTTAGTAATCTTACTTGAGACTCCCCAGTTAAGAACAGACTTTGGAACCCATGACATAAAGAGAGATCACAATTCATGGTGTAGCGGAACTTCTTTTAGTTCATAATAAAAACTCTTTAGTGTAGCGTTTATAAAAAAACATTGTATTATATGTCATGTCACTTCCCTTGTAAATTTTGACCTTAAAATATATTACGTATTACAATTTAATTTTTTATTAATTTATCTCATGAAATACTCGCTTCAATGGTATTAAAGTTCAAGATTCAGTTCTTTAGTAAAATTAGTTTTGATCGACGACTTTTTTTGTGAAATGGCCCGTCGGTGGTTCGTACAGCTACGACAATCGCGTATTTAATTCGGCTAGAGGTATAGACAAAGCGTTCGACGCTAAATCCCCATGTGTGCGCTTATGATATTCGTATTTAACCTTTCGTCTAATCATCATCATCATTCTAGTCCAAACACGTCCACGGTTGAACACAGGCCTCCCCCAAATGTCGCCACAATGAACGGTTCTAAGCGTCGCATCCATCGGATTTCCGCAACCTTTACCAGTTCATCGGTCCACCTTGTAGGAGGATTTCCACGTTTCACACTGTCACCACTCCAAATCCTTCGAAAGGTGTAACTGGTACTTTGCCGTCCATAAGTATTAGAATTCTACAGCATCAATTAATATTAAAATGCTGCAATGACATAAATATTAATAATTTACATATATAGTAAATTTATGGTTACCCTAGTTATAAATAGAGGTTAGAAAGGGACACACCACCTCTTTCTCGTTGTCTTGCTCGGAACGTTTTTTCTTCTTTTACTTGTCAATGAAACATGAACCTAATGCACATGAAAATATAGTACACTTTAGAGTGTGTAATATTGCTCCGTAATCAATCCAGATTGTCCCCAAAATATATAAGATCTTTGGTAGGTATAGACAAGTCGAGATTCTCGAAAGCAAGCAGTGGTGCCAACTTAGCACTTTCAGTGCTAGATTTGGCACTATTTTCACAAGGCCAGCACTGAAATCTAACATACAGCACCTAGCACTGAATGTAGCACTATTTAATAGTCAAGCGAAATTTTCTAATTCCAGATAATAAAACGAAGACACGCCATGTATATATATGCATTCGTATTTCACATAGATTTATTACCTTTGGAATTACACATAGATAATTAATAAGTTTATGAGTTTTGGCGGGATAACTTCGAGTGATGTTCAGTGGGTGTTTCAATTCTTTGCAAATTGATTCCTAGCGGATATTGTGATGTAAAATTAGTGTAGTTTCACATAGCAATAAATTGGAATAAATAAATATAAATATAAGTATATAAATTAATTACGTATATCAATTATTTATATTCCAACAGGACTTAAAAATGTTAACAAAACTTGCCTCTCGTATGAAATTCCCTAAGACCTTATTAAAAACATAGTCAAGAAAGATAATCACGGACTTGTAAATTTTACCCTTCAACTTGAGTGGCATCCGTGGGTCACAAGTTGTTGCTGTGACCTGTCGCCATTTCATCCATCCGGCGTTGATGCGATGTGTTACGTCTCGGTCTACCTCACCATCTCCTTGAACGAGCGACCCGAGGTACCGAAAGTCGGAGCAGATTGGTATGGGCGTTCCGGCTAGAGCTAAGGGCACAGGACCGGAAAGACCGCCGAAATCGCAGAACAAGTACTCCGTTTTGGTTCTACTTATTTTCAGGCCAACACTACTCTACTGTATGGATCAGAATGTTGGGCTGTGAAAAAGATGGATGAAAAAAGACTGCATGTAGCGGAGATGAGAATGTTGAGATGGATGTGTGGTGTGACGAAAATGGATAAAGTGAGAAATGAGTATATTAGAGGAAGTTTGAAAGTGGCGCCAGTGACTGAAAAGTTGAAAGGAAATCGTTTGTCTTGGTATGGTCATGTGAAGAGGAGGGATGAAACACATGTTACTAAAAGAGTTCTGAGTTTACAAGTAGATGGATGGAGAAGAAGAGGGAGGCCGAAGAAGAGATGGATGGATTGTGTGAGGAGTGATATGAAAGAAAAGGAAGTTAGTGATAGTGTGACGGCTGACAGGATAGAGTGGAAGAAAAAAACGTGTTGCGCCGACCCCAAGTAATATGGGACAAGGGCAGGAAGAAGAAGGAGGAGTCAAGAAAGATAATATCTTTCTTGTCTATGTTTTTAATAATGTTGTAAAATTTCAGCCGCCTTTTTCAACATATTATGTTGAAAAAGGCGGCTGAAATTTTACAACCATCCACATCAACGGCGACGGTAGTAGGTACAAGGAGAAAACGATAAAAACAACTGCAGAAATAGATATTGACATTGACAGTAAATATGAGTGGTTATAGTATTAAAATAATAGTTGTAACAGTTTTTAAGTATGTCAAAGAAAAGTTAAACAATTTTACTTATATAATTTTATTATTTTATTTCATATAGCACTATTTTTGGAAATCCATAGCAATCTGGCACTTTTTGGGAAGTTTTTTAGCACTCACTGGTGGTATAGAGTTGGCATCACTGAAAACAAGAATCTTCTCATTATATTTTTGCCGTCTAAACAGACGCAGGACATTATCGCCTAGTGATTATTGCTTACGAGTCTCGTATGACATAATCGTAGGTGAGAATTTGTTTCTTACCTGTGTGTAAACACTTTGATACGATAATGTCATGGCGATTATTGCTTACGATTATTGCGTACGATTTTCTCGAACAAGACGTTCGAGAAACTCGTACCGTCTAAATTACGCTTTAATCACGAATCTAAATAGTATTGGTTACAACTAGAAAAGAGTTTTAATATTTTTCGGCCATATCCATTGAACATAAAAGAAGTTTATATGTTATTTTTGAAGTTTATGTTTAAAAACAAACTAACACTGAGAACCCGTGACCATTCGATCCTGACAACTCTTTGTCTAATTAGTCCACAAGCGGGCGAAGCGAGCTCGGTGTAGGACTCTTGCAGGCATGGCTAGGCCAAAAGCTTAGAAAACTAGGCTTACGCTGAGACAAACGATTGTAACTTGTCTAAGTTACAACCGTTTTTCTCTCTACAATCCGTAACGCTTCTGCGCGTAAACGATTTTAGAAAATAATAAGTTGGTAGCCATGGTGTCGCGCCTGAGTACCGCTCGTTCTACAAAAATTGTTACTTGGCTACCATTTATACCGTAAAACTACAGGATGTATGTGATCATTGTAGAAATTATTCATTTCACTATTATTTTGAACAATGTGAACTAGGCTACGAATGTCCTATTCGTCTGTTCTGACCACCTGACTTAACGTTGAGATGATTTATGATTTCCATACGTTTGTTTTCTACTAGCGTTAACGATTGTAGATTATCAACTTGGCTAAGCCAGCTTGACAGATTAGCTGAAAATTAGATTCGTAATTTTTTTATGTTACAAATATTCAAATGAATTCTCCTGCTCTAGGCTAGAGCAAGAAGGCGTGTCAGACTTTCACTGACTAATACCTGTCTGTATCCTTCAATCTGAATTACCCTTCGCAGTCTGGGGCAAGGCAAATTCTGTCAAGCGTTCCCAAAGCTCTAGCAGGCACAACTGTTGAATAGATTGAAACACCTTAATAAATAAATTATTTCTACTCTATTATTACTATTTTTATGGCGCTCTTAGTTAAATACCTTTGCGTTCTGGCCTTTACAGAGCGCTGAGAGCGAGTTGTTTTTACGTTAACGCGATCGAAACGTTAATCACATGTGGCTTTCTGATTGGTTAAGAGCTTAGAGCGGACCAATCGAAGCGCCGAACGTCATTTACGGATATTTAATTGATGAAAGTTAATTTTTATGGCTTTATATAACATAGTGATAAATAAGCATCATCATCATCATCAACAGCCTTTTAATGTTCCCACTGCTGGGACGCAGGCCTCCTCTCTAAGAGAGGGAATGGGCCGTAATCCACCACGCGAGCCCAGTGCGGGTTTGTGAATGTCACATGTCTTTGAAATTTTTGGTTCTAGGATATGCCGGTTTCTTCACGATGTTTTCCTTCACCGTTATGAGAGCAGTGGTGATGAAATAAATTACACAAAGTAATGCGCCTGGCTGGGGTTGAACCTGTGACCTAAAACTCGTAAGTCGGGGCCGTTACCACTCGGCCACAACTGCTCTCAAACAAGAGCTAGTTAATTAATAAAATGAACAAATATACTAAATAATTTAAACACAACATAACTTACCTTCGTATTGTACGAACATGTTCTTACACGAGGTAAAACTTTTACCAGATAAGGTTTCATAAGGTCTTAAATTTCAATTTCAGAGGATCAACGCGAGCATTTGTAGACAGAGGCAGACAACGCCGGGTCGTGTGCCGAAGCTAATTCTTACATCTAACTTCTTATGAAGAAAATTTCATTTCATTACAACGGATTCGCAGAAGGTAATTTAGCTGTGAGTCTGGATTAGAATTTAATTCTTGAAAGAAATAAAGCGGATTGTAAGTGGAATTAATCGTAGTAAAAGATTTTATTGCAAGGCTTGTAAAAAAAGCTCATTAAATGTTTAAGTGCGCATATGACGATAAAATGCAGTTTTTAATGTGTCTTAGGCGCGGGCTTGCGGACGGATTGCAATGGGTAGCATGCTGTCCGATCGTCCGGTAACCGACCGGACCGAGCCAAAGTCGTCGACGGCGCGTTCTGTTCCCGCGCGCCTCAAGGAGCTGTCAGCACACCGAAGAGGCCCAGCCTGCTAACTGCAGGCAGGCAAGGTCGAAGCCTAATGGGGTCATGGGTTAACTTCCGAAAGGAATGCCCGGCCCCGGCACGATAGGCTGCGAAGGAAAGCCGTAGGTTTTTAGTCAGTAAGAGTCTGACACTACTTCCCGCTCCGCCCAAGGGCGGGATTTGTCCTTGGATGATTTTACCAACTATAAAAAAAAACGTGTCTAAATCAGATAAGGTATATGGCAGTACTCGACTTGGCCACTATGAGCCTAATAATTAATAAATGGAAATAATTTACTTTACATGAAAATAGTTACACAATCTGTAACAAAAATCAATTTTTTATAGACATAGGACTTATCGCTAATGGTTGGTAAACTGCATGATAATATTCTTAAAACGCATTCTTAACGGCACGATTCCGCACGGAACCAAAATAATTACTAGCATTCTGAACGAGTCTCTCCCCTTGGTTTGGGCTCTGAATTATTTCAATGATTTTCTAAAGGGTCCTGAAACAACTACTACCGCCTACTTTCTCCATCAATGCATTCACCACGACGGGTTGCAGCTGGGCTAACCGATTGCATTTCTTTTGTTCTTGACACAACATACGGCTATTCACGTAACTCTCAACGACTTCCTTCGTTTTCACAGTCACAAGTTTATCTTAACAACAGATTTTTGTTTTGTGAAATTATCAAATGTCTCCTCCTGTTCTGGCTGGAGAAAGAAGGTGTAACAGACTATTGGCAAAACCCTGCTGTGTTCCTTCAATTTCCTTGCAGGTTCGCAATAACTCTTGAATGGCCTGATATTTAAATGTTCCAATTGGGATCTCCAATAAATCCTTGTTTTTTTTTGTCCTGTACACCCAGCACAGTATCAATTGAAACAATATTTCATAAAGCGAAAGCGTTATTTCGGAGATTTAACCACAAAGTTCAATTTCATGAAAAGCTTGGCTTTACAGTTGAAAAACGAACGCAATGCCATAACGTTTGCCTGTATTTTATTCAAATTTCTTCTTTTTTTACTGGGCCTTGTCGTTCAGTGAAACAATTTCAGCCCTGGTCCAGTTTCGAGTGGAACATTCGGCGACGAGCTGCGATCGCGATGTATTTGTCTGAATATTTCATATACGAGTGTACAGAGTGCCTTGTGGTAAGTAACTGGTACTTAAATTGGAATGCTGCTTAGTTTGATGGATTAATTTGTATTGCATTGGTATGCAGCACCATGTTTATATCACAGACGGATGTGAATTAGTAACCATTTATTTCATTCCAAAGTTTCTTCATTGCTGGAATTCTTCTACGTCTATATCTGAAGCTGCTGCATCTACTCATTGTCAGTCTGCACTGTCAAGCTAATGTCAAAAAAATCAAACCATGTGATGATGCAAAACAACAAATTACGTATGCTCGCTCGGTAAAATCTTCAGAATCTTCTATTTCTTTTTTTTTTCAAATTAGCTCTTGATTCACCACATCAGCCCCTCTAGCCAAGCTACGATCGTTTCGTTAAGCGTGAACGCTAGCGTAGAGAGCGTAGAGATTACGTCGGAACAAAGTAATTAGGAGCGTGGCCAACTGTGACTCCAAGCGTTCACGCTACTTGACTAGGGGGCTGTTCTATCTAGAAAATATACAACTAAAACATCTATAGTTAATTGTGTCCTTCTAACAGCTACCTACCTTCCAGCATTCAACAACGCAGGACCAAGAACTTCAGTTGAACTACAGCCAACTCCCAACTTCTTGGCGCTGAGGAATGGTCCCATTATGCCTGTGACTGATTTGTTATTTATTGGCCACTCGTGAGCTTTCCTACCCTACTTACACGAATTTGCATTTTATGATGAACAATGTCTGCGGGTTTTGGACATAATATTGTCCAATCTTGGCCAAAAAATATTATGGCTTTAATGGTGGTGGCATATTAATTAGTGGGTCATCTGTTCTTTTGGAAGGACGTGTTTTGTACAGATGATATTTAAATAGGTCACTTGGCACGTCATACGGTTATCTGACTAGAAGGAAAGTGGTCATTTTCTTTCAGAAAGCGTATTTTGAAAATGTTCTTGTGAGAATTGGAGATAATAAAAAAGGGTTAACAAGTATTAGTGTTAGATTTTTTCCTACGTAATTACTTTTTTTTTAACGTGTTGCGTCGACCCCAAAATAAAACGGTACAAGCTTAGGGCAGGAAGATGAATCACTTCTTTTCATTTTTTTTAGGGTTCAAAAGGAAAAAGCTACACATTAGGGTAGGCCGCAAAAATACTCAAATTGCCAAAATAACTGAAAAGAAAAAAATGACCCACATATTCCTCATAGTCCCCATAAAATAAATAAATTCAAATTGTAAAAAATAATATCAATGTCATATTGTAAAAAAAAAACACAAATCAAATATACAAAAAACCGGGCAAGTGCGAGTCGGACTCGCGCACTGAGGGTTCCGTACAAACCTACCTATGAAAACAGATTAATTTCCGAAACGAGTCTAGAAGGTTTTTCCGACGAATTTGTAACGTTATTACAAATTTTCAGATTTTTCCTATACTTGTGCTATGAGACCTTGCTTCAGACAACACTTCAGGATTCTGGGTCAACGGGAAGTACCCTATGAATGTTGATTCTCTTGAGAGTGTCGAAATACACGTTTTTTGCTAAAAAAAAATTCAGGTATTTTTTCGTTAACTTAGATATTTTATAGGACCGCAGACCTTAGCATTATAGTTTTAATTTCAACTTGATATCTCCATGCGTTCTCGAGATAAAGGGTCTTGACAGACAGTCAGATGGAAACAAAGTGATCCTATAAGGGTCCCGTTTTTTCCTTTTGAGGTATGGAATCCTAAAAACTCAAAAGAGAAGAAAATTTAAAAAATATACATAGGTTGCAGAGCACAGAAAAAAAAAACGATATTCGATATATTGTAGTTTTGTTAACCCTATAGCCACGAGGTTCCTTTTCAGACTTTTACTATTTATTCTGTACTATTAGTCCCAAAACATATAGGTACTGCAAAAATAAATCGATTTCAATAGTGAAATATCACAGACATACTCCCATTACCAAAAAGCATGTCCCACAAAAAACCCCGATCGAATTTCATTTCAAAACATTGTATTTCACGATGCACCGTACTTTGCACTCGGAAAGAGATCCATAAATATTGAATATTTTCAATACTTTACAAAGGATAAAGGATGCTTAACGAATACTAGTTTCCATTGGCGATATTGCCTTTGTTCACTGACATGAATGGATTACTCTTATTGTGTTGATATTAAACGCGATCTGGCGATACTTCATCACGATGCTGATAAAAAGCAATCGCATTCATTTCGAAAGTGCATAATGAGTTCGTGGTTCTATTTTTAAATTGTTTTTCAATCCATTTACTCGAAAAATCTCTATTGCTTTTAGGCACGCAATTTGCTGTTTTTTTTTTTTTATTAAAGTGTGGAAAAGTACGATTAAAAAACCCCTTTCCGCCCCTTTCTTCGTAAGCTTATTAAAAACGTCATTCGGTTGTGTTAAATTAACAGATCGAGTTCAAAACACTAGACTACGATCCAAAATCAGAATAGCGAATGTGGCTCAAAAGGCTGCCTAACTATGAAACTGGGCAAGCCAGGTCTGCTGCATTTCCGACAAACTCTGGGGAAAAGTAGCACAAAATTTGTGCCCTAAGACAGTGAGATGGTGTCGCAGCAGACCGCAAAGGAGATGGCGGGACAAAGGAAAATAAAGTTTTTTTTTAATTAACCTCCAAAGGGAGATCCAAGGTTATACGTATGGAAAAACTTACTTTCAGGTGAAGCCGCTGGGTTTAAATTTGATCTTCTTTTTCTTTGAACTTGTTTCCATCGATTGCTAGAATAGAAAAGTACTTTATTTGCCTAGAAAGTAGGTAAAGTTACAGATGTTAAGTTTTATACTAAATATCTTAACTAAGGCACGCATTTTTTTTTTATCTTTAATGATAAAGACTCATTTAATATATTATTAACACATTTAATAAATTTCACATTTACCATGTTTGTATGAAATACAGTAAATAATTTAAAACATGCGAGGACGCCGGCGTCCGCTTAGGTTTTAGGGGGTATAAGCAATACAATACAAAATGTCAAGTAATATATCCAATACTTTTCTATCTACTTTAAAAAAAAAGATGAGATTCTAAATAGCTCACTCAGCACTTCTGTTCACAGTTCCAATTCCAAATTCAAAATATTCGTAATTCCATTTCAAAATTTTTCGATTCTTGGAAACCACTCAGAATCGTTGATGCCTGTCTATACCAAAATTTTATTTTAAAACTAAGCCGAGGAATGGATGTCAAAAATTCATTGAAACCGTTAACACGTACCCACTGCCTGAATAAAATATTAAAGTACTGGAATTGCGATATAATTTATGAAACCGAAGAATTTTACAGGAACAGAAATATGCTTTTATTTTTGAAATTATTAAAATAGAATTTGTCAATATCTAGAGTTGGTTGGAATTCACTAGCCATCTAGCTAATGAACCGTGTGAAAGAATTTGAGGTAGGATTTTAATTTTAAACCACAGGTTATTAAAATACTAAAGTAAGTCGTAGGAAAACTATACAGACCCACTACCTACTCAATTGAAAATTTACCTTTCAACTGACCTTTTATCTACATTTCTATATCAAAGTTGTTCTAAAAAAACAAAATAACAGGACACCATAGGTATTATTTTCTTCACCTGTAACAAGAAAAACAGCATGTTTGTGTTTGTGCGAGCAATGACGCGGCCCGCTGCTACAATGTACAACGGACCGCCCAACGTGCCGCGCAACGCGCCGCGTCTCCGTAAACAAGCACTTAGCAAAACTTAGTGCAAGTATTATTTTGCTTTCAGTTTTAATACATAAAAAAATAAAAATAAAAACACTAACGTTTTAAGCCCGCACATCTTTATTAATGCAGATATGACGTCACTCACATTTTAGTATGGATCTCGAAAAAAATCTTTCTGAAAAATTCTAATTTCCCTGTGAGCACAGATTAAATCAGTGTCATTTTATTAAAACAACATTCACCGTGACCGCTCGGCCGCCGCTTTTGGCCCGGTATTTGATACAAGTACGGTCACCATCATTTAACTTAGAATTTAGGACAAAATCTGGTTAATGTGAACTTTAATCGTATATAAATCGTTTATTTCTCTGCTAACATGGGTAGGTTCATAGATTTTTTATTATATAATGAGGTCTTTTAAAATTTTAAAGTTGTTAGTACTTCGTATTTAAGTGACACAGTATTATTACTTACAGCAATTGAAATCCACAAAAACATTTTAAAGGATGGTGTTAATTTTTGTATCTTTTTTTTTTTGCTGAAGCAAATCATGATATGCCTTTTCCACTCTATAGAGCAGTAAGAGGGAGTATCAGACTAAAATTCACCTATGTTTCTTCATTTATCTTTTGAGTTCTAGGGTTACGGGAACTCTTTCAAACGTACTTGTTGCCCTAGCAGGCGTCGGCCCAACTGGATGTCTTCAGTTGCGCTGACATCTCTTTGAGGCGTGCGTGAGAAGCAACGCACTGTCGACACGCCTAATTATGGTATCTTGTTTTTTTTTTTATTACTTACTTGCAAAAAGTTGTTGGGTAGAAGTATCATCGTCATTGTATACACATTCTTAAAATCTGCTTTTAGCTTGTAAATATCTATTTAATGTTTAAGGATTGGATAATAAGCTTTCGCGGTGTAATTCTAAAAGGCTGCCGCGCTTTTTGCTGCTTTCGTCAATCAATCAATGTTATGTACTTACATAATTAAAGACAAGTACATTCAACTACACACAAATGCTTGAATTACCATAAAGAATAAAGAAGAAGAATAAAGAGTACCCAAAAATACAAAAAAAATAAATAAACACAATTTTTTAACAAACGAACGCACCAAGAAAAATGTCAAAAGAAATCCAACCAGGTGGATATGGTAACCCTATACAAACGAAATGTTATTCGGGGCTCGTGGTCAAAAGAGTTCCGTACATCGGACGCTGCAGCCCTGTATTTGCATTATCTAGATTCGACCGGGCCGCTTCCATCTCGCGCTTTGGTTATATCAAATACAATTTGCGATAGAAGATTCTTTTGGATTTTCCATTTTTCCTGTACGTTTCAGTTTGTGTTGTGCAAATGCAGCTAACCTTTTGAAGTATTCAATTTGTTTGATAAAAACTAAAAGTGCAGCTTTTAAGTTTCTGTTTTTTTTTTTATATTTTGATCCCTGATGCGCGGACGAAATCAAAAATCAAAGCATTGATTAAAAAAAAACCATTTACAGGCACTTTTGAATTGTCAAGAAGTCAATCAAACAAACAAAAACATGATGCTAATTGCACAGAGAAGAAAGTGCAAGGAACACCATGGACATTCTTTTCAATCATGTAAGTACACACAAATTGCTCGGTTACATGTAGATAAAAACTACTTTCTCAATAAGATTTTGCTAATTCCCTATATTTTATTTAGTAAGTAAGTAATATTTTTAAAGTCATCTCCTTGAACTCTTTTTTTTTAAATATGTATTTTTTGGAAATATATAATTAGTCGTTATAAAACCCTCGTACTTAGTTAAAAATGGCCACCGTGATCAAAATCCTGTTGGGACAATCATATTTACTTTTATACGATTGATAATAATATTGTGATGAATAAAATCAAAAGTACTGGATGGATTAATTATATGAAATCTTTCACCAGTAGAATTTTATAATGAAAAAGTGGGAAATGGTCCGTCATACACATAAATCATTTTACTTTCACACGGTTAAAGCATCTGGAAGAAGCTAGTTTATTTCAAAGCCACCTAGGATTTCTTTCCAGAATAAAGAATATCACAAAATGAAAGCCAAAGTCATAAAAACACCTAATTCCTGAGCTCCTGAAGAAGTATAGGTACTTACAAGTATTTAGGGCGGCAGTAAATTTCCTTCTATCGCGATTCCGAATGCTGCCCGGAGTTACGTGACAAAGTCCTCACTTCATTAGAATGAGGCGTGACCGGATTGATAAAAGACTTCACTATCTTTGGGACATTTCAATAGAGCTGTTTTAGTACGCATTATACTTGTAGGCTTTGGTAGTTAATGGTGAATGAGATGTTTATCTACGTGATACATTTTGGTTGGTGTTAAAAGATCGCTCTTATCAGGTCTTTCTCCAGTGACATCTATAACGCCACATAGGAACTAAAATTCAAAGTCCTGCGTCACAATATAGAGATTAACACCCGTATTTATGAACAAGTAAAACTAAATACTCGAGTAAAAGTAACCACTTAAGTAATAATTTATATTCTATAGTTAAGAAAACATTAAATTTTGAATGAAAATTTTAAACGTCAAGTAATGACTTAATAATGTTTTACTTAGTAACAAATAATTACTTTTATATAAATATGGGTATTACACCCGTATTTATAAACAAGTAAAACTAAATACTTGAGTAAAAGAAACTACTATTTGTATTCTATAGTTAAAAAAAAAATTGAATTTTTAACGCAAATTTCAAACGTCAAGTAATAACTTAATAAGATTTTACTTAGTAACAAGTAAATACTTCTTTGTAAATACGGATGTAAGAGTTCTCCGGGCGCACTATTACGACACAAACAACAGTCCGAAATCAAAATCAATTAGTCCCATCTGTTCGAAGGATCCTCACGTTTCAACGGTAGTATTTGGGAAGCAAAGTTACCATCACAGCCCGAAAAATCGCTAAACTTAAGTGGTAACCAATTTTCAACCGTTCACTCGAAATAAGGTTCAGTTGAAAACCAGCGTCAGGCAACTACCACCTCGTAGTTGTCTGGCATTTATGCTGAACTGGACCTATTTGGCGCAACCGTCACACAATGTTACAGACACACAATGTTAGTTTTGTTTTATTTTTTTAATTTTAAGTGTCTATTATGTTGTCTCAGCATTGTGTTTCCATGCCCAATAAAATATTTTTCTATATTTCTTCTTTCAATGGGTAGGGCACATTGCTCGCAGAACAGACGGCCGATGGGACCGGAGGGTTCTGGAGTATCCACCACGTACCACCAAGATGGACTGACGACCGTTGAGGGTCGCGAGAGTCCGATGGCTGCGAGACGCACAAGACCGATCATTGTGGCGACACTTAGTTGAGACCTTTGTCAACATTGAACGTCTTCACATACCACTAAACTCTCAAATGACTGCTACCTAATACTAGTTTTATTTCAGTACTTGCGTAAATTAATTCGAGTTTTAGAAAAAAGTAATTTGTTTTTAATTTTATCTTTACATATCCAAAGTGTTTCATATACCGAATCGACCCTCCACGGGATTAAAACTATCAAAATTTAGCCGTGCATAAATAAACAATCGGACAAGTGCGAGTCGGACTCGTGCACTGAACCCGTGCCTGAAGATTTTTTCGAATCGTATTTTTTTTTTTTTTTGTTTACAGTTTTCAGTTTTTTTTTCTTATAATTGTGCAATGAGACCTTGCTTCATGCCAAATTTCAGGTTTCTAGCTCAACGGGAACTACCCTATGAATTTTGATTCCCTTGAGAGTGTCGAAATGTTTCTTTTTTTGCGACATAAACGGCCGTAAGTGTCTTTTTTTTTCGTTAACTAAGAAATTTGGTTTTTTTTTTTACAGCTTGAAGGGACTGCAGGTTTGAATATATGGTTTAAATTCAACTCGATACCTCCACGCGTTCATGAGATAAAGGGTCTTGACAGACAGACAGATGGGCAATAAAGTGATCCTATAAGGGTTCCATTTTTTTTTTTTTAATTATGGAACCCTAAAAAAAGAACAGTTTAAATAATATTAGCTGCCGCCTGTGGTTTCGTCCACTTTAAAGTAGAAAATTTGTCCCAAGGGCACATACTCTCACGATAAAAGTAATATCATATATGCTATTCCAATACAGTCATGATCTACACATGTACCAAGTTTCATCCAAATCCAATCAGCTATTCAAGCATAAAAACTCTTAGAAGTATTTACGCACACACAGAAATTTTTGCCTAAGTGAGTTAAGTATGATTAGTATAGATAATAATGAACAAGAAGATAAATAAGATATAATACTGTTTTTAAAATGAAAAAGATGTACATTAAAATCACTTATTTATCTTAATCTTTCATCTTAATTAGTATATATATTTATTCAAATAAGTCGGCCGTGTTTGAGTACACCATAATTAAAAAAAAAAAAAAAAAAAACACCATAATTATGGCGGTAAGTCTCACTAACTCCTTCTTGGTTGGAAAGACGTCACGGCGTTCTCACCTTCCGCATGAGGTGCAGGAATCTCCTGAAACTACCATGTTCGATGAGACCTGAACCAAACATGGTAGTTTAAGGAGATTCCTGCACTGGTTTCATGCGGAAGAAACGCCCGGGTGTCACTATTGTGTGGACCGCCCGGAGGACACGAAGGGGCATACAGTAAAGCTCCCCATGAGGAAACGGTGGTGCTCTGCCCAAACAAGCAAGGCACTTGCTTGGGCAGAGCACCACCGTGCCCTCATGGGGGCGACCGGCGGAAACGACCTCTTGCACCGGGACATGGTACAGACCATGATCCGGTGCGACGACAAAAGACAGGCTGTCGACTCCTTCTGCGAAGCAGTAATACCAGCAAAGGCGGCGGTCGTACGCATGATGGAACGGCCCTCACGCCCTAGGCACCGGGACCCCGACCCCAATTTCCAGCTGCCGTAGGCGTGAGTTTGCAGACAGCGAGCAATGGGTAGCTCACCGTCCGGCCGTCCGTCGGAAGCCCGAGTCGTTGACGGCGCGTAGTGTTTCACGAAGTGCCTGAAGGAGATGTCAGCAAAACCGTTGGGACCCTGTAGGGTCGAAGCCTGTGGGGGCCATGGGCTGTGCGAAAGAGAATAAAAAAGAAAAATAAGACATAAAAGGAGCATATGAGTGGGTTTTAGTCAGTAAAAGTCTGACACGCCCTCTCGCTCCACCCTAAAACGTGAGAAGTCATTTAAATATTTCACATATAAAAAAAATCTACTGCTATACTTTAAAAAACCATCCAGCGCAATGATGTTTAATCGATCACAAATTGCTGATCAGAACTAAAATCGGTACATAGTTTTGTGAACAATTTATCAACAAAGTTAATACGATTCGAACAAAGTTAAACTCATAGAACTTCGGACTAATTCCTCTACCAGGAAACGTCTTCACTGAAAATAATGAGCACACATACTTCAACTGAATCTAATACCTCCGGAATAGTTTCCCAATTTATACCGTCTCCAATTTATAGCAAAACCTTTGAAACTGAGAGAATGTTCGGACGGTATTCCGATATCAATGAATCTTAGCTCTGTTCTCGATCTTGAGACCCGAGGGCCGAGGCCGGGTCGTGACCTGCTTGCCAGGTGCAAGTAAAGACTCCTTCATAACGAAGACAAAGTGAAAATCCCAGACTTTTTGCATACTAGCTGCCAGCGGTTTCAAAAATGAATGTTCCTTTTACAAAAACTCCGAGACCAAGGGTGATAAAAGTGAATAAAATCAGGAATCTCACTCAAGATAGACTTTATGGTTCATCATTAATTCATCAGTCTATTCGTTACACTTCGAAGTACCAATTTAACATTTAAATTGGACACTAAAATGTTAGGAAAGCACTTCGCATTCATTAGACATTAACGTTCATACCCTGTTCTACAAATCGCAAGAATAAAACTTAACATAAGTATTCTTTAAATGCTGGTCGACAAGTGTCATACTTTTTTTTTTAATATCGTCTAACAAAGGATTCTTTCACGTTGGTCCGACTTGCATAATGACTATGTAAGAAAATTGTGAACGCTTGAATAGACAACAATGAGATTATTAGCTAATTATTCAAAGTCGTGTCGCGTCGGCTGTTGCGCTTAACGCTAGTGTGCCGACAGCCTTAGCTGGACCACCCGAACACCACGAGCTTCGACGCCAATCTGGCACCACTTATTATTTTATTTTACGATCCACGTGTTCCACTAAAGTTCACTTTGCCAGTATTCAAATTATGACAATTTGATTTTATTGCGCCAAATTCAGTAATCTACATTATTTCTGGTTATTTACTGGTATATTACCCAAAAGATTTTTACTCTTTATTACTATAGAAACACATAGTACTTATAAAATGCGAATTCAGCGACATTTTTAAAACAGAAAAAATTTTTCTACGAGTTATTGCTACGAGTATTTTCACAAAACAATATAAAAAATACCCCCGATCTTTACAAAGCAAACAGCACCTGCTCCTCTAAAACTGCGATAAAATAATTGAAAATTACTAATACGTACGTAAATAACAGTGCAGGCGGGGTGTCACGACATTTTAATGTTTTATGCACAACGCTACTACGTGGTAATGGCCCGATGAGCCCCCAACATAAATTTTAGGGCTTTTATCCCATTTTTGTGGCGTTTTGTTGAGCAATTTCCTCCACGATCTGCCCGTATGTTTAATGAACACGCTTCACTCTCGAGATTGTCGTAAAAGAGCTATACCACACGAAAATTGCTTTAAAATGCGGCAGTTGGTGTGATTGGAATAACATTTTAGAACAAAAAAATAAATAAATATTGTTTGATTAGTTATCCTGTTATTACATTATCCGATTGCAAAGACTACGGTATAACATTTTTCTTGTATTTACGTCAAAACTTATTAATTTCAGGACATATGACGCAGCAAAAGAAAAACTTTAAAGGCAAAAAGAAAAATTTCAAGCAAACAAACTCCAGACGAACTTAGATTGCAAGGTGCAACCTGCAGTAAATATTTTATTAGCTCAGAATGGATGTTTCACGATGCCCAGTAAAGGTTAGATTGATGTGGCTTTCTGTTAAGTCCACTGAGATATTATACCACTTTTATAGCTAGTGAGTTAAGAAGAAAATAAACATTAAAGGTCAGATTTCCACCTAGTTTATTGCCGATCAAACGATGTAAACTTTTCAATTTTCAAAACCCTGAAATGTCTAACAGAACGCACATCCGACTCCTATACACGAGGGCGTATAAAATTTACTACGCGTTTTGCCGAAACGATGTGTTAGTCTGTTTTTAGTGTCGATTTTACGATAAATAGCACCATTTGTTGTTGCCCATTAAGGCTTGACGACGTATAGAATGGGCACTTGAGACTGTGTGCGTCGTTCTGGTGGATAAACTGCAGTTTCTAGCGGTCCCAATCGTTGTAGCCGTGATACATTTGAGGCGAACAAACAAACAGTTTTAATGCGACTGCACAAACGGGTACACGTACAAAATGCGTGTAATTACACTCATATTCGAGAAGGTTTCCATCTGTTTCACTTTAAGTGTTCTAGCTTTCAATATTACACGGCTGTTACTCAGAAAATTCAGCGAATTGCCGACAAAATGAAGGATGACGTACTTGTTTTACGTGTGTCTGGGCTCGTATCCACGTAATTAAATTTCAAGCGACATAATATGGGTGTAATAACTACGAGGTATTATTTGTGTGAACAAGAATCGCTTTGATACCGGTGGTATTCAAGCGCATTGACTTTGTGCTCTATAAAACAAATTGCCGCGGTGTCAGGCTCTGATCAATATTGTTGTGTAAATCTGTCAATAACGTATCAATATTATAATAGTGAGCTAGTATTTGCTGGCTATCAACAGTTAAATTTACGGCTAGTATACAAGTGCCTTAGTCGCAATTGTTTGGAGATTTATCGCCCATAAACATTGGGCTGAGAAGTAAACTGCGAGCAGGTAACAGTGAGCATAAAATGCATTTCCAGCGCATTATTGTCTCCAAAAGTTGCCGTCAAGTGCTTTAAATTAAAATAATTGCTTTGTCGGACGGGGTTACATATTTAAGTAGTGTTAACAGTACCTAAGTACCTACTATCGGATAAAACAAGCTGCTACATGTTTTAGATGGGAAAATTACATTTCAAGAAATCTTTTTCAAAGCAGTGTTTTGAAGATCAATTTACAAAGATTTTCAAAGAAGCATCTTGTTAGAATGCAAAAGAAATACGCAAAGCTAACTCAACGAGAACTTCCAAGAAAAAAAAGTTTGAAGAACAGAACTGTAAATAATTCTTTGGGCGTAACTACTCAACGAAATTTGCGTTCCATAACTCAGAGGCGTTATTTACTTTATTTCATTAGGTAGATTGTGAACTGTGATATTTCGGAGTCGATTATTTTCCTAATAGACTATAATAACGGTCAGGATGGCTGGCGTGATTTTAGCTGAACCACTGAATTATCGTGTGGTTCAAAATTGGCACCAATTTTTTTGCTGTCGCTTTTATCACCATTTTCTATGTTAATTGAGACATTTGCACAGAAATTGCCCACTGTAACAGTGAATGAAAGGTCAGGGAAACACGATAACGGTCTCCTTTGAAAGGGGAAAAATTATAACCGCGAACACCTGACGTTTTAAGGTCTATGCTTTGTAAACATGCGACGTTTATTTTATAGTGGTGTGACACGATTTTATGCAGTAAGAAAAGAACGGGATTTGATGGTTTTGAACCCAGCTTGACGTAGTATTATTACAATGGAGCTGTAATGTATTTACGGTTACAGTTTTGTAACTGTTTTGCAACTGTATTTTAAAAGTTTCTGTTCCTTCTGAAAAGTATGTAAGTACCTACTAGTATAAACTTAGTGAGAACTTTACAGAGTTATTTCATGTCAATTCTTAAAAGGAAGATGAATAGAGAGCCGAGCTAAATAATTATACTCTAAATTCGCACAATACATGTCTATTACCCAAATGCTTATTTTTGGACTGTTCAGATTTTTATTCAGCGTATGAGAGGAAATGGGCCGTAATGCACCACGAGGGCCCAGAGTGGGTTGGTGAAATTTCTAAAACATTTTTTCAGAAATTCAAAGACGTAAAATCGACTAATTCACACTGAGCGCGCGTGATTGATTACGGTCCATTAGCTCTAAGAGAAGAGGCCTGAGTTCCAGCAGTGGGAACACTTTCTAATGTTATCATAGTACAAGAACACAGGGTATCCTTCTACCAATACTGCTTCTCAATAGTATAAAAAGATAGATAAAATATTCCACAACACTATAAGTAAGACATTGAAACGGATTTGCTGGACTGATGTATACAAATTACGTGTTAGTCGCTATGCTAAATGTTCGTTTTGCATACGCATGACGGATTGCGCCATTGACATATTATGCATATTGCATTTCATTCGGCCGATTGCCGTTTGGTCTTACCCTTTGTTTTGTACCTTTGTTAGGTATAAAATTGCTCAACATTTTGACTTGATATACCTACTACGATCCCACAAGTTGGACCGTTGACCTGGTGAGGGTCACGGGAATCCAATGGACGTGAGACGCGTAGAACCCGTCATTTTGGAGACGCTTGGGGGACACCTATGTCCGACACTGGACGTCTTTTGACCAAAATAGAGATGATGATAATGACCTACTACGATCGGTCTGGTCTATGACTACCAAGTGAAATGACAATAATGAAATGCTCTACTATTGCAACGTGAGAAGTGAACAAAGTGGAAGAAAACTCTTACAAAGCAATAAAACAATACCTACAGGCTGATATTTGCATTAATTCTTAATATCAATCGTAGACTAAATAGTTTTAATACGAACAGATGATAAAACAAGTTTCTTCTAGCAGCTTCATCCACATAAAAGTAGAAAACTGTCCCAAGGAAAAATATTTTTTATACTATTTTAGGACAAAGACTTCCGGCGTGCCGAATTTTATCTAAATTTATTCAGACGTTTGAGTGTGGGATGTAACAAACATACACACTTACAAACTTTCGCCTTTATATTATAGTTAAAAGTCAGACAAGATAAATTGTAGCAGTGGGAACCCATTCTAGAAATGGAGGCTTAGTGAATTGAGTTTGACTCCAATCTACTGACTAGAAAGGGTCTCGACTGCTACAATTTATCTTGTATTTAAAATATTATATAGTTAAGTGCAATCGGGTACAACGACTTTCTTGATTTAGGGCTTTTTCATGAATACTCCGAAAAGCAGTCGGGTTTTTTAGTTTTTTAAATTACCGTTTTTATTTTTACCGTATTTTTAATACTAACCAATGGGTTAAATTAACGAGAATATTAAAAACAGTAAAAAATAGCATTTGGAAATGCTATTTTTTTTTACTGTTTTTAATTCTTTTTTTTTTTGTTTTTAATTTGCTAAGATAATAAAAAAATCGAATTTCACCTAAAAAATTAAACAAAACGTAATAAATTCGCAGAACTTTAAAAACAACAAAACCGTCATATTTGTGTTTTGAAGTTCGGCGAATTTATGTTTCGACACCACTTTTCATTGTAAATTGCAGAGGCAATTTTCACAAAACATTTATGCAAAATATTTTCATAGAAAATAATGTTAATATCCACTTTCATTTTAATTAGGCCGAACATAATTATTATCTAAATGAGTGTTATTATTGGAGATGTAATTAAGGTCCTTTGTTCTTCTGTCTTTCTCATTTTTATTACGAAAAATGTTCAATCTTTTTTAATCTTCCTAAATGATGAATATTTAATCTGATTTTTTGGTACATAATTACTTTTATTTTCTTGGGAGAAATTCCTCAATCCGTTTATAGTAAAGCTTTGTTTACAAATAGATATATTATTTTATTGTTTTTGAATAACTAGAAGAATAATGGACCAATGCGTGTTGGCAGTGATGATATACGGCTCTGAAACGCGGTCGCTCGCAATGAATCCCATCAAGCAAGAGGCTTAAAGTCACCCAAAGGGCAAAATATAATGTGACGCAAAATGATCTTTTCCTACCACCTGAAACCTGTATTGTAGCAAATAAAATAAAGTGTTCAAACAATCAATCAAAGTATAGCTTCATCCTCTTAACTGACGTATGTTTTATACGACGTAACGTTTATTATGATAGGTGAGATATCATCCCCATTGAGACCCCTCTGTTACGTAACCCTAGTTATACCCCTATAACTAGGGTTACGTAACAGAGGGGTACTAGGGTAACTAGGGTTACGTAACACATGAGTACGGAAGAAATTGGAGAACTGGCAACAGTATTCAGAAAGCCAATCAACACGAACAATTTTACTACCTTAGTATTACAACCACGGGCAATAAGATAATTACATTGTCACATTTTCAAGACAGGCATCTTAACTTTTATTATTCATGTAATAAATGTACAATATATGGTTCTTAATAACCTAACCATCAAATAGGTAATTCTGAACCAATTGTCGTACACTTATTTCTTCCAATTTTTTATTAGACTATTCCTACTAATCTTACACAATGCGTCTAACTCCTGAGTTTGTTTCGGTGTTTCTCCTCATGGTAGTCAGCTAGGAAACCACGGCCTTGTTTAATTTAAACTGATGGGAAAAAAATTACGTATAAAAGGGTTTTTAAAACCAATTTGCAAATAAATATCATTTAAATCTCTTTATTTTCCAGCTCTCCTTTCACAAGTGTGGAAAGATTTGTGTTAAAAGATTTCTATAGAAATAAGTACCACCTTTCTACTTATTATTTATGTCCTTCTTTTGTCTTTTGTTCTGTGTGTGTGTCCATGAATAGAAAAAAAAGAACAAATAGAAAATGTAACAATGTAAAAATGTATCTCATTACTGTACAGATAAAATCACTCAACGTTAAAAAAATATACTGAAAATACCGTCTATTTAGGCTAGAAACTAAAAACCCGTATTCAGCTAAGCTGATGATGGATAACATCCCTAACTAGACAACTAGCTGAAATTCCTTTCTACAAAATGAACTGGCAAGCAGCCTAAAAATCTAGGGCATAGAAAATTGTTATTTAGGTAATACACCTTTAAAGGAGACAGATACGCTTTCATACAATGTTGGGCCTGGGTAGTAAAGAAATGAAAGTGATGTCAGTTAGTAGCTAATATATTTTCAACCATTTGCTGAAAATTCTGCGGAATTTATCAGTCAGAGAGATGAGTTATCAGAGATTTAGTAAAAGTGAGGTTATGTAAGATATTAAGTTTTGATTGACAGTATTTATTTATTATTGAGAGTTTTACAGAATGAAAAAATATTAAACAACCCATCATTCATATATTTAGGGTAAGGTTGTATTTTTATTGAGGTGGAAAATTATCAAAAGACTTCTCCAGCTCTAGGGTAGAGGAGGAGGCCGACTGCATCAGGCAACGGCGCACACACTGCCGCCACCGCTGGGATTCTGAACCCAATTTCCGGCCACCGTTAGCGCAGGCTTGAGGACGGCGAGCAATAGGTAGCTCGCTGTCTTTCCGTCCGGTAACAGTCTGAACCGAGGACAAGTCGTTGATGGCGCGTACTGATCTCGCGCGCCTCAAGGAGTTGTCAGCAAACTGTAGGGGCCTAGCAGAGCCTTGGGGAAGTACGAAAATGCATACCAGGGCCCCAGAACTAAGGCAATGAAGGAACGGGGTAGGTTTTTAGTCAGTAAGAGTCTGACGCTATCTCCTGCTCCGCCCTAGGGCGGGAGATGTCTTTGAATGATTTTACCTACCACAAAGAAAAAGCTCTAGAGTAGAGTAAAGTGGCGAGTCAGACATACTTTCTAAAACCACGTCTCTGTCCTTCACTTACACTTATTTCTGGAACCGTTTTCAGAAACTATCCGCTACCCCAGCGGACATCGGGCTTGTTGGGCTTCTACGGTTTTGCTAACATCTCTATGAGGCGCGCGTGTGAAATACTACGGTCGTCGGCGTCTCGGACTCGGTCTGGACGGTTAGTAGACGGCCGGAAAGCGAATTACCCATTACTCATCATCCTCCTGGCTGGTAGTCGGGGTTTTTTTTTTTTTTTTTTTTTTTTTTATTGTAGGTAAAATCATCCAATGACAAATCCCGCCCTTGGGCGGAGCGGGAAGTAGTGTCAGACTCTTACTGACTAAAAACCTACCCCATTCCTTCGTTGCCTATAGTGCCGGGGCTGAGCCTTCCTCTCAGAAAACGGCCCTTGGCCCCAGCAGGCTTCGACCCTGCCTGCCTGCAGGCTGGGCCTCTACGGTTTGCTGACAGCTCCTTGAGGCGCGCGGGAACAGAACGCGCCGTCGACGACTTGGGCTCGGTCCGGTCGGTTACCGGACGATCGGACAGCGTGCTACCCATTGCACGCCGTCCGCAAGCCCGCGCCTACGGTGGCCGGAAATTGGGATCAGAATCCCGGCGGCGGCTGGGGCGAGCGCCCCGTTGCCTCTGCCTGATGCGGTCGGCCTCCTCCTTTGCTAGCATTACTGCTTCGCAGAAGGAGGCGACCGCCTGCCATCCCTCCTCACTCCGGACCATGGCCTGAACCAAGGCCCGGCGAGAGAGATCGCTGCCGCCGATTGAGTCGGGGTTAGGGTCTCAGTGGCTGGGGTGTGAGAGTCTCTATTTCCTCAGGCTGCCGCAGTCTCCTTCGCTATTATTACTGCTGCGCAGAAGGAGGCGACCACTGCTTGTCCCCTCTGTCCTGTTTTTCGGGTGGTCCGCACAATGATGACCCGGGCGTTTCTTCCATCTGAATTTGGTACAGGTACCTCTCGAATTTACCATATCTGGGGAGGACCTATGGCACGTGGAAGGTTCGACGTCGTGACGCCTCTCCAGCCATTCCTCAAAGAAGGGACTTACCACCATGATTATCGCGTTCCCAAATGGCAATGATAAAGCAAAGGGTCATATTTAATTTATAATAAAACAGTTTACATATAATTTTTTTTTTTTCATAAACACCATGCAATCCAAGAATTTCCGTTTCGAGGCATAATCAACAATTGAATAAAATTATAAATTCTCGATTCACGAGTTGCATGAAGTAGTGATTCGTGATGCAAGAGAACGACCACAGTGGAGACCAATACAACTGTGGCCGGTTTGTATTGTTTCATCAACAGACGACCTTTGAGCAAAGTCCCAGTTAGGTTGATAAAAGTAGTCACTATCGATTACCTGAAACATGGGAATAATACATAGTTTATTCAAAAAATAATTTAGTAAAATGTAAATAATATCAATGTTCTCTAAAAATATATTTTTATTTGTTAATATCGTGGAGAAAGAAAACGGTGCATCGCAGTAGATGCTGGTTAATAATAAAATGTGGGGTGATTATACTTACAGGTTGTGGCGCCAACCAGTTGTAACCTAAGCGGACGCCGGCGTCCTCGCGTGTTTTACTCCGTCAAACTCCAAGCGGACGCCGGCGTCCTCTCACACCCAGTCCACTATAGTCCATAATACCGATGTTTAGAGTCTACTTTTGTATGAACAAGTTTGATTATTTATGGTCTTAGATAAATTTCCTACAAATTGAACGCATAATATTTCATAATCTATGCTCAGTTTTTTTTTTTTTCGGTTTGACATTCACTGCATATTTTGTTACGCGCGAACAATTTCGGTGTGTTTGTTTTAGTGTTTTTAGCAGATTTTACTCAAGTAAGTATTATTTGTTATTATAGAGTTATTATTTTGCTTATATTGATTCTATTTAGAGTATAATTTGCATGAAATACATTGTTATAACTTATAAATAAAGCCGTTATAGTTTGTGATTATGTTTTCCGATTTCCGTGTAAATTATGATGATGTTTATCAGTAAATGTAATGAAACTATTATAAAAAGTAATTAGGATCGTTTATCCAACGATATAATAACGTTTCTATTCAATTGTAGTAAAAAATAATTTTGATAAGAAAGCACGCGTAACGGCCATTTTGGGATTCAAAATCCAACAAGCCATCTTGGTCCTTATTTGTATCACGCTAAGGACAAAGTTTATTTGGAGTTTGTTTTTATAAAGTTTTTACTAGGGAAACTGCAGTGTCGATACACGTGTCGATAAAATTTTGTAGTCATCGATAGTGATAGCGGTATTTTATAAATATTGTTTATTTATTTTTATATGATAAATTGGTTATTTCTAAAGCTCTAACATGACTTTATAATTTTTTTTTCTTCTTATTACCAAAGAAAATCAACTGAAGAGACCATAGGTTATATACTAAGGCGATATTTTTTCTCTTTTTGTTTTAAAGCATGTCGAATTGGCGTGTAAATGAGCAGCCTCCTGCAGACTTCCTGGATCTGCTTTACGACGAGGAAGATGTGGACGTTGAAGAGGAGAGCGGCGATGAACACGAAGTGTTTTCCAGCGATGAGGTTGTTATGTTTGCCTTATAATTTGTTATAATAATAATAATTTGTGAACTGTTTTTTATTGCATTTGGATGGGATTTTTTTGCATGGACATCTTCTTTGTACATTTTAGGATGAAGTTGTGCATGCTCGCTGTTCATCGCCGGTACGCATGGGGAGCCTTCCACGAGTGGTATTGCGTTTATTGTGGTTTGCGCTGATTTATTGGCTATGGGTGGCGGAGTATTTGCATGTTTTTTTTTATGTTTAGGATGAAGCATGGGAGCGTTCACCCTCACCGGAGGCTCCACCCTACTCTCCTCTCACGTCACCAGAGCGCCCTACAAGGAGGCTGCCGCAAGCGGTAATACTTCTTTATTCTGTTTGATTTGCTATATTTCGTATTTATTACAGTTGGATTTCAGTGGTTTAACGTTTCAATATTTTAGGGTGATTGGTCGCCACGTCCCTCAGCGTCCCGCGACAGGTCAAGATCCCCGATATTCCTTAATCTGCCGTCGCAGTCGTAAGTTTATATGTACTGATATTATTTATGAATAGTCATCCCCCGTATCTTACCGATATGGACGTATGTGAAGTAAATTTAGTAAAAGTATTTATTTTTACAGTGAACAGCCGCAGATTATACGGATTTTCGGGGAGGATGGCCAACCGCTGGACGCTGAGATCCAGGATACAGTCGAGGTCGAGGTGGACGTTGGCGTCTTTCTGTCCCCGGATGCCCACGCTTTGTATGTGTCCCCTGAGGAGCGTGAAGGGAATGATAGTGAAAGAAATGAAAGGGAAGCTAGTGAAAGGAGAATTAATAGGCGAAGAGGTGGACGAAGGGGTGTGCGAGGACAGAATGTGGGTGGGCGTGGGCATCCGAACCGGGGCCGCAGGGGGAACAATCAGTGGGTGGTGGGACACCCACTGAATGAAATTTGGATGAATGATGAAGACGTTCCCCCTGAATTGGTAAGTTTGGCGACGGATGTATTACGAAGACGACAGATGGGAATGCAAGTTGCTGCCAGAGCCGAGAGAGATTATGAACGAGAGGTTGATAGCGGGAGCGAAAATGGTGATGAATTCTTCGACGCTAATGATGGAGCGGATAATCTCTCAAGACTGGAAGGCCAGAACCTCCACTTTGAATGGTCGACTATGGAGTCCTTTCAAGGCCAGGAGGAAATTTTTAAACCAGAGCGTACGGGTTCTGTTCATGATTACAATTCGCCATATGATGCTTTTCGCTCCTATTGGGGCGATGACATCTTAGGCCGAATTGTGGATGAAACGAACCTGTATGCCACTAAAATATCTGCTGCTTTCCAGTCTGAATGGTACGCGACTAATATTCACGAAATTTTATGCCTTTTTTCGTTTTGGATGATGTTGGGGATCATCAAAATGCCAACTGTTGTCAGTTGCTTTTCTGTTGATCCTCTTCTGAAAACGGAAGTTTTCAGGCGCATCTTCACACGGAGAAGGTATGAAATGTTATCCAGAGCATTACATTTTGTAGATTCCGACCCCGCAGTTAATAATTATCCAAATCCCTCCAACATTAGCGCCGCTAGCAGCTCTGATCCACTATACCGTCTGAGGCCAATAATTACTCATTTAAATTCTAGTTTTCAGGCAAATTATATTTTGCATAAAGATATTTGTATTGATGAGAGTTTAACCCTATGGAAAGGAAGATTGAAATTTAGACAGTATATTCAGAACAAAGCTGCTAAGTTTGGTATTAAGACTTTTGAACTTTGCGAAAGTACCACAGGTTATTTGTGGTCTTTCATTGTTTATGTCGGTAAACAGTGTGCAACAGACTTGGACCAGTCGCCTGGTGTACTTAAAAGTACAGCTGTTGTGAAGAAGCTCATTAGTCCCCTGCTAAACAAAGGATATAGACTATTTATGGATAATTGGTACAATTCGCCTCTGTTAGCTAGATTTCTGAAGGTCAATGGTACCGACTGCGTTGGTACCTTGAGACCTTCTCGTAGAGACGTTCCTGTTGTAGTAAATAAGGCTCCGCTTAAAAGGGGAGAGTACATAGCGAGACATTCCGGCGATGTCTCCATATTATCGTGGCAAGACAAAAAACGAGTAACCATGATCTCTACTTGTCATGGTTCAGCTACTGCCTTGCCTACAGTCCCGTCGCGTCCGTCTTATCGTCCAGCACCATTTAAACCGCAGGTGGTGCTGGATTATAATAAATTCATGGGGGGGGTGGATATGAAGGACCAAATGCTCGAGCCTTATTTAATAGAACGGAAACGTTGTGCCAAATGGTACATGAAGCTTTTTAAACGCTTGCTAAATGTTTCTATCCTTAACGCTCGCATTCTTATAGAGTCATCATCACAAAAACGTCATGATCATTTAGCTTTTCGTCTTCGTCTTGTAGATTCCATTCTCACAAATCATCTATCACATTGTCCACAGAGTCGTAAGTTTACTGTTTCCAGCAGTAGATCTACGCACCAACAGCCGCAGAGAATAATTCGTTCTACACATTGGCCCGTTCTGCTGGAACAGTCAGATTACACAGCAGCACGCAACCGGAATTTCCGGAAGCGTTGTTTTGTTTGTCTTCGAAATAAGAAGACACAAAAGACGCCGTACTGCTGTGAAACCTGCCAAGTGCCACTGTGTATAACGGATTGTTTTAAATCATATCATACATCACAGTAGTAATGCTTCCTGCTTTTTCTTCAATTCTTCCCAAATATTCACAAATAGCTATTGTGATAGGTATTTTATGCAAAACAGTGCAAGGTTTGTGTGTAGAGAATGCCTGTATGTTATGATAGGTATTTTATGAATACGGAATGCAAGGTTTTGTATGTGGAGAATATTTGTGGATTTTATAGATTTATTTAACAAAATATAGATAGTTTCACTTTAAAATTGCTGGCTGATTACGTATCTCGTTTGCTAACAATACTCGATTGAAAATATTAAAATTCTTACTTTCAAGATAGTTTTGCGATTACGCATGAAGGATTTCATAGCTTCAGTTACTAACAGAGTACTATAAAAGTAAAATCCAACTGAGAGTAATCTTCTTCAGTTCATCTACATGATTTTATTCACAGTTACATGATCAGCCTTCTGACTATATAATTTGCGTGTTTTGTGTACATATGAAAATCGAGTTGTGGAACTATTTCGATTTTATAAGAAGTATTCTATTTATCTAAATTTATAAATGTGATTTTAAATATTAGACTGGAATATATTTAAAATTGGTTTTATGAGTGGTAGCATGATGTAATTGTTGTATTATTTTTCGTGTTTTGTGTATGAAAAACTTATTTTACATTGTTTTAAATATTAAACTGTCTCAGCTTAAAAACTCTATATATTTGTGTGGATTCATAGTGTTTGCTGTATTATTTTGTGTACATATGAAAAAAACTTTTGAAACTGTTTGTATGTATCGTAATGATTGGTTCAACTTCTCTTATTGTTATTGGTCTAAAAAAATCTAAAGTTAAAATTTTGATTGTTTTTAATCCTTTTAATATTATAAAAGCGAAAGTAGTGTGTGGATGTTTGTTACTCTTTCACGCAAATTTAGGAATAGCACATAGGATACTTTTTTATCCCAGGTCTGTATTCACTTAGGTTAATTTTCTATTTTTCATAATTTTGACGCGGGCGAAGCTACTGGAAGCCGCTAGTTGAAAATAAAAGAAAATGTTTCATGAGTTTGTATTTTTATTCACTTATACCAACATCCCCTGCAAAAAAAATCAACTATCGATAGTTACAAAAAAGTGAAGGAGCACCGTCCCTAGTTGTTTTTATGGTGAGTCGGGTCGAATTTCAAGTGGTGTTATTGTAAACATCTCAAGCCCTTTCGTCAAATTGTTTTCATAATTAGATAACACAGGCCCTTGTTTCTCGGTTTTTGTTTATCAATTCTTATATTTCATCGAATTTGCTCAACAGCCTGGTTTCTAAATTTTGAACTTGTACAGCAAGTATTCTGTATCGATGATCACTTGATTTTGATACCTGGTAGATAAAAAATATATCAATTAGTACAATCTCGTTTACAGAATAATGAAAGATAGTTTTATAAAACAGTTTTTAATTTTTTTCTAAAAGTATTATTTACGCCGCCATTTTGTTTATGGCGCGTAGTGCCAACACGACTTTTTGACATTTCATAACAGGTGATTGACAGGTTAAGAGAAATCACTGACAATATCATTTCAACATACATAGGTCGTCGACATAGTGCATTTCAGCATTTAATCTGGAGTGCTTAGATGGTGTGTAGAAAATACTCTACACTCTAGATGCAGTTCAATAACAACAATTATATTTCAACTTCAACTTTTCATTAATGGCCTTTATGGAAAACAGGAATTTTAAAATAGCTTTTTATTAGTGACGTTTCTATATTATGTCAGTATATCTCATCGACATAATAACTCTATGCCGTTTAGCTGCAACCTCTTTCGTCCTATGCCGTTACGGAAGAGGTTGCAACTACTAGTCATTATACCGCAAGTAACCGAAGAATACGAGATGAGTGACTAGGCATGTGTTCGATATATAAAAACGAATTTAAAAGTCAATTTCAACACATTTTTATCGTTTTCTCGGTCTAGAAAATCAGATTTATAAAACCGGCCTAGCCAAGCTAAACGATATAAACAACCAAACTAATCACAATCGACGAATAATAGCACTGGATACGTAGATGTAGCTGGAGCTGAGAAAGGTCAAATGAATTTTGTGTATAGCCAAACTCAAACTGACCAATGCGTAAAAAATCGCTTTTTCTCTTTATATAAACGCGGAATAAAAAAGACAGTGCGAATCGCACAATTTAGATTTTTATGAAAATCTATTGCACATTGAAATAAGCAAACAATATCATCTTATTTTTAGTGCTTAAGAATATTTACGAGAATACTGCTATATTTTATTTTATGGTTTATTGTTAGGCTAGGCGTTACTAAAACCGAATATCTAAAAACAGAAAGTCTATTTTGAAGTCTGATATCGGATTAATATCCGTGTGTACTCAAAGCCAAAAATGCCCATGTCTACGACTAATCATACATAGAGTAGAAAAGTAGAAAGGAGTAGAATATAAGTCTTGTCAACAAAAATTAAAAAAAATACATCATACAATCGATAAATAGTTTATTCCAAGGAGTTAGTCCTTGGAATAAACTATTTTTCGATTGTATACCTAACCTAAAATAGGTTACTCATGACTAAAACTTATTTTTTAGATATCTCATTTTCCTCACTTCAACTAGGGCTAGATTTTTTCTATTTTGAAATAGAATTATGTAACTAGTTTTTAAAAGCATATCTCAATCATTTACATTTTTGGCCCAGAAGTCCCACTCTCCTTTTGGTCGTTTTAATCCAGCGGAGAGTCGATTCGGTACATGAAACACTATCGATTTGTAAAGCTAAAATTAAAAAATTAAGTTCTTTTTTTCTAAACCTTGTTGGCGATTGCTGAGCCAGCAAGGCTAACGGTGATCGACGGACGGCTACGGCGGCGTTGGAATGCTGAGTGACGTCACGGGATCGGCATCTACGTTCGAGTGCACGCGCTTACCCCGAGCCCAGACAAAAAAACACCCGACTCAAGTGGATGAGAACTCTAGCAAGCCCAGTGTTTCCAGCAACTATTAAGATATTATTAGTGCAGTGTTCTACTAAATGTTGTGCGAGGCAGTTGTCCTGATTTGTAGTTAATATAGTCTTTGTCTCTGAAAGGTGGTTTCACTTAGAGTAAACTATATAGTTAAGTATAAGTTATCATCAGAAGTGAGAAGCGGTACCCACACACTCACACACAATGGGTAAATCAAGAAGGCGCAAGAAAACATTCTTCAAGGTCAAGCTCTAGCAGCAGTAGTGACGCCAGGAGTTCTAGCACCAATAGTAGTGCCCGGACTCCGTCACCTCCACCGAAACACAGGAAAAAGGTATCACGTAAGGCTGATACCTCAACTGTAAGTACAAACAACTCTTTAAATAACATTATACCTGAGTTCGATCCGCACAAAGATGATGTGAACGCTTGGCTTAATATCATCAGGTCCTACGCTCAAACTTTTACATGGAGCGATGAAATGATATCCCGCTATCAAGCTCTCAACAAATTAAAGGGTCCTGCAAAAGTGTGGTATGATTCATTGTTACGATCTGATAGTAATTGGCCTACGTGGAAATGGAAGGACTGGAATCGTAAATTGATTTCCATTTTCCAAATCCGTCGTAATATGTACGAGCTATTAAAAGATATTATTGTTACAAAACCGTTTGAAAATCAGTCCTTGTATGAGTTTTATTTTAAATAAAAATGTAAAATAGATCGTATATCTTTGGAATTTTAGGAACAAGATATTATTTTTATTATTGTCGGCAATATAGGAGATAGTGGTATAGGCGCATCGATTGAAGCGAATAATTTTATCACATGTGATAGTTTAGCTAGCTTTCTACACGGTCGGACGTACATATCGAAAGGAATGAAAGAAATAAGCAGTAACACACGCGATAGCCAGAAACTAATTAGCCAGAACCTGCGACCGCAGTACCAGCGGCTGTGCCTAGAGCGAACGTAAGGAATCAGATGTAAATCAGGCCCAAAAGGGAATCAAACTGGAATGAAGTGTTTTGTTTGCGGTGGTAATCATAAACGATATAATTGCAATCTAAATAAATGTGACTATTGTGGCAAACGAGGCCATACGGAATCGTCATGCTATCATAAAAAGAATAAAAAGTGTTTCATCCCCTGAGCCACTAAATTAGTAAAACAAAAAAAAAAATAGTATAGGTACATTAACAATAAGCATTTCTCTTTCGTCATGAAGCACTTAAAGATACGCGAAGCAGTTGCTCTTTGATTTTTTAATCGTTTGCTAAAATGCATTTATTGAATTACATTGTACTATCCGCACCAGTTTTTTTACAAGGTTTTTCAAAAGAAACTTTTATCTAAATAATAACTCACATGTTAACGGTTGACACTAAAATTTGTAGTGGTTAGAGAGGTTGACTCAATAGCAATGACAGTTTTAAAGCGGGTGGTATAGCCACTTATTAAAATATTGAAGCCGTACGATACGCATTAACAAAAAAAAAAAAGAGATTATTCCCCCGATTGCACGCTGGAATTTGTCCACACAAAAACTCTCGTTTGATTTAAATATTTCACCGAGAAGGCGCGCAAATGCAACACGTAGAAAGACGTAACCCAATGCAGTTCGAAAAAAAAATATATATAAAAACCAAGATTATAATGTCAATAACAGGCGGATTGGTTACTGTCGGTTCAACTACAAGATTTTAAGTTACGACATACTCGAGCGATTATAGAATCAGGAAAGGCCGAAAAAAAAAATGCTTTTGGCAGTTCACGTAGAATCAATACAGATGCAGCGATATGCTTCACTTCAAATAATTTTACGCAGTTTAGTGCTTAGCAACATGCGTTTACACACTGTGGCGACCGGTATGCCTCGTTCTAATGACCAGGTTGAGCGTCTTAACAGTACTATTTTAGAAGCTTAGTGCTAACGATACGGATGATAGATGGGGTCAATACATAAAAATCTTACAATTAGGTATAAACAGCACAGTCCATAAGACAAAAATCATACCTAGCGAAGTTTTTTTTTCTTTGGTATCGATAGTTGTGAGTCCAGAGATTGGTGACGGGCATACGTTTGATGTAACAGAATTGTGCGAGAGGACAGAGGCAAATATTAAGCTCAGTGCGAAAACACAAAGACAAGAATTTACCTTGAAGGAGATTAAGTACCTACTTATTAAAAGACAAAGCCCGACTAATGATAGAAAAGGTCGGAAATTGTTGCCAGTTTATAGAGGCCCCTTTAAAGTAATAAAAAAAAGGTATTCGAACATGACAAATATGAGGTGACGGATAAACAAAGTCAGTGAAAAGAGTATACCCTATACGGGAGTGACCGCTGCGGAAAATATGAAACCATAGAACCATATTTATAATTGAGAGTTAAATTAAATTACGTTCTAATTTAAAAGGTCCCTTCCCGTGTTGGCGATAAAGGTATTAAAGGTATTATCAGATTTATTTAAGCGTATGTGCGAGTTAAGATAAAATGCTTTGAGTAATTTAATATACTCGTAAATGTTTTTAGTAAATTACACATTAAAAGAAAAAAACCGAGTGATTGGTTCAAATGGCGAATTAATTAAGAAAGCTCAAGTGAGGTGAGATACCCTTTGAGTTGAGGTTTTAGAAAGCTCAGGTGAGATGAGATACCCTTTGAGTTCATAAGGTTTCTAGATAGACTTCATACACTTAGTAGAGGCGGATGCCCTTTGAGTGGATGAGGTACTGTGATGGACTTAGTAGAGGCGAGATGCCCTTTGAGTTCATAAGGTTTCTCGATAGACTTCATACACTTAGTAGAGGCGGATGCCCTTTGAGTGGATGAGGTACTGTGATGGACTTAGTAGAGGCGAGATGCCCTTTGAGTTCATGAGGTTCCTGGACATACTTCATACAATTAGTAGAGGCGTATTGCCCTTTGATTGTATGAGGTTCCGGGAGGGAATTGTTTCACTTAGTAGAGGCGGATGCCCTTTGAGTGCAACTAGTCCCTGGACACCTACAGTTCATGAGGTTCCTGGACATACTTCATACAATTAGTAGAGGCGTATTGCCCTTTGATTGTATGAGGTTCCGGGAGGGAATTGTTTCACTTAGTAGAGGCGGATGCCCTTTGAGTGCAACTAGTCCCTGGACACCTACAGTTCATGAGGTTCCTGGACAGACTTCGTACAATTAGTAGAGGCGTATTGCCCTTTGATTGTATGAGGTTCCGGGAGGGAATTGTTTCACTTAGTAGAGGCGGATGCCCTTTGAGTGCAACTGGTCCCTGGACACCTACAGTATCGATAATTTAATACGTTTGAACCTGCCCTCGAATACACCGATAATAACGAAATGAAAGATGACCGTTAAGATCCCAAAACATCCGAAACGCATTCAACGTATGTGCAGCAAGTAAACTAACAGGTGGTCAATATTTGTGTTTCAGCATTTTATCTGAACTCGTGGGGTACCTGATGGGACAGGCACCTTGCAGGACGGCCGTGTTGGCGATTGCTGAGCCAGCAAGGCTAACGGTGATCGACGGACGGCTACGGCGGCGTTGGAATGCTGAGTGACGTCACGGGATCGGCATCTACGTTCGAGTGCACGCGCTTACCCCGAGCCCAGACAAAAAAACACCCGACTCAAGTGGATGAGAACTCTAGCAAGCCCAGTGTTTCCAGCAACTATTAAGATATTATTAGTGCAGTGTTCTACTAAATGTTGTGCGAGGCAGTTGTCCTGGTTTGTAGTTAATATAGTCTTTGTCTCTGAAAGGTGGTTTCACTTAGAGTAAACTATATAGTTAAGTATAAGTTATCAACCTCAAGTTAATATATATGCATGTACGAGATTAATTTCTTTAAGTAAACGAGTCAATGTCCTTGTAGGGAATTGTCGGTCGTTGCGTACTAACTACGTACAGTTCATTGACCTCGGTCAGCTGACGTTTAGTTGAAGAAATTAATTTCGTATATGCGTAAATTAATACGAGTTTAAAAAAAAATTACTTTATTTTTTCATTTTCTCTTCACAAATCGATAGTGTTTCATGTACCGAATCGACCATCCGCGGGATTAAAACGACTAAAATTTAACGGTGTATATATTAAGTCCCTCTACGTAATTACATAGGTATTTCACACAAGCGCCTTTGTTTCGGCCGTCAGTTCAAAGTGAAGGGTCTAAGTGATCGTTCAACGTTTATTTTCGTTCCGGAGTCAGCCCTTTTGCACCCTTGTCTTGTCTTGATACATTGTGAGGGGTAAATGAAATACATTCTACTTTTGCTTTTTATTAAAAACTACAGCTGACGTAGCGAGAGGTATATTGAGGTGAATTTTCTGTGAGTGAAAGGGTAATGTACTAAATGGGGATTGGCTGAAGGTTTCAACAACCCTTTGTATTTGTATACGTACACATATCTAATTTCTTACTATTTTTTACTGCTTTGCCCTTCTTTTAATTCTAATATTGTTTATTCTTACTTTTATATACTCATACTGACAGTCCATCTTTCTTTGATATGCGTTTTCTCTCGCCCTTTTATCGTGAGGTAATTATTTATAAACAGCAGAGTCCTTTTAAAAACCTTATTATACACCGTTAAATTTTGGTCGTTTTAATCCCGTGGAGGAATATGAAACAGTATCGATTTGTAAAGAGAAAATTAAAAAATAATGTACCATTTTTTTTAAACTCGAATTAATTTACGCATGTACGAAATTAATTTCTTTAAGTAAACGTCAGCTGACCGAGGCCAATGAACTGTAGGTAGTTAGTACGCAACGACCGATAACTACCTACAAGGTCATTGACTCGTTGCCAAAAAAAAAAAAATCGTTCATGCGTATCTTACCTCGACTTTTAGAAAAAAGTACTTTATTTTTTAATTTTATCTTTACAAATTGATAGTGTTTCATGTATCGAATCGACCCTCCACGGGATTAAAACGACCAAAATTTAACGGTATATTAATTATATTTATAAACCTAGGTATGTACGAGTATTATATAGCCGTTTGATTATTTTAACTACATGTACATTATATACTTTCGTACCCGTTTTTCTTAATATATTTATGTATACCTGCCATGTTATCTCTCCACCCTCTCCACCACCTTGGTTGACTGATAGAAAATGCCTTAGCGTCATAGGTCCTATTAACGTATAAAATCTCGTGCACGTTTGTGTCTTATGATGAAGAAATCTCACCACCTCTCATCACTTATACGTAAGGTACGTATAAGTGATGAGAGGTGGTGAGATTTTTTTTGTTTCCGTCTTCTTTTTTTATTATAATAAGTGTGTCACTACATGATTTTTTAAACAAATAGTATGGTTGTCATGCTACACCAGTGGTCTTTGCTTGTTGTCTAAAGTTGTAAGGTTGGGTGGAGAGGCTAAGGTAGTCATCTAAGTTGACATTTTAGAGCTATATGACGACGAAGTACAAACTTTTCCTTATTTACGTCTGATGTAAATTGACTAAAAATCAAATAATCGTATACAAGCTAGATCCAGACTTTAGTACCTATTCAAGAAATGCTGAGATAATATAAGTAATAAATCATTAATTATACTTTAAAACACCCAAAAGGCCGCGGCACCTTGTTTCACTTTCCACGAAAATAACTTGTTAGTTCTTAAAACACCCCTAAAATGTTTCATCACGATTTTCGGCAATGAAGACTTAAATACATTTGAGCACCCTGCAACAGGATTCAATTTAAATCCTCCTAGAGATCCTATTATAACAGTGAGGTGTCGAGAGCTAAGTAACCGTAGCATCTCTCTGTCTCGAGACAAAGTAATAAATTAAACAAATCCGATTTTCACGTGCGAAAGGAAACGAAACTCGTTTACTGAGAACTGTGATCGCAATGTTTATTTTATAACAAAAGACTGTGAAAATAGATACAGAATCGTTGATTGAGAAATTATGAGAAGCCTGTGTTTAGATTTTGTTTAATAATAACCGCTCTCGTTGAAATAAGAATGATTTATAAAAGTTAAAAACGAAATCCTTAGCTAGTTAAAAGCAAATCAAATAAGCCTCAGTGTCGGTAAAAGTAACTCTTCAGAACGGCTGCACAGATTTTTTTTTTCTTATTCTGTATTGCATATCAAAATTTAAAACTCTAGTATATATTTATATATATGTATGTATAAATTATACTAAATATTTATGTAATATGTTTTATATATAATTTTTTAATACTAAGAATAAATAAATAAAATAAAAGGAAAGTTGATGTACAGAGACGAGCTGATGGTTATTTTATGTAGTTCGAATAAGACTTATTTTAAATGGGTTTTTGGTGTAAGTACCTTAGAGAATATAATATAAAAATGTCCTTAACAAAGGTGGTAATGGAAACCACATTTTATTCTTATTGTATTTCGGTTAGTAATCATTTCGATTTTTAAATAAAATCGTAATGCACATACATTTTAATTCAAAAGACGGCACTAATTTCTAACCTCAAAAAACAACTGTCACACACGGCAACAAATAAGAGATCAATTTATCAAGAACGTCCAGATTTATAAAGCACAATTATCGTGAAACTATTCACTTTATTATACCAACCGAGTTGACTTTCGGGGTTGAAGACCCAAAATGATTTGTTTCAAATCCTACTACGTTTCAGCGTCGGTCGTTCAAAGAAGCAGATTTAGGTAAGTGCAGTCTATCCAGCACTATCCTAATGTATTTGAAACACATTCACATTTTATGTTTGCAGTGTATGCGACAGAGTAGCACTACACCGTTGGGAGCTGCAAGCCACGTGTTGAGTTAACAAATTAGTTTCATAGGTTGTACTAGCGCTTGTGTGATATGTTTACTTGAACAGATTTGCTAAGCCAAACTGTGATTTATTATTAACTCGATTTGTGATTGTCAAGGTATGGTTAATGGTGCTACTTTTAATCTATATTCGACTCCGTAAATAATTATTGCATGAAACGTTTTCAAATCTTCAACTGCGCTGCTTCAAATAATTCCTATACACCACTATTTTTTAAATAGTGCAAATACTTAAAGGCTAATTAGAAAAGGTCTTGTTATTATTCAAGTAAAGTCTCATAAACAGCAAAGTTATGAGCGTTTGTTTATATCCCAAAATCACACTCAATTTATGAAAACATTGTACAGGTTATTGTTTATGAATGAAAAAATGTCAATAAAAATGGAAAAACACTGCGCTTAGTATTTTCTAGTAGTAGTAACAATGTATGATGATTCAATTATGAATTTACCAATAATGACAAATTTTCGTAGACAATTTTGGGATTTCGTTTCTTTTACTTTTGATTACACAAATATGATCAGTAACAGGTACTTATTGAGTTCCAGTTTTTTGTACACTAATTAAAAATAGGGGTGTATAGGCAGGATTTTTCAGAATTAACTATTCATAAAAAAATCTGAGAAAGTCAAGCGACAAAAAAAAGTCACGCAAACTGTCATTGAAAAGAGATGATCCTCCGACCAGACGGATATTATGTCTTATTTATGCAACTGCCTGATAGATTTATTTATTTATTTGTTTATCCTCACATTGGAATGCCTTACAGCAATTACACCAATGGAGCACCATTCGTTCAGAATCTGCTGCGCGGTGGAGTGGTAGTCATCTAAGGAGAGGCATGGGCGCTGTGGTGGGTCACGTACGCTCTCTTACGCACCATCAGGCCAGCACGCCTCCAGGATTCCACATGTACCAAATCCCATAGCTAACAATTTTTTTTTAATATTTTAACTTTTTGAAAGATGATGATTTCGGGCTGTTGTCTATGTTCAAATCGCGCAGAGAACTAAGTACAAGATTTCGTAGTTTAGTTCTTACATGACGCCAGAGATGTCGTTGCAATAGGTATGTCCATCTTCTGGAAATTACATGTACCCATGTACCTAAATTAAAGGATCGAATAATGCTGAAGTAAAACAGTATTGTTCTGCAGTGCGCGAGTGAAGGCCATCGTCTTGAACGAATTAAATTGTAAAGCGGCATAATTCATCTTACTATTAATCCTTGTGTATTTATCGGTCCTCATTAATAAATTACTGGCAGTTATTGGTAATCAATAAATCAGCTGTTCTTCTTTGACTATCAGCGACTTTCATTCCAAGCTAACATCCGAGGTGAGTACGACCGATTCAGAAGCGCATACAGTATCAAAACTGAGCTAGTCGATAAACGAAAAAAAAAATCATATTTAAAAACAACGAAGAACACGGAAAAGAAAGTGTCGTCAAATCGTAAGTTTATTAGTCATACCTTAATAGAGAGCAAAAGAGGTAACAACAGGAGAAAGAAAATAAAAGGGAAAAACCGTAAGTAAGCTATGCCGAACACGTCCATAAGAGTCGGTTGATTCCTGCGTCACGTACGCAGAAAAAAAAGAACTTTTATTACATCCGAGTGGCGTAATTGTTATGGAGAACTGGTATTCCTTATTACTCAACTTTGTCCTTATTTACTAACTTTTTTTATTTCTTTTTAGCTTCATACGTTTGTGCACTCAGCCAGTGTCAAGTCTAGATTTTTTATTCAGCATATAGCCGCTTTGTTTTCCTTTAGAACGCGGATGTAACACATTCAAATGTTTTTGCAGCATTTGGCAGCAAAAACTTTGAGTCAGCCTTCTCGACTAGCTTTGCTGAGGTTTCTTTGCGAGATCATGCAGCATGTATCAATGGCTTCACATATTGCCCAATTGTGTACACATTTGAAACACAAAACTAAAATTTATTTACATCACAATATCCATTAGGAATTAATTTCTGAACAATTAAAACAGCCACTGAACATCACGCCAAAAACATTTAGTTACTTACTATTGCATTAGTTTAGTATTTCTTTTTCTGGTCTTGGTTTCGTTTTTATGATAATCTGAGATTTTTTTATGATAATCCAAATTTTGCTGCGAGTATGTTCAAATCAATCTGTGATTGTGATTTTGAATCCCCATCTGTAATGCTTTTTTAAATAAATTATTCTCACGTAACACGTATAATAGGCAGGATACAAGTTGAAGAAAAATGGCGATCGACCTTCAATGCGCAGTAACAAACTTTCTGTTCGATTTTATTGCCGCGTACTATATGTAACTTCGAATTAGAAAAAAGATGATGACGAATATGTAATATTTCTAACCTAACCTAACCTAAGCATAGTCAGCCTTATAATATTTCTAATGTTGAAACTCAGATCTCCGCTCTATTAGAAGGAATGAGCCGTAACCAATACTGCGGGTTGGTGGATGTAACATTTCTTTGAATTTTGGTTCTATGATCGTCGTCATGTCGGTTTTTCATGTGGTCATAAATAAATTTCACAACATAAAATGCTTGGATTTGTACCCACGATATACAACTCGTAAGTCGAGGCCGTTAGATGCTGATTTCCTCCGCAAATGTCTTTTTCATACTGTAGTATATGTAGCAAATGGTGGGGATATTTATAATTTATTTTGAAGTGTTATAGGTATTCAGTCTACCAAAAAGATTTTGCCAGTCATTATACGTCTACTGTTGTGTCTTATTTACGAGTCTTATTTATCCCCTGTATCCAGAGTGCTTCTCAACCGTATTTATTGTAATGCAAGCAATACGCACGAGGGACGCTTTTTTTGCCTTTTCAAATTTTCTGCATGTGGAGCAAACCCGCATGAAAATAAAAACACCCTTACCACTGTTATATAACAGTGGTAAGGGTGTTTTATCATCGTATAAGAACAGCAAAAAATGATAAAATTTGCCACACTAAACCATACAAAAATAAAGTTTATAGGTATCTAACAACCCACAGATAATCTTCCGTTAAAGACACGTCAAGAAATAAACTCCACAGAATAGCTAATCAAACGATCGTAAGTCCTCATAACATTAGGAGATAAGACAGCGGTTCTATTCATTTTGTTAGGCTATGTCAGGGCAGATAAATGTGCGATAAAGGTTTTATTCCTGCGACTGCGACCATTATCTGGTACTCACTACTGTCGTCATTACGATTGTTATTCTTGTCGCTGATAGTGTAAATTGCTTTCATTTACATTTAGACAACTAATTACTTTCGTTACCGTGATGAGTAAATCTCATACATTTGGGGTGAAGTTTCGGTTCTTTCGCCTCGTAAAAATGATATTGAGAATCAGATTTTATATTTAAGGGTAAGTGTGAGTCGGACTCACGCACTAGGGGTTCCGTACCAACATACCACGGATCGCGTCTCGAAGATTTTCCGTATAGCAAAAAAAGGTTTTTTTGGTGACGTAACTACGAATTTTGCAGTTTTCAGATTTTTTCTTAAACTTGTGCTGTGAGGCCTTGCTTCATACCGAATTTCAGGATTTTAGGTCAACGGAAAATACCCTAAGAATTTTGATTCCATTGAGAGTCTCGAGAAATACGTTTTTTGCGACATAAACGGCCATTTCTTTTTTTTTTTTTTTTTGTTAACTTACAAGTTTTAATTATTTCACAGCTCTAAGGGACCGCAGACATGGTTTTAATTTCATTTCCATACCTCCACGTGGTCCTGAGGTAAAGGCTCTTGACAGACAGACAATTCTCTCTCACTCCCACCCTTTCTTATTCTAATATTTGAATAGCCATTTCTTTTAAAATCCAGTGTTTATGCTGTTTCCGGAAAAAAAAAATATATTTAGTAAATATTATTTGTTGTTTATTATAAAATTTCGTACAAAAACTAAACATAAGAAAATACCCAATTAAATATCTTTAAGAAGAATCATCACCAACATCATATCAACCGAAAGACGTCCACCGTTAGACATAGACCTCCCCAAAGTGTTACCACAATGAACGGTCCTGTGCATCTCGCATTCATCGCATTCCCGCAACTCTTGCCAGGTCATCGGTCTACCTTGTAGGAGGCCTTCCAACACTGCGTCTTCCGGTACGCGGTCGCCATTCCAGAACCTTTCGGCCATCTGTTCTGCGAGCAATGTATTGCCCACTGCCACTTAAGTTTGGCGATTTTTCGTGTTATGTCGGCAATCTTGGTTTTCCTGCGGATATCTTCATTTCTGATTCGATCACGCAAGGAAACTCCGAGCATAGCCCTTTCCATTATCACTCTTACAATATTTATTTGTCCAAAAAAATCAGAGAAAACCGCAGCCACAGAGTATATTTTAATAATATTACTAACGTATAACGGATAAAAGTTATTTTTTTATTCAAATGAAAGCACTGAGAAGAATAAAACAGAAAAGAAGTATTACTTTATGTACTTTGATATCGAGTTTACTTAACTATCTGATCTTTTAAGTTATAAAACTTGGCTGAAAAGTCTTAAGTAGATATCTATACTTAGCTCTTTTTATACATTGAGCAAGTTGACGCTCAATATTTCAAATTGACTAGAGTGATTTGTATTCATTGAAGTGTCTCTAACTCTGAGTAGATCAGACCTTTTTCTAATATATTTACAACGATAAGTAGGTTCAACTACGTTCTATCTCAACAAATTCAGTTCTTTCAAGAATAATTTAAAGCATAATTCTTGCCTATATTCCATTTGAAGGAAACTTCATCCAATTCAATCAACACAGTCGCCATAGAAATGGAAAACGTCTCAATTAATGTCAATACATAAGTCTAATATACAACATTAATTGGTACGAGTATATGTGAAACCCAAAACATGTGTCTAGTATTTTTATGTAAAGAATCTATGTACAAAATTTCTTAACTGTATCATGAAAAATCACAAAGCTTGTAAATTCACCTGGTTGTCCGCACAAATACTTGGTCACCGGGCTATCCGGGCGACTAAGGGATTGTTTTGTTCCTGTACCCAACTGTGCGCTGTTGTTTAATGCCCGCTATGACCTGCCGTGACTTGTGTTGTACTTAGCATCAGTGATGTCTAACTTGTGACCGTTTTTTAAATATTTTTGGGCAAAAAATAATATATGGTATAAATTGATTGGATATATTAATAGTACATTGTGATACAAATGTGTAATGTAGGTGATTACCGTCGAGGCGGGGCGACGGTCTTAAGAGAGCCAAGAACGGTTATCATCATTGGTGTAAAAAAAACAAAATTGATAAAATTATTTAAATCGCACAATTAGTTATAGTTTTACTACGAAAATAAGCAAATGATAAAATTATCGGAAAAAGATATTCCTTCCGAAATTTGAATTATACTTGTTATTTGTACAATTCTTGAATACAGTGCAGCAGTGCTCCATTTTCGCATGCTAATGTTGCCAACTATTGGACCACGCTGACTTCAAATATCACCCCACAATTATTTGTTGTGATATTCGTTTTCGAAACAGTCATCTAGTACATGTCTCATCGAAGATCCACTAAGAAATTACGAGGAACTGGTTTCCCTACAGAACGCTCTTTTTCGCGACGCCGCAAAGTAATGCTCACAAAATCGCGGTTATGTGTTTCGGCTCATTCAGGTAGTAACTAAAAAGTTCTTTCAAACGAGTGGAAAGAATGACTTCAATTGTAAGAGTAAATCTAGAACCTTAATTACTAAACTGGCTGTTTACATGTTTCAAGATTCATTAACAATAGAAAATTATTCCAGTATAATTCAATTGAGAAACAAACTTTTTTCTTTCACTCAAGATCTAGATGCAAACAAAAGTCCCGTTTTCTTTTAAAATATGAAACAAAACAAGCTCACATAATGCATGTAGCCACCGAGGCACTGTAGTCAGGTGGTCTTTCATACAACATTGTAGGAGCCGGTAGCATAGCCGTGGGGGGCTGAGACTAAGTAAACTTCCCTCTATTCATTATTCCCCGGAAGAAACCACCTGTAATAATACTCAGATGTTAGTTATATTGTGGAATTTGGTAAGGAATGTAGCTACGTAATTATATTACTTTTATTGTTTCAATATTTAGTGCAACAACACCTTCAGTACTCACGCTAATCCTTGACCATCCAAGCTAATGTTTATCTTCGATGAAATGAGGGTCTTTAAGATTTTTTGTGGTTTCCAAACAGATTACGTGTTTGATAGACCATTTTATGGATGGCACCTTAGACAGGGATCGCAAACTTTATTGCCTTGACCTCTGCGCATCACTCTTCGCCCATGTCAAGGTGATCGGTCAACAGATCAAGCAGTAAAGGGACATTGCATTTACGATTTTAGGACTAAGCAATAAAAGTAAAGTATTTTTAGCTAAGCAAAACGTTACACAATAAATCCACATTCACGATCCAGTTTGTGTAAAACTAATTTCAAGCTGACGGCGAAAAATAAAGCTAAACAATTTTGGTCACAATATTTTCCGACTTCCTGAAAAATATTTTGTACAACAACCAACTAAAAATAACGTCAAACTAACAACCTGTGTAATTACAAGCGAGCATTTTCAACTGTTATCAGTCGCTATAAATATTCAAGTAGTGAAAAGCTAATAGGTCAATAAGCTGTTCGTTGGCCAGTTATTACATTGTTATGAGTTAAGTCACGCTTGACCTGGCCAGGCCTTTGATTGAGCAATTTTCTTCGACAGCAAACTCACACGACAGCAGTATGATTAACACGTTGCTCTACATAACACGACGTTATTATTTGTAATTATTTTCGCGGGAATTAATCGGTGGGGACGCCTGAAGTAGAGTAGTTGCTTGCAAAAGTAATAGAGCAATTTTTAAAAGATTTCCACAATCCTGTTAAAACCACTTTTAAAAAAATGCTATTACCCGTATCCGGCTCGAAGGACCAAGTATGGACACGTAAAATTATAACAAGTCAGAAATTAAGTAACGTCTAAACATGACGCAATTTCAAACTCCAGAAATCACCAAGTCGGAACAGGTATCAGGCTACCATAACACTCTAAATAGTTATCTGTTTCCATTTCGCATGCAAACTCCCAAAGACATTTAGATTTCAGAACTTTGTAACTCGACCCACGTTTCTCATGGCGAACCGATCCCGTGCATGTAAACTATGCTCTTTAAACCTAAACTTTTATACGTTCGAAATCCAATCTCATGCAGTTGGGCTATGGCGTTCGTACTACAAACTCTTGGAGTTCAAACCGACCGAATGCACCACTAGTCGATTCCCTCTGCGAATAACGGAATTTCCGATCAGACAGGACGCTTCTTCCGAAGCCTCGTCACTGTTTGTTTATTTTCTTTTATGTATTCCACAAGGCACGAATTTATTTTGAAGTCGTAGTTGGGAAAGTATGTGTTTGAACTCCATTTTCGTTCCACGTAAAAACAAGTATTTCACTATGGAGTACGTGCTTTTCTTTGTAGAACTAAGATAAAGAATCGAGTATAGGTATAAATTACACTATCTAATTTTATAAAGCCGTAAGTCAGAGTATTTGTATGTTTACTATATACTTCTTCCAACCCAAACAGTAGAACGGAAGCGTGATACACAGGTAAAGGTCTATCCCCACTCATCAGTGCTGAGTCTGGGACAGGGCAGGAACGTGTTTCGTCAGAAGTCGAAAAAAATATAGGTGCACACATTTTCTATAAACAAGATTACACATGTCCGTGCCCGTATCGGCAATGGAGTGTCGGTGTCGACACCGAGACGTGTGCAAGCGTTCTGATTCCACGCCATGGCGTGCCCTTGTTGATAATCTTTTCTTGCAGTTTCTCGACTTTATTGATGGTAAAAATGAATGATGAGTTATTAATAAAGACTGTATGCTTATATAGCGTATTGTACGACTTGTCTTACCCGAAATATATGGATTGTAAGTATAAAAACCAAATATGGTATGAGATCGGACAAAAATTAAACTCCGATGGTATGTCAAAATTTTAGGCGCACTATACTTAGGCTACCTATAATCGGACAAGGAAACAGAATGAATTAGGGGAAGCCGACCTGTCCACCGCACTTTCACGTCACTGACGTCTGTGAACAATCAATTTGACCCCTGATGGGATACGGATGCCCGGTCTTGGCATGGACACGTTCCTGCCCCGTCCCTGACACGGCACTGCTGTGTGGGGATAGATCTTTAACCATGTCCTGGAATATATGATAATTTCCATCCTGGGACTATGTTCCGTAGGAATAATTCTATAATCTCATGCAGGCGAAGTCATGGGCAGCAGCTAGTATAATAAGTTCAGGATAACATGCAAGGGTCAGTTCTTGACGGAAAAAAGTGAGATTTGTAATGGAAATTGGCAGATTTATTGTATTTCCCAAAAGCTTTCGACACATGTTTATCATTATAAAAGGAACTTTGGATTGATCCTATGAAATTTTCATAAAATATTAACGCCAGGGGTGCAGTGATGCGAATTTTCCTCACTTGTTCCTAGCGTTCGTTACACCTAATTAAAATTTTAAGCAATTATTCTTAGCAAAAACCTTATATTTTCGACTCGCGCCATCAAAGTGATGGTGTCAAAGCGGCGGCGTCGCCTCGCTCTTCAGACATCTTTCGAAGTTTTTTTTTTCTGCAAAAAGTAAAGTTGTCATATCCTCCTTGCGCAGGCTTCGGATACGATCTGACGGCGTGTCTCAAGTGGCCAGTGACCTGTTGCCTGCACACATATCATTTACTTTGTAAAAAGTAATTAACATTGATCGTTAAGTCAAGCAATATCTAAATACTGGTAATGAAGTTAATTTTAAAATGTATTGGATGTCTCCTGTCGACTTAAGTTTTATTTTAAGTGTGCTTAAGTATTAAACATTACCGACAGGAAATGTAGTCAATTAATGTTGTACTCGATATTAAAATGTTGGGATTAAATGTGTATACATGATGGGTAGTCGTTTTGGTTTTATAATAGAATCGTCGATACTTCGGTACTGCCCTAAGGCTCTGCTCATAATCTCGAGTTTAAAAAGAATGAAAAGAAAAGAGACGTGATACTACCGTCACCTCTTTCATCAACCTTTTTCTCTTTTGAAGGAAAGAGATGGCGTGGTATTTTCCTCAACTGACAGACTAGTTTTTCCTTTTTCAGAATTTGCTTTGTCTTTTACAAACCCGTGCATTTGTTAGTAAGCGTAGAAAAAACTTCCATATTCAAAGCGTATTTTTAACGAGATACCGCTGACTTATCACCCTATTGACAGTGCAAATGTTCCAAGAAACGTTTTAAAAATCCGTCCTTTATTTTGATTAAAAGATAAAATTAATCTTCTCAGCAATACAGACGTTCAAAGACGTTTTAACTTTTATTTTTTTCAATTTACAAAAGGAAATTAAAGCCTGTTTGTTTCCCAGGGAGGCACTTAAAGTATTTGTTGTAAGCCTTATTGAGCTTACTTCGCCTTATCTAACGATGCTTATGACGGACTCGCTTTGGCAAACGACGGTACTGTAAATATTTTGACTTTTGAATTTTGTTTATTTTTATTTTCGGCGACTATGTGCGACTTAGGACCTGTTTCACACAAGATAGAGCATATTGTGAATTGGTTCTAATTGGCATAAAAATACTATTGTAATTTATATTTTTGACTACACTATCGCATTGGGTTGCTCTGTAATGATAGCTGTATGTATGTCTAATAAATAAATAAGTTAATTGCTGTAATTAGATGAATGCATTTCCAAAAGACTTTTGAGCTCATATCGCTATTGGAACTCAGGCTTGCTTTCTAGTAAAAGGAATGGGCCGTAATCCACTACATGTCTTCGTTTTTTTGGTTCTAGGACATGCCGATTTCTTCTTTCTGTTTTCCTTCACCGTTTTGAGAACAGTGGTGATAAAATAAATTACACAAAGTATTCCGCCTGGGTACTCACGATATACGGTATGATTAACACGTTGCTCTACATAACACGTCGTTATTATTTGTAATTATTTTGGCAGGAATTAATGGGTGGCGATGCCTGAAGATGAGTAGTTGACCGCTCGTTTACTTGCAGAGGTAATGGAGAAATTTTCATAAATTCCTCAAGCCACTTTAAAAAAAAATACTATTACATGTACATTTCGTAAGACGGAATCATTATCACTAGACTATCGCTAAACTAAAGTGGCAATGGGCAGGGCACATTGCTCATAGAACAGATGACCATTGGAGCCAAAAGGCTCTGTAGTAGCGGCCGCGTACATGAAGACGCAACGTTGGATGGCCTCCTACAAGATGGGCCGATGACCTATAAAGGTTGCGGGAATCCGATGGATGCAAGATGCACAGGATCGTTCATTATGTTGACATTTGGGGGACGCCTATGTCCAACAGTGGACATCTTTGGGCTAAAATGATGACGACGATGACGAACCACCGCTCTTACTAAACACATATTGCCCACAACCAGAGGTTATTTGAACGCAATTTGACTTATCAGAACATGTTGATGGTTCCCTATTCCTGATCGACGTGAAACAATAAGGGTCTCACTCAATATGTTTGAATAGGTCACCGAAACATTTATGCAAATTAGAGTGGATAAATATTGGTTATCGAGACATATTAAAAATGCCTTTTACGTCTCAAGCTAACAGGAAAACAACTGATTAAATTTGTTACACTAACATTACATTTTTTATTGTAGATACCAAAAACTTTTCCGCAAACGGCGCCATTGCTATCTACAATATAACTAACGCTACTTACACAAAACAAATAAACGAAAATTGTTTATGAGTTTAGAAATGGAGTTAACAACAAACACTCGAGAGCTTTCTTGGCTTCAACAATAAAAGTTTATTTAATTCTTAAGAAAATCCGGCCTTATAACTCCACTAGAAACTTATTAAGACGTTGAAGTAAGAGCTCATTTTAAATGGTACCTACAGGGATATTTAAAGTGTTCTCTTAGCTTATATATTAAAATAAAACGTAAAAAAACTCTAATTGACTAAAGTAGACTTAGCAAGTATTATACTCATTGGTCTGTGTAACTAACTATATGATAAATAGACTAGACCAAGTGAGGCCAACTACCTATTTTTACCTGTAAAAGACATATATCTATGTACATAATGAATTTTTAAAATTCGTGTTGAGGGCTAAATCCTTAAAAGTTATAACTTAAGCTTGAACTGGCAGCACTGCTTTGGCGTCCCAGTGAGGTATGGTTAAAAACTCTTAAGCCTTAGGAATGATGAAAAACTCCCAAAGGAGTTTTGGACCCGATATTGATCACACCAATACTACATCATCAGATTAATGAAAAAAATTATTCTATTTGATGGAGTCGCAAACCAGAATTAAATTTTAGTTAGCAGTGGCATACAGCATCAAAGCCCATTTGAAAAATTCACTCTGTATAATCACAGCACTCTAAACTTAGAAAATACTTGAAAGAATGAGCATATTATGTCGTACAACTTCTAGTATTCATTATATTACTATTTATTCCACGAAATTAAAATCACGTGACTAACAACCTATTGTTACATTACTTGTTCTTGCCAATTACACCACTTATGCCATTCTCCTCATTTCGCTGTACCGTAATCGACATGTCACGCCTACATTTCCATAACAGTAACCGCCCACGCCCCCGCTATATGGAAATCCGCAACCTAATTTATAACAATTTCATTCAAAGTAATCGCTACCGAAACAGTAAATTCGTTTTCTTGTAAGAAAATACGTGGGCCGAGGATAACTCCTTGCGGCAACTCATCAGCCAACAGATTGGTTCCTGAAATTTCAGACAGTCACAAAAGTAATTTGCCAAAAAATTATTCCTTGTTCAACAACGGCCAGTCGACCTTTCATGTCATAAAGGAATCCTCTTAAGAGTCTTACAGTAGATAAGGGACCCTGATCTTCCGATTTCTACCTATTTAATAATCGATTATTGCCCGAGGGAAGGGACGGATTACCATATCAAAAGAATGCATGATCTCATGTCGAACGTCAATTTGGTAAAACATTTGGTTCAAAAGGCGTGAGCCGTGAGCAGTTATATTGCGTTCGGGAAATTCTTAGGAATATTACGGCTTCTATGTAATTTTGTTACGCACATCTTTTTCTTTTCACTAACTTGTCACGTGCTGAAGTTTCCTTTCGAAAAGTTTGTGTGCGGTGTTCGATGTCATCGTTAAACTTTGGTGCTACAACTTTCCTTCCTTTTACGGGTTTTTCAAACAATAGACTATTCGTCTATTGAATGTGTACCAAGTTGACATTTATTGTCAATGAAACGAACGGTTATTTCTTTTACTAAGTGATGCTTTATACCACCGGTTTTCAATTCAATAAATTATTCTTAATAGCCGTGTATTCAATGCGATCCCGTCTACTAAAATGACGAACTTCTATGACTACATTTATGCCCCCTAGTTGTCTTTTATCTCCCTAAATTTCTACATATATACGGCTAGACCGTGGTTACTTTTTACAAGATTTTATTTAGTTTCAACTGTCCCGATATTTGTCTGTGATTAAATCTTGCAAATCCACTTCCCGATTACCAAACTGAACTTTTGCATGCTTTGTAGATCAGATGACAATGCAAAATGATTGTGACGTGGAGGTGGAACCGAAAGTTGGCCATAGGAACTCGATAATTAAACGAAACAGTCCAGTCGAGCTTGGGCTTGCGTGGTTCGTCTTGACAAGTATTTTGGTGCTAGATGGTAACCAGGGTCTGATGATGGAACTGGATGATGGCTATAGAAACTCGGTAATAAGCGCAATAAGTGTTTGAACTTCTTGGAATACTCTTGATGAGTATTAATTTAATTGAAAACTTGTCATCTTGGGAGTGTGTTTCCTTGGGATAATTTCTAGTTCTACAGACGAACCTATTGCCCGAAACTAGCTAACGATATTTATTAAGCAAATGAAATTTTAAGGAATTATACTCACATGGCCTAAATATAAAGTAAATTGGACTATCCAATATTTTGTTAACCAAAATACCGTCGCAATAGAAATAAAAATGCGAGCTAGCGCCTAAAAGCCTCATTGGGCTTTCATCCAGCCGTCTGATGAAGACAGATTGCCTGAAATGGATCGCATGATTAACCAATACGAAAATAGGCTACTTTTATCTAAATAACCATAAACGAATTATATAAACAGGCCAGTTTTAGCATGTTTAGTAGGAAAAGTCTCAAGAACACTGGTCATTCTGACTCATCCTAAGTTGGGAATGTCCTTGAACTGTAATATCAATCTAACTCATAGTCTTATTACTTGCTCCGCTTGGGCAGATCACTGCCATGTCCTCGTGGGGGCGATCGGCGGCAACGATCTCTCGCGCCAGGCCTTGGTACAAGCCATGGTCCAAAGTGACGAGGAGTGGCAGGCGATCGCCTCCTTCTGCGAAGCAGTAATACTAGCAAAGGCGGCCGCACGCGTGAGGCAACGGCTGTCTCGCCCCAGCCGCTGCAGGGATTCCGATTCCGATTTCCGGCCACCATAGGCGCGGGCTTGCGGACGGCGAACAATGTGTAACTCGCCGTCCAACCGTCCGGTAACCGTCCGGACCTGGACGTCAACCACCATAGTAGCCCAGCAGGGTCGAAGCCTACTGGGGCCATGGGTTATGTGAAAGTGAACCCCAGGGCCCTAAAACGAAGGCAAAGAAGAAACAGGAGTGGGTTTTTAGTCAATAAAAGTCTGACACTATTTCCCGCTGTCATTGGATGATTCTCCCACCTAAAAAAAGCCTGTTTACTAAAATCATCAAATGCCTACTCCCGTTTTGGGAGGAGCAAGAAGGAGTATATTTTTGGTTTCAGCATAATGGCTATTAATGTCCACAATAATAACCATATTTTTTATTTAGAATTGTTTTATAGGGTCTCAAAATAAAACATAAAATTTGTTTTTTACTTCAAAAGAGCTATAGATCATAACAAATTAGTCATTAGTGTCAACTTGTAATTTGTAGTTGATTTCTTTCTATACTGTGTCTGAACTGTAACTCAATTTGTTTGACTCTGCTAAAATAGATATTATACAGAAGTTACAATTCATGGGTATTTTGACATTCACATTATTTTTAAACTTATATCTTATTCGTTCTTTTTTTCAATTCTCCGTGACAATAAATTTGGTCTTATAATATATTGATCATGGTAACTAATTATTACGTTCTAAGCGTTTATTTTTTTAAGGTGGCAAATCTTTCAATGCTCTGGATGGAGAGTTTACTAATCAAAACCACACATATGTTTTTCAGTTGCCCTTTGCGTTCCAAGGCTATGGGTTTCAGGAGGACTAAAACTGCATAAGTGTTGGAGGCACGGACAACAGTATTTTTAATCAGTGGAGGCCTTTGCCGTTAGGCACACTGAAGTGAGAGACTTTATAGTTTTGTGATTTTATGTTTTTGAGTTTAATTTATAACTGTTAGTATTTTGGAATAATGAGCTTTATTATTGTTCATCATCATTATCATCCTTTTAATGTTCCGTAATCCACCACGCGGGCCCAGTGCGTGTTGGTGGATGTCACATGTCTTCGAATTTTTGGTTCTAGGGCATGCCGGTTTCCTCACGATGTTTTCCTTCACCGTTTTGAGAGCAGTGGTGATGAAATAAATTACACAAAGTAATGCGCCAGGCTGGGTTTGAACCCGTGACCCGCGACTCATAAGTCGGGGCTGTTACCACTCGGCCACCACTGCTCAATATTGTTATACCTACTAAATTATATTATATATTAAAAAAATGTAAAAAAATAATTTAATAATATGGGAGCTACATCTGCTGTCAAATGGTTTGAAACAACAATAAGGCGCTTAATTATTATTATTTTCATGTATTCATTTTTCTCAAGACCCTTGGGTCCTAGACCTTAAAAAGGCGTACGAAAGGCCGTAGTCAAATCGCAGAGGCCTCTTACTTTTAGTAAAACGTGATAACAATTGACGATCATCCCTTTATGCGCTAAGCTAATGCACTCAAGGACAACCCTTTATTAGATACTAGCTGTACCCGCAACTTCGTTCGCGTGAACGACGAAACTTATCAATGAGTTTTTTGTGTAAAGTGCTATTTGTGTAGAACGTTGTCTATCGAGCATACTTACCTTTTGTGGCTAATTACAATAGAAACGGGTGACGTAACCTGCGACAAACTTATTATTTGCGGTTGGTACAGTAATCGGGCTTAGGGATCGAACCGCAAAATTAAGTTTATTTTTTATTGTGTATACTTTTCCGGGATAAAAAGTACCCAGTGTGGTGCCCAGGATATTAAAGAATTATTATACCAAGTTTCATCGTAATCGAACCGGTAGTTTTTGCGTGATGCCTGAACAAACAGACAGACAGACAGAAAGTTTTTTTTTTTAATCACATTTTTGGGTTCGGTGTCGGTCTAGTAACACCCCCTGCCATTTATTTTTTTGATATTTTCAATGTACAGAATTTTTACTTCTACAGATTTATTATAAGTATAGATTATTATCAGTATATTTATTTATTCTGAACAAAAACAATATTTTATTGAACCTGAAAGTAACTACCACCAAAGTACAGCGCATCCACCCAATGCAACTTTGCAGTTTATTTTAACGACATCCACTAGATAAGGGTGACCTATTTTTATAAACACCTCAGAGCTATTCACTTCAAAGTACTATAGATACTTCTTTGCAGCATTTTTAACGAACAAGTAGCTTTGAATTCGAAGCATTTAAGAGTGTTCTTCCCAAGGTACTTTCTCTAAATATTTTGCAAACATGGATATCTTGTGAATAATATCTAGGTTTCCATTGAAATCAAAAAATAAATTTGTGTATGGTTAATTAAGTAAAGACCTCTGAAAATCTGCTATTTTGCATGAATTTTGGTCTTCATAATGTACTCATAAATTTAAAAAATAAAGAAACCTTGCACATTTCTTTAAAATTCTGAATATAGTATTTTTTTCCAAAAACTTTTAAGGTTTTTTGAATTACACGTATTTCCTGAATGACCGAAAGCCAACAGAGTTTTCAGGCGTTATCTCTCTTTTTTTACGTTGCCTCTTCATCAAACATTGCGTTGGATGAAGCAAAAAGCTCGTAAACCATGCTCACGTTGACAACAGACAAGTGGAGAATGGCCCTCTTAACTCTTCCAAGATAGCATACATTAGCTATTTGTCTTTATACATGAGTTGTAAAACACAATTGAAAGACACGACTTACAAGGAGCAATTGCCACTGATTGCGAGATGTCTCACGAATTTTAAACCCCTTTTATTTATATTATGTGAACACTCTTCATGTTTAATTTTATGGGGCAGAGCTATTTCTTTTTCTAGGACCTACGTAATGAGCTGCGGGAATCCTTGAAAGTGTTACCGAAGTCCTGGAACGCGGGTAGGTTATAGTCATCAACATACTTCCCAAACGTTGCAAAAGAAATATGAATGAAAATAAAAAATAAAAACTGTTAGCTAACCAGTTTTTCAATAAATATACAAAAATAGAACACTAATAATTATGAGAACAATGTCAAAATTGGTGGGAAACAAAACGAGATATAACAATTCTAAACTGTCTCTCTCGCCAAGACGCCGCACGCCGTTTTCTATGGCGACCGTACTGGTGTCCTGGCCTATGACGTCACAGACCATGTTGAAATTTCTCTTTCATAATTCAGCTTTGAAGCTCTATAATATCGTTGTTAATAAATTTTTCGTCAAAAAAAAAATTTTTTTGCGACATAAACAGCCACATCTTTTTTTCCGTTAATTTAGAAGTGTGATTGCACTTTCACACAGTGAACTCGATACCTCCACGCGTTCTCGAGATTAAGGGTGGTGACAGACGGACAGACAGATAGACTTACAGATAGACAGACAACAAAGTGATCCTGTTAGGGTTCCGTTTTTTCCTTTCGAGTTACCGTTATAATATCGGTTTGTTTTTCTTTGTCCGTCTGTCTGTCAAGACCCTTTATCTCGGGAACGCGTGGAGGTATCGAGTTGAAATTAAAACCATATGCTCAAGTTTGCGGTCCTTTAAAGTTGTGAAATAATCAAACTTCTAAATTAACGGGTAAAAAAGATACGCCTTCTTTTGTATCGCAAAAAAACGTACATGTCGACACTCTCAATGGAATCAAAATTCATAGGGTACTTCCTGTTAAGGTAGAATCCTGAAATTTGGCAAGGTTTCCTATGAAACCTTGCCAAATTTCAAGATTCCACAAATATAGGAAAAAGAACTGATAAATGTAAATTAGTAGTTACGACACAAAAAAAAAATTGCTACTTCTGGGTAAGCGCGCTCCATATTCGACCACATTGTCGCTTTCAATCAGGTGAGATGGCGGTCAAGCGTGAACCTATCAACAATAAAAAAAAATCTCCTTCACTATACAGGCATTGAACTGTTTTCATAGTTAAGTTTGTAAGGAACCCTTAGTACGCGAGTCTCACTCGCATACTAAGGGTTTTGCCTGGGTTTTTTCGTATTATTTTTTACAAAGAATATTGAAAAAAAAATTTTATTGCTTGTATTGATATTAATTTTTTACAAGTTTATTACCCAAAGAATAAAGATTCCTGTAAACTGACGCGACAATGTGACAACGCAGAGAGCACAGATTTCATAGACGATATTTATAAAAAAGGAAGCATTGGCACATTGTCAAGACCTGTCTGTGGGAGCCTTAAAACTTCTTAATAGTAACTTTGTACAATTCAATGGACCGTTTATAGTTTTGTAGTATAAAACAAAGCTTCCCGCTGTCTGTCCCTATGTAGGCTTAAATCTTTAAAACTATACAACGAATTTTGACGCGGTTTTTTTTATAGATAAAGTGATTCAAGAGGAAGGTTTATATGTGTAATACATGCATGTAATGGTGATTTAATATCACCATTGAACATAATATGAACTATCAAACACAAAAACGTTAAATAGTCATTAAGTTTTTTTATTATTGTTCCTCGCAACTTTCTTATTTTTTTCTTTCATAAGAACTGCCTGACTATAACAAGCAAAACAAAAAAGAATCAGCAAAACTAGTCCAGCCGTTTACGCGAGATAATGAGACGAAGGTGGCTGGTTTGATGTCAAAAATTCTTTTACTAGTAGAATATTACGTTTAACACGCGGCAAAAGCTAGCCGTAAAATATTGTGCGGTTGTTGCTCACCTCTTGTAACATTAATTTATGTGCTTAAATCCTATTTTTTTGAAGGATATATATATGGTATATGTGTTTTCCAAAGGTTCCGGTATTTTCACTCGAACGATAAATCCTTTCGTAGGCGCACGATAAATCCTCTCATCTTTTGTGCCTTCATCTATTTTTACCAAAAATTTACCCTGAGAGGATTTCTGTTCAACCAACAATAGAAGTGGAAGACGTATTATCTTCGTGTACTTTGTTTCTGTACTTGTAAGTGCAGCAACTGAACTTGAAAATTGTAATTGTAGATCTATCAGGTAAAGAGTCTATAGAAACGATAGATATTTGCTATGTAAGGATAATTAAAACTGATTAATTAGTTTATGATATCACATACTCTTCCTTTTATTCATTGTTTTTTCACACTATTGTCTACATTTCTTTAAATTTCTCTTTTCACAAGTCTGCTTGAAGAAATCTGTTCTGAAATAAACAGTACCTTTGTACCAATACTTTGTATGGGTTTACCCGTGCAACAGTAAAAAAATATCGCAAGGTAACAGTCTACTAGTGTACTAAGTTTCATCAAAGTATGTTCTGCCGTTTGAACGTGAAGAACTAACAAATATACAAACACATTAACTTTGGTTTATAGTATTATTGTGATTATCTTTTTCTCTTTCTATATAAGTAATAAAATAAGTAAAAACAATTTCACTGACTATTAAACAGAGCCAGAAGAAGAAGAAGGCTTCATACAAGTCAGAGTCGACTTTAAATATATTATGATTTTATCATTCTATCAGGATGTTTGTCAGTTCCAGTAAGATGCACTGACAAACATCCTGATAGAATGATAAAATTTTCAAAAATAATACGTACTTATATATAAACATGCGAGTACTACCTAGCGGTCTCCCGAGATCTCATCGACGCGAGAATATCTTTACAAGCTTTTATTTGAGTTTCACCTGACCGATGTTTGTCCGTGATTAAATCTTGCAAATTAAATTGATCTTCTTCCCGGTTACCGATTTAGCTAAAATTTTGCATGCAAGTGTAAATCACGTGACAATGCAATATTATGATGACATGGAGCTGATCAGATGTTGAAGCTGGAAGGTGCTATAGGTACTCGGTCATAAACGACTCAACCCCTTCGAGTTTGAGCTCGTTTGATTTTTATTGACGAGTAATTAGGTGCTAGATGGTAACCAGGGTCTGATGATGGAACTGGAAGATGGCCATAGAAACTTGATAATAAGCGCAATATGATAACCATATCATGTTTGAACTTTTTAGAGTGGTCTTGATGAGTATTAATTATATAAGTATATACCGGGCTATTAAAGCTTGCTATGAAAAAAATTTTTTGGGAAAAATGGCCACAATCTAGATCAATCAGCTCATCATAACTGGTATGGTTAATGGTAAACGACCAAGAGGCCACAGCCCAAAAAGATGGGCAAATCAGGTCCGTTCCACACTGGACACCCAACTAAACGTCGCACTTGTTGACGCCAAGAACCGTCACAGGTGGCGAGACACCATCAATAAGTAGTTAATTCAGCGGGAACTTCACGACCCTCAGTAATGAGGAATACGAATCGAGAAGGACGATGAAAAAAATATTTTCATTTTTTTTTTATTATTATTGATAGGTTCGCGCTTGACCGCTATCTCACCTGATGGAAAGCGACTGTTTCATTGAAAACTAGTTTCAATTGAAACAAGTAATTCTTGAAATAAGTGCGTTCAAACAAACTCTTTAGCCTTATAATTTTAGTATAGAAAATATTCTACCGAAACATAAGCTATTTTGACCCTATAAATTCAACCCATTGGATCCCCGCAGCAAACTATGCCACAATTTTACGTATTTATGCAAATTTCAGTTTCCATCCCCTCCTGATACTCTCAACGGTGGTTGTGTTCCGTTCGGGCGTCCCACATCCTTTGCGAGTTGGAAATTTTGAATTTTCACCCTCAAAGCGGTGTCGCTGGCCGGATGCTTTCACCAGTAGGTGGAGTGTGCCGGATCCTAGGAAGCTACCACCGAAGTGTTAATCCATAGAGATTGTGATATTGGAAGATTATTTTCATAGAGCTCCGCCAGTTACATGTTTGGAGCTTTAGCTACAATTTACTGATTAAAGTTCATGAAGTTACAGAAATATATAAAAACGTTTTGAAGCAGTTTGAATAGAAGCTTTTTTTGCGGGAAAATTATCCAATAACATCTGGTGGGGCGGGAGATAGTGTCAGACTTTTACTGACTAAAAACCTATTCCTGTTCCTTCTTTGCTTTCGTTTCAGGGCCCTGGGTTTCATTTTCACATTCCCCTAGGGCCCCAGTAGGCTTCGACCTTGCTGAGCCCCTACGGTTTACTTACATCTCTTTGAGGTGCGCGTGGAACGATACGCACCGTCGACGAATATGGCCCGGTCCCGACGGCTACCGGATGGTCGGACGGCGAGCTACCCATTGAAAAAGCTTTCTTATGCTATATTAGAAGTTTATGAGATGAAATTATTATGTATTATAAAGAAACATACAGCTACACAGTAAAGAGTTGTATATAAACAGCCCAAACGCAACTATTGGGTAGTTGCCTAGACCAGACACAACACCCGTCTGGTCAGAGGATCCTCCCGTTTCAACGAAGGTTTACTTAATTTATACCCTGTTCCCATACATCTCTAAAGGATTATTCGAAATAGTTACCGCGACCGGAATGCAAAGGGCAAATGAAAGAACAGAGTAGCTGACAATCCCTCTCGCTCCACGCAAAGCGGGAAAAGTTATACATTGATTTCCTACTTTGATAAATGATAAATGATATTTATTTTGTAAGTAGGTTTTTAAAAACACTTTTACACGTCAAAAATTTTTTTTGTCATTTTTATCACTAGATGAGGCCGGTGTTTCCTAGCTGACTACCCTGAGAAGAAACACCGAAACAAACTCAGGGGTCAAAGTCTCTTTTAAAGTCCATACAGTAAATATGTATTGGTCAAATCACATGAGGACCATGCAGCTTTAAAAAACATGCCAAAAGAAATCTACAGGTTCTTGATGTATAAAACATCAGAGTCCAACCTTTGCAAACATTGTACCCAAAGTAAATATTGGAAAGCTGTAATTTCTACAAGGAAAATCCAACATACTCCCGATATCGAATCCAGTCTAAAAATCCATTTCATAAATACACAGACAGACGTAAGGTTAGTTAAACAAACATTGAACGAACTACCTTTTGAATTTAAAACATTGAATTTTATAGCAGAATCTCCGCTCAGGTGCACTGAAGCTCTAAAGAAAATATCAGCGTTATTTAAATAGCAAAGGGAACCATTTGAACATGAAATCCCCGGAGTATTCGATGAAGGAACTTAAAGACAAGCTTACACTATAACGAGTATTGTTAGCGTACTTTGTCTGGAACGCTTTGACCCACCACCGGCCTCTTAACAATTCCTTTCCTATTAAAATTCTTTCCCCAACTCGGGAAAACTTTATCTCAAAATATAACGGCCCATCTAAATACGAAATAACGGGAAAGTACGCCGCTCCTTATAATTAAACGAATTCTGAACATTTTCGGTGTGTGAACTTCATTTTTTGTGAAAGGAAAAGGGAATTTGTTAGAATTTTCGAGGGAACTTTGTACTTTCAGTAGTTTGGAATGAGCGCCTGAAAGTCAGTGATAGCAATGTGGAAACTCGTGTTTAGATTTATTAACTTTTTGGTAACAAAGAGAAAACCAATGCCTTTATAGACGCTTATTCGTCATTATACGCATGGTGTATGCGTGAAGCTTACATGTAAAACTATCGATGAAGGAGCAATGACACGATGCGCGACGGTACGATCACGACGAACACTAAGCAGCATATACGCGTCTAAGAAGCTGCGCGTCCGTGAACAATAGGCCTAAGAGTTTGGAAACCTTTACTACTATTACTAACATAACATTATAATAGCATGTCAAAAAATAATGAAAAATCCACATACATTTACATCCATATTATTCCCCGAAAATAAATAAAAGGTGCAAGAGAGACAAGTAAATTTATATTCATAAGCATAGTAAGATGTTTCAGGGGTTCGAAATTGTGAATATTATCAGGGGGCCCCTCCCCTCTCCCCCTCAGGTAATCGTCTGACAAATGTCTAAGATATTTTACCAACTTCATTTCGAGGATGTTCAGAATTCTGATGGGTGAGGCATGTACGCACACTTCCCCTTAAATTGAAATTGAAAAAAGAACTCATTTTTTTCGCAATATTGATGTTGGTTTTGATAAGCTTTTTATAATGTTGCTTATCTTGTTTTACGCAAGTAGGTAGTGTGTAGGCTTGATTATAACAATTTTATTATAGGAGTACACCTTAGTACTTAGTTCTACACTCTATATTCGAAAACGCACGATGTGTTTGGATTATTAAATAAGTATATAAGTAAGTAAATGGTTCTATTTCTAAGCAACATTGAATTTAAATTTTATGCTCCAAATCCTTAACAAATACGAACAGTCTAGTCAAAAGACAAATTAATATCAAATATTAACCAACCAACTTATTTTTAGAATCTAATTTCTTCATAAAATAAAACGTAGGTAGTCGCTTACGTAAAAATCAATGAGCTAGTTATTCCCTATTATAACATAATAATATTACTAGCAAAATATAAGGGTAATAAAAGATCATAGACCTGTGAGCGTGGTGTTGAATTTATACCAAAAAATACCCATTTTCTTGCCACCCGCCGACAATAAGGTGCGAAATTAGGAGAAGAATTAGGCTCCCCCGACGTGGCACGTGCCGCGAATCGTGATGCAGGCTGCAGAGCAAGAGAGGATAAAATACCAGAACCCCTTCCACGATAACAATATATCACACCTCTATTGATTTATGCGACGAAAGGCATTTCTTAATTTAGTCGTGTAGATAAACGTTGTAGCCACCATTAATATAGGCGACAGAGGTACCATTATGAAACTTTATAGAGTTTGCGGGCACGTAAAAGGAATAACAATGTATTGAATTACTTTTGTACGCACAATGGACTATTTGAGGGAGGCGGGAACCTATATTGGATGGTATTTATGGCCGCTTTTTCTATGTTATCGAGGGATCCGAGGAAGGAAAAGGAAAATTACGTATACTTGACGTATAATAGTAACTATGAGTCTCAATATTTTTCGTATTCTTTCAAAGTGAATCGTATTAATAGATTAGAGCCATGGATTGACTTTTGAAAGGGAACCTGGGACTCAAGCCAAAGAAGGAAAATAGCTGTTGTTTTAACAGTAAAAGTCTGATACGCAGTTCCACGCCGCACAAGAGCGGAAGAAGTCATTGGATAATTTGCTACCTTGCAGCAGCAGTGGTGGCCCAGTGATAGTGGCCCCGATTTACGAGAGGGTTTGCAGTTCAAACCCAGCCAGGCGCATTACTTTGTGTAATTTATTCCAACACCACTGCTCTCTTTCAAACGGTGAAGGTAGTCATCGTGAGGAGACCGGCATGTCCTAATACGAAAGATTCGAAAACATGTGACCTCCACCAACTCGTACTGGGCCCGAATGGTGAATTACGGCCTTTTCAATACTCAATACTCAATACTTTATTGTGTAGCGACATCTATGTCGTCACAAAATGAACTAATCCTGCATCACGCAAGTAAGATTCGCGGCGCGATTGGAACATATAGAACAAACCCGAAATCATCTATCGGGCAATAGCCCACCAGACATAACACCTGTCTGGTCGGAGGATCCTCCCTTTTCAACGGAGGTTTGTGGGACTTTACTCTCTGTTCCACTACCTCCAAACTGGTGACCCTCGACAAAGAACGTCAGCGCAGCCTTCGTGCAGCTACTACTTCGTGACGTCATCATCACTTCCTCAAGCTTTCGAGCAGCGAGCCATGCAGCCAGCACCCACGGCTATATGGGTATCCTGACCACCAGCATGCCTACTTGGTCATACCTGGTCATCACCCTCAGCCTCATCAGCGACCTTGGCTAAACACCTGCACCTTCGGCCAGTCACATGAAGAGCCTTGAAGAATCTCTCCTGGTCGATGACAGCGTTCAAGCCCTACGTCGCACAGCACCGCTCCGACTCACTGGAGCCAACCGCACTACTCCGACTCACTGGAGCCTGCAGCATCGTATCTCGACTCACTGGGATAGCACCACCCCGACTCACTGGGGCATCACCGCAGACAGTTCCGACTCACCGAGAACTATGCGGAATCCGGTTCCGACTCACTGGAACCAACCACCATTGGCCTGGCACGCATCACACGACGCAACAAGAAGCAGCAAGAACCACCGATCTCCGATCTCCGGAGGGGAGTGATGTAGCGACATCTATGTCGTCACAAAATGAACTAATCCTGCATCACGCAAGTAAGATTCGCGGCGCGATTGGAACATATAGAACAAACCCGAAATCATCTATCGGGCAATAGCCCACCAGACATAACACCTGTCTGGTCGGAGGATCCTCCCTTTTCAACGGAGGTTTGTGGGACTTTACTCTCTGTACCACTACCTCCAAAATTGCATTCCATATTATGTACATAGATGGTATGAAATATTGTTAATATTTATGGTATCAATATGGACCCTGTCGGGCACAGCAAAGTTAGGAGAGAGGATGAAGGCTAAGTAACAATTCATGCAATTAATTATTGTGCGTAGAATCTAATAGATTTATAGGTATGATGTATTGGTAAATTATGTCAGATATTTTAATTTATTTTTTCATCATTATTATTGAATTATATATATAGATTTAAATTAAATTGTGAATACTTGTCATTATTTTATTATGTCAAAGTATTAGTAAATTATGTCCAATATTATATTTATTATTTTTTGTCGTCATTTTTATTAAATTATGTTATTATTGAAATTAATTTATATATGTATATTATTATCATGTCTACGCATAAGTGAATTATGTCAGACATTTAAATTTTAGATATTTAAAGTAAATTGTGAATACGTCATTATTTTATTATGTCAAATTATAAGTATTGGTAAATTATGTCAGATTACGTTCATTATTATTAAATTATGTATATATATATTTAAATTAAATTGTGTATGCATATTATAATTTTATTATGTCAAAGTATAAGTACTGGTAATTTATGTCAGATTATAATTTATTTTTGTCATCGTTATTATTGAATAATGTTATTATTGAAATTAATTTATGTATTTGTATATTATTATTATTATGTCTACGTAAAAGTGAATTTTGTCAGGAATTTTTATTTTTTATCGTCGTTATTATTAAATTATGTTATGATTTATATGAGAATTTATATTGTAGTCAAAAATCTATACTTCATACTAATTTATATTAAGTATATTTAATAAATATCTTAGTAGAATCTTTGGTGAATAAGACAGAGAATAATTTATTTTGCAATCGATTTATCTTCTAAAAATTCATTTACCGAGTAGTATGCCTTGGATTCTAAAAATTGTTTCAATTTGTTAATAAATATATTTGTTTTCTTTACTTCTCTAATACCATTCGGCAGTTTGTTATAAATTTTAGCGGACATTACTAAAGGGCTGGTTGAGTGCATTTTGAGTCGGGATCGAGGTATGTTTATTTTATTTCTATTGTTTCCTAGAGAGGAGGCCTGAGTCTCAGCAGTGGGAACGTTATATTTATGCTTTTTATGCTATTTTTTTTTTCTCAGTCGGAAATCTTAAAGTGACTTCTCCCGCTCTAGATAGAGCGAAAGAGAGTATCAGACTTACACTGACTAAAACCTACCCATGTTCCTTTAGTTGCCCTTTACGCTCGAGGGTCACGGTGATTATTAGGAACAATCGTAAAACTTAAGTCAAATTTACTTCTTGCGTGAATTAATACTCAATACGGCTATTGTAAAGTGTAATATATTATGAGATTGGCTCAACGTCGTTAGCTTCTATGACTAAGCAAGCTATCCAGACAAACCACGGCGCACCGCAAGCTTTACATTACAATAACTACTTAAATACTTGTTCTTGAGAACTTAGAATTACAAAGCTCTATTTTAGCTAAGGTTTAGATTAAGGCTAACACATAAGTCCAAGAGTTTATTACGCGAGACTTCAAAGGAATGTCGGTAACCAAATCTCTCTAGGGACAAGGGTAGGTAATTTTATTTTACAAATGCTTATCTTCTAAGCTTTCAAGTCAGTTGGAATATCATCACACTGCCAAGAAAATTCAAGTTAGATAAGCCCACATAAAACCAGAACTTTGTTAGCTTACATAACTTGAGACTGACGGAAAGAATCCAAGAGGCATATTTTTCTTATTTTATGCTCGAAAAATTTAAAAGCTCTCTTTGACAAAAGCGGGCTCTGAGATAGCGGCTAGCGTATTCGTATACAAAATTAAAAAACCATGTGCGAGTTGGACTTGCATACGAAGGGTTCTGTACTAAATATTAAAACCGAGCAAAAAACGCCGACAAAATAACGTCTCTTGTAAAAAGACCCGTTTAATTTGTAACCTTATTTCAATATTTTTTGTTGTAACTGCAATAGAAATACCTTTCTGTGAAAATTTAAAGTGAAAAAATTTAAATCTCTTATAGTTTTTGATACAGCTTGCTAACAGATAGACGGACAAACAGGGGCCCTAGTTTGCTATTTTTATAATATGTCATTCCAACACGATCCCATTGTCATTTTGCTAAAAGTTCGTAATCTGTTAATTCATAATGGCCGATCATTGGTCGGTCAGTGGACTGATAATATAATTGTGGTACAAGCTGTCTTGTAACGAAGCAAAGACTGCACAATGACGTTCAATAGATAGATAGATAAACCATTTATTTGTTACAACGTAAAACATACACGAAAGCACATTTAAATTATAAAAACTAAGCTCTTATATCAGTAGATTACCAAACTTTTCTAAATCAACAATTATGAAATCAAACACCGACAGACGTCCGGACACCAGAGACCGGACCGGAGTAATAGGGTCCGTTCGGGTATAGAACCCTAAAAAAGTAGTGTAGCGAAACAAAACACTGCTGTCTACATATGAGTCGTACGCCATTACAAAGTTATGTCAATACAAGGAAAACAAAATCATTTTTCTTACTGTAACCTCGTGTTTACTGCCAAGTGTTTGCCGTCCTCGGGGCCCAGATGTTATTCACCATAATCCTACCTTATTAGGGATTCCGTATGTTCAGCTGTAGGAACAAGCTGAACCATGTATTTTTATTTTAGCGACATTATTAATATATGCGGAGGAACCGAAAAAAGGGTTCATGTTTGGGTAACGGAAAGAAAATTAGGTAAACAGAAGTAACCTTGTGTGGAGGAACAAAGGTTAGGTAAGATATACGTAATCATTTTGTAAGGAATACCTACTAACATTGAGTTCTTCAGTCTTGCCAAGACGTTATTGCTAGCTGTGTAACAAGGAATAGTGGTTGTACGTTTTGTGGAAGCTACCTTCATCGTTATAGAACCGAGGGTATTTGAATTTAAATGGTCTCAACCTGAGCACTATCTAATGTTTAAATTCTATACTAATAACAACCAACAACCTGATTAACAATAGTAACGTTTCAATTTTTTAAACCTGTAACTTGTAAATATTTCAACTAACATTTTAAGCTATGTCGATTACTTGTTAATTGTTAAGTTTTTTGTCAGTGATACGAGAAACGTTTATTTTATTTGTGTATATTTTTTAGTATTAAAGTATCAACCTTATCAATAAATAAATATAAAGAAGTAAGGTCATAAATATTTAGAACATCATCTTTTCAGCCAAAAAATTGACCACAGCTGGACATCCTCCCCAAACTTGTATGTTGACCGGTTCTGTGCGTCTCGCATCTATTGGAACCCCACTACCATCAACAGGACATCGATTCACCTTATAGGAGGCCCTCCAACGCTCCATCTTCACGGTCGCCATTCCAGAATCTTTTGGACCTGTCGACCATCTTTTCAGCGAGCGTTAAACCCTACCCATTGCCGTATAAGTTCAGCGATTCTTCGGGATATGCCGATAAATTTAGTTCATCTGTGGACTTCTTCATTCTTGGCTCGTCAAAAAACACGAATTCTAATAAATAAAACAGGCAGGTAAACAAAGCTACCTCAAGAAAACGTTTCATTTACAACAAAATATAAAACAAAACATTTAAAAAGAGCAACATGAATTCTTAAAACTCAAACCATTTTTTTTATTCCCGGAATACTTGGCTCCAAGAAACATAACATTTCATAAAAAAAAAAACAAGTTTTTTAAGAATCCCTCCCCATCAACCCGGGGTTGAACAAAGATCTTAGCTTGAAGGCAGTAAACTTTAAGTTGAAGTATAAAATTCGATTTAAAGAGTTCTACTTTAGGTACCTTTATAATATTAAGTCTTTACCTATGAAATTGTCGCTTTATAATACTGCGTACTTTGAACTGTGGTATCCTAATATATCAATTCATATAAACTTTTACATTTAAAGTGAAGGCACAAGAAATTTAATTTTTATTTGCATTTTGCAGGACAGTGTCAAGTTCTAAGTTAGTTATAATTTATTATAGTTTCTTTAACATGTATTAGTTTATTATTTTATAAGATTATTTGTGTATTATATGTATGGGCCTTAGTTGCCAGACAGTAAAGGATTATTATTATTATTAAATTATGATTTGCGACCATAACACGTATTTTGTAATAATTAAAATTATTTGTCAATACCACCTTCTCAGTACAAAATCCTATGAAATACCAACATAACAAATAATATTTCTCAAGGGCGGGATTGGTCATTGGATGATTTTAACTACCATAAAAAACTTTTTACAAAAAAATATACAACCGACTTCAAAAACCACCAAAAAGTGCAAAATAACTTTCAGAAATTTCGAAATCGGTCCACAATTGACCGAGATATCGGTGAACATACATAAAAAAAGATACATACAGCCAAACATAGAACCTCCTCCTTTACGAAGTCGGTTAATAAAAAAAAACCATAGGCGCGGGTTTGAAAACGATGGGCAATCAAATGTGTAGCTCACCGTCCAGTTTTACCGGCAACCGTCCTGACTGAGCTCAAATCGACGACGGTGCACGTAGTGTTCCAAACTTGCCTCAAGGGTGATCACTGGGGCCACAGGATGTGCGAAAGAGAACCCCGGGCCCTGGAACGAAGGCAAAGCAGGAACAGGAATGGGTTTTAGTCAGTATAAGTCTGACATTGCGCTCCGCCCAAGTCCGGGAGATGTACTCGTATATTTAAGGATTTAAAGTTGAAATTTTTAGTACGAAATAATATGTCGTAAACAGTGTTTCATGAATAGTTTGAGGGCATAACGTAAAATTTAAATATCTTAGTAGTTAGTGCTAAAAAGAAATCATAATTTAAAAAAGAATATAAGTATTTATGTATGTTTATAAATTGTTCAATACCTATATTTTGTGTTTTTTTTTGTTATTTTTGAAAATTGTACACTGGATCTTACCCTCTAATGTAATCTCTCTCTATCACTCAATGGTTTGCTGGAAGAAAACACATTTTTGAGTTAAGCTCGCCTTTGTACATAAATTTTGTAATCCACTGTATTTTATGTTATTTTGGTTTACAATAAAGAATTAAGAATAGAAAAATATATACCTATGTTATCACATTTACTTATTTAATGTTTTTAATATAATTATATACCTAAATAACGCTACATTAAAATAATATTATACGATACGTGATTATATCAAATAATAAACGATAATAATTTAATAATTTTCTACGAGTGTATTGAACTCAAGTCTATGATACTGACTAATACATATATTGAAAATGTAAATAATAAGAGCAAGCTTATTGAGCAAAAGTGAGTGAAACTCATTCTCAAGTATTTTCTTCAAAACACACTCGATGATACCGTTCCCTCGGTCGTTTAAATACTCTTCGTCTCCAATTGTATGTAAATAAACAAAATCTGAACTCATTGGAAAACATAACCGAGAACCGATCTTCATCCGCCCATCGGACGTGTTCTCGAGCAAAGCAGTTCAGAGAACAAGTAGTCAGGTTACGGTTTAACCTGACAACTCGATGTTCCCTAAACCGCTTTAAGGCTATTTGCTGACCTATAAGGCTTTATATCTGCTTCACGAAGTCTTCGTAGGATTGTGTCAGAGCTTACATTGTTGTGGGAAATTTCTTGAAAGCTGTTTCGACTTGAGCAGCCTTGAGATGTCGATTTTTTAGTATCTTCACCATGAAATGGTCTTCTAGTATAATTGTGTTCATTGGTCTGCAATTTTTTGTTGTACAGGTCTGTACAGGTCTGTTGAAAGAGTAGAAGTACTCGTTGGTCCGGAGAAAAAATACTCTTACTGTTGTAACAGTACTACGCTAACTTCCCGTAACTAACGCGTGTGGGTGGACATCCCACCTACATGCACAAAACGTTTGGGAATACATTTATTGCTAAGCTAAGGAGTAGAATCTCCTGCCGAAGTCTACATTTCATGATGGCTACAACTTGGAAATCTTTAAGGTTACTTCTAGGTAAGCGCGTTCCATCAGCGACCGCATCATTGCTTTCCTTCAAGTGAGATAGCGGTCAAGCGCGAACCTATCAACAATAAAAAATGTTAAATATCCAAAAAAGAATAGGTATGATGACAGCAGAAACTTAATTAAGTATTTATGCCAACTGATCTGAAAATTAGAATATTCAGTGCCTTTAGTTCAAACTAAAATTTATTACCAACTCAAAAAAAAAACCGCATCGAAAATCTTCGTCTTCTTTACTTTCCCAAGTACTGACAAGAAATCAAAAAAATAAAATACTATCTCACGTCGAAACAATCCTCCGAGAAAGTAATCGTTCTCCAAACTCAACAGTATCATCATATTTCAACGTAAACCTGCCTTCTAAAGCATGAAACATCGCGTATATAGTCCTAATCCATCATTTCGGGAGTCGGAAAAAAAATCGAGAATATATTTTACGTTCGGTCAGGTGTCGTGGGAGTCCTGGGGGAAATCTAACTTTCCCGGAGGCGCAGACACCAATCGATTCTATTCAAATTTATGACAGAGAGAAACGGTTTGTGTTACATCAACCTAGAGCTGATAATACCACAGTGCTAATATTTTCTATATGTTTTTGGATTAGTAGAAAATAAGTAGGCAATGCTTGATAGGATTAATACTAGTAATTTTTTTTAAATCGATAAACTTTTGACGGTAAAACCAGTGCATTAATAAAGAGATATCTTGATACATTACGTAGTTACTATTGACATAGGGATGGTGATTCTTGCTAAAGAAGATTTTTGAATGGATTCGAATTAAAGTCTAAAGAATCGACTCAGTATTAAAACAAGTCCTGAAAGACTCACCGTTCATAGGCGATATATTTCGTAATGTCCAAACCTTTAGTTACCCTGCAGACACTGGGACGTAAAAAACACAGTACAGGTGATCCTATAATGCACATGGGTTTCATGATAAAAAATTAACTTGAGAAAAATAGATGTTCTAAACATTTTTAAATAATAATATGGTTGCATTCTGTAGGACAAAATCGAATCTTGATTTCAAGTCTTTGAGCTCGATTCACAGAATGCATTCATATAAAATCGATTCTAATTTTACTTACAATAATCTATTACCCAGCTAAATTTCAATTAACTTCGACATTTGCGCTTGAATCAACTTAACTAAGAGCAATATCACACTAGCGGTTTGCGAGCGTCCTCAAAGCGGAGCGGGCGCGCATCGAACACGCCGCGCATGCGCAGCGAGTTTGTTGCGAACGCACAACGAGATCGCCGCGAATAGCAACGTGGACGCCATTTAGTACTGTCTCGTACAAACGCCACACGGTGTTGCCGAGGGTGGAAAATTCGTAGAAGTTCAATGGTACTGTACTAGCTAATTGTTGTAATTAATTAATTGCAATTGATTCGCAATTAATTAATCGAATTAATTGCTAATTAGAGCTAACTGTTGTTCAATTGCTGTTTTATAATAGCAGTCAATTGTTGATAATTCGTTACTAGCAATTCGTTGATGCTTTTGTTTTGTCCTCCGGCGTCTTCGAAGTAATAAAGCTAACAGCAGTGTCTCCTTTTCAGAATCAATTTTATTACTGAGTGTATTGTACTTTGTTTTTATAATTTGCCACAAACACGCGACGAAAACGTTGCGAATTCGCCACGCATTGGCGACGTCTTCGCTGTGCAGCCGCTGTGTGTTCGCTGCGCGCCCACCCCACCCCGCACCCGCTCGCAAACCACTAGTGTGATACCGCCTTAAGTGTACTACAATTTGGTACACTTAAGGCGGCTATAAAAATAAAAACAGTTATTACAAATTAAAAATAAAACCTCATATTATAAAACAGATTTTTCGGTAGATATTGTCCACTCTATGTAGGTGCCATTACATTCGGAACCCTATCGATGGCTGTCTGCAACTGGCAGGCTTGGCGCCGACTTCTCACAAAATTCTCACCCTTATTTTATTGCCTTCTGTCCAAGATTAAACTTTCCTTCACCGTTTTTTAACAATCCATTCACTCAAATACACTCCGTAATAAAACTTGGTACAGAACGAGCGAATAAAAATAGAATACGTGGACATAAAATAAAATTACCGTTCATAGGAGACTGATGCATATGGGAATTGTATTTGTGGGTTCGACAAGATATTTTATCTTGCGAATAGATGTTTGCAACGTGCAATGTAACTAATGGTGTAACGCTACATGGTTGTGCGAACACAAATCGGAGTGGCAGTGCAATTACTATTGCATTTCATTGGAGGAACGGCTCGGAAATCTGATCGGTTAACATTCTAAATCATTGAATGCTGTTACATTACATCACTAATTACATTGTATGTTGCGCAAGTTTGTACCTAATGTTAGTAGCGTAGATAAAAGATTTTTGATGGAGGACAACTTTGCATGCATCGCTGCGCTGGAGTGATAGAATATGTATGAAATATTAATAGAGTGTCAATCTTGCTAACTAGAATGCACTGATTTATCAGTTAGATATTATTTCTTTAGAAAATCAACTTTCTTCTATTCTGCTTTGGTGTTGTAGCTCTCGTTTCTATTTCATTATGAAAAAACCTTCAGATTGCATTGTTATACATGTTGTAATGGACAAATGGGGTCATATTTAAAAAAAAAACATTACCACCCATAATAATTTTTGGATTTTACTATTACTTCAAAGTTGTACAGTTTCATGGACAACAGTAATTTTTAATATATGACTATACTTTTCCGTTATACCCTGTATTACAAACAGGAATAAATCAATCCATTGTTCTTTTAAAACATTTGCCGTAACAACACGACATTTCTCATTATTAATTCTCTCCCAACAAACACGGCTGTCACCATTTGTGAAATTAAAGAAACTTATTGAAATTCTACCGAGTTTATTACAAAAGACAGAGATTTCTGTAGAACTCGTCTAATAAATTAAGACACAATATTCATAAACTTATTTGTATCAAAAAGTCTTGGAGATTAATATTCAATTTGCCTTCGACTTGCAGAAATTAGAATGGTAATTAAAGATGAAGGAAACAGCTGTACACACCAGTTTTCAAGAAAGTTTCAACAAATTTTGCTAGAGTACAGAATTTTTTGGAGGTAGGTAAGTAAATGTAACAAAAGAAATAACTGAGGAGTACCGGTGAGCCACAAATCTTCATTTTGCCGGATTAAAAGCACCTCTCTGTTTTTATAATAATAGAGGTGGTGTGAAGCACCCTGAATATTTTACTAAAGTCAACTTCCAAGTTTAAGATTGTTGTATTCCATCCTTTTCTTGCATGAACATCGCTGGTTGATGCAAGAAGGAGACAAAACAAATTCGGAACATTTGCTACGTGTTGACTTCTACACAGTTCCACTGTGTACGTTAATTCAGTTTAAGTACGTAAATACTGGCTTACAGAATCTTTGAAATTACATTACTTGTTTGTTCATACATATTTATACGGAGTTGGGGAATGAAATTAGTGATACGTTCAGTTTGTATTGTATCCTCCCTCATTTGCATTTTAGGGTTGGGATCGTTTTTAACATCAACGTAGTCAACGGTTTCGGAACCAACTTGTTTGCCAACATGTTGAACTACGTTGAGTAACGATATCATTATTTTGGTAACTAAACTCAATAAGTCAAAGGAAAGTTACATCTATTTCGATACAATATGAAACGTTATCGACCTCCATTATTTCTAAAGTACGAATCTGGGATCATTTTCTCTAATAACATTTCTGTTTCATCCCAAAAGAACTTCAACCAATTACGTTTCGCCCGGGGATTGGTAAGCAAAACAATCCTTGTTATGATATTAAATATTATTTCATGGATACGTACCTAACTACACAGTTTTTCAAGGGAAAAAATACACGTTCTTGATAAAATGAAACATTTCTAAGAAGTAGGATGGGGCATCACTGTTTGTCGAGTTAATTTTTAATTTTAGTTAGGGGAATACCAAGTCTGACGATGTTGTAGTTAATTTTTTATGTAATCTTTCGTTGTTATAGGAAAGTGAATTACTTTCAAGTTCATAACTGCCTCTGTTAGCAATGTCTTCGATGAATAAATAATTGTAAAGCGTAGCTTACACTGGAGCACGTAGACGAGTATTTCACCGTGCAAGAGTGGTAACCCATAGGTAAAGAAAAATAAACCATTTTACAAAATTTATCCTATTGTTATGGTTAACCTAATCATCCATTTTGGTAGATGAGAAATTTTTAAATAACTTTTCCCACTCTGGGTTATTTTTTTATTTTTCTTCAGTTGTCATTTGCATTCCAGAACCACAGTGACTCTTCCTAACAATCCTGCAGCCATGGAACCATTTCAGTGATTAGTAATCATCCTTTAATTGGTCAATAAGATAGACGGTACGTCGGTATAATACAATACGCGGCACAGAAGTTGAACCAAAATGGCAATCGACCTTCAATGCGCAGTGACAGATTTTCGGGTCTCAATTGAATCAAGGGGCTGCGCATAACCATAGCAAAGGTTTCAACTTATTTGCCGCGTACTATACCAGTTTTGTCAATCGAAACGTTTTTCTCAAACTAATATGCTCTTCCTAACGTTCATTGCAGCATTCTATGAAAACAAATGTTCAGCAGTAAATAAGCGTTTTTTATACAGAAAAGGCAGTTACGAGTTTTGGGACATGAAACGCAATCCGTGCTTCAATATGGACCAGGCTTAACATCGACACAAAAGAAACTTTATTGGATTGGATTTTATTGACGCCATGTCGACATGTGGCAAGCAGCCTGATATTAGAATTTGATATTGCCAAAAATCCAACATTGTGATGGCCCCGGGTGTCGCCACTGTGCGGAACACCCGGAGGACACGGTGGAGCATACTGTAGAGGTGTGCCCCGCCTGGGCGGAGCATCGCCGTGTCCTCGTGGGGGCAATCGGCGGCAGCGATCTCTCTCGCCGGGCCTTGGTTCAGGCCATGGTCCGGAGTGAGGAGGGATGGCAGGCGGTCGCCTCCTTCTGCGAAGCAGTAATGCTAGCAAAGGAGGAGGCAGACCGCATCAGGCAAAGGCAACGGGGCGCTCGCCCCAGCCGCCGCCGGGATTCCGATCCCGATTTCCGGCCACCGTAGGCGCGGGCTTGCGGACGGCGTGCAATGGGTAGCACGCTGTCCGATCGTCCGGTAACATACCGGATCGAGCCCAAGTCGTCGACGGCGCGTTCTGTTCCCGCGCGCCTCAAGGAGCTGTCAGCAAACCGTAGAGGCCCAGCCTGCTAGCTGCAGGCAGGCAGGGTCGAAGCCTGCTGGGGTTAAGGGCCGTTTTCTGAGAGGAAGGCTCAGCCCCGGCATGATAGGCATGAAGGAACGGGGTAGGTTTTTAGTCAGTAAGAGTCTGACACTACTTCCCGCTCCACCCAAGGGCGGGACTTGTCATTGGATGATTTTACCTACCATAAAAAAAAAAAAAAAAAAAAAAAAACATTGTGATGGAAAATATTAAAGACATTGAGCGTTGTTCGAGATTATTTTTGTACGTCCTCATTATTCATACACGGCATAATAATATTATTTCAAAACGGGTTTTTACGACATCAAGTAGAAAAATATTTAACGGCAGATTTTTGTGATGACGGTTAGGAATTTTTGTAGTAAAATTTGTAATACTGTCTCTGGTAGCAAGGCCTTTGATCCTAATGAGGAATGTGACCTTAAATTCTTTATTTTTGACGGATGTCCCCCGAATATGAATAAAAATAGACACTAAATGGAGGGTTGCGAAACGTAGTAGGCAATGCGCAAGCGGTGCTCGCCCCTGGTGCGCTGGGTGTGGGCCAGCCCCAATGCCATCCTGGCAATGATCGGCAAAAGGCTGGATTACCCTTATATCTGCTGCTGTTTCAATCCTTGTTAGGAAATTGTAATTTTTGACTGATAATATTTATTTATTTATATTTATTTTTTACATTATAAGAAAGCTTACAGACTAATAACATTATAACTACATTAATAAATAACCTAATTGCTAATTATAAGCTTCCACAGATAGTGACAAAATTGTTCTTCAATTGTTCTCATTGAATAACCATTATGTAAAAGTGAAGGTTAATAACGTTGGTGGTGTGGTGCCACCGTGCCTCCGACAGTACGTAAAACCGCAGATACAGCGTTAAATGTAAAAGGTAACTGAAGGGCCACTCTTTCGAATAATCTCACAAAAACCGGTGGTCCTGCGCCTGATCTCTCCCTAGTCGTGCCGGATTTCCGTCCCATCGGAATGTGACAGTAAAGATACAGAAAGTGCACTTATATTAAAAAGCACATATGAACGAAATTTGATTGGAAGTCATAGTTAGTTTATTTATCAATCAGTTAAACAAATAATTAATTATTACTAAAAAGTTACAAGTTAACGTTTATGATTTTAAATTCATCAAAAAATCTATTGCTAACCACTCCTACTATCACCACAATTTTATACGATTATACACCAAGAGTGTTCAGTACCTAATGATGGCAGAATTCAAATGACCGCTGAAGTCTTCCATTCCTACGAATGTTCAGAAATGGACGTTTGACATGTAAATGTTTACACGAAGACAATTCGCCGGGTAATTAAACTGAACTAAATTAGTATCCTTATAAAAGCTAATTTACAAGGCGAAACTTTATCGCTTCCGATGAGTAATTTCAGTAAGAAATTGTCCTGTGTTAAAAATGTCCACGCATGATCTATGTATGTATAAAAAGAAAGAAAGTAAGAAAGAAAAAAGCATTTATTTGAAACTCGCACAAAAAATAAAAGAAAACAATATTTAAAGATTAAGTAAGAAGACTTGTGCGAGGCCAAAAAGGCTCCTATCTCAGCATATGCTGCGATATTTTAACAAAAAAACTAAAATAACGCGGCGCTGGTATATGGATATGTCATAGATGAATATCGCCTTGAATTCCAGTTCCCTGCAATGTTTGAGTTTTCAAGTACCAAAAAATCTCCTGGCGAGTATAGTATGATAGATTTCCGTGGACAATCTCGCCTCAAGTCGAGCGAGAAAATTTCCTCGTGTAAAAGATCCATTTTGCAGTAGGTAAGCGAACAACGGACTCACAGTATCTGAACAAGTTTACAACAAACTGATGAACTTTAAGGTACAAACTTTTTCCATAATTCTTTTTGAGCTGCATCGCCTTTGTATTTATGGTTCAAATTAAAAAAAAAAGAAACTGTTCATTTTGGTTCAAAAAACAAAAGAATCAATTTAGGGTGGCTACAATTTTTTCAACGTTTATCCAATTTCTCAAGAAAAAGGCCTTTTTGTACAAAACCCCTGGAATTTGGGTTCTAAAAAAACACTCTCATTTTATTTGTTATAACTGATTCTAGTGCTGTTATTTTTTCGTTTTCTAGTAATTCATATTTTGTCAACGGTCTTTTGTAAAAAGATTCCGATGGTTTGAGCTGGTAACTACATCAGGATTTGAATATAATTTATTGAAAATGGATTGCACATGTAACGGATTTACTGAACACAGATTTTGAAATCAAAAGCTTTGTGACGTGAACATAAAGAAAATGGCTTGCTGGGTAATATTTTTTTATTCTTCGATAGAAGTCTGTATGTTTCATTTAAAATTGGATTTATTATGTACATTTAGTTATTTAAATGGTTTAGTATGTAATTCGTTCACCGTTATTTGAAAATAGTGGGATTTCCTGTCAGTGTCTGTGTTTCCTGATAGCTACAAGTTTGGGGTCTTTAAGTCGAGAATAGGTTTTTTCAAGCAAACGTGCTCTTTCGTCGATTACATCCCCACTTAGCATCAAGTGAAAGCAAACTTATCAGCAAAAAAAACTGGGTTAGTGCGTGTTTTTTTTTTTTCGGTACAACTCCCGCCCTTGGGTGGAGCGGGAAGTAGTGTCAGACTCTTACTGACTAAAAACCTACCCCGTTCCATTCTTCGCCTTGGTCCCAGGGCCCCGGGTGCCATTTTCACATACCCTTTGACCCCAGTAGGCTTCGGCCCTGTCAGGCCCCTACAGTTTGCTGACAACTCCTTGAGGCGCGCGGGAACAGTGCGCGCCGTAAACGACTTGAGCTCGGACCGGTCTGTTACCGGACGGACGGACAGCGAGCTACCCATTGCCCGCCGTCCGCGAGCCCGCGCCTACGGTGGCCGGAAATCGGGATCGGAAACCCGGCGGCGGCGGCGGCGTGTACGCCGTTGCCTGATGCGGTCGGCCTCCTCCTTTGCTAGCATTACTGCTTCGCAGAAGGAGCCGACCGCCTGCCACTCCTCCTCGCTCCGGAGCATGGCTTGAACCAAACCCCGGCGCGAGAGATCGCTGCCGCCGATCGCCCCCACAAGGACACGGCGATGCTCTTCCCAAACGGGGCACACCTCGATTGTGTGCTCCACCGTGTCCTCCGGACGCTCCGCACAGTGGCGACATCCGGGCGTCGTCTCCGCACGAATCTTGTACAGGTACGGACCGAACTTGCCGTGTTCGGTCAGCACCTGCGCCAAACGGAAGGTGACGACGCCGTGGGGGGGTTAGTGCGTGTTGGACTCGCAATAAAGTTCTTGAGATAAAGGGCATGATAGACAGACAACAAAGTGATCCTATAAGGGTTCCGTTTTTCCTTTTGAGGTACGGAACCCTAAAAGAGTTAAAGAGTTAAAACTCCAATTGAAAAGAAATTGATAACTACACCTGCAAACTTCAAAACCTTCAACTAATAGACGTAGAACCATCTAACACCAATATTTTTCTGTAACTCTAAATTCGAAATTCAAATACGGTTTAGAAACTTTGAACCAATATTGGACTAACCCAAAATTGGCACAAAACTCATTCAATACGTTGCGAAATACTGTAACAGAATCAGTGTGGGTCCAATTCTCCCATTTACTTTTAACTTACATCATAACATAGCCGAACGGCTGGCAAACACTGATATTAGTTTTCTGTATAAGCAATTTTCGTAAGTGTCCCCCGTTATTTGCACGTAATACCGCCCCATATTGTCCCATAGTTGCCCCTGTTCAAATAACGTGTTACAACGTTATTGAAATGTAATAAAAAGGCGACGGAGCGGTATTAATAATGTTTTTGTTATTATTACGAAACTGCTTGTTCTAGGTCTCTCTCTGATATAATGGAAATATCTCGATTTCTTTTGACCTTTATTCTCGACATAATATTTTTTAAATCTAATATTTTAACTGACAGACAATTCTCTGAAAGTCTGCCCAGAATGATTAGAAAACAAAGAAAATAAAATAAATGAAAACGTTACAAAAAATTTAAGTTACCCGCGGGAAATATAATCGCGTGTAACACCACCGACTACTTATAAAAAAATCTTCAACTTCAACACAAAAAGGACGAAATGTCACGGAGCCAGAATATTTTGTAATTTATTTTTTACGTCGAGATAAACAAAACAAGAGAAGACATAATCATAGATTGTAGAAAAGAGTAGCTTACTTTCGTACATTTCGTGAGTTGGGCGAAATTTTATGAACTAATTTCCCAGAGACAACATTCCTTATATGAGAGGGAGGCGCCTCGGGCTGTGTAGGCATTTTTTTGGACAAAAACCGCGCTCTGTGTTTAATGAAAACTCTGTACCACAATATGCCTCAGGGGGCCGCTTTCACTGATTGTAGGAATTTTTCCATACTTCGTATGAATATTTTTATGGCACGAAATGGCGCTTCGTGCGCCCAGTGACGTTAACTTTGACCGGCCCATGATGAAAAGGTTTAGAGGCAGTTTATTTTTCATTTAAAACACACATGAAAGGCTTTTCAGCAATATTACTGACTGACATACGAATATTACTTGTACCGCCAATACGTGCGTATCTGAGCAGTAGGTATTGTTTCAGTATTTTGAATTATGTTCCGATATTAATTAAGACTTAATTAATGGATATAATTATGTACACGAGATATTTGCCTATTACTGCAAGCTCTATGTTCGATGTTGTTACGAGTATTACATGACGTCTTCATTAATATAGTAAAACATCATTTTACGTAATAATAACGAATTATTTGTGTCTTGTTATTATACGAATTATCTTTCATCATACTTCACTACATAGTATATAACAAAGTTGCTTCCCACAGTCTGTCCCTATATATGCTTAGATCTTTAAAACTACGAAACGGATTTTGATGCACTTTTTTTAATAGATAGGAAGGTTTATATGAATTATAGTGGAGATATTAAATATCACCATTGCACCCGTGCAAAGCTGGGGCGGGTCGCTAGTTTACAGTATAAAAAAATAAAACGAAATGACGAAAAATAAGTTTATCATGTTGCCGCGAGCGCGACTTTGATATGTCTTCTACAATATAACTAGCTTCTGACAGAGGCTTCGCCTGTGTAAAGTAAGTATTACCAAACAAATTTTGGACGTCCGACTTTCATTTAAATACGGGGTAAATTTTCTCTTAGTGCTCGTCTTCGTCATAAAAGGAAACCCCATGCACAATTTGACGTTCCTAGGCCCTGTAGTTTAGGCTGTGCATTGATGTCAGTCAGCCAGTTTTTCCTTTTATATGCTAGGTACATATTATACAACCTTGTTTTTGGTAGGTGTGAAACCTGATACACTGGTCTAGTATTTTTATGCAAAGAATCTATGTACATTTCATAACTGTATCATGAACATCCACAAAGTTAAAAGCTTGTTATGTTTACCTGATTGACCGCACAAATACATCGTCACCAGGCCATCCAGGCGACCGAGCAGTTGTTTTGCTCTTGCAACCAGCTGTGCGCTGACGCCTAATACCCACTACTATAACCTGCCATGACCCGTGTTATACTTAGTATTGGTGGTGTCCAACTTGGGATCTTTTTTAAATATTTTTGGGTAAAAATATTACATATATTATGTAAAGATATTTATAGATAGAAGATAACATAAACAAGTTGACGACGTAACACGACAAAGGAGATTGATTAGACAAAACGTACGTGCCCCTCTAACGTGTCGGTTCTGAAGAGATTTACAAACATTATATTGCAGTATCGCAAAGGAGGTTTAATAGCAACGCAAGGTGAGCGTAGGAATTTGCAATAAGCTCTACCTTTGTCTCGGAAGCAGCCCCTTTATTTCCCAAGTTCCCTGAATTTCATCCACTATGTACATAGTGTAGCAACACCGAATTGTTCAAACACATTTTTCTTCTAGTCGTGACATTTTCTCGTTTTGTCGCCAAAAGTTCTAGATACCTAGCGATAAAACCGACATACTGAACTTCGTGAATATACTTTTAGCTATTTTATTAATTTTACTAGAAAACTACAAAATACATGTAAATATTTCCTTTTCCTTAATATGTATACAGGGTGTATCTGAAATCGTACCACAAATTAATACCATGGATCCAGCACATGATTCTGGGGACTCCCCAGTGGTGGAATTTTTCATCGGTTTTTTCTTAAATAAAAAAATACTGATATCCAACCTCGATGATATTTCAAGTAAAAAAAAGTTATAGGGGTTGATAAAATCGTTATTCTAATCAACATCGAGAGAATTTTTAATTTTAGTAGTTATTTATTCCTCTTTTTTACAAAAAAATATTTAAATAACTAATGTATACATTTAAATTAAATAACTTAAAGATATAAAAAAACATTGTTGTACGATATCAGATACACCCTGTATATAAAATCATCACTGCTTACGTGCTTACGAATGTAAAAATTCAACAACAAGTGCGCCGGAAAAGTTTTTTTTTCCAATCTATGTTATTTCTATCTATTTTTGGTAAATTATTTGATTATCCCATCCTTTTTCGAATCCTTCATTAATTCAAATCATACAACTGGACGCAATGAAACCAAACAAAACACTGCGCAAATAAACTACTGCTACTACAGCTGGCAAATTGCGACTAATTACAAGCAGAGCGTTGTAAAATGACGTCACACGCGATTTGATACTTATACGAACTGAATGCATGTTAAATCATAACTACTTGATATTTTTAAGTAAAACAAAATCCAATGTATCTATATATATTTATATAAATCTATTTTACTGTAACAAAGTTTCAAGTGATTTTACATACTTATTAACATTCTTAATTATTTTTCGTCATAAAACATAACAATTATAGTTACCAAGCCACAGAAGAAAGTAGTGTACTACTCGTATTATGTAAGTACCACATTTAAAGCTCGAGGAATTAAAGTTTTAACGATTACAACTCAAAACAACTTTAATTTTGTTGTTCTAAGAAGACGAAGGCGTTATTACGTTAGCCAATAGTACATTTATTACATTCGACTTTGATTAGTTTCGAGACAAATTGCTTTATCATTGTTCAGCAACTAGTCATCGCTTAGAGAGGGGCTGATCCATTGCTCCCCAAACGCTTTCATGGTTCGTTAGAAATGTAAAAACTTTACTCCTTCTGGATCAATATTAGGAGGAAGATTAAACTTTGACGCAGTCCACGGGTCCTATTCAAATTAGCCACACCAAATTGGGGAAACAAACGTTCCGAATCTACTGAAGTTTGTGGTCAAAGTTACAATTCGTGTCCGCCTAGAATACTGATCACATTCCCTAAAGTTTATTTCGGCAATGGAAACCAATAAGTTTTTCATTTACCTGGAAGCGCTAACAAGCCACAACTAGGTCAAGCTTGCTGGCGACGTTTCTAACGATCATATCGCTCACAATGCAAAGAGTTGGATCGTAAAAAATGTAATTATAACTCCAAGTACGAAGAAGGCGATGATATTTTATAGCGACTGCGGAAAATATTTTCACGCCAGCGTTTCCATTACTCACAGCTACAACCAAAATGTTAGTAGGGACGTTCCACGTGCCAATAGCCTATATTTTCCTGAAGTGTTCTTTCGTTCCTTGACGAAACGGTTTTATGTTCCTGTTTAATAAGCAGCAATTATTTCCTAGCATTGTGTAGCGGTTATTTGTATTCTAAGAGCTCTAGAACCATGGTCGACCAAGCTACATACAGCCAATATCGTTTTCCGATAAGAAGGGAAACTTTGGTCGATATTACTCGGGTAAATCTTTTCAGGGTTTAGAAAAATAATTGGATTGCTACATTGAAGGAAAGCAATTACATTCGGCAAGAGAAGCAATTTCGATTTACTCAACAACGACGATTTAGGTAAACTTGCCGTATTAAATTGTGCTACCCCATTTTATACATTTGCTTCATAAATCCCGTTTAAGGGTTCGATTACGATTTTCCCTATATTTATTTAAATGAGATAGGAATGGGTACATTACTGGGTCCTTTACCACCGGTTGAAATAAAGACCGCTTTAAATGGATACTTGAGTGCAGGTGACTTGGAATAGATTTAACTGTCCAAACGTGCTATTCGTTTAGAAAACCGTTTGAATTACAAATTACTTTTTTAAACATTGATTTTTAACTCTTGTTCAGTTTAATCTGTTTACATAAAGAGCCTCATTTGATCACAATCGGCCTGAAATTTCAACCGTAATCTGCATTGAATGGCTAGCTTTGACGTTTTTATTCTGAGAAACAAAAAGTTTTCGACAACTTTGACAATTATTGAGCGGTGGAGAACAGTAACAGTTATCAGAATAGTTCAGGAGTTCCCAAACTGCGTTGTGACGCCCCTGGTGTCGAGGTCCTGGCCGACAGCCCTCGCAAACCTGTATCTATGTGTAGAGGCAGTGTCGCAGGCTCGTTCAAATATCGAGGAAGAACAGCTGTTTTAATGATCTCGTGATATGAGCCGAAAAGTATGATTCGATCAAGACAATGTGATTCAATTTTGGACTAAAAATATATTTCTTCAATTTTATACCAGTAGAGAATTTATTAAAAAATAAAATAGAGCTAATCCATAATCTCACGTAGAATATCCTCTATGGGCGTCGCCGAAATATTTGAACATATAAAGGAAAACACAGTATAAAAGGTATTAGGAACCCCTAACATAGTTCATAATGCCTCGCTTTTCGCATTTGTTTCTAACCGAAGTATTTATGTAAACCTAAAATATATTAATTCATTCAAAATTCCGAAACAATTTATTATTATAAAATTCACCTTGGCATATTTTCGAACTCCTGAATCGTGAATTGTACTACATAGTTTAGTACCTATATTGATATACTAAGTGAACGATTTAAATACAAATAATCATGTCTTTTGAATAGTCCCTTAACTAGTTCTTAACGGCTTCGGAATCTTTATCTGTTTGTGTGGAGTAACTAGAAAAACAAAACACACGCAAAACCATAAACCTATTAATAAAGTTTAAAATTGTCCACAGTAATATTTTTATATCTATAATTAAATTATTAATCATTACGCAAACATATTCACTACTGCAAAAATCAGCGATTCTCGCATAAACAAAAGAACTAAATTTTGCGATATTACAGAATTCCTTATATCTTAAATTACTTCTAACCTTTTCCAATATCAATAATGAGATACCGTCAAAATCAATTTTAATTATTATATTATACAAATAAAATATTTATCTTTTCAATAAAGTCAGTAAATATTACCCTCAAGCCCAATCAAGCCAGGGGGATGGACAACGAAATCAAAGACAAGTTGCTTGTACTCTCCGTACTAAGTTTAGTTTCGTGTTGACTGATAGCTTTGGATGGAGACGCACTCTTTATAAACTTCTTATCGTTTATAAGTAAAGTTGTCTATTACATGCATTACATGTTTTTGAAGTGGATGACATGTAACATTTATGCTATCCTTCTGGAGTCAGTAGATATAACAAAAAAAAAGTTATACCTTTTTTCAAATTTTATGTACAATAGTGGTACCAGTGAACCTATAGTTTAATCTTCTTGAGCAAGCATGACGATTAATTTTCTTAATCAAATGTGGCGATTAGTATTATTTAGCAAGCGTACAGATTAGTATTTATTGACCAAATGTGGCGATTAATGTTCTTTTGCAGCCGAACACATTAGTATTATTGAGCAAATGTGACATTCAATGTTCTTTAGCAAGCGTACAGATTAGTATTTATTAAAGCAAATGTGGCGATTGATGTTCTTTAGCAAGCGTACAGATTAGTATTATTGTGCAAACGTGGCAATTAATGTTCTTTAGCACTTTAGCAAAAGTTGCAATTATTGTTCTTGCTTTCTCTCCATGCTCGATAAAAAGCAATTTCTCTACATTGGGACCCTAGTTATAGATATCGTAGCAATTACAAAATGATAAAATTTACCTTTTTCAGAAAGTCTCATACTTCATTCGTATATGGTTTTGTTACTCTTATCTAGGTTTCATCGTTTAAGTTACAGTTTTACCCTCTTAAATTGTAGTTTCCTGACTTTGCCTCATGAAAGTGCAGCAGTATTGAGACAATTAAGATAGTTGAGTTTGGCTTTCTGCGAGAACTCCCACTTTCTTGTCGTGAAACATAAAATTCACTTCATTTTGTTAAATAACTTTTGTAAAATGAACAAGTTTTCTACTTTAATTATTATGAAATTAACATGAGATTTTCAAATTCTTCTTCTTATTTATTAGACAAAATGTCTTATAGTATGAAGTCTTCAATTTTTAATTAGATAGTAGTAACAAAAGGCTAAGTAAAAGGGGCTGAATGGCTACCATTCCGTCAGTCCAGGAACAAGTAATAAAGTCTAGACTACTAAACTTTTTATGACAACATTTGTCAAATGAGAATCCTCTCTAAATTTTTAACGAGTCTCTCGGAACAAGTCGGACATAAAGGGGATTCTACTTTCGACAGCCAGAGAACTAAAATTGTAAAGATAATGCCATACTAAGCGAGCATTAAAGAGCGGCCCGAAATTGTATTTGAAGCTCTTCAGAAACTTAGGCATTAGTGAGCAAGTTTTTCCTGTAACGCACATGGTTGGGTAGCCTCTAATGGCGAACGGTCTTACGAACTTTTGCCAAGACGATGGTATAAAAAGTTTTCTTTGACTGAAAATTGCTAAAGACCGGTCTCATCCTTGCTCTGAAGTTTTTTTTTTGGGCGAAGGAAAATAATATCTGAAGTTGCAGATACGAAACTTTTTTTAGTATAATATTTTGGTTTTTCGGCCGTATCTAACCGCTGAAAAGCCAAAATATACGGTCTACCTATATCTTTCTGCTCGTCTTTTATTTTGTACCCTCTTCCACATTGTAAGATAAATTCTGACGAATGTGTCAATACTGCAAACGAGGCACTTACCCGGCACAATATTTTTTCTAAATGAACAGCAGCATAAATTATGCCTACCCCTATTCCCATCGATTTTAACCATTCAACTACCGTTTCTAAGATACAAGAAACGTTCGCATCCTCACATGCCGACTCAGGGGTGGCGCAGGGTAGAAGCGAGACAAGGTTCAGCCAATATTAACTTGCCGACGCTTGTTTGGGGACGATGGTGGAATAAGAATGGCCATAGTGTTGGCTTTCTCTGACTTACAATTCAGCGACTGTGTGTGGTGGAGTGCATTAATTTTGTAACTTAGGGTAGCGGCGTTCAGTTTAACGTTTGTTTTCACGAAAGTGCTACTCGTAAAGGTGCTTTCTGTTACTGGAACTTTTATTGCCTCGTGTCGTCAGTATCAATAACAAATGAAGGTAAGTCCATACTGTTCATACTGAAATAAAAGTAACTCTGTCTGTTTGTTACTTTGTTACCTTTTATCTTAATATCTGAACGGATTACGACATACGATACTATTTGTTTATCCTAGGAGTATGTACTCTCGGTATGATTTATTTGACTTTCACGCTGGCGAAGCAACTGGCATAAGCTAGTGTTAAAGTTATCAACCACCACCTTGTTATGCAAATGAGCAAATATTTGATGTAGATATAATTAGTCATATTGCGGTTGCAGCACGTGAACCGTAAATGTATCAATATTAAACCAACCACCATTACTGGTAATTAATCATAACGTTTGATTGCAATGAGACATTCCTGAGGAAACTGAACCTAACCTACATATCTGTGAAGGAGATGATAATACAGATGGTGATGATGATAATGTGAATAATGAAACTGAAAGCAAACAAGAAGATATAAACATTCCTACCAGTCAAAAGAAATACGAGAATGTAACCCAAGATTTCTCCATAGCTAGAACGTCAGAAAATAAAAACAGACACAATGATACACTATAAAAGATTGTAGCAACACTAAAGGCTGTTCCTACAAGGTCGATATACACAGACTGGGGATCAGATGGCACGTTTGCGAGCATCGTCTGAAATACCAACAAGCTGTTAGTTAACACAATGTATTTATATGCTTGTCGTGTGCTTATTGTTTTTATATTTGTACTGTTTTACTGTCTACCCCATTTTGCTTTACTGGCAGAATTTTTCTCTGCGTTCTTGGGATTTTTGACGCGTGAAAATTGTAGTGTGGTCTCAAGGTTTTTTTGTTTTACTTTTCATGTGTATTGAGGTTTTTTATGATTTCTGATGCGTGTGCGAAATTACATTAAGTTTTTTTCTTTTCTCTTCCACTCGTTTTGAGACTATAATTTTTTTAAGTGTATAAAATATATAACTGACATACACAAATTATACAACCTTATACACCGCAATTTGAAGAAAATCAGGTTAAAACACACACAAACACTCTAAGGATACAAACAAAATTTATTAAAATTTTATCTATTTATCAATAAAATTATATATTACATTTTGTATATACATGTTGTTTTTCTAAAAATAAATGTGTGCGTCTTCTACTGCTACATTGTCTTAATCATCCATTTCGAAATGAATGCCAGATGACAAATGAAGGTAAGTTAGAACAACCCTCGTACTGCTCACAAAGGAGGTTCCTACAAGTCACCTTGCAGCCGCGCAGGGTTAATTCCGCCAACTCAATTATCACATTGTGTACACACGAAGATTGAGTTGTGACAGGTAACGAGATAACTAACTAACAGAGTCACGGGTTCACTCGCGACCTAATTAGAAACATTAAGACACACATGATTGGGAATGCAATCCGTGTGCGAAGGGATTGTCTTTCCAATAAAACGAATGGTTTGATTGGATAGATAGATTTTAATTTTATTGGTTAATTTTCTTATTACTGTTTTTTGAATTATGTTTTAATTTTTGTCCGACTTCGACTCTAGGAATTTCTTCTGTATGGCGGGTTTTTTTTTGAGCTGGAAAGTCATCCAATGACTTCTCCTCTAGGGTGAAGAGAGAAAAGGTGTCAGACAACTGTGTCCTCCAGTTACTTGTAGGTGTTTAGAACTCTGTAAACTCACATAGCCACACCAACAGCCGGCGGATCTAGACCCAGAATAACTATATGAAATCTCTGAATGTACAGATATGATTACGAATAGTTCTGTCGACGATAAAGAAAAAAAAATCTACATTATCAGAAATATACATCATCCCTAAATGTTATGGACATAATCGACCGACCTGTTGGACTAGTGGTTAGTGGCCCTGACTGCTATGCCGGAGGTCGTGGGTTCGATTCCCACCCAAGACAAATGTTTGTGAGATGAGCACGATCATTTGTTCTGTGTCTGGGTGTAATTTATCTATAATACGTGTGTAGGTATTTAGAAATATATAAGTATGTTTATCAGTTGTCTAATACCCATAACACAAGCTCTGCTTAGCTTGGGACTAGACGATGTTGTGTGATAGTGTGTGTGTATGATATTAGTGTGTGTGATATTATAATCCCGGCAAAATGCGTGGGACAGGCTACAAAAATGAAAGCCGCGTGAAATAACAAGACCACAAATATAATTTTTGTAAGTAAGGGCTATATAAGCTTAACTTAGCGGTAGTAGCATATCATGACATTTCACTATTAAGATATTGTGTTATATTTTGTTTGGAAGAATTTAACCAAGAAATAATCTTTAAAGAAAAAAAGTGAATCAAGACAATGTTCAGATTGCATGATATAGCATGTTGATTTATATACAGTGCAATACAAATTTTCTCCTGAGTATTAGCAGTTATAATGCACATACATGTCTCTTTAATTTCTTTTTAAATGTATTCGCGTTATCCCACTCTTAAATATCGTCCGATAATCTATTAAACAGATGTAGGTACTCCTTCTAATAATATGGTCTTTCTACCATAATTAGTACGTACGCTGATGACTTCAAGTTTGTTTTTATGTCTGTTTCTCAGGTTATTATTGCTGTTCATTAGTCTCGCTGAAACTCAAAAACAGCCTGAACGTTTTTATTAAGTTATATACGTGTTTATTTTTGTTTCCTTTAATATGGTTTCAACAGTTTTTTACCTATTTAAACCATTAGCCCTTCATACCGGTGTCGGACCTTCCATTCAGAAACCGGTCTAGATATTTTTGAGTTCAAAGTAATTTATATTTTTTAAATAACCTACACTTATTAGACATGATACAGCTCATTACTATTATTTTTTAAATTATTTATGACTATCCTATCCTTTTCTTGTACGCTTTTGGGCTTAGCCTGAGAGCTTACAAATGTAGGCATATAGGTTCGTTTTATTGTTGTTCGCTATGTTGTCACAGCGTACTTTTATTAGGTACCCATATTTAAAAAAAGGTCCTAAAACATCATAACGCATGGGTTGTGCCTTTTGAATACCGTAATTAGAGACACAATAGAAAGACAATAGGACGCGGACACCGGTGTCCTTTAGGGGATTGACAGTGTCGTTTCATGTGTCTTAAATGCAAAGATTAATCGATATGTACATTTCGAAAAGTAAAGCAAAAACTCAATGAATTGCAACTTTAAAAAAACACAACCAACCTCTAATAGCTTTCAAGAAAAAATATAAAACCTCGTGCGCTCTTGAGGGTATTAAGTAATTCGAAGGGTTGAACTGAACCCCTGAGAGTTTCATCCATCACCGGCGGTGCTCAATTGACATTGACGTCAACGCTTAACCTCTAGTAGCTTGAACTTGTCTCACATGCCGCAGACTGTCTTATAATGTTGATGCATTGTAGGGCTTTTTTTTATTCTTTTCGAAGAAGTTTATCAGGGCATAATCGAATTGCAAACACAAAAACAAACACTAAGCTGCTAGATGAAAAGACTTACGACTTCAGAAAAAATAAAAGAGAAGAAAGAAAGTTTTTTTATTTGTGCCTTATGCAAGTTAATAAAACTGCGTAGCCAAAAGAGTTAGTCTCTTTTTGACTCTCACTATAGGCCGAGTTTATGAATTGAGTATTTTGAAGTAAGAACGGCTCAAACCCTACCAACTGTCAAGCCCCAAGAGGACACCGGTGTCCGCACACCAATTGTCTTTCTATTGTGTCTCTAATTACGGTACTCAAAAGTTTAATGCCAAATATCAAGATTTCAGGCTAAGTAAAAAATACGCAACTCCAAATGCATAAAATCGGAAATCAGGACTTGTAAGCTGAGATATTTAAAAAGAATAAATTTCGCAATGCTGGTATTCTACTAGGGCCTGCTGTAATCCACGGACACAATCGAGGATCGTTGAATAGACCAACTAAAATTAAAGAAAATGAAAATGCAAATTATAATGATATTAATCAAACACAAAGCAACCAATAAAACGACTGAGACTGGCATGCGAACTACAAAATCTTTAAATTAGTTTTTTATCATTATTGTTGAAAGGGTCGCTCGTTTGACCACCGTGTAGCAGTGATGTTGTTGATTAGAGTGAGAGGAGTCTAGAAATAACCTATTCACCCTTAATATAGAAATCCTCAGGTAGCAGCTATCAGGAAACCCAGACTCCGGAATTAGTCTCCTTAGCTGCATACATCTACAATGCACTTATTCCTGAAAAGTTACGTGCGTATGATTAGAGGGCCAACCAGAATGAGATTTTTATAATCTGGTCCCCTTAATTTAGCTTTGTCATATGAAATTTCAGGCTCATATATACTGGGTCCGCGTGGCGGGATACGATTATTATGCTAATAGGTAGTAGTGGGTAAGAATGAAGTGGATCCTATTGTTCGCAGAACAAACTGCGCACTGGAAGACACAGCGTTTGTAGATCTCCCACAAGGTTGACCAATTACCTAGTGTGGGTCACGGGAACCCGATAGATGCGAGATGCACAGGGCCAATCGTTGTGGTGACAATGGAGTAGGCCTATGTCCAACAGTAGACGGCTTTCCACTGAAATGATGATGATGATGATCATAACGATGATGGCAACGATGATGACGAGGATTTATCATATCCACAACGAAGCCTGCCACTTCGTGCAATATAAGTGTGACATTTATAATGTAACGTTATCGGGACTGTGCATCGATATTTTAAGATTTACGCTACATTTGCAAGTGCCACATGATATTTCTCGTATGATCCGTTTTGTCGACCGATCGTATCGGATATAGCCAGCTTTGTGGGCGGCTCAAGTTCGGTTCAAAACGTTTATAGGCTAAAATGTCTAACTGGACCGATTTTGAGATAAATTCCTCCGAAGAAATACCTATGGAGATATTTTTAGAAATAAAAAAACTGTAGAAGTTTTTTTTACTGCTAAACAATATGAGTTATAAATAAAATAAAGGAGGCTTTAAATAATATATCACTGCTTTTTTAAATTACGACAGGGATTAGTCTAGGTGTTATTATTTTAAAGATCTCATGCTATCTTACGCTCTTTTCTTTACTTTAAATATGATTCACTGCCATACGCTATACAAAGCTTTTACAAATCCTTAAAAAAATAAGAACGTTACAAACAACAGTTGGATACATGAAGATTCATTTTTAATGCGATCATAAATAACAGAGCTTATATTCAAACATTTACTCAAGTCGTAAAAGTAATGCAAGTTGTACTAAAACTCTTTTCTTGCGGCGACATATAAGCCCAGGCTATACTAAGATTTATGAGAGCATTCTTGCTACTACGTATTCGTACGTCAAACGTGATGACTCCTGTCAATCAATCGTGAAATTGTCGTACACAACAACAATTCATGGTGTTCGTGTGATCCTAGCTAAATTACATTTGGTACTAGCTTTAAAAGTAACAGCATTTGGCGTTAGTTTAAAAATAGGTTCGGTGCTTTTGAACAGCACATTATAGAAGTTATGTGACACCAGAAATATATTGTTCGAATTTGTTACCGTACTCTGGAATTGAAATGACAACTAAAGAAACACGGGCGGGTTTTAGTCGGTAAAAGTCTAAGATTGTCTGACACTCCATCCAGAGCAAATTGGGCTCACTCCGCCCAAAGTGGGTGAGGTTATTTAATGAATTCTCAATAAAAAAAAAATAGACAAGTGCGAATCGGACTCGCAAACCGAGGGTTCCGTATAAACTAACTTATGCAAATAATCCAATTCCCGAATCTACTCCCGAAGATTTTTCCGATAAAAAAAGGTATTGATTTTTTTGATGATGTGACTAAAAATTTACAGTTATCTGATTTATTATCTGATCCTTTACTTGTGCTGTGAGACTTTACTTTATGTCAATTTTCAGGGTAGGACCGTGGGAAATACTCTATGAATTGTGATTCCCTCGAAATGTACGTTTTTTGCGACATAAACGACTGAAAATAGTCGATTTTTATTGTTTTTTACTATAGGGTATAAAATTTCCCTATGAAAGGATCGTTCGTTGGGGTGCACACGCGCAGCGGGCACAGATTCCTGTATGCTGGAGTAAACCCGGTCCGGATCGGACGCCGGTAACGGGAGTTATAGCCGGAAAAGTTTCCAAAATGTATGAAAAATGTGGTTTTGAAAATTTTATCTATGGAAATGTGTCTAATTTGACTTTTCTGTTCTAGATATCCTTTAGGGCGAGCAAATGCACGTCCGTTGGCGGTTCCAGAACAGACTTACGTCAAATAGGGACACAGCTATGAAATTTTGAACTTGACTTAATTGAAAATTGGTTTTTCTTAAATAAAGAATTTTCTTTCAGAAATATTCCTACAGGGTTCACCGAGCCGCGGTCACAAATGTACGACAGTAATATGTTTTAAATTTTTATAAGGTCTGAAACAATTGAAATTCTCTAAAACAATGGTCTGGTAAGTAGATTTTGGGATTATAAATATATAGGTATATAGTACTACGATTTTAACGTTTTCGAGTTTCCTCGCGGAACCCTGCAAGCTGCGCTTTTGATTTTTCTACCGGAGATTCACCTAGGCGTCCCGTGCAGGAGGTATTAAAAATATGGATTTTTTCACAGCTTCAAGGGACAGCAAACCTAAGTATATGTTTTTAATTTCAACTTGATACCTCCTTGCGTTCCCGAGATAAAGGATCTTGACAACAAGTGATCCTAAAAGGGTTCCATTTCTTTCTTTTGAGGTACAGAACCCTAAAAAAAAAACAAACAAAAATATATTCGTGCTAACGATAAATATAATAAATAAAGATTTGCAATAGATTCCAAGAAGCTAGATTTGCTATTCATTCGGAAAGTAAACCCCAAGTTGCACTCTCGAAACTCATTAAAAGTAAATCCGGGTGCATTTTCTAAAGACGTTGAATTAAAGCTTCTTTAAAGAAATTTTCTTAAAACTGCAAGCAGTGAGCGTGCCTCATTTGCCACTATTGAGGCGTTTCCTCATAGTTCAATGCTCTGCCTTCCGTTTAAATGAAGCTAAAGATTGAATCGTTCCGGATTCGTCTCTTTGAAAAACCCGCTTTCATCCTCGTCGACTGTGCATTACACATTACTTGAGAATCCTCTTTCTGCCTGTGTCAGACGAATTATCTGCTACAAGAATTTGCACTGGTCATTATTTTTTGTGTTCATGAAAATCAGGTTAAGAAGTTCCAAACGTGTCTTTGCATCAATCCTATACGTAGTTGTCTTATATCGGGTTGACTTTAGATGTGTGTATATTCATAAACCCTTCTTTTAATGTGGAGGGTCCTTCAGTTATTTTCTAAAATAACTTAAGGACATAGAAACAATGTGCATGTTTATTAATAACCACATTCAACCAAACCGTCCTTGTTAAAAGTGTAATATCAATTGAATCTCTCCAATACCAAACCCAACTGCCACAGACGCAAGGTGCAAATCTTTTCAAAGTCATCAAAATACTTAACCCACAATTGCGAATAATACTGACAGCTGTAACAACACCAACTGCCATATTACTCTTGTACACCACCTATCAATCAACACAATATCTCCCAAATACAATATCAACAACATCAATAATTATATTACTCGACGACAAAGCGCCGAAATCCTTGCAACATCTGCAGGAGCGATCGACAAATTTGGATTTCAATAATTTACCGACGCTCTTTCTTCCGAAGATAGTGATGCAGCCTCGTACGAGTTGGCTGTTTATTTAATAACGTTGCGACGTCCCGATAAGCGGGTATTGTGTGAACCTTGTAGGAATAGGACTCACTGCCTGTAGACGCGCTGTGATTTTGAATTTCGATCTTGAAATCTCTTGGTGAATGAGATTGAGTAGGGAGTGTATTCATTTCAATCACCTTAGTTACTACATACTGTTTGTTATTATCACTTAATCTTGGATTAATTATTACAAAGTTAGGAATGTATAATTTCAATTCAGCAAGTTAGTCTCAATGTCAGTACATCCAGCTCTACCGCTGGTAAAGTAAGTTTCCTGTTACAATTGTAGTTCGAATGTGTGTTTTATATTACCAAATGAGTCTCACTGTGTTTAACAGCGCTTTTAGCTAACGATTTAAATACATCGTAAAGCTCCTTTTTGTTCACTTCTACATAAATAACTGTACATATTTTTGTTCTAGCTACTGCAGTCATAATTTGTTTTGTCAAGTCTATAACTATAGATATAGTCACGTCATGTTCTTTTCAAGTAACCAGACATTTTACTGCCTCATATTTTTTGTCGACGCGTAAGATGAAAGCTTCTTTCTTCTTTATCACATCGCAGCAATATTTGAATATAAGCTAATCCTATTCCAAATATTATTTTCTGTCTGCTCTATTAGTTAAATTGTCTATGCTGTCACCCCAATTCTCCAAATACGAACTGCTTGGCAAACACTGATATTAGTTTTCTGCTAAAGTACTCTTCTTAAGTGTTTCCATCTATATATCATTTAGAACATAACATTTTAATATCTTATATAGCTTTATTTACATTCAGCTCGTTATTTTTCCAATAATGTATGTGGAATAAAAATTGTGTGTTTCAGCAGAGTGTGAATTCTTTTGTCTTGACACCCCTTTTGATTAAGGAAAAAGGTTTTATTGTTTGTTTACATAAGAACACTTTCAGGATGTTTCAGTTTCGTTGGTGCAAGTGGATAACAGAAATAAATTAACCCAACTTCATAGCTTTATTTCAGACATTGTTGCAACAATAACAAAACGTCTTTCCTCAAAAATTGACATCTATCCAATTTTTCTCAAGGTAAAAAAAACTTTATCGAAAGTAAGATGAAGACGCAAAATTTACCTTTCCAAGTGAAAAGTTGCCCTCAGAAATCTAACGTCTTGTGCTCAGCCCACCGGAAAATGGCCATCTTCAAAATTAATGGATATTTTATTGCGTTACAAGTTAAATTATGCGTGAATACGTAAAATCCCTAAAATATATTCGGAAAATCTTTTATATCGATGTGTCCATTTGGCGACGGTGATGTCAGCTTTAGGTGGAGCGATCGCATCGTATAGATTCAATAAGTTAAAGCATTTTGCTAAAGGATTTTCCAGACCGCTTTTCAAGAGCGAAATTGATTCTGACTTTATGTTTTACAGATACAATTGTCACGCTTTTTAAATCGTCGTACCTTTCTTTGCTGATAAAAGTCAAATCAAACATATTGACGTTATTCGCTTTGCTTTGAACGCAGATCATTCGATTTTTATTGGAGTCTCCATATTGAAAATATTATTACAGTAGCTTACTGAAAAATAACATTTCCACGAAATTGATTTAAATGCGAATTTCGTTTTGCTAACATTAATAAACGTTAATGATACTTGGTAATGGCATCTATCACATTCAATTTCACATTAAATATTTTTATTACCGAAATAAAAACTTAAAATGGTTGGAACTAAAATCGCCAAATGTCGCCAGCATTTTGCTTCAGTACAAAGAGGTAATGAAAAGAAAAATTCAGATTTCACGACACATAGATTATCCTTAATGCTCTCTTTTGTCCACAATGTATGTGAAGTTTCATATAAAATTTTATGAAAGTAGCTTTCGAGTGAGGTCCGAATTCAATTTGATGTTCCACATAACAACTGATTTTTATTGAAAATCTTTTTTTGAAATAATCGTCTACACTTTCATTTTGGTACACTTTCGTGAAAAAAGTCCAATCGAATAATATCAAAATTTGCAAAGTAATATTAGAAAATGGTCTGCAAATATTCTTAGACGAATATACCTTATTTATTTATTAATTATTTTAAGGTTCATTAACAGTTTTCATAGATATTATACCTACAGATAGGAAATTTAAGTCATTGTGTCTTAAATCTAACTACAAAACCAACTACAGGGAAACACCACATGCAAAATGCTCTTTGTAATTATAGTTTTTTTTTACTTAGTATAACTGCAGTGTTTTTCAATCTTGTTACAATTCTTGAATTATAGGTAGGTACAACATTGTCTTAAAATTGGTCACGACTTCTTATCGCAGATACACTATCAAAGTAAAGTTATCTTTAACATGATAAAGTCAAATAATATTCACCTCCTCCATTTTCTTCCTCACACGCCGTATTCAAAATCTACATGACAATGAGCGTTAATCCACAATTCGTCTCATTGTCAGCGCATTTGCCAGCTAAATCGTTCAAACGAAATTAAATCTCCTCCACTTCATGTTTACTCAAGCAAAATTCAAATGCCATTATTCGCAACACCATTACGATTCCATAGCACTTTTCCAGCTGAACGGGACGAAATCGTCCGCGCGTCTCTGTAATGGTCTCCCAGGTTCAAATTTGTGCAAGTAAGTGCACTTTACATAAGAGCGGATAAATGGAACCAACAGAATATTTCATAGCTAGTACAACTTGGCTCAAACTCAGCCAAGTTTAGGCTGACTGCGAGTGCACGGCATTGTAACACCACCTGATTGGTAATTTATTACCGCACTTCCCTATTTGGGATACAGTCATATATTTTCCGCAGTTGTCTATACAGAGTGGATACTGTACATTCCTTATTTTAGTGGCAAATATTTTGGCATGAGGTTTGTGGGGCACGGACTATATGTAAGTAGCATCGTTTGTTTTCGTGAGCTGACTTTGACTTAGTTTTCACCTAATCTGGATTTTCCATCTCAATCATGCCTTTCTACAACAAACACATGAAGACTTATGGACTTAATAATATGGCGAGGTATAAATTACAAAAGCCAAATTGCAGAACAAAACATTAGAAATTTAATCAGACCCGTAGAGACTTGCTATCCTTAGGGACTAACTCGGTTCAGAACCCTCTCGTGCCGACAATACATCGGCGGATTGTCCGCAGATATATTAGCAATCTGTTTACTCGGCGGGGCGTTACACGAACTCGTTAATATACGTCGTGATGCCGACAAAATATTGCCACAGAAATATAATAAAGGCGATAGCTGCCTCCCCGTTTGCTTAGCTCCTTTTACGACAATCCGTGTTGACGGGGCGCCACAAATTGAACGACCGATACTTTTGGCAGGAAAGTTTTTAGTGCTAGAGTTGATTAACTAGAAGCTTGCCTGATGAAGAGCTCTGTGTACCTATAAAATAAAATGTAACATAACGACCCTGCTTTTTGATAGAGTGCTGAAAATCTGCCACGTACTTGCTTACAATGTTGCTGGATATTTTTGTAAAGTTGAAACTGGTTGAATGGAACATGATTAATATACGAAACTTATGTTTGTTTAAGAAAGGATAATGGAGTCTTATACCGAATACAGCAGGTACTTTGCATTTATTCCTATGACATTAGTTTTTAACCTTATTGTAAAAAATCACTCACTCGTTTCGCACTTATAGCCTTCCTAAATCTAATCATAACAATATTCTTTCCTTTTAAAAGTAGAATTAATGTGTTTAAAACCTGCCTTTGTTCACGCACATGAACTGTTTATTGCAAAGCTTTATAAGTCTAACGTAAATAAAGGCACTAGAGCTATAATAATATTCCTTAGTGTTCATAATCCTACCTTCGAAGTTCAACGTGCTACACCGTTTTACGTAAATGAAGCCAGTGAAAGTATATCTTTAAATTCTAAGACTTTTGCTCTCAAACTTTGTCCAGCTTTTCCATTTCACATTCAAGCGGTTTAATTGTTCCACGAGCTCTGAATTTGTTTCAGAATTATCACTTCCACCTCTTTGAAATTCGAACTCTGAACTAAAAGTACCTACTAAAAGAGCAATTAACTTTTAAATAAGAAGAGATTTTTTCATCATCTACAATTTTTTGCGCACCCTACCACAGGGCCTCTTTTGTTATTTATTCGCTACCTACGTCATACCGACTGTTAGTCCATTATTCGAACGAGAAAAATTCTGCTAGGCGGACAAAGAAAAAAAGTCACGTTAATTAGGATGTCAGCTACGCAAATAATAATCCCAGTGTGGCTCATTTCGTATGCAGCCCCGGCTCGCGGCCAAAAAATTTATCTTCGCATTTTTTAGACAACGCAATTACAGGAATATTTACTTAATGTGGGCCCACAGCTCGACAGAAAACATGTAAGTACGACAGGATTTTTAATTCGGCGTGGTCATGCTCAAGCGGGCATTTTTAAAGCAATAAATATATCGTCTACCGTGATATGTGAAGGTTTTCTACCCTACATGGTTTATATGGGTGCCTTTACATTGTCGAGCACGCTTTGGTGCAAGCAATGACTTCATAAAATTCATAAAAATGTCGTAGCCGATTATGTTCGGTATTATTTAAGTACCCGTACCCGCGTACCGGCAAGTCATTTACTCCGCATAATTTCTGTCGTTGTAAATACTCGTTCTACTTGTACTTAAATATTTACCCAAATGACAAAAGAGTCGACGATTAAAAGGTTCGTTGAATTTGAATAGGTAAAGTAAGGTAAGCCTTGGGTCCTGAAATTACCCTTACATAAAAGTCGTATGAAATGGATTATAAAAGTCCCCGATTTTGCAAAAAGTCAATAAGAAGGATAATGTATAATTTTAGGGCGCACATTCTTCGATATGCGGTGCATATAAGTAGACTAGTTTCAGCGTGATCTTAGGTTTCTCTATATAAACTTTGGAGGTAATAAGGCCCGTCCTTGAGGCGCGGCTGGAAAGACCTCACGGCGTTTTCAGCTGCCGAACGACGCAGGTCCTTATCGAATACGGCAAGTTCGGTAAGTTTCTGTTCCGGATAAATGATATTATCTTGCAAATAGGTTTTTCAAAAACACTTTTACACGTCAATTTTTTTTTTTGTCAGTTTATACTAGATGAGGCCGGGGCTTCCTAACTGACTACCCTGAGGAAAAACACCGAAACAAACTCAGGGGTCAAAGTCTCTTTTAAAGTCCATACGGCAAACATGTAATGGTCAAATCGTATAAGAACCATGCAGATTGAGTGGACCTGTCCAGTCAGTGCAAGCATTTGTTAGTATTCGTATATCAACGATCCGACGAACAATATCAATGAAAGGACATTTGGGTATGCCGCAGAAATACTCAAATATTAATATTATTTTTGTGCTGTGCGAGACCTAAATGGGAAGTGAAAAGGAACGTAATCAAATTACTGCAAGATGAAACGTTAAATATTTTATTTTCTATTATTCCTGATTATTTATACCTTTTTTACATTTTGCTGCTATTGTGACCAGCAAAATACAAAAAACGAGAAAGCTTATCTGACCTGCAAGGCTGCAAAATGCAATAAACTTATGAACATTTGAATTTCGCGACCTATCTTTGAGCCTTAAAATAAAATAAAAATTAAAAACATTCCAATCCCGACCGACAAATCGGTAGACACAATAAAAAAAAAATTAAATAAATACAGCCGAACTTTATTCTTTTTGAAATTAGTTAAAAATAATGTAGAGAAGAGAATAGACATTCTATGTTTATATCACCTTCTTGGTAGCTCATTCATATTCGCAGGTTCACTGAACAGAAACTGCACGTTCCTTGTGGATCAATAGAAAAGCTCATTTTGTTTTATTCCACAACTCCAAGGGAACGCCCGAACCCTTTCAAGGGTGCTGTGTTTACTTACATTTGGCTATAGAACAGCTGCTCTCAAACTTCTGACTCTAACTACTCTTTTTGCAACTGTTTTTCCAACCACCCAAATTGTTTTTTTTTTTTTATCTTTCTGAAAGCTAAAAGTTTTGTTTTACTTAATGGCTGGAGAGCTTATTTAGAAACATTTTTACTTTCTGTGTAAGAAAGTGAACACTTTTAGCCTCTAATATAATAATTTAATTCTCAACGCCATCTCAAAAAGTTTTTCTTCAAGCGGTGAATTTTCAGGAAATGTTCTTATACATTTCCACTGCGTACGAAAGTTTGGAAACCGCAGTTGCAGATAGTGGGAGTGAAGATGCGGGAACGTAGGCAATTATCGTGGTTGAAACAAACAATCCGAGTGGTTGGTGAAGAATGGATTTTGGCAGAGTATCTATTTGGCGTTTAAAGATCTAAAGATTCGCATTTAACACAAGGGTAGCGACTATTCAAACATCCCTTCGCCCTTTGTGTTGAAGTGATATCGTAGGTGTTACTTTTTAATGGGTCTATATACAAAAGGTCTATTATAAGATTAGATTAAAATTAGTAATATCAGAAGGAATACAATAACGACAAAGTTATTATAATGTAAACAGGGTTGCTATGCGTAGGCAAAGAAAAGAGCCCTCTTTGCCTGAGGGAGTCGTAAAAGGTGTCAGTTGGGTTATATTAGGAAGTGTTATCAGCATCCTTTCCTCCCTGATCATTTAAGCCACCAATCCTTTAGCTATCTATTCTTAGTAACCGCCGCAAGGATCCTAAAGTACCAGATTGGTGGTGGAGTAGTAAGAGTGGCTTACATTTCTTACGAATCGATAGATACCTATTACCAAAGGAACAGTGAAGTTTTATTTCACAACAAAATCGTACTATTTCCTTGCCCACCATGTGGCTCACCACATACCGATAAAACCAATATCACCACCGGAGCCAGGCAGATGTTCGAAAGAACTAAGTTTCTAACTATTTACTTCGGAAATTCCGATGTCAGGCCGGCAGACTTTCTTCCACACTCAAGCGTCGAAGGATTCCACTATACTTAATAAAGTTCTCGTAGATTTTTTGGCGATATGACGCCTCAGGCAAAAACGTGTAAACAGGGCCACGCTCGTAAATTCTTTTGACATGGTAATTTTGCTACTTGCTTCGTGAAACGGCAGTGTTTTGTCATTTATGGGCAATGTTTGTACCTCGGCACGTATGCGAGAGTGACATCAGAGAGCTGGAGCTACCAAATGGATTATTTCAGGAGGACTTCTTTTGGAACTTCTATTTTGGGTGAGATAGTTTAAACTTATTATCCCTTTGATTACTATATATTTGCTATGAACGGTACGGAAACCTTCGTGCGCAAGTCCGACTCGCACTTGGCCAGTTTTTTGTTTTGATTTCATACTTTGGTTTATTTATTTAAATACTTAACTAACTATATTACAGTAAAATAAAAATTCGTATGCTAACTACGACTAACTAAAATCGTACTAAAATATGGGGGCAAAAAACTTCCACATCGCTGTCGACTGGTAATGCGCCCAAAAGACTGGCGGCATTGCCACGCCGTATGGCAATACTTATCCCCTGTCCCTGTTAAAAGCCCTTGGGTCACGCGACATAAAATATTTTCGACGCTTGATGAGGTTCTCCGCAGCCGCAGCGGCAGCACCAGCACAACACGACAAGCTAGGAATATGGAAAGGCGCAAGAGTATCGACACAAGTACCGTCCCATACTAAAAGCCTACCCATCTTCCATGGGGATATCGATATGCCGTCTGATCTCTTGTCATCGTCGCTTGCCAGGCAAATGGTGGGTTCCAATAAGGCTGGAACGCCGACGGTGACAAGAGCGCGTCTATGATGTCGTTGATATTCGCGTGTCGCGCTGTGCGACCCGCACTTCGGCCTCATGATAGACCGTGGTGTTGGAAGCTGTTGACGACTTCGCCACAGTGGCAGCGAAGAGGAGAACAGCAAGGAGCCTATGTTCGAAGACGGTAGTGCGTGAAGCCAGAAAGAAAATATATAGTTTGAAAATAATTCATAGGACTTAAAAGAGATTTACCTATTACCTATGCAAGTAGCTATCATAGTCTCAAAACCTAAACCAAACGAAACCAAAGTTTTAAAGTGACTGTGTTACCTACATATCGTCGCTTATATTACAACACCGCGAACATGCATATTTAAGAAGACAACAACGCCAAAGTGTAATATTTACTTAATTCATGAGGATATAACTATTTTGTGCATTTAATTATTTGTAGAATAGCTAATAAATGATCCATATGAAAAAATCCGATTTTTATAAGTAATTATTGTTAATTATTAATAATTCAGTTTTTTTGTTTCTCCTGTAAAGTTAAGAAAAAGGCATATTCGCGGTGTTGTAATATAAGCGACGATATGGTACTGAAACCTGTTCCTTTATTTGTACAACAGTAGAGATGCCAGGGTCGTCTTTATTGTCTTTCTACCTGAGGTTGTAGTTATAGAGCCAAATATTGAATATAATTATTTTGCTTTTTCAACATAATATATTGTGAATTTAACTGCTTGTTTTCCCTTTACGCTTGTGTTTCCAAATAATGCCATCTATACGCGGGCAGCTAAACTTATGACTCGAAGATGAACTCTTTTGAACGAATGCATCCGCAGTCAGCATAATCTACCTAAATTTTGAATGTTCTGACCTTTGAAACGTAAGTATAAGTAGGTACATTTGAATTGAATTTATATTCGCTATAATATTATATAATATAATACAGCAAAAAACATCATTGTATATCTTTTGAAAATATTTAAAAAAATTATAATTTTGAACGCACCTAAATTACCCGATAATGATTTGTCAAAATTTAACAAGTTCGTTCTCATTTTTAAAAGTATTGTGTTTTGATTGGAGAAAATTAAATGTGTTTGAAGACGTTCCTTTACACATAGTAAATTCTATACGGAAACAGTTTGTCAGTAGGATATTATATATTATAAATTTTTCCGTTTTAAATTTTACAATTAGTAGGTAATAAAAAACAAAATAATTACTTTCAAAGTATTTTATTATTAAATTTGAAAATAAAATGCAACTTTATGATCAAAACTGGTAATATTAAATGAACTAGACTTTATTGAAAAACGGAACGTATTTTCCTGCATATGTACGACTCGGCAATAGAAAACTTATCAATGACAAAGTAAACCGATTGAATTGCTTGTCATTGCTGCCGCAAACTAAAAATATTAATACAGATTTGATGTAAAACTGCTAAATCGAGGTTTTATCAAGCATTTAATTTTATAAATTATCACAAACATGAGTTCTATTGGGACGGGTGTAAGTATTTGTCGTAGAATTGCGCTTTAACGTTTAGGTTATTTTTCATTTGTGTTAAACTTTCATGTAATTTGTATTTAAAGTCACTCTGCTAGAACGATTTACTTGTTATAAAGTACTAATAAATGATATTAGACTTGTATTCATGGTATAACAGTAATATCTAAAGATCACCATTAGTATTTTTTTGTGTAATTACAGTACGATCTTTCTGCCTCACAATTCTCCCCCGATGGCCGGGTATTCCAAGTGGAGTATGCTGCGAAGGCCGTAGAGAACTCCGGAACAGTTATCGGCCTCCGAGGAAAGGATGGAGTGGTATTTGCTGTAGAGAAACTGGTGACATCCAAGCTGTATGAACCTGGGGCAAACAAGAGGATATTCCATGTAGACGAGCATGTTGGCATGGTAAGTATTTCAGAAAAAATTAACAAAATATACTAATTCTATTATTTTACTTCTGATGTTCTTGATTATTCATGTAGTTGATCTTTGAGTAATATTGCACATCTTATACTGTATAGAATAGAATAGAATAGAATATATCTTTATTGTACACCAAGAAAGTTACTTAAGAAACTAAAGTTAAGTTAGTTAGTTTGGTAGTTAGTTTATGTGTCTTTTAGTTATATCTGGACTAAGTCTTTTCAGACTTACAATGGCCACATAGGCCCATCATAAAATTCATTGAGGGTCCACTACTCAAAATATGAAACTTAATCAAAATGAGAATGCAAAACAAACTTACTACAGTATGTTTCAATAGTTCTTAGGTCCCCAATATTCAACTTTCTTGTCTGCAGTCACACTCATTGTTTCTCTTTTCTTTCATATCACTCCTCACATAATCCATCTATCTTTTCTTTGCCTCCCTTTCCCTGTCCATCCCTCTGTATGTTTACATTTACAACTCTTTTAGTAACATGCGTTTTATGGCTCTTTTTCTCTTAACCATACCAAACAAGTCCCTTTCAACTTTTCATTCACTGGTGCCACTTTCAAACGTTCTCCAATATACTCATTTCTCCTCTAATACATTCGCATCACTCTGCACACCAATCTCAACCTCCTCTAATCTTTTTTGATCCATCAATATTGAACTATCTGATTAAACAGTAATACCATTCTCTAATTTCAGGCAGTAGCAGGTCTCATCTCAGATGCAAGACAAATTGTAGAAACAGCTCGTTCTGAAGCATCAAACTACAGATCCCAGTACGGTGCCCAAGTGCCACTGAAGTATTTAAATGAGCGTGTCTCAATGTACATGCATGCTTACACGCTGTACAGTGCTGTCCGACCGTACGGCTGCTCTGTTGTCATGGGAACGTGGAATGATTATGAAGGCCCTCAGATGTACATGCTTGATCCCAGTGGAGTGTCATTTGTAAGTATTTGTTTGGTAGAAAAATCTATGGGTAAGATCTACATCCTACCCATAGGTTTTTAGTTCTAGTGTGCATCTACATGCACACTAGAACTTTATTGTCACTGTTATTGCAGCAATGCTTACTGATTGCTCATTAGAAAAGTTTTATTTTTCTAAGGAAACTTACTGCTAAACTGATAGTCTATCCATGTAGCAGGATTCATTAAAATGTGTTTAACAGTTGAATAAATGTAATATGTATAGAGTGTGGATTGGGTTTTTAAAAGAATCAACCGGTACCTTTTACATATTATGGTACAACTCATTTTGTATGTTTTATGATGATCCTCAGTAAAGCATCAAATTAATTAAAGTTAAAAATCTTAAAACAAAATTAATTCTCTTTTCACAAACACTCCACTATGCAACACAAAATAAAATTCACATAATACAGAAAACCTTTCACCTGTTATCATGATTTTAAAGTTGTCTCTGTAGGATTAAGATTAATTACTACTTCCACACCTGGCCTCTTGCTGTGCCGTGCTTTTATTATGTAGCTAGCTTTTGCCCGCAGCTTCGCTCTATCTCTACCTTACTCTACCCAACCCTACCCTACCTAATAACCTTCTCCTGACAATAACAAACAAAACCAAAAAAGAATTTGCGAAATCAGTCCAGCTGTTCTGTGCTTAGCAACACATTCAGCAATTCATTTTTATATTATAAATATTGCATTGCATAAGTTTGCCCACAGCTACTACTTAATCTGTGCCATAGCCATTATAATGAAGAATAATTTCTTGAGATCAATATAGTTCATGCACTTTAACTTTCAATGATCCTGCTCTAAAAAAAAAATTACGATTGTGCCTACAATTGCTATCACAATACTGTCATTTCAATTCCTCATTTACATTTATTACTGTTACATTTAATCATAGGTTAACATTACATTTATAATTTGTGTAATTTTGACCTATGCTATGGTATATATATATATATTTCTCACTTGGATGTCAAACAAAAAAATATCTCAAACATCAACTTGATCTATACCACATTTTATGTAGAAATAAAATGATTCTTATAATTATATAAAATTATTTTGTACCAATCAAATGGAAATCTAATTTATGTATTTTATATGTTTCAGTCATACTTTGGATGTGCAGTAGGCAAAGCAAAACAGGCTGCCAAGACTGAAATTGAAAAACTGAAGCTTGCTGACCTCACTGTCAAGGAACTTATCAAGGAGGCCGCTAGGATGTGAGTACTCATTTAAATGTAAACTGCGGAATTGTTTATAGTTTACAAAAATCTTTCTCTTTTTTGCCAAAATGAATTCATCCCACACTTACTCTTGTATCCTAGGTGTGTTCATTTATTCAACACTAGCTTTTGCCCGCAGCTTCGCTCCTGCTCTACCTTCACCCTACTCCACCCTACTCTACCATACTCTACCAAACTCTACCAAACTCTACCAAACTCTACCATACTCTACCATACTCTTCCATACTCTACCATATTCTACCCTATTCTGCCCTACTTTGCCCTACTCCACCCTAATCTACCTTGGTCTACCCTATCCTACCTAAGAACCTCCTGACAATAACGCGAAATCAGTCCAGCCATTCTCGAGATTTGCGCTTAACAACACATTCAGAAATTCATTTTTATATCATAGATTTTTACATACAAACATAATTCCAGCGAAAATAAAAAGAACAAAAAATCATATGTGCCAGTGACATGTGGAGTTTAAATTAGGTTAATTGTTCAAACATAAATTTGATACCACCAACTGTATCAAAGTACTTAAAAAGTCGACTTGTTTGGAAAAACAAAACCACACATTTTACCTGTGTTTTTGGACATTTTAAATTGCCAGATATCAGACTTAGTATTACAAATTTTTCAAAATTGATTCTGCGGTTAAAATATCACAATATAACAAACAGAACAAACTGCTCTCAGAATACAACACCTAGTATACAATTTACTAATCTATTATTAAACTGTTACAATAATTACAATAGGTGTGCGGACATCGGTGTCCTCTTGGGGGGCTCCAAGAGGACACCGGCGTCCGCACACCTATTGTCTTTATATTGTGTCTCTAATTACGGTATTCAAAATGTTAAACAATAAGTTAGTAATAAAAATACTGTTAAAATTATCCATCCACATTCTCTAACTAGAAATAATTTCTTACGCCTGTATTTATAAACAAGTAAAACTAAATAGATAGATAGATAGATAGATGTATTCTTTATTGTACACCAAAAATAAAATTACATAAAGAACTTAAAATTAATAGGGTGTCACAATGGGCGGTCTTATCACTAAAAGCGATCTCTTACAGACAACCTTTGGATGGATTACACAGAGAAGGAGAAAAAGATACTCAGGTAGTTTATGGTGTACCTACTATTTACATATATACAATACATAACTAATAAAATACATATAATACAAGCAATATAATATATATACATTTACATATAGATAATATATATGAAAGCAGAGAAATAGCGTACTTAATGACGTTCAAGAGGAGAGGTAGTGATCCTTGATTAAAAGTAACTACTATTTGTATACTATAGTTAAGAAAAATTTGAATTTTGAATGCAGATTTCAAACTTCAAGTAATGACTTAATAAGATTTTACTTAGTAACAAATAGTTATAGTAGTTTATAAATACGGGTGTAAGTGAGCTCTAAAAGCAAGAAATTCAGATAATGACGTAAAAAAAATAACATGTAATGTACCATTATAATTTTTTCTTGTCTTATCACATTTCAGCATCTACATTGTGCACGATGAGCTAAAGGACAAGCAGTTCGAGCTAGAGCTCTCATGGGTTTCCAAGGATACAAAAGGTCGCCACCAGCTGGTACCCAAGGAACTGGCCAGTGAAGCAGAGAACTTGGCCAAGCAGGCCCTGGCTGATATTGAGGATTCTGATGAGGGCGACATGTGAATGTATTTTAGATAATAAATTTTTATAATATAAGTTTTACTTTGTTTCTTTTGATTCTTGATAGTAGCATAGCTTAATTCATCGCCATTGTACTCAACTGTGTACGGCAAAACAATTGAATATAGTGCGTGGCAAATAAGTTGAACCCGTTGCTATGGTTACTTGCAGCTTCTGCTTCGATTGAGACCCGAAGAACTGTTACTGCGCGTTAAAGGTTGATCGCCATTTTTTTTTAACTTATGTCCCGCTTATTTTAGTTTTATTTTTTTTAAAGCTTTATTGCTTGCCGCCCCTAATATAAGGTTAGTAGTTATTGAAAAAAAAAGGTAATAATAGAGTAAAGAAAAAATGAGTCCTTCAACGTAAAAATCCTTTTTAAATCGTAACTTAAAAATTTTAATTGACAGTTACCACTTCTAAATAAAAATACTATAATAAAGTTCCCGATGTTGCTGTAAGTCACTCAAATAAAATTAATAATACTCCACTCATTGGTCGTAACGGGATGTTAATTAGCTTATACTTTTCAATACACTTACTCGAAAACTTGCTCTTATCCCACTGCGTTTAGGCATGCAACGGACTATTTTCTGCACTAGGGCGGAAAAGTGCGTATGATCAAAGAGAATATAAGCACTACGTTTATGTATGATCGCGATCAGGCTGGGCGCGCGTCGTCCCCTACGAGTCGTAAGTGTATTGAAAAACGCCGTTGACACACGTGTACATTTGTAACTGAGGCCCTCGGCTCCATAACACGCTCGCCTAAGGCTCGTGTGAATTCCTCCTCCGTCTCAATGAAAAACTTTCTGCACTTGTTTCAAAATCTACTATTTCAATACACGTACTCGAAAACTGGCTCTTATCGCACTACGATTAGGTTCAATATGCCATCTATATACGCCCGTGATTTTTTTTTTTAATTTATGTTGCCTGAAAGCCCTTGTTGGCTTTTTCTTTCCCATATCGTCATAGGGGTCAACGGTGATTTTTAGGGTTCCATACCCAAAGGGTAAAAAGGTAAAGACTTCGCTGTCTGACTGTCACCAAGCTGTATCTTAATTCGTTCTCTGTTGCCGCTATAACGATATACTAAAAACAGAAAAAAAGTATTTCAGTGGGGCTCCCTACAACGTGATGTTTTGCAGTTTTTTGCTACGGACGGTATCCTTCATGCGCGAGTCCGACTCGCAGTTGGCTGGTTTTTTTTTTAAGTATGAGCCGCAAATTTTTAAGGCTTTAATAGGTATATAATGAAAATTTAAATTGTTTTTATGAACAGAATATCATAAAGAAATGTACATACAACCATTTTCGGTCGCAAAATTCTCAAATAGTCGCAAATTAGCAAGATAATGTAACAGTGTCGTAACTTTTACTAAACTTAATAACTGTGCGAATTTTGGTTACAGCGTGTAGGAACGATATCAACACTTTGTACTGAAAAATGTTACAGTAAATAAGTGTTGTATCCGTGTCGACAATTTACGACATAGTTTTTTCTTAATTCATTTACGACACATTGTGTTTACTTTGAGTTCCTGTGTAAATATTAAAATTAAATTGTCGACACATTGTCGAAACTAAATTACAGTATCTTTTGGAGTTACACAAATGTAGTAACGGTTACGACAATTTAATGTTGGATTTGACCAAAAAAAAACAACAGGGGTTCTCAAAGTGTGCTAGTGTATTTAATAAAAATTATTGACCTTTTATTTTATAACTATGAGTCATAAGCAACCAAAGCGTTTTCCTCTATCTTTGAACTTTTACAGAAAAGTAAAGATGAGAACAAGTTCAGAAAATAGACAACCAGGTTAGAATTTTTCATTGATAAAATAATTATTCATATGCATTCCACATCCTTTTTTGACAAGTCGTTTACTGTTCAAGCAGCTCGTCTGTGGAATGCATTACCCATTGAAGTAAGGCGCGCTCAAACGCTATCAGCCTTTAAAGCAATGGTAAAGGAACATTACCTCTCACTTTAAAAAAATATATTCCCCTTTCTCGATTTTATATTTGTATATTATTAGTATATTAATTGATATTGTATATGTATATGTATTTAATATTATTTATGATTTTTGAACACTGATCGCCCCAAATCTATCTCCTCTTGTTTCAGTTCATCCTAAGGTTGTCTGTAAGAGATTGCCCTGTGCGATAAGACCGTCCATTGTACACTTAGTTTAATATTTAGTAGTAATATTTATCCTGTCCGCATTATGAGGTATACAATAAAGTATATAATAAATAAATAAATAATACAACGTATCAATATTCATTGTTGCGACACTTGGGGGAGGCCTATCTCCAACAGTGTATGTCCTTCGGCTGAAATGACGATGATGATGAAAATAATACGATAAAGGTACAGGGTTATTTGACAAACACTAATTACATCGCATGACTATATTTCTGACATCATAAACTACGACTTGAAAATTCAACAAAAAAAAATCGTTTTGTGAACAAAATCAGCAATATCGTCTAGCGAGGTTAGGTATTAGTGTTTTTCAAATAGCCCTGTATAAAGAAACGTAGAATATTACTACCTCACACCCAAAAACTGGAAATATCAATCTTAAATTCACTGCACTGGATTTTATGACAATTCAGCGTAGTACCGCAGAACTATGTGACACGTCCAGACATTCGGCTACTGTAGTTGACAATTCACTGAGTGAAATAAACTCAAACTATGATGATAACGAATCATCAAATTCGGATATCGCTGATCTGGATGAAAATATAAAACTTTCTTTTAAATTTAATATAAAAACATTGCACTCATACTTTCACAAAACGCAAGGGCGGGGGATGTCATTGGATGATTTTACCTAACATAAAAAAAAGAAAAAAAATACGCTCAAAACTATATTAAAATACAACTTTACATTTAGGTATTACATACTACAGTAAATTAAAGAAAAGTAATAGGTATAGGCATAATAGTGTATAATAAATTAAATGAAGGTGGTGGTATGGTACATCCAATATGGGGTAGCTCATGTTGGATATACCATGACTAACCTAAAGTCCGTGTAAATAAATATAAAGGATTTTGTAAATAATTTTTCCTCAACTTTATAATGAATTAATAATAAAATATACAATTACAATTTTATAAACATTTACATTTCGTCATCTTCTGTGCCTTGAAATTTAGAATATAAATCTTCTAAACGGAGAAATTCTTTAAATGAAGAAATATCACCTAATTTTATTCTGCGTTTTATTTATTTCCACGATTTGTCGGCTATGCTGTTTTCTTCACTTTTCAGCGATTCAATCTCACTTTTTTGAGTGATCGAGGCCAGTATAAGTATGTTCCCACCACCCATCCGGCACCGCAGTTGCTCCTCACTAGTTCTATTTTTTGATAAAACTAACTTGTACGGCATGTTGAGAACCACTGCAAACATAAAATAATAAAACTCCATTTTGGTAAAACAGTCGCACTGTAACGTAACTTAACACAATGCCGACACATGTAAATACAGTTACGAAACATTGTGTTGGGTTTCATCTCTCAAGTAGATATATAATTATCCACATAATTTTACACAATTTATATTATTATTATAGTATTCTAGAATATAACTAAGTTAAATATAAGTAAGCAAAAGATTTTATTGATAATAAAATCTTTTGCGTTGCTCGGAAATACGATGCGTTGTAAATTTTTATTGAAAACAACTACAATAACAAAAAATATTTTAAGTATTTTATTAAATCAGAAGGGCGCATCGGTTAATTTACTATCGTGACATAAAACTACACGATACATTTAAAATCGCAAAGGATTTTCGATCGAGAAAGATGCAAGTATCACAGAGAATTATATTTAAATAGGTACTTACATTTTTTTCTGATGGCGGCGAAGACATCCACAAAAAAGAACGAATTACAATAAAAATTGACAAGTATAGAATGAACAAAACAAAAAATGAACGATTGAATGTGCGATAGAAGTGAGCGCATAAAAGTCACGACGTGTCGACACGGCGAAGTCACAATGCGACTGAAAGTTACTGTTAGTCTGTTACGATTATTCCCCTCTTTACGACACGGTGTCGAAACACAAGTCGACACGGTGACGTTATGCTACGGAACAATGTTACAAATAAATTCCGTTACGACACAGTAAATGTCGACCTAAGTAGTAACCGCTACTTCATATGGCTGTATGGGGTGGTTATTATACGCCCCAGCAGCGTCATATCCGCTCGTATCAAAAAAAGAAATGGTAGTGGGGATACATTTGCAAGGCGCATGACGACATCTGATAACCTCATTGGCGTTCGGATTTCCGAACGGTGTAGTCGCGTTTTAAAAGTAGCTCGTTACTTTTAAAAAGGGCGTCCTACTTTTTGCAAAGGTTTATAGTGTTAACTAGAGTTATTTGTTGGTGTTCAAAAGTGAATGTGTTAGAATATGTTTTAATAATTTTAATATGGACAATGCCCCACGTGCGCGGTCGCAGTCTAGTGGTTCGAATAGTAGCAGTGGTTCTGCTTCGAGGACGCGTAAAAGGAGACATCGCAGGCGAAAGGAGCAGCGCCGCCGTATAAAGCTAAGTAAATTAGAGGATACTTTTGAAAAGCTTAATAAAAAAGTATCCTTGTAAGATCTTATTGTTAAAAATAATACTCAGTCGTGCATGTCTGACAGACTGTTCTATATAATCCGAGCACTACTGAACTGGATAGTGATCTGAACGAAGAAAAAGTGGTTGATTTCATATTGCAAACTCCCTCAAATAGATAAATAATACTTCTCTCGAATTTTAATTTTCCTGACTGGGCTCAAGTACGTTATTCTGAAGTTCTTTTTTAGTGATCGATGTTCCGAAGTATAAAAACTTTATAATTCTAACCCTCGTTTTGGAGCTCGATGTTTAAAATTTGAACGTAACTGTTCGTTAGCGGTCGTTAACATTTCTTCTTTAGCTGCTCTGTAATATGAAAGAAAGACAAAAAAAAAAACATTTATTTGAAACTCGCACAAAAATAAAAGAAAACAATATAAAAAAAAACAATATACACCGTTAAATTTTAGTCGTTTTAATCTCGCAGTGGGTCGATTCGTCGATTCGGTACTTGAAATACTATCGATTTGTAAAGAAAAAATTAAAAAATAAAGTACTTTTTTTTAAACTCGAATTTATTTACGCGTGTACGAAATTAATTTCTTTTTGGTAAACGTCAGCTGAGCGAGGTCCATGAACTGTAGGTAGTTAGTACGCAACTACCGAAAACTACCTACAAGGTCATTGACTAGTTTTGTTTATTTCATGTACCGAATCGATCCTTCACGGGATTAAAACGACCACAATTTAACGATGTATATGCTGTTATTTTGCAAAATAAAGCCTTTCAACAAGGCTTTCGCCAATCTAAATATAGGTATCTGAATTAAACGCAACGACCAACAAAGAGACATCTTAAAAATTTGTAAGCCGCACTAACTACACTTTCCTCGCAGGGTAGAACGTATAAACCTGCTACCCAAAAGTAGGAAATATAGTGCCTGTGCTCAACGGCGCAAACTATCGGCCTTTCTCTACTAGTGGCCCCACGGATATCGAGTGGCTTTAATCCTGCGCAAGGACGAAAGAGAAAGGCAAAAGAGTTTTTTCGTCACACGCACGATACAATCTAAGGTAAGAAACGTACTAATTAAACTCTCCTCGCAGGGTAGATCGTATAAACCTTCTCTACAAAAGTAGGAAATATACTGTGTCTGTGCGCAACAGTGCAAACTATTAGCCTTCCATCACTAGGTAGTAGCTCTAATTCTGCCCAAGGGCAAAAGTTTTTTCGTCACACGGACGATACAATATATGGTAAGAAACGTACAAATTAAAGCTAAACTATCCTCGCAGGGTAGATCGTGTAAACCTACCGTCCAATTTAGGAAATAGTGTCTGTGCGCGCAACAGTGCAAATCACAGATAACGGAAAAGACATGTTTTTAATATTTCTATGGTGCAAATTATCGGCTTTCTAGTACTACTAGTAGCTCTAATCCTGCGTAAGGGTGAAAGAAAAGGGCAAAAGAGTTTTTTCGTCACACGAGCGATACAGTAGGTATATGGTAAGAAACGTAGTGTCCTGGGGCAACATGACAAACGAGTTGATTGACTATTGTCTATTGGTACCTATTGTATTTTCAGACCGGGAGAATCAAACATCGGATGTGTCTGGAGGAAGCCCCCAACTTCCTTCCTTCACTTTTTGTATGGACTAAACAGGACTAAAGATAAAATTTCACTGACTCAGAACTTGACAATTTTTTCTTATTTCAAAAAAGGAATAAACGATGTCTTCGTTTCCCCCTGTTTTCAATTTAAATTTGCGAAACGGCTATGCTTTGACCAAAGAGTATAGTAAATAATTGACATAGCCGTCAAATTTAACGGTGCACAGTATATTTTTTGCCCAAAAAATCGGACATGCCGTTTTTGTTATCTTATTTCATAGACCTTGGGATTATAAATGCGAGACGAGAACTCCCGATTGCCTATTTGATATAAAAGAATGAAAATTAGTACTTGAAAAAAATTTCTATGGTTTCCAGAAAAACCATAGAAACAGTCGTAGCTCAAAAGTTTAATGAATTTTTAAGATTTTATTGATGGTATTGAATAGTGTATTGAAACCTCTCCGATAACAAAAAACATCCAGTCATCATTTGTTCAAGATGACAGAGTTATGGCTGATTTTGTAAATTTACGTTTTCTTTTTTTTACCGTCATATTATTACGTATTTGGATTTGTAACCTGGACTGAAATGTTCTTTTTATTTACGCTTATGATCCTACAAACCAACGGATCCCAACAAAGCGGGATCTCGGAATTATTGTAATTCAAATTTTTTTGGATAGGGTTGTCACCACATAAATTTAATAAACATAATATTTAAAGTTATTTTTTAAATGTCAGTTTTTCAACGTATTTCATAATAGTATCTGAATAAATGATCTTATTTGCTTATTGAAGCATAACAACAATCATAAAAAAAGAATTAGAGTTCTTTATGTATTTATCCTAAAAATTTTGTTTTTAAATGTTTAGTTTAAAATCTAATGAAGTTTATTTAAGTAATATAAGGAACAGGGAATGAGTCCTCATTATTAAAGACCCATGGCGCCAATTTGCCTCAACAGGACTTGACCCAGCCTGTTGAGGTATGTCTGTCCGGCCTTCGACCTGCTGACTTAATGCAAGGTGGAAGTGAAGGTGCTAATCCTCATATTGGTCCATGGATACCAGTTGATGAAGCTGTGGATAGCGACACATTCGGTACGACTTTATAATAAATTACCAAATATGCTTAAAACATTGAATTGTAAATTATTTAAAATGCAATTGTACAAATGGCTCCACAACAATAATTATTACAGTATTAAAGATTTTTTAAAATGAATTTCAATGTAATGTAATGTAATTTAATTTTATAATTTAAATATAGTTAATAAGTTTGCATGCTTTAATTTTAAGCAAAACATGTTCGATCTATATATTTTCAATAACACCTTTTATACCATGTTTTATGCAAATAAAATATCTTTATCTTTATCATCCTCCGGGAGTATTCGCAAGTACACAAGGAGATGTAATTACTCGTGGCAGGCTCGATGTACATAAAATATTAATCGACAATTCAAAATGAATAGGATCAAAAATTTGCCCTACTGACTTGTCTCTTAAAGATAGAACAGAGCTTATCTTGAATGTTTAAGGATTTAACACAACCGAACTTGTTGATGAGAAAATATTCAAAGGAGCAATACCTAGATTCAAGTCTAAATGTAAAATATTTTACAAAAAATGTAAATATGATCTAATCTTTTTTGAAAAGAAGAAAAACACGTGGCTTAAAGAATCACTAACAAAATTATTCAAATAAATTTTTCGTTAGAACTTTACAAGAAGAGTCACTTTTCGAGTCTGTCATGTTTTCTGACTCTGAATCAAAATGTAATATTTTGAGTCAATCTCCGATTCCAATACTGACGCAGCTCAAGATTTACTTATCGTCATCGAAGAAAATACTAATACTAATTTATATTATAATTATAATTTAAATTCGTATTGGCAAGAAACATGCGAATAAACATTTGCATGTTGCTTGCCAATACGAATTTATTCGTTACATCACGACTTGATACTATGGGTTGTATTTTTAAGAGAAGATGGAGGTTTAATGGTAGTTCCAAGTCAATCATTTTATAAAAAGAATTTTTCGGATAATCAAGAGCCTGAAAACAGTTTGTTTGCCTCTATATTCATCCTATTATGGATAAAAACAAAAAAAAAACTTGTGTACTTTATTTAAACCACAATCATAAAGGTTTTTCATATCCAATATCGAATAGAGACAAAAGATTTAATACTAAGGGCCGATTTATCAATCCTCAGATAAATAACCAGATAGCCTATTTTAAATCACTCATTAGCTAACTTTGTAAAATAATAAACATAATTACAACAATAATAATAAATAATAATTGCATTTTGTTGAGCATCAGTTGATGTAATTTTTGTTTTCTAATTTCATCATTTTGATGTTTTGAGATTTATACCACAAAAGAACACAAATTCAATATATTTTACAATAAACAGCATGGTATGGACTGTAAGCAAGCGACCAATTCGGCGAACTTGGGTTAAGTAATAAGTTTTGTATTGCAATAGACTTAAAATGTCAAACATGTGTTGCGTTGCTATTCTTGTCTAACTCGTTGAATTCTGTATCTGTGCATCTCGCTTGCACATAAACAGTGTGAAGTTGGCGCTAGCCAACTTATGCTAATAAAGCACAGATAGCTATTCTCTAGTTAATATACTATTGAAAAACTGAAAGTATTTATTGGCCTGATAAACAGCCAGATAATTTTACTGGCCAGATAGCTATTTGACCATTTAACTGGGGATTGATAAATCGGCCCTAAACGAATAAAAGTGGATAGAAGACCAAAATAAGGATTTGACTACATTAGATGCAATAAGAAGTAAATAAGGGTAAAACACAGGCATGTTAATGGGATTACATCGCCCAAATCCAAAAAAACACCTAGGGTAATTGAAGTTTATAGATTATTCCTTATGTACGATTACCATATAAAAAATGAAGGGGATACTTAAGGACATTACTAATAAATTGTATTGATAACGTTTCTCAAAAAAATACCCTAACTCTAGAAAAAAAATCTGGTAAATAGGCCTTTTTTGAACATTAATTCCATATTTTCTCGAAAACGGCTCTATATTTATACATTGAATTTATACCAAAATATATGTTACGATAAATTGAATAACTTGTATTGATTTTTTTCCGAATTTCATTGAATATCGATAAGTAATCAAGAAAAAACTCGAATCAGTACTAACACCCCGCGCGCAGCACCCCCTGCAATGCCTGTTTAGAGGTCAATTCTTCTCTACTAATGTAGAGGTAAATCCTTGAAGGTCATTGAGCGATGTAATACCCTTAAATTAAGTTAACATGCATAGATGGCAAAGTACTAAATATAATAACAGGGACATCTTTTCAACTTAATTGTACCATTTTACAAAGCAACCTTCACGCAATTCAACAAATTAGACATCATTTATTCTCGGCAGATGTATTGTATGCATGGATTCACGTGTTAGAGTTGTTACTTCATTTGGACAAGCTTCCTGTGAAGAAAACTGTTGAGGAAACAAAAAACGTGTACAAGAGAGAGAGAGAAAATTTGAAAGTGTTGGTTGATGTTGTGAGACCCAATGCTGGAACAACAAATGACGGTAATACAGTTCTATCGGATCAAAATCGTGTAGTGTTTGCAGAAACATTAGGCCTTGGTCAGTGGTTGTTCCACGATCTTCACACGATTCTAGTTTCCTTATCTTGTGATCTACCTGCAGATGCTGATAAATTTGGAAACTTGCAAAGTCGTGGCAGAATCATAAGAACACAATACATAGGATTCTCATTCACGGGCAAAATATTAATAATAGCTCAATTCTTCTAGTGGGCTTATTATCAGAGCAAGTCGATGAAGCGCGGAATAAGTCCTGGTGTTGCGATAACAAAAAACCCCATAGCCAGAAATCCTACCACGAAAAACAATATTGGATTTGTTTCACAGAGCAGTGGAATCGTCAGACCCAGAAATTTCCTTCATTAGGCTACAGAATAGGTTGAAAAAAGCTTGCCTTTACCATTCAACGTAGCGTAGTTACTGAAACCGTATGAAATCTCAGCTGAAGACGATTTTGTGGTAACAGAATAATAATAATAATACTCCACAACTATCACACAACGCCATCTAATCCCAAGCTAAGCAGAGCTTGTGTTATGGGTACTAGACAACAGATAAACATACTTACATATTTCTAAATACATACATATAATAGATAATTTACACCCAAACACAGAACAAATGATCGTGCTCATCACACAAACATTTGTCCTGGGTGGGAATCGAACCCACGACCTTCGGTGTAGCAGTCAGGAGCACTAACCACTAGACCAACAGGCCAGTCGAATACATCGTAATTAGAATCCATCGTAAATTTTGAAATGATTGAAGGACATTACGATAACGACAATGTAACAAAAATTCTTTCGTCCAATCAGTCCGAAAAATAATAATAGTAACTAGCTAGATACGTACATCAAAAAACCACTAAGTAAGTAAATTGCTATAAGTATTATCAAATTTTATTTAAAAGGTTATAACTGACTAGGTTTCCATCCACGACTTTGTCCGCGTCGGATTCAGTCATATCGCGCTAAACGTATTTTTTTTCAGGATAAAGAAGCTTATGGCATTCAGGAATAATGTAAACTACTAATGTAACTATCTTCAGAATAGGTTTACTAGTTGCAGAGATCACTTCCTACAAACTTTACCTCTTTATATCATTAATATTTATGTAGATTAGGTTCGAAAAATTCTGAATTAGTATGGTAGGATTGGCCAGTCAATTGAAAATGATAGTTTTATTACCTAAGTACGTATGAGAAAATTGTATTAAATAATTGGCTCGATCCAAAAATTAAATAATATATAATAAATAAAATATACCTTTTTTTTTTTATTTTCGGCTCTTAAAAATATTTCACTGCATCAAAAAATATTTTTCTATATAAAGTGACTCCATGCACTTGCCCCAGCCTTCAATTAAATTATTATTTACGAATAAAAAGTTATGTGTATGTACAAAAAATTCTGTATAGAAAAATTGACAACCCTAAAACCATAATTACCATAGAAAACTTTAGAAGCCTCTAAGTTTGAGATCCCTTAGTATTTGGATCTGATTTTTTTCCCAAAGATTCTTACCCTTTTTATTGATAATTCTGTATAAAAATTAAATCCAAATAATTTGAAATACGACCGTAAAAAAATAAAATAAAAATTCCGTTAATTGTAAATAAATCGCTGAAAACACATTTAAAAAACATGAAAATCAATTAGTATTATGAGTTTTAACATTATTGTATATCAGAAAAATCAAGAAGACGATTTGTGAAATATTTCAAAAGTTATGGGTGATTTACTATTTTTATTATAAAAATTAAATAAGGTGTTTTTTTTACCATTAATGAGAAGTAGGCGCATGTAAGTTCAATATATTAATTTATAAAAAATTACAAACAAAGATTTCCCAAAAAAAATGGCATGTCCGATTTTTTGGCGAAAAAATACACTGTGCGGTGTATATTTCTAAATACATAATAAATACGCCTGGGCTGTAAGGTGTGCGAACATCATACATGCATCTGCGGTTCCATGGTGGAGGCCGATGGCCATCACGCACTGAGCTGTCGGCGCTGCACAGGAAGGTTTCAGCGTCACCATGCCCTGAATGACATAGTTCGTAGAGCCCTTATATCGGCAAACGTTCCCTGCGTGCTTGAGCCTTCAGGTCTTAGTAGGTCTGATGGTAAGAGGCCGGATGGACTGACTTTGGTGCCGTGGCAAAACGGAAAGTGCCTGATCTGGGACGCAACTTGCGTCAGCACTGTCGCCGTCAGTCACCTGAGTCGCACCATGCATACTGCCTCTGCCGCTGCTGAAGACGCCTGCCTTAAAAAAAGGCTAAAGTATGCTTGCTTGGAGCGGCTTTACCATTTTGTGCCGGTAGCTGTAGTAACTCTGGGCAGTTGGGGTACGGAGGCTAAGTGTTTTGTAAGGGATTTGGGCCGTAGGCTCGAGGAGGCTACGGGTGACTCCCGGTCTAGGTCGTTCTTGGTGCAAAGGTTGGCCATCGCTATTCAGCGAGGTAATGCGGCGAGTATTATGGGCACTTTTGCACCGGGTACGATCAGGGGCGGGTTATTTATCGACATATGACATTTTTTTTTTGTCTATTTTTCAATTTATTTAGTTTGAAGATGTGAAACTAATAATTATATATTATGTATAAAAATATTATAATTAAAAATACATATGTATGTATAGATAATATATATGTATTAATTGAATTGTAATTAAATGAATTTTGTTAAAACTAAGTTTATCTGTATTAATATAACTAAGCGAAATACCACTCACTGATTAACACAATAAAACACCTACAAACTTAAAATTTGGAGGTAGGTTTCTTATAAGGTGTAGGTAGATGTCCGCTAAGAACGGATTTCACAAAACTCCACTACTATGGGGGTAAACTTACTTTCACGCGGGCGAAGCCGCTGGCAAAACCTAGTAAGTAAATATAACAAACAGTTAGTTGTGCGATACAATTAACGATATTTTAGGTCATTTTAAGTTCTTTCAAAATCGGAACTAAACGTAGTTTTTTTTTTGTTCCGTAGTGCTTATATTCTCTTTGATCGGAACTCTTTTTTAGTTGAAAATTGACTGATATTGAGGAACATCGGCATAGTCTTGTTTAAATCGTCGGCAACCTCAGAGTATGTAAGCACTACGTTTAGGCAACCTGTTATCAAGTAAAAACAATGTTTAAACTAACACATAAAATATTTAACGTACTTGTATATTAATATCAATCGATTTTCATCTGGGCAATGCAACTATGGCGAATCTTCATCGGTTTTGAGAAAACCCAATATAGAACCAATATTCTTATATTGGTACTATGTCGCACTTGAAAATGCTAAAATACTTATTTTAGCACTATAATTACCACACTTGGAAATGCTCACCAAGAAAATGGCAGCTGCCTTCAAAATATTAATTTTATATTAATTTTAATTAAAGTGTAAATAAACAAATTTCAAAAGGCGCTTTGAAATTCTTATCAAAACCATGATAAATTTCACAGAAAATTCAATTTGCCCTAGGAATGGGCTATAAGACTAACAATTTAATTATTTAACAACATTAACATTATTTTCTACTATGGTTGACATTAATAAATTCTGATTCATACACAAACTTAACCTCAAGAAGTTAAATAGTACATTGTTACCCTAGGGGTGAAAGGAACTTATTTAGTCCCGAGAAGAAGTTTGGCGACCTATTAGTTCAACAAGGTATAAGACTGGTTAAAGTGGCGTCTTCTTTTATGAAGTACAATAAAATACCTTCTCACATATTAGAACTCAATGAAACAAAATTTAATTCTTTTATTAAACGCACACTATGTAGACAGGCATATTATAACTTGGAGGATTATATTCAAGACAAAAATGCTTGGGTCAATGCTAGTCCAGCTCTACTACAGGGTGTACAAATTAATTAGTTTGGAAAATACTTTTTCGACACACTTGCTCAGAAAGTGGCTGTAATTGCACTGCACTTAGGTATATAATGGGGTTCATAACCAAACTGTGACATTTTGATTACCATTAGGTACGCACTAGTGCGGTAATGTAGTTAAAACCTTGTTGTTCTCAAAAATAGTTTTAATATAAAAAAAATAACATTAGGTAGTTGCGTTTAATAGCCTAAATAAGTCTTATTTATTTCACGCAATTTCGTGTTTAAATAAACTATTTTAAGTTTTAAAAATAAATCGTTCATTCAATAAATTATTATTGGTTTTTCTTTGTTTGAAAGCAACCTCATTGGACTATCTTTTTAAAGCAAGAGCTAGAGTTGCTAGTCTATGGCCGCCATTTTAGAAGAGCGCGCAGGAAAAAAAAATTAGAATGTGTTGCATCCGCATTCTAATGGTACTAATGAACTATCTATTCATACAAAGACATGGCTTAAAGGATTTGGTATCCAAGTCAAAAATATTAACAAAAAATACGTGAACAATATTTTTTTTTTGCCGCCATAATACAAAAAGTTCAGTTTTACGGTTTAATTATTTTACAATATAAAAATGTCTTCAGTTATTTTTCTTCACAAGTGTGTCGAAAAACGTCGTATGATACATGTGAGTATTGGTGATTACCGTCTTTGGCTCCATTAAGATCCTCGCCTTCGGCTCGGATCTCAATATCACCTCAGCGGTAATCACCAACATTACACACTTGTATCATAATGTTCTATTTTTATCTTTTTATTTAATATTAAATTATTATTGTATAATGTAGAAGCATTTGTTTTCAAACTTTGTAAATGTGAGTACCATGGAGCAATTTATGGTTTTTGGTTAATATTGGACTGGTTTGACATAAATGAGCATGGCAGTTGAGTTTGTCATTAAAGATGGGTTAATACTGATATTTGTCAGCATTAGCTACTTAATATATTTGATTTATTTATTTAATCTTCATGTACAATAGTGGAACATAGGCGGACTTAATGAAACAAGGCATTCTCTACCAGTCAACCTTTGGGTTAAAAAGACAAAACTGTGGTAGGTGTGCACAATAAATAAATAACAAATATTTCAAATATAATATAGTATCATTAAAATTAGTTACTTATAATAATAAAATAGGTACGTATATATGCTAATATTATAAACTAATAAATACTATGATATATATCAAATCATTAATAGGACTTAAATATGACAATTCTGACGAAGACGGAACTAAAGTTGAGAGCACTTCAAGTAGGAGTTCCGAATTTTACGCTTGAAGGATAATTTACTTTCAGCTTTTTTGATGTCAAGGGGAAGCATATTCCAGAGTTTTATAGAAGAGATAGTGAATGAATTAGCCATAAATCCAGTACGGTGAGAAGTAATTTGAAGTATATGTTTTTGTAAGCTCGAAGGTTGAGATTATGCGAACTGCCCAATACTTTAAAACATTTTTTTAAATAATTAGGAGCACAAGGATCGTTTAACATAGTGAACAGCGTACAGAGAGATCTGAGGGATCTGCTGTGACGGACAGGCAGCCATTTAAGCTGAGAACGGTAGCAAGAAATGTGATCAAATTTACGGAGGCCAAAAATAAAACGAATGCAGTTATTGAGAAGTCGATCCAATTTGTTTAGAAGTTCTTGGGATAGATCAGAGTAACAAACATCACCATAGTCAATCAAAGTCAATTAAAATTAAACAAGCGATTGGATCAAAGTTGTTTTAGTGCTTGAAGGAAGTAAATTTTTAAATCTATAGAGGGACCGCAGCGTAAAGGTGACTCTCTGGCTAACCTGAGCAATATGCTTATTCCAGCTTAACCTATTGTCAATACATAAGCCTAGGTCTTTAACGCGCGTCGAGAGAGGGATAACTGTATTGTCGAAAACAAGTGGCAGTAGTCGGCGGTTCCCTTCAAAATGGTTGAGCTGAGTGGTGCTGATAAACGTGTCCGCGAACGGGCACCGTCAGTTGAGACTGGTCATCTCTTAGCTGCCAGTGGTTTATTTTAATATATATATTTAGAATGTCTTTTTTTTCCTCTTTATTTTATTGACGTCAGAAAGTAGTTATTGACATTGTTCTCACATAATAGCAGCGACAAGAAACATGTACAGTACGGCCGACGCCACATACAGGTATTTGTAGGATCTACGCGGCCAAAATTATTTTAATGCTTAATTGGTATATAAATGACGTCAATAAATCAAAAACCTTTTTTTTACATTAAAAACATATATTTACTATACATAAAAATTACATAAATATGGTACAAAGAAAAATCACATTATAAAATTAAGTATTTTGACTTTCTTCGTCGCTCTCTGACGAATTTTCTGATATATTGGATTCCGCAGATACAAACATGGCCAAAGTTTCGGGCAAAAATGTTCCTGCTTTCCTTTTTTTTATAGTTCGCATGCTACTGAGCAGAGGATCTGAAGTAAGTAGAAGGCGATTAAAAATATCTTGATTACAACTTTCCCTGGAAAATTTCCTTGCAAAGTCTTGGCGGTAACATCTAAAGTGTTTATTGCGAGCCTCAGCTGCTTCCTCAGATAGTTGTCCGATTGGTAACAATGCCTTTTCGATTATGACTGCGCCATGGACTAAAATCTTGTTCATTGTTGGCGTCATAGGATGCCAATCATATAGGTTCACATAATGACGAGCACTTTCTAAAGCATATTTTTCATATTTCACAGGATCATTTTGGAACCCACTCGAAATTGCTTCTAGTATGACTTTTAGTCAAGCTTATATTTGAATATAAGCTTATAATTGATGCCAGTTATTTCTGAGGCTTATTTTGGGTTCTCGAAGAACCTTCTGCTTGTATCCTCATCATTTGTATTTCCAAAATTTGATTTGGGGAAATCTACTATTAGGCCTGTTTTGCAGCATGTAATATGATTTCCTTTTCAAAATTAGAACGAAGTTCTTAAGTCTTTCGCCTTTTGCTCCTCTCACTTGCGTCTTCAAATGACTTCGATGGTCTTCCTTGTCGCTTTTGTGAAGTTTTGGCAACAGATATTTCAAAAATACCTTCTAGCCAAGAACGTTTGTATTTCATGAATTTGTCTTTTCTATAATGAGCTTTGGACCACCTTTTTTTTTAATTTTGATTTAAAATGGGCAAAACTTTGTTTCAAATTATTAATTTGGTCTGCATTGTAATCTTCACATGATTTTAATTTGGCATCTAAATTGGGCAAGTTTTCTTTATCCATGCAGTCGAACAAGTATTGTCGGGTCACAATTCTTGCTCCTGATGTACCTCCTGAAAATAAAACAAATGATTTTAAACTTTGTTTAAAATCAACAATACATATTTCCCATTTTATAGGACATTGTACTTAATAACTTTAAGTTCCAAAAACTGTATTTATCTGGACGTTTCCGGAAGTAAATTTGGTAAGTAGTAGTTTTAAGATAAAGGATCAAGTAATAACGTGCAAAAAAAACCAAAGCCCGATCTTTCCCGATACATAAACAAAAACACTTGTAAAGAAAAAAGTATGAATAAAACCATGTAATTAAAATTAGTTTATTTATAATACAAAAAAAAAGGTAGTTTGATAATTGCTCATTACTTTGTTATTGTAGTTAATAAGTCTCTTACCTTGTCTATCAGAATCCATCACTTTAAATTTGTAAGAACAACTCAATAACATAAAAAACCACTTTAGAAATATAATGTTCAGAAAAATGCCGAGAACAGACACATGCACTTGGTGAAACGGTCAATTTCCGACTTACAACACGGGGTGGGGTTGCGCAGTAGCAGGTAAATAAAGTACGAGTATTGTGTACGAGTTCGTTAACTATTCGTGGAACCCGATTTTCCAAATTTTATTATTACTTTGTTTTTATGGCCGCGTAGATCGTGCAAATACCTGTATGTGGCGACGGATCTTGGCGCGCCCGAATTTTGCGCAAAAGGTATGTTCCTATTAGATCCTTGTAACAAATCTGGCCTGCAAAAACTTGATAAAATACAATCAAAATGTTTACGAATTATTCTCGGGGCGATGAAGTCGTCCCCAATTAATGCCATTAAGTTGAGTGTGTTGAGCCTCCCCTTTCGATTCGAAGACAATTTCTGGCAAATAGATTTTAAACTTTTGCAAAATTCTGAGCATCCCCTTCTTGGTAAGCTTCGTCGTTCTAATATTGAAGTTCCTTGTCTTCTTCGTACCTACCTTCAATTCACTCGTCTTTCTAGCCCACTTTTTCAAAACCCCATTTTATATTTGTACGCGGTGCCTTATAATGCTGTTATTTCAACCGGAGATCCTTTTGGACTTTGGAATTCACAAAAATACCTTAGAACCAAATAAGATGTTTGTCCAAAAAGTTTCCTCTAATTATAATAATTGGACTACTATATTCACTGATGCTTCCAAAGTATCTGATGATAGCCCTGTAGGAGTTGCTGTTTTGATCCCTCATACAAAAATTATTTTAAATTATAAGTGCCCTTCTGTTACATCTGTTTTTACAGGTGAATCAATTGCCATATTTGAAGCCATTTCATTTGTTATGTCTCATGAGTTAAATAACTCCATAATTTTCTCTGACTCAAAAAGTTGCCTTCAAGCCATTTTATCTAATCCTTTCAGATCTAAGTCAAGATTCCCTATAATTTTAAAAATTAGAGATTTACTATTTCAATGTCATGAACTTGGTATTAATGTTGTCATAGCTTGGTCCTAAATTGCGCTTCTCTTTTCATGAAATCATTCCTTCACATATCCCTCGTTACTTAGTCATAATCTGTGGTCATAAGATTGACTGACTGACGGACGGTTTCTGTCTGCGAAGAAATGCTTTTTTGTTCTTTAATTTAAAAATATATTTATATTCATTTTACTGTTAATTTTCGCTAAATACTATCCAGCGTTTGACGGTATATTAATAGTTCGTACGTGTTATTGGCAAAATTGTGGTGGCTCTTCCACAAAGGCCATTAATAAGGAGTTGAAGTTGACAACAAACATGTACAGTACGGCCGACGGATCTTGGCGCGCCCGAACTTTGCGCAAAAGGCTGCGCATTATGGTTTTTTGGAACAAAATGGTGGTTTGAGACGACGTGCGCGGGGCGGAGATGTCGGCTAAAATTTGACACTATGAAAACACAATCGACCGTTTATCGAATCAAATACCGTAATCGATTTGGAATTTATTGATTTTTGTTTTTAGGAGATATTGAACGAAATAGATATACAAACATAGTGAATTCTCTTTTTAGTAAACGGAATTGTAACTTTAATAATATAAAAAACTAAGTAATAAAGGTTTATTTCTTTGTTAAAATGCATGATTTAGTTAAATATCAGTTGCCTATAGGCAACTACTAGAATAACGACTATTTAAAAAATTTAAACCTCCTTAAAATATTGAATATAAATATATTTTTATAACTTGTAAGTAATTTCAATCGATTTGAACAAAAATCGATTAAACAACATCCTCAGACACGCGTAGGTATTGGACATCCCTTTATGGTTATTTCATGAAGAATATTCGGCAATGCTCGATACAATGTGTTCTCCGTCACACTTCAGCATTCCTGTCGGCTATCTCTGTCTTGTGTACAAGCGCTTAAAAAAGTTTTATTTGATTGTTCATGTTGATAATTGTTTGTTTGATAGTTGTTTGTTTGATAGTTGTTTTTATTATTAAATAATAGGAGTAAACATGTACAGGTATATAAAAAGTTACTAAAAGTACTAAGAAAATTATTCGTATCGCAGTAAAAAATAATATGCCACTAAAAATTCTTTTTACGAGTGTACATGCGCTAAAGTTCGCAGAGCCTACTTCAGGCGCGCCAAGATCCGTCGGTAGTACTGTAACCAAGATATTTGTTACACATAAAATGATTGAAAAGAGTGTCCATGGAGTTTCTTGCACATTCTTCTCCGTAGAGATCTACGCTTTGGGATGTGCAATTAGTGACAGACTGAGTCCCTATAACTCAAGTTATTACAAGTGAAGTGAAACTTCAACTGTCAACTGACAGTTGGGTGACATTCCATGTAAATAATTGAAGAAATTTAACTTCGTTCGTACTATATCAAAATTTATAACTTCTAACAGAATCATGTAATGTGATAAAAAGTGGACGTGTTTTTGCACATTATCAAAAATATTCATGCTCATGGTGCTGCCTCTAGTGACGAAAAGCCGCAGCAAATTTAAAAAATACGAAGCCGTTGCATGAAATGTTGACGGTATGGTGATTCTAGATAGCAGCACTCTCTTTGTGTTTTCGCACTGAACGCTCGAAGTGACATCTGTTACTAAATAAATACTAAAGTGACTCCTTGACCTTTCAAAAATGCCTGTAAATGGTTTCTTTGAAATAAATGCTTTGAATCCTCAATCCTGCCGCCGCTGGGATTCCGATCCCGATTTCCGGCCGCCATAAGCGCCGGCTTGCGGTTGGCGTACAATGGGTAGCACGCTGTCCGGTCCTCCGGACCGAGCCCAATTCGTCGACGACGCGTACTGTTCCCGCGCGCCTCAAGGAGCTGTCAGCAAACCGTAGAGGCCCAGCCTGCTAGCTGCAGGCAGGCAGGGTCGAAGCCTGCTGGGGTCATGGGTCAGCTTCCGAAAGGAATACCCGGCCTCGGCACGATAGGCAACGAAGGAACGGGGTAGCTTTTTAGTCAGCAAGAGTCTGACACTACTTTCCGCTCCGCCCAAGGGCGGGATTTGTCATTGGATGATTTTACCTACCATAAAAAATAAAATAAATAATCCTCAATCCTGAATCTTTTACCGGTATCGGTCTGTTTGACACAGTACGTACAATTATTAAGGTAAAATAAAACTCCAGCATTAATTCTTCATAATTATTTGTATTGTCAGTTTATGTGTAATAGTTCACAACATTTGCAGAACTAAGATATACAAATTTTATGACCAATAATATCAGTGATGACTCAAAATATTTATAAAATGTACAATATAATCTCATTCATTTGACTTACACAGTTAAATATTTACAAAATATTAGATTTGATAAAATTGTATACAGCGTCGTTACTTTTAGATTACAGTGATATAAATACATAAAAAATAAAAGTAACTAATAGATATTTACAAATTAATCAGGTCATAATTCAAGACTTCAATCTTGCTGTGTGGTTACTCGTGGATATAACTGAAACAAGCAATTCATTTATTAGTTAAATCACCAAAATTAAGTTTTAATCCAATCGGAAAGAGTTTAAACAGGCAGAATTACGTGGATTGTGAGGCAATAATTTGAGGACATACATAAAAAACAAAGTAAACTAAAAATGCTGAGTTCAGCGCCATCTAGCGAGATTACGACCATGCTCGGATCGTCGCACATGGGCCACCCGCTACAACCACAAAACTCCGTCACCGGCGAATTTCCTGTAGCTTTCAAACATTTTATATGGGCTTGCCACACGCGATTAACGCCACCGGTGGCCGCTACCATCTACAAATCATCGCTACTCGCTTCTTGTGGCCCAAACCGGTCACTAATCGCCGACATAAAACATCACTTCTTCGGAAGAGTCCATTGTGATACTGCGCGCAAGGGTTCAGTTACCTTTGCGTTCGTGGACGGCCCTAACGAATAAAGTAGTGGTGTCTCACCCCCAGCAAGTTCCTGGGCACGTAGCCCTCGGCCGCCAGCGCGTCGCGGCACCACCACCACTCGCGCTCGCTGTCGTCGCCCTTGCGCAGCACCTGCAGGCGCGCGCCCGACTCGAACGACAGCTCGTCGCTGCGAGCCGCGCTGTACGAGAACACGGCGTACACGAGGCCGTTGTTCATGATGCCGAGCTTTTCTTGTACACCTGGAACGATAATTGACGATGATTATTTATTTTTATTAATAATAACAGCTCCCGTATGGCCAATTGCATAGCAGAAGTAAATGACAAGAATGGTAGATGGTACTATAAGAATTGGTGTTGATGGTAAAAAAATTGATTAAAGCAATTTTTGTAATTTATTCTCTAAACTATCTATGTGTGGGGTACCTATGAATTGTATTATCTGGACAATAAAAAATATATATTCATAATTTTTAGAACAAAAATATTGGTGTTTAAATAATTGCTGAATATGTCTATAAAGTTTAAATCTAAATGCAAGTTATCACAATAATATAACAATTTAACAGATCCATTTTTTTTTCTATGTGCTTTGAGAAATTTCTTGGAAATAGAGATGTATAATCAACCTGGTGCAAATCCGACTATGTGGTTTAAACCCGTATTTCGTCTGTCTTGGGAACTATGGTTATAGTTCCCGCGTTTCACAAAGCAAGCGCCACCTTTCTACAGTCCTCTGAACCAATTAATAACACAAATAGCTTTTACTCACTGTAGAGATATTCGGAGCATCCATCGAAGCCCTCCTCGTCCTCTTCGCACTTCTCGGCCGCCGTCTCGTGGTCAGACAGCGTGGTTGCGAATATACACGCGCCTGAAATTATTCACAAATCAAACGTTAGATGGCGGTAGTAGTGGGGTTCATGAAAAAAAAGCCGACCTTCGCGATACTAATGAGTTAGAAGTGAGTCGGTAAAGGGTTTATTGTAACGGTTGTAAAGTACGTCTGCCAGGCAGCACCTTAGAGCTCGTTCCAACAAATGAAGATCAGCGGCAGCACGCGCACTTTCTGCATTAGTGCGGAAAACACCCCATTGCGTGCCTGTAAGCGGTGGGATAAGAGCGGGTTTCCGACTAAGTGTACTGAAAATAGTTTATCTATCAGGCGTGTGTCGACCCCGTCATCCACGACTCGTAAGTGTATTGAAAAACGTCGTTTGACACACGTGCACACTCGGCTCCATAACACACTCGCCTACGGCTCGTGCGTCCCAATGACAAACTTTCTGCACTTGTATCAAAATGTACTATTTCACCACGGAATTTACAAGATAAATTATTTAGCAAGTTGTAGGTATAATATTTAAGAGACATACCGTTATCGACGAGGAAGCGCACCATGGCTAGGTTGTTGCACGAGGCGGCGCAGTGCAGCGGCGTCCAGCCGTCCGAGTCCTGCGCGTTCACGTCGCAGCCTAGCTCCACTAGGAACCTGGAAATGTACAATAACAATATTTACTATTTATTTTTCTGATAGTGCACACTATGACACTAGCAGCTAATTAGTTAGGGCGTCTCAATGCCTCTGTTTCAAATAAATTTATATACTAGCTTTTGCCCGCGGCTTCACTCCTGCTTTTGCCCTTCTCTACCCTGCTCTACAATATAATAAATGAGCAGGTTTTGGTTTTTTATTTTTTATTCAACGGGATAAAAACTATCCTATGTCCTTCTCCTGGTTTTAAGCTATCTTCCCACCAATTTTCAGCCAAATCGGTTCAGACGTTCTTGAGTTATAAATAGTGTAACTAACACCACTTTCTTTTATATTTATAGATTATATTCCACAACTATCACACAACGTCGTTTAGTCCCAAGCTAAGCAGATCTTGTGTTATGGGTACTAGAAAACTGATAAACATACTTATATATTTCTAAATACATACATATTATAAATAAATGACACCCAGACACAGAACAAATGATCGTGCTCATCACACAAACATTTGTCCTGGGTGGGAATCGACTCACGACCTCCGCCATAGCAGTCAGGACCACTAACCACTAGACCAACAGGCCAGTCAAATAGTTTGGATTGGATATATCTAGTATATTCCATTGGTTCTTGAAGCAGTCGGGTGTGGGTGATGTCACAATACTTAAAAGCACATTCCATCCTGATAAAACATGATTCTTTATGCAGAATTTGCTTAGATTTATAGTTTAATAGCTTTTGCCAACGGCTTCGCCCGCCTGAAAGTGGTGGAGTTTGAAGTTTTTTTTTTTTGAATTATTGCTTTTTCGGCACCAACAGTTTCGTCACCCAAACTATTTTTGGTATGTTGTTTCCAGATTCGGCACCAAGCTAACATACCTATTGGTGACATAGCTTGGGTGCCTAAACTGGAATACTTTGTTTAAATTAATTTTTGGCAAGTAAACAGTAATTTTAATGAAGTTATATTACTATTTAAATACGAAGTAAATTAGAATAAAACTTACTTGACGATTTCGAAGTGCCCTGCGCAGATCGCGTTGTGTAGAGCCGTGATCCCTTCGTCATTTGCAGCGCTTGCATTCTGCACCTGAAATCAAACCATATAAAATTAGCACCTACATTAGTACATTGCAGTGGGTTTTTGTTATAATTACATAGTATAAAACGAAGTAGCTTCTCGCTGTCTGTCCCTATGTATGCTTGGATCTTTAAAACTACGCAATGGATTTTGAAGTGGCTTTTTTTAATTGATAGTGATTCAAGAGGAAGGTTTACATGCATATTATATTTAATATCACCATTGTACTCATGCGACACTGGGGCGGGTCGCTAGTTACATATACACCGTTAAATTTTGATCGTTTTAATTCCGCGAAGGGTCGATTCGTACATAAAACACTATCGATTTGTAAAGAGAAAATTAAAAAATAAAGTACTTCTTTTTAAACTAGAATTAATAACGCATGTACGAAATTAATTTCTTTAAGTAAACGTCAGCTGGGCCAGTTCAATAACCTGTAGATAGTTAGTAAAACAACGACCGACCACTACCTACAAAGTCATTGACTCGTTTACTTAAAGAAATTCATTTCGTACATGTGTATATTAATAGGAGTTTAAGAAAAAAAGCACTTAATTTTTTTATTTTATCTTTACAAATCGATAGTTTTTCATGTTCCGGATCGACCCTCCACGAGATCAAAACGATCAAAATTTAACGGTGTATACATACAGTAGTAATTAAATGAATAAAAAAAAATACTCAACATACCTGTGTTGCTGTTTTCTTAACGAGTTCCAACTCGCCTTCTAAACTAGCATCCAACAGCAGCGCGAGGGGATCGAAGCTCACTCGCCTTGCCAGCGGAGCCTTGCCGCCCTGCTTCAAGTTGCCCTTCTTCCGCCTCAGAACATTCTCAGTACCCTGAGAATCCTGACCGTTCAAATCTACCGAGCTGATCTGCTCTGTTATATCTGACACTACACCATCCTTACTATCTTCCTGACTTATTGATATGTTATTATTATTATTCAACGCTCTATCAACTTCATCCTTCTGTTTCTTTTCCTTTAGGCCATTCTCATTAGGCATGGAATCGACTAAATGATCCATTTCGGGGAATAAGAAAGCTGGTGGCATCTCTATACGCCTGTTTATACTGACACTTATACCATTCTTTGCGTTGCTAATGTTTCTAAGTTTGGGCTGTTCGCTCATCGGTGGTTTTCTTATAGTTAGAGGGCGTGCTTTGATTATCATTTCATTGCTACTTGTACTGCTGACTGACTCTTTCTGGCTTTGTTGTTCACTGTCATTGGACAGGTCTGTAGGCAAGGGTATGGTGGGCATAGGGGTGATTTCAGAGGACTGATTGTAGCCCACATCGGTGTTCACTGATTGTCTCGGTGGTGTCTGTAATGAGAAGTAATCCTGTTAAAAATATGCTGCGCAATCATTTGCAGTGATATGGTTTAGGAACAAACATAATTAGTAAGAAAACTGCATCATTTGGAAGACAACAAACCGTTAAAAATTTAGATAATGACTATGAATCTAATACTAATAATGACATCTGAGCTTGATATTATCTAGCAATGAGTGCAATTAGTACATACCTTGATAGTACGTACAAAAAAAAAAAAAAAAACATACCTTGATAGTAGGCTTTGGAGGTAGGGCCGGTTTGGGAGATTTGTCTGTACCGCTTACATCAGGCGTCGAGAGTGGCGTGCTGGCACTCTGTGGCGGTGACAACAGGATACTCTGTGACGACGCATTCTGCCCGGCGAACGAACTGCCCGTACTTGACAGTCCAGACGCCGTGTTCCTAACGATCTGGGGTTGGGAGGTCACCACATTACTAGCTACATGATTTGATGATGAAACAGTGATGCTTTGGGTTTGAACGGTCTGTGGCTGGACCGGTTGGATCTTTGTAGAGGATGTCTGGTAAATGGGTGACGGTTTCCCACTTGAGACCTGAACTGATGTGGGTGCTACACTCGATACAGGCTTCTGGAATGAATGAATGATGATGATATTTACAGGTGATGTGTGATGGTGTGCAGCAACTGATACAAGCTTTGTGTGGACACATTTAATCCTTTGAACGCAAACAACGTGTTGCTTACAAGTGACAAACATAATATAAAATATAATCTGATATAGAAAATAAGTAAAAATATTATTGAAAAGAAATTGTCTTCTCGTTTTTTTTTTTAATTGAACCAAAATTGATGAAGCTTGATGTTTGTAGTACTCATTCGGGCTTGGTATAGAGAGTATAATTCACACACTTTGCGTTTAAAGGTTTAATGGTAGTTGATGATGCATCACAAGGTGTTTAGGTATTATGTTAAATACTAATTATGTACACTAGAGAAAATAATCTACTATCTAATTTGAATTATGTTTTTTATTTTGTATGAACTGTGAAAAATTACAACAAGCTTTTGCAATGTACCCAATTAACAATTCAAAAGTAATTCTTGAGTATCTTCATGATAAAAAGTGAATGTTTTCTCTTGAGAGTAATCATACATTATTTATTTAAATAGGTTAATACCCTTCATGCAATTGCAGAATGCACTGCATGTTTGATAAAATAACTAGGTTAGTGGTTCTTTTAGTGAATTTTTTTTAGTCGAAGTATATTTAGAAACTCACCCCAAATCCAATAGAACTGCTAGCAGATGTTGTACTGGAACCCAAACTTGGTGAGCTGCCCTTCAATGCTTGTTGGCTCTTCCCGCTGCCTTTAGAAACTTCACTGCTCTGATTATTACTCTGACTTAGCCTACTCTGTGGATATGCATGGTTTTCCTTCCCTTCCTGATTACATCTACTTGAAGAATCGGATTTTTGCAACTGATATGTATTTTCTTGCTGATATGTAGTTTCCGTTTGACTTAGAGGTGTAGCTAGACTTTTATTTACAACCGATAGAGGTGTAGAATGTACAGTCATGTGATTTACGTTGATCGCATTTTTCGCGTCTTGGTTTTCGTTGTTCTTACCATTAACTTCAGGTTTTAATTTTCCGTTCGTACTCTGAGGGAATTTGGTGTTGTAAGGCAACGTTTGATACTTGGGATCTGATTTGCTTGCAGCGAACTCTGGGAGGAATTCTTGTTCGTTTATTTTCAGATCTTTGTTTGTTTGATTACTGTTAGAACTGCTGGTGCTGTTTGGACTGTACTGCGGCTGTTTTAGGTAGTCCATATATTTGTTCTGCTCGTGCATTGGTTTCTGATCGTACGCGTTGCCGATTCCTTGCTGAACGTGACTAAAGTTCTCATGTTTGTTAGGATATTGCCCCTGATAATTCTCTTGGAGCCCCTGCGAATGACTGTAGCCGTTGAACAAGGGATTTATCATTTGTTTCTGTTGCAAATAATGCGCTTCCTGCGTTAAATGACTCTGAATGTTGTCGCTTTGTGTGTGTTGTTTTAATGGCACGTTGTTTTGAATTACATTCTGCTTCATCGCCTGCAAGTTATTAAAATTTATATTAAAATTTAAAGATTTTTGACAGAAATAGACTATTGAAATTGAATAAACTTTTTTCGCGCCATGGATTTTTTTCATAGGTTTTGACTTTTCCTCTTCTTGATTTTTTGTCTCTTAACGTCAACGTCAAACTTTTAATTGCCATTATGAAAAACAGAATCGAACTGATGATAAACAATACAGATAAAAAAAATGAGTGTTATCAACTGCAAAACATAATAATGATGACGACATTTCGTTTGAACAATAATTACCTGGAAATTGGCATTATGGTTAACGCTCTGAGCATGGGGCACGTGATTATAAGGTTCGACAGCAGCAACATTTCCTCGGGCTTGTTGGTTCTTTGGTTGACTGTTTACCCCAGTGTTACCAGCAGAATAGCTGGGTAACTGTTGCAAGGGCGTGGGATTTGTCGATCTGGAAATAAGAATGGACAAGTTAAATATTTGCAATGTAGGTATTTTAATTGTTCCAATTTGACTATAAAATACCTACGCAATGTACAAAACTCAACTTTAATAATTTATTGAAATTCGACTGCTTCTAGGGTCTATTGTGCTTCCAGACTCTATTGTTCTCGCCCGACTGCGACGGAACCACATTCACCAAGGAGTTTCGGTTTTAGGAACTTGTGACGATACTGAAGTAGGTAATTCGTTGGCATAATAGGCTTAATTATTTTGTGAATGAAATTCGTAGCTTAATATCATTTTAATTTTGAATGTCAAGATAATAAATTAGCAAGAAATCAAAAATTATTAACCTCTTTTTGAATGGATGAATGTAACGGGGATTCATGCGTGATCCATATTTGTGTAAGGACCCTAATAATACTAAAGGGACATAAACATAATATTTGCATTACAATTAAAGTCATCTGAAGCCATGTAGCGTGATTCAATAGTACAGTTAATTTTTCACCTAAATAAAAGTCAGTCTACGCAGGTACCTAGCCGTCTGCCTTCCTGCCATGAAAGTAAGACCCGCAGTAGGTAACAAGTCAAGTACATACCTTTGCTGCTGTGGCTGTCGATGCGCGGCCGCCAGCTGCCTGTTCAAGGCTCTCTTTCGGAGCAATCGCGCTTGAAGCTCGGAGACGCGACGGTCGATGCTCCGCATCTCCTCCTGCCGCGCTCCCAGCGCCGCTCGCTGCGCCGACAGCCTGCCGTTCTGTTGTTCGTTCAGCTTGTTGCGGTACTGGAATTTGAAGACGGAGAAATTTTGAGTACCTACACATTAAAGTATGACTCACTAACAAGTTTGAGTAAGTTTTCCCTTTTAGTTACGGAACTCTAAAATGAGTCTATAGGTGGCATCAAGATTTATATTAAAACTTTTATAATTAATTGTTTTTATATTAAATTATGTATAAACGATGTCTAAACTGTGTTTAATGAATTTTTAGCGGGGTTTTTGCGAGTAAAATGCAGTGGCGGTTTTAATTTATTAGCAAAATGATTAACTTGTGGTTAATGTGATATAAAATTAGTTTCGTTTTGTATTTCATGGTTCTAAACAGCTGTAGAGTATGTGTAACCATTGATACAGACGCATGTTATGGTAGTATTGACTACCATAACATGCGTCGTAAATTAGAATGCTTTACATCAGTATTATAATGGAAAACAATATTACTGTGTAGTAGGTACCGGTACCGCACCAAAAATGAAATAGACATCATTCTAAGTACTTACTTTCTGTTGACACTGGCTAAAGTTGTCAAAAAAATAAGACTCGTTTTGACATGTAACTAACAAATAAACAAATAATAATAAGGTACTAATAATAAATTGCTTTATTGTTTCTTTCAGTTTCGTTCGAAATTACATTCTAGGGTCTTTATCAAATGTCAAAAAGGCCTTTAATTTTTTAACAAGTTTAAATGCACAAACCGTTTAATTAAAGTCAAGAGAAAAATATTAAAAAAAATGTATTGTATAATAAGCTGGCAATTCTAATCGACTATGGCGTCAAAATTATAAAAGCGGCAGTTTTAAAACATTTCGATAAAAGTGAGTTAAGATTAAGCAATTAAGCATGTCTATCAATACTTAAACTATTACCTATTAGATACTTGCAAAGTTATCCATAATAATGTGATAATAAAAGATGAATATACCAAGATACCTAAGTATATAAAATTCTAGCGCATGCAACTGAATATATTTCCCAAAGTTGACTTCACGCTGACTTTTATTATTTACTAAACAGTCAGGAGTAAACGGCATCCTACAGTTCATTGCAAATAAACAGGATTCAACATCATGAAAACCCATATTCGTTCCCAAACTGTTTAGATGTATAATTGTAACAAATATGGATAAATTATATCTGCAATAAAGATTTATTATTATTAAGTATTTGCATGAATTACTTTGATGATTTTTGATGATAGTTGGACCATACCACTTATCATTGGGGCATGTTTTGTTATGATGTCAAGAAGTACTTTTTTGTTTTCTAAAATTCAAAGTCATGAATATGTTATGTGCGGCGCAACGTTTAGCAGTGGGTTTATCATGCTAAATGTCTTTAAACATAGGTATGGTAGAATTTCCTATTCATAGCTAATAGCTTTTTATTTTTCCTAGACAAAGTACTGAGGCCAGCTTCGCGTGGGTTTTACAAAAATTTGAATTTCACGGTTTTTCTCTACAGCAATATACCTAAATAGATTAAGCAGTTAAAAATCGAAACCTTTGTTATGATTCACTAAATTGGTAAATAACGTATGAAAATACATTCAGTAGTTTTTGAGCTTATCGCGAACATACAGATAGAAGTGGTGGAGGACTTTGTTTTAAACAATTTGAACAATACAAATATTAAATGGCTGGATGTTGGTTAAATCGTTACCAAAAAAAAATTAATATAAAACGTACTAGCTGGCGATGCATGCAATATAATTAACTTTAATAAAAGCTTTATTTCAAAGAAATCTACTCTGACTCATTTAAAATGCGGGTAAATTGCACTGCAGTCGACAGTCGCTAGGGAAACTAGCGCGTGATATACCTTGCCACAAATAGAATATAGAAAGCAGATTCTACTTAATCGATTACCCATATTTATGGTATAAACGACTTTGGACGCATTGCCAATGGTCATGGCGACCTAATTCGCGATGCTGTTTCCGATAATTATAAAATAAATTGCGAGTTTTACGACGGATTCAATTAAGTTCGAACGGATATAGTAAAGCTCCCGGTATCGGTAATAGATATATTTTGTTCATAAATATGGTATTAAGATACCACCACCATTACGGTGACACTTTAATTACCCCCAGTTCTTAAATAAATTGCGGTAATGAGATGGAACCTGTTGCTATATACAATTAAAAAGAACATATTTATTTTAAATGGAAGCAGACCTCAGGAGTTGAGAAAAGCAATGGAAATAATGATGATGAGGAACATTGTTCAAATTAGAGATGTTACGAAGGTTCCTGAAAAATCGGATCTCCCGATTGATTTTGCGCCTCCGATTCCGATTTTAGTTTCGATAAATTTTAATCGAAAATTATATCGGAGTTACAAATTTTATACCTAAGTACTTGTCGCACGGGGAATCTTTCTCCCCATGCCTGCTGTGACTTCTGTCGACTGGGTATTCTACTCTATGTTGTGAGTTGGCTTCTTATACAGTGACTGTTTTGTTAGTGTTTCATTTAACATTTTTGACACTGCCTCCGATTCCGGTTCGGGTTCCGATAAAACAAATTCGAAAATTACGGTTCCTAATTCGGTTCCGATATAACCATTTCTGTGACATCTCTAGTTCAAATTGAATGTGTTAATACTTGCGACCCAAATAATATCAAAACCAATAAACCATAAGGCCTACAAATAATAGCTGTAATCTTTTACACACTGAGATCAGTCCAAATCATTATACCCCTGATTTATCTAACCACGAATCCATTCTTGAGCTGAATCAGTTCCATTTGAATGACTTTTTCCATGTCAACGGATTTTCTCCTTAAAATTAAGAGCAATTTGTATTTTTCGTTTCATATATAGAGTTTAACGAAAAGAAAAAGTAAACTAGTTGGAACAGTAAAAGCGATAGTTTTTACTTATTATTTTCATTTATTATAGCTTTGTTCGATGCTGTTTGAGTTATGCGGTTGGGTAAGCACCAAATCACTGGTCTGCTAAGTTACTCCGAAGCCGGACTTAGCGTTTGTGCACATGAGTAAACATGAAGTCTGTGGCTTGAATTCGCAAAGTTATGGCTCGCACAAACCAGGAATTAGGGATTATTATGCTCTAAATCAAAAATATTGTAGATACCTACTATCCGAATATGTAACAAGCAATTCTAATTTTAAAATTTTAATTTTATTACTTCATTTAATTTATTGTAGGTGTACTTGCATAAATTATTTCAACTTAATTTATAAATTATGTTTTTAATGCTGACTATATGTTTGGATTATTATATTATATGAGTCGATGATACCTACTCGAAATAAATTATAATTATTATTTAGTATTCGTTTTCTTTGGCTGTCGTTTTCAACATACCTAACGTTTTATTTTCTGTTCTGTTGTGTTTTGAGATTGTCTGTGTGGTAGGTATGTCAACATAAATATACTAACTAACTATTGAATTCAATTATTCGGATTTCATACCTGCATAGACTAGGTATGTAGATACGTCATAAATAGTTAATATTGTAAGCATGTCTTAAGTAGGTACCTAGTCAAGTTCAGTGACTGTTTAGAGTCAAGAAGTCCGAGGGCAAAATATTGAGAACAATAGGGCCACGTATCGATGATATGTGTCTGTGTGACTGTACATTCCACGTCTGGCCGCTAGGTCATCAATATAAAGTAATTATTGAACGATATCGATTGACAATTAGGTACAGTCGCGTGGGAAAATAAACAGCTGATTCCAATGGTTTTACTTTTTATTGCTTGTCCATTGCGTGATGGGTTTTTTTTTGTGCGTTTAAATGTAGGAATGCATAAAATTGCCATGATTTTTTTCTTTAGGCAGGTGAGTGTGATTGTTTGGTACTTTATTTGTGGTTGTATATGATATATTAAATATATTATTCAAAGACATTATTAGTTGAAAGCAGACCTAAATATATTCATAAAAATCTTAATCACATATTTAAGCTCCACGAAAATAATTAGAAAAGATTTTTTACACCAAATAAACAAGTTTGAAAAATCTGTCACTATAATTACGAAAGGACCTCATCAGTTCTTAAAATAGAATGACTTACGAAAATTAAGACCCCAGCAAGACTCCTTGGAGACTGAATAATATATTTGGGTCTCCAACATTTTGTAAGATACTTAAAGTACCTGGGGTGTAATTTTGAAGAGTTTCAAGTTAGTAATGGACTTGATCTATTGTGTAAGTAAAATTCACGATAAAACTATTGTTTGTAAGTAAGAAACTATATTTCAACTAATTTCAGTATAATTTATAAATACCTGAGTTTAGTGAATATTCCACAATCTAAAAGCTTATATTTAATCTCAGGTACGAGAAATAACTCTCTAGATACTAATATCTAGGGAGTATAAAATGTAAAACAATTTTATGTTTTAGTTGGTACTTACCTATCTAAAAACTAAGACAAAAACTTAATTCCTGTCAATTTGGCAAAAATTTAATAAATCCGACCATTTTGCCTACCTCGGTCTAAGTCACAATAATAAGAAATAAAATTAAATCTATTTTTTTTTCGATTAGAATTTATAATTTTAATTATTGCGTTAAACTGTTACCTACAGTTTATTTTGGGATAATCAGTAAAAACACAAGAAGAAAAAGCAGGCTTGGTTACCCGTAGATAGAATCGGAATTAAATCACAATCTCATACGATTCACGAAGAAAACTCTATTGACTCAACTAAGAAATGTGGACTCGATTTTCCTTTTCAATTCTACTGTAAACAAGTTAAATTCTATCCTTACTCATTCAATTTAAAGCTTATGGGAGTGTATTTTAAGGTAGGTAGGTAACCTGGTAATGCTATAAGAACTCATCAGACATAAGACAGGTCATTCAGTAGATTGACAACGTAAATCAAGGCAACGAGCGAATTATATAGGTGTGCGATCCTAAGTGCGGATATTAATCCAAATATCCGAATTATGCGATGAAGGGATATCATCTACAGGGACTCGGGAGGAGGTTTACTGTAATTACTGTAAACGGATATCGAGAATTATATATTTAATGGCTAGGTAAGAATATCTACCTGTAATTTAATTTTATGACTGTATGATGTTATTTCTTAGTTTTATTGTTCATAAACTAGTCTCGTAAAGCTTTGAAATTCACGCCAAGTTAATGATTATTTAATAATTACCTATGTTTATTTCGAGTGTTTAGCTTTAATAATCTGAAACTGCACAATAAAATCTAAACGATTGCAACTTAACGGAACTGGGCCATAAAATGGAAGAAAAAATCTGTAGGTAGGGATTTAAACCCAGTGAAGAACTTTATTCAAGAGTCAAAAACACTTTGATTAAATGATAAATGATATTTATTTTGCAAATAGGTTTTAAAAAACACTTTTACACGTCAATATTTTTTTTTTCGTCAGTTTAAACTAGATGAGGCCGGTGTTTCCTAGCTGACTACCCTGAGAAGAAACACCGAAACAAACTCAGGGGTCACAGTCTCTTTTAAAGTCCATATAGTAAATTTGTAATGGTCAAATCACATGAGAACTATGCAGAATTATCTAAGATGGTCTTTTGAAGAAAGAACCATTCAGATTTGAGTGGACCTGTCCAGTCAGTGCAAGCATTTGTCAGTATTCGTGTAGCTCAACTCAGGACTACTAAGGAGCTCAACAATTTGACGAACAATTCTTTGTTTATAAACGATTCTTTGTTTTTGCAATTCAAGGATAAGATACCTATTTATCACAATAAACTTTTCATTGAAATCCGAATCAAGTTGCATAAATAACATAGAATTCGAAAAAGGATAGAAAAAGGTCCAGTTTACGAAATAAACGACACAAATTGAAACGGGTACTGGCAGACTAACTTGATTTACTCTAATACCGACCTTTCGCCCTCGACCCACTTGTTGTATTAGAGGTATTACACTCACTTCACAACACTTAATTTGAACGTTCACTGGTCCATTAATAATCCACTACACTGTAAGTTTTTTTTTCTAAGGTCATCGGATGAACACTGGGCCGGTTGAATGCCGCGTCGGTAACTAAATTGTCAAATTGGACTGCATCAAAATGTTGGCATTAGACTCACTAGCGAAATTAGTCCGGTGACGTGGGTTTAGTTGTACTCGTAGTTACCTGTAGGGTTGGTGAGTTGTAATAATGTAGTTACATAATGAGAATTTTCCTGAAAACTTTTCTGGAAACTTCTTTTTAGGGGTGTTTCTTCTGCAACAAGTAGTTCACCGAACATTCTAATCCTACTAGTAATATACCAAGAATTAAAGATATTCATTATACCTTAATAAGTTTCTAACATACTAACTTCTGCTTGCGGCTGCGCGCGCGGGAAAATTAGTTTCTCCATAGAAACTGTAAGAGATGTATATTGGACAATTCTCGTAAATACGTCGACGTAGGCGAGCTAGTGCTCACCTGTGTGTCGATACGTCAGTTAACACTTTCTCCTTTTTTAGATAACAGATTTTTTTGTTTATGTAGGTACTTACTCAATCTAACTAGTCTTTATTGAACAAACGATTCCATAACTGAAAACCGTTATGTTATTTTAAGAAACAGTTCTATTTTTTTAGCCGATTTCCTTTTTGCAGCTCTAATGTTAAAGTTTAAAATACACTACTCTAGGAAAATGCGGGAACCATATTATAAAGTTCAGTAATTGAAAAACTTTCAGCACTTGATCCGACACGGTACACGCTGGTCCGGCCATGTCTCATGTCGGATCATATTGCAGCTACGTGCAGCCCACGGGGGACAGGAAATTATCATAAATAAATGAGGAACTATCATAAAAATCTATTGATTTTACCTTTCAGCTGACTTTGATAATTTTCAGAAACTATTGTTTGGTATAAAATATTAAGTACACAAACATAAAAGTATGTTTATCGGTTGTCTAGTAAGAACTCATAGCACAAACTCTGCTTAGTTTGGGACTAGATGGCGATGTGTGAAAGTTGTTGAATATTATTATTATTATAGGAAAACACCAAATTAATTTACTGGATTCGTTTCTCAAACTAATTTTGGTTATTTGTATGTATTTATCTAAGTATGTATTTATTGTTGTATTGGTTTTCTATTTGTTTGGTTTGTTTACCATAAGTTGCGCCTTTATATCTCTGCACCACCCTAGGGTCGACAGGTAGAAAGTGCCTATGGCATTAAGTCCGCCTTTGTACACTAGATAAGTAAAATCTATTAGTTTATCCTAAATTCCGAAGCTTTTAATAAGTTAGTAAATAGAAAACTCTCCTTTTCTTAGTTTAACAACTATTGTTAGATTTAGAACAAAGTTTTCCTTTAACGCAGTTACTTCACGAATTTTCCGAAGTCCTTTTATCCTTAACCAAAGCAACCCTGACTTCAACACGTATCGCCTACCTAATTACGTGTCGTACAAACATTCACACTCTATTCCCATCACAAATTAGCATCACGGTCAAAATATTATTTACATGTCCACTAAATTAATTCACAAGTAATTTATCTTGTTTGTGTTGATAAAGTGTGGTATGCATCTGTAATTACAGCTTGCTATAGTTTCGCTTAGCACAAATTTATCTGTGAATATTTCTCTGAGTCGTAATAATTTTAAATAATAGACGATCTATTAGTGCAAATTATTGCTTAGTGTTTAATTTACTATCTGATACATAAATTAGGCTTATGTTGCCTGTGCATTATCGTTTATGCAATATAAATTAGGCTTATGTTGCCTGTGAATTGTCGTATATGCAATTTAAATTACGCTTATGTTGCCTGTGCGTTGTCGTGTACCTATGCAGCATGATGAAACTCAGTAAAACCTTTACGATTTCTACCTCTTGGTTTGTTTATTGAGGGAGATCTTTAAGGTTAAGCAACGTTTGCCGGGGCTGGTCCGTGGATGGATGACCATCCATTACATAGGTACTAAGACTATTCCATGCCTTGGAAAGTACATTTAGCCTTTAGTACGCACTGTTATTTGAAAATCGGTAGTTAGAATCCATACAATCTTCAATAGGCTTGCCCATCGGTATTGTGTTACCCAGTGACTGGGTTGTGGGGTTGTGAAGATCAAACAGGCAGTCGTACCTCATAAAATACTGGTACTTGTTCGTCGTCTTTCGTACTGACTCTCATCTTTGGGACGGATCTGCCCGATACCAGCTTGATGCGCTTGAGACTATTGAGAGGCGAGCCAGGAGGATCATTGGCAATGATGCACTCATCGAGTCGAGGCTTCAAAGTCTTGAGCATCGACGCCGAGTTGCTAGCCTGTCGGTTTTCTACCAGTTACATTTCGGGGAGTGTGCGTCGGAATTGCATAGCCTAATTCCGCCTAGCCCATTCCATCATCGGACTACCAGATGTATGGCGTTGCGCCACCGGTACATGGTGGACATCCCACCTATACGCACAAAGCGTTTTGGGAACACTTTCATTATGCGTACACCTAAGATAGATAGTTGGTTTATTCTATCTGTGCAGATGTCATGGTGTACCAACTGTCAATTCAACCCGTTTATGAGATTAACTACGAGAACAAGGAGATATTTTCACCAATATTACCTTTTATTTTCCTGCTATTCCGACAGAACATACTTTATTATTTTTCTCGGTACTATAGTAGACATCGGAGGTTTTTATACATCTTCAGAAAATATTCGGAGACCAGGAGTCTTGTTAGACGCATGTCTCATTATTCCAGTTCGTCGAATTCAATATTGTTTCTTTGGCAATACATCCGAAGCAGTCGCGCGAGTTTCATGTCGTCTCATGTACGGGGACTATTCTCAATTCTCGATTTCATATAAATAGCTTGTTGCTTCTCATTTGTTTTTATAAATTGTTTTGAATAATGCTTTATGATTAGGTATTCTTTCGACGAAAATAAATTGACAGAGAAATCTATTTACGCTTTGGTTTGAAGAAGTCTGATTCTCTCCAAACAGGAAAATCAAATCGGTTTATTCATCGAGTTTCCTAGGAAAAGCAGAGCATGTTAAACTAGCCGTACTCAGTATGAAACGTGATGATAACGTGTCTATTTATAAATGATGTGACTCTTCTGATTTTAGGACACCACCTGGTTCTTTGAGCCGGATAACACTTTGAACTCATTAAATGTAGGAAGTCATCATTATTACTTGTACTAATTGTAAGTCTCCACAATTTGAAGGACTATATTTTTTTTTCTTTTTTTTAATTGATATAAACTAGTGCTTGACTGCAATCCCACCTGATGTTAAGCAGTGATGCAATCGTTGATGGTGAGGCGCACTAGTTTATTAAGAGCCTATTCACTCTAGCCTTGAAGACACCTAAATTATAATCGGACGGGAAGACCGCAGCAGGCAAACTGTTCCAGTCTCTCGATGTACGCGGTATAAACGACGAGGCAAAACGCTTAGTCCGTACCGTAGAAGTTTCAACAACATAAGGGTGGATATTCGCCGTACGCCGGGTTGTCCGATGGCGGAATTGAGATGGCGAAATTATGTCATGTAATTCCCGCGCATTCACACTCTCCAAAATGCATCCTGTAAAAAAGTATTGCTACTATTATCAGTGACAGAAATAGAAGACTCATAAACAAAATACTCATAGAATAGTCCCCCAACGATCAAGTCCAAGACGCGGGTTCAAGCGACCGAATGCCCGCAACCTAGTTGGCTGGGCACAAGCTCTACAAATATTACTGTGTCCCGTCGTCATGAGTAGCGATCTCGTTAGCTATCCGAGGCATCTCCCAGGTGAATGGGATCATCGCCTTTATTATATTGTTAGGACTGACCCGTCAGCCGCTGTGGCGCTATTGACATCAAAGAGGACGGGTTTGACACGTAAATGTTAGGTACGATAAATGAGTAAAAATAAGGTATTTGAATAGATTTTTGACAAATCATGATATAGTTTTGTCTAAAATCGGTTTTAAATAATGGCACAGCCATTTTTTGTTTAAAAGGAGGTACAATGTACCTATGTATTGAATAACAATAGCAATATGTCCACAAAAACACTCTTGGAGTAATTGTGAGTGAGTGATGTGATTAGGCTATAGCTGAGAAGCCCCATAAAAGAATGAAAATGGATTGAAAGGAAATGAAATTGCTTATTTAATGTATTTGTTAGGAATACTTTCGACGCCTGAATGTGTATGTATACGTATAAGTATATAATAATTTGCTGTACAAGAAATACACATTACCAAAACCGTTAATTACAATGTTATTATTTTATATTATTTACTTTTCAGATTATAACAAAGTGATTTTATGTTGAAAACTCTATACACAGCCGTATCGTATCAAATAGGTCGACTGTTATCGGATTAAGGTTATAAGATACTCAATAAAGGAACAATAAATCAATCACCATAACCTTTTTAAAAAAGTCGGCCTCTGTTCTATTCTTGAGTCGATTGATTGATTCGTATACTAACGTCCACCAAGATAGTAATCTATCAATGTTAGAAGAAAATGCTTTATCACTTCACGCTATTGAATACAAGGGCCTTATTTAGGTGAGACATAAAGGTAGATACCTCATCACTGGAGTGTAAGTGATGCGATCGGAATCTGAATCTTTTCAAATCTATATTCAGAGTGATAGGACACTCAAAAGCTGGGAGAATGTTCGAAAGAATTACTGTGTCCCTGGTACGCAAAAGAAAATTACTGAAGGTTGGTTTTAGTCGGTAAAAGTCTGACACGATCTCTTGCCCCACCCAAAGTTTGATGAGTTATTTGATAATTTTGCGCTTTAAAAAAAGGTACAATTATGAAAGTTGCTGACGTTAATCTAGAGTTTAGTATAACCTAATAATTTAGATCATATTACTAAAAAAATATTACTTAAAAAATGCCATGGCTGCGATGATTTTGACATCGCCAAACACTTACAAATTATAACAGCCGATAATTTGCCTTCAGGTGCACTGACTGACAAGGGCTGATATTATGACAAGGGATCTTCAGAAAGTTTATGTTTAACAAGTTGGCTTCCTGCTTCAGTTACAGGTAGATCCTGATCTGGGGGGTTTCTCCTCATTATTTCTCGTCTAAAACTGCATATTTTGAGTCAAATTTAAGATGTCTTACATATATACATAATTAACCTCATAATGGTCACAAAATCCGCAAATAGAGAAACAAATTTCGATGTTCTAGATGTATACGTAGTAAATGAAATTGGTTTTGAATCATGAAAAGACTTTGATGACCAGCTTTAGAACACTCACTAAGCTCTGTTTTGTTTATAAATTTGAAGTACTTAGATTTTTTCATAGGCACTCTATTCCATTTTAGAATACTTACAAACTTTGGCATTAAGGCCGGCCAACCCGAGGTATATTTTCATAAAATCATTTTTACGTGATTGTGATGACAAAACATCTTTTTCCATATATTTTAGATACAGAGATATCTTGTGGACATTATCTAGGCTTATATAGAAAGTATAAAACTAATCCTCGATTGATAAACCAGGTATAGATTATTTATAAAACAAATGCACGATAGGCGAGTGGGGTAGGCCCCTGAAATTCTCGATTAATAAACCAGGTATAGATTCGCGATACGGCTTAGGTCTTTTGTGGCAGAGGCGGCAAAGGTTATGTGAAAATGAAACCTGGGGCTCTGGGACGAAGGCAATGAAAGGAGCAGGGTAGGTTTTTAGTCAGTAAGAGTCTGACACTATCTCCCGCCCCATCCAAGGGTGGGATTTGTCATTTGATGATTTTACCTACCAAAAAAAAAAAAACAACATTCATGCAAAACCAAGTGAGCCTTCTAAGAGTGACTTCTTAATGTCTTTCCAAGGCCGTCTTATCCAAAACTCAAGCATGCGGTTATTATCTTCATTTATTAATTAAGATAAAACAAACCGCTGACGGAACTTTGCGTCCTTCCCCTTCAAAGAAAAGAAAAGCTATAAGTCAGTTCACAAAGCAATATAAATACATCGTTGTTCTCAATAATTTACAGACCAAATTGTTTGGACTTGTTACTAAGTTGAATGAATTGGTTAACTTTTGTAGACGTGGTGTATCTTACACCTGTTTAATATTACATTTATGGAAAATACAGAGAAGCTAATTTAACCAAGGAAAACGGAAGAGTCGTCGCTTTGGTTAAAATCTTGTTATTTGGGATATGATTAGAACCATAAGTAAATGGCTCGATAGATTCAATGGCGGAGTAATTGGCAGCTTCTGGTTAACTTGCATGCCTTAGACATGCATCTGCCATGTTATCTTTCCACCATCCATGTTTGACTGCTAGATTATACCGAAGGTATTAATGTTCGTATAATGTACCTTCATTTTACATGGAGATTTTTTAATGTTATAAAAAAATCTCGACAAAACACGGAGATACATGGTTTGTCGATGCTTAGTTAAAAAATAATCTTTTGTCAGTGGCCTTGCTCCTGTGGATGTCTATGGCCTCAGAGAAGATGAAGTTTTTTTTAAAGGCAAAACTATTTGTCTATGGCTTGCAGCGATAGTATAGCTTTCTATCAAGGAAAGAATTTTCGTAATCGGCTCAGCAAACAAAACACAAACGTATAAACTAACAACGTTAACTCTTTATAATATTAAGCAGTTTAGATAAAGTAACAACCGTGTTACGGTATTTCGGCAACATTCGAGAATATCACATCAACCCTTCTCACGGATGTCGTAAAAGCCGTCTGGATAATAATAATAGTCCAATACAAATGTAAAGATAGTGTTGTCATGCCGTGGTCCTTATTTGCCTGTTAACCGTAACAGGCATCTTGTTATGACATTATCATGTTCGGGGACTATGCCAGGAACATTTGCTCGATACACCTTCAGCTGAGCCTGGCTATATGAAGTTTGTGAATGTACCTATTCGTATCTTCACAAAACCTAGATAAAATTTTCTACTGGATGATGTAAGGCTGACTATTGAATTTCAGATTCAGGTCTGAGAAATAAAATAGAATCATCAGTCCGTAATCAAATACTAATAAAATATAATACACTATTTACTATGCCATGTATCTAGTACTTATAGAATCGTTTATTATTTTAGTAGTAGGTAATTAATTAAAACATTGCAGATCAACCTACTTTTAGGAAACAAAAATAATAAAAAATAACCCTCCTTTGGCTTTGCCGTAGTCGAGTAAAAAGCTCTAAACTAAACAACAACTAAAAACAAACTAAAATATGGCGTCAAAAAACTCGTCCACATCGCTGTCCACCCAAAAGACTAGCGGCATTGCTACGCTGTATTGAAATACTTATCCTTTGTGCCAGGTAAAAGCCAGCCCTTGGGTCACGCGAAGTGTCAATAAGACGTTTAAATAGATCTATAAACAACTTGTGAACTGAAACTCTCGGATCGTGGTATCCAATTCCCCACAATTCGAGAGTATCAACCCCAAACGGTTCGAAAACATAGGTACGAGTAATTAAGTTTATTATATTTCTGCCGCTTGAGGTTTTTTATAGCCGCAGCGCCAGCACCAGCACAACACGGCGAGCTAGGAAGATTACTTAATTTTTACGTTAAAAAGCTCACCATGCATAAACATAAAAAGGCAAACAAAAAAGGAAATAGTGTCCAGCTTACTTCAGAACTCACCATTAACTCCCGGCGCAGCTTGTCCAGCTCATGCGCGGAGGGGGGCGCGGGTTGGACTCTTCCTCTCCTCAGCTCCTCAAGCTGCCTCGTCAGCTCCTCCACTTTGGCCACCGCCACTGACAGTTCCTTCTCCTTTTCATTGAAGAGCGCTCGTATTGACTCTAGGTCGCTCGCTGAGGACAAAAGAAACAAACGATTAAGTAATTTAAAAAATAAATCAACCAAGCTGCTAAAGCATTTTTAGTTGGTTTTCTTGTTTCTTCAGTATCTGAGGTTAGGAGCTACCATGAGGGAAGCCGTTTCAAAGTCTACAAAAGGCAACTGTTAGCTTGCAATATCTCACAGTTAGAAATTAATAGCTGTCCTATCTGACTTCAATAATGTATCACACTAATATTAAAATGGCAAAAGTTTGTAAGTGTTTATGTGTGTTACGACTTCACGCTCAAACAGCTGAGCAGTGGTGCTATTCTCTAAGAAAACGCAGAGCTGCCGCAACGTCGAACATACAAATAGAATACATTGAATTAACAATTCAATATTTAGGTAAATTAGGTTGACAATCCAATGTATCCTATTTGTTTGTTCGACCTTGTGGCAGCGCTGCGTTTTCTTAGAGAATAGCATCACTGAATCGGATGAAATATTTCCTGGAGTATGTTCTCGTGGGCGCATCGTACAAGAAGATGGTAAAAAAGCAAGGTCACGACCCTCAGCATTGAAAAATATGACGCAAGGAGGAGGATGTTCTCTTGGGTCTGTTTTTTACTGTCACGCGAGTGAAGCTTCTAGTAGGAGCTATATACACACATATCACATATAAATGAAAAGAGTAAAGCTTAGGTAGTCTTAAGTGAAAATGAGAAGAGAATAAGACACGATTTGTAAAGACGAAATCCATTTTTCCAATTTCAATCAATCAACGAGTGTCCAGTTGTTCATAGGAGTCAAATTGTCGCAGTTATATATTATTATGTATAATGACAAAGGGACCCCTCGACCGCATTTAAATTGCTTATAGTTGATTATAAAATATGTAGCTACTTGAACTTATCAAAAGCTGAAAGGCGTGTCAGTCGAGGGCGGCAGGCAGACGCGCTGACGTAATGGGGGTGTGGTACTGGTAAGTATTCCATCGGAACTTCTAAATAATGCGATCGGATCGTGTTGTTGATATCAAGTATTTTGAACTAAATGAGCGCCGACTAAATTTAGGATAAATCATATCTAATTTAGGTCATATCTTCAAGGCTAAAGTGAATAGGCTCTTAATAAACTAGTGCGCTTCACCGTCAGTGATTGCATTACTGCTTACCATCAGGTGGTATCACAGTCAAGTACAGGTTTACGATAATAAATATAATTTAAAAAAACCGGGTAAGTGCGAGCCGGACTCGCGCACTGAGGGTTCCGTACATACCAAACTATGAAAACAGTTCAATTCCCGATTTGAGATACGAAGACTTTTCCGAATTGTAAAAAAAAAATTGTGACGTAACTACAAAACAGTTTTCAGATTTTTTCTTAAATTTGTGCTATCCCTTGCTTCATGACAAATTTCAGGAATCTAGGTCTACGGGAAGTACCCTATGAGTTATGATTCCCTTGAGTGTCGAATTATACGTTTTCTGCGATATAAACGGCCGTACCTTTTTTTCCCGTTAACTTAGAAGTTTGATTTTATCACAGCTTCAAGTGACTGCAGACCTGAGTATATGGTAGGTTTCAACTCGATACCTTCACGTGTTCCCGACATAAAGGGTCTTAACAGACAGACGGACAACAAAGTGATCCTTCAAGGTTTCCGCTTTATCTTTTTGAGGTACGAAACCCTAAATAAAATAATTAGATAGTTGTATTGCCCATTGTACCCTTATTTTTAATGTTTGTCCTATATTTTTTTGTTTATGCGCTGTACAATAACAATATAATAAATAAATAATACATTTTACTTCCTTATATCTACATATTGAAGAGACTACTCGTAATGTTTACGTCTTTTGCTTAATAATATTAATAAAAACACTGCTCTTCTATCTCACAATTATTGCAGCTCACATAAAGGTTAGGCAATTATTTCTAAAAAGAAGTAGAAAAACACGGAACTCCCAGAAGAGTAAAGGTTAATCAGGATTAAATGATGAAAATAAATGTATGTTGGTAAGGTTTCGGTGTTATGAAGAGGATTAAATAAGAAAATATGGCTTTCATGACACTTGGTTTTCGTTTTCATTTTGTCTATTTTACCGAAATAAATAGGTAGGTACTTAGAGCCACCCACGCCATTTTGTCTTAAGTACATGCTACGATGAATGAGTGTCATGTTTAATTAATGATTACAACAATAGGTCGTTATTTTCCCGACGACCCTAAATACGAATATGTAATTCCAATAAAAATATCCTTGTTTTGTTTGATAAAACATTTCCTGGTGGAAATTGTTTTCCTTTCTCATGAAACAATATACAAAATAACAATACCATTGTTCTATTTATGCCTCGGAAATGTGAGGGCTGAAAGCGATACGTACCTAAGAAAATATCAGTTGCCTTTCAAAAGAAGCAACTTGGAAAACACGAAATAGTGAAAATTAACATCATTTGTAGAATAACTAAATATGTCTACAAGTAATTTTTGACACTTCGCGTGACCCAAGGACTGGCTTTTACCCTGGGCAGAGAATAAGCATTGCCATACAGAGTAGCAATGCTGCCAGCCTACTTGAGTACTTTGCCAGTCGACAGCGATGTGGAAGAGTTTTTTATCGCCTTACTTGAGATTACTTTTAGTTACTTCCTAAGAGTTTTTTTTTTAATTTATGTAAATAGGATGACTTGTAATTAGTGAACGATACTTAAACACGTGATTGTAGTCATAATAACAAACAACTTTTAATATGGGACCAAAACTGAAATCGCGAAAAAAGTCAGCCAAGTTCAGTACATTTTAAATGTTTAGTAAATAAAGTACTTTTTCAGGTTAAGGAGAAAGTATTTTCACCGTCTATAAAATGCTCAAATTTTGAGACGTTAATAAAAATGGCTGAATTCTGAAAATGTGGTTATCACCTGTCACATTGAAACAATAAAAAAATGCTGAAACGTGGGTACGGATGTTGAAACGCCTAAACGTAACCCATCGTCTGTTGACATTTTCAGGTACGTCTACTTTGTGAAAATGTTTTGAAATATCGTCCGGAATATGAGACGGTGAGACTGCTAAGAATTCAGGATGAACGTTATGAAAAATCCTTTGATAATGGTTTGACGTTTACTACCTTTGCGTGGGAGTCAAATGGTGATCTTTGAGATTTATGCTCACATGTTGAATAAACCGAATATTTATTATTAGAGGCATAATTTGAAAATCTGGCTAGCTGAGGTGAGGAAACCAGTTGTTGGTTTAATGAAAGGAAGAATTTTTAGCCAACCTGTTGATGAATATACTTTTTTTGAGTTGGTACATCGACAAATAACTTCTCCAACTCTTGCTGGAGCGAGATGGAGTGCCAGTCTTTTACTGACTAGAACCCACAGTAACTCCATCGAAGAACCCGTAACTCTGGGAGGCATTGACCTTAGCGGGCCCCGTCACTCATGCTGGCAGCTCGTTGAAATGCGCATTATACCCAACGCGCCGTCGACCTAGGCCTGGTCTTTATGGGACCGTCAGGAAGTTCACGCCAACGGCGGCCGGGAATTGCCTTGTGTTGATGAAATCACTAACAACTCTTAAGTAACTACCTGCCGTCAGACTAAGTACTTGGAAACACGCCAGATACTCTCAACAACAAACTAAAAGAAACGAACCAGCTTAGTTCTAATACTGTAGCCTTAACTCCCAATGTTAGTGCTCAACTTTACGAATTGTTCACTCTAATTTATAGGCAAATAAACATTGATTTCGCTTAATAGTTACCATTAGGACAACAATAAAACTAATTTAGATCGAAATAAAGTTAACAATTGCGAAATTCTAACGTATTGAGGGGCAAAAATGCTATTTTACGTAGCGCGGGCTCAGCTGAGACACATTTAAAAGCTCCGGGAGGGAAATACCTCCGACCTTTCAATTACTGAAGACAATAAAGAGGGCTTTATCTGTATGAAGAGACCCTCTGAGTACACGACACGACGGAGCAACATAATTTTTTGGTATACCTACACTAAATACTAAAAATATCTTTTATGCGTATTTAGATAAAAGTTGTGCTTTTTGGGTGACCTGTCATTTTTGGTAGGTCATGTATAGTGAATATATATAATATATTGGTCACGAGGAAGGGCCGACTCCAAATAAATCGGATAACGTTTAACTAAAAAAATAAAAAAAAAAGAAGAGAAAAAAGATTAGAAAGAGAAAGTGGCCCTGGACTGCAGAGAATAACTGAAGGAGCACATTGAGTTTTAATCAGTAAATGCCTGACACTTCCTCTTGCTCCACCCAGAGCGAGATAAGTTATTCGATGAATTCCTACTTTAAAAAAATAAGTAAGATTGTACTTACGTACTGTAACAAGATTAATGGATTGTATGAGAAGTGATATGAAATTAAAGACAGTTAGCAATAGCGTGACGGGTGATAGGACAGAATGAAGGACTAGTGCGCCGACCCCCAGTAACTTGAGACGAGGGCAGGAAAATGATTACATTTACGTACTTTAAACTGAGGACAACCAACACCAAGACACACACAAGAGGACACCGGTGTCCGTACACCTATTGTCTTTCTATTGTGTCTCTAATTACGGTATTCAAAAGGTTAAACTGATTCTACCTACTTAATACCGAACTGAAAAAATCCTTTTCACCGCCCCACTGGAGAACCATGTTCAATAGTTGACTATGTGACAAACTCTATTAAGCGACAGCACATAGAAAAGCAAATTAAACCAGCTGAATATACGCTAATGAACTTCATACTGAATGGAGGCTAAGTAAGGCATTCAATGATCTAGCTTTGAGTTACCATATTAAGACTAAATCTAGCTCAGTAGTTTATAGGTTGCTTAGAAACTCTTAAGAGATTAGATAACATGATTAAACTTATATTAGTAAGCCATGATTTAATGAGAAACTTAATTAAGATCATTATCCGACCCAGTCTAAGAAATATAGGATCGGTATTCAATCTATTTTGAATCGTCTAAATATATGGATCCCATATAATAAGGCGCTATACTTAGGGATTAGGGATTAACTATTTCTCATACTTATGTAACTGATCTACCATTAAAATTAATTTCAGTTTCGGCGATATCTCCTTTTTCCATTACTTAAGTGTTTACAAAAATGTTTGAATGTACGTATTTGAATTACAACCCTTCTATTTCCAAACTTTTCCAGCTATGATGATTTGTTCCTTTTTTAAAACCGCTTGTCCAAATCACATCGCATCACGGTCAGTCGTACGAATGATTTGCTTACCACGTCACTACACATCAACGGTTGACTTCCCCGTCAAAGGGCCGTAACCAACCGTAAAATAAAGAGTGCAAATAATGTTATCAGTACCCACACAGCAGGAGTCTTTTCGGAATACAATAGGACATTCTAGGATTTTCATGAAGCTCCGAGAAAATTGATTTTTGTGTAGAAAGTATTGTCCTAGTCTTGTCTAGTATTGAAGTTAGGTTAGTTGTTGTTTTAGATAGAGATAGAAAATATAGTGATGCTACTTTTTTTGCTACCACGATTCGAATAATAACAGCATTTAAAAAAAGAACACTCATCTTAATTTTCAAATAAATCAAGAAACTGTTCGGTTTCATGAAAAACTTTGAAAAAGATCTAGCATTTTCGGAGATACTTGAAAAGTATACGCCTACAGATAAGCAATATAATCCACGTGCGTCTTTGTTTAAAATCAGGTAACACGATCTTAGAAGCCAGATTCCTGGAAGGAAAGCGATCGAGAACAAAAGCCTCGAAGGTAAGGTGTCGTATGGACGAATGAACGAATATTTCTCCGAAGCGAATGTATCGCGCCCCGCCCAAATTGATTTAACTACACCCCTCTAGGAACTTATTCTACTTTTAGTATCTAATGTAGGACAAGACCTTTCTCCCCTTTTTTTTCTTGAGTAACAATTTACGCGCAAAGAGTTGTTTCGCTCGTTATCACACATCAAAAATATAATGTGCTCAGTTTTAGGAAATAGTTCTTCTATCGTCTATTCGTGAGTAAAGAACTTCTTCTTCATAGGATTACGTTGAAGAGTGATCTTAAATTTATTTTATGGCTGTTTCTTTTTCCTAAACTCTGTTTATCACGTTTAAACACGCTAGGTAACTCGACAAATTAGATGTTATCATGTTATGCAGATATGTACACAGAAAGTTGATACATAGTTCATAAAAATTTCATTTAATTGTTTCTTTGTTTAATATATAGAATGGGCCAACTAAGTAAGTGTTCTCCACGCCGTTAAAGATTCCTGTGAACTATTTGTTAGAATGCCGTAATTAATAATAATAATTATAATTTGATTATTTTATATAGTGTTTTTTAATATTTTTTTAAATATTATTATTTTTATATTTTTAAATGTTTTTTTTTAAATGTTGTCTTTTTTAAGAAATATAATTTTTTTTAATTAATATGTTTGTAAGTGTACTAAAGGAAATAATAATAAAACCAACTATGAAACAAAAGTTTATACCTTAGACTAGAAAGAATATATTCCGTACCAGGTTTAAAATCGATTTATCAAAGGTCTTCTTCGAGTGGCCCGATTGCCATAGAGAACTATGAACTAGAGTGGGCTACAATCAGCTTAATGAGACGAAACTTGTAAAGTGATTAGCCACAACAGAGTGTTGGACCGCTCAACTAAAACCCACATTTGTAGGCGCGGAGCTAATGTAGGTGCGACCGCAAAAACCTCCTTGCTGACACAGACTGATGTCTAGGGACGAGAACAAATGGAACTTTCAACTTTAACAACGATTAGGTTCAATGAAAAATAGCAACATGTAAATATGGGGTACGTTTTTTGTACACATTTATTCGCCGTCAGAGTTTCAACGTTTGGTGATGGGATAAACAAAAAGTATATATGCGTGTATTAAAAAAATCGATTACAAAGCTTTGAACTGATAAAATCTGTTCTGCGAAATGAACAAAATGCTTTGAGGCAGGTCAAGTTTGTTTGGTGTCGAAAAATCATGTAGGTATAATTGGGTACAAAGTCAACATATTCTCAGGATCAAAAATATCTTATATCCTATTTGAGGACATAGTTTACCCCCACGCACGTTTGTACAATATCGATGACGAAATGTCAAATATACTAACTTTCGCCTTTGTATTCGTAATATTCGTGTGATTATAAATTTTCATTTTCAAGTATTTCACTTCCTCATACGGCTGTGTAAAATAAGTCAGGTTCATTTTTAACTTGTCATATTCCTTGACATGATACCAAACTACAAAACATATCCTACTTTCCACAATGCCATGTTTAGTATTGATTTTCCTAAGTATAGTCGATGCGTCACCGTCGTGTCATTTGAAGACTGGTACCACGCCATATTACAATAACATTGTACAAGTACCTAACCTAACGATATTTCACTTTTATAGACATCGTAAGGCTGATAACATGAAAAATTAATGTCGATAAATAAAAACCGTAAAACGGTTTTCTTGAACATCACTATGAATTGTTTATGTGTACCTGAAAGTTTTCGTTTGTGATTTTAACGGAAAATTCTCTGAAGTGATTGGGAAATAAAAGCAAAAAACTGTTGGCGCTGTGTTTGTAAGTTTCCAGAAAACTTAAGTATTTTTTTTCCAAGAACTTTTGTTTATATACTTAAGTTTAATTTTAAAACATAATTCAAGCAAGTACTTCGATTTTGAATTAAGTTGATAGGATCAAGTATGCAGAGTTACCTGAAAGACCTACTGTCTACTAATTTGAATTGCTTGCGCATTTCTCCTAGTGACCCAAAAAAAAAAAAATGGCTGGTAAGCCATGTATGGAGAACAGAATGTATAAAATATCTCGCTAATGTACGGACAGCACACAATATTAAAATATCTAAGAAAAATTGGTAAACAATAATATCCGTACCTAAATGCACCAACAAGCAATGGATATTTTTTTTTACTTTTTAAAGGCTTACGCTTGACCACTATTTCACCTGATGGAAAGCAATGTGTGGTCGACGATGTAGCACATTTTCCTAGCAATAACTTATATAGTTTGGCCTCCCTAGGTTGTATAGTTATCAGGAAACACAGACTCCATCAGGGAATTCCACTCCTGAGCTGTATGCACAATTAAAGAGTTGAAAAAAAAAAACACGAAAAACGTGTTCGTATTTCGTGTTTTTTTTTTACTCTTAGCTTGTTAGTTTGACACTCTCTGGTTACTTTGACCCATTTCTAGCCTACCTTTGTCATAATATGGATATGAAGAAAGATAGTTAAATGTGTTTTTAATCATGGCCTTTTATGTTAAGGCCTTATTTTAGTTTTTTTTTTTTTTTTAAATTGATATTCAATGCCTTCTTCCGACTCTATAGGCAAAGGTTGGAGCGAGAGAGTGCATCAGACTTTTACTGACTAGAACCCACCTGTATATCCTTCAGTGGCCATTTTTTTTTAAATTTTTTTTTTCTTGGAAAAAATCCCGTGAGCTATATGAATAGAATAAATGTTTACACGGAAAATTATATAAAAATTGTTATATTTTGTTTCAAGTTTAGAAAATATTTCGGTTTTGATAAGGCGCGGCATATAGCCATTTGATTTTCTTTAGAATACGGATGGAACATATTGTTATTACAACGAATTTTCGGTAAATCAATTTTTACCGAGAATTCGTTGTGATAACAGGAAAAAAAGTTTCACAAAAATATTGTAATCTGCTTTGATCACAGATAAAATAAAATCATTAGAAACAAATTTTTGCTTCGTTTAAATTAAACAATTTCGTATAAATAAAGATAATAAAGACCATCGATATATATGTACTCGATATATATGTACTATGCGCATAAAAACCTTACTGGTAACTTTTGGTTAACAGAAAGATGGTAAATCACTGACTAGACAGGTCCACTCAAATCCTTGTAGTTGTTTCCTCAAAACACCATCTCTGACACTATTAAGCATGGTTCTCGTATGATTTGACTATTACATACTCATATTTACTCGTACTGTATGGACTTTAAACGAGACTGACCCCTGAGTTTGTTTCGGTGTTTCTTCTCGAGGTTAGTTAGCTAAGAAACACCGGCCTTAGATGAGGCCTTAGATGAGGTTTAAACTGAAGAAAAAATCGACGTGTAAAAGTGTTTTTAAAACCTATTTACAAAACAAATTGTTGAAATGTAATATCTACAATGATTGAATAGGCATTGATTATTAATCTATACTATAATCTATGGTTTGTAAAAAAAATAAAAATTAAACTACTGCTCTCTGTGTCACTGGACCTACCGGTGTTTTATTATACAAATATCATTTACAATGCATCAAAATCATAACACAATGTAAAAAGTTAAACTTTTCTTTAGGTACTTTTATTGTTGTTCTCTATTGAACGATTTATTCCCATCGATACAAAATCAACACTTTCCTCATAGTATTCACTGGCAGATAGCATTTTATTATCATCCTAACGACGTTCATCTTCTTAGGAAAAGCTTGCCTTCTAAGTAATTGGATATTTGCTTGAATGTGAGATAAAATCGAATGCCTACTTGAATAGACCCTCTAAATCGAACAATCTGTGAGAATAGCAACGTTACCTAGCAATCGTGAGTGAATAGAGTAGACCAATACTCGATACTGATTCGTTTTTATCGATAAATAAGTCCGACATAATTATTGTTTTTATTATTCGTATCTATCTTAAATAATTACAGACTCACGGATCGGACATTGGGGTTCTGGACGGTGTCCACGTACTGGAAGACGCAGCTTTAGAATGCCTCCCACAATGTGGACCGATGACCCGGTGAGGGTCGAAGCCTAGGGATCCGAAAGATGTGAAAGGGACAGTATCGGTTGTTGGCGATACTTGGGAGAAGCCTCCGTCCAACCGTGGACATCTTATCGTCTTTGGTAAAGAAGGAACATAGGACTGGGTTTTAGTTAGTAATAGTCTGACAGGCCCTCTCGCTCCGCCCTAGACGGGGAGAAGTCACTGGATGATTTCACACCAAAAAACTATGTCACTTACACGTATTTGTAAAAAAGTGTAAAAAGAAATTACTTCTTGCTAAGTAATTTCTTATAAAGTCATTACTTGAGGTTAGAAATCATCATTAAAAATTAAATTTTTCTTAACTATAGAATACACAATTGTTACTTAAGTAGTTACTTTTACTCAAGTAATTAGTTTTACTTGTGTATAAATACGGGTGTCCGTGCTAAAGCAACATTCTACTACTGAAAGAATTTTTAAAGTTGAATCAATAGTTTTTGAGTTGACTAATTACAAACAGAAACCATTTCTCTTTATAGGTATCTAGTTTAAATCTGAGTTTTCATCGAGTAGTTTGAATAGAGTAATTAATAACCATCGTCACATTTATATAACGCGATTACTGCTAATCGTTTATATAAATAAGATATTTGACTTTGAATTCGAAATGAGTTCGTGAACGTTGTTAAACTCCTCAGTGTTTCCAAAAAGTCTTCTATTTATGAAGTCGATCCATTTTTGGTATAACATAATGACTTACTAAGTTTGAAGACTGTTATCAACTAAGTAGATACGAATTTCTAGTTCATTGTCTCTTCCACAGTAAACCTATTTTCCTGAATTTTCTTTCGTAACTTGTGCGATTATTTTTATGGTTTAGCCAAACTTAAGTATATAAAGTATTTCGGTTTTAATACAGTGCGGCATATAACGGTGACTTTGTTTTTAATTAGAATACGGATGTAACATTTAATTTTTTTACAATATTTGGCAGCGAATGTATTAAATCAGCAGTCTCGGTAAACTTCGCTGAGGTAAGTCAACTACAATAAAATTCTAAGCTCCAGTTTACATCGTAGGAACCCTGCGGACGGGGTGGGGTTTTTAGTCAGTAAGAGTCTGACAGTATCTCCTGCTCCACCCAAGGGCGGAGTTGTCATTGGATGATTTTCACCCACCATAAAAAAGTTCCAGTTTACATGTTTCAATGATTCTAAATATCGTACAATTTTATAGACACTTGAGATGCATTACACTAATTTTACATCACAATGTCCACTAGGAATCAGATCGCAAAAAGTTAAAACAGCTACTGAAATTCACTCTAAGAAAAATCCTCCATCCTCTTAAGTTATACTTAGTTAGGACTATATTACCAACATTATTTTACCCTACAATGGATTTTGAACTCATTCAATTTATTAAGTGCAGGGTTGTATTAATCAATCTAGCCTTTTCCTTTCTAACCAATGTAGCTGTGTACGGTGTACCAGTATTTTACATGGAGTAACTGCCTATCTGACCTTCACAACCCAGTAACTGAGTGATAAGATATGCCTTGGCAAAACCGGTGTTTTTTTATGGTAAGTAAAATCATCCAATGACATCCCCCGACCTTGGGCGGAGTGGGAGATAGAGTCAGACTCTTGCTGACTAAAAAACCCACCCCGTTCCTACATTGCCTTTTATACCGGGGCCGAGCCTTCCTTTCAGAAGGCGATTCTTGGCCCCAGTAGGCTTCAACCCTGCTTGCCTGCAGCCAGCAGGCTGGGCCTCTACGGTTTGCTGACAGCTCCTTGAGGCGCGCGGGAACAGTACGCGCCGTCGACGACTTGGGCTCGGTCCGGTCGGTTACCGGACGGTCGGAAAATCAAACTGTCTGTTGGCGGCTGTTATGGTTTAGTCACGAGCTCCTCGTGTTTTTGTGTCCATCATGTAAAGAACGGATACAGAAAGTATACCTTACTGAAAAGTTAACCGTATTATTTATCAGCTCCATTTTCTTTCTTCCCCACCAAACGCAGTTTAGAGTTCACAAAATATATGGTTACTATAACCATAAATAAAATAAACCAAAGTTAAGGAACACTAAAGAAAACTGTGCACTCTATCACTTGATTTTCGCTCGTAAAACGCAATCCATCTCTATCACGTCCGTAAAGGTACGCAGGAGTTGAGAAAATTGCTTTAACGGACATTTATAACCCGACAAAATTCAGAAGACGCCCCCCATTTTATCCTCGCAAGTAATCTTAATATGAACTTTATCTATTCTGAGGACAACACAAATTGTGGTTACAACACAAATTTTACGCTCCATCGGCGAATCAATGGCCCATAAAATGTTGACGTTATTTATTTAGGAGCTCGCACTTTCAATCCTATTTTATTTTATAGCCCCAGACTGGGAAGGACTCATTTGTTCTAAAAGGTTCAAGAAATTAATTTAACAAATTAATTTAAGAGTAGGTAAGCGATACATCTTGAAATTAAATAAAATCTTCTAGTGCTTAAAAAGGAAGAAAGTTTCCTAAAGAAGCTGATACTTTTTTCTTTTAGGAATTTTAATAAAATGATGGAAAAGTAAGTGTTCGAAGTATTTTTTAATCAAAATGTTTTTATTTTTCTGTCGTAAATATTGAAAAAATACGGTGACAAAGCAATTACAATTTTAATCAAAGGGACGGAGTTCATTTGAATCTGAAACAAATCATCTGGATTTTACTACTTTCATAATATAGTCGTTAAATGTTTAAGTGTGAGGCATATTGATAAACGAAGAGATGAAGAAATAAAAACGTCACAATAAATTCTCCCGGAACGAGTTATTTAATTTCGACTCCATTTTTGGATCGAGTCTATATTTTACTATGCCCAAAAATAACTTTGCTGTAAGATATTAATATCAGATTTTTAATTAAGTAATAAAACACTTATAAAATTTTACAACGTCGCGAAAGGTTCCCGAATTTGAGAGTGATCAAAGATTTATGAGCAATAAAATATCTGAATGAACTTTTTATATTTTATGTTGCCATTATTGATACATTTTCAGGAACAATGCGACCTTAAATTATTCATAAAATTTGCAAATTTGATAATGCCGAAATTGGGTAAATACATTTAAAAATTCAAAGGGTGATTTAGGCCCGGGCGGATATAAAACACACCTGGGCTACTGTAGTGTGCCGGCCCTGACAAATCAGGATGGACATTAAGCCGTCTTATTTACGCACGGGGTGGCTGACTGAACCGTGCGAATAAAACAAGAAACTTAATTAAACTTCGTCGTGATAAAACACTTTTGACAGAAAACCAATTTCATAAGTGGATATTCTTAACAATTAGGAAATGTAAATTGAATTTCACCAAGGACATATTAATTAAACATTGTTGAAATCAGATTATGTCAGGAGTGTGAAAAAGGTTTCTTTACTTCCCATAAAGTCAGCAAATACAGTACCACTGACAGTGATGTATCATCATAGAATAATCTACAGAAATACGAGACGGGCCCATTTATAGGTCACTTACACAATTTTGATATAAAACAAATTACATAATCAGGAAGACATAAAGTCTATTTCTGTATACGATGTATTTTTATTATGAAAGAAAGTAGAGCAACGTCACCATTTTCCATTGGAAACAAAGTCATAAAGACTATTTTAGAAACAAGGGTCATCTGAAAATTAAAAAGTTCACCCTCTATAAACCAAACATTTGATCCCAATTATTGAAACATTAATTGGCACGCAAATGCAAGCCGCATTGCAGTGCGGTTATGATTACTTAGTGAACCAAACTGGATTTAACTGGAATGCTTTTAATTAACGGCGATCGAAATTCGAATGCTTCTAGAACATTCTGCGATTGGCAGACGTCGCTCGAGTGCCAACTATCTAGATTATCTGTGATATGCTTAGATGGGGGACTGCTTCGAGAGGTCTCGGCATATTCGGCAGATAGGACGAATAGTTTGTGTTGGTGAACATGGACCTACAATGTGTATAAAAGTAGACTCATATTTAAATGTTTAGGTTATACAATCATATACACCGTGTTTCTATTAGGCGATGTTTAGGCTCATAAAATTCAGAACGCACTGAATTAAGATCGTAATTAAAACTAAATTTTTCCACAACAGATGAAAATTGTTTAAAAAACTAAAAAAATATCTGCTTCATTATTAAATTCCTATGATATTTTGAAAAATAAATATAACCTCTAAATACATTACAGACCGCAAAACGTTTGATATTCGTCGTTCGACATTTTTACACGAACATCTTTACATAGGGTTGTTCAACCGGCATTACAAATGTACTTCCCCAACAAAATAGCATTAGGGAGGCAAAGGAAATCCATTTAGACCTTATAAACGTCGACCCAATAAGTAGGTACATACGTAGGTATTGATATTTATCGGGCCGTGGCATTTACCGGAGTGCCAAGTTTATGAAATACCCTCAGATGATATCTATGTTTATGAGAATAGCAACTACATTCGTGCATTATTTGTGACTCTGTTTTACATAAAATATGGAAATGCTTCAGCAGCAAGGTACGTTCATAAGTGCAACGTTCCTACCACAAGACTTTAGATGGTGGGTTAGAATTGATAACTTATCAGAAAGATCATAAATTTGGAACAATATGCCTGCTGCGGTCTTCCCGACCGATTATAATTTAGATGTCATAAAGGCTAAAGTGAATAGGCTCCTAATAAACTAGTGTTCCTCACCGTCAACGATTGCTTCACTGCTTACCATTAGGTGGGATCGTAGTCAAGCACTAGTTCATATTATTGAAAAAAACTTAACATTTTAATTGTAACCTATTCATTGTCTGGACAAGGCAGTATTTTCATCAGTTGTAATGCCAAACATTCCGATCGTTCACACATCACCCAAATTCCCAAAACTAAAACACCACAAACATTTCAAAATTTTCAACCTTACCCAGAACTTAAAGGGTTGAATACATTCATCTTTGCTCCAAGTCCCAAGTCCCAACAGATAAGCGTTCAAAGATCGCATTACGTAATACAAAGCTGTGGAGTTAACCCTGTTGATTCAGACGGGACAATCGGGCCATCGCCTGGTCGCTAGGCGATAAAACGACTAGTCCCTCTTGGACTGTGAAGCCGCGATACCAACAGGATTGACATTCCTATTAACGGTTATGATTTTTGAAAATGGATTATTCTACTCTGACGTCATGTTACGGATAATTGGGTCTGTTTGTTTATATTTCGAATAAATTCAGTTTTTGTTGTTGTTTGGATATTTTGTTTGTTTATGGAAGCTGGCGTTATTTATTTTTAATTGTTTGCTGTACACAATAGTCAGATTTTATTGGAAGTGAACTTTAACCTTTTGAATACCGTAATTAGAGACACAATAGAAAGACAATAGGTGGCGGACACCGGTGTCCTCTTGGAGCTTCACAGTTTAATTTAATATTGTTTGTTTTATATTTGGTTCAGTATCAGATTTTTTTTCTCATAGGCTCAACTAAATTACTTTTCGAATTTCAATTAAATAATTCCCTAATTCTATCATTCAATTAAGTTAAACGACTAAATTACAGTTTTCTCATTAGACTACCAATTAACCGCGTGTAGACAATTAGACCGCACCTAATAACGGATACTTTTACTGTAGGCGCGGTTCCATTCGTTTAGCTTTGTTTTTCAACGAGTTTAACCTAAGTGAATCTGATTTGGTTGTTTTATATCCGAAATCGAATCCGAATTCTCAATGGGATAACTTTTTATCTAAGTAATAAAAATGGCCAATTGACAACTTTTATTTATGAAATATGTCCGCTATATGTAGATTCAAGATGCAAGTTATTTGAGTATTAAAAAAAACATATAAAAACCATATAAAATTGTCCACATATATATATATATATACATTAAATAAAAAACCCTTAAGAACTAACTAATAATAATCTAAAGTATGGCGTCAAAAAACTCCTCCGCATCGCTGTCGACTGGTAATGTACCCAAAAGGCTGCCAGCATTGCTACACTTATTCTTTGTCCAAGGTAAATGGCAAAGGGAAACGTCATTAGATATTTGACTGTTAAAAAAAATTAACCCTTATTGAGAGAACGTTTCGAGATCGAAAGTTTAAATGAAAATAGCCTTGTAATAAAAACGTGGTTTCAATTAAAATCCTTCAGAAAGAAAAGAGGAAAATTGTATTGTACAGAAATCCGTCAAACCATTCATGAGTGAAATAAAACCAATTGTGTTTAACGGAAAATGATCAATAAAATATCCCATTCATCCGATGATCCGCTTTGTAACGGGCATTAAAGGATTTCGTACATTAATTTATTCGTCTTCCTCATCGACATGCTGAGATTATTCATTCAGTATTCGTGAATCCGATTTTTCCAAGTTTCGTCATGTGCTTTAATTTACATTTAACATCATCCAATATTAACATAATTTTTTTGCGTGATTTTTTTGGCGGTGTCTGGTTTTTCCTTTCCCTCGAAAATATATTTTTATTAAAATTCGCGCTAATGACCACCTTTTTTGGGTATTTTTGTAAGCCAACTGAATTTTCTTCTCTTATTTTTACTACCGAAAATATTACGTATTAATATTTCCTGTGGAAAAATGAAACGGTAAACCTTTTTAGATAAATAAACACACAAACAATACCAGTCTATATTTTTGAGTTGCCATTAATAATAATCAGCATCGTTTGAAATAGTGCATCGTATCATTTCATTCAATGCTGCAAGTCCAATGTCAGATTGGTCGTCTGCACTCTAAATAGAATGCTCTTGATCCAATAATGTGACCCATTTACACCGGTCCGCTTGGGCGTGAGTTTGTAATTATTCTAAATATATATCTAATTTTAGTAAGGCAAAATTTACTTAAATGCTCGTACGAGCTTTCTGTTATCAGATCAATGACGTAAATCAATGGGTCATATTATTTTGTTGAGAATATTTCTGATATCACACAACAAAAACCTGAAGACAGAAGATACCCTAACATTCACTATTTGCTTTCAAAATACGTGTTATCATAGTAAACAGCTAGAAGACAGAAACCGTATCCTTAAGATTTCATATTGGGATTTGGTCGATAAGAAGATATGGAGTAAAATATTGACATACAAAACTACGGTTAAGTTACACAAGAAATCGTTTTGAGTAACTTTTCAAAGAGAAATCCATTTTTGTCACATTTTTGTGAAAGTACATTTTTAAGTAGATAAGTAAAATTGGAAAAAGTCAATCCATTCCCGGAACTGGCGTATTACAAATGTAAATTGCAACACAGACATGCATATTTAATCTGAATTGGAGCATGCTTCATTTGACTTCTTTCTGTTTCAGGAGCTGCATGAAACTCATTACAATGTTCAATGAAATTGTGGAAATACAACGGGGAAAACAATTCCATTTTGAGTTTTATTGTAAATACGGAATTAGTGTGCAAAATGTACTGAATGGCAAAAAACACAAAGCCCTCCCCTTAACGTTCGAGAAAAAAAAACTGAAAAGTGTGAGTCGAATTCGCGCACTGAGGGTTTCGTACAAACTTACTTATGTGAGCAGTTCAATTTCAGAATGGAGTCTCGAAGATTTTTGCAAAAATGTTTTTTTTTTGACGTAACAACAACTTTATAGTTTTCTGTACGATCTTCCTTCATGGCAAATTTTAGGATTCTGAATCAATGTGAAGTACCTACCATATGAATTTTGATTCCCTTGAGAGTGTTGAACTATACGTTTTTTACGGCATAAACGACCGTACCCTTTTTTTCTTTCACTGAGAAGTTTGATTTTTTCATAGCTTCAAGAAACTGCAGATATGTTTATAAGTGGTCTTAATTTCAACTCGATAACTCTACGCATTTCCGAGATAAAAGGTCTTTATAGACAGACAGACGGGCAAGAAAGTGATCCTATAAAGGTTCTGTTTTTCTTTTTGAGGTACGAAACCCTAAAAACGTAAGAATTCAGAACCTCTGATGAGGAAACCCCTTAAAAAAACTTTCCAACTAATCCAAATTCACTTCTCTCCTCATTTAAACTCATTCAACGAACTCCTTCGTAAATCACGGTGCTTTTAATTCCTTTATTATTTCATACAGTAAAAATTTACCCTTAAATGGAACATTGTTGAAACGATTGCATGGAAGTTTTCTAGTTAACCTTAACAAACAAGTCTTTGGCAAGGCATCGATCGCTGTTCGTCTTATAAGGGGCCACTCATAAATTACGGCACAGAAATTTCATTGTATTGCATTGCATTGCATCAGCTTTATAATGTTCTTACTGCTGGGATTCAGGCCTCTTCTCTAGGAGAGGGAATGGGCCGTAATCCACCACGCGGGCCTAGTGCGGATTGGTGGATATTACATGTCCTCGAATTTTTGGTTCTAGGACATGCCGGTTTCCTCACGATGTTTTCCTTACCGTTTTTGAGAGCAGAGGTGATGAAATAAATTACACAAAGTAATGCACCTGGCTGGGTTTGAACCTCCGACCTACAACTCGTAAGCCGGGGCCGTTACCACTCGTCTACCACTGCACTTGCACTGTACAGAAATTTCACGTTTTTTTTATTGTTGATAGGTTCTCGCTTGACCATTATCTAGCGTCTCACTTGATGTAAAACCATCATTGTTTTCCATCAGGCGCGCTTTTCTGGAAGTAATCTATTCACTCTTGACTTAAAAACTCTCCAGTTTATCTATGTTTCCATCTATCAAGAAACATAGACACCGGTAGGAAACGCAATTTTACATTTAGAAAGGATTAAAATAACCTTCCGATATTAATTTTCGAACTAGTCAAAAAACAATTTAAGATAAAAATTTCACATTTTGATACTTAAATACTGATTTTAAAATGTGATGTCACAAACCTTATGATTCTTCCCTTGTCATACAATGACACACTTTGTCGACTCCCTCCCCTCCCCTTAAAGTGTGACATAATCTATGGATAGGCCCTGATGAATGAACAGTTATTGATTATATTCTACTAACGTTGTTTGTATTTGTAGTGCATCGGTACTTTTGACCTCGTCGAATTTGACGGGTTGGTTTGAAAAGTAATTTTTAGATCTAAATATATAGAATGCTTGAATGAGGTGTAGAATACATACCACATTACAGTATTGATATTGTTGAAGAAATCTGATCTTAGATTTTCACCATTTTATTTTTTTCCTTTAATATACGTGCTAGATTTCGACACACTAAGTATATTAGTAAGAGTCCTGTTTATTCAAAACAAAATAATAGTTTTAAAGCCTTTAAAGCAAGAGTGAACAGGCATATGCTAGGCTCGCATCCATTGCTTTTCATCACGTAAGATCAAAGTCAAAAACTGGATCATCACGAAACAAAAATGGAGAATAAAACTATTTGATTTGACAATAATGTTACTTATAACCACTTTTTGTTTTAGGTCCGCTCCGAGTGAAGGGAGAGGGAGTCTTAGACTTGTTTGACTAAAAACCCATTCGTGTTCTTTTTCCTTTAGTTTTTCTTTGCATTCCTGGACTGCGGTGACTCTTTTGAAAAATCTAAGAATGACCTAAAACAACTGCATCCACTTATTTATTATTTATTAAATGCTTTATGTATACAAAAGTACAGAGATGGACTTAATGCCTTAGGCATTTTTTTCCAGTCAACACACTCACAGTCACTCAATCACACGGTCAGTCACTCACCAGTCAGTCACTTATACTGCACTTAAAAATTAAAGTGTTTCAAATTATACAAACAAAGAGTTTATAACCTTTTCCGATGAAAAAATGTTGTGTCCGCAAAACAAAGTGGCCGCGCGAATTGTCGATGCGTTTTGCGAAACATAAAAAACGTTTTAGGTTATTGGATCGGCTCTCGGAACTACAAATACGTGTAACTTTCAAAAAGCAAAAGCAATTTAAAAATATTTTGTTGGTATCCATGGCTGGCTTTTATTATTTGAAGTAGAGTTAGTGAAATTGTTCTCCAACCACCATGTAAACTGTGTTAAGGCAAAAAGTAGTATCAGAATTTTTTGGCAAATCTTTTTTTTAAATCGAAAACGATCGCACTTACACAAGAACTATTTGAAAAACATGTACATATATAAAAAAAAACCTTGTGCTAAGCCGATATTTTTTAAACATTGGAGAGCGACTATGTGGGCGATGATGGAGCTAGCTTTACTATAAATAGCCTATTGTCTTTTGACATAAAGATCACCAGGTTGTATCTATCAGGAAACAGACTCAAGCAGGGAATTCGACTCCTTATCTGGAATGGATCTTAATGAAATTTAACTTGGAGCATAGTTTAAAACATGGTAAAGGATTTGAGATACTTTTTATCAAAATCGAGGTCGTTGAGGCCGCGGATAGAAGCTTTTATTTTTTTCTCGAAACTCTCTGTAATTGAGTTACCGCTTTGTGACTTCGTAGGGCAGTATACGCCAATAATTATTTAAGTATCTAATAATAAGCAAGCTTATTGCCAATTTGCCAGTAATCGCCCTCATTTCCAGACTTCGGTCAGCTATCGACACTTTTCCGAAGGGAAACACATTGCCCATTGCTTGATACAACGGGAACGTTGCCTGGCCTTGAAATAAAAAAATACCTAATATGTCTAGACGACAAGGCTGGTCTGTAAACGAGAATATTTCTAAAAATAAGTCTTAGAAGTTGTAATATGCCGCGTTTTGCTTGTAGACTGGTTATTTCTCTTGTTTTATTATTCCTTCGATGAAAATTTTCTACACAGCTCCAAGGCAAACATTTAGATAGGTACTCATCTTGTTTGAAGCGACTAAAATTTAAATTAGAATAGAATTAGGGAAAAAAGTTTCTTGACCATATATATATTTAGGTAATAAATTAAGTTCACATTAACACCAACTCAAATCAAAATTATAGGCAGTAACTATTAATTGAGTTTAATAACCCGTTAATACGTCAATATTATTCAATGGCTCCGTTCAATTGGCTTATAATGTAATATCGCACGACTGTTGACACTATCTCCACGAAGTATTCTTAAGTGAAATACATTTGCATAAATTAAGGGAGACAAGGAATCAACATTATTTACAGAGTATTTTAATACCGTGAAATATCGTACAGAGAATTACGCACCTACTGATTTAAGTATAACAAATGTTACATTCGCAAAAGGCAACCCTACTTCTCATATGCCTCATTTGTAAGGATTGTGAGCCACAGTTCGTAGAAAAAAGGACTTAAGCATGAGGAAAATCAGAACAGTTTTCCCCGACCAATAATGTTGCATAAGAAATTATTTGTGAAAGAAATCTGTACATAATAACGGCTGTTAGAACCATTTTGTATCTGATTTACGATTGTGGGTAAAGTAACTTTTACGTAAAAAAAGATCAATTCAAGAAAAACTGAACCATAACAATATTTATTAAGTACGATAAGAGCAGTGATGGCCGAGTGGTAACGGCCCTGACTTACGAGTTGTAGGTCGCGGGTTTAAATTTCAAACCCAGCCAGGCGCATTACTTTGTGTAATTTATTTCATCACCACTGCTCTCAAAACCGCGAAGGAAAACATCGTGAGGAAACCGGCATGTCCTACAAAAATTCGAAGGCATGTGACATTCACCAACCCGCACTGGCCCACGTGGTGCACAACGGCCCATTCCCTATCTTAGGGAGGAGGAATGAGTCCCAGCAGTGGGAACATTAAAATGCTGTTTATGTTATACAATGCTTTAAGCTAAGTACGATATTCGCTTGCCTGTGTTATAGTATCTTTTTCGTAAGATAAAGTATAACTGAAGAAAATTGTAAGCAAAACTGAATTATGATAGTACTTACTAAGTGCGATATTCGCTTGTTTGTTTCTGTCGAGCTGCCCGCGTAGCGCTCGTAACCGTCGTAGCTTCAACTCCTGCGCCTCTACGCGTTCTCGTAGCCGCCGTAGCCGCTCACCTTCGACCGCCACCTACGAACAAACGCAATAAATTACAAACATTAAAAAGTTAATCAAACTACGCTTGCGAATAAAAGTATGGTCTCGACAGTTTTTAACGAATTTTCCGCCCATTATTTAAATAACTTAGTTTTTAGCTTATTGTTCAAAACAATTTATATTTATTTATAAATAGCTTGTTGTGTTTCCATTTAAAACAATGTTCCATTAATTAAACGATATTAAATAGTAAAGTACATCGATGAAGACAAAGGCAAATTAAATTCAAAGGGAGAATTTTAATGGATATAAAATTAGATCTGTATAAAGTCAGTAGCGTAATGTCGTTTATTTTATAGGCTTACTTATTGCGTGCGAAGAGTTTATTTTTAAGGCGGTGATAAATATCGCATTAGGTTAAGGCGCGTCCGGCCCGCCCCGGGGAGATTTATTAAGAACGGGGTTTTCTTTTTCTTTTTTCTCTAATCTGTTCACAATTTCTCCAAAAGATTCCGGGACGTGTTTATCCACGATAACTCAGTTGGTATTTAAGTATTTAATGTCATAATAAATATGCTAAATAGATAAGATTATTTTCCGTAATAATATTTGAGGCTAACGGAAAGCGTCTGCGATGAGGCATCTTTATGTATGTTTTAATTTTTTTGTTAGCATTGGCCGTTTTGTTTTCTGCTTGAAAAAAATGCTTTTTTTTTCAATATCATTTCTGTGGAATATCCAAACATAATTTTATTGTTTTAGGGATTAAAATGCCACACAGCGATAGTGTAACATTTTACCAGAATTTTCATAATGAGACTAACTTCTGCCAGCGGCTTTGCCCGCGTAAAAATAGATTTCTCCATACAAATTTTGGGCTCCCGTTGCTCATCTCCGTTCTCTTAGGGGGTAAATGCTTTCTAGTTGCTCGCCTACGTCATAGAAGGAAATCTTGTGCAAATTTCACGCTTCTAGGTCTTGTGGTTTCGGTTGTATGGTGTGGTTGTTGTTGATGCTTTCTCTTTTATATACCTACTTTTGTTTCCACCATTCTGTTTGTTTTTTATATTGTTTGTAAAATTCTATGTGAGAGAAGAACAATAAACTTTATTATTCTGCCAGCGGTTTCGTCCGCATAAAAATTGGTTTCTCCATACAAATTTCCAACGCCCGTTTTAACCATTTCAGGGATGGAATTTCGTGAAATTCGTCCTTAGCGGATGTCTACATTTTATAAGGAACCTACCTGCCAAATTTCAAGTTTGTAGGTGTTATAGTTTCTGAGATTTCGTGATTAATCAGTGAGTGGTATTTCACTTTTATATATATGTATAGATGTACCTATTTCTAGAGATCACCCTTCCCAAAACTATGTTACCTTTTAATAACATTAAAAAGAATCGGTATTAATCAAGCAAAGTATGGATATCTAAATAACAGGGCTAGCCTTAATAAGCCTTATCATTGATAGAAATAAGAGACGTGTTACAGTGCAGAGTATCTCTCATTTGATTTAATCAATAAAATACTTACAAACGATAAATAAGCCCGTAATGTTTATTTTCTGTCAGATTGAATCATTTTTCGGTCGTAATGAACGCCTCGTTTGATTTTATCAATATGGCACTTTATCAGTATAATACTTTTCGGGTAATAATTGTTGGTTTATTAGAATGGGCATGATATTATAGTATTTCTTATGATTGTTTTTCTCATGATTCTTACAAAATTTAACTGCACTTCAGCATGGGAATTCCCTTAAATGATTCAACAAAATTGTTTATTTCTGTTCATTTCCACATTAAATATTGTATGTTTTGTTTTTTGCAGACCTTCATATATATCCTTTAAAAAAATCAATGCTGTTTCAATATGTACATAATGTTTTTTTTTTATTTTATTTGTAATCATCATTATATAACTACTTATAAATATATCTAAACTAATAAATATTATATTTTAATTATTAACTATAATTATAGTCAACCTAACTACGTACATAAACACGACTAGTTTCTGCCAGCGGCTATAGCCACGTAGGGTTACCAGGGCTAAAGAATAAAAATCCGGCCTTTTGTTGAAAATAAATCTCAATAATTTATAATTAGGTTTTATTATCTTCAATTATAGTTTTTCATAAATAATATTTTCTCCACTAGCTACAGCTTTCAAAATGCTTGTTTTCAAGGAAATTTCACTATGAAATAGCTTGCGCGCGGGAATCCCCACCGTAATTGAAACAAATGCGCAAGGAGACTACCGCGTGCGCTAGAAGCGTGGGTGGTCATACTGATTTGTATCTATGATTTTATTGTTAGATAAAAATCCGACGATCATATTTGGGCAAATCCAACGTCCAGTCTAAACTCTTATAATCCGGTCGAGACCAGATTTATCCGGCCAAATGGTAATCCTACACCCGCGTGAAAGTAGGTTTTTCCATACAAACTTTAGATCTTCATAGGTCTTTTAGGGGGTGAATTTTTGAAAATCTCTTAGTGCTCGCTTTCGTCATAAAAGGAAACCTTGGGCAAAATTTCATGCTCCTAGTCTAAGTAGTTTTAGCGGTTGATGTGTCATTCAGTCAGTTTATTCTACTATATAAATATTTAGTTTGTTAATCTCCAAAACTAAGTAAACAACCGTACCTCGAACTTAATGATATTTCAATTCTTACCTCTCCAATCTTAAACTGCCAGAGTTAATTACGCAAGGAAAACAAACCCGACTCGAATTATAAATAACACAGTTATGATTACTCAAAAGCAATCTAAAAACTTTGACGTACTAACTCGTAACAGAGAACAAAGACTTTTCGCTCCATTTACTTTTCCTGTTTCTCTTGCTTTATTATAAATCTTTTGTTTTTTATTACGGATTTCTGAAACCCTTTTTAAAAATTCACACCTTCCCTTTTCATACGTGTCACCCTTTGTCAAGACCAGTTATAAATACAGTCTGAGCCCATTTTATTGTTATTCATGAAGAATAACAATGAGAACCATTTCACATATAAATGCAGTACATACTACGTACCTACGGTCTTAATTAAAAATTAAATAAAAGCAAGGGAACAAAAACTTCAAAGAATTCGGAACAAAGTAGGAATTTTTCAACAGCCCTGGAATTTTATTACTGCATTAAAATTACGTCTAGATAAAAGCTTCAATCTATTATTGAACCTTAAAACTCTTATAAAAGTGAGCTTAGGTAGCTTACTTTTATAAGGTTTGTAAACTCAATATGGAAAAAGAGAGCGTATAAACGAGAGGTAGATTTAATATGTACTAAGTTAAGATTTCTGGTGGAAGGTGGCATAGATCCATGTCTGTGTCATCCGAAATATATTTATTATTAAGCTTTAAAAACCTTATAAAAGTAAACTTATGTAGAAAGAGACGTCGTTCAAAGAGTTATCTTTAATAAGCAATAAACTAAGTGTAAAATACATAGAAACTGCAGAAAAACTACATAAAGTGTGTGTAGCTCATAATTGTCACCTTGAAGTTGCAAGGCTGTATAGTCAAAACATTTGGGGCATTAATGGGTACTTAAGGTACATATTTGTAAAGCATAATATAGACGTACGTTTATCAGATGCCCCGCGGAGGTCGCAGTGGGTCGAGAGCAGTGCTATGAGTGGATTGTTTGCAATCCCTGTCAATAATAAGCTGTGCTCTATTGACTGTGCTAAGCATGCTATAATGCGCATCTACGAAATATTATTGTCCAAATAAAATGTATAGTCGCTACATAGCTGGGGTCTATTTTTAATTCGATTATAAAAAGATTCAACATAGGTAGATTTTAATGTCGCTGGAGTCCGATGGATGCGAGATGCACAGGACCGGCCATTGTGGCGACGCTTGGGGGAGGCCTATGTCCAACAGTGGACGTCTTTTGGCTGAAATGATGATGATGATGAGAATTTAATGTAGAGATTTTTTTTCATTTTGACAGACTACATAATGAGATGGAATAATGAAAAATAGACATTTATATATATATGTTGCAGATTTTAGTAGTATGTCTTTTTACCAGGTAGGTCTATCTAGTATGTCTCTGTATGTCTCAAAAGGTCCATTATATGGAGCTTTTGAGACATACAAATTGGTGTATGTCTTAAAATTGGTGTATGTTTGAGACATACACCAATTTGTGTAGCCGTTTCTCAGTTTTGACATTTGGGATCAACGGCATGACGTGCTTTCCGAGGCAGTCTAGTCAGAATTCATGAATAATCATGACACATTCAGACTATATAGTTCCCACTACATCACATAGTTTTCCTTTCCTTTAGGTGGAAGTGGCCTTGGCTATAATGTTTGAGCTGCAAAATGTAAATGGTAATCGCATTGTTATAATGACTACTCAGTCTTGCAGCTTTAATATCAACTTCTTCCACTACAAATGTGGTCACCCATCTACAAGACTGAAGTGTTGCTTAACCTTAGATGTCCACTCGTGAAGCTACTACTATTATTACTAAGCCGTGGCTTAATAGTAGTAGTAGAAGTTCACGAACTTCTCATTCATACATAAACAGACTTAACTTCATAAAAATTAAATTTGTAACATTTAAAAAACTTAGTCACGGTTTGAGGTATGTAGCGACCTCTAGTTGCGCATAATGTCACTAAATGCAATGTCACAAACAGTTCTGACTGAGGCCCGTCAGATGGCGCCACGATTTAATCGATATATTTAGTTTTTCTTTTGTTTCGATTATTAAGTTTTAATATTTAAATACATTAATTATAACCTTATTAATTACTATTTACTAAATTTAATATAACTAAATAGTAACAATCGAATAGGCAATATCGATTGAAGCTGTAGCCTATTAAAATGACAGATTTGACAAGATGGGTGTGGTCATTCTTTTTTCATTTCGTGGCTAGCCTGAAGTACACGAGAATATAAGAGTTTTTTAATTTAAAACACGAAAGATGTCGAGAACTAGACGTGGAAACAGCGTTAAACCTAAGATGATATTCCCCCGATTGTGGTAAACATTTTTAGATGAAATTGATGAATATTATCATAGCGTAATACATGTGCATCAGTATTCCTCAACATGTGAATTTTCATTGACAGGGTTCAAGATATCATTTTATTATTTTAGTCTACCATATCCCATGGATATGTATTAAGAAGAAAAATAGTCTCCCAATATAATACCAATAATATATGTATAAAATATGAAGCTCTAAACTCTGCACATGATTCGTTGACGAACAATCTCACATGGACAGCTAGGCGAAAGTTCCTGAATACAGCGTATGGCTTTGGATCTTGGAGGAACTGCATTGGATGACGGTACTGGCTGTGAGGACTACACTGAATGGTCATAATTGAGGTTAATGTATTACCACTCCATGTAAGTTACTTTATTCTAACCTTACCATATATGTTCCTGTCACGGGCTGTAACTAGTGTAGCTATTTAATTATTAAATATATATTGTGGAGACAAGTTATATCTTTTATTCCAGTCAACACCTCATGCGAAATACACCCTTTAGTCTCATGCAAACTACCGCTGGGTAAGTCGGTGGTAAGGTCAAAAACCCAACCTTACAAATTATACCTAAATATAGCGCCACTTTTTGTAGTAAGAAAACAGCGTAAATTTGACCAAATTGGAGTCACAATAGTGAGTGAAAAAACACGTCAGAAGAGCAAAATAAATCATACGCACATGTTTAATAATGTTCCAGAAGAGACATGATTTCCCGATGTCGTGTCGCGAACGAAACAAAAAGCAAAATAAAAAGACAATAAGCGATTTATGATTTCGAAAGTCAGCGTTTGACTGAATAACATCAGAAATAAATTAAAGCGCAAAAGGTAGAGTACACTAGATATTTCTGGGACTTCGCAAAGAGAAAAAAAAAAGCTTTTGATCCGTCGGGGTTGATTAATCATAGCGAGTGTTCATCTTTTTCGTAAATTCTAAAAATACGTTTGATACTTTTTGAGCTTCAGAAAATCTGGAAAGCTGAGTGAAAAAAAGTAGTCTAATTGAATGAACGTTTGGAGAGCTTTGGTGAAACAATACGAAGTTTATTGCGTTGTTCGGAGGGGCCAGGTTTTTCTTTCTCTTGGGTTAGGGTATCGAATCAAACGGTGAACGGTGAATGGAACGGAACAGTAGGTATAAGTGTATTTAAAGAACTAGGGAGGGTGTGATACGTGAATTGGTTTTAAATCTTCAAAATAATGTACGAAATTTTTTTGTTATTTCTTTTTTTATTGTCTGAAGAATAAAGCCACAGTATTTTTTTGGGATTTGTGCTTTCAGAGATTTCTTGTATTCAAATCTTGATAGGTTAGATCATAAACTTATAATTCCTTTTAATTAACTTGTACATATTCCATTTATAACTTCTTTTATGCAACTTTTATTTTTTACCGACTTCGAAAAGGAGGAGGTTCTATGTTCGCATTTATGTATTTATTTTTTTGATTTGGTAATGGAACCGAACGCTGGAAGGTATCTATTTAAGTTTGGCTGACGGCTACCTACTAAAGTAACTAAAAAGTGTGACTTAAAAAACTTTTTACATAAAAAATTTATCGGACTTCAATGTAAAAAAGCACAAAAAGTGCAAAAAAGTTTTTTGCGTTTTTTTTTTTACATTGAAGTCGGTTATATTTTATTTGTAAAAGTTTTTTTATTGAATCAAAACGCGTTTTATTCGTATTATAAACTTATTTATGTCAGTAGTTGTAACTAAAGCAATAGAAAAAAAAAGTAAACGTATTCTTTTGACACAATTTCGTAATTTATTCAATAAACTGCCGACCTCCTTGTCATCTCGGCGATCTAGTAACGATTCCCGTTGAGACTGGAGACTGTTAAGTCTCTCCAGAACCGAGTCTTACTTACAAATTGAATCTGTCATTATATCCCAACAGAAATAGATACTCTTCTTACAAGAGTTGGTTGCCTGAAATACACGAAAAAGGGGCTGTTATACGCGAACTTTTCATTTGGGAACTAGTAAGAAATAGTTTTTGAGTGGCGAAACCGCTTATCCTAGGATCGACCTTAATTCTTGTGAGTGAACAAACTGAGTGATCAATTGATTTGATCAATTCAGTGATCAATTGATCACGGACATAGGTACTTACTGTTATAATGCTCTTCTTCTTGACTGGCTATCATATAATTTGGGCCCATTATGGGGCCGAATTTATAGCGGCATTAGTAACGTTCATTAGGTTCTCAGAGGGTGTACGGAAAATTAGGGCACATATGTGTCATATTCCGGACGAGAGCACCGTGAGTTATAAAGAAAATCACAGAAGCATAATATATTGGCGGGAAGCCTTACGGACATTATCGCACGACCTTCTGCCTGCCCATAATTTAATAAAAGTAGATACTAATATGACCTTGCGTACAGACTTGGACCGCTTATTCAATATCCTCTCCCATACGTCTTCTAGGAACCTTCGTCATTAATTTAAGTACCGTCGCTTTTCTGTGATATTCTGGACTATAATAATATATTGTTTTTGAATTAATAATAATTTTGGCAGAAATTTTATCAGCGTTGTAATGTATATAGGCATAATCGAGAGCAAAGTCTAGAGAAAGGAATGATGAAGCGTTGGCGAGCAAAATACATTACAATAAGGCCGTGTCTACGGAGACGCGGCGCGTTGGGCGTTTCGTCGTGCAGGAGCGAGCTGCGTCATCGCTCGCGCAAAAACAAACATTATGGCAATGTACGACGGACCGCCCCACGCGCCGCGCAACGCACCGCGTCTCCGTAATCGAGTACTAATACGGATATTACAAACGCGTATGTGTTACTATGTTGGTGTACAATAAAGTTTATTTAAATTTATAATATACTTGTTAACAAAATAGATTTAAGTTTGCCTTTCACCTTTAACTTCAAACTTTAACTTTAGGGCTTATTGTCATGAAAATAACTTGCAAACACAAAAACAATTCAACAATGTTATTTCAGGTCTAAAAGCATATGCATGGTTGTTTATACAACTACTGATTTACTAGAATAACTCTTATCAACATACAATAATGCATTAAAACATTTTTTCATTAGGAAATGAAAAATGCTGTATTGCAAAAAAAACGCAAACTATCGCTTACGATATTGTTCTCGAAAAGGCTCGATATATTATGAATTTACTAACAAATCTTGCATATGTGTTGGCTTTGTGTGTGGAAATGCAGGTTTAACATATATGTGCCCGTGACGACATAATTGCTACAGGGAATCGCGTCGTAAAAGGCTTGCAAGTACTAAATACACTCACTCACTCAGTCCCGTGAGAGGTCAACTAAGTTACTGTACTACCTTAATATTTTAGATTTATTACTGACTTTAGAAATGGTATTGAAGAAGAAAAGCATAATTTAGGTCTTCGGTACCAATTTTAAGAGGGAAACCTTGTTTCCAAAGTTCTACACTATTGCCTACATTTTTTAAAAATTTCTTTTTGTTCTTTGGTAGATTTTTATATAGAAATAGCAGTTTCTTTGTATATTGCAGGTAATGTGTTGTTAGTTTTTTTTGCAGTTATTTATTATGCATTTTTCGTATGTAGATAAATAAGTAAGTATTATAATTATCATATATCATGATAAATTTAAAAATGTTCTGGAATCGGCTGGATATCCACAAAATATTTGCTGTATAGTGTAGAATCAGTTACAATTTTCCAGGTGGAAATGCTACAATTTCAACTCGAAAAACTAAATTGCTCCAACAAGTCAATAATTCCGACTCCATGGAGAATACTTCAGTACCTAATTAGATTCCAGCTGATTATTTAGGACTTTCCAAGCAGACAATGACTTGTAGGTATTTATATGATTATTTTAAATTCTGACTCATTTCAGACCAACCCGCAGTGGGACCACGCAGTTGATTATATTATTATTCGCGTAGTTGATTTATTGATTATCCTCTCTTTCTCCTAGAGACGAGGCTTGAGTACCAGCAGTAGGAATATTATAAGTCTGATTACTATATCTCATTAACTCTGATACGGTTTTGGCTAGCCTCTTTCTTATGGAGGTCAAGTTCAAGTCATTCAGTAAAAGATGCTGCCAATTTTGGCTGGTAACTCCTACCTGACCTGATGTCCTGACCTGATGTTGCCTTTAGCCTCCTACTGCTTTATTTATCACAGATAATATTACTTAGCTAAAAGAACTTGATGCTAAGTACGGAACATTCCTTATTTTAAGTCTGGTGTCTATTTTGACATCCGTTAACGTACTGAGTTAATGAGCTGATGACCCGTTGACGTGCTTTTAGTTATCTGACGCAGTACAGACCTGGTGTTGCCTAGCCTCCTGCTGCTTCAGATACCGCAGCCGCTGCTCCTTGGCACAGAGCAGCTGATGCTGCGTGTCGATCTGCTGCTGTTGCCGCAGCGCCATCGCGCGCAGCTCGCCCAAAGTCAACTCCACCCCTTCCCCCAACTGAGGACAATACAGAAATACACTGTTAATATCGACATTATCATTTTTATGGTAGACTGTGTGAACATCATGTTGAAACCGGCATGTCCTAGAACCGAAAATTCGAAAATATGTGACACCTGCACAGGCCCGTTGTATACGGCCCATTAGAGGGCAGGCCTGAGTTCCAACTGTGAAAGCTTCTCCCAATTTTGTGACTGTGCGTGACTTTTATGGTAGGTTTGAAACGACTGCTCCTGTGTTTTCTACATCCAACTCATTCACCTTTGGATCAACTCATGGGGTTCCAGCCTCCGTGAAACTGTTGGTAAGTACCTAACTTATTTTTTGGTGAAATGATTCAGAGATACATGAATAGAATAATGAGACACATGATTAGTCAAAATAGAATAAACTTTATTGTGTACTAAAATAATATCAATTTTACAGAAACTTAAATCTGTGGGTACAATGGCGGTCTTATCGCTAACAGCGATATTTTGGTAGAAATATGGAACCTTAGGATCCTAAGGTTGTTTTTTGATCTAAATAGATGTTAAATACTTTCATGGAAGTCGAAAGAAATAGAGGAGTTTAAAAATCTAAAAATTTAAAATCAACTGTAAAGTAAAACACCGAGTGCAAACGAAAAATGAATATTAAAAGATTCATCACCATTATCTAGGTTACGTCTGGCTATGTCACGAGTACAAAATAACTTGCACTAGCTAATAAATCTAGATGAATATAGAAGACAATATAGCACATCCTGTCTACAAAACATCCGCTAGTTCTTTGTACTATTTGCACTAGCGGAAACCGAAATGAAAAGCTCTCGATCACTTTTCAAAAGAGGTCTTAATTATAGCAACTCCGATGACAGTGCGAGATTGTCACACAGGAAAAAAGAAAAAAAAACTGTTCTATGTTTTGTGGTTACGACGGATTGCATTTCGTGGCTTTTAGTCAGTGGATCTCATCGGGGTCAAATGCTTGGACTCGGCATGGAGTCTGGTTACAGGGATTTTATTTGATGTTTTATGTACGTAGCAGTTCGGGACTACTTGACTTCTTAGTTGTCTTTTGTAAGATTTTCGGACAGTTCTGATTCCTGTATCTTTTACTTAAATATACACCCTAGGAGCAATTTAACACTACGTCCGATCCGAATTTGATTCGAACCCGTGAATGTATGGTCCGTAGTAGCTGTAGAACTATTTCATCACAATAAAATTGTATAGGGGCCAGAACGCGCACTTTTCTGCATTAGTGTGGAAAACTGAAAATTGCGTGCCTAAAAGCGGTGGGATAAGAGCGGTTTTGGTCGGATCGGATTTGGATAGAACTTAGTGCGAAACCGCTCTAACACTTAAAAAAATAACTCTTCATTGGATGGTAATCTTTAAGTCAAGAGTGAATAGGCTACTTCTAAGGCAGCGTGCTTCATCGCCAATCATATCGTCGCCTTCCATCAGGTGAGATAGTAGCCAAGACAACCATTATTTTTGTTGCTGTATAAAGGTTCAAGCCTTTATACAGCAACAAAAATAATGGTTGTACTGTTTAATGTGATTTTCGTGATTGTTATGACCCTGGTTTTGAGGCTCTCCAACAGTTCATATAAAAATTGTGTTGGAGAATATTTAAGTAGCTCTAAAATAGTGTATTAAAACCCACGAAAAATTGAATGTCTATAAGTAGCTATAATATAACCACAGTACACAAAAAGGAATCCAAAAAGCCTCAAGAAGCCGTAAATTTCTACCCAAAGTATTATAAAGCTGATCTTCATAATACCAATTTAATGACACAGGATAATAAGAGAAAAATCTCTGGCGAAAGTTCATTTCTTCTTTATTATCATGAAAAAGTAATTGAGACTTCACCTCGATATTGTTAAAAGGGAAACTTTAACAATTTTTCTTCAGAACATGTAGGTCCAATTGAAAGTTTTTCTTGGCTTATATAAGTTAGGACGACCTCATATTGTAAGTAAATAGAATTGTCACGAGAAAACTTAGTTCGCTTATTGTAACTATTTTTTGTATGTAGTTTATTTTAGAATACATTCTGAGATTGGTCTGCATTCTAGCCAGTGGCGTAGCTAGTCCCACCGGGCCCCGTATAAAAATATGGTGTTTTTTTACAAATGCATGGTTTACTCTACGCGACGGTTGTGGATGATATGTTGCTAATTTTTGTCTACGTCGTGGGTGTAGCATGGGGTTCCCGTATGTTTGATACGGCAGATATGGCGGTAGCTACGCCCCTGATTTTAGTATTATCTAAATAAGTATTCGAGAACAACAGTTAGTCAATCTGTTACTAATATTATAAATATGAAAATTACTCTATCTGTCTGTTACCTATGCTTTTACGGTTAAACTACTTAAACAATTTTGATGAAATTTGGTAAGCTAGAGCTCAAAGAAAGAACATAGGTTTCTTTTATTTGACTATTCGACTTCACATTTGTTCCGGTATTCAGACAAACGAAGTCGTTGACAAAACCTATAAGTAATACGATTTGACGTGGTTTTTGGTCAAAATACAGTCAAGTCTTATAAAAATTCTAATCAGACTCTGAAAAATTTGGGCAAGTGCGTAGTAACTTATATAAGTAAGAAATATTCATTTATTTTTTCACAAATACATAATTATATACAAATAGTATATAATGTAGTCATTGACTCGTTTACTTAAAGAAATTAATTTCGTACATGCGTATATCAACTCGAGTTTTAGAAAAAAAGTACTTTATTTTTTAATTTTATCTTTACAAATCGATAGTGTTTCATGTACCGAATCGACTCTCCACGGAATTAAAACGCCCAAAATTTAACAATGTAACGGTGTATGGTCTTAATTTCAACTCGATACGTCCACGTGTTCCCGAAATAAAGGGTCTTGATAGACAGACGGACAACAAAGTGATGCTATAAGTGTTCCCTTTTTCCTTTTTAGCTCTAAAACCATTGTTAATTTTAATTAATTGTTATTAAATAAGACTTTGCAATAAATCTTATTTACCTACATTATTGTTCAAAAATAAGAGTTTTAAGTTCGTTTTCCTCTTGTCGTCTTTTTAATTGATGACTAAGGAATTACTTTCAGAGTATTAGTAGCGTCTCTTTGAATTGCTTTCAGTAAAAGTCGGTTGCTGTAAGAATTAGTAATTTGAAGTTAAAATGGGTCTTATTGTAGTAGCCATGACCGACAGTCATTGGGGTGGAAAAGTGCTGAAACGCCGTTCAGGGTGAACAGTGAGGCGTTTAATGCTGCTTATTTGATGGACAATGCCCTGGTGGATTCTATTGAATGCAAACAGTTCAAGAGTAACTACAAGTGGTAAATAGGTAAACTGAAGAAGGTTTCTGGAATCCGTTGGATGTGAGAAGCACACAATTGTCAGCTGAAATGATGAGAATGATTGCAGCCTTCTGCAACTGTAATCGTAAAACTTACTAAAATTAGAAAAATAGAAAAAATTACGCATGGCCAGTTAAGAAAATATTCTTGAGCAGGCGCAGCTAGTGACAAAACACGAATAGAGATGTTTTTTTTTATGGTAGGTAAAATCATCCAATGACAAATTCCGCTCTTGGGCGGAGCGGGAAGTAGTATCAGACTCTTACTGACTAAAAACCTACCCCGTTCCTTCGTAACCTATCGTGCCGGGGTCGGGTATTCCTTTCGGAAGTTAACCCATGAGCCCAGTAGGCTTCGACTATGCCTGCCTGCAGCTAGGAGGCTGGGCCTCTTCGGTGTGCTGACAGCTCCTTGAGGCGCGCGGGAACAGAACGCGCCGACGACGACTTGGGCTCGGTCCGGTCGGTTACCGGACGATCGGACAGCGTGCTACCCATTGCACGCCGTCCGCAAGCCCGCGCCTACGGTGGCCGGAAATCGGGATCGGAATCCCAGCGGCGACTGGGGCGACCGCCCCGTTGCCTCTGCCTGATGCGGTCGGCCTCCTCCTTTGCTAGCATTACTGCTTTGCAGAAGAAGGCGACCGCCTGCCATCCCTCCTCACTACGGACCATGGCCTGAACCAAGGCCCGGCGAGAGAGATCGCTGCCGCCAATCGCCCCCACGAGGACACAGCAATGCACCGCCCAGGCGGGGCACACCTCAACAGTATGCTCCACCGTGTCCTCCGGGTGTTCCGCACAGTGGCGACACCCGGGCGAATCCTCCGCACGAATCCGGAACAGGAATTTACCAAACTTGCCGTGTTCGGTAAGAACCTGCGTCGTGCGGAAGTTTAGAACGCCGTGAGGTTTTTCCAGCAACTCCTCAAGGATGGGTCTTATCGCCTCGATTGTGGCGCGCCCCAAACGAGGTTGCGATAGTCGCTGACGCCATTTTGCCATGAAATCCCGCCGGAGCTCTGTCCGCAATGCCTCGATTTGTCGCGGCAGCGGAATTTCGCCCCGGCATGAATTGAGATGTCAAACCGTGAGCTTTGCTATGCAATTATCGTCCTTAAGGTGAGCTTGCGGAACTCTGGCCGGTCACAGGATTATCTTCCTCCCAGTAGTGTCATGGGGAATTTGTGAAAAGAAAACCCGTGGTCCTAGAACGTAAAGGGCAATCGAAGGACAAAGGTATGGTTTTAGTCAGTAAAAGTCTGACACTAGCCTTCTCACTGTACCGTAGAGTGGGTGAAACGCCCACAAAAAAAAAAATAGGAATAAAATCTTCGTGATGATTCGTAGAACATTGACTCGTGACATGACATATTTTTTTTATTATCATTATATACAGGCTCGCGTTTGATCACTATCTCACCTAACAGTAATCGGTGATGTCGTTGGTGATGAAACTTGTTTGCATAGAAGTAATCTATTCACTCTTGACTTAATAAACCCCTAGATTATAGGTATCAGAAAACATAGACTCTGACGTGGAATTCCGCTACTTAGCTATACGTACAATAAACGTGTTCACTATATAAGCATATAGATAACCTATATCAGGGAAGGCAAACCTTTATTGGAAAACGTGCCACTAAATAATATAAAAAAAATGATCACGACGTGAGGCTAAAGAATCATATTAATAACTTGGTGATATGACGTTACGATTTATGAATAGTTTTTTTTTATCCATTAAATAAAAAAAAAACTATTCATAAATCGTAAAGTTTACAGTTCTTTGTTTATTCAAATAAATAAAAGATAAACTTATTGTGATTACTGCTGTTTTAAATTAATTACATATTAAATATTTTACATTGGCGTGTCTGAATTATTTTGCTGCATACCTTCACTGGCATGGCTACCGCAGGTTTGCCATCCCTGACCTATACTACAAACCAAAATCTATCAAGCCTCCATATTGACCGCAGTGTGGCTATAACAGGTTAATCAACCACACTTTATCCTGCCGTCCATCGTGGCTAAAGCTCGTCGTTCACTGCGTCACTGCGATAGTTGATGTCCACTGACATACGACCCCAACTAACGCCATCACACCCATTAACTCTGAGTTATTAGCATACGGGCCTTCCTTCAATATTTTCCCGGCTGTCAATAGGTTTATTAGCTAGGATGCGTTGATTTATATACATATTAATCCTGTTTGGTTCATTGTGTTTATAGTGTCAATCCTGGTTGGTTTTGACTGGAATAAATGATTTAAAACAGGGATTAGACGAAGTAAATTAAGTCAGGTTAAGTTTCTACTAAATTAAATCTGGTTGAAATTTTTGCATATAGTTTATAAACTGTTTAAATGTCTTTTTAGTTAGCGATATTTCCATTTCTATTACCTGCATACCTTACACTCACTTATATTCACTCATAATTATGCATAAAATGTACGGGATATATTGTAGCTCATATAATTGTTTAATTTCTACAAAATTTCATTGGGGGTTCGCGAAGAGATATTCACTCGCATTGCCTTCTATTGTTTTTTTTTCATACAATATTGACGATCTTATAGTTACTCGTAATTAACGAATGACAGCTATATTATTAGTAGCTATTTTGGACTTATTGCAGTCTGGTTGATCTTTAGATATCTGACCATAAGGGTGTATTTAGAGTGACATTTATATTGTTCAGATTGTGCGTTCAGTCAGCAAAGTATTCAGAATTATGGAGTGGGACAAATAAATGGCAAGCGAGGTCAAATTGTTTGTATATGGGTCATCTCTGAATCTCATTTCAAAAATTCTTTCACTGAAACCTAAATACTGCCATAGATTTTATTCGGTGAAATACACGTAACTAGACGTGTATGAAGCTAAATTCTTCATATAACTTATTGCAATATGAGCATTACAAACTACAAATGGAAACACGTACAATACTTTAATGCAGCTTGTACAAGAAAAGCTCCTGAGCTACGCGTAGCACCGGTACAGGTGCACGAACGAAGCGAAGTGGCATTAGGTATACACTAGCTAGTTCGCGAGACGAGAATAATGCACTTAGACGTCTTACATTCAGCGAGCGACTCAAATAAAATGTACGTGACGCAATAAGGAGAGCGGTGAGCTTGATAGTAATGCGGCCATTTTCTTTCTTTTTCATAAATTATTATCTTAGGTTTTCCTCATGTTTATGTATGTTTCGGGCTTTTTTGGGTGGTTTTGGGCTCAATCTTAGTGTCGTTCATCATCATCATCTCCATAATCTTTTCATAATTAGCTTTTTTTTAGGTTGGAAGATCATCCAATGACATTTTCCGCCCTAGGGCGAAGCGGGTGATAGTGGCAGGCTTTTACTGACTAAAAAACCTTACTTTTCCTCTACCTTCTTTGCCTTCGTTCCAAGGCCCAGGGTTATACTTTCATATTACCCATGGCCCCAGTAGGCTTCGACCCTGCTGGGCCCCTGCATTTTACTGACATCTCCTTGAGACGCGCGTGGAACGATACGCGCCGTCAACGTCTTGAGCACGGTCCGGACAGTTACCAGACGGTCGGACGGCGAGCTACCCATTGCTCGCCATCCACAAGCTCGCGCCTACGGTGTTCCTAACTAGCTTAGGGTTGGTTTCTGGTACAATCGGACGCACCTAGTTGTTTTTTACATAGAACCACTGCCGCTACACTTGTTTGCGAAAATTGACCGTTTCTTGCTGATAGCCAAAATATGAGATTTGGAGTTAAGTAAAAAGGAAAGGGTCGATACGACTATATCGCAGTGTCGCAGGCCATGTACAGTTTCCGACTTTACGTATTATCTAGCGTTGTAGGTGGTAAGATTATAAAACGACAAGACATAAAAAGCTGATCAAAACTTACAAAGTATGCACTAGGAAGGAAGAGCAAGCGATAACGATACATTTGCCTCATACTGCATAGTGCAATTTTATTAACACACTGCTTTTATGCTCACCTTAATAACAATTTTACAATCTCTATCGTGAAAAGGTTTTAGTTTGACTGTGTTTATAACCTGTTTATTCAGTCAGAGTATATCATAATCATGCAGAAAACGTGTCTGTATCTATAAGATGAAATGGTCTGAAACAAAGTTTTTAAATCTGAAATAAAGTTCTTTTTATTATAGGGTATATCTAATTATGGATTTATTGAGTGATTTTACTTGTCTTTGAGGGTAGAAAATCAACAAATAAATAACAAATGGGCACGCCATTATTAGCTCGCTGTCCGACCTTCCAGTAACTGTCCGGACCGAGCCCAAATCGCGCATACTGTTCCACGCGCGCGTCAAGGAGTTGTCAGCAAACCGTAGGTGCCCAGCTGAGTCAAAGCTTACTGGGGCCAAGGGTCTACTTCTGAAAGGATGGCTCGGCCCCGGTATAAAAAGCAACGAAGGAACGGGGTGGAGTTTTTAGTCACTAAAAGTCTGACACTATTTCCCGATCTGATTTTTCCCACCAAAAAAAAAAACTAACAAAACATTGAGTAGAGCAAGAGGGAGTGGCAGAATTTTACTGACTTATAACCACCTTCATGAATATTTTAGTGAAACTCTTCTCTGGGAATAAAATAAACAATGTCGTAGGTAGGTACTAACCTGGCTGACCACACAAAAGACTTCACTTTCGTCCAGTAATTGCATTTTTGTGTACACTGGGAACACCGACTGACCCAGCGCTCGGCTAGGATTAGCGAGAGTGCTCAAATATGAGTGTCTCTCGACGATAACTGTAGGTCAGCGGATAAAGAGGTCCAGTAGGCTTTTAATACCACATTAGTTGCCTACGATTATTTGAAACTGTCTTCATAATTCAGTTGGGTCGCCCTTTTCTATAACTCAGGCGTAATGTATCGCCGTGGAGGATATCTGGCATTTATTATTTTTATCATGGTCTTTTATGGCCGTTTAAGTTATAACCAGACGGTTATCAACCAGTTGGTGGATAGTTTTGTTGTTTGCGTCGTTGTTTCAGTGTGTTCGTGCGCAATATTGTGATATATTATTATGGGCTATGTCTTAGAACCTCCTGGACCTTTTAAAGGTATACGAGGGACCAAAGCCAACTTATAGAGGCTTTTTAGACAATTTTCGAGGAAAATAGTACTTTTGTAAGGTGGGAAAATCATCTAATGTCATGCCCAAGAGCGGGAGATAGTGGCAGACTTTTACTGACTAAAAACCCACACCTGTTCCTTTTTGGCCTTTGTTCCAGGGCCCCGGGGTTCACTTTCACATGGAACATGGTATTAACCGACGATTATACTTATACGCGCTATGCGTGCACCCAGTGACTGCCCCTGGTTGTAGATAAACTATTGTGACATATGGAAAACAAAGATATTGGTTTATGGTTTTGGGAGGCTTAAGTGGAATGGTTATCAGAAAGCTTGCTTGAACAACAAAACACCCAATAACTACTCAAGTAAATGTTGTCAAAGAGGTTTCTCTCTTACCCAGAATCGGAAACGTATTAGAATCTGAAATCTGATTTTCTCTATAATTGTTTAGTTGTGAAGAGTAGTGGCTTACAAACTTAATTGGGCAGGTAGGTTCCTTATAATATATATAACAATAGGTGTAGACATCCACTAAGAACGGATTTTATGAAAGTCCGGGGTTTTTTTTATGATAGGTAAAATCAAAATCCGGGGTCAGAAATTTGTCACACAGGCGGAGCCGCTGGCAGAAGCTAGATAGTGATAAAATGTCGTGTAAAAGTGTTATTTACAACCTTTTGGCAAATAAACATCATTTACCAATATCTTTTATAATTTTTTGGTTGGGATTACATCAAATAACTACTCTCGCTCTTGGTGGAGCAAGAGGGACTGTTAGACTTTTATTTGCACAGAAGGTGGTAACTCTGATTAGTTAGTTACACTAATTTAAACAGTTTATCCATTATGACTAAATATTATGAGACAGCTATAATATCAGAGTACTATAAATTATTTTCAACATTCCTAAACGATCTGACAATTAGTCATTATTAGTCTAGATAAGATTTTGATTACGTTGTTGTGCATGGCCTAAACACCACAAATTGGTTTCTATTGGAAAATATAACTAACTAGCTTTTGCCCGCGGCTTCGCTCCCGCTGTACCTTACCCTACTCTACCGTATACCTACCTATAAATGAGCAAATTTTGTAATTTTTTTTTTTTTTTTATTTAACAGGATAAAAACTTATGTCTTTCTCGTAGTTCTAAGGTACCTTCTCACCAATTCTCAGCCAAATCGGTTCAGCCGTTCTTGAGTTATAAATAATGTAACTAACACGACTTTCTTTTGTATACATACATATATAGATGATCCCAATGAAACATTGCAAAAACACTTAAACAATTTTCCAATGAAGCCGGTACCTACAGAACATGATTCAAACCGAAAATTCTTTATTAGGGACCGAAAAGGCCATTTCAGTGGGTTAAACTATTTTCCCCTCTGGAGCAGATAGCAATAAACTACCAAACAACCGTCAGAAGATAACACAGCAAAATCCCATTGTAAGTTTTCATCCTCGTATCTTGCGGTCATACAAAATTCTTGGATTTCGTCCCTTTCGGCGTATCGTCGGAATTAAGCCCTGGCTTGGGTAAGGAGTTGCGCGGGGGCGTAAGCGGGCGCGAAGTATCAAACATAATATAAAGCCGTCGTTTGAGTCCATAGTGAAGTAACCGTGGCCGCCTTGTGCGACGAGATGGCGAGCCATCGTTAACAAAACACGACGAGTCTCTAGTGCCCACTACAACCACTCGCTATGCACTATTATAGCCACCTAATCGCGCCCGCTACCGCGCCTACGCTCGCTCGTTCAATGTGTACACGGCTTTAAGGGCGTTTGTAGATACATTTTACATATATCTCGACACTTGTTGATAGCCAGCCCTGTCGGCCCTGTGATGTATTGGCAGAAAGATAAATTGTATTACTGTCAGACTGTGAAAGAGTATAATGACGCTGACCTCCGCTTGTATTGAAATTTGGAATTAATGGAGAAGGATAGCACGATAAAAAATATAAAGTCAGAGGCCAGATGTATTTATCTTTCATTCATTTTCAGACGTGAATGAGTAAAGGGGTCAATGAATAGCTTGACGTGATAATATTGGTTTAAAGTATTATCGTTTTCATATTGAATGCTTTTACATAAAAGGCTTCAAAGTTCTGGATTTCTGGGAACGGCCTTAACGTGGGCGAATTTTAATAACACTGTAGCTTTTCGCAGTTATTATGATAATATTATCTATCCATATTTTAACATCGTTAATACATCTAAATGGAACGCTCATATTCCATAGAACAGCGCAAATAGTCGTAAATAACAGCTGGTGGTAATAAAAACAGTCCTCTACTGCCTTTTAATTTAATTGCACTGCAACAATATTTTTCTTTTCCGTACCTATTAGATTGCACGCGAAGACCCAATTATAAAAATGCGCCTGTTGTATTAAAATAATGTTTTTTTTAAAAGAAAAACTTTTAAATAATGCTATATCGCATTCAAAATTACTGTCAATTAACAACAACGTTTTTGCTTCTTTTTTGTATTTCGTGTTATCTAAACATTATGTGTGTGCCTTGTGCTGCGCAAAGTAAATTCTTTAGTTGTACCGCAGGCTTAGATAAATGACTTTTCTGTTGGCGTTCCCGCCAAATGCTAGTACAAAATGTATGGCAATGACAGGACCTGTCACATCACTTGTCACGCGACTTCTCACAACTGTTAAGCGCTTGAAATTGTAAAATTTACTATCAGGCAGACGAAGAATAACTGGCACGACTTGGTAGAGGTTTTTCCCCAGCAGTGGGACAGTAATGGAACAGTAACTATAGTCTAGGGGAAAAAATAACATAAAAACGTTTTCATAAACAATAAATATCAAATGGCTCACAAAAAAAAAACCGTGTACAGGGATAAAAAAACAACTGATGTTTTGCAAACTCTCAAAAAAACCTTTACTCCAAAATGTAATATTTTCCAATGTTATCTCTTAACGGTGTGGAGGTAACCCAAATATTAGGTCTCACAACACAGAAACTCGAATCTCTCGTATAATAACGGGTGAATAGTTTAGTAGCATATAAACGTAAGTGAATTTCTGTGTCCGTCCATTGTAAAAATGTGGATGGCAAGCCTCCCGCTCCCGTGGCCATGAATAATGTATTAAGTGACGGGATCACTAATGGTTGCCACCAATCGGTTTGTTTTTACTGCCTGACACTTGTGATTTTTGAATGACGGATTGTAACACAGTTTTGTAAGGAAGGAGGTCCTAATACTGATATTATTAACATCACATGGTTTGCCCAAAGAATTAGCATTGCCAATCAGTGTGGCAATATGCCCTGGAAATAGCAACGTGGCAGACTTTGACCGTCGAAGTTCGAAGGCTAAGTGTATTTTGTTTTTGCATAGTTGCACGAAATATATAAGTCATCAATGTACTTACTTAATTTTTTTTAACTAAGACTTGGTTTGTTTGCATGTGCCTATTTCAAGAACTTGTACATCGAATTGAAAAAAATAGGTATTTCATTGTTGGATAGCCCATTTATCGAAAAAGCCTATAAGTATACGCTATGGCCCACGGGAGCGGAGCAGTACCTAATCAAGAAGTTGCGGGGGAAAGTTACTTCGTATAAAAAAGGTCCGTAATTATGCCATTAAAATCACCCATAACAGTCACATACATCAATAGGAAACTAAAAACATAAATAAGCAGCAGAATAAGCTGCTTTAACAATTCGTGATCCCATAAATGACTATGTTTTTAACCCTCCTACCTCGCTAGTCTGTCATAACAGGCAATCCTTGGGGGATTACGCCATAATCAACACGCTTGGCGACCGGATTTACTTCTGCTTTTTTATTTCCAACGAAATAAAATACGACAAAGTCTTTTGTACAATATTTACATACATTTTCCGCAAATGATGTTGGTAAATAAATATTTAGCTAATGCTAAGTATGCTTTAGTAAAACATCCATCTAAATCATTTGACATTTGACCAACTTTTACTGTCTCGTGACCTCGGTATTCTGTTTATTTTAAAGAAAGTAAATCTAAGATATTCTCAGCTTCATAAGATAGCGTATGCTAGACGATATAAAGCTCTATTAAATCCACGTCATTTTTCTCGACGACAGAATTATCTTGGACACAGATTAAGATGAAAATAAATTATTTCTTAAAGTCGCAAGTAACTGCAATCTTATGTGGAAACTTTTCACTTTGCGCTGTCTTAGAATCGATAGAGATTTCTCAAATGGTCTGTTATCGCAATTGCTGGGAATCGATTATTTCTGTGAGTTGGACTCGAAGTGAACAAAGTGAACAGTCACGAGGTAGGTATGCCTTTGAATGGGAACGTACGCATTGTACCGTATTAACATGTTTTGTTCACGTGCATGAAATAACGATCAGCTTCAAACAATTTGAATTCTGCCGTGAGATAAAAGTTTCGCTGTTTATGTGATTTGACAGCGCTGATTTTATTTTGTGAGAGGATAAAAGCTTTTTTTGTAAATACAAACAAAACTATATAGATAATAATATTTTTGTGAGATGGAACTGTTGGGAATTGGGTGTCTTTTTTATTTAATTTTATATAGGTACCTTTAAGAGGAATACAGCAGCTAATCGTGAGATTTCCACTGTGGATCCACTGCAGTGAACAAAATCAGGAAATGTATGTTATTCTTCAGGATAAATGTTTGATAGATAGTGTGTTCCAATCATAATACAGTTAATTTGGTAAATGATGCCACTGCAAAAGTGTGGCATCATTTAAATGTGTAGTGTATGTTAGTCCACTTTTTAAGTTTAAGTAGTGACTTTTATCGATAAAAAGTGGACTAACATACATGCAATGATTGTGATTTTGTGATTATTTGTCAGATTATTCTACAAGAAACCTTTTACCGTTATTGTGTTTTAATTTTAAATTGCTAAAATGCATCTTTGCGCAAACCTGTCTTTTGTGCAAACTGAAAGTGACTGCGCCGTAGGTCGTGTAGGTCTCCTTAAACAAAAACACAAACACCTCGAATTCCTCAAACAAACCTCCCATATTCAGTACGTTTTCTTTACGATTACGACTTCATTAACGATTCAAAGACGCTGAAACTTAATTTGTCAAACTTAGCCTGTTAATTTTGAGCTTCTGGCTTTTAACTTGAAATTAAACATGAGAATAAGCGTTAAGTCACAGGAGTAATCCGAGTTCGGACCGTGAGAGATAATCCGGCATCAAGTGAGATACTGAGTGGCACTGTGTGCACACAAATAAACAGACGTATTATATGAACTTAAACGAGCTGTATTTTGAAAGTTGTATGATCCGAAATCTTTGTCCGTAAATATTTAAAGTGTTCAAAGATTCTGAAACGGGTTTGCTGTCGAGCTTTATTTTACTTTGATCATTGTTCAGAGAAAGCGATGTTGAATATAGGATCAATTTTCCCTTAATGAGTGCAATGTCACAGTCTATTTCGTATTTCTCAGAAACTGTTCCCTTTATTTTCCGGGGTAAGTAAATTGCCATTATTATTCTACGGCACATTTCAGTCACTTCATCGTGAAGCTTCGTGTTCATTTGTGTTGCTTTACTCGTGTATCTCTTATGTCACGCTTGTCGTAGATAGAAATATGTAACTGAAAAATGAGGTATTTGAAGATTGAATCATAAAACAAATGCATAGGATTCAATTTTATAACTCCTCATTTTTGAGTATTTTTTAATACGAGTATTATATTTATGACTAAGCGGGTGTTATGTGAAAGTTACTTAGTTATTACCGAGTAACAATTTAGTTGCAAATACGCCAGTCAATATACCTATGCTTTTTTTTCTCTGTGAATTTTCATGCTAACCTAACCTAACCTAACCATAAATAAGGCTTGATGTATAAAGACTCCACTTAGTGAAGTATTTTTCTCCGGTAGTGGCTCATCCGGATTAGAGGCGAGAGCGAAAAAGCTTGCAACTATGCCACTTAATACCGCTCTACTTTTTTTTCTGTGATTTTTTTAATGATATAAACCAGTGCTTGACTGCGATCCCACTTGATGGCTAGCTGTGATGCAGTCGTCGATGGTGAAGCGCACTAGTTTATTAAGAGCCTATTCGCTCTAGCCTTGAAGACATCTTAATTATAATCGGACGGGAAGACCGCAGCAGGCATATTGTTCCATATTTATACTTATCTTTTTGATAAGTTATGAATTATAACCCACAATTTGCCTGTTGCGGAGCAGGGAAATTGTCCCAGATCAATAAAAAATAATAAAAATATTGTAGAATAAAAATATTGTATAAACATTCAACATGTAACAGAGAAACTGGCAAATGCAGCTGTTACGAAAAATAACATCCAACATTATCTGACGGAGATAACACAGAACTGTTACAAAGTTCCTGTAGATACTTAGAACAAGGGTTTTAATAATAATAACTCTAAGAGCATTCTAAATGGGTTTTGCGTTATAGTTCAGAAATGGTTAACAGCTTTCCTACCGTCATGAGAGTCGTTTCAAAGGCAGGGCGAGTCTCACAAATTAATTACTCGCTTAGAGCAAAACTACTGCTTCACACAGTCTAATTCAGTTTGGAATGACCCTCGTGGGTTGATTTTCAGTTGCTCTCGACCACAATTCGGCGATGGTTTACACGTGTTCTAATTTTGTAGCTGTAATTATAAATGAAATTGAATATTTAACATTATCCTGGTTTTATGATAACAAAAAATGTTCTACTACTTTTCATTTAAAATTTTCCTTTGAATGAATGAATAATTAATTTAAAACATATACATTCTTGAACTGTAATATTTAGTATGCACCTATATTTTTTTATTATTATTTATAACCATGTACATAATGCAATACAACAGGCAATAAGTTCTATGAGCCTAGCACTTATTGTTAAAATCTGCAAACCCTACCTTAATTCGTAATAAAGAATTGGAATTGAAAACGAAGTATATTTTTAAATGTATTTTGATGTAAATCTCACAGTTGGTAAGTCTATTCGAATTATTTCCGCATCGGATTTAGGAGTACTAGAGATGGGCACTAAAAGGTTTTATCCGATAGATACGATGTTAACCTTTGCACTTTCGTATCGGATAAGTTACCATGTGCAGATATTGTTTCATTCTTACGTAATATCCTATGTAATCGCAGGTTAGCTTAAGATAAACTTACAGATTCTACTTACTGGGAAAGAGTCATAAAAGTGGATTTGTTAGACCTTAAATCTACATTTAATGAATAGTCATTAAAACATTAAACTACCTAATGAAAACAGTTTTATGATTAAATAAACAATTAAACAGAATCGTTTCCGCATTATCATTAAGTTTTAAAGTTTATTTTAATACACTGATACTAAGTTTTTAATTAAACGAATAAAAATCTATTTATATAAATTGCTGGGTGATTTGAAAGAAAAAAATATAAGAAAACCCATAAAACACTTGATAAATTGAAAATTTTATGTGTGAATCGATTCATAAAGGTGGAAATAACTAATTTCATGAGCAGGGCTGATGGTCGGTGACCAGAGTCAATAATTTTCACGAAAGCTGAAGAAAGGGTTTCGCCAACAAATTAAAAAAAAAACGCACTTTGTTGATATTGACCCATTTACTAATTCATACAACAATACAAAAACTGAGTGCGAGTTGTTTTCACGTTAACACTATCAAAACGTTAAACGCGTTTGGCTCTCTGATTGGTTAAGATCTTGCAGCGGACCAATCAGAGCGTGGAACGACATAAAGTCGATCGAGCTAACATAAAACAAACTCACACTAAGCACACTGACTACCTGTGCCCCACTTAAAATCACTCTTAAATAACAAACAGTTAATTTATGTAAAACACATTCATGTAGACTAATTAAAGCAGAGTTTAATAAAGTTAAAATCAACGAACAAAAACCCTTGTTCAGAAGGTAATTAAACCTATTGAGTGGACGAGTTAGTGAGGAGGTAAAGAACCTACTATCAGACAATGAATAAAACATAGATCGTGTGAGTCCTTAGACTGGAAAAAGTATGGCACAATGTATAAACTTTTATAGGGTACAAGTTCTTTTGATACAATGACCACAATATTATTACGATAAGGTGAACCGATTACCTGGTGAGAGTCGCGGAAATGTGACGGATGTGAGACGCACAAGACCGTTTATTTATTTATTTATTGGCACACTAACAGCATTACATACGGATTAAATGAACAAAAAATCACTGGTATGCATACCTATTACAGGTATGCACAGCTTACATTACATTAGGTATATGACATTAATAACGTCGTTATATTCAGAGATAAAAAGATTATTACTACCAAAATTAAACAAACAAAATGAAAAAACAAAAACTCTCAAAAAATAAAAATAAACAATAGTCTTAAATACTAAAATATCACTAAAAAAGATGACAGTTCGTTGAGGCAAGACTTGGGGGAGGTCTATGACCAGCAGTGGACGTCTTTTGGCTGAAATGATGATGATGATGATGACTAATACTATAAAAAAGAAAGTTTGTGTGTTTGTTACTTTATCATGGTCAAACGGCTGAACGGATTAGGCACACGAGTAGACCATATCCTAGAATAGCCCATAAATTTTTATTCCAGGAATATGTTCCTTTGGAATAATAAACTACTTTCACGTAGACGAAGCCGCGGGCAGCAGTTAGGAAGCCGTAATGCGAGTGTGGCATTACGTTCCCAACAATGCTTCACATGCTGTCGCACTTTCTATATCTCAACACCTTCGCCTGAACGATCTTTACAAAGCAAATGCTTATGCTGTCGGCGAGGCAGAATTGTCATCAAAATATATTTTATTTAAATCATCGAATCAACGAAGACGAAAAAGGGAACTCCTTGCCAATTCCTAACGCTGGTTTGCGAACCGCAAATAAATAGCAAACAAAATAACGTGATTACTATTCCCTATATTTTGAGGCTATCGTTACCAATTTTTTTTCTGTTTGCCGTTCGTATCAATAATATCATAGCACGATTCCTTTTGAAATACTGTGTTTACCTTACTAAATAGATATTGTATTCACAGTTTTATACCTGTTTATTGATTTAAAAAGTGTCTGTAAGTTTTTGCTTATTCATAAAAATCTAGGTACTCTTTGGGACTCCTCAGGGATGTGCCCTAACAGGCGTTGCACAGAGGGGGTTCCGGAATGGCCTTTTAAGAGGTAACGGCGCCCCTTCAATGTGCTGATGGTGATCACCGGGGTGTTTTAGTGAGGTAAAAATCCCACACTCCCCGGACTTATCCCCAAAGTCCGGGCGCCTTTTGAAGGTTTCCCCTCGAAAACAAAAAAAAAGGTACTCTTTGGGACGCTTAATGTTTTTAGACTGCGAAAATTCAACAGTACTCATAAATGTTTTCAATTTTTGCCATAAGTTTTTTTTTTTAGTTTTTAGAATTAATTTGACAAATAAAAATGATTCCATCACATTGTTTGAACTTGATTTGTTTACCAATCAGCTGTCAAGGCGCTATCTTCTGGCTAAGCTTTCCGTAAGATTCCTTATTGAGCTAATAAATATTAACACGGAAAGTTATTAAACGGGGAAGTAATGTCGCATAAAAATAAATAGTCTTCAACGAAAATGCGGTCATTAACAAGAATTATTATAGACATCTCGCTTGTAATGTGCTAAATGATTATATCTGTGTTTATTTTAGGGAGCTATTTTGTTACTTAATGGGCTGTAGTCGATCTTAAAAAAAATGAAATGAACTCCTTGGACAAAAATATATACTTTATTTAAAAATATATAAATTAATAATGATGAGCAATTATTTTTAGTTTTAAACGAGTAAAATGCCGCTTAAACTCGAGACTTGGACCACCTAACAACGAATGAATCACAATATAGACTCTGCAAGGATCATTGGCTTCATGAATTTATTTGTTATTCGACTCTCCGCGTGAAAACACATACAAACATTCAATTGTAATATGTAATTTGATAAAAAAACCTGAGTTTTCACTGGAAAGTATATGTTAAAAGTTGCTATCGATCTCTATAACAACCAAGTGAGTTACTCAAGCGTGAAAAAGTTTTTCCTTGAATGACGTTCGCATTTTTTCCGCTTTACGTGTCCATTCATGTGAGAATTTCATTTATGTGGTTTAATAACGTAATGTGTGTAGAATACAGGGTATTTTGTTGTTGATGTTGCTATGTGAATATTAAATTGAGCGATAGAAATAGACTGGCGGCTCCCACGGGTGATATAAAACGCTAGCTTTTTTTTTTCTAGATTATACTGTTCCGAATATTCACCAATTGGTAAAGCCTATCCGGCGGACTTATTTTTTAGGGTTAGAAAAGGCCCAGTCACACTTGCAGAAAGTAAGTTAGTAGTCCTAGCTGTGAAAATATTACAGGCTGATTATGCCATGCTATGATTGTATTAATAATTTTAAAATCAAAATAAATTACACTGATATTACGGTGAAGTATATACACATACTTCACAGTAATATTGTAATTGTATAAGTGTAATGTTACTCCTTCAAGCTCAAACGACGACATAATTAAGGTGAAACTTGAAAGTCTTGAAACATGTATAATATGTATATACTATCCTGAACAGCACGTAGATTTTATTTTACTTTTTATTCCAGGAGTATGTTCCCTTGAGATAATTTTCCATTACCACGCGAGGGAAACCGTTAGCAGCAGCTAGTATATTATAAAACAATTACAGCAAGCTTGCCGAATTAAGCCGTACCAAAACTTACGCTTCGGTACAAAATGGCGCTATGTTTCAGTAGGTGAGTACATAACATTCTGATTAATATTTATGGCGCGGCGGAACGTGTGGACGGGAACTTTATCAATTAATTTTCTCACCACCCCCAACAAATATGCAAAAACTCGTGTGTGTGCTTTAATTACACACTTTGGTAGTTGTGACAGGGTTTTCAAGAGTTTGTGCAGTCTATCTATAGAGTGGTATGAGATGAGACTCAACGAATCAACGTAGTCTTCTTTTTCTTTTTGTCCAACCCTCTTCTCACTATTGGTAGGGGCAACGTCCTCAACGTAATCATTTAACCATAATCTGAAAACATTGTTTTGGTCAAGTCAATCTGACTAGTCTTTTTTCAATTGCGAGCGTTTTTTGACGCAGGAACGTGAGTACGTGTTAGACTTTAACTGAATAAATCCCACTTGTGTCCTACAGTTGCTCTTTACCTTTTAGGGCCACGGTCGCTCTTCCAAATGCAACTGCCAATCATGAGTTTGGCTTCGAGTTTAACCAAGTACAACTGATTACGAGAACATTTGGTTTCATAACTCAATGATTAAGCCCTATAAAATAATGATTTTAATATGATTATTATCCCTTAACAAAATTCTTTTTCAATCTTTTGGGCAAAAATAACAAACTATACGAAGACAACAGCTCCTCCTTTAAATTGTCTATGACAAAAACATACTCATAATACAGAGCTTATAACAGAAACACTCTCGTACTTATAAAACGTTATAAAATATTCACATAAACGAACTTGTGTACTCCATAAACTTTCAAAGAAAATACTCTAGTTCCGGAAAAATCGATTCGAACAAGGACGCCTTGAGTCACACGTCCGTTCCGTAGAACTAGTGACATTGGTACTATAAGTACCATGTATGTAGTTGGTACTCGTGAGTTGTTTAAGTAACACTTAGAAACACCCTGGTTTAAAATCATAACCGTTAAAGTTTTGTAAAAGCTTTTACGTATGGTTGGCGTAATAGTTTGGTATACGTCAGGTAAGAAGGTACATGCCGCAAGGAAATATATGCTACACTAGACTTTAAGGTGGTACATTCCCATTCGCCTACCGTCAACGTCGAAAATGGTTTAAAAGCTTGTTTCTCTATCTTAAGCAATCCAACGCAATTATTTGATGGAGAGGCAACGCCTGAAAACTCTGTTGGCATTCGGTAATTCTGTCATTTACTCGAATATTTCACTAAACTTATTCCAGGAAATACATGTTTTTTTTAAACCCTTAATTGTTTTTGAGACAAATTACCGTCATTTAGAATCTCGATTAATTAATATGCAAGGCTTCTACTGAAGTACTTTTTTATAAATTTATTATATGTGTACAGTCAGGGCTCAAAAGTGCAGTTGCACTCTACCGACACTAAAGTATGTAAAATTTCTTTGTAAAAAAGGGTCAATAGATCATGACCGATTTAGTTTGTAGCATAGAATCTAAAATATTGAATAAACTAGTTGCAGATCACTAGAATTCTACTACAAAGAAATTTTAGACAGTTTAGCATTGTTAGAGTGCAACTGCACTATTGACCCCTGACTGTACATTATGGAGGTCCAAAGTTCACGTAAAATATCAGATTTTCTGGTCTTTACCGGATACAAAATGTTTTGATTTCTATAAAAGCCTAGATAATATCCACAAGATATCTGTGTATCCAAAATATCTGAATAAATATGTTTAATAACATCATATATATATTTGTTCCTTTCTTTTTTTTTCTTTTTTTTATTATTGTGTGTACATAAATAAATAAAATAAAATAAATAAATAACCACGTAAGAGCGGTTGTATGAAAATGTACATCAGGTTGAAGTTCTCACATTACAAGGTTATAATTTTTTGAATATTGGTATACCAACTGACGTTGACGTCGACACGCACTTGTCCGGTTTTTTACCCTTTCAGGTCTAAACAGCTGAAAGATTGGATGCTGATTTGGATGTAACTTGGTACAACTGTGTAGCCGTATTGTCCTGGATTAGAACATATCGTACAGGTTGATATGCCATCTAGCCGATTTCGGTCCATATGTGCTGACTTGCATATCCATCTTTGGCCGAAAACCTCCGAGCATGGAGCGGACATGTCAGAACAACGTTAACAATATTATAGTTGCTGGTGGTCTAGAAATAGACTTGAGGTCGTCGCGTTTTTGGTCTAATTTCAACCAAGTTTTAATTTCAAAGGTATACAGGATACTCATATACTGGGAGTATATTCGCTTCGCTGTAAAACAATCGTCATTTATGTTTGTGAAGCTGCTGGATAAAACCAGTTTTTTATATTTTTTTACTGAAATTTCTTGTCGAATTCATTAAACTCATTTCCTTTCTTATACTGACGTTCCAGATGTCTATACCTTAGCTAAATTAATAAAGTTTTGGCAGTCAGACTGTAATTTTTTCGTTTCTGATAAAGTAAATGGTTTTTATAAAAATAGTTAGGTATTATTAAGAACTACTTACCTACGTATTATGAAACTAAAGGATGCACTTATCTTTGTACGTAATTATATTTTTTTTTACTAAGCTTCTGTTCCGAGAAACTCCATAAAAGAGTAATACAATTATATAAATATTATGTTACATTTTGTAACTTGCTGTCTTAATTAAGAAGTCGAATTACACTACACTACTAGTTTATTCCTGAAAAAAAAAACAGGTCAAGTACGACTCGGACTCGCGCACTGAGGGTTTCGACTTTCGTACAAACTTACGAGTACCTACCTGAAAACAGTTCAATTCCCAAATCGACTTTAGATTTTTCCGAATCGCAATTTTTTTTATGACGTACCTATAAATTTACAGTTTTCAGATTTTTCCCTTTACTTCTGCTTAGTAATATTAAGTTTGTTAAGTTACTCTGTTATAAAAAGCAAACTAATTGACTACTTCACATTGAAAATTACTCGAATAAATCTTTCAATAACGTCTCAAAATGTATTCAGAATTCCATTGAAAAGTAAAACGAAAAAGTGTTCTAGAATTTATTTTTTGATTCCATATTTAAATCAACTCGATAGCAAATTTAATTAGGAAATTAGCGAAATTCGAAATCTTTTCATAGAATTTCATTTACCTTTTTAAGGTTGCAGATAGGGCATCCTTTGTATTGAACTGTAGGTAATATACAGAGTGTGATTGAAAGCAACTATAGCAATATCATGAGCGTCATTAATCATACACCACCTGACATTGAGCTAACTTGATTTACGTGATACAGAGAGTACACATTATACTACGAGTATAGTAACTTCTACGTTCTAAATTTAAATTTGGTTGCGGGATTGACGAAAATTTCCCACCTAAAAAAAAGATACGTTGTCTTTGTGTGTATTCTTTGTTTAATTTTTTTTAGTGACTTCTGCGTTGCAAGCCCACTTGATGATTTATGTTTAGAATAATAACAGCTCAGCACAGGTCGACCTCTAAGGTTAAGCAACGCTTACCGAGGACGGTTCGTGGATGGGTGACCTTAACATAGGTAGCGAAATTCCTTCATCGAGTGGTAGTAGAAATTTTTGGTTGTACCGGTCATTTATACAGGTAGGATCTTCTTGTGCTTATTAAGAAATTAGATGACAAGATTGACGAGGCCGGTTAGGGTAGATGCAGCTGCCTGCTAGGGCTGTGGATTGTTCGAAGGCGTTACTTTACCTACTTCGCATTCGAAAAACTCAATGATTTCGCATACGGGATGTCCTGGATTAGTACATAGGATACTTTTTATCTCGGGAGTGTGTTCCTTTGTGACAATTTTCTGCTCCCTTGTGACAATTTTCTGTTCCCTTGTGAGAATTTTCTTTTCCCTTGTGACCATTTTCTGTTCCCTTGTGACAATTTTCTGTTCCCTTGTAACAATTTTCTACTTTCACGTAGGCAAAGCTATTTATATAATGAACCTCTCATTATTTAACTAAATGGCACTCTCAGTTTAATTATTATTCTCATGTTTATTTCACTTTATTAGTCACTAATTACTTTAGTGAGGGGCTTTAAATTATGAATAGGTAAGTTAGTTCTAGTTTCAAACCGTATGAAAACATAGCAGAGATTTAACTTTGTTTCGTATCAAAATGTCAGCCTAAGGCTTGGGCCAAAAACTTCTGTATAAAACTCTCATACTTGTTATTACGGTACAAAAAGAAAATAAATAATGTAAGCTAGTTTTACCACACGCTACGGCGACCTTTCATGTTATTACTTATAACCCCCATAAATGTCACCTTGACCGACTTTTGAAACATGGTATGTTTGTGAAGGTACCTGTTTAATTTAACTGTGTACGTTTCGCCATTATTGAACGTTGTCTGACTGTTAAATCGATATTGTCAGCGATTTTAATGCGAAATACGTTTGTTTTATATCCTTACATGTGTATTATAAAACATAATCCAACACCGGGTTTGGGGTGCCGTGACAGAAAACCTCCACGAGTGCCCGCAGGCTATAGTTCCCTTGCGGATACGTCCGGAGCGAAGGCTAGTCTGCGGGACGGTGCACCCTGGGAGGCGGCCAACCACCCCCTTGGGCACTCCTGCCTAAGGGGCCTCGATGGCCGTCTGCGAATGTTCTGTCGGGAGTACGCTTCAACGTGCGTGTCCCTCTGCTTTAGCAGAGGGCACAGTGGCGAAGCAAGAGCGGGCCCGGCGTGCACTCACCCTGCCACCGGGCAGGCAGGAGGAAGGCTTGCTTCTCCTTCTGCCGCCGTTGTTCTCGTAGCCCCAGAGATTGTCCAAGGTCATGTTTCTGACTTTTGATGGGGGTCGAGGGTCTTGGCTTAACCGCCCGGGCCGCGAGGAAGACAACCTCTATAAAAAATTCCCCAAACCTCCAAGCGGCGGCGCACCGTGAGGGAGGTTGTTAGCTTGACTAATGGGTAGCTAAATTAGTCGTTAGTGCGAACCACTAACTTTGAGCAAGTGCAGAATGAATTTACTCGTGGGAACAGCTATGGAACCTCAATCTAAATTCTTTAAGAAACCACTGGAGAGTGATGCGCGGTCGGAGTCCGACGCGGCATCCAGAAGGAGCTCGGAGGGCTCGGAGACTGACGAGGGTACGGGAGGCGACTCCGGAAGAAACGCGAGTTTCTTCCGGAAACGCTCTAAACCGGAGGACGGCTCGTCCTCCGAAGGCGAAAAGGGCTCGGCCCGAAAAATCCCCACCAGTGGGCGGGGAGCGGGTCGACCACCTGGAAGAGGGAGGGGAGCCTCCTCCCAGCAGGCTGCCGAGCGAGCCAAGAGGCTCGCTGCAGAAGGACGCCACCCTACTGCGTCCAACGCTGAGATGGACCTCTCGGGGCCATCAGGCAGCGAGGGGGAGAACTCCGCTGAGGAGTCACGCAGGTCTTTTGGGGAGCTGGTGGTCGCTGCCCTCCGAGACATGGGGAGGAAGAGGGAAAAGTCCTCAAAGGAGAGGACGGCCCTCCGCCATGCTGCGTCCATCGGGGAGGCTTTCGACGCTTCCCTCGGGAAGAGTGTGGCGAGACTCCGGGCCGAGCTCCGAGCCGAGCTCCGAGCCGAGCTCCAGGCCGAGCTCGCGGGAGCCCGGGGGGCTAGTGGTCCGAAGCCCGCTGGAGAGGGGGGCAAGCGAGGGCAGGGACAGGCTCAGCCGAAGCCCCAGCCCCAGCCCGAACCGGGAGACCAGCTGCTGTCGCTGGTGCAGCGGGAGCTGGCTGCTTTCCAGCAGCAGCTGCAAAAGCAGCTGCAGGAACAGCAGCAGCAGTTCCAGCTGCGAATACAGCAGCAGCTGTCCCTGCTGGAGGGCATTGTATTACGCCCCCCGCTCGCGGCCACCGGCCAACGCAACGCGGCGTCTTATGCCGCCGCCGCCGCGGCCACGGCTGCTGCGCCCAGGGCGGGCCCACCCGGCCAAGCCAGGCGCGGGGCCGCGGCGTCGGCGCCTGCAAAGCCAGCCCCAGCTGCTACGCAACGGCGGCGGCAGGGGAAGACCGCTCCTTCGACGGCACCGGTGGGACCACCTGCCGCGACGGTGACTGGGCCGCGCCGACGGCCTCCTCCGTCGGAAGAACCCTCGGCTGGCGCCGAATGGACGGTTGTCGGCGCCAAAAGGAAGGCGGGCAAGACCGCAAGGGCGGCCAAGAAACGGGCGAAGCGACAGGAGCGCCGGAAGCGGGCCATGGCGGCCAGACTTCACGCCCCGAACTCCGCGGCTGTAGTCATTACGCTGCAGCCAGAAGCGGAAAAGAGGGGCGTGACGTACGACGACGTCATGGAGAAGGCGAGGCGGGCGGTGTTGCCCCACCTTGACGAGCTCGGAGCCTCTGGGGGCTTCCGTATGCGACGCACTGCAACCGGAGCCCGCATACTGGAGGTCCCTGGCACGGACAACAGTGCTGCAGCGGACGCCCTGGCCATCAAGATCAGGGCGTCTCTAGACGCCGAAGAGGCACGAGTGTCCAGGCCATCCAGGTGCATAGACATGCGCATAATGGGCCTGGATGACTCAGTCAAGGTGGACGAGGTGGTGGCCGCCATCGTCAGGGCTGGAGGGTGCACGGCCGATCAGGTTCGGGCGGGCACAATCCGCGCTGACAGCACGGGGATGCGAGCCGTAACGGTAAGCTGCCCCGTGTCGGCGGCCAAAACCATCTCCGAGGTGGGCCGACGGCTTCTGGTGGGCTGGGTCTCCGCGCAGGTGAAACTGCTGGAGCCCAGACCTCTGCGGTGCTACCGCTGCCATGTGGGGCACCACGTGGGGGCCTGTTGCGCTGCGGAGGTGGATCGCAGTGACCACTGCTTCCAGTGTGGCAAGCCCGGTCACAAGGCTGCAGAATGCCGTGAGTCGCCGCATTGTTATGCATGTGCGGCGGCTGGCAAGCAGGCCGATCACCGGGCTGGGAGCAGGCCCTGCGACCCCCCCGCCATGGCCAAGGGCAAGGTCCGTAGGCCCACCGCCGCAGCCGCTGCCGTGGCTGCTGTCGCCGCCGCAACCACCGCGGCAGTGCCCCCACAGGGGGCTCGGGAGGAGACAATGGACTGCCAATAACGGCACCACTACGTCTCCTCCAGGCGAATATCAACCACTGCGCCCCCGCTCAGGATCTGTTGCTCCAGAGCATGGCGCAGTGGTCGATCAATATCGCCGTGGTCTCCGAGCCGCACTTTGTCCTGCCCAGAGCCGACTGGGTTCAGGACCTGAGCGGCTCGGTGACCTTAATTTCGTCGGCCGCCGCCGGTACCCCGTCCCTCGAGGCCGTCACGAGGGGGCGGGGTTGCGTGGCAGCACGGTTCGGGGACATTGTGGTGGTGGGAGTCTACCTGTCCCCGAACAGATCTCTCGCCGATCTAGACAACTCCCTTATGGAGCTGAATGCCGTCGTCGCTAGGTTTCACTCCTCCCTCCCTGTGGTCGTGTGCGGGGACTTCAACGCCTGGAACGAGGCTTGGGGTTCCCGGTTCACGAACGAGCGGGGTCGGAGGGTGGAGGCCTGGGCCCTGGAGTTGGGCCTGGTCGTCATAAACCGGGGTTCTGTCCCCACGTGTGTGCGGATGCAGGGTGAGTCTGTCGTGGACATAACGTTCGCCAGCCCCGCTCTGTCACCGCGTGTCGTCGACTGGCGCGTCATAGAGGGGGTGGAGACGTATTCGGACCACCGGTACATCCGGTTCGACGTCTCCGCCCAGTCCTCGACCGCGCCGGTCCAACGGACCCCGTGTGGTCCGCGTTGGGCGCTGAGGCAGCTGGACCGGGATCTCTTCCGGCAGGCCGCGGCGGTACAGGCCTGGGTGCAAGCACTGGACAGGCCTGTCGACATTGACGCCGAGGCGGACTGGTTCGGGGAGGCCTTGTCGCAAATTTGCGACGCGGCTATGCCCCGAGTCCGACCAGGACGTGCCCAGCGCCAGGTGCACTGGTGGTCGCCGGAGATTGCGGCACTGCGTGACGCATGCACTGCCGCGCGACGCCGGTACTCCAGACACCGCAGACGCCGCATCCGTCCACCGGATGCAGAGGCCATAGAGGCGGAGCTGTATGAGGGATACAGAGCAGCAAAGCGCACCCTCCGAGCGGAGATAAAGCGGGCCAAACTCGAGGCCCGCAACGTGTGGCTGGGGACTCTCAACGTGGACCCGTGGGGTCGCCCGTACAAGGCGGTGCGGGATAAACTCCGCCCCTGGGCTCCCCCGCTGACGCAGAGTCTCCGGCCCCAGCTTGTGGAGGGTGTAGTGAACTCTCTGTTCCCTGCGCGGGGGGAACACACCCCCCCGCCCATGGCTCCGCCACCTGCGGTGTCCGACGCGGACCACAATGGCGACGACGGTGACCACATTGCTCCAGAGGTGACCGAGGTAGAGATGAGAGTGGCGGTACAAAGGCTGAATGCCAAAAATACCGCCCCGGGACCCGACGGCTTGCCTGGAAAAGCCTGGGTCCTGGCCATGGAGGCTCTCGGGCCTCGACTCAGAGGGCTCCTCAGCGCATGTATGGAGAGGGGCCAGTTCCCGCTTCGTTGGAAGACGGGGAAACTGGTCCTAATCGCGAAGCCAGGGCGACCTGCGGACTCTCCGTCCGCGTATCGGCCCATTGTGCTGCTCGACGAGGTGGGCAAGCTCTTTGAAAGAGTAGTTGCAAACCGCCTCGTCGCGCACCTAGCACGGGTCGGGCCGAACCTGTCGGATGACCAGTTCGGCTTCCGCAGGATGCGCTCAACGGTGGACGCCATCATGCGCGTGCGAGCCCTCACGACGGGGAACGCAGTGTCCCGGGGCAGGTGTGTCTTGGCGGTGTCTTTGGATATCGCCAACGCCTTCAACTCCCTGCCCTGGAGTAGCATTAGGAGCGCACTCCGGTACCACCGGGTGCCCGACTACCTCTGTCGTGTGATCGAGGCCTACCTGTCGAGCAGGTACATTATCTACCCCGGTCATCAGGGAGAATTGAATCGGCGAGAGATGTCGTGCGGTGTCCCACAGGGATCGGTACTAGGGCCGCCCTTGTGGAACATCGGGTACGACTACGTGCTGCGCGCCGACCTCCCCGACGGGGTCAGCGTGGTCTGCTACGCGGACGACACGCTGGTCCTGGCGCGGGGACGGTCGTACCAGGCGGCGGTCGAACTAGCGACGCGCGGGGTTGCGACAGTCGTGGAGAGGATCCAGCAGTTGGGACTCGAGGTGGCATTGCACAAGTCCGAGGCCATGTGCTTTCACGGCCCTCGGTACGCGCCACCACCGGGTTCCCAATTAACGGTAGGAGGAGTTCACATCGGCGTCGGGTCGACGATGAAGTACCTGGGACTCGTCCTCGACAGCCGGTGGAACTTCGAGGCGCACTTCCGACGTTTGGCTCCCCAACTTAATCGGACTTCGGCTGCACTCAAGCGGCTCCTGCCGAACCTGGGGGGTCCAGACGCCTCCTGCCGGAGGCTCTACGCTGGCATCGTTCGGTCCATGGCCCTTTACGGGGCGCCTGTGTGGGCGCCGACGCTGCGAAGGCGACCGGCGGCCCTGCTGAACGCCTGCCAGAGGGTCATGGCCATACGGATGATCCGGGGATACCGCACGGTATCCCGCGAAGCGGCGAGCCTCCTTGCTGGCCTGCCACCATGGGATCTGGAGGCAACAGTCCTTGCACGCATGCACGATCTGCGCGTGGAGATGCAACGCCGGGGCGAATCCCCGCTGCCGCGACAAGTCGCGGCTTGGCGGACAGAGTTCCGGCGAGATCTCATGGTGAAATGGCGAGAACGACTGTCGCAACCCTGTGCTGGGCACGCCACGATTGAGGCGGTAAGGCCCCTCTTTGAGGCGTGGCTGGAAAGGCCTCACGGCGTCATAACCTTCCGCATGGCGCAGGTACTAACCGAACATGGCAAGTTCGGGCGGTACCTGTACAAGATCCGTGCGGAGGTGACGCCCGGGTGTCGTCACTGTGCGGAACGCCCGGTGGACACGGTGGAGCACACGGTAGAGGTGTGCCCCGCTTGGGAAGAGCATCGCCGTGTCCTCGTGGGGGCAATCGGAGGCGATCTCTCGCGCCGGGGCTTGGTTCAAGCCATGCTCCGGAGCGAGGAGGAGTGGCAGGCGGTCGCCTCCTTCTGCGAAGCAGTAATGCTAGCAAAGGAGGAGGCTGACCGTATCAGGCAACGGCGCTCACGCCGCAGCCGCCGCCGTAACTCCGATCCAAATTTCCGGCCACCGTAGACGCGGGCTTGCGGACGGCGGGCAATGGGTAGCTCGCTGTCCGTTTGTCCGGTAACAGACCGGACCGAGCCCAAGTCGTTTACGGCGCGCACTGTTCCCGTGCGCCTCAAGGAGTTGTCAGCAAACCGTAGGGGCCCAGTAGGGTCGAGGCCTAGTCTGGGGCTCTGGGAAGATATGAAAATGCATACCAGGGCCCTGGAACCAAGGCAGGGAAGGAACAGGGTAGGATTTTAGTCAGTAAAAGTCTGACACTATTTCCCGCTCCGCCCAAGGGCGGGATTTGTCATTGGATGATTTTACCTACCGTAAAAAAAAAAAAAAAAAAAAAAACACCGGGTTTGTCTATCTGTATGTTTACGCTAAACTCAAGAACTCCTAAACGAATTTTCAGGCGGTTTTCAAAAATAGACAGATTGATTTTATGAGAAAAGTTCAGATGAATTTCAAAGATTTGTCAAAAAAAAAATTCTGATCTGAGCTGAAAAAATCATTCTTTTTTTTGTAATATTTATGTCGTTTGCTTTTTTTCTCAATTTTTTTTGCGATTTAAATATAAAGATTCAAATTTAGAATTTAGGTACCGCTGCATAATTGGTTTTAGTTGAACAAAAGGGTTATATTCTCAGACGATTTTTTTTTCATTTGTTTGTGTACTACGCTTTTGTAAGTGGCCAGTTTGTTGAAAGATCAAATTCCGAACTCATTTCCTGCAAATTACACTTCCAGTAAAATGATCAAGTCTATTCTTTTTTGTTGGCATTCGTTTTGTTTGTACACAGAGGAGCATAAAATACAAGTTGTAATTGAATTGGTATTGTTTTAGACCGGTTAAATGGAGTCGACATTGATTTACTGTGCCGACCGCACCTGTATCCCTGTCGTGCATAATAAACTTGTTTTATTTCTATAAAAATCAATATGAGAATGTTTACGTGTTATACCCATGTTTTGAATTGTGAACGAGGATGCTTGGGAATATTGGTTAGGACACATATGCTTGTGAGCATCATTTTTAAAAGAGGGCCTCCTTTTTTTGAGGTGGGAAATTATCAAATGACTTCTTTCACTCTAAGACTCTCTATCTTGCATACAGAGTTTTACTTATTAAAACCCACCTTTATTTTTCTTTGCATTCTAGGCCTACAGTAATTATTGCAAACGTTCTCGTAGCTAAAGGGCGCGTAGGTTGGGCACGCCATAATTATGGCGGTAAGTCCCCTCTTTGAGGAGTGGCTGGAAAGACCTCACGGCGTCCTCACCTTCCGCATGATGCAGGTCCTCACCGGAAATGGTAAGGTCGGGAGGTTCTTTCAACGAATTCGTGCGGAAGAAACGCCCGGGTGTCACCACTGCGTGGAACGCTTGGAGGACACGGTAGAGCACAGAGTAGGTAGAGGTGTGCCCCGCAAAGGGCAGAGCACCACCGTATCCTCGTGGGGGCGAACGGTGACAGCGATCTCTTGCGCCGGCCCTTGGTACAGGCCTTGGTCCGGAGCGAAGAGTGGCGGACGGTCGCCTCCTTCTGCGAAGCAGTAATGCTAGCAAAGAAGGAGGCCGGGATTTCGATCCCGATTTCCGGCCACCGTAGGCGCGAGCTTGCGGACAGCTAGCAATGGTTAGCTCGCCGTCCGACCGTCCGGTAACCATCCGGACCGAGCCCAAGTCGTCGACGGCGCGAATCGTTCCACGCGCGCCTCAAGAAGTTGTCAGCAAACCGTAGGGCAGCAAGGTTGAAGCCTTCTGGGGCGAAGGATCGTTTTCTGAAAGGAAGGTTCGGCCCCTGTATGACAGGCAATGAAGTAACGGGATTGTGTTTTAGTCAGGTGAAGTCTGACACTACCTCCCGCCCCGCCCGGATTGCGGAGATGTCATTGGATGATTTTCGCACCGAAAATAAAAAGTTGTGCACAGGTTCCTTTTTGGTGACTTCCTCAGCTCGTTTCGAGGCTATTCGCGCTCTTAGTTAGCTACCAGAATTATATTTGCGTACTTGTACAATTAAAAAAAGATGCAGAATTAGAAAAACGACATAACAATGTCGTTTTTACACTGTTAAATTTTGGTCGATTTAATCCCGTGGAGGGTCGATTCGGTACGTGAAACTCTATTGATTTATAAAGATGTAATTAAAAAATAAAGTTTTTTTTTTTTTATAAAACTCGAATTAGTATACGCATGTACGAAAGTAATTGCTTTAAGTAAACGAGTCAATGGCCTTGTAGGGAGTTGTCGGTCTTTGCGTAATAACTACCTACAGTTCATTGACGTCGATCAGCTGACGTTTCCTTAAATAAATTAATTTCGTACATGCGTAAATTAATTTAAGTTTAAAAAAAGTACTTTATTTTTCATTTTTATCTTTAGAAATCGATAGTGTTTCATGTACCGAATCGTCCCTCCATGGGATTAAAACGATCAAAATTTTACGGTGTATTATTTTCATTCCTCTTTTTATAGCAAAAATACAATGTAAGCTATTAAGTATTATGTTGCCAAATATTTGTCAGTAAACATTTCAAAGTTTTGTTACTCACAAATTTGTACCTACATCATGCAAAATATATGACACAACGTTAACCAACTCATGCGAAGTAATCCCGAGAGAGCCGAGAGTCCATGTCAGTAGGAAACTTGTCAACTGACCTTAAGCCTGCAACACACGAATATCCCCTGAGGATATTGCTATAATCAGTCCCCTAACCGAATTAATGATAGTATGGACCGACGTATGTTCGAGGATACTGGCCATCCTCGGGGTAATAACCCTTTAGTATCCTATTACGACACTCCAGGGAACTACACGGAACCTCTGACAGTATCAGAATATTACCTACCTACCGAAAAAATAATCCGCTATGCTTTTGTTTTTTCCCATCCATCTAAAGGACCGTTGTCGTATAAAAAGAAATGTGATGAAACATAAATGGTATGCAGTTAGTACTTAAAATAAATGGCATGACATGACCTGTTTTTTTACGCAGCCAGAAATATTTTGGAGATAATGTTGCGAAAAACAGTATTCATTTGGTCCTTACCGTGAGTTGGTCTGTGTTTTATCATGATTAATCTACTATATAAAAATAAGTCGGGTTTTCTTTCCTGACGCTATAACTCCAGAACGCACGAACCGATTTCCACGGTTTTGCATTCCCTTGGGTAGAGTAGGGTAGAGTAGGGTAGAGTAGGGTAGAGTAGGGTAGAGTAGGGTATAGTAGGGTAGAGTAGAGTAGAGCGGGAGCGAAGCCGCGGGCGAAAGCTAGTTTCGTTTAAAATAATACTTTTATTTATTCCTTATACAGATTTTACATGTCTAATTTATTTTTTCGTGTAGTAAACTGATACTGAGAAATAAAGTGTTTTTCTTTATTAATATAAAATCAAAACTATTCGGATGAACACTGCCCTTATCGTACAAAAGATCGAACTGAAAGTGAACTAACTCACTCCATTTACAGACATAAACGGTTTCATTCAATATCGAGACAGAAAACTCATCATTAACAATGGGAGAACGAGACAAAAAATCAATGCGAGTGCCAATAGTCCACATCTGTAGACCCCTCAAGCTTGTACCGCACCATTTGCTGGGCCCATAACTTTGCTCGCACGACTGCCCCCGAACTTACTGCTTCGAGAAATATGGTCTAAGGTGAATGAACTTATGTAATGTCTTCTGGTAAAACGTTCGGGATGGAAATCGGAATTTATGCCCCTTTGATGTGCCTGCACAAGTCGTAAAACTGCGCTAATAAAGTTAATTTTGTGAAAATTCTCATTTTGTATCATAAATATAACCCAGTTGCGACGAGTTTTTTATTCACAGTTAAGTCAACTAATATGTAGTTAAAGTGGTAACTAATTGTTAACTTTCACCAAAATACGTGTTCAATCAATTGTTAGTTTCCATTGAACAGATTAACTGTTAGTAAAGAATAGCTACTGCGGTCTTCCCGTACGATTATAATTTAGTTGTCTTCAAGACTAGAGTGAGTCTTCAAGGCTCTTAATAAAAACGCCTCGCCTCACAAATAGCTTTATTAAATGAATATAACCAGTATCTTCTTGGTCGTTTAATTAAAATATATTAATGTGTTCTTAATAACAAATAAGCAGAAGTTTATTACGATCCATAACAGAGAAACGTCTATCCACACTCAAAAAGCACGAGAAACTGGTTATCTCTACAGGATACGACAATAAACGTTAAAAGTGGCGTTGTGGCGACGCGCAAAAGAGCGGCGGGCGGCACTGCTGATTTTAGCGACGCGGCGCCGCAACGCGGTTATGTGTTTCGGTCCATAATAAAGGAAGAAGAAGAAAATATAACTATGAATTGGCAAAGGCATGATCAATTTGAATAGAATAGAATAGAATAAAACTTTATTACTACATCGAAGGAGTAACACAATCTATAAAATCAATAATCTCCATCAATCAATAATTTGATTTTATATCACACTATTGATGTAGTAAATCGAGTTTTTATGAACGCTTTGTTTTCACCGGAAAACCCGTAACCTATGCAGTTATTTCCTGTTATTCTGAATGCGTGTCCAATCTCGCTATAGCTGTAACGTTGAAAGGAAAATGTAAACCAACAGCTTCAGTAATTACTGACGTATTCTTTACCATACATAGCACATGTGCGGCTTGTGCTGCAATATCTCCGGCAACAATAGCGTGACCCTGGCTCGCCACTTCAGCCTGTTTTGTTCCACTCTCATTCTTCTGGTTGACGTTATTACTTGCTCTATTGTCTCCCACGGCCTTTGCTACATGTGAAAAATAAAGCTTTGTATGCTTCAAGAATGTTTCGCGAGACCCGCTTAAGAGCCTACCCATAAAACAACCGCCTTTTCCATTAAACTCCGAAACGAGTGAATGTAATTTTCTTTACAATCTAACGTCGTCTTAAGTGTTTAGTTTAAGACTACTAAAACTTGCAAGGTCCATCGCGAAAGCCAAGTAGCGTTCAATAAAAAGCGACCTCTAAAAGCCCTATTGCGGACATTCTTTGGCCGTGAGCGCCGACTCGACTCGCCGAGGCATCCTGACACTTTTCTGCACTTAGCTTCAGATACATACGTCTCAGTATGGCGGACCACTATGTGACCGCAATTCGTTGCTGGAAAAATGAGAACGCTTTTATTGTCAAGAAAATAAATTGCGATAAAAGCGCGTCTCGCGTCTAGCAGTTTGTGGCAGACGAAACAAAGCCGGCGAGGCCCTTGTGCCTTACAATTACGGGAACCTTAATACGCAGACGACTGCCAACGAATTTATGGGCGCCTTGTTTTTTTCGCAATTCATTAGCGTTCTCCTCGTTTAGAATAAGATTTCCCGCAGTAATCGGGCGACGATTCTATGTGGTAACGATGCAATAAATACTTCGGAACATAAATGAATGCTACACTAGTTTTTCCGAGACTAAACAAGGTTATGTAACTTGGTTATCTTAGCCGCCGAGCTCTGGCGGTGGTTTTAATAAATTAAGTTGTCAGAGTGATGCAACTTTGAAACTTCTACCTTTACGTTATCTTCGTCATGGCTAAGATCTTCTATCTTTTCAGTAAGTAATTGCTCGTCCTGAAACATTATTTTACTCAATTTATTAAGGCTCAGCTTGAAATTTTCTCAAGTCTGGAGATGTTTAAATTGAAACTGAGTACCCACTCAATTTAATGTAAGTACTTATTTAGCTAACTTCTTATTTTTAGAACAATCTTTGAAACAAAAAGATTATATATAAAATAACCGTACCTATATTAAAAGAAAGACTTAATATTCAAACAATGAAAGTAGATATGAATATTTTATGATATTTTCGTCGACCCTTGTTTCGTTTTCGACAAATAAGGTATTTTGATGGATTGCTCTAACCACCTCAGCCATGAAATTGAAATGAGCTTCGTGAAAATATTCATCCATTTTTTTGAAATGTACTAAATATTTATTCAATTATGGTCTCTTTTGGTAGGCTAGGTTTAAGTTAAAGTAGAGTGATTTTTCAAAGAACCGACAACCAGTAAACCGTATCTATATATTCGGTTCAATATTTCATAGGAACGTGAACTGACCTACACTACAGCTTGCGTTAGTAAGCTGCTGCAGACAAAATTTATCGACTAACAGAACCCACATGGTGTATTTATGCGCAAATGACTAATAGGTGCAGGCTTCTAGTTTAAAAATCATGCTATTAAAAGTTAAAATCTTTCGATGAGTTGGCGAAATGAACGGTATCGATATTATGTGTAAAATGTGACGGTTTACTTCTTCAATGTTTCTTCTACGATGTCGAATTAGAACTCATGAACCGTAATATGCACGTCAGGCGTTAACATTCTATATCATGTTTTTCCTAGGGACGTAATTAGAGACACAATAGAAAGACAATATGTAGGTGTGCGGACGCCGGAGTCCTCTTGGGAAATAATGAATTAAGTCGTGTAGGGGTTTTTTTTTTTTTTTTTAACGTAGGTAAAATCATCCAATGACGAATCCCGCCCTTAAGTCGTGTAGGGGTGTAATTCAGATCTTCTTTGCAAAAGAAAAGCTCATATAATTTTTTCTTATCATGAGATCTTGCGACACTTCGTTATAGTACGGTAGCTATCTAGTTGTATTCCGCTAGGGACTTTCCCAAAAGATACTCCCTGCAACCCAATTTCGATAGTAAATGAACTTAATACTTTTCTTAAGAGCGTAAATAAACGAAATCCGTCGTAAACTAACTAGTCGACAAGTCACGTTCTCTAGTCCCTTAGGGACGGACAGAAGTGAAGACGCGCTGTCTTCACGTTATCCACAAGTCGGGAATTTGGAAAACTCTCAAACTACAAGCTTACAACAACAGAAACTTTGGCCAAAACAGGATATTCTTGGAATTAGCATTTAGCATGAATAAGCTGTTTATACTAAACTGACTTTGAATGGCGCGCCGTTGAAGTTAATATCGAAGCCAATATAATCTGTACAATATGAATGCATCAATATCATCATCAGTTGAATACAACAACTGGGAATATTATGATCTGATTGGAAATGTTTTATATGTGTATTTTGATGGTTTTATGAGTAAGGAAAGTCGTAGATGGAATATGCTTAGAAAGGGGGTGTATATGAGGGCTTGTTTGAAAGGGTAATCAGGTCCCTGGGACACAAAATGGCACGTTTTTTTTTTATTAATAGGCTCGCAGTTGTTCATTATCTTTCAACTTTCACAACTGAAAAAATAATGGAGGTTTAGTAAGTATAGGTCTGACCCCATCTCTTTCACTTCACTCCGAGCGGGAAATCCACCACAAAAAAGGGGGGTGAATACTAAAATTAACATTAATAAAGAAGTATGGAAGTCGAAGACATGTTACACTGATCATAAATGTGGGCAAAAGCATGATGATGACCACACTCAAGGGTTTAAAGCTAGGAACATATTAGCTTAAGTAAGTGTTCTTCGCTTAAACTCAACAGCCCATAGAGACTTATCAAAAGAAATCACACAAAAGTGAGGGCGATAATTGCTCAATCATCTATAATCACGATGTGAAAAATTGCTTCCATGATGTTAACCGAAAAATACGGAAGTTACTCAACCAAAAATTTCCAACAACAAAGCGTGTATAACTTTCTATGACAAAACAAGCATAAATACAAACTTACACGAAATAAATCAATAAATACTATATAGGAATATATAGGAAGGAATGAGCCGTTTCTTAGTTGAACACTTGGAGTTAAGAACGTGCCAAACCTTACTTTAAGCCAAAAACCCTGTCAAAGATTTCAGGGTAAAGTTTGACAAATACCTACGAGTATATAACTTAAAATACTTAATTCACTTCCTTCCGTAAAGTAGTAATGCGATCAAAGAAGGTGGCGGAAAGCGTGAGAGAGAGAGGAAAATCTCGCGCCCCGGCAACCTAGAAATCGAGTGTCGCAGGGCGGCCCCCGTAGACGCAGGCTTGCAGACGACGAGCAATGGGTACCTAGATAATCGTCCGATAAAGACTAGGCCCGAGCTGACGGCTTTGTTTCACACGATAAAGATAAGTGACGGGGCCCACAAGAGCCCATTTTTCAAAATATAAATAGCCTTTAGTGGGCTCTAGTAGGCCCATTTACCTAGTCACCTAATATTTAGTCACTATGGTCCTGAAACGCAAAGTCCAACTGAAGGAATAATTGTGGATTTTAGTCATTAAAAGTGAAGAAGTTATTCGATGACCCACAAAAAAAGGAATAAGTAAGTCAGCTTTACTCGGGATTAAACAATCCGAAAGTTTTCCAAAATGACCGCAGTTTTCCTTCAATTATTTTGAGCGCAGAACAAAATTGTATTCGGTTTCTCGTTAGTATTAATCCTTGGAAGCTTCCATTGGCTTTTGGTTACATGGCATTGGTTAAATTTATATTTACAGTAGCCATTAATTACTGTTGAAAGATTAATATTGGATGAAGAACAATTTAGTAGATTAATTTATTGAGATATAAATAATGGTTTGGATTAACAAGAATTCTAAAACTTTTGTTGCGACACGACACTATCACATCCAAAAATAACTGCGTTAAATGTTTGTGGCTTAAAAATGAATTATGAAAGAGATTTTCAACATTTATTTTAGAACTAGCTGCTGCTAGCGGCTTTGCCTGCGGGATAATAAAAAAATATCCCAAGGGAACATGCTTCCGAATAAAAAGTATTCTTTGTGCTTTTAGAGGTATTCAGCACAGATTTTAAAGCCTCGCATACCTCCATTGAAAAGAGACGATCCTCTGAACAGACGGGTGTTATATCTGGTGGGCTAGGCGATAGATCTGTTCAAACCGCACGGAGATCTTTAATTGCGCGATCCAGGATTTTCGTAGTTCTTATGTGACGCTGTAGATGTCGCTTCGTGCTATTTCTGAACTCTTAGCTTTTCAGCCGTTTGAGCGTGAAGATCTTCAATGAAACATGTACTGATCGAAGTCTTTATAATATTAGTTTAATATTAATATTATACAAATTTAATATATATAGAATATAATAATCTTTATTATACACCAAAATAGTAACAATTTTACAGAAACAGATTCAGAATGTGACTGCCTACTTGACTGTCTGTCTGTCTGGCTTTAAGATTCTGACTGCTTCTGTTTTCAGATTTTTATATGTGTTTTTACCAATGTACGATATTCCCATATTTCTTTTCAAGTTCTGAACACAGAATCTTGATTCATCGACATTTTTCATATCAAAATATCTACCGACTTGATTTACACGCAGTCGCGAACTGATCACACTCAATCAAAAATCTCGTACTCTCCAAACATTTCAATCGCCTTTAGTAGTAATTACCAAATATTGCCGTTCGTACATTGCCGAGTGACTCGATAAAATTCAACGGCACAGTTCCCAGTAATGGTTGATCCCTCATATTAATTTTGGGTGCCGATTTGTATTTACGATTTCGCAAATATGTGCTAGATTCCAATTTGTTTGACTGTACGTTTGCAAAATTATATTATTTATTTACTTCGAGAAACAGCGTTTTAATTTCATTATGTAATTGGAATTAGAGTTCAATTTTATCTCTCTAGCCTATTCCCAACTAGCTTAAAGTCGGTTTTCAGTCTAACCTAACCAGATGCGGCAGAATACCCGTATTTTACAAGGAGCAAGCTGCCTATCAGACTTCCATAACCCAGTTACTGGGTAACACAATACTCCTTGGCGTCTGACAAATGACAACTGGGGTCAATGGTTTTACGTTATTTCCGAGACAGGGTTTTTTTTTGGTAGGTAAAATCATCTAATGACAAATCCCGCCCTTGGGCGGAGCGGGAAGTAGTGTCAGACTCTTACTGACTAAAAACCTACCCCGTTACTTTATTGCCTATCGTACCGGGGCCGTGTATTTCGGGTAGACAGGGGGTGTCAATAATGTCTTAGAAAAACTCAGAGAAGTGCATAGGTATGAATTGAAATTGACAATAGAGAGAGATGGAGAAGTCTACCAATCTACCAGATAATCCATAACCACGATCACTCCGCCAGGAGTATACGACTGAGAAGAAGAATGTATTGAAAAATTCACATTGGTAATTGCCCAGTTTTCAACCTCATGCATGAGAGGCAGATGCCTAAACGACTGAACAATCACGAAACGTCGGGTTTGCGGACGGCGGGTAATGGGTAGCTCGCTGTCCGATCGTCCGGTAACAGACCGTACCGAACTCAAGTCGTTTACGGGGTAGGTTTTTAGTTAGTAAAAGTCTGACACTATTTCCCGCTCCGCCCAAGGGCGGGATTTGACATTGGATGATTTTACCTACTATAAAAAAAAAAACAATACACGTGAATTAGAGTTCAATAATGTCTAAAAGAACCTTTAGAGTTAACAGTAAAAAACAGAAACTCTAGGAGGTATTTAAGTTGCACTGTCTCTAAAGCAGTGTACACACTTCCATAAGACGGTATATGTAATTTGTAAAGCCCAAACGGTATAAGTAATCCTAGCACAGCCCTATAAGTAGAAAGCATTTATTTCCCGATAACACGACCGATTAGCTACCGATCTAAAAAGCAGACCATTAAAAGGCAATGAAGTGTTTATCTATCTAAAAGGACATTTGTATGCTGTCCTGCTCTCTAGTTAATGCCGTCCCTTTTGGTAGCACTGTCATAAAATTTTATACCATGTAATTACAGAGTAATATGGTTTAAACGCTGATTATTTTGTGTAAAAATACGCTGCTGTCTATGGATTTCAAACAAATTTGATAATCATACCGAACGGTGTAGCTTGATTAAAATTTTAATAGGTTTCCAGCTAACGTAGGCTTTGTTATTAACACGAGTGACGGTCATGAGAAAAGCTGATGTTTGCTCGTTATCCCATACACTTATTTTATACTCATAATAATGTATAATTAGCAGATTCCCAAAAAAATCTACCATGAAAAGTGCAAAATTAAAAGATAAGCTTAGTTTATGTTAACTCCAAGAGTTTTAATTGTTTGTAGGGGTATAAAAGGCTCTGTAAGCCCTGGCGCTGCAGGGTTGTTAAAAAAGTCATCATAGCCCTCGAAAAGCAAACGCCAACTGAAGGAACATGGATGAGTTTTAGTAAAAGTCTGACAATCCCTCTTTCTCCTCCCAGAGAGGGAGAAATTATGATTTCCCAACTTCAAAAAAAAGGGGCAAGCTCTGTAATAAATTATTTCCCCGTTTCTCTCACGGGTTTCTTCTCGGATTCCGCAAAATACTAGGCCCCATTAGAATACGATACGATTGCGAAACGACAGGAAAAAAGGCTAGTAATTTAAGTCTCTACTTTGAGTATCTTGCTGAAATACAGCTAAAAAAAGTTTTCATGATTCATTTTCAAAATAAGAATGACTTTTATACTCTTATATCAATCTAATAAGTCTATTTAAAAGATACAGTTCCCATACACTAAAAGGCCATTAAAAAAAAAAAATCTGTGACATAGCTTTCAACCGGATAAGATACAAAGCCAACTAAACTTGGTTATCTCTATGAAATTCAGTGGAATAAAGTATTCTTGGACTAATTTTTAAAATAAGAACAACACATTCCATTCGAATAAAAAAGAGGTCCAGATAAAAAAAAAACTGTGAGAAAAGTGGCCAGTCATACCCTTTAGCACCAGCTTTACCAAGTGACGTAGTTCTGAACTGCACATTACAATCTCAGGATTTACCGCCAGTTCAAGTGCCGCTTTGTAATTTGCGGTTGGCAAAGCTGTAAATGCTGAAAGCCGAGTAATAAGGTAAGGAAGTCATATGTACGTAGGTAGGTACTTATCTTGTGAGGAACATTTTGGAGACACGCTTTTGTGCGAATGGATGAGTTTTAGTAGGAATGTCAGTTATGTGCGGTGTGTGTTTTGTATGCTTGGTTATTTCCGGTTATTTTGCCTAACAAGATAGGGTAACTTTTACAAAAGGGGAAATGAAAAAAATAGAAAGAGAGTAAAAAAGAGTTTGTGTTCGTTAATTGTTTTTAAGGTTCCCTAACCCCAAAAAGTTACAAGTCAGTCTGTCAAGACTGTTTCTCTCGACGTGTCCAATCTCAGGAACGCGTAAAGATATCAAGTTGTAATTATAACCATACACTCAATATATTCAGGTCAACGGTCCCTTGAAGCTGTGAACATATCGAACTTCAAAGTTAACGAAAAAAAGTTACGGCCATTTATGTCGTGAAAAACACATATTTCGACACTCTCAAGGGTATCAAAATTCATAGGATGCTTACCGTTGACCTAGAACTATGAAATTTGGCAAGTACTTAATATCGTCATATACTACAAGTACAGGGAAAAACCTCGATTCGGGAATTGAACTATTGACCTAAGTAAGTTTGTACGAAACCCTCGGTGCAAGAGTCCGACTCGCACTTGCCCGGTTTATTTTTAAAGTATCTCATTATGAAAAAGTTGGGCCTGAATACATGAAAGACATTATTGTTATAAATATTGAATTCTGAAAAAAGTTCTTCACCAATTGTGTGACGGTATTCATGAAATAAAGAATTGTATAGCACTAAGTATTTTACTGTAGTGGCTTTGTAGACAGGCTGTGTTCATTCAATATCTTTTCCTCTATTTTCTGTTAAACATGAAGGGACATCTTGTGAAAGCTGTCTCGCGAGAATCATTAGTCATTCTTAAAAAGACAGCTTTAGATACTAACGTGACGTTTTACACTTTACATAAAATTAACATTATTGAGAATTTTATTTTATTGTTCTATTTTCTACGGGTATGACGACATCGTGTAAAATAGATTTATAAAATCAGCGTTATTACAGTTAATCATATTGATATCATACTGTGGTCTTATTGTAAGTGACATCTTATTGAAAACGCGTTTTAGGTGTAGCGATATCTATGTCGACATATAAAAACTCAGTATCTAAGATCTTCTAATATTATTAAAAAAAAAGTGAGAAAAAGAAAAAATATGTAATCACGAACCACTACTATAGTAAAAGTTAATGCGTACCATCCTACAACAATACAAATTCAAACTATTATCTACATGAAAACAGAAAATATTTTTAACCAAAACATAACTACGTGTATATAATTATTATCTACTAACAGCCAACACGTGGGCGCCGGCCGCGTGATAAATTATTAACTTCGAGGTCGCTAAGTAAATCCCACAGAATCATACCGAAATAGTGAGCTTACAATATGTATGACGTGCCCGATACATCATCCTCAACCCTTACTGGATTTGGTGGGTGGTTTTATTATCAATATATATTTCATGGAGGGAGAACGCCTTATCGTGTTGTAGATGGATTGGTTTTGTACTAAAAATATTACTTTCTCTACACACTGTTTCTGAAGTTATCAACGGGTTAAACTGTAATTTTATGCTAAAGTTTGACCGGTTTTTGTAGTAAAATCTGGTATTGGAAACTATCAAAGAGAGAAACAGCTTTAAACTATATCTGTCTTTACACAATGGGTCGAAAATCCTATATATCCCTTTTTACAAAGGCACTGGTAATAATGTATTACTTGATAACTTACTCCATTCGTTTCACCAAGTCTTAACAACAATTTGCATACATTCATACTTTCGAAAGTTATCCGTAATCTAAGTAATAGTAGTTAGTACTACACTTATCCAGCTTCCTATACCGGTTTATTTATGGTCTCTAAACTCTAAAACTTCGGCGATTGCAATTCAATGGAATTATCTGAAACTGCTCTTCCTAGGAAAACAAGAATGAACTTAGTTTTTGATGTATAGCTGGTTACCAGATGGTCAGCGAGCTCTTTGTGGTTCGTAGATTAAACGGGCTTTGTGGAAACAAGAACATTATTGAACAACAGTGCAATAGCACTCTTGAGGCGAGTTCAGATCGCAAGCGATTAAACGCTGAGTTTTCAATTGCGTTCTTTCAATAATAGAATAACTTGCCTGCCTATATAGATGTATTGATCGCCAGTAAGCATGCATGTATACATATATTATGGGTTTATGAACTATTCTATTTTTGGTATACAAACAGGTTTTGACGTTTTTAACTCAACCAATCCATAAACCAGCCATATTACAAATGTAATTTGCCATGATATCATTGCTTAGACGCCTTATCAAACATAAATTGTAGTATTTATTAGTTCACTATTTATAGAATGCCCATCAAATACGTTATTTAGAAAGTTCAAACGAAACAAAGGAAAACATAATTACGGAAGTCACGCAAAGGTACATGATAAAGTCAATTAGATTATGGACCTAGAATAGTCACTATTCCGATAAAGGTCGTAGTCAGAATTACCTATATAACGGTTTACCCATATATCGGTTTACCCATCGGTCCAGGGAAGCTAATCCGCCTACCGTCTGTTAGTTTGGGTGTAATCCTTTCGAACCAAACATTGGATAGGTTGACCATGATTTAATCATTCTGAGGAATACGTCAGCCTGTTTTAGTAAAACGCTGACGACCGATATTATAATTCGAGAGTCTTGCGTAAAACAGAAATTCATTCTATATAGGAAACTACAAATCGGTGTAGTGTTTCTAAATTTTGGAAAAAAAAAAATTATACGTTTTTTTTAATTATATATTACGTCATTTATTTTCGAGATAATGAATTACAAATCGGGAATATGTTTAAATTTATGCAATCGGTGATAATATGAACTCCATATTATATCTAACTAGATATGCCAGAGGTTTAGCTAGTATGTCAATTTATCTTTAACCATATGTATTGGTTTTTAATCAGGAGCAAGAGATTCCTTACTAAAATTAAAACACGGGGCCAATATTTACTTCAAAGAATCTGCATTCTTAGCGGAACCCGTAATATTTCTTTTTAGTAGCTAATATGAACAGTAGCTCAGCTCGTTTTATCTTAGTCTGATATTTAGTTCCTAGTTTCCGAAACGCATCTGCACCGGTTTGTTAAGGTGTGTGTATCAAAATATTTAATAAATACCTACATCAATAGTCAAGTCACATTTACAACAAATATGTCCTTATTTTTTTAGGAAAATATTACAGTTTTCTCACAAGAAAAGCAGGCATTTGCTAAAGAAAATTTCTTTTTAAGCCACAATATTTCTTCAAGAAACCCAACAAATTCACAATAAATTCTTATGAGTAAGAGAATTATCGTAGCCTATAACAATAAATCTTCATGACCACTCCCGCCCTATTCCGAAGAGTGACGAAATGAATAATACGAATTCTCGCATCACGTAATCCTATTTGCAAGGGACGGAGGCAAGGGCGAGGCTCGCGTCTCCTTATTAATATACAAACGAGCCGTGCGTGGTAATCCTTATAATTAATTGTATATCTTGACGGCTGATTATTTTGTTTAGCTTTAATATTATAACATAGGGTGAAAATTCTTGCTTATTTTGGCTAGGTTATGTAAATTTATGTTTACGCATGTAATATGCAGTATCAAATGCATGCAGCAACAAAACATACACGTGGTTACATAATATACTTTAAAGCTAAATAATGCAACGCCATATTACTAATATTTTATCCACGATAAACGGTTTTACACGCCATTGTGAAATAGAGCACACAAGTCGCGGGAATTAGATTAATGTGCTAGAGTATACTTTGCAGCGCGCTTCCTTCCATAATGCACCGCAATAGCGCTTCGAAGCAAATACAATGCCTTAACCTAAGAAGAAAATATGTGAACAAAACTACGTTCAAACCTATCTAGGGCCACATCCACACCTCGGGTTTGAATTTAGAACTCTCTTATTAACATTCAAGTCACATTTGTTTAGGCTGTCTGAGTGTGAGGTTCGGACTTCGGACAATCGTTTTCGGTAACATTGTACTGACTATCTGCAACCAGCCTAATGCCGTGAATAAGTAAGCAGACTAGGCGAGCCTGTTAATGCCGGTACCCTCAGAATAGCGGTACAGGATACGCCTATAGCCAAGAGATAAACACTTACATATCTACATAAGCGTAAATAGTGATTTTGTTTCGGGTCGGATTTGTTTTCGTCTTTGCACCGGTTTACGGCATTAACTTGGATGTTAGTGGGGATTAGTTAAGTGTTTTAGGTCGGTTTTGGGTGAGCGGAGGAAATCGAATTTGTAATTATACTAATAGTGGGCTGTGGTGCCTAGTTACTAAGCGGCTTTCCTTTAGTTTTACGGACACACCTTGAAAACATTACGTCAGGTTTAATTTATCGGAACTTTTCCTTTTTTTGAGGATGGGAAATTACAACTCCCGCGCTGGGTGGAGTTATAGGTAGTGTAAATTTTTTACTGATTAGATTTCACTTGTATTCTTTCAGTTACCCTTTGTGTTCTAAGGTCAGGAAGACACTTTTTAACAAGCTCGCACCCGTGTACACTCCCTTTCTAGGCGTGTCATCTGTCGTACACTCCATCCAGAGTTTCTTCAGACTTCTACTGTCATAGCCAACAAAATACATATATGTACGAGTATATGTCGTGGCCAGATCTCATCATCAAATGTTAACGTTTAAACGATCTGGCCAATTTTAGTTGGCCATATCATAAAGTGATCAATTTCTATAGAATAAGATCTGACCATGACAAATACAGAACCTTCTTCTCAACACATTTTCAAGCCTTTCCCAGCAATTTAAAACATCACGAGCGACGAAGTTATAAACCCTTGTTTTGTGAGGATCAGAAATCATCAATAACTTTTCTTCTTCTTCTTCTCCCGCTCTGTGGTGCTATTCTCTAAGAAAACGCCGTGCTGCCTCAATGACGAACACCCAAATAGGATACATTGAATTGTCAACCATTAGGTTGCACCTATACATTGGATTGTTAATTCAATGTATCTTATTTGGATGCTCGTCGTTGTGGCAGCGCTGTATTTTCTTAGAGAATAGCACCACTGGGTGGAACGAGATGGAGTGTCAGATTTTTACTTACTAAAATCTACCTATATTCCTTCAGTTACCTTTTGCGTTCTAAGTCCGCGGAAACTCTTTAAAATAATCCCACCGCCCGTCGGAATTTCTCCTTAATATCATAACAAACATGTTTACGATAAACAGATAACTACCCGCCTACACAGAAACCACCATGAATTCAGCAAATTCACTTACAAACCTAATTTCCTTTTTTGCGTGTGGTTCTCGGATAGAACCGATGCTATCTCTCCGTGGGCGTCAATCGAAGTTGAACTAATAAGTTTCAAGTGCTTTATAAGGCATCTGTTTACGCAGATTATTATGTAAATGGTTTCATGTCTGTCCTATCCGTAACTCGTTAAGTCGTGATTAGGTTCTGGACTTCATAGATACTGGTAGAGCTATAACCTGCTATCAGCACTTTGTTATCTTGGCGAATGTCCCGGCATGATTGCTACACGTAAACCGCCATTAACATTCTAGAAACGATTTTTACTTATTAGGTAGTGCCTCTTAACTTAAACAGTGTTTAAGTAACGTAATTTACTTAACTACTAAGTTTAAGATGAAAATTAAGACTTTCATTTAAATAAAAACTCATAACCATAATAAATAAAAATGGGATAAAGTCCCAAAAAAATCGTGTATAAATATTTTTCTGACAAATTACGGTACACTTTGGGTCAAAAATAAATGACTCACATAAGTTTTTTTTTTTTTTGGTAGGTAAAATCATCCAATGACAAATCCCGCCCTTGGGTGGGGCGGGAAATAGTGTCAGACTTTTACTGACTAAAAACCTACCTTTCCATTCCTTGCCTTTGTCCCGGGGCCCGTGGTGACACTCTCGCATAACCTTTGGCCCCAGTAGGCTTCGGCCCTGCTGGACCACTACAGTTTGCTGACAACTCCTTGAGGCGCGCGGGAACAGTGCGCGCCGTAGACGACCTGAGCTCGGACCGGTCTGTTACCGGACGGACGGACAGCGAGCTACCCATTGCCCACCGTCCGCGAGCCCGCGCCTACGGTGGCCGGAAATCGGGATCGGAAACCCGGCGGCGGCGGCGGCGTGTGCGCCTTTGCCTAATGCGGTCGGCCTCCTCCTTTGCTAGCATTACTGCTTCGCAAAAGGAGGCGACCGCCTGCCACTCCTCCTCGCTCCGGAGTGACTCACATAAGTACTAAGTAGCATAGCATAGCATAGCAGCAGCCTTATAATGCTCCCACTGCTGGGACTTAGGCCTCCTCTCTAGGAGAGGGAATGGGCCGTAATCCAACAAACGGGCCCAGTGCGGGTTAGTGGATGTCACATGTCTTCGAATTTTTGGTTCTAGGACATGCCGGTTTCCTCAAAATGTTTTTCTTCACCATTTTGAGAACAATAGTTTTGATAGTATTAAGTATATTCATTTTATATGAACACTAGTTTCTGCCAAAAGTTTTGCTTGTGTGAAAATAGATAGCCTGTTTCTCAGTGATAACCCCTCAACTGTAACTCATACTATAATATAATAATATATAATAATATATTCCACAACTATCACACAACACCGTCTAGTCCCAAGCTAAGCAGCGCTTGTGTTATGGGTACCAGACAGCTGATATACATACATAAATATTTCTAAATATATACATATTATAGATAAATAACACCCAGACATAGAACAAATGATTGTGCTCATCACACAAACATTTGCCCTGGGTGGGAATCGAACCCACGACCTCCGGCATAGCAGTCAGGGCCACTAACCACTAGACCAACAGGCCAGTCAAACGAACAATACTAATTGAGTCCGCGTAAAAAAATGGCGCGTATGTAAGTCGACTCATTGAGTTCGATGTGAGAATGGACTTTTGGAATCAAACCAGTAGTTTATGAATTTATTCATTACAAACAAAATACCTATCTTTCCTTTTCATAATATAGTTAAATGATCGTTACTGCAAAATTAAGTCAGCTAAAACTTACTATTTTCACTGAAAGCCAAAATAATATTTTAGCGGATTACTGACATGGCAAACGAATTTGTGTTTAACTAACAACGTAGTTAGGAGAGGGGCCGAGCAAACTTCATCTCAGTAAGCCGAACGAACTAAAGTGGCGATGCAGTGGTTAATAATATTTGCAGATTTAATTTTTTCTCTACAGGATGAGATCAAAAATTGAATAAATTGCACAGTTTCTGATTATTGAGAAAGGAATTTAAAAATAAAATTTCTTTTTAAATTAATTCTTTTGGTTTGTTTTTTAAATTGATATAAACTTGTGCTTAAATGCAAACCCATCTGATGGTAAGTAGTGATGCAACCATAAAGTTTGCCCTATTATTTATATTCCTGTTATAACCTACTATCAATCAGATATCCCGATTTTTCATTTCTACCCTAAACAAAAAAAAAAAAAACAATGATCTATCTGTTAATTGTGCTTAGTAGAGAATTCAGCTGTCCAATTTATACGTTCGCCGTTTAGGTAAGAGAAGTTAGAATCAATATTTGTAAGCCATCAAATTTTCTGTTATATTTGAGTATACTCCTCCGAAAATTTAACGAAAGATGAGCAGTTCTGTTAAGTCAAATGGATTAATCTTGTCGATTAGTACAAAGTGTAATAAAAAGTGGGAATTTGTATTTATCAAGTACGGCTCGTAGTCGTAACTATTAACTACAAATCCCCACTTTATATTCTCCGATTTGTTTTCAAAATTCATTCCGTACCGTACGGGATGCATTTTGAAAACAAATCTGTGAGAGAAGAAGAGAATTAACCTCGCAAAGTTTATTCGTATAGGGTTTTTTATTATTATTAATAATAATAATTTCATTTTCAGGCATCAGAGGCCCATAGAAAAATACACAAAATAATCTTAAACATTAATAAACTAAACTAAACTTATTATAGATAGGTTTGCGCTTGACCATTATTTCGCCTAGTGGTAAGTGATGATGTGGTCGATGGTGGTTAAAACGAAAGAGAGTAATTGATAAATAACAGCAAATAGGTTATTAATAACACTATTATAATCCTCGCCATATACTTATATGGCGCCACTTGGCAATGGGCTGGGCACATTGCACGCAGAACAGTTGGCCGTTGGGGCCGAAACGTTCTGGAGTGGCGGCCGCGTACCGGAAGACGCAGCGTTGGAAGGCCTCCCACAAGGTGGACCAATGACCTGGTCAGGGGAGTCCGATGGATGCGAGACGCACAGGACCGGCCATTGTGGCGACGATTGGGGGAGGCCTATGTCCAATAGTGGACGTCTTTTGGCTGAAATGATGATGATGATGATGAATCCTAGCCACACAAGTTAACCATTATGGCGGTCGACCATGAATGCACAGTAACGTTTTCGGGTCTCAATCAAAGTGGGGGGGCTGTGCGTAATCATAGGGTTCAACTTATTTGCCGCGTACTGTACATGTGAACTTTATTTGCTAATCGTGTTAACATCTACAACAGACGTCAGCTCCGCACATCAATTGACTGTAAAAAATCCTCTAAGTGAATCGAATTTATATAATTATGTAAAATCATAAGGTTTTGTTTTGTAAACAAAGATTATTATTATATATTATTATTTTACATAGATTTATGAACAATAAAATCTTTCTCCAACTTTTATATAACTCTGTATTTAATTTAATTGATTTATTTTCTTAAATGAGTGGATTATTTCGAAGTAACTTAGAAATTTCCATTAACATTTTATTTGATATTAAATAGGTCTGTTCAAGCCAGAAACATTATGAAATGGCTGGCTCACTGGTTACTCAACTTTGAAAAGAATCGCGTAAACTTCGGAAGCAAAAAATAACTTAATTTGCCAAACAAATAGAAAGTTTTAATTGAAAAACAAAATTTCCAAGAGAAAAGCTTCATTTTCCAGGTTTCTTAATAAACGTGGCCAAGTTGATGTCTAATTGAGTGCTGTTTTTGATTTCAATTCTTCATACCATGACATTATTTTTCTGAAAAGGAAATGTCAGAAAAAAACTGTACATTAACTGTTATGTTTAGTTTCATTAATTACTGAATGAGGAAAATAATTAATTGAAACATACTGTTTATTTTTTCTTTTTTTTACTACCTTCTATTCATCACCTTAAAAGCCGTCCCAAAAGTATCAAAGCAAGAAAACACTTAAAAACAGGGACAACTCAAACTTCTATAAAGCAACCGTCTTAGTCATACACCTTTCATTTCTCGTCTAAAACCACACCGAGCCAACCTTTGACCAACTGTAAATAGACAAGGCCTCGACCCACAAACAACCTGAACAACATCACGGCCTGTTTTCTTTTCACATTTAAAAAAAGAACTAAGTGACTGCGCGTTTTCCTTAAAAAAGACGCCATGTTTAAAAAAAAAAAAACATTTAAATAAGTAAAGAATAAAACCTGCTTACATGTTTGAGGGACCTCATTGAAACTGGTTCTCAATGTCGCCCTATTTCTATAGAACTTTCATAAAGCGTTGTTAACGAACCATAAAGTGTTTGAAGTTAAACGTAAACAATGAATGAGCAAGGCTAGTGTAATACTTTGGCTGCGTTCATAATTTGGCTCTTTATAGCTTTTTAACCCAACTAGGCGCATTACTTTGTATAATTTATTTCATCACCACTGCTCCTAAAACGGTGAAGGAAAACATCGTGAGGAAACCGGCATGTCCTAGAACCAAAAATTCGAAAACATGTGGCATCCACCAACCCGCACTGGGCCCACGTGGTGGATTACGGCCCATTCCCTCTCCTAGAGAGAAGGTCTGAGTCCCAGCAGTGGGAACATTATAAGGCTGATGCTATGCTATGCTATAGCTTTGGGGTAAATGGGACTTAATAACGCATCTCTCAAGTGAAACAAAACATTTTTCCATTTAAAATTTACAAGTGGCTAGTCCAGAAGTGATTGATCAAATACGGTAGTGAATCGTGTGATTCTTTTTTCTTAAAAGAAATTGTTTTTAAAACATTTTTCGTTTCTTTCCAATCCCATTAATCAACTTAGCCTTGTCAGTCCAGTTGATATAGATAGCTGTATCTTCTATGTTCTGCCGCAGCACTCAAGCCTCGGCTTTTAATTACTCGGTACAAAAGCAAGTTAGAAACAAATCAAACAATGGGAGAGATGAACAAACTAGATGTAATAGTCATTTGTTTTAATATAGAGGTAGGGGAATTATTGTGCCACAGTAAGGTGTAAACTCGGTCGTAGAGGCCATTTTACGGTGAAAACTAAGTTTATGAAACTCACCGCATGGCTAACTTCATTATCCCACCTACAGGGAACGCTGGGAATTTTTGTAGCGTTTATACGCCAAACAACCCTTACTACGTATATTTACCCGTTGGACTAAAATAATTAACCCCAAAACTTTACAGCCTTCTTCGAAAATTACGTTCTGTTTAAGCCGAGGTCTCCCTTTTTCTTTGTAATTTCAATTTGTGTAGTTGCTGCCTCGGGAAAGATTGTTTTAATTATTTTGGGGGAATGAGATGGTTTAAAAATACTAAAAAAAAGTTTGTGTTACGAAATTAGCTCTGTATGATGTTTTCACTGAAATGATAAATGATATTTATTTTGCAAATAGGTTTAAAAAAAAAACCGGGCAAGTGCGAGTCGGACTCGCGCACTGAGGGTTCCGTTCCGGACAAACTTGGTAAATTGCGGTTTACGATTTATGACGTATTAAAAAATAAAAACTGCCCACTAGATCTCGTTCAAATCAATTTTCGGTAGAAGTTTGCATGGTAATGTACATCATACATTATTTTTAGTTTTATCATCCTCTTATTTTAGAAGTTACAAGGGGGGGGGGGGGGTTGGAAACACATTTTACCACTTTGGAAGTGTCTCTCGCGCAAACTATGCTGTTTAGAAAATATGATATTAGGAACCTCAATATCATTTTTGAAGACCTATCCATAGATACCTCAAACGTATAGGTTTGATGAAGGCCGTTTTCTGAGAGGAAGGCTCAGCCCGGCACTATAGGCAACGAAGGAACGGGGTAGGTTTTCAGTCAGTAAGAGTCTGACACTACTAACTTTTCATAAAACTTACGTTACGCAACGGAAAGAAATGATTGATGATATCACTACATAGTATGAAACCAAGTAGCTTCCCGCTGTCTGCCCCTATGTGTTTAGATCTTTAAAACTACGCCACGTATTTTGATGCGGTTTTTTTAAATAGATAGACTGATTCAAGAGGAAGGTTTATATGTATAATGCATGCATAATATATTTAATATCACTATTGCACCCGTGCGAAGCTGGGGCGGGTCGCTAGTCAACAATATCACTCACAGATTTATGACAAAACAATTATGATAATAATGCTTTTCCCTGTTCTAAGTTTAGCGAGAAGTAGATTTTCCTTAATTAAATACCTTTTACACGGCGCGTACACTCGGGGGCCATTATTTAAACTCTTACCTGAAACAAATAAACGGAAACATTTAATTTATTTTTCAAGTTTAAGATTCATCATTGTTCACGATGAATTAAAAATTCGCAGAAGTAATTAAGCGTCAAGATTTCTGTGGAATAAGACCGCCTTTACCGTATGTTTTATCAGAAGTGCCTATAGAAAAGCTACCTATTGTATGAAAGTTTAGGAGAAGGTAAAGTTAAAATAAAATAAAAGCACTAATTTATTATTGCAGTTCCAAAATGTAGCAACACACTAATATTATAATGGCGAAGGTTTGTGAGCGTGTGTGTATGCTAGTTACTTCTTAAAGCACGAACGGCTGAGCGGATTTCATTATTCATAAATGATATTATTTTGTAAATAGGTTTTAAAAAAACACTTTTACACGTCAATTTTTTTTTTTTTCGTCAGTTTAAACTAGATGAGGCCGGTGTTTCCTTACTGAGTCAAAGTCTACTTTAAAGTTCTTAAAGTAAATATGTAAAGCACATGAGAACTATGCAGATTTGTCTGAGATGGTCTTTTGAAGAAAGAACAATACAGATTTGAGTGGGCAGTCAGAGCAAGTATTTGTCAGTATTCGCAAAGCTCAACTCATAAAATAAAACTTGGTATACTGGCTACCGAATCGACCCTCCGCGGGATTTAAACGACCAATTTAACGGTGTATATATTCATAGCACTGCCAATAAAAATATATATTATGCAACTGTTGTATAGTTTAATAGTGCTCCAACGTCCAGCGCCAGTGTTTCTGTTAGTTTTGCCGCCAGAGTCGGATACACAAGAGGCTTTATCATTACCGAGGCTTCCATAAATCGAGCTTCTAGCGGAACATTCGCCATAAATGGAACATCTGTTGCTCCAATACTGTCCGGTAAAAGATGCAACTTAGAAACAATGCCTTTCAACATTAAGATGTTTGAACGTGGATTTCTTGATACAAGTGGTCACACTGGATAGGCAAATCCGTATAATTACTGCATATCGAATGCATTATACGCGGTTGTCAGTGACTGGACTGTAGGTATCCTTCAGATATATTAGCAGTAGACAAGGGACTCGCCCCGTTCTCCTTGACTTCCGAGTACTGGCGTAAACCAGTACCCTTTTATTGGAAAAACGTCAAGTGACACTTCCGCTCTGGGCGGAGCGAGAAGGATTCAGTCTTTTACTGACTACTACTGACTTAATCCGTAATGAAAATCAGGTGAGTGAAACTCATTTTTTTTTAATGTCTGGAAAATGTTCGTGCATAGTTTCAGCTTTGTAAGTTAATATCATCAAGAATTAAAAAAAAAATTCGCTCAACCTAATGACTAGTATATTTCTCTTAGTATTCCTCTCTAGTATATTAATTATATATATAAATATATATATATATATATGTATTATGTATTTATTTTTAGTATAAGGTATTTATAGCTTATATATATAAGTATTTATTGCTTTAATTTAAGATTTCACTAACTCTTCTCACTTCTACACACTATTGCCTTCATTTCTTCTCATCTCTCCTTTCGCAGGTCTGCTGGTAGAAATTTCTTTTAGAAATAAGCAGTACCTCTGTACATTTTTTTTGTCATAATACTTTTGTCCTTTTCATTTATATGTGTGTACATAAATTATAAAATAAATAAATAAATAAGACTATATATATTATATATTATACATTCTAGAATAATGTAATAATGGTAACAATACCGTCATCAACATCGACGATAATATTAAAATTAAAATTGATTTAACCCAATTCAACGAAGCGTTTGAAAACAAAAGCAAAATCAGCCTCATCACGTCTAAAGCGTCTAATATTAATATTTATGCAAATGTCAATATTAAAATCATTCCAGGCACGAGCCAGAATATCAATGAAGCATCAAATAAGGCTGAAAGAACCTTTTTCGGTACGCAATCGACACAGAATCGATTCGCAATGAGGTTTTAGCAAAGCCACAATGAAATTATCCGGGCTTTGGGCACCGGATATTAAACACAGATGGCCAGGGACAATCACACAGCTAATAATTCCAATAACGCAGCGAAATACAGTTTTGTCCAACACTTCAATTAATCAATTGGTGCTCACTGTATTCATGAGTGTTCATTCACCTACATTTGGAGTAGAGCTGGATAATATGACGTTCATTTGTCATTAATATTTTCAGTTCAAATTCAAATATTGTGAAATTATTCGACCTTAAATATATTCGAGTTAAATATAAAATATATTCAAAATCTACAGTGCAGTAATATGTTCAATAGTGTGGTTTTGATTGTGACTATTGTTACAAGTCCATTAAGAGGAACAGTAATGAAAGGGAGAAGAGATAAGTGCAATCTGAGAATGTTCCAGCACGTCATTAGCATACAGATTGATTTACACGCTGAGACGACCGAAATGCTGGTAATGAACCCAATTCAATATACTACGGGCTGAATTTGTTTCAAATTTTACTAGTATGCTTGTGAAGCTAAGGGAATGCAATTAAATCACTCTTTCCGCCACTCTCCTTTCAGTGTCGATTTTATTTTTGTTTCAACGGATAATTAAGCTCTTTTGATTAACGCTAGCCAAGTCTAACTATTCGCTTACCTTCATTTCCTTAACTGCTATAGTAGTATCAGTCTTTCCCGTCTCCAATTGGTCATTTCTTAACATCGTTTCGTCGGTCATAGTACCTTCGTCTACTAAAATTTCTCTGCTATTTTTCCTGGAATGGTTAATTATATCGGGTTTCTCAGTACTCATCAGATTACTCGCATTTTCATTTGTACAGTTCTCTTTTCCAGAATTTCGGTCTTCAACTGAACGTGATTTATCTTCGGAACTTTTTATTTTGAAACAAGATATCGATTTCTTATCTTCTTTACCATCGCTTCTACTAATTGGATCATTTTTATCACGTTTGCGTTCGTCTTTCTTGTGGTTCTTGGCAGTGCTTTCCAACTTGAGACGTTTTTTCTTTCCATTCCACTTAGAAGTGACATTTTTGGATCGATTGCTATCATCGCTGGTACCAACACTGTCGGAGCAGACGGGGTTAACTAGAATTTTAGTAGATTTAGCTTTTCTTTCTATTTTTCTCAAATTCAGTAAATTTCCGGTTGAGTTGATGAGGGTTGGCGAAGAGTTGTGTGACGGATCACTGTCTTTTGCATCATCGCTGGAGCGTCGAACTGTTGCAGGTATCAGTTTAAGGGCTTTCATGGCATCAACAGGGTTATGTCGTATTTTGTGTGTGCCAAGTGGCCCCATAGCAACCGGTGGTCCTCCTTTAAATAATAGCGCCGTCTCCGTTGGTTGACACACACAAGCTAACATTTTCAATATTCATTTAACTTACTTATCACTATTATCACTCACATATTTGGTGTATTATTATGTTGTAACGACACGTAACTAACTAAATATATAAAGGTGTAGGCGTGAAGTGTGGCTGGAAGCCCTGTTGATAAGAGAACAATGAAACAAATCAACGCTGAAGATTAAACTCGGTTATGAAGACAAAACTGCAACGTAAACCGAGTTATACACGACTGAGTACGTGAGGCGTGTGCGTGAGTGCTTACATACGAGTGTAACATATCTCATAATGCATCAAACACATATGACGCCCATATTTAATTTTCCGCGTGCCGCTGAAACATGTTATTCCTAACTGAATAGCGTAATCATCACTGTCATTTGGTTCCCCGGTCTCTCTACTTACTGACTTCCTCATTTCATACAAAAACATAAAAGAATTTAGATAACGAACACATTGTGCAGTGAGCGACTGAGAATACAATAACGTAGATAGTGACAACAACTTCTGCGTCAAAGCTTTTAACCCATCAAATCCAACAAAAGTATTTGCATTTGAAAATATTCAGAGTCATTTATAGAGTTCCTGTACAAAATAAGTCAAAAGTGAACCGCAAACATTTTGTACCCGAATCCTTTCTCTGGGGAGGAAAAAGTTCAAAAGCCAGTTACCGCTTTATTCCGCGTATTCTCGTATACGTACGTACTTACGCCGCGACTGAAAAGTTCACGTTATCGGATTTTCTGCTCGAGCATGTCACAATGTCTCACAGAGGTTTGTATTTATCGTGGTATAGATCTGTTGCGGTTCTGATAGACTGTTTCCTAGTTGAGGCTGCCCTCTTTTCAAGCTTTAGTCGATATGAAGAACAGTGTAAGCTTATCGTCCTTTATCATAAATTCAAGACGGAAATATTGCCGCCATTACTAAAAGCATTCATATCTAAAAGCGTCCACCAAAGCCCTTTCCACTTGCATAATTATATGAATATCAATCAGGAAAGGGCAATAAAAGTGAATCATTTGAATGCGAAGCGTTTGCTTTGGTCCAATGTTCAGACTTTGAGTATTCGTAAAAAACAACAATCGGAGTATTGAATCGATTCCCTCAATCATTTACATTACTAACAATTCCTATACGATGATGAGCGGTTACTCATGAAATATAGTCACGGAAGAATGAGAATGAACGTAGCGAATAGGTTCGATATAAAATGAAACAATTTATAGGCACAGAATATTTTATGTTGTCAATACATTTTTATTTCGTTAGGTACGAGTGTATTTAACCAACCGAAAAGACGTTTCCTGAAATAAACTGACGTGTTTCGGCATGAAATCTTTTTATTTAAAAATGGAGAATACATTATTACGCTCCAAATGAACTTCGCGTTTAAAATAAATGGAATTGTAATGAAATTTTTCATATTTTTCAGAATCCTATTAAAATTTCATTCGTAATGTTTATAATTGAGGGTAAAATTTTTAAGTAAATGTGAAGAGAATATTTACATATTTTTATTTTATTTCTACTAGCTGACCCGACACTCGCCGTTCAACCAAAACATTGACAGCTGGGAACAGTTTTAATGCAATAAAGAAAAATCTATTTACGAGTACTACAGATTTCTGTGCAACTTCTCAGTTTTCTCTTCATAAAAAAACCTTTCTGAGACTTCAACAAATAGTATGAAAAAAGATCATCCACACTTAGCAACATATTACATTGTTTTTTTTTTTATTTATATAGATGTAAACAAAGTAAATTATAAACCAAATAAGGGTTTTCAAGTGAGATAAAACACACACGCTTCAGTGTGTCCACTTCCCAAGTTAAAAGCACATGAAACTTTTTACTCTCGTCGCGTGCTCTTAAGTATTAAATGGATCTAAGCGCATTACACCATCCATCCTTCCACCATCCTTTTACCATTTAACTCAGCCTTATAAATAGAAAAACTTTCTAGACAAGCTCGAGTGACGTAAGTAGATAGTGCTATGCAAAATTTGCACGTAGGGAATTCAGTCCTGGCCGAAATATCCAGGCACGGTCAGGTGTAGTGGTCGGAATGCTTAATATTGAGTCTATCAAGACTGCCAGCTATGTCCGTATTCAAGGATTTTTTGCCTTATTTGATCTAGCTTGAATATTTGTAGAATAAACTATGGTCAAGGCATTGCTATTTTTTTTTCAGATGAAAACGATCAACGCACACAAACAATGGCTTACAAATTTTTTTGCTCTGTAAATTTATTTCACCCTAACATGCACGAGCTCTTAATGCGATCCATTGGACGACCTAAACTGAACTCTTAAAGGGATAGAGCTATATAGGTTGTATGGTTCCATCACTCTTTCTCGCTCGCATGCTTGACATTTTTTTTTTTAGTTTGACACTTCGTGATGAGGTCCAAGATCCAATATTATTACTTTAAGTAGATTCATTAAACAAAAAAGGAATTTATTTACAACTATACTTTTACTGGATTACTCACAAATATTTTAACGAATGCTAGATAATTATTGTTGAAAATGAAAAAGTAGGTAATATGCAAGCGCGTAAGTATGCCGTCACCAAGAAATGTAATTTCAGGTTTAACAATGTTGAGAAATTTAATTTAAAGTCGCTGAAAACCGTTGTAAGGCATTCATATTGCAGTCGGAATCGCGTCGGAACATTTTTGAACAGTTTAAATTTTATACATTTCAACGTAAATAAATATTGAATGGATGACGGACTGAAAACGTTAAAATTAAAATGCAGGATACATTTTAATTAAAAAAACCATTACATTGTATTCTTTTAAGTTTTATACATAACTGCTATTTTACTTTGATTTACACTGTAGAGAACTCTCAAAGAAAGTGTAAATTAAATTTGCAGAAGTGTATTCTAAGTGGAAATATAAATAATTATAGCAAGCAAAATGCCTGTCTTTTATTTAGTTCGTTTCGACAAAAACCTAGTTTCGCGTAGGTTTTGTGTTTAATTGACAAAGCAGCAACTCATTATTTCATGTTCATTTCGAGATACCTCATTAAAGTTTCATCCCAGGTGAAGATAATTATAAAGTGAGTTTTACTTTGTTCATTTGTAATACGTATGTACCGTGAAAACGTTTATGTAGAAACATAAATTATAAAATAAAGTTTTAGGAACACAAAAAATACTTTAACAATTGAATGTACAAAGGGTTGTTGACGTTGTCCAAAGTCTGTAACGCTTAATATTGCGAGAGTAAGTGCGCACATTCAGGGCACACGACACTGCCACATCGGAAGTAGGCTCGGAAGCTAAAGTGAACCGAGTCTCCCGCCTCCACCCACAGCTTCCTATCCTCCCCTATCACGTTCATACAGCGACAACTAGCTCGCAGCTAGACAAGTTACACTTTTGCAAATAGGAAATTACCTACTTTGTGTTCGTGAACAGAAATGATAGAGTTGCGTTGAAGCAAGACGTATCTTTTAAATAAATCTCATTAGTTTTCCACTATTCATTCATGTTTGGAATACTAATGCTTTGAAAATTCTATTTAAAAGTCCATTCGCGAAACTCCCATTGATTCACTCACAGAAACACTTCACTCTCGAAATAAAGGACCAGGAAAAGCCCATTAAAAGAGCGTTATTATTCAACCCAACGCTCTAGCGGAAAATTAAGAAGAATTCTTCACACAATGGTTAGTGAAATTGCTTGTAACTTCGCAGAACCGTTTTCATACTGTGACAACAATCACAAAAAGTTAGACCTCAGCGCAACGCTTGTTAATTGAAAGTTATTGCACGGAAAATCTAACAGGTTTTCACGCAAAATTTTCAAATTTATATCCCTTTATAGACAGTGTTTTGGGAAATTCTAATATTCTTTATTTTCGCCGTGGTTTTTTAAAAAAATACAAAAAAATATGAAGTGCTTGGAGGCGCCGTAAATACAATTTAAAATTAATGTATCTAGGCGGCGCTACGGTATAATTAAGCTACAATAGAGTTTTGTTTTCATGAGAATGAAAAATATTTTTGCTTATTTTTATTACATTAAAAGGTTGGTGTAAAACAGTAGAAAAATAATACTTATTTAGCACTCTAATCACTAGACATTCCCTATTAATTTAAACGCCATTCACGCAGCCTTAAAAAATGAGTCACAATTATCATAATATTTAAATTGTTTATAATCATAATGAAACTTAATTTGCCTAAGATAAGATCCAATTAAGCAGAATGATCTAATTTTAATTGAACAAGCAATAAGGTTTAATTAAGGGCGTACTTATATCAAAAAATGTACTTATCTAAAGATACGACAGTTTTATAATTAATTAGAAAAGATGACATTGTAATAACGCTTCTAATAATGTACTAAAGGGGGCTCTTAACTGCTCTTTAGTTTTCAACGATCAAGTTAAGGTAGTAACTACACTGTCTATTGTTTATAAGGTAGGGGACCCACGTGAAAATGGCACTAAAATATGTTCACGAAGGATGGGTACTGCCATCTCGATCCTATTAGAACGAGATCGTACTATCGCACCCGTAATTAGTAGTCGCTCAAATGTGAACCAGCCTTTATAGAGAGCCGTTTAATTTATTATTTTTCAACTCACCCTATTGAAGATTTGTTCCTATCACTAGGTTCCAATGCTTGCAATATAGTTTATATTGCACAACTGGAGAAAAGTGTGGATTACATTTATTGTCTTAGACTGGTTGCTAAGAATGCGGAAGCCTCGACAACGCAAAAGAAAAGAAAAAAATCTTGCTATAATTTGTTACTTAAAAATATATTTATTTCCTCGTAAATTTTGAGCAAGTGTGTCGAAAAATGTCGTTCAATATACGTGAGTAATGTTGCTAAAAATAACTTAATTTCGGGTCGTGCGTGCGTGCGCTTCAGCTGCAATAATACACTTTGCAGTCTTGCATCAAAATGTGCTATTTCCTAACACTTAGTGACATTATTGTTAATGGACACTTCTCAGTATCTCTAGCGAGAAACAATGTCTTTCAAGACTCTAGAGACAAAATACAATCTTGTTTGTTTTGCTGTCCAGTCTATTCTGAAACTTTAAACTTTGTTACATAAAAATGATGTCCATAAACTATAAGATGCAAACTAATAAGTAACAAAGGCTCGTAAATCCGCGACCCAAAATTGAGTTTCATAAATTATAAAATAATGTCTCTTCGGGGCATAAATTTAGCTGGAAGTAACATTCTCTCAACAAGTTGAAATTTTTATCACACCGTTTCAGAGAATGAGTGTAATTGGAATATTTCATAAATTAATCAGATTGAAGAAGTTTTCAAGTGAACAAGTTTCGTTGGCGACACCAGAGGATTTCAATTTTCATTGAGTTTATGTTAGTACGACATTCCGTGGGTTCCTGGAATTAATAATCGCGGATCTTGGTTGTTTTTTGATGTCAATATTTTTTATTAAAGTAATTATGTAGCACTTCCGTGTGTCTTTATAACCCAATGGTTAAATGTCGCCGCACATGGGCCACAAAAAAACGACGCACAAAAAGACGCTGGAAGCGGTTTCTAGCTTCTTTTTATGGCAGCTTGTGAAATTTGGCCGGTGGCGGCGTTTTTTTGTGGTTCGTGTGTGGCGACCATAAAGCACCCGTCTCTTATGCATAAGGTTGCAATTCATGTACTTTTCTAACTTTACCTAGGACATATTAACATCCCATGCCTCGGAAATCACATAAAGCCAGACGAGATAAGAGAAGTCAGACGCCAGAAAGTATGATCATCAGCCTATTCAAGGCGCCTGATGTCAGAGCCTATATCGGATTTTACTTGCTAGTTATTGACTTTGAAAGTTTTTAACTTCGTTGTTGATGAGATATTCTTTTTTATTTGTTTACTCGAGCTAATAAATATTTAAAAAATATATAAAATTTCACGCACATTCCATATTATTATAAATGTAAAAAAAAACTAACAGCTGATAATCTAGTTTAGAGAAGTTGCAAATTCATAACCCCGCATCGACACTGCAATAACATCCTTTGAAGACAAGTTTTCATAGTTTCCTCACCGAACCCCATATTAAAATAGCAGCGTAATGAAACCTCATGTTTCCTCACATGAAACAATAACAATTTATTATTAAACTCTAATCCCGCCAACCACTTCCAGAGTAATGAAATAAGTCTACATCAATGTCACACTCATGTTTGTAATTGGTTTTTTACTTATGGCATTCTGTTGACAGAATCACGTTGAGTCTGTGTTTCCTTATACACCGTTAAATTCTGGCCTTTTGAATCCCGTGGAGGGTCGATTCGGTACATGAAACACTATCGATTTGTAAAGATAAAAATGAAAAATAAAGTACTTTTTTTTAAAAAACTCGAATTAATTTACGCATGAACGAAATTGATTTCTTCTGTCTTGAATCGATAGTGTTTCATGTACTGAATCGATCCTCCACGGAATTAAAACAACTAAAATTTAACGGTGTATAGCTACAACATCTAGTATCTTTAAGTCAAGTAAGAATAGATTATTTCTAGGCAAGTGAACACGTCGTCGCTTTCCGTCAGGTGAGATAGTGGTCAAACGCGAGTCTATCAACAGTAAAAAATTGTTGTGACGAAACTTTTTCCCGCATGTCTGAGCTCGCCTAAAATTTAAAATATGTTTGAGATTGCAGTTTTCCAATCAAAAATTGACGAAAGCGTCCTAAAAGTTCATAAAAAAACCGGCCATGAGCGAGTCGGACTTGCGCACGAAGGGTTCCGAACGTCTGTTGAAAAAAAACATAAAAAAGTCATGTGTTTTGTATGGGAGCCCCTTAAATATTTATTTTATTGTGTTTTTAGTATTTTTTGTTATAGCGGCTACAGAAATACATAATTTGTGAAAATTCCAACTGTCTAGCTATCGCGGTTCTTGAGATACAGCCTGGTGACAGACAAACGGATAGTCTTACTAATAGGGTCCCATTTTAATCCTTTGGGGACGGAACCCTAAAAATGTCTACTGAAGTCAATCGATATTTTTTTAGCCTTAGATTTACAAATAACTTAAGGACGACACTTCTACGTGTAACACACAACAATCTACGCGATCGTAACATAAAATGTCCTCTCTATAAAAAAGATTAACTTCTCTTGTGTATAAAAAACTTCGAGTAACTTTTCTTTCAAAGTTCTTTAGGCGTTGTTACATTCTGAATTTTATAAAAACAAAGTTGTATGTTAATAAAACTTGTGCAGTAAAAGAGAGTACAAGAAAGACTAAACAGAGGTTTGTGTGTGTAGGTTTTGTTCAGTTGTGGGACGCAGCGACGCTTAATATAGATAGTTGGTTTAAAGAGTTATCACAGCCCAGCCCTCCTAGCCAGGTTACAATCGTTTCATTTAGCGTGGACGCTTGGTGTTGGCCACGCCCCCAATTCCTTTGTTGAGATGATGTCAGAACAAAGGAATTGGGGACGTGGCCAACTCCAAGCGTTCACGCTAAACGAAACGATTGTAACTTGGGTAAGGGGACCGGAATCCAATGGGCAATTGGGGAACACGATGGGTTTTAGTTACTCTGTTTCTGGGTTGAAGTTATTTAATGATTTCCCACGTAAAAATTGCAAACTTGAATTAAATATAAAATGTAGAAAAATAAAATAATTCTCAATACCAATCAATTCTGATATTAAATTGAAGGCAGTTGTTGTTAACTGCCAATAATTCTTAGACATAATAAATAAAGTGCCTATATCAGTCGTTAAACAATTCCCTGTTATACACACCCCCTTGATAACTGTCTACGTCTCTCTATAGGCTCAATAAATAGTCAGCTTTGCATAGTGCGGGCGGGTCGATGGATAATCTAACGACTATCAAACCCAAATAATGTAATAGAAAACGAGCTTAGTTTTAAACAGCCGTAAATCAATTTCGTCCGAAATCTCTTATTGAGTTAAGAGAATAATTCAGATGGAAGTTATCCGTTTAAGGTAATTTCCCTTAATTCTAAATAGAATTTTTGTTACATACTGAGTTAACTCGTGCTGAAAAATTGGCTATTAAATAATGTACGAAACAGAACGCCGTGAAGGCTGCTTTGATTCATTATGGAATATTAATTATCCTGATCTGAATTGTCCAAAGGAGCGTGATTTATTTTATAAAGATTATCTGCTGGAGATTGTGCGGCAGTAAATGCGGAACTTAAGGGTAGCCATTGTTTGTTCCGACATCCGGGATAATTAGATTTACGACTTTTTGTGTTCCTTTTACTTTCACTCAAGCCAATCAGGATACAAACATTGAACTAGATTTTTATGAAATCTGTAAGTAGATGCATAAATTCTGTGAAAGCAAGCTAAAGTACGTAGAAATACACATAATAATTAAGTTAGAGTCTGTGCGGAAAGAGAACCATCACAAAATTTGAGGGCACTTTTATGTATAAATAACGTTTTTGTTATGTTGGGAACACTGTTAAGTCATTGTAGTGCGACTGTAACATCTTGATATTTTGAAACTATTTTAGACTAGCTTCTGTCAGCGGCTTCGCCCGTAAAAAATATAATACCTGTCGCCTTATAAAAAACATGATGTTAGTTACATTTTACGCGACTACGTTTCTCTTTACGCACAGACTCTAATGATCAATTACATGAATAACTTATGTAGTCTGTTCTATAGACTATTAAAACCGAAGTACTAAGATAACAGAAGTTCAGAGAGGCAACAATGTAAAGTACTCCTTAGTTTCAACTCATATCATCTTCAAGAGGAATTAGCTCAGCGAGCTTAACGCCAATGTTCCGCTCCATTGGCGCCTAGAAGACTTAAAGGTTGCTGCAAAATTATATCAAGCCAGTATTTAACTTGGAAAACTTTCATAACTAGTTGAAACAGTTTTCCAATTGAACTTCTAAATGCACGATGGAAAATGGAGTGCTTTTGAAAGAAGGGATGGTGGGAAATGGAGTGCTTTCGAAAGAAGCGTTAGTGGTAGTTGATTTAATGAAGCCTGCTGAAGTTATCGAACTAAAACGATCTTCATATTTTCTTTTCGTAATATAATCTTTGTACAGCCATATATATAACTTCCACCATTTCAGACGGCACTGTTGGTGAAATGGTTGAGCGATTAAAACAAAACGGTCAGCATTAATTTCAAAGCATTTTTTAATTTTTTTTTTCAATTCCTACGCAAAAATTTTAATGTTCATTTCAAATTAAGAATGTCAACGATCAACCCTAACCGTTGCAGCATAGGTTAGCCTTTCATAGAAACCCCGAGCCTCCCGCGAGCTCGTCTCTTCCCACCGTTTTCACGACATCGATACTGATAAAACGGCGCTGTCAGTATCTTTCATTAGTTACCTTCAAGGGAAAACGCTATTATTCATTGGCTCCCTCAAATTATGTACTTGTCAAGTTCGTATACATAACATTTTGGGCGACATCAAATTTTTTCTTTAAACTGGTGGAATCTCACTAATATTATAAAGACGAATATTGTATGTCTGTTTGTTACTTCTTCACGTTCGAACGGCTGAATGCATTTAGATGAAATTTGGCATGGTCTATGTCCTGGAATAGCACATGGGATACTTTTTATCTCAAAAGTATTTTACCTCGGGAGAATTTTCTATTTTCACACGGGCAAAGCCACTGGCAGCAGCTAATATTTATTAAACTTAAAAGTACTTATAATAGCAACTAACAAAATAAGTTTTGGTGGTAAACTTAGAACCCCATTTTGATATTCTTCCAGAAACCCTTCAAAGGAATGAAGCCTAATTTAATTTGTTATATAAGCCTTCAAGTTTTTGTTTTATGAAGCAACTTTCTAGCTAGACTTTCGAAGACATAATCAAGTTACGTCATGCGTCACGGAATTTTATGAAAATGTTTACTTACAAAGTTACGAGTTTGTGCGAGATGCTCATACGCAAACAGACTTCAAAATGTAAATCCTCAAAGCATGAATGAAACACGAAGCTTAACAATACGTTTTTGCCATTCAGAATAAATCACTTTACAAAAGTAGAGCAAATGGTTGTGCGCCACCCTCCGTTTACGACTTAAAGAAAGTAAGAGTGTTCATTCATCTGAGCGATCACATAAATGTAAGCACATACAGCTATATAAACAAGGGATGAAACGAAAGTGATTGTAATGAAATCGAAATAGGAACTGAAATCGGAGGCGGAGGCAGACACGTCAAAGCAACACTAAATTAAAAGCAAGTTGATAACATTTCAAATATGAAACAAAATAAAACGTTAAAGAATAATCGACAGAAGTAATAGGGGAGATAGGTTCTCCGCGCGACAATTCAAATCTTATTTATACCCCCGATACAAGTACCGATTAAAATCTATGAGAACAGAAATCGAAAGTGCAAAATCAAACGGAAGATCTGATCTTTCGGAATCGGAATTTAACCGGAATATAGCAGCTCTGATACATACATACAACTTTTAGTCACCGATACAATCAACGATAATGGAAATTTGAATCTGATCCTGACCTAAATAACAGGCATCCCGCATATTTGCAACTTGAAGTCGCACGAATTAGTCGAAGCGATCGCAAAGTCGTTGTAGCGAAGTTTTAATGTGGATATAGTAAGTTTACGCGGCATCTGTAGGCAATTTTGCGAGCATAGAGTTTAAGTTATTTTCGTGCCTAATTCGTGAACGATATTAATAAAATTTTGTATTAGATTTACATTGGGAAAATACATTTTAGGTCGATAAAACGAGAGAACTTAAAAAATAATCCACTTTTATTTCTTATTTGACCCAACCGTATTTAATTACAATCGGGAATAAACACTTGTCTGTAGTATATGTAGTATGACTTAATTAAGAACTAACTACGGCAAAAAGCCTATCACATATGAAGGAGCACAATTATATAATAATCTACCAAATAATATTAAGGATAGCGAATCGCTTGCATTGTTTAAACAAAATAAAAATAAAACATTTTTATTGTAAAATTTGCTAAAAATTGCTCGATCGATGTTCTATTATATTTTTTATTAGTTTTAGTTAAGCTCATTATTAAGTGAACTATGTATTGTTCTTGTTGAGTAATAAATTAAACCTAATTCAATGCGTTGAAGAGACTTCAACACATTCTCAATAGGCCAATTTTAGAACAATGTGAAGGAAAGTTCCCAAACATTTGGCCCGTGGTGTACTGAGATCATCCTACCTGTTGGATGTGGTTGGATCATTAAGTTAATACCCCCTTTTGCTTGGCTTACGGAACCCCCGAAGTGGCTGGGTGTTTACATGACGCATTTTTGTTCCCTTTCCTCTATTCTTCACAAGATTTATTATCTTGTCTCAAGAACGGGTGAAAAGATGTTGAAGGGCTATTAGACGAGAGAAAAATCTGCTAGAAGTGCTATAGAAGTGGTATAAGGCCTTTTATCTAATGATAGGTGCTTGTGACTGGACATCAGGAATGTTTTTTGAAGAAGTACTCATGATTTACATACAAGTACATAAGTACATGCGTAGTTACGATAACAGGAAGACGCCCTCTGGAATGACGAAAATGATCCTAAAGGAATATACTCCTGAGATAAAAGTATCTTTTAAGCTATTCCAAGATATGGTCTATCTATGTGTTATATTTCATCTAAGCCCGTTTAGCTGTTTTAGCATGAAGGTGTAACAAGTATGTACACATAAAAATACATTTTTTTCCTTTATGATATTAGTCCGGTGTAACATTACTCTCTAGAAACTTAACAAAAACATTAATGAGCACAGTCAAATGAAAACTCAACCTTGTGAATAATAAATTATATTTAAGTAAATAATTTTCAGCATCAAGTTTTATCAACATGTTTCATTAAAACACTACTGAGGTTCAATTTAACTTGTGAAATATTAAGTACCCTTCGAAACAAATCTAACATCAATCTAGTGGTTTCACTAATTAGAAATCAATTCGTACAATTTTATAGCGACCACATGCGATCATCACAAAGCTTTTGCACAACGTAATTAATCCTTTATGGTATTTCTATGTTCCTCGTTATGATCCATCAAGCTAAGGATACATTAATAACAAGAGAACATTAAGATTCCATTCATTTTGTTTAACACTTTCATTACAAATTATGTTAGAACCCTAATAGCAAACAGTTAACAGATAAATACCTATTAAAAGGAAAGGTATCTCGATTACTGGTTAATTAGGCAGCGTTTGTTTTATTATGATGGAAATGAACTTTATTGTCCATAAAATTGTTAATTTTCGGGAAAATTACAAATTTCTAACAGTGATGGCTAGACCTAACTGAATTTTAGGTTAGACAGAGAGATAAGTATCTGTGATTGAATATAAAGGACTAGCTTTTAATGAATGAACACTGAAATAATAACCTGATGACCAAATTACATAAACTATACGAGAAAGCAATTTAAACTTGCGTTGTATTAGTTTACATCGCTGTCATACTTATAAAATAACCAGATCGGCTTAAATAAGCATCAAATACTAAATTTCACATACTTTTTTATTTTACTTTTTTTTTTTTAATTTTCATGACAGAAGGGATGGAACACACCTAGCTTCGCCATACTTTTTCATATTGATCGACGGTCGATAAAAAGAATGTTGTCCTATCTTCTATCGCTTTTGCCATCTCTTTAAACCATTTTTCAGCTATCAAAACCCTACAAATCCTTATCTACAAAATAAATTCCAAGGTATTTCCCAAAAGGAAATTGACAGATATGGATCTTTACCCAACATTTCTGAAAACATTTCACTATATTTGCTACAATTTATTTACCCTAGACAGCATCCGTCAGTTTACCCATAAACATCAAGTTAGCATTATGCTGACATTTGCGATGTTTTCCGTAGAGATACAGGGCCTCCTTTTACGTCCTATATGTGACGTTGCTCCATAGGGAAACATGCAAACAAGCAATCCATTGGATTTACATAAAAGGTTCAATGAATTCGCTATAGGCTCATATTTGCGGTAACACGTAGGAACGTTTTTCGCTTATCATTTCCTTTGGTTTTTTTTTTAATTTTAATAAATTTTCGACATGCACCTTTATTAAATTTTCAGTCCAATTTCGCCCTTGATGCAATAGATATAGAATAACTGCCTAATTGAAGTCCTCTCAACGTTGGTGGTCTTCGTCATAGACGTCATAGTGTTATTTTTTAAGTTTTAAGTGCATATAAAATAAATAAATCTGCCTACCTAGGTTGACTGGTAGAGAATGCCTAAGGTGTTAAGTACCCCTTTGTACCTTTGGTTGCATGAAGATAAAATAAATAAATAAAATTAATAATTGGTAAAAAAGAATAACAAGCCAGATATGTTTAAAAAAAATCAAGTCTCCAGGACTAAAAACTGGGAAGTCTACGAACAGATCTATCTTTAACTACTATCGTAAAAAGTCTATACGCTTAAATTACAAATAGCTCAGTAAAGGCAAACTTTATGTAGTAGTAATTAATAAACCAAAGGCACTTAAATGTCATTATGTAAAGCTTCCTACAACATCAGAAAGCCCCATGAGATCAGTCATGAACAACATAATAATTTTGCAGTTGGCAACATTGGGGGGGGGGGGGGCGTGAAACACCAGGACTATGGAGTAATGTGTGTACATTAAATGTTAAATAAATTTAAATACGCAAAATATTCGATACCCAAAGTAAAAATGTAAGATTTAACATTTTTGTTTGTCTGTTCCGGTTTATCTTCGAAACAGCTAGGAAGATTTCTTTTGCTGGTAGATGACTAATGTTAGAAGAAGTAACTTTACTCTAATTTTAGAAGAAAAAACACAGGGCTTTACACAAAAAAAACTTCTCGAAATACTGACCAAATGATTGCATTGTGTGAGTCTGACGCAGTTAGTATATTTATACTACGCGTATTAATATAAAATATCACACACATTATCACACAACGTCATTTAGTCCCAAGCTAAGCAAAGATTGTTTTACAAGACAGACAAACATACTTATATATTTCTAAATACATACATATTATAGATAAATTACACCCAGACACAGCACAAATGATCGTGCTCATTACACAAACATTTGTCCTGGGTGGGAATCGAAACCACGACCTCCGGCATAGCAGTCAGGGCCAATAACCACTAGACCAACAGGCCAGTCAAAATATATAGTTATTAGTCAAAATATATTATTGTGTGATAATTACTATTTTGTAGGTAAGTGTATATTAGGATATTTATTAGTACATTGTAGTTATATCTTGTAGTAAATAAATCACATATCTAGTGTTGTATAATTACTGTGTAGTGGCTTCGTTTATCCGCCCAGACTGACCAAACCTCGCAATCAGTATCGGCTGACACGTTAATATCGTGAGTGCGAACACGTTCATAATCAGTTCAGTTAACGCGTTAATCAATTAACCAATTTTATCCTTCAAAGTTAATCCCGTCATTTTATTTATGGTAAATAAATATACTGATGGACTTTTAAAGTACTTTTATCGTGTCTTAATTATAAATTAAAGACATTTTTATGTGTTGGAATGTTTTTTTTTTTATGGTAGGTAAAATCATCCAATGACAAATCCCGCCCTTGGGCGGAACGAGAGGTAGTGTCAGACTCTTACTGACTAAAAACCTACCCCGTTCCTTCGTTACCTATCGTGCCGGGACCGGGTATTCCTTTTGGAAATTGACCCATGATCCAAGCGGGCTTCGACCCTGCCTGCCTGCAGTTAGCAGGCTGGGCCTCTACGGTTTGCTGACAACTCCTAGAGGCGCGCAGGAACAGTACGCGCCGTCGACGACTTGGGTTCGGTCCGGTCGGTTACCGGACGATCGAACAGCGTGCTACCCATTGCACGCCGTCCGCGAGCCCGCTCCTACGGTGGCCGGAAATCGGGATCGAAATCCCGGCGGATGTGATGAAATGTCAAAATTTAAGATAACATTTTGTGATTTTCGTTCAGCAATCGATATCGTAATCGAAGCTTATATGCAATTTATTATATAATTTTATATTTAAAAACAATATTTCATTAGCATTTAATATATAGATAGAGCTCATGTTGCACTAATGGTTTGTTTCAACATCTCTTGGGATACCTAGCTAGCTTCATTTTGGTTGGAACTTAACCAAAATGAAGCTAGCTAAAGTTCAATGCTTTCAACGCCTTTCCTGTGCGAAAACTAGCCTGAAAGAATTATGCAAAAATTACTTATTTAATATTTAACGCCAGTCCGCTCTCAACACGCTTCACTCAAATTTTAAACACATTTCAGCCTAGACGTCGTCAAAATGAAATTGTCCCTCTAAACTGAGTAAAAGCTCTTATATAATCAAAAGGTAAGTACGAGTTTATGTCACAATTAACCGGCTATTTAGCACATAATATAATTCTTAGAAGGATACAGTTTGTCGCCATTACAAAGAGGTTTCGTAAAAAAGGGACGACACTTTGTATGGGTTCTCATAAATCACGTCAGACTACAAACATATTAGTTTTTGCGGTAACGCAAATTCATTGTAAATAACACAAAATATATAAATATCTAAAAATAAATAGGTGTTTTCCCACCAGGCGTATTTTATTAACTAAACTGTATATTCAACTAATAAAAATAACCAAAACAAATATGTTGTTACGTCTATTGTTATTACATTTATTTTGCTCGAAGCCGAGCAAACAAAATGTACAACAATGTTTTCTTTTTCCATTTATTCGAAATACGTCAATTACAAAATAGTGCCGACCGGAGGGCACCGCAGACAACATTTATTACATAACTCTAAACTACGGGAACATTATAAGTCCTTTCTACCCTGTGCGCTTAGGGTTGTCACGCAAACCTTATGCGATCCAATAAAATTTTATTGATCTTAGGTCTCACCAACCCAAAACTAAAGTCATTTAGCCTACGTTGTGGTTAATGTAACTGAGAAACTTTTGTGAATGTTTCTGGATGGAAATGTATTTTTATAGTGTTCCTAATTTTCTATTTTTGTTACATTCACTTAGGAATACAATTTGTAGACCACAAAATAAAGTATCAAAATTACTGACCAGAAAACTAAACTTAATGTTGGTAATATTTGCGCGTTAAATGATATTGTTGTGTTGTGTTGCTCTGGTAACATTGTAAACCTGAACTTTATAAATGTGAACAATGAAACCCCAAATAAAAATAAATGCTCACAACCAAAACTATCACTTTACTACGTAAAACGACCCACTCTATTTTAGTAGCCAACTTCAGTACTAAATGTGACAACGGCTATTTTTAAATGGAAATCAATATCAGCCAGAAATAACGGTCCAGTCTTGTAATTTAAGTTGAAAGCTGGTATAGGATAAGCATTGCCATACAGCGTGGCAATCCTACCAGTCTTTTGAGGACATTACTAGTCGACGCCATATTTAATTTGTTTTTAGTTTATAGAAATTAGTTTAGAGTTTATGTTATTATTTTTTAATTTCACTGTTTTTATAGTTAACTTAGTAACTTAATTTAAATTAAAAAAAAAAAATGAGTAAAAATAAAAATTGTATTACAAATCATTGGATGGTAAGGATACAAATATTGGTCAGTAACAGAATGGTTAAAGTAGTTAATATCAAAATAAATTCACTACCTAATGGTCAAAAATAAAGTTGAAAACTTGAAAAACAAATTAGTAATTCAAATCTGGACAACAGAATAACAAGTTATGTGTAATAATTACAGCTACTTATCAAGGGTTTACTTCTCTAACGGATATACAGAAACTTACTATAGCCTTGGGGCAACGGCCATTATTTCATAATAATATTTTGGCTCTTGAACTCAAAGATAACAAAGTATTTCGTAAGTAATTAAATGAGGAAGTATTGCTTAATAACTCTCTGGTTCTTGATTTGTTTTTAGTAAACTTTAGACCTCTTTTTAGTAACAGAAGGCCAGCGCATGGGTGAGATCTTTACCCAGCAATGAAATAAATGGATCAGAAAAAGGACAATTACTACAAACTCAAACCTTTTATCTACTGCCAACGTCCTCATGGCCAAAAGCCTCGATGACTATCCGTCGAAGCTGTCGTTGTACGGTTGGATCAAGCACCTGATGCAGAAGTGCTCTTTGATACAGCTTGCATTGTGAAGAAGTTTCCGTCTCTAGAGCACCGGTAGCTTGAACCTTAAGTCTTACCACGACCTTTTAATGCGATCCATTTGATAACCTAAACTGAACTGTTAAAGGGATGGAATTATATTGGGCTCATCTCTCTTTTTCGCTTGCACGCTTGACATTTTAAAACGTCATGGTAAGCCCCCAAGTCCCGAAACTGCCGAAAAAGTTTTTTTTTATGAGTTATTTTTAGGAAATATTTAAGGTCACCCAAATGTGTTTTTATATTATTTTTTTACAAATAAAAATGTATTAGATATTAAACCTAAAAAAAATAAAATAAAGGGAAACGTCCAGTTCTAGATTACGCGATTACTAACAGCGTCATCGCTGAAAATCGAATGAGATAGCGATGAAATACAAATCTATCCAATAGATATAAAGAAAACAATTAGCACTAAAATAAAAGGTAACAGGATAGAAGTATCTACTTGAACTACGTTCGTTAAGTCGAGGATCCCATCTTCAATAGTAGGCATTAACTTTTATGTCCTGTAATTAAAAAGTTAAGGCCTGCACGCTCGTTTTCCTTTTAATAAATAGTTTACGGTATTACAGCTTTCTAAGTTGTCTAGAAACAACTTCTTCAGACGTCAAAATTAGAGAAGAATTATTTTATTTAATTAAGTATAGTCATTATTTATTAAAACAAATATTAGGTCATCAACATAGCCCGAAGAATCGTCAAACTTAAGGGCAGGGCACATTACTCGTAGAACGGATGGTTAATAGGGCCAAAGCTTCTAGAATGGCGAAAGCGCACCGGAAAACGTAGCTTCGGAAGGCCTCCCACAAGGTGGACTGATGACTTGATGAGAGTCGCGGGATTGCGATGGATGCAAGACGCACAGGACCGAGCCCTTTGGGGGAGGCCTATGTCCAACATTGGACGCCCTTCGGCTGAAATGATGATGCTGATGATTATTCATTTACACGGTACATAACTGTTTACGGGATCGTTCGAAAGAGTTACCGTGGCTATGAATGGAACACAGGTTTTTTTAAGGTGAGGAATCATCCAATGATTCCCCACTCTACCGTGGGGTGGGAGGGTGTATCTGGCTTGTACTGATTGAAACCATTTAAGTGTCCTTCAGTTGTCCTTTGCGTTCTAGAACCACGGGTTTCCTTGCCAGTAAATCTAGCAGCCATTGGCCCTGCTGGACCCTATGGTTTGTTAACATCTCTTTGAAGAGCGCGTGGATCATTAAGTGCTGTCAATGACTTGGACGGCCGTACGGCAAACTATGCTCTCGAACACAGACAAGCTTTAGTCAGTAAAAGTCTGACACTCCTGTTCACTTAACCCAGAGCAGGAGGGTTTATTTGATATTTCACTTCTAAAAAATAAGGTAGTTATTTTAAATATATTTTGTAGTCCACTAATATATTTTGTTTTAAATATATTTTGTAGTCTACGCCAATGCTAATACTTTGAGACCTAAATTCTAATAGTACAGACTCAAAGTTCTATGTAGTTCTCTCTTAAATATAATTACTTTACGCCAGGCGTGTACTTGAAACTTAAGTGGGTTGCAAAGTATTTAAGCAGAAATGGGTTCAAGGTCTATGTATATTGGTCTCAAATTCAAAAACTCGCAATTTTAAAGGAAAAGTTTCGAATTGCGACTTTAAATCATCTTTTCAAATTGGCTAAACCTTAGTGCCCCAAGTTACTTTTTTTTAATTATATTTTTATATATTTAAACTTCATGTACAGCTGTAGTGGTACATAGATGAACTTAATGCAACAAGGCATTCTCTACCAGTCAAACTTTGGGTTAAAAAAGACAACACTGTGGTAGGTATGCACAATAAATAAATAACAGATATTTTGTATTGTTGTTTGTTTTTTTTTATTATTACCCCACACTAGGAATTACTTCTGTGTCATGGCTGCATTCACAAACATGTAAACTCACATCAAACATCGAAACCCAGAATAACTATGTGAAGGCCGTACAATTATTTGTTTCTTGCGGGAATCGAACCGGCGACACGCAGCAAAACAGTTAATCACTCAACAACTGCGCCAACCCTGCCGACGAAGTTATATTGTCAAAGCTATGCAAGGAAACGCGTAACTCCATGTCTCGTGTTTTTATATCACACTTGGGGTTATTGAAGCTTCTAAGGTAGGTATCGATTTTCAATATTTTGATAAGCAAGCCAGAACACGGAGGTGACACAGAGTCACTGTGGAATTCTCCTCTGTTTCACCTTCACATGTATTCTTCACAATGTATGTGTAGAATGTTTGTAGGCTGTATTTTTATTTACATAAATATATTTTGTTACGCACTAGTTTTAGGTAACACGTGAGAAGAATATAGAATCAGACTCCGAAAATATTGTTTGACAGTAACAGCGAAATATAATTTATAATAATACTAGTTTATCGTCCTACATAGAACCTGGCTTTTCGTCAGGAAAAAAAATGAGAACCAGACTGTAGTGCCACCTACCGGGTTCAATTTCATTTTCAAACCATGCCGGGACCCACTCAAATATAGGTATACAAATTGGTGCATATTTCATGTTTGTTCATTTCAAGCTTTTTTTTGGTATATGTACGAGTAAAATATGGGCATTCCCCTTTGAATGTATGTTTGTGTGTTTGTATATTTGCAACTTCTTCGTGCTTAAACAGCTGAGCAGATTTTTTGTCACATTTTATCCCGCGAGTATGTTCCCTTGGAATAATTTTCTACAGTTACGCGTGCGAAACCGCTGTCTGAAGGTAGTCTAGAATAATTTTCTTGAACTAATAAAGCATTAATCCATAGATACAATTTATATACATAAGGAGAAACTGACTGACTGACAAAGTACCAACGCATAGCCAAAAATACTGAGTCTAGAAACTTGGAATTTTACAAAAGACTTTCTTTTATGATGTCGGCGAGCATTAAGGGACAATTTGATTGACGGCACGGTTAGCGCAGTGGTTGAGAGATTGACTGCTGCACTGTGGGTCGCGGGTTCGATTACCGCACGGAACAAATTTTTGTAACGCCTACAGATAGATGTTCCGGGTCTGGGTGTCTTGTGTATGTGAGTTACATGTTTGTGAACGCACCCACGATACAGGATTAATTTATTCCTAGTGTGGGGCAAAGTTTTTAAAACAAAAAAAAAAAAAAACTAAAATTCACCCCTTAAGGGGATGAAACGGGATAAGATTTTGGAGAAACCTGCTTTCAAGCGGGCAAAGCCGGTGACTGAAGCTAGTAGACTTTACTTAAAAGTCGTTTTATGCAAGCACTGTCAACTGTTCGGAAAAGCTTTCGCAAAGTCATTACACCACATATAAACTTTGTTCGGGCCACATTAGCATTGCAAACCTATTTGCTATATGATTGTTCAACACTCAAATATTCCACTGATTCAATATAGCGTATGAAACGGAACTGAACCGTTTTATTTTATACCACTTTTATTAAAATACAGAGCAGTCCCAATGAAAATAGTTAATTTGAATATTATTCTCTCTTTGAAATGGTTTTATATATTGTTACAAAAGATTTTTAATGGTTACGGCTTTTTTATGAAAGTTAACCATTTAACCGAGTGATATTAAATACTACCACCTAAGTTCACATTGTGGAATGCAATAAATGTATTGAGTATTGAGTATTGAGTATTGAGTACTGTGATAGAATCTATATACTCGTAGATACTAAAGATAGGTATTTTGTCATTGTGCGTTTCTGTAGCTTTTTAGGGTTCTTTACCTCAGCAAAAACGGCACCCTTATAGGATTACTTTATTATCCTTCGGTCTGTCTGCCAAAACGCTTTTTCTCAGGAATGTGTGAAAGAATTAGGTTGAAATTAATACCAAATGTTCATGTCTCCTCTTGGGGCAATAAAAAAACAATTTTCTACGTCTACACAATCTAGTGATAGGGCCGTATATGATGCATATTTTTAAACAGCCCTATCCAGATAAAGAAAATAAATTCAGATATTACCCGTCGATCTAGAATCCTGAAATTAGGCAAAAAGCTAGGATTTATCTCCAAAATAAAGGAAAAATCTGAAAACCTATATTTGTGGTTACATCATAAAATAATTTTTTTTTGCCATTCAGGTATTGTACTATATACATAGGAAAATTTGTTCGGAACCCATAGAACGCGAGTCCGCCTCGCACTTGACCAGAACATATTTTGGTAAATAAATGCGAAGGTTTAAAAAGGTTTTTGCTTTGCAAATATTTTTAATAGAAAACAAAATGCCTTTCTGCGTCTGCCTGTTTATCCGCTAACTCCTCCAAAACCACGCACCGGATTGCCATACGTTTCACTCATAAAAATACACGAGGAGGATTTATGTATAATTTGCACCCAAGCGAAGCCCGGGCGGGTCACTAGTGTAGTTCTTACTTGTGAAGGAAGTTTTAAAACAAAACTGAATACTTAAATCTCCTACGAGTAGTACCAAGGTAGAAAACCTTATTTATTTACCTATACCAATTTATTATATTGACAACTCAATCGAAATTTTTCCTAGTATTGAAAGCCAGGTCAAGGCGACACATTTCAGATAGCAAACAGTATCCTAAATAAATAAGTACGTACATTAAATCTAGGAAAGATGTTTGTTGATGTTTACACGCACTTCCTTTATGAAAACAAGCTACTTGTTTATTTACACAAACGCTAACAGTGATGGACGGAAATACTGTAAAGTTTACTGGTAAGACTCGTTAGTTAATCACAAAATAAACTTTTGTCTGACTCAAAACGGATCATTTGTTTATCCATCGTAGCTTTCAGTAAAGTCTTACTAATCACTTTATGATACTTTTAAGGAAAATTAATTTCTACCTGTTAATAGTACCTACTCAAAAGGACAAGATTTACAACATTTACTTTTATAAAAATGAAAAAATAAAACAAAAAATATTCATATATTTTTAAGTGCTACGAAATTCGTAGCAATGTTCGCATGAATTTTCCATTTTTCGTCAGAAAAAGGAAATAGCTCTCTAACATGCGAGTCTATTGGAGTTGGTTTTAAACTGATCAATAAGTACAAACTAAGTTAACTGGGCTTGACGCAGAGGAAACGAAACCGTCACAAGATTGACTGATAGGAAATGTAGTGCTGAAAACGATTGCTTTGAATTCCAAAGAGAGATTTTCGTCGTCTGTGCAAATACGACTCCTCAAGTTCTTCGGACATATCACCCGTAACGAGGTCTCGACGGAACGATTGGTGAGGAAAGGGAAAGTCGAGGGATAAAGATCCCGTGGACGCTCTCCAACAGAGAGGACCTCATCAAATCTGTGACACACTCGAGCATGAATGACAACTCCTAAGCCGTCAAACATAGAGCACAATGGTGTCGCAGAGAAGCGGTGGTGCAAGACTCGACCACGACCACTCTGTCAATTATCCACGTCATTATGCTTTGGTCCAGGGTTGTCTGCACTGCCTAATGCTATGGTAGTGTTCCTTACAGTTTACGATTACAGCTAACTTTCCTCTTAAGCCTTCTGTGCACGGCCGCACAGCTTCAAAGACGCATATTCATCATTATCGCAACTGGCCTGTTGGTCTAGTCATTAGTGACTCTGAATGCCAGAGGTCGTGGGTTTGATTTCCACTCAGGGCAAATGTTTGTGTAATGAGCACGATCATTTGTTCTGTATCTGGGTGTAATTTAATTATGATAAGTATGTAAGTATTTAGATATAAATATGTTTATCAGTTGTCTAGTGATTATAACACAAGCTCTGCATAGCTTGGGACTAGACGGCGTTGTGTGATAGTTGTAAAAAATAATAATTGTACGCTGGGTGTACGCCAGCGTGAAGCTTACATATAAAAGTATGCAACTATGTCGATAAAGCGGGAAAGTTACGCCGTCACGACGCTGCCGTTGCACGCAGGCGTACGTACGCCAAGCGTGTAATGACGAATACGCGTCTAAGAAGCTATGCGTCCGTGAACAGTAGGACTAAAAAGAAGTAGGATAACAGCAATTGCAAACTGTACGGAATACAATAATAGAATTAGGGCAGACCACCCTCGACCAACACATAGACATTGCTGACAATACACCAATGTCACCACACCCTCTCAACACGAAGACTAAGTAATTAAACACCAGTTAACTGTCCCTAATTGCTACATGTAATTAATTCTGAATCTCATACAACACAGCTATGCAATCAATGTTGATCACAAGTTACTTGTAAACAAGTAACCCATGGCTTTGAGACTTAGGTACAGTTAACAAGTATCTAGGATCTGGTCGAGCTATGATAGAAGTAATAAATTACAATCACAAGACCTAGTAAGATATGGTAGGACATTAATAAACTGTGCCAGCTAATTAAGTTTAACACAGACTATTTATCAGATAGGTTTATAGCTATTTCTGTTATGGTTTCGGGCGGTTAGACGTATTAAGTGATATAATTTCAATAGTTTATGTGTGCTGTTATTAAGGGTAAGGAGTTTAATGAGGATTATTAACGTTTTCCTCTGTAAAGTTAGCTGGAGGCGCTTTTAGAATTTACGTATTAGGTGATCTAAGAATAATTATTTATTGTAAATGCGTTTAAGTTTCTGCTGTCACATGCGATTCCATAACTGCCCTCCAAACTATCAGTGGTTAATCAGAGTTAGTTTCGAAACTAAAAATATTTTAGTCTTTATTATTATGACATATATTTAAAAATTACTTCTGCCCACTACTACACCCGTGTGGTATGTTGATAAAAACTATCTTAAGGTTTTTTTGTGCTATAATATAATATATCAAATTTAATTTAGATTGATTTAGTGGTTAAGGCGTAATTTCGAAACAAATTAACACAAAAAAATGGGGTTCTATGTTTCATTGTTTCATTAAAATTTACAGGTTTTTCGACGAGTTCGTCTGATGCAAAAAGTTACAAACTTTTCAGTACAAAAAAAAAAAAGAATTTCGGATAATTTTGAGATACCACTCTATCCTTAACTATTTACCGAATGCACTTGTGTAAAATCACTTTCAATTTCGATGTATTCCATTGAAAGCTGTGCCACACTTACTTGAAAAGGAACACACAAAGTGGAGTGATCCCGCAAATAAAAATGTACCAGCAAACCGCGCCATAAATATTGAAAAGAAACGCAGAGGCCGTCACAGGTGCCTTGACCCAACCCCCGTGGGTAAGGTGTCACCCCAATAACCCCAGAACACAGAAACCCTTACAAAACTGTCGACAACTCTACTAAACTCGACAACCCTAGTATAAAAGTTTCAGGTCTGTTTTGAAGAGCTCGCGGAACCATTTCTTAGCCAATATGGGTTTCAAAGAAAGGCGGGGGACATATGATGGATCGTCTTTTATTTTCGGGTTATGAATAGTAAATACTTTAGGGTTAGTGGCAAGGTTTTGCGCACGAGTATAATAGGCTCAAACAGGCGACCTGGGGAGTCTAAATTCACGCGTAACGGTGTTACTTAAGCAAAAAAGTGGGCATACATAGTTGATTGATTGTTGGATAGCTACACGTGTTTTTAAGCCCTTAAAGGCTTTTATCTAGATAAGGGTCTTCAGAATTTCTTTCTTATTTGTAAAAAAAAACATATGTATTTTGACGCTAAAGCCTTTTACTTTCAGTAGGTATTACCTAGGTAGGGACGTTGGATGAGACGGCGAGTAGTTGGCGCAGTATGGTCAAATGATTGGCTTCGTACTAAGTCAATATTTGTATGGCCTACAGATAGCTGTTTCCGAATTGATTGTTTGTGCATGTGAGATTTTGTGTTTGTACACGGTCACGCAGAACGACAAGAGGGACTTGTAGTAGTCTGGATTTTAGGAGTGTTGACGATGACAATATTAATTTGCATAATTTAGTACCGATTCGCTCGATAGATGGCGTTAAGGTCAAGTTATAATTCGATATGGTTTCGTTACATGCCTTAGTATAAGAGCATCAGATTTTATTCGAATAAAGCTTTCCACTTAGGTCAGGACTCAATTGTGGTTTTATTTTCAACCCTATTAGTGTACGCAAAAGAGTTCAATTTACCATCTCGCTAATCATTTTTTTTTTATGATAAAGTATTATACATTCAACACGATACAGATGATTTCCTTAGTTGACTGGTAGAGAATGCCTAATAGTCCGCCTTTGTACTTTTATGTTGCATGAAGTTTTAATAAATAAATTTTCATCATTGCACACATCAACGTTGTTTCGATAAGAGATACAAACAAACTCGGTTGAAAAAAAAATCTAATCTAATAACAACTGGAACGATTGTAAAAATTCTTTCATCTTACAACTTTGTCACTGAGTGACAAATTATGTTGTCTATTAGATATTGTCTACTTTCACACGTGTAAAGCCACTGGCAGAAGCTATAACTTGTAATATGACGTATTTACTAACTGACCCGATAGACCTTATACTGTTAAAAACGACTGTCAAAGATAAAAGTTACATCATAAAAAGACGGTTTATGATACGGTTTTCCGTGCAAAAAAGTTCATCCAAATCGATCAGGTCATTTTCGAGTTCTGCGCTTAGCAACGCACTAAGCCATTAATTTTTATTTATACATCGTTAAATTTTGATCGTTTTAATCCCGTGGAGGGTCGATCCGGTACATGAAACACTATCGATTTGTAACGATAAAATGAAAAAATAAAGTACTTTTTTTCTAAAACTGTAATTCATTTCTTTAAGTAAAGGAGTCAATGACCTTTTAGGTAGTTGTCGGTCGTTGCGTACTAACTACCTACAGGTCAATGAACTCGCCCAGCTGATGTTTACTTAAAGAAAAATAATGTCATAAATTAATTCGAGTTTAAAAAAAAAGTACTTTATTTTTTAATTTTATCTTTACAAATCGATAGTGTTTCATGTACCGAATCGAACTTCCACGGGATTAAAACGATCAAAATTTAACAGTGTATAAATTAATTAATGGTAATTAATGCAATATTACAGTAAAATGTGGCACTCCACAATCAACCACGTTTATTATTTATAATGTATTTAGCTGTACTTGTCTTAAAAGTACAGCCATTAAATAAGCACGCATAATATTTATATTCTCAAACAAGGAAACATTTTCTGGCGATCTTAAAATAAAATAGACGACAAAATTGGGCACCAGCTGCTAATAGTCCCACGCAATTCTGCCAAGTATACATTTCACGCCGTAAATAATAATTATTGTGCTAACAAACTTGGACAAGTTGCTACTTTACATTCTAATTAGTAATTTATTATGAATATTGTAACGGACGCCGAGATATAAAGGAATAAATCAAAATAGTACATAGATAACATGTACACAATAACACGTATACATAAATCTCATTCGCCATAAGCAAACTCACTATCATTAAAGCAGCGCCAATCAGAGTGAACCAACTAGGAATCCAGACAGGTCGCTACAGGTCGCGACAGGTTCCTACGAGTTATGGGTCTCGACCGAGCTGCTTATCAATAATAGGTGGAAACCAAGAAAATTTAATGCTGCTAGGTTCACCTAGGGCACGACTTGCACCTACTAAAATGAGCTATAAATATGGGTCGCATTTTTACGTTACACAGTTCGTCGGACCAAGGAAAAGAAATGAAGCAGTAGTAAGTGCAAGTCGTCTAGTAAGTAACTCTCTATGTAACTCTCTCTCTATGTGAATTGTTCTATGTGTTTGATTATTTTATGTGCATTGTTTTATGTGAATTATTTTGTGTGTGAACTATTTTCTATGTGAACTATTTTCTATGTGAACTATTTTCTATGTGAGCTATTTTCTATGTGAACTATTTTCTGTGTGAACTATCTTATGTGTTTGACTATCGATGTGTTTGAAGTGAACTTTGATTAACTTAGTGAATTAATAAAACTGATATTATCTAATCGTGATTATATGGAACTGAAATCGATACGTGTTTTATTGAACTATACAGTCCGCACCCCACAGTGTTTGGTCCAGTCGAGCCGGATCGGGGATATTAGAATCAGTGTTTTAAGTAAAGTAAATAGAGCCAGTGCTTTGGAAAGTATATTAGAATCAGTGTTCTATGAAAGTATATAGAGCCAGTGCTTTGGAAAGTATACTAGAATCAGTGTTCTATGAAAGTATATAGAGCCAGTGTTTTGGAAAGTATATTAGAATCAGTGTTCTATGAAAGTATATAGAGCCAGTGCTTTGGAAAGTATATTAGAATCAGTGTTCTATGAAAGTATATAGAGCCAGTGCCTTGGAAAGTATACTAGAGTCAGCGTTTTACTAAAGTATATAGAGTCAGTGTTGAGAAAGTATACTTAGAATCAGTAACAAAAGTACAGTGACTAAAAATGGTCGTAACGAGAAGCCAAAGCGACCTAGCAGAAATGGAAGAACAGAAACGACGAGACGAAATCACGATGATGCGTCGCCGTGAAGCAGAACGTATTCACCTAGAGAGAGTGAGACGACTGTCGCTCGATCCTCCTGCATCACCACAGCTGGAGAGCATGATCGGGCCTACCACTACTACTGCAGACCTCACAACTGCAGACCTCACGACTGCAGGTCCCTCAGCGGTGCGGCACCAAATCAGATCGCCGCCCCGATCAGTGAGGTCAACGACGAGTGCCACAACGAGGCTACGGATAGCCGAACTCGAGGCGGCTGAGAAACTGGCCGACATACGACGAAAGGAGCTGGACCTGGAGGCAGAGCTAATCAAAAAGAGATTAGCAGTGGATGTCTCCGTAATTCAGGACGAGGAGAGCATCCATGAAGAGCCCATCCCGGTGGAACAGCAGCACCAAAAGGTCGACCAGTGGTTGCGCACCAACCCCCCCATCACACGGGGGGAGGCTGGAGGACGCACAGAAAAGGAAGAAAAGCAGCTGCGCTTCGAAACCTCGAGGGCGAGATCTCCGACACCAACTCGAGGTAGAAATAGTATTGACCAATTGGCCATGACCCTAGAGAAGATGGCCAGGCCACGACTCCGGCACACCGACCTACCTCAATTTTCGGGTGCCGTGAGTGAATGGCTGTCATTTAAAGCGGCATATAGTGACACCACAAATATGTACAGTGTGTCACCAGCAGAGAACCTCCAGCGCCTACGAAGTAGTTTAAAGGGTGAAGCAAGAGATGCAGTGTCAGCACTTTTACACACCGCTACTGAACCTGATATTATAATGAAAACACTCGAACAGTGTTTCGGACGACCGGAAGTAATAATAGACAGAGCGCTGGATGAGTTAAGGAAAATGCCCAAAGCAGGTACGACAGCAAACGAATTAAATAACTTCGCAATCAAGATACAAAACACGATTTGCGTACTGAAAGCCATCGACCGTAAAGGGTACTTATATAACCCCTTACTGACAAGGGAAATATTAGAAAAGCTGAGTCCACACATAAAGTCTAGATGGTGTGATTATGCTACTGAGAACGAAGGGACAGCAGAGCCGGAATTAATTATGTTGTCGCGTTTCCTTATGCGTGAAGCAGACAGGGCGTTACGCTACACTTACGCCCCGTCAACAAGCAGCGCTACCACTATACAGAAAAGGGAAACTAGGCCGGCTGTCATTACGAAGAAAAAGAATAGTACAATATATACTACGGTCAACCAAGCTGACGAAGAAGATGTACAGTGCCCCAGCTGTAAACATAAACATGAGCTAACGCAGTGCCCCAAATACAAGGCCCTGACAATCGACCAACGCTGGGAATTATTAAAAGAAAATAGAATGTGTTTCAAATGCGCCCGCAAGAGGCATAGGCGCACCACATGCAGAGCCAAACCATGTGGGGTGAATCAGTGTCGACGGCCACATCACGCCACGCTGCACAAAGAACGAGAGTCACCCGATGTCAAGCCTGCAACTTCACCTGTGAATGATCAATCTACAAAGGAGGGGACAGTTATGTCAGTGGCTACCCAACCCGCCACCGGCCCGAGAACTGTCCTGCTGAAGATGTGCCCAGTTATTATAGCAGGGCCGCGAGGAGAAGTAAAAACGCATGCGCTCTTTGACGAGGGAGCCACCATCACCTTAATCGATAAAGACCTGGCAGCCAGCGTCGGGGCAGAAGGAGTGTCGCAGCCACTGCATATTCAGGGGGTGAATATGTCCTCCCAAGAACGGGACAGCAAGATGGTCACGGTGCAAGTAAGAGGCATAAACAAGGACAGCGCACCACACAAGCTTCGGGCCAGAACTATGAAAGACTTGAAGCTTCACCAGCAGTCAATTCCAGACACACTGCTAGAGTACGAGCACCTACGAGATCTTCCCATGAACGAGGTGTGCTATGACGCGACACGCCCAGGACTCTTAGTGGGAACCGACCACTGGGAGTACATCGTATCAAGAAAACTGCGCGTCGGTGGTCCTAACCAACCAGCTGCATCCCTAACACAGCTGGGTTGGGTAATACACGGGACCGCGCCGCGAAATATCGTCGTGAATGAAGACAACGTGCTGCACATTTATGAAACAGAGCGGCAGCAGCATGATCATCAGCTTCACGATCTAGTGGAAGCTCACTTCAAACTTGAAGCAATAGGCATCTCGCGAGAACCGCGAGTGAACGACGCCGACCAGCGAGCAATAGATATTGTCAAGAAGACAATTAAGAAAATTAAGGGTGGGTATGAAGTTGGCCTACCATGGCGAGACGATGACGTCACTATGCCGCCAAGCTACAACGCGGCCCTTCGACGTCTGAATAAAATCGAACAAAAGATGGATGCCTCACCCGAGTTTGCTCAACAGTATAGTACCCAGATAAACAATCTATTAGAAAAGGGGTACGCAGCGCCATGTGACGGATCAGAACAATCGAGTACCGTCTCCTGGTTCCTGCCTCACTTTGCCGTGCAAAACCCAAACAAGCCCGGCAAGCAACGACTGGTGTTCGACGCAGCAGCAAGAAGCTACGGTTTGTGCCTGAATGACAAACTACTCGAGGGGCCAGACCTGTTGCTATCGCTCCCGGGAATCATCTTCCGTTTCCGGGAAAGGGCGATAGCCGTCACTGCAGACATACAGGAAATGTTCCTACGAATAAAGATACGACCTGAGGACCAGCCAGCGCAACAATTCCTGTGGAGAGGCAGCAACAGAACCAGCCCTCCACGACATTATAAAATGACGAGTATGATATTCGGCGCGGCCAGTTCACCATTCATGGCCCACTTTGTCCGAAACCATAATGCGGACATATATGGGCAAGAATATCCACGAGCACTAGAAGCCATCAAACAGAGTCACTATATGGACGATCTAGTGACAAGCTACGACGATATTCAAGAGGCTATCCAGGCAGTGGACGAAATAAGAAAAGTGCACGCAAACGCCGGCTTCACTCTGCGAGGGTGGAGCGCCAACGACGAGCTGGTACTGAAAGACGTACCCCAAGAGCTGCACGCCACGACGCCCACACAACTGGGGGGAGAAAAGCCTGAAAATAAGATACTCGGGCTTTACTGGAACGCGGAAAGAGACGAACTCGGGTTCAACACCTCGATGAACCGAGTTCCCGCAGAAGTGAGACAACGAATGCGAGCACCGACCAAACGAGAGGCACTCAGCGCAGTAATGTCAATATATGATCCTCTCGGACTACTGAGCCACTTCACAATAAGAGCAAAAATAATACTGCAAAGTCTGTGGCGCCTCCCGATCACGTGGGACGAGAGGCTACCAGATAAGGAAAATGAGCTCTTCACAAACTGGCTCACTCAACTAAACGAGATAGCGCAACTACGATTGCCTAGAAATTACATGGCAGGAGGACACAAGAGCGTTGAGCTGCACGTATTCTGCGATGCGAGCGAGCAAGCATACGCGGCCGTGGCCTACTGGAAGATGACAAATTATGAAGAAACCACAACCGTCGTACTAGTAGCCGCCAAAGCAAAGGTGGCGCCACGACGGGTGCAGACGATCCCGCGACTAGAGCTGCAGGCTGCGGTCATAGGAGCCAGACTGGCTGACCACATAAGAAAGGAACATCACATCGAGGTCGGCAGAACAGTATATTGGACAGACTCCTCCACTGTCGTCCATTGGATTAAGAATGATGGCCGACGATACACCCCTTTCGTCGCGAACCGGCTAGGTGAGATCGCCGAGCTAACCAAGAAAGAAGAATGGCGTTGGCTACCCACAAAGCAAAATATAGCCGACGACGCCACCCGACTTACAAACGCGCCGATCAGCGCCACCGACCGCTGGTTCCGGGGTCCTGACTTCTTACATACGCCTGAGGAACAATGGCCCCATAAGCCAGACCAAGAAGTTGAAGATCAAGAGGTCCTACATATCAATGAAGGCCGGACAAGAGAGAGTTGGCTACCCGATCCCGCCCGCTTCTCAAAATACGAGACCCTAGTAAGAGCTACAGCAAGGGTACTCGCCTTTGTTGACATGTGTCGACGAACAGCAAAGGGACTTGAGCATCAACACATACAGCGCGCCGAGAAAGAGCTCTTGCAACAAGCACAGCAGGATAGCTTCTATGACGAAATAAAGAGGGTAACTTCGGCTCGTGCCATCTCCAAAACGAGCAAACTATATCGTTTAGACCCGATATACGAAGACGGCCTACTACGAGTACGAGGTCGAATAGAAGCGTCATCAGCACCCAGCGAGACCAAGAGGCCCGTCATCATAGACGGACGTCACCCAATAGCAAAACTCATCGTGTTGCGAGAACACTGCGCCGCCGGTCACGCAAACAGAGAGCGCGTGACAAACGACCTCAGACAAAGATACTGGGTTATCCACTTACGACCCACTGTCCGTACAGTTGAAAGAAACTGTGCATTCTGCCGAAGAAGAAAGGCCGTGCCACAAATACCGGCCACTGGAGATCTGCCGCGTGCCCGCATGGACCCGTTCCACCGCCCGTTTTCCAATTGTGGCGTGGATTATTTTGGACCAATGATAGTAAAGGTGGGTCGACGGCGGGAAAAGAGATGGGGCGCACTCTTCACGTGCCTCACCTGCAGAGCCATTCATCTAGAACTCGTCGCCTCGCTATCTACGGACTCAGCAATAATGGCGCTGAGGAGGATGGCGGCACGAAGAGGATGGCCAAGCACAATGTACTCGGACAACGGCACCAACTTCCGAGGAGCCGACCACGAACTGCGGGCAGCGTACCAAGGATGGCTGCCAGCCCTGAAGGACGTAGGAATGGTGCATAGGATGGAGTGGCGCTTCATACCTCCGGGGGCACCAAACCAAGGAGGAGCATGGGAGCGGATGATAAGAACGGTAAAATCAGCACTCAGCATCACCCTACGCGAGAAAGCACCGCCCGAAGAGGTGCTAAATACTCTACTCGCCGAAGTAGAGTTCGCAGTAAACGCACGCCCATTGACCCACGTCAGCGTGAATCCTGAAGATCCTGAGGCCCTCACCCCAAATCATTTCTTGATGGGGTCCTCAACTGGCCTACCGACAACGGGACCCTGCGAGGAAGTGGATCGACGGACGTGGCGAGTCAGCCAGGCGCTCGCGGACCAATTCTGGCGACGCTGGCTGAAAGAATATCTGCCTCTACTGGTACCACGAGGGGAACCAAGAAACAACGTCCGGCCACTACAAGTGGGCGACGTAGTCCTAGTAGTCGACGGGACCCTGCCCAGAAATGTCTGGCCGATGGGAATCGTCGAGAGGACTCACGGCGGACCGGACGGCGGCATCAGAGTAGCAGAGGTGCGAACTCGCACTGGAATATTTCGGCGCCCCACGAGCAAACTCGTCGTCCTGTTAAATAAAGAAGAGGCTTCGCGGGCTACGCCGGGGGGAGGAACTGTAACGGACGCCGAGATATAAAGGAATAAATCAAAATAGTACATAGATAACATGTACACAATAACACGTATACATAAATCTCATTCGCCATAAGCAAACTCACTATCATTAAAGCAGCGCCAATCAGAGTGAACCAACTAGGAATCCAGACAGGTCGCTACAGGTCGCGACAGGTTCCTACGAGTTATGGGTCTCGACCGAGCTGCTTATCAATAATAGGTGGAAACCAAGAAAATTTAATGCTGCTAGGTTCACCTAGGGCACGACTTGCACCTACTAAAATGAGCTATAAATATGGGTCGCATTTTTACGTTACACAGTTCGTCGGACCAAGGAAAAGAAATGAAGCAGTAGTAAGTGCAAGTCGTCTAGTAAGTAACTCTCTATGTAACTCTCTCTCTATGTGAATTGTTCTATGTGTTTGATTATTTTATGTGCATTGTTTTATGTGAATTATTTTGTGTGTGAACTATTTTCTATGTGAACTATTTTCTATGTGAACTATTTTCTATGTGAGCTATTTTCTATGTGAACTATTTTCTGTGTGAACTATCTTATGTGTTTGACTATCGATGTGTTTGAAGTGAACTTTGATTAACTTAGTGAATTAATAAAACTGATATTATCTAATCGTGATTATATGGAACTGAAATCGATACGTGTTTTATTGAACTATACAGTCCGCACCCCACAAATATTATTTAGTTTATCACGAATTGACATAAAGGTTACTGATATTCTTGTTTGTCTTTCATCTAAAATAATAATAATATTCCACAACTATCACACAACGTCATCTAGTCCTAAGCTAAGCAGAGCTTCGGTCATAGGTACTAGACAACTAATAAACATACTTATTTATTTCTAAATACATACATATTATAGATAAATTACACCCAGACACAGAACAAATGATCGTATTCATCACACAAACCTTTGTCCCGGGTGGGAATCGAACCCACGACCTCCGGCATAGCAGTCAGGGCCACTAACTACTAGACCAACAGGCCAGTCAAAATCTGAATTAAATTCTGTCTGTATAGTAATAAATATAAAGCTGAAGAATTTTTATTTTATTTATATGCGTGATGTCAGGAACTACTGTTGCTAGACAATTTTTTTTAATGTTGGTTAGTCCATTGATCGAGGAAAGCTATATTATAATATCACGCTATGACAACCAAGATCAGAGTAGTAACTAAAAACACGGGTGAAACAGCGAGAGACAGCTAGTAAAGCAATTATTTTGACAGCAAAATACGCTTTATTTATTTTTCAGATCTTTTCTGACTTTCTGAAAATAAATTATCGATGCATCATTTACTGAACGCATATCAAGGGATACGATTGGCTGTGGGAAATTCATGGAGATTCAGAATAACTAAAGCGCGTTTAACATTTTTTTCTAATTATATATGTAGATCCACTACTACCAAACTTGTTCATACAAAAGTAGACTCTAAACATCGGAATGATGGCCTATAGTGGCGTGGATGTGAGAGGACACCGGTGTCCTCTCGAGCTAGGACAGATTAACTGACTGCGTTCTCACCTGATGGTAAGCAGTGACGCAGTCATTGATGGTGAGGCGTACTACTTTATTAAGAGTCTATTCACTCTAGCTTAGAAGACACCTAAATTATAAACGGAACAGAGTACATGGACGGGAAGACCGTCTTGTCACAATTTTATTTTATTTGAACGTTATTAAGTATAAGTAGTAGTATATAGGCGGATTTAATACAACAATGCATTCTCTAACTGTCAACCTTTGGCATAATATATAAATAATATATAAAATAGAATGATTACAATCATTTATAATTTTTGATACAGAAACTGGGCCGTTAAAAGTTCTTTAATTCTTTAAAGAACTTGACATGAAACCTAAATTACCTTAGAAATTATTTTCAAAGATCTATACAACTATTGGTCACTACAAAGTTGTAACTCCTCAAGAACTTGGCAAGTACTCTATCGAACTCGAGCAAGAAACCTCTTTGAAACGTGATATGAAATCCTCTTACTAACCACTGAGATAAGTTGCGGTTATTAATATAAAAATATCGAGTTTGATGCGTATGTGTACTTGAGCATAACTTCTGAACAATTTATTTGCATTGTATAGGCGTAACCCGTTCCAGACCGTGGGAATATGAAATAGGTTATTCAAAAATTTATCTAACGAATTCATAAGAACGCCCGAGGAACACTTATTTAATTTTACTAAAAGTATGTAAAAATCAGGAAGTCAGTAAGTATCAAGATTTGAAGATTATTCCGTATCTTTATTATGGTCTATTTTCTCACTATAATATAAAAAATACAGACTCGATTCATAATAATTAAATATCATGGTCACTAACATATTCGTTAGTAATTTAAAAAGATAATCAACTACTTGACTCTATTCCTTCAATTAGTAACATATGGCCTCAAGATGAATAGTCTCGTTGACCTGCCGCAACATCACAGGAACTTGAACTCAAGAGTTCAACCGAAACAAAAACAGTTTCAACAAAGACGACCCAAATTGTGTAAAAAACACAGGTACCCGCAAAACATAACCTAAACACGACTTAAGTTACACAGTATACTTACAACTTTCAGCTATTTACATTATACTACAAACTAATTTTATTTACAAAGTAGTCATCGAAGAAATGAAATACTTTCCACCCAGTGAACCCGCACGAGATTAATTTAAAAAGAGTTAATAACGAAAATCTTTTATCAATAAATAACTTGTTCAAAGTGAAATTAATAATAAAATCGAGGTAAAAGGAGTCATCTTCGAAAACAATCATCAAGGTTTCCAGCCAATTGTGAACGCACGCATAATCCAAATAACATAAAATGTCTTTGAAAATAAAAACTTCACTAAAATACACGGGTGTATCGGAAGAGGCCGTATTGCGGCATCGCGGGAGCGTACGACCACCCCTCGCCAAGGGCTCGAAGCTACTAACGTGACGCAGACGGACACACCGGAGGACGACGACAGAATGAAAGCTAGTGTGCACCCCCCATCCCTCTGCCCCAACACCTCATTCCCAAAAATGCACACTTAAAGAGAAAAAAAGCCCAGCAGAGAATGTAAAAAGTGTTGCACGTTCCATAATTACTTGTGCCTTAGATTTGGGCCTTTGTTTACCTACGGCTGTAACGAGGCCGCGAGCCGGAATGCGCTACCTGTATTGTTCTGTAGCACTTGTTGGAATTCATTTATCTCCACCCCCGTAATTGTCTTCCGTGTTCTTAGCATTTGGAGTTGGAGCACCGAGATAATTAAATGTTGTTCGTCATAACTAAGCCGACATTGAACATGTTGTTACTTATTTCGCGTATACGTTCGAAGTTGCAGTGGTTGCAGCTGACAGTTCGGTCAAGAATAGAGACCCTGAGTCAAATATTTTGAATCAAATATTTACCTTAGCGGTGAAGAGTTAACTCCTATAGCGGAACGCGTATATCGCTACGGTTTAAAATAAAAATAGTCGTGATACATTTGTTTCACTAAAAGGTTTTTTCACTGAATGCATTAACTGTTTTTAAGAATAAAACTATTTTTGAATTACCTTTTAAAGTGCATTTTCGTTGTGCGCCGATTTCCAATAAAACTCTTCGGTGCTCGTCCGACTGCTGGAGGCGTTCACTCAACTTCGCACTGAATACTGAATTCATATATGGCGCTGAATCGACGATAGGAGAAATGAAAGGAAGTTTTTGATATCTGTTTGAATAATACGAGCCGTCGAGAAGTTGTTGGAATTTGTTTGTCATTTTTACGGCAACGTAGGCTTCGTTAAAACATCGAGTGTTATGACACCAACTGACCTTTGACTAACCGGAACAGACGTAATGAACAAAATAAACTCATAAGTAGTAACTTATGAGTTTATTTTGTTCATTCAAGAGTACTATTACTTGAGTAATTGAAACTGTAATCAGAAGATAAAAGCATGAAATTGAATTACAGTGTCGGGCGTCAGACCGTTGTCCGCAAAAAGAATTACGAATCTGTGAGTTGACGTTGAAATGGAGCGAATTCATCGGAGACCGCCAATCTAGAGGTGTCCCACTTTGTGCAAGCTCTGAATGGAAGAGTGGCGAGCGACGAGAGCCCACACCTGGCCGTAAATCAGATAGCTCGGCCGCAACATGAAAGCGGAATAACAACCGTAATATCTTGAAGAAAAGGTCCAAATTTACTAAAATAACTTTTTACTTTGTATCTTTTATACGGTCGAGAATGTGCTATTGAGAAAAGGGCGCTCCCAGATAAGGGCTTTATCGATGCATAAAATATGTTATTATGAAGTTGGTCGGCGGCCTCTCTAAGACGCGCCCGCGCTGCCCAAAAAGAAGTATTCCTTTATTCATTGAGGTATTTGTGGTATGTCTTTATTTGCACCTGTCGTAAATTTGCGACCTTCCGCGGCATATTTATGTGACAGATCGCGTGTGTGGATACATCAACACTGCCTTACGGGATATATTTTACTGTTATTATTTAAATTATTTTGATATCATATGAATAAATAAAGCTTGCCATACTACGCGGGGTAATCGAACACAGGACGAGTGAAATTAAATTCAAAACTGAATAGTAGGTACTTGATTTAATTTTGGAACAGTTAGAAGAAATGGTATGTAAAAAGCAAACCGATTCACGTATTTTGACCAAAAAGTTTGAAACACAAAAAAGTTTTGTATTCGACAACAAAAACGCATAACGTGTTTTCTATCAAGTTCTAAGATGAATTTTTAAATGCTCTTTGGTAGATTGAGCAATTTAACGTTATTAATTCTGACAAGAGATTTGTTTCGAGATAAAACAAAGCGATGCAGCGGAGAACCTAATTTAGTGAAGCTGTTGAATGCGATTGTCTGAGATGAAAAAGTTGGTTAAAAGGTTATAGGATTAGTTTAGTTAGTTTTGAGAAACAACATTTAAACCTTTCTGCATGGTTTTGTTCTTATTAAAAATAGAAACGTTGCGGTAATATTTCAAAAGACTGACTTTATTTCCGACTAGCTGCTGTCATTGGCTTCGCCTGACTGAAAGTAGAAAATTTATCCCAAGGAAATATATTCCTGGGATAAAAAATATATTTCGTGCTACTCCAGGACATGGTCTACTAGTATAACAAGTTTCATCGAAGTCCGTTGAGCCTTACGAGCGTGAAGAAGTAACAAACATACACACGAATTAACAAACTTTATAATAATAGTGTGATAAGTCTATTTGTTTTTGCAAAACCTTTGTTGGGTATTGGATGGTTTGTTCGAAAAAGTTACCATGGACCTGGAACGTACAGGACAACTGGAGAAACACTGGTGGGTTTTAGTCAGTAAAAAATGTGACCTAGAGCGGTATAAGTTTTATCAACAAAAAAAAGTGCATAGCATGTTAGTAATAAAGCTATGCACTTATTGCTCTTCAGAATGAAGTCCTTTCTTTAGAAAAATAAATCCTGCGGAATGTCTTTTGCCAGGACAATTCGCAGAATTTATTTTCATTTTACTCTGCAGTCGGTTTTCAAAGAATAAATGACGATCACGACGAAGAATGGCGATAAAAATAATAAAAAATTTCTTAAACAATCTAATTTAACTTTGACCAACGTGTACTGACTGAAAGTTACCCAAAGGGCAATGGAAAGGGCTATGCTCGTTAGAAGACGCAGTGTTGGAAGGCGGAAGGAGAAGATGGACCGATGGACAATTGAGGGTCGCGGGTAACCAATGGATGCAAGATGCACAGGACCGTTCATTATGGCAACACTTGGGGGAGGCCTATGTCTAACTGTGGACGTCTTTCGGCTGAAATGATGAACGTGGACTAACTTGAAAGTCAATAAAGATTAGAATTAAATTAAGGGCCGGTTGTAGTCACTAAGTATTTTGTATGAACTCCGCCCGAGTCTATGTCAACTTTGCGGCCCCGAAACAGCGGTATAATTTTTATTGAAAAAAAAAAACAGTAAGTTTTCAAGATTTTTGTTTTTGTGAGACACTTTTAAAAAACAAGCTTTTTTTTTTTTAATAACTTTCAACTAGGTGCTTCCGTGACCTAGTCTTGTAGATATACATGTTTGAAATCGTAATTTAGGGTCAGATTCGCGATTTTTTTTTATCGAGTCAACTCATATATCTAATGTTTTGATTTTCGGCCGGCGCTTAATCATATCGTCAATTTTAATAAAATAATTTTACATGGTGTTCTCCTTTATATGAGTGAATTTTCAGAGGTTTAAAAAAGTTCAAAATGAGTAGAACCTGGCCTTAAGTTCCAACAAAAAGTTCAATACATGGCAGAAATAACCTATGAAACGGAATTTAGCGTCATAGTTTGGGAGCTTGTCACAAGTATGGTATTCATGTCGCGACGTCTACCACGTGGCATGTCGCCAAGAATGTGAGCTGCAGTAATCCGCCGTATATTATGTAGTGCTGGATACAAAGCCTGGGATTGCCTGCGATAATTTGTGGTGACGTCAAAGGCTGATGTATTGAAAATGATTTGGTGTTTGATGTAAGTGAATTGGAGCTGATAAGCGAATAATTTAGTTGCACTGTGGTTAATCAAATCAAAAATATTTATTTCAAGTAAATTATATACAAGCACTTTTGAATTGTCAAGAAGTTAGTCAATTAGAAAATTTATAAGTTCGTTTTTTTTTTAAGGTAGGATTTCGTCTAATGGCTTCTCCGCCTTCCGGAAACATATGTCAAACGTATATTGATTAAACCACACTTGTATCTTTCAGTTGCCTTTTGCGTTCTAGGACTATGTACTGTTCCCAGAAATCCCTCGTGGCCCTAGAGAGCGTCGGCCGTGCTAGGCCCCTAAAATTTGCTGAAATATCTTTGAAGCGTGTATGGCACACTACGTGCCGTCGATGACTCGGGCTCGGTCCTTACTGGACGGCCGGACGATAAGTGCGATGGCTGGGGATCGTCCTACGGTTCCTGATGCGTTTGGGCGGATTGTCTCCTGTCGGAGCGGCAAGTTACTTTATGCGTATGAGAACGTTCTTTCTGTAGCGTACCTATAAATAAAATAAAATAAAGTGTGACACAGCTGCAAACATTCTGAATAAGTACTTACAGCTATGATTAATTTTCAGTAGGAAAAAGCAAATGGAAATAAAATTCTATAAATACTATGAATAGTACTCATCAATATTCACCTTTAAACACATTTGAATGAAACTGGAGACTGTATAATTTGATTTTGAATTCGATAATTACACATTCAACTGGCTATGATTTTTTAAAATTATATGAACTAATGCTTGACTGCGCTCCCACCTGGTGGTAAGCCGTGATGCAATCGTTGATAGTGAAGCGCACTAGTTTATTAAGAGCCTATTCACTCTAGCCATGAAGACACATACATATATACATAATTATACCAATAACAAGTCAGGTTGTCTTTTCAATGAAAATTGTATACAACAATTATAAATCTGGAAGTAACTCTGTCTGCCTGTTATGCTTTCACGATTAAATTACTGAACCGATTTAAATTAAACTTGGTACGGAGTAAACTTAAACAAGGAAGGATATATTCTACTCTTTAATTGTATAATTTCGTTATCTTCAAGGCTAGAGTGAATAAGCTTTTAACAAACTAGTGCACCTCTCACCATCAAAGATTGTATCACTGCTTACCATCAGGTGGATCAGACGTCACGCACTAATTTATACCAATTCAAAAAAGTAACTTACGCAAATATTGACCTATCATTTTAAAAGCCAATTAAGTACTACACAAAATCGCAGAAAGTCATTTGCTCAACTACGAGACAGTAGTGGCTACTGTGTCTAGCTGTAATACAAATTGTATTAGTAAAATTCCAGTAAATTAACTTAAAACCTTCCTAAATATCTACATAGTATAGATAATATCAGATATTTAAATAGGACCCCTATAGACCTATTGGTATCTTCTATTAAAGACTAGTTCGTCCTTGTAAATACGAGTATTATAACAGTTTGAATGTACCAAATAAATGTGAGACAACAAGCAGTTTACTACTTAATCAAGTAACTTCGGTGATGTTATGCGAAACTACCGACCAGTTGGTTTATATAAACAATGAATTATGCATTAGGTACAAGAAGCAGAAACTAAATATTTTCACTAGTATCCTTCAATCTAGTTAAACATAACTTAGAATAAAAATTGACACCTGTATAAGTTCACCGGGTGCACGCTCGCTGCACGGGTACTGGGCACTGATCGGGTAGCACGCTGTCCGATCGTCCGGTAACCGACCGGACCGAGCCCAAGTCGTCGACGGCGCGTTCTGTTCCACGCGCCTCAAGGAGCTGTCAGCACACCGAAGAGGCCCAGCCTGCTAACTGCAGGCAGGCAGGGTCGAAGCCTACTGAGGTCATGGGTTAACTTCCGAAAGGAATACCCGGCCCCGGCACGGTAGGCTACGAAGGAACGGGGTAGGTTTTTAGTCAGTAAGAGTCTGACACTACTTCCCGCTCCGCCCAAGGGCGGGATTTGTCATTGCAAGATTTTACCTACCATAAAAAAAACACCTTATACAGGTGTTTTTTTTATTTTTCGTTGTTATTGTAATTAATTCGTAACTTATAAAATTCACGCTTAGTTAAGAGTCAATTAAATTAACATCACTACCCAAAGAAATTGCTAGATCAACATTCTTTTCGTCGAATCCGACTCGGCTGGGCAGCATTTCCTACGCGGTATCTTCTCTACAGACTTTCGTCTTGAGACACTGCGGTATATTGGAATCACATAAATTATTATTAAGATTTCTGTGATTGGAATATACCGTGCTGCAGTGTCTCAAGACGAAAGTCTATGCATGCATGAGTGTTGCCAGTGATGACATAATATGGCTCCGAAACGTGATCGCTTACAATGGGCCTCATCAGCAGGCAGCCAAACCGAAGTCACCCGAAGGGCAATGGAAAGGGTTTCTTTGCATGAATACGTCAGAAATGGCAATATCCGCAGGAGAACCAAGGTTACCGACATAGCCCGGCAAATCGCCAAGCTTAAGTAGCAATGGGCAGGTCACATTGCTCCCAGAACAGACGTCGATGGGGTCGAAAGATTCTGAAGTAACGACCACATACCGGAAGACGCAGCGTTGGAAGGAAGTCTTCGCACAAGGCCCACCTTGTTCTTGTTCCCTACTTGTTTTCGAAAGTTGATGATTCGATTTTTATTATATCGAACACGGTGTGTCGATAATTCAGTTGTATGATGTTTTATTCCGTCGATGCGTTATTGGTGCGATGTAACGTTTGTGCGAAAAATCCTATTACGAAAAACCCTACAACGATTGCTCATTTGTTCGGTAATTTATTAGTTCGAAAGTATATAGGTTTGAAAAGCCTACTGTTGTCCGTGACATTTAATTAATAATCTTATGTTGCATTATTGACGTTAAGGAAATACATTAAATACCATACATATGTTCACGTCAACTTTCCTAAATTGAGGAAGACAGGTAACAAATTCACCACGTTTAGCTGTGGCATGGGCCAAAGATAACGTAGACAATATCAGTGATCGGTTGATACCCTCAAAAGCCAAAACTGTCATACCTCAGTGGGCCGAAGACCTAGTGAGGGTCACAGGAATCCGATGACTGCGAGACGCACAGGGCCAGTAGTTTTGGCAACACTTGAGGAGGCCTGTGTCTTTCGGCGGAAAGATGATGATGAAGATCTAGATAACATGCCACCGTAGGCGCAGGCTTGTGAACGACGAGCAATGGGTACTTGGTACTTTAAAGAGATAATGTCAGCAAAACTGAAAAGGCTTAGTAGAACCGACTGAAAGAGTAACCGTGGTCCTAGAACGCAAAAGGCAACTAAACTTAGTAAATTATAAGATTCTGACACGCCCTCCATAGAGCAAAATAAATGATTAGAGGATTTCAAAATTAAAAAAAAAAAATACCCAAAGAATTGCTTTGCAAGATCAGCTCTAATCAAATTCAAATACAACCGTCTTTTAAGTCCTTTCAAGATAAACATTACACATGAAATGTTTGCTCGTCATGTTAACACGTTAGGGATAATTCGTAGGCGTCAAAAGGGCGTAGGGAGGCAATGTCGTGAAAACGTAGGACCAAATCCTAAAGATCATCCTGTCAGCTTGTCCTCTAATGACCTACAAACATGGGGATGTCACACGCGATTTACGCACGACGATTTACGCAGCGACCTTTACCACCAACACCCCGTAATTGATAACGTATAGCCGTAGATAAGACTGACCGGTCGGTAACTCTGTAATACTGGTCAGCTGACGTTGCTTTAGTAAGAAGCTTAGGTTTTGGGATTTAGGCTATTAGCGTAAGCCCTAAATGTGATGTATTTTAATTGCTTTTGGCTAAGCGAAATGATAGTGATAATTTATTAGGGCTCAGTAACGATCTTACATAGGTATTCCTGAAGGTATTATCAAGTTATTTAATAGCATAATAGGTCATGAAGATTACCTATCAACTTGACAATCCTATTAAAAATTTCTAACACAGTTATTTTTCTAAATAAATAAAGGTACATAAAGTTCAAACTAGTATAGAAAGGCTAATAAAATCACACAAGGTCAAATCGTTTAAAATAATTGCCTAATTTCTGTATATTCTGAATACAATTAAGTCGAACTCCATAATAACGTTAAACTATGATAATATTATGTTAACGGCAAAAATTTATATATTAAATTAAATTCAAATATAAATGGTACCCTCTGTAACCGTTACTTCACTTTCTCATATATTTTCGATTTTAAAGCTTTAACGTAATCTTTACGTATAACATCAAATACTAATAGAATTAAAGAACATGTGAACCTTTGGAAATGGTTACAAATTGGCCTTTTAAAATCCAATAAATATGGAAATATTCGGTACTGTGGAAACAATAACTGAGAAGTGAGAAAGATGTCATAAAATTCCTCGAAATCCATAGAAATCGTATAAAAAGTTATGTATTCTGACCCCCGGTGAGATAATGCGCGAAGGCATTGACTTCCCGCATCGAATTTTTTGTATTCTTGTCAAAGATCAATTTGTAGAAGTCTGCTTAACTTCATCTTTAAGAACCATCGTAACCTGACACACCTATTAAACTATTTGCGATTCCATCTAGATTATAACTAAAACATCAGCCTATTCAATGTTTGTAAATTGATCTACAATTTCGTTTCGCTCCTACTATCAATCTTCTTAATAATTACGTTTGCCGACACGTAGAAACTTCTTTTTTAATTGGCAAAGACTAAATAGCACGCACAACTGGGCCACATTAGTGTGGCCCCGCCTCCGATGACCCACAAGTTTCCTTTGTCCTTTTTTTTGCTTTAAAAAGATAATAAGCAGATATTTTGAAAGCACAAAAAATGTTTTGAATTGGCGCCCTGCATTCCAGAGAATTCTATTGTTATGTCAATTTCATTCCAGTCCGACCATTTAAAAGTGCTGAGAGAGACAGTTGACAATTCCACAGATTGCGTATTGTTTTAACTTTAGCCACAAAGGCATAGATAGCGGGATTATTGAGCGGGATTATTTCTGGAAAGCAAAGAGCAAGTGATGAAATACTCTGTTGGAACTTTTGAAAGAATTAACGGTGTTTTGGACCGTACAGAGCTCCCCTCTCACTCCACTTCTGAACGGGTAAAGATATTCGATGATTATCCACATCAAAAAAAAAGAAGTGATGGAACACAAACAGATTTTAGTAATGCAGTAATAGTCTGACTGTCCCCCCTCCCACTCCCGGGTGGAGTGGAGACCCAGAGCGTGAGGAGTCATTTGATAATTTCCCACCCAAGAAATGCTAAAAAGCCAAAAAAATATGTTAATTTGGACACGGATTTTAACTTTGGTTTTTTTTTTTTTTTTTTACGGTAGGTAAAATCATCCAATGACAAATCCCGCCCTTGGGCGGAGCGGGAAATAGTGTCAGACTTTTACTGACTAAAAACCTACCCTGTTCCTTCCCTGCCTTGGTTCCAGGGCCCTGGTATGCATTTTCATACCTTCCCAGAGCCCCAGACTAGGCCTCGACCCTACTGGGCCCCTACGGTTTGCTGACAACTCCTTGAGGCGCACGGGAACAGTGCGCGCCGTAAACGACTTGGGCTCGGTCCGGTCTGTTACCGGACAAACGGACAGCGAGCTACCCATTGCCCGCCGTCCGCAAGCCCGCGTCTACGGTGGCCGGAAATTTGGATCGGAGTTACGGCGGCGGCTGCGGCGTGAGCGCCGTTGCCTGATACGGCCAGCCTCCTCCTTTGCTAGCATTACTGCTTCGCAGAAGGAGGCGACCGCCTGCCACTCCTCCTCGCTCCGGAGCATGGCTTGAACCAAGCCCCGGCGCGAGAGATCGCCTCCGATTGCCCCCACGAGGACACGGCGATGCTCTTCCCAAGCGGGGCACACCTCTACCGTGTGCTCCACCGTGTCCACCGGGCGTTCCGCACAGTGACGACACCCGGGCGTCACCTCCGCACGGATCTTGTACAGGTACGGCCCGAACTTGCCATGTTCGGTTAGTACCTGCGCCATGCGGAAGGTTATGACGCCGTGAGGCCTTTCCAGCCACGCCTCAAAGAGGGGCCTTACCGCCTCAATCGTGGCGTGCCCAGCACAGGGTTGCGACAGTCGTTCTCGCCATTTCACCATGAGATCTCGCCGGAACTCTGTCCGCCAAGCCGCGACTTGTCGCGGCAGCGGGGATTCGCCCCGGCGTTGCATCTCCACGCGCAGATCGTGCATGCGTGCAAGGACTGTTGCCTCCAGATCCCATGGTGGCAGGCCAGCAAGGAGGCTCGCCGCTTCGCGGGATACCGTGCGGTATCCCCGAATCATCCGTATGGCCATGACCCTCTGGCAGGCGTTCAGCAGGGCCGCCGGTCGCCTTCGCAGCGTCGGCGCCCACACAGCCGCCCCGTAAAGGGCCATGGACCGAACGATGCCAGCGTAGAGCCTCCGGCAGGAGGCGTCTGGACCCCCCAGGTTCGGCAGGAGCCGCTTGAGTGCAGCCGAAGTCCGATTAAGTTGGGGAGCCAAACGTCGGAAGTGCGCCTCGAAGTTCCACCGGCTGTCGAGGACGAGTCCCAGGTACTTCATCGTCGACCCGACGCCGATGTGAACTCCTCCTACCATTAATTGGGAACCCGGTGGTGGCGCGTACCGAGGGCCGTGAAAGCACATGGCCTCGGACTTGTGCAATGCCACCTCGAGTCCCAACTGCTGGATCCTCTCCACGACTGTCGCAACCCCGCGCGTCGCTAGTTCGCCCGCCGCCTGGTACGACCGTCCCCGCGCCAGGACCAGCGTGTCGTCCGCGTAGCAGACCACGCTGACCCCGTCGGGGAGGTCGGCGCGCAGCACGTAGTCGTACCCGATGTTCCACAAGGGCGGCCCTAGTACCGATCCCTGTGGGACACCGCACGACATCTCTCGCCGATTCCATTCTCCCTGATGACCGGGGTAGATAATGTACCTGCTCGACAGGTAGGCCTCGATCACACGACAGAGGTAGTCGGGCACCCGGTGGTACCGGAGTGCGCTCCTAATGCTACTCCAGGGCAGGGAGTTGAAGGCGTTGGCGATATCCAAAGACACCGCCAAGACACACCTGCCCCGGGACACTGCCTTCCCCGTCGTGAGGGCTCGCACGCGCATGATAGCGTCCACCGTTGAGCGCATCCTGCGGAAGCCGAACTGGTCATCCGACAGGTTCGGCCCGACCCGACGGATTTTAACTTTGGTGGAGTTTGTAAATATATACAGGTAAGTAGCCAAATCTTTAACAAATTACTTTATAGCTCCTCCAACACAATAACTGTCAGGTCAACAGGTCAGATCTACCATTGATTGTGAATTATTTGACAGATGCAGTCTCGAGAGCAAATCGTCCCCATAGGACTTTGCAATGATTTATATCCAACGTAATAGCGCTAAATCTCTGTGCGAAGGACGTGACTAGTTTTTGCAGAAAACGAAATATTGCCCTCTGTTAATAGCTAAAATGAGACTTTCTTAGAAGCAAAAGCTTACTTAAATATTAGGTAAGATTATCTAGTAACTTCTTATCTTGTATCTCGCACATTACACAAATTACTGCCTCAAGTAAAATTTCTACGTAAGTAATTTGGTTGTATAAGAAAGTTAAACGTATAGGAACGCTCAATTTAAACCTCGCCGACTAAAGTTTAACTTATGTTCAGATTACCGTAATCACGATTTCTCAGGAGAGAATCCCTTACACACATTCTATAAAGATATGTAGTACAGTCAAATACAAAATAACTCACAAAAAAGTTCGATAAAAACGGGTAATGCTAACTGTACTTCAATCGAAAAATCTCGGGAATGTGAAGAATTAAAGCTATGGTCCTAGAAATAGAACCTTTATCAGCAAGTTTTATGGTAAGCAGACATCTTCGAGACCACTTAAAGGACTTGATAACATGCACTCCGGCTTAAAAGGATTCTGGCCGTAAATGGCTTACCCAAAAGTGTTGCCGACACTTGTAGAAAATAGATATTTCCAAAACTATTTTAAAATGTACACTAAAATCAGACTAATATTATAATGGCTAGTTTGTGAGTGTGTGCTAAAACGTTTGAACCTATTTCGATGAAACTTGGTATATGGATAGACTATGTCATCTCGAGAATATGTTTCCTTGGGAACAATTTGATTAGAAATACCAATCTCTACACCAGTATCTCGAGTATTAAGTTCACAACGGAAGCCAAGAAATATCGCTTAGATTTTAACCCAAAGATTTCTTACTTTCCTTTAAGTAAACAACTCTAATCTACCCTAAGACTTTAATTTATATCGTTACCCTTAAACTCACAATCCTTTACAAAGGATAAGAAATACACACGCGAAACACACACATACAGAACTACCCACCATGCCTGTTTAAATGCCCATTTGGATGGAATTTTAATTCCGTCATACATGCCTTTGTATGGATTGACAGCAAGCCGGGGAATTTCACGCCCTCTCCTAATTTATACTTCCTCGTTTCGTTTTTGAAAGGCTCGCTTAGCCGACGGCCTATTCAGTTCAAACAGTTTTGTATACAACCTTTTTATTTGTGGCTAAAAGAGGACTTTTGAAAAGCAAAAGTTCATGTAGGTAATTACAATGATTTAAATGGAAACGGTGAAGGAAGACAGTGAAGAAACCGGCATATCCCAGAAACGAACATTCGAAGACATGTCTGACCTACCAACCTACAGTAGGTCCCTGTGATGGAATAAGGCCCATTTCTACTCCTAGAAATAAGGTCGGGATCTCAGCAGTTGAAACATCATAAAGTTGATTATGTTTATGCTTAAGTTATGTTTTATTTATTTTTTAAATTCCAAAGTTAAATTACGACCTACGGTACAATAAAAATATTATTTAGGTAAACTTCTGTATTACTCAGGCCATGACTGCGACTAAGAACTATTAATATAATTTACGAGAGTCGTATATTGAATCAAAGATTTCCAGGAACAATAATGCTAAATAAACAAACCAGCGAATTTCGGAGCAGAGAGAAATAACAGTGTGATACAATCAAAATAAACGAAAGTGTTCAACAGGGTTGCTTCCTTCAAATATATACGAGAACAGCGATGAATTTGATAGGCTCTATTTATCGAAACCCTTACCTGTAAGTTGTTTATTGAACTTGCCAATTGAAACAACCCTGTCAACTTCACGACTATAACAATGGCTGCTGGCGTTTTAACGCAATTACGCGTTTTGTATTTCCTCACGACTATTGTTTGTTCATCTCCCAGCTTTATTAAAAATATTTGATTCAATATACAATACATTCCGCCTAGTATTCGAGGTTTGAAAACTATTTTGCTTTTAAAACTCAAATAAAAGAACACTGTCTTTTCTCTTTGATGTGATAGTATGTATATATTATGTATTTCTTTTTAGTATAAAGCATATTAAGTTATATAAGTATTTATTACTTCAGGATTTCTCAAACTCTTCTTATTTCTACATATTATTGTCAACATTTCTTCTTTACTTTCCTTCTGCAGGTCTGCTAGAAGAAATTTATTTTTGAAACAAGCATAAATACAAAGCGAGTCTTAACATTGCGCTGATAACTAAATTTTAGATTAAACGCACATTCTCGCGGGATTAAAGTAGGTAAATAGTAGCCGGCTCGGTCCGGCTCGGTCCGGCTCGTACGAACAGCGGTTACCGGGCCGTACCTACGGCTGCGGTTAATTTAATGTCGCTATTCTGACTGCGGTATGCTTTACGAGTATAAACTGTGAGATAATAAAAAACATTCCAGCTCCAACAAAACTCCTGTCGGATGTTCCAGATATTTATTTAATACTATCTTTCATGAATGCGTGTCCGTCATTTAAATCTCTTTTATTTCACTCGTGGTATAAACGCCGTGTCCGAACCGTGCGGACGTTTATTCCGCGTGAATCATTAATGTGCATAAATGTACGGTTTTGTAGACTTAATGGAATAAATTCGTAGTTTGTCCTGCCGGGGATTGAACTGGTGTTTATCACGGTATTATTGCTTCCTGAACCACTATTAAAATGTCATTAGAACGCCATTTTGGTTGTTATCGAAGCGCCTCTCATGTTTAATATTGCCAACAAGAAACACATTAAAACTCACACTTATGTAAATAATTGTGTACTGTGTGCACGAAATTTAATATTGTATGTTTAAGCATTTCTACGAATATTTTCTTAATTTTAATAAGAAGAATATGGGTATGCTACTTTATTCGTTGAAAAGTTAATGCGTCATCTTTGATCATTATTAGGAGAAAGGATGTAAAGAGCAAAATTAGCTAATGGTGTTCTTAAGCTTCCACAAGAGTGGGTGCCTAATACTCATACTGAACGAGCAAATGTTTAACCAACCTGAAGAATATTAGGCGTTGAAAGTCCAATCAATATGGAAGAAAATACACAAAAAAAAGAAACAAATATTAAGCTTTGAAAAGGAGTTCGTGGTGAAGTAGGAACAGGTTGAGCAATTGCTGCCAAGATTAGTTATAGCCATCAGAGTCTCCGCCAGGGGAGGAGTACAAGCGTAGAACTAGCGGAGCAGTGTTCGTATGGTGTCGCTCGTGCTTGGCTGCTTTAAAGATGGTCCACACCACGGAAACTTGAGCTCGTCTCGTTTTCAGCTCATGCTCTGCTCCTCTAGCGTATACCCACCTTTATATTTTCGAGATTCGTCAGTGCCTCAAGAAGCACGCAATAAGGCGTCCCGGTTGTCATTTGTAGAACTTTGACAGTCATTTGACGTCGAGAGCAATGATGGCCGAGTGGTAACGGCCTCGACGTACGAGTTGTAGGTCGCGGGTTCAAACTCAGACAGGCGCATAACTTTATGTAATTTATTTCATTACCACTACTTTCAAAACGGTGAAGGAATCCGGTATGGCCTAGAACTAAAAATTTGAAGACATGTGACATCCATCAATCCGCACCGGGCCCGCGTGGTTGATTACGGCCCATTCCCTATACTAGAGAGGAGGCTATGCTATGCTATGACAGTCGTTACGGATAGTCAGAAGCCAGAGAATCTGGTAGTCACTCCATGAAAAATATTGATACCTAACCGTATTTAGTTTGACTGGAATTCAACCCCGATACAGCTGGGAAAAAGCCAGGCAGACTAATTGAGCTTCTCGTATAGACATATCTTTAGCACAAAGTTAGAAATACAATCCTAAACCAAATAACGGTAGAATGGATGACAGTTTAGTACTAATGAGTGATCAGAAATGCAAACAGAAATATGTGCACACGATATTGATTATGTGCAACGCGATCTAAGAGCAAACTCTATTTGTTTGAATTAGTGATGAAGGCTACGAGTGTTAATGTAATATGAGCCCCCATCAAATATGTGTTTAAGAATTTCAACGGTGTAATCACTAATGAACGTATTTGTTTACATTTTACGAACGAATTTGGCTAAGAGAATACGTGATGTGCATTAAAATACTCATTTTTTTTTTTCATGTGTGTTGTTATCAAATGACTTCCCTCGCTCTGGGTGGAGTGAGAGGGAGTGTTAGACTGTAACTGACTAAAACCCTGTGATCCCTCCGTTGCTCTTTGCGCTTCAGGGTCGCAGTATCTCTTCCGTAAAATCCCGTGATCGATACATAACCAACTATAGCTCCCCCGACCAACAGACTGAAAACTGGTATTTCGTCAGAAAAAGCTAATTAAGAACCGATTGCAGTGCGATATACTGAGACCAATTATATTTTCAAAACATTCTATTTGTGTCTATATTGTGTCTATATTGAGACCAACTCAAATATAGCCACAAAAGTTCATCCAAATTAGTCTAGTCGTAGAAGGAGTTAGGTGACAAATACACGTACTTACAGAAGAATTATTAATATAAAGATACCAAGGCGTCGAATTTTTTAAGCCTGTCTGCAAAATCAAATCGTTGCATGAACTCAATGATTCGAAATTAATGATTCTCTTTTCGAATAAGCCGTTGCCTTTAAAAAAAAAAAACAAATGTGCTCCTTCACGATTCAGATGCGACTTTAAATGCCATCAAATTTTACGTTCACGTCTTTATCCAGATACCCTTTTATTTGCAGATCAACTTGAAGCTTGAAGGAAATTCCCAACAAAGCTCTGAAAATATTCTGATCCATAAATATTTGTACGAACTGTATAAAACAGCACACTATTCGTGATTGCGAAGACACAACATTAGGGCGATGCTACATCTATTTACATACATGAATAAGGCAGGCGCAGAAGAGCTCCCTTTTACGAGAAAAGCGGCGAAGGCAATGTACTCACGACCTCAAAGGATGTCGCATGACCATTTCCTGATGGGAGTAAGCTCTCATCTGAGGGTATATCGACGTATTTTTCCCATTTCCATTGTAGTGCTAGGTATACAATACAGTGTGCCGGATGCTAACGCCTTTTTCTTTGCGTGTGATGAAAGCTTTATTGACTGTGACATACTTTTTTCTTTTTGTTTTTTACTATGCCGAGTTTCTTAGGGATTTTATATGTGGGGAACATTTAAGTATTTTTTTAAATGTTTCTATATATCTAGGTAAATATTTTATTTTTAAATTTTCTATATATCTACACACTTGCTTCTTGCAAAATAAATAGTTAAGTATTTAAGGATCTAAGAATCCTCCTTGAAACTCCTAATTACCGAAGTAAAACATTGATGCCCCGTAATCTTTTTGCACATGCTCCAATAAAGAATAAACAACCCTGAACTCTTGTATTAAGCCTTCAATATATCTTCTTATACGGGGCTTAAAGTAATCTTAGCTAAGTGTGATATATTATTTGGAAAACAAACTCGCACGCATTTCGAGCCTCGGGGTTTGAAGTAAATCCTTTGAAGAAAAGAGAACAAGACTTTACCATCGGCTGATAAGGCAGCTTTTTGTTGTTTTTTTCCGAGTATACAGTATAAAGTTTTAGTACGTTTTTAGTATAATAGAATTTGGGGAAAGTTAACTCCATTGGTGTAATGGTAGGGTCGGTTTGAAGTTAGGACCGTTCTCAGGTAAAGTTGAAAGCTAATGGATCCGATTGTGGGCTTCTGTCGATTAGATTAGTAGTTTGCAGGTGAAACAAGGCCATCGACATAGCCCGAAGAATCATCGTCACGTCTTGCGGCGGTGGGCAGGGCACGTTGCTCGCAGAACAGATGGCCAAAGGGGCCAAAAGGTGTAGTGGTTGGTCAACTAGTTTTTGAGTTCATTCATTATAAAAAAAAATACAAATCTTTCCTCTGTAACATGATAGATAATTTAATAAGTAATATGTCCTGTCCCCAATAAACTGGAACAAAATGTAAGACTTAATTATAAAGCGCATTTATAAGTCCTTGTGTGCTCGCGTGGTAATAGCTAGTGCGTCCCCGGGGCAGAAACTATGCTCGTCGTCTTTAATAACTATTTAATAGTTTCATAATTAGCTTCAGTAAACCAGGCTATCTTTAGGAAATAATGCACAAGTTATGAAACTATAAACTTTGCCCCTATGGCTTTTTACTAAGGGAACCGTGCATTTTCGCGGAGTAAATGACACTCAGTGATAAATGAATTTACATAACTGATTTTGAAGTATCTCTCAATACCTCCTGCAGTGCTATTCTCTATGAAAACAGCCTTGAGCGCAGGGCTGGACCAGTGACGAAATCTAAATACGTACATTCAAATAGTGTCTACATGTTGTTTCTGCATTGTGTGTATCTATACGTGTCAAATAAAATATTTTTCTTTCTTTATTTCTTTCTTCTTTCTTTAAATCACATACAAAAGCAATATACCTGTATTCACCGTAATATCTCTAGCTACTGTCAGCTGCTTTGCCCACATGAGTATAAAAAGATATCCCAAGCGAATCATGGATCAAGGAAGTCATGGTCTACCCGTGTGCGATAATGCATCTAAATCCATTTAGCTGCTTTAGAGTGAAGGAGTAACCTTCCTACACAAATTGATGCAAGCTTACGCTTATCTTTATAATATTAGTTTGATTTTGAATACATTTTAAACTATGAGCAAGAAACAATTATAAAAAAACATTATATGAATATCTATCTTAAGTCACGGGAGATGTATATGTAATACTTTTATAGTAAAGGAAAAAAAAACAGATAACAATTCAAGATACAAGATAAAAAAGTCTACACTAGAAGCAAGTTCAAACACTTGTCAAAGAGATTCCTTATCAAACGAACCTTTGTACGAATCCTTCCTCATTTCCTACAAACTTCCTTCAGTATTCCGTTTATTTTTATTTGCTAACACATATTAGAATAACATCGCGCTTGGTTTCTCTGAAGCGGTACATAGAAATGAGGTGTGTTTTAATCTAATGTAATATGTCATACGAGTACAAATAGTCTAGCTCAAGAACTCTGTTAAAAACCTTAAAAACGATTAAGTCAGTCCAACCGAGCCAGTTAACAACCACTAAACAAATGACTGTCATCCTTCTTCCCAGACTTTATTCTTTTTTAAAATCGAAGTGAAACAAAATACATCTGGGTTTCTTGGGGAAAAAACCAGGGGGGCTAAAAAACCACTTTAGCAGATTTGCATTCCGATATGAATCATGTCAAAAATCGCAAAATGGTCACAAATTGGCAGTTCATATTGTTATACGTGAACAATATTCATATTAGGTATGATTCTGCAATGCAATTCATCTATTTGACAGTTTTTTTGACAGACGGGTCTAAATGACAGTACATTCGTAAAAATTTGTTTGAAATAGTTTGAAATTGGAATTGGTGCAGCATGTCGCTGTTAGCATGAAGGCAAATTAGCTGTTCTACCTCTATTACCGTCCACAGCTTGAGCATATCATAATCAGTCTAATAATGTTCCCACTACTGGGATTCAGGCCTCTTTTCTTAGAAAGGAAATAAGCCGTAATGCACTATGTGGGCCCAGTATGGATTTGATAGATGTTACATGTCTTCGAATGGTTGCTTCTAGGACATTTTTCCTTACGACATTTTTCTTCGCCGTTTTTGAGAGCGTTGGTTAATTAAGTTAAGCGCCTGTCTGAGTTTGAATCCATGCCGTAAGATTTGTAGATGATTTTTTCCACCAAAAAAATGTCGTGGCCGTTGCCACTGGGTCACTACTTCTCCTTCATTGCTCAACCTGTTACTATCCGCATTCAATTTTTTAAACTTTATGTACAGTAATAGTACCTAGCTATGTAGTCAGCTGACTACCAGCCAACCCCCCATGGGTAATCCGAAAGGGAACTTCGGGGTCCAGAACGCAAGGCAAAAAAGAAATATAGAACTGGGTTTAAGTCAGTAAAAGTCTGACACGCCCTCCCGCTCCGACCTAGAACGGGACAAGTCATTGATCCCACCATATAAAAAACCTTCGGGTTAAAAAAGACACACGTGTGATATTCTTTTCATACTCAAAAAACATACATATTCCTTTTTATTTTTATTGTTTTTGCAAACACACGGTATTACATTTTGTGGTCTATAACAATGCTGACTGTGTTGAATTTAAAGTAGCACTTTCCATTTTATAGCCGCTTAACCAGACTAGTTTTAAGAACAGAGATTTTGCAATAGAAATGACTGGATTAAAGTTATAAAGTAAATAAGGATTTCGGTTTGAATTTCTCCAGAATTAAATAAAAGAGAATGAATTTTTCAAGCGAAATTTTATATTCATCATCATTTTTACTAAGCTCCTTTACTGTATGTCTGTGTGTGTGTGTGTGGTGTAACTTGAATTACGAAAACCAGTCTTAGCATTACGATAAAGTGTCAAATACACTTGAGGATAAAATGTCAAGCAACGCTGTCAAATTGTCCAACAACACATCTCGCGTCACGTGAATGCGTTGTAAAATGTTGAGGACAACTTACGGGACACTGGGCAACGTTACAACGTCACGTAGATTGAGTGTTGCGCATCATGTTAGGGGGCATTTTGTCCCCCAATGAAAGAAAAGAAAGAAAACGAATTTATTTACGACAAACATAGGCGCATACCTTAAAAATAAAACAAATAACATTAATGACTCTATATTTATAATATTATAAAGTAAGATATGCGTCACATTCGCGCAAAATGGCCAGTGCTCAGCAAAATGCTGGAGCTCTGAAATCAGCGCTGTGGCTCTGTCTTGCACACAAGCAAGACAGAGCCACAGCGCTAATTTCCAGCGCCAGCCGATGTCTCAATGTATCTGGACTTGAAGTAAGTATTTATAAAGTTATAAATTAATCGCAAATAATGACCGGTGCAACAACGACATAGCTCCACCATAATGTCTTCGTTATTAAATCCCGGTGCTATCATTGTGAGCGAACCATTTCAGTTGAAATTATTGCGTTACCTGCGTGCAGTAAAACGGTTTATAGCTGGAATAACGACCTCCTTGAGCACCCTTTACTATTTATCTCAAAGTACTACATGCCTGGCCGTATATAGCCATAAATCAACGTCAACAATAAATTGTTAATTAATTAATTAACAGATATGTGCGCTTCAGAAATGTGGGTGTTAGCCAGACGTTCTTAATTTTATAGTTAAATAAATCTATCAGGTTTTGATTACTTTTCTAAAAGGTATAAATATAAATAATTAAAGCCCAAGGCTCCACATCAAAAGGCAAATTAAAGTCTATTAAATGTTGATCAATAAACGTCGTCAACAGTTACGGAGAAAATTCAATAAATGTTTCGATCAAAATAAGCCATAAGTACCGACCAATTTATTTTTAGGTCACACAATAAGTAATAATAGACATATCAACAGATGTTCGGAGTTCGTTTTAAAAAATGACATTCTTAACGTAAGTGCGATCAAAGGCAAGAAGCGAAAATCGGGCCATAAATATGAATAGCTCTGAGAAAACTTCACACGCGAGGATTCACAAAATATGCGAACGTGTCGCGTTTCCAAACAAATTTATGTCTTGGCTCCTCGTACTTTCAGCAATATTTATAACAGCTCATTCTTCTTCATATGGAAGGGCACTATACCTATATCAAAACATTTATTATGAACCGGAACGGGACTTTTGGAACCATATGCATAACGAGAACAAACATTTATGCAAACATGATTAAAAGCAGCGAATATGTATGAGTCGACTTATCGATGTTGGGTCCCTGGAGTGGGTGCGTCCTGAATGGATGGTAATGGAACCGAGCGGCCTACCTACACGCTGTTTGTGCTCACAATACACAAATATATGCCAGTACTAATTGAACGTGTGTCGAATATCTACAACGTTTAAACTACATCTTTGATAGATTTCTATTCAGGTCTGATGGAAAAAAAACAGCTGAAAAATCTAGTACAGTGAATGAAAAGTGACATTTTCTTTGTGCCGCCGCCGCGCGTGGACTTTATAGCAACTGATAGTGACAGCAGGAAAATGTTGTGGCCTTTATCCGATGTGAACAGATGTTTTATATTTGGGCACAAACGCGAACATGGCTTCTATTTCCGGACGTTTGAAGTAATTGAAGAATGAGGACATTCATACAAAAATATCGTAGTAGTAACCTAACTTTTTTTTGAGGTTCATCTAGGTATAGGTGTAGCTACAGCTTGACATACTTGTATTGATTAAAACCCACCCGTAACCGTTCAGTTACCCTTTGCGTTCCAGAGCCTCGGTGACTCTTTCAAACAATACTGATCCCGCAACCCTGGCAGGACATAGAGTCCTAGTAATTAACCTGACATCTATTTTAGGGAAGTGGCGAAAACAACTTCGATGACCCCGGCCTGATACTTATAGGATGCCGTGGTACCTCTCTAACCACTCCTCAAAGAGGAGACTAACTTGTCGCCGTGATTGTAGCATGCCCAGCGCTGGATTGCGATAATCGCTCTTTCCACGCCACTATGAAATCCCACCGAAGCTCTGGCCACCGTGCGGTGATTTGTCGCGATAGCAGGTTTCACCTCCACGCGTCACCCGTGTGTTTGCAAGGACTGTTGCTTTCGGATCCCTTGATGGCAAACCGGCAAAGAGGCTCAAACTCTCACAGAAGACTGCGGTATTCCCGGACCAATCGGATCACGATAACCCTTTGGGACGCGTTCAGCCTTCTGCAAGAAACGAGCTCACGCCGGAGCCCCGTAAAGTGCCATGGACCGCACGTCTCAATAACTGTTTGGAGTCCAGTAAGTATAGTACCTGTTTGATGACCGTAAACTTGCCATATACATGGGGCTAAAAATAACTAGCGAAGGGAAGAGTCATGTGTGTATATGTTGTGTGAAGACTTAAATCTCTCCATAATGTTTTCAATGGATGAAGGCAATCATGTTGCTATCAAAAGTTGACCTGTGCAACGACTGAATAGTTTCTTTACTGCAGTGATGCACAACGGGCTTTCAAAAGTCAATTATACTAGCACAGAAGTTTAACTGAGAAAAAGTTTTAAATCACGGAAAAAGTAGAAAAACTTACGGACAAAAACTTCTTTCTCAAATGGACATGAACTGTTTTTAAAAGTTCTTTTTTCAGTTTTGAACAATCGTATTTGAACAATATTTTCTGTTTGAAATTTCTGAGCTGTTGTTGATTGGACTTTTTCAATGAAACTGAAAACCTACCTGACTTCCTCTTTACACAATAACTGACCGCATTGAAATATTCAATATATCATCACAACTCAACTTAATATCATCTCAACTTTAATCTGTGGCTTAGATATTAGCCATAGATTGAGGTAAGAAATCATTCAGTAACTTCTCCCGCTCTAGAGAATAGCGAGAGGGTGCAATGATTGAATAAAACCCACCTGTGTTCTTCAGTTAGCCTATTTGTTCCAGGACCCCGGTATCTCTTTCAAAAGCTCTCATGGCCCTATCAAGAAAAGCCATCACACTTCCTAAAGTACCCTTTCAGCAGCTAAATGCATTTGTCAATTAAGTTATCAGACCAACTACTAACATCTTATTCGCTACACGGTACAAACACACATTTACATTCAGTTTCAACATAGTTCCGGCTCCGCCTGTCCGTTTCATGTAGCTGGCACTGGGACCTACTAATTTAACGTCGTCTGAAATCGCACTCACTGTTATATTCCCAAAGGAAATACAGTAAGTGAAGCTATCTCACTTGTCATTTTAGTAGGAACTAGTGCGGTACCGTTGCTAGCAGTAAATTAGGTCAAGTGACGCTGTTATTACGAGTTGAATATGAGTAGGAATATGATTTGAAAAGTTACAATTAGGAACAAATTAAAAATAATACAATGTTAAAATTTCTGGCGAAGTTAAGGGTAAGGGACATTGCTCGTAGAAAGGTTTTGAAGTGGCGACTGAGTACTAGAAGCCATAGTATTGGTAGGAATCTCACAAGGTAGACCTAGCGAGGGTTGCGGGAAACCGAAGTTGTGACGACACTTTGGGGAGGCTTATATCCAATCCAGTGGACGTCTTTCTACTGCAATGATGATGATGAAGGTTTCAGGCACAAAAACGTAAGGCTATAGATAATGACGATTTATAGATGATGATAAGATTGCAATTGGCCTCAGTTTTCTCATTGATATACTGCTTAACAAACCAAAAGTGCCTGTAAAATATGTTATCTGTGGGAATGACCATGCCTGACACAACAACCCTTGACTAAAGTCAGTATATCTTGGACTGTGTGCAACTTACAAGTAGATGTATAAACATTTCATGATAAAGATAGAGAAACACACTCAATTACTACTAAACTAACACAAGCCATTCATGTGAATGTTCTCTCAATTGTCTTTACATCCCCCTTACGCAAACAAATGATGGGTTTTCCTTGAGGCTAGTACTAAAACAATATTTGACTTGCCAGTCATAACATATTGAAACTACACTGCACACATGTCGTATTCAACCGAAACCAAAACATTCACTTTTCCACACTGTCGTCGTATTAACACTAGAAGAACAGAATGGGTCAAAATTCGAACACGCAGATGTTCCAATTTTGACCCATTCCTATGTTTTATTATGCATAGAATCGCAATATATACCAAAACATGTGAAATACGTGACAAAATATTTTATTATCAGTTAGCGGTTTCATTTGTATACCATCTCATTGGCCATTTTATTTTGCATATTACTTAGCAAAATAAAAAGGCCAAAATTTACATTGATATTCAGCGCTTCTAAATTTAAATTTATAAACGCATTTTGTACAGATTTTTGTGTTTGTTACACCTTAATGCTTAAACGAATTTAGATGAAATTTTGTACCGGGGTGACTTACATTCTAAATTAATATATAGTCTTTAATTTATAATGACTGGAAGGACTCATTCCCCGCGAGCTAAGCCGCTAGCAATCCCATTTTCTAATACTGGCAAAGTATATTTGCAAAAAAGTATTGACCTTTTCCTTATCTCTGCGTAAGAATCCGAAAAAAATATTGAATTGATAAATGTCGATTTAAGACCGCTTTATGTTTCCGTTTTTTAACCGACTTCGAAAAGGAGGTTCTATGTAATTTAAGAATGTCAATAAATGATGAAGATCAATGACCACTATTTCTAATTAATCTGGCACCTACCTTAATATGTGACAGTTAGGTACCAGTAAAGTTGAAGCCTATATTATGATATGTTTCTCTTTGTTTTTGAAATCCTAGAAACTTCAGCATGTTTTAGTTACAAAGTATTTACAGTTTATGAAACAAGGTAATCCACAATGTTAAAATGTTTATGTAAAACACATTTAGTCCCAGTGTCGATATCTTATGAGTCTATCATCACGTTTCCTCTCACGGCAAGTAAATAATAATGCTAAGTCGGTCACTCAGTGAATGCTTGCCACTCAATGCAAATAGGGCTGCTGTAGCAAATGTATAATAAACCATAATAATTATAGGTACCTACAATAAGTCTACTTATTGCAGCCCACTGCTGTAGGTACGTAGATTTTTCTTGAGCTACAATTTCAATTACAGTTAAAAAAATATGACACAGCAGTAAAATATTTGGAGCAATTGTAGATTAAAAAGAAAATCGACTCTTAAAAATTATTACTTATTAAGTATATTATAACCTTAATAGAGTCTAATTAAGACATAAGTAAGCCTCCAGCAATTTAATTTCTTCAAAGCCCCGGAAATCGTAAGAAGCATTTGTATTCCTTGGCCAATTTCATATAGCTTAAACGGCAGAAAATGTACGTATTGTATGACGTAGGATCACAGTAAAGGTCAACATGGTTCAATGTGTTCTAGAGCTGCTTCAAATGACTTCATAAGTACGATCTTTAAGAAGAACAGTGTACACCTTCAAGGTAGATTTTTGAGGAACTAATTTATCTAATATTAAGATCTCATGTAAAATGTACCAAAAATCACACTAATAAATGATTTTTTTTTTTTTTTTTTTTTTAACAAGAGTTGACAATCCTCAGCGCACAAGTTGAACTATCATTTCTTCTGCTATACGTGTGACTCATAATCGCATATAAAATAGAAGAGTTATTTTTTGTTATAAGCGCAATATTCCTGATCAAGACTTATAATAATATCAAAAATCATAAATGGCGGCTGACGCAGTGGTTGAGCGATTGGCTGCCGAGCTACGTGTCGCAAGGTCGATTTCCGCACGAAAAAGATATTTGTATGGCCTACATATAAGTGTTCTGGATCTGGGTCTTTTTTATAAGTGAGTTTATATGTTTGTGAACGCATCCACGATATAGGAGTTATTCCTAGCGTGGGGGCAGTATTCTATATAAAAAACTGATGAATTCCTAAGTTGCTTTGATTGTCAACAAAAATAATAACATTGAAATATCGGAAATCAAGTGCTTGAATTGTCAGCACACGACGATTAATTATTATTTATTTTTGCTTCAGATACAGGATCCATATTTTGTGTTAGTTAAAACGATGTTAATAACAAAATATACATATAAAAATTACGTAGATCTCTATACCCATCATCTGAATACTTAGATATTCAATGTTTCAGTGTTTATTCAAAATTCATTCAGTGATATTTGAGTAGTTAGAGATAAAATAACTGAAGTATTAGCCCCAGAAAACACTGATATTTCACTCGCTTCCCTTATCCTGAAGAAATGAAGATCAATCCAAGTGGAAGCGTCGCAATTTTTATCAACATTCACACAGTCAGTTGTCACGATACCTTCTAGCAAATATACTTGTTTCCTTCCTTTCTCCATGATATTGTGCCAGGTAATCTACGTGATTTACACACCACATCGAACCGCCGCGGGTGTGGGCTCGATTGATGGCGTGTGTTCCACTACAATCACATCTCGTTTAGATAGATGACTTTCGACGTGATCGAACGTCAAACTGCCTTTCTGTAAACCTTTGCGGGAATCGTTCACGAAAACATTGAAAAAGTGGCTTTTCGTAATATTGAAAATACGTCTAGACATTTGTTCTTCTTTGAATTTTTGTGGATAAGAAAAATAAACTGCATTTTTTCGTTTTATGTTTCAGAATTACTCTGTGACCATACGTAAATCTACGTCAATAAATGTTATTTGTCTTGCAAATTTGATCAGACCGGTAATTCCAAGCTGTCTACCATGAGGAGGAACACCGAAATAGACTTAGAGAAAGGACCCTGGAGCCTAGTAGACCCTGGTAGCCGGAACGCAAACGCAAACGCACTAAAAGAACACAAATGCGTCTTAGTTAGTAAAAGTCTAGCATAGCAGCAAGCCCTCCCGCTCCACCCAGAGCGGTAAAAGTTACTTGATGGCCCCACATCAAAAAAATATTGTAAGAGGAACACAACAGTGTATGTATGAAATTACGGATGTGTATTTTGAATAATAAAGTATTGCAGTAAACATTTTGAAAAACCTTTGTAGTATCTCTTTTACTATTCTCCTAGAATTTTATTCTATGACTTGTAGTCCTTCACCGTAAGGAGTCACAAACATATTTCAACTGAAAGCATTTTCCTAAATCTGTGAGTTTTCACCAGACAATCATTCAGAGACTGACATTTCCAAAGCCGCTTTTGTCATGTGTAAAGACCATCAAAGGAACCAAAAATACCCTACCATAAATAAACCATTCAATAAAAAAATATCAAGTCTATGAATCTATGATTGATTGATCGTTCTCTGCGAGCTGTTGGAACGTTTTATTTTCATTGCATGATTTATAAAAAATATTCTCATTTTACTCGTGTAAAATATTTTCCGTATCTGGAATAATATTATAGAGAATTGGCCAAACAATAACAATGAATATAGGGGAAGTTCAATGAATGATTTAACTTTAGAATCATTAAAATTGTTGGATATCACGCACGAGGAAACCATGTAGATGACCTACGCACGTTCCAATCACAAACTTCCTAATGAATGAAAAAATCGTCAATATAGGGTTACTCTGGACGGGCCTGTTGGTCTAGTAGTTAGTGGCCCTGACTGCTATGCTGGAGGTCGTGGGTTCGATTCCCACCCAGGAACAAATGTTTGTGTTATGAACTCGATCATTTGTTCTGTGTCTGGGTGTAATTTATCAATAATATGTATGAATATAGAAATATTTAGGTATGTTTATCAATTGTCTAGTACTCGTAACAGAAGCTCTGCTTGGGACTAGACGGCGTTGTGTGATAGTTATTGAATATTTTTATAATATTATTTTCTAAAATAAATCTACTTACTTGAAATTACTATGTTAAGTTTTGTATACAATAATGAGTTAAGGATTACTTTAATGAAAACGATAAATATATTCTTGAGCCGGTTCCGCATGCGTAAAAAGTTTGAAGGTATACACTCCAGTAGTTATATAGGTACCTATCGACTAAAATTTTACTTGTAGGTACCATAAATCTTCGTTACGGAGCGTGATTGATAAAACAAACACTCCCAAATTTTACATTAGTGTAATGAAAACAAAATTCTCCTAACATTTTAAATTTGGAAATCTTTGTTTGGATGTTTGAAATTTCTTACTCAAATTAAATACAGAATAGGTTTTAGATAAATTATGACATACGGGCGTAGCATTACTTATATCAGGACATTAATATTTTAGCTTTTCAACTCATTTTAGCGTCAGCACACCGAAGCCTGCTGGGGTCAAGGTCCGTTTTCTGAGAGGAAGGCTCAGCCCCGGCACTATAGGCAACGAAGGAACGGGGTAGTTTTTTAGTCAGTAAGAGTCTGACACTACTTCCCGCTCCGCCCAAGGGCGGGATTTGTCATTGGATGATTTTACCTACCATAAAAAAAAAGTCCTGACTCACTAACTCATCAACGCCCAGCCCAAACCCTAGGGACTTGGAACGCTGAAATTTTGCACAGAACCCCTGTGCAAAATTTTTATGATGTGTATTCGTACAACTAACTTTTTGTAATTTATACAAAAATAAGAAAGGATTTTTCAAAATTCACCTCTTAAGGGATGAAGGGAAGTATGGAGGAACCTACTTTAAGCTAGTCTTTACATAGTCTAAAACAGAGCTTTCCGCATCTATCCGCTAACTCCTCAACTACGCAACGGATTTTTATGCACTTTTCACTAACAGAAAAAAGAATAAACGAAAAAAGTTTATGTATACAACTTTTACCCAACGCTGCGCCTTCGCCGTGAGCGATTCCCATTTCAGAACCTTTCTGCCCTATCGACTATCTGTTCTGCAAGCAATGTGCACTGCCCACTGCAAGTTTGACGATTCTTCGGGTTATGTCGGCAATCTTGGTGCTGCTGCGGATATCCATAGCCGATCACTTAGGGTATTTTTAATATCGTGCGGATTTGATCACGCATGTGGATTAGCTCCGCATGCTTAACCTCCACAGATGTCCTTTTCATACAAATGTTTATTGTAATGCGTTGTTGTCTTCGATGCAAACCATTTACCTGCTTCAATATCGAAGGGATGTAGGTTTATATTTATATACTGTAGACATAGGCAGAATTAAATTTCTATCAAAGCTCTACATGAGGCATTACGTGTGTCTTAGTAGCGTAATAAACGAGGTAATTAACAAAATCCCGATTAATCCCTGGTAAAACGACACTGTGTAAAGGATTAAATATATCTGCGCAGGAATAGATTAACATAAGTGAGGCATGGCGGGCGCAGCGCTTAGGTCTATAGTGACGGAGAGCGCGTTTACGTAGCGACGAATGATTTTCATACTATCTAGGTTTTAAAGTAGGTACTGGAAAAGGTTTTAGACAAAAGGAAATTCTTTTAAGTATGCTTTGGTAAGTTTTTTTTTTTTTTTTTTTTTTTTTTTACGGTAGGTAAAATCATCCAATGACAAATCCCGCCCTTGGGCGGAGCGGGAAATAGTGTCAGACTCTTACTGACTAAAAACCTACCCTGTTCCTTCCCTGCCTTGGTTCCAGGGCCCTGGTATGCATTTTCATACCTTCCCAGAGCCCCAGACTAGGCCTCGACCCTACTGGGCCCCTACGGTTTGCTGACAACTCCTTGAGGCGCACGGGAACAGTGCGCGCCGTAAACGACTTGGGCTCGGTCCGGTCTGTTACCGGACAAACGGACAGCGAGCTACCCATTGCCCGCCGTCCGCAAGCCCGCGTCTACGGTGGCCGGAAATTTGGATCGGAGTTACGGCGGCGGCTGCGGCGTGAGCGCCGTTGCCTGATACGGTCAGCCTCCTCCTTTGCTAGCATTACTGCTTCGCAGAAGGAGGCGACCGCCTGCCACTCCTCCTCGCTCCGGAGCATGGCTTGAACCAAGCCCCGGCGCGAGAGATCGCCTCCGATTGCCCCCACGAGGACACGGCGATGCTCTTCCCAAGCGGGGCACACCTCTACCGTGTGCTCCACCGTGTCCACCGGGCGTTCCGCACAGTGACGACACCCGGGCGTCACCTCCGCACGGATCTTGTACAGGTACGGCCCGAACTTGCCATGTTCGGTTAGTACCTGCGCCATGCGGAAGGTTATGACGCCGTGAGGCCTTTCCAGCCACGCCTCAAAGAGGGGCCTTACCGCCTCAATCGTGGCGTGCCCAGCACAGGGTTGCGACAGTCGTTCTCGCCATTTCACCATGAGATCTCGCCGGAACTCTGTCCGCCAAGCCGCGACTTGTCGCGGCAGCGGGGATTCGCCCCGGCGTTGCATCTCCACGCGCAGATCGTGCATGCGTGCAAGGACTGTTGCCTCCAGATCCCATGGTGGCAGGCCAGCAAGGAGGCTCGCCGCTTCGCGGGATACCGTGCGGTATCCCCGAATCATCCGTATGGCCATGACCCTCTGGCAGGCGTTCAGCAGGGCCGCCGGTCGCCTTCGCAGCGTCGGCGCCCACACAGGCGCCCCGTAAAGGGCCATGGACCGAACGATGCCAGCGTAGAGCCTCCGGCAGGAGGCGTCTGGACCCCCCAGGTTCGGCAGGAGCCGCTTGAGTGCAGCCGAAGTCCGATTAAGTTGGGGAGCCAAACGTCGGAAGTGCGCCTCGAAGTTCCACCGGCTGTCGAGGACGAGTCCCAGGTACTTCATCGTCGACCCGACGCCGATGTGAACTCCTCCTACCGTTAATTGGGAGCCCGGTGGTGGCGCGTACCGAGGGCCGTGAAAGCACATGGCCTCGAACTTGTGCAATGCCACCTCGAGTCCCAACTGCTGGATCCTCTCCACGACTGTCGCAACCCCGCGCGTCGCTAGTTCGACCGCCGCCTGGTACGACCGTCCCCGCGCCAGGACCAGCGTGTCGTCCGCGTAGCAGACCACGCTGACCCCGTCGGGGAGGTCGGCGCGCAGCACGTAGTCGTACCCGATGTTCCACAAGGGCGGCCCTAGTACCGATCCCTGTGGGACACCGCACGACATCTCTCGCCGATTCCATTCTCCCTGATGACCGGGGTAGATAATGTACCTGCTCGACAGGTAGGCCTCGATCACACGACAGAGGTAGTCGGGCACCCGGTGGTACCGGAGTGCGCTCCTAATGCTACTCCAGGGCAGGGAGTTGAAGGCGTTGGCGATATCCAAAGACACCGCCAAGACACACCTGCCCCGGGACACTGCATTCCCCGTCGTGAGGGCTCGCACGCGCATGATGGCGTCCACCGTTGAGCGCATCCTGCGGAAGCCGAACTGGTCATCCGACAGGTTCGGCCCGACCCGTGCTAGGTGCGCGACGAGGCGGTTTGCAACTACTCTTTCAAAGAGCTTGCCCACCTCGTCGAGCAGCACAATGGGCCGATACGCGGACGGAGAGTCCGCAGGTCGCCCTGGCTTCGCGATTAGGACCAGTTTCCCCGTCTTCCAACGAAGCGGGAACTGGCCCCTCTCCATACATGCGCTGAGGAGCCCTCTGAGTCGAGGCCCGAGAGCCTCCATGGCCAGGACCCAGGCTTTTCCAGGCAAGCCGTCGGGTCCCGGGGCGGTATTTTTGGCATTCAGCCTTTGTACCGCCACTCTCATCTCTACCTCGGTCACCTCTGGAGCAATATGGTCACCGTCGTCGCCATTGTGGTCCGCGTCGGACACCGCAGGTGGCGGAGCCATGGGCGGGGGGGTGTGTTCCCCCCGCGCAGGGAACAGAGAGTTCACTACACCCTCCACAAGCTGGGGCCGGAGACTCTGCGTCAGCGGGGGAGCCCAGGGGCGGAGTTTATCCCGCACCGCCTTGTACGGGCGACCCCACGGGTCCACGTTGAGAGTCCCCAGCCACACGTTGCGGGCCTCGAGTTTGGCCCGCTTTATCTCCGCTCGGAGGGTGCGCTTTGCTGCTCTGTATCCCTCATACAGCTCCGCCTCTATGGCCTCTGCATCCGGTGGACGGATGCGGCGTCTGCGGTGTCTGGAGTACCGGCGTCGCGCGGCAGTGCATGCGTCACGCAGTGCTGCAATCTCCGGCGACCACCAGTGCACCTGGCGCTGGGCACGTCCTGGTCGGACTCGGGGCATAGCCGCGTCGCAAATTTGCGACAAGGCCTCCCCGAACCAGTCCGCCTCGGCGTCAATGTCGACAGGCCTGTCCGGTGCTTGCACCCAGGCCTGTACCGCTGCGGCCTGCCGGAAGAGATCCCGGTCCAGCTGCCTCAGCGCCCAACGCGGACCACACGGGGTCCGTTGGACCGGCGCGGTCGAGGACTGGGCGGAGACGTCGAACCGGATGTACCGGTGGTCCGAATACGTCTCCACCCCCTCTATGACGCGCCAGTCGACGACACGCGGTGACAGAGCAGGGCTGGCGAACGTTATGTCCACGACAGACTCACCCTGCATCCGCACACACGTGGGGACAGAACCCCGGTTTATGACGACCAGGCCCAACTCCAGGGCCCAGGACTCCACCCTCCGACCCCGCTCGTTCGTGAACCGGGAACCCCAAGCCTCGTTCCAGGCGTTGAAGTCCCCGCACACGACCACAGGGAGGGAGGAGTGAAACCTAGCGACGACGGCATTCAGCTCCATAAGGGAGTTGTCTAGATCGGCGAGAGATCTGTTCGGGGACAGGTAGACTCCCACCACCACAATGTCCCCGAACCGTGCTGCCACGCAACCCCGCCCCCTCGTGACGGCCTCGAGGGACGGGGTACCGGCGGCGGCCGACGAAATTAAGGTCACCGAGCCGCTCAGGTCCTGAACCCAGTCGGCTCTGGGCAGGACAAAGTGCGGCTCGGAGACCACGGCGATATTGATCGACCACTGCGCCATGCTCTGGAGCAACAGATCCTGAGCGGGGGCGCAGTGGTTGATATTCGCCTGGAGGAGACGTAATGGTGCCGTTATTGGCAGTCCATTGTCTCCTCCCGAGCCCCCTGTGGGGGCACTGCCGCGGTGGTTGCGGCGGCGACAGCAGCCACGGTAGCGGCTGCGGCGGTGGGCCTACGGACCTTGCCCTTGGCCATGGCGGGGGGGTCGCAGGGCCTGCTCCCAGCCCGGTGATCGGCCTGCTTGCCAGCCGCCGCACATGCATAGCAATGCGGCGACTCACGGCATTCTGCAGCCTTGTGACCGGGCTTGCCACACTGGAAGCAGTGGTCACTGCGATCCACCTCCGGCTTTGGTAAGTAGAATTTGTATTTATATAGTTAGTAAAAAACGTAATCCAAACTACGATTTTTGCAATCTGCATAATTGAAAGCTAATTAGTAGTTCAACACTTTAAATAATATGGTAATTGTTGCCTACCTACAAATTATAGCAAAAATTTAAGGTATTTTGGACAGAGACCACGTTTATAAAACGACGAATTTTCTCACACCATCTGGGTTTCAAAGTACTGCCCCCCAACCCAAGTTACTATCGTTTCGTTAGGCGTGAATGCTTGGAGCTGGCTACGCCCTCAATATCTTTTTTCTGTCCACTTGACTGAGCGTTGAGATGACGTCAGATCAAAGGAATTAGGGGCGTGGCCAACTCCAAGCGTTCACGTTTAGCGAAACGATCGTAACTTGGCGAGGGAGGCTGGTACTGCATTTGTAGAACAGTAGTATAGTGATATCAATGTATGTAGTTTTACATCTGAAATTATAAAAGTAATAAAAGCAGTAAAATACTTTCGAAACGTTATTTAAACTGCGATTCTTACAATCTGCAAGCTTAAAAGCTACTTTAATACCTACACATATTTTCTCTTTCATTACCAGTTTAGCACGCAAATAATATGGTAATACTGACCTACTTACAAATTATAACAAAACTTGGAAAAACATGCACTCTTTACGAACCAACGACACGAAAATAATAGTCCGTAACTCAGTTGTCAAACTTTGTTCAGAAAAATATAAAAATGTATGTATTGGGTCCGTTTTGCATTGAATTTTCACTTGGAAAATTTCTGCGAGCGCGGGATTCCGGGGCGGTCATACGTGGAATGAAATTTTTGGTATATTGTCGGTGTCACGTCCATCACAGGCACGCTAGATATTTTGGTCTATGACGGCCTAAAAGTTAATTAGAATTTAAATAACTTTTTGAGTTTATGTTGCGGAAACTATTTCAAATGAGGATTGCAGAACATAATAGAATAGAATAAACTTTATTGTACACCAAAATATAAAAAAATCAGAAGAAACATATGTCTTATCGCTGACAGCGATATCTACCAGACAACCTTAGGATGGACTTTATGAACTTAAACTAGAAAAGGGGGTAGTCTGCAGTGTTCTGCTGGCAAATATAATTCAAAATAAATTATATTTCTATGTAAGTATCTATTCTATATATTTTTAAGCTATGTATTATCTTTTGTACATTTTTTCTATATATTATGTATATTTGTTTATTTATTTACTTTGACTTATTTTTTCTAGCAGTACACTGCATCCTAAGGTTGCCTGGTAGATATCGCTGCAAGCGATATTACTGCCATTGTACCCATAGATTTAAGTTTCTATGAAATTATTACTATTGTACAGACAACTGTACAGGTTTAATTTTGTTTTATATACATAATTATACTCACGGCGTGCGTCAGCACTTTTATACGGTATTTAAACTGTTACTTTCGCACTATGTATCACTGCACTTTATCATTTGTATCAATAAAGGTATCAATCAAACACTCGCCGCAGAAGGTTGTGTTATTTATCATCTAATACGCGATCTTCCTGCTCATATCAACGAGAAGCAGTCATATATCATTTATCATCTAAGTGTAGGCGTGAATCAAAACCCCTACATTTTTTGGTCCTTCGAGCCGGATAGTTATCAGTGTATCATTATCAGATTTGTGTTCGGAAGATTTCTGGCACGATAGCGAATCGGTCTGCTGGCCTCCCACAAGCGGGTCTCACCAGTTAGATTGAGAAGGCGCACATATCGTGCTGGAGATTACAGAAACAAGCATCAAACAAATCAATCTACAATAATAATTTATCATCATCAGCATCAGAGAATCTTCTCATATCAGGATATTCTCATATCAACATCAGGTTATCATTAAACCTTTCTCAATTATCATGGAGAGCATACAATCAATGTTCGAACGTCAGAGCTTCCTGACCAAGGAAATTGAGAGAGTAAATACCAATTTCCGTAAGGACAGTTCAATCAGGAAGACACCTGAATATCTTATCAGCCGTTTAGCCGTACTGGATAAATATTGGAAGGAGTTTGAAGACAACCATATCAGGCTGCTGGAGTTTGAAGACGATCAATATGAATATTTCTCTAAAGGGATTCATGGGTACATGAAAGAATATTATATCAAAACCAAGGAAATGATATCATCATATAAGGAGACTAAAGTTACGACCTTCTCTTTACCCACTTTTGAAGAATATACCTATCACGGGGATGACCTACTTGGTCAGCAGGACACCAACTTTAGAGCATTAGAACGAATACTGAATAGAATCAGCGTTCAAGACTTAGAGGAAAAATGGGAACTTCAGGATGAACTAAATAACCTTCAACATCGCTGGAAAGTAATTGACACCGTTCACCTCCGTCTCGATAATCAACTGAAAGGAAACAATGATGAATATGAAGCCAAGTTTTTGCAAATTGAAGAGCGCTACCTTGCCATCAAAAGGGAGCTGAACAGAAAACTAAACTCTACCGCTCACCTGGAACAAGCCACACCTAAATTAGAAGTCCCTACATTTTCCGGAAAATTTACTCAGTGGCCGACTTTCTTTGATTTATTCATGGAAACGATTCATAATAACAAATGTATCACGAAGGCGCAGAAAATGCAACATCTGAAAGGAAAAGTCAAGGGTGAGGCAGAAGGTTTAATCCAGCATCTCCATATATCAGCAGAAAACTACGAGACAGCATGGGATATCCTCACTCACCGTTATAATAATCCACAGATTCTGTTTTCAACGCAGATGGATATCTTTCTAAACCAACCACTGATCACTAAGCAATCATCATATTATGCTTACAAGAAGTTGCACGATACCACGACACAGTGTATCAACAGCATTCGAAACCTAGGCATTGACATCACTACCTGGGACCCAATATTAGTTCATTTACTATCAAAGAAACTGGATGAAGAAACGCGTACTGACTTCATGGAGTCGCGTGAGTCACCTCGAGATCTACCATCATTTACAGAGTTCCTGCATTTCCTTGAAAATAAATTTATGGCTCGAGAGCCTATAGGCAAGAAGGAGAAGCCTGCAACTTCAGATTCGTGCAAGTCGAACTCAAGTCATTCCAGGCCTCAAAATCATAACAACTTCTCAAAAAACGCATCGTTTTACAAGAAATATCAATCAAACGCCACAAATAGTAAGAGATTTTGTCCAGTATGTAAGGCGCCTCATGATTTGTTTCTATGCAAACGTTTTCTTGCGCAATCATCGGACGCGAAATTGAAGACGATTTCCCAACATAATATTTGTCGTAATTGTTTATACAAGCATTATGACAAAAAATGCATTTCTACAAGAAGGTGCAAGGAATGCAACGGTGATCATAATTCAATAATGCATGACGCATTTTCAACGATGCGAGGTGGCTTACTGGAACAAACCCAAACTCAGCACTCTCAAACGTCATCGGACTCAGCTTCAGCAACTTGCAATAATCACAATGTTAATTACGTTGCCAGTGACAATGAAGAAGTCCTTTTGACTACTGTAGCATTGAATATCAGAGCTTCAGACGGTAGCACTGTAAGATTCAGAGCTCTACTGGATCAGGGGTCACAAATATCCCTTATATCAGAAAATGCCGCCCAATTATTAGGGTTAAAGAGGCAAAATTATCAAGCAGCTGTATCAGGAATTGGTTCGACACAAAAACGAAGCAAAGGCTTAGTGTCACTTGAATGCATATCAATTTACGAAGACTATCATTTTACAACGGAGGCTTTAGTCGTATCACGAGTTATAAATAACTTGCCTAATGCCTCGTTTAGGAAACGAACTTGGCCCCATTTATCACATACCAGACTGGCAGATCCTGAATACAACATTTCTAAGCCAATTGACTTGCTCTTGGATGCCAGTGTCTATTCAGACATTATCATGAGTGGTCTTATCAAAGGGCCAGTCCAAGCTCCTATCGCTCAGCAAACAAAACTTGGGTGGATATTATCAGGCAACGTGAAGACATTTGCATGTCACGTTGTCATCAACGATGTAGACAGCATCTCCAAGTTCTGGGAGGTCGAAGATATACACGAGACCACATCATCATTATCATCTGCAGATCAATACTGCGAAGAGTTTTATCAATCAACTACTAAGAGATTGGAGTCTGGCCAGTATGAAGTAGCATTACCCATGAAACCTAATTTCGAACAAGAGATGGGTGCATCAAAATCTATGGCTGTCGCTCAGTTCATTCAACAAGAAAAAAAGATGGGCAAGGATCCAGCACTAGCAGAAGGTTATCGCAAATTCATGCGAGAATATGAAGAGTTAGGTCACATGAGGAAAGTCGAGCAACAAGATCATACAGCATGCTACTTACCACATCACGGCGTGCTGAAATTAGACTCTACCACAACAGCTCTCCGTGTTGTATTCAACGCTTCGTCTAAGATGTCATCTGGACGCAGTTTGAACGACTTGATGTATAATGGACCGAACCTTCAACAAGACCTTCAAAATCTCATCCTGAGGTGGCGACAATATAAGTACGTAGTCACAGCGGATGTGGAAAAAATGTTTCGAGCAATCTTAGTGAGACCTCAAGATCAGCATCTCCAATCTATATTGTGGAGACGTCATCCTCGTGAATTACTACAAGAATATAATCTTACCACTGTTACATACGGTACAAGAGCGGCTCCGTTCTTGGCGATGAGAACGCTGAAGCAAATTGGCATCGATCATGCTGAACAATATCCAATAGCAGCGTCAGCCTTGGAGTCATCCTTCTACATGGATGATTATATGGGAGGAAGCAATACCATCGAGCACGCCAGACAATTACAACACGAATTAATATCGGTGTTAAAGGATTCTGGAATGAACCTGAGGAAATGGTCTAGCAATGAACCTCAGCTTATCGAAAATCTACAACCAGAACAAATAAACGCTCCATTCGAGTTCAAGGACACTGAGTCTCGAAAAACATTAGGCCTGCGATGGATCCCTTCCAGTGACATGTTTACCTTCGACACAAAAATTGAACTTCAAGACAGCGATAAACCATACACAAAAAGGCAATTATTGTCAGATATTTCTAAAATATTTGACCCCCTTGGCTGGTTATCACCGCTCACAATCAAGGCAAAAATATTATTCCAGAGCACTTGGACTGCGCATCTACCATGGGATGAAGAATTACCGCCCAACATATCATTAGAATGGAAAAGGTTGCGAAGCGACCTAAGAAATATCAACATTTATCAAATACCTAGACATTTAGGTCAAACAGAAAAAAATGTACAAGTACATGCATTTTGTGACGCCTCGGAAAAGGCTTATGCATGTGCAATTTACATAGTAACAAACAATCATAAGGGCGAGCGCACATCGAAGCTAGTAACTGCAAAAACAAAGGTGGCACCAATTAATAAATCGATCACACTACCTAGGCTAGAGCTACTAGGTGCATTATTATTAGCACAACTGATGGAGAAATTTCTTCAGACACTATCTTCGGAACAAATAGAAATCTTCGCCTGGACTGACTCGATGGTAGTACTTGGCTGGCTAAACGGAGACATATCAAAATGGAAGCAATTTGTGGCTAACCGTGTACAAAAAATTACGGGGATCATCCCAGCATCAAATTGGCGTCATGTCAGGTCTTCTGACAATGCAGCAGACTGTGCTACGCGTGGTTTGAGCAATGAAAACTTATCAGGAGATCGCTTGTGGTGGCAAGGGCCAGAATGGCTTCTTAATTTTAATTCATATCATATCACCACAACCGAATATCAAACTCCAACAGAAGAAATGAAAAAAGCCATTGTACACACAGCCTTATGCCAAACGAGTTGGACTTTGGTAATTGAATTATTAAATAAATTCAATTCATTAACAAAGATTGTGCGAATAGTGGCATGGGTGTTACGTTACATCGCTAGCCTGCGCAATAAAAAATCACGTACAGCGAGAAGTGCATTGACCGGTGTAGAAATACAAAGCGCACTATATCTTATTATCAAACATGCACAAAGCATAGACTTTAAAGAAGATATACACCATCTAAAGAAAAAGGGCTTCGTCCGCAGCAACAGCAAATTGTCCTGTTTACGACCATTCTTAGACAGTCACGGGATACTAAGAGTCGGTGGACGCCTGGAGCAAGCAAATATAACATATGCGGCGAAACATCCCATCATTATATCACCTGGAAGTCGCTTGGCAGAGTTAATCATTCAGCAGGCTCATATCACTACGCTTCACGGCGGTCCGCGACTTACCTTATCATTCATCCGGGAGAAATATTGGTTAATCAGCGGCATCAGCAGCGTCAAAAAACATCTCAGATTGTGCGTAAAGTGTCGCAGATATAACCAAGAAACATATCAACAACTCATGGCTGACCTCCCAAAGCCTAGAATCACACCATCTCGGCCCTTCACTAATGTCGGAATTGATTTCACCGGACATGTGGAAATAAAATCCAACAAGGGACGAGGCATCAAGACTACCAAAGGATACATTGCAGTATTCGTGTGTCTGGCAACCAAGGCAGTACATATGGAATTGGTATCTGATCTCAGCACAGCATCCTTTCTAGCAGCTTTAAGAAGAATGTGTTCCAGGCGTGGAGTACCCAAGAATATCTATAGTGATAATGGTACGAATTTTGTGGGCGCTTCACGACTTTTGAATCAAGAGTACAGAGAGATCATGGCTTCAATCAACCCGAATGCTATCAATGACGTTCACAACATGGAAATACATTGGCACTTCAATGCTCCTGTCTGGCCAAACGCAGGAGGATTATGGGAAGCAGCGGTGAAGAGTTTAAAATATCATTTAAGGCGCGTGCTAGGTTATCAAAAACTAACCTATGAGGAGTTCACCACGTTGCTGTGTCAAATAGAAGCCTGCCTCAATTCGAGGCCTCTCTGCGCACTCACTGAAAATCCAGACGATACCTATCTCACCCCTGGGCATTTCCTTGTAGGCGGATCCTTGTTATCACGACCACAGACAGATCCTGACCATATGAGCTTGACTATACGTTGGCAATTGATTCAGGCAATTAACAAACAGTTCTGGAAAAAGTGGTCCACGGAGTACCTTCAACAGCTCCAGTCAAGAACAAAGTGGCGTATTATTAAAGAAAACCTTAAATTAGATGATGTGGTTCTTATTAAAGAAGATAACATGCCGCCTGGCAAGTGGGCGATGGCACGAGTTCAAGCTCTGCATCCGGGTCAAGATGGCTGTGTAAGAGTTGTGACGTTGAAAACAGCCAATAATATTATCAAGCGACCGGTTAACAAACTTATTCCATTACCAATACAAGAAAATAATATCATAAAGGGGCCCACTTCGAATAGTTCCCATCAAGAAACATCCAACAGGCGTCGCGATCGTTCGAAATTCAACATGAAAACATTATTTATATCAGCACTTCTTATGTTAATGATGATAATATCGCCTAGCATGCAGCAATCATCAATATCATACAATATCACGCTACTCGACGGTCAAAGGAATATGCTTTTCGACAAGGTTTCAAAACTACAGCACATCAAGGACGAATGGAAGTTAATAGTCTACTACAACATGTCTACATATTGGTCTGGATTCACTGAATTAGAAACATATGTTCGTCATTTAAACCAATTATGTCAGCAATCGTGCCTACCGCAATCAAGAATGCCGTACAGAGCTATCATATTACAACTGCAACACGAGTTGAGCGAACTCCAACACTACAATTCCTTACTGCGGAACCCAAACAAAAGATACAAGAGAGGACTAGTAAATGGAGTTGGCAACCTGGCTAGATCGTTGTTTGGGGTGTTGGACGACAAGTTTGCAGAGCAGTATAAACAAGATATTGAGCAAATATCACGTAATGAAAATCATTTACAGAGCCTTATCAAAAATCAAACTCTTATTATTGAATCTGAGTACAGCATTATTCGAAGAAATGAGGCCATAATGAATCAACAATTTACGTCCATGAATAAACAGATGAAAGCCTTATTGAAAGAAGTAAACAACGTGCAATCGGAAACATCGGAAGGCCTTTATTTAACGTCGTCAGCACTATCAGCCTACACCGTTCTATCAAACTTACGACGTGTACAACAAGGTCTCATCAATGTGATCACTGATATCTACCATGGGCGCATAGATACTCACCTGTTACCGCCTGAAGAATTAGAGGCTCAAATAAATATCATAACACGCGAGGTACAGGATGATCTCAATGTGCCAGTAGACAAATCCAGTATCAGAAGTCTTTATAGATTACTGCGAGTGTTTGCTCGAGTATATAACGACTACCTTATTATGGAAATCAAGATTCCTCTGGTTACTACAGAAAAATATGAGCTGGATAAAATCATACCCCTACAAAGAGAAGAATCAGGAAAAAGCTATCAAATTACATCGACTTATCCATATTTGGCATTTAATTTGAGAAAGGACTTGGCTTTATTCTTCACAGAAAACGACCTACAACAGTGCCTTCATGCAAATCCAGAGAAGATATTATGTTCCATTGATAAGCCCATCTATGAAATTAGAGAAAAACAATCCATTTGTGATATTAAGATCAATGATATAATCACATCACCCTGTATTTACAAACAGTCGAAGTGCGAAAATAAGTGGATCAAGTTACAGCGCCCGAACGACTGGCTGTTTCAATGTTGTCAGCAATGCACCGTCCGCATTTTTGGCACACGGACTACGGAAGTGAAGACTTTATCAGGCAATGGCATAATCACCTTATGTCCGGGATGCACGCTCAAAGGAGACTCTTTCAAGATTTATTCCCATAAGAATTTCATCAATCACGTAGACCACTATGCAGAAGAGATGGAACTTCCACATATATCTATTGTAAATGACATAGTCAACACCAGCATCCCCTCGGTCGAGACTTTTGTAACCGAGGATCATCATACTATGTGGAGCCAGTTGAGATCAGAAATAGACGATCTTAAGCAGCAGTCGACACAGACACTGAGTGTCCATGACGTGCATCAGTACAGCGTGTTATACTTGCTGGTGGCCGGAGCGATCCTGACGGGCTTTATCTTAAGTATTATATGGATCCGACGAAGACGAAGACAGCAGCCGGCATTGGAGTCAAGATTGGAACCTACCCCTCGACGGATCACCGAGAGCACATCAACCCCTAACTTGCATTCAATCAAGTTTGATATTCCCTTAAGTGAAAGTTAGAGGAATAGAATTTTTGTAATTAGTATTTAAGTTGAGATTTTTAAGTTGGCATTTGTTATTAATTTAATGTATTTTTCTTTCCTGCACCCTCGGCAGCATGTACAGACAACTGTACAGGTTTAATTTTGTTTTATATACATAATTATACTCACGGCGTGCGTCAGCACTTTTATACGGTATTTAAACTGTTACTTTCGCACTATGTATCACTGCACTTTATCATTTGTATCAATAAAGGTATCAATCAAACACTCGCCGCAGAAGGTTGTGTTATTTATCATCTAATACGCGATCTTCCTGCTCATATCAACGAGAAGCAGTCATATATCATTTATCATCTAAGTGTAGGCGTGAATCAAAACCCCTACAACTATTTTGTTGTATAATAAAATTTATTCTACTATTGCATAGTTAATGGAACTGAGAAGGATTGTAGTAAGAACTTTCATAGTTGAACTTTAAACTTAGGCTTCTACAGTAACTTTAGTACCTTCCTGTCTCCACAACCTCTCAGTTTAATACATAATCGAGTTGTCTCAATATGTATGAAGTAAGATGTATGAGTTTAAACATCGTCGCGAAACTTCGCCGGGAGCGCGAAGTTCGCTTTATTACAATTAAAAGTCAGTCACCGTGCAACCTAAGATGGCGGCGGCTCATTTAATACATTAGTTACTTTAATTAGCGCATTTAAGTTTCGCTGCCACGCTGAAAGCTTAATAAAACTATGTGATATAACGCAGATGTGCGTTCGGAATGATTATATACAAGTTGTTAAAACAATTAGGAATTTATGAGACAATAAATTAGACTGGATGTAAAAATAACTCGGGTTATGCAGGGGTATTCGAAATAGAAAGTATAAGAAGTAAGAATTTTATTTAAACATTGTAACTTTCTTTCTCAATTTAAAAGACATTTAAAAGTTAACATACGAACCAGAATCTCTAATTTAAGTACCTGATTTATTGATTTATTAAAAATTCATGCAGTGGACTTAATGCCTTCAGCGTTCTCTGTCAGTCAACCAAGGATGGTAAAGAGAGAAAATAGCAGAGGTGCAAAAAAAAACCAAAATATTATTAAGAAAATTAGGGTACAAAAGCATGTGACTCAGTTACTGAAACTATTGGCAAATACATAAATACATATGTACGAATATATGGAACTACATACATCGTACAACATAATGAATGCAATTCCATTTCAGCTAATAACTTAGTATTGAAACTCCTAAACTGGGCTCCACTTGACGTCAAACTTATATATAACTGTCACACACAAACTTGACTGAACTAGCCAACCAACCATTACTTGCCAGGGTACTGCCAAACTTAAACCTTACTAACTAAACGTTCACTCGTGTAGGGGTGCAGTTCAGGTCAACGACCCTTTTGTGATGACTTAAGGTACACCCATTATAGGCCTTAAGGATTAACCAACGATAATACCTTAAGTCTCATTATGACCCATTGTAATTCGCATAGATCGCTGTAACTTAGCAAGTTGAAGAAGGAAACTTAGCCAAGTGGTTCCATCTTGCAACCGATGGCTCGTTGCTTAGCGGTGGCCTAATTGAGTTACTCAGATATTCTGCCTGCTAAGTCGACGCTAGTAAATGAACTTTTGTTTTAAAAGAAAACAAAAACTACATTTAGGTATTAATAAAAAGAACTTCAAATGTAAAATCAACTAACTTCAAATGCGAAATTCAAATGTTCGCAAGTTTTTTTGCTTTTTGCACTTCAATATTGAATGGTAAGGTAAAAAATAATACATTTTGACAAAAGTGGAGAATGTTTATCATTGCGATCGAGGCGAAATTCGCCCGAGTTACTCCACGTGTATCAAGCGACGTTTTCCAACATACGAAGATATAAACAAACGAGGGTTCACGCGAGACATTCAATACATTGTGGCGGAGCGAGGTCACGCATTTTTTGTGTAAAAAAAATGGTAAAGTAGAAAAAAAATTATAAATAAAAGCGGTAGGGTAGGTAAGGCCCAATCTTATAGTGGGTTTTAGAGTAAATGTTTAATATAACTCCATTTACTTATCTCTATAACTTAGAGATGAGCTAAAATGTGCTATTTTAATAAAAACGTTATCTTGTCTCTAAATTAGAGAGTTATGATGGTGTAAAAAAAAAAACTTTTTTTTTTCCCTTAGAGCCTAATGTTAAGAGAACTTAGTATGTGATTGTAATAATTTAATCCATTATAGAAGAAAATATATAGAATAATATTATTATACATTAGCATTATGGAAGTGCTCAAGTCGAACCTCGAAAGCCTTAATCATCGACCCCGAGTTGCTAGCCTGTTGGTTTTCTGTCGATTACATTTTGGAGAATGAGCGCCGGAATTACATAATTCCATCAGGCCTGTTCTAGCATGGACCACTAGACCGTAGACGTGCGGCGGTACATGGTGGATATCTCACCCATACGCACAACACACAATATGTTTCGGAAACATAATAATATTAATCGTGGGTAAAGTGGGATTCCCTACCAGGGTCTGTGTTTCCTGGTAGCTACAACCTACTTAAAAAAAAAAGTATTGAGTATAGTTCAAACGTAGTTCAAACGTAGTTCAAACGTCGACCATAACATCGCTTACTAAGAGGGAAATAGTGTTCAAATGCGAGCCTATCAATAATTAAAATTAAAAAAATACTCTCATGCGCTAATTACCTGCCTTATCAGTCTGATGACTTAATAACTCCTACTGTAGCATATCATAGGCCAATCATTACACCATGTAGGTACGTACCTGCAAAAAAAAAAACAAATTAGAACAGTTATCACGGATCACAATTATCTTGTACAAGCGAGAAAAATGACCGAATAATTTTTCAATGCCATTCCAAGAACACTTAAAGTAAACGACTTGTAAATGAGTAAAAATTAATTAGTTTGTTCTCCGGCGCGGTTCGTTGGGTGTGACGTCAAAAGAAAAAAAAAAGATAATTGGGTAGAAAGAAAACGGGGAAAGATTAGATTGATGTTGTTAGCCATTAGTGGATACTTAATTGTTTCACGCATTTTCTTTGGAAAAAGAAAAACTTATGAGTGTTGGGAGTATTCTCTGTGATTATAAGTAATGAAGTGATTGATTACTACGATGTGTTATTCTCTTTGTAGGCAGCTGTCAGCGGCGGCGTAGCGAGTGTAGGTGTAGGTACCGTTATCTACCGGATTACAGCTGTAAGCTCTCTGAATTCAGAACCATCAGAACTTACTAAGCATTGTTCATTCCCTACGAGCACATTCCCAGGTTTTACAGTAGGCATTAATTTTAACCATAAACGTAATTAAGTATTTTAATATTCATTAACATTTATAAACTTTCTTTTAAAATACTTTTTGTGCCACTTTATGAAACATTTGAAAGTGCTACGAACTCGCATAATAATATGCACTTATTATTATTCTTAAGATAACTAATTTTTTTTAACACTCCATAATTCATTACTTTTTAAGTCTCTATGACATTGCAGTTGAATCTTTATTTAGAAAACTCATAAATTTTAATAAAATATTGTATTTTACAAAAAAGTAAGTAATTGACTTACTTTATTTATTTTAACACGACGCTTTAAAATTAAGACCATTTTGTATGGCAAATTTTGGTTCTGCAAGTGACCGCTAGAGGCGCTGCAAAATTTGCTATACTAAATATTTACGGCGTCGATATCGAGTAGCGACGAATACTATTGCTTAAAACTCATGGTAGAGGTACAGTAGTAGTAAAATGTCTTAATCAGAATCTTAGTACACACTTTGTACTAAAAACACTCTTATCATTAGCGTCTAGGACAGAATTGGAGCATTTTTCACTGAAATTAAATTAAGCAAAGTTTCTTTTCATCTCCTAAATTTTACAGAGGATGGTATGAAAAATCTCTCGTTCGGACGTAGTTAGGTAGGTAACTTGTTTCATGGTTGAGAGCCTGCCGTCACCCAGGGGACTAGTTGCCGTCCTAGTTGCGAGCATTGAGTGAGAAATAGAACAGTAAATTGGGAAGCAAAGGAATATATAGGCCTGCCAATGGCATGCCTTTGATAGAAAACCGAGAATTCGGACTGAAGATGTGTTTTGCAAGTCTGTTTTCGCTTTTCACTCTGCCAATTCCGTTCGATTCTAATCCGAACCTCGGTACTAGGAAAACATGGCTATCTAGGCCGTCATGAGGGGAATTCTAAAATTGTCACATCCGCACCTAATAAATAGTCACAGGTGGTGTTATACGCTTTGATCGCACTTTGATGCTTCTAGCTTTAGATTCTATCTTAGATAAGTGTGAAATTTTATTTAAAAAAAAGAGTTTTTAACGTACCTTTTCATTTCAATATTATTGAATTAAGCTCTCCCCACTCCGTTTCTAATGGAATTTAGGAAATATCGTTGGGAATTTCCACTGAATTAGGACTAATATTCAGTCAGAAATAAGAATTAACTTTATCCTTATACCCCAAAGCTACCCGGTGGAAGCTAACGCCAAGGATTACGGGTATAATGAAATTATAATACTGGCTAAAGAGTCTTTATGCTTTGTGATATTTTATTAAAGAAGTACCTAATGTAAGGTGAAAAATATAGTCGGCTCTCCTTAAATTATAATATTTCCTCTGAAAATATTGTTAGCCTTCTCATTTTAAACAAGATGAATATTGCGTAACAAAATTTCTATTTCTTTACTAAGATCATATAAGATTGTTAATTAGTATTGTTTAATTCAATATTTTAAAAGTAGTAAATTAAATATAATAATATGCTCAAAACTCAAACTCAAAATTATTTATTTCACATAGCCAACATGGGCACTTACAAGACGTAAGAAGCTAGCGCTTGGTTCCAAATGGTCGTTTCCTATGAAAAATAAACGGCAAGAAACTCGATGGTTATATTTAGTGAAACAAACATTCGAATAGATCTTTTTGATATATATGTAAATATGCACTCTGATCGAATTAATTGCATTTTTTTTTTAATAATCTGAATAAATAATGTATAAATTAAATCTTCGTCTTGGACATCAACACCTAAACGTGTCATACGGATTCAAATGATTCTGAAAACTCAGTACGTGGTAGAATTTTTTGTTGGCGTTTTCCGAATTTTAATTTTTAAGTGTATAAAATCGATATTCTAATCAACCCAATAACATTTTTAAAAAGTAATTAATTCGCTGAGCAGATAGATTTCCTTCTAGTTTCATTTACATTGTGTTTTTAATGAAAAAAGTGAGTTAATTACTTTTTAATTTAAATGTCATTGAGTCGTTTAAGATAACGGTTTTATAGGTTTTATACAGTCTAAAATAAAATATATTTTATAAGGAAGACATCTTAGTATATATCTAAAGATCATTCGACATTTTTAAATAACAAAACCAAACTAAAATAGTCCTCTCTAAAAATACTTGACTCGGTCCTCGGGGACTTCTCATATTTTAAACCTTAGACATTCTTATCGCTTGCCTCAATTTTACCCAAGATGAATATCAGAGAGTGAATTTGGGCAATTTTCACCAAAACATTGGAATATTTCTGACGATATTACATTCTGCGCATAAAGCTGGCGTCGTCCATTTATAAGGGCGCTAATTTTTTCCAGTGTCATTGATGGATGGTGTTTAGGGAGGCTCGATCGAAAGTAGATTAACATTGAGATCAACGTAATAAGCAGATATATGGGAGTTTATTAACGTTAATTATGATAATAATCTGAAATGTTTACGTATTACTTACTTTATTTTCTTCAAGTAAAATAATGAAGTAAAAAAGCAGTCAACAACTCAACAACTTATTGAAGCTTCCAAAAAAGCTTGCGTTTACAACCGCTTTTATGTCTATTATTTTCCCACCGCCAGATAAACACTCGCCTTTGCCCAACAATGGGACAATAAAGCAAGCAGTCGGCAAGTCCTATGACATTTATTAAACGGATTTCAATAAAAACTTACCTAATGACTAATGTTTCTGTTTGGGATCAGGAGTGTACCCAAATCATAAGCATAATCGGCCTTAACGGGCCTACAACACGGACCCAGCACGAATTAGTAGATGCTAGGATGCCACATGTCTTTGAATTTTTGTTTTTAGAAGATCCGGTTTCCTCACGTTGTTTTCCTTCACTGTTTTGAGAGCAGGGGTGATGAAATTTGTAAATTACGCAAAGTAAAGCGCCTGGCTAGGTTTGAACCCGCGACTTACAACTCATAAATCTGAGTAGTTACTACTAAGCCACCACTGTTTATAACCAAATCAACTAAAGTTTATTCCAAAATTCGTCCCTATTACCATTAAGCTTCAATCTTGCCTAATAAAGACCTTTCGCTCGTTCCTAATCTAAGCAAGCTCCTAGTCAGCTGACTAACTTTATCTCAGCAACAAGACTAGTTATCAGTATCAATAGATACCAGAAGCATTCGATCCGATAAGACCGGCCACGACAGTAACTACTGATATACATAACGGGCAACTTTCACAAAGTGATCTCGAACTTATCGCTTCATTGAAAGACGAAACTTCATCACGATAGTCAGCTCGTTATGACGTTTGCAAAGATAGATGAAATTTGTATGACCGGTGTTTGAATCTACTAATGTTTGCATATCCAAACTATCTAAAGGAAAATGCTTCCTCATTATTACAAAAATAAGAAGAAAAATATGGTATAGGTATACCATATTTTTCCCGACCTTTATTATTAGAAAGAACATCGGAAGCGAGCATTCGAGCATAATGAAAAAGTATTTATGATAACATCATTCTCCAAAAATACAACTTACACATAATATTCATGTAAATACTGATCTAATATAATAGTTGTTATTAACATATTTTCATAAATACCTTTTAATTATGGGAGAGAAATTTCCCAATTATTATTTATTTATTTATATATACTTTATTGTACACCAAGATAAAAGATTATACATTTTGAGACTCAAATAAAAACATACAATGGGCGGCCTTATCGCTATCTGCGATCTCTTCCAGGCAACCTGGGATGGAAAGAGATTGCCTGGACATAAAGTGGGGTTGCACTTGGTGCGTAACAAAAAAAAAAAAAGTTAGACAAATAAAACAAAGTACATACTTAAAACTAGATAGATACATAAATACATACATACAATACAATATATAAATATAGGCAAGAAACAAGTGACGACTACAATTGATACAGATAGAAACGAAACATAACTACAAGGACAAGTAATATTCCTTCACAAGCGTTTTGAAAATATGAGGTGATTGCGCGCGTTTTATTGATACAGGCAATGCATTCCACAGACGACAAGCTTGAACAGTAAAGGATTTATCTAAAAACGTAGTGGAATGCATCGGCATTTTGAGTTTCAAATTATCAGATGACCTAAGAGATTTCGTATGTGAGTCACAAAGTAATTCAAAACGGTTCTTGAGATAAAGAGGGGTGAAAGGGGAAAATAGCACATTATACAAGAGGGAATTGCAAGAGGGAGGTAATTTGTAGCTAAAATTATTCGCATTCGAATAAATTTAAAAATTCCGTATTAAACTATTAAATGTATAATAGTAAGTAGCAACGATATTCATGGAAATAAGTCAGAATATCTGATTTATCTAATGCATAGTAATTAAGTCTATCTATTAATTTTACTAAACAAATTTTCAAACAAAGAGAAGAAATATTTGGCTCCAAAAATTACGAAGTTTCCTTTTGATTTCACTCTTTCCACTCCTAGAGACAAAACTCAGGTAAATACACTTTAGTTCTAATGTAATACAGAGTTATTTTAGGACTTGGCTACGGATTCTACTTACGCACTTCATGTCACTCAATAATAATAGATGATGGTCGCTCGAATCATATCTGCCCGTATGATCAGCCGCTGGATATGGATATCCGTTACATATCTACCAAGTATCATGCTTATAAACACGTCCGAAGTCCAGACAATTGGCAGGTGGATTGACGGTTTCAGAAGCTAACCTAAGATTGGATTGGAATGTGCTATTTTGCCCTCGATTCCGAATAGCCTAATTCGTATGAAAATGCTACAGTCAAAGAAAAGTGTAAGTGGGTACAAATTTAAAACTTTTACTTCAAAACTTTTATAATATGAAATAGGAGACGGTTAATATAATTTCTCATTACCGAGTCATTATTTCAGCCATATTGCCAATAACAAAAAAGATTAAATAAAACTCCAATAGCAAGAATTTTGCCAATACTATCATTTGAAATTCTGCCAGGAACAAAATTAAAACGAAATTCGCAGAATATCGGTCCACAGTCCGGGTAAATGAAAAATAAACTCGATTGTACCAAAAAGGTGCTTATGAAATTGTTGCCAATCTCAATAATATCACTTTGTGAATAATAACGGGAATATTGCCAACGGTGAATATAAACAAAGCTTTTGGCAAAAGTATGATACGAAAATCTACTGCCAATTAAGTTTCATCAGGTTTTAAAGTTGGTTCATGAAACAACATTAAAGTTTCATTATACAACGTATAATTAGAGGACGTTTTGTTTATGTAAGTTTTGCAAAGAATTTAAGGAAATATTAATGAGAAGCTTTACGTTTATAAAACAAAAAACTAGGTAGCTTTTTAAGATTTCATAGAAAAGAAAATTATATGATTTTCACATTAGAACCTCAAAATATCAGTCATCCTCAAAGAAATGTTTTAATATTATTAAGCCATCCAAAGGCATTTGAATTATTGAGGGCAAATCTAACGAACCTGTCGGCATGCCTATAGAAACCCACCGATTTCCGACTCTGATACCGGCCGGACACCTCAGCAATATCCGGAATTATAATGACTATGTTACTACCATTAGTCTCTGGCATAGAAACATTTTCTGTTATATCATGATGAAGATAACTTATAGGGAAAATAGGCTATGTGAATTAATTGTTTCTATTGTTATCTTCATTGTCCTCCTGACCCTATTTGAGTCCATTTGGGAATGTGTCTTTGTTCCACTTATCTGTGTCAATCGTCATTTGATTGTTCACATCTTTTAGCTAGCCATTTTGTTTTTTTTTTATTCTTTTAATTTTTTCCTCGGTCTAGCACATTATATTACGAGTAATATTTATATTCATAGTGAAAACTGATGCATTCGTAGGACTTTTCAAATAAAAACGAGAATTTCCTCCAATACATTTAGAGTCCTCTTCTTCCATATATCTCAATTTTCACATTCTTCGTAGCCTTAAATATCATCTTTCACAAAAACCATCCCTCTTTTCTGTGGCCTATATTCTTTTCTTACATCCATCTATATTCATAGCCAAAAGTTCCTCCTGACCAATATTCATAAGTAAAGAGGCCGTATATATTAAGAACTTTAGGTGTTCCTATTAAGAAAGTTAGGATGTACAATTCTAAGAATGAGGTAGTTCCAGGTTTTAATGTTCCCACGCGTATTTTAGAAGCCACAAAGGATGAGTCACAGACTTCTGTTGTGGGTTTGTAATTTATCGTTACTTAAGCATTGTTACTGTCTCTAAGTTTACGCAGTTCCTGGATTAACTTCAGTTTTCCAAAGACGTTATGAAGCTATGAAAATTAAGTTTGTAGTCGAATTGCAAGCTTGCCAACATAAAAGAGAGGTTTCTTACGTTTTAAACCATCAAATAATATGAAATATGAATAAAGTTATGTGAGAATTGCATCGACTAATCGTTACCTAATATAGACATAGTACAATAATAATAATAATAATTGGCGATCATTGTACCGATAGTCGTGTCGGGTAATGGCTTAATAGCCAAGAGCCTCGACCAACACCTTAGGAGGCTCTCGTTAGGCGGCTGGATCAAGGGCTTGATTCAGAAAGCGGTACTCCTGGACACGGCTCGTATTGTTAGGAGGTTCCTTTCTCTGGAGCCCTGACCGCCGGTAGCTTGGACCCTATTCCCGATACCGGTGGGACACTATTTTTTATATTTTTAAATGTTTTTTTTAATGTTTTTTTTTAAAGAAATATTTAAAAATATAATTTATAAGTTTAATCTAATGAATAAAGAGAATAATAATAATAATAATCATTTATTTGCAAGAATACGGTACAATAGATGATAAACATTTTTGGTTCCAACATATCCTGCCATACTATGGCGTACAAATATTTATAATGCAATAAACATTAAACATTGTTATATTATTACATAAATAAGTCATATTGAATAAATTGTCTTCATTGAAATTGTATTAATTGACAGTAATCAAATAAATTATGTCATTCATTGTAATTGTATTAGTTAATAATAGTCATATTGAATAAATTATGTCATTATTGGATATGGTATAATAAAGCATCTTTTTATGTGCATATTATGTTACTAGCGACTTATCCTCTAAATATTCTTTAATACTGTAATAATTTTTTTCTAGTAACAGTCTAAATAACACCCTTTTGAACAACGACGATGGCAAATCTTGAATATTATTTGGTAAATGGTTATATATAATAATTGCCATGCAGTAAATATTTCTTTTATATAACATTAATTTTATTTGCGGTAATTTCAATTTATCTTTGTGTCGTACTCTACTATTTGTTTTATAACTGCTTTTTTCGAATAAATTATAATTTTTTTTTACAAACATACATGTTTCGAAGATATAAAGACATGGTAAAGACAATATCTTCAGTTTTTGGAATAGCGGTTTACAGCTATCCAAAAAGTGCGCTCCACACATTGCCCGGATACATTTTTTTTGTCCTTTAAAAACTCTTTCAATATCTACTGAGTTGCCCCAAATTATAAGACCGTACCTCAGTAAAGATGCTACATAAGCATGGTAAGCAACCATTGCGGTGTTTAAGTTAACCGTTTGTCTTACTCTTTTCAGGACATACACAAAGCGATCTATTTTTTTGAGTAATTTATCGATGTGTGGTTTCCAGCTACAGTTTTTATCTACGGTTATACCTAAAAATACACATTCATTAACAGTTTTTAAGAGAGAATTATTATATTGAATATTTAGACTATCTGTGTTTGTGTTACTTGCTTGAAATTGTATTATATTTGTTTTTGACATGTTTATTTTTAAGTTATTTATTTCTAGCCATTTGATTGCCTTGTCTAGTGCTTTCACAATTCGTTTTTCTAAGTCATTTTTATCATTACCTTTAATAATCAAGGTTATGTCATCAGCAAATAGTATACACTCTTCATTAATAGCCTCTGGCAAGTCGTTGATGTATACTAGAAAGAAAAGCGGGGATACAATTCCTCCTTGAGGTGTTCCGAAATTGTTTTGTCTGTATTTAGATCTGAATTGTTTTTGTTCATTTTTGCACATTCTTGTTATTTCTACGCATTGCTGTCGGTCGGTAAGAAAGCTTTTGATCCAATCGTTGGCTTTTCCGCGGACTCCATAGTGAGAAAGTTTAGAGAGTAACGTTTTATGGCAGACGAAGTCAAAGGCTTTTGTCATGTCTAGAAAGACACAGCCTGTTTTAGATTTTTTGTTTAGACTTTCGGTTATTTGTTTAATTAAAGAGAAACATGCTGAAGTAGTGGATCTCCCCTTCCTAAATCCGAACTGTTCTTTTTTAAGGATGTCACAGGATGTCAAAAAGTTCTCTAATTTATTACACATAACTTTCTCGAATACTTTTGATAATATGGGGATCAAAGTGATTGGCCGATAATTACTCATGTCCGACTTTAGACCTTTTTTGTATAAAGGTTTGACAATAGATATTTTCAATCGTTTTGGGAAAACTCCTTCACTCAAGGATAGATTTATTATGTAGCTTAGAGGCGATACTAAACTCACTGCACATATTTTTAACACTTTAGTGTTTATTTCGTCATAACCAGTCGAGTTCGTATTTTTTAAACTGTGAATTATTTTATACACATCTGCTTCATCTATTGGTGTTAAGAAAATGCTTTTGGGATTCTGAGGAATTCTACAATTGGTATTGTGATTACTTTTTTGTGAAATGCCAATCGTATTAGTTAGGGATATGTAGTAGTCATTAAATAGGTCACAAATTTGGTCAGGGTTGTCATAAATTTCACTATTAATTTGTATTGTGTCAATGTCAGAGTAATTTACATTATTGTTAACGTCTTCTTTAATTAAATTCCATGCTGCTTTACTTGCATTTTTTGCTTTGTTGATGTACTGTTGACTATTTATTCGATGTGCATTTTGTATACATCTTTTTAATATTCTAGTATAGACATCATATTTTTTTTTATTCAGTTTTTTGTTATCTTTGCAAAGGCTGTATTTTAGATATAAAATTCGCTTTTTAATACAACATCGCTTAATGTTTTTTGTTAGGCGTCGATTTTTAACTTGTTTATTACTAATTTTAACTTTAATAATGGGGAAGCATAAGTTGTAGAAAAGAACAATTGTATCGTGTAAGCAGTTGAAGGCGTTGTTTGTCGAGTTACATTCGTATACCTCAGAGAATGATAAGCTTGACAGGCAGTCTTTAAATTTTTTTATGTTTTCGTCACTGAGGTCTCTTACAGTTTTAAACCAGAAACTGTGAATGTCCTTAACTTTACTATCCGTTTCTAAGCCAGCTGTCAGTGATTGTGCCGTTTCATGGTCTGAGAGCGCTAAGTAGTGCAGTGCGGACTTAGCGTCATGTATATTGCTAACAATTAAATCTAAACAAGATGTTTTCCTTGTTGGCAGTCTAATGTGATTTTTCAAGTTGTTATTATTTAGAATGGCATTTAGATCGTTGGATATTTTATTTATTTTTAGGACGTCTATATTCCAGTCACCGCATATTATGACTTTTTTCTTAACCTTTTTACACAGTTTATTTGTAAGGAGTTCCAGACTATTCAGAAAGGTCGTAGCATCATGTGTAGGTGTTCTATAGATGCATACTACTATTAGGTTGTGCTTAAAAATTTCAATGGCACAATATTCAAATTGAAGGGGAATGGGGGGGATCGGGTTGATTTCCTTGTATTGTATGTTATTTTTGACTAAGATACATGAACCACCCCGGCGTTGGTTTGGTCGAGAGAAGAATGATGCTATTTTGTAGTTATCAATTCTAAGATTTGATTCAGAACCACTTTTAAGAAAGGTTTCCGTAAGACAAATAATGTCAATGGAACCTAATTCCAGTCTCAAGTCTGTTAATGCTACTTCTACTAACTCTTGTTTATTGAGTACTCCGGCAATATTTTGGTGAATTAATGTAATCGCGGTTTTTTTTTTATGGACGAAAAAACGTATGGTCTAAGTTTGTTACTCTTTTAAAAAAAGTTGTAATTTTTGTTTGTTTTGTTTTTAGGGGTAATGTCTGTGTGTCACCTTGAGAGTGCTGTGTATATGTGTTCGTTGGTTTTATTATAGCTTTTTTATGGTGATTGAGGAACTCTGTACGTAACGTATAGTAAGCTAATATTTCCAATAGGTTGATAGGTGACCCTTACAATATGTTTAAGAGATATAAAGCCCACCCACAAAACAACATTACGTAATTTACACTTTCATAACACGGTGTACACAAAGACAAATAGCATGTGTATGATATGTATCTCACCTGCATGTGCAGTCCAATTAGGCGCTGATCCACGTGGGCGCCTCTTTTGTCTCCCGAGTGGCGCCCCGCCCCTTGTTATCACAAAAATGCTGCATTGTGCACACATGCACATTGTTAGTTGTTTTTTTTTTCTATTTTTACCAATGATCGCTTTTTCCCATGAAATAAAGGAACTATTATAGCCTGATTTTTTATGTTTCCCAATTTTGTTTTCTTACTGTAAAATTTCATTATTTTAACTGTGATTTTAATCTTTATTAAAATTGGATAAATATCATATGTAACTGTTTTCGACAATCTCGGTACAGTCCTTTGGTAGCCATACAAGGTATCGATGCCAATTTAGTAGATGTACTATGTCACCGAATATTTGTAAACTCTGTAATAATCTTGCAATATGGAAGTCTAAGAGAGGGAGTTAGTGGTAGCGTGACGAGTGACGGGACAGAATGGAAGAAAAAAACGTGTTGCACCGACCCCAAATAAAACGGGATAAGGACAGGAATATGATGATGATGGAAGTCTAAGAAATATTTATTTTGTGAATGGATCCTTTCGAAAATCAATAAAACCCAACATGCACCCGGTGAAATCTACAAATATATTTTTTTCATGGCAGAGTAGTTAAAATGCCTCCGGCGCACTTTCTTCCACATACCGACTGTCAAAAGAAAACAAAAACGACCTAGTTACGTGTGCTTGAGCTACGGGATTGATCGAAATAGTTATCATGGCACTGGAATGCAAAGGGCACCTGAAGGAGCACGGATGGGTTTTAGTCAATAAAAGTCTAACACTATTTCTCGCTTAACTCAGAGAGGACATATTCATTTGATGATTTTTAACTAAAAAAAATCCCCGTGAGCCAAAACAGCTTTAAAGCTAGAATTAAAAGGCCGACAGTACGTCGTGCGCTCCAGGAACCTTTAATTTGTAATTTGTCATCATCATCATTATTTCAGCCGAAAGACGTCCACTGTTGGACATAGGCCTCCCCCAAGTGTCGCTACAATGAACAGTACTGTGCGTCTCGCATTCATCGGATTCCTGCAACCCTTACCAGGTCATTGGTCCACCTTGTAGGAGGCCTTCCAACGCTACGTTTCCGGTATGTGGTCGCCATTCTAGGACCTTTCGGCCCCAACGGCCATCCGTAATTTAATCATCATATCATTTCTTCTGTAATTTGAACTTCGTCGTAATATGAAACATTAGCTGTTGTGCTGTAACTATAAGTGTAGCATTAAGGGTGTTTTTAATATCGTGTGGATTTCATCCCTTACCGTTAGGGATTTTGGTTTTAGGTCTCGCTACTGTCTGTTCTATGATATTATTTTTACCCGACTGCGCCTGAAGGAGGGTTATGTTTTTCGAGAGTATGTATGCATGTATGTATGTATGTATAATTGTTTGGCACGCTCTGCAGCCTGAACGGCTCGATGGATTTTAGCTTGAGAGGTGTCGTTAGATTCGTATTTACTGTGAGAGTGACACTGGGTATATCAAAATAAAAAAAACAAAATGGCGGATTTTTGGCTCCAAATTCAAATATTTGGCACGCTCTGCGGCCTGAACGGCTCGATGGATTTTAGTTTGCGAGGTGTCGTTAGATTTGTAATTATTGTGAAAGTGATATCGTAAAAAAATTAAATAAAAAAAGTAAAAAATAAAAAATGGTAATTTAAAAAACTAAAAAACCCGACTGCTTTTCTGAGCATTCATGAAAAAGCCCTAAAACAAGAAAGTCGTTGTAGCAGTCGGGACCCATTCTAGAAAGTCAGCCGTCTAGTCAGTAGATGTAATGGGTCCCGACTGCTACAACGACTTTCTTGTTTTAGGGCTTTTTCATGAATGCTCAGAAAAGCAGTCGGGTTTTTTAGTTTTTTAAATTACCATTTTTTATTCATTTACGTTATTTTTCTCTTATAATTTTGTAATAATATATTTTAATACTAATAGTAGATTTCGCCTTGGTCGCAATGATAAACTTTCTCCACTTAAGTTTATTATTGCGACCAAGGCGAAATTCATACAAGCTGTAGGCGAGGGCGTTAAGGAGCCGAGAGCTAACGACGTTTTTCAATACACTTACGAAGATATAAATAAAAAGGGATTCACGCGCTACTCGTGGGGATCGTTTAGCGCCCAGCCTGATACGATAAATTGTGGCGGGGGCAAACGCGTGCACTTTTTCGCACTAGTGCGAAAAACAGAAAATCGCATACTTAAAAGCAGTAGAGATAAGAGCGGATTTTCTAGTATTAAAAAAGATATTGCTAAATGAGCTACATTTTCTATTTTAATACATTTCACCAGTAAGGTCGACATAAGGTCGACATTCATTATTCAGAGGGTCTGCATTCATTTTCCGCTGACGTCTTTCTAATTAGACAAATTCTTGAGAGTTGTTTAATAATGAGATTGGCTTACAAATCGGCTTTCCCTAACAAGACGTAGCTTTCTCGTCTCCTGAACTCGTCTAATTATGTTGTCTCTCTTGGATGATAAAATGTAAATAATCAAACAACAAACTTCCCTTTTTAACGCTTACTAATTAAACGTCGCGACGAATAAATTGAAGGAAGAATATCACTTTTATGTAAATAGTAACTTTGGCTTGCGCACCGCAGATTAAAATACTTATACAAAGTTTTGGCGCCCTGACGCTGTCGGAGTATTTTCGTTTCAGTACATTAGTGTTAAAGTTTAATATTTACCGAGTATTCTTTGTCTTCACCACACTGTTTCTTAGCCAAGTATTCTTTTGGTATAAATACGTGATACCTACTTGTCGTACCTATTACGGTGCCGATGTATTCGTGTAACATTCTTCTGCTTTACATATTGCTGGTTAAAGTGGATAAGCACGATAAATCATTCCATTGTTATTTCTTCTAACTATTCGATAAGCTTTCGAGTTATTTATGGTTTTTTTTCATACAATATTGGCAGAGGTGAAAAATTTGGTAATAAATACGGTTCTCTATAAATATTTCATAAATTGAACAAGCGTTAAATGGTATTAGCGCCGATAAACTTTCAAAATAAAACAATTAAATGTATTTTTTTTTTTAATGATATAAATTAGTTATTTACTGCGATCCCAAAAGAAAACTGATGGTAAGCAGTGATACAATACCCCAAATAGGGAACAAGCCAGGGGATTGATTGAAGCAGTGATGCAATTGTTGATTATGAATCGCTCTAGTTTATTAAGAGCCTATTCACTCTAGACTATGTAGGTGTCTTCAGACACTTAAATTATAATCGGATGGGAAGACCGCTGCAAGCAAATTATTCCGGTCCTTCGCTGTACGCGATATACTTAAACGTAGGTAGTCCAATATCACGCCATCAAAAAAAAAATATTACGAAAATAAAATTGCAGTTTCTATTTTCAATAAAAGTTCAGCACATTTATGTTCTCTTGAAAACTGCAACAAGTACAGTCCGTCGAATTGTAGCAATTTTCTAGTACAAATTGACGCACTACAAACCGATTGGAACACTTTATACAAGGGGATGACGTCATAATGTTGTATATAGAGGGAATAGACAACAGCTGTGGTGTCGACGTCAAGTGAATCAGTGAGTGAACGGAAAATCGTGAGGCTGCAGTGAACTATAGAGAGGCGGACTCATTCTTAGCAGTGGTTATTTTGCATTGAAATTATGTTTTGATCTTATGCAGTTGTATTCATTGACAATTGCTGTGACAATTTCCGTTCACGACTGTCCTCGTCTTCGGGTTGATTTTATTACGAAATTATTTCAATATATGTGTAGCGGAGAGCAGTGGTGGCCAGTAGTAATGGACCCAGAGTTGTACGGTCAAATCCAGGCCTAACTAAGGCTTTACTTTATATAATTTATTTTATCACCACTGGTCTAAAAAAGGACGAAAGAAAACATCGTGATTAAACTGGCATGACCTAGAACCAAAAATTCAAAGACATGTGACATCTACCAATCCGCACTGGGCCTCTGTGGTGGATAATGGCGCATTCCCTAGAGAAAATACCAGGGTCCCAGCAGTGGGAATGTTGGGTATAAGGCTGATTATGTTTATAGGTATATTTGTTGATTTTGATTATGTCTATGTGTATCTATGTATGCATAAATGTCTTGTCACACTCACACGCACCGCTGCTAGTGAAAATACTAACCTTGACAGTCAAACCAATTGCAAAGCTGGCCAAGATAGCTACTGCCAACAGCTTCACCCGGGTAATAGTAGACCATTATCCATAGGGAACATACTCTGGGATAAGAATAAAGTATCGTTTATGCTATTCCAGAACATGGTCTACCCGTGTACCAAATTTCATCAAACTCCGTTCAGCAGTTTGAGCATGAAGAAGTAACAAACATACACACTCACATATAAACTTCCGCCTTAATATAATATTATATATTATATTATTATTAGTGTGATTAAAACATAAATTAAAATACCAAACCGCCTTTTAACATTACAAATTCACACATTAATTACCATCATAAGTCGCCGTAATCTATCAATTTACCAACGCAGCTTCGCGCTTAGAAAGAGGCTTACACAAGTAATCTCCTACTTGTAAGTTTAAATTAAAGTGTTTGAGAAGGAAACGCTAACTGAATTCCATTTTCCGCCGATAGGTGTCGCCGTGTCGTAATTTCTCAAACCGCATCGATGGAAGAGGAAATTGCCCGAGATCGACAGCGCCATATAACCTGTATATATTGTTACAGGCGCCGCCGGGGTGAACTTTGAAAGTTAGACGAGTGCTGGTAAATCAAATTTCTGAGGTGAAGGCGAGATCTGTCTGAACGGTTCGACATTATTTTCAGGTCATTGACGTTGGAACTGAAGCCGTGTGATACAAGAGTTTGTTACATACATAAATCGGTAATTATTTTAGCAATAAGTAATATAGTATAGCATAACATAGCATCAGCCTTATAATGTTCCCACTACTGGGACTCAGGCCTCCTCTCTAGAAGAGTGAATGGGCCGTAATCCACCACGCGGGCCCAGTGCGGGTTGGTGGTTGTCACATGTCTTCGATTTTTTGGTTCTAGGACATGCCAGTTTCCTTACGATGTTTTTCTTCACCATTTTGAGAGCAGTGGTGATGAAATAAATTACACAAAGTAATGGGGTTTTTAAGTCAAGCGTGAATAGGTTACTTCTAGGCAAGCGTGCTCCATCATCGGCCATATCATCGCTTACCATCAGGTGAGATAGTGGTCAAACGCGTGCCTAAGTATAATTAAAAAAAAATATTGTTTAAGTGTGTGTTTGTTATACCATCACGTTCAAACAGTTGAAAGAACTCGCAGAAACTTATGGCATATGAGAAGACCATGTCCTAGAATAGGACACTGTGTACTTACTACTATATTAAATTTATTCCGGTAGAATGTTCCTTTGAGATAATTTTCGATATTCATGCGGGGGATGCCGCTGGCACAATCTAGTTGAAAATTATTGTTCAACATAAACTTTTCAACAAAGTTTTAATTACTCGTAGATCATGTCTTCGTAAGTTTCTACATTGTACCAAAATAGGTCTTCTAACATTGCTTCACTGTATACACCCCTATTTTTTAATTAGTGCACAAAAAAGTGGGGCTCAATCAGTACCCGTTACTGATCATATTTGTGTAGTCAAAAGTAAAAAACGAAATTTCCAAATTGACCACGTTAATTTTTCATTATTGGTAAATTCATAATTGAATCATCATTCATAACAACTACTACTAGAAAATACTAAGTGCAGTGTTTTTCCATTTTTATTGACCTTTTGTCATTCATAAAAAATAACTTGTACAATGTGTCCACAAATTGAGTGAGATTTTGGGATATAAACAAACGCTCATAACTTTGCTATTTATGAATATTATTTATTGAGACTTTACTTAATATTAATGTACGTCTCATATCCTTTCATTTGTTTAATATCCCACTTGGCCATATTTGCAAACATTCAGTAGTTTATTCCCGTTTACAGCCCCCATTACCAGTAAATGGCTGTATTATATTTAGTTAACTATTGCTAGAAAACCTGCTCTCAAATAAATAAAACTATATCGGAATCGGTACACCCGACACCGAGTTAGACAGACACCCACACATAGTTTTCAAACTCTTCGTCCATCCCTCTCTTTTCGTCGAGGGTTAAACACGCCATATATAGTGCGCGGTAAATAAGTTGAACCATTTACGCGCATCCCCCACTTCGGTTGAGGCCCGGAAATCGGTTTTAATCCTTGTCACACAAGTTGAATCATCATAACAGTCGAACCTAAATGCGCAGTAACCGATTTTCGAGTCTCAATCGAAGGAGCTGCATGTAACCATAGCAAATGGTTTAACTAACAATGATAACCTTCAAAAACCCACACCAACTCCCATATTTGTGTTTAATATAAAAAAGTTAAACCGTTCAGTATTCGCCGGAATGCGACGACACTTCCCGTGTGGAACTGAGCCAACCGTCTGCCAGGAGAAAAAAATGTATGAAGTACATCTTGGCCTGACTGACATAGACAGCCGGCTCACCTTTAAACTGGATGAGGTCATTGACCGATGTTCACTCAGTAGTTAAACGTTTTATTTGAAAAATCTCTAGACATTTGACTTTTTCTCGGAAAATGGAACAGGGAAAATCTTATGCTGGTATTTTCTTGTATCTTTATTTTTATGGGTTTTTTTTTTTTTGTGAAGTGTAGGACTTTTTTTCTGCCTTTTAATATAATACTAGCGACCTTCCCCAGTTACAAACCTTCGGAATTCTAGGTTTTTCTCAATTATATCACGCATGAATTATACATTTATACCTTTTTCAAGAACCATTTTGAGTATTATTGAAAACTGTATGAAAGTCCGTTTAATAGGTACATTTTTTAATTTATCACTTTCGTACAAACAGACACGTTGGGGGACTTATTAAATATTTTCTTGCCTGATATGTTTCTAGCACGGTGATAATAGTTTGGTACGGTGTAGTGAACCGACTCCTTTATTAGACACAGGAAATTCTGACTAGTTTTGCTAAGGGGTATCGTAAAATCCAGTTTCTGGGTTGTGGAGGTCAGATCGACAGTCACTTCATAGAAAATTGATTTTCATCCGCATCCGATTAGACTGGAAGCCATTCTCAACATAGACTTGGAAAAAGCTAGGCAGCTTTAATCATATAAAACGCTTTGGCCTGAATAACTGACGGATCAACGCACGTAAGGCCGTGTTTACAGAGACGCGACGCGTTGCGCGGCGCGTTGGGCGTTTCGTCGTACATTACAGCAGCGGCCAGCGTCATCGCTCGCGCAAACACAAACATATGGCAATGTACGACGGACCGCCCGACGCGCCGCGCAACGCACCGCGTCTCCGTAATCGAGCACTGAAGAACAGAAACTTGGGATGTGGGCGAGTGCTAAGAGAGGATTTTCAAAATTTAACCACTATAAATTAAAAAACGGTACCAATCAAAAAAAAAAAAAAAACGTCCACAATCAAAATTTTGTTATGCATAAGCTGCTTGCATACTTTTGTATCAGCTACAACCATATTTCGCCCGAGCCTAAGTCATCGACGGTGCGGGTGCGTAGTGTTCTACACGCACCTCAAACTGATAGCAAAACCGTAGAGGCCCAGCAGGGCCGAAGCCTACTGGGGCCATGGGTCGACTTCTGAAAGGGAAACCCATGGAGCTAAAACTATGTACAACGTGGGCAACTAATGGAACATAGTTGAGGTTTTAGACAATAAAAGCTTGCACTCCCTCTCGATCCGCTCTAGTTCGGATGAAGTCATAAGATGATTTCCCAAAAAACATGTGTATTCCTTTAGAGCGGTTACACACTACGTCCGATCCGAATCCGATCTGTCAATAGCCCGCTCGTATCTCACCGCTTTTAGGCACGCAATTGACAGTTTTCCGCACTAGTGCAGTAAAGTGCACATGCTCGCTCCTGCAACAATTGTGCTATAATGAAATAGGTCTACAGCTACGAAAATATGATCCTTAATATACTTTCACGGGTTCGGATCGAACATAGTGCGAAACCGCTCTTAATCTAATAAAACAAAACGACCTCTCGTGACGCCAGACCAAATTAAGGTCAACAGAAAAACTATGAGCAAGAAGTGAAAATTATAAGCAAAAAACACCGCACATAAATCTTATTGTCTTACAATATTATATCTAACTGCGAACTATTTTCGTAGGACAAATTGTGGCACTATTTTATTTATTATTTTTTCGTCCATTTTGGGTTACGAGGCGAGTCTTATTTGAGCCTGTAGGTACTACGAATATTAGAACTGTGATCTGCTAAACGCGTTTTATATAATAGGTTATATTAGACTAGTGGGCCAAACTATTTTTGACTAGGAAACAATTTGTTTTTTTTTTTATGTAAGCAGTTCCGAAGAAAATTTATATAAGTAACATTACAAAAAACAACTGGCTGCTGATAGCGACTACAATCGCGTAAAAGTAGAAACTTATCCCAAGGGAAAATACTCCCGAGCAAAACAATCTCGGGAACCCTATATCCTCCCGGGCATGGTCTACCCGTGTACCAAATTTCATAGAAATCCGCCTTGAACACACACTCACAAACTTTCACCATTATTAAAGTGATGTTATATCATAAAACTTGGAGTAATTCTAGACTCCTATCCTTTAAAATAGAAAAGTAACAACCATTGTGATCCTAACATTTTTGAAAGAAAGTTAAAATCAGCTGACATCTTTGTAACATTTTAGTTGCACTACTTGTTTTTAAACGTACCAGACCATATTTTGGCTCTCACTATCCATCAGTTGTCAGCAGTCTACAGCTTAGGAATCACTGACGTAAATCAAATGAATATAGAACCAGTAGTAGCAGGAGCAAGAGCTATTTTTCTTTGATATTTCATGATACTTGCGTTAAGAATCGAGTCGTCGGGCCATAAATGTCAATAACAGGTAACAGTAAAAATGTATGCAACACCTTGCGACTTGTCAATACTTTGCTACCTGCACATTAAGTTCCATAAGTGAGAGCGAGACCGACTAATAACAGTGATTTATGGCCCGACAACTCAGTTCTTCACGCGAGTACTTTAGTAGTATGGATAGAATTGATCTGTGGGATTGATCAACGAAGGCAAATATGTTGCATCCCCATTTATAATATTGGATCTATGAAATTGAAAAATACACACTTTGAAAATAAAGCACACTTTTAATATTATAGAAAAAAGAAAACCCAAAGAAACAACTAAATAAATAATTTTAAAATGGGAATAGTATGCCTTAAATATAAAGTTTATTTGAGCTAAGACAATCTGAAGATATTAAAGCTCGAATTATGCAGTAGATACTGTTGAAACTTTAAAAACAGGCGATATTATTTTCATCTTTATATAACTTTCGTCTTTTGCAAAGTTCGTGGTAGGGAAGCAATCTCTAACCTTCCAATATCAATCACTAAAGCTACGTTTAGGTACACGAATACTAGTTTGCTAAGAGCTATGGCCATCACAATCATCCTAAGATGGCTTTAGACTCGGCTCTCACTTACACAAACCACACCGTATTTTTAGTGTCAGATTGACAAGTAAAAAGAAAAAAATTCGTTGCGTTTTGTTCGTGCCCCAAAAACCGTTTGGAACGCTTCGTTATTTTGACAGTTCTATCAGTGGGTTATATGGTAAAATATCAACTTCCTCCTCGAACTGACGTAGACATTGACTGTATTCCTTTGATGTCTTTGAAGGAAGAATCGCTGATAAAATGGTTAGCCGAGAAAATAATTTCAAAGAGGTTATTATTGAAATCGATAATAGAGGGAAAATTGGGAAGTATCACAATCTTAGAAAGGATCTTTATTATTTGACGAAAATACTATATATTTCTATGATTATGTCGGCACAGTAGAGAATTAAGTAATAAGATAATGTGTGTAAACCTATACATAGGACATATAGTTTTCTATAAAGTGGTTCAGGTTAAGAACGAACTTTATAACAAATTGGTAGTGAATTAATAAATTATTTACTATGAAAACTTTTAACAACCTCTAAGAGATCTGCAAAGGGACATGGCCAATTAGTGCCGATACCTCCCAGTACTGCGGTATTATTCGAAAGAGGATCCGTCACCTGGAACGCAAAGGGGCAACAGTGATATACATATGATATTTATCAGTAAAACTAACACAACCTCGCTTTAATAAGAGCGGGATTAAAATGATGAGTTCCCACCAAAAATAAGTAAACAAAACACAAACAATAATTATAGTAAAATAAATCCTCGATTCAGCCCAAAAGCATAAACTTCCATTAAAAAGCCTACCTCAACATAAGCGCAGAGATGTTTAAAATATGAAGAAGCAAGATTTATGAATCTCGCTTCAAGATTCAAGGTGTGCATTACGCTTGCAAGGCATCTTATATTCGTTTAATCAAAACACCCGCCGACTTCCACGGCCGCCATATTAAAGTCTTTGAAAGGAGCGACTCAGGTAATATGAATGGGGATTAACTGTAGTGTGGCTTTCGAACCACCAAACGAGCTGTGGCTTTTGAAATTCGTTTAACAATGTTGGTAACTAAATAACTTGAGGACTCGTTGCTATGGGAACTGTTAACGTGTCTTGTGCGGTGGATGAAATTAATTCACAAGGAATAATTTGCACATCGAGCGTTCCTTGAGAGGCATTTGTCTTAGTTTTCATAGGGAAGCGATGGGATTCCTTAAATAATTCCGTGATGATAAATAAAAGCGAAAGTCTAACAGCGTAAAAGTTGAAAATTATTATCAGGGAACATACTCCCACGTTAAAAAGTATTCGATATGTTTTATTCCAAGACATAATTATGCTACCCGTGGGCAACATTAAATATAAAATTCCTTTAGCAGTTTCAGCGTAAAGGAATAAAAAACATACAAAATATACATTCACTCACAAACTTTCGCCTTTATAATATTAATGTGATTCAATATATATATTTTTTTTTAAATCTCTCAGATTGTTCGTAAAATCGTTATTTCGAAAATCTCTTTGTTCGAGTTGTATCTACTTAACAGGACAAAATAAAAATTAAAAAAAAAAAAAACTTTTGGGTCTTATTGAAGTTGTTTATACGAGTAGATATTGATTACTTTTGATTATATAATCTGAACTTTTTGTTGTGAGAGTAAATAAACCATTTAGATACTTTAACGTCGCTGTTTGATGTAATATCATATTCGCATAAATCATGAATTCAAGAACAACAGCAAAATCTAACTTTAAGTTTCCAATTTATTGTTGTTTGTGAAACGAAGAAAGGCTGCTGGTTCTGATTTCTCAAAAGTTTTACTTAGGTAACAGAATTATTTATTTAATTAAATTACCTAAACATGTGATGTTTAATTTATTCAATGTTATGACATGATAAAACAGAGATTATCTCTGTAGAGATCGCCGTGCAGAAATCTCTCCATCTTTTCCTTTTTGTAAGCCACTCGAGCTCAAGTCCCTCTTGTATCTACGGATACCTCATCAATGATACTTTGAACACAACTGGACTCAAGACCTCCCGCCAGAGGTCCAATCACATTTCTGCTTCAAGTATTTTCTGCCCTCAACAACTTATGTTTGTCGTCCCAAATTACAATTGTTAAGAAACAATTTGTCAGAAATTAAGTTTCATTCTCGTTTAATTCATCTTCGATAGTTTGGAAAATTAATTTAACCTTCATAACAAGCCTTGGTTCTGAAGCCTCGTCTGAATTAATTAAAATCTTTAGCAAATGATTTACAATTTTCTGAAGACGGTAAGCGGGCCATTCATATAATGAGGCAAGTTCAAATGTATAGCTATTACGTAAAGAACGAACAACTTAAGTGAGCTGCATTTGCAAAGTTAGAGTTCAGAGTGAATGCATTTACTTTTAATTTATAGGCTTAAAAGTAGAAAATAGTCCCCAAGGAAAATACTTCCTGGATAAAAAAGATTCTATGTGATGTTCAATGACATGGTTAGCCCATGTGTTAAACTTCATGGAAATAAATTCAGCTGTTTGAAAGTAAAGAAATAACAAACATACACACCACTCAGAAACTTTCGCCTAAATTTTAGTATATTGGACGTGACGGGAGATCGTATATGCTACTTAGTAAATATGTAGCAGTAGTAAGTTTAGAACAAACAAAAAGAAAATCATAACCATTAAAACTTTTGCTCATCTTTGTAGTTTAATCATTGCATTGTAATGACAACTCAACCAAAGTAATTAAAAGCCCTAATCGGGACCAAACAAGAGCAACAAAAACACAGATCCAAAAACTATTTATATGCCCGTCCGATAGGATGATTGCGATTTATAATGGCCAGACGAGCCCTATCCAGTCATTCCCGTTTTAGTTCTCACCAACTACTTAGCTACGCAACTCCTTCCTATACTCTCCTTGCTATACTATCCACGTTTTTATTCCATCTTTCTTTTAAAACAGGCTTACAGGGATTGAAGATACTGAACGTTGGATATTGGATAGAATCGAGCAACCGGAGTGGCGTTACGGACGGACCGAATGAATGTTAAAGACTCGGGTTGATACTATAAAAGGCTTATTTGATTTGGATCCAATCTCGTCTACATTGTTCTCGTTTTCTTGTGATTCGTATAAATGAGCAGGGTTTTTTTCACGTATCTTAAAAGCTACGAGTACGAAACCTCTTCAAGATTTTTAGTTTAACAACATTTTAAAATTAATTTCGTTTACTTTCAACAAGGACATACACGTCTGTGTCCTTCAGGGAATGAAAGGCACGAACGTTAAACAAAATTAAACGAATAATACAGCTCGTAGGGTGCAGAATTTCTGACAGTACTAATTAAAATCGTACAGCATACCGTGAATGGGTGGCGTGCGTCCGCGTCGAGTGTTCGCGCGCGACTTGCCACCAAGTTTTATTTGCCCAATATGAAATTCGAATTTTAAATGCAATTCATTCTAAAATTGTTTTTTCAGTGAAAAATAGAACGCGGGAAACTGGCTGAATATAAATATTAGGGAAATAGGTAAAGGTTGTTGTTTGCTGTGAAAATATTGGTGCTTTGTATAACCAATTATTTTATTTTCTTGTACTGTTTTTGAATACATGGAAAACATATTTAAATAAAGTGTGATTCTTGCCTAGGCTATAACTGTAACCAAACACGACTATATTTAGAAAATAACTGCAAACTTCCTTGTAATTTCTAAGAATACACAGACTTTATGAGGAAGCTCTTACCTTAAAGGAAATTAAAGTAGCAGCAATTTATTTACAAGGCTGCTTTTTCATTAAAGGGACGTTCAAGAAAAGTGGACGAAAGCAAATATCAACGTTGCACTGGGATATTGCCAATCACACTGACCTATGAGATACGCTACTGAAGTACTTCTAATTTGAAAAAAAAAGTCATACATGAAGCATTTAAGTAGAGAGGAGTTGCTAAGGTGAATGTCAAGGAAATGTAACTTTGTACACTGCGAACACGTTCTTCCTTTGTTAGTCACCAATACCTCAGTAATGGAGCTATATTATGCACACATATTCGAACGGAGGATCAAAGTATACCATCCATCCGCATTAACTACTCTAACCTACATACATGAAATATTAACAACAGTAATTAATAAGCTAGGCGAGGACAACACACCGGATTATGTGTACGTACCTACACAATGTAGCACTAATTGAAAACTTTTCACGGTGTTGTGCAACGTTCGTTATTTTTGTGACATTTCAATTTCATGCCGTCGATACAGAAAAAAAGTATCTCATTGAACACATCAAAAAGAGCGTAGCCCGAAAAAAGAAAATTAAATGTTAATTAGCTGTCACAAACTTTGACTCCAATGAAGCCTGGCACGATGAGAAAAGCCGTCATAATACTTCTATAAAGAGCAGTGCCAATATTAAGAAATGCTCACCTTTTTGTAGCCGCCGAGTCGCAACGCCCTCTGCAGGCGCGCGGCCCGCGATGTCGACAGGTACACTATCGGCACCGCCTCTCCCGCTTCCAACTCGATATCGAAGTCGTTAACTGCCTCACAAAACTTATAATCCTCAAAGTTTTTTGCCTCACTCTTCATTAGTTCGTCACTGTCCCCGTCGTTACTTATCTCCTCTTTTAAAACTTCGCTGGCCGGGATGAAAAGAGGGTTTTCGTAACAACGATTAAGAAGTTTAGGAGCTTCGTTTAAGATGCCTATTTGTTCAGAAATCCGCTTTTTGATTTCGTTAGCTGATTTGGGCTCGTTGTCCTCTTCTGGGTAAGTTATTAGATAATTGTCGGTGGCCGGGCACTGGTCGTCGCACAATTCTTCAATCACTACGGCCGGCCTGTTCGCCGAAGACGCGGAAGAGTATGCACTCCACTTCAACCCGTTGCTAAGACGACCGCACTCCATTGTTCTCAGAGTTACATATGTTTGCACTAATTGAATAACTTTTTTATTAGTCGACGGAGATAAATATGTTTGTTTAACTTTCAGTGTGACAGAAAGTAGAATAATGTATTGCGTCTATCGACGAGTGGGCGTACTAAGTATCTGATTTCAATCTGCAATCATCTGACCGCTGCACGCAGGCACGTGACGCTCGTGAAAATGAGCCTTGTGGCGCTAAGCAAAAACGTTATTTTTGGAAGCTCCGCATTCGTACGAATAAAGCAATGTAAACATGTTTTTAACAGAGGCGAGGAAATTTAGAAATTCAGTATGTACGAAAAATAACGTTATATTTTAAGGTCGCATTTTGCACACGTATATCAGGCGCAAAGTATATATTGTGTACGTTGCTCATTGCTTTTTTTCAGTTTAAGTAAAGAAAACAAAATGAAATGTTTTGACATTTTAAAACGGGTATCAAATTGTAGCGGGCCTGTCCGCAGGTGGTGAAAGGTGGGTGATAAGGGTCACCGAGGCAGCTGAGCGCATGCTTCTACCTCTCATCTCACAGAAGCTGTGTTCAGCGTTATGGAAATATTTCATATTTAATTTTACCCTGCCGTTAGCATTATTTGTTTATTTTGAAACTGTGTTGTTGACGTTACACGTGTTAGTCTTTTCTTACGACCCGTCTGCCGTAAAAAGGTGAAATATAACTAAGATGAATGTACCAATTCTGTTTATACCATTAGTTTGCGAAAATGTTAGGAGTTGATTTTCAAAGCAAGTCATGTACGAAGCACGAACGAATTTGTGCCCGTTGCCATTTATGAAGGCGTCTGAAATAAATCAGACGCAGTCCAGACGGGACAACCAAAAACGTAAATGTCATGCAACAAAACTATGGTCGGTACTGTCGGTAGTCGGTACGGTGTCATCGCTCCCTGCCATCTATTTAGAAGCTTCTACATGCACTAAAAGAGGGATATCATCACTTATAGTCTGTTCGCTGGAACTATTTAATAGAATGTCTGTCGGTGCAGCGCGAGGAGAATGCTTGGCGCTCGCTGCGACCGTTGCCTCGGTATATCAAACGTCCTGTGGATATAGCGCCAGCTATTGCCGACCTTTAGCATTTTATTTTACTTTTCAGTGAATTTCTCTCCCGGTATTTGAATTTTTAGCTTTAATAAACTAATATAAAATAGCTTTTAAAATATCTTCATCAACCATGAAATTATCAAGCTTTAAAGCTGCTAATAAGAAAGAGAATTCCGACGTGCTTTTTGACGTCAAAGGACATCACATTTAATAAAGCTGCCATAGAAATTGTCGAATATTTATATGAAATTGTTATATTTCCTTTTTTGCCAGTTTTAAATTATGTTCACCACTAATATTATATTTTTGTTTATGTATTCATAAACTGGATAGAGAACAAATATTTTTTCATGCATATTCCCTATTAAAAGCTTCCTTCTTCGGGCTTCAAAATAAAACCGACCAGTACCTTAGTTTGAAAATAAATATACCTACCTACTATCTATTTTAATTCCTGACTGCCTGACTGTTGAAAATATCCTGGTGATAGATACATTTATTGCCTCAACTCCTTCGGCTTTAAGACCTAAATACATGTAAAATGACGATCAAAAAGATTAGATAAATCATGTAGAACGTCTTATTTATGGACTAAACTTAATTAAATTCAGACATTGAAGAGTAGTCCTAATAAATATTCATTTACTACTAGTAATTTGTTCGATATTATTAATGCTGTATGTATCCCGGTTTACTGATACTGCATTCTAATTTTAATTAAATATTACTCTTGTACTAAGAATTATCTTATATACATTTTTTCCAATACTTATTTTTAGGTAATAATTACGCGAAATATCGGGGAATAGTTTTATTAATTAAACTTGCTATAGTCCTACAAGAAGTTGGAAAAATAATATATTAAAATGTTTTACTTTTGACTGGGTTTATATAGTACCTATGTATTTGTTTTCATCTGAATGAAGACAATGCTTAATTATTATTTGTCCACGTTAAACTAGACAATTCACTTACTTTTCGAGGACATTATCTACCCGTGTACTAAGCTTCTTCTAAATTCGATCAACCATTCGAGCGTGAAGAACTAACAAACATACACAGTCACAAACTTTCGTCACTATTATATTAGTGTGATTATGTAGCATATGTAAAGGCAGAATAACAAACATAATAAACTTCCACAAATCATTACATCCTGTCAAAGTTCACAACAAATGTAATTTCAAAACATTACCATACATAATTAGACCACAAAGTGTAACAACTGATGACAATATCTGATTATGTTCTAGAATGTTGTTTAGTAAATATTGCCAATGTAACGGTTAGCTGAAAACAAGCCCGAATCATTGTTATTGGCCAACATAACAACGCCAACTGTTAGACAATATTATGATTAACTAACTTTCGTCAACAGCTTCGCCCGTGTGATTTTTTAAATTATTCCCTATTCCCACGATAAAAAGTATTTTATGTGATATTCCACGACATGCTCTACCTTTGTGTGAAATTTCATTAAAATCTGTTTTGGTTGTTTAAACGTAGTAGAAGACGTAAAAGTTGCAACAAACATATCTACATACAAATTTTCTCCTTTACATATTAGAATTACGAATAATCAGATGCTTTCTGTTCATGTCATGTGTACTAAAACATTGATGTAGAATAGTTGTTAATAATTTGCAAATTAAATGCAATGAAAAAAAAAATATACAAGTGAGTTCATAAATATCTAAATTGTTTTTATAAATAAAGACGACTTACAGAGTTACCAAAAACAACTGAAAAACTTTTCCTGAAAAAAGATAATCAATTCCCTTGACTTTTAAAAATATGTTTGTTTTGATTCTAACTCATAAAAGCTTTAAAACTTTTTAAAGTAATTTCGTTTTGCTTTCCTCCAGGGAGAAACACTTTGCACAATAAGGGCTCTCAGGAAAAAGCGCTCCGAAGATTTTTTTTTTAAAGAAATGCTAATTTATTAAAGCAGAAAATACAGCATTTGAAAAAAAATTAGATTGATTACAAATAAAATCCTTGTTTCACATACAGATAAATGCTTTGATGACCGGTTAACGAACACAATTTTGAAGGAAACCACTCTTGCCAATTTTCACGAACCCATTCTGCCGCACATATCAAAATAAATTATCAAAAAAATTATATCTACTTGATTATGATCTACGGATGAACTTGTCACATTCGTTTCAAATATGTCCTAACTATGATATTTATTTTGTTGAATGATAGTTTCCGATTCAAACGTCAACGGACCGCGAGTCGGCGCACGCGCCGCGCGGGATGAATCGAGACTGAACGTTCTAATTTTGAAATGAAGTGGGTTTAATAACATTGCGTATTTTCCCGTTTTCTCCCGGTGACATCCGCGATGACTCATTGATCCCAGTTTTTGCGTCCGAAGATTATTAAAACAATTTTTCTTGGCGCTTATTTAAATTTTGTCGATTTTCGATTTGGCAACGTAACAATGGCTACGATCTAATGACGGTTCTATAAAGATTGGTTGCTGGGTAACTTTTACTTTCAGTTTTTTTTTCTTGAATTTAAACTTTATTTGAAAGATTGCCATTTTTTATGCATGCACCATTTACACATGAATGAGTTGTCTCGCCTACGCTTTTTTTGGAGGTTAAACACATAATACGTTTTTTATTTGGCAACAAATAGAGTGACAAATTATATGAGGACGCTTTTAAGTAAAACTGTATGACTTTGTTGTCATATTTGTCATTCAGTAAAATGAAACCGGAATTAGAGTTGGACCTGCAAACTTGGGGTTCCGTAGCCTGCTTGCATTGAAAAATGAAAAAGTAACATTACCTGATGAAGTATTAGCATTAAGGACAAACTAAACTCTATCTTACTAGTTGACAAAATATATATTCATTTATATGATATGCATACGTCACTGCCAATTCTCCAACTATACCTAAATGCCCAGCCTGCTAACTGCAGGCAGGCAGGGTCGAAGCCTGCTGGGGTCAAGGGCCCTTTTCTGAGAGGAAGGCTCAGCCCCGGCACTATAGGCAACGAAGGAACGGGGTAGGTTTTTAGTCAGTAAGAGTCTGACACTACTTCCCGCTCCGCCCACGGGCGGGATTTGTCATTGGATGATTTTACCTACCATAAAAAAAAACTATACCTAAATGTAAGTAAGTTCGTAAATCGCAAAAAAATAATATGTAGGTATAGGTATGGTGAAATCAACAAATTTTGAACTATGTATATCTTTTATGATTCTAGGTCAACAAAATGAACCATATAAGTTTTGATTCCCTTGCGACTATCAAAATATACGGCATTAACGAACGTATCTTTTGATTGCGTTGCCTTAGAAGTTTGATTTTTCACAGTTCCAAGGAACTTGAATGAGAATTTTATATTAATTTAAACTTGATACCTCTTTGTGTTTCAACATCGAAATATAGTATCAAGTCTAAGGATTCCTTTAGATGAAAACCTAAAAACTAAAATTCTTTCACGAATCTGGGAAACTGAATATTGAATTTAAATATAATCTATATCCTAAATATTGTTTTATACAAATCCTTTCTCTCCGGCAATATCTTATTAAAAAAGTAATAAATGAATCTAACACCAACAAAGTCCAGTACAATACCGTATAACATTTCATATATCAGTTTCACTAAACACTTTCAATCTCAAATTTCAGTCCATTATTTTATAAGAACCTAAACGAAGTCTACTAATTATTTAAATCTAGACTTCATTTCGTGCAAGTAACCCAAAAAACGCGACCTTCAAACGATCTTCCTGACTTTTCCATCCTCATAAAACAGGCAGACAACCTTGGACATAGACATTGTTTTTGTTTATTTAACCGCACTATGATGTAGACTGATCTGCGTGAATTTTATTTTATTAGCTAGTAACCGCGACCTTGCGTCGTCCGTCGTCTTGATCCCGTGCCAGGACTACATTTGCACCGAATGAAAATATTGCAGATATCTCTAGCAAAACTTCGAGTAGGTACCCGATATCAAACATTCAGGAGCTCTTCTCCTCTGAAATATTACACGTCTACATCACCGACAGGGCTTTTTGATCGGCAAACGAAATGATAACATGGCTCACAATGTACACTTTGATCTTTCAATTTCTACTTTACCAAATCGTTTTTGCTTCAGCTTTCATAAATTAAAGTATCAATAACATTTTCTTTTTTTCATTTCAACCAACAGCTTCGGGTCGGTGACGCATAATCGTTTTGACAATAGCTAATGAGGTTGCCAATATACGAGTAACGCCAATCAATTTATCTTCATGACAGGCCAAATCCTCCAATATGTCCAAAGCATTATCCTATAACAGTGCAAATTATTCACTACTGCTACTGTAGCGTTCATTAACATAAAATAATATGGTTCACAAAATAAATGATAATGGGTCCTCCATTATTAAAATTTCATACTCGCGAAGAGGCTCACAAAGTGGGTAATGAACCTTGATCTGAATAGTCAGTTCGACGGTAGAGAGCCGTAGGGTCATGTTTATGCTATTACACTTGTAATCCCAGGGGTTGTGGCACTCTCCCGCCTGTTCTGACTCCCAGAGAGAATTTCTAAATCAGAGGACAAGATTGTTGAGCTCAAAAGTACTTGCAGCACTCTAGTACAACAATCCTCTTGGGATTTGGGCTTCGACTGAGAACTATCTGAACAAGGAAACCCAATCACGAAGTCGTTCAGTCCTTGGATTGAATCTGGGACTGCAGCTTGTGTCTAACTAGGCCAATGACGCTATTTTGCTATTTAGGTAATTGTTTTTTTTTCCACGGCAATCACAAAAGAAGGGATTTTTGTTACCCCTCGCCTGTTCAAATGTTTGTGGTGACAACGCTAACGAAATCCCGGCTGCGGCGAGCGCGCACACATGTTGCGAAGATATATAAATAAGCTTATACCGGATTTACATGATATATTACGTGCAAAGTGTACCATTAATGCTGAATGGCTTTTTTTGCTTGGAACACTTACAGAATTGTTTACAAACTTTACGCCAACCCAACAGGAGCATCAAAGGATTTGTAATTGGTTATTATTTGTAATTTAGACATCAATCATTTACACTGGTTAGATTCCGAAGTAAATTAGAGACTCGAAATTAATTTACTAAACTCTGAGGATATCGTTGCTCATAAACTATAACAACCAAGTCCCAAAGAGTACAATGCTGACCTATATAGTCCCTATATAGCGTTGAACTCGTATAGTCAGCCAGAGTAATTAGGGGAAGTGTGAACCTGTGACAAAGTTGTAATTTGCTCTAATGAACTCTGTATTTCACCTGTAGGGTTCTGACTATTTATTATAACGGTATTGTTAGAAATATGAGACGACTAGCATCTGCCAGCGGCTTCGCTCGCGTAAAAGTAGGGTTTTTGATACAAATTTTGAACACTCGTTTTCCCTTTAGGGGCTGAGTTTTGGAAAATTCTATTTTAGTTCTCGCTTACGTTATAAAAAGAAACTGTGTAAAATTTCACGTTCCCAGTCTCAGTAGTTTTGGATGTGGCTTGTTATGTCAGTCAGTCAGTTTCTCCTTTTATATACAACCTTATTTTTAGTATATGTGAAACCCGAAACACGTGTCTAGTATTTTTATGTAAAGAATCTATGTACAAAATTTTATTACTGTATAATGAAAAATGACAAAGTTATAAGCTTGTTATGTTACCTGGTTGTTCGCACAAAGACATGGTCACCGGGTCTTCCGGGTGACTGAGGGGCTACTATGACCTGTGTTGTACTTAGTGTTGGTGATGTCCAATTTGTGACTTTCTTTAAATATGTTTTGGAAAAGATATAACGTGATTTAAAAATGATTGGAATGGATTCAGTTACTGATTCTGAACAAACCATATTCAGATTTCGCTTATACTAAAATTAATGTTGTATATTATAGACTACGTGAGAAACTTTATTTGTCGCGTCTCTTTAATCTTCTACGTTGCGAATAAAAAGCTCAATAGTTCCATTTTCAATTAAACAGACAGCCTGGTGCTGTGTTTCGAGATACACATAGTCTCTGTAGAATGATAACCTCGTATGTTCTGAAATCCAAACTTAAAAGGAACAAAAAAGCGGTTAATTTTGTCAATGTTTAAAATATTATTATGTGCTTTTGCCACATGTTTTGAATGATAAAAAGGACCTATTTATGTTATTAACCAATGCCGTACTTAACTATATTATGCCAGAGAAATGACATAAGAAGGTTTGTATCCATACATAAAAATAAAATTTTCGACATACGAGGTATTCATTCTACAGCGACGACATTTAATCCAGAACTGCACTTAAAACATTCGTTAATAAAATATGTGATACGTTTTCATTTAACGCGTATACTTATTATTTATTGTTGTTGTACAAAATTGAAATCAGATTGGCTCGGAATAGTGATGTATTTCTATTGGTTGTTACGATATTATGTTTATCGGTTCGCTAGTTGCGCCAATCTCTGATTAGCTCTATTCTAAACTATTTCTAGCTTTTATAGGTACTTGTATTCCACTCTAATTGAAATAACGGTTCTCATTATTTGCTACCGAACGTTACTAATATAGATGACTAACTAGAGCAGATGAAACCACATGGTACGGGCAAATTAATTTTGAATTGGTTCCAAGATTGATTATGGAATCTTGTTAATTTAGGAGTAATATTGTTTATTACATAAAATATTTGTGGTTTGGTTGCTACTTGTTTTAAATATCTATAACAAGCACCGACATATAGAAAAATCGGAATCAATATTCAATATATTCTTCAGTCTTTCCTAATGGTTTGGACTAATTTACTATAATTTATCTCACAGATTAAACGCTGTATCAATTGACCTACCGCTCCTCTCATAACAATAAATATTACACGTGTAAGAGGTGATTATTTGGGAAAAGCCTTACCGAGGTATATTGCGCAGGAAAACAAGTATATGGTGATAGAAGTTCGTAGATTGCTCCTTGTAACGTTCTTACGTATATAACTACTATTCATAGCATAATTCTATAATAAATAGCATTCTTCTAATTTCATAAACACTTAGGTACCCATAGAACGTATTGCGCTCCTAACAAATTGAAACTTCCATTAAAATTTGAAATCTATTTCGCTGTATTGAAATAAGTGAGTAAGCAATGATAAAAGCAATCGCCAAATTGGGGTAATTTATAGCTAACCAATTTCGCCAAAAACAAGATCCAAATAGAAATCGTCTTAAATGCGAACATCGCGTGCGTTTTCTAATCGCGGAACCCAATTTGAATGTCCGTCCATCAGCTTCCAGACAGTAGCTGTTTAGAAATTAGGTTGGCTTGCCAAATACTTAACGTCCCGTCTGGACACGCAACACAACGCCGCACGAAGCTCTCGACTTTCACACGACACGTCAATACGACGTTTATTTTGAGTAGAAGACTCTTCTTAACAACAGAAGCAAAACCGATCGCCAATTTAGACCACAACGAAGTCTCAACTAATGACGCTGTTAACAACACACATAACACTCAAATCAAGTGAATCAATAAACCACTCGCTGAGTTCCCCATCATCAATCAAACGAGAGCGGGTCCTTTTGAGCTCATAAAAACTGACGTCACACTGGCATGTACATATTTATGAAGCATCCAAGTGATCTGCTATTGATGGGCTGTCCCATTCATCAGTCAGGGAAGCCGTTGACTAACAAAAACTTGTTCGTAACAAGATTTTTGTGGGTGGACAGTGTTAGACGGAAATGCGTGGATGTTTGCGGGACTTAAGAGGTGGAGTTACGTGAATGAAACCTTGGCGAGACGATTGCTTAAGAAACAATTTGTATGAAACAAAACAGAAGTAATGGCATGTTATTTAAAAGAATACACATCAATAACTTTGCATCACATAGTTTAATAGCTTCGATAAAGTAGTTAACGCTGTTTATTGTTGAAATGTTAACTTCAATGCCGTTTGCTTTGTGCAAGAAAAAGAAAGAAGTAGTTTACATTAGAGAAACCATCATACATCTTCGCTTGATTAATCGAACCGTCATAAATAAAGCAATGTCTCAGTAAAGTGCAATTGTTGGCGATTGCGGTTGATATCAGCTCTTTATTGATGGACACCGAGACGTGGCTCGTAAATTGCCACTTGCATATGCATGCGGGCAGCGATTGGCAACGGTGCACCCGACCCGTTATGACTGTCGACCAACCTACGCCGTCACAATTAACGGATGTTATGGTATTTTTTAATAACATTTTTTTTCTTTTATGAATGGCATGATTGATTGTGTTCTGTACAATTCGTACCAGATATTTATGGGTATTGTTCTTTGTAACCCAAAATGTAGAGGTATAACTGTAGATTAATCTGTGGAATGCGCTTTAAGAAAGAAGGTTGGTGAAGGAATTAAATCTGTAAAAAAAAAACTAATATAAGGCAAAAGTTTAACCTAGAATTGGAATCAAATCCCAACGACTAAGCAAATATCACCGTTTAGCTCAAAGCCAACTTTCAACCTACAAAGCTATAATTTTCACACTTATCGAAAACATTTCAAAGATACAGTACGTTTGTGTTTGGAAAGTGGGGATGAAACGATCATTCCGACAGTCCGTCGATCAACGACTCATATTTATTGAAGCGATAAACGCAGGACCGATTTAGTACAAAAAAGTAACAAAAATATTTTCTGTAGATATTTTGCCGGCATCAAATCGTGGAAGCCGGATCAGTGCTCTCGGTCGTACGTAGGATATTGAACAACTGTAATCCAAACTATGTAGTACCTATTCTATTGCACAGTGGAATTTATATTCGTTTCAAAACAAAATACTGGGATTTTTTCAAGCCCTCGTCTGACCACGCTGTTGTAGCAGTTGCACGCCAATCCATAACAAATAAAACTCCAAGTATTTTATAACTTTTTTTATGCATTGAATAGTCATCAAATAACTCTTCTTGCTCTGGGAGCGAAAGGTAATGTCAGACTTTTACTGAATAAAACTGATCCATGTACCTTTAGTTGCGCTTTGTATTCCAAACCAACTCGCAACGCTATTATTTTGCAACTAGCAACTGCATCTAGAACACTGCAAGCTTAAAAAGCATTAATCACTTTAAACAATTTTGCTCCATATCAAATGATAAGCATAATACTTATTAACTCACTTCATACATCAACCTGATCGATCCGCTTATCTTCATCAACGATGCAATAGGTCGCACAACTAACAAGTGACAACTATTACGTAATAACCCTCCCGTGGCGATGTGTACACTGTGGACAGTGGATACAGTGGACACAAGCTAGTCAAAGCCACATAAAAGCTGTAATCCGGTCGGGCGACACGCCAATCCTGTCAACGCAATCAAATGTTGGCGTATTTAAATGAACTTGTGGAACAAATGTCGCGTAAGACCCGATCGAGCTTTTCAACGAATAATGACTCCATATTTGCGAGAAATCTTTAAGCCTTACGAGTGTGAACACGGCTAATGATATCATTCGTTTGCCATAACTTCAGGTTATGCTCGCCTCTGATTGTCATTGAACCTGTTTGCATAATAATTATGCAGAACTCGTTTCGATGTGATATCTGATTAACGGTTACGATGTTATGCTTGACAACTGAATGTGCCAGAAGATACTCATCTGGTGTTTTTTTATAACCTTTAGTTCACTCTTTCTGGGAAATAGTTATTTTTTATAGGTTTCAGATGAAAGACAAAGTGATATTGTTTTAGCAAAAAGCTTATCGTATAGTCTGAAATTTATGAACTCGGACTACCAAAGCACTGTGATCCAACCCAAACATTTTGTATATTTCAATAATAATTATCGTTTATAGAATGTTACCTCATCCATGCCGTTCAGTAAGTAATTTCACAGATGTTTACATCAAGTAAATTTTTATCTAATCGAGGTTAAGAGCGCTGCAAGTCTCATCTGGCACTGTGTCGGTCAGTCCGTTACGTCTGCGAGGCCTATTTCCCTGTTGCTGTGCTATCCGGGCCGGACGGCAGCACCGGACGGCCGCACCGGAGGCCGGACCGCGCCGCCAACGGGTTAACCTCAATGCAACGCCTTGTCGACCGGTCATAATTGACCTGAATCTTGAGTACGAACTTGGTATTAAAAATAAAAGTACTCGTAAATAAAAACGTTTATGAGGGAAATGACTAGTCGGGTAGGTAGTGTTACTTTGAATGATTTGTTGGACAAATTTTTTGTTCTAAATGCCTTTCGACTTACGAAATGTTATATGTATAATTATTCCAAACATTAGCCTCAACTTTACTGAAATCATTGGCGTTATATATTTTTAAAGTGTACCTGTAAGTAAAAACGATTTGGTTGGTGTTGCCTAGTAACACGAGAGAAGTCAGGGTAATGTCATTACTCTACTAGGCATAGAAAGCTCCCTTTGATTTGCTCTTCGTACAGTTCAAAATTTTCAAAATATTGGAAAACCGATGGAGCTCGGTAACAAAATTTCATGTATGAATCGCAACTTTCCTGAAAAATAGATACTCCAAAAAGCAAAATTTGAATCAAAATGAATACATTTTTCCGTTTTGTCATTCACACCGACGGACACGGAATAACAGCAGTTTTGTACATTTTAAAACTAGATCTTTGAATAAAATAGGAGCTTATGGCTAAAATAATGTGATATCGAATGAGATCATATTTCTGCTACTGCCTAGAAAAAGATACTTTTTTTAAGTTTTAGGCGGAATTTGATGGAAGACAAAAAAACCCACCTTTGTCATCGAAATTTTAAAAATTGTGCGACTAAAGCAAGATATACCACAGAAGCAAACCTGCATAGAAAATCTAGATTTTTTAACATTCTATTGTATGTTCAGCTACTGGGCAATGGCCTTCCCTTTCTTCTTTCAAACTTCTCTACCCAGAGCGATCTTTGGGCAAGTTTGCCTCACGAAGATGATCAGATCGTCACCCCACCTTCGCCGAGGTCCACCTCAAAATTTTATTAGAACAAATCTTTGCAACCCAAAAATCTAAATGAGTAAATCAGTATCACTCTTTGATTACCAACACTCTATTCTCACGTAGATATAATCGATGATTGGATTTACTGACCACATACCAGCTTGGGATTTCCGAGAGCAAGCGCCATGACAGCGAGTGACGGACAGCAGATTACGGATATCTCATCGAAACGGATCGGAACGGATCGCGACCGCTTTGACAATAATCAGAGTGGGCACAAAGCTGAAATGGACTTAGATACGGATTACAGGAAACCCGTATTCGAGATTGTGACATAGCGAAATCTTTGTAATGTGTTCCGAGTTACCTACCTAGCAAAAAAAGCTGAGAGAAATCTAAATAAACTCTTACTTTTTCAGATTACTATTTAAACAAAATTCTATGGTATTTAGATATGGACTGAAAAGCCTAAACGACAGCAACGCTTAGTTCTTTTTTACCCCCTTTTTAAGTCCAAGAATTAAATAGTCTATCTAAACTGTGTATTTATCAGATTATAATTATTTTTTTAAACTGTGAAGCACCAAGAGGACACCGGTGTCCGCCACCTATTGTCTTTCTATTGTGTCTCTAATTACGGTATTCAAAAGATATCATCAAATGACTCCTCCCAACGTCTTACTAACTAAAACCCACTTGAATTTCTTCAGTTGCCCCTTGTATTTCAGGGACACGATACCTTTTTCAATCAATCTCGCAGCCCTGGCATGTATCGACCCTGGAAAGCTCCATCTACTATCAGCTCTTTCCCGGGCTTGGTCCCTATCGTACTGCGAGTGACCAAGCTCATTGTTACTAAGCCCTTGCCACTGTAGCCGGGAGTTGCACATTTCTTTGTTAGTAGGTAAGCTACACTATGTCTGAGTGATATAATATGTTACATTTACCCTGGAGTGAAACCGTAAAAAGAAGCTAGTCACCAAGTATTTATTTTTATTATTATTGATAAGCTCGCCTGACGATGACGATGACGTGATCATGACCGTGACATGATCGTGACGATGTTGGTGACGATGGAGTATACTTACTTAAAAGTAACCTATTCACTCCAGACTTAATTTAATTTGCAAGATTTGATCACAAACATCGGGACAGGTGAAACTAATATAAAGCTTGTAAAAAACGCCCAGGTTGCACGAATAAATGGAGCATACTTGAAATTAAATGGGATAAATAAAGGCAAGGGGCTGATGATGATGATAAATAACCAAAGGCATGACTTGTTTTGTACAGAAGCTTTATCTAAAAGTGCTACTTCACCTTACATTTCCTCCACTCCTTAACATGATAACAAACGAGTACCATATCGTTCTTGTTTATTTATAATCCCGTCGCGACGCCGCAACAGACTTGGCGTCACTCCAACTCCCATTTTTTTAGCAATTTATTTCAATTCATGCGTTTTGGCTTTTGTGTGCGTGGATCGTTCAAGTGATTGTCAATAATGCTGAGGCAACAGTTATTTAATCCTTTTGTTTGCATTTCGATGTGATTGTGGGAAAATTCCAAAATCTTATTCTTATGTTTTATTTAAATTATGATATTCTTGCCCTTGTCCAGTATTATTTGGCGTCGTTGCAACACTCTTTTTTCGTGTATTCTATCCCGTCAATTGTCACGATATCATCGACATTTTATTTTATATCACTCCTCATACAATCCATCCATCTTTTCTTTGAATTCCTTCTCGCTCTGATCTCCATCTAACCACGTACATATACTCATAACTCTTTCATTCTCTCTCTCCAGGGATTTAAATGTACAGTCCCTTTTTTCCGGTTGTTTTGCAGTACTTGGCAGCAAATATGAATATCGAGTCAGCCTTCTCAAGAAGCTTAGCTGAGGTAGTCAATACTACGATGCAATTCTTAACTATATCCGACCAAGATCACGCGTTTCAATTATTCCACATTGTTGTCCAGTAGCGTTAACAATTAAGATATAGAACTACATCAATTTTACATCACAATGCACTAGAAATCAATTTACGAATATTTGAATCAGCCACTGAATTTCAAAGAAAAAAAAATCCGGTCTTCTCCTATACTTAACCTTACAGTTCAACTTCAATCATCGAAGTAAGTAATCAAAAAGTGCAATCCACGACACTCAATAATAGTCTTCTGGAAAATTCATATCAGAAACATTAAATTAAGTGCCAATACCTAGAATTTCACCGAAATTAGAGTCTCCCATAGCCTTCGACAACATCAAAGGATGACATAAAAGCCCCTATTCACCCCCTTACCACGACAATCACCGGTCAGCAATTAAACGTGAATGTGAAGCGAACAATCGTAAAGGGCCGGAGAGTAATCGATCATGCACAGTTCGACAGGTCATCTGTTGAATACGACCCTACCGTCCGAACCGTAATCGAAACGAGCCGGTTTGATTGGCACATGTGATAGTCGCTAATGGCTGATAAACTGGAGAAATGGGCTGTGCTACCTATAGGTCTGTTTGGAGGTCATATTAATGCGAAAATAAGGCTCATTTTAGACTGGACTAAGTTGGTTTTTGTTTTTTAATACAAACGTTGCTCCTACACCAAAAACTACTCCTATATTAATTTGTAAACTCACAGACACTAGACATAAATGGGCTGTTATACGGTTGTACCCAGCTATTGGTTTATTTAGAGGTGATATTAATGCGAATATAGGACTCTTACTGACTAAAAAATCCGCCCCGTTCCTACGTTGTCTTTTATACCAGGGCCGAGCTTTCCTTTCAGAAGCGAACCTTTTGCCCCAGTAGGCTTCGACCCTTCTGCAACTATCTATAGGTCATACAAAAACCTAGTTGTTCCATGTAAGAATCGAACCTGGGACACGCAGCGCTGCTACCAATCGTTCAATTACCGCGCTAACCGTGTCGTCAAACACTTGTACCATTCTCTGTTATATCATAGTCTTTTACTTTATATTTTAAAGAGCTAAGAAGATCTTTTAAAATATATCTTATGTATAAAAATGTCTATGTATATGTGAAAATGTTAGTCTCGCTAAAACTCGAGAACGGCTGGACCGATTTGGTTCATTTTGATCTTGTAATATTCGTAATAGTCCAGGGAAGGTTTAAAATGTGAGAAAAAAAAATCATTCACTATTAGCCGGTACAAAGTCTGCCGGGTCAGCTAGTATTTTCATAAAAATACAAATAAACAGTTCAATTTTATTTACATGTATAGAATAGATTACTCAAATCAAACAAAACCGGTTAACCGTAATATCAATCAAACATAACATAACAATGATAACGGTTGCCAAAAACAGCGATATGAAATACTCGGGTAACATTCGTAAAAGGGCTAAAACGGTAAAACTTCAAGGCGAAGGGACCGGCAAACAAGATCTGCAAACAAATCGCGTAAACGCTTGATTTCAGATACCTTTGGATCTTTGCGGAGATCAATTTGATTCTGATCAGTAGTAACGATGTGACCTCAGGGTACTGAATAGACGAAATGTTATCGTTGGTATACACTAAACGTATGTACCTAATGTAATCACTACATAAGTAGTATAAAACAAAGTCGCTTCCCGCTGTCTGTCCCTATATCTGTTTAGATCTTTAAAACTACGCAACGGATTTTGATGCGGTTTTTAATAGATAGAGTGGTTGAAGAGGGAAGGTTTATATGTATAATGCATGCATAATATATTTATTATCACAATTGCACCCGTGCGAAGCTGGGGCGGGTCGCTAGTTGAATAATAATGTGATTTTAATTTATTTTGACTTTACCTTACACACACATACACCGTTATATTTTGGTCATTTTAATCCCGTGGAGGTTCGATTCAGTACATGAAACACTATCGATTTATAAAGTTACAATTAAAAATAAAGTAAACGAGAACGTTGAGAACTTTGTCGGTCGTTACATACTAACTACCTACAGTTTATTGGCCTCGATCAGCTGACGTTTACTTAAAGAAATCAATTTCGTACATGCGTAAATTAATTTGAGTTTAAAAAGAAAGTACTTTATTTTTCATTTTTATCTTTACAAATCGCTAGTTTCATGTACCGAATCAACCCACCGCGGGATTAAAACGATCAAAATTTAACGGTGTATACAAACATACATAATGATAAAATGAGACATAGTGATTATAAACCATTGTAGGTAAGTACATACCAGTTCCTCAGGTGATCCCGGTTCCTTCATACCATTGCTCTTATCCGTGCTCCCCGTCTCTGTAATAAAAAGAAAAAAAATATTATTTTAAAGCCTTTTAAACTTAAAAGTCGATCGATACCATCATACATTTTTTACAGTTTACTATCTTCAATGAATCCCCACTAAAATTCCGAAAAACAGAGAAGTATGGTGAAAAGAAGTTTCCTACGCAGACGATAATCTAGTTGAAGTAAGGGGAAAGACGATGACGCTAAAGGAATCTTCAGAAGTTCAGCTAAAAACTTTAAAGGCTTCCCCAATCCCTTTCCCAATCAATCTACCTCATAATATTATATCTATCTTCACTATAATTTCTGAAATAATCCTTTACGATCATAGGGAATTAGATCATAGGGGATTAGAGAAGAAATATTCAAACATTCAACATTACGCCCGCGTCAGATTGGTCCGACGAGTATTTTCTCGCCCTATTCACCAGGGTCGTGTGTTTGCTAGCTCATCAATCCCATAGGTAACAGAAAAGCTGAAGAGATGGAGTACTTGATCGTGGATATAATAAGGACTCTGGTATAATAAACGGAAGAGATATCTCGGATATATCCGACGTATCTATATCTACTTTTCCCATCCATTCTTCTTTTTAATATCTGCCTTGACTATAACTTCTAAAATCATCCTTTACTAACATAGGGAATTAGATACAGACATAACTAAAACCACTACAGACCGCAATGAAACCATCATAAATTAATTGAGTGGAATTAGAATAATGAATCTAAATCACAAATAAATCCAAGCGGGCTAATGAGTAATCCGAGCTGGCGATAGTGAATTGGAGCGTTACATAATCTCGCTAAAACATTAATTAGTTGACCAATTTCCAATATCATCAACCACATTTTCCCCGCGTGGAATTTAAATCCCTACTGATTTATAAAGTGACTCTGTCTGTCTGTCTATCTTGACTGGCCTGGTGGTTTAGTAGTTAGTGGCCCTGACTGCTATGCCGGCGGTCGTGGGTTCGATTCCGGTCGTCTACGGCGCGCACCGTTCCCGCGCGCCTCAAGGAGTTGTCAGCAAACAGTCGAGCAGGGCCGAAGCCTACTGGGGCCAAAGGTTATGTGAGACTGTCACCAAAGGCCCCAGGATAAAGGCAAGGAATGGAAAGGTAGGTTTTTAGTCAGTAAAAGTCTGACACTGTTTCCCGCCCCACCCAAGGGCGGGTTTCGTCATTGGATGATTTTACCTACCCAAAAAAAAAAAAAAAACCCAGGACAAATGTTTGTGTTATGAGCACGAACATTTGTTCTTTGTCTGGGTGTTATTTATCTATTTTTGTCTGTATTTAGAAAATAAATATGTTTATCAGCTGTCTGGTATCCATAACACAAGCTCTGCTTAGCTTGGGACTAGACGGTATTGTGTGATAGTTGTGGAAATATTATATATATTATCATATTATCTGTTGCCTTCCTTTGTCTTCCGCCGTATGCTAATTTAATAGACATTAGCTTGTGACAGTGGCGTCACCCAAGGCTTTCTACAAAGTAGGATTTTTCATACAAACTTTGAACCCTCGTTTCATTCCCTTATGAAGCGAATTTCGAAAAACTTTCTTACTCTTTGTATACCATTATAAAAGGAACCCCTATGCGACATTTCAGCGCTCTAGATTTGAGCTGGGCGTTGATAAGTGAGTCAGGACTTTTGTCTTTTATATATATCTATAAGGTAACTGGAAATTAGTGACCGATACTTAAACACGTGATTGTAGTCATGATAACAAACAACTTTTACTATGGGACCAAATCTGAAATCACCAAGTCGAGTATATTTTGACCAGTTAGGCGAACTTAAATGTACTGGCCAGTAGATCTTTTTCGCGGTTTCAGGTTTGATTCCATAGTAACAGCTAAGCGGATATAGGAGACTTTTATTACAGGAGTATGATCCCTTGGGATAGCTTTCGTATTTCATGCCAGCATAGCCACTGACAAAAGTAGTCTTTATAGTCTAAATGGAATGCAAGGAATAAATAATAATTTCATCTTTTATTTATTTATTTATTTTTATGACCGGTACTCTCTGCACTATGAGTCTAAACCAACACGTGCAGAAAGTCATTATTATATTACAATGTAACAAGAAACAAGAAAAAAAAGTACAAAACAACATAAATTACATAATACAAATCATTATCATCAATATGAAAATTATCATCGTTATATTAATAAAGAGAATAGCATAAAAGAACACACTTTGTATCGTTCCTAAATCGCGACAAGGGAAAGCAAATGATCTTGACAATCATTAAAGAATACCAAGAGTTTGCGCAATCAGGTCATATAATAATTCGTTTGAAATCTTATGAACAAATTATTGTAAAATACTGCTCCTTAATATCCACTAAAAGCATTTACATTTTGCTACAAATTCAAGGCATCTTGCCGTTTTCACATTTTCACACGTTATTATATAATTTACGAGACAAGTTATTTTGCGATATAACGTAGAGGAATTTCCTACCTTGTTACACTTCGGCCGGCTTTCATAGAAAAGTATTCGTAGTAAACTCCATTTTTAGGTAATCAACTAAATATAAACAATCTTGACATAATTATCTTATATCTAAAAAAATTACGTAAGAATGTTTACAATTAGTTATTTACCTAAACCGATGTTAGGTAATTAAATAAATTTAAATACTTTTTTAAATAAAAAGATATAAGTACCAAGATTGTTTACATTTAGTTAAGTACCTAAAAAGTATAGATGGATACTTATAGGTACAAGATACAGTTTTGAATCTGCAAAAAACTTGAGGAGGCAATAATTAGGGTAGTGATTCCCGACCCGAATTAAGAATAAAATGGGTAAGTTTTTTTTTTATTTTACTCTTATTTACGGAAATCAGTAAAAGCGTTTTGTTAAGTAAATACGCGACAGGGGGAGCTGTTGCGTTTATGCATACAGTGATATGATGAGCAAAAAATCACAACAGGAAATTCTTTTCTTTCAAGAAACCTCTTCAAATAACAGAATTTCCTGTTGTGATTTTTTGAAAAACAACTACCTTATGGGACTACCTTATACCTATTATGGGAGTTGTTTTTAATGACAAAAAAAAAATATATTGATTAATTATTGACTTGGTAAGTATCTTCTTATTATTTGCGAGTTTTATAAAAAAAAAACTACCTCCTTAAATTTTGTAAATATTCAAAACTGCGTCTAGTATAAGCACACAGACTATACTTGTTGGTTTACATTTACACAAATGAACACAATGAATGAACCAATAATTCATCAAACAATTAATAACCGCAGTTTGCGGTAAAATGTAATTTTGACTTATTGAAAATTAACACAGAGAAGTGCTACATAAATATTTATGAATGAATATTTAAGTTTCATAAAATTAAATGCATGTCGAGTAGGAATAGTGATGGGTAGGCAGGTAAAACCGAATCGGACTTATAAGTGACCGTATACCGGTACCTAATAGTAAGTAGATAAGATCACAAATAACGTTATTAGTATTGTGTTGATATAGTAGAATTTACTTTTGGGTGCTAAATAATATGGAACACATGCAGGTTTTATGAGATAAGGAAGATATCTTTGACACGAAACCCTACTAATCCTAATTTGCATCAAGGCAAAACCAACCTACTTTTCCTGTCTAAAACTTGCTGTCATAAGATTTTCAGAGAGATATAACATAGAGCTTTTCGAATATTCTTGAAAGTATTGCCAATGTCTACGTAATGTCTCAAAGAAAAAAAACACATCGTCATAGAAAATGGTTTGATCTTATCAACAGATGCTTCGCATAGAATCTCTTAGCTACATATCATAAGGAAAATCACATTTTCTCACGAAAAAAGCATACTCAGTAAAAATGAACTGTGATACGATCTAAGAAATCTTGAAGATGGTAGGTATAGGATTAAATTATCGTCAAAGAACTTTATCCCCCTGTAGAGCTTGTTTGCTAACCACAGCCCGCTAGCACCCCATTGACACACTTACCGGCAAAGTACCGCGTCTTGCGCGACACAAGTACACACTCGTTTTTCTTTTCCATTTTCCCCGACTCTGACATATTTCCCTCCAATTAAAATACATTAAAACAGGAATTGCATACTTGTAAAGCAAAAAGCTGACACAGAAGCGGGGAGCGCGAACGTGGAAACTGTTGATGCATTTTATACTCTGTACGAATTCAGGAACAGGGTTTAATTGAAACGTCAAAAATCGTACATTAATTAATTCACGAGTGCTACAATAAGGCACGAAGCGCGCAAATTAGTGTAATACAATTTGGTGGAACAATGAGTGCCGGGAGGTCGTGGCTCGGGCCCGTGATAAACTATGGACGTAATAAGCTCGCGGTAACTAGAATTAATAATTAACAACATGAAATTATGCCTTTCGCTGTATCTGTTTGATGTTACATAACTTGTTTTCTTGAGGGCGGGTAATTACCTTCTACACTCAAATAAATCGCTGGAATCGTCGCTATGACAGAAATGTTTATATGTACCTAATAGATCCAAATTGGGTGTAACTCAGATATAAAATAGTAGGTGTTTGGTATATTTCATAGAGAAAAGCTCACATTTTCTAAACACCTGGAAATTCAACAATGTTAATTGAGCTATTTAGAAAGATAAATACAGTACAGAAAAAACATTTAGAAACTTAAGATAAAAAAGAACTCACTCTTCCGGCTGCGCCCAATAAGTCTAGTTCAGCCAAAAAGGGCAAAAAAATGCATTTACTCTGTCGAGAAGGCGGATTTGTCAATGATTGAATCAACATTTCCTTTCAATGTAATAGAAAGTTTTACGTATTTAGTACATATTATTTGTTTAACCTAAAGCGATATTTTGTGTTTGCGCCTGCGACAACAAAACAAACGAAATGGTCTTCTTACACGACTTTAAGCACTAAGGTTGTGTTAATTAAATATTGGCTTAGTGTAATTAATGTAAATCTCGTTAATTAAGGATGTAATTATCATTAATTTCGTGTGGAGCGTGTGTATATTTTAACAAAACAGGTTTTTATAATGGCCTAAACATGTTTAAAATTATAGCTCTAAATCGGAGAGCAATCGGTTCACATCTTATAGATGACATGCAAATTAGTTGTAAGTAGAGTTGTTGTTGAAATTTCACTTCTTTCACTTTATAATTGATTAAGAAGGGATTATAAATTCCTAATCATTCGAATAATTTAAAGAACCATATTTAAAAAGCAAATAAGAGGTTACCCTCAAGCAAATAAGAGGTAATTTACATCAAAACTGAAAATCTGAAGTTAGATTTATAATTCATATTTCGAGACATTTATTCCAATTAAGTCTCATAAAAAAATAGAGCACTTTCCCTTAAATATACAAGATACAACTTAACATCAAATAGGTTGGCATTTTAATAATTAAATACCTGTTACAAAATATGATACCTACGTGAAAATTCACGCCGCGGGCTAAAGCGTCCTCCTCGGAGATACGAATTTAACTCATAACAAAATCATGAAAAATATTACGTTTCTGATTACCTCCGTAAACACTTTTCAGGTAGAATTTTTCCCTAACTATGTTGAATTCGGCCTCAGGTAATTATTAGGACGGATCTAATCTCAAATTCTGCTAATTGATTGATTAATTGCGTTAGGTACTACAAAGGCTAGTTTATCAAATTAACTATTGCCTCAAGTCGCTAATTAGATTCTTATAACATAGCAAAATCAGTCTTGCCCTTGTCTCTAGGAAAGGAAATTGACCGTATTTCACCACGTGGGCTCAGTGCGAATTGGTGGATGTCTCATGTTATCGAATTGTAGGTTCTAGGATAATTCCGGTTTCTCACGATGTTTTCCTTCACCGTTCTGAGAGCAGTGATAATAAAATAAATTACAGAAAGTAATGCGCCAAGTAATGTTTCAACCACAGGCCATCACAGATGACAGATTATATTATAAATATTATTAGAGCCTTATGCTAGATTTAATTTTATCCAAAATAACAACAACCAATAATATCGCGAAAGTGGTAAATAGACATCATATTGGTAGGTATTTGATTAGGTCTCTGCATCTTAGAAATTACAGTTATTCCTTTCAAGTGCTACAAAGGAAGTCAGTGTTAAGAAATACTGAGAACCATAAATCCGTGTAAATTAGTTTCGTGAAAATTAAAGTTAATGTCACCAACAAGCGGCGGTTAATTTGTTTCGATTCACCGCCCTGAAGCGACATTGATTACGTCACACGCAGACTCAATCAACCCCTTTGTATACCAGCAAATTATAACAGAGTTTACATTGAGTGTATTACTTTTTAATTTAATAAATTTCGTGAACTGTAGTTTGTTATACTTGCAAGCTTTTTAGAAGAGTTTGTGAGAAAAGATGAGAAAAACTCGAGTTCACTTCAGTGTTGTTGCAAGTTTGAATAAGTCGGTGAAGAAGAAGCGACTTGCACTTGCCCGGGCAACTTTTTAATTGGCTTTGTTTAAAATTTAGAAGGATGCTGTGATAGCTAAAGACTTCGCTTGAAAAACGTACCTTGTTAGCATGCGGGCTGAGCGATCGAATAAAATATACTTGACACTACTTAAATGTTGACCAAAGTTATGACAGGGTCTGAATAAGACAGTAAAGTAGACGCGGCAAATAAGTTGACCCATTTGCTAAGCTTACGCGCAGCCCCCCACTTCGATTGCGACCTGAAAATTGGTTACTTTGTGTAATATTCAAGGTTTACCGTCATGTGTGACGAGAATTATAACAGATTATCGGGTCATAATCGAAGCGGCATGCTGCGCGTAACCAAATGGTTCAAATTATTTGCCACGTACCGTAATGTATTGTTTAAGTTATGGCGTTATTGGTAGGTGATGTAACGGGAGCGTCAAAAGATATAATTTTCATAATACTGTTATCCGGGGTTTCTCTCCTCTCACACCAGATTCTAACTGAAGTACACACCTGGAGTCCACGACCCAAATGTACCTATAGTATTATGGTTATCACCTTTCAACAGCATTTTTGTGAAAAAACATATAAAGATATCTTTATATGTTTTTTCATTTTTGAGTGTTTGTATGTACCTCCATAAATAAATAAATAAGTCTTGCACACTGCTTTTCTTACTTATTTGATGGTACTTATAACACAACTAATATGAAAATTTGCTTTTTTTATTATTGATAGCCTTGCTTTTGACCACCACATATCTCACGTAAACGATGATGTTATCGACGATGGAGCACGTTTGCCTAGAATAAACTTATTCACTTGACTTGAATTACAATCCTATCATGTACGTAACATAAATGTGTTCTCAAAACTTTGTACACTTGAGTGGGATGTCCACCAAGTACTGGTGGGGCAACACCATACGTCTAGTAGTCCAATGATGGAAGGGGCTTGGCGGAATTCGGAAAAACGGAAAACAACATAATATCATAACCAAAAAAATATTTCGCATCCCTCAATGTATTTACCGTAACAAATAAAGAAATTCTCACAGGACTAATAGGCTTTAAAACAAATTAAATGGGATATCGTTAGCCTAAGCGAAGTGAAAAGATTGAAAGAATGGAAAAAGTTGGAACAAGACTTTGCCGACCGGCACATAGATCTAGGAGAGATAACCAAGCAACTAAAAGTTAGAGTAATTTAAGTATGTTTTTATCGCTATTTGAGGACATAGTATACCAGTGTACCAAGTTTCATAGAAATCTGTTCGCCGTTCAAGCATGTAGAAATAGCAAACATTCAAATATGCACCCTAACAGACTTTGCCTTTATACTATGTGTGATGTCGATGTTATTTAACAATAACGGGTCAATGGCGGAACCATAAAGATCACAGTTCATTAAAGCCACCCGGTACTACTAGCCGCAGGAGGCGAGGTGCTGCGGAGTGGGGTCCGGGTGGCTCTAATGAGCTGTGACCTTTAACCATATAGTCTAGATGACGACACAGGTCTTAGGTACCCATAAGTAGATACTATTTATGGCAATAGTAGGTTTGTTTTAAGGTGGGATATCTTCTAATGTTTCTCCTGCTCCAGGGCAGAGCGCGAAACCGTTCAAACTTTTACTGACTAATACTACACCTATATTCCTTCAATTTCCCTTAGTGTTCTAGGACCAAGTCATGCCTCGATTTTTTTTATCGACCCATGACCTTAGTTTTTTACTTTTTACTGATGAGTACAAGAGGCTCTATAACTTTCTAAAGAGCTTCTGGTGTCAACTATAGGATCCAGGAGGCCATAAAACGCAAAAAGCAACGGTAGGACCACAGGTGCATTTTAATCACGACACTCCCTCACACTCCGCCCAGAGCAAGAGGAGTGATTTGACGATTCCCACTAAAAAAAAACTTGAGAGTTACTTGTTTATGGAACTGTATCTATCTACAATAAGCGAGATATAAGTTGAACCAAAATGGCGATCGGCAGTCATTACATGGTAACAGATTTTCGAGTCTCAATCGAAGCGGGAGGCTGTGCGGGGTTCAACTTATTTGCCGCGTACTATACCTAAGTGTTTTCTAGAAAAGGATATTCTGCAATGGTTTAATTACTAGCGCAGTAATTACAGCCACCTGCATACGATTCAACGACTCGCCACCAGGCAGCTAGGCCGCCCTGTCTAAATTTTAATCCTTTGACAGATAAAACCAGGCTAGCGTGTTAGTTTGTTGACAGGTGTTTGAAAACCGCTACTAGTTTCTAGAGTAGTCATTAAATGAAGCAAAGCTTCTTAAAACAGATTTCAATGGTTAATACAGGTATATTTTAACCAACTTCAAAAAAAAGGAGGAGGTTCTCAATTCGATTGTATTTTTTTATTTTGTTACTCTAACCTACCTGTTGCCATTATTGTTATCGAGCAAAAAAGGACATAAAATCACGTTTATTTTATGGGAGCCCCCCTTAAATATTTATTTTATTTAGTGTATAGTATTTGTTGTTACAGCGGTAACAGAAATACATAATTTGTGAAAACAACTGCCCAGCTATCGCGGTTCTTGAGATACAGGTGACAGACGGACGGATATACAGCGAAGTCTTAGTAATAGGGTTCTTTTTTATGCTTTGGGAACGGAACCCTAAAAAACTAATCGTTAGTATAACAGAAGTAGCCAGCCGTAATTTAAGTCTTAATTAATTGTATACAGAACGCATACGACTCCATGTTTTTCGTTCGTTTCAATTTTAACATGCAAATTAGTGTTCAGCAATATAGTGATTATTAGCTGTAATAAAACTGTATGGCAGCAATGTAATTATTTACCAGTAATAAATATACTACAACTGATTAATTAAAATATAAATGTGTGGGTGTTTCCCATCACGGGAGCGGCTTTATTCGTCAGAGCTTTATTAATATGGGCTGATTTATTTATGGAGCTGAGGCCCTACCACCAATTAATGCAATCCATTTGACGACCTAAACTGGACTGATAAAGGGATGGAGCTATACACCGTCGTTTTAATCCACGGAGAGTCGATTTAGTACATGAAATACTACCGATTTGTAAAGAAAAAAATAAAGTTTTTTTTTTCAAAAACTCGAATTAATATACGCATATACGAAATTAATTTCTTTAAGTAAACGAGTCAATGACCTTGTAGGTAGTTGTCGGTTGTCTGACGTTTACTTAAAGAAATTAATTTCGTACACGCAACAGGCAACTGAAGTAACACTGGTGGGTTTAAGTCAGTAAATGTCTAACATTCCCTCTCGCCCACTCAGAGCGGAAGAAGATATTAAATGATTTCTCACATAAAAAAATGTTTAGCCTAGACAGAACACAAAAGAAAAAGCTTTAATATACACCCAAAATAGTAACAAAAACTTTTTGTGTAAAAGCTTAAGACTGAGAAATCTATAGGTACAATGGCGGTCTTATCACTGACAGCAATATCTGCCAGATAACCTTAGGATGGACTGCAAGAACTTAAAATAAAGGAAAACTAGTCTACGGTATGGTAGGTAAAATCATCTAATGACATCTCCCGCCCTTGGGCAAAACGGGAGATAGTGTCAGACTCTTACTGACTGAAAACCTACCCCGTTCCTTCTTCTAAATAGATAATAATGATAGATTTTGTACTAAAGTGTTGATCGACAGAAAAAAAGTTCCTTTTGTAGGCTCGGTGCCCTAAGTGACCTGATCCACACCTTTAATAGGTTTTCAAAGGAGGTGGGTTAGGTAGCTTAGGGCACCGACTGTACCAAAGACTTCAACCATAGCAAGGTACTACTCGTACACAGGACGTGCCAGATGGGTATTCAATTGCCTACAAATACCACAATAACCCGATTCTCTCACGAGACTGTCGGACAGATAACAGAACAGACAGATTAGTTGCGCCATCCGCTAAGCCAGCCAAGTCGGCAGGGGAAGTCAGAATGCGTCTATGGTGAATTAAACATAGCCTGTACCTATTGTCTATGTCACTGTAATAATAATATTCCACAACTTTCACACAACGCCATCTAGTCCCAAACCAAGCAAAGCTTATGGTATGATTACTAGATAACTGATAAATATACTTATATTATTATTTTTCTAAATATATACATCCTGGGGGGAAATCGAACCCACGGCTACCCGCATAGCAGTCAGAACTACTGACTACTAGATTAACTGGCCTACCGACATCATAATTATAATGACTTCTTCCGCTCTGGGGTAGAGCGAGAGAGCGTGTCAGCCTTTCATTGACTATAAACACACCTGGGTCCTTCAGTTACCATTTGCGTTCTACGACCACGGCTTTCCTTTCAGACTATGCCTCTGTACAATGTACATTTCCGAGAAGGGTAGGTACATAAGGATACAATGCTATATATCTTTACTTGCATACGTTGGCTGTAGCATACGTTAAGAATATTGCGGATAAAATGATTAAAAACCCTGCCAGGGCTACCGGATATTCAGAAAACTCACCACGTCTCTAGAACGCATAAGGCAACTGAAGAAGCACAATAGGTTGTAGCCAGTAAAAGTCTGACTACTCTCCACTTCCACCCAGAGCGGGAGAAGTTTTTTGATGATTTTCTAACTGAGATCACGCCGTTCTTTGGGGCTTATTTGAAGGGGCCTTAAAAAAGCCTTCTAATAACATTTCTTTGAAGCTACTATAGGTTAGGTACCTGCCCTCTCTGCTATGTCTCAAATCTACCCTGTATGTAGACATTGGTAGAGATGATGACCAGCTTAGTTGTTACAGGATAGCTTCCGAATTAGGCTACAGTATTTGGTTACTTAAGTACCGAGGCTTATACTCGATGTTCTTCGTCAACTATATACATATATGTATACCTATATGTATTATTCCAACCAATGTATCCAATGTATTTTCTCCAATTTATCGACGCATGAATATAAAAGATTTTTTTTTTGTTTACAGAAATAATTCAATAGTGAATTGGCACATTCAAATATGTGATTGAACCAAGAGAAAAATGCTTGCAAATGTTTTATACAGTTGCAAACGATGGAGCCTAGTTTGTGCTCGCGGCTACGACGCTTGGTGTGATGATGAAAAGTATCTAATCTTGTTACTTCTCCTAAAAGCAAATTAAGTTTGTTGGCTTTGATATCTACCCAGTTATATATTAAACATTAAAACCAGAAACATTAAAAATAACTCGCACTCAGTGCACAGTTTAATGAATTGAGCGTGAAAACGTCTGCAAGATCGATCGAAAGAGCTGCCGCAGACCTGGTACTAAATAAACACAGCGCTAGTATCAGACTAACTAGTTAAAACCCACTGGGCTTCATTATATTATTTATTCTATTTGACGTGTAAAAATGTTTTTAAAAACCTATTTTCAAAATAAATATAATTTATCATTTAGAGTAGGAGTTAACAAGGGCGTAACAATGTAACAAATAAACAGACAGACGAAGTCATTTTTGCATTTATAATATTAGAAAACATATTCACGTTTGACGTATTTTCAACCTAAAACCTTATCACAAAGCTAGCGTCAGAATTACAAATCTTAACCGATTACTTAACATTCGACACAGACAGACGACGATAGTGTTTGAACCAGTTCAAACGCACTGTCACAGTGGTACTGGTAACACTAAAATATAGCCATGTCTAGAGCGACACGTACAATTGTGCAAAGCCTACACAAATGTCATATCCGATTGTCTCGCTTATTGGCACAGCAGGCAGAATGCCATATTGCCATCACTGTAACTTCTATACAGAATATGGTCTGATCCATCCACGATTGTAACTGACTGCAGTTTAATTCCAACTCTATATAACACAAAATAAGGATTGTTTCCGGTTACAAATACAGTTACAAAACAGACGTGCATCTAAACCGAGATTAGCTGATATATGGCAAAACAAAAAACAATCGCCAACAGCGATGGTTCGATAAATAATGTTGCTATTTCTATAGCTATATTTTGTGAGAATATGCTGTGTAAAACGTATAAAATACACCATTTGGCTCCGTAAACAATCGTAACAATATAAAATTATGCTTGCGTAAGTTAGAATTTCATACCAATAGTAGAATTTACTGTGCAAAGTTCTGAATATTTCCCACGGGTAAACCTATCGTTTTCAAAGGTTCGTGAATTATTTTGAAGTCCATTATAATATCAGAAGCTATTTACCGATATTAACGTCAGCACTTCAAAAGGTAATTAACGAATTATTAGTTAAATAAATGGCTAGTTAATCTCACCTCCTGTTTCCTGTAAGCGGCTCAGTAGTGTATCTCTTAATAGCATACCTCAACCGGTTATAAAGCGCTAACTGATTACACCGATGAAACCATATAAACACTCTTTAGTCATCTCACGTCCTCTGTGAGCTTTTACAGATACTAATCCTGCCGCTTCACGGTTAGTCTCGCCGCAAAAATAACGTTCAGTTACGTGTGATCACGCAAATTATATCAAATTAACGGAATCTACCACCATCAATGAAATTCTAACTCTATCGCTGGCGAATAAAGTATAAACTCCATCAAAGAAACCACCTGTCGGAATTTTATAACAGTTAAGTAAATCGTAAATCCGTCCGGTCCCGGGAACATTACATCACTAAGCGGAAACATTGTACGATTCTTTGCGTTGAGTTATAGTAACGTAACAAATCAGGGGTCAACGATGTCTCGGTGGCGGAGCGGTCCTCCCGAACTGGCGCGTCGTATAAAACGGGTATAGTTTATGCAACTGACGATGGGAACCGCTTTCAAAACTTTCGCCGTCAATTAAAAAGTGGCTACCGCTTTTAGCGAGACACCCGGTCACGATCCGCGCCGTGACCGATAACTTTCTGTTACGTACACCACTATTGTTTTCTACTTTTAGCATCTGTCAAAGTAAGACTATTATGGGACGGAATTGTGTCATAACTGGCTCATCAATCAATGTTACTGGACGTAGCGCACAATTAATCATACTAGTGTAGGTACCTACACTATCTGTGGCAGTGATTTAGTTTCCTCTGGCTCCGCAATATTGATTGAAATAGATTTAATCCAATCCTCCGTTCCAATCTCGGCAAATCTCAATACAATCACTATAATAACTTCGATCATGGACTCACAAAGCACTGAAATTATAAGAGTAGTAAAGTTATTATAATATATCCTTACAATGTAAATTAATTAAAGCCATTCTTATGTTGTGTACAAGATAGCGTGTTTGAAGGAAATTGACACGAAGTTGACGGAGAGTCAAAGTTTGGAATATCATCCCTCACCTCAAAGTTAGGCGATACAAAACTGCTCCTAAAGTTTTGATAACAATATTACGTATCAAACCAACAAAGAAGTAATAATTTTGCGGGGTATTGGAAATGTATCTTTGAATACAGCTGGAGGTGATTTATGAGTATTAAGACTTTAAAAAGGATGCATCTTACTTCTACCAACAGGAACGCTATAAAATTATTTTTATTATTGATAGGCTAACGCTTGACAACTATCTCAGCTGCCCCTCTAGCCAAGTTACAATCGTTTCGTTTAGTGTGAGCGCTTAGAGTTGGCCACGCCCCCAATTCCTTTGTTCTGACGTCATCTCAACAAAGGAATTGGAGGCATGGCCAACTCCAAGCGTTCACGCTAAACGAAACGATTGTAACTTGGCTAGGGGGTCTGATGGTAAACGATGATCTGGTCGAGTAACCTATTCACTCGTCTTAAAGACTCCCAGATGGTCACTATCTGGAAACGCAGGCTCTGGTAGAAAATTCCACACCTCAGCTAATAACTCCCTCCTTACTTATGTACTATATTCTACTCCACTATTACCTTTATACCAAAATTGATTCAGTGGTTTGGACATAAAAACGTCACAAATAGTTTGAGTTGTTTTCGTATTTATGTTGTACCTAAGTGTTATTAATTAGTATGGATTCATTATTTTCGTAACGAATAAGATCCATATTCAAATTAGCACGAACAACACAAGCGAAAGAACGAAGCGAAAGCAAGACTAATAACCGGGTCAGAAATATAGGCTGTCGGTACTCTTGAAGGGTCTTTTACTCATAACACAAGTCAGGTCTATAAGCTTGTCGTAAACCCCATAATTCATTTAGTAGACATGTAAACTCATTAGCTTTAAGAAACATAAACAAGTTATTACCATTTTAATGGCCGTGTAAAAGGAGAGTCAATATTGACGGTGATTACCGGTTCGATGCCATTCGTCATGTGGCTGTCACGATGCAGCCAATTAGTTCCACGGCGAAAACTGTTTGCTGAAAATGTTACTCGTACTACAAGAGAATGTTTGAAGATAGCAATATTTTGGCTGTCGTTAATTAATTAAATCATCTCATGCTATCTATTTGCTTTTATAAATATCGTTTTTGTTAAGTTCTTTAAATATTAAAACTAAAATCAAATCATTCGAAGAACTCACGAAAATGATTGACACATCAATAGGTCATTGCTCGCATCGAATTACTTCTCGAGAAATCTTTATCTATTTAAATTATAATCATAAATCGAGAATTTCCTGGTTGTACCCACGTATGTTTATGTTAGCGAAAATAGCGTTCATATTTTGATTTTGCCAAGCAAAACATCAAAACGTTCTTCACCTTTACTAAAGACGAGTGCAATTTACCTTTTAAAAATTTCCGTTTTTAATCATATATATGAATTTCTCAACGACACTCGTGTCTGGCGTAGCGAACGAGGTGAGGCTAGCGGGGACTTCGCCAAGAAACCAAGATTTCTCGTCTCGTCTCTACTTGCAGCCATAAATGGCCGTACAAATAATAAATTTGGAGCAGAAAATGCATGAATCTTTTTCTAGAAAACATAAAATATATTTTGAGTAACAATTCCGAACTTGCCTCGCTTTGGATAGTTTAATTGGAAACAGTATTCCCTAGCACTCGTAATTACGCCTGCAAATTACTGCATTAAGTGAATGCGGCGTGCCTAAGAGAGGCATTAATTCGACTTTGAGGCAATACGTTAACACACATCGCGTGGAGGTGTGGTGCATTTGTGTAGAAAATATATTGTGCACGATTTCTGAGTTTCTGGTACTTAACGTGAAACCAGTCAAGTGTAGCCGTATTTGCGACATCAAGCAAAGAAGAGGATATCGAGTACACAACGAAGTAATATTTTCCAATTAGCACCTCAAATGCCATTCGTATCCCACAGTCAGACGAGAATAATGAGCTCGGTTCTTACACCGCTAGGCCTCGGTACTCGTGTATTTGACAAAGACGCATTGTTAGTGATCGCATACAATGTACATTGTAAACGAATAAACTACGGTAAGTGCTTAATTTTACCTTAATTTGAATAAATTAAGATAGAAATGAGGACGTCAGTTTGAAAGAAGGGGAGAGAATTTATGCAAGTAAGCAAAATTTGTCATTGCAGACGAGGTGGAATTTACGGTCTAGTCAAAGTCTGCCAAAGATGAGGGTGTTTAAGCCAAAGGGAAACTGGAATGGCAATTGCCCATTTTAACTCACTCACAAATAAATACTAAAAACTACCTAAACAATAAATGTTATACCAAGTTATTGTGAGAAATAGCACTCTCCGCGTGAATTGTTTCTAATGGAAGCAGGCCCCCATAACTTACCATTTCTAAGGAATCTAAAATTGTTACTGCAGAATTTAATAACGAACGGCATTTTTCCCATTTGTAAAACTTGTGCGGTTCCGTCCTGCATCAAAGTTGGAAAGAATTTGGTTAATATTTATTTAGTGTAAGAAAATGTAGCCATTAGTTATTTAGTTACTCTTTGTGTAGTATACAAAGATAGATCGAGAGAAAAGAAAGATCTGATAGTATACAAAAAACTATATCTTTCATTTCAAAACTCTGAAAAAGTTGGTAGATATGTTTTTATAAACCATACGTATATTGTTTTAACAAATATAAACAATAACAAAAACAGCGTGCAAGTTAAAACACTGACATAACGAAACGAAACATGTAAACGGTCCCCAACAACAATGGAAGAACAACCTGTATTTACACACAGCAACTTTTTGCATTTTTTATGTAGTTAGCAACTATGTAAAACGTTGTTTGTGAAGAAGCAACGGACAGCCTGTTACGAACTAATGAAAGGTGTTGTTTGTTGTGAAGTCGACTCTTGACTGACTCTTGTTTCGACTACTGCGTCAATATAGAGCAGGGGTAGGTTGTGCTTACACACAAGTGATACGTATTTTTTTGTACTAGTGTGGAAAACAGTAAATTGCGTGCCTAAAAGGCAAAGGATAACAGTGGGTTTTCAAGTAATTGTATGAAAAATATTTAGAAGCAATTAGATGAGAAAAACAGTCATGCTCGTGAACGGGTGCTGTCAGTTGAGATTAGTCATTTCTTATCTGCCATTGATTTATTTCAGTTTCTATTTTTTTATTTTCATTATTTATTTACAGTTTTCACAAAATAGAAGCGACCAGAAATATGTAACCAGGATTTTTTTACTCATAACATGATTTAAAGAGTATCCATGGAGTTTCATGCACGTCCTTCTCCATAAAGATCTTACACTTAGAAAATTTGCAATTTATCATCATTTTTTTGTAATCTAATCGTAAGTCGCGATCTGGCCACGACAGATATATAACAAAATAGTGGAGAAATGTAGGCACCTCTTTCCACCTATGTGTAACTAGATCACCAGAATATCTTAACTTTCTTGTACTAAGTATGGTCAGGGTTACATTCGTTGGGTTCTATCTAACATCCTTACGCAAATGACGTGAAGTTTTAATTAAATTGCCCATCCTTGGTTTATTTGCGGTCATAAACTTGTATCTTCAATCCCCAGACAAGGATTAATATGTGCCTATATGCGTATGAGTGTTAATGTTCTTTCGTTGGTAACTGGCCCATTCGAAATTTGAATAACTGTTTACTTCGCCCCTGAGCCAAGTATTCGAAATCTTTATTCCAATAATTTGAATTTGTTTACAGTTAATTTGAAAATAAATTCGAATTGAATGTTGGACTTTTAGAACCTTATCATCCATTTTGTTTTAAAGTGTATTGAGCTTGGTATTATGGTAGCGGTAATTAAAATAAAGTTTTACTTTTATCTGAACACCGGGCTTTTTCTTCACTTCATTAAGAAAAAATACTTACTTTGACTTAAATTTTAATTTTAAGCCCTACTTGTTAATTTTAACAAACCATCTAAGTATGGGCTGCAATGATGTTCGAAAGAGTTACCGTGGCCCTGAAACGCAAAGGGCAACTGAAAGAGCATATGTGGGTCAGCAAAAATCTAACACTCCCTCTTGCTCCACCCAGAGCGAGAGAAGTTATGTGGTTACCAAACAAAAAAATATATTATTCATTTTTATTTATTTATTCATAGGACAATTTGCATTTTGTTTGAATTCTATCGAAAATTATTAATTTACAACATAATTAAGGATGGGGAAAGAGCATATAGTTTTCTCTGCGTTCTGCGCATGTGTCAAAGTTATCTCAAAGAAAACCAAAGCATTCGACCGTGAAAACTTCCACAAGAACCAATAAAACATATACATACATTTCCTCTGTAATAATATATTACCCAATTAATAAAGCTTTGTATACATGTGTGCCCTTTATCGGCCATACGGGTACAGTTGTAAACTAGCCTTAGATTCAGCACCATAAGGCGCGAGTAGGGTTGTCAATCGAACTCTATTTTGTTTAAGGTGAATGCTACAGGAAAACTTGCGAAATTCAAATTTTCTTTACCGTACACGTATAAAATAAGCGGATTACAAAATTTATGTACATAGTCGAACTTATGTAACTCAAAGTTGAGTTTTCTTTCAGCAAACTATTGAGTGGTAAAGATTTTGTTTTTGTGATTTTCTTAAGTTTTTTTGGATTTTGCATGTCAGTGTTACCTATATTCATTAAAATACAATTGGTAACTATAAAAAGATGATTTGACGGAATAATAATCACTAAAATCATCAATACAACTCTCTCATTGCGTCTTATCCTATTGAATGAATTTTTTATATACTTTTTTGCAATATAGTCATAATTCCGTAAACAAATATGTATTAAGCCAGGCAGTCATATTTTAAATCAACATACAACTTGACAATAACCTGTGCAAAAAAACTAAAGAAAATTTGAGTTTCGCGAGCTACCTTTGAGCATCCCTCTTAAGTGAAAGCTTAAGTACACTTAAGCGCAATAAAGTATCATTTAATCAACATAATTTACGAAACCGATAGAGTAGGTACGCTAAAACAATCTAATCACACACTCGGTATTTTAAATTTAATTAAATAATTACACTAGCTTTCTTTTGTTTCTTTTTTCGGTTCTAATTGTAAAGTGACGGGATAGTTTAAAAAAAAAATAGGTATATCTAGCAATCATATAATGAATTTCAACACTACAAAAAAAAAAATTATATTTCGCAAAAAGTTTTGTTTTTAAAAATTACATTAAAAATATTTACTGTTTTTTATAAGTCTGTAGATACACTTCATTTACTTTCTCTAAAATCAGAATTACTCCTTCCTTCTAAAAAATTGGCAACCCTAACCAGGAGTCGGGATAATTATTCCTTTATGCGTATTGCTGAAAGCGGCAGTGATCATTGTTTCTGCTTTGAAGGCCATATACCTGTTACAATGTTGTTTGAAGTATTTTAGGGGCAAGGGTTGCGGTTCGTTAGCAAGACGAATATTGTTCATGTAGCCATATATTATTTATGAATGCCTATTATGTGATTTTAATTGTTAGTCTATAATAGGACTTTACTTGGCCCAATACAAAAAAAAAAAAACATTAAAAATATTGTCTTTAAAAACATTGTGAGCATAAAAAATTTAAACAGCTATTAGATGTTGTAATTGTTCAGATACCAACATATGTTTTTACAGAACGAAAATCCTATTTATTTATTTGTTTAATTTTCATGTACAGTAGTGATACTATGTATGCTGACTTAATATGCAAAAAGAAATTCTCTACCAGTACACCTTTGGATTAAAAAAGCCAACACTGTGGTAAGTGAGCACAAAAAATAAATAATAGATATGACTTCATTAAATTTCGATAGCGAAAAACCTCGCAATATGGTGAAAGGTCAAGTTTATTTTTACCAAACCATATGCCATCGCATCAATTATTCGCCCACGTACCTATAGCTTTTCGGTCATTGCCCTCGGCTGTGCAATTCGTGACTATTCGGAACACACCTTGGTTTACCTCCCACTGTCTAACCTTGTAATTTCTAGCAAGTTTAAGTTCAAAGTAAAGTAAAAGTCAATAATATAAAACTAAAAGTGACCAAAACATGGAAAGTCACAAAACTTTCACCATTTGCCATTACCATAATCGCGATAATCTGATTATATTACTGAGTAGCACAATTATCGCCACATAATACGTGATCAAAACACAAAATAACTATATCATAATAATATTCACATAAATAAAGCATGCTGGGCTATGGTGGGCCATCCAGGAATTCCGCCCACCCACGCTCTGGGCCTTAATCACAGATTACATGGCTAATAGGCTTAATCGATGACATTTGTTTGAACGAAGCGACGTTGAGAACGATAGCCTCTAATGTATTAAAAACTGATTTCATTTATTTATACTTAAGATACTTAGTTAGCCGACAGCGAAACGTCTTGGCCTTCGTACTTAAGTAGGTAATCTTATTTTCGGTTATGACAGCGTAAACATCTTGCTAGGGCTGTGGGATTGGTCGGAAAAGTCACAGCGATCGTGGAACGCAAAGGGCAACTGAAGGTGCTCGAATAGGTTTCAGTCAGTAAAAGTCTGACACTCCCTCTCGCTACACCCAGAGAGGAAGGAGTCATTTCCCACCAAAAAAGAGCTACTGGTGTTTGTAACTGTATCTATGTAAGTGGACTAGAAAAGGACCTCACTCTGATGATATCACACTCAATAAAGTGTAAATAAATATCTAGGTAAGTTTACACAAAAAAAAACTTGGTAAGTATTACGTAAGTTATCAATTAAGTATTCTATTGGCTATAAATAGGTAGCATACTAACTTTATATATATAACACTTTGTCGATTTGTCCGGATGTCACGTCACATGCTCGGAATTCGACCGTTAATGAGTCAATCACAATTTAATTTACATCGATTGGTCCCATCAATAGATAAAATGTCCCTGACTTTTTGTACAATTACATACTCGTCAGACAGGTATTTTTTTTCTCATAATTACATCAACTGGTTCAAGCTATACAATTATATGAAGTGGATCTAATGATGTTTTGCTATAATTTATTCGCAATTTAATCACTGTTAAACTTATGCCGTGCTTATTTGAAAAGATTATAAAAAGCTCGATATTTTATCTAACTCTTGACTAGTGGAGTTATTCCAAGAACCAGAAACATTTGCAAAATTAAATGCTATTTATACTTGATTACGAGACAAACAACATAAAGCTGTCCATACAAAGCGTACGTGCACATACAGAACATAATATTATAAAAAGTCAGTACTAATCTCAGTTTACCAAGCGCCCATAGAGTCAGTGGCTTGGCAGGCTGGCTCTAAGAATGCCGACGATCTTGCTCCGCAGCTTCATAAATATGGAGTTGGTGATTAAACTGCGTACTCTCTGAGTTTTTGTACTACACCCCCTCCCTAGCCGTCTCCCAGTTAAACCTTGGATTAAATCATGAGTTACTGGCAGACGGTATTTTTTAACCGCGCTATCTGAATACAGACGCATGTCTCACTTCCTTTTGCTTTTAAAATTGGAACTGGTTTAATGATTAATCGTTTTGTTTTTTAAAAGAGACCATTGATTACAATAACACCATTAAGATTCTTCTACATTGATTCGCTTCAGAGTCGATTAATTCAGTAACCGTCAAAACGATCTTGCTTATGTTTTTTTTGTGTTGTATCCATCCACTCGCTTAAGCTTGTTCTGTTAGACCATACCCGTAATGGCACCCTTTAGTACTGAATGATAGGTCCCTAGAGCGACGTTAGTAGGCGTGCGCGCGGTGAAGAACCAAGACTGGATGAACGCACCACCATTTTGCGGATACATACTGGAATTACTGGACTATTGCGCAAACGTTAGCAACCAGACATTAGTGGTTAAGCTTAATCACCAACAATAAAACTGATTCTAGGATGAATTATAGTCTTTAAAGATTGCAAGTTACGACTAGTCTTCTACAAGGAGCTTGGCTTGTATTACTTTGTAAGTTACTGAGTAGATTCTAGTTATTACTCTGAATGGAGAAGCACAGCGATTAGAGTGTAAGCGAATTGTCGGAAGCTAGATTCTATGTGGAATAAATGGTTGTGGTCGCATAGAACGCTGTACATACTTGAATTTCAATGGTAAGTTAACAGCCCAAATTGAAACCTATTTCATCATGATCCGAATTAAATGTCAAACCTAATATATCAGTCACATAAAACGGTGAATACGTAAAAAAACATTACCTTCCAACCCAAAATAAAAAGTTATACGTCGTTTATGTAAAATAAACCGGAATGACAATCGCTGGCGTTCTATTTGATAGCTATAAGTGGCTGCCTACACAAGCTGTTTGGCGCCGAATCAAAAGAAACATTCGATTCACCGCATCAGCGCTACTCCCCGAAGGCACCTGCAAAGGCTGAGACCGCGCAATAGGCACCCCGGGCCGGGAAGCAATCTATTGCGGAACCTGAGGACCCATGCCTCGTTTGATCTAGCGATCTAACTCATACTCGACTTGAATACTCACATTGTTGATTTATTTTATTCAGACTCAAAAGTAGATCTCAATATTTTTCAGTTTTTAATTAATTTCATTGATTTTGGTCGAACTCCTAATTTCATTTATTTTAAGTTTACATTTTACAGAATTATTTATTTAAAACGGATTCGATAGCAATCTCTTATTTATTTTCAACACCGGAATAATAAATTTTGATTCGAATAAAATTCAATTAATTTATTATAAAACTCTTTCCGTTGCAAAATATTAAAAGAGCATTCATAAAATGAAAGAGTTTTATTTTTACAGTTGCAATATTTAATTTTCACGCCCGTATTTTATACGACCTCGATGGGAAGATGACACAATCAATTTTACCGTTAATCATTTAGCGGTATAATTACATTTTCTGTCCCTCTCTGCTAACTGTATTTTTATACATCTGATGGAAATAACACGGGACTTTTGCTATTCGTGACAAATAATAAAATAGCTTTTAACTAAAAATGTTCCGTTAATTTGAATACAGAATTAAAAGATAGATGGATGTATCACCCCACTCCGCTACTATTCATAACTTCTGACGACATGACGAAATCAAACGTAGTATGTTGGTATAAAAGTGAATTAGACACTAGAATACCAGTGAACTTGCACAAAGTAAAATGGATAGTAAACAGTGAAATAAGCCCGCTATGTACTTGTGTAAACGAAGCTGCGCTTAACGATTCCCTGTCTTGTTACCAACCGCTGATTGGCTAAGTTCGATTGAATGTACATACACATTCTTGTTTCTTTTGTGCTAATATTTATTTGTGAACAATCTTTACGTTACTATTTTTGTACTGAATACATACTATTTTCTCACATTTCGCAATATAAAGATCAAACTAAGTCAGAAAATAGTTTATAAGACTACGTTCAAGTAAATAATTCCAGATGTATGATAAAACAAACCCTATATTTAAACCCGATTACGATAAACGCTATCTACTGAAATATTAAAGTATAATTTAAAACTTATAGCTTGATTAGATATGTATCTATCGGTAGCCGTATAATTTTATAAATTAGTCTCTACGAATTTAATTTGCAAGCTTGTGATGTTGCAATCAAAGTAATTAGTTTAAATAATCGTGAACATGTTCAGGCTATCCTTTAGGTTGCAATAGTCATAAATTGCGAAGGTCTCACGGTAGGGGGTAGGTGCAACGTGAGGCAAAAGTACTTTGGAAGGCATTCTATGCAATCAGCGTGCTCGCTAGACCACATGCTCCGTATAAGGAAACCCACCGAAGAGGGCATTGGTTGACGTCCGTCACTATCCTTTGCTCACCAAAGTAAAAACTAGTAGGAACTTCTTGCTTTTGTTCCATGGGAATTCATGTATAAAGAAGCTATTGTTTGCTATGAAAAATGGTACAGAACCTCTATATAATTTTATCGGTACATCTCACCGAAATGCCCAATTTGGTACCGGTGAATAACCTCAACAAAACAAATTTTATAAATTTATTTGATGAAGAATATAACGGACATAAAGAAAACTTTTTAAATGCCTTTAATTTTGGACTTACTGGTTTGATTTCATCGTTATTTTAAAAAAATGCTTTTGCTATATGTTTTATATAATAGTTTTTTTTGTAAATAAAAGCTTTCTTTTCCTCTTTTTGGTGATGGTTTCCCTCAGAGCTAAACCTAAATAGTGTATGAGGTATACATATTATAAAGAACCTAGAAAATATTAGTATTAGCACCATTTTTTGCCAGAGTGCATCTCATTATATTTCCAATCAGCTGAAACACAGCTGGAATACATTGAGGTACCAAAAATTAAAAAAAAAAAACTTACAACGTAATTGAGAACCTCCTCTGTTTTCGAAGTCGGTTAAAAAATAAAGGTAAATCCCGTTGATGAACAAAAGGCTTTCTCTTCTTCTTTGTCGTCCTTAAATATAATAAAGGAACATCAAAGCAACAATAAAGGTCTGATCTTTTCACTGTTCCAAGTCAAACAATTAAGAATTCACGGTGAATGGTAAGCCTGCAAAGGGTGTTATTATAATAATTATGATAAAATATATTAGTGTTGGCAGACTCTGTTTCTAACAATTTTGCTTAAATAGCAATGGCGTGGAAGGTGAAAGATTGACCATTTTAGGGTGAAGCAAAAGCGTTTTGCCGACCGCCTCGTCAATTTCGATTGCATTCCTTAGTAAATGACTGTTCGAAGTGACAGAAAAGGATAGAAACATAGGAAAGTGCAATAAATATAGCTCAACCCTTAGTCACCAAATCTCTTGAATTGATGCATTCAACAAAAGGTGCCTTAATTGCATTCTACCTCAAAAGTGAAGACTGAAGACGGACAAACAGCAATTAAATCGCGCAAAAGGAAAAGTGACTTGCAAATTGAGCCTCGCCTTGGAGTCTGATGCAAAGTAGTTCACCACACTATCTTCACAAATGCATGCTTCGCAGAACTTTTGAACGAACTTGCAGTACAGACGAGGTACAAAGAACGTTCTCGAAACTTTCCGGGAAGATAATTTGCTACATGGTAAATATTCACGTTAAGAGGTAGTTGGAAGTTTATGTCAAGAAGATCGTCCACGGTAGATGATCACTTACATATCAGCTGCAATCGGTTGATCTCTTCAAAGCTTCATTGAAAAAATACAATAACGATACTTACAGTACGTTCGACGGTTCTTGGCGCGCCTGAAGTTAGGCTCTGCGAACTTTAGCGCTCAAAATAAGCGCGTCAAATAAATGATTTATAAAAATAAATGCCAATAATAGTTGTTAACAGCAATAACAACTGCTATGGGCATTTATTTTTTCAAACCATTTATTATTTTACGAGTGCACAAGCGCTAAAGTTCGCAGAGCCTAACTTCAGGCACGCCAAGAACCGTCGAACAAACTGTATTACATTTGATGACTTGACTACTGCGCTGCATGTTGCGGGTTTGATTACTGTATGGAGCTAATATTTAAACGGCCTACAAAACTTATATATCTGTGAACGCATCCATGTTAAAGGAGTAATTATTAGTGTTGGACAAAGTTTCTATTAAACACATTTGGTTACTTCTAGGTAACCGTACTCCATCGTCGCCCACATAATCGTTTACAATCAGTTCCCTTATCCAAGTTACAATCATTTCGTTATGCGTTAACGCTTGGAGTTGGTCACGCCCCTAGCTCCTTTATTCGAACAAACGAATTAGGCTAGGATAGGCTAGGGGGGGCTGGTGAGATAGTGATTAAAGACGAAAAAAAAATCCCCATAAATAATGAACTATAAATGACATTATTTTCTTTTAGAAAATCAGCATTGAAGATAAAAAATAAAATCAGACATTCCTTTTAGTTGAGTTGCATCAAGTGAAAATGAATAAAGAACGTGTATCGGGAATCTCGCTTGTGATCCGATATTATTTTTTACCACAGAGCGAAGCTACATTGTCTGTCACGGACTGAAAAAGGAAATAAAATAGAGCTATTCTTTTAAAACTTGAATAAAATTATGGAAAATAAAGCACTAGTATTATACAAGTGAAGGTTTGTGTGATTGTTGTGTGTATGTGTGTGTTTAAGTTTTTCTTTTCTTCACTAAACGAACTTAGATAAAATTTGGCAAACGTGGCACGTTATAGACCGTCTCTTAGAATATTATATAGGATACTTTTTTTATCTAGGTGGTACGAGTATGTATCCTTTGGATTATTTTCTACAAAATTGTTGAAATTAGAATATGTATTATACTTATAATCTGTCTAAACGTGTTGTAAACCATTCGCTTGACTCAAGGGCTGGATTTTACCTTAGACAGGATCAGCATTACCATACAGTGTGGCAATGCTGCCATTCTTTAAAATCTATTTCCAGTCAACAGTAATGTGGATTAGTTTTTCCTCACCATTATTGTTTGTATAGAAATCAACATTATACTTTACGTATAAGCAAAGTTGTCTTTTCTCACATTGATTTTAATGATCACTATAGTAAGTTTTATATACTTTTCTACATACATATTATATTCTTCTCTTGTAGAAATATTTCTCTATACCCCAAGGACAAATTACTTGGCGACTGCTAGTCGTATCTACATACTTGAATAAGTAAACATTGCTTTCGTACAGCCTAGACGAGAGGTGACGTCAGACTCTGAATGACCAACAAAAGTTGTCAACAAAAGTCATTGTCCCATAAAAAACGATTTAATATTTGGCAATTATTTAAAGCATTGTAGGAATTTGATTTCCTCAATTGTCTAGGAGGAAATTGCGTATGTCATTTTAATTTAACAATAAAATATATGAAAATTACAGGGGAGAGGAGGATAAAAGAAGAAAACGTGTTGCTTTGGCCCCAAGTAACATGGAACAGGGGCAGGAAAATCATGAATAAAATATTGAAGATACACGATTACACTTAACAAGCTGCTGCTGGCGACTTCACCTGAATGAAACTAGAAATATGTCACTCAGTGATAAAGTTGAATTCTACAGGTGAAATTTTTATTAAATTGGTCCAGTAGTTTTTGACAATACAAAAAAAATTTGCTACTTTTGTATACTGTAAGTGTACTTAGTACCCGGCTAGAGATTTTTTGTAAGAATTTAAAACCAAAATCTGTGTAGTATATCAATACAAAAAAAAAAAAAAAAAAAAAATCTACAAACTAAAAAAATAATACAAACAGTGATGATAGCTTTAATGTTATAAAAAATATGTCGAATTTCGTGTTCTGAGTAGAGGGGGTTCAGCAGCAAATTTTTGATTTATAGAAGATTTTTATTACATTCAAATTGTTCCCAGCCGTTACTATTAGGGTGACTGCTAATGCTTTTGACAGAAAGACGTCTGTCAGATGTGCTAGTGTCAGATGTGCTAGTGTAATTAAGAAGCAACCTTTTCTTTCGTTCCCAGTATATTTCTCGCTGTCTTTAACTTAAACTATTGCTATAGCTTGCCATAGAGCCCTGTGTTGACTTTGGTCTTTTTTACACGTCTACCTACTCAAATGAAAACCAGTATCAGGCAACTGCTACGCAGTTGATTGCTACGCAGTTGGCGGCTTAGCATTATGCTGAACTGAACCCATTTGGCGCAGCCGTGAGACACACAATGTTGATGTATTTAAGATTCTATACATTTACATATAATTGTTACTTCATTGTGTGTATTGTGTGCCAAGTAAATGTGTTTTTCTTTCTTCTGACTAACTGAGATTTCTTTCATCCTCAGTTCAAAGCTTATACCTTTTACAGCGTTTTAAACCCAGCTATTCCCCGTTATACCCTATGAGTTCTGGCCAGTCGTAAAGGTCCCCTGGCCTTGACTCGTCCACGTCGAGTCTCGCCGGCGACCTTGCACCTTATTGAATATACTGAGGTACTACACAATGCAGGTGTATACAGAAAAACCGTGAGGCAAAAATATATTCTAGAATTTCCGATATCTGCTGTTTCAAATAATATTTATCATTAATTAAAAAACAGACTACGCGCGGCGTAAAGCTTGTTTGTGCAAGAGTTCCTTGATAATTAAACATTAATGAGTAATATTTATCTTCAAAGATTGTAAAATCGGATTTTCTTCACCTGATTTTATACTTAAACTGATTATATGGAACGTCTATTTTAAGCCATTGGCAACCACATTCTTTTTAAAATTTTGATTTATATTTTGCAATGAATATCTTCACCGAATGCTTGAATGGTCATTTAATATCTTTACCAATGGTTAAATCGGGAGAGAATGCGTAAGGCATTGTGTCCTATGCTTTTTAATAAATCCCACTCAGGCAAAAATATATATATGTGGAAATATCGAAGGAAATCTCAAGAGTAAAACTTCTGAGGACATGTGTTCGACATTTAAACTGCAATGCGCGTGCGCCCCGCCCTGTCTTTTGCACCAGGAATGCTAGAGCGAGACAATGTTACCAAACCAGTTCCACAAATGCCGGAAGCCTTTCTCTTGAAAACCATCTGTACACTCGAGTGTTCATAGCAATACATCATTTTTATTTTTGTTATTGATAGGCTCGCGCTTGACCGCTATCTCACCTGATAGTAGTTGAAGATGGAGGATGCTTGCCTAGAAGTAACCTATTCACTCTTGACGTAAAGATCATGTCATAGCCCATTAGCATAGGCTTGCGGACGGCGAGCAATGGGTAGCTTAACGTCCGGCCGTCTGGTAACAGTCCGGACCGAACCCTAGTCGTCGACGACGCGTAGTGTTCCACGCGCGCCTCAAGGCGATCTCAGCAAAACCGTAGGGGCCCAGCAGGGTTGAAACCTACTGGAGCCATGTGTTCGCTTCTGAAAGGAAAACCCGAGGCCCTGGGATGCAAGGCAACGAAAGAACATAGGATTGGGATTTGGTCATTGCCGTTCAAGAGCAAGATAAATCAATGGATGATTCCTCACCTAAAAAAAGATTGTAGCTATCATGAAACACAAATTCCAGCCAGGAATGTTATCTGTACACACAATGAAAGTAGTCCTAAAACATTTGTGAATATGGGTAGGATTTCCACTACGTACGTACCACGAAATTTACCACTTGAATATATATGCTTTGATCATGTTTTTTTAGTACATGATAAAGCCAGGATCAATATTTCAGGCAGGCCGTATGTTGCTGGTACGGTTATTCGAAAGCCGCAGTTTATGATAATGGTCGTTTAAAACAATGATATTTCCTGTCATTAAACTGAATGTACAACAATATTACAGGATGCAGTATTTTTTTTTTTGCAGCAGTCGTGACTTTCATCGGATGAGAATGTAGAAAAAAATTAGAATACATAAATTATAAACCTATGTTCTAGCTATAGATATATATTTATTGTATCATTTTTTACAATGTATTAATTTTACTTCCCTAATTATTTTATACATTTTGGCACATCCCCTGTGTTTGTTTTGGTGTTTCTTCTAAGGATATTTAGCTAGGAAACACCGGCTTCATCTAGTTTAAATTGCCGAAAAATTGACGTGTAAAAGTGTTTGTTTTAAAACCAAACTGCAAAATAAATATCATTTATATTAGGTACATGTAGCGCTTACCTATAGAAAAAAATATGCCACAATTCTATAGAATTAAGAGAAGTATTTTAAAATCATATTCAAGTCTTAAGGCTGTGTTTACGGAGACGCGGCGCGTTGCGCGGCGCGTTGGGCGTTTCGTCGTACATTGTAGCAGCGGGCCGCGTCATCGCTCTCGCAAACACAAATATATGGCAATGTACGACGTACCGTCCGACGCGCCGCGAAACGCGCCGCGTCTCCGTAATCGAGCACTAACAATTTTTCGTGAGCCTATTAAAAATAAAATCTGTAGATCTCAGTCACTGTCATAAAATAAACTTTTACAAATAATAACGGCTTTTATGAATAACAGAATGATTGATACAAACTTAGTTACTCAACACTCAAGCCTCCAATAAAATACCTAAATCACTTATCGAAATATCGCTCAAACATTAAACAATCTCTCCGCAGACTCCTCGAAAATTGATTGATTGACGAAGTTGAGATTATATTTATTTAGTTCAATGTTTGCTCGCCGATGGCCCAATAAAGCCTGACAACTTTTTATCTTTTAATTATTTATTCTGCAAGAGTTTCCTAACCCAATTATCGAAGCCTACAAAAGTAATTTAGCGATTACTGTTCAATCGCTTTTGATTCTAATCTAATGCAGTTCAAGTAGCCCATGAAGTATCGTTAATTTTGCTGTCTGAACAAGCGAGATTCTGTCTGTTACCACACGCCACAATTTTGTCTTAATGCTCGACTAATGTTACTACATAGACTTAATTACACCTTTCATTGCCGCCTAATATCAAACGACTAGGCATTAACTCGGTGAAACCGCAGGCGCACCTAATCGACAGCGAACCGAGATTAAATTCCCTGTCAGATTCCTGTCGACAGAACCCGAGGTTCCCCGAGTCTATCCGATTTGAGACCGAATCTCAAACATTCCTGTATCACCTAGATGAATCATAATCTAAAGTTTATTGCTCTCTGAATCATGACTATTCAACTATGTACTTATGTACACACTACAGGCTCTAGGGTAAAGCTTCGAATTGTCAACCGAAGCAAATAGTAATTACTGTGACATAATTAATGCGTGAACGTTTAAACAATGAAGCGTAATGAGAGCTAATGGTTCTCAGAGATTTGCTAACACAGTGCTGTTATGTCCAGTTACGGCTCAATTCCTACATATGGAATATTGGGCGTCAAAATAGAACAAAGAACAAAGTGGTAACAAAGTTTATTCCTAGAGTTTTTAGTCTGACAACACGACTAATTACAAACTGAACAGTGCCCCTAGCACGAACAACTTGCGAAAAAGTATTCGTATCGTTAACGTGAGCATTTTGTATGGAAACATGAACAGCGCCTCTGGTGTGCGTAATTTGAACTAATTTTGTGAGCACGAACTTAGTCCTATAGGTTTCGTATTCGTATCGAATTCGTAACGTACGTAACCTTGAGCCGTTTGTATGAAGATAGCTAGCACGAACGTTTAAAATGACGTATAGTATCGTCATTGTCGAAGGCTGGTTTGCGAGTTTCTCGAAAGTTTATTCACTATAAATTTGGCAGTGAGAAAACTTTCGTCGGAGTTTATTGGAAGCATAAAATAATAATTTAAGTGATTGTGTTAACAAATTTTGTTAGAAAATGCTTAGATTAACAAGAAGCACCCCTCGACATAGTGCATTGTACTATTTATCTTGCGGCGCGATTGATTTTTGAAAGTAGAAATGTACGAAGAGAAACAAGGCGGGTGATTTATTTTAGAACACTATATTTTTATTAATAAAAACAAGTTAGTTTATTTAGTCATTGGATGATTTTACCTACCAAAAATAAAAAATAAAAAAAATATTAACCTACAAAAAATAAAAAAAAGTATTACAGAATTTAGAAATAGATTTCGTCTAAGTAAGGAAGCATTTTCGTATTTATGTTTTAAGTAAAAGGATGCATTGAACGTAAAGTAAGGTACATATTTAAAGGACTATGTATTCCAATTATATATATTCTAATAATATGTTGCCTTCTAATTATAGACCTAAATAATTATCAAAAATTAAGCACCTCATCAAGTTTATTTCAATTGTTTACGTATCAACAAACTTACTTCAAAACAAAGTTGACCTTGAATGAGCTTCGCGTCAAAAAATTTCAAGTGTTACGCGTCGTTCGTTTAGGAACACAATCTCACTAAACACAAAAGTTTTAATAATAAATTTAATAATTAAACCATTTATCTTAACTAAATATTAACTTTTACTGCAGTTTCTTCGTATTACATCAAAATTTGAACAGTTTTAAAGTTTTAAAGGCCCTGAAATCACTAAGAATTAAAATATGTAGGAGTTTTTGAACGAAACGTTCAATCAATTTTGAGATCATTCATTCAATTTTGTACATCCTTACTTACATTAGTATGACGTCACTAACGTAATCGTATCGAGGTCTCGATACTATTACGAAAGAGCTTTGTGCTTCCGACTTTGGTTGTATTCCGTTATCGTATCGGCAACTCGATACGTTTACGATACGAAACCTACAAATATTCGTGCTAGAGGTACTGTTTGCTCAGAGGAAGTATGTTTTACGTTAATGCGATCGACACGTTTATGACGTCCTGCGCTTCGATTGGTCCGGTTCAAGCTTATAACTAATCAGAAGCCAAAAACGATAAACGTTTCGAACGTGTTAACGTTAAAACTAGCACTAAGGCCTCTTGTAACTACAAAGTAAAACACTTTATCAACTAGACACCGATATCCGAGTATCATATGCAAATAAGTTTATTTTAGTCGGCAATCCCGCCAGCAATTGTCGACCCCACCCTACACGGGTGTATAATGGCGACTGTTGTGCAAGCACCCACGTATTCAAATAAATATGCCAGTAATAACTTTCCTATAGAAACTAAATCGTCTAGTCACGAGGCACGAGCCAACAAGTCGGCTGGTATGGACTGGTTAGCTATCAGCTATCCGTGCTGTCATTATCTATCTGTAACAACGGACGGAATAGCTTGAGATGGGATTGTTTGGACAAATTCAAATGGTATGGAGTGATTGGTAAACATATCCGCATTGAACGAAATGCAGTCGACAACAGATATGAGTTTTTTTTTTCAAATCATCCAATGATGTCTCCCGATCAAGGAGCTGGAGGGCGTGTCAGACTTTTACTTAAACCCTCCTCCTTGCGTTCCAGGACCCCGAGTTTCCCTTTCGGAGCCCATGGCACCAGTAGGCTACGACCCTGCTCTGGCTTTGGCCTGGTCTGTTACGCAGACGGCAACAGAGAAGATTAAGTATGCGTACCCAAATATGATGATACCTACTTCATATTGTGTCGTGTTATCTTTTCTCTCAAAGAACTTATTTAACACAGTTCCATTAGTTGCAGAACAATGAAAATGTTGCCTGCGGGATGTAAAGATTTTTATTTCTCACATGCATAAATAAAATAGTTTAGGATGTTGCCACATCAATCAATCGATCGATGACATTGATTGCTTGACGTCGTCGTCGGTCAGTTGCTGTGGTTTTAGAGGAGAAGTTTCGATCGATGTGTATTGATCCAATTACCATAAAATGACAATAGATCGATTGGTTTTTTAGGGTTTCGTAGACTTAAAAAGGCACTCTTATAGCTTCGTCAAGTCCTTCTGTCTGTTCGTTCATCTGCAGCTTAGCTTAAAAAATTGGTGTTTTTAAAACGGGTTATTTTAAACTGTAATAAAATTATCACTGGTTTGATTTGGAATTACAGATTCAAATAAACTTTCCATTAAGTTCGGTATTTCTTTTTTCGTAAGTAATTAGTCATTATTTTATTGATTTCTTCGTGTTTTGTATTTTCTGTAATACTGCTGTATTTATGTCAAATTAGTATGTATTTATTTAGTTCAAAGTAATCTAGGAAAATAATCATTTTTAGGGTAAGTCCGACACTTTTTTTTGTAGCGGTAAATTGACTTTCGATACATTTGATTCTAAACTACAGAGTCAACAAGATTTGAACGTACACCTAACTTAGTAATTGTATTAACACGGAAGTACTTATATAGGGTGACTGGTAATTAGTAAACGATACTTAAATACGTGATTGTAGTCATGATAACAAACAACTTTTACTATGGGACCAAAACTGAAATCGCGAAAATAATCAGCCAGTCACCCTATATATAGAAGAGGGTTTTTTATTTCGTGAACACTTGAATTATACCATGTAATTGATATGAAAATAATAATGATTGGAAAATACGCTCCCGGAAAATTGTCCGCGTAACACGCGCTCCACTAGAGGCGTTGAGTGAAAGACACTCCCACTCTATCAATTGTGGGAATTGGTTCTGTGGCTTAGACAGATTTAAGGATATTGACAGAGAATATAAAGCTTACTTTATATCTTAAAATAGAAATGTACCGACGAGAATCAGAATCAGAATCAGAATCAGAATCAGAATCAGAATAGTTTATTTCAAATAGACCAATTACAGGCACTTTTGAATTGTCAAAATGTCGGTCAGTCCAAAAAAAAAAGTGAAGCTAAATTGCACGTTCCAAAGCGTAGATCTCTATGGAGAAGAACGTGCAAGAAACTCCATGGACACTCTTTTAAATCATATTATGAGTTACATAATCTTGGTTACAAATTTATTGTCGCTTCTATTATGTGAGCACAATGAAGAAAAAAAAAAAATTAAAACGCAATGAAACCACAAATAATGAAAAAAATACAATAAACTAATAAAAAAATAGTAATTGAATTAAGCCACTGGCAGCTAAGAGATGACCAGTCCCAACTGACGGCGCCCGTTCACGAGCATGACGCGTGCCTCAGCCCCACTCAGCTCAACCATTTTGAAGGGAACCGAATGACCCAATAACACGTGCCACCATCAGCGAAACATTTGAGTGAGCATGACAAACTCTCAACTGCCATGCTCATAACGTCAAACAAGTTGTTATCTAATAAAATAAAAATGCTCCATGGTACTTCACATTCACAAATTAGAAAAAAAAGTGCTTCTACATTATACAATTTTATTGTTCCCAATTACAAAAAGTAATAATTGATCACAAGCTCCATTAAAATAAACTAATCAATTATAATATATATATATATATATTATATTGAAAAAGAAAGACATAACATTTTGAAAACCACGATACAAAAAGGGTCCCAGCATCTCCTCCATTATTAAAAAGTAATAAAATACATAAAATAAAATGTAGAACTAATTTGTAGGCAAATGTGGCTGTGGCTGTGGAGCAGGACCGGCATTTAGCCAAGCATTTTTATCAAGGATGTAATCATCCAATCTATAATATGCTTGTCCACATAGCGTGCGTTTAATGCATGTTTTAAATTTTGACTCATTGAGATGGAGAATCTCAAGTGGTATTTTATTATAAAATTTTACACAGTATATATATATATATATTTAATCTCGTCGTTTTATACAGGATATAGGATAACGTCTGTCTCGATCAGCTTTAAACAATAAATACTTCAATCATGGGACTGGAACAACTTGCCTGCTGCGATGTCTTCCCGTCCGATTATAATTTAGGTGTCTTCAAGGTCGCAGTCAAGCACTAGTTTATAACAATTAAAAAAATCTTTGCTCTTTAATTCTGGTGAGTCTTGGGCTAAATTGGTAAATTTGGTTACCAACATAGCCCGGCAGCGAGAAATGGGTAGCTTGCTGTCCGACTGTCCGGTAGCCGTCCGGACCGAGCTCAAGTCGTAGACGGCGCGTAGTGTTCTATGCGCGCCTCGAGGAGTTGTCAAAAAAACGTAGGGGCCCAGCAGGGTTGAAGCCTACTGGGACCAAGAGTAATGTTAAAGTGAACATCAGAGCCCTGGAAAGAAGGCAATAAAGGAATAGGAGAGGGTTTTTAGTCAGTTAAATTCCGACACTATCTCCCGCTTCACCCAAGAGCGCGGAGATGTTATTGGATGATTTTTCCACCTAAAAAAAAGGAGTAAATGACTTCTTCTGAGCTTCTTTAGAATACTTTTGTATTTATTTCTCGGAAATTTTTCTGGTAAAGATTCAGTACATATTAGGTTTAGTTAATATAGAGCTCAGAATATTCCACTTCATTTGAAATACTCATAAGGGATCCGCTAGGTACTCCGGAGTAATTTTCCTCGTCATGTGTAGTCACGTGCCGAAAAAAACTCAATTTCTGTGCCATGTAATAAGTAATAACCATCAAAACAAAAACTCGTCACGTTTTGTATTATGTATCTTTATGAAGGTAATGGAATTTTCAATTTCATTTCATCAGGTGACGCGTTTTTACGGAATAGGTACTTACATCTTATAAGTCTATATCAGGCATTGTAAGTATTTACAAAACTTACCTACTCTTAGAGCAGTGGTGGCTGAGTGGTAACGGCTCTGACTTACGAGTTGTAGGTCGCAGGTTCAAACCCAGCCAGGCGTATACTTTGTGTAATTTATTTCATTACCACTGCTCTCAAACGGTAAAGAAAAACATTGCGAGGAAACTGGCATGTCCTAGAACCAAACATTCGAAGACATGTGACATCCACCAAGCCGCACTGGGTCCGAGTGGTGGATTACGGCCCATTCCCTCTCCTATAAAGGAGGCCTGAGTCCCAGCAGTGGAAACATTATCAGACTGATGCTATGCTATGCTGGTGATACTCTTACGGTAGTTTCTAGAAAGTTCGTTAATCGCTTCATTACCTAGGTAGGTACGCGTTAATAGGTCAACTTAAAAATCCAAATTTGACTTTCACTATCCCACTTGTTTTGTTGTGATAATGATTATTCCCGTTTTCTAATTTTTTCGTAGAAACTCGTAAAAGAAACTGACATTAATAAACATGAAAATTGGGGGATGATGGTAACATCACCTCACTTTACCAAAGGAAGATTAATTTTAGTTTGTGTAACTTTTTTTATAAATTTATTTAAGTTTTTACTGCAAGCTGTATTTTAATAAAAAATCTAAATATCCTGAGATTTCATGATATTTGCAAAATCCAGCCGCAATCCTGAGAAGAGTCCAAAAATCCTGAGATCTCAGGACAAATTCTGAGATATGTACATATCTACAACATGAGAGCAAACGGCTGAATGGATTTTGGTGAAATGGGCACCCTGGTAGCCCATATCCTGAAATTACACATCGTGGGAGTTCGACTCTTTGGATAATTTTACACTTTTAGGTAAGCGAGTGATGCCACTAGAAGAAGCTAGTCGTTTTAGATTCGAAAAAAAAAACGATGTGCAAAATCGATGAATAATTCAAGGCGATAATTATTTAAAATAAAAAATATCAACAAATATAAAGTCAATGCCAACTATTGCCATACTAAACGTAATAACTATACCGACATAGACTGCTAACTTCTGCACATTTACAACAATTTGCACTCTGTCTCATAATCACCGAGATAACTATAATAGACACGCTAGAATAAAGCCATTTGTATTACTTTCGCGGTGCCGACAGCACAAACCTGGTATTACCATTTAAGCTGCGTCTTACGCCATTGAACAAACACCTGAATATTTAGTGGAATATGCGGAAAGACCAATAAAAACTATTTACTAGTTTGTTCAAGCTATTTAAGGGCATATTGAGTAGTAGTCAAATTGTAAAATCCATCAAAAACTCACGCCTACTTTAATGACCATTTTTAGTGACCATCATATTAAGGCAGACCACAATGACACTGCTTAACAAAGTAAACAGACGTACACTTGATTTTTTAAATTTGAAATTGAGAATTTAAAGTTGAAACTCTTGTGATAAAATCTGTAAAGTTCTCATATAGTAGGTACTATCACGGTCATTTCTTCCTGATCACTTAAAAACGCTTGAATCATGTAGCACGGCGCCAAACCAAAACCTTTGAAGTTTTCGTTTCAAGTGCAAGCAAAAATGAACTTACCAGTAAATTCGCATTTCAGAAACACACTAATAAATCTGTAAAAACCAGCATATATTTGAATTCTTTCCAATATCTGACCTGATAAACTCTTGGTGTTAAGTCTTCATTCGCTTTAGCCGGATTATAAGAATAAAACGCAACGTGCGCTTCTTAGAAGCCAGGTGTTTCCCGTCATTGCATACCATTAAAGTTCTTAGCCGTAACAGTAGTGTAATATAACCTGTTCCGAGGCCTACCGCGATGGACTCTTTTGCATCATTTGTCCTGTTTGCCTGGTTAAATCAGTCAATGAGACCTTAATTTCTTTTAAAAGATTAAAATTCTCATAGATTTTTGTTTGCTGTGCTAAGGAGCATTTTGCAAAAAAAAAGAAACATAATGTAATTTGAATTTCGAATTCAAATTCAAATTGTTTTTGTTTCACATAAGCCTACATGGGCACTTATAAAACGTAAAAACCTAGCGCACGGTTCCAATTGGTCGTTTCATATAGAGAAGAACTGGCAAGAAACTATAGATACTCTTAAAAAATAATTAGACTGGAATCAAAAGATCCATGGTTTTATATTACGTCACCACATTCTTGATAAAGTAAGATAAACACTTTTACCCAACTTGATCAAAAATGGAAAATGTCTAAGAACCGAAAAATAAAATTATACTTGCTCAATATGCATAAGTGTACAAAGGCCGGCTTCACGCAATAAGATAACAGGGTGAAGACGCGACACGATTACTCTCCAGCCTCCAGTCTCGACTCGACCCGAGCAAGTGCCCTCGAGGCGAACACAGAGATGTGGCTCGAATGCTCGAGTGCCGTGTGGAGCATTGTTTTTAATACTCCCCACTAGCATCGCACTGGAATTCTCATATACCGTGGTATAATATTAACCCGATTACAAGCGAAAAAGTCAAGAATTGGTCTTGCCACTTCTACCAGCTTTTTCAGTCTGTAATTTGGCACTTAAGTACCAGTTTTGCGCCAAAGCAATTAATGTTGGTGTCGCTTTCCAGTCAGCCCCCCTTAGGGAAACTAAGCGTAAAGCTATAAATAAATTAATGAAATTCCTCGAGAAGCTGCATATTTAAGTACCACAAGTTTTGCCTTAATGTTAATGTTTCTCAGCTTTACATTATTCACGCTCAATGTGTGACTGAAGTATCAAGTCGTCCAGCTGACCTAACTTGATTCCTAACCTAATTCCGTTCCTCAATTTAGACTAACCAAACAGGAGACTAAAGCTTCCAACTTTAGGCGGAATACAGATTAGCTGAAGGCTTATTTTTGAATACAGTTCTCAGCATAATAAAAGCGAAATGTAAATTAAGTTTCGCGAGAAATAGCTGACTTCAAAAACGGTCTGTAAAAACATAAACTAAACACCCTTTTCCCGAGTAAACGGCGAGTAAAAGGTTGTTAAAAAGCGCTGAATGTATGAAACAAGACAGAGCGCTACAGCCTGCGTAACCTTCGTAATAAGTTACCTGGACCCGAACAAACAGTGTAACCGACCGTTCGTCGTTTACGGATCGTGCTTGACAAACAAAGACGTCACTGTAATCCGATCCGGCGATGCGCAATTAACATTCTGAGTGTTACGTTTACTGCTCTCGAACAATGAGCGCACTGCAATCCTGACCACTCGGTGCGGTTTGAGTACACTGTGTTGTGAGTTGTAGATCTGTGTCTCACGTTGAAGCGGAGTGGTCAAACATGATGAAATGGACGTGCTTGTTGCTGTTCCAAACTGATTAGGAGACACCCTTGTAATTAAAGTTATGTGTAGGTACTCGTCTTTTTGAAGTCTATTAGCACTTTAAGAACGTAAATACCACGAACCTGGAACGCAAAAGGTAACTGAAGACATATGAGTAGGTTTTAGTCAGTAAAATTCTGACACTTCTTCAGGCACTACCAAGAAATCGGGGAGTTATTTGATAATTTGCCACCACAAATAAAAACCTAATAAGAATTACTTTTACCATTCAGAAGCCGTTTTTATGGCTTCTATGAGATGAGTCTTGTAATCCTACAGACTCCATTATGTGTACATATCGTCGACCTTGACTTTGATTTTGATTAAAACGTTACGAGCTTCAATCCCATATTCCAAATAGCTTCCCCGAAATTATGTTAATTACCTCGGATCAGTAGCCTCAACGCTTTGATCACACGAAAAGCGACGATGGTATTTCGTAAATAAATATGGGTTGACTTTTGGACTTCTCCGAATACTAATTAACCGATCTTTAGGTACCTACTTAGATTGTCGACCTAATATACTGCAAAGAAATTGATTAGGTAAACACTATTATAACAAAAGGAACCATACAAATATATGACTTTGTTATCTAAATACAAAAAATGTCATCAGTTTTATTTCATCGAACGGATTAAAACTGCACTCTTTTGATTGGAAATTGTAAAAGCCAACAGAGTTATTATTTTATAAAGGAAAATCATTTTCAAATCCCACATGGTCGGGAAATTGAATACGAAAATATTTTTATGGAAATATCGGGTGCTAAAAAGTTAAAAACAACAAAAGTTTGAAAATGGAAAACAAAATCAGTTGGATGGTTGGGTATAATTTTTTTTTTTTTGTGTTATCAATTTATCTGACTTAAGTACTGATATCCATTTTTCTCACTCCATTATAGGGTAAAACAACGCAAGAGCAGTACCTACACTATTGATACCGATGCAATTCTACTTCAAATCGGAAAATATGATAGAAACCAGAACACATCGACAACGGAACGGTATTGGTTCGGCACTCAAGCACGAATTGGTTTCGTATGGCAGCTTTACGAAGATTTTTCTCGTCGAAACTTGGAATATGTATCCTTAAAATACGGTATCTAGTAACTGTATATGGCTTCTAAATATCGGTAACAATCCATATTCTCTTACTGCGACATATGGTTCGCCACGATAGTTCAACAGGGTCGAATTCATTTCGAATTTCGACCACATTGGTCCCATAAACTTTTTTAACCTCTAAAAGGAATGTATGGGGCCTCTGGGCGGCCATTTTGTGCGTAAGTTCCGTTTGTTTACGTTTTATTGAACGTTGGATAGCGCTACAAAACCAGTTCCCGACAATTTAGCAATCCACAAAGGTCAATCTATGCACGCAATCCTATCCCACGTCGACGACCAAGGTTATACTTGTGTGTTTAGTATCAATTTAACATAGGATGTTATGTGAACGGTGCGGGTTTTGTGTTCTGTCTGTTGAGATATTGACTGGAGCTTAAGCTTAGCAGTAAAATTTAATGGAAACATGGCTTGTACTGAACAACAGATAAAGATTTATAGAGTTTTGATTTTAATGGTATTGATAACTATGATCTTCAAGGAGCTTCTTGCTCATTCTTCTCCATAAAGGTGTACGCTTTGGAACATTGTCTTGACTAACATTTTGACAAGTACTTTTGAAGCCTGTAAATGGTCTATTTGAAATAAATGTTTTTTAATGCTTTTTAGTAATGAGGGACTTGTTTTGACAAGTCTTCCAAATCCATTAGGATCAGATCTTGAGATGTCTTTTCAATAACATCTTAATTTACGACATTATTTAACAAGTGATAAAGAATGATGTGTTTAGTCTTAGGAAAAACACTACACTATTTCATCAGCTTCGATTCGCTACGTTCTTCATAGTCAACATTTATATTATGGCAACGCGAATCATAATAGGCTATGATTAATTACAACGGCGTCTTTCACTTCAACTTTCACATCAACGCCTCAATCAATAAACAAATAAACCATTACGTGTCCATAAACACATGCATGGCGCTGTTATGCGATATAATTAGCCATGATAATTTCAATACGCATCGTACGTTATGACATGGCCAATAATTGTGACCATGCAACAAGCAACACGCAACGGCGCCTACTTTCTATTCACAGCAACATGTTGACGTTGCACGATAATGATAGTATAAAATTAGCAAAGCGTACTTTATATGCGATGTTAGATGCATACATGTTAAGAGACTTATTTGAATAGTGGTCGAGGTGAAGTTTATAAGAGTTATGTTACAATGTAGACTGGAATGTTTTTTTTTAAGATTAGACTATTAAGAACAGGGTCCTTACTATGAGATATACACCATACACCGTTAAATTTTGGTCGTTTTAAGCCCTCGGGGGTCGATTCGGGAAATATAAAAAATAAAAATGAAAAATAAAGTACTTTTTTTTAAACTCGAATTAATTTACGCATGTACGAAATGGATTTCTTTAAGTAAACGTCAGCTGATCGAAGCAAATGTACTGTAAGTAGTATGCAACGACCGACAACTCCCTACCAGGTCATTGACTCGTTTACTTAAAGAAATTAATTTCGTAGTGTATATTAAATCAAGTTTTAGAAAAAAAAAACTTTATTTTTTAATTTTATCTGTACAAATCGATAGTGTTTCATGTACCGAATCGATACTCCACGGGATTAAACCGACCAAAATTTAACGGTGTATAGCTTCACCCCTTTAACAGGTTCAGTTATGGTCATCAAAAAGTTTGCGTTAAGAGCTCCTAGTAAGACCTCTGAGTGTCATGATGGCCCAGTGGTTAAGGCTTCTCATGCATGAGGTTGCAAGTTCGCAACCGGGCAAGTGCCAGTGTGAATTTTTCTAATATTTTTATTTACTTTTCTAGTTTATCTAGGACATCAGGTACTGACACCCCGTGCCTCGGTAAGCACGTAAAGCCGGTTGGTCTCGATTGTCATTCATATAGATCTTTGACAGGCGTTATAGGTTGCTAGACGCCAGATAGTCTGACAATCAGTCTATACAAGGAGTACCGTATTGCCCAGTTTCTAGGTTGTGGAGGTCTCATAAACCTCTCTGACTAAACTGGAATACGACCCCAACACAACTGGGAAAAGGCTAGGGAGATAATGATGATTAAAAATATTAAGAACGAAGTTTTCTTAGTTGGTATTACTTAACAATGCTTTAGATATTTCTGCTGTTGTCCATTTTTATCCAAATATGAACAATCGTGCAGAAATACATAGTTTTCGAAATATTCCCAATAACCCAACTATTGGAAGTATTGAGCACATTGGATAACATAACATTACAAAGAGATTTCTCGAAGAACAATACTAGCATTACATTTGAGAATACCCCAGACAGCCATAACCTTCTCCACATCACACTTTTAGGGGGAAATGGGGAAGAAAAAGTCAATTACAAATCCAGGAACAGCCAATAAAAGGTCCTCAAAGCACAATAAGGCGACGGATTAACGAGCTCGCTATTAAATACATTCACGACGGACGGCAGTGCATTCGATCGTGTAATACCCCAGACACTAGACTGCCTCGTGACACGGGGCTTTACATGTCCTAGGGAGTGACAACTTAAGCCCCGCTGAGTCCCCGTGACACTAGATGTAACCCTACTAGGTACGTTGCTTTAACTTTTGCAATTAAAAGCTTTTTTTTATAAGTTGTACGATATCACAATGTCCCTCACAACGCTCTGGGCACAAGCCCTTCTATATCTTTGTCCAGGCCCCTAGCCAAATTATGATCGTTACGCTAAGCGTGACCGCTTAGAGTTGGCCACGCCACCAATTCCTTTGTTCTGACCACGTGATTGAGCGTTGAAATGACGTCAGAACAAAGGAATTGGGGGCGTGGCCAACTCTAAGCGTTCACGCTTAACGAAACGATCGTAATTTGGCTAGGAGGGCAGGTGATCTCTCTTTGGAGTCGGTTCTCTTTTAAAGTAAAGGCACGACAAGATGTTCACAAGAACTAGGTAGAATCATCATTTGTCATTGGATGATTTTACCTACCATAAAAAAAAACACTATTGATTGGTTTTATTCGTTTTTTTTATCATATATTTCTTTATTTGTATCTAATCTATGTAATCTAAGTAGGTATATATTATTATTATATTTATTTCGACATGTCTCTGCATCACCCTAAAGTCGACAGGTAGAAAATGCCTAAAGCATTAAGTCCAGCTTTGTACAGTGTTTCATTAGTGCATAAGATTTTAAATAATTAAGTTTGCCACTAACTCATCTGACAGTAGGCGTTGATATGTTCGACGACGAAGCAAGCTTGCCTAGAAGTAACCTGTTCACTCATGTGTTCAAGAGTCCTAGGTTGTTGCTATAAAGGAAAACTGATTCTGGCAAGGAATTCCACTCTTTAGCTGCACACACACTAAATGTGTTATCAAAAGTTACATATGGGTAGGATGTTCACCATGTACCGGTGACGCAACGCTGTTCGACTAGTGGACCAATGATAGGATGGGCTTGGCGGTATTAAATTATGCAATTCTGACACACACGCCCCGAAATGTAAACAATAGAAAATCGACAGTCTAGCAACTCAGCATGATGTTCGGAGTTTTACCCAAGAATTGGAAAAAAAAAATGTTAAAGAAAATGGTATTGACTGTAAGACCATGTGCAATTTAATCAAGACAGTTTTTTCAGCAGTAAAAAGTACTTTTACAATGTGACAATTTTTATTGTGAGACATAATAAAAAAAAAATAATAATAATAATAAGCGGCTTAAAGTTAGGTGCCAGTATTATTTTCAAAGACCGATTAAAATAATCTCTCTAAAGTCATTTTACTCGAGTCTGTGCACAGCCTAAGTATGAGGCAGCATGGCGACAGTATGTCAATATTATTATGCAAATGACTGCCTACAAGACAAAGAGTAATTTTCCTCAACTGACCGACTTTTTCCGTAACAATATTTATTCAAGTCAGTGTCATTAACCAGGGCACTTACGAGGCCAACCAGAGGAAAATTTAAGGTCGCCACGGGAAATTAAAATAACCATAGAGGTTACATACTAGAGCGTACTATTGTTCTGAACCAGAGACAATGGGTAGTTAAGGGCGGAACTGGTCCATAAATTTAGACATACTTTCTACATCCCGCCCACAAACTTGTCACAAATGTCGCTGGGAGGCTGAGTGACAAGCAACCACAGCTGTACTACGAGATTAATTTAGTAACATATTTATCATGGAGTTGTATCTTGAAGATCTGTGAACATGCGACAGAATGCTAATCTTCTTTATTGTTACCTAGCGATTATATATGTAAGTAAATCTACATCTTGTACAGTTTCTCTTAGAAATAAGGTAAATAAAAACAAAAAAATATAAAAATATACTTCAGCAAAATTTTCTTCTTAGCATTCTTTAATTGGCAAGTATACTTACTTACTTAATATAAGAGTGTAGTGATGTCATTTAATTCAATCAAATCAAGTCCACTAAGGCCCATGTCTATGGTAAGTGTCATTAGAAATGAGCACGTGGGACAGTTACGAAAGCGGCCATAGCTAACAGAGGGACTGACACCTGGTGACGTCAGTGCGGAAGTTGCGCAGAGATAACGTCGCTCTAGATTCACAAGAAGACCATTTATACAGTGTTGAGTAAAAAGGTTTAGGTGTTGCACAAGAGGCCCTGCGACGACTCTTATTATGGGTTTTTTGCGTATTTTATGAATATAAACAAGAAAGAAAACTGCGGTTTTTGGTGGCACCGTATGATCCTCTCTATGGAGGACACCCAGTATGAGCTTCTATAGGTACGCCTCTTAAAAAAAAGTTTTAAGCTTACCCAGGTTTTTTCTCGGTGAGAAAATAATCCAATGACATCTCCGCGCCCTAGGACGGAGCGGGAGATATTGTCAAACTTTTACTGACTAAAAACCCACTCCTGTTCCTTCGTTGACCCAGCTCAAAATTCTTTCACCAGAAGAATGCTACTTTATCGAAACGACATGAATATTAAAAACTTTTGCTCTGGTCTTTTCTGCGCCCCTATGAGGTCACACAGCCTTAGACAGTGCGTACGGTACTGCTTTCAATATTTTGAGCAAAAAGAATTTTGGTGCTGGAAGATTCAAAGTTTCTCGTAGCTAAAGCTGAGAGGTATAAGTTACAGTTGTGGTTGATAAACTGGTAAAGAAAAAAAGTTTGATTACAGAAATTGCAGATATAAAAAGATTTGAAAGGTAACAATGGATGATGCCTTCTATATGTAGATATTTGTTTAGTCAAATCAAGATAACGTTCGATTGTCTCCAGTATCAGTTATAACAACAACTACGAGTACATACATATTACAGACATGAGATATCTGATTTAATTAAGTGAACAAGCATTGCCAATGCATTCAGTATCTGTCCGATTTAGCATGCAAATAACGTTACGTTGTTTTAAATAAAATGCCGTATCATCCGCTCATCCATTCCAAGCGAACATTTTGATGCGTCACAAATTGAACATTTTATTTATCTACAGGTGTAAACATTAAAATAAAAACTGTTTCAATCTGATTTTGTGTGCAGAACTTATAAACCAATCAGTTTGAAGTTTACTATTCTTAATTTAAATTTTTAAATTGATTGCTGCATTGCGCTTTTCGAAGCGCGAATACTTTATAACGGATTTTCAACTATTCCAATAAGTTTAATTTTACTAAATACCTTTCAGTTGGAGTTAATTTTATGCCAGTAGTATGTTACGTTAATCCATAAAAATAAAAGGCACTGTGTGAGAATGATAAGAAAAAAACTAAGTATTACCGTTTCACTTCAGTATAACTTATTGAATCATCCATTATTGTTCATGTATGCAAATTGAATGAATTTATTTTCTCACTACGGAAAACAGTGTCGCGGGAACAATTAAATAGTCTACGCACGGTAGAAAAACTTGGAAAACAAGGAAAGTAAAACAGAATCAAGATCACAATTTATTCTTATGATAAATCTAGTAAAAGGTTAAGTAAGTTTCTAAGAATTTACAGTTCTCCATTAATTCAAAATCGACATTAAACGAAGTTCTTACTGCTAACAAGGCCTTATCAATTGAGACTTATGTAAATGATGTAAACATTTCCGCTCGTGTGAGTTTTAATCGCAAAAGGTAATTCAAGAGACCATAAAACTTTTAATTCAGGTTAAACAACGATAAAACACATGTCTTTCAACTCTGATACCGTTTGTTGAGTTAGTTTTACGTTAATGTGATCGGCATGTTTATGACATACGGCGCTCCGATTGGTCCGCTCCAAACTCTTAACCAATCAGAGAGCCAAACGCGATAATCATTTCGATAGCGTTATCGTAACGTAAAAACAACTCGGCGAACGTACTGTTATGGTATACTAAACGAAGTCACAACGCGGTATTAACAATCCCATACGTTAACAGTTATAATTACACACTACTGACTATTCTAGAAAGCAAACTTTCCTTTTCAACTTTCGTGCATCACACTTACTTGATAATAAAATGCAAACGCAAACGTAAACGTTACGTAAACAAGATAAAATTCATGTAAAAATATTCGAAAGCGTTAAAATCTCTAGTTGGTAATTACACTGTTCAGCGAAATGCAACAAAACCGGAAAACGGGTCCCGCTATACCGGATATTAATATGACGTCATTGAGTCCCCCGACGCCGCGAGCCATACTTCCGGCCACGATTGGAACAATACACCTACATTCCATATTTTATGAGTTTTATTAGCGTTCGGTAAATCTCCCAGCCATCATGATGTCTGTACATTATTTAAAGGGTTCCTTCTGTGTAGATAGCGTTTGAATTAAATGGACCATTGAAAGCAGTTTATAACAAAAGCTTCCAGCCCTTTGAATGTAAACTGCTTTAAATAATTCATTACGAAATTATGTGTATGAAAGCTCCAATAATGTAGTACCTAAAATATTCCTAATAATTTTTCTCGGTCTTCCCGTCGGATTATAATTTAGGTGTCTTCACGGTGTATAAGCTCTTAATAAACTAGTGCGACTTACCATCATCGATTGCACTAGTTTATATCATCATTTTAAACATACAAAAAACCTATAAGCTAATGCATCTAGACCTTGTCTGTCTTGTAAAGATAGACAAACTCCCAAACACAATATTCCAAAGTTTAAAGAGAAGAGCACGGTCTTATGTCGTATAAGTAGCTTTAGTAAATAATTATATTATATACCGTTAAATTTTGGTCGTTTTAATCTCGTGGAGGGTCGATTCGGTACATGAAACACTATCGATTTATAAAGATAAAATTAAAAAATAAAGTACTTTTTTTCTAAATTTCGAATTAATATATGCATGTATGAAATTAATTTAAGCATTAAGTCCGCCTCTGTACTGTTTGTGTGCATAAAGGATTAATATATAAATAAATTCCTTTAAGTAAACGAGTCAATGACCTTGTAGGGAATTGTCAGTCGTTGCGTTCTAACTACCTACAGTTCATTGACCTCGATCAGCTGACGTTTACTAAAATAAATTAATTTCGTACATGCGTAAAGTACTATAAAAAAAAACTCGAATTAATTAAATTCGAGTTTTTTTTAAATATTTTATATTTCATTTTTGTCTTTACAAAGCGTTAGTGTTTCATGTACCGAATCGACCCTCCGCGGGATTAAAACGACCAAAATTTAACGGTGTATAGTGGTCAAACGCAAGCCTATCAATAATAAAAAATATGGGCATACACGACCAAAGGAACTACTTAATCTCTCGTTCAATGTTGAATCGACAGATTGCAGGATCAGAGGAAATTAAAAAAAAAATACTTGTCCCGCCCGCATCAGATTGGTTCGACGAGTGTTTTCGCGTCCTATTCGCCAAGGTCATGTGTTTGCGACTGGCTACTCCTTCATGCTTAGCTCTTCAATCCTGAAAGGTGACAGAAGAGCTGAAAAGATGGAGTATTTGGTCGTGGATATGCGACCCAGGCTGAATAAACGCGACAGTGTTTGTCGGATATCGCAGTCAAGCACTAGTTTATAAATATATAAAAAAAAAGTAAAGAGTATTTTTTTTTTTTAAAAAGATTAAAAAAAAATCAACTCAAACCCAACCTCATAACACAAAATCGTACATAAACAATAATAACAAACCACATCACTGACGTTTAAAATTCAAGCCGGCAAACTTTTTTACATCGACGTCGGAGACGGCAACCAAAACGGCCATAATAATAAAAAAAATCGCTGCGTGATACAATTTTCACTTTATAGACTCCGTAGGGGTGAGCCCTGAACTCGGGGGACGGGCTTAAAAACGGCAAAGTTTCAATTTTGTTCCCCCAAGTCGCGGATAAACGGGAAGATAAATGAAAGCTGAACGTCATCATTCTTTCTACGTCTTGCGAGAAATCAAATCAACAGGGCGCTGTATTATAGCTGTTCGATATAATGAAGACAATGGCAAAGATTTGATAGACAACGGGGTTTTATATTGCATCGGCGCTACATGTGGTTTCAGAAAATGTTACTAAATACAAGAACTACAGCTATGGTGTTGGTGGCCATCAACATCTATTGTAAGGAAAAGCTATAAAGATGTACATCGAATATAAAATCGATGATATCAGGACACCAAAAATTGTTTTATTTGTAAATTCTATACTTCATTCTTTCCTACACGCTCAGCTTATTTTATTATCTACGCAAATGCAAGCAAAAAATGTTTACCATATAATTTAATGTTAAATTATTTAAACTAACAATTAAACATTTCATTTTCATTCAAACCTCCCGACTAATGCATAATTATGTTTGTTTTTTTTTTATATTATATTATTCTTATACTTAGAGAGCAGTGGTGGCCGAGTGGTAGCGGCCCTGACTTACGAGTTGTAGGTCGCGGGTTCAAACCCGACCAGGCACATTACTTTGTGTAATTTATTTCATAACCACTGCTCTCAAAACGGTGAAGGAAAACATCGTGAGGAAACCGGCATGTCCTAGAACCAAAAATTCGAAGACATGTGACATTCACCAACCCGCACTGGGCCCGCGTGGTGGATTACGGCCCATTCCCTCTCCTAGAGAGGAGGCCTGTGTCCCAGCAGTGGGAACATTAAAAGGCTGATGATGATGATGATGATGATGATTCTTATACTGAAAACTTACTGTAAATGACAAAAAAATAATATTAATCACTTAATTAATTCGCAAAATATCTCATAAGTTTAAATTAAAATAACCTCTCAATGTCATACAAAATCGATTCCCAATGGAACCTTTTCAGCTCAGATAATAATCAATTTGGCATCACAAAAGATTAAATCAACAAAGCAATCTTTACCTTATCGCATCCCATCGCTAACCCACGAGATTTATCTAAGACATACACTTTTACTAAGTGAAAGCCTGTTTAACTCGCGTTTAGGAACATTGCACGGCACATGGAACGTGTACTACTAGAATTCAGGGTAACCAACACGATGAGCAATGGGTAGCTTGCTGTCCGGCCGTCAGACCAACCCCGTGTCGTCGATGGCACGTAGCGTTCCTTACAATTTTAACAGTAGATTTGCATTTTTTTTTTTTTGTATATCTGGGATTTTTTCAAACTTTTTACTTCAACCTTTCGTTTTGATGGTAATTCTCAATATACGAGTAAGCGACTTACCCCAGTTTCACTCGTGTTAAACTATGTTAAGTATATGTTTTCCTACCATAGTATAAAACAAAGTCGCTTCCCGCTGTCTGTCCCTATGTATGCTTAGATCTTTAAAACTACTCAAAGGATTTTGATGCGGGTTTAATAGATAGAGTGATTTTAGAGGAAGGTTTATATGTATAATACATGCATAATATATTTCATATCACCAATGCACCCAAGCGAAGTTGGGGCGAGTCGCTAGTGTATTATACACATTAATCTTCCTTATGACTCACGCTATCTATTAGTGAAAATTAATGAAAATCTGTTCAGTACTTTTTGAGTTTATTGTGTCCATACATACAGATATTCACAGTAGAGGACTGCTTTATAACGTCTCCAAGACTTGGTTGGTAACCCTACTAGAACTTATCTCATTTGGACGTCAGCGCACCGTTGCACGCTGCAGTAATGAAGATGAATTCTGCATCTGCACAGCACACATATGTAGTGACACGACTCCACTCCCACGACTTACAAACTACTTTACCGGCGTCGTTTATTGCAATCCTTCGCGGAATATAAAACATTCTGGTTCTCAATGCACTGTTTAAAAACAGAATTCTGTACCTATAAATCTTTTGGAGATGATGGAGACGGAATTATGTTCTAAATACAAAAATAATAATGTACGTCATGTGCGTTAAAATCGTATAGTGATTCGTTGTGCAAATGGATCTAAAATATCCAGCAAAACTTATTTGATTTATGGTATTAGTGGCCATGAAAAATATAAGTCTATATTTCTCATCTAACTCTCCTGTCGCAGGTCTGCTGGAAGAAATTTTGTTAGAAATAAGCAGTACCTTTGTACTCTTCTATCTGTGTTTGTTCTTTTCTTATTGAAGTATTTTTGTGTACATAAATAAGTTAAAGTATCTGAGGGGCTCTAAGCACACGTACACATTAAAAAACCTTCACCCGATAAAAAAATATACTTAATAGAAATCAGATAGAAACTTAACACTTAACTAAAAGATAACTGAGTTACTGATTAAAAAAAAAAAACTAAACAAAACGGTTTCCATTACCTTATCCTGACATATTATTATAAAACTAAACCCCCACTGCGTCCGGTTGTCTGTCAGTTGGTTTTACCAATAGATAATTCATGAGAAAGGATATAGGTGTAGGTATAAAACAGTAGTATATAATTATGCGTATTATACTAAAGAATTTCAAAGATTTTCAACACCCGGATCGGTAGCAACAAAGATTTTTTTTTTTTTTTGTCAATATCGAAGGCAAGACATGAAAAGAATGTTATTGCCGACCATACATTCTTCGTGTCTTTGTTATATGTGATGTTATGGTAATAGTCCGTGACTGGCACCATTGCATGTGACTCGTGAACTACCCTCCCTCCCCTTTCTTTCGCATTAGCAACAAAACTTGTGGCTGTTTCACAAACAACACATACTCGTATGTTTGTAAAGTTTGTGGGTGTCACGGAACAGTAAAGCACTTACTAACTTTACCCTAAGCTGTGTCAAATATGCTAGAAGAATAAATCGCTAATAGTTTTCTAATTACTCTTTATAGTTTCAACATACAATCGGTTTTTAAACGAAGGAAAGAACGAGTTACATGAAGCCAAAGTTTTTCAAAAATCTGGAGGCTTGTTCTAATTTCCTAGTCTATACTGAACTGTTTAGTAGGAAGCAGGAGTATGAAGGCTTAAATACTTATGGGACAAAATGTCCCTCAACTTGATACGCGACTCTTAATCTACGTGACGCTGCAACGTTGCCCAGTGTCCCGAAACTTGCCTTTCATTATTTTACGATGCATTCATGTGACTCGGGACACGTTGTCGGACAACTTGATAGCGTTGCCCTTCATGTCGGGGGACATTTTGCTCCCTTGTGTATCAGAAGCTTAAAACGTGTCTGCATTGTGATAGCCTATTTACGATGATTGAGATAAAAGCTTACTATCGTAATCCGCGTTTATCCTACTGAAAAATGCTTTTTCGAAGCGTGGGTGGCCCCATTTCCTTCTTCATGCGAACAAAAGGGATTTTCGCACGCTTAACAGAACCTCTCTAAATAACTTTACAAATGGGTGTTACGTATAAGAGTGACTAGCTTTTTCCAGCGGCTACGCCTGCGTAAAAGTAGGTTTCTCCGTACAAATTTCGGACCCCTGATTTGTCCCCTAAAGGAGGGAATTTTGAAAAATCCTTTCTTATTCTTTGTATACATTATAAAAGGAACTTCTGTGCAAAATATCAGCATACTAAGATCATGGATTTTGGCTGAGCGTTAATGAATCTGTGAATGAGTTAGAACTTTGCCTTTTATATATATGATAAATCAATATCTTCGATGAAACACTGCTTGAACGGGAATATTATCCTGCAGAACTACGGAAATGGGCCACCAAAGATATTAATAATGTTTTATTTGGCGCTGTGTTTGAGCGATTGACTGTTACGCTACATGCCACACGTTCGGTTCCTACACACACGGAACAAATAATTGAATGGACTACAAATAGCTGTTGCGGGTCTCGGTATCTTGTATATGAGAGTTTACAAATTTTTAAACGCACCCGCAATACAAAAGTAATCCCCAATGAAGGGCAACATTTTAACCCTTTTACTGCTTACGCCGGTTTGGCTCCACGAATGTTTTCATGTCCTGTTCGCCAGGGTCGTCAGTTTGCGACTGGGCACTCCATCTCGTTTAGCTCTTCAATCTCCGTAGTTGTCAGAAAAGCTAATGAGATGGACTAGTTGGTCGTGGATATGCGACCCTGGTGGAATAACCTTTTAGCATCGTCTTTATCGTATATATCCGACGTAGACGATGCTAAAAGGTTAAAAAAAGAAAATAATAATATAATATAATTTTCCATTACTATCACACAACGCCCTCTAGTCCCAAGCTAAGCAGAGCTTGTGTTATGGGTACTAGACAGCTGATAAACATACCTATATATTTCTAAATACATACATATTATAGATAAATTACGCCCAGACACAGAACAAATGATCGTGCTCATCACACAAACATTTGTCCTGGGTGGGAATCGAACCCACGACCTCCGGCATAGCAGTCAGGGCCACTAACCACTAGATCAACAGGTCAGAGATTAAGACATATATGTCAGTCTGACTATGATCAAGTAAATAGCTGTTTATTCCTTAAATAATGAACATTACCTGACTATTCAGCACCGGCACAAAAGCTCAACCTCATTTATTCACTTCGCCAGGCTACATTTTAAATTCCCGCTTTGAGCGCTCTTGTTGGAGCCGACAAGAAGCATTTCATCACATACTAGGTGCATGAGCAACTACCTATTTAATAATGTAGCCGAGTGCGCTTGCTCTTATGAAGCGGCCCCGACGTGCTGGCATGCGACACACGAGAGACGTCGCGGGACGAACCACTGCTCAGAGTGCCTAGTGTGAGTTTGTTTTACGTAAACGCGATCGACACGTTTATGACGTTCGGCGCACCGATTGGCCTACTCGAAGCTCTTAGCCAATCAGAGAGCCAAACGCGGTAAACGTTTCGATCGCGTTAACTTAAAAACAACTCGCACTCAGCACACAGATTTGTTTTGTAACATGCTGTTAAGCGAGAACTACATTAGACCGAAGCACACGTGTACCACGCCTGATTTGTAAGTAATACGACGTCGCGTGGCGTGGATCTAGTGTAGCTCTACAAGCCTAGTTGCCATATAAAATGTGTGGAGACCTACTTGCTACCTTTATTCTAAACACGTATTTGTATTGAATAGATTTGATTTCGAACTGTACATGGGCAAAGCTTGAATGTATACTGTGTTGTTTTTAGGTCCGATGTGTTGTTGATTTAAAGTGCAAAAAGTTACCAGTGAAACCTTTCAGAATCAGTATTGTCCATATTTTTGCATATTTTTTTATTGTTTACATTTGATTTTGTATTTCGAAACACAAACCTATTATATACGGCCAGACACGTCGTGTCAGCCACAAATTGGAATAAAAAATATCGAACATGGAACGCACTTGTAAAAATGACGTGCGAATATCTCGACCGTGTATTTTTGTGTTCGTAAAAAATAACCTTTACAAAGGGCAAAAAGACGGTAAAAGCTGGATTCTGATGCTGAATAAGGCTGTGCGAGGCTCGTGACTCGCACGAGCGGTCCCGCCAACATTACGGCGGCGTGACCGCGCTCTCGGTTTAGTAATAACTCTCCGGACAACTTAAGCGTAATTGCATAAAATCGTTTTTGTTGGAATTTCGCTTGCTCAATCCGCGGAGGGTGGTATTTCTGCTGCTTCCTCGAAAATTTTGCAATTTCTTTCACGAATAAAGAACGTCCCACGTTGCAATCAGTCATGCGCACAATACCAACGTTGTTGTTGGACGTCAATTCTCATACTTAGCTTTTGTAGCACTCAATAGAACATGATTGACCTCTGCTACGAACGTCGTTGCTACGTAGCACATTTCGATACCTATTGCTTACTTTTATTTAAAATTATGCAAGTAATGTTGGCTAAATAAGTTTAACTTCGAATAATCTTGACATTCATCTGAGTAAGTTCTATTTACCGTAGCATAAATCAGCGTACTTGAAGAAATTCATCACGCCAAAAGCGCCCGTAGTATTCTTGAAAATACAATATTACATTAAAGTGATTCCTACGTCATTTGAAATTCTAATACCAAGTAAATATATAGAAAACGCCTGATTTAATATTCGAGTAAACCATTTTTCTTCCCCGACGTAGCCGTGGCATAAAAATTCTAATGTAATCGCTATACAATACGTAGAAGGCAATAAATTCTTATCTTGAGATAAGCTACTATTTCAAATAATACCTACAAAAGATTACTACACATGCACGTGGTTCCCTACTTTCCTATAATCACTTAAGTTTACTTAGTTATTTGTTAACATAGATTTTGTATTTTTGATACTGATTTTGAACTTACGTCAAACAAAGTAGAACGGGATATTGAATAGCGTTAGCTATCTTCTTGAAGTACATACAAAATTATATACTTAGATTAATATTGTTTTTTTTTCTATAGATACCTACATATGAAATAAATTTTATTTGCAACTAGCTGACCACGTTTGATGGTTAAATCGTCATTAAAATTTCTAAAATTTTCGCAGTATTCCTGTTTTCTTTTTTTCGTAAGAACCTTTTACAAAGTATTGAAAAACTTAAAAAAAGATGAATAAAATCGGTAAAAAAGTCGTTTTCAAGAGAAAATAGGGATTCATTTAGATTTTATATAAATTACGTAAATCAAATTAAGGTCTATCCTTTACAAATAGAAGCAGCTCACGAACACAGTTAAAATATTTCTAAATAGAGAAAATTCTAAAAAATCCTCTAATTAAAAAGCTTTTTCCTACCTAATTAGGCTGAGCAAACTGAACTTTAAGTAATTAAAACATAACACTTAGTTAACTTAATTAATGTTTGAAGATCTTTCTTTTTCAGTCGGACGACTTAACAAATGTTCCTACGTTTGTCTAAATAGATTTCACTCTTAAGTACTAGCTGTCTAAGTAACGGATTGCTAAAAATAAATAATAAACGAACTTGAAAGACGTTCTGCTAATTAGCTGAAACTCAGCTCACTGTTTAAAACTTCAAGGCGATCGCAACGTTGGAACTACTCGTAAATTATAATGAAACAAAGGGTTAGAAATAAAATTATAACCTAGAAATACAAATCATTATCATTTCAGCCGAAAGACTGTAGACTCCCTTAAGTGCCATAACGGCCGGTCCCGTGCGTCTCGTATCCATCAGATTCCTTCGACCCTCACCACGTCATCGGTCCACCTTGTGAGAGGCCTTTCAGCGCTGCGTCTTCCGATACGTGGTAACTACTCTAGAACTTTTCTAACCCATTAACCATCCAAATAAAAATTAAAAGTGGAATTCCCTGCCGGAATATGTTTCATGATAGCTAGAACTTGGGGATTTTTAAGTAAATAGTTAACTCTGAAGTAAGCAAGCGCGCTCCATTGTCGATCACATCCGCGCTATCTATCTGCCCCCCTTGCCAAGTTGCAATCGTTTCGTTTAGCGTGAACGCTTGGAGTTGGCCACGCCCCCAATTCCTTTGTTCTGACGTCATCTCAACAGGGGGGCAGGTAAGATAATTATCAATCGCCAGCCTGTTAACAGTAAAAAAGGAGGTACGACGAAATATACCCTATTCTCATATTATGTAGAGCGAAAATTTTAAGAACAACAATCAATGATAACTTTAAAAATCAAGAAATCAATCATTAATCAAAGTCGATCTTGCCAAAGTATATAAAATTCAAACAAATATACGATAACTTATGAGCACAGTAAATATACATGCATAAAAATAATCTAACGAAGATAAGCCTTGAAAAAGGTAATAAAAATGGAAATACTGAACCACTACCACCACCAACAATGTAGTTTTTCGATAACAGTTTTGTACCTAGTTTTAATTTTAACAAAACATCAAGTTTAGTATATCACTACCTACGTACAAATTGATTTAGTAATACACACGTCATATTCAATATCACATCATAGTTATGAATATATTCAACTATATCAAACCACGAGTAGGTGTTGAGTAGATCGACAAAGTTTGATTTGAACTTACGACCTTCTTTGTTGTGAGTTCAAAGACACGTCGGAAGTAGGCGTGAACACATCGAACACATTGAATCTGAACTGGCAAGTTCAAATCAACAGCTTGATCAAGTTTAGTGTTAACCCACTACGTTTACGCAGTGGTAAGCAAAGGACATTGAACGGATTTGGACCAAACGCTGTCAATAGGAGTACGTCCAAATGGTTCCTTACATTAGGTAATATACTATACTGGCCCTATATCCAGTCTAGAGTTTTTTTATGGTAGGTACAATCATCCAATGACAAATCCCGCCCTTGGGCGGGGCGGGAAATAATGTCAGACTCTTACTGACTAAAACCCTACCCTGTTCCTCCATTGCCTAGCATACCGGGGCCGAGCCTTCATTTCAGAAAACGGCCCTTGGCCCCAGTAGGCTTCCTGGCCTGGGCCTCTATGGTTTGCCGTCGACGACTTGGGGTGTCCATTCTAGGGTTATTTTTTATAGTTTTCAAGGGTTTTTTTGACAGACAAAGATACATTGTTTCCATTATGTTTTTCTCCCATTAAAAAAACTCGCGCCAAGTTATTACAGTGAATATGATTACATATATATGGTGTACAATAAAAATTATATCTGTCTATCTATAATGTACGCAGCAAATCATTTCATATTCAGGAATAAAACGAACACCTTAACAATAGACCAAACATATAATATTCATATCAGCCTTTAATATACCATCAGGTAATATCAAACTCATAATTATGAGTATGAAAGAGTAATATAATATGTAGATATGCATATCATTGAAAATCTACCTTGTATACTAATAATATAAAATGGAAAGATATATGTTTATATATATTTTTTTTTTGTAATCAATAAACCAGGGACCGTTTTCGGTTAAGGTATACGGTTACGCTACCGGTATTAAAATACGGTACCGCTTTATTTTAAAGGTAGACCTAAATTGGTTAAGATTTGCGGTTACGCTACCGGTATAAAATAACGATAGCGCTATTTTTTTAGGTACCGCTATACCTTTATTTAACCTTTACTCAACCAAAATAATTCCGGTACCGAAATTATTTCTCGTGCGAGTACCTACGATAAATGCGACGTTGCCAGCAATCGCGACAAGTGTATAGCGACTGGCATGACGAAAAAGCGCGGGAGTAGGGGTTTCAAAAGATACCTTAATGTTAGAGGTTTAGGTACCGTAAAAACTAACGGTACCGTTATTTTTCGGTAGTGAAAAATTTAAGTATCGTAATTTTTCGGTAGTGAAAAATAACGATACCGTTATTTTGAGGTATTGAAATAAAAAGTTATGACGTCATACCGTCAACCCTTATAACCGACATTTTTCCAGTATGCAGTCCCTGGAATAAGGTCACCAATAGAATGCTTTTTTATCACTGAGTAACTAAATATAAAATAATAGTTGTTGTTGTTGAGGTTGGGGTTTTATTTTCTATGGTTTGCTGACATCACCTTGAAGCGCACGTGGAACAAAACGCGCCGTCGACGACTTGGGCCCGGTCCGGACGGATACCGGACGGCGAGCTACCCATTTCTCGCCGTTCGCAAGCCCGTGCCTTATCCAATTACTTCTCTCGCTCTAAGCGGAGCTGGAAGGCGTATCAGACTTTTGCTGACTAAACCATACCTGAGTCCTTCAGTTTTCCTTTGCAGTCTAGGACTACGGGTTTCCTTGTCAGAAATTCCCCGCACCCTAATTCACTCCTAAGTATGGATACAAAACTGTACAATTTGTACGCTACCTAAAAAAACACAATCAAAGAATTATGGCAGATGTGTAATTTAATGAACTCGGTGTAAAGTGTATTGCGGCGCCAACACCGAAGGGTAACGACAGACGTCACGGCACGTCAGTGTATGAGTCACGTACGGTGGCACGCGACCGAAATATCGATGTTAGTCTGTGGCAGTACACTGGCGTGCAGGTGAACAAACGAACCTATGGGAGTTGGAAGGATTGCTGATTGTTTACGTTGCGGTTGTAATGGGGTAATTTTATGGGGCGAGTTCGATTAGGTGAATCGAGAAAATGTGGGGTATTTTAAAGTAAATAAGAACTACATATAGTACATTTTAATACAAGTGGAGATTTTTTGTCTTAGCGACCGATACGAAATTGTAGTGCCGAGTGCTGCTGTGACGTTCTACGTGTATCAAATGACGTTCAATTCTAATCGATCAGTAGTTGTGTAAATGAATAACGTTAACCAACTTATATTTTTTTATATATTTTATTAAGTATATCCCTTCCTGCTTAAAACGCAAACTGCTGCGTACGATATACTTCCTAATAATATAAAGAGTAATGTTCAATATTCAATATCAATAGACTTGGAACCATTAGTGTAGAATCAACCGACATTTATTTGAAGGCTTTATCAAAGTTGTAGAATAAAAGTCAATGCTAGTATTAATATCTTAACACGTGTTAATTAGCTCGATACTAGCAAATCTTGTGACAGCATTTCTACTAAATTCCAGAAACTGCACCAATCTGAAATTATGCACACATTTCAGGAACCAAAGACTGAATAATTTGATAACAGTGACAGAGTCTGCTGAAGCCAGTCTCCTTAATAATGCTTGTTTGAATTTGAACTCTCGGCTTTAAGCCTAAAGTTGGAAATCTGAAAAATTTTTTGGTCGTAAACTCCAATTTTTCTCGGGAATGGGAGTGTACCTACTCTTACTACCAGTATGTAAAATATGTTACGTCCTGGTATACAGTGGATGTGCGGGGTATACACCGTTAAAATTTTGTCGTTTTAATCCCGCGGAGGGTCAATTGAGTACATGAAATACTATCGAAATAGTCAATGACCTTGTAGGTAGTTGTCGGTCGTTGCGTACTAACTACCTACAGTTCATTGGCCTCGCTCAGCTGACGTTTACTTATAGAAATTAATTTAGAACATGCGTAAATTAATTACAGGTTTAAAAAAGTACTTTATTTTTTAATTTTCTGTTTACAAATCGATAGTATTTCGTGTACCGAATCGACCCTCCGCGGTATTAAAACGACCAAAATTTAACGGTGTATATCTAACAAATGTCATGATGATTGCAGATGTGATGTGTGCTAAGCTACGAAACCTATACAGCCGTCGAGTCGTAACTCATTAAACAACTGGTGCCCGTGAGTTCGATCGCGTCAAACTCGTAAAACCGTACATTGTCATTTGGTCACAATTACAATAACTTTTTTCTAATTCTTTTTTTTTAATAAAATTAGCCTAAGTTACTTTTTATGACGTCAGCTGTGAACCAGTTTCACCAGTGAAATTCCGTCAAAATCAGTTCAGCCATTTCGGAGATTAACCGGAACAAAAATTAAAAGTTTAATTTTTCTTGTAGCCATCAAATATATTTCTTAAGCATTTATTAAAAATATTATTTTGATATCACAAATAAACAATTCAATTTTATTTATTTGTAAAGATAGATGTAATATAGATATCTCAGCTCAGCATATAGACTTTCATATATGTAGTATGTATTGGGGTGGAGTTTCATAAAATCCATTCTTAGCGAGGTCTACACCCTACAAAGAACCTACCTGCCAAATTTTAAGATTTTAGGTTTTATAGTTTCTGAGATTTCGTGATTAATCAGTGAGTGGTATTTCGCATTTATATATATAGAAAATAAATAAATATAGATTAGTTGTATTTATTTATTTAGGTAGGTACCTAATATGTTAGTAAAAATGTACGGTAATCGTTCTCTAGTGGTACTACGTAATCTAAAACGTTATTTGAATACGACAACATCATTATTTTTACATTAATGCACGCGTTACGTGCGTGAATATAATATGTAGCGCATGATTTTTGTTGAGTTATGACACTTGGTGTTCATTGGCCTACCGTTACATCAGCAACGCATTTTATTCAAACATATTGCCGGTGACAAAATATGTATTTATTTTTTAATTGATATACACTAGTGATTTACTGCTATCCGACCTGATGGTAAACAATGATGCAATCGTTGATGGTGGGGCGCCCTAGCTTACTAAGAGCCTATCACTCCAGCTTTGAAGACACCTAAATTATAATCGGAAAGGAAGACCGCAACAAGCAAATTGTTCCAGTCCCTCGATGTACGCGGTAAAAATTAATCGGTATTTTTTTTTATTTGAGACTGTTTTTGAACTAATATTTTAACGTAATCCAGTGCAATGATCTCATAATACTTTTTGAGTTACAAAGAAAACAATTTTTTTAATAGTTTTGAATTCACATCAGTAATCCGGGAATCATCCGTGTCCAGTTTATTTCTATAACTATTTAAATTAATTAAACAAAAACACGAGTACAGTACCTCAATTCATACATAATTAAACAAAAAAAAAAAATTATTCCAAAACGTTTTACGAACACATTTATTGTGCGTTCATCTACAGAGTGAAATTCTCCGCCTAGGGGTCTTTACATCAAGAGTGAATAGGTTACAAAGCGTACTTCATTGTCAGACACAACATTGCTTTACATCAGATGAGATAGTGGTCAAGCGCGAGCCAATCAATAATAAAAAAACAACCAACATAAAAATTCAAATATCATTATGACCTACCTAAAGGAGTTATTTTGTTAACCTGCTCAATAACATCCCTATTGATTACTAACTTGATTTTAAAAACAAGAAACATCCTCTCAAATTCCTAATATTTATTATTATTTTAATATAGCTAAAGGTGAAATACACTGGGCACACGTAGGCCACGTACACCGATCTGGGCGCATCTCCTTACATTTTATATGGCAACTGGACTTGTAGAGCTACATTAGATCCACGCCACGTATTCCACGGGGCGCCGGCGTTGTTCTAAGTACAAATCAGGCGTGTTCCACGAGTCATTCGGTCTAATGTAGTTCTCGCTTAAATGGGCCATTTTGTCATCCTATAGTGTGGGTGATCTATAAAGGTGTTTACCTATTGTAAATACCCTTATCCTAAGAGATCAAGGTCCTCTCTATGTTACTTAGTTCGATTTGGCACGTTATACAACACTCCCCACTTTAACAGCTGTTCTTCATAAAAAAGGCAGGTGTGAGTAACCAGCACGTGTCTTGACTAACAGCCAGTGCCACCTTTGACGAGTACTTAAAGGTTACTTGCGCGACTGCCCCTTAAACGGCACCATAGTACGACGGCACTTAATTGATTGTTATTTTAAGCCTATTACACCTTTCGACAAACTGCTCGGTTAACATTAAATAGGAAACTTTTTATAATTTGCTTACAAATCGTCTGATTACATTAATTGGGTTTGTATTAAATGGTCGGTTAAAATATTACGATACATCTTTTTGATAGCCTGCAAATTTAATGATAAGCTGTAATACGTTTTTCTTCCTGAAAATCTCAGCGACATCTAAGCCTATATGTATTATTAACAGAAATGTTTATAATTTTCTTTTATCTTTAGCTGCTCAATCTCATAAAATTCTTCCGACTATCGACTTTAAAACAATTAAATATTGTAACAAACGATAGATTATCTCATCCACAATGAAATGTCAATAGGGAAGGAATGCGGCCGAGTATATTACACAAGATGTCACTTTAAACTTAGTTTAAACTAACGACTTCAGTCATCAGTATAAACAGAGATTACGTAGAGACAAGTCGATTAAATACTCCATAGCCCATATCTGGCACACTACGATAAGAAAATATGTAAATAACTCTCAAAGAAAGCTTAGCCCATTTAAATGGCTATCAATGTCAGATATCAAAGTTTCTTCTGAATCTGATATCAGTTTTATTTATCGCCTTTAGTTGAGGAATCTCCGAAGTAAGAATGACTCTTCAATGTTTTATTATTGAAAGTTTTAGGTAAATAGACTTCTGAAGATATTAGCTTTTCATTCTAAGCGCGAAAGTTGGTCTTAATCTGTGTAATGTTAGACAGGTTCGTAGGAAAGATGATCTAAATTTTGCTCTGAAATAAATTTCCGTACAAGTATGAGCTAACAAAACAACTGAAATTAAAGTAAGTATGAAAGCTATAATAATTTATAATATAAATTCCACAGCTAAAACGCAACGTCACAAGCTATCTGATCTATTTCCTGAATATACACCCATAGACAAATCTATTTCATTCCTCCATAGACAAAATTCCTTCAAAACCCTCGGCACTAAACTAGTATCCCATGGTAATCCCCCAACAGCCCATAATAGTGTGTTGTATAAAATTTATGATGGTGTCTCTATGACCTTATTAATTTTATGGGACCACTTGGTCCACTTGAAAACAGGTTTCAAGAAGTCAGCGATGAGACAGGGCTTGGTACTCCGGCTGTAAGCCGCTTAAGAAATATCGGTTAGTATTACTGCGTTCTACCGTCCGAGCTGAATTTATTGAGTGCCTTATGGGAGAATGAGGACGCACCATGACTATGGATTAGAACTCATTATCACAATTTTATTAGGAGAAACTTCTAGTCTTGAAAATTTTTCGATTGGTCATATCCCAACTTTATTATTAAATTAAACTCAAAACATAAATAACATGAGAAATCGTCAATTTCAAATATGTTTCAAGTGTTACAAAAGGGACTGGTTGCAAACGCCTGAGCCTAAAGCACTCAAGTGCACAACACAGTTCTATATCGGCCTCCATTTGAGCTACACATTTTCCAAAGTCCATTTTTTTCCATCCACCACAATTCCCTCACGGAACAAATATTTCTATGGTTTTCGAATGTGAGTTTAAAGGTTTATGAACGCACCTACAATACACGCAATATTCAATCTTCTGCTAGAACCCTGTAAAACTTTACACTATCTCATTTCGGTTCAAAAGCAACTTTTGTTCGTAAGGGAAATTAAATTCTTTAGCCAAAGCCTTTCAAGAAATTATAAACCACTTTTTATCCAGGCTTTCAATCATCCATTGAAATTTTTATCAATGTCACGATCTCCGATATTTCATCAAACAATCGCCATTACACGAAATAACTCTCAGAATAATCGCTAAAGTTTGGCAATAAGCGTTAATCAATGAAATAGTTTCTACTCCCACATTGCTCAATATAATTAGACAGGCCGATAAGATCGGGCGAACGGTAACCAATAGCTATTTAAGTGTAAATATTTGTGAGATAAGCTATGCCGGTAACCATTCGCACCTTTGTTTACTTAACTATGACTGCCCAACACACAAGCTCAACTACTCAAATACTATATGGTATTTAGTTCACACATAGCTCATATTATCTAGTATTACCTACTGTGTTATAACCAGTCTATAAGGTATTAAGTAAAAACGATTTTCTAGCTTTTCAACGCAATCTCACACGGTTTTTCTGAAACGCAATACGAGCGTTGATATAGTACAATACTACATAATATTATGTATCGCATATACATTATATAACATGATTGTTCTTGAGAGTAAGGGATGGGTGGGACGACGCTGCAGTAAGGTTTGATCCACGCTTTACAGACACTCGTTTTGAGTGCCTTAGGAATATAGAGGATTTATGTAAGTATACGTTTTAACATAAAAGCCGTGCTTTCAGAAAAAAATAAATAGATAAAAAATAGATCTGTTTTAGAAGAGGATTGTTTGAAGAACTTGAATGTAAAGTTTTAAGTAGGTATAGACAATGAATGTGCCACAGCAAAATTATCACAACGATCTTTCCCAACGGTGTCCAAAGTACCCTGATACTCTCACTCACTCCCTGGTACTCCGACAGCTGTTTCACACAAAACAAATGTGGTACATACTTAATCTAAGGACTTAGTCTGTACCAATGCCGTGAGATCGCAGATAGCAGTGACAATGAGTCCGCAACAATTAAACGCCGCGTTCCGATAGCTGGAACAATCCACAATGGCACGTGAGAGGAATCGCATGGGAGATTTTTTCACCATTCAAATGAATAGGTCACATTAACTATTCGTTCACGGCTACAGATATGGCGCGTTTATCGCGGCATTTGTGCCAGAACTAATTATTGAACTGCAATTAAGCCGAACTACAGCGCAACGGTTACATATTCTTTGTTATTGTTATAGGAGCTATTGTAATAAATTTCAACATTCGCAAGATTATGGGTGATACTCGTAATGTGGCTGTTGACTGCGAGCCTGGCTGAGCACGTAACGCACGCCTCACGCGCGTGTATCGACACCCGTTGCAGCTACGCATTCCACCAAAAACTATAATGGTCATGACATTTGACTGCCATTATGAATTCGCTATTTTAATATCCATACTAAAATGTTGACATTTAACACATTTGCGGGCGCAATAACTGTCCCGCTCGTGCTTCAAGCAACTCGTAGAATGGCGATTTTATCACGACCGACGATTTAAATCTCGTTTTCTAGTTTGGTATATTTATTAATGATCTATTTCCCCGGACCTGTTGTCGGCTCGGCCGGTTTCGCCGTAGATTCCTAACTCATCGTTGCCTACACTTGCCGATTCACAAAACTGGTTCCGCCGACCCATCCACTTGATCTTGAGCGAGTGTTGGCCAACTTTCACGAGATTCCTCTGGGGGCCCGCGCCGCCGCCGCGCGCCTCGTGAGAACATCTGACGTCGCTCGTCGCTCGAGGGTTACGCGGTCGATGTGCCAACACCGCGACGCGACGCCCTTTTTCCTGTTTCCTCAATCTTTACTCACTTTCCTTCGCCATAAGTGCTCTGGAAACTTCGGAAAAGCTTTCGTTTCATTTGCATTTGATGTCGAGCCCTCGGCTTTTGTTAACTTTGGCCACAATAAAAGCAACAACATAACTTTTATGTTGATACTTTCTGGCGAAAATACAATCCAAGTCAAGTGTAATCGTATACATACTTGGAAGCAATCTTTACTGGAGTGAGAAGCTATCACGTTTTTTGTGACAACTGGAGTAACAAGTTCGAAAATTAAATAACATCATTTACGAGCAGCCAGTCATTATTTATAACCGCAGATAATAAACGTGCTATTTATCTAAAGAGGTCGGTAACCAGATGAATATAATTATATTCAGTATCAACCAATTTGTGAAGGAGGTAATAAAGTTTTGCTATCGAATATCTGGCGACGTGTTTTTGAAATATCCTGCCTCATGTCGAGTTACCAACCATTTAAGATTATAATGTATTCGTGTAGTATATTTTTGCCGAGGCAACTTTGCGTGGGAAGAATTGTCTAACCACCTTCATTTTGAGTGTAAAATATTCTAAGCATAAGTTCGCAAAGGTTTATTTATACGTTTCAACTTCTAGCTGGTCGTTCTGTTGTGAATGCTTGAAATAAACACAATAGACAATTTGAATATAGTTTTCTATGAAGTGAATAATTAATTGCTTCCTTCCGCTGTTCTAAGAGCTTTACTTGAAAATTTATATTAATATGTTTATAAACAAACACATGACTTATTTGGTTGAATTATTTTTTATGTTCTTATGAAGATTATACCTATTTCTTTAAACATTATTTAATAGAATTTCACTGAACATTATTTACCTAATTCTTCGAAGACTCAGTACGAGCATTTTGTTTTAGCATATGTCAATAGCATAATATAGTTTTATTAGTTTAACCTTAATTGCTTTAACAATGAATAAGAAAATATATGTGTTAAATACCGATTTTACTACCGAGTTTTGAAAAACTACCGAGTTTTTTTACACAAATAAACTAGATGGAATAATAGCAACCTACATTTGTAAATATTTTTCAATATTTCATTCTAGAGAATTAGTCGTTATTTGACAAGACATCCTTTAAGTTGAGACATAAACGTCACGCACTAACACAACGAAGCGCGCCCGACTTTACCTGCCTCTAATTAAAGGCATCTCCGGAATGTGCTGCGTTGTCACCCGAGATCTTTTACGAATCCAACACAATCGAAACCACACCCTAACTTTACCACAATAAAGCTCTTGTTACTTTAAAGTGAAATAGCAGATTTATAATTGAAATCTGAACAATAGTAAATTGGTGAAGTTTGTCGAATACCTTTACGATGTTGACACAGTATCCCTTTTGAGTAGAGTTTACGTTTAATTGTTCGTTAGTTCAAGAATAAGCGCTGATTTCAAAAGGATATCGGGGATTGTTTACGGAAACACTGCTCGTGTAACGGTATTATTTTATTTTTAGTAATGTAATTGCGGTCATCGGAGTTTGTACTTTCTGATTACAATTTAAAAGTTTAATACATATGATAAACTTTTGGATGTTGTTTTATTTTTTATTATTATTGCATAATACAATAACGCTAATCCAATAATAAGAAATAATAATTATAAACAAGTATAACTTAAAAATAAACACAGTTACTTCAGTTTCAATACAAACCAATAACTTTATTGTCAACAAACCGATTACAACCGAGAAAAAATTCCGAGGAATTTTCCTTCTTCTCATGCTGCATTTAGTACGCACAATCTACTTGATCAACTACTTCACTATCCATAATAACATCAATGGTTTTCCATACATTAAAGTGCAATGTTTTCTTGATAATCCCCATTAGCATGCATGGCAAGCGTCCTATGTTCCTATCCACTCCTTACGTATGCCGCGCGTTGATGTTCTTTTAAAGGCAGACTTGCTCGACACGATCTATGACATTTTTCTGCTATAAAGTATTAATATAAGCATTTTCTTGTTGGTGGTTTTGTGATCTACTGTAGGATAGTCACAGTAATTAATTTTTCGTGTAAACGCAGCTTGAGTTTTTTTTTTATTTACTTACTTTCATAAGTGCAATTTAATTTTTAGAAGTTATCAGGTTTTTTGTGGTTCAAATAATATATTTTTGGTCTAAATAGTGGTTTATAGTCATGAACTTAGAATTTGTTTCTGCATCAATCGTCAAAACAAGACTATGAACTCCGCAGTGGAGTTTAAAAATGTTCATATAAGTCATGCTCACATATTATTGAAGACAAGAGATACAATCTAATATTTGTAAACTTACGAATATTAATTCGTATACTGATACTGTTATTGTTGATAAACAAGCTTCAAGTATTTAGTCGATTTGCGTGTAATGCCGAACATACTGAAATTACTTGTTATTTTTAGAAATGCCTACTATCAGAGTGACAGGCAAATAATTTCAGGTTTTCACATTCACAAATATTATTTTTGCAGCCTATTTCTGTAATTACCTTGGACAAGTTAAATAAGATTCAAAACAAAAAAAGATATTGCTTTCTCAAAACTATCTCTAACATTCGTAAATGTTGCTTATAAATATTTGAGTTCTATTTTCCTGTCGATCACGTCTCTAAAGATAAATAACAAGACTGGACTGACCACGATACTAAATACCGGTGTCAAGGTTCGAATCCATGACCACACGAGTGACCGCGCCGCTCTAAACCACCGAAACTTTATCGATACTTTTCATAATAACAATAATTATTCTACCTCCTTCATTATATTTACTATTTTATAAGGTTGATAAAAATAAACAGTGCTTGAATAATTTTAATGCAGGGATGTTCTGAATCATCTTAGAGACAAGAACATAAACTTCATCTCATGATATCAAACACCTTCCATATAAAGGTGTTTTCGACTACCGATACCGTTATTAGATAGATACAAATCGATATAGTAGAAAGTATTCGAACTAAAGTACACACGTACATACCCTGTTTTAGTCTGAAGTCAATCTCTCAATCCTTTATCAGTTGCACTTATCCACACAACACAGACGCACAAAGTATAACGTGCTAGAAACTTTTTTTTATCTCCACCACAAATTCGAATTTTAACTTTGCACTGGCACTTTTAACGAACCTACATAGCACTGGGGTACATGGCGTGATTTAAGCATTCACCGAACGAAGGCTGTATCACTAAGGCTTTCACAGGCAACACATAAAATACACATTTGTTGTCACAAAAACCACACAAACGGTCCTCTAATTCAAATTGTGACGTGTTGAACACAACATTGCTGAAAACCGACCGTTAAATCGAATAAAACAAACGCTGCGGTACAACGTTAAGTTAAAACTAAGTTAGGTCCGCTACGCGAGAAAGACCGTTGATCCAGTCGGTGGTCGGTACAACAGCGCGCGCGCTGCTTTACCGACAGTGAAAAGTTCAACGCTCCGTCTCTTTCACGGCGGACCAATGAGAGGAAGATGGCGATAATACTATGGCAGTATAGTGGGAGAACTTACAACCTGCGCCTGCGCAAAGCCTCTCAATACAACCATAGCAACAGGTGAATTGTGCGCGCGTGTGCGTGCGTCGTGCTGCCGACGTGTGCGTGCTTTCTTGATTGTGGTTTAATGATAACATAGTATTTTGTTCGGCGCTATTTTATCAGTTCCCCGCTACGGTAATGATCCGACTTGTATGCAATTAGCGTTATTTATTAAGGTTAAACACTATTTAAATGCTTCTAGGTCGATAAACTAGACGTGACCGAAATTTAAATCCATCAATGTGAAGCGATTATCGTGGGCTGACGTTAATAATACATAAATACTCCAAACAAACAAGTTTTTGACGTATTACTAAAATTTCCTTGACTCCATATATCAATCTATCTATGGGTTTTTGTCACACCTGTAAGTGATGTTTTCCCTTCGTATAATATTTAAAACAGTAGAAGAATAATAAATAAAACCGAGTAGGTTTCATCAGATCATTGCTTTTTGAAACTGAATAGATGTAATTTAAAATGCTAAGAATGTCTTAATGTTAATATTATGTATTTACAATTTTTCGACTTTAACATACCTAACAGGACGAATGGAAAAGTATATTCTTCAAAACAACTTTTATATTTTATACAATTTTATTTATGTTAACATAGCCTCTGGCTATAACCTCTTTTACCTATACTAAGAAAATAAAATTACATTACAAATTATTTTTTTAAACATTAGTATTGATTTTTTTATTTAGCTTGTCACGTCATTGATTATTCTGACAAAAGTGCTGCAAACTCTCAAACTTTGGTCAGGTGAAACCAAATTTACATCTTCATGTACATTTGGTATTTGTTTGGGTTTTGTTTTATTGTCTAAAAATAATGAGTTGAAATAGTTCAAGTGATAATACACGGGTAAATTTTGATCGTTTTAATCCCGTGAAGGGTCGATCCAGTACATGAAACACTATCGATTTGTACAAGAGAGAGACCTACAAGAAATTGCTCTCGATTAGCTGATGTTTACTTAAAGAAATTAATTTCATACATGGGTATATTAATTCGAGCTTTAGAAAAAAAAAGTACTTTATTTATTAATTTTATCTTTACAAATCTATAGTGTTTCATGTACTGGATCGACCCACCACGGCATTAAAACGATCAAAAGTTAGCCATGTATAATTACCACGTGTCAGGTAGGTAGTGAATCATGCATAGGGATGCGGATGACGTAACTCTGGAGAGAAAATTTTTAAACGGTCAAACGAACATTGGATGAACATTTAATACTACTTACTAACACATATTATCATACTTATAGGCACACAACCCTACACCAATTTCATTATTGTATTTTTACATAAACCATTACATTTTCTATATATTTTATTTCTGATGGTAAGGTAACTTTCTTCTGCATATATTAAAGCAAATGTCTTAAGTTGGAATGACATAAATAATAACGAACCATAGATATATGTATAGGTACTTTCCCCGATTTATGATTTAAGCATAAAGCTGTCAAAAGTTGACTTAGAATGGAGACTTTTGCTAGCTCAAAATACACAATCTTAACTCAGAACACCACCCCTTATTTTACTACATCTATGTAGGTAGTAATGTAGTTATCATGTTAAATTGAGAACTTACTGCAAATGGAAAAACTCCTTGAAAATGATAATTTAAACAATAAATTATTCCAAAGCTTTAATCTCAATATTGCAGCCATGGGGACTCGCTTTAACATGTTGTATTCTTCCAATACCTTCGCAAACAATTCTACATAAGAGAGCAAGGTAACTTACTCTTTATTCTGCGTGACGCCCGGGAACAAACTAGATAATCCTTGTAAATTATTGGACCAATAGATCCCCCCCCCCCCTTTTCTGTAGGGGCTCAGCGGGGTCGAAGCCAATCCATGGCCCCAGCAGGGGCCATTGACTTCCAAAAAGGGAAACTCAGGATCCTGGAACGCAGTGCAAAGAAGGAACATAGATGTTGTTTTAGTTGGTAAAAGTCTGACACGCCCTCCCGCGCCGCCCTGGAGCGGGAAAAGTCATTGGAGGATTTTCCACCTTAAAAAAAACCCTCTTTTATGAGAGATATAGCTACGCCTAGTACTTAATAATTTTTAACAGAAAGCAACGAGAACAAAACAAATGATCAGTTGAAAATTTATGACCTCTTTCGAACATAAATTCACTTAGTATTCATTGTTTTCTAATAAGAGTCCTACGTCTCATGAATAAATATTGTAATTAGGTCCGTCAGGGCGGCGCACTGCGTAACAGACGACATTGAGCGAAAAACTAATAATCTATTCTCCCCAAGTCCAATTTAGAAAGAGTGTTTTCCCCCATTAATCTTTATCCGTCCATCAGTCAAGGGGAAATCAAGCAAAAATAAGAAAGCAATTTAGAAATCCCATAAGAAGTAACGGATGATGAAAGTGACAATAATGTCAATGTTCGCGGTCATATTAGCAGATGGATAACTTTTGTGTGAAGTTGGGAGGGTAAGAGCGGCTCTATTTTATAAGTTTCGTACTAAAAAAATGTCGGATATACGAGATATACGCCTAGTAGGCTTGCTTACTTTTGAAGAAAATTAAAACAACTTTTGAACAAAGGAACTACAATTAAAATACATTGCGATTCAGTAACTATCCGTAGAGTGCGACATGACCAATTGCATATAGATACTATACTAGTTTCTACCAGCGGTTATACCCGCGTGAATGTAATAAATATACTTAGATCACTTAGCGAAAAAGTAGCATTTTACTAGTGAATAATTTTTTAGTTAAGTTAAGATTTCAGAGATTACCACATCACCAAACATTTCACAACTCCATTAATTTGATAATCTGGATTTTGTGTGCAAAGATGCGAAACCGATACCAATATCTACTACAATTCGTTGTTGCCATAATATCATCATTTTCTCGTAAAAAAACAACAATGTAACTACGTCACTTGCAATTTTACCTTTGTACCAATACACGAAACTCTAATTATAAAGTTAAACAAATATACCGAAGTTTAACATACGAATACGGTATAACTTTGACTGAAACTAATGACGCTTTTACACTAAGTCTGTCACCGAATGCGCTGACTGCTTTCGACTTAACTGAATTGATTCATCAAATTGGGCTATTTCATTAAGTCTGTCGCCGTACTCGGTGTATTTGTTTCTAGTTGTCAATTTTTCGAGTTTGACGACCCTTATAAGCCGAACTTTATACACCCGTGTTGAAAGCAACACACGAGCAGTAGCGCGTTTAAACACGTTCACAGTCAGCCGCCTTCAATCACCGAAAACGGTCTGCGGCCGAATACGGCTAACTGAAAACACTACTTGATAACCGAATACTGGCTGTGGTCAAATATGGCTAACCGAAAATCCGTTTATGTCACTAACAAACCTAGATACGAACCGTAGATCCGAAGTACAGGCGACATCAGACAGTTTATCGGGTCGCCCCAGACACTCACTAATGAAACGTTCGCAGCACGAAACTGATAATTCGATTGGCAGTCCACGGCTGGTAGTTTTATGGTGTCGTCTATAAGGTAGGGCGGTAATTACAGGCTCGATAAACAAACGTTCACGACATTATGTTGCTTACAATGTTGCTTAATTAAATACTTCACTAATGTTGTTTAGGTGACTGTCTCAATAGACACTTGGGTCTTCGGTGAGCTTTAGCTTAATTTCCTTGTTACTTATATATTTTTCAGTACGCTTTTTATTCGATATCGAACATATCTCAAGTTAGCCCATTTGCCAAAGCTGACAACCCAGGATAGTACATTCTGGCGCCGATTAGTGAGGAGACCCGACCCCAAATAATGAGAAAAAAAGATGACAAAGAAGTTTGTTATTCGATTGCAAGGTTTTCTGTATCCTAATGCACGGATTTCTCTTAAATTACTTCTAACTACTAAATTGTAGAAAAGTGTATGTATCCGACTCCATTGATATATATGTACTACGCACTAGATGAGGCGTGCCGTACAGTCACTTTACTTCACTTAAGTGACCTGCAGGCCGAACACTTTTACATTGATGGCATTAGTGCAGTTTTGACGTTCATGCAGTGTCAGAGCGACGCTTATAAATACAAATTTAAGTGAACTGGGACATAATATATAATAATTTTGTAGTCAAGTAAGTAAAACCATTGGTTGTTCAAGCAATGTAATAGCTTCTACTATCGTAATAGTACGTTAGAGAAGATATTATTTTATTTAAACTCTTCCCCATTTTACAATCATAGACTAAAACATGCAGATGTTCCCTCCCACAAAAAGCAGAATTAGGTTTTTACCTACAGCTAGTTTTCCAAATACAGACTTCGCACGGTCTTTTATACTGTTTGAAATTTTTAAATATTTTATTTAATGCTCTTTCATTTTTTGTATAATTAATAACAATGATTTTTTTTTTTAATAAATTACGACGAAATGTCAGCAAATCATGAGGTATCAGTTTTCATCGGTAAGTTTTGTTGTTAACCATGCTGTCATTCATTAGCACTTAGGTAATTTACGTACCATATTACGTGCAGGTTAATATTAAAATTTTAATTAGGTTCAGTTGAACTTGTAGTCTTATCAGTGATTACTGATTTATTTTACTGTTATTTAGATCTCGTTTTTACATACACTATAATTACAGTTTTGAAATAGAGTATTATTGTAATGAAGTATTGTAGGCAAGAAACTGTGTCACTTCTGCGGTATAAAAATCTATATAGATTACATGTCATCACACTAAGTTGAACGAAACGCGTAAGTACTAGGAAATGCATGGCGCTTTAGACCTTTTGGTAGCGAAAAAGTATCCTCTATAAGCTGTCTTAGCGCTGTAAGTTTTAAAGTTTTGTTAGACGACATAATGGCAATCTAGCGCTGCAGCGATTTTTTGTTTGAACTTTTCAGTATTTTGACAAATATTTTATATGAACGTGCTTGTCTATCGCAAGAATATAGGTCGATGATCCGACTCATTGTCGATTTTGATTCAGTTAATCATTGATCATATTTTATCGAGTGTTAGACTTCTACTGTCTAAAACCCACCTGTGTTCCTTCAGTCGCCCTTTGAATTCCAAGGCTGCGGTAATTCTTCCGAACAAATGCTGCATCCCGCAGTCCAAAATATGGAAGCTGAATTCTAAACGTGGGTCTACGCTAGAGAAGCCGAGTATGAGTCAAGCTCTTTGTGTAGTGTGGACCGGCACTAGACTAGCCAAGCACGAGCGACACTACACGAATTTGAACGTGTTCGTGACAATGCTCGGCTCTTCTGACCTTTAAAGTATGATTCAACGTAGGCAGAAAAAGTCGCAGAAAACTCTTGTGTCTCAATTTTTCATTTACCTTGAGAGCTGTTTCGTTCGCCAAAGCAAAATATTAGATATTTATAGTGTGCCTACCGTCGATGTACTTGAGTACGAACTGGACGTCTGGTCCTAAGGCTGAGGCCACCTCCAGCGGCAACTCGGTATCTCGTAACACGTGCACTGAAAACAAAAACCAAGTTATTAGAAAGTACTAATGACAGGTAATATTAATAGAGAAAATTCTACATTCAAAAACTTCATGATGGTAATAGAATAGAATATGATAAACTTTATTGTACACAAAAATAGAAATATTTGCTACATTAGTAACTATAAGTCATTGCAGTCTTAATTGCCCTTGGATCTTCGAACTTCGACTTAGTAGTTCTACACTACTAAGTCAGAAGCAATTTCTTTGTCCAACATTTAAAACAAAACCGCTTAAGTAAAATATGGCGTCAAAAAATTCCTCCGCATCGTTGTCGACTGGAAGTGTGCCCAAAAGACTGGCAGCATTGCCACGTTGTATGACAATGCTTAATCTCTGACTGAGGTAATAATTTAGTTCAATTAATAATTATAGTTCTTCTTCTTAGCCTGTCAATGGCAAAACTAGTTAAATTTCTTCCCTGGCCCAGTATTCGGTCACGGCAATGCTGTCCACAGGATGCTGTCATTACGTCGAGACCTAATGACAGTATCAGTTACGTGAAACAGGTTGATAATAATAGATATTGTAGTAAAGTTTTGTTCTTTTGCATATAAAAATGTCTGTTGTTTTTTTTTTTTTTTTGATTGGTATAAACTAGTGTTGTTGCTTTTGATAAACTGATGTTTGCTTTTAGTTTCTTTTTTATTGTTGATAGCTTCGCGCTTGACCGCTATCTCACCTGAGGAAAAACGACGATGCTGTAGACGATGGAGCGCGCTTACCTAGAAGTAACCTATTCACTCTTGACTTAAAGATTCCCGGGGAACTAAAAACAATATTTATTCTTTTTTTTTTAATGGTCAACAATATCTAGATAATTACAAAAAACAACATCAACGTAAAACGTTCAGGTACCTAATTTAAAAGAATATCACTCAAACGAGTCCCTTTCATTACGTCAACGAGGATTGTCTGACTTTTAAAATCACGAAAGAAAAAATAAGTGAAGATTTTTTCAGAGTTTGAATTGAAGTCATTACGCCTCGAGGGACCACGTCGGCACACAAAACAGATTCCCACTCTCATTGTTTGATTAAAACCGACCTTAAGTAAATATGCTGATAATAATTCCATTATAATGTAAGTAGGTAGATGGTCACCATTCAGAATAGTAGACCGATTTATACAACATATTTATTCGGTACGACAAGAGCTTATTAATTGAACTGAGATGGGTTTTTAAAATCATCCAATGACATCCCCCGCCCTTGGGCAGAGCGGGAGATAGTGTTAGACTCTTACTGACTAAAAACCCACCCAGTTCCTTCGTTACCTTTCATACCGGGATTTATTTTTCATCTAATGACTTCTTTTACGAAAGGGTGGATCGTTTCAGACTTTTACTGAAAAACTTGCCTATGTTCCTTCAGTTACCCTTCGCAATCTAGGTGCTCATAGGGGTTCCTTCTTAAGAACTTCCCTTCTTCTTCTTAAAATTCTAATGGTCAGATGCGAGCCTATCTATAAAAAAGGTACCTCCCGAACCTGCATTTCTGATGAAGGTAAAGAGGCCGTGATATCCACTCTTCACTTACCACCCCGATTGTGGCGGGCTCAGCGATGCGTTGCGACAGTCGCTGGCGACTTACCGCCAAAGAACTGTGAGGATGGTATTGATGATTTTAATGACATATACTTAATTCCTTGAATAAATACGTGTCACGGTTGTAAATCATAATTTACAAAAAAAGGTCAAGTTTGAAAAACTCTATTAAATAAATATCTCAAATTTAAATTTCACGGTCTACCCTGGCGCTTCCATCTTAATATGAAATTTTAGTTGAAAGCAGCCACTCCAAATAATATCTTCGGAAACAATCTGTTTGCGCATTTCACTAACTTTGTCAACTGGCAAGCTGGCATACCTTCATTTCATTGAAATTTTCCAAGAATTTTTCCTCGGAACCAGGTGTTCACATTTTTCTCTTTAATTTACTTATTTGAAGTCGCTTGCCGATGTTCCGATATTCCACTTAAGGCTCGCTCCGTATTTCCGATTTTGTGATCCGATTGATTACTCGTTGAGTTCGGTAAGAGCTAGATCTAGAATAGTGATCTAATTTTTAAAGAGCGCTTGTAAGCTTTCTGAGCTTTTATGTTGAGTTCTAGCAGCAGTTAGATTATAGACCTAACTGCTACTTACACCAAAGAAGTAGGTAAGTATTTACAACATATAACTAACCAATAAACGCACATCCTGAAAATAGTATGTTCAGAATCGGTTACTCAATTGATTATAGCTATTTTTAAGACAGCTATTTTTTTTAAATCTTAGCATCAAATTAATTTATATTTTGGTTAATTATTGACAAATCTTGCACAACCAATACAGTGCGCCGATGCCCATATTATTTGGCTACAATTAGGATAACTAATGTAAGACATTAAAAAAAAACTGGACAAGTGCGAGTCGCTCTAAGGGTTCCGTACAAACTTACCTTTAAATAGTTCAATTCCCGAAACAAAAAGAGTCTAGAAGATTTTTCTGAATCGCTAAGTTTCTTTTTGTGACGTAACAACAAAACAGTATTCAGATTTATTCCTATACTTGTGCTATAAGACCTTGCTTCATACCAAATTTCAGGGTTCTAGGTCAACGGGAAGTACCCTATGAGTTTTAATTCTATTAAGTGTCAAAATGTACGTTTTTTGCGACATAAACAGCCTTATCTTTTTTTTTTGTCGTTAATTTAGAAGTTTGATTTTTTCACAGCTCCAAAGGACCGCAGACCTTAGTGTATGTTTTTAATTTCAAATCGATTCCTTCACGCATTCTCGTGATAAAAGGCCTTCACAGACAAGCGCAAAACAAAGTGCTCCTATTTAAAGGGTTCCGTTTCTTCCTTTTGACGTACGTAACCCTAAAAGTACCAAAATGCTTTTGCGTTAAATTTTAGTGCTTCTATTAGGTATGATTGTAACTTAATTTTCTAATTGAGATTTATAAGAGTGTACATTGATCATGTGGTATATCAAACAAGTAGGTAGGTATTAAAACATGTATCTATTTCCTAGGTATCCAAAGATACTTCAAAAAGGACTAAGTAGACAAATCCGTGAAAGCCCAAAAGTCAACATCCCTATTGAACCTACCTCCTTCAATCTATCTCAAACATAAATAATTGTAATTGGACTTTTACAAAATAAACAAACCCTTTCCTTCAAAGAGACAATTTTACTGATTTATATAACGAAGTTGTTCAAGAGGTAACTACTCATTGTTCTCTCCATTAACCTGTTGAGTATCGTAATTAGAGACACAATAGAAAGACAATAGGTGTGCGGACGCCGGCGTCCTCTCGGGGAATAATGAATTAAACAAGGCGGTCGGTACTTGATTGTTTGAACAAGCGGAGACGGCCAGGCCCGACTAAACCAATTGCTTGAGCCCAGTGCCGGCTTAAGCCAGCGCGGGGCCTGTAGCAAATTCTACCAAGGGACCTCCCATCTTTATTTATGACGACAAATTAAAACTTCTATGACTTATTTTTCAAAAAGGCGGCCGGGTTCTTAGGTAGCAATGGCTCCATAGGTAAATTGCCTACATTGTGTGTATGGAAAATATAGATGTGACGTGAATTTTGAAAGAAAAAAAAAAACTAAAAGTGCAAAAAGAAAGTGAATGAAGCTGAGTAAATGATTATTCTATTTTCAGTGTTATCTTTTTAACCCAAAGGTTGACTGGTAGAGAATGCCTTTTTGTATTAAGTGCACCTTTCTAAGTACCACTACTGTACATGTATGAAGCTTAAATAAATAAAACATAATTCTTATAGCATAGGTATTAGATATTATCTTGGCTTGTTTCTTTACACCCTAGCGGGGCCCATCCCAAAGCGTGGAGCCCTTTGCTGCGTTGTTAATCCGGCACTGCTTGAGCCCCCAAGTTGTAAGATAATTTATGAACCACCATGAAATATTAGTGCGACCGCTATGTTGAGGAGGCGCTACAAAGTGGCTCGGTCGGCCCCGACTTAACTTTAGAGTAAGCTTACTAACCTACTAGTTATAAGTAGCACACTAACTATTAAACTCAACCTAAAGTTTCAAAGGCCTCTATTAATAAATCAGTTTCATTTGAAACCTCTCTCTCTAAAGAGAGTCGTTTTATTATCTCTTGAGGTGCATAATCAAATGACTGTGAAATTCAGTTTTACGCTGAACTTGATAGAAAAATTTAATGAGACGCCTGAGTGTATTTTTTTTTTATTTTTTTTTTATGGTAGTTAAAATCATCCAATGACAAAGCGGAAAGTAGTGTCAGACTCTTACTGACTAAAAACCTACCCGTTCCTTCGTTGCCTATAGTGCCGGGGCTGAGCCTTCCTCACCTGAGTGTATTTGGTGTTTTTGTATTATATTTGTACATAGTTAGATCTAGTATACATTCTTAGTTTAGTTTTTATGTACATAGTTTTAGTATAAACACTTACTAAATATTTAAGTCTCTAATAAATATTGATGAGACAATGAAATCTTTTTTTTAAGGTGGAAAATCATTACAAAATTCCTTTCGTTCTGGGTCGGTGCGAAGGTGTGTTAAAATTTTACTAACTAAAACCCTTTGCGTTCTAGGGTTAATTTGAAAAACCCCGCAGTCAGCCATTAAATCTTAAAAGCCAGTTTTATAATATACTTACTCAATTAAAGTTACAATAAAAAATCCTACTCGTATCTAGTATAAGTAAATAAAACAACATGATAAATAACCACGACATAAATGCCAACCCTTGTTATAATAAATACAACTATTATCTTTAATACTTGTGTACACATCCAAACTAGAGACCTCATCTTCATGCTTTTTTATTATATACAAGTGTAGTAGTACTTTCAGATGCCTGTAATTTCTGTCATCATCATAAATATTTTTATAACCCCGTAATAAAAGCGTAACTAAAGGCTCAGTGGGATTTTTTTCTATTAAAATGTCTCATAAAATATGTTGACTGAATGAAGCAGGGTTATACTTACATATTTCCTTGTTTATCAAGTCCAATTAAGAGCCTACTGAGTAAATAATTTTTCCTGTTCTCTTATTTCCTTTTCGTGTCATTTTAAAAGCTTAAACAAGATAGAAAACGTCATGTTTGATTAAAATAATAGACAACGTCCAAATAAATGGTTATTCAAACCGTAGTGACATAACACTGAAAATAAAATGTTCAGATTTGCAATGCGCCTACGCGAATTCTAGAAGCAATAATTACTACAACACATAATGTTTGCGTGTGTTCTCGCAGTAGGAACTCAACAATGTTGCCATATATTTATTAACGACTCAGTTACTACTTTAACAATCAAAATTGCAATTAAGACATGAAATGAGGTCAAATGTCAAAACAAAAGAAAGCTAACGAGCAGGTATAAAGCCGTTCTCACACATTGTGTGAGGCCACCCCCTCATTCCGCCGTCGCGTGCTAACCTTATCTTGACCATTCTTTGAATGTGAGTTCATTATATCAAATTATGGTTGTTATGTAGCAATTTGCGAATGTATGTTTCGCTGATGAACAACAACATTAACATGCACTTTGTTCACGACGCTAAGCCATGTCTACATGGTCGAGATAGGCATCACAATAACAAGTCACAAACCACAATAAAATCGATTGCACGCGAAGATGTCGGACCCATAAAGCTCAACATAATTATCTAAAAGAATTTCATAGCTCATCAAATATGTGCGTATTTATCTCGCTTCTAAACTATAAAACAAACATACTCAGGCCCCATAAACGACTTCAAAAAACCGAAGGCATCCATCCGTATCGTTTACGTAATGGTAACATCCGAATATGGGTGTAACACCTTATCTATGTCAATAAAAGATCTAAGAGAACCGTCGTTTACTTTCCATATAAAACTAGCCTTTAGGCTTTCTGCAGACTGTTAACATTTCGCGCTATGTTCGAAACATAATGCACATTATAGGGTCGCATTCTATTTCCGCGGATCAAAAAGTTAGTCTGGAACTATCCGCCGTCTGCCGAAGGCCTAAGTTACTGGTTCACGGAGGTTAGGGAGGTGGCGACATGGGTACTTCCAGTACACCATGCGTCGCATAATAAGGCAGCTCTTTGCACCATTACTCTGTACATGGGCACGACGAGTAAATATTTATGAGGCCCATTGTACACAGAGCCTGTTCCACGATAACATCTGAACGGATAATTACGCTAAAGTACACTTTCACTGTCCAAATTCACATACGAACTTGTGAGGTATCGCCGAATCTTTACTGCCTATTAAATTGCCAATTTAATCATTGAAAAAAAATGGACCTCGGCATTCTTGAATCATTTGACTAATAGGTCTCAAATATTTGACTACGCAGTTTCGACAGTATGTTTTGTTTGGTTTTGTTTATGGATTTTTAAAATTCCACCGATACGAATAACCTTGGTGGTTCTTTACGAGGTATTTGTACACTGTTAATAGATTGCGAAATATCAGAAATTATCGTCGAATATCCCATATAGCATTCAATTTGTAAAATTACTGGGCTCAGTAAACTAAATTACAGGTTACTCCAATTAAACCTATATTTTTCTGCCAGCTATTAGTCGTACGTCAATAAAGAGACACGGTCTAAAAATAAATGACTGTCTGTGCAAGTATTTATCATTTATCCTAAGGTCAGAACGATTTCTCGAGGCGCGCTTGCTGAGTGAATATGACATTTCGGGCATATCTTTCCCACGGACTGGTCGATCGGGATGCAATTACTGCCGTCTCGAGTTTTTGCATCGAAGTAAATCGAGAAACCTTTTCTTCCGAGATGTACGATCACCGATTCTCCACGCGGTGACAGAGTCGCTAACGGTGATATAATATGCAAATGTTGTAACACGGAAATAATGCGGTTAAATACAAAAACTAGAAATGTTCTGTCGTAATTGAGTGTGGCGTTAGATTTTCGAGATAATTTATTCAAGCGTGCCTTGTTATCGTGTGTGTCAATCATTAATTACTGTAAAATATGTGGATGAACAGTCTAACTTTTGGAAGTATTTAATTTGAAATTCAAATCTGATCTGGAGGCAATAAAATTGAGTAACATGGACTATCAGAATCAGAATATGTTGTAGAGCATAGAGTATGGTAATAAAGCATGCTACGCTAGCTAAGTAATCCTGCCTTTACCAATCAGAAAATACTTTGAAAAAAACACGCGTTCCCGACCAAGTAGGCCATATGGGCCGGTATCCCACGTCGTCGTCTTGACAGGGTTAGAGGCCCATCAAGTACGGTTAAGGCGAATTAAAGTGACATCTCGAAGTAACGGGGCGGTCGTTTTTGCCGAGACATCGCAGGCCTGTAGCCGTACAGCCGTGGTCGGCCGCGGTTCGATTTCCAGATACCGCGAACTTAACAGGATCCTACGCGTGTTTTTTTTTGAACGGGTCAAGGGATATTAGACGTTCTATATTATGTCTGGCTACAACTGTTTGTACAAGAAAAGGGATTGTATTTTCAACGGGTTTCTTTTTTCAGCTACTTGTTTATTGTTATGACGGTATAAGCATAAGTGAGATTGGGTCAATCCCATCTATAGACCGTCAAAAGATTTATGGATGAAATGAACCACTGAATAAGTCTCAGTAATAGCCAAAAGACATCGCTGCAGACCAAGGCGAAGATGGCGAAACGCGTCCGACTTCTGCCAAAAGTACTGGCCAATATTAACACAATGCAAAATTGTATCGAAAACGGAGAAAGAAGAAGGCCTTTATCTTTTTTTTTAACATATCGAACTCAATATTATTAACTTACCGAAATGTTTATGAAATTGTTCTAAAATTTTGCTTGCCTAAATTTGTAGAACATAATGAACTGCGCATTCAAATAACATCCAGTTATTGATTTATTGTCTTGTGTTCCGCAACAAAGATTTATCTCTTTTTATTATTTAAAGGCTGGTCGTGAGCCTTGACTTTTCCCTGAACTGAACTAGAACTACATAGGTATTTTTTTAAGGGTGGAAATCATTCAATGACTTTTCCCGCCCTGGGCGGAGTGGAATTGCATGTTAGAGTTTTACTGACTAAAACCACTTTTGCTAGCTTTACGTTCCAGGACTACGGGTTTCCTTTTCAGAAATTCCCCGAGGTCCTAGCTAGTGGGCATCGGCCCTGCTGGGCCCTAGGCTAGATTGCCACTTACTAACTCGTGAAAATGGTACTTAGAGCTTTATAAGCTGAAAGTTGTTTAAGTTTTGTATATCTATAAATTGTCCCCCCCCCCCTTTTCTAGTTTACGTTCTTATAGTCCATTCTAAGGTTGTCTAGTAGATATCGTTGTCAGCGATAAGACCGCAATCGTACTCATAGATTTAAGTTTCCGTGAAATTGTGACTATTTTGGTGTACAATAAAGTTTATTCTATTCTATTCTTTAGAAATGCCTTTACTAAGAACTAACGATTTCAACATTACTATATTTTATTCACTGCAATATTGTAGCCTGTCGCTATTTTAGCCCATTTCAGCTTGTCATATAAACATCGTGCTCTTCATATAACTACATTTCTAAGGTACATTATATAGATTGCTGAACTGACTAGCTCGTAATTACACATATCATAATAACTGATGAGGTACGTATTCAAGATGGCTCATCTCAATTATCTCTGTCACGAACGTAGGATTGAGTGCTCGTCGTTTGCAGATAATCTGTCTAACGAGCACCAAAACAAATGATGGCGACCATCTGGTTACAAGGACCTATAAGGACCTGTGGGGGTCATGGAGGCTATGGATCGCCAGAAATAGAACACCAATAGAATAGACAACAGAGATACGTGAAATAAGAAGTAAAGTCCCACAACCTCTATTGAAAAACGGAGGTTCCAAAGGACCCTTTTTTTGAAGTGACTTTTTAACCGACTTCAAAAAGAGGAGGAGGCTCTCAATTTGGTCATATTTTTTTTTAATTTTCACTTTGTTTGTTACCTCAGACATCCGTCGTTTATGAAACGATTTACAATTTTTTTACCCTAAAAGGATATGGTTCCAAATTGGTCCCATTTTTTTCTGAATCCAGTTCTGATGATGGAATCCATTAGAAATCGAGGGAACTCCTCAAATGTTATTGGCATATATAGTGATTTTGGTATTTTCATCGCATCGTGTTTTGACCTAACCTGGTTTACGAAAAATCGTTTTTCTCGGAAACGGTGGCAATTTCGGGATTTTGTACTTCGGGATTTTAAACTTCGGGATTTTAAACTTTCGGGCAAATGAACTTTCGGGATTTAAAACTTTCGACCAAACAACCATTCGGCGTTTCAATTATCGGGATTTCGTCTAACGGTATTTTAAAATTCGGTCTATTAAAATTCGGGATTTTGATACGTACCCGTTAGGGTTAATTGAAATCGCCATGAGAAATAGGTACTCAGGCTGTAAGTGTAAAAAATGTGAAATAAAAACTTTTTACAAAAAGGAAATAACCGACTTCACTACAAAAAAAAAACAATAACACACTGAACAGTAAGTTTAATTTTGGAAGGCTTTGTTGAATAACAAACAAACAATACCAGAAACACCGAATTCCGAAATTAAAGTAATTTTGATCGTTTTAGTGTTTTTTTTTTTTGTAGTGAAATCGGTTATTTTCTTTTTGTAAAATGTTTGTATTGTCAAATAACTTCTCCCACTCTAGGGCGAAGCTAGAGGGCGTGTTTGACTTTTAGTAACTAAAAATCGACACCGGACCGTCCTCGGCAGCATATTTCTGCCCGTGCCAAGTTAACAACACCGGTGGCCAGGCTCTAAGGTCACTTTCGAGTACTCGTAAGTATAATAGTTTCGTGGATAATTTTGTTGGTGCCAGTTGGTGCTATGTAGGATTACTGTGACGTCACGTAAAACAGGATCCCTTAAAGGATCACTTACCTCATCTGTCTGTCTTTCTGTAAAGACCCTTTATCTCTGAAACTCATGAATCTTCGAGACTCTATTCGGGAACTGAGCTACTTACATAGGTACGGAACCCTCAGTGCGCGAGTCCGACTCGCACTTGCCCAGATTTTTTTTAGTTCGTTTGTTATGTAACAGATGTCAAATGATGACTGTTCTTCCAACCCTACATGTACCTACGATATTCAAGGATGTGATGCTTACTTAGATGTGTGTACTACCTTCGAATGTAACTACTCTTACGTGCTTTAACTCGAATCTAGCAACAAGGTAGGGGAAAAGCTAGGCGGATGACGTCGTATAATCTTTAAAAGGTATATCTCGGAGATTGCGTTTCCGATGTGAAATAAAAAGAAACCACTTAAAGTTCCTCTTCTAAACATATAACTAAGTAGTGGTTTCGCCCGCGTGAATATATGAAAATCACATTTTCCTTTTTATGCATCTACCAACCCACCCTAGGTTACTGGTAGAGAATGCCTAAGGCATTAAGTCCGCTTTTATACTTTGTGTTGCATGAAGGTTAAATAAATAAATCAATATCGTATATTAACCTCTGTCACTCAGTGATAAAGTAACATTCTTCTAGTAAAAGATTTTTTTGAAACACTACAATAGCTTAATGGCATTAAGTCCGCCTTTGTACCTATGGTTGCATGAAGAATAATAAATAAATAGTTATTGAAGCATAAAAGTAAGATTGCTCGGTCTATATCTATCAAATCTTTAGCCAAAATTTACTAAGGTACAACGAAAATTAAGACAATATTTTCAAAAGAATTCTTGAAAGAAGCTGCAGCGGACGTGAGGAAATGATTTATGATGTAAGAAAGAAAAACTAAACATAACATACGAAAGAAAAGCATTGGTTAAACCAAACACTACTTGTGGATTGTTTCACATTCTTACACAGGATCCGTTGTTTTGTAACACATTCCATTATAAAGGAATGCTTTTTCATTCCACAATTCTGTTACAAAAAACATAATTCGTATGTTTTTTGTTACAGAATTGTGGAGATTCTTATTCGATCTTAGCCATAAGAAGAACAGAGACTAAGGCCACTGTGGTAGGCCACATGCTCTAATTGCGATCCATTTTACAAACGAAACTGAGCTGTTAAAGGGATGGAGCAATATAGGCTCTAATACTATGACTGGCCTGTTGTTTAGTGGTCCTGACTGCTAAGCCGCAGGTAGTGAATTTCATTCCCACCCCCCAAGACAGATGTTTGTAAGATGAGCACCATCATTTGTTCTGTATCTATAATATGTATGTATTTAGAAATAAACAAATATGTCTATCGGTCGTCTAGTTCTCATAGCATAGGCTCTGCTTAGTTTGAGACTAGATGGCATTTTGTGAATTAAAATATATAAAGGTAGGTAGGTGATAGGTAGGCATACTCGTATATATTGTATATCCATCCCTCTTTCTCATTCGCATTGACATTATAAAATGACAATGTATAAGAGTTTTTTGAGCCTATAAGAGTTTTTAAAAAGTGCTAAAGTGGTAATTCTGAACTGCCAACGCCCGCCGAAACTGCGCTAATCTTATAGTAAGTCTATGTCACAAAAGTTTTCTAATCTAACTTTTGGATTGTCGGCACCTAACTAACATGTCAATAGTGATTTTGGGTAAACTCTGGGGCTTGAAGACTCGCTTGTCATCTTGCCTATACTGTTTACCCTGAAGTACGTATTAAGGACATATACATACGGTGAAGATGTTAAGTAGGTATATACCTAGTTCATAACTTCTAATATGGGGGTTAAGGGTTTTTATTTTTGTATTTTATTCGCATTAATTGACATATTTTAATTGAATAGCATTTACTTATATATTGTCTTCGTTGGCAGTGCGCATTGCTCGAAGAAAAGGTGGTCGATGAAGCCGAAAGGTTTTGAAGTGGCGATCACATACCCAAAGAAGCGAATAAATCCTACACTAATACGCAAATAAAATAAATTGATAATTATACTCTTTAATACAAGAAAGAGTAAATACCATGAAAGATTCAGGAACATAGGAGCTTAAAGTTCAACATTACTGACTTTATGCACACAGCACTTTAATTTCCTTGACTTACCCGTTCTAAAATTGACAACCGACTACTGTAGTCTCCCGAGCACCCACTATTAATCAAGTAGGGACCGGATATACCGCCATCTTGGCAGAAACAGTTAACTATTTTTTCAAGTCAGTGTATGTATAAAGACAACCAGAACAATCCTTACAAAAATACAAATATCTGAAACATTTGATTTAATGTCACATAAAGTTCAAGAATTATTTAATGCACCACTTTAAATGTAAAATCGTCATTTGACAAAACAAATAGATATCAAAACTAACGCCATCTAGACGATAGTTATTTCTAACTTTAAAATATCAGCTGTCACACACGACAACAAGTGTCAGATCATTTGAAAACCTTATCCAAACATTATTTGTATTCCAACACAAAGGATAGTCAATCTTAGTATTTTAGTATCTCCGATCCCCACAATATTTCATATTAAGACTAACTGAGTCGGCAAATGTTGTTGTGTATATTTTTATCAAAGAAAAAAGGCCCCGGATAGGGGTTACAGAGAAGTTCGATAACACACACTGTGACACGAGATTTTTATGTCTGTTACGAATCTGTTGCTAAGTATGTTTCTAAAACCGCGGCGTGTTTAAAAACAAAGTGTACACAGGCCCTTAGCCGTATGCATAATGTTTTCCCAACACTTTTTGTACGTATCTTCCACAATGAGGTTAAAAGATGCCATATTTACCTACATTAAAATAGTAAAATGAACACTAACATAAAGCTTCATCCGCTCACTATCTTAAGTTACAAGCACATAAAATATATTCGGTTTCGTCGTGTGATTTGCTTCATTCGAATGTACATAAATCAACGGCTTGCGATATTGTGAAATGTAGGTATGTATAGTATACCCATATATTCTAAGTTACTATAAGAATGATAATATCTTCATCTTGGTTAAAATCTTCATTACCTTTATATAAGAGCACAATAGACAAATAAACTTAATAATAAAACATTCAAATTTTATCATTTGGTTAAATACAACTTAAGATCACGGACACCCATCCTATGTGGGAAAAACAGTACCAAAACTCGTAGCGACTCTTCAAGGAAGATTGAAAATGCACATTGCTTGCGGTATTATGCCGATGAGTGTATTAGAGCTACATCAACCACATCGGGTGTGCACTCTGTACTGCAAGTACGGCTCGTCTCCTAACAACACTCCAGCACGTTATGCACGTCGTGTACAGAGCCACCGATTCGAGGGCCAATAATAGACACAATAGAGTTACCTCCATGTTGGGGGTGCATGCTGAACAGCAAGTATAATTCATCTCCGGGCTCCCGGTAGCAATCTAGCACGTCGCGGCAGCTCGTATGCGGTGTCACTGGTACTTGAGTCAACAATAGATACAGTATATTTACCTACATGTTGTGGGTATACCCTGAACAGCAAGCACGGATCGTCTCCGGGCTTCGGCAACACTGCAGTAAGTCGCGGCAGTTCGTGTTCAACGTCAGTAACTCGAGAGGTAACAAAAGACACAGTAAAGTTACCTCCATGTTGGGGATGCACGCTGAACAGCAAACACGGCTCGTCTCCTGGCTCCCGACAACAATCCAACACGTCGCGGCAGCTCGTGTGCGGCGTCACCGGCACGTGAGTCGGCGCCCAGCCGGCGCCGCTCTCGCACCACACTCGCACTATCATCTGGGGAAGAGAGAGACAACTTTATTTAGAACTTTACAAATCTCTAATATTTATCCTGCACCAAATATAGGGATCAGAGATGGAACAGGCACATTAAGAGACATCAACCGACACAGTCCATAGTAGACTATTGGTAGATGGTAGATATCGCTGCACCACGGAAGTTGTTTTGTTCTCACGTGTTGTGCGCGCCTCAAATAGAGGGAAGCTAAATCGTAGGGGCCTAGCAAGGCCGCAGCCTTTTGAGGCCATAAGTCGACTTGTGATAAAATTACCCGTGGTCCCAGAACATAAAGGCAACAGTAATATAGGTATGGTTTTAGTCAGTCTGAAAAACTCTTCAACGCCACCCTAGAATCGGAGATACATTCACTCATTGGATGATTTGTCACCATTAAAAAAATGTATTTCTCACCCATCAGAAAATACAATTGGCATGTTATGTTATTTCATGCAAAATTTCCTACAAAGTAATCAGTATGATTCAGTTTTATCTTTACAAATGAATTGAATGACGCTGTAAAGTTCATAGCTCCATGAAGTTTCACACCGCTCAGACTTTGTAGCATCCCAGACATCCCAGCGAAACGAGCTTCAAGATAATATGAAATAGCGGCAATTCTGATACAAGGAAATATTGCTGACAAGTACAACTTAATCTCAATAAAACAACACTAGGATCCCTACATAATGCAATGGCTGACAATTAAGATTCATCCAGCTACTGCTGCCGCTTAAAAGCACTTTTGTGTATAAGAATCGTAAAAAAAACTGAAGTAACAATATGTAAACTTTTACTGACTAAAACCCACCCGTTTCAGTCATCACCACGGGCCCCGGGACAAAGGCAAGGAATGGAAGGGTAGGTTTTTAGTCAGTAAGAGTCTGACACTATTTCCCGGCCCCACCCAAGGGCGAAATTTGTCATTGGATGATTTTACCTACCAAAAAAAAAACCCGTTTCTGTCAATTAAAGTAACATTCCTTCTCGCACAAAGCAGGAGTCAAGTGATGGTTTCACACCGATAAAAAAAAAAGTACGAGAATCGTATTTTACTCCTGCAGTTAAGAGTCATGCAGATGTTTGAATTTTTTCGGATGACCGACATGGCCAGTCTGGGAGGTTCCTGTTTTAGATTCAGACGGACGAAATGATCAACTCTCGTATCCGACTCTAGTTTAGGTCATCAGGAAGCGGTCACCTCATTCTGCGTACGATAAGTTGAACCAAAATGGCGATCGACCTTCAATGCGCAGTAACAAATTTTCGGGTCTCAATAGAAGCGGGGGGCTGCGCGTAACCATAGCAACTGATTCAACTTAATTGCCGCGTAATATAGCAGTATAGCAAGCAAAAGAGATGGCCGCAACCGTGAGGGAACAGACATCATCTCACAAAAGCAAAGGGCAAATGAAGGTCACAGGTGGATTTTTGTAAGTTAAAGTCCGACACACCCACTCACTCCACTCTAGAGTGGGAGAAGTAATTCGATGATTTCACAACTCAAAAAAAAAGTTTGTCAGATTAGAGTTTCGATTAGTCATGGATGCGGGGGTGTACGAAGGCGGTAGCTAGTGTAATTTCTCCATTAATTAACTTTCTAGGCTACTCGTCAAACAGGATCCCTTCACTGGAACACACGCTATGTGATCAAAGAGAAAATGGAAAACCTGTAACTATACAACCTACGTATTCCTTTTCAACCACTTTTATAGATGGCAATAGGATGCGAATGTTACTTTGAGAATATTTCCAAAGGCCGCCCGTTCGGCTTGGCATCGGAACTATTCGGAACACGTCAAACGTACCCTTTAATTAATCACTGCAGCCTATAGGACTCTCCAAAATAACGCTACAGCCTTTTTTTGTTGAGGTTGGAACTCACCAAATAACTCATTCCGTTCTGGGTGAAGCAAGAGTGAGATTTTTACAGCGTAAAACTCACCTGAAGGAACACTCCTTCAGTTGCCCTTTGCATTTCAGGACCACGGTAACTCTTCATCTGGCTTTCCACTCCCCACATGCAGCGATCTATCCAGTCAGCACCTAAACACTACATTACTATAGCAAGCAGAGATGTAAATCTCAAAATTAGCAGCACAATGAGAAATCTAACACGTAACTGCACCCCAAAACAATAGCCACAGTTATGTGCGTGATAATTCACATTCTAATACACCATAAACTGTATCAGTAGCAAGAACACCTAATAGGGAACTCTGGCCTTATTTTGCACACAATTTGTCCAGGGCCCATTCATTCGCTAATGTGATCGTAATAAGTCCAAAACGCACTTGGAATTCTCAGAATGTAAGTGCAACTTGTGTGGTTTTAATGAATGCAGCGCATATTGGGAAATAGTTATTGTGAGCTGCGTGTTTTGATACCTAAACACTTAATAGGTACTTGTACACGTATCGAATTCATTTACTTTTACAAACAAAACCTTGTTTAGACGCGATTATATAAGGACCTGTATTGTGTACCCCGACCTATAATTTGTAAGTCACGGGTTTAAACCCAGCCAGGCTCTTTTCTTTGTTTAATGTACTACATGACCACTCACAAAACGGTGAAGGAAAACATCATGGGAAGCAAAAATTCAAAAACGTAACATCCGCCAACCCACATTGGACCCGCTTAGTCAATTACGGCCCAGTACTTCTCCTAGAAGGGAGCCTGATTCCCAGCAGTGTAACTGTTATTTTGCTGATTATTTATGAATATAGCAGCGAAAACATTAGAACCTGTATTCTCTTAGGCCATCTGTCCAACTGTCATATTTTTGAGGGGTGTAATGCCCATCATTTGTTTATTCAGCACGTTTATTTCTTCCGTCGCCATCCAAATATCTTTTATCCCTTTTGCAACAAAAGTTCCAGGCATTATGGCGGTATAAAAGTGCTTACAATTTTCTTCACGCTCCACCACTGCAGTAAACTGTTCAAGTTTTCTTAGAATTCGAATTTGCAATTCTGATATATCCCGCTGTCCCACTTCGCACTGAATTTTATTCCAGTTAGTGGCCAGCCCTGAAAATATTACAATAGCTTACGATTACGTAATGTCTGTACGTTTTAGAACAGAAACTATTCAGAAAGACTCTTTTTCTACTGTACTCAGCAGAGTCAGCAGCAGTACAATAAGAAAACTTTTCGAGCTAAAACATTTTGGTCAAGCCTCAGGTATTTGCAAAAACAAAAATTATAATGGGTAATTACTGGAAGTCAAATCAAACAATTTTCCTTTAGCTTTCCTCGTAGTTCCACAAGTATTTTAATGTAAAAATCTTCCCTTATTTGCTGAAGATCTAATTTATAGAAGGATAATCTGGCATAAGCCTCTAATATGCCTTTTATCTACTAAGCCAATTTGGAATAAACGCTGACTTCCGCCTCGGGGACCATTTAGGATGTACTCTAATCGCAACTTATCGCAATTTGTGGGTCGCTAAGTGTTTAATTAATCCTCAAGTAGAAGGGTCAGTTACATAAAATTAGAAGAAACCTATGATGAAGTATACGAACTGCCTACATTTAACTCCCTAGTATTTACATGCAAGTTTTGTAATTTAGACAATTACAAAACTTGCATGTAAATACTAGTAGTAGAAGTTGATACCAAATGATAAATATAAACCTACTTTTGAACATGTAAATACTAAAAAATTAATCTTTCAATAGATCTACGAACATCATATATTTTGTCTATTTTTTAGTTACGGGAAACATTATACCATTTCATGGTTTAGTAAATAAACAATACGCAGATGCAAGATGCAACACATTAACAAAACCCTCCCATAGAATCGTCATGAGCACTTAACTCATTCATTGATGTTCATACAAATGTTTTCTATTTGCGCTAGCGTCACATTCTACCGTCATAGGCAAAAGGGGCGCTTCTGACTCAAAGCAAGAAACAAAGAAACTTAAATTAAATGCTAAACATTTGTTCGTCTTTTCATAAACTCGAGAACTTGTAGAAAAAAAAAACTAGCTTCATCCAGTAGCTACGGCCGCGGAAATCCTAGGGGATCATACTCCTGGACTGAAAAGTCCATTGTTTTTTTCGAAAAGTGGAAGTAACAAAATAAGTAATGTATCTGCGGGTTAGAAGGTTTTTCTTATGGTGGGAAATCATCAAATATTTCTCTAGTTCTGGGTAGAACAGGAGGAAATGTCAGACTTATTACAATTTTTGACTAAAATCTATCCTCTTTCAAACAATCCCGCAGCCCAGCGTGAAAGCGAAACATACAGACAGATACACAAAGTAACTTGCACGTTATTACTAGATATCTTATATATATTCCTTCTTCCGAATATGAGTCCATAAATAATTCAGTTTTGTATAAAAAGCTAGATGCGCCTCTTCTTCTTTGGACGGCAGCATTATCTATCTTATGGGACCCAAGACCATAAGGAAGCGACTCATTTACATTCCGTTGATAATTTGTGAGATTTTTTTGTAATTAGCACTGCGCTCACTTTCCTTGCTGCGACGTGATTACACGTGTGTACGCCCAACGCTTCTGCTTGAAAGAGAATGATGAATACGTAGGTTTAAATGGACAGTTGTTCCCATGTTCAAAGAGAACAGCAGCTTTATTTATTTTTTTTAATTTCATGAAGCAGCAGCTGAAGAATTTGTTTATTAGGAAATACAAAAAATATATTTACATAAATGACTTAAATATTAATTACGAATATTTTTATGTAAACTACGTACATATACTCGTATATTATATATATACAAAATGAACATTATTATACTCACATCGGATTTTGGACAATTAAAAAAGTAATTAAGACAAAGTAAATAATATAACATTTTGACAATAGCGACACATAAAATCATTGCAAGGATCACAATGCACGACATGCTAATTGAAGCTTAGCTCGACCGCAGTGATATAAACTTGATTTTGAAAAGTGAAAAAAAATATAATACTTAGGTTTACACGGTTCTTTCTGCGGGTTCCACATTACTGCTTTCGTCTTAGCTTTCCATAAAGTTTTCGGCTCTTTAATAATACTAAAACTTACCTTTTCATGAACAGAAGTTTCATTTCAATGAACTTCTACCAATGCTTCAAAATCTCAATATTTCGGAGCGAAACGTTATTCCAAAAGCTCCATTTGTGTACGAAATACGAGTGCTGTGCGGATTTTTCAACCCTCAGTACAGAATTTAATCAACCCCATTCGAGTTGCTTTTCATCTGTTACTTCTCTTAAAAATCAGTAAATAAAACTACTGCGACGAAACTACGCATTTGTTGCTCCTGAAAACTAGATCCTAGCAATCCTAGCAAAAAAAGCAAGGCAAATCCTTGCTTTTTTTGAGTTACCCGGTTTTCTAAAAATCGTGGTGTAAAACCTAACTGCAAAAAATAAAAGCATAAAGATACAAGCTAAACTAGCAAGTAAAAGTTAATTCATTTACAGTCCGACATGCCCAAATACTATTAGACCTATATTAAAATTTCAAAAAAAAAAAAAAATTACAAGTTTATAAAGACACAAACATACATATAGGTATGTATTATACATAGTTCGGGCCAGTTTGGAAATACTTGTATTATAGTCAGTTAGCAAGGATTACTGGTCTGTTTCGAATTTATCTGTTCAGGAACTATCCTAGAGTTAAAGACAAACCGAGCCCACGTATGCCACGTGTGCTACGCTTTAAGACATCTAGACTGTTTAATTTGTTTGGAAACAGACAACTTAAATCAGATACTACATTCTATTTACAATATCTATGTGTTAATTATTATTTATTGTGCACATCTACCACAGTGTTGTCTTTTTTAACCCAAACGTTGACTGGTAGAGAATGCCTTGTTGCATTAAATAAATACATAAAGACAAACTGAGCCCACGTAGGCCACGTGTACTACGCATTATGACCTTTAGACTTAAATTTGCTTGAAAACAGATGACTTACGTGTTACACGTGTGACAGCGTTACATTCACAAAGTTCCTATATTTCTAAGTCATGATTGTGTTTTCAAACAAATTCAAGAGTCTAGCTGTCATTATGCGTAGAATATGTGGCATACACAGGTTCAATTTTTCTTTAGCTTTAGTCTACCATTCAAGAGTTCTTCTTTTTCTTCAATAACAAAAATAAATGTTCATTCATAACCTACTTGCAACTAATTACGAAATTAGATTGCCATTTTGAATTAAGAATTAAATTCTTAATGCAAATTACATTGTTTCTAAGTATATTGTAGCTTCTTTGTTTATCTTATCTTCAATTGTAAATTGAGGGAAAGGGCTTGTTCATTGTAAACGTAAATGTAAATGTTAACGTTACGACAGCCTATCATTATACGTGTACTGTTGCGGTTATTAATGGTAATAAATGTTGTAACGATATTAAAAGTCACTTTCTGTTGCAGCCGCTATTACGCTACAGACAAAACTCCTTGTAGGTCAATGCACCTTATGCCAACTCAAGTATTGCGGCCCATTGACAAATATTCTAAAAATATTGTAAAATAAAAGCGCTATTCTATAACATGAACAAAATTACTTGTCAAAAGGGTGATTTTTTGAAAGGACATTGTTAAAATTGGTTTGAATCAACACGTATGAAATGTTTAAAAATAATTATATTATAACAATTTCTAAAATATTTAATAATTTGAGCAAGTAGTAAACAAGAAATATTTTGCGTATGTAGTATTATTGCAGTAAAATAGTAGCTTAGCATATTTAATCGTAACATAATAATATGCAAAATTGTTTATAGGTAAAATTCATTTAGATTTAAACTGTAAGAATTATTTTGTGGTTTAGAAGAAACTTTATATTAACCACCTGCGCAAAGCCCTTTTTAAATAGAAAATTAGAAGTTCTTAATCTCTCTAATCCGTGATTTAGATTATGCAATATTTAGAACACAAAATAATTTCACGTTCCTGTGGGTTCTCAAGTGAGCTTTATATGGATGGCGAGCAACGTCCTTTAATACCCGAAGCGATTATTATATTAGTCAACCCATTGAAAATTCTTTACTTCACATACCAATGTGCAAATCTAACTTCAATAAGCAATACATATACAATAAAACCCTCTAACTATTATCACAAGAAATTTTACACATGAGAAGTAAAATTGAAGAAAACTATGGAGGACAGGCAATTTACAAGCAGCGCGCGATATGGAGGCGCCGCCGCCGCTAACGAGTTGCGAACTACCACACTACCGCCACCTGCTGGCACTAACGGAAAATCGCATTATTGGAACTCCTAACCATAGCAAGTGCAACGTCACCAGTAATTTTAGTAATAGCGTTTCAAGAAGTTGTGCCTTCCTAACAAAGTTGTGGTCTGTAATGTGAGCAAATATTTATGCACTTTTCACTTATTTATTTATTTACCCTCAGGCGCAGCAGTTTTTTAAAAAAATCTCATTAAAATAATTAAAAAAAAACTTCTCTGGATTTTTTCCAGGAAAAACAAAAATATTGAAACCAATATTTTCGGCCGAATAAATTTCGCAGACCCGTGTGTACAGTACGTCAATTAAGCGTTTTTCAAGGTCATTCAAATTGAACAATCTGCACTCGAAAATAAAATTAAATTAAATTGCAATGGAATTACAAATCAAATTATCAACTAATATATAAACAAGATTATAAAATGCAATTGAAAAAAAGAACAAAGCAACAAAATCATTAACAAAATCAAAATATCCTGGGCCCGCGTGGTGGATTAAGGCCCATTCCCTCTCCTAGCGAGGAGGCCTGAGTTCCAGCAGTGGGAACATTATAAGGCTGATGCAATGAAAAAAAAATCAACAGTGAAAGGTTACTTCTGGGCAAGCTTACCATCAGTTAAGATAGAGGTCAAGTGCGAGCTTATCAATATAATAAAAAAATATATCATGCTCTAGGGTGAAGCGAGAGGGCGAATCAGACTTTTATTGACTAAATCCTACCTATGTCCTTCAGTTGTCCATTGCGGTCCAGGACCACGGTAACTCTTTGAAACGATCCCGCATCAAAAATATTTATGCACTGTAGTGTAGTTGTGAAGTACTCGCAACCCACCCGAGTAATTAAGACGTTGTTGTTGAATCATTATCATCTTTGTTTATTAAAATATATTGTTTAAATACAAAGAAATTGTTGGGTCGGTCATTTTATAGCTTATTCTTGAAACTTGCAATGTTATGATGAGCCTGAGAAATTCTACTGAAGCAAATAATCTTCTTGTGTTATACTCATCTCGTAAAAGTCGTATAAAACTGACCAAGTGCGAATCGGACACGCGCGCGAAGGGTTCCGTGCCATTATCTATAAAACACGGCAACAAAAATAATGTCTGTTGTATGGGAGCCCCCTTAAATATTTATTTTTTGTTGTTATGGCGGCAACAGAAATACATCATCTGTGAAAATTGTACCTGTCTATCATGGTTCGTGAGAGACAGACGGAAAGCCTGGTGACAGACGGAAAAACAGGCGGACGGACGGTGGAGTCTTAATAATAGGGTTTTTTTATGGAAGGTAAAATCATCCAATGATAAATCCCGGCCTTGGGCGCAGCGGGAAGTAGTGTCAGACTCTTACTGACTAAAAACCTACCCCGTTCCTTTGTTGCCTATCGTGCCGAGGCCGGGTATTCCTTTCGGAAGCTGACCCATGACCCCAGCAGGCTTCGACCCTGCCTGCCAGCAGGCTGGGCCTCAGGGTCCCGTTTTATCCTTTAGGAAACCCTAAAAACAAATCTCTATATCTGGCCGTCTTCATTACTGATAATAAAATATAATGATACAGACTAAGACCTTACTTACATCAAAGTTTACTCTTAATAATGTCATCAACTCATACAAAATGAATGAGGCCCCAACACGCAACACCGTTCCCTGAGTGAAGTGGTTACTGACAAACGTTCGTTCCTCTGCTAGATTTTAATTTAATTTAATTTACTGAAGCATAATTAATTATTCCTTTACTCATCATTAGTGTTTAATTGACAAAGGTTGAGACTCAATAAGACATTAATTTTCTTCATTTTCTGGGCCTCGATTCGTTATGAATAATTTGTTTAATTTGATTTTAATAAGATTCGTTCATCTATAGTCATTAATCAACTTTATTTTTATTATTATCTCTTTATTTATCTTATTCAAATATAAATTATATTTTTAAATATTTCTTAAAAAAAATTAAATGTATAAAAAATAATATATATATAAAAAATAGTAGTTCGCCGGTCGCCGTCGGGCCGCCGTCGGGAGCAGATTATTATTATTATTGAAAAGCTCTTGCTTGGCCACTATCTCATCTGGTTGAAAGTGACGATATGGCCGACGATGGAGCACGCTTGCCTAGAAGTAACCTATTCACTATCATATATACTCGGACATTGGATTCCACTCCTTAGCAGTACGCACAATGAATGTGTTTATACATGTTTTTTAAAACCTTTGCTTGCAACAAAATACAAAAACAATAGTTTTAAATTCATTAGAGCTTGTTTTTAAACCTACTAAAGTTTCCCATAAAAGCGTTAAACTTCCAATGTTTACATTCTTTCCATATCTAAACAGAGCTCTAGATGTTTATTGAATTCCTAGCACAATAACAACTGCACAAAAAAGGCTAAACAACATTGTATTAATTACAAACAACTTAGTTCTTTTATCATTCCACTTAAGAATATCAAGCTACAAGGTGTTGCGAGAATTAAAAACATGGAACAATGCCCTGAGGCTTCCGGTGGCCTTTAAAATCAGCTTAGCCGCTTTTTTTTATAAATTCGCGCAAGATCCGTTGCACTGGTCTGTGAAGGATTATATGAACTGGTGACACGCATTTAAGAGGGCTTTACCATTTTTTAAAGCAGGAAATCTAAAATGAATATGTGCCTCATATTTAAAGGTAGTGTTAACTGGGGAGTCGACTGTCCCAATCTGTCGCGAAGGTATTAAGTTCGCCTTTGTGCAGTGGATTTTTCATAAAGTTTGTGTGAAGTATAATTTAACTAGCTGCTGCCAGCGGCTTCGTGCGCCTGATAGTAGAGAATTATCCCAAGGGATTGTCTATTAGAATAATTATCTCTGGGAATATTGACTCCCGAGATAAAGAGTCCAAATTTTCCTATTCCCGGCCCAGTATGCATTTGTTACATCAAATCTTTAAAATTCTAAATTGTGCTATTCCAGGCCTATATTAGGCCTTATAGTTGCTTCTCAGCAACGACTATGGATACCATGGCCTCTAAGAAGTAATAAATATCCGTCACCATCAGTTTAATGCTTGGTTTCTATGGCTTTACCTCTGCAATAAATTCAGTGGACATTTCCATAATACACAATTAACACATTTTTATATTTCTGTCATCATAAAAGAAATAATTAGAAATCAGCAGTTAATGGCACTGCTTCAACCGACAAAAAGTCGATTAATACTTATTGCCGACGATAATAACTTGTAAAATGACACTTTATCTTGTGGCTTTCGTACAGAAAAGTAAAGTAATAAAAGGAAAATTAGCTCTTTAGAAACTTTCTCTAGGAAACTACTCAATATTACATACCTGTGCAAGTACATGTGCTTTCACTTCGTAACTTTATGTTACTTGTACGTAAGAAAATATAATATGTACCTGCATATATGCTAACGGCAAAGTATGTGTAAAACGCTGTCATTCTTTACCATGCCTGCATGCTATTTAATTATGTATTTAGAGTTCGTTGAGGCAATGTATAAAGTATTTTAGCGTTCGGTTACCCTGCCTGGGCAATGTATACAAATCAAATACAAATCGCAATGTCAAATATGCGAAACTTTACAACCAAAGTAAAATAGTCTCTATAATAACGTAACGATAACCATAGAGTGTGAGTAAAACCTTATCGTCATTTAACAACAATAGAAGACAACTTCGTATTTAATGTTCCCATTAAAGCAGATACTGGAAACGTAACCAGCAAAGTAGGCGGGTCATGTGGGAAGAAGCCAACCCAAAATTCCAAAGGTTTGATGACAATGGTCACATGCTCACAGGCAAGCAATGTGAGTTGTAATAAAACGACAATGAAATATCTATAAACAAGGTACTAATTCTTGTGACGAAATTCTATATTGTGCAATATTCAATGGGTGTGGGAATAACAGGACATATGCTCATTCTTTCTGAGTAATAAAACGTAGATGGCTTAAAGATATACCAAGAAAGTTCCAATAAAATTACAGTTATAAAAATTGTAAAATACAGGCATGAAAAAAATACTTTTTTGTCTAACCAGATTGTCAATAAATACACAAAAATAAAACACTGATTGTGACCACCTTAGGCGCGGGCGAGCAATGAGTAGCTCGCTGTCCGACCGTACGGTAACCGACCGGACCGAGCCCAAGTCGTCGACCGCGCGTAGGTACTGTTCCTGCGCGCCTCAAAGAGCTGTCAACAAACCGTAGAGGCCCAACCTTAAAAAAAAACACTAATTGTGAAAACAATATCAAAATTGTTTTATAACAAAATTTGTGTCAATTAAAGACTATCTCGCTAAAACTCCATTTTCTATGGTGGCGTACACTGTACAGCAACCCAGGAAAACGGATCGGCGTTTTGAACTTTGACGTAGAGATAGACCATATCGAACTTCTCTTTCTTATTAACAGCTTTGAAGCTCTAGAACTTAAGTTTTGATGAAGATAATTTAAAATTTCTTTTATATTTCTTCATTAAAGCTTAAAATGATCAAAACGGTGGTGAAAACATCGTGAGAAAATAGGGAATTCCAATAAGCAAATTTCGACGATATGTGACATTCACCAACCCGCACTGAGCCCGTGTGGTGGATTACACCAAATTCCCTCTCCTAGAGAGGAGGCCTGAGTCCCAGCAGTGGGCTGATTTTGCTGTAACATGGACTTGATTTATTGATATTCTTTTAATGTTTTATAGATCTTACAAACACATTACGTCGTCTCAAGCCGTCTCCGCTTGAGACCTCCGTTCATTGTCTCAAAACATCAATAAATAATGTCTTCAAGACGATTCTTTATTCGAAGGAAGCTACTATATTATGTAAGTCCCACCTAATCACTGTCTACTATGAACAACTGTCCATCCGTCCGTCCGTCAGTCAAAACTGAAAGAAACATATTGCCGCGTTAGAAAACTTTTCTTCATTTTCATCAGTGGCCAAGTGATAATGATCCTTATTTAGATGCAGCTAAAGTTTAATGAAAACTTTTAACGCGCAGCCATATAGTTGTTGATAAAATATGAGATACATAGGAATTACCTTTTATTTAAGACGCGATATTTGTTAACTTTCCTGACATTAACGCTAGACTTGTCAATTGACGTAACAGAAAAGCGAACTATGCAAATTCTTGCACTGAGTCTTAGAAAATACTTTGATGTAATTTTTTTATTTTTGAAATTCATAATTATACTTTGCTATATATTATTACCTAAATTTGTTTAGACTTCTAAATACATAAACTGCCTGTATACTAGCTGTACCGCGCGGTTTCACCCGTGTCTTCCTAGTCCCATGGTTCGAAGCGCGATGTTAGAATATAATATATATACTAGCCTCTGCCAACAGATACGCCCGCGTTAAAGTCGGTTTCTCCATAAAAACTTCCAACCCCCGTTTTACCCCCTTAGGAAAGGAAAAAATAAAAAGAAAGAAAATACGTTTATTCTGCTTAAAATAGACGCACAAATTATTTACATAAAACAGTTTCCCCTTAGGGGTTTTTTTTTATGGGAGGTAAAATCATCCAATGACAAATCCCGCCCTTGGGCGGAGCAGGAAGTAGTGTCAAACTCTTACTGACTAAAAACCTACCCCGTTCCTTCGTTGCCTATAGTGCCGGGGCTAAGCCTAGGGGTAGATTTTCGTAAAATCTCGTCTTTTTCCTTGCGGATTTTTTCTTTGTCTACACCTTATAAAGAACCTACCTGCTAAATTTTAAGTTTGTAGGTGTTATAGTTTCTAAGATTTCGTAACTAATAAGTGAGTAGTATTTCGCTTTTATATTAATATATTTTTATTATACATATAACCTTTTTCAATGAATGGGTTATACAACTCTAAAAGTTTTTTTTTTTTTAATTCGAACCAGTTCGTCTTGAGATTACCGTGTTCAAATTGAATATAGATAACATCACCATATCAAAACTCCCACATTTGACATTTAAAGTTCTACAAACTGACCATCCGGAACAACCTACACAGAAAAACCCCTACCAACTGAAAAAACAAATTACAACCTACAGGCACATAAATGTAGAACAAAATAGTTACTAGTTAAGTACTAAATACTCAGAAAAACATCTTTACTAGTCCGTTGGCATTCAATAAGAGCTTGCTTCCTTTATTACGAAGGCAATAAGTCTGCCAGCTGCCTTGGGCAGATGCTGGCGTAATTATTTGTGAGGGGTGACTGGCGTTAAGCAAATTTCTCATTATATGTTAGTACTTTAGCTCTATGTATAAAGTTCTTTATGTGAGGCTCTTTGTTTCAAATTAAAATGTTAAGCTAACAATAAAGAACATTGTATTCAGTTTAAATGACTCCGGTCTTGTTTCTGAGTCCAATCTTAATTAAATTCGCCATGATTATAAGTTGGTCTGTACTAACTCGGTGATGTTTATGAATTACTTCTTTGTTGTCATAACCTTAACCATTTATTTTTAAGAACATGGCTAGGTAGACTTGTACATTACAAGGTCTTAAATTCAAAGAAATACTCTCGTATTTTCATTTTCCAATCAAAATAGCTATTTATTGTCATTGAATAGATAAATTGCGAATCGATGTTGACAAATGTGATTCAGGCCTAAAGTCCTATCCACTTTCAAAAACCAATGTCTGTAAAGTGTGTATATATTTATCTAACTCTATTGATTTATCGATTTTATTAGGCAGCAGAAATGTGGTTATTTATTCTTTTCACAGAACGTGGTTCAAAATAATTTACTCACCGGAATCATTTTTGGGGGACATGTGTATTTCCCCCTTTAGTAACTGCAACACCTGAAACAAATAACATTATTTTAGTTTATATTTGTATAAGCAATACATAAACAAGAAGAAATCTAGAACCCATTACAAGGTTACATGGTTTGCCACAAACATGATTAAATTCACACTTATGTTACTGTATTGATTTTGCTGTAGTAGGTTAACATTCATTATTGCCATGTTAAAATAAACAACAAAACAGAGAAACATACAAAAACACAACACAACAAACAGAAATAAAGCAACAAGGAAACATTAAAATTACTAATTTAATTCATACGGGTTTTGATTTGGTACAGTGAAACAAATAAATTAAAGATTTAACGATTTGAAACCACTAACATTAAAAATCATTCAGAATATCCTTTGATAGTTAGTGATAAAGACGTAAACGCAAATGCTTAAGCAAATTATAAGTTACGTGTGGCACGGCCGTGGTGGCCAACCGGTCGAATGGCCTGATCTTGATCTATAATCATAGGAAGCTGGCTACCGTTGGACTACTTTCTTCCGATGTACTTGCTATACATACTTTATGTTAACTGCTAACTGTCATTAGGTATGCAGCTCATTGGAAGCGATTTTTTACTTTATGTCAACTTATTCGACACATGCAAACACATTCAAACTTCATGGGGCCTATAATTGACTCTTGAGGAACACTCTAAAACAAAGTATTTTAACATTATCCTAAACTATTTTGAGCCTTGGGAAAGTGTCTAGAACCAAAGCAAAGAAGGAACGGGGTAGGTTTTTAGTCTGTAAGAGTCTGACACTATCTCTCACTCCGTCCAGGGCGGGAGATGTCATTGGATGAATTTAGCTACCATAAAAAACCCTAAACTATTAAATTAATAAAATTAAATAAAATGTATTGAAATGTTGAGATTGTATTTTGTACATAATAAAATAGGTTATAAGTTCCAATTGTTTGTTTTATTATTCTTTAAATATTTAGGGACTTTTATAATGCTTAGCATAATATGTCAGTCCCATCGTACCCCAAGGCAAGTATCACATAACAAACAAGGTCAATGGATCAGATCCTTAAAGTCGATCAATTTTCTCGCATCATCGGAAGTTGGCTTATTTAATATTTGGTGAGATGAACATACATATATTGTTCTTGTTCAACTTCAAAGCCGAACAACGTACTCCTATCAGCGTCATAATTCCATTAACAAATTCTGCATATCTTCTAAGTCCCAATTGTTACTAGTTCTGTCCATTATGGATCATTGTTATCTGAATAAAGAAATATTAATAAATATAAACTGTCGTATGGACGTAAGATTCTTTAAAATAGGTTTCATATTTTGCCTTTAGGTACACATATTCCACTTCTTAAAAAGTTACAGTTACATTTTGTGTCAGAATTAATGTAAAATAATTCGTCATCTATTGTCTTGAGTTTGGATCATATTCGCCAAGTCTCGAGTCTGGCGTGGGTTGACACGAGTCATTGTTTGTCCCCGACCTAGCCCCTGAATAATAACCGTATAAAAATCTTAACTAGTTTATATCGTACATTCATCTAAGCGCCTCGCCTTTTTCGCGTCTATTGCTTCACCTTGGCACGCAACATAATAATTATTCGTTTAAAGACCTTTATAAGGAGCTTCTATTATTTCTACCAGTAAATTCTTAAACAAATAAATAGGAGCTCTCTGTGGGTGGGCACCGCTAAATACTTTGCTCAATGTACGTCGTATAACAAAGCAAGCCTCTTATAAATATATTTATTTCGGAAGTAATAACGCTAACAGTCAAAAATATTTCCACGTGAACTCGTTTAAAGTTCAGAGTTCGTATGACTTCAAGACATTTCAGTGCACATAAGAATTCAAGGAACACATCTCGCGTGCTAAATATTCATAAATTCAAACCGCAAACGCGTCGTGTGAGCGTGTGGGTGTCACATAAAACGTGTTATTAAGATTTCAACTCTAAAGACAAGTCGGCATAACATAGAAGTACAAGCAGTGGTCTAATGTAGGTATGGTGAAAAGTACCAATAGTGATCACAATGAAAGTGTAGCAATGACGACAGGAACAGTAAACAATATACTACGACATGCAGTCCCATTTTGAATGCATACGAAATGTTCTACAAAACAGAAAATAGCATGTTTGGATTTGCGCTTTGGTGAAGGCACAAGGCTTTTACTAAAGTCATACAAGTCACAAACGCTACACCTAGTCATCTAACAAAGTAGGTCTTTGTGCTATTTCTGGAAGTTTATTACTCATTATTTTTTACGTAACGACAAACAAAGTTTTTATTACTCGTTCTTAACTGTTTTCGGGTCACATGTGCACGTGTCGAAATTACGCGTGGACAAAACAGCAATTGACGGTGCATACACCACGCATATTTGTTTATTGTCAGAACATTGAATGGAAAGGTGTGAGGTGTTAAGTGGGCATAGTTGTGAGTTGTGTGAAACGTGGCACGAGAGAGGTTGGCGTGCGCTCCGGTTAGCGGCACTGGCGACGTGACGGTGACGATACAAATTACATTCAACATCTGAATGGCAATGACGTTAGGAATTCCTGACAGCCAATTTGTCTTTTGCCGTACCGGAGCCAGTCCCCTCTTCCCCACTGGGCACTATGGGCACGTGCCCAGGGCCCCGCGATCGAATGGGGCCCCCTAGTTCCTGCCAGATTACCAAATGATAACCGATTATTATAATTAGCTTTAGTTTATACCACACCTGCATAGTAAACACTAGGTTTCCGTACGGATTTGCGGTTGGAAACTCAGCGATTGCCCACAGGTCAATCGCTCGGTTTCCAACCTTAAACCCGTGCGGTAACCAGTATTCACTATACAGATGTGGTATAAAATATCGTGTGGGACTCGGGCCGAAACTAGTCGACTGCTCACGAAGGCGGCCGAACGCACTCGCTTACACTCGTGCGTACAGCGGCCGCCTGCGTGGGCAATCGGCTAGTTTCCGCCCTAGTTGCACAATATACTATTGCCGCATGCGGATAGCTATTCCTTGTACAACATAGCTTGAACTTTTTGACAGATGGGTCAGTGATGGGAAACAGAAAATATCTATTGGTGTAAAAAATGTGTTGGCTAAATAATATGTGGCTGTATGTATGTTTTAAACTATTCAAAATAAATAAATTCATTCGTCAATCAATTTTATTGCACTAGACATAAAAACATTTTTTTCAGTTTTTGTTTTCAGTTTTTCTATTTAAATTTTACTTCGAAGCAATAAAAACCACTTAAGACTTTCGGAAAATGCTTGAGTCCTTAACAGGTACTTTTATGTTGTGTGTCTATTCTTATGATTATTATCAATTTTTAATATTATTAAAATAAGAAAATATTGTTCGTCGTTGCAAAGTTATATCGATTTCAGATTTGACATCCGTCAAAAAGAAAGATCAAACTAATAAATAAACAGGGTATAAGTACTCCACTCTCTCTCAAAAATGAGTTTTTCCGATATTAGTATATTTACGTTAATTTAAATACCTATATGTAAGTATATATAAGAATACAATTAAAAGAAAAATTATTAAATTAAAAAAAGAAGAATTATTTGATGCGGTGTGGTTTATGTCTTAAAGAAATCTATTCGAACGTCATTCGTAATACCAAAGACAAAAAAGGGGAATTCCCGACTCCCGATCGTCGTTTGACTTGACGAACGGGAATTGCCTTCAAGTATTTGTCTGCGATGTTGTGGCGTTTGTTTTGTTTGTAGTTGTTAGTTTGTTACTGACTGTGCTTGAGCTCTGACAAAAAAAATAGTATTGTTTGATTAAATCGTCGTTTGTCTGTTTTGTGTTAGCGAATATTTTCGTTATAAAATTAATTAAATATTGAATTATAATATAAAATGTCGAAACGGTCATATCCTAGTGGATCTGAAAAAAGGAAAAAAGCTCTACATCAGAAAGAAGTAATTGAAAAGTTACCAAAATTAACATCATATTTTACTACTACTACTGGAGAAACTTCTGTAAGTAGCAATCAACTCATAAATGTTCCACATGATGACTCAGCTCAATTACAAATTGCGGGAATTTCTAAACCTTCATGTTCCAATTTTGAAAAAGAGATTGAATCAGAAAGCGACTATTCCTACGACGAAAGTGCAACGACTTCAGTGACTTCACTAAAACCGACAACTCCAACTGTGTCAATTGAACAGCAGTTTTCCAACACAGAAGAATTAATATCGCACGATCCCGCCGATTATTTTCACGAAAAGTTTGTTGAAATAAATCGCGAAATTTTAATTCGTAAGGGACCAGTATATTTTCAAAATAAAGATTCTGACTTTTCCGAGGCATCCAGAACCTACAAAGATGGTAATAAATTAGTGACGAGATATTTCAACAAAGCATTATTTATGCGCAAATTAAAGAACAATGAAAGCGTCGAAAGAAAATGGTTGCTGTATTCGCCTTCCAAATGCTCTGTATTTTGTTTTTCATGCTGCTTATTTAACCCAACTGATGTTAATCTTTGCTCTCGGAATGGATGTAATGATTGGAAGCATATTAATCACATAATTTTAACACATGAAAATAGCCCAGCGCATAAGCAATCTATGATGACTTATCTGGCACGAAGTAAAGCGGTTGGTAGAGTAGATATAGAGTTATTATCTCAACATCAAAAGGAAGTGGATTATTGGAGAAACGTACTTAAACGGATTGTAGCTGTTGTAAAATTTTTGGCATCGAGAGGGCTTCCATTTCGCGGCGACAATGAAATCCTAGGATCTCCAAACAATGGAAATTATTTGGGTTGTGTGGAATTATTGAGTGAATTTGATCCATTTCTTGCAGATCACTTAAAAAAATTTGGGAATCCTGGAAAGGGTAACATTTCTTATTTATCAGCAAATATCTGTAATGAGTTTATTGAAGTAATGGGAAAACAGGTTCTAAAAAAAATTATAAATGAAGTTAAATCAGCAAAATATTTTTCCATAAGCGTTGACAGTACGCCTGATCTGTCTCATATTGACCAGCTAACTTTCATCATTCGATACGTAAAAGACTGTGTTCCTGTTGAAAGGTTTTTGAAATTTATACCTATTAAAGAGCATAAATCTAAGTATTTAGCGGAGACCATCTTAAATTTTTTAGAGATACATGATATTCCCATAAAAGATTGCAGAGGACAAAGCTACGACAATGCTTCAAATATGTCGGGAAAGTATAGTACAAACAAGAATCAAGGAAAAATGTGAATTTGCCACCTTTATACCATGTGCAGGACATTCACTAAACTTGGTAGGTGTCCATGCTGCTAAGTGTATACCGGAGGCATCACAGTTTTTTGAAATAGTTCAGAAAGTGTACAACTTTTTTTCGGGCTCTACCCACAGATGGAATATATTAACAGAACATTTAGGTTCAAAAAAAGTTGTTAAGAGTCTTTCACGAACCAGATGGTCAGCCCGAGCTGATGCAGTAAGTGCTTTGCATGGGGGTTATAAAAGAATATTAGAAGCTTTAATCACCATCGCAAACGATACTGAACAGGCACGAGAAACAAGAGACGAAGCCCTTAGTCTGTCTAGAAAAATGGGAAATCTAGAATTTATTATACTGACGGAAATCTGGAGCACCATATTGGAAAGAATAGACAAAACAAGTAATTATCTTCAGAAAGAAACAATAACACTGGACGTTGCAACCAATTTGTTGACTTCACTTTATGATTTTATTACTAACCTCAGGGATAAATTTGATAACTTCGAATCATCTGCCAAAGAAAATAACCCAGAATCTGACTACAAGGATCTATCTCAAAGAACAAGACGTAGAAGCTCACGGCTGGAATTTTTTGATGGCTCTGCGCCATCAGTCCAATTGAATGGAAAAGAGCGATTCAACGTAGAAACCTTGTAACCCACAGTTGTAGACAGATACCTGCCAACTCCTCGGGCTAGTAAAGAGCTGATCCAGGCTGAAAGGGAGGCTATGGTGGAGCGGACGAATGCTTCACTTCAGGCAGTCTCCAAATGGGGCGAAGCCAATATTGTGGGATTCAACGCCACCAAAACACAAGCGTGTCTGTTCACCGCCAAAAGGAGCCCGTTCACCTTGGCTCCTGCTTTCCAGAATGTATCCCTGGAGTGCACCGACCGCCTTCAGCTCTTGGGGGTAGAAATTTCCTCAGACCTCAACTTTGGGCGGTTCATTGAGTCCAAAGCTAAGGTAGCTGCTAGGAAACTCGGCGTTCTAGCAAAAGTCCGGCGGTACTTCACACCGGAACAGCTTCTAATCTTATACAAAGCACAAGTCCGTTCGTGTGTGGAGTACTGCAGCCACATATGGGCTGGTGCTGCAAAATGCCACCTAGCAGCTTTGGACTCGGTGGAAAGGCGTGCGAAGAGGCTAATTGGTGATCCAGACTTGGTTAAGTCCAATCTACAAAGCCTCGAGCACAGGCGTAGAGTAGCCAGCCTTTCGGTGTTTTACAGGATGCATTTTGGAGAGTGTGCGCGGGAATTGCATGACTTGATACCGCCATCTCCTTTCTACCATCGAACAACCCGGCGTACGGCGAATATCCACCCTTACGTTGTTGAAACTTCCACGGTCCGGACTAAGCGTTTTGCCTCGTCGTTTATACCGCGTACATCGAGGGACTGGAACAATTTGCCTGCTGCGGTTTTCCCGGCCAATTATAATTTAGGCGTCTTCAAGGCTAGAGTGAATAGGCTCTTAATAAACTAGTGCGCTTTACCATCGACGATTGCATCACTGCTTACCATCAGGTAGGATTGCAGTCAAGTGCTAGTTTATAAAATATAAAAAAAAAAAAAAAAAAAAAAAAAAAAAAAAAAAAAAACCTTTCTCCCAATAATCGATACCTTGAGTGTTCATCTAAAACAGCGACAAAGTTCATATGAGACCGTCAGTCAACGTTTTAGTTTATTTTTTCACTTAAAAACTCTGAATTCCGAAGAGATACGACAAGGATGCAAAGAATTTTCTCAAATCTATCACGAAGACGTAAATGAAAAAGAGTTAGAAATAGAATGTCAACATTTAAAAGAATACTTAAAAAATTTTCAGAGTGAAAATGAAGCATCTAACAGTGTACAGGAAGTATATAATCTATTAAAGCAAAACAAAATTGAAGACACATTTCCTAACGTAGAAATTGCATTGAGAATATTTTTAAGTATGATGGTAACTAACTGCAGCGGAGAACGCTCCTTCTCCAAATTGAAACGAATAAAAAATGAATTAAGAAGTACAATGCTTCAAGAGAGATTAACTACTTTGTCGCTGATGTCCATAGAATGTGATATTCTCAATACCATAGATTTTGAAGATGTGATTAACGATTTTGCTCATCTTAAATCTAGAAGGGTACCTTTGCAATCAACATAGAATTAATCTAAGGATTTTAAGTTAAGCGAGTTACTTTTGTAGATTATTTTTTATATTTCCTATTTTTTTATAGTTAGTAACTAAATAAAAATAAATTTAGAACCTTGTTTGTCTTTCTTTATCTATTGTAACTAAATAGTGTTTTCTCAAGGTCATAGGGGCCCCATGATCCTAATGTGCCCAGGGCCTCAAATAGTTTAAAGACGGCATTGACCGGAGCGAAGCTGTGGTGCGAATGCTACACAACAACATTATAATATACGGCCCACAGACCAGTTATGGTCGAAAAGCTTTACGTTATTCGTACTATAATTGATATCTAGAGACCGCTATGGTAGGAAGAACTTTGTCGCCTCAATTAAGACACGAAGCCTGAAATCTCAGTAGATAGTTTCGAAGGAGCAATATTACAAAATCAGAACCCATAGCTGTGGGTCTGCGGTATAGATAAAATTAATTAGATATCTCCAATATTCAGTAGGATACCGAGATTCAATCCCTTATAGAGGGAATCTATTTCCACAGAACCGGTCGCAGTGGCCGGCGGCTCTTTATTAGCGCGATGCCTACGGGAATGACAAAATCACTGGCACGGAAGGGACAAATTGGTGGTCGCGCGGTTTCTGGAATGCTTATGGGACCGTTCGATAGTTGGTGGGGTCGCGTAATTTGGGCGTCCCACGCGTCGCTCGCAGGCCGCCGTCAGCGTGAAATATTTGGTAGCGAACGGGCGCGGTGGACCGATTTGCATACAATGAAATAAACCGATACAATCGAGGGTGGGTCTCTCGCTGGAAAGCTTAGCCTTCTTACTAACATTTCGGAAGTACCGTTCTAGTGGCATCCGATATTTTATTTCAGTTATTTGGGTCGTGATCCACTGAATTATCAAAGGTTTCCATCGGTCAATGGGATAGTAGAACGCCAATTTTGCCTTCAAACGTTCCATATTGCAGACACTCCTATGTAACTTTATTGGGGCCCCAAAACTTTATATGCGAACCGTTCTAATTCGTGTAATACTTTGTGTAAAAAGTTCAATGGTAAAATATTTTAGTTTTAAATGGGCCACTGCGAAAAATAGAACATTTATACATGTGGTCTAAGAGTCCACATCATAACTCTTGAAGCCTTAACATCAGGAATTAGTATGTGTTTTTTTTATGATAGGAATTAGTGTTACAGCTTTTCGTCAAAATTCGCAAAAATTCAAAATATAGAATCGAAACTGTTTTCTCTGTCCTCCCTTAATAGACCTTATCTACCAATCATTACTGTCATTAAATCACGTTTCCAATAGCTGATAATCCCTATTTCCGAACAAGTCCTTTAATCCGGCCACTCATCAGCAGACCACCCAGTAAACGAGCCACCTTATCGTTACACGAATAAGGATTAGCGTCAAAAAGGGGCTCCTTGTCGACGATTCAAGTATGGCGGATCCAGAGGGGGTAAAAAGGCACGTGGCCAAACGGTCTAAATAAAACAAAGAGCTTAAAACCCACTGGTTACTGCGCATTCAAGGTCGACCGTCATGATGGTTCAACTTAGATGACGATGATTATAACCGATTTTCGGGTCTCAGTCGAATTGGCGAGATACGCGTAACTATAGCAATTGATTCAATTTATTTGCCACGTACTATACTAGTTTGATAACATTTAGAGTACTCATACAGAGTTATTTTTCAAAAAGCAGTTCTTTTTTCAAGCATTATTACTTATTGACATCTAATGTCTGAAAAAAATAACTAGGCATTGAACGACACTGTATCTACATCTTCTTAGATTGACAAGTTCACAAATGTAGTTTTGGAAGTTTTTATTTTATTACATTTTTAGAAAGAAAGAAATGCACGGGACGCACGTCCAAAAAACATTCTACTGAATGTTTTTTACCTGTAACACCATCGACGACAGTTCACGATAACCTTGTTCTTAGTGTGTTAGTGTCTTTGCGAAAAACTCGTAAGTAGCATTGGACGCTTTTGCGTTCATAATTATATCTTAAACACATCTGAAAAACTACCTAAATCGCAAACTAAGTTAGACATAAATGTAAATAGGTGTGTGATCAGTGTAATAAAATTTTACAAGGCGTAGTTTTTTCTTCCTCCTGTAAAATGATGCGATTTTTACTCTGAGGTGACACTACGGCATTGATAAATTATTAATCCTAAATATCTTTCTTTTTATACTATCGTACTAGTATGTACTGGAGGAGAGACTTCGCGTTGTCTGGCCCTTGTGCCCCACAGAAATAAATCTTGGATCCGACCTTGCCGCCAAGTACCCGAGGTACTTTAAGAACGACGGATTTAAATTGTGTCTCTTTTTATTGTACGAGTAATCGGTACCGACTACACTCTTCAGTGTTCACATCGTAAACAGACCTTGTACTTGAGGTTTTTTGTACACGCCTCTCGCAGGAAAAAGGCATGTTTAGCTACCGCTAAGCGTCAGTGTACTGAATAGGTGCCACGTGTATATTATTCATATATTCAAATAGCAGAAAAAAAAATGACACACGTAGGTCTATGTACTTTAAAAGTTGATTAAAAATATGAGTTTCACTCGTGTGTGAAATTGACCTTAAAGCTTCTCAGCTCAAGTTCAAGCGTTTTCATCAAGGCGAAACAAATATATAAAAAAAGATTATTTAAACCAAAATACCGCCTACAGTAAGACATGACCTTTCACATTCGTCTCTGGGCTCGACTGATGATGGACAACTACAAAAACCTTAAAGTCGTGCAGTAATGTTTTGGAACTTTTTTCTTTAACCCTAGTTCACGGTCATCGCCGGGGTAAGTTCGTGAGTGAATGCCAAATGTAATTGGTGGAAACGGCATTTAGCATGTGCAGCAGAGGCGCGGGTTCTCCGATACTTACGCCCAATCATTCTGTCAATCCATCCATCTGTCGGAGCGCCCGTGGGAACCCCGCCAATCGATAAACAGGATAATAGTATTGGATGTTTTAAGGGGTTCAATAGCAATGAAATTGTAATGTTTTAGGTACGTATTCATGGCAAATTGTAATGTTGTACTCGTAGGTACGTATTCGTGGGGTGGATACTTTGTATGTTTGTTTCCGACAACGAGTACATAATTTTTTGAGCATCTTAGTAGCTCGGTAAGCAGCTTCTTCTTCTTAGTGGCAAAATTAGTTTTTTTTTCATGTTAAATTATTTACATGACCTACTAATCGGTCACGGCAATGCCGTTCGCTGACACACTCATTAGGTCCCTACGAGAACAGGTAACAGAGAGGTAGGACTTGTTCAGCGGAAAGACACCGCACAAACACTAATTGTCTTTGCAGTGGTGCTATTCTCTAAGAAAACGCAGCGCTGTCTCAACGACGGACACCCAAATAGGATACATTGGATTGACAACCTAATGTGCCTATACATTGGATTGTTAATTCGTCGGATGTTCGTCGTTGCGGCAGCGCTGCGTTTTTTTAGAGAATAGCACCACTGCGCCCAAACTGAGTGCGTAGTCTGTCTAAAGTTTTCTAGGTTTTTTTTATGGTAGGTAAAATCATCCAATGACAAATCCCGCCCTTGGGTGGAGCGGGAAGTAGTGTCAGACTCTTACTGACTAAAAACCTACCCCGTTCCATTCTTTGCCTTGGTCCCAGGGCCCCGGGTGTCATTTTCACATACCCTTTGACCCCAGTAGGCAAGTTTTCTAGGTTGCCATGGCAACTCGTGTCCAGGCAAGACGCTCTCCAGCTGCAGATAAAATCATCAGGAGATATAAGCTTCTCCCGCCAAAGGTCGTATCTATAAATGTATGTCTCTTTAAGTGGTGTTACTGTGATCAGAAGCTGATATCTCAAGATTAAAAGCTAAAGAAAAGTAGTTCACAGGTTTACAAATAACTGCCGCTATCTTAATTTAGAAACCTGCATGTCCACTCATCTACACATAATGTTGTCCAGTTGTGCGACAAATGGTTTATATAACAATTTTAATTGACTGACTTACAGTTGATTAAGTGTGTTGCGTTATTCGATTCTGACTCGTATGCATAATTTAGTAATTATTTTTAGTAACAAGACAGCTCATAAATATTTGATACATATGTCCGCGACACGGTCAGCTGGAGAAATCAGCATTTTTGATTTGATGACAAAACTTTTTGCTGCAATCGCTACTTTGGAAACTGACAGCTCGGAACTCAATAAATGCATAATTAATTTAAGAAAATATTAATGCAGTGTTATATGCTTATTAAATACTAACTATACCAGTATACCTAATTGATTATCTTCTGTAGGATCATCTACGCTTTGACGTTGACCTGTTTTTAGTGGGACATCCAATAAAATCAAAATATTTGTGTGCAGTTCTTTACTACGTAGGACCTTTTACCTTTTTTACGTAGGAAATCCTTAAATGACTCATGCTGCTCTGAGTGGAGCCAGATGGAGATCAGATGGGATGTAGATTTTTACTGACTGAAACCCGCCTGAGATCCTTCAGGGGCCCTTTTCGTTCCACGGCTGCGGTAACTATTACGAACATTCTAAACCAAAGACTGCCTTTCCTGAGCTCCGCAAATCTTTCACTGGTTAACACGACACCGCTTGGCAGGATACCATCGCTATTTTAATGGAAAAATTGAGACAACTAAAATCTAGACACAACCGTTGTACTAAATCAGGGGTAATTAACCTTTGGAGAACATGCATGCACGTATTACATAAATATGAAAAAACAATGTGGTCAAAAATATCTAGATTTTTTTTAACTCAAATAATTTTTAGAGTTGGTTATTTATTTTACCCCTCGACCGCCTATCTCTTTACACCAATTGCAAACAAACCAAGATAAATTTGCAACTACTGCTCATGAACTTAAATGTTCGGATAACATGCCGAGCGTTTTCTCTTTAGAATCTTATCGGTATCATGAGTTCAATAAATAAATAATGAAATTAGTGTGACGACTGCTGTTTCAAATTACTTAGATATTAGATTAGATGTAGAATTTTTAATGTCATGCGGATTTCATCACGCATGCGGATTTGCTCCGCATGCAGAAAATTTCAAAAGGCAAAAAAACGCGTCCCGCGTGCGTATTGCATGCATTATAATAAATACTTGACAAAACATTTGCGGAGGTTACGCATACGGAGCAATCTGCATGCGTGATGAAATTCCCACGATATTAAAAACACCCTAAAACATCTTACACTGGCATGCCTCAGAATTATTTTACCGCGTTCCTTAGGTTTGCCATCCCTGTTCTAGCTATTCGTTTTCAAACTATTCACCCAAACCTTGACAGGCAGACGAACATAAATAGAATTCTACAAATAACTTCATACATGATCATATGACATTCAAAAAACAATTACGTAGAAGACGTAACTACTATTGTTATATGACAAGCTTCATTACAAAGTTTCCTGCCGAAAATATTCTTCAACAAACGAAGACCCATCTTATATTTTCAATGCCAAACATTCTGTTATTATGTTCAAGGCTGTAAGATAAGGCGAAGGCAATTCAGTTTTTTTGTGAATGAATTCCTTAATAACATAATGTGTGTTATCGTGCGAATTTTGTTGTTATTAAACATTTAAAACAATTGAAGTAATTAATGCTATGTTAACCTTTCAGTGAATGACTCAATGTTATAATAATATCTTTCGCTCAACGGCTGTGATGAATTATATCTCGGAAATATTTTGTTTTAGCAAAAACTTTCGGTCTTTGTCGGGAATAAGTATGCGACTCCTTCTCTTTCCACAGCAGTCGCGGCAGAGCGTAGACTTTCGTAGATGGTGCGTAGAAGACGCGTAGCAACTAGCAACGGCTTCTTGCGATCACTAATCTGCATAAAAGCCCACTTACTTCGACTTCTCAATGTTTATTTTTCGGTCTTTGTCTGATACGAGTAAGAGCGGGTTCATATTAGGTCGCACCGACAGTTTTATCGGACCGACAAATGTGTCGGATCCATATTGGCAGAATGTATTTCAATAGCGCCGTTCACATTAGCGCGACCCGACAAAACTAACGAAGCCGACATTTACCGGACGTTCAGTCACGATTTCTGTCGGATCGGTCATAACATTGACGTACTGGCAAGTATAGTATCGTTCGACAGGTTCAAGTGTGAACAGCAACACCCGACAGTCGGTCAACAACAAATCTGTCGGTCCGACCTAATGTGAACCCGCTGTAAGCGACTCCTACTCTTTTCGTAGCGGTCGTAGCAGAGCGTAGACTTTCGTAGAGGGTGCATAGAAGACGCGTAGCAAATTCTTGCGATCACTTATCACGGACCCCTTTACGGAACCCTTTTATTTCGTGCTAGGGCTTTACGATGACGTGTTAAAATGTCAGGTGTGCGAGCGAGAAAGAATGATGGAGCTATACATCCATCCCTTTAACAGTTCAGTTTAGGTCGTCAAATGGATCGTGTTCAGAGCTCGTAGTAAGGCCTCAAGCCGTTAATATTTGGCATCACATACATCGATGGATAATTGAAATTTATTAAGTTTTAGACCTTCAAACGTACTAGGTACTTATAGATATTATAGTATGAGGATGATACGAATACGAATGCCATTAACAATAGAAACGAATGCTCCGCTAACCTTTAAATGCATAATTCAAAAAAATACTCTACTCTACATTCCAACTGAATGTTGGATCATTTTGAAGTTAGGACTGTTCTCATTCTCATGCACCGAGATGAATTTCATGCAGCCTTTATTCACGCCATTGCATTCTAAATGAGAGCTCGAGCTCCGTTCCTTTTTCAATGAAGCTGTCAAAGAGCTGCTGAGCTGTATATTTGAATTTAGTTAACTTTAATTTGAACAATATAAAATTAAGCTTTTATTTAAACCTTTGCGATGACCTTAATAGTTAATGCCATAATGCCTCTTCAGATAATACGACATGGTATCTCAAAGTTAACCGCAAGACACACCCAATTGGATAACTAATAATAATGGTTGGTTCGAGCTTTTTATATGTATAATAATTATCTCCAGTGCAATGCAACACCAATCATCTATACAAATATGTACACGATATTATGTTACTCAGACTCGTGTATTTCTATGAACATGAAAATAATAAAAAATAAATTATCATCATTATTTTAAGTTTACAGCATAAAATAAGTTTCTGGACATAATTAATAAATATTTTGTCAACGGGATAAGTTCAGATTTTGTTTTTTTTTTTAATTATTGCTACAATACATTTATAAATCTATACTAATAATAATATAGGTAAGGTGTACAATAAAGAAATAAATAAATAATAATAAAGTGGAAAAGTTTTTATGTTCTTTTTTTAATATTTAAACCTCTAAAAGTACCACTCGGATTGGAAAAATCTTTCTTTATGGTCTAGCCAGGTTCACGCTACGACTACAACCCACGTATGCAGTAACCAAAGGCGTGGTTGAAACCACGGGGAACCACGAGTGTCTTTGTGTCAATGTCAATTTCTACAAAATATTTCAAAGCAGCTAAGAAACAACAAATATTTGACAAATAAATTGAACATAAATAACGACAGGGTAGCTCGTATCGCTAATTGAGGAAATATACAAAGTCTCGCTCAAGGCCACGGCACTGCCAAATGAAGGCAAAAACTATGAGTTCAAGGCACTCTACATGACTAACAATATTTTAAAACATAAAAACAAGAACAAAGAACAATATTTTAAAATCAGACTTCACATCAATCAGGAAAACAACCCACAAATTGATGTGAAAAGATCTTATCTAAATGACTCAAAGAACATAGGAACGTCGCAAAAGTAATTTCTCAAGTCTTTTTGATCTGGCAGCGTCGTCGAATTCGCTCTGTAGCTAAACTGAGACTGACAAGCAATTCTCAGTACATATCGATCACTCTCGTCAGCCACAAAGCGATGATTGTTCAGAATCCTTGAATGGAACACAAAAACTCGCATTATTAATTTTATTGTATTCGAAACGAGATGTCGCCTTGAAGACAAGATCATTACAAACACCATGGCCATTGTGAACTGACCTCTCGTTAGCAGTAATAAAACGGTTCGATTACTTAATGCTTAACACATAGAAGAAGTCAAGAAAGGTCAAAGTAAATTGGTGGCGCTACCCGAACTTCACTCTCCCACAAACCTATTGTAGAAACCGGTTACAAAGAATCCGCCTTGCGTCATTTAGCCACGTGTAAACATTTTAATTGATGATATGCGGAAGACAAAAAGCTAAGATAGCGATCGGCATTTTGATACTGGTTTAAGTATTCATATGGAGATATCTTTTGGTATAAAAAAGTACGGTTAGAAAACCATTATCTACGTAGCGCTTGAAACAACGATGTGTTTGGTTGACCGCAGGAAGGAATATCAGAGTACACTTCTGAAACAATATCAAACAAGTCCAAAGTAAAACCTTCGGTGCGTAACAATTTGCACTCAATTACAGGGGACGCCAAGGAAATGGGAAATATGATAACGAGTTCACGAAAAAGGGAAATAGCCTTTGGTAGAGCAAACATTAGATATTCTTTATTCGTTTTACACAAACGGACAAAAGGGCAAATATAATTCTATGGAGTTTCTTTTTTGTTTTTCTTACACATCGAGTTCTGTTATATAAAACCTTTGTTATTGGAAGACGCTATTACGATTAGGAGTAATTTACTTGTATTACTGAGTAATTTAACAAATGTATCAAACTACCCACGGCGACATAATGAGTATGTCGCCGTCTAGATTTCTTGCGGAGGAAATAAAATTGTGCGCAAAATTGCCGTGAAATGCGCGGTAGCGGATTGATATTAACGGCATTTTACAATTGAATTAACTCGACTAGATATAAACGAACGTATTATGTCTACCTTTTGTGCGCATTATAAAATTAATGTAACGTTCGTCCATTTATTGGAATCCAATCGAAAACCACTGACTCGGCACTTATGCGGTTTTCTCCTCTGAATAGTATAAGCATTGTTACATGAAAATACGTTTTATGGCTACATTACAGCTTTTATGGCTTTATTTTAGCAAAATTGCCTCATGTTTTGAGGGAAACATTAAAATTTAGGAATGCCTGAAGGTGCGTTTGTCTTCGACATTTTATTACCTTCTTTATTCATTCCTGTAATAGCTGATAGACGTTGCCCGCGGAACATAACCGTTCGTCGTCTGAACACAACGTGGTTAAATCTCAGACCACACTGAAGAATCACATTAAATCTAACATCTTAATACTTAGAAATGACAGCCCAGCAGGCCTAGCCAAGTTGTGACCGTATCGTGTCAAGTCTCTTTCTACAACTGAAACGCCTCAGCGTAATTATCATTAATACCATAAAACTACAGGATGTAGCGATGATCATTGTAGAAACGATTACATTTCATTCTATCATTTTGAATGATTTGAACTTGGCTACGAATTTTTTTTTAAATAATTTAATTCCTATACATTTGATTAGTTTTCTACTAACGTTAACAAATGCAGATTATCAACTTGGCTAAGTGTGCTGTTGCGTCTAAGGCCGTATTTACGGAGACGCGGCACGTTGCGCGGCGCGTTGCACGGCGCGTTGGGTGTTCGTCGTACATTGCAGCAGCAGGCCGCGTCATCACACGCTCGCGCAAACACAAACATATGGCAATGTACGAAGGACCGCACAACGCGCCGCGTCTCCGTAAACTAGCACTTTGGCGCAGAGAGCGGACACAATAGTAGGTTGACTGCTAGAGACAGCCTTGTTGCATTAAGTCCGCCTATGTAGCACTACTGTACATGAAATTTAAATAAAGAAAAAACAGCAGACGTGTAGGTTTGAGCTAACAATTATATTATTGAAGCGACATATTGTGAGTGAATCACCAACCTTACGACAATCACAAAGAATTTAAGCAGCGTGGAAGTACGCGATGTATTTACACAGATAGTGATGTATAAATCCTATACAATTTACATTATTCACGTGAAGCTGTGTCGATTCCAACCCATGACATAATTAACGACCACCAACAGATGGCTACTGTTTATGGAATACCATCCCTATTATAACCCTTAGAGGTTGAAATACTATATATTTGTATAATAGCTGAACTTAAACCTATGTAGTGTTCAAAGTTCGTCTTTGAACATGGTTATATTTAAGTATTTGTTACCTTGAAAGAAATAGTACCACTGAACCTTATTATTTATTCTCTAGGTGGAAGGTGGGTGGGCAAGAGGGCGTGTCAGACTTATTGACTAAAACCTGTGTTCCTCAAGTGGTCATTAGCAATCCAGGGCCATGGTAGCTCTTTCGAACATTCTCGCAGCCCAAACACTATGATCTAGACTACACACACACTATGTGCATTTTTTTTAGTGCAAAATCATCCAATGACTTCTCCCGCTCTGGGATAAGTGAGTCGGGATATCAGACTTTTACTGACTAAAAACTCCGGTTCCTTCTTTGCCTACGTTACAGGGCCCCATGGCCCCAGTATGCTTCATCCTGCTGGGCCACTGCAATATACAGACATCTCCTTGAGCCGCGTGCGGAACACTACGCGCCGTCGACGACTTGGGCTCGATCCGGACAGTTAGTGGACGGCCGGACGGTGAGCTACCCATTATTCGCCGTCCGCAAACCTACGCCTTCGGTGGCTAGTAATCGGAATCGAGATCCCGGCGGCTGGGGTGTGAGGGCTGTTTCCTCGCGCGTGAGGCCGCCTCCTTATCTAGCATTATTACGTCGCAGCCTTCTACGAAGGACACGCTATGTGAATAGGCTCTTGATAAACTAGTGCGCCTCACCATCAACGATTGCATCACTGCTTATACCATCGGATGGGATCGCAGTCAAACAAAAAAGCAGCAGCAGCAGTTTATATGAAGTAAAAAAAATGTCCTTCTACATTATTCTTAAAACATTTATAACAAAACCGTGTATGTACTCAATTTTCAAACCACTAATTAAGTTTTCACATTTGACACATTGGTTAATTATCGAATATCAATAATAATTTCTCCACCACTATGTACTCATAATCGCATAATTACGTTCAATAAACATATCCTGTATTTCAATCATTTTATGGCCCTTAATGTGTTGGCCACAAATTACTATAGATATATAAATCGTAATACTATGCCCTTAGGTGACACCATAAAAACTAAACCTGATTGGTGAAGAAGTAGGCAACAGTTAACCGAAGATTTCGAAAGGAAATTTTATGGTGTATACTAGATAATATTTTCACATTACTGCATGTATCTGCCGCTGTGATCTCTACCATTCGAGGTGATTGCTTCAGTCAGGTACACCATATATACAGAAACCTAATTTACACTAGAAAGGGCAGTGAGCAGTGAGCCATGCTCTTTAGAAACGAGTAAATCATTACGTCACGAGCTTTCGGTGCACAGGCGTGAATCGATTTAAAATAACAATCAATCGCACAGATAGTGATGATCGATGGAATCAATCGTTCGGTATGCTATCGACACATAATTAAGCTGCAATCGATCGCTGTCTGTCGATAGGCACGCCCCGCGTTGTAATAAGTGTCGAGTACGATTCATGAGTTTAGAGCGACATCGATTTGAAGTCACTTCAGCTAGAAATTGCACAATAAGTATACAGTTTGTTTTTGTGCCTGTTCTAGACGTAAATTGATTTTAAAATTAAGTATGTCATTAATAAAATTCTGCTGTATATTTGAATTAAGTCACGATGAAATAGGTAATAAAAATAACGCGCGTGTATTAAATAAATAATATGAGTTGGTATTCCTTCACCTTTAAAATAATAATGATAATAAATAAGCTGTTTACCATATTTCTAATTTGAAGCATACTTTCAAATGTTGATAGTAATTTGTTTGTAAGTTTACTTAAATAACGTTAGTAATATTTATTAGTGTCTTTAATTTAAATATGGAGACCACCGTAAAAGTGAAAGCTTCATTTTCTTCCACAACTCTTTCAGTCTTTCTCGGTCTTTGCCAGAATGTGACCATTCTTTCCCTATTACCTGAATGACATGATCGCCATGGTCTTTTTTTATTTGGCCCTGTTTGGCCTATCCATCATTGTGTGGTTTATATATTACATTTTTCCAGGCATTTTTAATAATTAACTCATTGTGGGAAATTAGGCCACTACCCCTTTTCACCCATATCAAAGTTTTAATATCTAACTAAGAGTTGCTATGTAACCACAATATTAAATCATCTCTATTTTTTTATTTCCGTTTCACATTTGTTCCGACCTATTTCATGCAAGTTCAAACCGAACCCAAGAACGCAAAAGTAAGTATTATTATATCATTTTCAAAACCTTTTACGGCTAATGAAAATCATTAAACACGATTATCTTAATATTTTGATTTAAAGTGTTGATTATCTTATAATTTATGTGTTTTATCAAGACGATCAACGATGGCCGCTTCAGTCACGCTTCTCGTAAAATGTGCAGCCCATCCAGTAACTCTATCGGTGTGGCGGCGCGGCGACCGCATTCGATACGTTCGAGAGATGGAGCTTGTAAATCTGTCAACAGCCAAATTACAGCCACACGAGGACTCCACGAAGGGCCCATTGTGCAGTCGCTGTGTGCGTGCAACACCCATTCGTGAGCCATGTTTATGATTCTAAACATATTCTAAATTGCATCAATATTTGCCAATCATTTCCTTTTAAATTCGCCATTTTTAGGGTTTCGTACATAGAAGCAAAAAATTGAACCCTTTAGGATCACTTTGTTGTCCATCTATCTATCAAGACCCTTACGACGTATCGAGTTGAAGCTGTGAAAAAATCTAACTTCTAAGTTAGCCGTATAGGTCGCAAAAACCGTATATTTCGACACTCTCAAGGGATCAAAATTCATAGGGTACTTCCCGTTGACCTAGAATCCTAAAATTTAGCATGAAGCAAGGTCTTATAGTCACGAAAAAACATCCTTTTTTTGTGACCCGGAAAATCTTCGAAACTCAATCAGATATAGAACTATGTATTTACATAGGTAAAGTACAGAACCCTCAGTGCGCAAGTCCGACTCTCACTTGCCCAGTTTTATTGCTATCGTTTACTGTCCCGCTGCTAGGCATTTGCCTCCTTAAAGCCCTGGCAGAGACACTGAGGCCCGACCACGAGCTCTTAGCACGATCCATTTGAAGACCTAAACTGAATTGTTAAAGCGATGGAGCTATATAGGATGTATAGCTCCATCCCTATTTCATGGTAAGGCCCCAGACATTCTGCTCCCACACTGCCTTAAATCAGTCTTCGTGATACTCACTCAAAGTCAGTAAAATTCTTTTTCCTGCGCGCCTTGGTAACATTATACCTACATAATATCTATTCGTAAAGGGGACGGTTGCAATATAAATGAATTTCAGCAAACTTTGTACCATGTAAGCCTGAGTTTGACGCTAACATGCTAGCTAGCCAGCAAATTTCATTAAAACAAAATTCGGTCAGTTCATAATATTCGTGCTTCCCGAATTTCCATCTTCATTTAAGTTTTACGTGACACTCTATTACAGTGGAACTGTATTCTAGTACTAGTTTTAATTACCAAAACAGTAACGAACCATCATAGCACCATGGTGGATTAAATAACTAATACTACTATAATTACTGTCCATTCCAGGTTGCCTGGAAGAGATTGCAGAGTGCGATAAGGCCGCCCATTGTATATGTGTGTTTTAGTTTTAGTTCCTTGTTTTTGTTTATGTAATGGTGTATATGGGCGCAAAACCAATATTTGATAATTTTGATATGGATTTAATTTGGTCACTTCCTGTTTATTTCTTTTAAAATATTGCAATATCCTGTTGAATTTAAACTAGGATTTAATTTGACAACATTCCTTCGAATTATTTAGAATATTGCGATATCCTGTTGAATTTATATAAGGATTTAATTTGATAACTTCCTTTCGATTTATTTTAAATATTACAACATCCTGTTCAATTTATAACGAATCAAATGACGATTTCCTTTCTTATTTTAAAAACATATTACAGTACCCGGTTAAACTTGTGAGGATTTAACTTGACCAGTTCCTATTTACTTCTTTAAAATATCAGAGCATCCGACCATATTTAAATAAGAATTTACTGTGACGATTTCCGTTCTATTTATTTAAAATAGTTTTCTACCTTCATTGTGAATTTTGATGCTTGTCAATCTCTGTGTATAAAAACCGATGTAATGTGTTTTGAAAGGCACTCTTTTGCCGCCATTGGAATAAACACCTTGAACTGAAGTAAGGTATTTTGTTATTATCACTATAACATTTCCTATCATTCTATATTACTGTGAATTTTGTGTGACGTCGATATCGATGGCCATCATGCGCCGACAGCAGCGGTGGGATCCAGCTCGCTCCTACTGAAGTCCTCTGGATTCCGAATCAAGTGCCGTGACTGCAACACTGTCCGCTACTCCTCTACCTTCTGGAGATCATGGCAATTCCTACCTACTGCCATTCGATCCCGAGGTACGCTCCCACACTGAAAGGAAGACCGAAGACCTGGGCTGCAACAACACATGGGAGCAAGTCAAGCAGGACCTGATCCAGACGTTTGGCGAAGAGTCCCGGTCTGCTGACGACGTCCAGCGGCGCCGCAACTGAACAGCCACGCGGTTTACGCAACCAAAAGATGGTCGCTTTGCAGCCAAACGGATTGTGAGGTAACTGATTCTCTAATCACTGGTATTTATCTTGTTTTTATGAAATGTGTATTGTAGTGAAATACTTGTGTCCTGACTCTTTGCCCAAACTAGTCTCCATTTTTAAAACTTTTCGTAAACATGACAAATCGAAAACTAACGGTACAAACAAGAATTATTCAAATCAAAAACGTGTTTAGTAGCTGTCATTGTCATTTTTAGTCCTGACTCGCAGGGTCAGTCTTCCGTTTGTTTTCAATGTTAAAAATTTGATCATCTTATCCGTTAATGCAGGGAGAAACCGACAACTTTTAAATGAAATATTTCGGCTAAAATAAAACCGCAAGTTAGTTGACTGTCAATAAGGATAAAAAAAAAAAAAAAAAAATATCGATGTGTTCTTGTTTCCATAAACCAGATAACGAAAGATTACAATCAACCGACTAAAACTTTAAACATTCATTTCAATTCTGTTTAGATTTGTTTTTGTTAGTACTGGTTCGACTCCAGGCAAATTGTCGATCACAATTAGTGAAATTCCAAATGGTTTTGATAGGTTGATTCGAATAGGTTGATTCGTTGTAAGGTTGCTAGTAAATTTAATCGTTTAAAAAAAAAAAAAAAAAAAGTAATGCAAGCAAAACATAGGTAATGCGTTGGATGTTTTGGTTAGCAAAAAGTAAGATTTTAGTGCCATAGTTTCTAAGCATGATCTGTGTCACGACGCGCAGACTATCAGTTCAAATAATATATCGTTCGCTGTAGGTAGTTTTGTTTTAAAAATACCAACTAGACAAAGTGAGTTTCATGTTCTGCCATAGATATTTTGGGAAATTCTTTAAAATATTTCGAATGGCCCCTCTAGTCTTGTAACCACGAGACGGTCTGAAAAATAGAATAATGTTCGAATTATGAATGAATAGCTATTTAAGACCGATTAAATGAATCAATTATACAGGTGAAGGAAATCGAAGCAATTTTTAGTTCGAGTATTGAATCGACTTTTAGTTCGATTATTGAATCGACTTTTAGTTCGATTATTGAATCGACTTTTAGTTCGATTATTGAATCGACTTTTAGTTCAATTATTGAATCAACTTTTGGCTCGATTGTGGAATCGATTCTGGATCGATCGTTTGATCGATTCTGGATCGATTGTTGAATTGATTCTAGTTCTTCGATTGTTGAATCGATTCTAGTTCTTCGATTGTTGAATCGATTCTAGTTCTTCGATTGTTGAATCGATTCTAGTTCTTCTACTGTTGAATCGATTCTAGTTCTTCTACTGTTGAATCGATTCTGGTGGTTCGACTGTTGAGTCGATTCTGGTGGTTCGACTGTTGAATCGATTCTAGTGGTTCGATTGTTGAATCGATTCTAGTGGTTCGATTGTTGAGTCGATTCTAGTGGTTCGATTGTTGAGTCGATTCTAGTGGTTCGATTGTTGAGTCGATTCTAGTGGTTCGATTGTTGAGTCGATTCTAGTGGTTCGATTGTTGAGTCGATTCTAGTGGTTCGATTGTTGAGTCGATTCTAGTGGTTCGATTATTGAGTCGATTCTAGTGGTTCGATTGTTGAGTCGATTCTAGTGGTTCGATTGTTGAGTCGATTCTAATGGTTCGATTGTTGAATGGATTCTAGTTAGCAATTTGATAACATTACATTTTTATATCATTTTTGCAATTTGTTTGTAAGCCTTCTTTAAAATTAATAAATAATAATATTAAATTATTGAATCGATTTTAGTTCCATTAAATTATTGAATAGTTCGGTTGTTGGATCGATTGTTGAAACGATTTTATTTATAAACGTTCAAAATCTCTATTTTCATCAAGCTAATTTTTATATATTCAATCGCGAAATGAACATTGTAGGTTCATCTATACTGTGCTTTTTAGGGTTCGGAACCTATATGCAGGGAACCAGCGGACAGCTCTTTTAGAATTTGATTTATTACTGAATCGATTCTTTAGACTTTGAATCAATCTTGTTTAGGATGTACCGCCATCCTGAGATCGAATAAAGTAATTATTAAATTTTGTCCCCCTTTATTTTGACTATTTTAGGTCTGTTTTGGCTCCGTTTCATTTGATTAAGTTGTAGTTATGTTTTAGTAACATTACTTAACACAAATCTAATCAAAATTAATAGTAAAGACTGTAATTATTCGTTTTTCAAAACTACCCTCAAAACTACAGTTTAAGGATTAGTAAAGTTTTCTCGCGAACAAAGTCGCTGGTAAAGTGCAGGTCCCTGTAAAATTTATAATGAGGATATCCAGTTGCAATAAGTTAATATTGTGTTGCGAAAGTAAAGTTTTCTACGGTTAATTATAACGGCTAGCGTCTCGTAAAACAAAACTGGAAATAATTATTAAATATAGTTCGACAACTTAGTTTTGTTGACATGACTGATATTTGCGTAATATAAATCGCTTTGATAAAATTCAAATCAGAAATAAAAATTCAAAAACATGGTTGCATAACTAACGATACTGGTCGGGCAAACTGTCACGTCGAAATTTTTAGAGCTTATAAATAGTGGCAACATTATTAGAGATTTGTAGTTGACTATACTTATGTTACGTCAAATAGTACGTGAGTTTCCCATATTTGTGTTGCATTAACGTGTTGCCACTGAGTTTTAAGCTTTCATGTAAATTAAGGATGGACGAGCGATAATTTCGAGACAAGTTAATATTTGACGCGAGCTGATGTCTTAATGTATCCACATGAAAGACAATGGCAAAACTTAATCAAAGATTTAGAAGTTTCTATTAAAATTTTACAAGTACTGTCAAATGGTGCTATAAATTGAAGCACGGTTACGGTTATTCTTTAAGATGTTCTGAAAAAATCGCTGTTCACGATTTTAACTTTGTAATGATAATGAACCGACCGTATGGGCGGTGAATTTGTGAATTAGATTTATTGCATTTAATTAGTCCCTTTCCCACCTATTACGCTGACTGATCACCAGTGTATCCTTTTTCCCTTTCCAGAGCTGATCCAATGCGGGTGATGCCATGAGATATGGCTAGATCCAAGGCGGGTGATGCTAGTTAGGGGGGCTATATCCTATGCGGGTGACGCCATGAAGGAATATGGCTAGATCCAAGGCGGGTGATGCCGTAGATAGGTGGTTATAATGTGAATTGGCTTATTGCTTTTAAAATAAATTACATATATATTGATTTCTTGGTTCGAACCTATTCTAACCATTTTTAATTTAAGCGCGATCTAGAATCATTAGCTTAATTAGTCCCTTTCCCACCCATTACGCTGGCTGGCCACCATGCGTATCCTTTTTCCCTTACCAGAGCTGATCCAATGCGGGTGACGCCATGGAATATGGCTAGATCCAAGGCGGGTGATGCTAGTTAGGGGGCTATATCCAAGGCGGGTGATGCCATTTGGTATGGCTAGATCCTAGGCGGGTGATTGCCAAGTTAGGACTAAAAGGCGAGTTATGCCATGTAATGTCAATCAGCCAATTCACACCAAATGTTTGATACTGTGTAATTTTGGGCTAACCCTATATGGGTGACGCCGATAAAATGTTTGATGCTGTTTGATATTGGGCTAACCCAATGTGGGTGACGCTGATAAAATGTTTGATGCCTTTTGATTTTTGGCTAACCCTATGTGGGTGACGCCGACAAAATGTTTGATACCGTTAGATTCTGGGCTAACCCTATGTGGTTGACGCCAATAAGATGTTTGACACTGTGTAGTTTTTGGCTAACCCTTATGGGTGACGTCGATAAAATATTTGGTAATGTTTGATTTTGGGCTAACCCTATGTGGTGACGCTGGTAAAATGTTTAATGCTGTGTAATTTTGGGCTCACTCAATGTGGTTGACGCCAGTAAAATGTTTGACGCTGTGTATTTTTGGGCTAACCCGACAAGGGTGATTCCCACACAATGTTTAATGTTGTGTAATTTTAAGCTAACCCGATCTGGGTGATATAGATTGCATGTAAAATGTCGGATGCTCTATAATGAAGACTAAACCCAATAAGGGTGATACTGAGTTAATGTAAAGTTTTGTACAGCGCAGAGAGCGCGCCGAAATCAGAATGGCCGTATGGGCGCAAAACCAATATTTGATAATTTTGATATGGATTTAATTTGGTCACTTCCTGTTTATTTCTTTTAAAATATTGCAATATCCTGTTGAATTTAAACTAGGATTTAATTTGACAACATTCCTTCGAATTATTTAGAATATTGCGATATCCTGTTGAATTTATATAAGGATTTAATTTGATAACTTCCTTTCGATTTATTTTAAATATTACAACATCCTGTTCAATTTATAACGAATCAAATGACGATTTCCTTTCTTATTTTAAAAACATATTACAGTACCCGGTTAAACTTGTGAGGATTTAACTTGACCAGTTCCTATTTACTTCTTTAAAATATCAGAGCATCCGACCATATTTAAATAAGAATTTACTGTGACGATTTCCGTTCTATTTATTTAAAATAGTTTTCTACCTTCATTGTGAATTTTGATGCTTGTCAATCTCTGTGTATAAAAACCGATGTAATGTGTTTTGAAAGGCACTCTTTTGCCGCCATTGGAATAAACACCTTGAACTGAAGTAAGGTATTTTGTTATTATCACTATAACATTTCCTATCATTCTATATTACTGTGAATTTTGTGTGACGTCGATATCGATGGCCATCATGCGCCGACATGTACAATAAAGCATATAATAAATAAATAAATACGAGCTGAAATATTGTTCAAAAAGTTTTCGTGGCCCTGGATCGCAAAAGGTGACTGAAGGAACAATACGTGGTTTTTAGTCTGTAGCATATTTCTATGGTCTGTAGAGTTTGATACTACCTCTCGCTCTACTCATATTTGGATTTATTTGATAAAAACTCACCTCAAAAAGGTAAATACTTTATACTGTAGGTACTGTGTCAGTGTATACTATATTATGTTACAAAAAATCTCTCCGTGTATAAACAATATAAGATTTCTATTTGTCGCAACTAGAATTATTATGCACCTCCATATAAACCGTAACCGAAACTATCAGATATCCGAAATAAAAATATATCCGTACCCGTAAGCAAAACCGATACAAGTAAAAGTTTCGGTCGATTACGGAGTCAAAATGACAAGCTTTTGTTTGTTTTGCCCGGTCAAACAAATGATAATCTAGACTAGAAATCGAGTAGAAATCAAATCTTGCCATTTGTATTTTACTATTATAATTTAAAAAATCGAACATCCGTAACCGAAACTATACCTACCATATAATCCGAAATAATTTCGTTGGTATGCATAACCGTATCTGAAACTGGAATAATATTGTTCTTATTTCCGTATCCGCATCGAGATCCAATATTAATTTTATATCCATAACATCGCTGGCCGCAACACAAACGCAACAATAGTTTTCATTAACTACTCTCATTTCACACATAAAATGAACGGCGAAAGCCATAGAGTTGCATAATAACAAACAACGGCAAATTAAGAATTAATAAGGGAGATCTGTAACCGTTTTCACACAGTTACTGATTTATTATACAATGGGTTAATTAAAATTAATTGAATTCTTTTTTCCGTCTTTAATAACCGAAACGTTTTATGGGTTATGTGGAACTACATAGTAATTGAGATAGAGAAACTCATGGATAAATAAAACAGTCGTACGGCTATACCCAAGGTTAAGCAACGCCCACCTCCTCCACACTTCATCACCCCATCAGAACATCTCCACCCTGGACGCGAACTGCAGTAGCCAATCTGAAAATCTCATAACCGACTGCGGTCCTAGGTTGACGGCTGCAGAAACAATCTGGCCAAATAGGGCTCTCTCAAGTTCCTCGACCCATCTCCAACACAGTACCAGTGTGGAGCCGCTGCACAAGACACGCGTCATATGCTATGCTGCCCATCCTGCACACGAGGCAAATGACAGACTGCACAAGTTGCCAAACACTGGTCAGAAAAATCTAAGTTGAGTTCATCGACTCGAAAAGAAGAAGAAGCAGTGTTTGCCCAGGCTGGTCCGTGGATAGGTTACCGTTTACTTCATACCGAGATCCCGTCGTACCTCGGAAAGCTAGGCAGATAGACTGTTGAACTATTAATAGTATTAATCAAGTTATTCGTACCGTAATGCATACATGAATGACATTGTTTGAGCATCCTGAATGCGAAGGGTTGTCAACTTTTTTTTATATAATTAGTTATTTTATTTAGGTAACCAACAGTGATCAACAAAATATACGAAATATAAAAGAAATATATTACCTATACCTGTCTAATTTAAAAGGGGGATAATAATAGTGTATTATTAAAAAAAAGTATTAATTATTTATTTTACTTCTTATTAATTATTTTACTTCTTAGGAAACAATTTTTTCGTTGACTTTGAATACTTGTACGATTACCGATCATTTTCAATGTAGCCATGGTTTTCTTTTACCGCCACTTTGAATTTTTTGACCATGAAGACATAAAATGTTTTAATAAAATACTAAAATGGCTGGATTTAATTCAGTTTAATTGTAAAAAAAAAACAGAGCCAAAATAAATGGAGTAGTTTAGCGTACTCTATTGTGTTTGTCAATTCAAGTCGCTCCGCCGCAAAATAGTCTACAACCTTCTTATATTAAAATGCGTTGGCAACCCTATGTGCGCTAAGCTAGATCTGACTTAGGCGCGCCGCAAAGGCCGAGTATGCGGGTACGTCTTGCCCTACGTATGTGATATGTCAGACATATAGACGCGTCTGCTTAGAATTCTGGTTAGCCAGAGTGTGTAGTTACTACGTATACAGTATATACTTATATTAACTATCTACCACTCTAGGTGGAGCGAAAGGAGGTGTCAGACATTTACTGTGTTCCTTTAGATTTCCTTTGCGGTCCAGGGCCACAGTAACTCTTTCAAACAATCATGCAAACCCTACCGATGTATACACCGTTAAATTTTGGTCGTTTTAATCCCGCGGAGGGTCGATTCAGAACATGAAACACTATCGATTTGTAAAGAGAAAATTTAAAAATAAAGTATCTTTTTTTAAACTGGAATTAATTTACGCATGTACGAAATTAATTTCTTTAAGTAAACGTCAACTGATCGAGGTCAATGAACTGTAGGTAGTTAGTACGCAAAGATTTAATAACTACTACGTTAGCCTACAAGGTTATAGACTCGTTTACTTAAAGAAATTAATTTCGTACATTCGTAGATATATTAATTCGAGTTTTAGAAAAAAGTACTTTATTTTTTTTATTTTATCTTTATAAATCGATAGCGTTTCATGTACCGAATCGACCCTCTACGGGATTAAAACGACCAAAATTTAACGGTGTATTAACTTAACATTCTATTTTCACTTATCTAAGCGAATCCCATATCTGCTGTTATTATACAATGCATTTTTTTTTATCACAATTCAAAATTTCGCGTAGAGAAAAGCTGCATTTTTTTTTCTTTTTGAGACTTGTTTAGGGGTATGCGGAACAGAGAGTAAAGTCCCACATACCTCCGTTGAAAAGGGAGGATCCTCCGACCAGACAGGTGTTATATCTGGTGGGCTATTGCCCGATAGATGATTTCGGGTTTGTTCTACATGTTCCAATCGCGCTGCGAATCTTACTTGCGCGATGCATGATTAGTTCATTTGTGACGACATAGATGTCGCTACATCACTCCCCTCCGGAGATCGGAGATCGATGGTTCTTGATGCTTCTTGATGTGTCTTGTGATGCGTGCCAAGCCAATGGTGGTCGGTTCCAGTGAGTCGGAACCGGATTCCGCATAGTTCTCGGTGAGTCGGAACTGTCTGCGGTGATGCCCCAGTGAGTCGGGGTGGTGCTATCCCAGTGAGTCGGGATACTGCAGGCTCCAGTGAGTCGGAGTAGTGCGGCTGGCTCCAGTGAGTCGGAGCGGTGCTGTGCGACGTAGGGCTTGACTGCTGTCGTCGACCAGGAGAGGTTCTTCAATGCTCTTCATGTGACTGGCCGAAGGTGCAGGTGCTTGGCCAAGGTCGCTGATGAGGCTGAGGGTGATGACCAGGTATGACCAAGTAGGCATGCTGGTGGTCAGGATACCCATATAGCCGTAGGTGCTGGCTGTATGGCTCGCTGCTCGAAAGCTTGAGGAAGTGATGATGACGTCACGAAGTAGTAGCTGCACGAAGGCTGCGCTGACGTTCTTTGTCGAGGGTCACCAGTTTAGGGGTATGCGGAACAGAGAGTAAAGTCCCACATACCTCCGTTGAAAAGGGAGGATCCTCCGACCAGACAGGTGTTATATCTGGTGGGCTATTGCCCGATAGATGATTTCGGGTTTGTTCTACATGTTCCAATCGCGCTGCGAATCTTACTTGCGCGATGCAGGATTAGTTCATTTGTGACGACATAGATGTCGCTACACTTGAATTAGTCTTAGATTACCCAAAATCATGTATTTAGTTGATAACTCCAAAAAAAATATTTTTATTTTCTGCCAGAAAAATAGACTGAAGGTACTTTTAATTTGAACACAAAGCCCCATAAACTATGAATAAAAATTTCTATCCACATTATCATCAGCTGCCACACAATACGTCACCGGAAACGCTTCTACAAAACGAGGGTACTTTTAACAAACGCTCTTGACTGGCGTGAGCCGCTGTGAATGAGTGACGTCATCGCCGGACGGCTCCCATTACTCACACTATCATTCCGTTCAGCTGACCACCTCCGTGGTGACCCCATGCTTTTACATAATACGATAACCGGTCTAATTTAAGAGTTACGGGAAACTGGGATGAAGTAAGGTCTTTTTTACATAGCATGGGTAAGATGACACGAGCAGGATGAAAATATGCATCTTCAAGATGAGAGAAAAGGATAGATAGCTTCATTGTATGAATCCAACAGCAAGAATGAATACTAAAGTACTGATAGATATTTCTAGGCTTACAAAATAGAATAACGGTTATCCACATGCACTAATCGTAAATACGTTTCTAATCAATCCAGAAAATTTCCAATGAAAATATAACTTTTTTTTTTTTTTTTTGGCTCATATTTTGGTTTTGTTTTTTATGTACAAGCTATGGATTATTGTCTGAAAATAAATGTTATTATTATTATTATAAATCATTTTTAGCAATATGAAGTTTGATTCTATTCACGACTCCTTACCATCCTTATCCCTTTCGGCAAAAAGTGCAAACTGTCGCTTACATGTTCTTCCTGAGTACTTTTTTTTTTCAGTGTACAATAAAATTCATAACATTTAGTTTTATAGCATTCAGTCGGGTCGGAAGGTGTGTAAGGGTTTCCCCGTACGTGCGAGATATGTCCACAAATGTATCACTTGTCTCCCTGTAGAACAATGGACCGGATTCTCAGTTTATCCGCGTCACACGTTTTGTTTCCATTTACGTCGGACACTGCCGTTACACACAGATACATTATGTTCGGATCGTGGATATACGCCTAATGATATCGCAGACGTTTCAAATGGGAGTGGATATTTAACGAATTTGTTAGGCCTGTTTAACCGATGTCGACGTCAAAATAATTCGGCTTCTATTTTTTTTCTTTTTTTTACTTTTGTACTCCGTCATTGAGACAAAGAGGTACATCTCATTTAGTCCACATTGGTCCTATTTTTATTAAAAAGTTTGGTCTGATGATTGAATTCATGAAGAATTGAGGGAACGCTCAAAATATAATAGGTATATACGAGAAATAACGAATAATGAGGCTGAAACTGCTGAAAGGTCCAACCGAAACTTCGTAATAAAACAATTTAACCTGGCCCTGATTCGGCTTAAGCGAATTATCATGAGATTCACTCTGGCTATACCCAAATGGTTTTAATGGTTATATTCAATAGATACCTTACTATAGAACTTACACACCAACTTAACACTTAGCTGTGTGGTAACACAACTAAAAAGTGGAAAATAAAAATGTATCCAGTGTTCGTATATGGAAGTCAGTTCTATATTAGATATTATTTGTAAAAAGTTTTTTTAATTACTTTCAACAGCTCTTTTAAGTGTAAATTGAATAGCTCATGTCACTTTCAATCGACTACTCTAAAGCTTGAACAGAATTTTAGAGTGAAAATAAAAAAACCCTACGGCAAAATCGGACAAATCGACAGATCATTCCCCCACACTGAAACTATCAGTCTAGAACTGGCATCGTTTCACTCTGTAGGCGTAAATTAAATCAATGACAGTGTTCAATTACTTTCATTGCATAATTATAGCTCAGCTTTTTTTACTTGCATAAAACATGATTTGTCAATACGAATAAAAAGTTGTTGAAGTGAAGTAAAACTGGAGAGTGGCAAGTAGGCATGGAGGCCACTGGATCGATGGCCGGTGTCTCTTACATCGGCCCCGCTCCCGATCAGATTACCACTGCATGCGGTTTGCAACACTGCAAAACGCTCGAAAACTGCCATTATTTTAAAATCACTGAATCGTAATTACAATTTAAGTAGGATCATCAAGGCGAGCCACTTAGCCCTCGCAATCTGAATATAAAAAAAAAATACTATCGTGAGACTTTACTGAAAAAACCGCGCCAACAATGGGACGTTTATACATTTCAACTGTTCCAAAATTGCCTCAACCATAGTTTTTTGACTAGTCTGATATTTTTATACGAAACCATAAAAATAACGATTATTGTCGATGAAAAAAATGTCTGTATTTAAATCTCAAACAACGAATTGATTATCAAAAGATTGATTATAATATCGTTTTCTAACTTCAAGGCAATTTTCCGTGTTCCAATTGGGCACGGATCAAGACCGATTCTTTGTTTTCCTCTACAATTCGTCAGAAATCCCGCTCCGCCCAAGGGCGGGATTCGTCATTGGATGATTTTACCTACGTTAAAAAAAAAAAAAAAAAAAAAAATTGGGCACGGATCAAGACCGATTCTTTGTTTTCCTCTACAATTCGTCAGAAATCAAACGAACCAATTATTATTAAACACACACGATACAAATAAAATAGAGGAGCACCAACGTCGAAACATGGTTTGCTTGTGACAGCCGTGAAGTCAAACAGAGAACATTATACAAACATCGTTTAGCTTGCGACACGTTTTGAAATACAACTTTATAACTTGTGGAATAAGGTTCCTAATATTTTGAACGTTAACACTTCCGATTCGCTACTGCATCGTGGCTTGTTCATAGGCTACCCCGAACTTACTGCACACTACGTTATCAAGCATTTTGATACAATATTTTTAATTGAAACATGCAAACGTTTTTCTTAGCAACTGTAATTACGTATTCGTTTTAGCTGGTCATATTTCTTCTATCGGATCAATATTGTTTTCCAGTCTTTGTTTATGCGTTTGGAAAATACATACACTTCATATGATACTGCTATTACAAATTCTACTAGCAATGACACTCGCGGTCGATTTAAATTGAATCTGGTTTGTTTCACTATATTTTAGAGGTACGGAACAAGGTGTAAGGTCCCGCTTACGGACGGCGAGCAATGGGTAACTCTCCGTCCGACCGCCCGGTAACCGTCCGGATCGAACTCAAGTCGTCGACGGCGTGTTTTCTTCCACGCGTGCCTCAAGGAGATGTCAGGAAACTGTAGGGGCCCAGCAGGGTTGAAACCTACTGGGGCCAAAGGTCTGAAAGGTCTGCTTCTGAAAGGAAGACCCAGCCCTGGTATGAAAGGCAACGAAGTAATAGGATTGGGTTTTAGTCAGTAAAATTCTGACACACCCTCTCGCTCAGCCCAAGGGCGGGAGATATCATTAGATCATATTCTCACCTAAAAAAAGTCACGCAAAACTCCGAGGAAAACTGAGAATCCTCTGACCAAATAGATATTGTCTAGTCCGGGTAACTGCCCAATAGGTGATTAGAATAGAATAGAATAGAATAGAATAAACTTTATTTCTACCAGACAACCTTAGGATGGCAGAATTATTGTATAGGGGGCAGGGTTATGTATTTTTTAGTTTCTATCTGGATGATACCAGATAGATAGAAACTAAATAATAGATACGATCTACAAAAAAAAAAACTAAAAAATACAAAACCCTGCTATAATATCTTATAATGTCATAGATGACATGACATTCTATGAAAGACTTACATTATTATTCAGCCATCATATTTATATTATCTTCACTAATTCCTTGTCATTTCAATACGGCTGATCAATTTCGGCAACAAACTGAAGCTGAAAGTTGACTAATAAATACTCACAACATCAATATTTTGAATGACTGACAGTGTCATCCCCTATCACATAATATTACCTTAAGCCTGTATTGAAATAAAAACAACGCTTACAATAAAGCTATATTTCGATATTGTTCTTTAAAATGTACCTACTTATGGCATGGAAAAACCGAAACTGTTTTTAGATGTTTTGGTCAAGGCTTAATGAATGCTTGAAATCGTGGCCCTGGAACGCAAAGGGCAAATAAAGTTACACAGATAGGGTTTAGTCCGTAAAAGAATGACACGCCCTCTCGCTCCACGCAAAGCTGTAGGAATTATTTGATGACTTAAAAAAAAACCTCCCTCAAAAAAGGTGGGTTTTTAAACTTGTGTGATTATACGTACTTTTTCCAGATAGAAGCAAATCTAGATCACGTAAGTCAGGGGTCAAAAGTGCAGTTGCACTCTACCTATGTTAAAGTGTTTAAAATATCTTTGTAATAGTTGTTCAAAGGTCCACAACAAGTTTACTCAATACTTGATTATTTGGTACAAATCAAATCAGTTATGAACCGTTGACCGAGAAGACAAAGAAATTTTAGACACTTTAGAATTGGTAGAGTGCAACTGCAATTTTGACCCCTGACTGTACCTACTTACATGACTAATATATGATTGAATTTTACGCTTCAAATAGACCAACACACAACGTGATGACATCGGTAATCCACATTGACACTAACGAGGAAGCTTAAGATCAGGTGACATAATCCGTTACGGTCCATCAAACTCAACACCTTTCCGACTAACCACAGTTATTAAACGCTCTCGAACGGTGTTTGAAAGTTCTCTGAAAGAGAAGTTTATTGCTAAATCATATCCCAACAATAGCCCAGCGTTTGTAGTAAAAGTGTTGACAACATCGTGATCAGTACTATAACTGATTTATAGCTAGATTTAACACGACCTGTCTGTTTCTCAAGTTATAGAATAAAATTAATTTGATTGCAAGACGTGAGTATAGGTAAATAACAGATAGGTATGTTTTGTCATTTATACCATAAAAGGTTTGAGTCTACACAGAAAACTAAAAAATAAATACCTTTATCCTAACGCTTATAAAAAGAACAAAAAAAAATAAGAAATTTATTTAGACAGTTTTCTACTTACATTCGAAAGCCTTTGCAATAACCACTTTTTTCATTAGGTACCATTTATTTTCGCAATTACATAATATGTTTCCGCGTTTGTGTTTTCATTCGCGTGTTTTATTCCGAATCTGAAATATTCACTTCCATCATCCGACCCCAAAAAAGTTTTGGAGTTTTAACATACGTAATCCCAGATTAGCGGTGCCATACTTTCATACATTTTTCATTTCCGGATTAATAATCACTCAGAAAAATGGGCCGACTGTTTTTATCGAACGAATGTTTGTATTAGATGTAGATTCATAATGGTCTAGTCTCGTCTAGTCATGTAATTTTTTTTTCATTTTTCATCAAACAATGTCCTGACGGTGGACAGGACATATTAGAAATATCTTCTACAGTAACATAGTGTTAGATTAGTAGTTAAAAGAAATCCACAGCGATATTGTTACGAATAATAAGTTTATTTCAATACAAATACATACAGTACAGTTACTCTTCCACTTATCATTTAAATGTGACACGAACATTTGAAATTTGTTCGTTGGCTTAGAAATCGACTACATTAATTTATACTCATCATATTTAAAAAAAATACAATGATGGTATATATGTTACAACGAGCTATCACAATGTATTGTCAAGTTATCAAATAGATACTTCGCGTGACCCAAGGGGTGACTTCATAAAGACCTTGGACAGAGGATAAGCATTGCCATACAGGCGTGGCATTGCAACCAGAGTACATTACCAGTTGACAGCGATCCGGCTCGAAGGACAATGTGTTTCGGGTAAATCAAGAGTATTTAAATAAAATGACTTGTGTCTGGTTAATATGTGTAATATTGAACGAGCAATCTACATTATTTTTTGGAAAATGTACTTAATTAGATCTTAAAGCTTTTTTATGTATGTAAATATTACAACGTTATAATTATGGAATGCAATAAATGCATTGAGTATTGAGTATTGAGTATTGAGTATACTATTTTATGTTCTTTCAAAATGACTATCGACTGTATTGATTAATAACAAATTAGTATCAATGTAAAAATATATAAAACTAAATACGTTCATGTAATTGTTACCACTATTTGACAGTTAGCGTTTTAACAATAGCATGGGAAAACGGCAGGAAGGTGATGATGACTAATATTTGCTGTGCCTTCGGACGTGACCATATTAAAGGCATTCTATGGTAAGTGCGTTGTTATATTTACATAGTTGCATTAAACTACCCACATTTTTAGAAATCTGTTCATTCAACCATCGCAACATGATGGAGAAACAAACAGAAGTACAAACACACGTCGTACCTATGTCAAGTAAAAACATTTCAGAATAATCTTTTTGTCTCAACGTTCTGTGAAGATCTAAGACATTGACATCTTCATCTTTAGTTTGCATTCTTATTAACATAGAAACATCGTAATGTACTATGCAAGGCAAATAGGTATGTAGCTGGTATTACCAAAGTTCTAAAGTAAGCAGATTGTTGTGTTGTGAGGTTAATCTAGTTATTAAACTTTGTTAACATGAACCATCTTGTTTTACTATTATGTCCTGTTCTTCTTACGTGTCTACTGCCTACTTACGTTAAGAGATTAAATGTGTCATGGTAATTCTAAATGGTATTACTTTCAGGACTTAGCCAAAAATCGACATATTAAATACATGACGTCTTGTCTCATTATGTTTGCAGACATCAAAAAACTTTTCCTTGTACTAAGTACTCAAATATAAGCGCCTTGCTCGCACGAACGCAGACGGAGCTAAAAAACCTAACACAAGAGTATCAATAAATGTCAAATGAATATCTTTAACAACGAAACGCAATGAGACGGAAACTGTAGTGAGGAGCTTGACATTTCGCGAGGCGACAACGACACCGTATTCATGGCATCGTATGTCGCATCACTTGCAGACTGCAACCCTGCGGTTTTGTCATACGACACATGTAAGGCGACACTGGAAAAAGAGTGCGTAGTATTTAGCGACGACGGAGATACGCTAGGCTTTGTCGCGCTACGTTTTGTCTATGTGCATATCCTGAACAGTCGCGGGCCGTTGACCCCCTTTGAAAAGTCGATTTCTAACAGCTCTTTTGTGCGAGATGTGAATGTCCGACGGAGCTATTTTACGTGCTGTGCACAATTATTTTTAGGGCCCCGTAATTGCATTCATTAGATCGTGACTGGGGTTCTACATCCGCAGTACAAGTAGCAAATGACGGTGGATTTTTTGTAAATGCCTATTGAAAAATTACACGTCACAGACCTTAGCTGGAGATTAGGCGGTGATTAGGAAGGTATATTTCTGATACCACAATTTTGCTACTTATTTCTTTTTGTAGACAAGAATTAAACTATAAACTTGATAAGCATTAACGATTGATGAGCATTTGGCCACCAAGAAATAAGGCTGGTACATAACGTTCATGTATATCGATTTTATTTGCCTGAAGGTAAAAGCATGTAGATTAAGAATAACAATCTTCTACCGAACAGTCTGTGATAACTGCCGTAACCCTGTACTCTACATATTATAGGCCATTTCTTTCATAGTTACAGCTTTTTAATGGATTTTATTTGATGTCAGCGGCCATCATAATAATATCTCATGAACAGCCTCCACGGGTTGTAGAGTGATCATTAAACGTTAATTTTAGTGCATTTTGATAACTACAATAAGGCGAGAACATTATGACGGTAGCTATGATATCAAAGTGGCACTTACATTAAGTAAATGCTACTTACATAGTCGGTAATGGACGGAGAGCATGTTTCATTTATTTTGTAGTAAGATTACGCGCGTAATGTAACATTATACTGTTGAAATACTGAATCTTTTAATGCCGTCTGACTGATACGATCATCGCTTTCGTGTTCATTTCATTTTATGTGATTGCACGTTTAAATAATCTGTTCCATTTGCTCTGTCAGACATATTTTTGTCAGTACTTTTCCCAGATCTTGATGAACGAAATTTAAAAAAAAGAAAAAGTTTAGGGAAGGAGGATGACTAAATCATTCGTTTAGTAGTTGTTACCAAGATTGGTTGAGCCGACTTACCTTTTTTTAAATGAAAATAACCTAGTGCTTGACTGCGATACCACCTTACGGTTAACGGTGATGCAATCGATGATGGCGAATCGCACTAGTTTATTAAGAGCCTATTCACTTTAGTCTTGAAGACTCTTAAATTATAATGGAATGGGAAGACCACAGCAGGCAAATTGTTCCAGTTCTTTGATGTAGGCGGTATAAACGACAGACAGGTAGAGGTGTCAACAACGTAAGGGTGGACCCTCGCCCTACGTCGGGATGTTCAATGGTAGAAAGGTGATGGCTGAATTAAGTCATGTAATTCCTGCGTACACTCTCCAAAATACATCCTGTAAAAATGTTCAGTCAATTGTTTCTGTTCCTATTACGTGTTTCCATCTACCCACTACTTGGGCAGCCCTGTGGTAATTTCGTGCAGTTTCATTTCGAAAGAGAAATTGCCATAAACTGCTACGCCTATTGCAATGCTACCTTACTGAGTGGACGGCACAGCCTCCTATCTTTCTCAAACCACTCCATTGTACTGTCACCTCACGTTTTCAATTCTTCTGCAAACAATATGGCTGCTAGTAACGCAATCGTAATAAGAACTTTGTAACTTCGAAATTAAAATACTTACGGTCGAACTTGCGTAGCGTAATGAACTTGACGATCGAGTACCTTGGTATTGGAGCAAATATTTGTAATATAAAACTCGGTACATATAGAGCAGAGATATTATGGATATGTAATTTCGGTTCTGGAAACGGATATATAAATAATATATATCGGTTTCGGAAACGATTACTGATAGGTAATTATTATTTTGGTATTACAATTTTAAAATTCTAAAAATAAAACAGGTACCTACCTACATGTACTCGTAGCTTGATTTGATTTTTATTTATAGTTTAAGTTATCATTTGTTTGGTCGGGTAAAACAAACAAAAAGTTGTCGTAACTATTATTTAGACTCTAAACTATCCGAAACTTGTATTTATCGGTTATGAATATTTTTTTATTACGGATATCCAATTGTTTTGGTCACGATTACGGAGCTCCATAACATGCCTGGAGTTGCTTCTTATTTACTATAGACTTGACTTTGACTTATAGCTCACACACGATAGGGATTTTATGCAACATTTGTCAAGACCGATATAAAAATTTCGGATAATAGCGGTCTAAATCTTAAATTATCCGGTTTCGGTTACGGTTACGGAGCTCCATAACATCTCTGATATACATAGAGGTATCTAACCTTGACGTTGTGACGCTGTGCCTAACTAGCTAGGATCGAGAAATGAAATAACAATGCTAAATCAAACAGTCTAGACATTGTTTCTGACGGCCTCGTGACAAATGCACGCAGTATTGAGGCTTAGCAGAATACTAAAATATATCTCGGATTTGCACAAACTGGATTCGTCATTATGCATAAAGGCTCTTGCACAACACTGTTTTTGTTCATTATTTTTCACTGGTGAAGAAATACAACAAGAGGACATTTATTTATTATTTCAATTTTAGGCTCAACACATATAATAAAATAGACTTTGACCATAGTGTAGTGAAATTGGATTGAAAAAATACTAAAAGACACTAGGGCTATTGCCACCATAACTGGCACTCCCGCGGGCGAAGTTGCGTGAAAAAAATAGTATGTTATATATCACTTTTTTCATCAATTTAAACTAGACGAAACAGGTGTTTCCTAGTTGATAACCATAGTATTGCAGTTCTTCTAGGGCTGTGGAGCTGCGACATCGCTAAGAACAACTGAAAGAACACACGTGGGTTTTACTTAGTAAAAATCTAACCCTCCACCTCATTTCGCTCAGAACAAAAAAAGTTATTTGATGATTTGGGTTGTCAGCCTTTCGGTATTTTACAGGATGTAGTATGGAGAGTGTGTGCGGGAATTGCGTAACTTGATTCCGCCATCTCCTTTCTACCATCGGACAACCCGGCCGGTGTACGGCAAATATCCACCCTTACGTTGTTGAAACTATTACACGTCGTTCTTGTCGTTTATACCGCGTACATCGAAGGACTGGGACAGCTTACCTGCTTCGGTCTTTCTGTCCGCTTATATAGGTGTCTTCAAGGCGAGAGTGAATAGGCTTTTAATAAACTAGTGCGTCTCACCAACAACGATTGCGTCACTGCTTACAATCAGGTGAAATCGCAGTCAAACACTGGTATATTTAAAAAAAAACATACCTCAAAACAAAAAAAAATCTATATAGGGAAAAAAAATCTGCAGGCACATTTGTGTTCGCCTAACTGGTCAAAATGTATCTACTGAACTTGGCTGATTTTTTTCGCGATTTCAAGTTTGGTCTCATAGTAAAAGTTGTTTGTTATCTTGACTACAATCACAAGTTTAAGTATCGTTCACTAATTACCAATCAATTCTAACTTCACAAAATAACGACAACGCAACAATATCACTCGATGGAATGCTAAAATTGCACGACATTAGTAGCACATTACCCGTACACGGCTCATTTAATGCATTTTATACTGCTAGTGACGTCGCATGCCAGTATCTACTAGCTTTTGAATGGAAATTTATATCTTCACAGGAAATATAAGACAGCGCGGAAACGCCTCCGCGCGTCCTCAATTTCACTTTGATCTATTCAGATGCGACATTTTATACCTACCTATGTGTTGTTTTATGAGTCTATACTCCGGTTCAATCGCGGAGTCTCATTGTAGGTTCATTTCTCTTTCCTCATACTTGGGATGCGGAAGCTTATATTGTATGAAATGTAAAGCAGTTTTTATTGCAAGTATTGATTTTGCATCGATATTAGCCCTTATAAGTACCCAAACTCATTCTCGATTTTACATGTTCTTAAAACAGTTTGATTGTATATCATCATCATCAATTGTTGGACAGACGCGACCCCCAATTGTCGCCACAACGACCGGTCCTGTGTGTCTAGCCATCGATCAGCCTCACGCGACCCTGTTCAGGTCATCAGTCCCCATGGAAATCCTACCAACGCTGCGTGGTACCTTTCGGCCTCATCGACCATCCTTTCTGCAAGTAATGTGCCCTGACAATTTTTTTTGGATGAGAAATCATACAACATCATCTCCCATTGGGCGAAACAGGAGGGCGTGTCAGACTTTTACTGACTAAAACCAACTCCTGTTCCTTCTTTGCCTTTGTTACAGGGACCCAGGGTTCTCTTTGGCACAACCCATGGCCCCAGTAGGCTTCAATCCTGTTGAGCCCCTACAGTTTTGTTGACATCTCCTTGGTGCCCTTACCATACCTGCTTGATTGTATCATAATTATAGTTAATAAGCATCTGCCAGCGGCTTCGTTCGCTTGATAGTAGAATATTATTCCAAGGTAGCATACTCTTTTGTTAAAAAGTGTGCTATTCTAGGAAATGGTCTACCCGTGTGCCAAAATTAATCCAAAACCGTTCAGCCGTTTGAGTGCAAAGAAGTAACAAACAACACACACATGAATATAAACTATCACCTTTATAATATTAGTGAAATATTAGGTACCATCTACGGAGTATTACACGACCTGCCCTTACGCAATGAACAAGTTCATCTGTAGTAGATCTACCTCTGACAGGTCTTTCCGATACCTACATTTTAAGGTTTTCTAAGCACCACCATATTCTGGGAAAGTAGATCAAAAAAGGATATTCAAGGATTTTCCTGCGAAGTAATATAACTCTCAAAATAATCTAGAACTACTTGCTAAATCTATTCGTGAAACTGTAGATTAGCAATGGCGAGCAACATATCTAAACGACGCTAATCCAGACACGACTTAGCACATTTGTAACCATTCGCTACCGGTAACAGTACCAACTATCAGCCACAACACTATACCTTAAGATGTGTTGTACTTATGTATAAATTTACGAGGGTTGCCTAGTCTTATTACCAAAAAACCGAAAGGGCGGGATTTGACATTGGATGATTTTACGTACCATAAAAAAAAACCACCCAACCATAATATATTTTTTTTACACGAGATAACTTCTCTTGCTCTGTGAGTGGAGCTAGCGGGTGTGTCAGACTTTTACTGACTAAAACCCACCTGTTTTCTTTCAGTTTCTCTTTGCGAGAGCCACGGTAATTTTCCTGAACAATCACTCACCTCTGACAGGACACTAGTAATATAAAATTATGAGAGAAAAGACATGTTGCGGCGAAAGTTGGACTCCCACGCGAATGGTATTACAGTATTAAATTCAAACAAAAAAAAACGCTGACATAATAACGTTTTTTGTGTATATTAATGTTTTTTGCTTGGATACTATGTCCTTTAAGCCTTGTTTGCGTTTGAATAGTTCATTAGTTTACCATTAGAATGCGGGTGCAATACATTCTAATGTTTTTGTTTTATAGCATTAGGCAGCAAATGCATCGAGTCAGCCTTCTCGCCAAACTTCGCTGAGGCAGAAAGAACCACAATCAAATTCTTCGCTCCCATTTTACCGAAATCGTATCTGTTTCAATGGCTCCATTATATTGTCCAGTTGCGCAGACACTTGAGATACAAATCCACACCAATTTTACATCACAATGTCCACTAGGAATCAATCCGCGAATAATCAAAACAGCTACTGAACATCACTACAAAAAAATCCCATAAAGTTTCTTGTATACCTATAGAAATAAGAGGGAGTTCTCCTTCAATTTTTCATTTCATTCTTATTTGTTGTTGCAATGGCCATAGAAAAACACATTTTGAGAAAATTTCAACTCTCTACCTTTTACGGTTTATGAGATACAGCTCGTTTAAAGACGTATGGACAGAAAGACAGACGGACAGTGGAGGTTTAGTAACAGGGTCCCGGTGGCGGATATGGAACCCTACAAAGAAAAAACAGGCAATAGTCTGAAAATTATGAAATTAACGAAGGTTGTGACCGTCTTATTTAGTCAAAAACGCATTCAAAACCCATTTTTTTCCTTCTCTATCCGGATGCCCGACAACCCTATACGATGAAAACGCGGTTGTTCTCATTCGAGCATTTTATTATGAACGGCTGATAGGCGCGTGCCGCGAAATTGATTGTGCGTTCTCTCACGTACCTGACAAATTGCTATTGCAATGCCTCTTTATTCCATCGTACGTGAACGATGGCTAGCTTGCGTTTGCGTGGTCTAAGGATTAACTTAACTGTCATAATTTATAGTCAGAATCAGCTAGACAGTATTAATGCTGTGTTGTACACTTATAAGGAACGTTACAGTCATAAAGCATTGCCGTTGCTTTGTGCAACGTTTTGTTTTGTTAATGTCAAATTGTAAAGGTGCTCGTATGTACTTTTCATGATGATGATGCTTTTAGCTGGATGTCATCATCATTTCAGCCGTAAGATGTCCACTGACATAGGCCTCCTCAGCTAGAGCTGGATTTAATATAAATCATTACATAGTATAAAACAAAATCGCTTCCCGCTGTCTGTCCTTATGTATGCTTAGATCTTTAAAACTACGTAAGATTTTGATGCGACTTTTTTTAATAGATAGAGTTTCAATTCAGGAGGAAGGTTTATATGTATAATACATGCATAATATATTCAATATCACCATTGCACCCGTCTGAAGCTGGGGCGAGTCGCTAGTATAATATAATATTCTACAACTATTACACAACGCCGTCTAGGCCCAAGCTAGGCAGAGCTTGTGTTATGATTACTAGACAACTGATAAACGTACTTATACATTTCTATATACATAATATACATATGATAGATAAATTACACCCAGACGTAGAAATAAATCATAGAACCGTTTAAAATTCAAAATTGAGGTTCGCGAGCATATTCGTAAGAAGTTGGCAGTAGTATCATCACAACGTTAGTATTTATCTGTTTGTCGATTTGGACAATGTTGAGTATGTATGTATTTAGTTTATTAAATTGGGTAAATAAATAAATAAATAATAGAATGCTTCGATTCTTAAGAAGCGAGGTAAACTATATTGGACACACAAAAACGAATTAAACACTGGATCCTACCCTACTAGATCACGATAGACGTGATCTTTCTCTATCACTCAATCATTTGCTGGAAGAAAACTCAACCTTGAGTTAATCTCACCTGTGTACATGAACTCTATTATCCACTTATAAGCTGTTGTATAATAAAGAATCAAAGAATCGATTTACTAAATTAATCACACAAAATATAAAAAGGTTATTTTCCTAGCGTCATTATACAACTTCCCCACACTTTAATCAGATAAAAAGGGCTTGTCAGATTTAATATAAAATTATTGACCGAAACAAATTGTTTAAAAGTGAATCTGTCCTTTTTATGATATTGCAAGCTGCCTTTGAGCTTGAAAGCCGTATAAATGTGTTTTTATTGGTCACTTACTTTGTAGTAATCTCAGGCAATGTTATAAAGTGCCACTTAGATAATGTTTTACTGACAAACCTTTAATGGAATGTCGTAGGGACTTATTTACTGTTAACGACTAGAAAAAATCAATTTATTTATTGATAGGGTAATAAAAAGTCACTATAAAATTGTATAAGTATGATTATTATATAAATTAGTCTAAGATGATCATGTCTCTACACAGCATGTTGTGTGAGGACGTCGTATGCATATCTACATTATCTACCAATATTGTAAAGTCAATCATGTTTTTAACACAATATCTATGGAGGTTCTTTCCGGTTTTACTCCAAAGGAAGCGACCAATTGGAACTGTGCACTAGCTTCTAAGTCTGACGTTTTACAAGTGCTAGGCTTATGACTGTGAATTGCTTTTTTTTTAATTTGAAATTAAAAAAAGAATTTGAATTTGGAATAGCGACGCCGGCGTCGCTCAAGCCGTCCCAGAAAGATGCGGTGAAATGACTCACTGATCTTTAACGTGCATCTTTAGCGCATAGTCTCATACAGGTGTAAAACTAACTTGACAACTAAATCAAGTAGGATGCAAGAGCAAGTGAAGATACCCTTGAATTTGTATTAGAGGAATGATATACAAAGAGCCTTTTTTGTGTTTATTTTTAACGTTACAATTATTGTAGTCAAAACCAAGAACGCAAGTACACTCTCCTAAGACAAACAAAGTCAGCAAAAAAAAGATAACTTGGAAGAATTTGGGGAACCTCAGCAGTATGACAGGAAAGGCAAATAAAATAATATAATAAAAATGTCAAAGTAATCCCAGTCTGCATAATACGATGAGTATCAGTGCGAAGCCCTGTGAAGCCTTTGAAGGGGGATGGGTATAATCTGTCTGTCTGGTGTAACCCTGTCGATGCCGGGCTGCCCCTTGACTTTTGAATGAAAACATAATAACGTCCAATAATAAAAGAGGGTTAACATAATACGAGTGGCTCTACTTCTATCGATTGAACGCCGTCTTGATAACTTAAGCGCTGTTAAAAACTTCCTTTCGTCGCTCTACTTCATTTTTTTTTAACCAAAGTTTCAAAGTTCTTATTTTTGAAGGGCTCACGAAAAGTGAGGCGAGAGAAGGCCTGGGCTGTGAATCAGAACTTACCACTTCCCGCTTCAGGCTAGAAAGTGCTTAGAAAAATAATAATATGACTACAATCAACATCATCATCTTTATTAGTAATATAAAAACTTAAATTTTAACTGTAGTGAAGAGTCTAAAAACTTGATTGTTGATAATAAACGTTCTAATTATATATCAAATGTTAGTTTATGTGGCATAAAAATATTGTTCTTAATGAAAATAGGACTGATGATTATTATTGTCTTTGTAATAAACCAAAATATTAAGTTAAATAGGTTTTTATTTTGTTAGTCTCAGAAGAGTAATTTGAGATTCTTTTTGTAATTTTATAAAATAGTAACATTTTTCTCTTTTAAACTTTTTTCATATTTTGAATAATAATCTAAAAACGTTTCAACTCACTGTGTCAACTTACCTTGGCACTAGGTTGAAACATTGGGAGTAGGTTTAGTTTTTACGAAATATTTCACAAAAAGGGTATTATTATTATACTTACTAATTGCAGTAAGTCCAATAGGTTATAGAATTAGCTATTTAAAAATATAAGTTTCCCATATGTGAGACTATATTTAGCTGAGATATAGCCAGTAATGTTAAAATTTTGTCAACCTACCTCGGTCTCCCTGCCCTACTGGATCCTACCCTCGAATATGTTCTTTCTATGACACAAATTTTTGCTGGTAAGCTCGCCTTTGTACATGTACTGTCTGTATCACCTTGTACTGTGTTTTGTTTTTGTGTAAAATAAAGAATTAAGAAAGAAAAAAAATCAGTGTATCGCCCGCATAAGTTATTAACATGAGCTAAAGAAACAACTTGCTACCAGTACTTGTTACTAAGAGCTGGCTTCACTTCACGAACTTACGTCTATTGACTTAAACATGAGCTTAAAGCCAATATGTTATTACTTGGACTTTTGAACACGTCAACACTTGGTTGTCCAGGCGGAGTTCTAAGATAGTTTAAATCCTTACTTATATTACAAATGCGTATGCGTGTTGGTTTCACCTTCACAAAACTGCTCGACCGAACATCATGATATTTCGCATGCACGTAATCAAAGATATGCTTGCCAGGACTGCAGCATTTTTTTAAAGATTTACCTTGACCCTGGAACACAAAGAGTAACTGCAAAAAACACAGGTGAGTGTTTTGTTTTTTAGGCTATAGTTTCCCACTGTTGGCCAAAGGCCTCCCTCAACTTCTTCCAGGTATTTTTTCTCTCGGACCACGTCGAACCAGGCCTTGCGGTAGGCGTCTAGGTCATCTCGCCACCAGGCCCTTTCCCAGGTCGACCTTGGCGGCGTCGTCCATCTTCAGGTACCCATTCTGTGGAAACTCTTGCCCAACGGTCAGTGTGCATGGGGCTGATGTGACCCACCTAATCCCATTTTAGAGTTTTAGTCAGTAAAATTCTGCTGTCACTCCCTTTCATTTCACCCACAGTACGGGAGGCAGATGATTTCCCACCAAAAAAATACTGTCCTTTCATCAAAATAAAAAGTATTGCTACGAGTATATAGAAATCTACACTAATGCGAGCAAAACCACAGGCAAATGCATGTATAGTTTAAGTGTCCACCTACGTAGACCTAATAACAAAAAACTTAACTCCATATTAATTTCCATAATTCGAAACCGATTATTGTAAATCAAAATTGATTGTCTATTGTAATGCTAAATTAAATATTATAAGTGTCTATTCATATAGCTTGTATTCATTTCAAATTAGAAAGTTGGTTATAGATACATAAAATAATCTTAATTCTAAAATTAGATCATACACACGGCTCTACAAACCCCAGGTGTACCTGTCTCCCTATCAGGGTTGCAGGATTGTACGAAAGAGTTAAGGTCACAGCTTATTAGCTTATTAGAGCCGCCAGGTCTATTATTAATATGCATAAATTCGGGGACCAAGCGACGTCCACTCGTTGACTGCGCGGGGTTCACTGGTTGACAGCGCGACGTTTATTTGTGATAAAGCGGCGTCCACCCACGTCGACGACAAGGCAGTGCGGGGTGGGTGCCGGGTGGCTTTAATGAGCTGTGACCTTAAAGATGCATTGCGCACACTTGGGCCACATACGGCCAATCTGAGCGCGTCGGTCTCCATACATTTTATATGGCAAATAGACTTGTAGAGCTACGTTAGATCCACGCCACGCGACGTCGTTCTACGTACAAATCACGGTCTAATGTAGTTCTCGCGACCCGAGTCGTCAACAGCGCATATTGTTCTACACGCATCTTAAAAAGTTATCAGCTACGGTAATATTTCAAAGAGATAACGGTATCTCTTTCGAATATTACCGTAGCTGACAACAGGACCACGGGCCCTGAAAGACTACAGGTGGGTTTTAGTCTGTAATAGTCTGATACTCCCTCTCGCTCCACCCCAGATCGGGAGGAGTAATTCGATGATTTCCTGAAAAAATAAGACTACTTGACACACCCTAAAAAAATTGTAAAATACCTTGAGGATTTTCATTGGCTCTCTCCTCTCTTTTTTAGCCCGATTCGTCGAAGGCGCGCCGCGTAGCGTTCCACGCGCGCCTCAAAGATATATCAGAAAATCCGTTTAATCAGTAAAAGTATGACACTACCGCTCCTTCCTAGAGCGGGAGAAGTCATTAGATAATTTGCCACCTTAAAAAATTGTGTTTTTTTTCTGCAAGATTTAACATTAAAAAAATATTTAAATGATTTACTTTGCCCGATGCCAGTCGTTAATTGAGTATTGCGTCACGTCAAGGGCCGGTGCCACTAAAATACTCCTTGGTAAGCGACGTAGACCATACTCAAGGTTGATGTGGGTCTTCCTTTTCGTTTCCCGACTATTGATTTATGTAAAGAAGGTATAATCTATAAATATTATCCTTACGGTCAGACAATCAGTCATCCTGCTTCAATTTCTTAACACACTTTTTTACATTTTTAATACTTTTTTATATAAAAAAAAACACTTAAAAATATAAAAATAGTAGCCAACCGGCATCCTGATAAGTTTGGGCCAAAGTTATAACCCAGAGCCAAAATAACGTGACATTACGGTATTGTAACGAAGAAACGGGGTAGGTTTTCAGTAAGAGTCTGACACTATCTCCCGCCCCACCCAAGGGTAGGATTTGTCATTTGATGACTTTACCTACCATAAAAAAACTGTATTGTAAACAGAGAATAAATAACTTTGAATTGTATTGAATAAAAAATCGTAATTCTTAAGCAAATAACCTGAACTTTCGTGATTCACCTGCACAAAAAAATTATTCAACCTTCAGAAAAGAAGAACGTGAACCACTTGAAGAAGTCCAAAAAAACAGAGACTTGTGAAAAACACATCACAAAAACTGTTCGCTTAAGTCATTGACTCAGTAACGTGAATTCCAACGCTAATTCAAATAGGAATCCTATTGTGTTAGACACACAAAGCCACGCTAAACGTGGAAAATTCACATTAGAAACGTCATAATTCAATTAGCAACAAGTAGCTGAATTTTAAATTCTTGAGCCAAACTTGAGAAATCGGTACTTTTATGAGACTTCGCTATTTTCGTAATTCTTGACGCGGAATTTCTCTTGTTCATTCTGCAAAATATTAAAAAAAAAAAGAAATCCAAATCAGAGCCATAGGTCACTGAAAAAGTTTTAGGGGATTAGTAAATTTTTTTTAGAGAGTGATTGTAGATTGATTCTGTTTCTTTTTTTTTTGGTTCGGTTGGAAAGAACTAGTTTCAACTGAAGTTTCGGGTACGGCCAAAAAGAAGCTCAATAGTATATTACTACCGTAACTAACGTCTGTCACTCGATGTTTTCATTTATTTAGTATTTTATTAAAGTTATTACTATATAATTAAGCATAACTATATCGATTTTAATATCGAAATATTATTTTTATAGTCGGTTACCACGTCAGTTTCGGTTTCGATTACTGCCGAAACTGGAACAGGAGCCGAACATTCTGTTACGGTTTCGATTTCAGCCGTAAGACGAAGTTCTTTTAGTTTTTTTTTTTTAACAAAGTGCATTCACAAATTTGTAAACTCACATACACAGGACTCCCAGATAATTATAGACCATACAAATATTATTTTGTTTTGTGCGAGATTGGTTGATTGGTAGAGAATGCCTTGTTGCATTAAGTCCGCCTATGTACCACTATTGTACATGAAGTTTAAAGAAATAAATAAATAATGATCAAAGAAAGCGAATCAGTCTGACTAAAGCAATGATTCGTACATCTGTGATTCGATCTCATTGACAAGCGTATAAGCAAACTCCTATTGGTAACACACATCACATCAGCAACGCAAACAGGATCGTGGTTAAATTCGATTGTAATACGGGCTTTAATCACAAACGGATATTTGACAACACGCCGGCACTGCCGTCGTACGCGCCGCAGCCGCCAGCGAACGCTGCCGTGCGGGAGAGCAGTTCGATCGTGGCAACCAAGCTATTATTCAGACCCACTCAAATCAACTGTCACTGATTGACGATACTAGGATTAATTTACATGGTAAACGGCTTCTCATAAATCTCACATGAGATACAGAGCGAATAACATAGTTACCTAACTGGGTAAATTATGAAACCATTTTGTAGGCTGTAAATTACTGAGACCCTATGTTTATTGATTACGTTTCCATAGCTGAACCACTGAGCTGATATTGATGAAATCTGGTTTAGAATTAGCTTGATCATTGGGAAAATACAATAGTAAGTAATTTCAAATAAAGAAGCAACCCCTTTAATTTTATTTTACCTATTTTTTTTATTTAATTTTTTTTTTGGTAGGTAAAATCATCCAATGACAAATCCCGCCCTTGGACTGAGCGGGAAATAGTGTCAGACTCTTACTGACTAAAAACCTACCCTGTTCCTTCCCTGCCTTAGATCCGGGGCCCTGGTATACATTTTCATACCTTCCCAAAGCCCCAGACTAGGCCTCATTTTACCTACTAGTGGATTACGGATTTTTACATTCGAAGTTCGTCTCGAAAAGCTCCGTAACCCACTCGCACGCACTAAGTCGTTAAAAAAAGGTTTCTATTTTATTAATATAAGTCACAAAGATCTGTTTGTCTAACAGTTACAAAAGAATTCTTGTTAGTGACGACTCACCTACTTTTAAGTGAAGAATGTGGATACAGATGTTATGTTACCCACTATTGTTGAGCAAACGTTGAGCTAGGCCTTGAGTATTTATCTTGCACAGTTTAACAAATCTACTATTTTTACTACAACAAATAATATATTCTAGTGTGTTACTCTCAAGTAACTTCATGATACAGTGTTTTTGAGCTACAGGATTTTTTCAAAGAGTTATCGTCAAATAGCAACTAAAAGAACACTGGTTTTTTTTTATAGGAAATCTTTCAATGATTTCTTTCGCTCTAAAACCCATTCCTATGTTCCTTCTTTGGTCCCAGGACCCCGGTGTTTCCTTTCGGGTAACCCATGGAAACGTACACAGGTGGGTTTTAGTCATTAAAATTCTGTCATTCCCTCTCACTTCACGCAGAGCGGCATAGAATTCGCACAAAACAGAAAGTGCTTTTGTTTTAAATAATGTTATCTCAATCGTTATTAAAATATCTTCAAACGCCTAATGAAGACACAAGCAGACCGTCTTTTAATTTAAGAGCGACGCCGCGGTATTATGCTAATAGCTAATAAATTACCTTTAAGTGTACAAATCAATAAACTATGTCTGCCATCCAATAATTATATGCGAACCGACTTGAAACATTCCTTTTTCGGAAATTCCAATTATATGGGCAGCTTTGAACGTGGATTTCACTACTTTCCATGAGTTTGGTTTACGATCGCGGCTGATATATGGTTTCCTAGATACCATACTGTTTCCCATACCAATGTTAACTGCCTCTCGGTAAAGTTTCATTGTCAACTCAAATATTTATTGTAATTTATTCTGACACTCGACAAAGTTTCTTGAGTTTGCATTATGTTCTTACAATAGGTATGTACACACACATAACTCGTGGTTGCTATTTCAGAATTTGCATAACACTAAATAATAGTGAGGTTTAGCCTGTTCGACGATATTACTGACGCCAGTCGCACTTTCCTTTGCATACATTTTTTTGTGGTGTTAGTTTAGCAACTTGCTGAGTACGAGGTGTTTTTACATTATCGCGATCGAAACGCTTACTGCGTTCTGATTGGTTATGAGCGTGAAGCGGGCTACTTGCAGTGTTGGACAATATGTAATCTAACTACTGATTAATAACTACGACTACATATTGTAGTTAGTAATCAAAACTACAAACTGCTTTAAATAATCGTAAAAAGTAGTTAAACATTTTGATTACTAACTACAAATTGTAGTTGCAATCATAATTACGAGAATACTTCTTATAACTACACATTTAAAGGCCGATTTTTTGATTACTTGTCAATCAAAACCATAATAATATTATGTAATATAATAAGGACATAATTAATCATCTACGACTTTAAGTCCTGTATTCAATTATTATTCGAGAAAGTAAACATACATGATTTTTTATATATTCAGATTTCGTTTTTTTTTTTAAATTAAATTCTAGAGCTAGATTCAGTTGTAATAAATCAATAATTTCATCACTTTTCATGTTTATTTAATTTCGAAATATAATTTCTTAGTACTCAAAAATCAGTAATTATGACTACTAGATTATAACAATCAAATTAAACAACTACTTCGTGTAGATTGATTACTGTAGTTAAGTTACATGTAATTATAACTTCCTGTAATCCAACTACATAAAGTTAACTACTTTCAATAGTAATTTGTAATCTGAATAGAGAATAGTAGTTAACTGCGCCCAACACTGGCTACTTGGAACACCGAACGTCATAAACGTATCGATCGAGTTGACGTAAAATAAACTCGCACAAGGAACTATCAGAGTTCCTTGTGCGAGTATGTTTCATCTTAACTCACAGAGCCTCATTATAATAGTTGAAAAGAAAATTCTTCACAATATATTCCATACCATTATAAAAATACGAGTATTTTTGTATCATTTCAAAAAGCGCTACAGACAGCTGTTTCCGTCGAATCGGAAAGAGTTGAACAGGAGGAACATTTTCAATTTTAAAACAACTTCGAGAGCCGTCCCTGAGATAATAGAATTTCACATCTTTACTTGTTGATAACTGCGAGTTCTATCTTTTCTACGATGAACATTTTAGAGAAGTTACAACTTTATTCCCGCAACGTAGGTGAACTTTAGCCTTTTAATTTCATCTAGGATTAAGAAAGACCATGAAAATTTGTTAAATTAATATTGATTCTATGCAGAAAATTCACTATGTTTGACCTCCTTGAGATAATTTTCACGCAGACACAATTAAAGTTTTCTTTTACAGCGCGTTAACGAAAAGCCACGAAACCACTCTATCTAGCGTAGTCACTGAGTACTTTGTATGACCTCCGCTCGGGATCAGGAGCTGGCTGCTTCCCAGCAGCAGAACCAGCAGCAACTGCAGCGGTTCCAGGAGCGGATCCAGCGGCAGCTCTCCGTCCTGGAAGGCGTAGTTTTGCGTCCCCCGCTCGCGGCCTCTGGACCGAAGAGGGCGGTGACGTACGCCGCCGCAGCTGCGGCCACGGCTGCTGCGCCCAAGGCGGGCCCATCTGGGCAAGCCGGGCGCGGGGCCATGGCGGCTAAGCAGCAGCAACGGCGGCAGGGAGGGGCTGTCCCTCCCCCGAAGGGCAAGGCGGCGGCTGTTCCCACCGCTAAACCGGCAAGACATCCTGCCGGGGCGGTTACCAGGCCGCCTCAACCGCCCGAAGAACCTTCGGCTGGCGCCGAGTGGACGGTGGTCGGCGCCAAGAAGAAGGCGGGCAAGGCGGCCAGGGCGGCCAGAAAGCGCGTGAGGCGGCTGGAGCGCAAGAAACGCGCCATGGCGGCTAGACTTCGCGCCCCTAAATCCGAGGCTGTAGTGATTACGCTACAGCCTGAAGCGGAGAAAAGGGGCGTGACGTACAAGTCCGTCATGGACAAGGCGAGGCGGGCGGTGCTGCCCCATCTCAAGGAGCTCGGAGCCTCTGAGGGCTTCCGCATGCGGTGCACCGTGACCGGTGCCCAAATGCTGGAGATCCCTGGCGCGTCCAGTGGCCCAGCGGCAGACGCCCTGGCCAAGAGGCTCAGGGAGTCCCTGGACGCGGAGGAGGCCCGAGTGTCCAGGCCCACGAAGTGCATCGACATGCGCATCATGGGCTTGGACGACTCCGTTGGGGTCGACGAGGTGGTGGCCGCCATTGTTGGTGCGGGAGGGTGCACAGCCGACCAGGTTCGGGCGGGCACCATCCGCACTGATGGCACAGGCATGCGAGCCGTGACGGTCAGCTGCCCCGTGTCGGCGGCCAAAACCATCACTGGGGAGGGCCGAAGGCTTCTGGTGGGCTGGGTCTCCGCCCAGGTGAGACTGTTGGAGCCCAGACCTCTGCGGTGCTACCGCTGCCGCGTGGGACACCACGCGGGGGCCTTTTGCGCCGCGGAGGTGGATCGCAGCGACCGTTGCTTCCGATGTGGTCAGCCTGGTCACAAAGCCGCCGAGTGCCGTGAGTCGCCGCACTGTTACGCATGTGCGGCGGCAGGCAAAAAGGCGGACCACCAGGCTGGTTGCAGGTCCTGCGACCCTCCAACGAAGGGAGAAGCACAGGGTTCGGCCCATCCCCGGTGACGTCCTCACCGCCGCAGCCGCGTCCGTAGCCGCCGCCGCTATCGCCGCCACAGCCGCCGCGGCAGGACCCTCACAGAGGGCTCAGGAGGAGATCGTAATGGAATGTCAATAACAGCTCCATTACGTCTCCTCCAGGCGAACATCAACCACTGCGCCCCCGCTCAGGATCTGTTGCTCCAGAGCATGGCGCAGTGGTCGATTAATGTCGCCGTAGTCTCCGAGCCGTATTTTGTCCTGCCCAGTGCAGACTGGGTTTCGGACCTAGACGGCTCGGTGTCCCTAATTAGGTCGACCGCCGCCGGTACCCCGCCCCTCGAGCGCGTCACGAGGGAACGAGGTTGCGTGGCAGCACGGTTCGGGGACATTGCAGTGGTAGGCGTCTACCTGTCCCCGAGCAGATCTCTCGGCGATTTCCACATCTCCCTTATGGAGCTGAAAAACGTCGTCGTTGGGTTTAGGGACCTCCCCGTGGTCGTTTGCGGGGACTTCAATGCCTGGAACGAGGCTTGGGGTTCCCGCTACACGAACGGGCGGGGTCGGTCGGTAGAGGCCTGGGCTGAGGAGTCCGGCCTGGCCCTCCTAAACCGGGGCTCTGTTTCCACGTGTGTGCGGATGCGGGGCGAATCAGTGGTGGACCTGTCGTTCGCCAGCCCCGATCTGGCACCGCGTGTCGTCGACTGGCGTGTTATGGAGGGGGTGGAGACGTTCTCAGACCACCGGTACATCCGGTTTGACGTCTCCGCCCAAACCTCGACCGCGCCGGTACAGCAGAGCCCTTGTGGTCCGCGATGGGCGCTGAGGCAGATGGACCGGGAGCTCCTCCTGGAAGCCGCGACGGTACAGGCCTGGGTGCAAGCACCGGACAGGCCTGTCGACATTGACGTCGAGGCAGAGTGGTTCCGGGAGGGCATGTCGCAAATCTGCGACGCGTCAATGCCCCGAGTCCGTCCAGGACGTGCCAAGCGCCAGGTGTACTGGTGGTCGCCGGAGATTGCGGCATTGCGCAATGCGTGCAACCACGCGCGACGCCGGTACGCCAGGTACTGCAAGCGCCGCAACCGCCCGCCGGATGCGGAGGCTGTTGAGGCGGAGCTGTACGAGGGTTACAGGGTAGCGAAGCGCACCCTCCGAGCGGAGATTAAGCGGTCCAAAATGGAGGCCCGCAACGTCTGGCTGGGGTCTCTGAATGCAGACCCGTGGGGACGCCCCATACAAGATGGTACGGGAGAAACTCCGTCCATGGGCTCCCCACTGACTCAGAGTCTCCGGCCCGAGCTCGTGGAGGGTGTGGTCAGCACTCTGTTCCCTACGCGGGGGGTACACTCCCCCCCGTCTATGGCTCCGCCAACACCGGCAGTACCTGACGCGGACCACGACGACGACGACGATGTTCCAGAGGTGACCGAGGTAGAGATGAGAGTGGCGGTACGAAGGCTGAGTGCCAAGAATACCGCCCCAGGACCTGACGGCCTGCCTGGGAGGGCCTGGGTCTTGGCTATGGAGGCTCTCGGGCCTCGATTGAGGGGGCTCTTTAGCGCATGTCTGGAGAGGGGCCAGTTCCCACTTCGCTGGAAGACGGGGAAACTGGTCCTCATAGCGAAGCCTGGGCGCCCTGCGGACTCTCCGTCCGCGTACCGGCCCATTGTGCTGCTCGACGAGGTGGGCAAGCTCTTTGAAAGAGTCATTGCAAACCGCCTCGTCGCGCGCCTTGCAAGGGTGGGGCCGGACCTGTCGGACGGACAGTTCGGTTTTCGCAGGATGCGCTCCACGGTGGACGCCATCATGCGCGTGCGAGCCCTCACGACGGGGGATGCGGTGTCCCAGGGCAGGTGTGTCGTGGCAGTGTCCTTGGACACTGCCACGACACACCTGCCCTGGGACAATGTGCAATGCCTGGAACGAGGCTTGGGGTTCCCGCTACACGAACGGGCGGGGTCGGTCGGTAGAGGCCTGGGCTGAGGAGTCCGGCCTGGCCCTCCTAAACCGGGGCTCTGTTTCCACGTGTGTGCGGATGCGGGGCGAATCAGTGGTGGACCTGTCGTTCGCCAGCCCCGATCTGGCACCGCGTGTCGTCGACTGGCGTGTTATGGAGGGGGTGGAGACGTTCTCAGACCACCGGTACATCCGGTTTGACGTCTCCGCCCAAACCTCGACCGCGCCGGTACAGCAGAGCCCTTGTGGTCCGCGATGGGCGCTGAGGCAGATGGACCGGGAGCTCCTCCTGGAAGCCGCGACGGTACAGGCCTGGGTGCAAGCACCGGACAGGCCTGTCGACATTGACGTCGAGGCAGAGTGGTTCCGGGAGGGCATGTCGCAAATCTGCGACGCGTCAATGCCCCGAGTCCGTCCAGGACGTGCCAAGCGCCAGGTGTACTGGTGGTCGCCGGAGATTGCGGCATTGCGCAATGCGTGCAACCACGCGCGACGCCGGTACGCCAGGTACTGCAAGCGCCGCAACCGCCCGCCGGATGCGGAGGCTGTTGAGGCGGAGCTGTACGAGGGTTACAGGGTAGCGAAGCGCACCCTCCGAGCGGAGATTAAGCGGTCCAAAATGGAGGCCCGCAACGTCTGGCTGGGGTCTCTGAATGCAGACCCGTGGGGACGCCCATACAAGATGGTACGGGAGAAACTCCGTCCATGGGCTCCCCCACTGACTCAGAGTCTCCGGCCCGAGCTCGTGGAGGGTGTGGTCAGCACTCTGTTCCCTACGCGGGGGGTACACTCCCCCCCGTCTATGGCTCCGCCAACACCGGCAGTACCTGACGCGGACCACGACGACGACGACGATGTTCCAGAGGTGACCGAGGTAGAGATGAGAGTGGCGGTACGAAGGCTGAGTGCCAAGAATACCGCCCCAGGACCTGACGGCCTGCCTGGGAGGGCCTGGGTCCTGGCTATGGAGGCTCTCGGGCCTCGATTGAGGGGGCTCTTTAGCGCATGTCTGGAGAGGGGCCAGTTCCCACTTCGCTGGAAGACGGGGAAACTGGTCCTCATAGCGAAGCCTGGGCGCCCTGCGGACTCTCCGTCCGCGTACCGGCCCATTGTGCTGCTCGACGAGGTGGGCAAGCTCTTTGAAAGAGTCATTGCAAACCGCCTCGTCGCGCGCCTTGCAAGGGTGGGGCCGGACCTATCGGACGGACAGTTCGGTTTTCGCAGGATGCGCTCCACGGTGGACGCCATCATGCGCGTGCGAGCCCTCACGACGGGGGATGCGGTGTCCCAGGGCAGGTGTGTCGTGGCAGTGTCCTTGGACATTGCCAACGCCTTCAACTCCCTGCCCTGGAGTTGCATTGGAACGGCACTCCGGTACCACCGGGTGCCCGACTACCTCTGTCGTGTGATCGAGGCCTACCTATCGGAGAGGTATATCATCTACCCCGGTCACCAGGGAGAGTGGAAACGTCGAGAGATGTCGTGCGGTGTTCCGCAGGGATCGGTACTAGGACCACCCTTGTGGAACATCGGGTACGACTACGTGCTGCGCGGCGACTTCCCCGACGGGGTCAGCGTGGTCTGCTACGCGGACGACACGTTGGTCCTAGCGCGGGGAGAGTCGTACCGGACGGCGGTCGAATTAGCGACACGCGGGGTTGCGATGGTCGTTGACAGGATCCAGCAGTTGGGACTCGAGGTGGCTCTGCACAAGTCCGAGGCCATGTGCTTCCACGGCCCTCGGGGTGCGCCACCACCGCGTTCCCAGCTAACGGTAGGAGGGGTTCACATCAGCGTCGGGTCGACGATGAAGTACCTGGGACTCGTCCTCGACAGCTGGTGGAACTTCAAGGAGCACTTCCGACGTCTGGCTCCCAAACTGAATCGGACTGGGGCTGCTCTCGGGCGGCTCCTGCCCAACCTCAGGGGACCAGACGCCTCCTGCCGGAAGCTCTACGCGGGAATCGTTCGGTCCATGGCTCTCTACGGGGCTCCGGTGTGGGCACCGACGTTGCAACAGCAACCGAGGACCCAGCTGAATGCGTGCCAGAGGGTCATGGCAATACGCATGGTGCGAGGGTACCGAACGATCTCCCGCGAGGCGGCGACCCTCCTTGCTGGCCAACCGCCGTGGGATCTGGAGGCAACAGTCCTTGCACACATGCACGACAAGCGCATGGAGATGCAACGCCGGGGCGAAATTCCGCTGCCACGACAAGTCGAGGCATGGCGGACAGAGCTCCGGCGGGATCTCATGGCGAAATGGCGTCAACGACTATCGCAACCTCGTTCGGGGCGCGCCACAATTGGGGCGATAAGGCCCATCCTTGGGGCGTGGCTGGAAAGACCTCACGGCGTTCTCAACTTCCGCACGACGCAGGTGCTTACCGAACACGGAAAGTTCGCTAAGTACCTGTTCCGGATTCGTGCGGAGGATTCGCCCGGGTGTCGCCACTGTGCGGAACATCCGGAGGACACGGTGGAGCACACTGTAGAGGTGTGCCCCGCCTGGGCGGAGCATCGCCGTGTCCTCGTGGGGGCGATCGGCGGCAGCGATCTCTCTCGCCGGGCCTTGGTTCAGGCCATGGTCCGTAGTGAGGAGGGATGGCAGGCGGTCGCCTCCTTCTGCGAAGCAGTAATGCTAGCAAAGGAGGAGGCCGACCGCATCAGGCAGAGGCAACGGGGCGCTCGCCCCAGCCGCCGCCGGGATTCCGATCCCGATTTCCGGCCACCGTAGGCGCGGGCTTGCGGACGGCGTGCAATGGGTAGCACGCTGTCCGATCGTCCGGTAACCGACCGGACCGAGCCCAAGTCGTCGACGGCGCGTTCTGTTCCCGCGCGCCTCAAGGAGCTGTCAGCACACCGAAGAGGCCCAGCCTGCTAACTGCAGGCAGGCAGGGTCGAAGCCTACTGGGGTCATGGGTTAGTTCCGAAAGGAATGCTCGACCCCGGCACGATAGGCTACGAAGGAACGGGGTAGGTTTTTAGTCAGTAAGAGTCTGACACTACTTCCCGCTCCGCCCAAGGGCGGGATTTGTCATTGGATGATTTTACCTACCATAAAAAAAAAAAAAAAAAAAAAAACCTCCGCTCGGGATTATGTCGACTTCGCAGCCCCAAAACAGCGGTTTTATTTCTTAAAAAAAAAACAATAACTATTCAAGATGTTGGTTTTTGCGAAGCGCTTTAAAAAAAAATAAAAGATTATTAATCTTTTATTTTTTTTGTACGTTTGAAATCGTAAATTAGGGTCAGATTCGCGATTGTTTTTTTTATCGAGGCAACTAATTTATATCATGTTTTTATTTTTGCCAAGCCCTTGGTTATATTGACCATTTTTAATAAAAATAAATTTTCATGGTATTTTCTTCTATATTTGTGGATTTCCAGAGGTTTTAAAAAAATCACAATGAGTTGAACCTGGCCTTAATCATCAGTCTACTTTGATGATATTATATAGGTACTAATCTCTGTATTAGTTAGCAAACTATAACAGAATATAAAGTGCCTGTCTATCGAAATGGAACGAACAAAACTGCAATTTTTTTTTAAATTCTTCTAGGTCTGCTTGAAAGTCGAATATTATGACAAGAGACCTCTCAGGATAGAAAAGTAGGATAGCTATGTAATATTTCAATACATGGTCTACCCTTGTGCCAAATTTCATAAAAATCTGTTCAATCGTTTGAACGTGAAAGAGACACAAACGTATATAAGTACAAACTATGCCTTTATAATATTAGAATATAATTTACATTCCTACCAATCTAGTCCACTTTACATCTTCGTTATGAATGAACGCGTGGTAGGCACAACGATTCAAGTATATCAACCGCCTACGATTCACGAGTCACTACTTTCGTGGGAGGTTATTGTTCCAGCATCAATATCAAGTCCATAGACATGGAAACGTAAACGCGTGCGTTACGCAGACCTCGATTAAGGTCAAGACTTTTCTTCTCGGTTTGTTGTGAATAATAATATAGTCGTGGTGTTTTTATTTGTTTAAGTAACACTATGTTGCGAAATCGTTGTAGATAGTAAAGTAAAATGAAAACGATTTGAGTCTCTGAGTGATGATATGAGTGTCTACAACCTAAAAGATGTTTAAGTTACTCGTAGAAGTGAATAGGTTAATTCTAGATAGGTGTGCTCCACCGTCCACCACATCGTGGCTTACCATCAGATGAGATAGAGGTCAAGCGCGAGCCTATCAATAATAATAATAATAAAAAACTAGATTAGAGGACATTGCCCCGCTGACTTCCAGACTCTGTGCTGTCACTGAGAAATGTCTCCGGTGATATTAGCCGCCAATAATAACTTACAGTTACAAATCCCTCGCTTGACTCGAAAAGTGAATGAACCAAACTAGAAAAATAACGGACTTCAGAAACCTACTAACGACCGGAACTTCCGGCTCACACCTCCAACATCAACAAAACGTCTTCTTTTCCGATTAGAACCTGTTCATATACTTCTCTGCCTCTGTCTCATTACGATTATGATTAACTGCAACCTTTAGAAAAGCGTGCGCATGCGCATTATTTAGTCATAACCTGTCGCTCTTGGAACGCGTCGTAAACTTTAATACCGTATTTATAATTTGTTAAGATAGGTAGATCTTTAATAGGGCTCATGAAGTCATGATGGCTCCCCAATAGGTTCTTCGTGCAATAATACGGTACGTAAAATAAATGAAACATTCACGGCCGGTGTTTGAATTGCGAGACAGTACGGTCAAAATAATGTGTCCACTCTGAAGTTGGCGTTCCGAACTATTGCGCATACTCGAAAAAATACGCAATTCACATATGCCTCGCAATAAGATTCTTAAAAAGAATTACTGCGCAGGCAATCCTTCGAAGTTCGAAGCGGTCAATTTTATTTCGCCCGTAATGTAAGTAAGAATATGTCGGTTTTTTTGGCGGGATTTCTTCGAGTGAAGTTCAGTGGCTGTTGTAATTATTCACTGAATAGACTCCTGAATATTGTGTTATAAAATAGGTCTAGTTTTGTATCTCAAATGTCCACACATCTGGACAATTATGTGAAATCATTGAAACAGGCGCGATTCGGAAAATAGAGCTGAGAATTTTACTGTAGCATTGACTACCTCAGCGAAGCTTACCGTGAAGTCTTCTTACAGTTACATTAGCAGCCAAAAACTGCAAAAACATAATAATATTATTACCTACATTCGAATGGAAACAAAAGTTCTAACTACATAATGACTATAAAAACTGAATGCCTACTGTCTAACCTTGACACTGGCTCAATGCACAAACCGTGCGAAACCTAAAAAAAAGAACGTGTCACATAAAAAATGTTGACAGGTTTTCAGGCCAACAGAGCTTGACTAATAATAACTAAGTCTATCCAAAGAGTATCGTGTTGCCCAATAAGTGGACTATAGAGGGCCGTCGCTCCATGTAAACACATAGGCATTTAGCCGCATCCGGTTAGACTGTGCAAGTCGACCCCAAACTAGTTGGAAAAAGGCTAGGGAGATGATGTGAAATTGACTTCAAATTCTTAATTATTTGTCATCTTAAAAACCGTACCAATTCAACTTAAAATCATAAGCAGGATGTTTTAGTTATTTAAATCAACTTCTACCTTGAACAAAGGGTTTATATACAAAATATTTACATTTTGAAAGGGCAGAAATATTCACCCACGCACCTACCAGCTACCCGCCTAACTACGTCATTCGGGAAACTCTACCAATACCAGAAATCTATTAGGTATTTATTCCTATTTATGAGAAACAAGCTGCTACAGTTCTGAGTTTTTCTTTAGCCAAAGAATCAGCAATGCTATCTAAGCTGCCACGATCTGGGCTTTTCTTATGCCAACGAATCAGTATTGCTATTCAAGCTGGCAGCGTTCTGGGCACTTTTCCCATAGACAGCGACAATATGTGTGATTTTTTTGAGGTCCGATGTATTCTTTTTATACTATTAAGGTATTTATTACCTCAGTTCTTTATAAGTATATTGTAACTAGTTAAGTATTTTATGAGGACATAAATAGAGATATTTCAATTTTATTTATAAATTCTTTCTTTCTTTTCCTTTTAAATGAACATTCATTTCTTACAATATCAGATGCATAACTTTTCCTTTTGATTGCGCCGCAGACGAGTAGAAAACTTCATTTCCCGATACAAAACGACACACTTTCCCTAGAGAAGACATCGCTATATATACATAGATATATATGTCCTTTTTTTGTAACACTAGACGACACCTAAATGTAAATAATGCCTAAGTATTTTTGTTCAGAGCGTACCTTTTTTGGAATTAGGATAGAAATACACACATAAAAAAAGTTTGAAATCACTAGTAAAAGATGGAATATTTTTAAAATTTTACTTTGTAAAGGAATGTTGCTTACGTAACATCTTATTACAAAAAAGATACACATTTTGAAATAAAAAAATTAAATTATTTTTTATTAACAAAAATTGAATATGAAAGTCCTAATGCAATTTCGACCATTAAATAATTGAAAGAAAAAGAGGTTTAACTAAATATTGTCAACATATATTAAGAAATTGTTTTTATTTAGTACAAGATAATTCCTCCCCTGGCTCGAACACATGCGGCAATCCTTCTTGGCATGCTGAGAATTAAGTTATCCAGCATTTCTTGCGGTAACCTGTCCCATTCTTGAATAACAGCTTCCCTGATCTCTGGCACTGTCCGGGGAGGTGGCTGACGGTTCCAAACAGCTCGCTTGACAGCATCCCACGCGTGCTCTATCGGGTTTAGGTCAGGCGAGCCGGCAGGCCAGTCTAACCTGGTAATGTCGTATTCACGCAGAGCAGCGTTGATTCGTTGAGCTCGATGTGCGGGTGCATTATCGTCAACCATTACGAATCGAAGGCTATGGTTTATTCTAAATGACCTGATAATTCCATTAATAGCAATAGTTTGGTACAAAGCTGCAGCCACGATACGGGATCAACGGCGTTCTAGCACCAATCAGTATACCGCCCCAAAAGGATACCGATTTCCCATCTTGTTGAACGGGTCCGGTGGCAGTTCTTTGTCTTTCAGCGTCCCCACGTCTTCTCCAGACACGAAGACGTCAGTTATCTGGATGAGTGCTAATTCTGGACTCGTCAACCAAGAGACAATTCCGCCAAATGTTTTCTTCGCCGTTTTCTTCATTTAGCGGAGTCTAGCCCACTGCAATCTGCGTCGCTGTCGTAGGTGTGAGTTCAGGGGTGCTCGCCAGGATCTCCTCGCTCGTAATCCAACCTGATGTAAGCAATTCGTGTGTGAGTGCTAATTTCTAGTCCAGTAGCAGTCCGCAACTCAGCTTTTATTTTAAAGGCATTGATTCTCTCGAGATCTCGGGCAGTCAGTAATCTGATGTAACGCTTCTGAGCAGCAGTAAAAACAGTTGGCCGACCACTGCGAGGTCGATCAGCAATGTTATCCACGCCGCGATACCTCCGTAACGTGTTCACGACACAGGATTGGGATATGCGTGCTATTTCTCTCGTTGAATGTCCTTCTTCTCGTAAAACTTCTGATAATCCCCTCGGCATCTTTTTGAATGAACTCCTTCTTCGAAAAGTCAGAAAAAACGCTTAAATCATGTTGGTCAGATTTCTAAATGAGTGTAAACAAGGATTTAATCTCTTTTTATGCAGAAAAACAACTGATATTTTAAATTCTTTTGTTATTAAGATTTGATTTTTAAATGAAGAATCTTAGAAAAAAAAAAGAAAAAACGTTTTATTCTAACGTAACAAAACTATTTCGTATTATCAAAGGGATCTCAAACTTTTTTTAATGTGTGTATGTTATATATACCTTTAAGGCTGTTTTAATTTATATACTAATATAATGTAGATAATAATTTACGAGTACATAATGGAAAGGAACTTTTATCTTAAACATATATATAATTTATTCTCCACCGCCTTAGCGTATTCCGTGCTTTCTTCCAGGTAACCTGGAATAAGCTATGTATTATATTACTAGATATAAATAAGTTATGTATTATATTAGTATAATTATCTTAATATAATAATCAGAAAAGTATTTTTCAGCTACACAGTTATAATATACAAACCGCAACATACCCTGACCAATAAGTTTACCAAGCATAGGTAGTGATCGTAGCAAAGTATTGAAAATTACTTCTTGTTTTACCAATTGAGTGAAAATAAGAACAAGCATGATTTTTTAAATTTTATTTTTTATGGTAGGTAAAATCATCAAATGACAAATCCCGCCCTTGGGTGGGGCGGGGAATAGTGTCAGACTCTTACTGACTAAAAACCTACCCTGTTCCATTCATTGCCTTTGTCCCAGGGCCCTTGGTGACATTTTCACATAACCTTTGGCCCCAGTAGGCTTCGGCGCTGCCCCTACAGTTTGCTGACAACTCCTTGGACCGCTCTGTTACCGGACGGACGGACAGCGAGCTACCCATTGCCCGCCGTCCGCGAGCCCGCGCCTACGGTGGCCGGAAATCGGGATCGGAATCCCGGCGGTGGCGGCGGCGTGTGCGCCGTTGCCTGATGCGGTCGGCCTCCTCCTTTGCTAGCATTACTGCTTCGCAAAAGGAGGCGACCGCCTGCCACTCCTCCTCGCTCCGGAGCATGGCTTGAACCAAGCCCCGGATCGCCCCCACGAGGACACGGCGATGCTCTTCCCAAGCGACTTCCCATCTCGACTGTGTGCTCCACCGTGTCCTCCGGGCGGTCCGCTCAGTGGCGACACCCGGGCGTCGTCTCCGCACGAATCTTGTACAGGTACGGCCCAAACTTGCCGTGTTCGGTTAGTACCTGCGCCAAACGGAAGGTGACGACGCCGTGAGGCCGTAAGCATGATAGAAATCCACCAACCCGTACTGGGACCGCGTGGTGAATTAAGGCCCATTTGCTCTCCTAGAGAGGAGGCCTCAGACCTAGCAGTGGGGCATAGCATCAGCCTTATAATGATAAGGCTGATGCTATGCTATGATAGAAATGGGTTTACAGTATTTACTGTAGGTATCTACGCCAGACTACCTAATGTAAAAAAAACCGCAAAACTCGGGATTACAATTTAAGGACCTCTCAAACTTAGTTTGAACTTCGTCATAATCATTACCTAAATAAGGAAAATGAAACTAAAAAACATTTATTATCACACCGAGGCCATAGTAGATTACCTCGTTACATTTCATTATCAGAACACAAATAAATTAAAAGCAAAATTAAAATCATGATGAATATATCAAAACCCCAACAAAATTTAAATTAGATATACTTATACAACATTATTCTTATTATATAGCGAAACCTGAATATAGTTTGTTCAGAACCAGATCGATTCCAATATTTTTACACTATGTTATATTTTTTCCAGAAATATCTAAAAAAGATCACAAGTTGGACACCACCAACACTAAGTACAAAACAGGTCATGGCAGGTCATAGCGGGCATTAGTCGCCAGCGCACAGCTAGGTACGGAAGCAAAACAACCCCTTAGTCGCCCAGGTGGCCTGGTGACCATGTATTTATGTCGCCAACCAGGTACCAAAACTTGCTTATAACTTTGTGATTTTTCACAATACAGTTTTGAAATTTCGTAGATAGATTCTTTAAATACTTTGTGGGTTTCGTATATACTAAAAACGTTGTATACCTATTAAGTTCACTTCATTGTAATGTTATGATATTTATTCATTACTATAGGTACCGAACCCAATTTTAATGCTACTTGATTCTATTTCAAATATGTATTAGATGTAGGCGTTTATTGTGCACACCTACCACAGTGTATTTTAACCCAAAGCATACCCAAAGGCAGACTGGTAAAGAATGTGTAGAAGTGCGCTTGTACTACTAATGTACATCGTGGTCTCAGCTTAGTACCTAGCATAATTGTGCATCAAACACAGGGGAGTAGCTACCGCCGTATCTGCGGTATCAAATATATGGGACCGCCGCCCTACAGGGGCCCCGAAATAGGCAAAAATTCGCAACATATTATCCACAACCGTCTCGTAGGGTAAACCAAGCATTTGTAAAATCACTATTTTTTTTAAATGGGGCCCCTGTGGGCATTTCGATACGGGGCCCCGGTGGGACTAACTACGCCACTGATCAAAGAGCAAGACAATTCACGTACGAGTTCAAAAGTTTTTGAGTTCATTGAAAATCTAGATCCTGGATGCAGCGAAACTGTGAGATTGCATCTGTCTCTCAATAGTTTTACCTCAGCACAATGTCTCTTTATATTTCCTTTGCAGGAACCGCTTCAAGATTCTTTTGTTAACTGTATCAGGCCGTGACTTCTCCGTATTTCTCAAAACTCATTATTTTCTGAATTAGATACTGTACGTATTCTGTGTGATAATTTTCCTGGTTCTGATAGAATTGTCAGCAATTTCTGATTATGTAGACACAGTCAAAGCCATTTTCTTTCGAAATTATTTCAAAACTTGGCTAAAATATATAGATATATTTTTTTAGATTGGAAATCTTTAGACGTCTTTTCCCTCTCTTGTTAAACTTTTACTAACTAGAACCCTCCTATGTTCTTTCATTTTCCCTTCGCGTAACTCTTTCAAACCTTTATGTATGTTACAAAACAGTTATGAGTATACATATGGATGAAAGAAAACATGGATATATTATTATATTTATAGCAACCATTTAGAACCATACAGTAGCCTCTCAAACTAGGGCTTAAAACTGAAGTTTTAAGCCCTAGTTTAGGCTCTTCCTTAGGGCTTAAAACTGAAGTTAGCCGAAAACTGTGTCTCAAAATACAGGTTATTTTGCGACACAGTTTTCGGCTAAGATTTACTATATACAACTAATGAGTAGGGCATCGTTGTTTAAATGAAAAGAAAATTAAATAAATTAAGATAATCAATTATATGAAATAAATTAATTATAACCAATAATAAATAATTAATAACTATCACAATTTTTTTAATTTAATTGATGGATTGCGTGAGGAGTGATATTGCAAAATAATTACACATGTTAAGAAGTTTAAAAGTAGTCTAGGTCCAATTAACGTTAGCAATATACCCAACTCCGTCCAACGAAAACGAATCCAATTTTTCGTTACGCTTGTATCCATTATACATCCTGATACAGTTTTGCTCTCGCTAAAAACAATATCGACATTCAATCAATAAAAGCAATCTAACCTCAATTTGATAACCGCGTTCGTCATGCCATAATTCACGCTATTCACGACATACGCCTAGCCAGCCGAGCCACATGTAGTAGGTACATGACAAAAATGGCCTCCTAGCTAAGCTTATGGTAAGCCAACATGCTTCATTAGTCAAACCCACGCTCTCTGTGACAATAGAATGAACACTATTGTTTACCGATGTTGTAATTTGGACGTTTGATTTAGATTTAAACTATCGGGAGTGTAGAGAAAGCTTGATTAGAATTGAACTTTGTGCTTAAGTAAGTGGGTGACGGTGACGTCATGGTGTATGTTTCTTCAGACCCTTATTGGCTATGGCAGTTCAGTCAAGTCGTAAAACTAATCGTGCTCTTTTCATTGGTTTCATAAGAGAGGTAGGTGTAGACAAAAATGAAAACCAATTGAGTAATATTGAACGTAGTTTTCAGCAGTAGAACACTATAAGAGCCTGTTTCACTATCTATGATTAAGTTTCCGTTAATTTACTTGACAAATAAATAAATAAAAATTCGGTTCCATTTTTGAATTTATTCAGGAAGTAGCGGCTATTTGGACATTGTAAAACAGACCCAGAAAAAATACTAATTCTATAAAAGTATTGCAATTTAGTTTACAATTTTTAAACAAGTAATACTCTAGTAACAGGTCTCCCCCATCGATCTCTCGCCTTTGCCGTAGCTGTGATCCATTTCCCACTGTGACAACACAAACAACAGGCACTATTCATGTTTTCTTTTATTTGCAGGCCAGGAAGTAAATCTTTCGAATGGCTTCAAAAAAAGAGATTTATGCGTTTCTCTGACATGCGTTATGTGAACAAATGTAGATAGGTGTACTTACAAAATCCCTAGTTGCATGGGTACACCACAAACTCTTCACAAATTACTTGTTCAAGTATGGCATCTGCTCACTACCAAAACCTGGCAGAATACCAGCATCTGGTAAATTTGCCTGGCACATGATCCTCAACGAAACACACCACATATTGGTTGTTCCATGTTAAAATTTATTTTAAGTAACTACATAGCCATGAGACAGCATAGTGGCGGTTTTTGTATTTACAGTCAGGGGTCAAAGTGCAGTGGCACTCTACCTAGGAGTGTCTAAAACTTCTTTGTACTTGAATTTCAATGGTTTGCATATTGAATAAACTAGTTATTCAATATTTTAGAAAAACAAATCGGTCATCAACCGTTGACTCACTTCTACCATTATTTAGCATTTGTAGAGCGCAACTGCACTTTTGACCCTGACTGTACCGACCTACGTTTTTCTAGTTTAATCAGTTTTTTTTTTGTTTTAAAGTATTAAGTAAATGTGCTTTTGCGCTTCTGTGTGCTGCTTTTTCTTCTTATTCCTACCGACAGTTTTTTTTTATCCATACGCAAGCGGCTGTCCTTCAATTTCAGGATTGCGCTCAGAGTACTTAAATACAACCAACTTCCATACAACAAAAACATGAAAAGGGTCAAAATGTCTTTTACAACGAAACAAAACTAGAAATTAAAGCTATTCTGCACTTTTTAATCTTTTATTATATTGTAAATCGGTTGTATTAGTGTACACGTCATTTAGTAATGTACCTACCATTAAATCCATTTATGGCCGGAGTGCATCTCATTACAATTCCAATTATTGGCTAGTATAGGTATCTGCATTGTTTTATGAGTTCCTGTGCCCACTTTCATTCCGGTTTCATTATCAGATCAGTTGGATGATACCTTATAGCCAGAGCGTATCTCAAGACAATTGCAAACTCAGCTAGGATACTTCCATTACTTTATTAAGACGTTCCGGTTCGTACCCTGCGGTTTCGTTAACAGATCCAATTCGATGTGGTACCTACTATTTTCATCATAACCATTTAAATATTTAATTTTATTTCACTATAGTCACTGTAGTAGTGCAGTATTTGTGAAGTTCCGTTGGTTATCTGTGGTTCTTCATCAGTTCCTTCGTCAGTTCACCAAGTGATAATTATACTTTATCATAATCATTTGTTTATGTGTTTTTTATAATATTTAAAGAGCTCCCTCAATTCCTAATGGATCTCCTTGTCAGAACTGAACATTTGGAAGTACCTATGTCCTACAAAAAAAAACAATAATCAAATCTTTCCTCTATATTTATAATATTAGTTTAGATCAAATAAAAAATATTTTTCTAAACCGATTATTTTCGTTTATAAAAGTAAATAATAAATATACAGCCGAAATGAAAATCCTCTTCATTTTTTGAACTCTGTTAAAAGTCGGAAAAGTTATTCATAATGAGCACGGTCGGTTTCTGAGATAAATATCTACCCTACCGTGCGTTTTATTTGGTGAATGGACTGGGTGGTTATCTCAGTTAACCGAGTGACCCCTTTTTTGAGTTGGGTAATTATCTAATTATTTTTCCCGCTCTCGTTGGGGTTAGAGGGAGACTCAAAATTTTAATACTAAAAACCCACCTGCATCCGTTCAGTTGCCCAACCGGGTGACTCCTGAAGAGGTTTTCAGTTGTGTATTTCAATTTTATTTCAAGTTGAAATACACAATAAGGTAAAAATAATTTATATCTTCCTATTATCAAATAATTTATACCTAAATTTAAAAAAAAAAAAACATTATAATCTTTATTGAAAGTTGTATTATTGACAGCTGTCATTTGTGAATTGATGGGATTCATCGGCCGCCGGGGTAGAGCTTTCTCTTGAATAGACTAATGAATGATAACAGCCAGTCTATGGTTCGAAATTGTTCCTGTCTCTCATACTAACTGTAGGTCCTACGTTTTAATATTATAGGTAGATTTTACAATAAGTGGATACAAATCAGCTATTCTTTCTTTAAAAAACTGACCGTGAAAACTAAGGGGACGAATTTTGACAAACTTTAGCGTCAGTTGGAATAACAGCTCATTTCAAGTGATTCTTAAGTTTTTGCGATAAAACATAGTGCTAATAAACACACTGTGAAAACGTTTTCACAGTTTGTTTACAGAATACCACATAAACTCTCTTCATGATCACTTCACTTACGTTCATGAGAACAGTTCTTCATGATCACTTCACTTATGCTCATGAGAACAATTGTAATCAGAGATTTTTACCTACAGAATTGCATCACAGAATCAATAGTCTTGTTAGTAGGGACAGCTTTATCGAAAATATAAAATAAAGATGCTTTAGTAACGGTTTTCTTATTAAAATTACCAGCAATACTTATATATTAATAAATCGACACAAGTTCTCAAGTTATAGATCGCGGGCCCATCAATTACCTACTAGCTACAACTGTAACCCGTTTTCCCACAGCTGGCTTTATAAACACAGCTGATACAATCTATATTCCCTTTCATTCCCAACTCGGCATGGAGATAAATCTCGTATTGCATACATTTCTTTTTATAACCTACTTAAATACAACGTACGTACTGACCGTCTAGTTTAACTTGAAATTACGTGGCGACGCTGCTTGTCAAGATGTTTTGACAGCTATGTGTCAAATTCTGTACATTTTAGATTTAGTTCCGTATTTTGCCACCTGTCAAAATAAACTGGTGTTTTTGTACTTTCCCCTTTAGTAAACAATCGCCCTACACATAATAGTGTAATGTGTAGGGCGATTGTTAGTGTATGTGTAGTTACGTAAATATTTTCTGTTGGCTTTCATTTGTTATTCACGCACTATTACTCTCAATAGTCCGTTGGGTAAAAAGTAATCACTCGAAAGATATAAATCCTATAGTAATTACCGAATAAATCAGTCTTTTGTTTTTGTTGTACAGTACACAGTACATTTACGCAAAGGTTATTTGCATAGAACTTTAAGAAATAAGTATTCTCGATATTTAATAATTTTATGTAGCAACATCGGCGTATATGTACCATTCTTTTATAACTGCTATAACCGTAGGTCAGTGATTCGCTAACAAAAGTTGGTAGTTGTTCGATTCGAAAGCTCATTGTGGGCGATAACAAGCCTTAATTAAAGTTTGTGAATGACGCCTACTAGCTACAGCAACTCGAAGGCAATTTTTACATTTTAATTATCTCAAATGTAACTGTTAGTTCGACTGAACACTTTGTGGGTACCTATTGGCAATTAGCGTACACGTTCCAAAGATAAAACTTCGATGGTTATATCTAATTATATGTACACAATACTTCAATATTGGCAGTTCGTGTCAATTATTTCATAGAACAAATCTATTAAAATCAGATAGTATAAATACCAATAACAACTTGAACGCTTAATTTAAATTACTGCATACCCATAAAATAACACATAGTCCCTTATTTATTACCAACTATGTTAGTAATGGAAACTTTGCTGAATCAATTGGTTACACATAAAACTATAATGGCTAGGTACACAAGTCCAAGTCGTTGACCTCTAAACTACTCGAGTTACAGTTAATAATTAATAAAACAACGGTATTCAGCTGGTGAAGAGCGAAGCACGCGATGTACGGGCAAAAAATAATACGAAAATTCTTCAAAGTATCCCTATAATGTTTTTATAGGTATGAAAAATAACAAAAAGAAATACTATTTACTTTTAGTATAAGACTACCTCATCTAATAGATCGGTAGTGTCTTGCTCAAAACTATAAATTAGTCAAAGTTAAAAGGTTAATCTCTACATCGTAACTAAATTACGCATAATTATTTAAAAGATCGTGGGTCTGTACCTATGTACAAATTGCCGAAAACAACAAGCGTATGGCAACACCTACTTAAGTAGGTACCTAAAATAAAATATGCGCAAAGTTTCCAAAACAAAATAATTTTGTATGGGCGAGATTTATAACTTTCTCGACTAGAACACGAAAACATCGGAAGCATAAACATATCAACCAGGGAAATGTTTAAAATAATAACTTGATGTTCAGCACGTGATCTGCGCTCAAGCATGCCTAATATTATATGGCATTCGTCATGTGCATGCATGCATTGTCGGTCAGTACTAACCTGAAAATAGAAGTTTTACGAGGGAAGTGTCGGAACTAGGGTTACCAGATGAAAAAATCGAAATTCCGAAAAAAGGCCTGATTTTCGATTCGAGAAAACGGTTTTTACACACTGCGGATCTCGGATTAATGCTGTTTTTCAGATCGAGCTATACTTTTAAATAAATTTAACTTGATGAGTTTATTAACATGTGGGCCATTTTTAAATCAATAATTAAAGAAAAAACCTTACTTAAAAGGTATCTTCACACATTAAGAATGATAAAACTGATTAAGTACCTTCTTGGGAAAATAAGTGTTGATTTTAATTGTGAAATTTTATAATTATTTACCTTTTTAATAAAGAGATCTTTAAAATGAAAGCTGTATTCTATTGAAAATTCTAAAAATCCCGAGATTAACAAAATCCAGCCGCAATCTTAAGTCCAAAAATTCTGAACTCGGGACAAATACTGAGATATGGTGACCCTAGTTGGAACGGCCGTATACCTAGCTAAGTATTCACTAACATGCGCGGACCGCGGTAGTAATGAATAAAGATGGCGCATTTTATGAAGATGCTTGAAGGTGTCATCACCGCGTTAGAAAAGCTTATTAGTGCTTAGAGCTTTGACTTAACGTCGACTGAAAATAGTGACGGAAAATCTTATGCAGATTAACAAACAGGGATGAGTTATTTTTGTAACCTTAAGGTGGTCCTTCCCCACTCGCTCATCGTCAACGTCGAGCATGGTTTAAAAACTTGTTACTTCATCTAAAGCAATCCAACGCGATGTTTGACACGAAAGAAGAGAGATAACGCCTGAAAACTCTGTTAGTGCTCGATTACGGAGACACGGTGCGTTGCGCGGCGCATCGGGCGGTCCGTCGTACATTGCCATATGTTTGGGTTTGCGCAAGCGATGACGCGACCCGCTGCTACAATGTACGACGAAACGCCCAACGCGCCGCGTCTCCGTAAACACGGCCTTAGCGTTTGGTGATTCCGTGATTTACTCGAATATTTCACAAAACTTGTTCCAGGAAATACGTGTTTTTATAAAACCCTTAAAAAAATTTAAGAAAAATTGTCATCATTTAATATCTCGATTAAATGCGCAAGGCTTCTAAAGAAGTACTTTTTTTATATTTTCAATATATGAGTACATTATAGAGACCCAAAGTTCATGTAAAACAGCAAATTTTCAGAGGATTATTGTATTAGTTTTACACAAATTGATGTTTTTATTTCTATAGATGCACACCTAATATTCACAAGATATCTGTGTATCTAAAATATTTGGAAAAAAAAAATGTGTAATAACATTATAATCGAGTAAGACAGGTATGAAAATTTAAATAATAAGAGGAGCTTCAAAGCGTCTTTGCGATCGGATATCTTTTTTTAATCACAGGTGGAATTTTAGAGTCTTGTCTTCTCTATAACTTGTTCCAGTTCTCCAAGACATTACTTGAAACTAACCAACTATGTACCTACTTACTTACCTAATGTTGTTTGCATTAATATTTCATATCATATGATCGGTTTGTATGTGGTGATTGTGTAAGTACTTTTGTTAACTTGGGTTACCTATGTCCTTAAAAACAATTGTGTGTGTAAATAAATAAAAAAATAATAGAAAAACCAGAAATACCAACTTAAAAGTTTCAGCAATTTACAACCAAAATACAGCTAACTCAATAGCTATTCTAACAAACAATTGAAACAGCTAAACTTATCGGTCACTCGAATTGCTTTAAAAGCACTAAAGAGCTGTGATCAAAGTATCACAATAGCACCAGTGTTGCCAGGGGTCAGGGGAGCAAGCACGTAATTAAACCCTCAAGCGTGGCAAAGTGCAACAATGGGCGGTGCTAGCGAAGTGTCGCGATCCTCATTAGATGAAGCGTGGGGACGGTAATGAGGGGAGATGATGGTATCTGTTGTGCCCGTAGCGGTCGCATACTTTCACTTCTTAAGGGCAATGTTGACTTGGAGCGATGAATGTAAAGACACGCGACGTGATTGAGACTTTAGAGCTTCGTTCGCGACGGAAACGATGTGATCGTATACATCTTGCTAGTGTTTGGACTTATAAGCTACAGATTTGATAGTCACTAATTAGTAGATAATCATGTAACGCAATTCTGCTTGCATCTACACTATATAGGGTGACTGGTAATTAGTGAACGATACCTAAACACGTGATTGTAGTCATGATAACAAACAACTTTTACTATGGGACCAAACCTGAAATCGCCAAAAAAATTAGCCAAGTTCAGTACATTTTGACTACTTACTACTTCACTGACCAACTGATTTTTTCGCGATTTCAGTTTTGGTCCCATACTAAAAGTTATTTGTTATCATGACTACAATCACGTGTTTAAGTATCGTTCACTAATTACCTGTCACCCCATATATTACTGTATAAAATATGAAAATAAGTCGGTTAGATTATAAACCTGAAGAGTTCGTTTGACTGAACGCGGTAATCTCAGGAACTACTGAAATCGAATTGAAACGTGTTTTTAGTGTTAGATAGCCATTTATCGAGGAAGCCTCTAGGCTACATAACATCACGTTACGACTAAACAAGCGGAGCAGTAATCAAAGACACAGGTTTAGTAATTGATCTCGGATTATTAATTGATTGACCTATTCAAACTCAGCATTTAGGGACCTTCATAGATACGCTCCTGTAAAACTACTCATTCACATTTTTCTAGATACGGTACGGTACTCTGCCCAAACGAGCAAACGGCGCCCCGTTGAAGGGTCAATGTTTACAAAAAGGTAAAGTATTTTTAACAATATCTAAATATATAAACCTCTTTAAGAGGACTGCCAAGCTATCTGAAACCTACTCAATCACACTTTTCCAGGAAAGTTTTAGATATATTTTGTCAGCGCTCGAATAAATCTGAGAACGCTCACTACTATTCAAAATTTTACACAGTAAATCATGTATACCTATCATACGAACAGTAGAACACATGATACATAAATTAATACACACTTGAGTACTACCTACACACTTCAAAACCGTGTATCTCACCGCGTAGGCATAATGTCTACGAGCGTACGAGGCATTGACTCTGACGGAGTGGAGGCTTTGCGTCATGGCCTGTCAGGCTTGTTATTAATATACTAATTAGTAGTTATTACCATCCCTACTCAAGCTTTACTCAGCGTGTTTACGAAGATACTCCTCTGTTGCTTGTAATGTTTCAATTAAACGCTGAAGTGTACGAGTATTACAGGAAAAGCCAGTATTATTTTCCTGACATTTTAGTATTTACTTTTCAGATAAAAGATTTTAGAACTATTTTCAGCGAAGATCAAGTTTGCCGCTGTTTATCTGAAAGCTAGATATTAGGTAGATACTTAAACAAGTTTAACTCGTCACATACCTACCTCTTAAACAATAGACGTGAGCTATAAACAAAACAAATATTCTCCACAAATTAAAGGGCGTAGGGGAATCCGTGCACGATTTCATTTCATTTCCATTGTGCCAAGAGCCGCGTTCGTCTGTTGAAAGACATGGATATCCGAAGTTCCGCTCTCCCGCCTCCAGCTTGCGCTTGCACACCACAATACGTGAAATGCGAGTAGGTAGGTAACTAGGTAAAAGGTGAGTGATCTCGCAACGCGCTCGGAGCACAACGACCAAGCTAGACTATCATCGCTCTCCCGGCTTATTTACACAACAAAACAAAACATAACACGATACAAAATCGTTGGTCATGAACTGGATTACACGCTTGCGTTTATGATTGAGTAAAATACGCTTAATGTAAACGTAATACAACAATAAAGGCCAATTACATCAGTGCAGTAGCAATGGTATATAATTGCTGCGTTCATCGACTACTCATTAAGCGTAAAATTATTCCCGGCGCTGACACGGCAGGTGCTCCGCCGGGTCCTGTACGGCTGTTACCATCGATGGATAAATAGAGAAAAACAATCAACGGCCGACGTCGGTCAACCGCGGCAGTGCGAGACGTACTTTATGCACAAAAAATGGACAAGCGCGAATAGATCGTGCAAATAATATGCGCGAAGCAAAGTTTAGATTTAAAAAAGAGCGTGCTAACGATTTGTCTGTTTTTTTTTTTTATGTTTAACTGAATTATAAATCTAGAACGCTAGAACATTATTTTTATGTTTTTTGTATTTTTATTAATAAAAGATCTGGTTTAGATAACACAGCTAAGAAGTGCTATGAAAAAGCATTGAAAGAATTTTTTTTACGTAAAGAGGAATAAATAATTAAGACCAGAATTTTATAATCCCGTCTTTGATCCTGCGGAACCCTGAAGAACATCTAAATATTACAGCATAATTGCCGGGGGATGTCTCGAATAAATTACTCAGGATTACTTGCTCGGCAGAAATGTTGCTCCTGCTTCAGGAATATCTTGGCTCTAGACGACATAACGAGTACAAATCTACGTATTATACTGGTACCGATACTTTCCTAATAGATACGATTCTTATCATGTTTTCCTGTGGTCTTCTAATGAGATCTTTAGATAAAAATGTATTTTTGATACATGTAGATAAATATGCATGAGTTTCTGCATTGAATAGGTAGACTCAAGACCGTGTTTTTTTGTTATATATTTATTTAAACTTTTTGCAAAGGCTGTTTCATTCTATATCAGTCAACCAAGGTGGGTGAAGAGATGATATGGCAGGTTTTTTTTTTATGGTAGTTAAAATCATCCAATGCGTTAAATCTGTTGGCGGTAAAAAAAAATATATCATATTTCAAAAGCTAGTGAGTTACTAAAGTTCTATATACATATATGTATGTATATTACTTATATTAACACTAGCTGAACCAGCGAACTTCGTACCGCCAAATAGTCGGACTTTTTTTCGAGAAAATTTCACTATGTTTTCTCACCATTTAAACCTTCCCTGGAATATCGCGAATAGTTCAAGACCAAAATTGGTCAAATCAGTCCAGCTGTTCTCGAGTTTTAGCAAGATTAACGAACAGCTATTATATAAGATGTTAATAATTATTAATACGAACGTAGGTAGTAGATACCTATTATAAACCTGAAAATTTTGAACGCGCTAATCTCAGGAAGTACCTACTGGTTGACGAAACATTCTATTGGATTTGGATTAGCCCATTTATCGAGGAAGGCTATAAGTTACTTATATAACATCACACTACGATCAAAAGGATCGAAGCAGTAACCAAAAACGAGGGTGAAACCGCCTGGGACCGCTAGTTTAATATATTTACTACGTAATATTTAAAAAATAATTATTTTCAAGGATCCACTTTTATTTTCATTTCTGCTTTTTCATTTTACATTGTTTTAAGGTTAATTTGAATACCTGCATACCTAATTAAGATTTATGAAATAACAGAAAAGAAGTAGGTAATATTGGGATTACTCTCCTTATTTGTTTTGATATTAAATTATTGCTTCAATGCGTATTGACTGATGGCCGTCCAGAGTGATGATCAGTGGAAGCATGTTCCCGAGAAGATTGAAACGTAGGTATATTAAGAAGAAAAGAACAGAAATCATGAAAAAGACATAGTAATAGATGATTTCGAATTCTACTCCTAGTTTGTGAAGAGCATATAATCTTATATATTAAAATTGAGAGAAAATTAACTAAAAAGATAGAAGAGGAGGGAGAATTGAGCAGAGAAAAAAGCGTGGAAACATCTTCTCTAAAGGGCAACCACTTATGCTCAGACGTATAGCTCGACACATGGTCATATTACCTACCCGAGGTTAAATGTGATCCGAATACAGTTATTGAAGATTCTATCTAGCTTATCGTCAAAAAAACATATTATTCCTTTAACACAACTCCAACAACGTTGTTCGACAAAGATCGAAGAACGTTGTTGGAGTTGTGTTAGCTAGCCTAGCTGAAAGTTAGACCAAGAAATAATTATTTCTTAGTCTAACTTTCAACAATGGTTTCCGTATTTAGATAATTCAGCATTTTACAAATTGCATTGCGCTTGTAGAGCCGTACAGGGCGTGAAATCGAGTAGAATTTATAATAATTATTCCAAGTCAGCGTCCCATATTGTTGTTAACGACTGCAAATTATTCTCAGCTGTACACAGCCGTAATCATCGAACTAAACGTGATCTTTTCATCCTTGCATCAGATTGTGATAAATTACGATCATCAGAGAAAACTCAGTTCTACCAACTGTAATAAATAATAAGAACGTGTCTGTTTCGAAAGCCGGTGCTATTTCTCTTCATGATTATTATTTTCAAAATGAAATTATACAGATCGTCGCATGACTTGAACATTAATAACAGAAGTTTCTACCTACCCACATTTTATTTTTGCCCAGTCTTCAGTTCGACCCCTCTCTTTGATGGAACTTTTCGCCTATCTCACGACATATCTGAAGCTCATTACTAACTTTCTGGAATTTGCGGCAGCGACCATATCAATTAGTCAAGACAGATCTATGATTAGCTTTGGACCGAAAAATAATCTGATTCTTGATCTACATATTTTAGATTGGCCATTATGTATGCCCGTTGGCTGTGTCGACATCGGATAATATTATATAGACGCCATTTTGGATTTAATTCTACAACATTACCTTACCTACTGGCGCAAAACCTACATATTGTTCAAACATTTCTCAATTGGCCGCCGGCGGAGGCGCAAACATGATATGGTGCCCTCGTGAACGGTAATCTACATGAACCAAACTACTGACACACGGACACACAGATATACACATTGTGACTATCTACTTACTAGCATCTTGTATCTGGTACACAAAGACGAAGCCACTCCATCATCATTAAGTAGGTAACTGTTAGCGAAATAATCTGCCACGCCTGACCACATTTGACAAAGATAGAACCAAAGAACTTTGGAATATGAAAATCCAAATCAGTATCTTCATTAATTCAGAAAACAATTCAATTCATCATATTATGCTGCACACTATTTTGGTTGGTTTCTGGTTATTTTGGTCCATTAGTTACGATATCGATCAGAAAAGAGTAGTTTTTTTTTAAGTCTGTAAGATCTGTCCAGATCTAGTGTAAATTTAGTTTTTAAAGTTTATATCGAGAAAGTTGATAAGTATAAATAATACCTAAACTTAAGCGGCCCATAGCGTTAGGTTAAATCTAAGGCTATGGGCCGCGGCTAAGAGCTATGACAATCTGGAAATAATAGGTACCTAATGCTACAGAAACAAAACAAAACTTAGGTAATAGATTACGTGCCCTCTTAGAAACAAAAACCTTAGCAAATGAAAACCCTATCAATAAACTTAAGTCAAAGCCAACAAAAGGGAAAACTTGATGCAATTATTGAGCAAAATTTCGATTTGGCAGCCAAAACGTAAACAGAAGCTCAACGCTATAACAACTTTCATGGCACTTAAGTGCGAGTTTCAAAACTGCCTCGCTATCGGAACTGAACTTTATATCCCATATTGAGAACTGCACGATATACACGCAAATACAGACTACCTGGGAGCAAAGAAAAGTTCGCTGCATGAATAATGGGCGATGTTTAGCTTCTACATAGCTAATAGCAACATTGACTTATGTTTTAGTTGGGAAGCTTGGAAAGCAGTTCAAAAATACCTACGTATAAAGTTTTCCACATGATTGATTGGATTCTAAAGACATGATACTTTTTGGCTTGCTGCATTTAACAAATCATGGAAAATGTGCAGTTACCTATATACCTAGGCACAATTTTTTTTATAATTATGGATGAACGTGTTTTCCGTACTAGTGATGAAAAGTGCGCTTACTCGCCCCTGTGACGAGTTTATTACATTTATCGTATTAGCCTGGACGCGTGTCGACCCCCACAAGGCGCGCGTCAGCCCCCGTTTATTAATTTCTTCGTTAGTGAAAAACGCTATTTGATACACGTGCAAATTTGTCACTGCAGCCCTCGGCTCCATAACACACTCGCATAAGGCTCATACGAATTCCGTCTCAGTCGCAATGACAAACTTTCTGCATTTGTATCAAAATGTACAATAGCTGCATCTACAAATTTAAAAGTTCCGAGAATCTCAGTAGATACCTAATTTTAGTTAGTACACAAAAAGAGATACATTAAAAAATGCTTTAGGAATTTACGCTTCTTTTTATAAACATTTCATGTCGTGTCACACTCGTAACTATTGTCTCAAGGGCTTTGAATTTATGACACGTGTCTATCTCGTATCAAAAGAATGATGGACTATTTGTACACTTTAAGCAGCCTTGACCTGTCCACACTAATGGTACAACAAAAATACCCGTCAAACATTTTACGTAACACAAACGTGAACATGCTACAAAAATATTAATTACCGTATCGTTTTAAATGCAAAATTACCACGATGATTAATTATTTTGCAGAATATTTGAATAATTAAGGCGAATAAGGAAGTGCATTCACCTCTCTAAGATAGGTCTTGATCGAAAATCTACACCAGATTTATAACGTCCAATTAAAAAGATGCGGAAGTAAAGGCGAAGACGTGAGTATTGTGCACGATAGATGTGTATCGGACGTACACCCACGTACAAATAACTTTATATTTTCCTCGGCAAATATTTTATTTTCGCTTTTCGCGATTCGTCATCTCCGTGCTACCGACGACGAGCTTTGTCAATATTTGCTCCCTCCAAAGTACTTCGCAGGTATCTAACAGTTTGCCAACGAACCAACCTGAAAGGCGCCTCTGAGATACGGAGCCTACACCATTAAAACACCCACGCTACACCTTGTTTACTATCAATCTTTATTTATCTATGAAAATCATTTCAAGATCTATTCGAATTCCAATTGCTACTGATAACTCTGGTTAAATTATCATATTTTTACAATAATTTCATGTCGTACGTAGGCTAGCTGATGCTAAATGTTGATAATTATGATAAATTAATAATATGTTTTTAGCCTTTTTGTAACTCTTAAGCCAGTATTTCGATAGTGGACAAAGGAGAAAATAAAGTCGTTAAATAAACTGCATGCCTTTTTATCGGTCTACTTCTTATTTATACCAGCCAGCATATAGGTATAATCGATTTAAAGCGTTTGAGATACACACGCTTTGACCTTGAAACTAAAGTCACAAACGTGCTGATTATTACAAAATTCTTATGCGTTGCATTCGCAATGGGACAGATTTATGCGACGTAGATGCCGATACCAAGTGATATTGGTTCATCGCACCCGACACCGCAACGACGACAGAATAATGTGCACAAGTACACCTTCAAAATAACTTCACAGTTCGTTGATCTTTCGCGTGTTTTCTGTATAAATACGAACCCGACTCGAGTGAGTATCAATATTTATCCTAGAATCTGAAAATATGAATGATATTAAACTATATTTTTTAAATCGGCAGGAGCCGTCTGTGGTCTATAGAATCTCTACCACCATTGCTTTTGTTTCTCAGTTTAAAAAAGTAATAAATTAGTCCTGACTAGCATTATCATTCTTCGTTCATTAAATGACTCTTTTGTAAACATTTAGTCCGCAAACGGTAGTTTTATTTTCCCCTAACTCTTAGGTCGTATTTATATAATGTACTTAAAGACTCTATCAAAAATTACAATCAAAACATATTCAACAAAAGAGGGCGGAAGCAAGATTGAATCTGCTCTCGATGCCACTCAAGCGCCATCCGCTTCTTCTATGTGTAAGTACAAGTGCTTTAGAAAAAGCTTAGAAAAAGTCCCAACTGTGTGGAACGCGTCCGATCCTATTACGGAAACGAACAGTCAAACTAGTTTTACAGTTACCGAGAGACGATTCGATTCTGCAACGATACGTAGTCGAAGGTCGCGGGAACTCGGGCGGGACCAATTCGGAATTCGTTCTGCAAGTTGGTGCTGACTCTGGACACCATAAACTATGTTACAGCGTAAACCATCGTTGATGAAGATGTAGCGATCATTGGTCGCAGTCGCCACAAACACATTTCATACGAGTGTCTATTCAAAACTCTCTCTCGTACTCGTATATGTACAGAATATATCTGAAATTGGCCAAATTCTACAACCTATCCCAGGAGAATCGTAACATCTAAGCGGTCTTATTACTTCTGTTTCGTATTCCATACATTTTCTCAGAGCTTATCGCAGTGCAAAGGTACGCCTTCAGCATAACCTGAAAAAGATAATTAGTATCTATTCTCTAGCGTCCTCTGGAGAAAATTGCTGAATTCTGTAGAGTAATCCCGAACCAAAATGAAGAAAAGAAACCTGAATAAAAACCAAACGTTGCCAAAAGCTAACTTTTTCAAAAGAAAAAATAACTGAATAATAAAACAATTTTGGCTTACCCAGAATATGTACTCCTACATAATAATTATAAAATTACGTAGTTCAATAAACTGATGTTGTTACGGCATTTCAGCTTGATACTTAATGGTCGTAAAAGTTAAATAAAATTCAAAATAGGCGGAGGCGCACTAACAAGTAAAATGTTCTTTTTTAACGCTTTGATTTGCATATTCGTACTTCAGTTATTTAGGTTCTCACGTTCTTTATTGTTCTCAAATCTCTTTCAAATTTACTACAGCTAGTCTCTAAGCATATTGAGCCTAAGAAAATATTTTAACCTTGCAACATAAAATTTTCTTTGGTATATTTACCTAATAGTCAAAATGTATCTCCTTTAAACATTTTCGTACACAATTTTTTTTTGATAAAACATTTCTTAACTCTATCCTGTGTTGGAATTCACAAAAGTAAAAGATTGCTTGTTTTATAGACGTATTATGTGACCAACTCGTTTCCTCGTTTCTTATAGCAAAACATAGATATTTATTATGTCCAATCAATAACATGATGCCCGACTTACCTCCGTCCGATGAAACGAGTTTTAACGTCCAAACACTTCCGTTTTATCCACACAACAACACCTTTGACACAGATTCGTTAATTAGTGCTTTCGATTAAACGCATCACTTAGGTCGATTTAATGACAGATTTGCGGGTAGTTAGCATCACTATGCGACAATTCGGTGATTGAACAGATCATAATCGCGCAACACGCACTGAAAAAATAACTATTCACTGTTAAATCCAAAGCACATTTACACTATTAAAAGTAATCACACGCGTAGGTATTTTATGTGAAACACAAAGAAGTGCAAGGCATTAAATTCGCTTGAAATAATTCGGATACGCGCGAAAAGTGCGGCGGAGGCGAGCCGGCCTGCGCGCACGTCGCGCGTGCTGTGTCCGCATGTGCCGACAGCTGACTGAATCGCAATTCAAAACAACGCTGCAATTACAAGGCTGAAGCCTTCAATTTTTCGCTTACAACCTTTTTAACATGCCACGGACCGTCTGATAGTTCTTCGCCATCAAATGAGTCATCGGTACTCCAGACTCTCTTTTATATTTTCAATATGTTCTGGTTGTTTTAACAAGAATACACTCAACAAGAAAATTTTGAACTGACTACAAACTGTTATAAAATAGAAGGCGGTGAATTTTTATGCGAAAGCAAAACATTATTTAGCCGAGACAACGAATAAATAGTCAAGAATTTATTTTGCAAGATAAATTCATGACAGTAACCTAGCTAAGATCATTATTTACATAAACCAAAGGAAATAGGACTTCAGAATATTTAAACACCAATAAATATTGAAAATTTCATAATATCACTAACTGTATTAGTGTATTCAAATGGGTAAGAATATAACAAAATAGAATAATAATATTAGCTACTCTATCAAGTTTGAAATGTTCGTAGCGGACGCTAATGACATTGAATTTGCGATCTAGAATCGCTTCCTGTGTTTTGAATGCGACGAAGTGGCCTGCTGCCTCTGTACGCGGGCCGGGATTACGTACGGTAATGTACTTATAATAAATTGTACAGATTCGCTTCTCTCGCTGCAACTAGATGTGATTTATGTACAGAACTGTGTCGAATTAACAATTACCGCCTTTATGGTAACGTTAACCGAACACGACCGTTATTGTGCTCTTACGTGGGATTTTAACTAATAAATGGTGTTATTAAGTTCAATATCTTATGTCAGATTGATTTAAAACAGTGTTTGTATTGGCATCAGATATTTATATTACGTATTGCTATGAATATTTGTTACAAATTGCTGCTTGTTTATTACATCGGAAGATCTTTGGATTCAATAGCACTCTTAACGTTTGATATTCTTATACTGAATCTAATCAGAACACAATTAAATTATTTTCTATATGTTCTCTATTTCAACAAAGAGCAGATGAAACAGCTAACATATCTAACGTTCCTTTGTTTCGCTCAGATGAACAGAAAAGGAAATAGGTCCAGTAGTAAACTTTCACCTCCTAATTATACCCATTCGTTGTTACTACCTAGATATATATAGGTGAGCACTTCGACTTTCACTTAGTAATAAACTTCATAAACCGTGTAGGAGAGAAGCAAGGGCTCAGGTTACGCCTTTTATTAATACATATTAACAAGTAGGTACCACTGACCCGTTGCTCTCTAAGCGGACGACTTATGGTTACCGGCTTCTTTACATACTAGATAAATATATCTGTAACATAACTACGAACTTTCAATAACGTGCAATATGTTTTTATTTACAATCGACTAGATGAGGCGTACGTGGCAAACAGTGCGCCATCGATGACTCGATCTCGGTCGGGGCGGTTACCGGGCAGCCAAACGGCGAGCTACTCATTGCTCCCCATCTGCAAGCCCACGCCTACGGCAGCTGAGGCGTGAGCAAGGCTGTTTCCTAACGCGTGCAGCCGTCTCCTCCGCTAGCATTACTGCTTCACAGAAGGTGGCGACCGCCTGCCGTTCCTCCTGGCGGACCATGGCCTGTACTGGGACTCATGACTGGGACCCAGCAAGAGCAGAGGTCGTTGCCGCCGATCGCCCTCACGAGGACATGGCGGTGCTCCTTCCAAGCGGGGCACACATCCACTGTATACTCCGGGCGGTAAACACAATAGTGACACCAGGGCGCTTCTTTCGCACGAATCCGGTACAGGTGACCATCCGAACTTACCATGTCCGGTAAGGACCTACGTCATGCAGAAGGTGAGGACGCGGCCATACCTTTGACTACTATCGACCACTGCAACGTCATATTTTTTATGATATATGTGAATAGAGAACACTTGACTCGTAGAATCTTTTCTATTTGGACCCAAATTATTACGACTGATCAGGGGGCTTACTCTCGAGTTTAATTCCGATCGGTCGTTATTAGAATTGTGACGTTAGGTACTCTTGAATTCAATACTATCGCCAAAATGGGTTTAAAATTGCATGACCACACGCCAAGACCAATCCCGATTTTACTTAGTTTCACAAAAAGGTCACGCAATTTGGCCCTACCATCGAATTCAAGAGTACCTAACGTCACAATTCCAATGTCGTCCAATCGGAATTAAACTCGACAGTAAGCCCCTGGATTTTTTTGGCTGATCTACACGGTCAATACAACACATCATTTAAAAGAAGAAAAAAGAATATCCATAGACTTTCTTTGTAAGTTCTTCTCCATAAAGATCCAAGTTTCTTTTTTTCTGACTGACGGAGTTCTTAACAATTCTACGGTGCTGTATATGGTTTTGAAATAAATGCTTTGATTTGTCCTTCTATAATTTTTTTTTTTTTTAATAAATGCAGAATAATGATTTTTTTTATTTGATGCTCTCACAGTGAAAGCATATTATACCCCAAGATCACGAAGTCTTGTCGACGTTTGGAGAACGTAATCAAAAGATCTCTATTAAAAGGAGCATTCAATTGATAAGAATATCAAAGTAAAGAGGCTTTACAAGTATATTTCGGTTGTAATGACAAATTGATGATCTAGGCTTACTATTCCTGGAAAAATAATAAGGCCTGTATTGCAATAACAATTTGATATACAATACTAAACTATTTAAACAGGCTTCTACTAGAACCACTAGACTAATTGAATCACTTTTTTGTTAGCTTTCCTTGCTGGACAACTCTAAATGGACCTCACTCAATTAGTTGCGCAGCAAGAAAAATGAAATTGCGCCTTGAATTTCTAAATTATTTATTGCCGATAGTTTCTTAACATTTTCCCATTTCAATACAGACCTTCATATTTTCTGTGCTAAAAAATAGGATGATATAACAACTATTCACAACATAAAATAAATCAGTCTCCATCAAAATAATACATTTTTGATAAACTTGATTTATGGAATGATAAACTTATCGTGTAATTTAAGACGGCTTAATCACAAACTAGTACACCTAGCTTAAAATTATTATAGATTATGAAGTTTATTTAAACGTAAATAATAATTTTAAATTTTTAGAAACATTTTCTTCATAGGCCAAACCATTGTCCAATTGAAATCTTACATAAATATATAATATAAAATTCAGGACCACTCCAAGTACATACTTAGTATAAAATATATGTAAGTGAAGTATATAATTGAATTAAAAATAAAGTGCTGCTAAAATGCGCAAAACGAATCTAATTATCTTAACTTTTCACACATACCCTCTTTAAAAAAAGGTAGCATTTAAAAACCAGGAACTATTTTATTCAGTAACAATCACAATTGATAACTATTTCTTAATCAATAAAGCTTATTCTATTCACAAACATAAAGGTACATGTCTACGACACAATAGACTGATTGAGCACTGTTGAAACAATGTATTGCAAGAGTTACTGTAAAAATACATATTCATATCCAGTAAGTAATCGAATCTATTTAATCTAGATATGCATACTTCTTTTTCTTTACAAAAAGAAGAAGGACATGAAAGAAGGTATGCCTATGCATTAAAGTATACGTATCTCTAAACGCACGTATTACGTAGATAACGGCTTGTACGAAGCACGGATAAGCAATGCAAGCACATTTTGTATGACTACCAAAAATATACAGATTAAATTAATTACAGATGTAATTCATATATATCTATATAGCCAATGACGGAAAACAAAAAATACCTAAGCTAAGGGCAGTTACCTGAAAACGACAATTCAGTTTTTTTCAGAGATTTCATTATCTGAACATCTACCGGAATTTTGTTAGCTAATTTGAACCCTATGCGACTTACTGTAGAACCACTTAATTTCCTAATTGGACTTACGGTAAAGTGCACATTTAGCGTAACACACACTAAGAACAGAGCAGAACAGAGCATTTTCTGAAACTAACGAAAAATTAATCTTATGACTATACCATACATTAATAATACATAAGATTAATTTTTCCGTACTCTCACAAAATGCTCTGCTCTGCTCTTGGTGCGCGCTGACGCTTTGGCGCAGCCGTGAGGCACACTATTTTTTTCTCTCTTATTTTTTTGTAACTTGTGTTTGTGTGCCTTGTGCTGTGCTAAATTCATGCCCTTATTTTCTTGCACTATATCAAATCGGCAAAACAAAGATATCGCTATTATTTCCTAGAAGTGGTCAAGTTACATATTTAACGACCTAACACGGATTACATGTGATTTTAAATACATTTGACTCCAAATCTATACAAGAGGTCACAAAGTTCACAAAGTTTGAACAACATGGAGATACTGTGATAACATTCAACATTTCTATGAAAAAAAAACGTATAGAAACGGAACTGATAGATTACTTTACGAAACGCCCGCGTAACGTAGTTTTGGCCTTTAGAGGTGCGCGTGGTACACAGCGCGCCGTTGATTCGGGCTTGTTCCTTACTGGACCGCCAGCAAAGCCATGCCTACGGTGGTAGGGAATCGCCCTGCGAATCCCGACGCCCGGAGAAAACTCCTTATGACCAGTGATTACTCCTTATGACCTGAGATTACTCCTTATGACCTCAGATTACTCCTTTGACCCAGTGTCAAGTAATGGTGACCAATGGTCCCGATTTACGTGTTACAGTTACCAAGCCGCTCTAAGCCCGCGTAATCATATCTGGGATACGCCAGGCTAAATATACTAATGCTTCGTAGTTGGTTTAGAATCAGCATCAGAATAGTTTATTTCGAATAGACCAATTACATAGTGAGGAAACCAGCATGTCCTAGAACTAAAAATTCGAAGACATGTGACATTCACCAACCCGCACTGGGCCCGCATGATGGATTACGGCCCATTCCCTCTCCCAGAGAGGAGGCCTGTGTCCCAGCAGTGGGAACATTAAAAAGCTGATAATGAGATCGATTACAGGCACTTTTGAATGGTCAAAATGTCGGTCAGTCCATAAAAAAAAAATGAAGTTTCTATACATGATTATATAAGTATTCTTTCATTTTCTATGACTTATCAATTGAAAATCAATTCCGGTTTGTAAACGTCTGTAAGATATAATATTTATTTCAATAATTTAATGACTATATCAGTCTTAAGCCGTACTGTTGGTACATAATATATCGTAAAGCAAATATATAAACGATCCTGGTTCTAAATACATGTGGATCATACACATTGAGGCTGCTCTACGGAAAAACAAAGTAACAATTTTTTTTCATAAATCAATGTTTTTACATTTTTGATACTTTTAAAGCATAACGGATGTGGCTACATTCTCAGAACCATAAAAAAGCTTTAGTTTTAGGGAAAAAAAATCCACAAAGAACTATAGGAAAAAAAAGGCAATACGTCAAAAAAAATAGCACAACACAAGTAGCACTTACAATACACGGAAGACGATGGACGGACGGTAGTACAATGTTTTTAAATTGTAAATCGAATTACTGCGATTTTTTGTTTAGTAAAATGTTTTTTACTGAGACTACAATTCAGTTAAAAAGAAAGGAAATAGCGCCGCTTGGTTGTTGTATTATAAGAAAGTAAATTTTATAAAAAAAAGTTTATGTAAAAAAAAAACGATAAATCGTCTACTGAAAAACATTTTTTTTTTTATTGAAGATATACACAATTTGTAATAAAATTGTTACACAATAGGTATAACAAACTATTCCACGCATTATTACATTTAAATAATTATGTAATGATCAAAACCACGTCTATGAAAAGATTTTTTCCGTTTTTTTTTTCTTTTTCTGTAAAATTTACTTAACTGTAATTACTTTGTTTTTCCGTAGAGCAGCCGATTATCACTAAGAATATATTGTACATCCAAAAACAATTGTGTTAAACACTATGTCTCCATCAAAACTTTTAATTAATTATTTAAACATAATATTAATCAAAATATGCCGTTTTGACTAACTTGATTAGCAACTTTCGACTGAGCGCAGTAAGTTGAAAATTAAGTGTAGCAATATTTAGTGATTAATTTTGGCCTGATTTACATTTTTGTGGAAGCGGGAATGAGTCCGTACACATTGGCATATGTACAGGTCAAAGAACTTTATAACTATGTTTCACAAAAACAATAGACACTTTGAAAATGAATTTCGATGAGGTTGCTGATGTGAGCACACCCTTATTATACGCAACTTTTGTATGCATAAAATATAATATCGCTATAACTCCACATTACGACTGATGATGGAATGCAAACACAAATGCTGATATGCAATGGAATACCTATACAATGAAATCCGAAGCTTCATACATTTAAACAGTAAATACAATATGACGTAAATACAGTACACAGTAGGATTATATTGTGTTTAGGCACTAAAAGTTGAAATACAGGTTGCTACAGCTACAGAAATAATTGGTCATATTTTAAATACTACTTCTGTCCATGGTAAGTCAAGGTCATAGCAAACTCCCAAAAAAAGTATCTACATAGTCAACAATAGTGTTTAAAATATAACCACATGGTTCCGTTGCACACTGTATATATCATTGTAAAGTTAGGTAGTTGAACTATAATACATTTTTATTCACATTAGAAATTCACATTGAAGACATAGAATCACAAACTCCGAAGTATACAGTAAATGGAGCATAAATAGAGTCAAAAACTGTTTCCTTATATTAAAATTCTCTTATATTCTTTAGGTAACTCTAGCACTTCGACGAAGATTTTTTTCTGCTTATTGCTGATTGTGTTTGCTTTGTTAAGAAGCATTTCTCAATATAGTGCTGCCGTCTACGAGTATAAACGTTTCAAATCACAAATTACCCCTCAGTAATTTCAATAGAGAATTTGAAGTTTTACATGTTAAACTCTTTTCTATAAATGAAAGCCAGCATTATGCTGAACGATGGCAGTATTGTGCAGATTTTCTGTCTGAGTTTTTTATTATATATTAGTTTTTTTTTTTTAATTATGTTTGTACCACACTTAGCGCAAATAAACTTTTTTTCGCTCTCTTCTTTCACTAAAATTTAGACAGATATCGCAGCTTCAGTTTTTCAAGTCCTCAACTTGAAATACTTAATTCCGAAAACAGAGGTGGTAATACCACTAACTACTACATAATGTGAAACAATTGTTTGTTTAGTCTGTCAAATAAATTGTTCACTTGACATTAATAGATAATACTTTTTATGTTCAAATTAGACTTCTTTGCGCAACATGCAATAAAATAATTTAAATTACCAACAATTAACTAATTTAAGACCTGTAATCACATTTATTCAACAGACTTTTTAATTACACAACTATACACAGAGCTTTGATTATATACCTGTATATAATCAAAGACACAGAGTTTGTAATTTTCTAAATAATTCTTTAGAAAATTAAGATATTAAATAAAACTTTTTTACTGACGAGTTTTATAGATATTGAAAATAAAAGAATATTGTCAGCTAGAGTCCATATCTCCTAAACACTATTTACTCTGAAAACATTGTTTTGATAATTATAATAAAATAATAATAATCTGAATAGTTACGAACTATAAGCGTGCATAAAGTATAACATTACACATGTGTACAAAAATAATCATTTGATAACATTAAAACAAGTGATAACAATACCTTACACATACATGAATCATAGAACCAATCATTTATATCCAATAACAATAATATCAATACGTACATGAGTGTGCAACACACTTTTACTCAATTAATATTCATGCCGGTTACACCGAATTTAATTGGATCCATTCCAACATTAATTAAACCATTTATCTTATGACCTAGGTATTCTTCTTCATAGGCGCCATTACAATCTCCATTTGTGTGTACCTTGTTCAAATTCCTACTCTCTGCCTCTTCTATGGAATCTAGGAGATGTTCAAAAAAGTTGGGAAAATTATCATAGCTTGGATAGACGTTAATGTCTATCACTGCATGCCCGCCGGTCATATTGTCTATGACGACGTCGAAGCCTGCTAAGAGTAGGCCAATCCTCTTCCTTAGTATCCTTATAATAGTTTTGATTTTGTCCTCATTGAGCGTCATTGTGATGTCGGCCTTATCATGTGGGTCGAGGATCGAGAGTGTAGATTGACTGTCTGCCTTACAAACTTCTCCTGTACTGTAGTAAATTGGTTCTAAATCTTCTGATGCATAGAAGTTCTTCAAGCTTGGTCGTTCGCAAATGTGGTATCTGTAATAAAACAAGGTGCTGTTTTAATTTTTGACATTATATTGGTACCTAGAGGACCACACTGCCATGTTTAACACAAAAGACATTTTAGTTAGTCCCTCAGAATAGTAAACATAATTTTCTCTGCAAACACTCATTTGTTATTTGTTTTCTGTTTTTATTAAAAGCAGAGTTCAATCAAATTTCATAAAATATGACATGCAAAAAAGGATAGGCACGATAGGCTACGAAAGAACGGGGTAGGTTTTTAGTCACTAAGAGTCTGACACTACTTCCCGCTCCGCCCAAGGGCGGGATTTGTCATTGGATGATTTTACCTTCCATAAAAAAAAAATATGCAAAAAAGGATGTTGCAATAACAGAGTATTTAAATTCAACCTTGATATTTTCAATGTCAAGATTTTACAACATCAGATAAGTGTCGAGGTCTACATATTTTATGAGGATTTGAAAATTATAATATCTGTTAAATGAATATTATCATAAATCATTAGGTAAGATACTGACCTATCTCCTATTAGAAATACTTTGTGTAGTACAGCATTGTGATTGACGAAATTTTGAACAACACAGGGAGGTTTACACACATGTAATCCTTTTTCATTGAATATAACAATCATGTCATGTGCAGACTTGGAACCGTGAGCGATAGTAGGCTTGCAGATAACAGGGAACCTGACCCCTCTCTGCCTCATAATCTCTATGTTCATTTCTATGTTGGTGGTAGTAAACTCCGCAAACGATGGTGTGAATATCCCTTGCTTGTGTAGTGATGGTTCATCTTTTAATATGGTGTAGTAACAGTACCTGGAAATTGATATAAGGCATATGATTAGTGGACAACTGAGCCTGCATAGACAGGGAAGTACTTAAACATTTGAACACCACAGTCGAAAATACATGACAAAGCAAATTGTGTCCAGCACGCCCACGTCATGACTTCTTGACAGACGCTACGCATTTTAATCAATAATAAATGTCATTAAAAAATATTGTTTTTCTTATTTTTATCATTAATTATGGAGCTATACTCCATTTGCAATAAGATTAGATATTTAAATAAAACTTTTTTATTGTCCATTCAATCGATTTTGACTTCTATTTCGTAGGCATAAGGATGGTTTTAAAAGCAAAAAAGTGGTTACAATACCAACTATTTACTGCAGCCACTATTTACCATGTCACAAACGTAATAAAAGTCAAAATCGGTTGAACGAATAGTAAAAAAGGTTTGTTTAACAGTCGTAAACAAATCGCGAATAAAGAATATTTATTCAGAACACATTTATAATATGAGAACTGCTTCTTAATTATCTAATTCATATTAGCATAAAGTCACAAAAACGAACACTATGAAATTGTAGTTTGGCGCTGAGAACACCCTTTTGCTTTTTTCGTGGCGGACAAAGTGCTAACCTAACTGAGGTCCTACCATGAAGTTCTTAACGCGATCTATTTGACGACCTAAAGTGAAATGTTAAAGGGATGGAGCTATGTAAGGTGTATAGCTACATCCCTCTTTCTCGCTGGTACGCCTGACATTTTATCACGTCATGGTGGTAACGCCCCAGGAGCCCAAGTCTATTTTTGTAAATTCGACATTCCAACACAATCCCACTATCATTTTGGTAAAAGTTCTTAATCTGCTAAATTATAATGGTCGATCATTGGTCGGTTATTGGTCTCGTAAATGAATGGCGGTAGAATGATTTGTCGTATTCAGACAAATCTAATGGTAAGTCACTAATCAAAGGAACTGACAAAATTTTAGCAGATTACCCCATAAGTCAGAAATTCATTTGTCATTATGTACGAGATTACCTTTTCTTTCAATGATTGTTAGTGATTGACTGTTGGAAATTCATAGTGACGCCATTATATTAGTAGATTACCAAACTTGTCAAAGTCAACCATGATGAAATCAATGATAGACGATTCTGACACTATTGTAATAGCAGACTTGAGGCCCAGTTCTGTTGTGGAACAAGGTTAGCACTACTCATTCTTTATAGCCGCTAACTCTCACAGGAACATTAATAAATCCCTATTTGTCCCCTCCGTATTGTTGTTTAAAACCCTAATAAGTTCAATTGTCCAATGCTATAAATAGCTGGATTGCTACTTTGTTTTATAAGTAACGACTTCTACCACGATTTTCTTGTCTATCTACAATTGTTATTATGATTACACCAACATTGTGTAGAATGCTTATAGATGTAATTTTAATAGTATTGCGAATATTTTATCATATTGTTAATGAATCAGTAGGTAGGTAAAACCATTTTAGCTCTCGAAATTACCAGTTTACAGTATCATCATAGAGGGGCAAAGGAATGAAAAGGGCTATGCTCGGAGTTCCCTTGCATTGACGTCGTGTTGAAGTGACTTGTACTTTACAGTATCATCATAGGAGGGCAAAGGGCAATAGAAAGGGGTACCGGACTATGTCGGGAACCAATGTTACCGACATAGCCCGAAGAATTGGCAGACTTAAGTGGCCAAAAAGTTCTGGAGTGGGGACCACGAACCGGAACACGGAGCGGAAGGCCTCCACAAGGTGGACCGATGACCTGGTGAGAGTAGCGGAAATCCAATAGATGCGAGACACACAGGACCAGTCGTTATGGCGACAGGGTCGTTAGGGTGAGGCCTATGTCCAACAGTGGACGTCTTTTGGCTGAAATGATGGTGATGATCATCATCATCATAGGGGAATGGCCCGCATCGCAATTTATTTCGAGTAAGTGTTTACATACTCTTCTTTCATACTTCTCTCTTAAACCTGTTGAGTATCGTAATTACAGACACAATAGAAAGACAATAGGTGTGCGGACGCCGGCGTCCTCTCGGGGAATAATGAATTAAATTAAAAACATACATACCTATTGAGTAGAACCCTCACATTGTCCAATGGATCAATTACTGTTATATTTGGATGGTTGGACAAGTACTGCTCCACTCGGCTAATGGTTATTGATGCCTGATAACACAAGATTGACAAAGCAATTAATGGAGGAAACCCATGACATTTGAATAAACAGCATTATGCTATCAAACACTTGTGGGGCACTTAATAATCACTAATGGTGTTTATAAAACCTTGAAGCTTTTTAACTAATGTAGTACTAAAAAAAACATTTTTTTAGAGGCAAGGAAATGATCAAATAACTATTTATCATTCTGATCCGATTTCCACACTTAGTCCTTGGTGGATTATTTACTGTGTGTTGCCTTTATTCCAATAACTTTTGCTGCTCAAATTGGTGCGAGAGGGTGTGTCAGCCTTTTACTGACTAAAACCCATGCATGTTCCTTCAGATGTTCTTATTAATCTAGGGCCATGGTAACTCCTTCAAACAATCCCATGTCCCAATAAGTTATAACACTGAAACTTTTGAAGTATTGCAAGTAGTAGTAATGAAATATAGCTGAAGATCATTTTATATGTAATGACGAATATTTTCAGGAAATACAGCAGAGGAAGTGCTTTATTGACCATTTCTTGGATTTACTATTAATGGTGCAGTCATTAAACATAAATAACTTAGTATTATAAACAACATCAACACTATGAACAAAAACATTAAAAACTAATTACTAAACAGGAATTAGAAATTTAATTGTCGAAGAAACCACAAAAAATAGGAAAAGCACTGATTGGATGATTATTTTTTTGGCTAACTTATTCAGGTGCAACTAATTGCTTCGTTTTTTACTGACCCTGTATAATAAGGACACTGGTGACTCATACTGAACAATAAAGGACAGTGACCATGAAACAAATTCCAGTTATAAAGGTGATAAATTGGTATAAGTAACATACAGCTAGGAAAACATTGACATAAACAGCATTATTAACATAAATCACATCATATCAGGTGTCCAGGGATCATATCAGGCAGGTGGTTCAAAGATTAAGCAAAGGTTTATAAATAGAACATCTAAACATAGTCTGTTAGATTTAAGACCCATTGTAATGAGGGCTAGATTCTTCTTTTTCTGGTGGTTGAGTAAGCCACTGGTATAGTGCATGCTGTAGCCTGCACGGAGCAAAAGCAAAATAACTTATTGTCCAATATTTCCAGTCAAACAGACTGTGATTCTGGTAGGAATGAGTAACTCCGGACCAGTGATAGGAATAGGTAGTGCCTATTAGCCTAAACTTCGAAGAACAGAGACAAAAAACGGAGACTTCCTTAGGACTAAATTATTTCCGGGACATCTGTCTCGAAATTTCGAGACAACACTTAAATACATTTAAAAAAATGTGTTATTTGGAATAAGTAATTCGTCTATTTTTATCAAAAGTTTGCGATTAGACATAACATTTATAATGTATAACTCCATAATAACAACTTATCCTATATCAGCCTATCCTATATTAGTCTATATATCCCTCTCCTAGAGAAGAGGCCTGAGTCCCAGCAGTGGGAACATTATAAGGCTGATGCAGTGCAATGCAAGGCTATATCAGCCTAGTGACACACACTGCGTGTGTTTGTATTGTTGTGATCAGAGAGGTCTTCTTAAAATGTGCATGATATAGATGACTTCCGTATTTTTTTCACGCCTTTATTCCGGAGGAGTAGGCTGAGACCACAGACTATGTTATATCTAATACCTATGCAATTACTAATATTATAAATGTGATAGTTTGTATGGATGTCCATTACTTAATTCCACTGAAAATGCTGAATTTGGTAGTAATATAGATAAAGGTGTGGATTAGCACATAGGCTACTTCCTATTAAAAAAAAAGCATAGTTCCCATGGGATACAAAAACAGTAGTACACGCGGGAAAAGCCGCGGGCATTAACTAGTTAAAAAAAAACGTAAGGGTCCTTTCACACCACCGATATTGTCTGGCGATTCTTAGGAGATTTCCATGCAAAAAAAAACCTCATTAATATTAAACCTCATTATTTATTATTATTATATTTATTGTATACATACATTCTGGCAAATAAATGAATTATTTATTTATTTTAAGTACCCTTTTTTATGATAAATTCTTTTTACTATAGAGAATGCTAAAATGATAAAAAATTACCGTTTTATTATTTGAAAGCCTTTTTTTACACTTGAACTTTAGAAATCTCATTAAACGTAGCCGAGAGTGAGCTAGAAAGAAGATATTTACTTCGAAACGTATACGGCAAACTGACTATACACAACCAAAGGCATACAGGCCCATAAGCCTGACATCCTTCTTACTGAAAACCCTGGAAAGGCTCTGCGATAGGCATATCCGGGACGGACCTCTCTTGGAGAGACCGCTCCACAAGCAGCAGCACGCCTACTCTATAGGTAAATCTACAGAATCTGCACTACATAGCGTGATCTCTAAGATCGAATGCGCAATACATCACAAAGGCTCCTCGTTAGCAGTCTTTATAGACATCGAAGGAGCTTTCGATAAGACTACATTCCGAAGCATTAGCACAGCACTCGAAAGTCACGGTGTTGACCCGACTCTGAGTGGCTGGATCACGAACATGCTCAGATTAAGAGCAGTACAAGTAAACATAAACAACACCACAAGGGCCATAGTGGCGAAGGGTTGTCCCCAAGGGGGTGTCCTCTCGCCTTTGCTGTGGAACCTAGTCGCAGATGATCTTGTTAAAAGACTAAACAATAAAGGTTACTTCGCCGTAGGATACGCTGACGATATAACCATCATAATAAATGGCACCCACGAAAACACATTATGCAACCTTATGCGGCAGGCCTTGAAAATAGTAGAGGACTGGTGCAAGGAACATTTACTGACTGTAAACCCGACCAAAACTGAATTGGTTCTCTTCACCAAAAAAAGGAAATTAGCAGCATTACAACTGCCACGTTTCTTTGGAACGACCCTTAGCCTATCAACTGCAGTCAAGTACCTAGGCGTCTACCTGGACAAACAGCTGAATTGGGCAAAACACACCGAGTATATCACTAAAAAAGCCAGTATATCCATGTGGCAGTGCAAGCGCATGTTAGGCCGGAACTGGGGTATAGCCCCAAAGGTCACCCACTGGCTATATACCACTGTAATACGACCGATAATTACATACGGCTCTCTAGTTTGGTGGCCTAGGACCGAATTGAGCACAGCCCAAAAAGAACTCGAAAAGCTGCAGCGACTCGCCTGCGTAGCGATCACTAGCAGCATGAGAACCGCACCCACAGCTGCCCTGCAGGCTATGCTGGGGCTGCCTCCATTGCACCTAATAGTGCAAGAGGAGGCAGTTTTAGCGGCTTTCAGGCTCAGCATATCGGGCACCCTGAGTAAGGATTCCAGAATCAAACACATACGTATAATGGAAGACGCTATTAAACGCCAGCCGATGATGGCATCACCTAGCGACAAAGCTCCAAAAACGTATAATTTCCAAAAGCACTACAATATTCAACTAACAGAGGAAGTGTATGACCACTCAGGCCCAGGTGAACTGAGGGTCTACACGGATGGATCAAAGACAGAAAATGGCACAGGGGTCGGAGTCTTCTCCAATGACCTCAATATCAGAATATCCAGATCGCTGGGAAAATTCAACACCGTCTATCAGGCGGAATGTGTTGGTATAATCCTAGCGGCCCATGCTATAGAAACCAGAAACGTAACGGACACGCACATCCGGATACTCTCCGACAGTGCCTCAGTCCTACAATCCCTATACCAAAACTCTACCACCTCGAGAATTATACAAGAATGCCACTCTGCACTGGAAAGAGTCACAGTGCCGAAACGAAATACTGTGACGCTACAGTGGATCAAAGGACATAGCGGTTCGCTGGGCAACGACGCAGCGGACGAACTGGCCAGGAGGGGATCTGGTGCAGTGGTGTTCGGGCCCGAGCCCATTGTGCCGGTCCCCTTTGCTCAGCTGCGTGGTTGGCTACGGGAACACACACATACACAAACAGAGCACTGGTGGTCCTCGACATCAGGATGCAGGCAGGCCAAAGAGGCCATGCCACACCTTAATAAAGCCCTCACAAAAAAACTCTTACGACTAGACAGAGGCAGCCTGCGCCTGGTGGCGGGGACCATCACTGGTCACTGTACACTGAATAAGCACCTTCACACAATAGGCATCACGGATAGTCCCCTGTGCAGAGCGTGTTTGGAGGGGGAGGAGACAGTTTCGCATGTGCTCCTGGACTGCACGGGGATCACTGATACACGCACACGGACCTTGGGATCTCCGATGTCCCTTATTGACGCCCTGAAGAACCTGAGAGGCCTGATCAGTTTTTGGAGAGAGGTGGGCTGGTTGGAGTAAGCCCGCCTGAGATTATGGCCGCTATGGCCCACGTACAATGGTCCGTAGAGGACTGAGTGCGGAAACCATACTCAGAAGATAAGAAGATAAGAACGTATACGGCTTCTTATAAAAACATTGTGATTCATTGTGTATTACGATCAACAAGTAATTTACAAAATGTTCTCCAAAACAAAAATTCAGAAAATTTTATGGTTGTAACGACTGTGTATGTTATTTAATAAGATATATCTAGTCGCAAACTTTAGGTAAATACAGACGAATTACTTATTCCAAATAACAATTTTTTTAAATGTATTTAAGTGTTTTCTCGAAATTTCGGGATAGATGTCTTGGAAAAAAATTTGTCCTAAGGAAGTCTCCGTTTCTTGTCTCTGTTCTTCGAAGTTTAGGCAAATAGGCACTACCTATTCCTATCACTGCTCCGGACACATCTATATCTTCGGATATATATCCCTAAGCAGACAAATATCCACTCCTTCCTTTTCATAAAAATTAATATATCCTATATCCAAATAACTCCGAACCACTCCGACTGAAACCGAACTGAATCACTGCACCAAACACAGCAATGGGATGTGTTTATGAATATAGGCAAAAATGCGCTGTAAGAAAATAAACATAATAGACTATTTAAAGCGATGGAGCAGCTTTTGGTACAATAAAGAGTAAAGTGATCCCGCTTGAAATCAAAGAACTTTTTGTTATTGTTTATACTTTTTATTTACAATAGAATTTACAACTTTTGAGCGATAATTACGTGTTTATTCGTCAAATCTGATTTATTCGTCTTGAGGTACATTCTATCTACCCCAGACCCAAACTTATCCTCACTCCTTATGGAGTTACTTTTCTTCCAGATATATTAAGAGGATATGGATAATATTCATCGGATATATATCTTTACTTGGAATCATTTACTATATATCCAATCTTTTATTGGATATAGTTAGCCCATGCCTAGATTCTGGTAGTATATTAAGATAGGTAAATAAGTAAAAAACTAACAAAGGTGTTTTGTTGACCTGCTAATTTCATTACTCATCTGAGTCAACTAAATACTAGTCAATGAGTCATCTTAGAAGTTGTATTGGTCATTTAAGATATTAGTAATTCAATCAATGATATCATTGTAGTTATGTATTTAACTCGATGGCCACTGCAATTTGCCAAAAATTGGTCCCTAATATTTTATAAAAAAAAAAATTGTGCCAATTATAAGTAAGTTTATTAATAATAATCAAATACATTTCACATGAATGTTAATGGTGATCCCCAAACTAGACGTTAGTCTGTATCATGTGGATCAGAGTTGTACATATTCTGTATGTACAAAAGGTATTATTCTAGTATTATTCTATATATAATACATGGTGATTATAAAACAAAATCAAACTAATAGTGAATAGAGTTTTATATTTTTGTTATTACCTTTGGATCACCATGATCAGCTGCAGCAATAACATCAGTTAATTTGTGGAGGAAAACATTAATTGGTCCCTGTTCTTCCAATGATCTGTCCAAGTCCAACTGTAAACAAAGTTTATACATCTTGTAAACAAACAGGACTTGCATTTCAGATTTAACAAAATAATTAATACCAAAAGTGCAAAAAAATTTGATTACAAAATTATTAGGCTTAATTATTAAATTTAAGCAAGGGGATACTTAGGGAAATTCTTCAATATTTTTTTTAATGAATAACGTAGAATTGATAAGTATAATAGGTACACATAAAATATTATTCAACAGTCACGCACATAAGAATATTACTCCGGCATTGATAAGGCCTTATAAATTGCTTAAATTAATTCAGGTATTACTCACTCTGACTAGATTGTATCCATGAGATGCACACGCCTTTATGAACTCCTTCCAATTCAGCTTCTGGCTTTTCTTGTCGGACATCCACAAACCAATGGTTTTATTTTGAAGCTCGCAACTATCCATTTTAACGTTTCAATTAAAATTACAGTACCTCAAGTAACGATACTACAAGTTATCCTTCTTTTAAAAATAAAACTATTCGCAGCTTTGTTAACTGCTATTTGATTAAATTTATAAACAAACAAAAACTCAATGGACAAACGAGAATTTAGGAATCAACCTTGAATGCAGTATAAGGAAAAGCATATTCAATATTTACTTAAAAACTTCGAAATACAAAACCAGAATTTTACAAAACAATAACACACAAATACACTACACGACAAACGCGGCGCGACAAATGTCAAATTTTTAGGAAGGAAGTTAAGTTTAGTGATGTGATTTTGATATTTCAGTTAACATTTTTTATCTATTGTCAATTTATTTATAGTTTAGTGCATTCATTTTTTTACATGGACATTTTATTTAATTTAACTGATAATTATGTTATATACATTACACGAAAACATAAATATATGCACTAAAGGCGAGTAGCCTTTAGTGCATATATTTATAAACTACGTCAAAACACTACTACACGTACTAACGTCAAAAAACTCCTCCGCATCGCTGTCGACTGGAACTGTGCCCAAAAGGCTAGCGGGGCATTGCCACGTTGTATGACAATGCTTAATCTCTGACCGAGGTAAAAGTCAGCCCTTGGGTCACGCGAAGTGTCAACTAAGCGTTTAGAAAGTTCTTTAAAAAGCGTATGGGCACTCGGAACCCACGGCCCAAGAGTTTCAACCCCAAACGGCTCAAAAATATAACTGCCGACGAGTTTGTTATATTTCCGCCGCTTGAGGTTCTGTGCTGCCGCAGTGGCAGCACCAGCACAGCACGATGAGCTAGTAAGATGGGATGGCACAAGAGTGTCGACACAGGTAGCGTCCCATACTAAAGGTCTACCCATCTTCCACGGAAATAAAGACATCCAACAAGGCGTAGGGTAACAGCTAGGCGGAAAGTAGTATCGTCGAACAAGGTGCCAATATTCGACGACGCCAGTGCGTGAAGCCAAAGACCTGACTCCCAATTTCCCACAGCCAGTAGGCGCGCACGCTCCACAGTAGTAGCAGATGTTACTATTAGGTTTTCCTGGACTACTTTGCAGAGCGCTTTATCCCACCGTCTCTGGGAAGCGAGGTTGACGGGCGGATTTATATTCGGGCTAGCGATTTTCCAGGCATCTATAGCCTCGATGAAGCACGGCACATTGAAATTAATCAGTGAGGATGATAGGATATTGCTGATTAATTTCTCAGTGCCGTGAACCGGGGATATAAAAGCTGGTAAACTAATACTAGAAATTTTGCGGACGCCGAGGCCTCCCATACGGATGAGAAGGGTAGCTTGAGCCCAAGCTCGGTCATCCATGGCCACGTTTAAAATTGATTTAAGGGTACGCCGGATAATTTGGTCCATTTTTTCCAGACGATCGGGGTGTTTCCACAAATGAGAAGCGCGGAGAAAATATGCTAATTTAGGGACGAAACAGCAGAACCGGATTAAGGTGATGGCCGAATGCATGTTCATTTCCAGCAATCTTTCCGAAATATCATTAAAATTTTGAATTTTTTCCTCAACAAAATTGAGACAGGAATCCTCGAAAATGGGAGACCCAAGGAGACGAAGAGATTCGAGCTTCTTTCTATAATTTTAATATCAGGGGTTATTGAGTTAAATTTGGAAAGAGTCAGATGTCTATCAGTACTGTCAGAACAGAATAACTTACATTTAGAAAAGTTGAGCTCAAGTCCTATTGAATGCAGTTCATTTTTTAGGAAATGTAAATCATTCAAAACTGTGTCAGCATCGCCTCCCAGGGTTCCATCATCGAGATACCAAACTTTAAATTTGGAATTTAACTGACGATTAATAGGGTGAATGGCTAAGCTGAATATCACTGGCCCGAGGGGATCGCCTTGGACGCCTTGTTGACAGCCAACAGCGGATTCCAATGGGTTGTCCCGTTATAATAATTAAGAAGGTTGTAGACAACCTTTAACACCAAATGCCAAAGAAAACTAAAAATTTGGGGTACTTCTTTTTTAGATTCTGCCAGCAAAGTGTTTCTTTTAACAGAATTGTATGCATTTTTAATGTCAACCTTCAGGTAGACCCCTCCTATGTTAGGATTTAGGTAGGTTAACATTAGATTCGATTTGAAGCGAAAATAAAAATCCGAAACAAGCAAATGAAAACTTAAATGGACTAATTAATAAGAACAATATTTAGTAATTAATGGTCAAACAAAATAAAACAGCCAAAAATTCGTGACAAAAGCTCGGCGAATATCCTTTGATGTTGTATGGCATGCTAGTTCTAGCAGCCTGCGCTCTTACAACAAAATAGGCCATGGTGGCGGAAGTTTCCGACAGCTTCACTGCAGTGGCATCGATGTGGAAACGATGCGAAACGCTGTGTCATTCTGTCCATCACACTATCATTGCCTATGGTGGATGACGGGAGCCAGGAGTCCCTGAAGTCGTAAATCTTACTTCATAGGTACCTACTTACTTATATTTATTTTTTGCAGAAAAATATATACCGAACTACACTATAAATATATAAACACTAGCTGGTGCCAGCGACTTCGTCTGCTCAGGATAAGTACTATTTTGGTGTAAAGAATAAATGGACTTTGGAGAAGGAAATAAGCTGCTCGAAGTACCAATCCTGCACAGACGAAGTCGTGGGTACCAGCTAGTGTTTTTATAAATAGGCTAAGTGTTATTCTGATTAAAATTTATAAGCCATATTGGCTATTATTGTTGTAAAGTTTCATTAAAATCTATTCAGTAATTACTGCATGAAAGAGTAAGAAACAGTACGTACTTCGTACGGAACATACAAACTTTCTTCTAAGTGAAAGAAAGAAAGTAAAACGTTTATTTGTACCTCACACATACAGTAAAATAAAATAAAATAAAAATAGTAAGAGACAAATAACATTAAAATCTGTGCAAGGTCAAAAGGGTGCCCAACTCAACATATACACACACACGCACTCAGCATGTGGTGATATTCTTTGTTTATTTTGTTTGCACCTTATCTTTGGTGTCTTTGTTGAAAGCAAGACAAGAAAATATACGCATGTACGAAATTTATTTCTTGAAGTAAACACCAGTTGAGCGAGTCCAATGACCTGTAGGTATAAGTTAGTACGCAATGACAGACAACTTGGTGTCGGTCGTTGCGATTACTAACTTAAAATCAAAAAAAATCAAAATCAAAATCAACTGTTTTATTTCAAATAGACCATTTACAGGCACTTTTGAATAGTCAAAATCTTATTGCCCGGGGGCGTCGATATGTACTATATACTACTGTTATAAAAGTGGCCATGGATATAACTTCTACAACACGCGGCATATAAGTCCAAAATGGCGATCGACTTTCAATGCGCAGTAACAGATTTTGCGCTGCACGTTACTAAAAATTTAAATAAAAACTTCTTATTCTCATTCAAATAAAATGAGTTTCATTCCCATTCATTTCCGAATTTTGGTCATCCCTATTGAAGCCATACTCGAGCCCGGGGCAGCAAAAAAGTTCTTTAAAAAAAAAATGTAATAAAGCTATTATATTGAAGAGTTACTACGACTTATTTGATTAGTCGAGCTTATAAGCACAACCCAAGTGACAGATGACAATACAATGTCATTGTCATGTCACTACCATATATAATGTACTCTGTGGTCAGGGTCACTACTGTCAAAGAACGGCATGGTTAATGTTTATTTTTTGACCAACTGAGAATTTGGAATATTTTGATACTGATTTAATCATTTATATGTATTGAAACATATTTTGTAAGGCAGAAGCACCAAGTGTTATCACCTTTTCCTTTTTTATTAACTAAACAAAGCATAACCATGTCAGATGATAGCTTAGTGAACGCGAAGCACCGTATGTTGGAGTTGTTTTCTGAAATGGACGAAGCCGAAATTGAAATAATCGAGCAGTGGATACGTAATCATTCTTACAGAAAAGGTATGTGGACAGGAGTAAAGAATTTAGATTAATAACCTAATAAAATTGTTGTATCTGACAACTGCACCATTTTATCTCTGCAGACTTGGACCAAATAAAGGCGCTAAAAAGTTCAGAAAAAACTCTCATAAAGATTGGAAATTCTATAAAGAAGATTGTACCTTTTGAAGCAGAAATGTCGTCAGAAACAATAAAACCACCAACTGTAGGAGACCAAGCTGATTGCAATAACATAAACACCAGTCATGTGGATGAATTTCTTTATGATGATGATGCAGTAGATGATCTTTTCAAAAAGGGGAAACTAAAAAAACATTACTGCACAAACTGTCACAGTCGGAACATAAAAGTAAATATTTTATTGTTTGTTTGATATATTATTCCTAGCCATAAAATTGCCAAACCCAGGAAGATATTGTGTGTCTTTTCTAAGTATTATTTCCTTGGAGCAGATTGGTTTTGTGACATGCATTTTATTTTTTCAGGATTTAATTTTCATTTCTCACTCAATGTCTCGACAAGCACTTCAGTACATATTCAAAGTTTTACTCCCAAGTGATTTAGAAGAAAAACAGATACTGGATGTTGGTTCTCGATTAGGTGCAGTTCTCTATGGTGTAAGTTGTAAATCTATTCACAGATTGGAAAGTTAATATTGAACAAAACATTGACATCATTAATATTATAACTTATTTTCAGGCATATTATTTCTCAAATGCAGGTACAATCATTGGAATAGAAATGAATAAAGAATGTTGTGATGTTCAAAATAGGATTATTGAACAGTACACAATGGACAGTAACAGGATAAGAGTTGTACATTCTGATGTATTGGAAAGGAGTGATCTTATTGCAAACTCTGATATAATAGTAATCAATATATTAGAGTTCTTTGTGGATAATGACAAGCATAAAGAAATGTGGCATTTCTTTAGAAAATATATCAAGAAAGGGAGTTATTTAGTTTGCAATAGAAGTATGAATGACACTTTAGTAAATCTAGATATATTTGAAGAGTTCATGAATTGGTTGAGTGTTTGCAAACCAAATCAATTAGAAAATGAAATATTTTTCGATATGGAAGATTACAATAATCTATATTTGTACACTGTTAATTAAAACTATGTATTTCATTAAATTATAGTACAGTTTAATATTGATATTTTTTTTCTTTAACTACCCTAGTAGTGCAGACAACTAGTCTGCTATTTATATATTTGCTTATAACTCAGCATTTCTTATTATTTTTTACACTACGCGACGTCGACCAAGACAGTACCTCTACCATGAGTTTTAAGCAATTGTATTCGTCGCTACTCGATATCGACGCCGTAAATATTTTTTTATGGCAAATTTTGCAGCGCCTCTAGCGGTCACTTGCAGAACCAAAATTTGCCATTCAAAATATTTATGGCGTCGATATCGAGTAGCGACGAATACTATTGCTTAAAACTCATGGTAGAGGTACTGGTCTGAATTTCGAGTGGTGTAATAAAACCTTAAAAGGTATTGTTTAATATAGTCACCGTTTAAACGGAGCAGGAGTAGTGTATCGTCAACACTTGTTTACTTTGGTGTTAACTTGAATAATAATTTCACAATTTTTACCTAAACGTAGTCACAGTATTATTAATAATGTAATACTGTGCCGTAGTGCTTATAAAAAAAATATAATACCTTTATTAACACACAAAATTATATTAATAATTTACATTCTCTTTAGTTTTACCTAGCAATCAAAAACAATATTTTTAGCTTAGCGGAAGGAACGTGACGACATGTATTATCTATGGTGACGACCAAAGAAAGAGAATGTAATCGATTTATTATTTTCCACTATGAAGTTTTTTTTATAGTGTTTGTGGCATCATGGCTATTTGGCCTTTGTGCCATCCATCATGATGTAAGCACTAAACTTGGTGATGACAACGATAAGTGAAAATAAATAGTAACTTAAAATCGATTTCGTTCCATTTTGCTACTCAATAATCGACTATAGAGCCCCTAAAGAACTTACTAAAATTAGGAAGCTTTTCACTTCACTGGCTGAAATATCAAAATGGCGTCTCTGAGTAAAAGATAAAAAAATATCCAACAATCGGAGAATTTGATAAGTATTACGATTTTAAACGTGGGTAGTGCCCGTAGTGTTACGTTAGCGTTTTGATTAACTTTTATTTTGTTAATGTGTTCACTAATAAAAGATCAGAATGTGGCACGAAGCAAGAAAACAAGAGCGGATGATCCGAGGAATGATTGTTGACTACCGTCGAAGGGCGGAGCGCCGCAAGGATTTTTACGAAAAGATTGTGAGCTAATCGTTTGTTTACTTGTATATTATTTATTTGTCTCATAATTGATCAACATCATAGCAAACGTTCTTTAATGGAATGAGTTATAAATTATTGAAACAAAGCAAGCTATAGAATGAAGCTAATTTATTATATTTCAGAAAGCGGAGCCAACACAGTTCTTACAGCTTCACGGACGACCATGTAAGGTACATTTGGATCCTACTATTGCTGCGGCAGGAGAAGGCCCAGCTATCATGTTAGTAAACTTTAATTGTAATATTCTTTATTTTGAATTTTTGTAAATAAAAACTAAATTAAGAATTTATACTAGACCTAACTATATACAAATATAATACAAAAACAAACATTTCTAATTGCAAAAAAAAAATTGTAATATTCACCTCTGCTGATAATCTTATTGCCGTAAGACTTGAAACAAATTTATCAAAAGATAACATGAAATATCAAGTGCAATATGAACTAAATATTTTGACATAAACTAATATGAGAAACTAAAATATATTATTTTTTTAGGATGCCATGGCAAGGTGACACCAACAACATGATTGACCGTTTTGATGTCAGAGCCCACCTGGATTACATACCAGAAGTGAAGATCCCGGAGATACCACCAGAAGAGCTGAGTCCAGAAGAAAGACAATGCAATTACGAGAGATATAGAATCCTGGCTCAAAATGTCTTTCTCGGAATAAGTAAGGCTCCTTTTATAAAACTGAACTTAATAATATCTAATTGTATGTTCTACAGTATGAAAAAATGTTTCAGTTTTAAGAATATTACTTGTTTTAGAACATTATAATATTTTTCATTGGATTTTTTTAAAAATAAACATACATTGGATTTTTTTTAAATATGTTTTTAACTTAAATTATTTGTGAGAGTGTGAACTGTTTATTATAATTTTTTTAATGAATGTACTTGTAAGATTTGTAACAAGTTGTTTGATTTGGACATCAATACTAAACTCAAGTAATTTTTTCCAGGTGAAGACAAGTTTCTTCAACAGCTGGCTATAGAAGAACAGTTTGGTGTCACCATAGAAGAAAAGGAACATCAAAAAGAAAAACTTCACGAAAAGAAGGGCACGGGTGCTGCTATAGGATACAATTATAGTGATCCAGGAGCACAACCGTCTGGTTCTAACGGTAGATTCAGCTTTACTGTTATACCTCAATGTGCTGTGATGCTTGACGGCTACTTATGTCTGGTCACGGGGTAGTATACTCTACAGTCTTTTCTGAGTATTCTTATGGCATGCAGTATTAAATTACAGGACCAGACACTAAAAAAGTGGAACCGAAAGATTCAGACGATGAATCGGATCTGGAAATCATTGATGTGGACTTAAGCATCGATGTGAACAAAATGGAGGCTTCACAGGTGAGATTTCCTATCAGTCTGGTTATCTAACACTAAATTGCTTGGTGCAACTCAATTAAAATTTTTATTGTTACTATAAATGCTAGGAAATTCACAAAAAATGACAAGTTTGGCACAGAATTTAATGGACAACATTCCATTTTCCACATTATAATTCGATAATTCTTATCGTTCATTTGCAAAATTGCATGTGAAAGAGACAATGTGGTGAATTTCTCCTGAGACTTAAAAGTTGTAGTGAGTCCATCTTATAGTAACGTCTCCTCGGGGAGATGTAACCTTTGGCGAGAGAAGCTTCCTGATGATTTTATCGGCCGCCGAAGAGCCTCTCGCCTGGACACGAGTTACCATGAACAACCTGGAAAACTCTACTGATTCCATACCCAGGTTGGGCGCAGCACAGAAAATCACCACAAACGGGGGTTCTCTGACGGTTCCGATCTACTGTAATTACGCAACGTCTCTCAGCTCGCAGACCACCTTCCATCCTATGTCACATGCCGTTACCAGTTCACGTAGGGACCTAATGACAACGTCAGCAGATAGCATTGCTGTGACCAAATATTGGGCCAGGCAAGGAATTTAACTTTAAAAAAGCACTAGTTTTGCCATCGACACATTAAGAGAGAAGATTATTCCTTTTACATTTTATTTATATTTTTAATTACTGTTAAAATTAAAAGAGATAAGCAAAAGTGTTAAAGATATATAAAATAGTAACCCACCAGTATCGGAAACAGGGTCAAGGCTACTGGTGGGCAGGGCTCCAGAGATGATGATCAGCAGTCCTCCTTTCTCAATCTGTCTCTTGATCCAGCCGCCTATCGAGAGCTAGCCTCCTAACGTGTTGCTTGAAGCTCGTGGCCATGAAGCCACTGGCGTTAGCCAGCACGGGAACAATGATCGCTATACGATAGTCGTATTAACGACGATCACATAAAGCCATAAAGACAGTTAGACCGAAGCACACGTGGACCACGCCTAATTTGTACGTAGAACGACGTCTTGTTGCGTGGATCTAGTGTAGCTCTACAAGTCTGTTGCCGTATAAAATGTATGGAGACCGACGCGCCCAGATTGGCGTACGTGGCCCACGTATGCGCAGTGTTGTTCTATCTTTATTCTTCTTACAACACCATACCCAAACAAATAAAACCAATGAAATTAATCTATTATAGCTTATGATTACTGGGATTCTTAATCTACTATGCTACTAAAATAATTACTTAACTTGATAGTCTTTCTGCTTTACCCTCCTGTAACTTATATGTCAAGAATGTTATCATAAAAGTATAGTACGCGGCAAATAAGTTGAACCATTTGCTATGGTTACGCGCAGCCCTCACAAGTTGAACCATCATGACGTCGACCTTGAATGCGCAGTAACCGATTTTTGGGTCTTATCGAAGTAGCTGCGCGTAGCCCTAGCAAATAGTTCATCTTTATCGTCATCATCATCAGCCTTTTCATGTTCGCACTGCTACGACAGGCCTCCTCTCTAAGAGAGGGAATGGGCCGTAATCAACCACGCGGGCCCAGTGCGGGTTGGTGGATGTCACATGTCTTCGAATTTTTGGTTCTAGGACATGCCGGTTTCCTCACGATGTTTTCCTTCACCGTTTTGAGAGCAGTGGTGATGAAATAAATTACACAAAGTAATGCGTCTGGCCAGGTTTGATCCCGCGACCTACTACTCGTAAGTCGGGGCCATTACCACTCGGCCACCACTGTTCTCTCATTGACGACGAAAAAAGCAGTATGACCATGAATTTATCAGAGACCATACTGCATCAGAAAGCTTTTTTTCTGTCAATGTTAACTGAATAATTTTTCATTGTGATTTCAATCTTTATAAGCACTTGATAACAAAACCCTCTGCCCCATATTCCTATTTTGTGTGACCCAATTGATGTTTTCCGAGTGACCTAATTGGCAAAGGAGTGGAGCGTAAATGTCGCGGATTCGATTCATGCGTCGCAAACTGTATGACCTACTTTAACAGCTGTTATTGTGTTTGTTTGTGTAAGTAATGAGTCTGTACAGGTATTGTCATGCGACTAAAAAACATACAATTCTTATGCACACCGCCTTATTTATTATTCTTCTTTATTTATAAAAAAATCTTACAAAATATCTAGCCGCGTACTATAAAGTACGCGTCAAATAAGTTGAACTAAAATGGCCATCGTTGCTACGGTTACGCGCAGCCCCGCTGTTCCGCACTTCGATTGATTCCCGAAAATCTGTTACAGCGCATTGAAGTTCGTTCGCTATTTTGGTTCATCTTGTATGCCGCGTATTATACAATCATCTAAACTGTCACTATTCCCAACTTTTGCACAATTTCCATAACATATTTCTGTCCAACTTGATTCAAGCATAGGTCCATTTCATCACATTCATGTACGTAGTACATTTTCACCATTGTTTTAAAAGTACCTATTCCATCAAATGTCTTCGCTGACGGTTTATTTTGCGGAGCACAGGCGCACGAGTTGAACGGAGTGGGGCCTCAGTTCGGAATGGCTGGCTGCGATCTGTTCTCGTTCCTGACGGGCGATGCCGATGACGCCGAGCACCAGAAACAGCTTCTAAGGGAAGAAAAGGAAAAAGCTATGTTTTCTGGGAGAAAGAGTAGAAGAGAAAGACGTGCGCATCGGTGAGTGCCTCCTTTTATATGATTACTATGTATTGCTTATTCAATTAAGAACCAGTACGTACGGACAGGATAGTCTTTATTGTAATTACCAAATAATAAATGCAATGCCCAGTGCCTATACCGCGTTGTTCATACCTAACTCACAGGTTAGAGATTAGAATTAAATGATGTTAAACTTCTTTTATTGTTAAAAAAACAAATGGTTATTCATTAATTCCCAAGACGACGCCGGCGTCCGCACACCTATTTTCTTTCTATTGTGTCTCTAATTACGGTATTCAAAAGGTTAAACGTAAAAGTCCTTGACATTATTCATGAAGTTAAAGGACAATATAGAATTATCGCTGTCTTTAGCGAAGTACTTCAAATATTTTATCTGATATAACCATTAGGTACGTAATAAATACCGTACAATAAATATTCATTTCTCAGTCTGTACCATCGTAATAAAATAATTCTCTTACTTAATATAATATTGATGGTACCTATAATAATAAAGCAAAAATTCAAATTTCATGCTGACGCAAGAAGTTGTACTATTGAGGCACGCAAGTAAGGCCTTCTCCTTATTATTGTGTTGCCATCTGGCGTGTCTTGCAATAATTACGGTTTGTTTGCAGCGACAAGAAGCTTGCCACACGGGTAGTTAGTCCTCCAAGTTACGCCGCGCCGTCGGCAATGCCCGCTCGCTCGCCGACCCGGTCGCCCAGTCGGAGCCCTTCCCCAGAAACGGGCGAGAACATACAGTTTATCACGTCATTTGGTGGCGAGGAAGAAGAAAAGCAACGTGAGTTTGTGTGTTATTGCTCTGCCATTTTTTTTTTTTCAATTGGAAATCATCAAATGACATGAACATGAATTAATAATAATAATAATTCTTTATTACTGTTACTGGCTAAAACCCATTTTCTTCAGTTGCCCTGTGTGTTCTAAAGCCGCGATAACTATCTCTAACAATCCCGCAGCCCTGGCATTGCTTTGTCCGTACTTGTCAATTAGGCTACGGAGTAAACTTTAGTAAGGAATGGAATTCCCTGCTGAGAATCAGTGATTCGATCAATTATTCACAATCTTCGTCCCTTATCTTCCCTTTATTCCCTTCATCTTTGTCACCTTACACCCTATTGATATCATGAAATCAGGGATGGGTTTTTGTTTTGTACCAATCAATCAAAATAATGATGATGTTCTTATTGTTCACAGCAACGGCCACCAAACCTCTGTACGCAGACAAAGTGAAGCAGAACCTGAAGATGTTATACGCCGACGTAGCACGCAAGCCTCGTAAACGGTATGAACTAAAAAAATGGCGATAAGTGGCTGTAGCTACATGTCGCCACTACACTTTCTTAGAGATTAGAAATTAACTTGTAAAATCTTTTGTAGGCCGTCACCACCAACCAGTCGACGCACCCGGCAGATAGGTCCACGGGGACCAAACTCAAGGTCGAGATCATTCTCGCGCTCACGGTCGCGGTCGAGGTCACGTTCAAGGTCGCGGTCATGGAGGAAGTCGCGCTCCAAGTCTCGTACATCAAGATCCCGGTCCGCGACGTCTCGGTCCCGCTCGAGGACCTACAGCCCGTACAGACGGACCCGTTCGAGGTCCAGGTCACGTAATCGTAGAAACAGATATTCTCGAAGCCCCGCAAAGTTTGTATTTTACGCTTATTCAATACCTTCAATAGATTGATTGTATTTAGTTTGAAACTAATTTACTTTGTGTTTTCCAGCCATGCTAGTGGCTATGCCAAGCGTAATAACTCCAGGTCGATGTCATTTGAAAGGTAAGCTCGTTTTGAAGTTTGATTTAATTTAATGGTGAGGTGAGTCAGATAAAATGAAGGAGCCATTAGTTTTGATAGTGGTATTTCGACGTTAAATGACAGTGAGACTAAGTTTTACGGGTGTTGTGTTACAGTAGCGACAAGGCGAGCAAGCCGGCCGTGCCGCGGTACTACGGGCGGCGCAAGGAGGACCAGTCATCGAGTGAACTGTCCATAGACTCGGACTCCAGCGAATCTGACGACTCGAAAAAGTAAGTTTTGACCTGTTTATAATTATTAACCTGTCTACAAAATTGTATGTCAATGATTGCATCACTTCTTAGCATGAGTTGGGATCACACTCAAGCACTGGTTCACATCAATAAAAAAATCTGAAACTTTGTTTTCTTAAAGTTTCTGAATAGAATCAAGTTCTCTGATATTTAATATTTTATGGTTACTATTTGGTTGCGATTTCAAGTATCGAGTTTACAACGATAAATACGTAAAGTATTTCAACGGGATATTACCAATAGTATCTTTAATATAATAAAACACAAAAACAACTCTGTTTTAATGAGAGTTGATATTTCACTTATTACATGTGTAAAGCGTATGATCGACGTACGAGCCTATACCGCGGTTTTAAAAAACGTTGCTTTTACTCGCGGTTCGTTGGTGCTGATCGACTAGTAAGTAAAACAGTTTTGAACGACAAGCCGGGTAAAAAATGAAACAAACACGAGTCGCGAGCCAGGCTCGCCAACTCATAAAACCGCGGTATTGCAATGATACACCGACGAGCCATAAGACCGCGGTTTTATTCGCTCGTCGATTAGTTCCTTAATAAGTACTTCTTTTACAGTTATATCAATAAAGTTATATGAATCGTTTATACAACCATACAATGTAATTTAATTTCATGATATTAGGACCTTCAAGTTTTTAATGCATATACAAGATGTAATTAACACTTTACAGTCGTAGAAAGCTTGTTATGTAGATCTCTGAAAGATTCGCGATTCTAGTTTTTGTAACAAGTACCAAGTGCTACAACCAATAGAGGGTTGATAAAATATTTGTCAATTCCATAACAAATGACTTGATTATTCGCTATTGCTAATTAGAGTCTCCAAGACTCGCGCTTTATGACCCATCTTTTCCGCCTGCAACATCACTGATGCAAGCAATTTTTCTACATTCCAGAATGGCGGTGGGCAATAAATCCAATACAAACCAGAATCAGTTACGATTGTCTGGATCCAGCTCCAAAGTCAGTAAGAATCATTTGCTTTTACATTTGTTCTGCTTTCATTTTAGCACATTTCGACATTACTGGCAGTAGTTTGTACAACAGCACGTTTCGCTTTTTACTGTCCGTGATGCGAAACTAAATGACCACATGACAGTTTGTGACGAAACCTGCTAAATTCCCGGTTGTATGTTTATTTGATCCCATGGCATTGTCTTGCTCTATTTCTTTGAGATGATTGTTGCTTTAATATCAACCTATTTGTCTTACCCGCCGTGTCTAAATGTGCGTTAACATTCGACTTGATGGATTGACTACTAGTTCTCATTTTTGTTATGCAGAACTTTCTTCAATTTATATATATATATTTTTAAGAAAATTTTGTTAGTCGTTTCGATTCAATGTGTATTACTTGTATAAAATATCATCAATCGCTATTATGTTATCTTGTTACATTCTATGCCAACATAATTTTATAATAGTTATGTTTGGCATATACTATAAGTTGTATTTATTGTATGTAAAGTAACTATGCACGGACACTGCGTTTCAATTAGCGCATAATTCACGCAAGATCGTTAATGATATGTCAGCGTGCAAGACAAACAACCAATGAATAGAATTGCAGAAAAGTATCCTAACTTATTGACGGATATAGCATTATGGGTAAGAAATCATAACGGAAAGACTTCACCAGTGCACGATCATTTCATTCTTAGACTAGAACCGATGTCATAGGACAAAGTACCTCCACGTGATACGCACTTATCCATTATTGTACCAACAAAAGGAGTGGGGTAGTCCTGGATTAATTTTACCAGAACCATTCTCAGAAAAGAGTCGATTGTCCCGTAATTGTTTATCAAAATTAACATGACGATTTTTGTAGGGTGCTTCGCGTGAAACGCTCTCACTGAAGGAGAAACTCAAGAGGAAAATGCAGGCACAATTATCAAGGCAGCGTGAGTTTTATATGAACTAAGAATATAAGATCCATAAATTGTTTAATATTTTTGTATAAATCATGTAATATGCACGTAATATACATATGTTTTATGAATATTAATGATTGAATGACGATTAGTAATGTAATGACCATGTTTTATAAATAAATTATGTTAGGTGATAATAATATTAATTTAACATATATTTTTATAGTGCGTGCAGACAAACGGGCTGAAGCGGAACGCCAAGAGCGGGAGAGTCGCCGCCAGGCGCGCCGCGACGAGGAGATGAGGGAACTAGCGATCAAACTGAGGCGCAAGTCTGTGTCACTAATACTTATACAAGCATAAACATTATCTGCTACAAACTCTGCCTGCCCTAGATTCTATTTACTTGAGTGTCGGCGAAAAATGATTTCAGTCTTTGAACCCAGTGTTCACGCCCGTTTCAATTCATCAACATATGGTTTCAACAGCATCCTCCTGCTTATATATTATATTTATGAAAATTTTATCGTACCTATCAATAATCGCATTCCATTTTTTTTTTGACAGCAATATTTTTGATGTTGTAATTCGAGAGTTGTTCAATACTGCCATTTGTTACAGGCAGCGTGAAATGCGACATCAACAGAATAGAAGATCAAGCGAAGAAGATTCTGATAGAAGTCATAGTCGGTCATCTTCAAGGTATCCAAATTATTTATTATTTACAAATATTATAAACTGGCTGTTCCCCGCGGTTTCCTATTCGTCACGAACTTTGCTATCCGAAACGAATCTATACAGAAAGATTTATCAATCCCCCTGGTAGTTCCAGAGATTCGTGTGTTTAAACTAACAAAAAACTTCTGCTTTAACACACACTTTTGGGTATTTGTGTTACTATACCATTATAATTTTACTTTGCAGGGAATCACTGTCAAATGATAAGAAACGTGAAGACAAAAGTAAATCTCGGAGCGCGACGCCGCCACCCCCGAGAATACCTGTGTGGGAAGTTAACAGGGAGACTACATCAACATCACAAAGATCAAGACCATCTGAATATGGAGAAAACTCTCACTACTCAGAGAGGCGACGGTATCAGGAATCAGAACCCAAGGAAGACAGGAGACACGAAGAAGAAAGACCTCCACACTACTCGAATAGGTACGATAAGTATCAGAATCGCGAACAAGGTCCCCCTCGTTATGACAGCTATAATAGGTATGAGAGTCAAGGTCATGAAGGTAGGTGGAAAGACGAAGGCTACCCTGCCGGAAGGAGGAGGCCGTACGGTCATAGAGGTGGATACAGGGGACACGGGTATAGGCACACCGAGCACAGCAGTAGTCCCTCACAAGAATACGACAAAGACACCGCCGACGCATACGCTAGGAGCAAAGTGAAACTTGTTGATTACTAGATAGGGTTCAAAATGTGTTAATGCCAAAATAGGTATGTAGTTATTCAAATAGTAGTTAGGTGTGTAGGATGTTTTATGTAGACCTTTACGTTGAACATATCGTAGAACCTAAGTTGTAGAAATTATTGTTGTTTTAACGGAAATTTGTTCTACCCAAATTAATTAGTCAAGGATTTTGTATGTCAAATATTTTGCAATAAGTATAAATTTTTATAGACCTTATTTATTAGACTTTTTTTCAACTTTCTTTTTATGTATTCCGTTTTAGCTATTACTTTTAAAACTACCATAATTATATTGTTATGCATTGGCTTCTGCACCTATGAAATGTTTTTACAGGAACATTTATAATTTAACACGTATCCTTGTTGTGTAGCAGCTCTTTCTATTTGTAAATTAATTTAAATGTAATAAAATTAATAATTGCGCTATTGCGTTGTTTTATTTAGAGATACCACCACTCCCAGTTCAATATCAAGCAGTTCAAGTATTTTTATACTCACTGAAATTTGATTTCCTTATCACAAACTTTAAGTGATGTTTATCCCTTCCTTCTCTCCTGTCAACAAAGAGCCAACTTACCTTGGTGTACTACACCCACGGAACACAGAAAGAACCTGGAAATAGTAAGTAGGCGTGGCACTGTCGCCGCTAGTGAGTACTGCAATACGCACTTGCTGTTCAAGCGCTCTCATTCGCAAACTAGACTACGTCAACATACAATTTACATAAAGTAATATTAAATTAACTGGCCTGTTGGTCTAGTGGTTAGTGGCCCTGACTGCTATGCCGGAGGTCGTGGGTTCGATTCCCACCCAGGACAAATGTTTGTGTGATGAGCACGATCATTTGTCCTGTGTCTGGGTGTTATTTATCTATAATATGTATCTATTTAGAAATATATAAGTATGTTTATCAGCTGTCTGGTACCCATAACACAAGCTCTGCTTAGCTTGGGACTATTTATTTATTTATTTATTTATTTATTTATTGAGTATTGAGTAGGCACCTCAACGACTTACCCACTAAGACATACACAAACAAAAACACATACAGTTTTAAGCATAGTGAATTCGTCACTTACAGAGGTGCACAGTATTGACAAAGAAAAAAAAAGAAAACATAGAAGACGTTAGCTTAAATATATACACAGTATATTCACAGGCGAGCTATTATCCAAAAACAGTGGAAAAATTTAATTTAAAGCAATAGACTAGACGGTGTTGTGTGATAGTTGTGGAAATATTATTATATTATTATTATTATTATTATTAATTGCCTTATTGTGCCATTCTGGACTGTAAAAACCATAGTCGGACTAAAAATCTAACTCATGGAGGTGTAACATACCACCGGTAAGTATTATTTTCGAATTTATTTTAATAAAATGAAAAAATAAAATTTCGTCAAACATTGCACAAGATATACAAACAAAAATTGTCCTTAAGTTCATGCAAACAAAGTAGATTTTCTTTTCCCGGTTATTAGATTTTCTGGAATATTCGCATCTCTACCTATACTTTTGACGCTATCCAAATAGTGCGTGACTTTATCGATGAAATCAATCGACATGTATTGCATTGCCTTTTTAAAATAAACGTATTTATACTTGAGAGTATGAGTACTAAAATACAGATAATTATTAAATTAATAAAGTTAATAAAATAAATATTGTAGGATGATATTCGTGATGCAATTTTAAATAAATCTAGCTAAAGAGCTTGGAACAACATAGGGCGTTTGAATTATACCTTATGTTTAGTCGTCGCCGGCTTCGTCCGATCACACTTTTCGTAACGAATGCATAATAACTTTAATTTCGGAAGACAATGTCAAAAAATGAAGGAACCAAACCGTAAATCCGACTTCCGCAATCAAAGTTATTTTACATTATTTAGTTTTTTTGAAGTCAGTTGTATTTTTTTGTAAAAGAGTTTTTTTTTGTATTTTCAATATTAAACACACAATGAAAATAAACTGCCTTTTTCACTACGTATTTATACTAAGTTCTTATTTATGAAATTGCAATACTTGTTACATTGTTACACCTTTATCTCCGTAGTATTCAACATAAATAACATAACCTAAATTTTAAAAGTGTTCATCTTCTTAGAACGGGCAACTAACTTGATCATTTAAAAGTGCCCGTTAATATTTTAATTAAATTCTTTGATCAAAATCAAACAATATAAAACAGTGAAAAGATTATTATACAAAAAAATTTTGACGTGTAAAAGTGTTTTTAAAAACCTACTTACAAAATAAATATCATTTATCATAAATATCATTTATCATTTATTTATCAAATATAATAATCTTTTCACTGTTTTATATTGTCTTAAACTCAAATAGCAATGTAATAATAAAACATTGCGAGGTTTTCAGCATTTTTTTTTTTCATTTACCCAGTATAAAATGAACAAATACAAACAAAAAGGTATTTGATTTACATGCAAATAAATACCCTTTTTACTACGTTTAGAAATTACCCTACTACATATTAATTTCATTATTTTAATACTATCGCATACGATATTTTTTCGCATTATATTTTGTTTGTTTTCATACTATCGATATTATTGCGATCGAATTAGGGTACGTCACTATTTGAGTAGCGTACCGGCCCATTGTGCTGCTCGACGAGGTGGGCAAGCTCTTTGAAAGAGTCATTGCAAACCGCCTCGTCGCGCGCCTTGCAAGGGTGGGGCCGGACCTGTCGGACGGACAGTTCGGTTTTCGCAGGATGCGCTCCACGGTGGACGCCATCATGCGCGTGCGAGCCCTCACGACGGGGGATGCGGTGTCCCAGGGCAGGTGTGTCGTGGCAGTGTCCTTGGACATTGCCAACGCCTTCAACTCCCTGCCCTGGAGTTGCATTGGAACGGCACTCCGGTACCACCGGGTGCCCGACTACCTCTGTCGTGTGATCGAGGCCTACCTATCGGAGAGGTATATCATCTACCCCGGTCACCAGGGAGAGTGGAAACGTCGAGAGATGTCGTGCGGTGTTCCGCAGGGATCGGTACTAGGACCACCCTTGTGGAACATCGGGTACGACTACGTGCTGCGCGGCGACTTCCCCGACGGGGTCAGCGTGGTCTGCTACGCGGACGACACGTTGGTCCTAGCGCGGGGAGAGTCGTACCGGACGGCGGTCGAATTAGCGACACGCGGGGTTGCGATGGTCGTTGACAGGATCCAGCAGTTGGGACTCGAGGTGGCACTGCACAAGTCCGAGGCCATGTGCTTCCACGGCCCTCGGGGTGCGCCACCACCGCGTTCCCAGCTAACGGTAGGAGGGGTTCACATCAGCGTCGGGTCGACGATGAAGTACCTGGGACTCGTCCTCGACAGCTGGTGGAACTTCAAGGAGCACTTCCGACGTCTGGCTCCCAAACTGAATCGGACTGGGGCTGCTCTCGGGCGGCTCCTGCCCAACCTCAGGGGACCAGACGCCTCCTGCCGGAAGCTCTACGCGGGAAACGTTCGGTCCATGGCTCTCTACGGGGCTCCGGTGTGGGCACCGACGTTGCAACAGCAACCGAGGACCCAGCTGAATGCGTGCCAGAGGGTCATGGCAATACGCATGGTGCGAGGGTACCGAACGATCTCCCGCGAGGCGGCGACCCTCCTTGCTGGCCAACCGCCGTGGGATCTGGAGGCAACAGTCCTTGCACACATGCACGACAAGCGCATGGAGATGCAACGCCGGGGCGAAATTCCGCTGCCACGACAAGTCGAGGCATGGCGGACAGAGCTCCGGCGGGATCTCATGGCGAAATGGCGTCAACGACTATCGCAACCTCGTTCGGGGCGCGCCACAATTGGGGCGATAAGGCCCATCCTTGGGGCGTGGCTGGAAAGACCTCACGGCGTTCTCAACTTCCGCACGACGCAGGTGCTTACCGAACACGGAAAGTTCGCTAAGTACCTGTTCCGAATTCGTGCGGAGGATTCGCCCGGGTGTCGCCACTGTGCGGAACATCCGGAGGACACGGTGGAGCACACTGTAGAGGTGTGCCCCGCCTGGGCGGAGCATCGCCGTGTCCTCGTGGGGGCGATCGGCGGCAGCGATCTCTCTCGCCGGGCCTTGGTTCAGGCCATGGTCCGTAGTGAGGAGGGATGGCAGGCGGTCGCCTCCTTCTGCGAAGCAGTAATGCTAGCAAAGGAGGAGGCCGACCGCATCAGGCAGAGGCAACGGGGCGCTCGCCCCAGCCGCCGCCGGGATTCCGATCCCGATTTCCGGCCACCGTAGGCGCGGGCTTGCGGACGGCGTGCAATGGGTAGCACGCTGTCCGATCGTCCGGTAACCGACCGGACCGAGCCCAAGTCGTCGACGGCGCGTTCTGTTCCCGCGCGCCTCAAGGAGCTGTCAGCACACCGAAGAGGCCCAGCCTGCTAACTGCAGGCAGGCAGGGTCGAAGCCTACTGGGGTCATGGGTTAGTTCCGAAAGGAATGCTCGACCCCGGCACGATAGGCTACGATGGAACGGGGTAGGTTTTTAGTCAGTAAGAGTCTGACACTACTTCCCGCTCCGCCCAAGGGCGGGATTTATCATTGGATGATTTTACCTACCATAAAAAAAAAAAAAAAAAAAAACTATTTGAGTAGCGACCTGCATTTGTGTCAGTGATACGCCATTCAAATACCACCCTTATTTTTATAACATTACAGTTCATACTGAACAACGCCATCTAGCGACGAGTGGCGGTACTTGGTAGTCCAAGATGTATTTCTTTCTTGTTTTTGTCAATTTGATTTATAGATACTTGACATTAAAGTTGCATTTCGTATAAAAAAATTTTTTGAAATTTGTTTACGCCCAATTTTTTGTTTTAGCCAATCGTATCTTCCGGTTTGCAGTAAGAGTGAATCGTAAATGTGTGAGTTTGGCGACACCGGTTCTGGTACAAACATTTTCTCAAGCTAGTTCTAGTGTCTTTCTGTGTTCTGTGACTACACCACACACACACACAATAGTGAAAAATTAATGACTTTCTTTTTACCCCAATTGGGCCAGAAGGAGGGCTGCTGCTCTAACATACTAAAAAACAGTGCAAATAGAAAGCTGGTTTCAAGCAGAAAGATTGTTTCAAGACGTCTGAAATGTGTGAAGGAAGGTTACCTCGTGACTCTGTTAAAGGTGTTTCTTTTTATGGTTTAAACTTTAGTAGAGTTTGCCATGTTCTTAGCTCCGTAAAAGGTCAATTTTGCTTGCAGGATGAACTGGAGTCTGTTATATAAAGTGCAAGTAAAATGGTGGAGAGCGATTTTAATGTGCACGTCAAGAGGGTTTCTTGGAACGGAGACGGAATAGTAGGATCACGGTTTAAGTTTAGATTATATTTTAGTTCATTTAAAAAGGTATATAAAAATAAAAGATAATTTTTAATGACATAAAATAATATGATTTACTGTACAAAATCACTTAGATCATTTATAATAAATTATTTGTAAGTTTATTAAAGTAGGTATCTGATTTCGAAATAATAATATATGTACTTCTCGCTTTTAACTTTGCACATTTTTTTAAATGTATAAAACAGCAACGGGGTATTGAAGGCTTCCCCTCGACAAAAAAAAAAGGAATAGGATACTTAGCTTAAAATAATAATTTAACAAGATTTTATTTCGATCCCAATGTACCTTTTTTTATTAAATCTGTGATGAATTACAACATCGTAAATATAACAATAAAGCTACTTCTAATTATATTTTTTTAGACACCATTGATTAGTAGATCTAAATCTACTTGAACTCTTGACATAGTTTGCCTGCAGTAGGTACGTATGTAATCCGCCATAGATAAAATATACAGCCGATTCCTTAAACTTTCCTCCCTAGCTTGTAGGTACCTACCGGCGACCGGCTTCACCTGGGCAAGGGGACCTCTTAACGAAATTGTTTAATTTCAAGAATATCGTTGACATTTTCAGGTTCCATACCGCCACCATCGGCACCATCTATAGCTTTGCAACACCCAGAGTTTGCTTGTGTGTTGCCAATTTTACAGATAAAATTGTTATCTCTTCGTATCTGCCCATTATTTCATTGGCACTCATGACCTCCCAAGCTGGAACAGCCAAGCTACTTCGCGACGTAAAGGCACGAAGAAGGAATCTTGTGAAACGAATTCATTGAATGTTTTTTATTAAAACACTTCAGTCCATTGTCTCATCTAATCACTCAGTGTGTCCACGTCAATGTCTTCGTTGTCGTCATTGGTGGAGTCTGGATCTCGTCCTGGTAACCCGGTCGTGCCTGCTATACCGCCTCGACCTTCCTTCGTGTGCCGCCATTTCATGCGACGGTTTTGAAACCACACTTTGACCTGTAACAATAAAAAAATTAATAAAGTTTAATTCCTTTATAGTAGCTCCCACAGACTGTAAATAAATTATGGTTTCGGAGATCAAGTCAGGGCTTCAGTGTTCACGATAGAGTTAGCAGCCGACACCGACGATCGTGTTATCTTTATTAGTGTGTTTTTATCGACTATACCTATATAGACTGTGCTGGGTCTATAACACCAGAAAAAGCGCTTGGATTCGCTAAAATAGTCATAGCAGCAATAGGTATATCACGTTGCGAAAGGCAGCTAATCGGGAAGGTACCATGGGCGTCGCCAAGGGGGGGCAGAGGATGGCTACGGCCCGCCCCTAGAGGCTTGCTTTACAGCTTCGGAGCCTAGTTTAGGCACCAGTCTCCCACAATATAATGTCCCATCCTATATGCATGTTATCGCAAATATAAGCCTAGCAATTAGGAGTTATATGTGGAGAAAATAAACTTTTATTATTAAAAAAAAACTTTTTTATTATTCTCTATACTTCCTATAGCTCCCCCCCCCCCTGACGACGTCCTTGGAAGGTGCTATGAATATTTATCAATCCTATCTACTATAAAATGTTGAAAAAACGTAACAAACCAAGCTTGATTGCTGTGCTTCGAAGCAATGTGAAGGAGAGCAAAGCAGTCGTCATTAATCACAAAAGACAAATGGATCATGAAATTAAGGCTCTTATTCTATCTGAGTGCAGTAACATTAAGGTGCGTAGGTAAACCTGCATCATACGTGTTCGATAACACGATTGTCCTGAGGGACGATCGTAGAAGTAGTGGTAGGAGTACAGCGGTGGGTGGGGTAGGCCTATGTCCAACAGTGGACGTTTTTTACCCGACTACGGCCGAAAAGTCGTAGTCACACGTTCGGTTGTGTTTCGGTTGGTACCTACAACGCGTGACTGCGGGTTTTCTTTATGTTCTGTTCTGGTTTTTCCAGTTACCTTGTTTATTTCAGCATTCTGAAAATCTTGTTTTATACTTTTTCAGCGTCGTTTGCTTTTTGTCGTAGTCGGGTTTTAGTTTTGGGCTGAAATGATGATTATGTATTTGATGACAATGATCGACGCTAAAATCTGCATGTTTCTTGCTTAAGAGTTATCAAACCTATGTACCTTTGCTTAGCTAAACTAACAGAAATGAACATGAAAAAAGTACATATACCTATACCGAGCATATACACCTACAGCTATTTTTTATGTCGTTATTTGGGTAAATAATATTCTATATATCTCAAAACTTAAACATTTAAAAGAACCGATTCATTTATAGGGTGACTGGTAATTAGTGAACGATACTTAAACACGTGATTGTAGTCATGATAACAAACAACTTTTACTATGGGACCAAACCCGAAATCGCGAAAAAAATCAGCCAAGTTCAGTACATTTTGACCAGTTAGACGACCACAAATGTACTAACATGGCTGATTTTTTTCGCGATTTCGTATTTGGTCCCATAGTAAAAGTTGTTTGTAATCATGAGTACAATCACGTGTTTAAGTATCGTGCACTAATTACAAGTCACCTTATATAAAAATATATCTATCTTTAATTTTTAATAAAAATTCAGCAGATAAAACTGTATGTATTTTTGCCTTGCCGTTTCCAAGATAACCGGTTTTTTCACTGTATCTTCATACAAATTTCTCGTAAAACAATTATGTATAATTCCTTTGATTTTGTATAGAATTAACTCAGGTGTATTTTTTACTCATAGTACCTATTGCTGGTAAAAGCAATATCTAGCAAAAATCCTGTACGAAATTTCTAAGTCTATGAAATCCGATTTTCGATCTATCGTGCGACGGCTAGGAGTGAAAATCTCGAATTTGTTCCCTCACGGGTGCGGCCGTTTCCTTTTAGGAGGCGACCGCCTCCCATTCCCTCTCACTTCGGACCATGGCCTGAACCAGGGCCCAAGTTGCGAGGGTACCGAACGATTTCCCGCGAGGCGGCGACTCTCCTTGCTGGAAAACCGCCATGGGATCTGGAGGCAACAGTCCTTGCACACATGTACGATAAGCGCATGGCGATGCAATGCCAGGGTGAAATTCCGCTGCCGCGACAAGTCGAGGCATGGCGGCCAGAGCTCCGGCGCCGCCATAAGAGCGCCGGCTCCGGAGCTCTCATGGCGCAATGGCCTCAGCGACTATCGCAACCTCGTTCGGGGCGTGCCACAATTGAGGCGATAAGGCCCATCCTTGAGGCGTGGCTGGAAAGACCTCACGGCGTTCTCAACTTCCGCACGACGCAGGTCCTTACCGAACACGGCAAGTTCGTTAAGTTCCTGTTCCGGATTCGTATGGAGGATCCGCCAGGGTGTCGCCACTGTGCGGAACACCCGGAGGATACGGTGGAGCATACTTTAGAGGGTCAGCTTCCGAAAGGAATACCCAGCCCCAGCAAGATAGGCAACGAAGGAACGGGGTAGGTTTTTAGTCAGTAAGAGTTTGACACTACCTCCCGCTGATCTGTCATTGGATGATTTTACCTACCATAAAAAAAACCACTAGTTGTGACAACAATATCAAAATTGTTACAAAAGCAAACGAGATATACCAATTAAAGGCTCTCTCGCTAAAACTCTGTTTTCTATGGTGGCGTACAGCAGCAACCATGGAAAATGTAATTACTATCTATTTGAAACAAAAATATTTGTATCTATGTTTTAATATGGCTTAATGAAAACTATCTTACCCTTAACACGGATAAAACAAACATAATTTGTTTTACCCTACGTAAATCTACTCAGCCTCCGATTTCACAATCCCTAACTGCTCACTCAGTCGACTGTTCAAACCACAGCACATGCTCTTGCCCCAAACTCACACGTACCACCACAATCAAATATCTTGGGGTAACTCTTGATGACAATCTGAGCTTCTCAGCCCACATAAACCTACTGTCTGTAAGAATAAGAAAACTAATATTCGTATTTAAAATTCTTCGTCATGTGGCAGCAGCACGGATTGTTAGCAGGGTCTATCTCGCTCTTTGCCAATCACACTTGTCATATTGTATTTCGGTCTGGGGAGGTGCGCCCAAGACTTTAATGCTACAATTAGAGAGAGCTCAAAGAGCCGTTTTGAAGGTGAGTACTTTTCGTCCGATCCTATTCCCAACAGAGGAATTGTACAAGTGTTGCAAGGTACTTTCTGTCAGACAACTCTATATTCTTAGTACAGTTCTACTACAACATAAAGATACTCCTTATACTATAATCAGTAAAAGACGTAAGGATATAGTTTGTCATCACTACAAATGTAAGTACTCGTTTACCAGACGATTCTTTTGCTACCAAGGGCTTCAATTATATAACAAACTCAATAAGAAATTGAAATTTTACTCGGTCTCGGCATCATCTCTTAAAAAAAACATTAACAAACTTTCTTTTAACTAGTAGGTAACTATTTTGATACCGAACGCCTTCTTTTTTCCGAATATAACCCCCCCTAATATTCTTTCACCAAAATAAAACACTCACTATCATCTATATAATTAATAATTATTTAATCACACAAATATAATTTATAATTAATTAACCTATTAATTAATGATCGAATTGTAATTTCTAATCTAGGCAATTTGAAATCAAGGCTTATGTTAACCTTACTTTAACAAACGTTTGTTCTACCTGCAATGTATTAATATACTTTTACTATTATGTATGGGCTTGTACCACTGCCCTTAATACAAGTTATTTTTATAACTTAGTAAGGGTGCTGGTTGCAACACCAATCTGTTTTTGTTATTTTTATCTGTAACCTACAAACAAATAATTTGAATAATGTTAACATTGAAATTTTAATTGGTTGAATAAATTATTATTTATTATATTATTTATGTATGTGATTGATGACTTCAATCCCGCAGGCTTGCAGGATCGCGATTTTGATGCGGGATTGGATTCTCTAGTTGACAGAATACTTAGAATGGAAGAAATATACTTGTTGCGCTGACCCCAAGACACATGGGCAGGATGATGATGATGGTGGATCACAGTACCTAGTACTAGGTTAATCAGTTTGTAAGCTAAGCTTTTGGATCAATCAGCTTTTATCTACGCATAAACCGTAGAGGTCCAGCATGTCGAAGACTATTTACGTTAACATTTGATGATATGTCAATCCTCGTTTGGCCATCATTGATGTAGGATTTCTATGGTACTAATAAAAGGCCTAAAGAAAGTAGGCTAAACGGGGATTGAAATTACATCAAACTTTAACTTTTAAAATGATCTGGCCAGTTTTACTTGGCCATATCATGAAGTGATTAATGCCTATGATCTGACCACGACAACTATACAAAACGGAGATTCAATGATAAAATGTTGAGCGGTCGAATCACAGGCTAAAGTACCTATTACCTCGAAAGAATTTTATAGCCAAGTTTAATTAACTTTAGTAGCCAACTAAACAATTTCACACTATGCCAGCGGTGCCGTCGGCGCCACACCGCCTGTGGCGGACACTATCGTTTGGAAACCATTATTGGATAGGTACAGATGTTTTCATACGTTATCGACAACTTGACGCAGCGTAGGTCTAGGGCCCCGTGGTGCTACTATACATACCTACTTTTAATTAGCCATGTAGAAAAAGTAGCAAATGCTAGAGGCCTCGCGCATATTGGGCCCCGCGCATTGGGATCCTTCACTTGAACGTAAAAATATTAGTCAAAGTATTTAAACTACTTAATATTTATCCCGGAAGTCTAAAGGCTAAATCCAGCACGGCACTTTATTTTTTTTTTTTTTATTAAAAATAATTGAAAATTTAAAAGTACTGAATGATTAAATATGCAATTTTGAAAATAAGACGCCTATAGAAGAAGAGCGGTTGCTACATCATAATATTAAAAATAAGAAATTGAAATATATTTGAATTTAGAACGCGGCAAAAAAAAAAAAAAAAAAAAAACGCTTAACTAATTAAAACTATATACCCTGTACACTTAAGGCAAAAACTCCCTATTAAAATATGGTGTCAAAAAATTACATAATTGTTAATAAATAATCATATTTATTTATGATATTCTGTTCATGAACACAATTTAAAATTTTATATTTTTTTTATTAAGGCCTTAAAAACATGCGCCTCTTTGCTGGAAAAAAAATCACTGCCACATTATGGAGAATTGAACGGTTGTTTATTGCTTACTGTGACGACTGACGAAATAAGAAAAAATAAAACCCTCGTTGTGTCAATTGAAAAAAAAAGTTTTGTCATTGGATGATTTTAAACACCATAAAAAAAATGGAAAAAAAATCTCGAGGTGTTGAACCTAATCATAGTATGATGAGCCAGTTTTTGAGAAAGGGTATTGAAAAGAGAAATTACAAAGTCCCGCATAGTATCAGTGTTAGAACTTTGCAGCGAAGTAAAAATTGGTACCTGAGCATCAGTAAGTCCTAACGTGGCTGCTAACTGCCGCCTGTCTGGCTTCGTGATGTACTTTTGAATTTGGAACCGTCGCTCGAGTCCCTTTCGCTGGAGGTTGCTGAAGACTGCTCGGGACCATGAGCGCTTTCTCTTGCCACTTGATGTGACGTCACATCGCGGGGCGGACGACTGCTGCGGCGGTGATGACGACGGGAGGGGGAGTCGATATACTGAAAATAAATGGGAATGCTTGAAAGACGCAATGAACAATAAAATTTTACTGGAGTAGGTTCTGGGATTTCTGAGATTTATCGAGTGGTCACAATATATTCCGACACAGTGTCCAAATCGACATATTTTTATTTTAATATTTTATTCACTGACACTATTTAGTACAGTCAGATAAAAAGCTTTAAAATATTTCGGGGAAAATAGCGTTATCAAAATTATTTTGAAGGGAACTTCGGGTAATAAATTTCTTTATATTATATTTTAAAACTATTATATCTTACTGTACTTAACAGTTCTAACTTTGGTGGTGTCCGAATTGTCAGTGAAAAATATTAAAAATAAAATGTGTCGATTTGGTCACTGTGTCCGAATCCGAATATATTCTGTCCGAACCGTCAGTAACACGATTTATCGAAATATCAAATAATTGTTAAATATCTTTCTCATATAAGTAATAATATTCCTAATGATAACGTCATATTTACTAGTTTACTTTCACTTCCATACTATCAGTCAAAAATATGGGGTTTACGTAGAGCGATCCTGGAAGAACAGTAGACAAACTTCATGTTCGGCTAGCGGTCAGCCATAAATATTATAGAGTAATTTAAAAGCCAAAAAACTAGTAAAAGTAAGTCTTCCTATATTAATCTATCCAAGGAGTAATGCTAGAGTTAATCGAAGTAAAAATAACAGTAAAAAAGGTTACAAATTTATTTATTTTCTAACAACTGATTAACACCCGTTCGAATCACAAGAAGTGATCACAGTATTAAGAATCGGCTGGCTCTCTCGCTTGTCTTTTGGGGGTTCGGTTCGCGCGCTCATCGCTTGAGTAAGCGAGTACCTAAATCATCTGTAAGCTCGCTTCGCTCACTCGTCATGAAATAGAGGCCGCTTTACTAGCTACATATGTCAGGGAGTCCACTTTGCTTGATGAGGCTGTGCTGATCTCTCATTAGTAGGATAGAACAAGATTGGTGTGACAGTGAATCGTCAGGTAGTAGAGCAAGCAGCGACCGGTAGTTGAGGGAATTCTTCTCGCTAGGCTCGGTCTTACTTACATAATACTTTTACCCGATTGCAAGAACTGACCGGGATCCATTTAATCTAGACTAAAATCATTCCATGTAATGTGGGTTCCGACTGTTGCAGTCGATATTTTCCGTAATATTTTTTTTATTTTTCATTTTATGTGTTTAAATTAATGCAATTAAACGTTATTACTTGTTTTGACTTGTTTTTTTTTTAATTTTTATTTAAATTGATATTGACTAGTGCTTGACTGCGATCTCACCTGATAGTAAGCAGTAATGCATTCGTTGATGGTGCACTAGTTTATTAAAAGCCTATTTAGTCTGGCCTTGAAGATTTTTTACGCAGTCGCGTTTTTTAATTTGTTAGTTTTCTTAGATCAGCTCTTATTAGGACCGGTCACTGGTCAGATTTGGCCAGGTATCTTATACTCGTATACGTTTGATCCAAATTCTAGCTCGTCTCATATATTAATCGGCGATATGGAACAACGAAACTAGCGATAAAACAAAAAAGATCCGAAAATTTTGATAGAAATTCAACGCAGCAGACGTCCAATTATATATATTTATCCGATAATTCATCCAATTATTTATATATATAATGGAGTCTATAAACCCATTGTTCCTCCTCTTACAGTTAAGTACTATTGCCAGGATAAAATTATGTTATGCTCACTCACAAAGACGCATAATAATTGTAATATTTTGAATATGATCAAATACATATTAATAAAAAATGCGTCTCCAACAATTAATTAAAAACTACATTGTTTTCGAAAAATCAAACAATACGGTTTACTGGAATGCAGGAGTGTCAAAATAAAAGAGCACGAAGCAATCCCGCGGGTAATCTTAAACAGCAATAAAAATATTCGCATCTTCACAAACTCGTGTTACTACTAGTGTTTGTGAGCTATTTTAAGGATTTTTAATGATTACTATTATCCTTTATCTTCCTGGGAAACATGGTCTTAGTATCTACCTAGTGATCATTATTTGTATATGATCACTTTATTGCAATCACTAAATATCCATGTACTTTCCATATATTTATAACGTCACGCGGTAACTTTTTGTTTCTTTTTTATTCGGAGTCGGGATAGTTGGGAATACAAGATTAGGCAGATTGATTATTATTTATCCGTCGTTTCCAGTTTACCTAACAATTGACCAATAAGTACTGATTTTAAATAGTTTTTTTTTATTTTTTTATTTAGTAGGAACCTACTTGCCTCCGATTTTTGATTTGTTTCGCAAATCTTGCTTTGGCCTGTCAAAATTTGACATTAAAATAAGTAAGATTCGAGGTTGACCTTTACATAGAAACCATCGATATCGATGTTGTTGTATAGACGAGAAGTTTTTGGCAGGATTTTTTCGAGTGAAGTTGATTGGCTGTTTTTCGCAAAAAATATTTATATTTAACCATTAGAATAATTCATTAATTTTATAATATGGAAATATTGTGAAATCAATTTTTTTTTTTTATATTATATTTGCTGTGGAATTTCTTGCCGGTTCTTCTCACACGACACGAAATTTGAGACCATGCATTAGCTTGTGACGTTTTATAAGTGTCCATGTAGGCCTGTGTGAAATAAAAATATGTAGGTATGTAAAATAAAGGATGTAAAATGCGATCTCGATAAATAAAGCTGAAAATTGTAGTACCTATCTATTTACTACCACAGCGAAGTTTGCTGAGATGACCGACTCGATACATTTGCTGCCAAGTACTGGTAAAACATTAAAATGCACACATACATCTCCATTCTAACAGAAAACAAACATATACCATATTAAAGAAAATACTATATAACGAAATACTTTCTAAAGTGGTCACTGTTTTCAAATTGGCAACAGTATTTTTAATGACTACTGATTGCCAATTTTATTAAACATTTAATAGTTGTTTTGTTAGTACGTTTTGTATTTTACGATGAATAGAATTACTTCGGGACAATGTTTGAAAATTGTGCGTTTTGAAAATTATGCGTTCATTACGGTCGGCATAATTGTATATCCAAGACAGTTATTCGGAAAACCATGGATCTTTTTTGCATAACGCACACTACAGTTGATAAACGTATCCACAAAGATGCCATATAGTACGAACAAAAGTTATTTCTGATGTAGAGCGTAGTGTTCAAATTCAAAAGAATCCGAATTAATTGATTCATCATTGTGTATTGCAATTCGAGGTGGATATGTGAAGTCACACGTCCGCGCAGATAAACTACAGACGTTGGACCAGCCCAGTTGCTTGATATAAGTAAAAAATTAGACTTCCTGATTACGCTCATTCGACCAAGCCGTGGCGCCCGAAATCATGTTTAAGCACTAATGGCAAAAAATAATATTTTAAGCAAAGTCAATATCATGAAAATTACATTTAATTTTCACCACCATCCATCACCATCATTCATCATTTTTCATTAGTGATATTGAAGATGATGCCCATATCGGCGAAATTTAGGTTAAATTCTTAATGTCTGCATTAAATTTTTGCCATACTAACGTACGGATGATAAATTTGGGCTCTGACAAAATATCAAAAAAACAAAATTAAGGTATGTGAGAATGGAATAGCGAGAAGCAAGAAGCATGTTATTGACCGTAAGAAGAAGGAACAAAGTATACAGATAAAACGAAAACGAAATTCATAAAAAGGTTCAAATGGCGTTGGACATATATTATGCTATGTTAAGATATGCTGAGAGAAAAGAATTTGAAGCGGACAAAAATAATAACAGAGAAACAGTGAAAAAGTGAAAGAAGTAGAGAAAGACAGTTAAAGCAATGGGAAGATACAGCAGATCCAGAACGGCTTAGGGTTGCAAAGGACAGAGAGAAACGGGGGCCACGGAGGAGGCCTATGTCGATAGACAATCTGAGGGAACATGGGGAAAATAATAGCCAACTACTGAGGAAGGAAATAATGAGTTAATCATATAATAACTTGACTAAATTAAATACTGAGTGTATTTGGTGTTTTTGTATTATATTTGCACATAGTTAGGTCTAGTATACATTCTTAGTTTAGTTTTTATGTACATAGGTTTAGTTTATAATAAATATACTGAGTTTAAAAAAATAAACTTTATTATTATTATAAAAAGGAGGAGGTTCTCAATTCAGTTGTATGTTTTTTATATTTGTTACCTTAAAACTCCGTTTTGCAAAAAAGTTTTTTAATAGGATTTTTAGGTGCAGAACAGAGAGTAAAGTCTCGCATAACTCCTTTTTTTTTAAAAGGATCCTCCGACCACACGTTTGTTATATCTGGTGGGCTACGATACGATAGATAATTTTGAGCCGTTCTATATGTTCAAATCGCGCTTCCAGGTTGGTCAATTTTTTTTAAAATCCAATTCTGATGATCCATGAGGAATTTAGGGAGCTCCTTAAATATAGTGATTTTGGTATTTTCATCGAAAAGTCAAGCATCTAAAGTCAAAATTATCATTTGATGAAGAAGACCAAAAGTGGCCAACGGAACTTCACATTCACATGGACATCGCAATGAAGTTAATTAATAGTTAGTGTGGTAAAGTTAATGTTCAAAATAATATCATCGAAGTGATCTGATGATGATTATGAACCTGGAAGGTAGCACCGGAACTCCGTAATTAACCAATGTATCCTAGCAGTGTTTGGGCTAATTGGTATTGTCATGAGATGTAGGTACTCTGTCTCTATGTGTATCAGAATTAAAAAGTGTGAAACAAAAACCTTGTGTGGGTGTTTCTGGTTTTATTGGTTTGTTATTTAACACCGACTTCCGAAAGTAAAATTATTTTGAACGATTTAGTGTTTTTTTTATTTAAATCGTTCGAAATAAAATTAATTTCAGAAGTCAGTGTTAAATAACAAGTAGCAACATCAAAGGATCATAAAAAAGTAGGATTATCGGATTCGGCATTGGTGTATACAAGCAGCAACATTATTATTTATTTATTTATTATATACTTTATTGTACACCATTACACATACAATAGGAAACTAAAACACATACATACAATGGGCGGCCTTATCGCATTAAAAAAAGTATATTATGTGGTATATTTACAACATTATTTTTAGTATATGCGAAGCCTGAATATATTTTGTTTAGAATCAGTTACTGAGTCGATTCCAATAATTTTTACACCGTGTTATATTTGTTCACAAAAATATTTAAAAAAACGTCACTAGTTTGACATCGCCGACACTAAGTACATTACAGGTCACGGCAGGTCATAGCGGGCATTAAGAGCCAGGGTAAGAAACAACTCCTTAGTGGTCCGGATGGCCCGGTGACCATGTGTCTGTGTGGACAACCAGGTAACATAACAAGTTTATAACTTTGTGAATTTTCATGATACAGTTATGAAATTTTGTACATACATCCTTTGCATAAAAATACTAGAGCTGTGTTTCGGGTTTAGCATATACAAAAAATAAGGTACCTAGTATATCAATTTACAATATACTTGGTTTTATAAATAGGCTTTATCTTACAAAAAAGGTTTATTTCATTTTTTTATAGATCGATGCTAAACGGCTTCGATTTTTTTTCTAAACATTATTAATTTAAAACATTTAAATATTTATATTAGATTGTCTGAATAATCTTCTATTATCGAGCGCATAAAACAACAGTGATTCTCCGTGAAAACTAAATATTTACAAAGCCAGGGCTTCAATACTACGCGTATGCGATGATATATCATTGATTATCAAAAATATTGCCATACAGATTAGAAATCATGTTTCTATGTAGATACTTACCTTTTTTTTTAATTTTCGAGTGGAAACCTTCAGAAGGCGCCCGGACTTTGGGGATCGGACCAGGGAGTGTGGGATTTTTACCTCACTAAAACCACCCCGGTGATCACCATCAGTACATGGAAGGGTCACCGAAACCTCTTAAAAGACCAAATAAACTAACAGTTTTGATTTTTCTGTGCACATCAATTCGGTATTTGTATGTCCGTAAATATTGCTATTGTTTTGATTGCTCTTAGAACGTTTTAAAGACGATTTACTACACTAATATAAAATAAAGACAAGAAGAGAAGAACCGAAAAATAGGTACAAAGATTTGTTCTTAAAGAAATCTCTTCCAGCATACCTGCGAAAGGAGAGTTGAAAAAAAGGAGATATAGACACAGTGTGTAAGAGTTGAAGGAAAATAAGCACCTACAGAAAAAAGAGAGAGAGAAAAGAAAGAGTGTGTAGTACCCACACAAGGCTTTTTCAAGGTAATTATTAATTTTGAGTACCTCTAACTTAGTTGAATAAAATGGTCTTATCTGCAGCTGAATAGAAATCGGTTTCATAGAGTAAAAGACATAAACGAGATGCTCTCTCTTTGAAATAAAAAAAAAAGTAGGGAAGAATTTTATATATTATACCTACTACATGATTAGTATATTTATATTTCAAGTAAATAAATGTAGATAAGCAAAAGTGTAGGCGTATTTATTTTGTGTCATCAAAATGAACTACTACGGGACATCTCCAAACAATAATAAATATTTCCTCTAAGTATTTGTATAAAGTATAAAACCTAACCTAAGCCTAAACCTAACCTACCTAAGTTCCTGTAAGTATTTTATAACAATAAAGTTTAACAATATATTGTGCCTATTATCTTACCAAAGGGTGAAATCATTTGTCAACCAAACTGCTTTGATATCTGTTACAATTGATTACAATAGTAACAGTTAACAAAATATCATTTTTAAATTACTTGAATAACATTTAATATATTATTTATTACCTGTTATTTGGGGAATTAAAAATGGTTTGTGAACTTCCAACAGTGGACGTCTTTTAGCTGAAATGATGACATAAAGCGCATCCACGATACAAGAGCAATTCCTAGCTCTTTAAATAAAGATTAAAAAAAGAGCAATTCCTAGAGTGGGGCAATTTCTTTAAAAGTAAATGGTTAATAAAATAATAATAAATATATCATCGATTATGCTTGAGGCACATAACAAAAAACAATCAATGATGACAGATATTTTAAATTCTTTTTTAAAATGTATCTTATATGATAATGAAATTTTCCTTTTGTCATAAACAGAGGTCGGAGTAGGTAGATTGATTTTATATACTTGCGTCAAGATATTATAATATGGACATGCCATTTTATCCATAATGTGAGGGAAGTGCCGGAAAAAGTTTCGGGATTGGAATTATAGACTAAAATAAAATAAAGCGTCATACTGTCAAGCGTCATTTCTAATTCAACAGTAAGAGACAAAATACGGTGTAACTATTCCAAGGTATTTTTGTATAAAATAAAATACTGATTTCTTTCACCATTAGCTAACACTGGCAGCGTAGATTGATATTATTAATAAGTTTTTCACCTTAAACACAAATTCGTGCTAATTTCAAAATTCCGGCACAAATATCACAATAAATATGAAGTTCCGGTATTTTGAAGGCATATCCATATTATCCTCTATGTTTGACGTCAACGACCTTAAATCAATCTACCTACTCCGACCTCTGGTCATAAATCGATTTGTTCCGATATTAAATTACAAACAGCATTGAAATCTTAGTTGTTCAAACTTATATTTCAAAGATTTTTTAATTTGAACATGAAGTGAAATCCCGAAAATATGAAATAATGTCGATTGTATTATCTGACTATTCAAATCGAAGCCTCATTAAGCAGATTAAACTGTGATACCCCAAGAGGACACCGGTGTCCGCCACCTATTGTCTTTCTATTGTGTCTCTAATTACAGTAATAAAAGAGGTTTGCTCTGTTATGCGATTCTGATAAATAATAATAAAGTGTAATGTTTCTATCATCTGTAATAAAATACTTACCTATTCGGCGTGGGTTTCATAGAGAAAGTAGTTTCAGATATCACCCGGGTTATAGCAATTGCGATTGTCGGTAACAAAAAATTTTCATAAAAATTAAAATTGTACGTCTTGCAAAAAGTTTTTTTTTACTAGTTATATTTCGCGTTATTATTTATTAACTCTCGTTTTAGCACAATCTATAATTTTTTGATTTTACCCATTGTCACAAAAGATATTCGAGAAACCCTAATAAAGGACCCAAATCTTACAACCCATGTAAGTATGTTGAATTTCACTAGGCAACATCTGGTTGATTCAATTCACAAGCAGATTAGAAAATATCGTGAAAAATAAAAGTTTACCAGTAGTAGGCCTTAACGCTGGATGTAAATGTGTGTACGGAAGAGGTAGCGGCAGCTGCAGCAGAGGCGGCTCGTCCCTGCAGCAGCGGTACAGCGCGGCCACGCAGCCCGCGCACGGCGGCTCCTGGCTGCGAGCCACCTCCGTCACCGCCGCACTCGACCGATGAACATCATTATTACCCAAAATACTGTCCACACTAAACTTCAATTTACTCACAGAGTTAACATCACCATTCAACGAAGTCATTGTCACTTAATTCCACAAACAACCAACAGGAAGACCTTCTGTTATGAAAGCAACTGAAAAACTGACAAGCGTCGCGCCTCTGTTATCGGCGCGGGCGCAGGCAGAGGGCGTGGCGGTTCATATGAAGCGTTCTGATTGGTCGACGGCTATTGGGCGTTGCGGCCGCGTTATGGAGTGAGCCAGCATTGACTGATCGTGATGGTACCAACAACTGCACTTGTTTACAATAAAGTGCTTCTTTAATGTGTTTTATATGACTTTGCACTTTAGATTAAACTTTATTGCTAAGAAACTTGCGTCATTCGTCAGTTTATAGGGATATTTTTAAAATTAGATTAGGTAGGTATAACTATTCAGAACAATAAAAAGGTACTACTAACCACGAAATTTATGGGTACCTATACCCATTAAACTAAAACAAGAATTAATCCTTATTTTCATTATTATTTACTTCATTCAAATCTTGAAAACAGCTATGATGCCTCATGGTCGAGCAGAGCACCTTAATAAATGACATTTATTTTGCAAATAGGTTCTTCAAAAACACTTTTACACATCAATATTTTTTTTGTCAGTCTAAACTAGATGAGTCCGGTGTTTTCTAGCTGACTACCCTGAGAAGAAACACCGAAACAAACTCAGGGGTTAAAGTCTCTTTTAAAGTCCATACAACAAACATGTAATAATAAAATCTAATGAAAACCATGCAGATTAGTGTCTGAGATGGTCTTTTGAGGAAAGAGCCATACAGATTTGAGTGGACCTATCCAGTCAGTGCAAGCATTTGTCAGTATTCTTATAGCTCAACTTAGGACTACTAAGGAGCTCAACGATCTGACGAACAATACCAATCAAAGGAAAGGAGAGTGGGACTTCTGGGCCAAAAATGTAAGTGATTGAGATATGCTTTTAAAAATTCGTTACATAATTCTATTTCAAAATAGAAAAAATCTAGCCCTAGTTGAAGTGAGGAAAATGAGATATCTAAAAAATAAGTTTTAGTCATGAGTAACCTATTTTAGGTTAGGTATACAATCGAAAAATAGTTTATTCCAAGGACTAACTCCTTGGAATAAACTATTTATCGATTGTATGATGTATTTTTTTTTATTTTTTGTGGACAAGACTCCTTTCTACTTTTCTACTCTATTTATGATTAGTTGTAGACATGGGCATTTTTGGCTTTGAGTACATACGGACATTAATCCGATATCAGACTTCAAAATAGATTTTCTGTTTTTAGATATTCGGTTTTAGTAACGCCTAGCCTAACAATAAACCATAAAATAAAATATAGCAGTATTCTCCTAAATATTCTTAAGCACTTTTAGTGCTTAAGAATATTGTTTGCTTATTTCAATGTGCAATAGATTTTCATAAAAATCTAAATTGTGCGATTCGCACTGTCTTTTTTATTCCACGTTTATATAAAGAGAAAAAGCGAATTTTTACGCATTGGTCAGTTTGAGTTTGGCTATACACAAAATTCCTTTGGCCTTTCTCAGCTCCAGCTACATCTATTTATCCAGTGCTATTATTCGTCGATTCTGATTAGTTTGGTTGTTTATATCGTTTAGCTTGGCTAGGCCGATTTTATAAATCTGATTTTCTAGACCGAGAAAACGATAAAAGTGTGTTTGAAATTGACTTTTAAATTCGTTTTTGTATATCGAACACATGCCTAGTCACTCGTCTCGTATTCTTCGGTTCCATGCGGTATAATGACTAGTAGTTGCAACCTCTTCCGTCACGGCATAGGACGGAAGAGGTTGCGGCTAAACGGCATAGAGTTATTATGTCGATGAGATATACTAACATAATATAGAAACGTCACTAATAAAAAGCTATTTTAAAATTCCTGTTTTCCACAAAGGCCATCAATGAAGAGTTGAAGTTGAAATATAATTGTTGTTATTGAACTGCATCTAGAGTATAGTGTATTTTCTACACACCATCTAAGCACTCCAGATTAAATGCTGAAATGCACTATGTCGACGACCTATGTATGTTGAAATGATATTGTCAGTGATTTCTCTTAATGGCGCCACAACCTGTAAGTATAATCACCCCACATTTTATTATTAACCAGCATCTACTACGATGCATCGTTTTCTTTCTCCACGATATTAACAAATAAAAATATATTTTTAGAGAACATTGATATTATAGGATATTATTTACATTTTACTAAATTATTTTTTGAATAAACTATTATTCCCATGTTTCAGGTAATCGATAGTGACTACATTTATCAACCTTACTGGGACTTTGCTCAAAGGTCGTCTGTTGATGAAACAATACAAACCGGCCACAGTTGTATTGGTCTCCACTGTGGTCGTTCTCTTGCATCACGAATCACTACTTCATGCAACTCGTGAATCGAGAATTTATAATTTTATTCAATTGTTGATTATGCCTCGAAACGGAAATTCTTGGTTTGCATGGTGTTTATGAAAAAAAAATTATATGTAAACTGTTTTATTATAAATTAAATATGACCCTTTGCTTTACCATTGCCATTTGGGAACGCGATAATCATGGCGGTAAGTCCCTTCTTTGAGGAATGGCTGGAGAGGCGTCACGACGTCAAACCTTCCACGTGCCATAGGTCCTCCCCAGATATGGTAAATTCGAGAGGTACCTGTACCGGATTCAGATAGAAGAAACGCCCGGGTCATCATTGTGCGGACCACTCGAAAAACAGGACAGAGGGGACAAGCAGTGGTCGCCTCCTTCTGCGCAGCAGTAATACTTGCGAAGGAGACTGCGGCAGCCTGAGGAAATGGAGACTCTCACACCCCAGCCACTGAGACCCTGACCCCGACTACCAGCCAGCAGGATGATGAGTAATGGGTAATTCGCTTTCCGGCCGTCTACTAACCGTCCAGACCGAGTCCGAGACGCCGACGACCGTAGTATTTCACACGCGCGCCTCATAGAGATGTTAGCAAAACCGTAGAAGCCCAACGAGCCCGATGTCCGCTGGGGTAGCGGATAGTTTCTGAAAACGATTCCTGAAATAAGTGTAATTGAAGGACAGAGACGGTTTTAGAAAGTAAGTCTGACTCGCCACTTTACTCTAGAGCTTTTTTTTTGTGGTAGGTAAAATCATTCAAAGACATCTCCCGCCCTTGGGCGGAGCAGGAGATAGTGTCTGACTCTTACTGACTAAAAACCTACCCCGTTCCTTCATTGCCTTAGTTCTGGGGCCCTGGTATGCATTTTCGTACTTCCCCAAGGCTCTGCTGGGCCCCTACAGTTTGCTTACAACTCCTTGAGGCGCGCGAGATCAGTACGCACCGTCAACGACTTGTCCTCGGTTCAGACTGTTACCGGACGGACAGACAGCGAGATACCCATTGCTCGCCGTCCTCAAGCCTGCGCTAACGGTGGCCGGAAATTGGGTTCAGAATCCCGGCGGTGGCGGCAGTGTGTGCGCCGTTGCCTGATGCGGTCGGCCTCCTCCTCTACCCTAGAGCTGGAGAAGTCTTTTGATAATTTTCCACCTCAATAAAAATACAACCTTACCCTAAATATATGAATGATGGGTTGTTTAATATTTTTTCATTCTGCAAAACTCTCAATAATAAATAAATACTGTCAATCAAAACTTAATATCTTACATAACCTCACTTTTACTAAATCTCTGATAACTCTTCTCTCTGACTGATAAATTCCGCAGAATTTTCAGCAAATGGTTGAAAATATATTAGCTATTAACTGATATCACTTTCATTTCTTTACTACCCAGGCCCAACATTGTATGAAAGCGTATCTGTCTCCTTTGTGTTGGCCGCAGAAATACAATTGCAATTTGGTTGCCAGACATCCGTCAAAATAACTTAAACGAAAAAAAAAACAATGACATAGGTACATAGTCCTCATATTCACAATTTTAAACGAAAATATATAAAATAAAATGTAAAAAAAAAAAAAAATTAACAAAGTAGGAAAATATTTGTGTCAAAGATGAATTAAAAAAACAAATAAATTCATATCGTGAAAAAAAAACAAATAATAATGTTAAATTGTAAAAAAAACTAATTATCAATGTCAAATTATAAAAAGAATATAAAAAAGCACAATTGAAATATACATTGTAGAGCGTACTGGAGCAGGTCAATCCCAAGACTTTTTGTCCTCAAGATATTTCTTTATATTGAGTAAAAAGCCTTTTGCAAAAGTTTTCGATTTATAAATGATTTGAATTTTTAAGGCTTAGTACTTGAATATGACTAAGAAGTTTATTATAATAATGTATACATTGGCATCTGAATGAGTCCCCTATTTTTTGAGCCTGGCGGAACTGCTACCAAGCAGGAACTACAAATTTATGTTTGTTCCTAGTATTAAAATCATGGATATCACTGTACTTCTTAAACATTTTTTTATTCCTATGGGCATACAAAATATTCTCGTAAATATACTGAGAGGATACAGTCATTATATTAATGTCTTTAAATTTATCTCTGAGGGAGTATCTGGGACTTCATTTATAAATAGAACGAATAGCCCTTTTCTGCAAAACAAAAACTGCCTGAATGTCAGCGGCATTTCCCCACAATAGAATACCGTACGACATGACACCATGAAAATAACTAAAGTAAACTAAACGGGCGAATTTTCCTAACAGCATAACATTTCTTTCATTTTCTTGTGTGACATTTTCAGTAAGGAGTTCCGCATACTCATGACCGAGAAACGAGAACGAGATATTCCGATGACCTATCATCATTTTCATTTTCACTTTGATAGTATCAGTTTGATAGTAGGTTTCTCCATACCAACTTTCGATCCCAGCTAAGGGCTGAATCGGTAAGGCCCCTCTTTGAGGCGTGGCTGGAAAGCCCCACGGCGTCGTCACCTTCCGTTTGGCGCAGGTGCTGACCGAACACGGCAAGTTCGGACCGTACCTGTATAAGATTCGTGCGGAGACGACGCCCGGATGTCGCCACTGTGCGGAGCGTCCGGAGGACACGGTGGAGCACACAGTCGAGGTGTGCCCCGCTTGGGAAGAGCATCGCCGTGTCCTTGTGGGGGCGATCGGCGGCAGCGATCTCTCGCGCCGGGGTTTGGTTCAAGCCATGCTCCGGAGCGAGGAGGAGTGGCAGGCGGTCGCCTCCTTTTGCGAAGCAGTAATGCTAGCAAAGGAGGAGGCCGACCGCATCAGGCAACGGCGTACACGCCGCCGCCGCCGCCGGGATTCCGATCCCGATTTCCGGCCACCGTAGGCGCGGGCTTGCGGACGGCGGGCAATGGGTAGCTCGCTGTCCGTCCGTCCGGTAACAGACCGGTCCGAGCTCAAGTCGTTTATGGCGCGCACTGTTCCCGCGCGCCTCAAGGAGTTGTCAGCAAACTGTAGGGGCCCAACAGGGCCGAAGCCTACTGGGGTCAAAGGGTATGTGAAAATGGCACCCGGGGCCCTGGAACCAAGGCAAAGAATGGAACGTGGTAGGTTTTTAGTCAGTAAGAGTCTGACACTACTTCCCGCTCCACCCAAGGGCGGGATTTGTCATTGGATGATTTTACCTAACATAAAAAAAAGCTAAGGGCTGAATTTTGGAAAATTCCCTCATAGTGCTCGTTTACGTCTCGTTTCTTCTTTTATATAATATAGATTTCATCAAGTGATACTTGCTGAATGTGGAGACCAATTGACTTTTCGATGAAAATACCTATACTAGTTTGTCTCGACATTATATGTTTATAATATCTGATCAGTTCCCTAAATTTCGCATGATTCCTATCATTTTTTATTTCACTCTTCGCACAATCCATAAATTTTTTCTTTGGCCTCCTTCTCTCTTCATCCATCCACATATTGTATACTCATAACTCTTTTAGTAACGAGTTACTTAAAGAGTTTTAACATGTTTGTATGGACATGTAAAGAGGAGTCACAAAAACAAGAGAGGACCATACAAACAATTCCCATCACTTTTTAATAAAAAAATACACTTCAACCCATATCATGATTCTTAAATAGGTAACGATTGCATATTAATAAATTTCTAAATTAATATAAAATTTTAAATATTAATAACTTAATTCAATTTTCAAAATTCTTTTCCTATACAATTCAATATTGAAAAAAAAAAACCCCTCAACGGGTGAACACCTCCTCCATTTGCTCCACGTCTGTCTATCCTTTGCTTTTGTGATCTAATTTTACCAACTTTTCTTATTAATTCGGTCTACCTTTTTCCTTATGGTTTTTTGACAAAAACTTTTTTATATAAAAACCGACTACACTACATAAACACTAAAAGGTTAACGTTTGATTTGTTTGTTCAATAATGAACAAATAAAACCAGAAACACCGCCTTCCGAAATTAAAGTCATTTGGCACTTTTTAGTGTTTTTATAGTAAAGTCGGTGGTTTTTAATCCAAACTTTTTTGTGATACACTTGTAGCCAGATTACCTACATCTAATGACAATTCCAAGTAGCCAAAAGACTTCTAGAATACATTGTTTTACTATGAAGGTACTTTCCACCTTCCGTCTCAATAGGCAGTTCGATAGCACATTATAGCCAATGTGCATCTCATGACAACAAGCAGGTTCAGGAAGTCAGGACCAAGCAGGATTTTGAAAAGCAACAACAATCTCAACTCCCCGATTTTTTTTTTTATATTTATATATACTAACTAGAAGTGCCTAGTAGTGGGACTATGTTAGAGCAGTGGTGGCCGAGTGGCCCAGCCTGCTCCGAAGAGGCCCAGCCCGCTAACTGCAGGTAGGCAGGGTCGAAGCCTACTGGGGTCATGGGTTAGTTCCGAAAGGAATGCTCGGCCCCGGCACGATAGGCTACGAAGGAACGGGGTAGGTTTTTAGTCAGTAAGAGTCTGACACTACTTCCCGCTCCGCCCAAGGGCGGGATTTGTCATTGGATAATTTTACCTACCATAAAAAAAAACCTGTTGGTAAGCAGTGCTGCAATCGTTGATGGTGAGGCGCACTAGTTTATTAAGAGCCTATTTACTCTAGCCTTGAAGACCCCTAAATTCCACTACATATGTGGAAAACCTAAGAGCTCATCACACGAGCGGCATGTTGCCAACGCAGTGGTAACTGCAGCCGTCAACACGGGTCGACGGTAACCATCGATGCGTCGGCGGCAGCTGTTGACGCTCGAAGGTAGCCAACAAATGAAGATCAGCGACAGCCGTCATGTGTGTCAGCTGTTAGGTGACTGCAACGTTCTAAACGAAATAATACGAGTTTATACACACACTTTTTATAGATATCTTTATCTATAAAAAGTGTCAAATAAAGTCACAATAAACAAAACATTTAGAAATCAAAATCTATTAAAGCATTTATTTCAAATAAATCATTTACAGCGACTTTGGAATTATCAAGAGTCAGTCAGAAAAATGATGTTGCACATTCCAAGGGTATATTTATCTCTTTGTGTAAGAAACTCCATGGACACTCTTTTAAATCATGTTAGGCACTGAACTCACGAAGCGGTTTTCTCCCGCGGCCGCCGCAGCAGAGCAAACGGCTATTTTATTTCAAAACTCACGAACTTTTGTTTTTCGACCGATTTCTCTTGATTTTCGACCGCAAGCCAAGAAATTGCTTTAATTTTTTTACATATAATATATACATGTTTGCATTCTACAGAAGCTCCGGGCCCGCAACCGTGGCGGCCACGGGAAAAATCCTTTTCATGACTTCTCTCTCTTGCATGTTACAAATATCTTGGTTACAAATTTTTTGTCGTAAATAAAGTGAAAAAAAAATCCAAATATAAAAATTAAAATAAGTCACTGGCAGTTAAGAGACTGAAAGCGTCCGTTCACGGACATGAAGTATATGCATCAATCAGCTCAATCATTTTGAAGGGAACTGAATGATCAAACACACGTGCCACCAACAAGTGAGATATGTAACCAAGTAGTAACCTAAAAACATAAATTGCTCCAAAATTGAAATGAAATGCTTCTAAGAACATTATATCAATAGTGTTTTCAAATAGAAAAGAAAAGTAATTTTCAAATTTTTATAACGATTATTAATTTCTATGTGCAATTATATGCCCTCGTGGTAGTGGAGCTGGACCGGCATTGAGTAAGAATTTTTTTCTTCAATTTATAATAATCAATCCCCCAAATTATAATATACAATGCCTTGTGTGCGTTTAACACAAGATTTTTGTCTCATTGAGTTCTATTATGTGGGGAGGTATTTTATTGTAAAATTTCAAACTGTGCCCCATGCAAGAAGAGACTACTTTAGCCAGTCTGAAACCTGATTGAACTGGTCCCAATTTCTGGTAACATAATTATGTCTATCACCTACCATTTACTAAAATGATGAAGATTATCTACTTCTAACGTATCTACATGATAATTTCATAGATGAATTAATAAGATACTGTCATGATGATATCCTCAAAGAGTTCTCTTAGAGGATTGTACTGGCCAAGATTGTAAATGGCTCTGATTGTCCTTTTCTAGAAAATAAAAATAGTATCAAATACAAGGATATTAAAATAGTTTAATACTAGCAATAAGCAGCAGTGACAGAATCTTTTCAAATACAGAAGTGTCTAGACTCACGTTTACACACTGCCGCTGCCGCTGTCGCCTGTCGCTTAAGTGTCGCTCCCATACAACAAACGGGAATTTTTTGCCACGAACGGTACGGTACCCTTAGTCCGCGAGTGCGACCCATACTTGGCCGGTTTTTGCTTTTTTTCGGTCAAGTTACTTAGATTAACGCAGAGCAAAACGAGTATGTACATTGAAAATGTTATCAAGTAACCGTATATTAAATTAGTGACCAAAATTCCGTAAAATGTTGTTTCGGTCAAAAAGTTATTTTATAAATAACTAGCTTTTTCCCGCGGCTTCGTTCCCGATCTACCCTACTTTACCCTACTCTACCCTACCCTATCCTACTCTACCCTTATCTATCCTACTCTACCGTACTCTATTCTATACCAATAAATGAACAGGTTTTGGGTTTTGTTAAAGGGGACCAAAATTATTCTATGTCCTTTTCCTGGTTCTAAGATACCTTCCCACCAATTTTCATCCTAATCGGTTCCGCCGTTCTTGAGTTATAAATAGTGTAACCAACACGACTTTCTTTTATATATATAGATATACGATTAAATAATAAATGTATATTTATTTTATAAATAATATAATATTTAATAATAATATATATTATTTATTATTATTTTATAAAATAAGTTTTTGCTATTGACCGAAGCCTCTTTTGAACGTATTTCATTTGCCATATTTTCACTACACCGAAACAACATTAAAATAGAATTAGAGAGCTATAGGCACTCTCTCCATCAGTGACTGACATAAGCTAGTTGCTTGTTATTTCGAAAACTGTACGATTCCAAAGAGATAAGCCGTGGGTGAAAAGTGGCGTCTCATATTCTCCCATATCTTCTTGGTTGTTTTAAACGTTTTCTCTCATTACCTACCCTTATGACGTACATTTGGGGTCGGGTCTTCTCGTGATTCTTCGCAAATATTGGGCAGACACAACATTCACGTGCGCCTTCTTCAGGCTTCCAATATGCAAGTAAAAAGATCTTCCGCGCTTTTTTGTGCCAGTGTTGATAATCAGAACTTCGTCGATCGTCTACTAGTCATATGACGTGATCTTCGCATCTTCTCATGACACGTTTTCTAAGAATATTTATATTCCGAACTGGTGGTTGAGGCGAATGCTACGCATTTCTCATTCTTATGATTCAAACAATCTATATGTTTTTTTTTAGTTCTATTACGTTTATTACAGTTTATGGCACAAACGCCCAAACGCTGCCCAGCCACGTCTACGATAGAGCTCTTTCTTGAAGTTAGACCTAGGTACCTAGTTGGGCCGTTTGCCCGAGGTAAAGGCTAGTATTTTTTTTTTTAAATAATTAATCATCAGACTTATAGAAATAACTACCCAAACATTTTTGCATTCTCTGCGGAATGCAAAAATTCAAATGACTCCTTAAAAATTCAGATAGAATTTTATCTTAATAAATTCTTACATTTTCAACCAACCATGTGGGCTGCAGTACACAAAACAGATCCCAGAATAAAACTGAATATTTCGACCACACTCGATTATACCCACTTACCTAAACATAATACAGAATCAATCGATATAAGAACAACTGTTAGCTCTAAAACGCTCAAATCGATTACGGTTGAGTTTATTTTGCTTGTCAGAGTACACCTGCGCTACATCCGCGGCAACAGATATAGATCCCATCACTAGCGAGCAGGCACGCGGGCCGCGCATTGTTTACTCGATAAGTATCAATGATCTGTGGCCAACGAAATTATTATGCATGTAAGTAGCTATACCTAGCTAGCTAATTATAGCAGCTTCGCCAGATGTGGACGTTGTAATCGACAGTTTTATTTAAAATATTCCCATCGCCATGCCTGGTAGAGTTGGGGAAGCCATTTAAGATTTTTTCGCAATCTGGTCATATTGTAGAGTACAAAAATACTACTGAAGTAATTTTGTTAACATGCCTAATCCTGCTTGTTTGTAGACTACTCCCTGAAACAGTTGATCAAAAGTAGGACATAAGGAGGCAGGTAAGAATATTGAAAACATTTAGCGCTCACACAATTACACAGCTATAAAACACTTTGCTAAAAGGCCAGTCGCATTAGTGCTGCAAGAATTTCATGGACGATATCAGATGCCCATAAATCAGCGATATAGTTTAGAGTCAAACAAGATTGGTGTCAGTCGCCTCCGGTTGGCAAACGCAACGAAATTAGGATCAAAAGATTGGCTCGAGAACGTATTGCTCAGCACACGTGTGAACTATCTGAACGGCTGCGGGAGCTTTAAATCATAGCTATGGTTTATTTACCAATCATGATACTTATATTTTATGATATCCGATAATTTGTAAATTCCTGTTAATGTTCTAGCAAAAACTTTTGCACATTTTCAGCTAGGTGGAAAACTCGCGGATATCTCAATGCGTTACCCAGATTTTTATATTTTGGCAATAAATTATAATCTGCCCCATTATTTCGTGGTCTGGAACCAATAACTTAACAGTTTACACCAATCTTTCAGGATGCTACACACATATAGCATTTTAATATTATTCAGCAAATATTTACCTATTTTATAAAGCTGATGCATATGCTTTTTCTGGTGAGAGCAAAGCGATGAAAAATGTGAAGGTTTAAAATACAACCAAATAATATGCAAGGCAAAAAGAAAATCTGTTCGAAGTCAAAGTGGATTATAACTCTGTGGGCATACAGTAACTTAACCATCTCGACAAGCGAATATGTATTGTAAATTTGTAAACATGTGTTAGCAATAAATTAATTATCCAACTATTTTGGTTAAACAAAAGCATAACAAAGCGACCTCCCGCAACTATAAAAAAATTAATTAATTAAAAATCCAATGAAATTCAGTAAGTATTAAACCGTTTTATTTTTATTAATCATCTATAGAAACTATAGTACTTCTTTAACTTGATACAAATAAAGTGGACACTAAATCAACTTTAATAGTGGCGCCTCGTGTGTTTATCGTAGCTTGGATTAAAAACATGATAGTCCTGGAATCAAATGGGAATAGCAGTGACGGGTGTTCCGAACGACTTCCTTATACGATCGCCATTCTAATTCAATCACTTTCCGGAAATCACATCTTGGGGAGATTTATTAAGTCTGCTCTTGTTTGTGAGATAGTAAAATCGACATTAATGCCTATAGCCTACCGAGTTACGTCGGATCCTTGTACAATTAGGCCATCGGATTCGAAATAAGTGAGTCAACAAACACCGCCGTCCTCTGGGGAGCGATGCCCGTTTATTGTAGCCTTATTTATAGCTTTGAGATTGTTATATTATCATGCCGCTTGATTATCGTGGTAATGACTTTTATGATCCTCTTCTGAATAAATATACAAGTGTCCATGTTTACTTAGTATAAATATTAAGGCGTGTGGTGCGGCGCAACGCGTAGCACGGTAGGATGTAACTTATATGCAATATGAATATCTATGGCTTTGTTCCGTGATGGTACAGTTTTATTCCTCATCATTATCATAGTATATACTATTCAATGTTTGCATTATAAAGTTGAAATTATAAGAACTACGAATTAAAAACGTCACCCTGTACTCGACTCGAATTACTATTGTCGATCACAAACATTTAAACTCATATACCTAAACAAGACTAAACGAAGACAACTATGTATATAAAATAATGTAAAAATAAACTTTCGATATAGTTTTAAACACTTCAAAGACTGATTACCAATTTTAATACTTACGGTTTCGCTTTATTAATTTTGTTTTAATTATAATTTTATAAAGATATTTAATTTAAATGTAAGATAGTTCTCCTTTTTGTCTTATAGAGTTTAATTTTGTTTTTTGTTTTTTTGGTGTAAGTTTAGTTTTTATTTAGTTTTTATGTTGTTCAATATTTGTACGCCATCACGGCAAAACATAGCGCACATTAATTAATTTAAGAACTTTATGTAAATACCTATGTTTTACAAATAAAATTCTGATTCTGATTCTGATTCTGATTCTGAAGACACAGAATAGATATCTGGATTCGATACACAATGCCATATTCGCAAAATGACATATCTGAATCTCATAAAATGTTTTCACAAAATTTTGAAACGGCCACATCACAAAACGCACAATAGCAAAATGCCATTTTGAAACAATGTCAAATTATTACAATTAAAATTATAATCAAATAGTTTATCTCTTTGCTGAATCTAATTCGTTACTGAATGCTTAAAATTTCGAATACAAATACACAAAATTAAATTTTTGAAAAGAAGCAGCATTCTTTATTTCAGTTTACATTTTTATGATTATTATTTTTGTTAAAATTAATAATGTGAAATAATAAATTTGAAATATTTTTTATTATTAAATCATTGACCTACAGGAAGAAGTTACTTAGTGACTTTATCAATTTTTTATTGTCATTAGAGTGAATCGCACATTATGTGATGAATGACGTATTGAGAATGTGTCGGTATGATAGTGTGGCATTTTGAGAAAAGGCAATTTGCGTATTTGTCATTTCCTAGTACGACTAGTATTGAGAAAAGATATTTTGCAAATGTGGTATTGTGAACCGAATACATCTATCAGTAGGCCATATTCCTAAATATTGGTTCCGTGCATGAATCGAACTAGCAACACTGCGCCAACAGTGCCGGCAAACTATGGTGATCTGGTGATCAGAATCATATAATTAAATATAGGTATCTAATCCCAATGGTAAACTAACATAGGTAAACTATGGATTTATTATACATTCATATAATTATTTATATTTACAGGTCTTTTATAAATCTTATAAACCTTTAATATAATTACTGAGAAATCCAAGAACTGGTGTTCTTATTAGCAAGTTGAACACACGATCCGTGACATCCCAAGTTTATGGTTTTACGCAGAATGGCTACCGTACTCTTTAAGTAAATACATGGCTGTGGATAATATACATTTCTGAGTCACTCGTACTTTACATGAAGGGAAACTTGTAAATACTGGTGCTAAAAGTAGCCTTTATTTTGTACATCAGTAGGTATGTCAATATCACAATATCACCAGAAAACAGGTCCAAATTCACATTCACAACCAAAATATCTAGTCTTCAGAAACACAATTAAACGTCCAATTTAGATTATCTAAATATTGAGCCTTCTTTGGCATCACTCGTTCAAGAAAATAAATTAACATAAAACGTATAATATCAACTACATTAAACGTTTAAGTATATTCCGCCAAGACCGTAGAATGGCCTGATATTATCAAAAAATATTGATATGTGATAATTATTTATACAAATCGCTGTTTCATATTGGGTGTCTGTGTCACAATAAATATTAAATATCGACGCCGTTAAAAATATCCCCTTACAGTTTACGAGAGCGCTCGTCGACATATTTACGTACGGGAGGAGGCTATCAATTCTGTTTTTTCATTCGACCTTACGATATAGGCACCTTCCTTGCACGCGAGCTTTCTCTTACCACTGAATGCTATATTGTTATGATTGGCGCACTTCATTCTCAATGATAAACGATGTTTGTTTTACGAATTTTAATAATCGACCTAGAAAATACAGGGAGCTACAAATGATTAAAACGGAGCCTTTTAGCAATGACTAAAAGAGCATCAATATTTTATGTATTAGCTGGTATTAAATCTCATCCGTCTAGTGTAGAATCTAGCCGCTGGGTTCAGCTATGGCTTATAAATTCAAGCACATATTCAAAAGGCAGACAGTATTGTTTGAAGAGATATAAATTGAACATAATTCTGTCTCCGTGTTTGATGTTACGTAGGCTGTATTATCTAGCGTCCCACAGAATATGGCCTATCCAATTAGGAAATTCTATTCAAAACATGTCACAACAATGAACAATGAGTGTATTTACCTAGTTATGTGGCAATTTCATGGTTTACATTACGTTCTTAATCATCATCATTGATGGTTCATGTACCTAATGATAAGTTTCTGCTCATTATATACTTTTTCAATTACGTATCAATCGCATCCATTTCTTTAGTTATTTTACGGTTTCTCAATGCGTGTATAGATGATGTGTATTGAAAATTTATTTAGTTATGTATTCACACAAACACTATAAAATGAAAAGAACAAATACAGATAGAAGAGCACAAAGGCTTATTTCAAGTAAAATTTCTTCCAGCAGACCTGCGACAGGTGACTATTTATGTACTGATCAGAAAACCATTGACTCGAAATTCTAATTCAGAGAGCCTATGCAGTCCAAACTCATGATTAATGCCACTAAGCCAAGAAGCAGTTCATCAAAACCCCCCATAAATCGAGTCTCATCTATGACACTCATTGTTACCAAGTAGGGGGGACATTAAACAGCTGATAAATCTCATCGGATCGCCCACGACCTTTCGAACACATATTAATATTTAATTGTAGGCGCGATATCATCACGGAGCGCATAACTAACTGTTAATAAAGTGTATTGTTGACTTGAATTATCCTCATAAGTCTGCCGAACGAGACTCAGATCGCGGGGGGCTATTCTCATGAGCAGGATTTACGGATCAAGATTGTTGTATTGAAGCTAAGTAAGCACTTTATTTGTGGTGATTAAAAAACTATAAGTTAAAGATGTTGCTTACTTTTTAATTTGTGTCCTTAACTTAAAGCATATTTGTAGGTACAACTTATTGGAAGAATTTCTACAACTACATTTCTATAATTCTGTAGATACTAAAAGTGAATTTATTTTGCAAATTTTTACAACTACTGAAAAACAAATAAATATTAAAACTTAATAAGTATTACTTATACGTATACCGATTAAAAGTAAGTGCAGAAAACTTCAAACGGCGTAAATATTGGAAATTATATGTTTGAGCCGGGTTGAAACACTAGGGCCATGGGGTCCGAGCGCTCATCGAGTTGTTCGTAACATAAGCAAACAGCTGGTCGACTTTTCGCGTGACCAAAGGGCTGGGCTTTTCTTCGGTCAACGAATCAGCATTGCCATCCAACGTGGCAATGCTGCCAGGGCACTTTTCCCATTGATATCGATGTTGATGAATTTTTTGATGCCCATTAAGTTCTTTTTCTACCCGTTTGTACATATTATTATTTTTAATTTGTAGATAGGTACTTGGATGATATCTAGGAATCCTAAAAAAAATATTCGAATACCTTATAGACTTGTTTTACAACGTGATCAAATATTAAAATCAATAAAATTTTATGTTTCGAGCAGTTTGTAATTAGACATCAATAAACTGAGTCTTTGGTTTCCTGCTGAGAATACCGATGTATTAATGTATTCTAGTTTTTATCAATAATGCTATAAACTTGCTAATATATTATTTTTACAAAAAAAAAGAACTAATTGGTTTGTAGATTATCGAGTGATTAAAATGACACATTAAAAAAATCTTACTCTGGTCTTTAAAAGTTTGAATATAAAAAGTATTGAGTCCTCCGCCAAACAGTGAGTTTATAGAGTAGGTATTCAGAATTCGATATTTTTTCGTGACTTTATTATCGTGGTTCATCTATATTATATATTTATTCTGACTAACAATACACAACATGAATACTTTCGTGCATTCAAAATACCATAAAAACATGAGAATAAACCCCCGTTAGTCGCCGGCGTACTTGGATGTCGCCCGGGGAAATGCTTTATATCGACGCATAAGCTCGCGCCCAATAAACGCAATAAATAATACGCGTCGTGTGAGTCTCGCGCTCTCGCCACGGATCCCATAACCAGCGCCTTAAATATCTGTTCCTGCTTTTAATAAAACAACCTGACAAAACATTATTCCAAGCTAATTGGTTCAGTATTCTTAGATTTATTTTATTGATATTATTTTATATTTTTTGCCAACAATCTCACGTTTCCCGTTTTGAGATTTGGCAGTTTAATTCTTAGATAAACAATCATGTTTTTTGCATATTTCATAGATTTACGTAGAAGCTAATTAATATTCAGCAACCAGGTGACATTTATTTGATAGCGATTATATTTTTTTTTCGCATGATTTATAATATTAGAAAAGGAAATGTGTGATGTTTTCAATTAATTATAATATGTATAATTATAGGTAAGCTTCAGATGAACATTTGCATAAAGATGACTTAGATAAAATACCTAATGCATAAGAATGTGTGCAATTTGATCACCATAATTCGTAACATTATTGAGGTTCTTTTTCGAGCAAGTTAACGGTAGAACCCTAAAAATATATAAAAGCCGATAACCGTACATCACTTTTATTAGTTCCGATAAATAACACGAATAACTTTCCGATGTGATCGATTCTAATGTGTTGTTGTATTTATTGTAATTAGGAGCTGCTCGGTGCTCGCTCGGCCGCCATCGGACGCTCTCGGTCGCTCTCGTGTGGCGCGCCCATCAAATGTATAAACTGTTTATTAAGAACTAATAATATTTGCATAATCGCATTTTAATACCATATTCTATATGAAATTCAATATTAATCGCCCATTAATAATGAAAATTAGCTCAATATACATGGATTCAATGAATTTTTTATAATAATAAATGCACAAAATCATTAACTCCAATCAATAAAATATTATTAATAGACATTGGAATAGATATCGCATTAACCAAGTGGGAAAAGGAAATTGTATTTTTATTGCTATGCTAAGCATACGAATAGAGATTTTAAATTTCAACATCCATCTTTGATTTTTTTTGTTAATTTTATACTTACCTACTATTAATTTTAGAGTTATTAATTTTATTGAGGTCTTCGATTCCTAACTAATTTTGATGATCCCAAATGATCGGTACCTACCTATAGTTTCACCAGATCTCAGGGGCTCTTGATTTTACGATGGAATATTTTGGTACGAACTCAATTAAAGTATTAAAGCAGAGTAAAAAGGTATGGCCACTAAATAATATGAGTAATATGCAAAAGTTTTCATAAAATTCCTAAATCTGACTTTAGAAACTTAATAAATTGAGTTTTGGACATATTTAGAATTCAATATCACCAGGATTGATAAGAAAAGTTTAAGAACTTCCTACACTTAACATTTTGCCGGAATATTTCCTCTGTACATTATCTGAACTTCGAATGCAGAATTTATAACACCAAAATCTTCCATGATCATCATCATTTCAGCTAAAAGACGTTCGCTGTTGGACAACGACAGGTCCTGTGCGTCTCGCATCCATCGGATTCCCGCTCCCCTAACCTCAATGTGTCGCTGAAACCTTATTATGCATCCTGTACAATGTTAACAAAACAGCCTTTCTATCGCACCTACAAAATGGCCTCTCAAAACCCCGTTTCCCTAACCAGCTCGATCAGCGATCACAATCCTCAGAATCGGCATTTACCCGCGTAAATTCAGATCGTGCACGTTGCAAAAAAGGTATACAAGGAGTAACAAAGGTTGTTGGGGTGTAAATCACAATAAAAGTCTGTAGAGACGCCTGCGAGGTCGGCGGAGGCCCGGAGACGAATTATGATTGCCGCGGGACGATCGTAAAGCACCGAGGTAGCGGTGGTACGGTGCACTCAATTTCGTACTGTGTATTTAATTAATTAATGAGAAAATGCTCCCATATTGCTGGGGATGAATGGACTAGTAGTAAAGCTGGACACGTTCATCGAGAAGTAAAGACGACTATACCTACTTTATTTTCAAGTTTTCAGTTTTGATATATTACTAGCTTTTGTCAGCGGTTTTACCTGCGTTAAAAAAGGTTTCTCCATATAAACTTTAGACGCTCGTATCATCCTGTGAGGAGCTAAATTTTGGAAAATCTTTTCTCAGTGCTCGCCTGCGTCCTAAAAGAAAACCTTGTGCAAAATTTTACGCTCCTAGTCCAAATGGTTTTGAAAGTGCGTTGACATGTCAGTCAGTCAGTTTGTCCTTTTATTGGGTAAAAGTAAAGCGCCTGGAGTTCAAACCGTTACTTGCGCTTTTCTTTTAGTCAACATATCATATCATCACCACTGCTCTCAAAACTGTAAAGAAAAACATCGTAAGGAAACCGGCATGTCTTAGAACAAAAAAATCTGAAGACATTATGAGACTTCTTTCTACCCGCACTAGGCCAGCCAGGGTTACGGCCTGATCTTCTCAGAGAGGCCTCACTCCCATCAGTAAGAACATTATTATAAAAAATGCTTGTGAAGAATTATTGATACCATTCCCAACGGCCATGTTTTAAGGGTCTCTGAAGCTTTTTTTAAGTAATGATGCCTTAAGTTGTATGCGAGCATGGGGCATGCATGCGAGCGAGAAAGTGGAATAGAGCTAACCTATATACCTCCATCGCTTAACCTAACCTAACAGTTCACTTCAGGTCGTTAAGAGCTCGCGGTCTAAGGGCCTTTGTTGTCCCTAAAATAACCGTTCCATCTTTGGACCAATCGTTCGTTCCAACAAACTAGTGCGTGTGTAAGTGTAAAGCAATTTATTCTAAATACAGCTACCGCATTTATCACACCAACAACCACACTGATAATACTGTGCAAACTAAATTGTCAATTAGTAGTGTTGTGACACTATCGTAATTTGTTCAGTGTATAATTGCGTGTAAGGGTTCAGGCATTGGTGGCAGCGTTCCCGTCTCTCATAACAATTTCTTAGGAACCGAGACACATAAAAATAATTTAGTAACGGCTCAATGGGACATGATCGATACCCTTGTAACGCCTGTTTTTGAATTTTAATTGCTTATTAGCTAGATGAATTACTTTTTAAGAGAGTTTTTGTATTTAATGTTACTTACATTTTGTTTTATTGTTTCAGAACATGATAGGTGTTTAGGGTTGAATGGTTTTTTTAGAATGGGTTTATAGCCTTTTTATATACACCAATTTTTCTTTTTCTGATGAAGTTTATCGAAAGGAAAAGTAAGAAATGAGTACCTTCGTTTCGGGTTCATTTTTAAACAGGAAACCGCATGTATTCCAGGAATTTGCAGCATTCAATTAATTCAGGAAATTCAACTCGCTCATGTTATAAAGTTTCCAAAGTTGTTAACCCTCATTTTCCTACACACAATCTTTACAAAACCTCATAACTCTCCTCATAAAGCTTCTCCAAAAACGGCTTCGCCACAACCATTTCCTCAATATCCCATCGTAGGCGTGTACCGTACTTCTGGCCGAGATGGTGACCCTACTCGGTACGGAGGGGGACGCTAGGTGTCCGGCGCGGGCGCAGCGTGCGATAAAGCAAGGCGCCGCGGGGTCCCCGGACCTCCAGCATGGCGGAACTGGCAGTGGGATTAATGTGGATGAGGTGCTGTTACTGACCGCATGTTGGATAGCGAGATTTAATTATGATTTTTTTAAATCTAGGTGCATAATGGTGTAGTGGTGATAAAACTCTTTAGAGAAGGGTTTTCAAAATCTACATTTTTTTTTAAAGGGTTTGAATCAAGATTTATATAGTAGGTATACTAAGTGAGATGATCCTCGACCAAGCCGCAATGGTTTAAAGGCTTTTTCATAAATTCCATTAATTAAGAGTTGAAGTTGGTTTTAAAGCCGATATGAGATATTTACAGTAAAGGTTTGTGGGAAATTCCTTGTAGTTTTCTAATTTAAATTAATAGACCAGGATTTTATTTTTCTGGTAGGAAATCATCAAATAACTTCTCCCAGCTTTGGTGAAGCGACATCTGTATGGTTTTTTACTGACTAAACCCTGTATTCTTTCAATTGTCTTTTGTGTTCGAAGGCCACGGTAACTCTTACGAAGAAACCCTCTCGGTTTCACTTTTTAATGTGGTCAAGATTACATCTTCGTATTGGTATTTAAATGCTACAATGGTACGTTCTTAATTTAATTTACGATTACATTAACATGCCCGTAAATCTCTACATGAATGGATACGCTATAAACTGTAAGTTCTTCATTCCTATTAATATTCAGATCAAGGTTCATTGCATCGAGTTTGTATGCACCAAATACATTACAGTGATTAGTTTAACGATTGATAAACTTACATATTTCGACCATTTTACGAGGATTTAGCGAGTACAATATGGAATAATCTGCTTCGAATAAACACAATAACATGGCTCATATTCCAAATATATTCTGTGGCTTATCCTCTGTATTCGATCGTCAATTCTCGCGCCCACCGCACCGTGTAAATAATAATTAATTTTATTGTAAATGCTTATATTTTATTGCAGGATTTGTCAACAGAGTGCGCGATGTATTTTGTTGCTTGAGATATTTATTGTTAGTTTCTTAATGTAATGCCTAAGTGGGCATGTGGCCATACATGCGTGTTGCAACTAGGGCCTATCTGTGCCAGTACGTGAGCAGTGTATGGACATCGTGCCATTTTGAATGGTAATTTGTTGGGCCTGCGTTCATAATAATAATTCATAGTCCGATTGGCGTATTATATGACATTCTGCTGGTACCTATTTGCATATCTATAAAAAGACTATAATGCTCCTAAATATTGTTTTGGCATACATTATCTTATTAGTGAATCGTTTGAGATGTCGATTTCGAATTTACTGTGATTTTTATGTTTCACGCAGATTGTAATCTAGAAAGACCAGTGTTAATATTATATGATTTTGGTGTTAAATATAATTTTTTTTAGCTATGATAAAAGATATTTTCAATCAAAACGGTAAACTTCTAACTTGATAGTTCCATACGAAAGGGTTTTCTATCTTATTTTTAATTTTCGCTCTTCAGTTTTTTGGTTGTAGATTTTGGTTTACCTACCCAAAAACCGAGAACTCGAGGTATGTTAGAGCTTGGCTAATGAAATTCAAACTCTTTCCACAAAACAAAATCAATACTACAAATAACCACATTTCTACCATGAACTTGTAGAGCCAAAGGTAACATTTTTTGACAGGATTGATTTTTTAACAGTTTTTAGTTTTTACCCGACTGCGCCAGAAGGAGGGTTATGTTTTTCGAGAGTATGTATGTATGTATGTATAATTGTTTGGCACGCTCTGCAGCCTGAACGGCTCGATGTATTTTAGCTTGAGAGGTGTCGTTAGATTTGTATTTACTGTGAGAGTGACACTGTGTATATCAAAATAAAATAAAAACAAAATGGCGGATTTTTAGCGCCAAATTCAAATGTTTGGCACGCTCTGCGACCTGAACGGTTCGATGGATTTTAGTTTGAGAGGTGTCTTTAGATTCGTAATTACTTTGAAAGTGATATCGTAATAAAATAAAACTAAAAAAATAAAAAATAAAAAACGGTAATTTTAAAAACTAAAAAACCCGACTGCTTTTCTGAGCATTCATGAAAAAGCCCTAAAACAAGAAAATCTGGCAGTCGGGACCCATTCTAGAAAGTCAGCCGTCTAGTCAATAGATTGGAGTAATCTGCAATGTAATATAGGTATGTGCTCTCAATTCTAGTGTTTTAGGGCTTTTTCATGAATGCTCAGAAAAGCAGTCGGGTTTTTTAGTTTTTTAAATTATCGTTTTTTTTTTTATCTGATATCCTTTTTGGCGTACCTAGCGTGCTTAAATGGAATAAGCATTTCGTAAAGTAAACAATATTTAGGTACCCAGGGTGTATCTCTACATAGTATAAAACGAAGTTGGTTCATCTGTATGTTTATCCACCAACTCCTCTTAAAACACACGAGTTTGATACAGTTATCACTAATAGAAACACCGGGCAAGTGCGATTCGGACTCGCAGCACTGAGGGTACAGAAATATCGATTTAAATAATTTAATTTTATTTAATATAAAAAGGCTTTTTTTTGTAACGAAATTTCAAATTTACTGTTTTTAGATTTTTCCTATACTTGTGCTATGAGAACTTACTTCATGCCAAACTTCATAATTATAGACCAATGGGACTAACCGCCTTATTCCAAAACGCGATCTAAAATAGGTTTGTTATTAATAGTCCCGAAAACTACATTTAGATCGCGTTTAATTGGTATTAAACATGTATTAAACCTAGTAATAGTCTCAGAACTATTTTAGATCGCGGTTTGGAATAAGGGGTAAACGTTTTGATTTCCTAGCGAGTGTCAAAATATGTGCTTAACCGGAGCATTATAAACGGCCTTATCATTTAAATGTGTTGACAGATATTTGACTGCTGCTTGGGGTAGCAGACTTTTTTTTATTTCATATAAACTAGTGCTTGATTAACTAGACTTGAGTATTTGAAATTAATTTCAACTTCATTAGTATACAGTAGAGAGTATAGTTCACGCATTCCTCGGAAAAGGGTTTTGAACTCTTGACAGACCGACAGAAGCATAGACAGAAAGACGGAGAACAAAGTGATTATATAAGAGCAATAAACAAAAAAGGTTTATGTGTAGGTATATTATACACCTATGCGAAGCCCAAAGATATATAATGCATATTTCCATATCCACTCTAATCCTACCACTACATATTTGGTCTAGTAAAAATAGCTCACAAACTAATTGATAAATACCAAACATAAACCCAGCAATGTTTTTAATTCCCCTATAACCGAAGAAACCTATCCAACTCCCATTTACATAGATACTTGTCAGATATATCGTTTCTAGTTTTCATAGCGATTATACGACGTCTAAGCAATATCGTTAGCGATTAGTTACGACTGCGCCTAGCCACGATGTTACGATCTTTTACTGTAGGGACTAGTAGATACATTGGTTTATATAGTAAGTACCTACAGGATGGGCCACGCGGTTTTTTGATGCATTGGTCCGACTAGTAGACCGAAGGGAATTCGCCACGCGATCGGCTATCTTCGGGAGCAGTCGTGTGCACGATGTACTTATACTCGTAGTTTGAAAACCACACCTAACACAGTGTTGTCTTTTTTAACCCAAAGGTTGACTGCTAGAGAATGCCTTGTTACATTAAGTCCGCTTATGTACCACTACTGTACATGAAGTACTTAGCAATATATACTAGTATGGAGAACGTGTCTATGAAAACGTTCACACGGCCCTTTTTTATGATGAAAACTCATCAAACACTCTTGCTGAATGGAGTGAGAGGAAGTGTCAGTCTTTTACTGACTAAGGGCCTGACTACATTACCACTTGCTAACATAAAACTGCGGCATGTTGCCTCGTCATACAGATGTGGCTACCGTGTCGTGTCATGCCACGACACCGCACCGGGTTGTTGAGGCGCTGCGTCGTCAAAAATATCGCTGTCAGTCTTCAATCAAATATTGAACCAAATTAGGTCAGGTTCTCTTCGCTCTAGGGCAGAACAGAGGGCGTGTCACTACACCTATGTTCTTTCAGGTACCATTTGCGTTCTAGGACCACGGGTTGCCTTTTAAGAAGTTCTTCCATGGCTTTAGTAGGCACGGGCCTTATTGGGCCCCTACGGTTTTACTGACATGTCTTTCTGGCACGTGTGGAATGGTTTTGGAGACGTTGCCTTGTCGTGAATTTACGAGGCATTGTTACTGTGTGTTTACTTCGTGGCATTGTACAATTGCATCCGCTCAACATGGCTCGGCACCGTATATCTGCACAACGCAGCAACGTAATGCAATCCGGCAACGCGCGTGACACGGTCAGACTCCACGCCGTTTCACGTTAACGCGTAATGTACGTATACTATGTACCATGGTAATGTGGCCAAGCTTTTAAAGTTTGGTCACATTGCCCATTCATGTAACTCTTTCGAACAATCCGAAACGTTCGAACGGTCCTACCTACACTAATATCATCCACTACTACCTATCTATCTATCTATTGTTATAAAGAGGTACCTAAAATTTGTTTTTTTCTTTGTAGGAGGTAATCTCTGAAAGTACTGGTCCAATTGCTAAATTTCACCGACAGAAAGCTGCTATACTCCTGAGTGACATAGGCAATATATTAATTACGCAGGCCAAGCAGCGAGCAAAAGCTAGTCTTTACTATTTAAATCTATGGACCCAGTATACTGGGTCCTGGAAGTACTGGTATTCAGGTAGGCCTAAAGATAGCTTTTGAAACCAGTTGCCGAGCTCAACCAGTCAATAGATCTTACTTATCAGCGAGTGTGACTCCAATGTGTGGTAATGAATGATTTTAGAGTGGCTGAGTTATCTTAATGAGTGTCGTTCGAAGTAATTGCTAACCTGTATAATTTCTTATTATGATGTAGATGAGATAGGACCTTGTTATTACCTATTTCTAGATGTTTATTGGCAGTGTGTGTTCGATGTGTGTGATATGTGGCGATTGCAATCGTCTTTGCTCAGTACTGTCGAAACTGTTAGAATTTCTAGTAGCCAGAGAGTTACAGTAATAATTAAATAAATCTGGTCACTTTTCCATCCACATTGATATTTTAACCTTTTGAATACCGTAATTAGAGACACAATAGAAATACCGTAATTAGACACACATAGGTGTGCGGACACCCGTGTCTTCTTGGGATTTCACAGTTTAAAGGGGTGAAATTTGTAAGTTTATTTGTAGGAAGTCATCATCATCATCATCTTCCTGCCCTTATCCCGTTTTATTTGGGTCGGTGCAACACGTTTTTTTCTTCCATTCTCTCCTGTCACTCGTCACGCTATCACTAACTCCATTTTCTTTCATATCACTCCTCACACAATCCATCCATCTCTTCTTTGGCCTCCCTCTCCCTCTCCATCCATCCACATGTAAACTCATAACTCTTTTAGTAACATGCGTTTCATCCCTCCTCTTCACATGACCATACCAAGACAAACGATTTCCTTTCATCTTTTCTTTATAGGAAGTTCGTTTCGTTTATTTGTAGGAATATATTATTATTAATAGTAATCTCTGAAAGTACTGAAATGATTTGAAAATTCTTTCACCAGTAAAAAGGTAGGTACAGTCAGGGGTAAAAAGTGCAGTTGCACTCTACCGATAATAAAGTATCTAGATTTTTTTTTATAGAAGAGGATCAATGGATTATCACTCAGTTCGTTTGTTTCATAGAACCTAAAGAATTAAATAAACCAGTTGTGGCCCAGTGGCCCTCTTTTACAAATAAATTTTATACACTTTAGCATTAGTAGAGTGCAACTGCACTTTTGACCCCTGACCGTACGTTATTCTTAAGTGATAAAGGCTATATTTGATTGCAATTTATTAAATGTGTATGGGTCACCTACTAGTTGACAAAGAAGTTTAGAGAAATGCAAGTCCTACTTCTAACGAATCTAACACGGCTGCTGCTGCTGCTGCCGTATGTGCTGCCTGCATCCGCAGCCTGCAGCCGAGGTTCGAATAGCAACCTAAAGCTTACAAAACCATTTTCACCTTTCACAACGTATTAAAGCTGTTTATTTTTTTGAACATAAAATTCTGAATTTTAAAATACCCAATTTTAAACGTTCCGCTGGGAACATTTGGGACAAATCACAGATTTTGAGATAAACCAGAACTAGTGACACTTCATTTTTCACTGGGTAAGTATTTGTTTGTTTAGAATTTGGTTTATGGAACACAGTGGGTGACGCATCTGCGTATCCCACTTTTTTAAAAGATGGGAAGTAATCTAACCACTTCTCCCTCTCTAGAGTGGAGCGGGAGGGCGTGTCAGAATTTTAAAGATGTAGGCCAGCTTTCTATGTCGAAATCGCTATTTTGGCCTACCTACAGCTATTTAGAAATTTTCCAACCTTATCTTATTCATCATACGATTAGCTGACAATTAACAATAAACGCAAATCAAAGGACCCGCCAACTATCAAGTTAAGTATTATTGATTGGTGACACATTCCTAACCTGGTGTGGGCGGCAGATAACATAAACGTTGTCGTTAACTCGCTTTTATGTAATAGCCAATAGATTACGAAATGCATCCTTAAGGCACGTCATTCCTCTAAATGTTATATGATGAAACTGTTTAAAAATAATTTTGCACATAGTAAATGTTGCTAACAACCATTCGCACCAAGCAAAGGTTTTTTTTTTATCCAAAATGACTAAACTCACATTGATTGTTAATGGGTTGACGGGCCGCCGCGTCAACCCCTTAAAAATGTGAGTTCGCCACGAAAACGACGGCGTTTGACGTTTGACATTATTATACTCATTGCGTTTGACGTTCGGTGGCGAGACTCGCCAGTCTGGAGTTCTAGACCTCTAGTTGCCAAACACAGCTGTCGGTATTTAAACATCAACTTAACGTAGACCTCTTAATAAATTCGTCACGGACGTCCATCGTAATTAATTACTTGACACTTGTGTAAGTGAAACTTAATTTATAAAATAGGAAAATGCTGGATCAAGATCATTTATTTGTATAGCTAGATGTATGTGTGATTGTACAGTATAGCTAGATGTGCTAGCGTAAAAAAAACATTTAATTCTGTAATTACTGCATAGTATAAAACAAAGTCGCTTCAACGGATTTAGATGAGGTTTTTTTTAACAGATAGATTAATTTAAGAGGAAGGTTTATATGTTTAATATATGCATAATATATTAAATATCACCATTGCACCCGTGCAAAGCTGGAGCGGGTCGCTAGTACCTATCTTACAAATTACTACGCTAGTGATTGCAAACTAACGTGAATAACTGAGAACTGAAAAAACCAAGATCTATTGAAATTCTTTGTGGTGTTCGAAAACTATTTTCCAAACTATAGTCATTGTTCCGTATCTCTGTCAAATAATCTATCGATAATTGTCAATTGTAGTAGTCCTATTTTATACTACCTATAAAAACCCAAAATAGAAGTGTCATAGTTCGAGGGTGGGCCCACTGTGCTATTTAGATTGATGGCAACATTACCTGCAACACATAGCGCGAGGTGCAGTTGCCTTCTTATATTTTATTTTACAGCTCTTTGTCGAATGTCCCATAACATTCGAATCGATTGTAAAGTCTTACGATGAGTTCTTTTACGATGCGATTCCGAGTCGAATTCAATTTAGTTTAGAGGGTCCTCAATCGTAAACCTTTGACCTAAACACACTCGATTATTCGAGTCATATTAGCACGAATAAATCGAGCCATTAAAATAAAATGTTAAATTATTCAATTCACTATCGATTTAGTAAACATGATATTGTATTGTGTGGATTATGTTGAGTAGGTATTAATTTTATGATATGAATTATGAATACGTTGTTATTATATTGTTAAATTACACCTATATTGACATATTAAGTGATCAGTGTCGTGTTTGAAATTTTAATTGACGAGTCGAGTGTACTACCTACATGCCTACCTATACTGTTTCCATTAATTCTCTTGATATATGACTGTATCTAATGATAGCGAACCAATTGATTTATTTGAGCACCAACCTAAGTAGATATGCAGTTAACTCTGAGGAAATTACTGCTATCAATCTTCAGTATTTTAATATCTACAAATTGATTGTAAATATCCGGAGATTTAACATCTTTGTTCATACAAAAGAGACCGAAATGATGTAGAAATTATTAGACAAATATCCTGTTATTTTTGGAAGAATCAAGGTATTCCAGAATTTTCAGTATCTAGAACACTCTACTACTTAAAACAAATTAGGATATTTTTAAATGATGAATTCGGAGAACAAGTTCTCATTCCTTTGTACGCAGACTACTCACCTCCACGAGAATGACTCACATTGACTAGATCCCGCCCAAAACATAAATGTGAAAAAAAGCCAAGTCTCTATAATAGTTTCGCTCACAAAAGAAGTGAGATCGATACCTATAGCAAAATTGTAATTTCTAAAATCTTTATCCGTCTGTTTGTTGGGTTTGTTGCGACTAATCTCTAAAACAGCTGGACCAATTTGAGGAAACTTTTGCTGGTAAACAGCAAATGTTAATGGAAGTAACTTACTTATTTTAGAAAGAGAAGGTTCTGCGCAGAAAAAAACGTCGCGAAATTGCAACCAAATGATATTGTGCATTATTACCTACCTATAATATATATAATATACTCTACCTACTTCTATAATATTCACCAGTTCCATACATAATGTTTGAAAATAACCGCATCAATAATTTTGTCTGTTATGTTAACCTTTAATGTGTTAATTTCTGATTTTCCTTCTAGGCACCACAATTTTCAGTCATCTTGAAATAGTCTGACTTTCGACGAGTGAGTGAGTCAGTAATAAAAATAATGTTTTTTTTTTATTAAATTATACGATAAATAGTAAGAGGTTTGAAAGGATTTGGTTGGAATCACCAAATCAACCAAACTTGTTTCTGTTTTCTAAATTTTTCTTTCTTTTTTGTTTTCTTTTTTGGGTCTCACTAGACATTTAAAATTACAACTGTATATTAGGTAAAGTTATGGCAGCGCAATGTCGAAAGTGAACCGAAATGGAGCCGATATGTCGCACTTTTGCTATGCAAACTTGGCTGATACTCTGCCATGGGTCTAGATACTAGCTATATATATATTATATAAATTATACCAAGATGGCTAGTTCTATTTATTGTTATAATAAGATTAAATACTAGACAGTAAGACGGACTGGACAGGAGTTGCTCAATCACGGCTGAGGCCGGAGCAGATTGACTGATTAATGACATTAATTTAGTTATCTCCACAGAAACAGACTTACCTTAGAAAATAAACGTAGTAGGTACACATTTACGTTGATTCTCGGAAAAATTTTGTAATTGGAAAATACAAAAATACATGTAGGTACCAAAATGATTTCCCGCACGGATATAGTAGTTGTTATGTATTATATTATTCAAGCGTTTGCATCTACCTGTTTTTTTTAGGTGGGATATCATGTAATGACTTTTTCCACTCTAACGTGGAGCGATCGGTGTCAAAGTTTTAATTAATAATATGTCACATGTGTCCTTCAGTTGCCCTTTGCCTTTCAGGACCACAGTATCCTTTTCAGAAATTCCCCGTGGTCCTATTCAAGAACTGTGGTATCTATCACTCGTAGCCTATATTTTATAATACTTATTAACTTTATTTAGGTAAATAAGCAATAAGCAAAAAATATTAGTGAGTACAATAAGTATACGTATTACTATGTCTCTACTTGTCCCATATACAATAATATTATATTAATTATTGAACACAAAATTTTTGTCAATGAAAAAAAAAATAGAAAAGTGATGTACACAGGCGAGCTTAACCCATAATTGGGTTTTCTTACAAAAAACCTATACATACATTGTGAAATTTTAAACATGAGGATAACTCATATGCACAGCAGAACTTAACCTACTTGGAACATAAATTGTATTATACTTAAAGTAAAATAAACTACACAAATATGAGTAAGTACACAATACACAAACATACTATATACAAGGAGCTGTCAGCAAACCGTAGAGGCACAGCCTGCTAGCTGCAGGCAGGCAGGGTCGAAGCCTGCTGGGGTTAAGGGCCGTTTTCTGAGAGGAAGGCTCAGCCCCGGCATGATACGCAACGAAGGAACGGGGTAGGTTTTTAGTCAGTAAGAGTCTGACACTACTTCCCGCTCCACCCAAGGGCGGGACTTGTCATTGGATGATTTTACCTACCATAAAAAAAAACATACTATATACAATAAATAAATAAATAATCATTTTATTTAAGAGAAACCAATTTTATTACAAAACTTGTACTTATTTTATTAGTATTTTTATCACACTTCAATAAAAATATACTTTAAAGCTAGCAGTAATACAGTAGCGACATTTAAAAGATAATTATCGAAGACACAGAAGTGAGGTTGTTTACACGACTTCGTCGGTGGCAGGCATGTGGTGTGTTAGTGTGTAAGGGTCTTTATCTCAGGCCCACAGGGAAACAGCCGGCATGCACCACTTTTAGTTAAACTTGGTTTAAGCTTACGTCGCGCGTCGTCAGCTAAATCTTACGTTGAACCGTATCATAAAGACAAAATATGTGTATATCGCAGCAAATGAGACAAGGACAGATGCGTCAAGTGTTTTGATATGCCTTCAAAAAGCTGCAAAAATTATGTTTACAATTTCTGTGTACTCTAATCTTTTAACCTACAGGCTATAGATATTGTTTTCTTATAGTGTGATCATTAAACATTTATTATTGCATTGCAGGATTTTCGAGCATTAGGTATGTGTTCCTTACACATAATGGTCGAAAATCCTGTAATGAATATACACGAAATTATAAACCATAAAACCGTTATTAATATAATTAAAAAAAAAGCATTTTAAACAAAAAAGAAACTTAACAATCTTAATGAGTATGAAACAGAGTTCTTGTATATTACAAACAATTTTATAGTTGGTAGATAAATTAAAAATTTATTTTTATAAGACACGTTACACGTCTATTTCGCATCGCTAACGTTGTATGTGGGCACCGGCCTGTAAACACTAGAGCGGTCGCGATGACAGACCGAACGCAGCCCCTCATTACCGGCTCTTACAAACAAAACCCAACACTCGCTACATGCTAAAATATCATAAAAATCTTACACGCTACATTCAAATATAATCTCTAACATAACGACAGAAAGTAGAGTTTTCTGTCACAGCAGTTAAGAGTGAATCTTCACTTGAGAGGAATGTACAATAGAATCTTTAACCGAAGATGCAGCTATTATTAGGTGTTAGCGTGATTATTTGACAGTTTGAAAACGTTTACAGATTGTAGGTATATTGCTGGGCAATCTGGCTTCCTGTTTTTAATGTAAACAGCGTTTTGTAGCTCCCGGCTTTTTAGTGAAAAATAATAATATCTTCATAGTCTTTATGTGCTGATTCTTATTAAGATGGAATACATAAATAAAATTTAAAACTTAAATATACCTGGAAAATTGCAGATTCTTTAAATATTTCACTCATTCACACATCTCTATTTCTTCCCACTACTAAGTTGGATTAAACTCCTGCAATAGAGCGTAACGTAGTATCAATAAATTACTGCCACCCATGCCATGAATTTCAGCAGTCAATCTAGACATCTCTGAAACTAATGAGATCTCAAATTAAAACGGTGCGCTGTAGAAACAATCTGACCAAATGGAGTAGGTATCCTTGAGCCATCGCAAACAGTACCAGTGTGAAGCCTCTTCATAGGATATACGTCACCCCCTTTCCTGCTCGGTAACAAACAATCACCAGCACCTTCTACGACTTAAACAAGGCCAATGATAGAGCTATTCGTCGCCGATCGTCAAAATTTGAGCCCAATTGATACTAAAGAAGACGAATAAATGACACATTATGATGATATGGGTCCATACCGATACATAAATTAGATCAATCGTCGTCTCTCACTCATAACAACTATTAATAGGCTCCAAAATCTCCTGTCCTCTCACTCCATTTTGCGTAACCCTCACAAACTTGCAGCAACGCTTCAAACAACTGCTCCGGAGGCAGATCCACCATCTTCAAACTCCTTCTAAATCTATTGTCTCTCCTCCTTCTTCCGTACGACGAAGAGAATTGAGTTTGAGGCCTCTTTTTAATTCCTGCGCTCACAAAGAAAGTCGTGGGTTGAGTTGTAGGAATTGCAGCATTATAAGTTTGCTTCGCTTTCACCGCTTGAACTATTAAACAAAGTAGGTAACCACCAAATGCCAGAAACGCAAGCGTTGTGACAGACATTGAGAAAATATTGGTGATCTTACTGTGATGATCTTTCTTGTATAATGCTTCTTCATAGTCTCCTCTTTTAACGGGTGGCGCTTGTATAGCCATAGCTTCCGCACCAAATGTTTGGATGTAAGATGGTGTAGTTGTTGTGATATTCTCGTAATCCGCTGTAACGAGATCTTGAAGTGAATTTTTCAGTATCAAAAGCTTGTCCAATGGCAACTCATTGAGGAATTCGACGTCGGTTGGTGTAACGTCAGCGGAGGAGAATTTGAATGTAGAATAAATGAAGATGAGTACAAACATGATGGGAGACTACCACTCATGGGCTGTTAGGTGTTGAAATAAAACTGAGCATAACGTTGACATCGTGATCATTATGGTCTGTTAAGCGCGACAATCGCCTAGCGGTCATGATAAATGGTACAGTGCATTTTTATCTTAAAACTGTGTAGGTAGTTCATGTTCTTGTACTCAATTTGTAGCTTTCTTGACATGAAAGGTCTGAGGTCGAAGCAATCAAAGAGGTTGCATGAGCTTACTTTTGCCGTGAGCGGTGGATACTTAGATACTCTAGGAATTATACAAGAAATAGTTTTTAGTGTTCTATTTAAATTCCACTTGATACTGTGGTGAATTCTGATTATGATCTAGTGATCTACACTAAAATTAAAAAATATATATATATACACCTAGTACCTTAGTAGGTACTAGGTGTATATATATTTTTTCTTAACTCACTAATTGCATTTGAAAGCTATGTTAGTACATAGCTTTCAAATGCAATTAGTGAGTTATTAGTAAGTTCCTATATCTTATTTTGCAATAAATGAAAGCTATGTTATTCTACAGCCTACATTTCCGTTTCTATTGTCTTTTGTCTGCTAACGCGTCGCAAAATTAAGATACAGGCTGCTCACTTTTGCTGCACACCTGTGATTGCGGGCTCTTAAGAATTTGATATTAGGAATTTTGCAAAGATTCTTATTTAAATTAGAAGAAAGAGAAAGGGTTATCAGGCACTGTTTTAATATTTATAAACTTACATATATTAAAAATAAGTGTTTTCAAAATTATAATTACACTAAAATAAAAAATAATAATACTTAAAAACCCTGAACTAATTAAAACTAACTCTAAAAACATACTAAAAAACATGGCGTCGAAAAACTATTCCACGTCGCTGTGTATTTACCTTTTGGGTACAAGGTAAGACCGGTGGTATTGCCAATGCTGCCTGGCAATACCTAGTCTGTCCAAGGTAAAACTCAGCCTTAAGGATGCCGTAGACAGAACTTTATAAAGTTTGTGAGGGTCCTGACACCATGTTCCGAGAGTTTCAAACGGCTCAATAATATAAACACTACCTTCTCAAGTAATATATCGATTTAATGGATTCTACTTAAATAATCCAAATTTAAGTTAAAAATAGTCGTTAAATTTAGATTAAAGAACTCGTAAAACCTTATTCCATCAAGTCGTTAAACCAGTAGCGCCATCTGTTTGAAACCATATAAAGAGAATTTAGAGAAACATTCAGACTTTCCGCTACAAACCGCCAAAGGCAGCCAAACTTAAACACAGAACAAAACATAAAAGAACCCTTTATAATTTAAACAAACACCCTTTACCTACATTCTCAGAGACACAATTGCTCGAAAATGTTATGCTCTAGTACGACAATTGCGTTTGCGCACCCATTACAGTAAGAACCCAACCATGAACCTCAGAACCTCCTGCGCCACATCTTTATGTAGTTCAGTCCGCGACTCCAAGATGGCGCTACGTGTTATTTGCGTGCTACTCATTACTTTCCAAGTCTCGTGCGCTAGTGAACAATACAGAAATGATGGATTGATGGACCGATTAAGCAGCGGGATGAAATTCGCTCAGAATTTACTTGGTATGTTAGAACAATAATAGTAGCAATAAAAAAAAATCCGTTATTTATCACTAAACGTGAATTAGACCGAGTAATGCACTACTCGACAGCGATACACATTATGATCTTAGTAGATTCATGGCAGAACATCAGCAAATTATTTCTATTTTTTTCTTTTTGTAAAATAAAAGTTAAACACAGGAATTTATCATTTATTTAGGTGCCATACGAGTACGATACAAACTAATATTTGTATGTATGGGAATAGCACCTATGACACGCAGCACAGCAGCCGATAGCTCAGCCACTGCGCCAACCGTGCTGAACAAAAATAATATTGTTCCAGTGCCTTGTCAGGAGTAGTATAGAGTTCTGCTGTAGCTCATTATAGAACCCCAACATTTACAAGAAAAATATAGAAAATATGCAAAACCGCTTTTTCTAGCATCTATCGTAAAGCTGCAACTTAGCTAGAAAAATTCCATACTCACATCGACTTGAACTTCTTGATCTATTTTTTTTTTTGCTCAAAGATTTTGGAATTGGTGTCGAAAGTACCTATAATATCCCCGCAAAGAACTCCCGGCCAAGAAAGTACCACCTGTTTCGCTCGCGAAATAGTAAAACTAACCTGGGGAAATACTCTGAACATAACGGCAAAGTACAATAATATTTCTGAGGTTTGCACTATTGACATATTATACATAAGAAAAGACAGAAAATCTAGGAAAATGCAAAAGTTCATGCCAGTAACTATTTTGTATCTTATCTAATTTATTGTTTGTTTTTTATGAAACTTTTTATTATTGCTAAAATTTTAATTCTTTTTTTTTGACAGTTTGATCCATGCATTTCAGGTAATTTTATATTGTGTTTATCTTTCTCTAGGTATGGTACATTTGAATAGTGTTATAATATTGTACCATAATTTCCAGTGTCTGTAATGTTGATTATCCTAATAAATACAAATAAATAAACTAGGGTTTTCATGAACAATGATATTACTCCTTAAATGGCATAGACCCTGAACACACAATTAAAGATTAGATAATATGTTAAAAACCTACACCCAAATGACTCAACAGATAGTCATTCGTGCCGGCCAAACTGACAGAACTTGCAAGATAACGAATAATAAAGCTTTTTCTTTATCACTTCCAGGGTCCGAATCAGTGGCTTTAAAAGTAGCAGATTTCGTAGTAAGAGCCTTTCAAACAGTGAACAAACCAGCAACATCTAACAGAAGGTGGCCTCAAAATGATCTTCAGAACGAAGAGTCGTCTTCATACAGTGAAAGCGAATCATATAGTAATGACAAAGGCTCAGATTACGACGTCAATGAAACGCTGAGTCCCCTGACACCTTTGCGACAAATAGTTCGTTTGTTTGGACTGCAGCCGAACCAAATAAGTGCTGTGGCTGTCAACGCTTTAGTATTCGTAGCACAAATGGTAAGAAAACTACCTACCATATATTGTTAGATCTGTGGCCATATATTCAATAACGTAAGAATTTTAAGGAATCGCAGAAACAAATCCATTTATCTAGATGCTGATTTCCGTTACCTTACCAGTTTTGAGTTTAGTAGAATTATTATAATTATTGGCAACATTACACTTTTCAGATTTCGACGTTCCTGGCAGGACCTAAACGGCCATCAAAACCCTACAGGTCGGAGGACCCCACAACATGGATACTGAACAAAAACTCAAGAAACCTTCAGGACCTCATTGCAGCAGCAAAAAACGAATCTCTACCAGACACTATTGACGAACTTATTCAAGAACAAGGCACAGAGGAAGAAACGAGTTGTATTCGACTTTTGGTTTGCAAAGTTACTCCATTCATTTCTAGAATGCAGAAAACTGTGTTTGGTAATGAAGAAAAGACAAAAGATGAAAGATTTTATAAAGAGCTTCGCGGATCGGCGCTCATGTACCGCCATCTGCCGACGGCGGAAGAAATTAACGCTCGGAATGACATCTGTGAGCAACAACACAAAGACTGTAATCTGAATGAATGAAATAGCTGCGCAGACGCAGTGCTGATGACATGTGTTTATTTCTAGATTGTTGATAGCATTCAGTAAAGGTATTTTGTTTGTAGTTCAAACTTATATTAGATTTAGTATATTTTTTACGATATTTGGATAAAATATTTTTAATATTGTTGTTTTTCTTGCTTATAGAAGTATCTATATAATTTAAAAGACAGGTATTTAACACGAAGTTCCTGTATCGAAGTGGCAGTATTTAATTTAAAGTATGAAATTATCAGGTTTATTAACATCATTTGTGGTCATAGTGTGGTTATCGCCTTTGGTTGACCAGTCATGTACATTTGCCTACAACATTTAATGCTATGGGTATGTATGCGCTTCAATAACATCTACCACACATAATATATTCCCATAGCAAAGTAGGCACCCAGTAACATAAGTAAGCGTTATATCATTCTGCTAAACATAGGTATGGGGCTTTCATATATTTTATTTGCTATACTAACTGCCGTGACAAGAATCTCTGGGCTCTACCAGCACTTTCGAGCAAATATTATGCAACAGAAGGTCGACGGCCGTTAAAACAACATATTCGGTTATACATGTGCTATTTTTAATATAGATTATGTAATATGTCTGCAGTAACAGACTGCGAGGCGTTGAGGCCTCTTTTGAGCGAGTTTTGGAAGTTAATCTAGACAATATGACATAGCATTTGTGAAATGTGGCATACGTTTCCAACAGACTTATGTTACCACGTTTACATACATATGGAACGGATATGAAATGATAACAGGATTTAAAGCTGAAAACAATATGCATATGACGCGTCGAAACTTCTTATGCGGTATTGATCTTCATTTTCAATGCGTCATCTACGACTATTATGAAACACTTTCTTATATTAAAATACAGGGGGTTTTATGCGGAAGACGACGGATCAATAGTTGAATCTAGTGCAAAAAGTCAGTCGGTGAAATCGATACGAAGAAAAACAAACCTTAGGAGAGCGAGTCCTCATATAGAGATAGAGAGACAGATTACATTACCAACTATTGATTTGTCTATTACTTTGTATCAAAACACTTAAAGTGAGTATCGAGTATCCTTACACCATGGCCGCCGCAATGGACACCTTGGACAACGGAAGTCGTAGGACGATCTCGATTGCGCGGGCTTGTGGATGGGGAGTAATGGGTGCTCGCAGGCACGTGTTGACGGCGCCGCGTTGTTTTCACGTATGCAAGAGCTTTCAGCATAATAAGTGGGGCTTGCTAGGGCCAATGCCTGCCAAGGCTACGGGTTCGTTCGAAAGTATCAAAGGGAACTGAAGGGACAAATAAATAGATTGAGAACTAATCATCGATAGCAATTGTGTTGATAAAGGCTGATATTGGCCTTTGTTTGTGATGTGTTCATGCCTTATGCTGTACCAAATAAATTCTTTTTATTTCTTTCTTTCTTTATATTGAAGACACTTTATTGAAAAATAAAAACTAAATAATAGTTACCGAAGAATCGCCAAACTTAAGGGGCAGTTGGCAGGGCACATTAGTCGTAGGACAGGTGGTCGATGGTGTCGAAAGGTTCTGGAGTAACGAGCACGTGCCGAAAGACATAGCGCTGGAAGCCTTCCTACAAGGGGGACCGACGACCTGGTGAGGATCACGAGAATATGATAGATACAAGACGCACAGGACCGTTCATTATGGCGACACTTCGGGGAGACTTGCGGTGGGCGTCTTTCGGCTGAAAATATGAAGATGAATATGTCACCAAATAAGTAGGTAGGTATCTAAAAACACACCAGACTGCTTCAGTATCCGCCCCACAAAGAGGACAAACTAGATAACAAAGCAAGAGAAAGCAAGCTCATATTATACGCTCGCCGCTAATAGTGGCTTGTTATTGAACGCGGACTGAAGGTCTTGGTAAGTAAAGCTAAGGTTATTAGCCAAATGCTAAATAAACCTAACAAGATGTTAAGCTGGAGAAACTTAACGTATTTACTAGTAGTAGTTGGAAATTGTGAGTAGGTATACGTATACAAACAAGCAAATCTCTTTTAAATTGAGGAAAATCCTAGGGCCTGTTATTTTTTTTCCGCCTAAGCTTAATATACTAAAATAGGTTGGTTTAAGGTATTTTTCTTTCCGATAGATTTTTAATTAAAATAGAAGCAACTGAATACTGCTTCAGCATTTTATGTGAAGATTTATAGGTAATTTAGGTGTCTTCAAAACTAATAGTGAGTGAAAAGGCTCTTTATAAAGTAGTGCGCTTCACCATCAACGATCGCATCACTTTTTGCCATTAGATGAGATCGCAGTCAAGCGCTAGGTTATATCTTTCAAACATGGAAAAAAAATAGGCTTATTAATGGCTTCTGAGCTCCACATTTAGACAACTTGCATATTTAAACTGGTATAACATAGCTTCCTAAAGAGGGAACACCAATGTTATATAGTCATTATACTGTTAAGGGCCGGTTCTAGTCACTGTTTTTTTTTGTATGAACTTCGCTCGGGATTTTTTTGTAACTTTCAAATAGTTCCGTAACGTAATCTCGTAGATAAATACGTTTGAAATCGTAAATTAGAGTCAGATTCGTGATTTTTTTTATCGAGACAACTAATCTAAATCTTTTCATTTTAAGGCCATATAGTCAATTTTAATAAAATAAATTTTCATGGTTTTCTCTTTTATATTTGTGGATTTCCATAGGTTTAAAAAAGGTCAAAATGAGTAGAACCAGGCCTTAAACATGTGTACTGTTTAAAAAAATCTTACTGTGCAATACAATAAATTGGTTCATAATAATGTTAAAAAAACAAAATAAACTTAACACACAGGTAGATCTTGTCCTGTAATAAGACAAAGATTAATTTTTATTCTGGGAGTATAATTTCCTTTTGCCATCTCCCATCCAAGCTAAGTCGCTGGCCTAAAATGCAATTAGATCTAACATTTCTGTTATTTGGTAGCCAATTAAACTACTTCATTTGCACGGTTTAAACATATTTTTTTGTGTTTGCAAATTAAAAGTTGACTTTACATAATTATTAGCGTCTTTTGCTAACTGTTGTGTTTTTAACTGATTTAAAAAAGGTGGTTCTGTAATCGACCTGTATGTGTGTATGAATGTTTATCCGCAATTTTCTCAAAAACTTCTGATTTGATTTGAATGGGGCTATTAACATATTTAAATACACACTTTTCACCGATGAATACATTAGGTTCGGTTGTAACTTGGAGGACTTCGGATATAAACAATGAAACTCTTTATATGTATATGAGTAGGTATAACGTTTATCAAATTTTACAAACACGGCCAATGTGTAAATTGAGTCTTTGTGAGCATTTTGTCATTCCTTTAGACCGCTTAACTTAGTGGGGCAGTATAGCCTACCATTATAAATGGCTTATCCAATACTAAAACATGTTTTCAACTCAAACTATACTCCATTTGTTTAGGTACAGACGCCAGCACGTCAATCTACCCAAATCTGTCAAATTTTACCAATCGAACATTAACCTTCCTTTATTGTGATAAGGTTGAAAATCTATTAAAGAAATTTGACAGATTTAGGTAGGTTGATGTGCTGGCGTCTGTACTTAACTAAATGTAAACAATCTTCACATGTCTTTTATCTAAACATTTTCTAAATTTTTTATCTAATAATAGTTACAATTAGTTATTTACCTAAACCAATATTAGGTAATTACCTAAATTTAAATAATCTTTGCATGTCTTCTACACGTTGTTTTTTTAATAAAAAGACATCAAGATTGTTTACGTTTAGTTAAGTACCTAAAAAGATGGAGTATAGTCGTTCCTGAGAAGAATGTGTTCAACGAAACAAACCAATTCTCAGCTTTAAAATGATAGTATATAGATATACTCAACCTTTCTTTCTATTCCCAAATTTGAATAACCAAGGATTACAACATAAACCTCAATGAATAACGCTTAAGCTTTATTTCCGTGCCTATAAATACATGTCATCCACAATTCACAAGGCAGCGGTCACCGAGAGAAAGTGAACGCGGGTCGTTGACCCCGCTGCCCAATTCCCAACTCACACGGCACTGGGTAGGTACCTAAGTAATAGTTGTAATTAAATTCTTGGTGTACACGCTTTTACGTAAGAAACACGTGCTAGACTATTGTTGGATACCTAGGTAATTGAGCAATTTTCTACAAGTGATTGGTCTGTTCGAATTTGGAATGTTTTTATTTTTATTTTTTTTGTATTATATTTTGTTTTCTCGTTTTGTTATAGTGTACCTATGCTTTATAGGGCATTGATATAATCAAAACAGCGGAAGATAGGTGACTCGCCTGTAGCGCGTGGACCGCTGAAATCAGGATTTTTTGTCCTAATTTCACTCAATCGCAATCGGCGAGTGACATAAACGAAGGCGTTATGCAAAAACATGCTTTTTGTTTTAAGTGGTATATAGGTTATCAACACGCCTTCGTGTGCTTTTATGCGTTGTACAAATAGAAAAAACAAATGACATGGACTAACATTCATATAAGTTTTTCATTTTACGCATCACCAAAAATAAAGTAAGATATTACGTTATGTTAAAGTACAACTCTACAACACCCTGACCTAACCTCATATATAGGCCAGAATATTTATTTTGTTCTGATAGGATCGCGTTTGAACACTATCGATGAAGTGGTCTCCGATAGATCCTAGATTATACAGTCAAGACTAAAATGCCCCCAGGTTATAGATTACATTCATAGAATAGACTTATACAATTTATTTTATACTAATTGTATCACTACACTTTTATAGTATTCTTAATTGTATCGATACAAAGGCAATAATGGTTGAATGGGACAATGTGGTTGTTGGAAAGACTAATAAAATTAGTTACTTTCAACAAGTTTAGGTACCTAAATATATAATTCATATAATATAACATTCCACAACTGTCACACAATTCCTTAAGTCCCAAACTAAGCAGAGCTTATGCTATGAGTACTAGACAACTGATAAATAATCATTTATCATGGGTGGGAATCGGACCCACGACCTCCCGCATAGCAGGCACGGTCACTAACCACTAGACCAATAGGCTCGTCAAAATTAGCTAGGGTTTATGTCAGCTGAAAATTACCATAAATCATAATCAATGTAAAATCATTACTTGCATCATTGCCAGCAATAACATCCGGTATCAAAAGATAGCAACATTGCGTGGTAGACGCAACCATTCCTACTTACAAAGTATTAGCTTACATGCTCATCTGTTACATTACACTTCCTGTTTCCTTAATTTAACACATTCGTACATAACTAACTGTTAAATGATTAACTAATTTTGTAATTAACATTTCAGTCCCATAGGCTATCCATGTAACTGAAAAAAAAACGGTAATTTAAAAAACTAAAAAACCCGACTGCTTTTCTCAGCATTCATAAAAAAGCCCTAAAACAAGAAAATCTGGCAGTCGGGACCCACTCTAGAATTGAGAGCACATACCTATATTACATTGCAGATTACTCCAATCTATTGTCCCGATGGGTCCCGACTGCCAGATTTTCTTGTTTTAGGGCTTTTTTATGAATGCTGAGAAAAGCAGTCGGGTTTTTTAGTTTTTTAAATTACCGTTTTTTATTTTTTATTTTTTTAGTTTTATTTTATTACGATATCACTTTCAAAGTAATTACGAATCTAAAGACACCTCTCAAACTAAAATCCATCGAGCCGTTCAGGTCGCAGAGCGTGCCAAACATCTGAATTTGGCGCTACAAATCCGCCATTTTGTTTTTTTTTTATTTTGAAATACCCAGTGTCACTCTCACAGTAAATACGAATCTAACGACACCTCTCAAGCTAAAATCCATCGAGCCGTTCAGGCTGCAGAGCGTGCCAAACAATTATACATACATACATACATACATACTTACATACATACATACATACTCTCGAAAAACATAACCCTCCTTCTGGCGCAGTCGGGTAATGAAGTAAAGACTTTTCCACGTTCTACTTACACCCTTTTTATGGCGGATCATGTGACACGTATACCTAGATATTGTATGATTAGATACACAATATATCAAATATTGTACAAATAAAAGACTGTTGTATAAATAGTCACAGTATATATTATCAGAAGATGTTGTGGGAAGAGGCTGTTGGCTGTCTCAAATAGATTTCCTTAGTAGATTTATGATGGTAATTTATCCAAGGAATTGCAAGTGTTTTGAGATCGATGATAATAAATTGTTTATGAGATAATATTTAACAATAAAGTTTTATCTAAAATGGGTTAAACTTCCAAATTCTAAGATAAAAGTTATCATTTATTACGATCTCAATTTCTCATACAAAAGACTTCAACGCACTGTTCGCGTCATAAATTAATACATTTATTTTAATTGAACACTTTATAATTTAATTAGTCAAATGTGGAATGTATAATTGGCAATTATTTAATTCAAACTTCCTTAAATTCAACACTTCGTAATTAGGAACTTTCGAACGAATGGTTTTTTTCGCACATCACATATTAATTTAGTTATGAAAGTTAATTATCAGTATGGGAGGCAAATTAATTGAGTAAATACCAAAATCATTTTCAAAAGGGTTTTATTATTATCATTAAACTACTAGATACGAACTAAATAGTTTTTCTTGACGGCTTTTCGTCATCGGAAACGACCTATTGGAACTGAACCTCTGGCGCTGATGAAGGAAAAGATCTTGAAACTTGAAAATCCCTATATACATGTTTTTTTTTTTTTTGGTAGGTAAAATCATCCAATGACAAATCCCGCCCTTGGGCGGAGCGTGAAGTAGTGTCAGACTCTTACTGACTAAAAACCTACCCCGTTCCTACGTTGGCTATAGTGCCGGGGCCGGGTATTCCTTTCGGAAGCTGACCCATGACCCCAACAGGCTTCAACCCTGCCTGCCTGCAGCTAGCAGGCGGGGCCTCTACGGTTTGCGGACAGCTCCTTGAGACGCGCGGGAACAGAACGCGCCGTCGACGACTTGGGCTCGGTCCGGTCGGTTACCGGACGATCGGACAGCGTGCTACCCATTGCATGCTGTCCGCAAGCCCGCGCTTACGGTTATATACATGTGTTCTTGTTCTTGCATTTGTTTACAAAAATAAAAATAAAACTATCAATAAACTAGATATATTTTCCGTTTCCAAAACCAAGTAATAAAGCCATCCGGACAATGCATCAAAACGTCCCCCTAACTCTTCATCGACTTACCAGTCGATGTAAGACACACATAGATACAGACAGTGTACATTTCAACTCTACTGAGTTGAAATGTATCTCAATCAAAAGATCTTAGCAAGGCGAGAATTGTTTTATTGGGACAGTTTTACGCAATGCCCTTTTTCAAATATTTTTGTACAATCGTACAGGGCTCACCGAGCTCCGCATTCTAAAATGTATGACATCACTATGTTAAGAGTATATTTAAGGTTTAAAACACTTGGGTTAGGTTAAGTATGTTTGGTTAATATAAAAATATTGTATAAAACCTAAACCCCATACTCTTTTGACGTATGTCGCCATAACAAAAAACTCTATCCAACTATATCCTTCGAATGACACCTTTTTCAAAACTGGTGGATAGGGGGGACAGGTCTCAAACAAAGATTATGGTTCTCTCTATGTCGTACATTATATCCACAACCTCTGAACATCGAACCACAACCAAGCTAGGCAGGAAACCACCCACTCCTTTGTATTTAATAAATAAACAAAAAGCCATTACACTCTCAAAATTCACACGCCGACACAAAAATAACACGCATGCAGCGTGCAAACTTCGTGCGAACCAATCGGCGAATGTCAATATTTAAATTAGCCGTTTCATAATAATGATTGCGTCACAATTAGATAATATCTAGAAGATCGATGACCGCAGTGAACGGTCTTACGTAACACTCTTAAGTAGTTACTTACCTACATGAAAGAAAGTTTGGACGGAGTGAGACCTAACGCAGCCTATTGTAATCTTTGATGTGCCTGGACAAAAACTAAAATAGACTTGACATAGACATTGTATTGTGCATTCACGCAGATACAGCAAAAACATTGTAAAGTGCAACATCGATTAATGCGTTGCTGCATCGGTTTTTGAGTCAATAATGATCATTCAGATATCTTGTTTTATACGTAGCACCGGCTATAGAGCTGCCCCACCACTGGGCCTGAATGGGCCATGCCCCTCCACTCACATTCTAGTTCAGTACTTTCATACATTTTTGAAAAAGGCAAGACACTACTTCAGCGATACTGTGACAGAAATAAATACACTAAGACATTATCATTATTTTGCATTGGACCTACCTATTTATCTCAATTTTACGGCGACGATGTTTTAAATTAATGAAGATGTTCGAGTCACAGATTCCAGCGCATGCAAACAGCCCACATTTATACAAAATGCTATAAAGCGATTCTCTCCGCGTATTTCCGTGTGTTTTCCTGTTTTCCGATGTTGTAGAAAGCGTCGAGGAAAAACGTGTGTCTTTTTCTATCATAATGCACGCTTAATTTATTGATGTATTCCGTAGATACTTTTTAGGTGACTGTTTTGCGAAAAATGGAATTATAAAAGAAGACAAATTATAATATATTATATTGGTGACCTCATTGCTTCTGTTTTACATCTATAATTCTCATTTATTTTCGTAGGTATTAAAAAACCTGTTTGTCTAAATAAAAAAATAATTTTAGATGCATTAAGGCTACGGAATTCGTCGCGATGTAGCTATCCGGGTCAATCAAAACAAAAATATATTTTATGGTTTGTCAAAGCGAGTCGCCAGAGAAAGTGAGCTAGTGGGGGCCGGCGGCATGGCGGCAGGCGCAAGCGCCGGTAAAAAAGCGCCCAAATTATGTTAAAGACAAAAAGTAAGAGACTACCGACGTTCACCTGCTACGGAGGGAAACTATACAGAGTGTAATTGTTTCAATTTAACTTAATGTTAACGAAGATTAGTGTAGTTGTTTACGCGTTTCTATAAAATTGACGGAACTGCTGCTCTACATAGGAAGAAGTAGCTGTGTCGGTACTTGGTTTCTAATATTATCCAAGTAGATTTATCTTTATATTGAGAGTCCACCATAAAACATCTGAAATTTTGTTCATTTATAAAATACAAAAACACATCTTTTGGAACAAACATAATATTTTTTCAACTACCAAATTATCCGCCATATAAAAAATCTTATGATTAATTTCAACATCAGGTTATCATGTCAGTCTGAAGTGCCACTTTCTCACAAGTTTTAAAACTTATTGCAATTTAATTTGTTTGAATGAACGAGCAATTTCATATCGTAATCCAAAATCTTTCGTGAACCATGGGAGAAGCGGCTTCCATTCAACTTTGATTGATGGAGAGAAAACAAGAGAAGAAATAATCGCCTACACGGGGTTAAATACAGACCTTGTTATTTTTCTTAAATTATTCAATAATGTTCTATTAATATAAGTAATTTATAAGTTTTTTTTTTGTTGATGCGCGTTTCAGATTTAAACCATACCTGTATCCTTCAGTTACCCTTTGCATACTAAGCTACGGGTTCCCTTTTCAAAAATTTCCCGCGGAGTAAAAGTTTTGTTTACAATCTGTTTGGTTATAATACAAATAGCGAATAGTTGAGAATCTAGAACCTCAGTTAGGTAACAATTTATTCTCTTTTATCAAACTGTAAAATCTGAAAGACTTACCTACTTAATTCGTTGTGTAACTTATTTAATGTCTACTTATTTATATTTTTCATAATATGCGAAAGAGCGTTGTCAAAGGTTTTTTTTGTCATTGTAATCATTCATTAAGTACTACTTTTGTGTGCATAAAGAATCAAATACTCGTAGGTAAATATAATTAATCTAGAACAAACAGATTTTATCGCCGAAATATTTAAGCCTAGAAGGACTGTTGAGTAATTACGTCACACTTCACACTAATATTATAAAGGCGAAAGTTTGTATGAAGTGTATGTGTGTGTGAATGTTTGTCACTCCTTTCCACTCCTGAAATATTTAGATCTTCGGATGGACTATCATCCCGGCAGTGTCCCTTTCTTTTGGAATATTTTTTTAATGTGAAGTTTGCAGGCGAAGACACTGACAGAAGCTACTAGTGTTATAAATAACCTTAGGCGACCTTACAAATTATGATTTACTAAACCTTGTTCCATTTAGATAATACCTGAAACCAAGCCCTCGTCATAAATGTTTTTCTGATTCTGATAGATAATAAGACTGACCAACGCCTACCTTTTACTGATGTTTTGAAAACAAAGGAAAATCGTCATCATTAGGTGTGCTGGCTTAAAAACAAACTATTGTACTTTCTTTAATTACGCCTACCCAGCTGGGTAGGTATATGGAACACAAAGTTTCCACAGCATGTTATAAATGTTTAAACGTATGGATTACCATACGTTTAAACATTTATAACATGCTGTAGGTATTAATTATAATACCTTTATGTAGGCAACATCATAGATGGTTATATTAACGCTTTCAAAACATGATTACTTTCAAAAACTAAAAAAAAAGAACTAATCCACGTATGTTTTTTGAATGCATTTTTTGTTTACTGTTCCACTTGTGTTCTAATCTAACTCAAGATTGACAAAAACTGCAGTCTCATTTGGGATCAGGATTTAAGCAGGTCAACTTAAAAATAACGACATGGAAACTTCACTTTCTTTTGAATGTCCTAATATCGTTGACCAAAGCCACGCCGTTGTTTATTTTTGTTCAGTAAGTTTGTATAAAAGATTATTGGACTTTGATCTATGTAAATCAAATTGTATCTATCTGTTTCTTGGATATTACTTCAAAAATAAACTAGAATCTGCAATCGCAACTCCATTCTCGAGCTTTCATATACGTAGATATGAAAAGAAGCATTTATCCTGGAAGAACCAGTTACAGTCTGGTATTAATATATATTACCGCGAATTATACCTTATCGTCAGAAAAGTGCGTGAGAAATTAAGTTGCGGTCAAAAAACGTTCCATTACGCACAAGAGTTCTTACAGGCACCATATTAATTAGGGGCGGTCCACACTCAGTCGTAATCGTAACCCATTGTTGTTTCGTACAAGCGATCCGTTCTGCTTCACATTGGGGCAGTCTTCACTTTCTATGACTGTGACATTGCCAACTTGTTATTTGTATCAAAGCCAAGCCATTGTTGATGTCTTGAGTGAAAATATCATAAGTATAATGCAAAGTATCTTTTCAATAGACCTCGCTATTATTACGTGACGTGATACTTTGCGATGAAAGCCTTGTAAGATAAATGTATATCTACTCATAAAGCTTTACAAGCATGATAAATATACAACTTTTGAATTAGTAAATGCATTCAAAAAGTATCCGGAGATAATAAATAGAGCTGTTGTTTTGCTTTTAAAAATACTGTTATGCAATGCGCACAAAGCCTTAACCGTAGAAGATGTGTGAGGATCACAGAGGAGTAGACTGTAGCAAAGTACGATAAATCGAAATAAAATGTTTGAAGCTTCATACAACTTAATGCAATATCCTCTAACGCCTTTGCCAAAAAATTAGTCATGAAATTAGATAGGGACCTAATTTTCGCCTATTAGGGTAAGATAGCATAAATTAATTTAGCTGATTTTAATCTAAACAAAATATATACATGTGTATTATCGATAGGCACGGTGGCACGCACGCAGCATGCTACAACCAACACGGTTGGAATGCGGTGTATCCTTCTAGGTCACGCTGCCTTGCCTTGATAATAGTCTGTCATTGGTAGTAAGAACGAAAGCTACCTACCATTTCGCTGATGCCCTACTGGCCCACTGCGCGCTATGTTTACCCATCGTATTATTTGCTTACCTTGAACATATCTTATTTGGATACCTACCTACGCTTCAAATTCCCCTTCTAACGTTTAAGCCAGAAATTATCTGCGTGTTTTCTTTTTTTTTTTAATAGAAACAAATGTAATTTTGTCAATTACAATGAAAGGTACCTAATAGTTTAACTCTCTATTCTCCCTGTATCCAATTAGTTTCAAATTATAAAGTGTCTGAACAAGGAAGTGAAATTGATTGACGTAAGTCCTAGATATTAGTCGTTCAAAAATAGCGTCTCGCTAGCTGCATTCTCTTTGCACATTAAATTAGAGAACTCTCGAAGTGATTCTCAGTGCACCATGAATTGCGATATTTAACTGAATAACAAGTAAGTTCGAGGTCAGCTGGCAAACTTGAAAGAAAAGCACACTCTCCATGTACTTGACCAGTATTCGAAATTACCACCCATATCAGCCAATCTGCATGTTTAAGATAAATTGAGTTACGATGACGAAGAAAAAACTATTTTTTGTCTTCTCCTTAAAATATTTTTAAAGTCTTTTAGCAAACATCGACTAAAGAGCGTCTGAATGTGTTAATAAATTGTATTTTTATCCAATAGACCTACTTTTAACTTCCAATACAACCGCCACATGATAACGACTTAATTATTTTAGAATTATTCAATCAAAATATATAGCGCAGTGGTATGCGATTTTAAAATTGTTTTCATTCACGCTACAAGCATAATCTTTTCTGCTAAGTACCTCAGGTAACCGCAGTTAAACAGATTGCACTTAACTCTTCTAAGTTATTACTAGGGTAGGTTACCTGTGGTTTTCCAATTATATTGCTCATTCAAACAGGTACCTATTATTTCAATAAGCCACGATTATCATGTTACCAAAAATAGCAACTTTTACAAGCTCACCTGACCTCATACCTTAGCGATGAGTTGGATCTAGTACCGGGCCCGCCCTCTGCGGTTCATATAAACCACTATGGGGACAAGATGATGGCGTCCCAGTTCTCAAGTTCCGTCTCCGGTGAGCGAATAGACACTAAAAGTGATCATCTGTAACTCATGTCTTAGGAAAGGTTAATCATGGTTTGGCTTTCTCGTAAATTCAAAGTTTGTCTTTCAAGCCAGTCACGTAGTAAAATCACATTTTCGATAATGATGTTAGGCTTCAGTTGAATACAAAATTCTACTTCCACAGAAAACCATAGGATGACCAAGCTCTTGTATAGGTAAGTAGTTATACTGCCTACTACCTTTATTTTTGAGATGGGAAATAGAAACAAAGAAAACATGTGTATTCTGCCTAAATAGACGCGCATTCATTTTCAAAAAACAGCTTCCCTGTCAAACCATGTATGCCTCGGCAGAAAAAAAACATGAAATCATCAAATAACTCCTCTCGATCTGCGTTGAACGAGAGAAAGTGTCAAATTTTTACTATCTGAAACCCACCTGTTCCTTCAGTTGCCTTTTGCGTTCCAGGTCCACGGTAACTCTTTAGAGAATCCAACAGGCCTAGTTAAGCTACTGTCCGAAGACTTAATTGGCAACCAATTTAGTTTGCCCACTTAAAACGGACCTACAAAATAACCATAAGCAGACTTTTCATCAAATTACAGCAGCATCTAATGAGAACTTATAATAAGGCTACTAAGATCATTGATAAGCACCTGATTAATAGGCACCTGTAATGTACAAGCCTAGATCTATTGCTGTCGGGGCACTATTAACAAGTTTCACACAAACCTTAATCAGAACCGATGATTATCGAAACTACTCCTCACATGTAGTTCAGTGGAGTGGAGGAGAGAAGTAGGTAGGCAAGTCGAGCTCGCATTCCAACTTTACAGTTACCCTCCAATGGTCGCAGACACATGCAAATTGACAAATATTACCAGACACGCAGCTTCGACTATCTACTAGTACTGCTGTAGGTGCTATGTTTATTCATGTACTTATAAACTTATAACTGATTGATTTTGTTCCGCCTTATTTGCTGTTTAAACGCAAGTGTGTTCAAAAAATTTGAATTTGAACCAAAAATTTAGGTGAAGGTAGTCCATAAAATGACCTCAATTCTTTGCTAGCAATATCATATTCATTTTCAGCTTATACCTAACTTTCCTGACCATTTTTTAAGCGCAGCGGGTGCCTAACCTCACTTCTTTAACACCTGATTCAACTTATCTGTGCTGATTATATTGGTATACTAACTTCTGCCAGCGGCTTCGCTCGCAGGTTGAGGTAGGTTGCCTGAAGTAGGGCTTCTCCGTACAAACTTTAGACCCCCATTTCGTCCCCTAAGGGGGCGAATTTTGGAAAATCATTTCTTATTATTTTTATAAATCATAAAAGAAAGTTCTGTGTGCAAATTTTGCTGTTTTATAGGTCCAAGAGCGTTGATGAATCAATAAGTGAATTAGGATTAACTTTTTATATGTATATCCAGATTTATATATACTTACGATGAAGATTTAAGATTTAGGTATACTTACTTATATACCAAGACTTATAGGTCCCCGAATTCTGCAACAGCCATCTCGGCAGCCCCGGCTAGTTTCGAGTGCAAAGTTCCAAAGGTATCTGCTTTTCCTTACTGTTTCTACCTTAATCCTAATTAAACATAAATTATTTTCAATTTTCGAGGTCACATAAATTGTTTCTAATAAAATACAAATAATATGAAGATGGCCTACGGACAGTTATCATATTTATACAAATTGTACTCGGTTTACATTTCATATTTAACCCTCTACTTACTCCGAGGTCACTTTCTATGCATCGAGAAAGTCCACGATTAAGTCGTGAGATTAAATTATTATTTTAATTCTTCAATTGAGGATTAATTTAAACTAAGGATAGGGTTAGAAGTCTGTTCGAGGACTTGCTAGAATAGAATGTTCGTCAAGATAAGTGGGGTTTTCCGAAAAAGAAAGTGAAATGCAATCAAATGAGTCAGCGGCGGGTCACTGCTCTGCCGCCTGAGTCCTCCGTTCATTATGAACGATACTGCGACCCTCTTCGTTGAGTAACTCTTCGAGGAACCTAACGAAAGTTATTCTTATTTTTCCTCGTATTCCAACTTTCATTCTTTAATTTCTTTCTGATTTTAAGCGAGATTTTAACCTTCAATAACAAAACCGCTTAAGTTTATTAGCCTTGTTAAGTTCTGTGACCTCTTTTTCGGTAAGGAAGCTAGCGAAAGTAAATTCTTGTTTTTCCACGCATTCCAACTTTCATTCTTAACGCTCGTTATTATTATTAAGAATAACTTAAGTTTTTAAAACACCACATTTGCTCATACCTAGAATAACAATAAAATTTCGTTCAACAGTACCTACAGAACTTTGTTTATTTTATCTTGCTTGCATAATATCCTGACTGGTACTATTTTAAAACTTTTCAACACACTCGAAAACTGGCTTCCACCACAATTGCCCTAAGGCTCGCAATAAAGTGCATTTCGTATTCATACGGAAAAGTACGAGCGTAAAACTATGTTTACATATATATTTTTTTAATTTTAAGTGTGTTGAAAATCACCGTTTAATACTCGTGACTACTCGTGAGCATTTTTCATTCGTGTCAAAATATTCTAACTAGTACCTTCAATACGGGTCACCAACCTCTTTACCCTTCACTACGTGGCTGATGACCCAGATAGCCTATTAAACCTGTCTTCTTTATTCAATTTCTATCTGCCTAAGTAAGTACTCTTCCATACCTACTTGTAAGAAATTGCCAATTCATCATATTAATCCGTAACGATTGATTGCGGACCTGTTGTCACCATAACCCTCTCAAATTAATAAGCCAAGAAGAAACGCAATTATTTTACCTTAGGTATTAAAACACGATAAATATTGAAGAGTAATTTATTGTTCAAAGTAAAAATAAACAAGCTACACACAAGCACAAGCTGTTGTCCCACTATTCTACAAACCAAGCCATAGATTCAGATCAAATGCACCGTAGCGAGCGAATACTTGCTTTTTAATTAAGCATGGTCTATGATTTTCTAAGCAGCAATAGGAATTAAATAAACAAATGACTGCTTAGTAGTCCCTCGCAAGATAATGGATAGGTACGATGGAAGATAACGAGTAACATTAGAAAGAGAGCTGATGTAATGTAAACGATAATTTCTCTCGCTCAATCTTATATGTTATTTATTCAACAAGAAAAGATAGGGACAACTTACAAAATATAGCAATAACATTTAAAAAAAAAGCACTTATAGAAAAAACTTACAAAATCTTCAAGAAGAGACAGGAACAAGTACCTGGAAATATGTTAATTTCAGTGTATATTCATGTTATGTGTATGTTCAGTGTATGTTGTGTGTCTCATTAACACGAGGGTAATAGTGACAACAATATGGACAATGAAATGGGAACAAACAAATTCATAGATTAAAACGGACTGCAAAAACATGTGGTTTCATTCCTCACCAAAAAAAAAAACAACATATAAAATTATTTCACTCTGAAAAGTGCTCGCCTTGTCGACCAAACGCTGCCATTCCAGTGTGAATTGGCCCTAGAAAATTAATGGCCCTAATACATCTAGCCTGGCTATCTAATCTATTAACTGATTGAAATCAGTAAACAAAACTATAATTACTATTGCAGGAAACCAAGATGTGCAATTCAGATGCTCACAGTCCCCGAAATGTAAACGATAGAAGAGTAACAGGCTAGCAACTCAGCGTCGATGGTCAAGAGTTTAGAATTTTGACACGATAAGCGCATCGTTGCCGATGATCTTCTTGGCTTGTTTCGTAATCGACTCAAGCGCATCAAGCTGTTTTTTCATCAATTTGGTAATTCATCCCTAAAATGACAGCAGTACTCCATACACTATCGAGCTGTCGTTTGATAAATAAAGGCTAAGCGTAAAAGTATCGTCTCACCTTTGCTCGGATCTCTAATTTTTTGGCAGCCAATTAAGCTTTTGCCTCAAATATGAGCAATTATACATTCAATTCAATTTTCTGGACGGCAAGCAGAAATCTGTTGCTGTTGTTATTCCTTACAAAGGAGCTGAATGTGGGCAGAGGGGAAAGCTATTTAAACTACACCAGTACCAGTGAAACTCTGTGCAAAGATTGAAAACCAAAGTAACCATATAAATAATTATGAATTAATCCTATTTCATTGCTGCCCGTTCTATGGAAGCATTATTTCAAATATCACATTAGCAAGTTAAACGCAAAAGCACATAGCCTCTATAATAGCAAATAACTACGTAAAGCAATCAATGGAAATACGCACCATTCTTGAAAAGAAAATCAAATTAGATATGCCTTTACTATGCCCAAGCAATTAAGTGATCACAGTGTGATTATGTACTTAAGACAAACGTGAGAAGCAAGAGAATGTAGCCCATTGGATCGAGGCGTTAGACGCTTCAGTTTCCACGAGACACATCAACTTTACTGGGAAAAGTAAGTAATAAGGTAAAGCCATCGGATGGGAAATATGTGACATTGGACTTAAACTTAATTGTATGTGATTGATTGTGAAAAGACGTCTTTTTATGTTCCTAAAGAAACCTTTTGTCTGACGAAAAAAGTGGTGGACAATTGGAAATACCCCCATACGTACAAAGCGTTTTGGGAACACATTCAACAAAGGAGTGGAATTCTCTGCCGAGGTCTGTGTTTCCTGATAGCTAAAACATAGGGATCTTTAAGTCAAGAGTGAATAGGTTACTTTTAGGCAAGCATACTCCATCATCGGCCACATCATCGCTTACCATCAGGTGAGATGCTGGTCAAACGCGAACCTATCAGTTATTTTAAAAAATAAGTAATAATTGTCTTAGTATTCATTTTACTCGTACATTATAAGAAATCAATGTTGATTTTGAAAAAAGTGTTAATTGTGTCATCTGCAAGTCGATTTTTAATAGAGCTGCAAATATAGCCTGCGGCCAGCAAATGAATCATGAATAGCGGACAAGTATTTTCCTCAAATTCCATCACTTTCAAAAGTACTTTTTAGTACTTTATCAATTTTTCCTGTAACGTCAAATCTTTCTTTAGTGATAGTTAATCTAAGTTTTCTTCTACTATTTCTTCCATTTTTGCGAAAAATTGCTAGCGCCGGATCCGCCGGATTACCTGATCCGGTTTCCCGGATTACAATCTCTACTCACGCCCACGGATTTTTACTCTGGGCTTATTTGAAGAGTAGGGTGTTCCAACGTTAGTAATAAATTTATGAATTGCAAGGAAAATATTGAATATAAATCAACAACATTCCTATTAATTCTGATGTGCGTTTTCATGAATGTTAGAGATCGCTTTGTAGAGCGCTAGAGTCGTTGTTGAATGTTATTTTTAAGAAATAATTTTCTTCTGCTTCCGTTTCTGTAATTTAACGCATATATACGTATGTATTTCGTAAATTTTTCATGCACCTACGAAAGTGATTTCTGCTACACCCTGTATTACGTTATGGCTGTGTAAGTACGTACCTTACATACAGGTACTACAGGTACAAGCATTAGTTTACCTTATTAACACAAACATATCTTCGAACCTGAATTAACTTAATTTTTTTATTTATAACTAGTATCGAATCAAAAGTTTTATATTACCTTCCAGCTTGTTTTATTTTACTTTTTGGCTAGGCTAAATCACGTTATTTTTTGCTTAAACATCTTGGTAGGGTAATGATACTTTAAATGACATAGGTACTCGTACCATAACATCAAGATCTTTGTGCTTCGAGGAGCGCGTGATAAACAGATATTGGTATAAGACCTATATATTATTGTGAGTTTTTAAAAGGTATCAAAGGCGCCTGGTCAATAGTTGGTATCTTACTATAATCTTTAAGTTTATAAGATCGAGACCCGGTGGTATTCGTTTCATACAGGATCTTCGTTATTTTCAGCACACTGCACTATCGAGCCATGACTCTACATAATAGGATGTAAAAGCATAAGTAAATGCGGATTGCTTAAGCCATAGTTTCATGTATACGCTAATCAACCGTGAATGCAGATGAAAGGTGATAAGATTAGCGGCAAACATGGATCTACAGACAAAGGCAAATCATAATGCATCAATGCTACTTCGACCTCTTTTCAGTCTTGACAAATTATTCACAAGGAAACTAATGAGCTGCAGCAGAAATTATCACAAATCCGTTTGGTTTATTAACTAATAAAATGCAAGATTCTCTTCATGAATCATTAAGAGCGGCCAACCCGTGGTACATTTTCATATGATTGTATAAGAGCGGTTGCTCTTACGTGATTATGATGTTATTACACATCTCTCTCCAGATATTTTGGATATACAGCTAATTTGTGGATATTATCTAGGCTTATACTCGCTATAGAAATCGAAATAAAAGTTTGTGTAAATCTAATCAAAGAGACTATATGAAAAAGTACGGCTATAGAAGCCTTGCACATAATTATAATCGAGATTCTGAATGACGACAATTTTTCTCAAAAACTTGTTAAGTTTAAAAAAAAAACGCGTATTTCCTAAAAATAAGTTTTGTGATTAAATCACGGAATTACCGAATACCAATAGTGTTTTCAGGCGTTCTTTCTCTTTTTTGCATTACCTTTCATCTAACATCGCTTTGGATTGCGATAGATGAAGCAATAAGCTTTTAAACCATACTTGACGGCGGCGTTCACGATAGGCGACTGGGGAAGGACCCTCTTAACAGTCCACGACTACACTGTCCACAGTGGTCATCAGGGGTTATGGATGATGATGATGACTGATGGACATTTGTGGGGATTTCTAGAGTGAATCAAACTTAATCTTTACCTGTTTCATGCATCTGATGTTTGGCTATCTATAAATGATTTTTCACTTACCCTTAAGCTTGTTTTACCTGACCATGAGATGTTGCTGCTTCATCCCAGAAATTACCTGGAACAAAATAAACAAAACTGTTATTTTCAAGATCATTATCTTCTAAAGCGTCCTTAGCTATATTGGAACAATATGTTGGTAACTCGAATAATTGAATCATCAATACAACTGCAACGGAATCTCAACTATTCAAAATGCGTAGTTTTCGTCGGTTCGGTAACCGAATGTCCTTGACAAGGTCCAGTCGGGAAGAGTGCGTGCAACGGGATGGGAACAGGTTGGACACACGGACAGACGGACCGACTAGCACAGTTAGCCGCTGCCACCATAACTGGGTCATCATATATATATAGTGAAGTTCAAGGCGCAACACTCATTGCAAGTTAAACTCTCGCACAGGCAACACGCACTTTCTCCGGTGACGATATAGCTACCTCGTGGGAGATAACGTGATTCAGTGTTAGTGATATACCCCCAGTTCGAGATAAGGTAAGGTTTTTAAAGGTCCGTCCACCTTAGGGCGCATAGTGGAATAATTGAAGTGTTCGGTGTTTGAAATAATTGTGTGAAAGTTAGACAGGACGCTGATGTCTGCAAGTGACCACGTGATAAAATAGATAAGGTGTTTCACAAGTGATTTTGGTGATACAAAATGTTTGTTTATCTTTCAAAAAAGCTACGCTTTTGATTTATTTACAAAAGTGATTATTTGTTTATTTTAAAATATGTTGTGAATAAACATTTTTTATTATATCAAAATTGAAGTGAAATAATATTTTAACAAATGCTTCAAATATTCATGATTATGTGCTTTTGTAAGACACTCCCGAAAACAGAGGCAGTTGTCTGGGAAAGTTTCTGATTGTTATTGAACGAATTTAATAGATAGCAATTAAAGGATTCATCCTAAAGTAGTTTATGTTAGTTAGCACTGACCTTTGAGAAATGTGTATTCTTGTATTTTCTAATGTATTGAATAAATAAAAAAAGAAAGATGAAGAGAAAGAGGGGTGCTTAAAAACCGTCCCGAGGTTCCTTTGGAGACTTTAAATGAATGAATGTTGCAAAAGAATGAATGTACGATTGTGTAAAGTAGTTCGCATTAAAGTTATATTTAGTTAATTATGCAGTTGATTTTATTAATATACCTAGATATCCTGGAAATTTATACCTGGTGTGTCATTCACGTCTTTTCTTTTTAATTAAGCAGTTGTTTTGAAAACCACTTATACGAAAGGTTGAGAACATTGTTGGAGGCTATTAGAAATTAGTGAGCAATTTCCATTATCCACAAAGAGACGCATGACTCTCAGGCCTTGAAATAACTTACAATTTTGTATTTCAAGATTTTAACGATAGTTAATAAGTTAGTACTAACAATTCACCATCAAATTATATTAAAAAGAAATACAATAAACTATTCGATATCAGGAAATGGCAGCTTTCTCTCAATTTTCAGTTACTTGTTAAGTCAAATTCCAACTTTTCACATTGTTCAAGTTTAATAAACATGAAACATACGAATATAAACAAAAATATCTTCCGAATCAATTATCACCGAAAAATGGCGGAACAATGATACGAAACAGTCACGAACATTTCACACTTATTATGAACTTCCACACGTCACATTATTTTCACTGTCCGCTATAGTCATGTAAATATGAACCTTCGCTTTCTAAAATGTGAAAATGTTCACATAATGCGTTCTAACCCTGAATTCGTCGCGGAGAATCTAAAGAATACAGAAAAACAAAACATTCTTGAGTAAGAGCTAATTTGACGTAACAATAGGTGCATTGAAAATATAGTTTTACTAAGAGATTTTCTAACAGTATTTTTTGCTCACAACTTGTTGGATTTACGATAGACACTCGCGTTAAAAATGATAATCAATTTTATCTCATCCGGTAGCTCTTCTAATTGCTCGAATCATTAAATAGAGCGAAACAATCAATTTATCAAGCTTAAATATTCAAGTTCATTTGAAAAGTAAGCAGATTTTATTAGTCGATGTAGTTTGAAATTACAATTTAAGCAGTTTACTATTGGAATACAAAAAGTGAATACTACTTATTTTATAAAAGGTAATCAAATCAGTACTATTCCTGAAACTTCTATTAGTTTGTAAACAAAAGATGATATCTTGACGCTTGACGAGTGTTATGATACTTGTGACAGGTTCTTAAGTAATTAAAAGTCTTGAAACGTGCGCCGGCGCATGTTGAAAGTGGCGAGGAAAGCTGCTGCGATCGGAATGGCCAATAATCCGCTTGCGTGCCGGCCGCCCGGTCCCGTCGCCGCGTTTCTCGCTCAAACATATAGCTACTCGAATGTAATAACGTATTCCCAGAAATTAAGAAACGTTATGACATCGAGAGATTAACATTTCCACGTTGATATTGATTAGACATATTATGAATAACCGTTTTCAGTTAATACGGTATCGGTTATTTAATTTTTTCCTGAAATAATGACTTCTACGATAAAACAGATACATTAGTCATACTTTGAAACATACAAAAACAACTTCACGTTTTATCTAAATCCTTAAACTTACAAACGTAATGTTAGTGAAAAAGACATCAAGGCTAGAAATTATTTCATCATCGCAATGATAAATCTCCGTAGTCGTCACCTCGCGGAGACTAACGAAATGCTCGATCAACTCATGTCCAAAATACTTTAAAGTGAAAGTTTTGTCGGCGGACGTGAGAGGCAATCTCGTCATTCACCGGCAACGTTGGGTAATCGAGATGTTTTTAAAACGAAAATTATATATCTACCTACTGACACCTTGCTCGCGGGCTTTGGTGGGCCCTTTCAGATGCGCGGAGAAATTTCTTTCTTTTATTAATCGATTTTTAAGTCGCAGTTTAAGATTCGAGTAGGGGAGAATGACCAAAAAAAAGTAATGAATCTTCCAATATCGAGAATTGAATTCAATTGTACGGACGAAAATAATGGGAATCAAACATTATTTTGAAAATTGTGATAAGTAGATGAGCAAGAACCCGCTTTAGACGTAGATTCATATAAGCTACAGATCAAGTATCCATATTAGCCTAGATCAGCTTATCCGTTTTGAAAGAAAACAATACAAACATATATCAATACAAAACTTATTTATGCATTTCCCATTGTGTGTTTAGAAATTACATACAAACCGAACACATAATTGAGATGTAAAACGGTGATTGACACCAATGTAGGCTAAAGTAGGCGCCGACCCAAATGGAACATGTGCATCTTAAATCAGGTGTACCGTACGCTTGATCCGCATCGAGAACACGGTACCGGTGTGGGTAACGCGCCTGCGGATCACTTTGCGGAACATCGTATGTAGCTTCTTCATCATTACAGCTATAACGAATCAATCGCGAGAATCGATGATACGTCTCTATCATCCTACATAAGTGTTACGTTAGACTTGGTGAAACTGCCAATCATCCAATGATTTCTCCGTATCTGGTGGAGCGGGAGGGCGTGTCAGACTTTTACTGACTAAAACTAAACCTGTGTCCTTCAGCTGCTCTTTGCGTTCTAGGACCACGGGTTTCCATTTTAGAAATTGCCCGTAGCCCTGGCGGGCATCGGCCCTGCTGGGCCCCTATACGCCGTCTACGACTTGGGCTTGGTCCGACCGGACAGCTGAACAAAGAGTTACCCACTGCGGGCCAACGGTAGCCGGGGATCGCTGTGTGACTAACGACGCCCGGGGCATCTCCTGTCACGGCGGCTGGGCCGTCAGGATATCCGTTCCATTACGCGTGCAGCTGTCTCCTTCACTAACATTGCTGCTTCGCAGAAGGAGGAGACCGCATGCTATATCCTCCTGCGCTGGGCCCTATCCTGGCGTGAGGGATTACCAGACCGATAACCTTAACCAGGACGCGGCAGTGCTCCGCCCTAAAGGGGCACAGCTCCACCGTGTCTTCCGGGTTCAAACTGCCATTGAACCTTAGATGTGAGCGTTAGAGATCTAGATCTTTCATTGACAATCATCAAGTGCTCACCAATTTGTTAATTCGTCGATTTTAAAGGTTGTGGCTGTTAGGTCTGGCTAACTTATAAACACATGTCTGGTATTAACGGTCTACCTCAGGAAACTTATCTTTGATTAAGACTATTATGTCAAATTGATTTAGTTACACATCAAAACACAGTAAAACTGCGATAAATTTTACATAATAATTTTCGATTCCATAGCAACAAATAAAACAAACTTTTCTTTTACAATTTTTTCTCTTCTTTCAAAATGACTAAAAAAATAATTTATTTTTATACTTAGATAAGCAAAAAAATTTAAAATAAAAAAATCTGATAGTTATTCAGGTGAGTATAATAATACCAAAACATGTAACATAACTCAATTACATGCAGTTACTTAGTCGCGTATTTTTTAACGATGTATGTTTATTACGACTGAATAAATTTCAGTCCACGCTCATATCCGCGTACGGAACACGCACGGACTTACGGATGGTTTTAGAAAGCGGATTGCACGCTGGACCGGTCACTGAGCAGGCGAAAAAAGCCAAAAAAACGCGGGAGATGAAAACAAGAATAAGTGGTTTTCTGATGATAGATAATATTTTTCCGTGATGAAAACTTTCTTCTCTCTTTGGTTTTTTGTTTAGTATTTGGTTCAAAAATAAACTCAATATGCTGCATTCATCGCATTCTCCATCGAGCATTACTTGCATGAACTGCCAAGCAGTTTCATAAAAGGAAATCGCACAAATGCAAACGTCTCGTCGCGGGTGGCACGCACAAGAGGAAAATTGCCAAATGGCTGGTGAAATTTGCGATTCTCATTTTTCCACGGTGAATTTCCGATGAAAGTTGGGAACGAGTTGGTCACAACGTAATAGCAGGTCTGAGTCCTCGCTCCGAAATTAGAAAAACGTTAACCTTGCACGGCAGTGGCACACACGCGACCGGGCCGAGTTGCTTTCACCCATCGCCATGTTTGCCGCGCCTTGCGCTAGTCGTTCTGCGTTACTAGACAATATAATTATACTTTATGCTGTTATATATATACCGTATCATAAATATAGTATCTCCTAACAAACTTGAGTCCGGCTGAAAATGGAGCGATCCCACTTTAAATGCAAAATATAAAAACCTGGCAAACGAGTCGGAATCACCCAGAGGGTTCTGTATCTTGCGAGGAATTTTTTATTTTTTACAAAGCAAAGTATTTATATTCCGCGACCACAAGATGAATTTCTTTCTTTTGCTGATAGAATCCCCCTAAAAAAAGTGCTAGTTACTGAGAGATACTTCAAATATTTTCACATGACAAACTTTGATTACTAGAAGATATTGCAAATGTTGATAATACCTACCAACTCAATAAAATTAAAAGTGTTTTTTTTATTATTGAATAAATATCTTAAGAAATGAAGAAGTAAATAATCTTATTATTTACGCTAATCTAGGTCGGTTTAAACGTGAAGATCCGCGACGAACGAAAGTGAGGCTAAGTTTCTCGTGCGTTGCAACGCCAAGTTCAATCACCTGCACCAGCCAGGGTTACTGGGTCATGGGGTCGCACCACCTTCAAACTTGCGCGTAAATCGATCCAATACAAATAGGAAACCAATAAACTGCGGTGTGGATTATAGGTATCTTTACATCACGGATTATCTTTTCCTAGATATTGCAAATCAGCTTTCGAAACAAAACTTATGACAACACTGTAAAGACAGATTTATTATGACGGTTTCGACGAAGAAACCATTTTGGCATACGTATGGGTTATTATTCTATCAAGTGGACGTCGTCATTACATAAATAGAATCATGTATGTAGTGGTTTACCAGTAAATGGCGGCAACAAAGCATACATAAAACATAAGTGATGACGGCGCAAGTCTTGCGACAACAAATTTCTCCAGAGAGAATCTCGGCGGACCCGCTGTCACCGGCGACCGGTGCGCCCGCACAGCTCTGTACCACCACTATTTATACGTATGTAATACGTTTCTTAAATTGACGGACGACTAACTCTGAACGTAACAATTACTCTATAATAAAAATATTTACGATCCCATTCACGTTTGATCATCCCGTTCACGTGTAGGCCGTGATGTAATTTTAGTCAAGGGAGCCGGAAGTCACAGCAGGTGCTAATGGCTTGCTTTTATCGGCCGAAGAAAGTAGACCGTTTGGTATACCGCGCATAGCGAACTGTTAAAATTTACGTCAATTTATATAACTAGCCCCTTATTAAGTATGGTAAGAGGTGACATCCGAAGAACAGTTACAAAAGACCGGGTCACCTGCATTTGAGGGCTGTCCGACATGCGGCTAACACACTTCTAAGCCGGATGTTGTGGACCGTGCAGTAGCCTTACCTTTACGCATCTGCCAGACTACAATAAAATGGCTTCAATTAAGAAGTTATTTTATTAAACTTTCTCTCACTATGAAAATGTAATTAGGTGGCAAAAAAAAAATTTAGGGTCAAATATATTCAAGGTAGGCCGGTAGGTATCCACTACACTGTATTCGACGAAAATAAATACGTGAATTTGAGTAAAATGTTAATTATATTTCGTTATGTTAAATTTAATCTTCAAAGGTACAAACGTCCTCTAATTAGAGACGCGGGCATCCTCGTAAAAATATAGAGAAGGCGACGCTTGGGGCCACTTTCTAAGCAAGTCTAAAAGCAGGCAATCAATTCGCGCGAATCACTCATCAGAACACTTTCTAATCGACGTCCATTGCGCGAGAGCACAATTAAATTAATTCTTTTAGAGGTTTTATTTTAAAATAATTACGCATTAGGTGTTGAATCTTTCTTTACTTACGAAAATGTTGTCCACAGATGCATCACACAGTGACGGGATGGGCGCTGCTGGCGTTACTAAGTTCATCGACAATTCTCCATACGCTAGCATATCCCCAGCATGTCCCGCTTATATCACAGGTATGGTTCTAAATCTCCTTATAAACATTAAATACTTACCTACCTGCATTCTCATAGAGACTAGCAAAAAAATCACATCGTAGGAACGATGTTTGTAAGAAATACTTCCACTAAGTAAATATTTGTTAGTGTTTTTATTAATAATTGTTCACTTTACTTACATTGTCTTAAATTATATTTTCAGGCGACAAGTAGTGTTCGGACACATAATCCCCAATATTACAGCAATTCTTTACCGAAGCCCCAACAAGAACAAGCCCAAGAACGAAAATTCGCAGAGAAGTCCAATGCCTTGAAAAAAGTCGCCTTAGATGACATTGATGAAATACAAACCAACTCTATCTCTGACGGAGGCTTCTCATGGTCGAATATGCTTGGTAAGTAAATGTCAACTTTGGGCTACTATTTAGTAGAGACTAATGCGATGACATTTTTATAATGTATTTAATTAATCTTATTAATAATAACACTATTACAGGTATGCTTATGCAAATGATCTTCAACCCTGGTACAACAGGACCAAACAAGAGTGACAGCATCGACACCGACTCAGTGTCGCCTTCACCCTGGGCCAACTTACTCTCTATGGGTCTTAAGATCTTGACTGCAATTCTTGGAGGAGGAGCATCCAGCGATGGTATTGACAAAGTAGACAACGGCTCGTCTCCCATGCAGGTACAATCATAAATACAATTTCTAAAGGAATGTTATTAAATTCCTTTCATGTATATCTCAAAATGAGAAAATCACATCCATGTCCACCGCAAAGCTTCAGCTCTGAAGTAATCATAAATGTACAAAAAAAATGCAAACACCATTATTTTATTCATCCATACTGATCTACTAACATAGATTTCTGTAGATATTTATTGATATTGACTTATATTTTAGAATCTTTAGAATCACTCCAATTATGTAAAAAAGCACCACATACGTTGACCCTCACCTGTAGCAGGCATATTATTAAGTAGTTAATAGAAGCCATAATTCACTACAAATAACTAGTTCCTTCACGTCCGGGGATCACCTCAGAGAAATCGCTTTAGTAACTACTACTTCTCTGTTTCGTTTTATCAAGAAATCATATTTAAATTTTCCTTGAGGTCTTTCCTATCTTCGGAATGTAAATAGTAAAATTTGGTTACGGAGACGGTGTTGCTTCTCGCTTGCTTCAGGGTATATTGGCTGCGGTTCTGTCGACGATGCTCGGTGCAAAAGATCCCGACCAGGTCGCCTCCATGGCAAAGCAGGCTGGAGAGGTACGCTACCCATCCTTCCTTCTCCCTTTTTATGCATTTATATATTATATGCCATTCTTTTTGGTGACTTTTAATACAAAGGAGTTGAAAATAATGTTATGATAAATAATCTTGAGAAATTATGTAGTTTACTTCCAGGTCTTAAATGATCCAATAATCAGTTCTTGAATGGTATTCTTTCTGTCCACAGTTCATCAACATCGTAGTAAACCTTTTGGACGCCTTGAAGACATCATTCTCTCACCGATCGCTGGCTGCACGATCAATGGGCCGCAAAGATTCAGTCAGCGACGCAGCGCTTGCTGGCATTGCCATGTTCAAAACCTACGTTAGGTCTTTCGGCACAAATGATGACAAGTGTCTACAGAAATATGTGTGCGATGCTAACACAGAATGTTCTGATGACATCGGCCCCAAGAGTGTTTTCTGTCAATTCGGAACGTAAGTACCTATTTATTAAATTCTGTATTACATAAAACATCGATGGTGTGTATTTCTGCATATACAGGAAGTGAAAAAATAAATGCAAACATTTACTATGTATCTATGTTACGATCTGTCGAGCACCATCATTGTTATTGTTATACTTTCGATTACTGCATCTATCAATGTCTCATCAGATACTCCTCAAGATGAGCAATTTCTTCTGTTGATAAATTTATATACATAATGCTTGAATTTTCCTTTATCTGGTTGATTCCTCCGAACTTATGTACATATGTACTTGTCTTCTCATTAAAGTTACCTTCACGTTGGAGGCTAATTTACCTATTAACCTGGACGTCGCTTTGAAGACTATGTAGTGACCTCATCGTCTGTTCCATTTATTCTACAGACAGGATTCTAAAATAAGGGCGTCCTATCTGTTAGGAACTGTAAGTAACTCAGTAAGACGTAAACACTCACGGCATGAATGTCGTCATCTTGCTTAGTATCTCTCAAGCAAGTTGAAGAAGTAATGGTTGGCCGATTCGTAGAACCGATCTAATTGTTGTGATGTTCTTGAATAAAAACCGCCCATTTATAATGATGGGGTATCGTCAGGCTGGCTCGGTGAAGCGACGATTTTCGCAGTCACACAGTACTGTGCCTGCGAAAAATGTGTGTCCTCTTTGGTATGCCTGGCAGGGCTGTCACGTAGTCGAGGCATAATAGGAATGCTACCACAGTCGAGGGTACGCGTATAGGTACCTCCCGAATAGATAATGGTAGTCGTAGGAACCGTGAGATCGATACGTAGGCCGAAATTATAGCCGAATAAAATAAATAACAAATATTTGAGAATTTAATCAAACCGTAAAGCTTAGCTTAACCGTTTAGCTTTACAAGCCTTTTTGGTTTGGGTAGAACATAGCTGAGGATTATGCTATTAGATGATGATGACACCTCACGTACGTTACTCATCAAAAACACAACAAATTACCATTAAGATGAGTAAATAAATAAATCGTCAATTACAGCCAATGAGTCTGATCAGCCAGTGATCCTTTCTGAATCATTTTACCCCTTTCACTAATTACACCGGCTTTCTATAACCAATATTAATTATATTTAATAACCATTCTTTATTACAGCTACGCTGCAAGTTTCGTTTTGGAGAGACAGTCTGGAGGCACTTTTGATGACTTCTACGAGGCAGGTCGTCGTGGCCGCTCTGGTGTCGACTGTCGCCAGATGTATCTTCAGTGCAATGAAGTTTAATGCCAACAGAAAATTCCGCCAAAATATTTTGTAGTGCGACTTCAAAATTAGTGATAACAAATCTTATAAGTAACGTATCGTTTCCAAAGTTTTACCTTTTGGAATTGGCATTTTTTACCCGTTTCCACAGTAATATGGAGGAAGTGTTACAAAAATAGTCAAAATACGATTTTGTTTTGATTTCGGTGGGTACATTAAAGTATTAAACTACTGACGCAATAAAATATGTTGGCATATTGTGCTCAAAACTTATCCCATCGCACTAATTAAAACAGCGTCAGCTTAGTGTTTAAATAATTTATTAAATTATTTATTTATTTAATTTATTTTAGAAATAAAAGAGTAAACGGTAAAATTGTCCCACATTGTTATACGATCTATTCCATGAAACCCTTAAAAAAGAGTATTGTAAAATGTTGTGAATTGGCTCATTGTTTATTGTATAAACGATGAAATATTCCGCCAGTTTCTCGATATTTGACGACTGATGTAAAAAGTTATATGTGATATAAATAAATATTTATATCACTTAATAGTTAGTATTTATGTATATTTTGTGCGACTGTGTGTTTGAGGACGTCCTTGTGTGCTTGTGATTGTAAAATAATAAAGATTAATATTTATTTTTTACTTTTCTTTTGATGTAACCTGTTTATGAGTTATTAAAGTATATCATCTCGCGACACAGAAACGTATGGTTTCTAGAAAATAGCTACGTGAAAATACCGCTATAATAGCTTCACATAATAGACCTCGCAAAGCCAGCTAGAGCGTATCATGCACTCATGGCCATGGGCTCTTGCACATCCCTCTGTCAGTTAAACCTTGACATTCGTTGACACTGCGTGACACTGAGATGACGTTGGAAAATCTGCTCTCCCAAGTGGGAATGGGGCCGAAACAACTGATTGACAGGTGAGTACCATTAGCAACCTTTATAAACACTCGATAATTATGGACATATTTAGAGGAACGTAAAAAAATGTGAAATAATATTTTATATGGTCTCAGTACGCCTATCTTTATAAATAATTAGACAAAAGGAAGATTTTACAGTCTTATTATTTCCGAGTATCATGGTTTTTTTTTTGACTATGAATCAATTTAATTAATGCGTGCTGTAAGAAAGTTTGCTACTGTTGGCTGTGTTTTCCAAATTCAAGATTTTTTCACTTCCAATAAAGTAGCTGTACCCCTACCATGAGTTTTAAGCGATAGTATTCGTCGCTACTCGATATCGACGCCGTAAATATTTTGTAAGGCAAATTTTGCAGCGCCTCTAGCGGTCACTTGCAGAACCAAAATTTGCCATACAAAATATTTACGGCGTCGATATCGAGTAGCGACGAATACTATTGCTTAAAACTCTTGGTAGAGGTACTGTAACGTTCTGTCGTTAAGTCTGTAATTTTCCGCAATGTTGAACGACATCGGAAGACTGGAGACTATACGAGATTTAAAATGCAAGGTAGGAAAACTGTCAAAACAGCGAGAGATGACAGATTTATTCATCGAGTAGCTCAGTCCAATTTTGCTTGCTCACATTTTTTTTTTTTTTTTTTTTTTTTGTGTGGTAGGTAAAATCATCCAATGACGAATCCCGCCCTTGGGTGGGGCGGGAAACAGTGTCAGACTTTTACTGACTAAAAACCTACCTTTCCATTCCTTGCCTTTATCCTGGGGCCTTTGGTGACAGTCTCACATAACCTTTGGCCCCAGTAGGCTTCGGCCCTGCTGGACCCCTACAGTTTGCTGACAACTCCTTGAGGCGCGCGGGAACGGTGCGCGCCGTAGACGACCTGAGCTCGGACCGGTCTGTTACCGGACGGACGGACAGCGAGCTACCCATTGCCCACCGTCCGCGAGCCCGCGCCTACGGTGGCCGGAAATTGGGATCGGAAACCCGGCGGCGGCGGCGGCGTGTCCGCCTTTGCCTAAGGCGGTCGGCCTCCTCCTTTACTAGCATTACTGCTTCGCAGAAGGAGGCGACCGCCTGCCACTCCTCCTCGCTCCGGAGCATGGCTTGGACCAAGCCCCGGCGCGAGAGATCGCCGCCGATCGCCCCCACGAGGACACGGCGCTGATCTTCCCAAGCGGGGCACACCTCGACTGTGTGCTCCACCGTGTCCACCGGGCGGTCCGCACAGTGGCGACACCCGGGCGTCGTCTCCGCACGAATCTTGTACAGGTACGGACCGAACTTGCCGTGTTCGGTCAGCACCTGCGCCAAACGGAAGGTGACGACGCCGTGGGGCCTTTCCAGCCACGCCTCAAAGAGGGGCCTTACCGCCTCGATCGTGGCGTGCCCAGCACGAGGTTGCGACAATCGCTCTCGCCATTTCACCATGAGATCCCGCCGGAGCTCTGTCCGCCATGCCGCGACTTGTCGCGGCAGCGGAGTTTCGCCCCGACGTTGCATCTCCACGCGTAAGTCATGCATGTGTGCAAGGACTGTTGCCTCCAAATCCCACGGTGGTAGGCCAGCAAGGAGGCTCGCCGCTTCGCAGGACACCGTACGGTATCCGCGGATCATCCGGATGGCCATGACCCTCTGGCAGGCGGTTAGCCGGGCCGCCACTCGCTTCCGTAGCGATGGCGCCCACACCGGCGCACCGTAAAGGGCCATGGACCGAACGATGCCTGCGTTGCTCACATGGATAATGATGCTTGAAGTAAAGTTCTGTTTACTGTTAAGTCTCGATTTTGTCTCAAATCACCTGGTTAGATCTAAGTGTGAATAGGACCGAGAGAAAGATACGCCCAATGCAACATTGTTGGAAGATATGATGGTGGGTCAGACATACTACACATCGTACAAAACGGATCGCTGAGGGCAGCACGCTACGTAATAGCATTTTAGAACAGATAGTGACGTCAACCTCACTTATTGGGGATATTTTTTTAATGCATGAATAATGCTCGGCCCCAAACAACAGCGATGGTTTTGAATTATTGAAGAGAGGATGAAATTGAAGTTTTGGAATGGCCAGTCCGCTTTAAAGATCTTAACTCTATAATATAGAGTTATAGACCATGTTGGTAAGCAACTGAAACACAGAAATAATTTCGATTTTTTTGTTTTGGCCAGTTATGGACCTCAAATGTGCATTAGTAGAAAAATTGAATCTAAAGCCCTGTAGGCATTAGATTCAATTTTTGGGCGCTGACTCAGTGGGTGCTCGGTGGCTCGAGCACCCATGAGTAATAAACAGTGGGTGGTGCCGAGCACCCCTGAGAATAAACATCAAGAAACAGATCAGTAATCGCCTTTTAGGGATGGGAGCTTTTTCATTACCCGACGAACCGTTTAGCGCAGTGGTTAAGAGCGCTCGGTGAGACGCAAGGGTCGCGCGTCCGATTATCACACCAGCACATATCTAATTATATTTTTATCAAACATAATTAGTAATTAAGAACGCAGTATGTAAATAGGACATCAATTATTTGTCGGTCGATCATTCTGCATTTCTTTTTCAGGCAGAGGCCATAATCAATTTTTTTTAAACAATAATTTCTCCACACTAGGAATTACTCCTGTATCGTGGTTGCATTCAAAAACTTGTAAACTCCATATACAAGACGCGCAAACACGGAACAAATATCTGTAGGCCATACAAATTATTGACCAATGTAATAATTTTCTATACAAATACGAGAAAAGATGCTTGTCTCTAATTTGATTTTCTTTTTTAGGTTTCCGTACCTAAAGGGTAAAAACGGGACCCTATTACTAAGACTTCGCAGTCTGTCAGTATATCGGTCTCCAGGCTGTATCTCAAGAACCGCGATAGCTAGACAGTTAAAATTTTCACAAATTATTTATTACTTAAAATAAAATAAATATTTGGGGGGCTCCCATACAACAAACGAAATATTTTTGCCCTTTTTTGCTCTATATCAATAATGGCAACAGATAGGCACTTGAAATATTCACCAAATACTCAGTTGTATTTTTACTTTAACAATAAATAATAAAATTAAAATAAAATACATATTTAAGGGGGGTTCCCAAACAAAAAAAAAACGCCTATTTTGGTGGTCTGTTGTTTACCTAGTCAATGGTACGGAACCCTTCGTGCGCGAGTCCGACTCGGACTTGGCCGGTTTTTTAAAGACGCTAAGTATTGTTTTTTTTTTTTCAATAGTAATAATAAAATAGTTGATTAATTTTCATAAATCCTACTAATATTATAAATGCGAAAGTTTGTGAGGATGGATGTATGTTTGTTACTCTTTCACGAAAAAACTACTGAACGGATTTGGATGAAACTTTACAGTAATATAGGTTATTCATCAGAATAACACATAGGCTACAATTTATAATGATTTTATGTAGTTTTGGTCATAATATAACGATACGTGTCAATTAAGTCGGAAAAAAATCTTCCATCTGAGAGCTATCTTGGCGTGCGCTGCCTAAACCAATGGAGTTACATAAAGATGATGTACCGCAGGATTGTTTGTCTTAAGTAGATCTAAATAAAAGTCCGCGACAGCATATATCTACCTTTTATGTGCAAGCCAGTACAACCAAAATTGTGAACCATAAATCTAATTAAATTTGGTACTATTTTACAATGCACATTTAGTATATAATTATTAAACTCTTATCAAAATGAATACATTTCTCGCATTAAGTATTTAATGTAGATAAACTTTGTCTTTCACACTAAGTAATTTGGCCGAATAGTTTAAAAGTTATCACGATATGATTGACTTGAACGGAGCGCCTAACACCGCGGCGGCGGCCGCAGCACGGGCGGAGCGCGATGCGGCGTCGCAGTCGCGGGGGAGGGGCGAACAATGCAATCCAAGCAATGACGAGGCATGGCCGAGTGCGCGACCCGAACGCGGGCAGACGCGTGAGAGCAGACGTCATTGATGGTTGTGATCTCTATGCATTTTTATTGTCATGTCATTTATTCTTCGTCGTTTATCCTAGATAGCGATTAATTACTTTTATTTTTAATTCAGTCGTATAAGAATTGTTCTTTATTGTTTGTTTAAATATAGGATTTCGTTATTTAGATATATAGTTTTTATAAGTAGCAAATAAAAATATTAAGTACTTACCTACTTTTAATTTTCGTTTGATTACTACTTATAATTTTGTTACAGTTTAACGTATAGGTACCTACCTAACTAATTCGCTTTTTGATAGCATTAATGTTCAATTCGTTACATACCTTTGTCAGTGTTTAGTAATCCGTTTGTGCTGGATAGGATAATCTCAAGCCTACTTTTTATAAACACACCATACAGGTAAAGATTGATGAAGAAACCACTGGACTTAGCATTTTGAAATTTGCAGAGTTCTATTATAGCTTAAAATAATGAGCACTTAGAAAGGAATTCAGATAATTCCACCCTCAAGAGATACCCTCTAAATATTAGGTATAGGAGTTCAAAGATTGTATGGAAACTAATTTTGAAGTTAGAAATCTGGGATGTACGATGTGAAGGTACATTAAAAAAATATCAGTATTTAAAAAAAAATGTCACGTAACTTAATGTGGCAGACCAAATTCTACGCGAGCGAAGCCGCGGGCAAAAGCTAGTCCTTTAATAATTACAATAAGTTATATTATATAGTCCTTTTTTGTGTTCCTCTAAATATGTAAGTCCATAAATGCGAGCCAGAAAAGGCTAAATGACCGCTTAAAAATACGAACATTGGATCCATGGCTAACCAGTCCTTTGAGATTATTGTGTCAGTCTAATCTTTTCATCAATATAAATAAAAATCAATCGCCGCATACGGTTCGACCGAATGTTGTATTCATAATTGTCAAGAAAAGAATGGAGATCGCATGGACATTATAAAATCAAATGTCGCAGGTAAAGAATAAAAATAATCTCATGAAAATAAACTTGAAAGGTTAGTACATTTTGATACAAATGACAAATCTCCACGTGTATCAAACGACGTTTTTCAATACACTTATGAAGAAATGCGATGGAAAAATCCACCAATAATCTTCTATCGGAAAATTTCGACGCATTTTTGTTCCTTTTGTACTGAAGAAAATTTTCCAAAGTTACCTTATAATTTAGTTTTGAAATTTGATGGCAGCAGGCTATCGCAAGTATTTTTTACCTCAATTGCGTAATCTGGCGGCTTAGTATCTAAAGGATTGTCTTCAAATCTTTTACACTACTATCACAAATAATTAAGTTAGTTAATATTAGGAGTACTTTTTTCCCGCGCATAACCTTTGCAGGTTGAAGGAGAAGCAAAGGTATCAAACCGTATACATCCTAATAATTTATTAAAATATAAAAATTCAAACATTTTTTAATTAAGAACACAGATAGTTGTTAATTTGTTGGTATTAATAAATTATTGCTTACGTAATCATGTCTATTTATTATATTCAAAACACAATTTAAATTTTCATTAAATATTAAAACCTTAAAAATACCCACCTCTGCCTTAAAAAAAAAAAATAATCACCCTTGGCCGTGACGAAATAGGAATGAAAAAAGCACTTGTTTTGATAAATTAAAAAAAAGCACGCGGGTGATAAACATGTCATATCGAACCTAATCGTAGTGCGATAGGAGGCAGTTTTCGAGTAAGAGTAAGTGAAAAACATTATCGTATTTTCGCCATTTTACATTTCGGATTTTCAATCAAAGTTAAACAAAGTTATAGATCTCATGATCTACATCCTTACTCCCTATTTATAGAGTATAAGTCTTTTTCTGACCGTGAACTGTTCTCTGAATGTGCGAGATTCGTTTCCGAGATAACACTTCACGCTAAAAAACAATCGAACGTCTAAAAGGAAAAAAAAATGTCGATGTAGTGTTAATAAATACATAAGCATTACCGACAAATAAAGACGGCAAAATAATACACCACCATTTGACTAATTAATTGCTAATTTCTTGGCATGATCGAAGTGAAACCGATTGGCACATCTACTTATATACAACTCACATATTATTCTCATTCATACTGACCACCAGTAGTAGAGCAGTGGTAGTCGCTGCAGCTCCGCGTTAATGTCAATTTTCGCTGACAATTTGTCGTACACCTAATAAAACTCACAATACGCTTCCATGCAAAAAGTGTTATGCGTCAATTTTGCTTACTTATCTTATACAGACTATGACTATTTATTTGTACATTTACCTATTTTTTTCATACAGGTACTCGGAGGTTCCAGTCCACGATCATCACGTTTATTATGCTTACGAACCATCTGCTCCGTCCCATGGAACTGTTGCAACTTCCAAGCAGTAAGATTTGTCTTTTTTACCACTTTATGTTGATCCTGAAACAGGCTGTCTAGCAAAGCAAGTAGGAACTGATTACCAAGTCTTAAACTTGGTCAAACAGACTATTGAAGCCCGATTTCGTAGTTTTGGTAAAACAGGTTACTAAAGGATACATAATGAAGCGTAACACCAAATGCGAGTGCAACTCCTGTAAAATTATTGTTCATTGAGTGTTGCAGCTGTGTTCGAATATTGTAAAACGAAAACGAGATGACGCATCAAGAAAACAACGTTGAATCGCGTCGTCTCTATGGTCAAAATGCCGCATTTGGGGAGCCAGATTTAAGAAGCCCGTGTCCAAAGCAGGTACTAATTTGAGGGTTCAAATTCTTCTTAAAAGAGCAAAGTGCCTTTGATTATCCAAATCATTAAAAAAGGTTCCACTTAACGTTCATCGATTTTCATCGCTTCATAACGTCAATATACGAAAAAGAGCAAATAAATTAGTACGTTCTGCGTACATAACACATTATTTTGATCCAGACCAACGTATTCGGTTATTTAGATAGTAAGTATCAAATAAATTTCTGATCACGTTAAATGTTTTACTGTGATAAATTTTTGTTTGTTTTTTGATCTCTTAACTGCTAATGGTTTTTAAACCCGGGCCGAGATGTGTTTTACAAGTATTCGCGCCATCTTAGGTCTTAAAGAACACCGATGAAGGCTTCGTCGCAGGTTTCACAGAGCGTATAAAAATAGCATGTACCTACCACAGGTCGCATTCCGGACCTGTAACATGAACAAAACTGTTCAAGTAGCTAGGAGAGCATTGTACCATAACAGCTTTTGATTGGTTGAGGTAGGAAACAATCCAGTAACTTCTGCCACCTTATGTTGGAGCGAGAAGTATCAAATTTTTATTGACTAAAATGCATCGTTCCTTCAGTTATCCTTTGCGTTCTAGGACCACGGTATCCTGCTCAGAAATTGCCTGTGGCCCTAGTGGGTGTCGCCTTGCTGGAGCTATGACTTTACTGATGTCACTGAGGTGCGCGTGGACCACGACTCGGATTGGGTCCTTACTGGACAGGCGGACAGCCAGCCAACCAGAGCTCGTCATCGATAGCATTACTGTTTCGCAAGATTCATCTCATTCCCTCTCGCTCCGGACCATACCCTAAACCAGGGCCTAGCAAGAGAGCTGGCCACTGCCGATCGCCTCCATGAAGATACGGTGGTGCTCGACCCAAGCGGGGCACACCTTAACCGCGTCTTCCGGGCGATTCGTACAATGGTGTCACATGGGCGTTTCTTTCTGGCCGGGCCTGAATCTGAAACCTCCCGAACTTGCCATGTCCGATAAGAACCTGCGCTAAGCGGAGGTCTCTCCAGCCAGTCCTCAAAGAGGAGACTTACACACATTAATTTTGATCGGGGCTTTTTGCACAAAATAAAATAATTAAGATATCAGAAGGCTTTTTAAAGTAGTAAATGGGCTATCAGCCTTTTGGTTCGAGTTCGGTAATAGCGAAAATCAGCAGTCACGATATATACTATATATCACTAGCCTGTTGTATTCCGTCAAAACTTGTAAGAGTGATGATATGAAGTTTATAGTACATTTTGATAAATTTCGCTAAAACGATTTTTAGAGTTTGAATAACAGTTTAAAAACCGAAAAATTCATGACTTTTCCTTAGAATTTAAATTCGAATGTTTTTTGTTTCAGCAACTATGGAGGTGGTCACAAAAGCAGCGCGTCGATGTCTGCGCTTACGCTGCTAGCGTTTTTGTTCTTCCTACACATTTTGCAGCAATGTATTAAAGATCACATGACGGACATGAGCACGGCACCCGTCATGATCATGACGGCCGGCAGAGAAGGTGATGATGCTATTACAAAAGCTTTTAACAAAATAGATAAAACCGGCATGACAGAAAGTAATTTCGAAGACATACCCGATAATGACCAAATGGATGCGAATAAGCAAAATAAAATAACCGAAAAGTATGGTGAAAAAAATCCATACGACACGGACGGTTCATCAAATAAACATCAATTAATGAAGATAAAAACCGCACATGTAACGAAATCAGATGAAACAAAGCGTAAATATGTTTTGAAAAATTACGCAAACCGAAGTAATAGTTTCGCTGGGTTTTATAGTGCTATGGATGAAGAATAACTAAATGATTTAATAAAACAGTTGGTGGAATAATATACAAAATTTTGTAACTTACGATTTATTATTTGAAATATTATTTTAAAATATACATACTTTTCACTTTTTTCATCATTATTAATTGAACTCTAAAATTTGACCCATAAAATCAGGCTGGGCAAAATTAATTCATAGAATTTCAAAATAATAAATAAAAGAGTAATTCAGACAAGATTGAAGAGGCTTTCATAAAAACTCAAAACAGGATTGCTCGAATAACAAAAGCTCAAAAACGGTTGCTACATTGAAATTTAAATACAGGCACGAGCGTGTCCACCGCCTTGATTTATCAAGATATAATCTTGCAACATCACTATTTACTGTGAAAATCATCTTGTTTACTATTAAAATAAATTGACTAAAAGCAAAACTCTCGATTGTGTTCGTCATAAAGATTTTTTTTTGTCCGCCCGTATTTTATAGGTACCTATTTGTATGTATGCATTTAGGTTTCAATTAATAACAAATCAATTTAATCTAATTTTTTTTTAGTCTTACAACATAATCACAAAGGAGTAGGCTAATAAAATACAAACAGGATCACACATACTTAATTTAATGAAAAAAAAAACTCATTTTGAGTTTTAATCGAGTACCTACGTATCTACTACCTAGACTTACTACTTTACCAAAACAAGACAACTGTAAATCTTAATTTCAAAACGAACAGTCGTCTTATTTTGTTTAACATCTAAAAGTAGATATTAATTCGTCAACCACGAGTCGTCAACAATCAGAAACCTATCTTATTTTGTTGAAGCTATATATGTTAACGTTGTATTTGTATAATAATTACTTTTTTTTCACGAGACAGGATTTATGCACGATTTAATCGAGCAAATTGAAGTGACCATAAAGGAGTTAGATGTCATATTTTCATGGCTTTTAATTTAAAAATAAAGTCAATTTTAAAAGTTTTACGTAACATATGAACCCGTTCGGTTCTGCACGAGTACTTTGATAGCCACTCGGCCACCATGCAAATATGACATTCTATGGCCGCTTCAATTTCCTTTAAAACTACAAAATGTGCTTCGGCGTAGTCCACTAGGGTGAAAGCTACGGGCCCGAGTATGGCCGTATTTTCGTTAGATGGCGCTGCTGACTTCATTTTATGAGAGTATTATTTAGGAGTTTTTTAATACTAGGAATAGGCACAAACTAAATCAACCTCGATTCAGATTGGCTAAAGTACATAATTCTTTTATGGGGTGCTGTGTAAAATTTTATAATAAAATACCACTTGAGATTATCCAATTGAATGAATCCTTTAAAACATGTTTAAAACGCATACTATGTAGACAAGCATATTATAAAGTGGAAGCTTATATCCTCGATAAAAATGCTTGGTTAAATGCTGGTCCTTCTCCACTGCCATTTTTGCCTACTAATTAGTTTTTTTTTTAATAGTTTTATAAATATTGGAAGAGATGCTATTGCCCTTTTTGTATGTTGTTTTCTAAATGGTATGATAATGTATATATTTTATTGGTTTGATGAAGCTTATGACCATTTAATGCTTTTATTTCATTTTTTTTTATTTGGAGCCATTAGCATTGTAAAATATAGAAGCACTTTTATCAAATTTTTGTGAGTGTGAAGTACCATGGAGCATTTTTAATAGGTTACAACTTGTTTGACATAAACTGCAGTTAAGTTTGTCATTCTCACACGAAATGTCTCACTGATGGTGGCGCGTGTTATTGGGTCATTCTGTTTCTTTAATTGATTTTGAAAATATTAAAATCAATACCTAGATGAAGTAAAGCTGAATCTCGCGACCAGCTTTTATAACATATAAATTGTGTAATGGCGTTATAAGTTGATAGTAAAAGTTTTAAAGGAAAAGTTTATTTTCTTCTTTATAGCGCATTTAATTTAAAGCTTGTTTTTAAAAAAGCTTTTTTTTTAATTTATATTTATTTTTAATAAGTTTTTTTTTCTCACTACTTTTCTATATTGTGCTCACATAATTAAAGTGACAAGAAATATGTAACCACGATTATTGTAACACATAAAATGATTTTAAGAGTGTCCATGGAGTTTCTTGCTCGTTCTTCTCCATAGAGATGTACGCTTTGGAACGTGCAATTTAGCTTCACTTTTTTTTGATTCACCGACATTTTGACTATTCAAAAGTGCCTGTAAATGGTCTATTTGAAATAAATGAGTTTGATTTGATTTATTGAATCAAGGAAATTGTGTTTGCTAAAATTGCACATTCCACTTTAATGAACTACATCAAATTATTGCCTCAAATTCTAACTATTCCGGTGAGGTCTTTAGGTATAGATCTATACTTAATAATTTATTAAAACAAAATAAGCTACCGCCATCACCACCCTCGGGACCACTCTCGGGTTCGTAGTTTTCACCTAAAATTTGAACGACTGTATTTCATCAACACGTCAAGTAGGTGTTGAGTCGATGAGGTCTACGATGACCTTAAATATTTTACCAGGAAGGAAATAATACGGTACAATTATATACCGTTCATCCTAAAAACCGAACACCAACAATAAATTGACTGCGTATAATAGCCAAAAGAGAAGTTTGTTTTTATTATGTCCATAATGTAGTTTTCAAAAAGACAAAACAAATATAGGTTTTTAACGGTATAATAATTCCCAAGCCTGTACCTTAAATAAATCTAAGTTTAGAGAAGGAGAAGACATAAAGAACTGTTGTTGGCGTAACGTTTCTCTATGGTTGCAGTTGTAAGGTAGCTTGAGTTTTTGACATTTTGCTAATGCTTAATAAACCTCAGAGGTGTGATTACTGGTGCACATTTATAAAAGTTCAACTCTAGTATTTTCACTCAAGTACTGACTGGAGTGACAGTACTGCAGTTGCACTTTTACAAATCTGCTCCAGCATTCACATCTCTGGCACTTATCAAGTTATTCTCTTTGCTACGCAATTTAGGTGAGGTATTTAAAAAAACTCTTTGATACGCTTCTCAAATAATAATAGAAGCATTAGACATTTAACCAGAAGTTGCTATAAAAATAGAAGCTTCTATAATTAATGCTTTAATTGCGTCTCACTCGTTCTATGTATTTAGTTTGAGTAAGCGCACTAGAACCCATTGTTGGATCTGTCATACGATTCCAGTCAGTTTGACCTACAACAAATCCAATGGCACGCATCTTCTCTTGTTGTCTTCTTTCTTCAATGTCCGCCCATCGTACCTGTTTTAATTATTATATGATGAAATTCTCTGTCATACCGTTGACGTACACGTAAAAATAAACTCACCTTCCCAATTAAATTGATCACTTGAAATATTTTAGAAAAAATTTAAAAGCAACGAATATATCTTTTACGAAAAAGAATCAAAATTTTATGACAACTCTGTGTCAAGTCGCACCTTAAGAAAAAGGATATATTTTTCGGACGTTAAGAACTTGTAGCAAATATTCTGCAACTAATTTTAATTAGAGATATGGTTGTAAAATTGTCAAAAATAGTCGAGCGAGTCATGACGGTAAAAAAACCGGACTTTACCAAGCGGTAAATGCAATAATAAGAACATCTTTACGCAATCCAATTAAAATTATAAATGGATTGAAGAATCACGCACAGTCGAAAACTCATGTTGATTTTCTTAAATAATAGTAATAATTTGCAAGCCGCATGCCTTTTGGCAGCTATACACTTGTTAAAATCAAATTGAAGTAGGTCCTTTCGTTGTTTACGCAATATTTCGTGATTAGTCGGAAATCGAACGAAAGACGCCAAAACACATTTCCACAACCATATCGCTACAAAAGTGCGAAATATAGACGACAACAACCCAGTTAAGGTACGGACTGGTAAGTTGCGAGTAGGTATGATCACCATCCCTTGCACTATTGCATTAATCCACTCTTAGCATAAGCACAATCAGCTCAGTTTGGAGTGGTTAACAGAAATATTGGTAATGTGTAAGTGTAACTCACATTAGAATGTGAAGCAACGAAGGTGTATACTTACAGATTTCTTTCCTGGTTTAGCTTGGTTTGGCGTCCAGTCGTCTAGTTGTAGGTAGTCTTCCATGGAGAGCTGCGATGGACGGAGGGGTTTGCTGGTGCCGTCGAGGCGAGCTGGAACAACATACAAACATATTTAATTTCATGGAAATTACAATCGTTACAACAGGTCACCCTGTAAGCTACTCCAGTGTGACTCAGCAAAATATTGCTTATCAATACTATTGAAACGCAACTTAAAGTAATAATTATAACATAATATTTTTAACCAATAACCTACCTAGTTGCGCAGCGTCGTCCATTTTCTCCCATTTGGATGTAAAAACGCTTTCGACCTGTGGTGGAGCAGCACCTTACGAGTTTAGTTACAATGCTGAAATAAAACTTATTAATCCTACCCTAACTAAATGAAAGAATAGGACATTCCATTCTAATAAAAATAATAAATAAATACTTAAATTTTAGAATAACATAGAACACAGAAACAATGCTTGGTTGTGCTATGTGCTTGGCTAGACGTTTGCATCAGGAGGATTAAACACGGTGTTCAGTTGGAGCTCGGTATCGAGGCCTCACCTCAGGTTCTTGTGCATCCTCCATTATAACTTCTTCACTGTCAGCGTCCTCCATCTGGACTTCAGTAATGGCTGCACTCTGGAGTAATGTAGTAGCATCCAGTTGTATGTGATGTGACGGCGTGGGAAAGAATCGGGCACAAATTACTTCAATATCCTCTAATTTCCTATTGTGAATATTTCTCTTATAACATATTTGTGGGTCAAGTTCCATAGTACAAATGTACACCTATAAGAAGAAATAAAATAGTGTTACCCAAATGTTAAGTTAATGTCTTGTTCTTTATATTTAAATATTGGAACATACTTGGAAACCCTGTTGCCTAGCAAAATTCCATATATCTGCATAAGACTTTAATTGGTCATTCACTGCATCATAAATCAAAAATGTGAAATATCCATCAGTCAAACTTCTCTTGAATGCTCTCTTTAAAGAATTTGTATATGATTCTTCATAGGTCTCGTCATATTCATATTTGAGAGTTGGTTTCTTTACCTGGAAAGGTGATAAGGGTAATTTTAGCTTAAATATAAGTTATTATGATAAAAAAAAAAAAAAACAAACTGACTAACTATGCCAGTTAGAATAACCTTACCAGCTTTCCTGTGGATGGATCTCTTTCTTCAACTTCTCCCTCTTGCATAAAATAATCATCAATAGACATAATTCTGACAGTACCTCCATATTCAGCTTCTCTGTCTCTTATTAACTTCGCTAAGTATGATTTTCCACTACCAGGGGGACCTTAAAAAAGATAGAATTTTGATTCTGCATTAAACATGGTTTATTAGTTTTATTGTCAATATTTTATTTTCCTTGTACTTAGAGCATGTCAAGATGACGCGTTTTACTATGCGTTCCAAATAAGAATAAGTCAATAACCTTGATCTGTCTAATGTTGATTGAAAAGTACAGTTTGCAAAGAAAACTTATTTGCGTATCAATAACGGATTTTTTTTTTGCTTCGTATTACGGAGTCAAATCAAATCTCAATCTATACTTATAATAAATCTGTAGAAGTAAAAATTCTGTACATTGAAAATATCAAAAAAAATAAATGGCAGGGGGTGTTACTAGACCGACACCAAATTTTTGTCTGTCTCTCTGTCTGTTTGTTCAGGCATCACGCAAAAACTACCGGTTCGATTACGATGAAACTTAGTATAATTATTCTTTAATCTGTCCTAGCTCAGAGGACACCGGTGTCCTCTCACATCCACGCCACTATAGGCCTTAATTCCGATGTTTAGAGTCTACTTTTGTATGAACAAGTTGGGTAGTTGTGGATCGAAGTGTTAATGTCCTGGGCACCACACTGGGTACTTTTTATCTCGGAAAAGTACATACAATAAAAAACAAACTTAATTTTCCGGTTCGATCCCTAGACCCGATTACTGTACCAACTGCAAATAATAAGTTTGTCGTAGGTTAACTCCACTGTGGGTAGGGAACTCCACTGCGGGTGACTACCCGCAGTGGAGTTCACTAAAGGGCCCTGCACACGGCTAAGATACTATAATATTTTATCTTATGATACAATATCGCTCGCCATACAATTCAATGGATTAGCACACACTACGAAGATAATAAATAATATTTCATATTTTCGTATTAAGATGAATTTGTATGGCGAGCGAAAATATTATAGTATCTTAGCCGTGTGCAGCGCCCCTAAGTTATGCTGTAAATGTAGTGCTGAAGGTCGAATTTGGCTTGCACGTTCGCAGCACACCCGTGGCGCGCGGCCGCCACGGATCGCTACCGTATATAAGGACGGAGTCTGAGCGCGCGCATCATCCCTGGCTGGAGGCTTTGATTCTCGAATCGAGGCCACTGTTAGGTTATTAGTCATTCGTATAGATATTAGTTTTTAGGGATTTTGCTTATTTATTGGGTTTAGATTAGTTATCATCAGATAGTTTTATTTAGGGAGGTAGGTATTTTATTTTGTTATTTAAGTTATTTTTTAATTATGTAGGTACTTAAGTTTACTTCATATAGCAATTGGTTTCCTATTGTAATTACAAGGGGCAAGTTCTACACAAATAGCACTTTACACAAAAAACTCATTGATAAATTTCGTCGTCCACGCGAACGAAGTCGCGGGCAAAGCTAGTCTACAATAAATTTTTAAAAAAAATTACTATTTTCTTCCATATGTCTGTCTTCTTCCTCCATTTGCACCTACGCAGAGATGAGCAAAATTGAAAAACTGGCATGACGTTAACAATTTCGTGTTTTGCTCACCCTACCCAATTTCTTCGATTTGACAGTTGACGTCACAACATGACGTAAAAATCAATCCTTTTATTTGGTACGCATTGTACGCGTAAACTGCGCGTAGGTGCTCACGAGTTTCCTAGAGATACTTAAGCTAGATTATAACCCGTCTAGAAGCTTTCGCAATTTTCCTGTGCTCGTCTACGGAGACGTCCGCCCGCGTTCAGTTTGGTTCGAAATGGAGCGTGATGACTTCGATTCAGTTTTTATTTCGACAAAGTTAAAAAATAATAGCTTTATGAGTTATGGAATCTACGAATTATTTGAATAGAATCAAAACGCAGGAATTGGAACGAAATAGTTCAAATAATTTATAAATCTCTTTCTTTGTTTACGATGTTTCTATCGATGCTATCCAAGCCACAACATAACCGATTCAACTGGCTTCATGTTAATAACTGAGTCCCTTCCATAAAACTCGCTTATCACATCGTTGCGTAATACAAATTGTAGCGCGCCAGTAAAACGCGTCATATAAACACGCACACACTGTCACACTTACCTCTCAAAATAATAACCATTTTGTCAGGTCTCATTGTCCTTCCAGGAGTTTCTAATAAATCATCAATCATTACAACATGTTTAGACTGCGATTCGTCTTTATCCTTTGATTTTTTATTAAGTTGGGTATTGCTATTTTCGCTATCTCTACTCAAACCCCTTTTACGAGAATCTCTTTCACGACTCCTACCGTGATAATTAATTTCTTCTCTTCTAACATCCCTACCATGGTCACGGTCTCTGTGATCTCTTTCCCGGTCTCTGTAAAGATCCTCTCGTCGGCTGTACTTGTCGCGGTCATCTCTTCTACGGTCATCATCGCGGTCATCTCTTCTTCGGTCATCATCGCGGTCATCTCTTCTTCGGTCATCATCGCGGTCATCTCTTCTTCGATCATCTTCGCGGTCATCTCTTCTTCGGTCATCATCGCGATCATCTCTTCTTCTATCATCATATCTGTTATCTGATCTCCTTCTATCATCATAATCATCTCTAAGTGGAACTCTTGGTCTGAAGTCATCTCGTAGATCTTCTCTAGGTGCTCTTCTTTCAAAATCTCTAGAGTAATGGTCACGACTATACCTCTCTCTACTGTAATCAATTTCCTTCTCAGATCTTCTGGGTTTTCTTGAAAATAATTCATCCACTTCTCGGTCAAAATCCTTCCTTTTAACTTCACCATCCTTTGATTTGTGATTATAATCAAACATATGAACAGGTTCAATAAAATCTCGAGCTAAAAGAAAGTAAAATACAAAACTACATAGGTTTTCAGTAAAAGTCAATCTTTTGTGATGTCTTTCGCAATTTTCTAACAAAACAATAATAAAACACTCAAGTTTTAATATTCACAATAAATTAGCATTGAATTGACTATCTAATAAGTTAGCAGAAATATGGGAGCTACAACGTAAATGTCAGATATTTCAACTCACAGCATACTATTGGCATATTTTATTACCTTTTAGTCTGAGAGGCTTGTGCTCATATTCAACAATAAGAGATGGTGTGAACATAGGTTCATCTATCCACTGGGGTCGTGCAGGTTGATTTGAAATAGGGTTTAGATTACTTTCAAGTAAAGGCTTTCTCTCCGGAGGGCCTCTAGGGTAGTTATTACCCATTTGGTGATCAGACATTTCTGACATCAAAGGGCGAATCGGTGCCCTGGGAGCAGGTATGTTGGGCCGTACAGGAGGTGGGCCAACCTGAGGTGGCCCATTATCACGATATGGTGGTGCCATATCGTTTCCACCATACTGCATATTTCTGTCATAATTATACTGCTCTTGGGGTATCTCCTCATGCATTCTGCTTGGAGGTGGATAGTTGGGGTTTAATTCCTGATGTTGTTGCCCTTGGTAATTTGGTCCTTGTCGGTTGAAAGGCATATTATTTTGTCTATTGTCAAATTGTTGATTGTTATAATTCTGATTGTTCTGGTTTCTGTTTCCTTGACCATAAGGAACATTGCTCTGATTGTTAAAATTATAAGGTCCACTAGGAGGTGGAACACTCATATTTGATGTACTAGTTACGGGATCTTGAGAATTCTGCCCAGCAACCATAGACAGAATATTCATAATTTTCACATCACCCAAAATATTATTAATTCCTTTAGAAATTGTGGTATAGTCTGGAGCCTTGCCATGGGATGGAACTCCCGATGGTTCTTCTGAAATATCTATGACATCTTGGTTTGCATTACTAGCATAAGATTTATCACCCTCAGGTACTAAATCTAAGCCAGGAATACCTTTATTGGACCCACTTAATGGCAGAAAACTAGTACTAGGTGGTGGTGCAGAAAAATTTGTATTTGATGGATAACTATTATCACTCGCATTATGGTATGAATCAAATCTATCTTGAGGATCAACGTTTACATTATTGTTACTTCTGTTGTATGTTGCTTTTGGCACACTATATTGCTCTTGCTGATATTGAGCATTGCTGTGATCTGAATAGTTTTGTGAAGAAATATTGGCAAAATTCTGTGTTTGTTTAACAGGAAATGCATTATTATTTGGTTTCTTCAAATTAGGTGGAACAGTTGGCGCCACGTTACTGGCTGTGGTAGTGTTGGGAGGCTGAACAGGTGCATTGTTGTTCAACAGACGAGCTCTTTTTTGTTTCATCTGCTGTCTGCGTTCCATAAGCTGTGCACGACATGCCTCAAATTTCTGTTCGTACTCTTTATATGCCTGTTTGTCAGGGTGATTCACATTGTCCCTTCTCCATTTCTCAATTTCCTCTTCCCACTTTTGGAATTGAATATCAAAAAGCCTCTCTTCTTCTGCCAGTTTCTTCAGGGCTTCAACATCAACAGAACTTTGTACTGCTTGAGTTGGTTTAGTTGGCTGAGCTGCATCTTTAACATAGGACCAATTAGAATTATTACCTGCTTGTGGATGTGTGTTTACATTAGCATGATTGCCAGAGCTGTTATTTTGATGCTGCTTAGCTGTAGGAGCAGGAACTGGTGTAGGTTTAGAGGGGGCACTTCCGTAGAGAGGTTCGTTGTTCTCATGCGGCGGCGGTGGCGGCTGGTCAGGAGGCGGCGGTGCGGGCGGTGGCGCAGCGCTCGCCGGTGGAAGCGGCGGCATCCCACCCATAGCTTGTATAGCTTGCATTTGTTCTGCATACTGTAAATGAAGAAAATAGGTCTAGAGACTTTACCTTCTTTATCTGCTTCCTTAAAATGGCACTATAAGAAGATAATGCAACGACAGTAACCTTTCATGTCACCCTAAATACCAAACCTAAACACTAACCTTGTCTCCATACTGGCCGTGCCACTGTACGTATTGCTGCTGCCACTGAGTCCATTGCTGCCAGTTTTGTTGTTGCATGGCTGCCCATTGCTCTGGCGTGTATGAGCTCATATTGGCCATATTTATGTCAGGAGCCATCCCCATACCTGAATTCCATTGACCCGAAGTGGGCATGGGCCAAGACATGGTGACAACTTTTAATAGTTCCGTCACCCTTGTCAATGAAAATGTTTCAATAATTTCATACAAAAACGCGAATTACGACATGCGGTGGATAAAATGAACAAAATCTGCAAATAACGTCGTAAATAACGTTAGTTCAGAAAGACGGCGGCCATTTTGTTCAAACGATCGATTTTATTTCGTCGTCGTGTTTGACGTTGATGTGACATGCGCGCCGCCGCCGAGGCCCGACACATTTAGCACTAGTGATGTTCAATGCGATGTTGATTAATCGATGAATGAAGGAATGCAGTAGTAAATTTTGATACAAGTGCATTGCGACTGAGGCAGAATTCACACGATCCGTAGACGAGTGTGTTATGGAGGCGAGAGCTGCAGTGACAAATTTGCAGGCGTATCAAACGACGTTTTTCAATACCCTTACGACTCGTTGGGGTTGACCCACACCTAGTGGGGGACGACACGCGTCCAAATTGATACAATAAACAATTTCACAACAATAACATTTTGGCAGAGGAGAATACGCGCTTTTTTACACACTAATGCAGAAAATAGTTTATTGCATGCCTAGAAACGGTGGGATAAGAGCGGAAATAATTTCCATAATATGATATGTTAATACGTGAAAAGAGGTTTGTACTTGGCGACTTATGTACATGCAAACAAAAAGTAATAATTAAAATAATTTACTTATACTAGGCACTGATTATGTGTTAAGATTTTGTTACTTACTATTTACATACTAAGCCCTTTTGGCATAGTAGTGACATCTATTGGTATAGACGGTCCATCATACAAAATGACTATAAATATATATAAACTAGCTTCTGCCAGCGGCTTCAACCGCGTGAAATTCGGTTTCTCCATACAAACTTCCAACCCCCCGTTTTACTTCCTTAGTAGTGGAGTTTCGTGAAATACGTTAAAATTTAAATCTTAGCGGATATCTACAAAAATAAAAAATGTAAGTTTGTACGTGTTATTGTTTCCGAGATTTCGTAATTGAGTGGTATTTCACTTTTATATGATGTTATGACATAACATAATCATCATAGTGAGTCCCTTACAAAGATATTATCTACGGGCTATGGCTTCTACGGGTATCCTCAGTGCCGGCTTAAGTCAGCGTTGAGCCTGTAGCAAAACCAAGGGACCTGCCCTTTTGTATATGAAAAAATACCCGTTGCTATGGTTACGCGTAGCCACCTCTATTGAAACCCGAAAATCTGTTACTGCACATTCAAAGTCTATTTTTCAAAAAGGCCTCGGTACTCTTAGGTAGTGATAGGTCCATTGGTAAGTTTTACTTTGTCTGTATGGAAAATCTATAAGTGATTAGAATAATTCTAATCACTGTATTCATATGGCAAAGATGTCTTTTTTAAGGTGAGAAATCATCCAATGACGGTTCTCGCACTAGAGTAGAGCGAGAGGGTGTGCCAGACTATAAACTAACGAAAAACCATACCTGTGTCAATCAGTTGCTCTAGGACCACGGGTTTCCGTTTCAGAAAATCCTCGAGGTTTTTTGCGGACGTCAGTTCTGCTGGGCATAGATATATTGGCTTGTCCAAGATACAAAGGGTAACTAAAGGAACACAGGAACTAAGGATTTTTTAGCAGAGGTGGCTCATGTTGCCTTCGAGCACCCGTGTGCAACCAGTGCCTTGACGCCCTCTAGCCTACAAGAGGGCGCCACTGGTACATGAAGACAAAATGGATTTCTTGCAGTTTGTTTACCCAACTGCGCCTGAAGGAGTGTTATGTTCTTACGAATGTCTGAATGTACGTAGTATATATCTTTAACACACCCTAGAGCCTAATTGATTCGTTGCATTGTTGCTTGAGAGGTCGTAAGATTCGTCTTAGTTGTGCCTGTGACACTGACAAATATATTTATATGGTTACTTGGTAGCATTATCAATACTAAATTAAAATAGTTTCATTAAAAGTCGATATGTAGAGCTACAAAATTTAATGACAGAAACGAATCGCTGCAAAACCGACTTCACAGTCTTGTCTGCCTTACCCCGATAGTGTTGGAGGACACGGTGGAATACACGGTAGAGGTGTGTCCCGCTTGGGAAGAGCACCGCCATGACCTCGTGGGGGCGATCGATGCCAAGGATCTCTCGTGCCGGGCCTCGGTACAGGCCATAGTCCGAAGCGTTGAGGAGTGATAGGTGGTCGGAAGAGGCTGCAAGAGTAAGGTAACAGTCCTCATGCCCCAGCCGCAGCAAGGAATCCGATCCCGATTCCGACATCGATCACTCGACGGCGAGCAATGGGTAGCTCGCCGACCGTTCGTCCGAACCGGGTCTAAGTTGTCGATGCTTCACGCGCGCCTTATGAAGTTGTCAGCAAACTGTAGGGGCACAGCAAGTTTAAGCCTACTGGGGCCATGGGTAATGTGAAAGTATGCCCCGGGGCCCTGGAACGAAGGCAAAGAAGGAACAGGAGTGGGTTTACGTCAAAGCCTGACACTATCCCCCGCTCCGTCCAAGGGAGGTAGATGTCATTGATTTTCCCACCTATAAAAACCCCCGAGAGTATAATTCAAGCCCGCGTAGGCGCGGAATGATAGGGCTCCCCTCAAACTGAGCAGCAGGTGGTTTGAAGCTCCGCCACCGCGTCTGAGGCTGGCTTGGCCGGCAAACCACAGCTGTAGTGGTGAGCGTTAAAACCATCTGGGACGATAAGCTCGCGTGCGGCCGCTCAAACCCCGAAGTGTCAGAGCTGTGACAGAAACAGTGCTTGCTGTAAGTTGTATACTTGCTTCAAAGAAAACAATGGTATAAAAAATATTCGGAAATATAATACTTCGAACAATAGTTATTTCGGCTAAGTGTAATATTGGTACGCAAAATACGCGCTTTAGTCTTGGAGTTGCGGATACCAGCCCGAAATACAATACAATACAATACAATATTGGTGAAAAGTTTTTCGACCAAATGAACTTTGGAGTAACGATAAAAATTTAATTGAAAATACGTCAAATGATACAGTGGCAATGACTTCAATGAAATAAAAAAAAAAAACAAAACTATAATAGTAGAAAGGTTTTAGGTGAAATGAAATTATTATGATAGATAACAAACTTATCGACATAGACTGAAGAATCGCCAAGCTTAAATGGCATTGGGGCGATGGTGTACCAGAAGACACCGCATTGGTATGTCTCGTAGTGTTCTCACCTTGTGAGAACACAAGGTGGACCGATGACATGATGAGGTTTGTGGGAATTCAATGGATGTGAGACGCACTTTGGCAAGTCGTTGTGGTGACACTTGGGAGAGGCCTATGTCCAGCAGTGGATATCTTTGGGCTGAAATGATGATAGGCTCGGGTTTGACCACTATATCACCTGAAGCGATGATTTAATCGATAATGCTTGATGATGCTTGCTTAGAAGTAAACTATTTAATCTTAGCTTTAAAACCTGTGTGTTTTGTAATTCTACTCGTTAGATATAGCTACGTGAGATGTCTACCATGTACTGGTAGGGCAATGCCGTTCTTGTGGTGGTACGATGGTGGAACAAGCTTGTTGGAATTAAATTGTGAACTTCCGGTACACTCATTTCGAATCGCAACCGAAAGAAAACTGACAGGCTAGCAACTCAGTGTTAATGCTCAAGCCTTCGAAATTTTAAATCGACGAGGGCATCATTACTGATGATCTTCTTGGCTCGTTTCTCAATTGATTCAAGCGTATTAAGCTAGTATTTGGAAAATCTTTCCCACAAATTTATCCATACGCGTTCGAATTTTTGATATAGGTTGACCAGCTGTTCCAGCGTGAAGTACGGTCTCACCTTTAGTAACAACCCCAATTTTTTGGCAGTCACTTGAGCTTTTGCCTCAAAGAATGGACCAAAAAATAGACTTTAACGTTACCACAAGATATCGATTTAGTCGGTTACCGGCACGGTTACCTCGGAAAGTCAGAGCTGAATGGAATTTGTTTCGTTTATTGGAAAAAAGACACATCCGGGTATTAACAGCATTGAACTTATCCCAATCGGCATCGCCCCAATCAGATACCGCCTCCAAGGATAAATTCAAGCGCTTAACTATACGGATTGAGCATGAGCTGGAGGTGTGGCCTGCTAGGACGGAGTACCGCCACATCTTCGTAAAGACGATCGGTGGCAACAACCTTTCGCACCAGGCCTTAGTGTTGGCCATAATATGTTTCGGAGCGAGGAAGAATGTCAGGCGGTCGCCTCCATCTGTGAAGTAGTGATGATAGTGAAGTAGGCGGCCGCACGCGTGAGGGAATGGACTTCCTTCCGCCCCAGCCGCTGGGGCCACCACCCCGATTTTCAGCCACTGTAGGCGTGGGCTTAGAGACGACAATGACCATGAGTAGCACGCCTTCCGGCCACCCGGTAACCATCCCGACTGAATCCGAGTCGTCGACGGCATGTATTAATCCACGCGCTTCAAAGAGATGTCAGTCAAACTGAAGGGTCCCAGCGAGGCCGAAGACTTCTCGCCATGGGTAGTCTGAAAGACCCTGGGGTTACCCAGGGTCTTGAAATACAAGGCAAAGAAGGAAAATAGGTGTGATATTAGTCGGTAAAATTCTGACATGCCTACCCGCTCCGCCCTAGAGTGGGAGAAGTAGAAGGATGATTTCCCATCTTAAAAAAATCCTCTCACATTAATATTCACATGACCTGACAAGCAGCCATCTATTACCACTCGGATAGGCCGAACTTTGTAATATAACAATATTATTATTTAATAGGATTTGAGTTTATCAGAATTGTCATGAGACGCTTTTTAGCGTTAAGTTATCTTATGTATTTATTTATTTATTGTACACTTTATTGTTGGCACATACAAGAAATATAACAAAGAAAACTTATGTCTAAAACACAAACAAAAAAATAAATGGTAAAAGTAAATGCCAATAATATAACACTTGTTAACAGCAATAACAACGACTTAAATTGTGTAACAATTTAACCTGAACGTATTTTTCCCCTTTTTTCTGGAAAAAACTTTTGAACTAGGTCTCACATAGTTATTCCACATAACATAATAAATATCATATATATTTCTATCTCAATCGAGTTCAAAGTCCTATTTCCTAAAAATATTAATTGTTACGGTGAAGTATCGACATAAATAAGCATCACTTAACAGTGACAGAATGATAATCGAAAACGGGGTTGGGGTACATCACTAGAACGACGCCATTTTCGCGTTGGGTTTGATTGTGGTGTGTGTCGTCTGTTACGATTTCGTGATTTTATAAACAAATACAGTGTCGTATTTTGATAAATATTATTCAATATAACTGCCTTTTAGTTATGCAATATAAAAAACCAAATTGTGATATCAAAAGTTAAGTATTCGTGGTATTATTCTCTGCGCGGGAAATGTGACTACATCCAGTATCAATTTTGTTAGTAGGACATTATTCGATTAATAAGACAACAGTGCAGAAGGCTATACTAAACCGAAATGATTCCGACTAAAGTACGTGAAAGCCGAAGAGTGAAGGCTTTAAAGCTCCCTAAAAACTTAGAACGCTTATATAAAGAGGGAAAATGTCGTGAATGTGCAGTTGTTGTTACTCGCATGGACTTTGCCAAGATACTGGGTAAATTTACCAAAGTTAAAATTCAATATGAAAGCAGTACAACTCCCAAGACAAAGTTAAATCCTGACATAACCCCAACTAACTCAAATACCAGGTTAAAAAGCAATGAAAATGGTATGGTCATGCATAAAAACACCTACAGTGAACGACCATTCAAAGATCTACAGAATACTAAAAATGTTAAGAAAAGTGGATCTTCTGTTGCTCCTAATATATTAAGGGAAAATAACAGGTTAAAAAAACCTTCAAAAGTGAAAAACACTGTCTACAATGACCAGAAGCAGAAAAGTGATACAAACTTCAAACAATACAGTATTGTATTTGAGGATCCTTTGGCAAATAATAATAACAATAATGAAATCAACTTTAAACTTTCATTAATTGATTTATTACCTAAAATTAATGATAGTATACTTCCTACTGATGAGTGGTGTATTGATTATTTCCCTAAGAAAGACGAACCTAAAGATGATCAAGTTTATGATCGCATAGCTGCAGAGTTGGAAGATCTCATGTACAATGAGAAACCAATTGCTAAACTGGATGAAAAGCAAGACGTAACAGAGAACAAAGCTGATGACTTCCCATCAATAATGGACATTCTAAATGATAACAGTAGTGAGAGCAAATCAAATGACCAAAGCAGTACCCTTGAATTTAAATCTAATCTAGAGTCTAGCGATGTTGAAGCCATGCTCCTTGGGAAGCCTAATCCTGCTAGTGAAACAGGAGCACCTCCACCCATGGAAGTTGATAGCACAAATATGGGCCATTTAATTGAAGATGTTAATCATCTGAGTACCATTCAAGAAACTTTGACTAATAATGAAGAAAACGGGAACAGTAGTGAAGATATTTTACCCAAAACAGAAATAGCCGATGAGATTGAAAACCCTCACAGTCCATCTATACTTGATGAAGCCTTACAAAAAGGTATTGAAGAACATATTCCTGTAAAACAAACCGATCCCAGTCCAGAGGGTAACACAGAAGAAGAGCAAACTAACGAGGGAATTAAAGAAAAAATGAATACTAACATTGAAACAGAGATGAAGGAAAATGAGGTAAAGGAAACAGAGATAAAGGTAATGGAAACTAATGTTGATAATGAAAATAGTGAGTCTAATGATAATATAAAAAGCAAAGACATAAACTTATTAGCTTTTAAAGATAGCATCACACATGTTGTATTTAAAAAGACTAAAGGAGGTATATGTTCAAAATCTGTAACATGTCCAAAGAATTTAAAATATTGTATTGAAATAGAAGATAAATCTGTTGAATTTTTAGGTGCACCAAAATTTATTACAAGTTTAGAAGACTTACAAGTGCTTTTGCAAATTGTAAATGAGAGTGAATTAGATAGTCTTTATGTATTGCATTGAGTGATTCATAAGAATACAAATATATGTAAATAGATATAATACACAAATCCATACATAGTTTAGTGATTTCAACATTTTAAAAGTTTGTGCCTATTAGGCTATCTCTCGTATAGAAAGACTATAAGGCTGTTAAGTGCAAAGCTTAAGTTTCATTTGTGAGCATACTTATTATATTGGGTAAACATACTATCTCTGGAAAAATATTTTGAATGTGTTGTTGTTATGTTACCCAACTTAACTAAGGTGTTTACCTTAAGCTTTGAAACTTAAATTATAAGTGTATAAATATAATGATGGACTTCTCAAAATCTAACTCATAAAATCTTAACAGTCTTAATTCTAACATGGTAAAATGAAGAAGGTATAAAATGCTTTCAAGCTGTTAAAGTTTAAAAGAGGAAGTTTTTGGTAAGTGATGCGCTGCATTTAATGGCCTGGCCATGTATGACAATGTTTTTCCAGACTAACATTATAATTGCAAAGTAACACTGTCCATCTGTTACCTCTTTATGTTGTAACAGCTTTAGATGAGACTTTGTGCATGAGTACCAAGACTTGGAATAAGATACTTTTTATCTGGGGGGTTTCGCACAAGGGCAAAAGCTAGCGATCACATGTGGACTAAAGTAACATTATGTTAATGACTGAAATATTGATATAAATTGAACATTAGTTACATATAAATATGTATTGTTATGTATTATGTTGTCTTTGAAATATATTGCAATTTAAATATTAAAATATTTAGTAGTAAAAAAGGAAGGCTTTGATAAAAAAAAAATCAAGTGCTAGGGGAATACCTACTTATTGAAAATCTATAGCTGCACAATATTTCTGAGTACAAGAGTAATTTTTTTTATAGTAACTTTATTTCGTAATGGTACTAGCAGTAACAGGATTTTGTGTTATTTAAAAATCGTAATCAGCCTCACAGGTCAATTGGATAATACCAACTTTAACAAAATAACATAGTCATTTTTTTTATTTAAGTACAGCTCAGACAATGAGTTCTCAATTGGTAGATTTTTTGTAGTGTAATGACTTTTGATACTTAATAGTTGTATTATTTTTGAGTAGGAAATAGGTTAATTCAAAATTGTTTAGTGATATTCATATATGTTAGACTCGGCCGACCATTGTTTCTACTGTGCATTCCAAATAAGAATAGGAAAGTCAATAACATCAATCTGTCAAATCTTGATTGACAAGTATGGATTTTAAAGAAAACTTATTTATGTATCAGTACAGGTTTTATTGCTTTGTTTTACTGAGTCTTAGTAAAATCTAGGTGAAGTAAAGACATTTTTGTTTAATCTACTAAAATTAGCTAAATGTATTATTTATGTAATAATTAGTTTAAAAAAAACTACTTTCATATTTTCATTGTTATGTACAATTCGCCTTCTTCCATTTGCCACTACTCAGACACTTCGCACAGTGAAGCAAATTGAAGAATTGGATTCCTATTAATCTTTTTACGTTCGTGATTCACAAATAAATTTTAAAAAAATCTTCTTGTTTTGCTCACCCTACCCAATTTTTCGAAAAATTTCAAATTGAAAAATTGGATACGGTGAGCAAAACAAAAAAAAATATAAGTAATTTTTATTTACGACTCATAAACGAAACAAGTTCAATTAGAATCCAATTCTTCATATTAGCTCATCTCGTCATCACTGTTTGAAGTGTCTGAGCAGTTACAAATGGAAGAAGAAGCTGAATGGTGCTGGTGGTGGTTTTTAAATTAATTATGAGTTTAACAATATATTTATCTAATCTAGATTAAACAGTAACTTTTTACTTCACCTAGATTTAACTGAGACTCGGTAATAAAAAGCAAAAAAAAAAACATTATTTATGCGCAAATAAGTTTTCTTTAGCTAACATACTTTTCAATCAACATTTGACAGCTTGAGGTTATTAATTTTCCTATTCATATTTAGAACGCATGAAAAAGTATGGCCAACCCCAAAGGTCGTAACAATGCGGATAAACGGGCAGGCGCAGTGCGTTATTGTTTCTAATTTTTAATATTGTACACGCCTAAGTCGAATACATGTCAAGTCAAATCACATAAAATTTGCGTATCAAAAGTAGGACCACCGTATTTTTCTTTTAACCTGCTTACGGTCGTGATCCCTCAAGTAAGTTCAGGGCCCCCTGGAGGTTGCCCCATGGGATAAAAACTTGGCTGTAAAGCAGCTGAAGATTGGTCACTCGCCTCTAGCGCGTGCACCGCAGAAATGATGCCTCTAAGGCACAATTTCAAATCGGTCGCGATGATCACACAAATTTGGCGGCCAACGCTATTTCGCTCGCACGACAGTACCGGCTCACATCTCTGTGCTTGTCTATCAGTGACTATAGGTTTGCAATGTGTGAGTTTCGAGTCCAGGTTTTCTGATTGCGATGTTAGTGCGTAAAGTATCTTCCCTTGAAATCTACTGCTGTAAAGTATATGAGCTGGTGTTTAGCTATTGAATACGACTTTCCTTTTAAGGTTATGTGGTTGAACGTTTAAATCTAAAGGAGTCGCTAGTCGACCTTTTCCCTCTGATTTAGTTCCTTGCATCCTAAAGTAAGTAAGGATGTAACCGTACATTAGAAAAATATTCTTTCATTACTAGTAAAGAAATAAAAAAACGAATTATGAAATTGTTACACAAATCAAGCATAATAATTAATTATTAGAGTAAAAATAAATTTATTTTGAATTTATACATTCAACAGTTTTTCCTCAAATCGTTTAGGCGCAGAATGTCGATTTCGCACAATTTCCAATTCGCAGAATTTGCAGGGGGGCTTACTCTAAAGTTAAATTCTGAACGGTCGACATTGGAATTGTTACGTTTCGTACTCTTGAATTCGGCGCTACCCAATTTGGTATTGGTTTAAAATTGCGTGACCACACGCCAGCCCCATTTTACTTCATCATGCATCATCATTTCAGCCGAAGGACATCCACTGTTGGAGATAGGCCTCCCAAAAGTGCCGCCAAAATGAACGGTCCTGTGCGTCTTGCATCCACCGGATTCCCGCAACCTTTACCAGGTCATCGATCCACCTTGCAGGAGGCCATTCTCCATTTTACTTAGTTTCCCAAAAAGTTCACGCAATTTGGCCCTCGAGAGTAAGCCCCCTGTTCGCAGAACGTCCAGTATTCATCATAAGGTTGTTACCACTAATTGGTGGGGTATTTTTTAAATAACTTACTACTTATTGATGTATTTATACTTAAATCCCCCACCAAATAGTGGTGACAAAGTTATTATGAATACTGGACATTATGCGAACTAGACATTCTGCGCCTAAACGCCTCAAAGGCATAGGCGACACTGCGTTGCAAACAGGTTTGGTTTAAAATAGTGAGATTGATAAAAAAGCACGCACTTTATTTACGCCTACTACCAAGTTCATCCCGTCGATTAACGTCACCTTAGGATTATAAATTGAATATTAGCGTACAGCAGTGACCGAAGGCGATGACAACGAAGCGTTTGAGAATACGCATATTTTTTTATTATTATAATTGCATAGTTCTCGACATCTCCGATAGCGTCGACACAGAGACACCGCATTTTATACATTCGTGCTCGCCACTCACCTCGCCATTCGCCTCGTCGTTCAACGGAACGTTTGCTTTTACAAAATATGTCAAAGTGAATCACTCCGTTACCAGCCGTCATTCAGTGTAAGGCTACCTTTCCACCAAGGATGAAGGAAATTAGTGTGAACTTACCTATAATATCGCTTCATGTTTATAGCTTGAGCTAAGCTCACGATGTTATTGTTTAGTTTATGAAATGAGGGCACAGGTAACATAAAAACAAGACTAGATAACAGCACTTGTTTAATTAATGCTCTTGCCGGCGATTGTTCAACTCATACTTTATTTAACTGTACTACGTGAGCTGAAACCGTACTGCGGCTCACCATAGTTCGAATGCACGCTTGTGTGACACACTGCAGCTCGACATAACTACATTCCAGTATGAAGAATTAACATATTTTGGGGCACACCGATAGACAGGTAAGGTTAGGAGGTTGAGGCGGTATTATAAGCGGCGTATAAGTTAAACCAAAATGGCGATCGACCTTCAATGTGCAGTAACGGACTTTCAAGTCTCAATCGAAGTGAGGCACAGCGGAGGGCTGCGCGTAACCGTAGCAACGACGGCTATTTTAGTTGCGTATAACTTATTTGCCGCGTTCAATAACTTCGCTTCGCTTCCGCCTTTTCGTGGTTATTTTATTATAACCACCCTGGAGCCCCCCACTCCGCGAGGCTCCGTTGATCCATCTTGACAGGTAAGGTAATGTCAAACTACATTACTACAGTCGCACAACCGTGCATTTGAAATGAGTCGCAGTAATGTTTTGTCGTAAAAGCGTTAATCGCATAGCCATTTGTCGAGCTCAAGTAGTACACTCACTTATGAATGTTATCTGTAAGATGCCCAATGTGTTTCTATCCAGCAGGGCCCTTCGAGTTGAGCGGCAAAACTAGTGGCGTTGCTTTGCTTGTTCAATGTACCTCACGAATTTACTGATTAAATCCAATGTAACTCAACCATTTTGATAGGAATTACGATTAAGCGTCTTGTCTATCCAGCGGGGCCCTCGGTAATATTACGCTCGGGAGTACATAAAAGTAATACTGAACGTAGGTTGCACCAATGTACCTCTCGATTCATGTATTAGCTTCTAGGAATCTTTAACAGGACAGGAGAAATTCAGCAGGAAAAATCTGTCTATCCAGCGGGGCCCTTTGTAATCCGAGTTCAAACGTGCAAAAAAGCACACCATTGTTATGTACTACCAATGTACCTTTTATTTCGTTACTAATATTTATGTTTTTTGCGAATTTTCTACAATTTCTTTTACATACAACATAATCACTAAGGCGCTTGATAAGGTAAGATCAACAAAACAAGTACCTATTTTTCCTGAGTGAATAATGTGATTGAGGCAAAAAATGCTTGAAAATGAAAACGAAAATGTATCAAATGAAAAAAAAAATCTTTAATAGAAAATTAACAAAAATGCGTCGTAGTATTCAGGGAAAATGTTTTTTTTACCAAGAAATTGCTTTTCATGTTATTGTGAGAGAACTGTTGAATTTTGTCAATTACGCAGCAGCAATAATTAATCATTCAGGAAAAATAACTACTTGTTTTGTTGACCTTACATTATCAAGCTCCTTAGTGATTATTTTGTATGTAAAATAAAATGTAGAAAACTCACAAAAAACATAAATATTAGTGAAGAAATCAAAGGTACATTGGTAGCACATAACAATGGTGTGCTTTTTTGCACGAATGAATTTGGATTACAAAGGGTCCCGCTGGCTAGACAGATTTTTCTTGCTGAATTTCTCCTGTCCTGTTAAAGATTCCTAGAAGCTAATACATGAATCGAGAGGTACTTTGGTGCAACTTACGTTCAGTATTACTTTTATGTACTCTGAGCGTAATATAACCGACGGCCCCGCAAGATAGACAAGGCGCTTAATCGTAATTTCTATCAAAGTGGTTGAGGTACATTGGATTTTATCAACAAATTCGTGAGGTACATTGAACAAGCAAAGCAGTGCCACTAGTTTTGTCGCTCTAACTCGAAGGGCCACGCTGAATAGAAACACATAGATGTCCAACTACCTAACGCCACTCATGTTTTTCACCTGACTTGACAAATGACTTTAGTCAGCGTTTCTGTCACCTATCACAAGACTTCTCCGCATTTAATCTTATTAATGATAGTCGAAATCGGCTCAATTGCCATGAGTAAAAAAAAAAACCTAACTAATATACATTTGTACTTATCGTTTGGCGGGAACGCTAATAGAAGCCATGACCCGGCTGTTAAGCTCAAATCTTGTTTTTTTTTTTCACGTGTAAGTAGGGCAACATCTCATTTGAAACTTCAAAAAGATGATAATGGCACGGATTCATCAATAATTCAATAGGCTATAGATATTCCAAATGTTCAAGAATAGGTAGTTAAGAAAATAGCTTCTATCGCTGCCGCTGGAATATACTATAATTGAAGATTGCAAATCAGTTGTTATTTGGTATGTCATAGTAAATTATGTTGGTAGACCTCTTGCCTGTAAGACTTCCTTTGAAACTCCTTTTGACACATATCTATGTGGCAGAAGCTCTAACATACAAGAAGTTCCTTAATTCTTTAACTGTACTATGCAATGATTTTTTTATGTTGGCAACTGAATCAAGAAACTTCATTGCAATAGTGTTGTACCTAAGCAAAGATAAAATCTGTTAGGTACAGTTCAATTTTTGATCTAATAAACCCTACATAAAATACAGTTTGAAAATATGCAATTATAATTAATCATGAAATCCAGCTGTAGCTTTGTCTAGTACCCAGGCCCAGAATTCAACTAGAGTGTTCAGTACGCTTAACAATATTTAGATTTTTTGGTTATGTACGAAGCCTATTGATGCATCCTCGTCACCGAAACTTTAAATTAAATGTTGTAAACTTAAAATTCCTTCAAATCGGAGTCTATATAAAAAACTGCCTTCTCAAACACGACTTGCCCCTTGTTTGAGCAGGGTTGCCAGATTCAATTTTTTCGAAACTAAATAAACTTTATTAGTAGCTGAAAAATTAATAAGAAAACGTCTGCCATTAATAAGTTAAAAATATAATCAATTCATATTCAAGGTCTATACTAAGCAAACCAATAAAAATACCAGCTTAATTTAATTCTCTGCTTGTCTCGGAGATTCGTGGTTTTCATTTTTAAACCTCGTAAAACGATTAAAATAATTAGTTTTTTTTTAATCTGCTTTTATTTAGGGGCTTTTATCAGAGTATGTCAGCCCCATCTAATCTGTTCTTGACTCGCTACACTTTTGATGTCACTTTTAAAGTTGTCAAAAAATAAAAGGTCCATATTGACATTTGTATTTTGTCTACCTAGCGGCTTGTCCGGGTAGGTAGTCTACTTTTAAAATAACTACTACTACACCGGACTCCTAATTATTATTTGTTTCGTTCAGTTTAGTTCCAAGATACATTCTAGAGTTTTTCTCAAATGTCAAAACGGGCCTTTTATTTTTTAACGAGTTTAAAGGTACGTATTTGCATTTGTGTATATACACCCTAAAAATATTTTATCTCTTATATGTAATATTATGATCTGTTCTCTTTACAAACATTTATAGGTACTACTGGCCACACCTGTAAATGCAGTGTCAAGTACTTTCTTATTACCTGGTAGATCTACTTTTCCAGCCTAAATATAATTATAATATCTAAATTATTTCAAAAGAAGAATAATGGATGTTCAGAAAACAAATCCCTGTCTGTTGTTTCTATCATCAAATTCTTTCTTTCTTCATAATTAAGTAATAGTAATATTATATCATATAATATAATTTCACCACAATTTGTGTTAATAATAAGTTAGAGTAGGTACCTACTCAATATAAACCTTTTTTGTTTTAGTGGGTACAGTAAGTAAAGAAGGTACTTACTATATCCATTTATTATTGTCTAAGTACTATGTACATTCATAGAAGTTAATTATAAAAGTTGCGGGTTTGTTTTATTCAACTTGTAATTTTCTTATTTTTTATTGTAATTTTGACAGTCTGAAGTAGGTTATATTTGTTATAAATGATTGCGCAGTCGTAAACGTCGTACGACAAAACACCGGCAACCATGCACCACGCCATGCGCATGCCTGGTTTCAGAGCGTCAAAATGTGTATTGTATGTGAATTGAATTTGTAAGTTTGTAGTCTTACGTCACAGTCATAGAATTCCTTAGCCGCTCTGAACATGAGGTGTATACTATTCATCTATATCATAGTTATTCGTTATTTTCGTAGTAGCCGTCTCCAATATATTTAGTTCTATCTTCTTTTCTACTGAGCGGTGCAATAAACACAGAAAGCTCATCCGTATGATACCTAGCAGCACTGTTATAAGGTTACTTAGACACTGTTAACTAACTGAATTTCGATCATGTTTTTTAGTTTCAATTAAAATATGTGATTATGTATTTTTAAAGAAAAAAGATTTTTTATTTTCTCCTTGTAGGGTTTTCTTCCATTATATTCTTTTATAACTTTTGCATAATAAAAATGGATCTTCGTATTTAAGCAATTAATTGCTGCGCAAAAGTTTAATTATATTCGAAAAGAAGCTTTTGTAAGAAGCTACTTCTTCTTACAAAAGGTGAATAGGAAGCATTCAAATTCATAGACTAGTGACAGTAGCGTCGGTTATTTTTATCCCCATTAAATCGCACTTGGCGAAATAGGGTACAAACTTAAAACTGTACCTACTGTTTTTCACATTTTTTTTTTTGTTTGAATTTGGTCGTTACAATTGTTACGTATGCATTTGTTTTCCTTTTTTTAAGCAGGAAGAAGTGTTGGTTAGGACATTATGAAAGCATAATATTTACATATTTAGACTGACGGTACTACGTATTTTTTTTGTTCAAGTGTGAAATACCCTTAATTTAGAGCGGCCCATGCATGATGAATGAATGTTCGACTTTTGATTGTATTCTTAGGTAAATATTGGAAATAGCGCTCTCTCGAGAAAAACGATTGCCGTTGTTTTGTCGGATTTAATAAATACTTGACATTGAAGTTCATTTAACTGTCTTCACGTTGTGATCTTACACCTACTTATTGGTATGACCAGCCTTTCAGACACCAAAAAAATCAGTCTTGTGCAAGCCAACATCGACGGTTTGCTTTACTGGGACGATTAAGCTATTAAGGACCGGTTTTAGTCACTGTTTTTTTTTTATTTGTATGAACTTCGCTCGGGACTATGTCGACTTAGCGGCCCCAAAACAGCGGTTTTATTTTTATATAAAAAAAAACAATAGCTATTCAAGATTTTTGTTTTTGCGAAGCGCTTTTAAATAACAAGCTTTTTTTTGTAACTTTCAAATATTTCTGTAACGTAATCTCGTAGATAAACACGTTTGAAATCGTAAATTAAGGTCAGATTCGCAATTTTTTTTTATAGAAATAACTAATTTATATCATGTTTTCATTTATGCCAAGCGCTTGGTCATATACTCAATTTTAATAAAATAAATTTTCATAGTGCTCTCTTGTATATTTATGGATTTCCAGAGGTTTAAAATGTTCAAAATGATTAGAACCTAGCCTTAAACGACTTAGCTCGTCCCAATCAAATCGAATAATTCATTAATCCGCAATCAACAGACATAGAGCGCCCAACTTAATTGGCTAGGTACCTATCTGTTAGTGTGTAAGAAAGTTATTTGTGTTGCGAAAGGTCCAACTATACGTGTATTTGAAATGTTATTTTAGTTACAGAAATAAAATATACCATGTAGATTATGGAAATTTTATTTAAGTATATTCAATATTATAATAAATACCAATGTTTTAGCCTTAGAGTATCTTAACAGCTTCTTAGAATTAGTTTGTTCAATAATAAAATATACGAAATTTAGAAGTACAAAGGCATATTTTATTTACATTTACAAAATGAAAAAAATATTTGAATTACAGTTCGATAAATTTATATTCTTTTTTGAAAGCATCAAACTTGGAAGGGTAGCTTGTTTGAGTACCCTCCTTTGTAACAGAAAGTGTTGCCACATGACAAGCTGCACCAATGATTTGATGCATGGGCTGGTCTCTGTATGTCACTAAATATGTTGCCAAAGCACCAACAAATGCGTCGCCTGCTCCCTGTAAATAGAATAGTCAGTATTAATACTATTTACGTTGGACGTTGATAAGAAGTATTGTATCGATTTACGATTTCAAAGTTCGACAAAAATAAAACCAAATACGCAATATATAATTGTGATATAGTTGCTTAGAGTTCAATAATATTATTGAACTCCAAGATCGCAGTGCCTGTACTAAAGGCTTTCTCTTATGCGAACAGTTCATCTCCAGCTAATTTCTGAGACAGATACGAGAAAACTACTCCTACCAACTTATCTGTGAAATGGCGAAAATTGGAACTACGGCCGTCATGTTGAAATGTCATTCGATTGCCAGTGTATACTACATTCGGGTTCTCTGGTTGTTTTGTTGTGATATTGCTGAATTTATAGTTTGGTTTTAAAACGAATAAAATTGTTTATTTATATTGTTTGAAAACGATGAAAATTGTTTATTTAACAACACTGACCAACACAGTTTATAACTTATCGAGTTTTTATAACTTAGGTAGGTAATACCTACGCTTGGTCGGACGGACTAACCAGAACTGAAACCGCTAAGTATACTCATTATCAGTATATCACACATACATTTAAAAAATCTTTTTACAGTTTATTGGTACTCCTCTACATCCCAACCTCGGTAAAATCAAGAAAAAGTTATAATTGATAAAAATATAGTCATCAACACCAACCGTTTTAAATAGAAAAAAAAGAAAGGGTTTATTTCGGTTTTAAACCATTTTTTTTTTTTTCGTTTTAAGCGGATTGGTTTAATTGGTTTTAATCTGGCTTTACCTTTAATCGGTTTTTATAGGTTGAATCATTAAAACAGGCGGAATCTGCGTAAATTGAATTATTGTAGTATTGACTACCACAACCAACGACCTTAAAGCCACTAGACGTGTAATAACAGGCGATGCATGTCTGTCAACACATCTGACTAATAGATCTGATGTGTGTAGTGATGTACCAATTCTTATGACCGCCTCTGTTATCGATAAAGCAAAATACCTATTTACTATTTATAAGATCATTTTATACTTACAACAATAAAATTGAAATTTTATTGTTAACTGGTTATTGATTTTAGTTTCCCGAAAGATTCTGATTTAAAAAATAAATGGATAGTTGCAAACAAGCGAGAAAAATAGTTCCTTGGGTACTATTTTTTACCGTTGTAATAATTATAAATAAGTACCTATACTACGTTTTTATAAATAGAGAGGTTTTTCAGCTTTTTTGTTTTTTTAATTTTACGTTAACACTCAAAATTAATTAATACCTTAAAGTATGTACAATTTATGTTAAAATAATATTAAGAACTAAAACATACAATAAATAATTGTACTAAATATTATAAAAAATATCGATAGTTTCGTGGTTTATTGAAATCTATCCCATCCCTAGAGTGTCGTAGTGACCTTGGTCGGACCAATCAGAACGCAGTACCTCGCTTCCCGCACCTCAGCTAGTTGACAGAATTTTTTCGGCGCGTTAGAGCAAGCATGCCGCATCTAGGGGCTTTATAGCCGATGACCACAACGAAGCTTACTGAGAAGGCTAACTCGATATATTTGCTGCCAAATACTGCTAAAACATTAGAATGTGTTACATCCGCGTTCTAATGGATTTTAAAGTAATTAAAACTTGATGTTTGCACAAATTGAAGCCAAAATAATAATAAAAAAAAAAAAAAAATATTTAAAAAAGTTGCTTATAACATATATTGCTAGAAGTCACATTTTGCAATCGCAAATATGCGTAACGAATTAATTAAAAATAATAAAAAAATGTTTCAAATAATGCGCAGCGCAAATGTCACAGCGCGCACGTCAAGTTGTGAGGAAAACCCCGTACTCGTTGCGCGGTAAGTGAATTTTTTAGGACTGATATGTAAATATTACGAAAAAATATATTAAACATTTTCATTCACTATATTCATTTATACAAAAAGCATCAGAATGATATAATTAGGTAACTGTTTAAATTTCGCGTCTAGTAAACGCTTAAGCTGTCACGGGTTTTATTTATTTATTTAAACTTCATGTTAAGTAGTGGTACATAGGCGGACTTAATGCAACAAGGCATTCTCTACCTGTCAACCTTTGGATTAAGAAAGACAACACTGTGGTAGGTGTGCCCAATAAATAATTGACACATAATTTTAAATATAATGTATAAGTTACTTATAATAATAAAATACGTACATATGTTAATATTATAAACTAATAAATATTATGATAAATATAAAATCATTATAATAAAGAGAACCTAAAATATGACAAGTAGGACGAAGACTGAACATGTATTCTACGTGTGACAAGGTCACAAGTTATACAAGATCCTTGGATAGGGTATATGAAATCCTCTTGACGGAGATCCAGATAAAATATCCGTCAGATGCGGCGTACCTCAACTACTCGTGATACTCGTTGGAGTAGGTGCTATGTACGTCCCTAATGACATCCAAGAAGACCCAAATAAAAAAGATTTGGGTCTTCTACGCGAGGGATGTTGGTGGGCACTGGTATGGACAAAATTGTCAATGCCTTTGTCTATAGACCGCACAGCGGTGATCAGGAAAAAACTCGAAACCACCTCAGTGAGGTCGCCAATAAAGTTTTACATCGGAACCCTAATGCGCAGCTCGTCGCTCAGAGGGACTTAAACGCCTGCCAGCAGGCTGGACCAGGCGGGACTGCGTTTTCCCATACAAGAGGACCGACCATGCTGGAGAAGCGCAAAACTTTGCGGTATCGATGGGCCTTTTCCAGCTGGTAAAGCATGCCACTAGGGTGCCTGTTGTAGTTGGTAATTCTAATTGTCTAGACTTTCTGCTGACCATCGATCCGGACAGATGTATCGTAACAGTTTTTTCACCACTTGGGATTTCAGATCGCTGTCTGTATCGTCCTTCTCCCCACCTGACTGCGACTCTCGCGGTGTACGGCAAGTGTGGCGGTACAAGTCAGCTGATTGGGACGAGGTGCTGCACTTTTTTCCGTCTTATCCTTGGCAGCAGGTCTTTTTTTCTGAAAGTCCGTCGAGCTGTGCGGTTAAGCTATGGAGTATTTCATCCCTTAGTAAACGTACCCATCGGAGGCTTAGCTTACCCATGGTCCAACGCTGATTGCGTTCAAGCTGAAGGCGTTTCTCACCTGGATTGATGCTCGTGTCTGTAAAGTTGCGGATCTGAGCTCAAAGAAGTGCCATGCTGCCAATTCCTACAAAAAGCCACTAAGGAAGGCTCGCTTCGACCACATTACTCATATCGGCACAAAGCTCACTGCACAGCCGTTCGGTAGCAGAGCTTTTTGGTCCCTTGCCAAGTCGGTCGATGTGAACTTCTGTCGGCTACATTACCTCCACTGGTTAAACCTGATGGAACACTGGCTAATACCGCGAGAGTGAAATCAGGTCTCTTTGTATCTCTCTTCGCCCATAATTCTCATCTTGATATTTGCGGTGTTACTCCACCAACTGCCGTCTGCGACACCTCGATGCTCGAGGTTCGCATCGCCACGCGGCAATGCAATGCGTTTTGAAGCGTTGCGTTGCGGCGTCGCGAAAAAGCGTTCTGTAGGGTAACCAGTTCCTCGAGATTTTTTAGAGTGGGTCTTGGATGAAACATGTACTAGATTACTGTTTCGAAAACGGCCCGAAAAATATTACAACAAATAATTACCAATAGTAGCCAACATTAGCACGCGAAAATGGCGCAATGCGCTTTCAAAAATTGTACAAATAACCAGCGCAGTATTCAAATTTCGGAAGGAATATCTTTTTTCGGTAATTTTATTCTAACATTTGTTTATTTTCATAGTAATAATACAACTAATTGTGTGATTTAAATAATTTTATCAATTTTTTTTTTGCACCAATGGATACATAAGTGATTTTGCTTTGTTTGAAATATTTTACATAAAATTGTTGATGAAAAATTGTTTATCTTGTGATAAAATAAAAAGAATAAACGTTTGATTTGATGGCCTAGAAACAAACTGCATCATCGTCACCAAGTATAACGTCATAACGCTGGAATTTGGGTCGCGTTGCACAACGCAAAATTCTGCGTTGCGTCAGGCGGCACTGCCGATTTTAGCGTTGCGACGACGCAACGCGGTTATGTGTTTCAGCCTAACAGTGTGCATCTACAGTCGCGTCGATGGAGAACTTAATATATTATTACGTAGCAAAACGTCGACGATAAGCAAAAAAAAAAGACAGCCAGTAAGCCCGTTTATTGAATGTAGGCTGCTGTGCGGAGAATTTTTTACAAAGTTCAGTAAATTAAGAGAAAATAAAAACTCTTTTTACAAGTAGGTATTTTAAAGTTTCGGTACAGGTTTATGACGAATTCGTATCACGTAGCGATGTCGATCATGGCTGCCCGCGACGGAGCACTTTGTATGGGACCGCGCGGGCTCCCGCTTAAGGTCTATCCTCGCACATTCGTGCAGGGTCAGTGACGGGGTGGCACAATGCCCGCGCCGACACCGAGCTTCCGTGCCCCACCAGTCGTTTTCTGTTCACACAAGTCAGTGGCGTAACGCGCCGACGCCTTCCCTTATTCATTCTGTTTCCTTGTCCGAGTCGAAAACCCGTTATAAAGAAGTAATTACTTGTTGCTAAGATTTCTTATTAAGTCACTACTTGAGATTAGAAATCATCATTTTCTTGACTATAGAATACAAATTGTTACTTAAGTAGTTACTTTTACTCAAGTTATTAGTTTTACTTGTTTCTAAATACGGGTGTTAGTTTCCTAAGTGGTGTATGGTGAAATAGATAATAAAAATGACACACGTCCTTAGTTTAATTTTCGCCCGATCGCATTCCATACTTGGTTTTTATATTTTTTTACAGCCCATTCACGACTTCGGTCTTAGCAGCGCCGCCGCTCATAGCGCCGACTCGTGGTGTGCTTCAAACATTCTCATGCATTTGATTTTACCGCTCGCCGTTGCGGCTCATAGCGGCAAGCTCGTGAATGGGCCTTAAGACCGAAGTCGTGAACGGGCCGATAGAGCTGTGTGATAGAATCGCCGCGTTCACTTGGAGCGACTGTAATTAATGCGCTTACAACGAAGTTGTTGTGTCCGGAACGAAGCGGTTATGTGTATTGTCCGTGCTGGCATGCTGGCATGCAGCACTAGCCACAGCAAAGAGTATAATAAAGCCACAGAGTACTTTTGCGGAGCGGTACAAAGATCTTTTGCAGCGTGGCCTAAATCGGAACTAAAACCGCCATCTTGTTTTCAATAAATGTATGTCCGATGATAAGACGAACCCCTCGTTACGAATTGCGTCAAAAGCGATTTTAGCGCGAATCCAACCAACGCACAACGTCACAATTATTACTTAATAGCCCTTATATTTTGTGACTATTAAATTCGGTCAGATTCGCGCTTTTTGACGCAATTCGGAACGAAGGGAAAGTAAAACGCGGCGCGCACGGTAGTTTGACAGAATATTGGAATTAATACACCGTTAACCTTTTGACCGCCACGGACGGCTATAGCCGACAAACGAAAACGTGCCAAACACGTCACCGACGTCTACAGCCGTCCAGAAAACGACATTTTTTAAGAACAATATAAAATATACTAAATTAATTTTTTTGTGTTTCTTTTTCATATTATTTAAAACTACATTAATTAAATATTGTAAAATGGCACAAAGATATATTCATTATTTACATTTCACTAGAAAAAACAATCATCAAAAATTTCTAATCGAAATCCGTAAAAAAGTGTTCTTCCTCACGCTACGGACGTCAAGACACGACAGCTAGTGATGGGCAAGTAAGGTAACTTATATTTCAATTTTATGAAATATTTTATTCAAAGTAGCTTACTATTACTTAGACAATTATTTTTAATGACAACTATTCGTATCTGAATATTCCTAATGCATAATATTTATAAAATTGTGGAAAAAAATCATAATTGATATCCATAGATCGATAGTTTACTGTCTACTCTCGCGCATCCCTACGCAAAAGCGCATAAACAGTAATCTGTAGGCTGATTTAGAGGTAAGTTTTATTATTGATCGAACTTTTCATATAAATAGAAAAGTTTGATCAGGATAAAAGGACTTGGATGACATAAATTTGCCAAGTTACGAAGATTCAGAGTAATAATTATAAGTAAATTGATTAAATTGTTTTAAATACTCTTTGATTATTATTTATTATTTCCCGCAATATCCCATCCCTACTCACATGCAAGGCAGTTGTTAAAAGGCGTGCCATCCACGCCAGAGACGGCTGTTCCCGACAGCGGACGACGTCACGAACGAGATTAGTGATGCACCTTATTATTGTTTGATTTATTCATTTGTATTTTTAAAGTCTAGTTTTACGTTATTTAAAACTTGGCAACTGCTGTTTAATGATAGTATAATTCGAAATAGGGTCAAAATAAATAAAATAATGATTTTACGAGTAATATTTAAGCAATGATTAATTGGTTATCGATAAGATGTTGGAATCCCTATTATTATTATTTTGTAGGTATTTGCACTGAATTTGTGGCTTGGCGTGGGAGGGGCGCCGATGTGTTTACGCTCTGGCGGTCAAAAGGTTAAATTTTAGTTGTTTTAATCCCGCGGAGGGTCTATTCAGTACATGAAATACTATCGATTTGTAAAGAAAAAAAAGTCCTATTTTACAAAAACTCGAATTAATATACGCATGTGCGAAATTAATTTCTTTAAGTAAACGTCAGCTTAGCGAGGCCAATGAATTTATTTTTTTAATATTCTGTGTTTTTTGTGTGTGTATATTCTTTCAAATCTGTGTAACGACACCGCCGCCCCCTGTTAACGTCACTCGGTCCTTGAACCACTGGAAAATTGGCCGATAGCTTATCGGGCATCTGCGTTTCACCTAAAACTAGACGATACTATAGGTATTACACACATCAAAAAAAGTTTGAGATCATTAGCAAAAGATGGAATATTTTTTAAGTTTTACTTTTTAAAGGAATGTTGCTTACGTAACGTCTTTTTTTTATAGAAAAGATACAGGTTTAACTAAATATTGTCAACATTTATTATGAAATTGTTTTTATTTAGTACAAGATAACTCCTCCCTTGGCTCATACACATGCGGCAAACCTTCTTGGCAAGCTGAGAATTAAGTTATCCAGCATTTTTTGCGGTAACCTGTCCCATTCTTGGATAACGGCTTCCCTGATCTCTGGCACTGTCTGGGGAGGTGGCTGACGGTTCCAAACAGCTCGTTTAAAAGCATCCCACGTGTGCTCTATCGGGTTTAAGTCAGGCGAGCCGGCAGGCCAGTCTAACTTGGTAATGTAGTATTCACGCAGAGCAGCATTATCGTCAACCATTACGAATCAAGGGCCATGGTTTATTCTAAATGACCTGACAATTCTATCAATAGCAATGGGGATACAGCCACACTACGTGCCATTTCTCTCGTTTAATTTCCTTCTTCCCCTAAAGTTCTTGCTCGTAAAACTTCTGATAATCCCCTTGGCATCTTTTTGAATGAACTCCTTCTTCGAAAAGTCGAAAAAAACGCTTGAATCAAATTGGTCAGATTTCTGAATTAGTGTAAATAAGGATTTAGTCTCTTTTTATACAGAAAAACAATTGATATTTTAAATTCTTCCGTAAATAAAAGATTTGATTTTTAAATGAAGAATCTTAGAAAAAAAAAAGAATAAACAATTTATTCTAACGTAACAAAAACGATTTCGTGTTATCAAAGTGATCTCAAACTTTCTTTGATGTGTGTATACATATAAACGTAGTGCTTACATTCTTACTATAATGTAGGTTAGGAATGGTTAGCAACAGTCAAGTTGAATTTTACCCATCAATTTGGCTTTGAAATTGTGCAATTTGAATAAATCGACACATAGTTATATTTGTAAAGCCTTTTTTTTATAAAAGGAGTGTCAACTTACTGTTTCAGTAGGTATTAATTGTGATTTGAAAAACTGAAGTAGGTCTTAATTAATCGACTTTAGTTGCTGACCATACTTAACATTGTCATGTTTGAGGACAAAAATATTAATAAATAAATCGTACAGTAGTATCCACAGGTGAAACATGCTCACATAAAACATGTACAGCTTGCTGCTCATGTTTAGACAAATAAACAGCCCCTTTAGATCCCAATGTAATGATTACTGATTCACAACCAGTCTCAAGTAGCTTTTTAAGGGCAGTCACTGCATTTCTGTAAACAGAAACAAAAATAGTAATATTTAAAAATGGGTACAATCAAACTTTAGCAGAAAGTAACAAAAAAACAAAGTTTAGCAGAAAGTAACTTACTTTACATTTACATCAATGCCAGTTAGTAAAGAAGCCTCGGGCTCATTTACACAAAGTATTGAACAGTAAGGCAAAATTTCATTTATGCCTGTTCTTGCTGGTGCTGCATTTAAAAGTCTAATCTATTCAAAAAGAAAAAAAAAAAACAAAATAATCAATACCTAGATCTTTAGCCAATGCCTTAACAATTCTTAATTGAAATTCTCTATAATTTTTTTTCTTACAATATCTTAATACAAAACTTACTCCTTTGTTCAATTTAAAAGCTTCTAGTGTAGTTTCAAATGGTGTCTCTAACTGACCAATCAATACTTCAGCATTTGTAATTAGCTTTGCAGAATTCTTGACATCATCCTTACTAAGCAAACCGTTAGCCCCTGGTACTATTACGATTTGATTCTCTCCATTTTCAGCAACTGATATTTGAGCAATACCTGTTGTTACGTTTGGAGTCAATTTGACATAAGTAGTGTCTACTCCAACTTGTTCCAAGTTATCCCTGTACTTATCACCCCACTGGTCGTTTCCAAGCTAAAGGTAACAAAAATGAACATCTCACTTTAGTTGAGCAGGTATTTAGAAAATGATGTAGCCACAGTCCCTTGCACATGATACCATTTGTAATAGTTAAAGGACAGTAAATCATAAATTATTGTCAAGGAACAGTCAATCTTAAATTATTACCAGCAACTGTGTTTATGTAAATTCAATGTTTTATGAATTTAATGATGGCTTGTGAATAGGTATGTAACTTAAAATGTAGATGATGGTAAGGACTGTAGTTGTTTAAAAAGTAAGAGCAATATGAGCCCCACTTACCCTACAAATCATGGAGGTCTTGCCTCCCAGTTTTGCAGCAGCAACACATTGATTAGCTCCTTTTCCTCCATAACTTGTTGTAAATTTTGTTCCAATTAGTGTCTCTCCAGGATTAGGTAGCCTTGGAGCATATCTGTTGAGTAAACAATGTGATGAAAATTTTACCTGTGGCGGGTCTTATCTTCAGAATTATGGGTTAGAGAAGGTTTTCTAATATTCAATCACAAATTATCTAATAATCCGGACATATTTAGTTTACACAACCTAAATATGTGGAATTTTAGTTAATTAAAATTAGTAGGTACCACTTAATTCGTACATACGTGGTAAAATCAACACTGCATGATCCAATTACTACGATTTTCGACATATTAATCAAAGTTTTCTTGAGTTCAGTTTTGATTTTTATTGCAATCGCGTTGTTGTGACGGTAAATGCAAAATAATAATATATAATAGGTTCGTATGCGACCGACACGGACACTATCTTGAGGAATTTAAATTACTTACGTCAGTGTCTACTTCACAGTTTTAAGACAATCTTAACAACCACTTGTTTTTTGAAAAACAATGCGATAAGATAACAGAAATGACAGATTTGTTATCATTAAATAAATGATAGATGTCAGATTCGGATGTCAATTTCAGAGTTGCGTGTTGCCAACTCCACAATAATTTCCCAGTCGCTAGCAAGACTCAATCTGATTCTACCAAAGGGATATCGATCAGCAGGGCTATTGGCTAACTTTTTCAAAGACGGTTGACAATTGGCATTTGATGATAACTAAACTTCGTTGTCAACTAACCATTTCATAACTTTGGTATTACGTATCACATCCAGTGACTATTAAACTACGGTGGATAACAAAATTCACGGTGCTCTTTGGGCCCACTCTAAAATTTTATCGACTATTACACAGCTAAGATGAATATCGCATCATGCGCGTAACAATCTTGCACTTTAGAGAACATTTGATTTTATACGGTTTATAAATTGCTTTTGACATTTTACGTAAATAAAACGAAATGAAAATATAGGAAAATATCTTCTAATTTGCTTATATCTGCAAATCTAGTGCAAAATAAAGGGTAAATGACACCACAGAATACATAGATATATAAGAATGAGTTTAAAATATGTAATTTCGTGTACCTAACCTAATTTATTTAATTTCAAGATGCCTGGCCGAAGAAGGGTTCCCGGAAGGCAGTTGAAACTGCTAGTAGAGTTTGTGGAGACCCATTTGTGGATTCCCATTCCAAAGTAGCAATAGGACGCCCTCCGGTAATGCTACAGGCCGTTCGAATCGGAAAGCGTGGAACTCCGTAGCATTCCAATTGAATTCATTTGCAGAAGGAACACCCAAAACCTCAGATATCCGACCAATGTTGAAGGGTAAGTCGGGTTTACACATCTTACTTTCTATCAACTTCAAATTATTCGATTCTTTACTAGAATGAATGTATTATATTCAAATCATGATTTTTCAAGGATTTTTGACACATAATGTGACAAAAAATGCCATAGCAGGTACTTTACCCCACATAAAGTCTCAATACTTCGACCACTTACAAATATTCATCACTTTAGTAGCCGTTGGATGAAAGTATATTTTCAGTTACAAAAAAAATGTTTTTTTTCTTCTTTCTAGTACACGGGAGTTTATGACTGAAACAAAAGACAAAACTGTAGACTCGCAGGGGAGCGCAGCCCTAACTGATGGAGAGTGTACCAAGCTCTCCACTGAATGAGTTGGAAAACAAAGTGCTGGCAATTATTAGATCGAGCAGCAGAGTAGCGGTGGAGGAAATTGCCTGGAGTGCGCCTACCAAATAATGTTAGTTCAATACTTGTTCATCATTATTAAAATAAAAAAAAAATATGAGTAGAAATGTTACACACATTCAGAGGTATATCTAACAAAGAATATTTTTGGTGTGTGGATGGTGTTGTATTTAGGATCTTTTTTAATGTTACAGGTATCATCAGTAGATGACGTTGCATACCCTGTTTATTCTGAAAATGCAGCACTCAATCCTCCAGTACATCAATACTCGTCCCTCAGTCCTGTGCTCCTTTATTCGTGTCTATAGATCCCATAATGAATGTGGAATGGCTTGATGACTGACGTGTTTACATTTATTGATTTATGTAACTAAATCATACCTAAATTCTCTGTAGAAAAGATGTGTTGGTGATGTTCTATCCCCTCAAGTTCTAAGTTTCTCAAAGCTTGTTTTATTGATCTGTTGTATAAGTGTGAAACTAGACATGTAATAGTTTTAAGATTAATTACTGTAATTTTATTGACCGTTAAAGCTGTGATTTTCAAATATAATTTAGGATGTGTTTCAAGTACTGTGATTGTTATTATATCCCGAAGCACTGATTCATTTTATGTTTATATAATAAAAATGTGATAAATAGTCTATATGATGTGTTTATTTACAATTTTTCTGAGCTAAAGAATTACTTGCTGGATGCCTCCTACACTGCCAAAGATCTTTCTAATTAACTCTTTCTTTCTCCTACAACATTTTTCCCTAGAACTACCTTTTAACTTATTATTTATTCATAACCTAACACAAGTTATAAAGTAGGTACATAATATAAAAAAGCAAGTAAAAAAACCATGGATACTTTATCATATTAAGTTTATTATATCTTTAACAAAAACTATTTCTAGAAAATATTTTAATTATAACTAGTTTCTGCCAGCAGCTTCACCCATGTGATTGTAGAAAATTATTCCAAGGGAACATACTATATATTTATTTTCTTTACTCTTCAAATAAAAAGTATTGGTTGTGCAATTCCAGGACATGGTCTATACATGTACCACGTTTCATCAAAATCCGTCCAGTCATATATTATGACTGTGTAGAAATAATCAACATACAAACTTTTGGCTTTATTATGATAGCAGTGTGATTTATAAAATGATTTAATACTAAAGTTGTATATAAAATAAACATTGTAAAAAAGTTGTTGGTTATCGGTCTTGCTTGCCACCTCTCTTGAAACTTGGTTCTGTTGGTCCGATTGCCCACATCAGCACTCGAATCTGGCATTGGAGTGTTTAAGTGTCATTGATTCCATATATAGAAATCATTTGAAGCATCAGTATGCACTTTATTTAGATTGGCATCACAAATCTGAAACAAAAGTTTTGTTTTAGGTTTTTGTATAATTTTATTTACAGACTGAAAAATCCTACTACTTTTGGTCAGCTATTTTGCCAATGTCATTCTACTACTTATGACTTTTAGGGAATCATAACTGCTCCTATTAAATTATCCTTTATCATATTCGATTATGTAGCCCAATTATTCCAGCCATAAAAAGTTTAAATTAAATTTTACTTTTTAAGAATACCTATTGGTTTATCAAACACATTCAAAACTTACTCTCTTATAGTATTTTCCCTGCCTTGCAGAGACGAAGGGTACTTTATGTACTTAAGGGTCACTTTCCAGACATTGAGTGACCTTGTAAAGATACTTTATAAGTGTAAGCTGGCACATATGTATTACACAAGAAGCTTCTACATTGTGTTGGTATGACCCATTCCCAAAGAAATTTAAAGCAGCCAGAATCTGTAACAGACAATGAAATAAGTATTAAGTAAGATACTCAGGCATACAAGTTGGTACTGAATACTGTTATATTTTTATAACGAAACAAGAAGGATTTGACTAAGGGTACTTACTTTAACTGTTGGAATCTATCCATAAATAAAGGAAATTTTGCAATGAGTTCCCTGTCTGGCAACTACAAAGAATTATGAAGTACTAGCGTCCCAGCCGTCGTCTCTGAATTCGCAAATTCTTTTGTATTCGCTGTTCTTCAGCAGATGCAAACAATGTTAGGCGTGAAATTCTTCACCAACAATACAAATACCACCACATAAATAAGTCAACATTGGGCCAAACTAAACTCAGGCACCGGTGTCTATCACAAGAATTCTTATAAAACACTACCCAAGAGCAGTGTCTAACAAGTTGTATAATGGATATCAATTTGATGTACACTAGAAACTTCAAAAGCTTACACAATCGCAATTTTAAAAGTATCGATACAATAACATCTGTCAAAACGTGTTACGGTGGATATCAAAGACACCGGTGGCTAATGACGTCATATCAGTTGGTCACTAAAGATAGGCAATACGAAACTAGCTGTTTGACAGTTGTTTATGTACACCGTTAGCAAGTGATCTTCATTTGAACTGTCAACAGAGTTACGCAATAGCCCCCCAGAATCTGCGGGGAGATCAGAGTAGTAGAGGTGTAATTATAGGGTGGCAAGGCTGGCAAAATATCACGGCCCCTAGCATAGACTAATATCATACTAATATATTATAAGATGAGAGCCCCTAGCCTTGTGGGGCTCCCAGTCCAAGAAGCCTTGAGCTCAGAAGTAAATATATAAATTCAAGAAAATTATTCAAATTTATTAAACACATTCACAAGAAAAGGATCAATTTCCCGTGGTATTTTGTCAGCGTTACCACGTTATAGATACGCTTTATTAGAAAATCTGCCGATTTATATTTTTGATACTCCATATGTGTACTTCAGTGATTCATCTAAATGAAATTACAAAGTTGACGATTTAGCTTCACTTTCTATTTTTGACTAACCGGCATTTCGACAGTTCAAAAGTACCTGTAATTGGACTATTTAAAATAAAAGATTTTGATTTTTTTCCTGGGGCCCCAACCAATGATTTTGCCACGGGCCTCTGGTGGTATAGTTACGCCACTGGGTATGGGAAGGATACCTGCTCTGCTCGTGTTATCTAGATAGGTATATGCAAGTGCTTACATTCTCTTTGGGTATATGCTTTATGGCGTTATAACTTTTTCAGGTGATCTATGTAAGGTAAAAAATGTTTTTGTAAGTAATTATAATATATAAATATTCCACAACTGCTATCACACAACACAGTCTAGTCCCAAGCTAAGCAGAGCTTGTGTTATGGGTACCAGACAGCTGATAAACATACTTATATATTTCTAAATACATACATATTATAGATAAATAACACCCAGACACAGAACAAATGATCTTACTCATCACACAAACATTTGTCCTGGGTGGGAATTGAACCCACGACCTCTGGCATAACAATCAGGGCCACTAACCATTAGACCAACAAGCCAGTCATATCATACCATAATTAAATATTGAATTGTCTGCAATAAAGATCGTTATATTAGTTTAAATATTACGATATTACTATTGTAGACGAATATATTCATATTAGCTAATGCTGACAAATATCGGTATTAACCCATCTTTAATGATAGCTAACGAAAACACGTTCGGCAACGCAGACCGTGGGAGGGGCGTGGACGGAGAGTCGTAAGCTAGGGTACGGAGAGTCGTAAGCTAGGGTACGGAGAGTCGTAAGCTAGGGTACGGAGAGTCGTAAGCTAGGGTACGGAGAGTCGTATGCTAGGGTACGGAGAGTCGTAAGCTAGGGTACGGAGAGTCGTAAGCTAGGGTACGGAGAGTCGTAAGCTAGGGTACGGAGAGTCGTATGCTAGGGTACGGAGAGTCGTAAGCTAGGGTACGGAGAGTCGTAAGCTAGGGTACGGAGAGTCGTAAGCTAGGGTACGGAGAGTCGTAAGCTAGGGTACAGACTACGGAAAGTCGGAAGCTAGGGAACGAAGAGTCTAAATTAAGGTACGGAGATTCGTAAGCTAGAGTACGGAGAGTCGTAAGCGTGGGAACTGCAAGTTGACCACGCACCGCACCGCGGTTTGCAGCTTGTCCCGAGGCGAGGCGATTACGTTACGATTCCGATTAGTGTGCGTTGCAGTAGGGAGTTTCATACAAATAATACTGAACGGCTCGAATTGATACGGTGAAGATCCCTTTCCGAGTTGATACGTGTGCTACGACCTTAATATTGTAATAAACATATAGTATCACCAAACGCAAACAACTGAATATGTTAAAGCCTTGGTCATATTTAGAAGACGGGTTAAATCAATATTATAACATAAAACTCATCCTCCTCCTGCAGCGCGGTGTGGGGCAGGGAGACGTTATTTCTCTTGTTCAAGGTTCATGGCCACAATGGAAGATGTCTTCGAGGTTCTGGTGTGCTATTCTTTAAGAAAACAGCCTTGAGCGCAGCGCTGCGACGAAAATCCAAATAGGATACATTGGATGGTTAACCTAATAAACCTATACCTTAGATTGTTAATCTAATATACCAATTGGATTTTGGTCGCTGCGGAAGCCCTGCACTCAAGGCTGTTTCCTTAGAGAATAGCTTACGTAGTTATTGTAGGTATTCTCTTTGAATAGCACTGCTGGACTGGAGAGGGCTAGGCCATAATATCAATGGCAAAGAGTATAGTAAATAGGTAAGGGGGGATGAGTAAGACTTAAGAGTATGGTCAATGGCTAGTAAATCGTAAATCGGTTTGCCGCGCACATAGCTGTCATGACTGAGACTACGAAGGATCTCAGTACAAGTACCTCTGTAGAGCTTTCGAAAGAGGTGGGTCTTAAAATGATTATGGACAAAACCAAAGTCATGGTAAACGGCCATACATGTAGCACCCAATCCTACTTACTAAATTGAGGACGATTACGCTTTCCTGGGATAGACGGTCCAATTGGGTAGATCTAATTTCATTATTTCAAGAAAGAGGTCAACTATCGAATCCGACTCGGCAGGGAAGCGTTCGGGAAGCTGCGCGATATTTTTGCCATGCGACAAGTTCCGGCGAGATCTCATGGTGTAATAGCTGGGCATGCCGGTAAGTACCCTCTTTGAGGAGTGGCTGGAGAGTGGAGCGGCAACACGGCGTCCTCAATTCCGTATGACGCAGCAGTCTTCACCGGACATGGCAAGATCGGGAGGTTCCTGCATCGGATTCAGGCGGAAGAGATGCCTGGGTGTCACCATTTTGTGGACCACCCGGAAGAAACAGTGGAGCATAGGTACGGTGTTTCCCTATTTGTCTGCGAAACTTAATGATTCGATTTTTATTATACCGAACACGGTGTGTCGATAATTCATTTGCACGATGGTTTATTCCATCGATGCTTTATTGGGGCGATGTAACGTTTGTGCCAAAATTCCTTCAGCGATTGCTCATTAGTTCGATAGTAAGTCGGTTGAAAACGCCTACTAACTGTTCCGTAAGATTTAATATTAATAAAGTTATTAACGCAATAGATTCCTTTTATTGCCTTATTAACTTTGACAAATAGGGAACCCGGTACGGTGGAGGTGTGCACCGCTTGGGGGGAGCATCGCCTGCCGTGTCTTCTGGAGGAATGATAGGCGGTCGCCTCCTTCTGCGAAGTGGTAAGAACAAACAATACAGTTAGAAGTGCCCCTACTCTGGCTAAGCACGGGAACCAGTGTCGCCAAACTCACACATTTGCATATCAAATCGTCTATTACACTCATAAAAAAACAGTGATATGATTGGCTACACATTACGGATACCACTTTTACGAATCATCTTCCTATTGATTTCAAAAATTAAGTCTTATTACAACGACCGACAGTTGTTATTATGTGACTTGACACAAACAATAAAGACGTCTCTCTATATAGACTACGTAGTAAATTCCCCTAGTTGATGATAGGTTATGTTCTGTAATATTAACGATCCATTAAACTGGCGCATTATTTTAGCGACGATATAAATCTTTTTTCAAAAGAGTATTTAAATACCTACTTCAAAACTGAAAAATGTAAATAAGTATAAGCATATACTTGCAAATACATAAGTATATTTTACTTTTTTTGAGGTCTATTCAGAAGTTAAATGTATTACGGTTAATAATATGTAACATTATTTTCATTAACTATTAACTGCTGCCAGCGACTTCACCGGCGTGAGAGTAGAAAATTATCCCGAGGGAATAAACTTTCGTGACCACATCGCCCATGTACCAAGTTTCATTAAAATCCGTTCAGTATATTGGTGTCAAGTAAGAAACATACAAACTTTCAGCTTATAATATCAGTTACTTCGCACCTACTTCGGACGGATGCAGGCTACGTGTTGCTAAAATCTCGAGGTTTATATTTATAAATTATACATATGAACCGTCTGACATAAATTCAAAATTCTAGCCTTCAGCTGTTTTATATAAAAGTAAAATAAACATTGACATATATATATTACTAGCGTAATAAAAGAAATAATTGCAAGCACAGAATAACTACTTATTTACCCCAATTATGTGCAATTGTACTAGCTTGACACGGACGAAATCGGACCTGCAACTTTGTGTTAGGTTTAAAAAATTACTCTCCTTTTTTGGGGCAATCATGTAAAAATGCTATTTGTTTTAGAGATCATCCATCCTATCTGGAAATTAAGTCCCATACCCACAGGAAAATAAACAGTAGCTTAAATCACTCACAATATGCGACATATAAGTTGGAACTAAAATGGCAATTGACCTTAAATGTGCAGTAACAGATTTTCGGGTCTTCTATCAAAATGGGGCTGCGCATAACCATAGCAACAATAGCCATTTCGGTTTAACTTATTTGCTGCATTTCTAAAAAAAATGTTACAGCATATTTTACTATTTTATTATATGTATATATACTACATTATTTGGCTTAAATTAAATCAAGTGTTCCTAGGTAAACTCTCGAAACTGAGTATTAGCATTGCTTTTTTGGTTTCTGTTTCAAGTCTAATTGCTCAAGCTCCAAGCGGACTCAGGTGTCCGCACACCTATTGTCTTTAATTATGGTATTCAAAGAGTAATAAAAAGGTAATAAAAACTAGTTAGCTTAATAAAGACATATTTTTGTCTAATGATTCTTATTAAACACAACCATAAAATACACCTAAATTATATACAGATAATAGTCATTCATGACAAAGTTATCCATAAAATAAACTTCAAATTGGTGTTCTGCAAAGTAAGTTTTTTCACTTCCGATAGTTTACCTAGGGACAGTAGAAAAGTTAACTAAAAAAAAATTCAACAATTTAACTTTCAGCTGGTTTTTCAGGGCCTTCAGAGTTTTTGCTACTTTTATTCAGTGAAGCATTTCCTGTTTTGCCAATGTTTTTAGCTATTTCATTGATTTTTGATTGCCTGTAATCTTGTTTAGCTGCATCCAGTAATACATTTTGAATCAAAAACTTGTTATTGGTCTTATTATTTAACAGATCAGGGAAGGGGTTACCCCTTAATTCTAGTACAACTTTGTCTATACTCCGACCATATTGTGGTTTAGGTGCATTTATCAATCTTGTATAAGATAAATTTGTGGTTTCATATCTTGGTACTAAAACTTTGAATAATTTGTGTATAAGTTCCTTTTCAAGAAGCCAAAAGTTTGCTGTGTCCATAGTTGGTTTGTGGCAGTCCCCATGGCGTATAGCTTCAGATATAAGCTGAAACACACGGAACGATGTCATAAATTCTATCAATCTGAGAAGCATACTTTTATTGAATGCAGATAATTTTAAGGCAGGTTAGGTTATGACTATAACTAAAAATATTATTTTATACTTACTCTTTCAGTATATTGGCGTGCTTCATCAGCTCTGTTATAATTCAATTCAATCCTTTCAAACTTTACTAAACCAGTCACTGTTTTACGTAATTTATCTATTCTTCCTTCAGGACCCTTTGGACTTCTTAGCTTCCGATGATTCGGTGAAACGGCGATGCGAAGCTTGGAGACGAGTTTAGACACTTCGGCTTGATTCATGGTTATGTTCTTACAATATTATTTATTTAAGAATCGTCGTAATATTATCAAAATAAACCTAACAAGACTAGGTTTAAGGTTATATTTAAAATTCTATGAGGCCATAGACAATATGCTTCTATTATTTTGTCAATGAGCGCTACAATGTTACCAGAAGATTAAGAGAGTTTTCCCTCATTGCAAAAAGGCGGTTTTGGTTACTCTTCTAGAGAAGTTTTAACTTTGCAACATTTGTATAATTTTTTTATTTACCCCGGAAACACTACAATCTTTCGATCATATTGCCTAGTCGTACTTCGTTTAACATCAGTGTTATACAAAGCATTTATCACCAATAAATATGTGTATATTAATAATATACTAAATGCTAATGGAAAAAGTGACTAAACTTACTACGGTTTCTTTAATGCCGAGAGCATTTAAAGAAACCGTATCCGTAAATCCGTATCGCGAAGCCATAACAAAAACTGATAAAGTCATTGTTCCGTAAAATTTGACAACTTGACACTGACAGTAATGCAAACTTACAGTTCACAGTGACAGTTTTGTTAAAATGTATTTTTGCTGCGGTTACTGTCAATTGTAAGGGAAATTCTCAAATCCCTGAGCAATTGAAATGTTATTTACATTTTATTCTGTCGTAAGCAGATACGTAGTATCTCTCTGTAATCTGTGGTAAGCAGTAGCTTTTGATATGATAATTATGATTTTTATGAAGAAGTACATTTTAAAAGGTTGAAATTTGAAGGCGATTTTCAAATTAACTTGAAACCATGTCTAAAACGAATCTTGAAGATGCGGGTGTTTACGATCTTCTCACCGATCTGTGCGCTAAGACTGCTGCTAAGTACTGCAATCAGAATAGACTATCACAAAAGCGGCTTATGACTAAAATGAGATCTAATGCTTACGAGATTATATTGAAGAAATCTCCCAAAGATTTCTCGTCATCAAAAGGTGAGCCCATTGTTGACTTGTTGTCATACTATTTTGTGTATCAACAAAATGCGAGGAACGTAGCCGAGTACAAAAGAACAGTGGAGTTAAAGAAAATAATCAGCACAATACGGCAAACAGATTTTGGTGATGATAAAGAAGTTGTTTACAATATATTGAGATTCCTAAATGGACTTAGCAACACAGTAAAAGAAGATTTGTCAGCTGAAATGTTTCAGGTGAGTTGGTCAATATAATTATTAATTGTAGGAAGACACCAGAGTTGCTAATCTTGATATACAAATTATTCAAAGTAACTTATTCATCATTGTTTTAACTCAGACAATTAAATGTCTCCTGGTGGAAAAACATTTTGTGGGGATATACAAGAAGCTATAGATGTGAATCTCTGAATTTTTATTCTTATTTCGATAAATCATTTTTAACATATGAGAAAATTTTGTTCACTAAAATAATGTACCTAATTTCTTATTTCATTTAGAAATTAGTATTGGTTTAAAGCTGATGGGTTCTTAGTTATGGCAGTTTGAATCTGTCCTCCAGGGAGGTAAGTTATCACCATTTCACAGTTAATCCAATGTAGATTTTTATAATTACAGAAACCATTCACATTTGGCCTTTTTGATGAGATGCTTCCTAAGCCCAAACGGGAGGCATTTGGTTCACCTCAGCCCTACTCCTACTACCCGTCACATGTGTTCGAGTTGCCATTCTCCTTGAAGCATCAAGGAGCAATGTTAGACAGTCCAAAGTCACAGACATATACTGAGTACACCGTGGAGAGTTTTGATTCTGGAGCATGTAAGTCTGTTTTATGCATTACATAATCCTATGTGGAACTTGTGGCAGGATCTTGTCAAGCCTTATACTCTATATAGTACACAATCCTAGTGTCACTAGAGTGCTAGAACTTGTGAAAATAGTAAAAAAATTATAATGTGTAATTACTGTGGAAGAAGTATTCCTGTTTCGGCACCAATTTTTTTTCAAAATAAATCAGACGAAAACTCACAACAATCCAAACAATCTGGTAAACACAAGCCTTTCGTTATGAGGCCTACGTTGCTTCCTCGCTTGGTGCTTGTATACAGTGACGCGGCGCGTTGCGCGGTTCTTTGGGCAGTCCGTCGTACATTATCATGTTTGTGTTTGCGCGAGCGCGATGATGATCTTAGATGGAATTTCACGCGCCGAACATGACCGATCACAGTACGAGAACTCCCGTATGCGCTTTCGGTGTCGGTTTTGGCAGTTTTCCGCTGAAACTGAAACTAAACTTGTAAGTCATTTTTTTTGCCAAAACACGACCGAAACTCAACATTCGGTCGGACAATAGCTTCATATACTAGACCAGCTTTAAGAAATAGCCTTTCGCTGTAAACGCTACTGCTGGTGATGAAAAATAAATTCTACCAAATAAACCTAATTGCGTCATGTAGGAATTATGCGTTCCAAATAAAAATAGGAAAGTCAATAACCTCGATCTATGAAATGTTGATTGAAAAGTACGGTTCGCAAAGAAAACTTATTTGCGTGTCAATGACGGTTTTTTCCCTTCGTATTACTGAGTCTTAGTTAAATTTTGGTGAATTAAAAACGTTATTGTTTAGTATAGATTGGCTAATAATTAGTTTAAGAAAAAACAACTATTTTCTTCCTTATTTTTATTGTTAGGAACAATTCGCCTTGTTCTTTCATATGCCACTACTCAGACAATTCACACAGTGATGCAGAGATGTGCAAAATTGAAGAAGTGGATTCTGATTAAACTTTTTTCGTTCATGATTCGTAAATGAATTAAATTATAACAATTATTTTTCTCACCATACCCAATTTCTTCGATTTGATAGTATGACGTCATAACATTGTGTAAAAATAGTAAACTCGAAAAAAAAAAACTTGATAAAGGGCTGAATATCCGGTTGCTGGATATCCGGCCTAGTACTTTCCAAATATCCGGTATCCGGCCAAACCACTATCCGTTTTATCTATAGATTTCAAATATTGCTTTGAAATAAAAAAATATATGAATTATATATATAAATAAAAATTTCATTTATTCAACAGTTCTACCTGATACGAAGAACTCTCGACAAATGGAGTTGAAAACCTTTTTGAGTCCAATGTCTCTGGCTTCAATGACATCTTCACATATGTCTCCATACTCGGAGACTGGCATGCTGAATTACCCAAGGTTGACAGCTCCTAGAGATCTGCAGATACCTGGATCACAGACCAGTGCAAATGTAAATGTCAAGGTAATAAGAATTTAATGTGTGATGATGTTGATGTCTTTTTTTAAGTTTTTTTTTAATGGGTAAACACTTTTATAGGGTGTGTGGTTATAGGTATAACTACATTGGGCATACGTGTGCTACGTACGCTGATCTGGTCGCGTCGGTATCCAGACATTTTATATGGCAACTAGATTTGTAGAGCTACATTAGATCCACGCCACGCGAGGCACCGCTACGTACAAATCAGGCGTGGTACGTGTGGTCTAATGTAGTTCTCGCTTAAATGATCACACTTATGGAGGTTAAAGGCAAATCGAATACAGTTATTTATAAAAAGGAGTAGTCGTCTGCATTAGGTCATACACAATAGCATATATTGCTATAGTCAATTATAGGAATGATTAGGGATTGTACAAGCATTGCTTTTATATGAAGTTTTGGAATTTCTTGCCGGAGTCGGGTTTCCTGATAGCAACTTAGGGTCTTTTTATTATTATTATACGTCAAGATTGAATGGGTTACTTCTAAGCAAGTGTGCTAAGCTATAGTAAGCGATCGAGTATCGTGGCCGACAATGAAGCATCATTGTCGGCCACATCATCGCTTACTATCAGGTGAGATAGTGGTCAAACGTAATCCAGAGTAACAACCACAAAAAAAGCCAGTGGAAGATTAAGAAACAGCAATAAATGTATTTGGTTACAGGTATCACTAGCCAGCTCAAGTGTAAAGTCTGACGTCAAAGAAGTGTTCAGAGCAAAATCTGGCGATGTCTCTGTTGACATATGGGAGTTAGCCACCCAAGTTGATAAGGATGTGCCCAATGACATATGGGAGATTGTTGGTAAGTTATAATAATAGTTGTCGGAGCTCGTGGTTATAACAGCCACATGCGACCGTTGGGTCGTTATAGCCAGAAGCTTAAGCAATATCTTCGAGGTTAAGCAACACTTGTTGACTACGGTCCGTAGATGGGTGACTACCCATAACATACTGACTCACTGAGACTTCTCCCTTGATCCCTATTGTATTATATATCGGGCTGGTATCTGCAATTCCACGTCCAAAGCGCGTACTTAGCGTATGGGTGGCACAAGTGTATCATGCGATCCACACCAGCTTCTCAAAGAAGGCCAGTAGCGTCTTTCGCTATTTCGAGGAAACACTCCTCGAAATAGTAACACCAAGGCGCTACGGGCTGGGTTTACGAGGTACTTTGTCCTGTATCCAGTGACGACTGGGTAGCTTAGAAGCAGATCGGTTGCTGTCTCATCCTCTATGCAGTATGCAGTAATGTGTGTTATCCACATCCTGGGTTGTGGAGGTCAGATGGTTAGTCGTGCTCGTATCGTGCCGTGTGAAATATATGTACTGGATTCAAAAACCTAATTGCAACTGGTTGCACTGGAAACCATTCCAAATATAAAGCAAAGTTTTATTGACACACAATTGTTTAACGTAAAATGTGGTGTACCACAAAGGCTAAAACGAAAAACCCCACAAGACCTATAATTGTAGACTGTGACTGAGATAAAGCGTTTCGCCTCGTCGTTTATACGTTAGTGCGGTCTTCCCGTCCGATTGTAATTTAGGTATCTTCAAGACTAGTGCACCTTCCCACAACGATTGCGGTGCTGCTTACGATCAGATGGGATCGCAGTCAAGCGCTATCTAGTTTATATCAATAAAAAAAAACAAATAAGTACTTTTTTTTCTAAAACTCGTAAGTAGTACCTACTTTTTAATTTTATCTTTATAAATTGAAAGTGTTTCATGTACCGAATCAATCCCCCACGAGATTAAAACGACCAAAATTTAACGATGTATATGACAAAGTGAGTGCCTCATAACTACAAGTCTTTTTCATTCAATATAATTATCCCTAAATTCAGTATTAACTTTTTTTTTTACTATAAAATTACTCTTGAATTGTTGGTACATTCACAGACATGTAAACTCACATGTAAAAGACACCCAAATCGGAACAATTATCTGTAGGCATATAAAACTCCGTTAAATCATTTATTATTGTTTCAGCAAAATTGCCGCCAATCAATGAAAGGCAACTACTGGCATCGTCTTCAAGAGAGCATTGTCTATGGCGACAGAAATACGGCAACATAGTCTCAGATCTAAACGTTATATCAGAAAAGCAGTTTATCAGACATATCATGTATTTAATAAGTGAGTATTAGAGATACCTATCTTAGCAATGGTAAATTATAAGGTGAGATCAATAACTTTTTGTTTTATGGGATATCATCTAATAACTTCTCCCGCTCTAAGTGGATTTTTACCGATTAAAACCCGTGCTCTTTTAAACAACCCCCGGAATCCAGTCGTTTTTCAGATTATGGATCAATAACCAGCTAGCAAAAAGCGACTGAGTCAAAACTGAAAGAGGAATTATAAATCACTACATAGTATAAAACAAAGTCGTTTCCCGCTCTCTGTCCTTATTTATGCTTAGATCTTTAAAACTACGCAACGGATTTTCAGGCGGTTTTTTTAATAGATAGAGTGATTCAAGAACGTTTATATGTATAATACATGCATGATATATTTTTCCATACACTTGTTTAGAAAGTGGCTCTTATTGCTCTACACTTAGGTATATAATGGCACATGTTACCAAACTGTGACATTTTGATTACCATTACGCACTAGTGCTATAATGTAGTTATAACCCTTTTTGTTTCACCTCTTTGTTCGCAAAACAAAATTTGAAAACGAAAAAAATAAAAATTGTTTGTGGTCTATGGCCGTAATTTAAGATGCGCGCGGTTTTTGGTGTGATTTTTTGGAGTGAAGTTTAGGGGCTTTATTAATTAAATAAAATCAAATACTACAAAAACATTATAAAATAAATGTTACATCCATATTCTATTGTCACTACGAATAACATTAACGTAAAAACTTTTCACACAAGAAAACAAACGACGGCTAGGCAATATGATCAAAAGACAATAGCCATAGCATAGAACGTGCCTATGAAAACAGATTTAATTTTTTACCGCCATGTTATGAAAAATTTTAATAGTTTTACCATTGTAATATTAGTTAGCTAAATTATTTTTCTTCACAAGTGTATTGAAAAACGTCGTATGATACACGTGAGTAATGAATGGTTACCGTTCTTGGCTCTCTTAAGACCCTCGCCACGGCTCGGGTCTTAATACCGCCTCGACGGTAACCTCCTACATTACACACTTATATCATAGTGTACTATAATATCACCATTGCACCCGTGCGAAGCTGGGGCGGGTAGCTAGCTATATATATTTTGTAAATAGGTTAACGGAAGAAGAGGTAATGTGAGATTAATTGGGATTGGCCATGTCCAGCTCAGTGCAACTGAGGACTGTGATAAGCTGAGTTAGTTGATATTCCTCATAAACTCCTAAACAAATCGCCCTACTGTATTTTCAACGCTCGACTGTGCACTGAAAGTTTAAAATAAAATAGCGCTAGTTACTAACTTATTTAAACGTCGCCAATATCTTTTGTTAGTGAATACATGTCTTCTGCTTCTTTAGCTTGGTAGTGCTTTCCTTTTTTAAATTATATTATTGATAGGCTCGCGCTTGACCGCTGTCTCACCTGATAGTAAACGATGTACATGTAGTCGTCGATGGAACAAGCTGGCCCGGACGTAAGTTATTCACTCTTAACTTGAAAGTCCCCAAGGTGGTAGCTATCGGGAAACACAGACTCCGGTAGGTTTGTTCAATTTAAAGGTAACCGTTACTGACTGACAGTCGTCCACATACCGCTCAAATCACAAAAGGGATTGCGCTGAAATCTAACACATAACAAATTCACCCCCTTAGGGGATGAAACGGTGATCCAAAGTTTGTATGGAGAAACCTACTTTCACGCGGGCGAAGCTGTTGGTAGAGTAAATAATAGTAAATAAAATAAATTTATTTTGCAGTTGGTGTAGAAACAAACTCCTTCCCCTTCAACCAAGAAACAAACAGTTTCTACATGAAAGAGGGTTTAATATTAGAGTGTATATCACTGGAACATATCAAAGGCTACGTATCAGAGTTACTGCTAGTTGGCACTTATTATAGAAGGCTTTACAAGTTTGCCTTCAATGATACCCTGGAGGATCACTTTCATACCCACGGACTAGTTTATGAGGTAAGATTAGAGGTATTTTGTAGTTTAAAGTAGAGATGAAAAGGATATCCGGTTACTATCCGGTTTCGAGGCTCGTTTTCACTATCTGCCCGGATATAGAATAGTAATTTAGTATCCGGCCGGATTCCAGATAGTAAAAGTAAAAAAAAATCTTATTATTTTGGACAAGGCTAATCATACCACAATAGTTATGGACATCATTTATTTTTATAGTTGCTGATAATGACAAAAAAAAATGTGATGATTACAAATCTTGTTTATCAATCAAACATAAACCTACGATGACAAGTGAAAAAATAATGGAATAAACAAACGAACTGAAACTGAGAAAGAAACACAAATTCACATGTGTATCGCACATGAGAATTTATGTTTCTTTCTCAGTCCAGACACTCAAACGCCCCCGAGTCGTCCCGATCTCTGGTCACGTGTGATAAAACCCGGACGCGCCCGAATTTTTTCGATTTCGTTCACCGTGCCTCAAATCAAACTAATCGCGTCATGTAATATCCGGTAGCCGAATATCCGGCGCTCCGGCCAAACTACTATCCGTTTCATCTCTAGTATAACACTTTCGGTACCAAGAACATACAATAATTGGGTATTTTCCAACTATATCTATTTTATGTAAGTAGGTATGTATAAAACACAAAATGTTTGTACATACATATGTCCGTTATAGATTTTTAATTTATCCAATTGATGTGCCCCAAAACAGTTTCGTTAGCAGCGTAGATGGTGGTTGGTAATGATAAATGATATTTGTTTTGCAAATAGGTTTTAAAAAACACTTTTACACATCAATAATTTTTTTTTTTAAGCCATGAAAACGAAGCTTTACAAAGAATAAATTCGAATTTTCTCAATTTCTGTTCAGCTTCGATTTCGTGTGGGAATCGAATCCGCACGGAAATTATGCATGACACGCAGCGCAGTACGCCAATCGTTCAACCGTGTTGTCAATGTAGGTAAAGGTATACGTATTCGTAACTGACGTGACATTATGACAAACATGCTGTTTATCAATCTTAATGCATCTCTTATTGATCCATAGGCCAACAATCAATTCTAAAACGAATTAAAAAGTATTTTTGATCACTTTCAGGCGTCAAGAGAAGTAATAAGACGATACTTGCTGAAATTTCGTTTAAACGCGACGGAGATATACGAGGAAACGTGTAAGAACGATGAGGAGGATTTGAATAAAATGCCGACTCTGTTACAAATACTACAGCACATGGAACCGCTCAAATATGAGATAGAAACTATTGCTTCTATTTATAAACTTATAGATGCGGGTAATGTATTTGATATATTTTTATTTATATCAGAGAGGTAAAATACTTTTTTAAATTCTTTATTAAGGAGGTTTCTCACAATATTGACTATGTCGTTTCATCATAGCCAAATCTTGTATTTTTAATTAATGTAATATGTTTTATAAATAGTTCTCGCCTCGTCCGCCATAGGCTTAGCTAAGACACTGTGTGGCAAATATCAATTCCAAACATATTTAAGGTTCTATACAGATTTCTCCTAAAGCGTTCGCCCCGCTCACACTTCACCAGGATATGATGTATATCCTCGATCAAACAATACTTTTTACAACTAGGTGAAATAGGTAAAGCATAATAATATCATGTGTTTTTATAATTAAAAAAAACTTCATGTACAGTAGTGGTACATAAGCGGACTTAATGCAACAAGACATTCTCTACCAGTTCCGGAATCATGAATAATTCATATCGAAGGTTTCAATATGAATTCATGATTCCGGGATTTCAGAGGAGTTTAATCAACTCTATGTTACTTTCTTCTTCAAACTTTAGGTAAATAATTATACTCTTACCTATTCCGATCTCTGATTATCACACTAATATTATAAAGCCACTTGGGGGATATTTGGTCCCGTAATGTATCTAAAATTTAAGAAAAACAATACTTTCATATATGATTTATTAGCGTTTAAGTCTGTCATGTAGAGGAGGTGCTGGACACATTTTAGTTTGACATTGTGTACAATTACTGTTGATCAAAAGGTTACCCAAATTAAATGTTTTTTTTAGATCCAAAAGCATCAATTCCGCACGGAGCAGAGCTCATGTCGTATTTATTTAACGAAATATCGTTAATTACGCACAGGCAGACCACGTTCACCATGTTCAACTCACTGTATTCTATCTGCATTGTTTATTTCAAGTAAGTCTTCACAGTTAGTGTTCTATTTTTGCATATTTATTGATAACCTGGTTAAATAACAAATATTTTATTCATTCATGTTCCCTATTGTTCTAAAATTTCAGATTTATCGAAAGATTCATATTCGAAGGAGAACTAGACGATAGATTCAACGAATTCTTCATTCGGAAAGACAATCAGTTCGTAAATAATCGTTCGAAGAAGTATTGGGACAAAGGGTTCCATATCACGCAAAGTGTTGCCGTGCCCGAATTCCTGAAGGCGTTGGCTAAGTTCATATTACTGTGTGGAAAGTCTTTGAGGCTGTTGAAACTCTGTAACCCGACTGTGAGTATGAAAAATTTTGTTTTCATATTTTGGTCTCAATTTTTATCTTTCAGACATTCTTGACTTGCTAATTAAAATGAAAGCTTAACAAACGAATTTGTTAAATTTTATTTTATCAAAGGCGCTATTGACGCGGAGAAATGTCTCAATGGCTTTTTGTTCGTTTTATCTCGGAAGACTGCTGCATGAAGCGCGGTGGCGCCTCGTGAGTGGTCCACGAGCGCGAGCACCTGTCTCGCCGCGCCGAACCGTTCCGTTTTTCTTAGATTAATGTTATGCTGCCTTTCACATCAACAAACCTCATTTATAGCAGAATTGTGGTGAACAGTCAGATCTTTACAAGATTTTTTAGCGTTGAGGCTTATGGAAAAACAAATAATTAAAATAAATACACGTTTCTCGTTGTTCTATAACTTGCTTTAACTTCCATGTTCCATTCTTCTTTTGAACCAGTCGTTAGCAAATTATTATTATTCTTACTAACCTGTAACGTCCCTTGTTGAGCAAAGGCCTCTATAGTCCTTCCAACGATCACGATTTTTCGCTTCTTTTATCCACATAGTTGTAAATATCATATGTTTCACTTAATCTTCAGTTATGGTAACACCAATTACTGACTCTGTCCTTAGACCTTAGCTTATTTATAACTATTTACCAATTCAACATTCCCAGGATCCTCTAGTTCTCTTAATATCCTCGGACCACCCCTCAGTGAAGTGCTGCGCCAGTTTCCAAGAGTTGGAGAGTCAGCAACAAGTCCTGGACGTGTACCGGACACGATGTCTGTTCGTTAGCGGAGAGCTGGTCACCTTCGACCAGATATTATTGAAGAGGGAGGCCGAAAGGAAAGCTTTTACAGAAATGGCGTCATTGAAGCAAGCTGAAACTATGGAGAAGATTGTTGGTAAGTGATATCAAGATGTGTTGATATCTGGAACGCTAGGTGTCGCAAGAATTGAATTAAATCCCTCATAATGTATACTAGTTATTTCTGTACACTTATAGTTTTTATTTTTAACTTTAACAATAACTAAGTTTAACGGCACGTTTGGCGCAGCGACTGGTCGATCGGCTGCTGCGTGTCGCAGGTTCGATTCTAGCACGGAACAAATATCTGCATGGCCTACAGATCGTTCTGGGTCTCGTTGTCTTGTTTATGTTAGTTTACATGGTTGTGGAACATACACATGAGAAATACACAGTGTGAGGCAATGATTAAAAAGCAAAACTGAAAATTATATGAAAAAAAAAAGAATATCTGTAAACAAAACTTTTGTTTTAGTGACCTCATCATTTGAACATAAGCTGTGTATATATACAGGGTGTCTCACGGCAGAGTTAGGATTTTGAAATGAAATAAAAGTCAATTTGCATATTTTTGTGAAAACATTTTTATTGAAAATTATTGAACTATAATGCGGAATTTATTTTTTAAAGATTACATCTTCCAGAAGTCTTCCATTTCGTAGCACGCACTCACGGAATCGATTCATCGCATTTTGCATAACGCGCCTAAGCATAGCCAGCTCGATGTCGCGTATTTCTCGTTGGATATTTGGTTTTAGCTCAGCGATATTCCTCGGAGTATTGACGTAAACTTTGCTCTTAAGGTACCCCCATAGGAAAAAGTCCATGGGTGTCAAATCTGGTGATCGCAGAGGCCACGCGATATCACCAAAGCGGGATAACAATTTTTGAGGAAACAATTCACAAAGTTGGTCCATAGTGGCTCTTGCAGTGTGGCAAGTGGCTCCATCCTGCTGAAACCACGTTCTTGAGCTGTAGGCTGGATGCTCTTGAAGTTGGGTATAAAATAATTGGATATCATTTGCTGATACACCTCACCAGAAACTTATCGTAGCACCTGTCGCATTTTCAAAAAAATACGGCCCGATTATTCCGTTGACTGAAAGAGCACACCACACTGTCACTTTCGGGCTATGCAGCGGTCTTTGATGTTTTTGTCTGGGATTGACAGCTGACCAAAAGCGACAATTTTGTTTGTTAACATATCCATTTAAATGGAAATGTGCTTCATCACTCCAAAACACAGTATTCAAAGTGCGAAATCTCTCAATGATTGTCTGGCAAAAATTTTTACGTAAATTGTAGTCATTTTCATTTATTTCCTGCACTATCTGTATTTTATAGGGATGGAATTTTAAATCACGTTTTAAAACCCGCTCTACGGTTGATTTGGTGACGTTTAAAGCCGCCGCTCTTTTGCGTATTGACAAGCGTGGATTGCGACGAACGCTAGCTGCCACTTCGTTTATTGTTTCTTCCGTCTTTGAAGTTCTGCTTGGGCCCGGACGCGGTTGATTTATAGCGGAACCGGTAGCTCGAAACTTGATAATCCATTTACAAATCAAATTTTCGCTTGGTCCATCGCGTAAACGTCTGATATTGTAGTGAAAACAAAACTGTCTCCGAGCCACAACGTACGATTCTCCACCTTTCAAAAACGCTTCGATAGCGAACGCGCGGTGCTCACCCGACCACTGCGACATCGTGACTAACGAATCCGCACGATCGACGAAGCTACTGCGCTCCTACCCCCGCGCTTACTTGCAACGGTTTTTTAAATATTCAAATTTAAAATCCTAACTCTGCCGTGAGACACCCTGTATAACTTGCCCAGAATTTTCCATAATTAATTCAAAAACTCTGCTAATAACTTGCTCTGGTAAACCTATTTTCGCATTTTATCTGCTCCGCATATTTCGAATTCTTCAAAAACTATATGTTTTTTAGCTGATCGCAAAAGACTGGCTCAATTAATAATAGCCGAAAAGCAGCATTCGCTTCGAGTGCTAGAGGCCGCAATGGCGGAGGCTAAGGCAGCTAAACATAAAGCTAAACAACGAGAGAGAAAGCGTTTTGAATTGGAGCATGCAGCTGAAAAGGCCACGGAAGAGGTGGACTCCAAACTCAGGGATGTAGAAAAGTAAGTGATATAAAAATAAGGTTTCTTCAAATTAGTTCACAACTATTCAAGTGCTTAAAAAAAGAAGATAAAATAAAATAAAAAGTGATTGATTTGATTTTTTTTAAGATTATTTTTGCCATTTTTTTTTCGCATAAATTGAAAGCGCCCTTATGTCCCGGAGACATTGAAGTTACATTTACTAATCCGCATTGGACTAGCATGATAGACCACTCATTCTGGATGGGATTCATTATAGGCCAATTATGTCTTTGATTATGCCAATCATTTAAAAATTATTTAAATTTGTAGGAACAAGATAATGGAGTACTACTCTAAACTAAACATGGAAGTAGAGAAGAGCAAGATGCACACAGAATGGAAAATAAAACGTTTACAGTTAGACCAGAGTAGGATGCAGCTACTGTCTACAGAGGAGAGGAATTTAAAGAGAGAGAAATTGGAACTGGAACATCAGAAGAATGAAGAAGTAATGGCTATGTCTATACAGAGTGATATGCTGAGATCAGTAGAAGACGATCTTGATAGTAAAGAAGAGAGTGTGAGTGCAGATGGAAATGCAGTCAATACAGAACCTAGTCAAATATTCTCTTCAGGGGAAAGCGCAGATCCTTCAGAGTCCGACAGTCACAAGTTGAAATCACAATCATCTGGAGCAGTGTTTAGCGCTCTATGTAATGCTGCTAAAAACTTTTTCGGTGTTTCTAAGACCAACGTTACCGAAAACTGCGATAATAACAAAGAACTTGATGCTCAAGGCAATATCGTACCCTGTGAAACTGATGGGAATTCCCGAACACTGCATACTCAATCATCATGCGAAATAGGCAGCAAACTAGATGATGAATACGATAACTTACAATATCAAAAAAGTAGAAAACAAGCATTGATAAATAAGCAAAAGATCATGTCGCACGAGTTTGGCCAAAAAGACAAAGAAAACAATCCATTGAAAGATCCGCCGCTTATACAAGTAGCAACGATTGACTCAGAAAATAACTTGCAAGAATGGTCTCCATTCGTAGAAGCGAAGCTTAATAAGTTGAAAGTGTTGGGTACAGAATTTGACGTCATCAAACCACCTATGAAACCATCTGAGCCAAAGACTGATGCCGCTAAAGAGGCGCTGATAAACAAACAAAAGGTGTTGGGAGTGGAATACAACCTCCCTGCTGAAGCTTATGTCAAAAGAGAGCCGGCGAATAAGGCTCAGGAAGAAGCAGTTCGTAACAAGGAAAAGATATTATTAGCGGACTTTGATATGTCGAGTGCAAATTCAGAGAGCCCTAAAAGGGATAACTCTAAAAGGTCGGCTCTGACTCTGAATTTGAAACCGTATGGAGAATCTACATCATCCACTTTTAGACTTGGAGTTACACCTAATGCAGGGCCCATCACTCCGGGAGAATATTTTCCAAGGGTAAGATTGTTTTGGATTTTAATTTATAATTTTCTCTTAATGATTGTTTTTTAACGTAAACAATATTTTTTAGCTTGACCTAGAAACACCGACAACAGCAGATGTACCTTTAGAAAGCGCGGTAACTTCCGAAATATTTACACCTAGAAGTGACGTTAGTAAGGAGTCGCATGTCAAGTCCAAAAGCAAGGAATTTCTAAGTTCCGACGGATTTAACTTTCCAATAATAGTCGACGAAGAAACCATTGAAATAAATAGTGACATTCAGACTGGTGACAGCACTGATAATTCTCCATCAAAGTCTTTGGATTCACCGGTCAGCAGAGTGAAATCTAAATATTCATATTTCAATGTATTAGATGGGTCGTACAGTTTGAAAGACTTTGATCCCTTCGGAATAAAAGAAATGAAAAGTTTTTCTAAGGATCACTTTACGAGTAAAATGAATTTGGAAATGCGCGAAAGCACATGTTATACTCATCCTTCAGTTATTATGGAGGAAGTGAAAAAACGACCTTATAATAATATATTTGCGTCACATTTTGCTTCTGGCGATGAGGATCAGAATAAGATAACTTGTGACAATATTGCTTCACTAACAGCCTGTCTGCAAAGGTCTGTTATGTTACCGCTAACATATCAACTCGAAGTGGTGAACAACTCGATTTTAACATACTTTTTAGTGAATCAGGATATGTACGAACATTTGAGGAGTTTGAAAGATTATTTCTTCCTGATGGATGGGGAGTTTTCGAGGAGTATTTGTCATAACTTGTTTACGAAGTTAGTGAAGACTTTGAATCCTCAAGAGTTGTTGAACTTCGCTACTTTGCACAATATTTTGGATAAAGCGCTTGGTTCCTCTATTTCACGTAAGTAGACATTTTTACCCATTCCTACTATCGGAATCAGTATAGCTTTTAATATCAAAATAATCATAATTTAGATCCAGTTGAGCTTATCTTTATAGTTGGTTTATTTTCATTTGCAGATGTACACAAGTTTTCAGAGAACCTATCATTCACGATCACCGAGTCCCCTCTAAGTTTCCAGCACAGTTCTCCCGATGTGTTGCAATGTCTATCTCTGACTTACACAGTAGGATGGCCTCTCAACATAATATTGTCACAAGAGGCGTTGGTTCGGTACGCTAAAGTGTTCCAATTTCTGATCAAAATGAGACGAATATTTTGGGTTTTGGGTGAGGATTTTGAAGTAAGTATAAAATATTTTTTTTTTCTTAGTATACAAGCCATGTTCTTGATATGATTTTCCATTAATACTTAAACATGAGTTTTTAGATAAAGTTTCATCCTCTGAATGAGCGAAGATTAAAAAAAAAAAACCATTCTTTCATCTTTATTATATAGTTTATTGATTCGTCTTTATGTAGAAATTTACTATTTTTTTGAATTTTCATAATTTAAGACTATACTGAACTATTATTATAGGTTGCATGTTGTGTTGTTCAGTGGATGAATCAAAAAATATTTCTATCAAGTAGATTTTAATCAATTTTTCACATCACTTTGCAGTCCCTAAAGTTATCAGCGAAACTATCAAGGCAGCATTCTCGCAAGCTGCTGCGATCGTCACAATACATATCAGTGCAAATATATCGGCACATAATGGCTTCAATGATCCGAGCGCTCGACAACTACATCGTCACGACTTGCATTCTGACATCCTGGACGGAGTTCGAGAATGATTTGAAGAAAGCTCGAACGTTGGACGATCTTCACGAGTGCCACGTGGTTTATATAAAAAAGGTGCTATTTAGATGCCTGCTTAACAACAGATCAACTCCTGTGATGAAACTTCTGAATGATATTTTCACTGTGATATTGAAATTCAGTCGGGTGTTGAAGGCAGGGTAAGTTGTTGGGTGTTCTATTTAGTAAGAGACGGTATGTCGTACAAATAAAATGCTTTTCAGACCTTCAATAAACAAATATGTGGCTGAAGTTACTTCCAAAATATCTTTTTTTTTTTTGCCGTTTTGAAACGCTAAAGATAGCAAAATGCCTTCCTTTTTTTCATCTTAACCTGTTGAATACCGTAATTAGAGACACAATAGAAAGACAATAGGTGTGCGGACGCCGGCGTCCTCTCGGGGAATAATGAATTAAATATCTTTATATAACGTGTCTACTTTTATTTCTCCCTCTAGCGAATGGCAGCAAAAGGAGCCGGAAGGATCGTTCACACACTCGAGCTTTCCTCAGTTGGAAGAACTGTTTCATTTGTTCGAGAAACTCGCCAAGTACTTGCACAAAGTGGTCACAAAGTTGATGGAATGTGGCTATCAAAGACATTTGGTAGAGCTATTGACGATGGTCAACTTGAATGGGTACTATGATCCCGAAAAATCAAAGGATGAACATAATACGACTTTTCAGTCGACATCTTGAGAATTAATGGTGACAGAAGTGTAAAGATCTGTGTTGTGGGTTTTATTTTACATTGGAGGGAATCTGAAGAAAATCGATAAATCGTACAAAAACGTAAAATAAATTCCTAGAACATGGAGGCCGTGGAAACCAACTTGTATTGCCGCCTCGGCCCAGAAAGTCAGTTCCCAGCCATTAGTTCTTACCACTTCTGAGTAATTTAGATCCATTGTGAATGGTAAGTAATGAGATCTATGGTCAGTGACGCAATACTGTAATTACGCATCTGAAAAGTACTTTACGTAATATTGTGTAATATTGGCTTTTATTGATAGTTATGAATGGTTGTAATGAGGTACAAAAGCTAGTAGGGCTACTACAGAATTACTATTTTTAAACGCTTTTTTTTATGCAAACTTATTTTACCCTTTTCTGGTTAGATGATATATGTGTAAGTGTTAGAAAAGTCTAAAAAAGAATATAGTATTTGGGTCAGGTATGAAACGAAAACTTTAGCTCAGCATTATGCTGCGACTCGTATACAAAACAAAGCCACAGAGCTGGTTTCCAGTTGCAGTGGTTTCTTTTATAGTGAAGGTATTTATTATTATTTTTTTCTTACGGTTTGTCTGCACAGTATTACAATGCTGGAGACACAAATACTCGTCATTATAAGCTAGTTTTAAAAGACAAAGGTAATCATTCTGAGAAATTTTCTTCCAAACGATGTTTACAAAACTTGTTCTCTGTTGATTTTCCAATGTGTTGAAGAATGTTACTGTTAGTGTTAGAATCTCTTAATTTTAACCATAATATACATGTACTTGCATTGCCGATTTGTGCTGAAGTATTTAGGCACAATAATATTACGCTTTATTATATAAAGGTATTTGTTATATTGAACGTTTTGGCGGGCTCAGTCCATGACATTTTACTGTAATTAATTTACTTTAGATTGCTAGTAAACTTTCCCAAAGTGTACCATTCACTAACCACGTAAGTTACGTTGCGTTAAAGGAAAGTATGTTTTACGTACCTGTGTTATAGTATGTTTACCTACCTAATGTAATTTGTAGCCAGTTGGGACCTTCTTATTTTGTATCGACAATCGATTACCTAGTGAGCAACTTCTCAGGTATGTTACCTATAGGATTAACAAAATATCTACGAATATATATAATTTTAAATAATGCTTTGGTATTGGTAAACAAAATATAAATATAATAGGATTATCACGGAGTTATAACTTATCCCAACAAAATAATGAAAATTGGTCCATAAACAAAAAGTTATGCGCGATTGATAACCCCCCTAATATGAAATTCGAACCAAGTTTTTGAGAGCGTACTGGCGTGATTTTATATTATGTAATAGTGTTAATAACCAACAGACTAGCTCTGAAGTTCTTCATCAACTCAAAAAAATAATCGTCAAAACCGGTAACATTTGACGAAGATATCGTTGAAACTTGCAGATAACTTGAGATCATCCTTTTTAGGAAGTCAAATTCTTCAAATAAAAAAATATGAGAAGCGTAAATGCGAAATTTAAATTATTTTTTGAGGGTCCAAATGATTGTCGATATAAAAGAAGAAAGACCCAGTGATGCTTTCCATAAAATGAAAAAGACATTATATTATTAGTTCCATTTAAGTTTGCTAGCGCATAGCGTGCAAACGTAAACGTGTTAGGTTGGTAGGTAGGTACCTAATGTTATCGACTGTAGTAATCAAATTTTAAATTGAATGCTTGTTATTTTCTCCCACCTAATAATCATGTGATATAATTATTATTTTATTTCGAATAATGTTAATTAATACAATTGGTTACTAGAGTGTATGTTGAGTGTCAACTGTTAACTATGGGTTATGTAAATAAAGTAATAATAATTAAATAATATGATCACCTTATGTTATATATTAATAAATTATAGTTATTTTTACACTATTGGTTTTCATTTATCGTCGACATCGCAACACAACTTATTCCATCCTGTCCTGTTAACCACTCCGCTATCACTATCCTTTACCTTTATTACTTCACACAATCCATTCCGACCCGCTTTGTCATCCTTCTTTTCAGTGGTTCAAATTTATATACTTAGAAAATTTCATATGATCAAAAACAAATTATATAAGTACACAAGTGTTCTTACGCAGGAGACTGACCGTTGATATAGTAATCCCAAGCGGTATTGACTGCTAGGGCTCCTGCATTAGATCCCAAACCGGGCGATATCTGGTTTTTTAACTAGGAATTTCTCAATGGTAAACTAGTTTGGATTTGAGCCATTCAGAACAGCTGTTGCTTTTGAAGGGTTCTTGTTTAAATTCAAGATGGCGTCGTTTTAAATAAACAGTCTTAATAGCGCCATCTCTTGTCGAATAGCTAAATTATTATTTACTGCCATCTGTCAACGAGTAGACAAACTCGCGGTTTGTTTATTACTTCTAATTCATTTTTGTTATTATCTATTATTATCTCATCAATGATTCAGTACAGTATTGGTCTATAACTCATTCATTTTTATATTGAATTTATAACTATAGTTTTCGCTACATTAATTTGATACTAAGTCAACAGTGATAAAGTTCAGTTTCATTAATTATCCGTCGCGACAGTGGCGCCAATATTTTCCTTATAATCAGACTGTGTTTTCACGATACTTCATTCTACCGCAATTCGTCCTAGGGTTGACATCCTATCCTAATCAGTGTGAAACATTGAAGTGAAAGCCGGGATTTCCTACAATCTACTGTTGATTTCCTTGGAAAATTTTGAAATTAATTTCAGTTTTTTGTTATAAAACACACAAATTTTGTGAAAAACAAATATTAAGTGCATAACAATCATTGTTTATAGTTATCGATCGGAGAGCAATTTTCCGCGATCGGACTCAGTTTTCGTCGCGACGAAGGCGATATTTTACCAAAAACGTTAAAACCCAAGAATCACCGTCGCCGCCGAGATGGCGTTCATGATGCCTGTAGTGAAGAAAGATTGGGACCTGTACAACACGCAGCGGTCTCGCCGGGTGTCCGAGTCGGCCGAGAAGCCGGGGCTGGGCGGACGCGTCCGCAAGGTGTCGGAGTCTCGCTCCGAGGGTCCGGCGCTGTCGCCGCGCGCGCACACCCTCAGCCCGCACCGCAGCGTGCCCGCTATGCGCTCGCTGTCCTACTGCCGCGCGCCGCCGTCTCGTGCCTCGCTGCGCACTGCCGCCGACAGCCCCAGCAAGGGTTCGGGTAGCCCGAAGAGCGTGCCGCGCGAGGACAAATTCCACAGCAGGTTGGTGGAGAAGTTGAAGCGAGCCCTCGGGCGTTCGGAGTCGAAGAGCGAGGAGAGAAGCTCGTGAGCTAACGCGTGCTTGTGTGCAGGGCGCGCGCCGAGTCCCCCGAGCGCCACTCGCGCTGCGGAGCGTGCGTGCCCTACCTGTGACCGCGCGGCGGAGCGCCCGCTCGCGGCCAGCCCGGCCCGAGCACGGCCGCGGCGACACACTATCTGTGATATGTTTCCGATAGTGAACTCGAAGGGATGAGTAGACATTTCATGAATGTGCTAACTAACCGCCTAAGGTCTTTCGGATGCTGAGAACCTAACGTTTGAAGTTACACCGACACAATGCAATAGTTTTAGTTGTCATACATTTGATTTGCTTTCCTTAACTGTTGCATGTTTGTTAGTCGTTATCGTACCGTATATATCATAAAAGATCAGGTTGTCAGTTTAGGTTGTATATGAAAATACGTTGTATGGATTTTAAGACTGCGTTTAGTTTAAGCACACCCTGGGGTTCGATAAGTATTAATTGAAAAATCGCCCCGGAGGTCACTAGTGGTTAGTTTGTGGCAGTTTGAGAAGGGTATCTGTGATTCGTTATTTTGTAAGTAACGTGGATTTATTTATTAAGCTGAAAGGGAAATTGCATTCAGTTTTACCTATTGTTTGTGAGAGTCCTTATTTTAATAACTTTTGATATAATTTTATTGTTTACCAACATATTGTATTTGTTTTGTTCAAAATTGATTACAATTTTTTTTTTTTGAAATTCAGTAGCAGCTTCATTAGGCAATTGGAAAGAAAACATTGAATTCAATACGATGGAGTGATACATTTGTTATAATATTTGTACTGTAGTTGTAATAAGAGTACTTTTTAACGTACACGTACACGTAGTGCAAACTGTCGATATGGTAATTGTAAGCAGTGTTGTATTGTAGTCATCGATGTAATAATACAATGATATAATTTATTTATATGAAGAGCGGGGCTCGCCCTGTTTTACAAACACTTTTGTTATGATTTCGCTTGATTTTATTATGATGTAATCTTGTGACTGTATCTGGACCAGCTTTGTTAATAGTATTATCAGTCAGTGAAACTGAATTCGATAATAGTGATATAAAGTAAGATGTATCATAAAATTCTAAAATTAAGGCATATCTCGATGAGATTTAGACGACGGCTTGATGGAGCGCTGTTTCGATGTGTTTATTTCGTTTGCAAAGTTTAGATATCAAAGTTCCTTATGCCTATTGACTGCCACTAGGTAGTAGGTAGGCCTATTTAAATTTTTAGATGTATGCATTAGTTTTATACGATACCAAATTCCAATTCTTATATGTCGTTAAGAATTATTTGGCGAACACTTTAAAAATTTCATGGATTGTCAACGATGTCTGATCTGATGATTTCAATTATTAAAACACTTAAATATAAAGCTTATTCTGACATACATTTTTTATTTATCATTTAACACCCTTCGTAACTCATTACCATACTTAACGGTTTTGAGTGAAACTTTGCTTAACCGTAGAAAAAACTTTCCTAAACGAATATATTGACAGTGGCACATAAAGTTGGCGCTGTCTAAAGAAACCATGACAAGTTGTCGTAGGTACTTACAATTGGCCACGTGTGCTGTCAACTAAAATAGAAGTTTTATCGACATTGCTAATAACGTAACGAGGAATGTCCGCATCAGTAGACTTGGCGGACATATTTTGGCAATGCAGGCATATTAGCAGAAGTAGAACATCTAAAGATGCTCCTAAAGAGGTTTGTCATTATCATCATTTCAGCTGAAAGACGTCCACTGCTGGACATATGCCTCACCCTACTGTCGCCGCAACGACCGGTCCTGTGCATCTCACATTCATCGGATTTCCGCGACCTTCACCGGGTCTTCGGGCCACCTTGTGTTGGCCTTCCAAAGAGATTACATTATTTTTATAATGTTGATAATGTGGTCGTAAAAGCTTCGAGCAGGAACATAATATAGACCAGGACGTTAATGAAACATTTCAAAGTACAATGAATACAAAAAATCTAGTAAGATATAATGAGTATCTGCTCAGCCTTTTGCAATAAATTTTAAGGTTGGCTTCGAGGCTAACTGGAAGCCAACACAGTATGATGACTGTCTAAAAGAAATACTTTTGCCTAAAAAAGGAAAACTGTGATCACGTGCACAGTGAGGCTCAGGAGAAACCATTTTTCAGTATCAGGCATGTGCCCTAATATAGACATTGTACAAAGGTATTCTGGCCCTGTGGCCTCTTAAAAATCACCGTTTTTAAGAGGCCATGGGACCACTTCCATAATTTATGCTGATTGTGATCGCTAGGGTGGTTTTATTGAAATAAAAATCTCATACCATACCATAGATATAAAATCGAGGTGTCGATAAAAAAAGAGGTGTGGTCTAATTTAATGATTATAAAATTCTACCGCTTAGAGCAGACTACATTTGATTTTTAAATTGAATTTGCACAATATGAAAATTACAGGAAAATGAATAACTACAGTAGTTAGGCACTACATAGTACAAAGACTTATTTTATAAAACCTCTACCATAATTACAGCAGGCTCATAATATCTCATCAGAGATCAAAATTAACAAAATTTAAAATCGTACCTTATCAAGATTCATTATCTAACTAATGACACTACGGACACCAAACGTTAACACCATCTTATGTATCGAATTCACTCATTCAACAAGTCGACACCTGAATGATTCTTGGCTTTCAATAGAGCGACAACTTTCGTGTTTAATAGGCAATTAGGCGGTAAACACACTGGCTGCAACCAATACAACCTGGAATATTACCAGGGGTCAGATCGATCACTGGCTTGTATGGCTTCACTAATGTAGGTAAGATTGTTCTCGAACCGTGGCGAAGTTTCTGGTGTAAGCGTTTGTTTGAACTTAGAAAGCTTGATTCAAGACTTGAGGCTTGTAATTTGTGATTTTAAAAGCTGAGTATGCAAGTTTCGCGTGCCTAGTTTGGTTTTCCATTTAATGTAACGTCCTGTGCGGTAATGTTGTACAAGTAAGTACTTTTACAACATTACAGAGGAAAGCCATCATTGTACAGATAAAACACTTACAAACTGAAAATCAACATTTAATAAAACAATAACATAGATCATAGACAACAATCATTGAAAAAGCAAAAACTAAGTATAAAATAGAAACAAGGTACAAATAAAAAAATACAATATTTGAACACAATAAATCACGTGGCAAAACCAATAACATAATGGTTTACTTATCTTTCATCTATCTTCTAACAATATCTTAGACATTCAAGATACACATCTATCTATCTCTCAGCGAAAGCCATTATTTTAAACTAGTTTTTTCCGCTTCACTCCCGTAGAATCATCTTAATCTTGCATTTTTTCAGGATCAATAAAAATCAGTAATAGTGTCAGTAGATCTACGAGTATAACTCAAGAGAACGTTTTAACAAACAATTTTCCTTCTTAAAACGATTTATGATTTCAAAAGAGCATTGTTGCTGAGGCCCAGAAGTCGCATCAATACCATCGCGGGCCATCACATCACTCTCGAACTTTCCTGCGTACCTACAGTGATGAACAGAGTTCGATCACTTGAAGCACAATTATTGGATGTTCAATATGACATAATACACTAAAGTGAATCGCTCATTGACTCAGTAACACATTTATTTGCACTTGTTCAAAGGTTGATTCATGTCAATAGACTACCATTGATTGTCAATTATGACTTTAATAGTTGTTTTGTGGAAGTTTTAAATCAACATTATCTTTCCCCTAAAAGTGTTTCATTATTTCAAAATGAGGGGTGAAACAAATTAATGTTTGACCTTTCTAGGGCTCAGGGTTGTGATCAATAACACGATTGTATGGCTAATGAAAGTTCTCGAATCATCATCATCATCATCAGCCTTTTAATGTTCTCACTGCTGGGACACAGGCCTCCTCTCTAAGAGAGGGAATGGGCTGTAATCCACCACGCGGGCCCAGTTCGGGTTGGTGAGTTCTCGAATGTTCGACGAAATAAAAATGTAACTTAGTGTACGCGCCGATGCTCGTTTAGCGCATATTACAGTCGTTAGCACACTTTGCATTCGTTTATGGGTTCATTCATGTCAATTTTATTTATTTATGGTTATTTCTGAGTTTATGTGTACTTTCTTTCAATTGAATGGAAGTGTGGGTGGCTTTAGCATGACCGTACTTATATTCAGCCTGTGAAGTTCCCGTTCCAGGAATGGGAACATAGACATAGAACATAGGGTCATAAAATAAATATTTTTTAATAGCCAGGGTTAAGGCGAAGGAAATTCTTCGGAAAATATGATTAGTATAAAATTATTTATTTAATCGTCATGCACAGTAGTGGTACATAGGCGGACTTATTGCAACAAGGCATTCTCTACCAGTCAACCTTTGGGTTAAAAAAGACAGTGCATAATAAATTAATAGGTTAAAAAAGACAGTGCATAATAAATTAATAATAGATGTAGATGTGCATAATAAATTAATAATAGATATTTCAAATAGAAAGAAAACAAAATTAAAAATATATTTAATTAATTATATTAATTAATTATTATATATATTTTTTTAAATTAATAGCAATGGGTTCCGGAATTGTTCAAAAGAGTTACTGCCGTCCAACACAAAGGGCAGCTGCTGGAACTGGGTGAGTTTTAGTCATTAAAAGTCTGAAACTCTGAAACTCTCTCACGCTCCACTTAGAACGGGAAAAATTATTTGATGTTTACCTACCAAAAAAAAGTATAAGTGCAAAAATAGGTACCTATTAATAAATTGTTAGCCATAATATTTTGTAGAAAGTGTAATTTTTAAACGATGGATGAGTCACATAATTTTCTGTAATAACTACTTTATGTATTAATATGACTATAATAAAGACAACATTATATTAAAAGCATTATTTAATGGCAGTAGTGATAAGCCACGTATCTAATAATTTATAAGAAAAGATATTTGTCATCTTTGATAATAGATTAGGCATCAACCTACCTACCCTATGTGCAACGAGCCTACGAGGTACCTACGTAAACAACCTACTAATCTTTTGGATTCTTCTTACATCCATAGTGTAACCTAAATTACTGGAAGCTTTCCAGTGGAAAATTCCTTCAGACGGGCTGTAGAGTCAAGTAACGAACTTAATTGGCTTGGTACAGTCGTTGCGAACGGTACAAGTGATAACTGAATTTTGTGGTTTTAGAATATTTATATGTGGTATGTATGTAGGTGGTATTCGGATTAGACATATTTATATTTAGTGCTTTTGATTAGATGTTAGAACCTGAAATTCAAAAGTTTTATTTACAAGGTTACCTAATTCTAGATGATTACTGTTTTCATTTCCATCACTTTCTTGGACTTTACCTATTGATTAAAATTTTCTTCATATTGTGATACGAGAGTAAAAATATTGCTTCGCTATTGTCAATGGCTTTTTCCGCGTGAACGTAGAAAATTGTCCCAAGAGAACAAACACGAAGTATATCCTTTTGCAAAATTTTATCCAAATTCGTTCAGCCATTCGAGCTTCAAGTAGTAACAAAAAAAAATTTGTAATAAAAAGCTTGTGACTCTAGTCGATTGTCCCATCATCAATCGAATCGAACATAGTTTTGTCCATGTCGTGTTGCCATGACATGAGAAATATGGCCAGACTGATGATTTTTTCTCACTTAATTACAGTTTATTTACTTTATTATCACCTCATAAATTGAAGAGGATAAACATTTACAAAACCGACTTCCGGTACCTCGGGTCGCTCGTTCAAGGAGATGGTGAGGTAGACCGAGACGTAACACATCGGATCAACGCCGGATGGATGAAATGGCGACAGGTCACGGGAACAACTTGTGACCCACGGATGCCACTCAAGTTGAAGGGTAAAATTTACAAGTCCGTGATAAGACCTGTCATATTGTATGGATCAGAATGTTGGGCTGTGAAAAAGATGGATGAAAAAAGACTGCATGTAGCGGAGATGAGAATGTTGAGATGGATGTGTGGTGTGACGAGAATGGATAAAGTGAGAAATGAGTATATTAGAGGAAGTTTGAAAGTGGCGCCAGTGACTGAAAAGTTGAAAGGAAATCGTTTGTCTTGGTATGGTCATGTGAAGAGGAGGGATGAAACACATGTTACTAAAAGAGTTCTGAGTTTACAAGTAGATGGATGGAGAGGAAGAGGGAGGCCGAAGAAGAGATGGATGGATTGTGTGAGGAGTGATATGAAAGAAAAGGAAGTTAGTGATAGTGTGACGGCTGACAGGATAGAGTGGAAGAAAAAAAGCGTGTTGCGCCGACCCCAAGTAATATGGGACAAGGGCAGGAAGAAGAAGAAGAAACATTTACAAAAATAGTGTACAAAGGGCGGTCTTATCGCACAGGCCAAACTCTTACAAACAACCTTTGGACGGACTGAACGAAAGGAGATACATACCTAGATTTGGGCCTATTAGTGTACAAAAATAATTCCATTCATTAATAGAATTTTCAGTTATTTTGTTACCGATGGTACCAGATTTAATATTGTCATAGAGTTACATTTTAATCTGGAGCACAACAAATTATTTTCAAGACTGTAAATTGAACAGAAAAAAAATAAACATGGCTGAAAAAACAGAAGTGGCTGCTTGTGATGTATTTTTATTCTAATTAAGAAATATCGTGGGTGCTTCGATCGATGTAAATTGTTGACCGAAGGGTGGGCGGGAAAAACGCTAGTGGAAAATCTGAAAATAAGATATAGTACATTTTGATACGAGTGGGGAAAGTTTGTCATTGCACCCGAGCCATAAAGGCGAGGGTGTTATGGAGCCGAGTTCTGCAGTGACAAATCGCCACGTGTATCAAACGAGGTTTTCCAATACACTTACGAAGAAATACGATGAAAAGTCTATCAATATTCTATCTTCTATCGGAAAATTACGACGCATTTTTGTTCATGTTGTACTGAAGAAAATTTTCCAAAGTTACCTTACAACTTGATGGCAGCAGGCTATCGTAAGTATTTTTAACTCAATCACATAATCTGGCGGCGTAGCATCTAAATGATTCTCTTCAAATCTTCTTTTTCACAACTTTCACAAATGAATAATTTGGGTTGGTTATTTGTTATACGCACATAACCTTTGCAGGTTGAAGGAGAAGCAAAAGTATCAAACCTTATTTGATAGCGTGACCAGTGACAGGACAGAATGAAAGAAGAAAACGTGTTGCGGTAAACTCCATGTATACATCCTAATATTAAAAATTCAAATATTTTTGAATTTAGAACACAGATAATTGTTAATTAGTTGGTATTAACAAATTATTGCTTACGTTATCATGTCTATTTATTATAACCTGTTCAAAAACACAATTAAAATTTTAATTAAATATTAAAACCTTAAAAATATCCGCCTCTTTGATTAAAATAATAATAATAAAAATCACCCTTGACCGTGACGAAATAGGAATGAAAAAAGCCCTTGTTTTGATAAATTGAAGAAAAAAAAACTACGCGTGTGATAAATATGCCAAATCGAACCTAATCGTAGTGCGATAAGAGGCAGTTTTCGAGTAAGTGTATTGAAAAATATTTAATAGTAGTTATAGAATACCAAGAAAGTCTAAAGGGTAATGCTATAACACGCAATCAATGTTAATTACCTTTCATTTGGAGAATTCACGTTTGAAAAACAGATGACTTTTTAAACACAATACGAGGCAAGGGATTTGTAAATACTTATCTCAATCCCTTTTTCGGTTTGTGGTAGAATCTATGTCTCCTAATTAGGGTGTACATGCCACAGATGGCACTGGCACTGTAGTCTTTCTTTTCTTTTATTTTGTTAAGATTTCGTGAGGATATAGTCCATAGTAATTTATATTTATTAATTTATAATTATTAAGATTTTTCTGTTAATCTACCTTCGGAATAGTTTTTTTCAACTCTGTTAAAGACGTTGCCTTTACATTATTATGCGAAGGCCTCAAACTTACAAAGAGTAACACAATTGTACTAATCAATTTCTTTTGCTTGTTTTTCTATGAATTCCGTTTCCTCTTTGCTTTTCTTGTGTAATTATGTTTTTTAACCGACTTTAAAAAGGAAGAGGTTCTATGATCGGTTGTATGTATTTTTTTTTTTGTAGAAGAGTTCTGTCATCGATTTTTATGAGAAAATAATTAGCAGACAATATTTTTCATGAAATTTGGGATATTTGGGATTTTTGATTGCCCCTTCGAAAAGGACATAGGATACTTTCTGTCCAGAAAGTCGAAAATGTTTAACGTAGGTACTAAGGTTCCTTGAGATAATTTTCGACTTTCAATGGGCGAAGTCGCTGGCTAGTAGTAGAAGCTAGTACCTACCTATGAAATGGAGTTAGATATGTTGATTGTACAAATATTCCTACGTACTTAATAACAATATGTAATCAAAGCATGTTCAGACAAGTTACTACATGTTTGAATTAAACCTATTATGAATTCAGAACGTGTTTTCAATGACTCAGATAATATTTCGGAAACCAGTACATATTTTATGCATAAATTCTGATTTGAAATTATAATATTAAATTAAAACGTTGCGTTTTGTAATGTGTATATGGGCGCAAAACCAATATTTGATAATTTTGATATGGATTTAATTTGGTCACTTCCTGTTTATTTCTTTTAAAATATTGCAATATCCTGTTGAATTTAAACTAGGATTTAATTTGATAACATTCCTTCGAATTATTTAAAATATTGCGATATCCTGTTGAATTTATATAAGGATTTAATTTCAATAACTTCCTTTCGATTTATTTTAAATATTACAACATCCTGTTCATTTTATAACGAATCAAATGACGACTTCCTTTCTTATTTTAAAAACGTATTACAGTACCCGGTTAAACTTGTGAGGATTTAACTTGACCAGTTCCTTTTTATTTCTTTAAAATATCAGAGCATCCGGCCATATTTAAATAAGAATTTACTGTGACAATTTCCGTTCTATTTATTTAAAATAGTTTTCTACCTTCATAGTGAATTTTGTTACTTGTCAATTTCTGTGTATAAAAACCGATGTAATGTGTTTTGAAAGGCACTCTTTTGCCGCCCATGGAATAAACATCTTGAACTGAAGTAAGGTATTTCTTTATCATCACTATAATATTTCCTGCCGTTCTATATTACTGTGACTGTGAATTTTGTGTGACGTCGATACCGATGACCATCATGCGCCGACAGCAGCGGTGGGATCCAGCTCGCTCCTACTGAGGTCCTCTGGATTCCGAATCAAGTGCCGTGACTGCAGCACTGTCCGCTACTCTACCTTCCGGAGATCATGGCAATTCCGACCTACTGCCATTCGATCCCGAGGTACGCTCTCACACTGAAAGGAAGACCGAAGACCTGGGCTGCAACAACACATGGGAGCAAGTCAAGCAGGACCTGATCCAGACGTTTGGCGAAGAGTCCCGGTCTGCTGACGACGTCCAGCGGCGCCGCAACTGAACAGCCACGCGGTTTACGCAACCAAAAGATGGTCGCTTTGCAGCCAAACGGATGGTGAGGTAACCGATTCTCTAATCACTGGTATTTATTTTGTTTTTATGTAATGTGTGTTGTAGTGAAATACTTGTGTCCTGACTCTTTGCCCAAATTGTCTCCATTTTTAAAAACTTTCCGTAAACATGACGAATCAAAAACTAACGGTACAAACAAGAATTATTCAAATCAAAAACGTTTTTAGTAGCTGTCATTGTCATTTTTAGTCCTGGCTCGCAGGTTCAGTCTTCCGTTTGTTTTCAATGTTAAAAATTTGGTCATCTTATCCGTTAATGCAGGGAGAAACCGACAACTTTTAAATGAAATATTTCGGCTAATATAAAACCGCAAGTTAGTTGACTGTCAATAAGGCTAAAAAAAAAAAAAAAACGTTGTGTTCTTGTTTCCATAAACTAGATAACGAAACATTAAAATCAACCGCCTAAAACCTTAAACATTCATTTCAATTCTGTTGAGATTTGTTTTTGTTAGTACTGGTTCGACTTCAGGCAAATTGTCGATCACAATTAGTGAAATTCCAATTGGTTTTGATCGTTGTAAGGTTGCTAGTAAAATTTAAACGTTTAAAAAAAAAAAAAAAAAAAGTAATGCAAGCAAAACATAGGTATTGCGTTGGATGTTTTGGTTAGCAAAAAGTAAGATTTTAGTGCCATAGTTTCTAAGCATGATCTGTGTCGCGACGCGCAGACTATCAGTTCAAATAATATATCGTTCGCTGTACGTAGTTTTGTTTTAAAAATACCATCTAAACAAAGTGAGTTTCATTTTCTGCCATAGATATTTTGGGAAATTCTTTAAAATATTTCGAATGGCCCCTCTAGTCTAGTAACCACGAGACGGTCTGAAAAATAGAATAATGTTCGAATTATGAATGAATAGCTATTTAAGACCGATTACATGAATCAATTATACAGGTGAAGGAAATCGAAGCAATTTTTAGTTCGATTATTGAATCCACTTTTAGTTCGATTATTGAATCCACTTTTAGTTCGATTATTGAATCGATTCTAGTGTTTCGATTATTGAATCGATTCTAGTGTTTCGATTATTGAATCGATTCTAGTGTTTCGATTATTGAATCGATTCTAGTGTTTCGCTTATTGAATCGATTCTAGTGTTTCGCTTATTGAATCGATTCTAGTGTTTCGATTATTGAATCGATTCTAGTGTTTCGATTATTGAATCGATTCTAGTGTTTCGATTATTGAATCGATTCTAGTGTTTCGATTATTGAATCGATTCTAGTGTTTCGATTATTGAATCGATTCTAGTGTTTCCATTATTGAATCGATTCTAGTGTTTCGATTATTGAATCGATTCTAGTGTTTCGATTATTGAATCGATTCTAGTGTTTCGATTATTGAATCGATTCTAGTGTTTCGATTATTGAATCGATTCTAGTGTTTCGATTATTGAATCGATTCTAGTGTTTCGATTATTGAATCGATTCTAGTGTTTCGATTATTGAATCGATTCTAGTGTTTCGATTATTGAATCGATTCTAGTGTTTCGATTATTGAATCGATTCTAGTGTTTCGATTATTGAATCGATTCTAGTGTTTCGATTATTGAATCGATTCTAGTGTTTCGATTATTGAATCGATTCTAGTGTTTCGATTATTGAATCGATTCTAGTGTTTCGATTATTGAATCGATTCTAGTGTTTCGATTATTGAATCGATTCTAGTGTTTCGATTATTGAATCGATTCTAGTGTTTCGATTATTGAATCGATTCTAGTGTTTCGATTATTGAATCGATTCTAGTGTTTCGATTATTGAATCGATTCTAGTGTTTCGATTATTGAATCGATTCTAGTGTTTCGATTATTGAATCGATTCTAGTGTTTCGATTATTGAATCGATTCTAGTGTTTCGATTATTGAATCGATTCTAGTGTTTCGATTATTGAATCGATTCTAGTGTTTCGATTATTGAATCGATTCTAGTGTTTCGATTATTGAATCGATTCTAGTGTTTCGATTATTGAATCGATTCTAGTGTTTCGATTATTGAATCGATTCTAGTGTTTCGATTATTGAATCAATTCGGTTGTTGGATTGTTTGTTGCATCGATTGTTGAAAAGATTTTATTTGTAAACGTTCAAAATCTCTATTTTTATCAAGCTAATTTTTATATATTCAATCGCGACATGAACATTGTAGGTTCATTTGTACTGTGCTTTTTAGGGTTCGGAACCTATATGCAGGGAACCAATGGACGGCTCTTTTAGAATTTGATTTATTACTGAATCGATTCTTTAGACTTAATCTTGTTTAGGATGTACCGCCATCCTGAAATCGAATAAAGTAAATTAGTAAATTTTGTCCTACTTTATTTTGACTATTTTAGGTCTGATTAGGGGTTTTGGCTCCGTTTCATTTGATTAAGTTGTAGTTATGTTTTAGTAACATTACTTAACACAATCAAAATTAATAGTAAAGACTGTATTAAGGATTAGAAAAGTTTTCTCGCGAACGAAGTCGCTGGTAAAGTGCAGGTCCCTGTAAAATTTATAATGAGGATATCCAGTTGCAATAACTTAATATTTTATTGCGAAAGTAAAGTTTTCTACGGTTAATCATAACGGCTAGCATCTCGTACAACAAAACTGGAAATAATTATTAAATATAGTTCGACAACTTAGTTTTGTTGACATGACTGATATTTGCGCTTTGATAAAATTCAAATAAAAAATAAAAAATCATAAACATGGTTGCATAGCTAATGATACTGGTCGGGCAAACTGTCACGTTGACATTTGTAGAGCTTATAAATAGTGGCAACATTATTAGAGATTTGTAGTTGACTATACTTATATTACGTTAAATAGGACGTGAGTTTCCCATATTTGTGTTGCATTAACGTGTTGCCACTGAGTTTTAAGCTTTCATGTAAATTAAGGATGGACGAGCGATAATTTCGAGACAAGTTAATATTTGACGCGAGCTAAGATAGAATGAGACCTTTTGAAAGAAGGATGTCTGAATGTATCCACATGAAAGACAATGGCAAAACTTGATCAAAGATTCAGAAGTTTCTATTAAAATTTTACAAGTACTGTCAAATGGTGCTATAAATTGAAGCACGGTTACGGTTATTATTTAAGATTTTCTGAAAAGATCGCTGTTCACGATTTTGAGTTTGTAATGATAATAACCGACCGTATGGGCGGTGAATTTGTGAATTAGATTTATTGCATTTAATTAGTCCCTTTCCCACCTATTACGCTGACTGATCACCAGCGTATCCTTTTTCCCTTTCCAGAGCTGATCCAATGCGGGTGACGCCATGAGATATGGCTAGATCCAAGGCGGGTGATGCTAGTTAGGGGGGCTATATCCTATGCGGGTGATGCCATGAAGGAATATGGCTAGATCCAAGGCGGGTGATGCCGTAGATAGGTGGTTATAATGTGAGTTGGCTTATTGCTTTTAAAATAAATTACATATATTGATTTTTTGGTTCGAACCTATTCTAACCATTTTTAATTTAAGCGCGATCTAGAATCATTAGCTTAATTAGTCCCTTTCCCACCCATTACGCTGGCTGGCCACCATGCGTATCCTTTTTCCCTTACCAGAGCTGATCCAATGCGGGTGACGCCATGGAGTATGGCTAGATCCAAGGCGGGTGATGCTAGTTAGGGGGCTATATCCAAGGCGGGTGATGCCATTTGGTATGGCTAGATCCTAGGCGGGTGATTGCCAAGTTAGGACTAAAAGGCGAGTTATGCCATGTAATGTCAATCAGCCAATTCACACCAAATGTTTGATACTGTGTAATTTTGGGTTAACCCTATATGGGTGACGCCGATAAAATGTTTGATGCTGTTTGATATTGGGCTAACCCAATGTGGGTGACGCTGATAAAATGTTTGACACTGTGTAGTTTTTGGCTAACCCTTATGGGTGACGTCGATAAAATATTTGGTAATGTTTGATTTTGGGCTAACCCTATGTGGTGACGCTGGTAAAATGTTTAATGCTGTGTAATTTTGGGCTCACTCAATGTGGTTGATGCCAGTAAAATGTTTGACGCTGTGTATTTTTGGGCTAAGACAAGGGTGATTCCCACACAATGTTTAATGTTGTATAATTTTAGGCTAACCCGATCTGGGTGATATAGATTGCATGTAAAATGTCGGATGCTCTATAATGAAGACTAAACCCAATAAGGGTGATAATGAGTTAATGTAAAGTTTTGTACAGCGCAGAGAGCGCGCTGAAATCAGAATGGCCGTATGGGCGCAAAACCAATATTTGATAATTTTGATATGGATTTAATTTGGTCACTTCCTGTTTATTTCTTTTAAAATATTGCAATATCCTGTTGAATTTAAACTAGGATTTAATTTGATAACATTCCTTCGAATTATTTAAAATATTGCGATATCCTGTTGAATTTATATAAGGATTTAATTTCATAACTTCCTTTCGATTTATTTTAAATATTACAACATCCTGTTCAATTTATAACGAATTAAATGACGACTTCCTTTCTTATTTTAAAAACATATTACAGTACCCGGTTAAACTTACGACGGGGGATGCGGTTTCCCAGGGCAGGTGTGTCGTGGCAGTGTCCTTGGACATTGCCAACGCCTTTAATTCCCTGCCCTGGAGTAGCATTCGAACGGCACTCCGGTACCACCGGGTGCCCGACTACCTCTGTCGTGTGATCGAGGCCTACCTATCGGAGAGGTATATCATCTACCCCAGTCACCAGGGAGAGTGGAAACGTCGAGAGATGTCGTGCGGTGTTCCGCAGGGATCGGTACTAGGACCACCCTTGTGGAACATCGGGTACGACTACGTGTTGCGCGGCGACTTCCCCGACGGGGTCAGCGTGGTCTGCTACGCGGACGACACGTTGGTCCTAGCGCGGGGAGAGTCGTACCGGACGGCGGTCGAACTAGCGACACGCGGGGTTGCGATAGTCGTTGATAGGATCCAGCAGTTGGGACTCGAGGTGGCATTGCACAAGTCCGAGGCCATGTGCTTTCACGGCCCTCGGGGCGCGCCACCACCGGGTTCCCAGCTAACGGTAGGAGGAGTTCACATCAGCGTCGGGTCGACGATGAAGTACCTGGGACTCGTCCTCGACAGCTGGTGGAACTTCAAGGAGCACTTTCGACGTCTGGCTCCCAAACTGAATAGGACTGGGGCTGCTCTCGGGCGGCTCCTGCCCAACCTCAGGGGACCAGACGCCTCCTGCCGGAAGCTCTACGCGGGAATCGTTCGGTCCATGGCCCTCTACGGGGCCCCGGTGTGGGCACCGACGTTGACACAGCAACCGAGGGCCCAGCTGAATGCGTGCCAGAGGGTCATGGCAATACGCATGGTGCGAGGGTACCGAACGATTTCCCGCGAGGCGGCGACCCTCCTTGCTGGCCAACCGCCATGGGATCTGGAGGCAACAGTCCTTGCACACATGCACGACAAGCGCATGGAGATACAACGCCGGGGTGAAATTCCACTGCCACGACAAGTCGAGGCATGGCGGACAGAGCTCCGGCGGGATCTCATGGCGAAATGGCGTCAGCGACTATCGCAACCTCGTTCGGGGCGCGCCACAATTGGGGCGATAAGGCCCATCCTTGAGGCGTGGTTGGAAAGACCTCACGGCGTTCTCAACTTCCGCACAACGCAGGTGCTTACCGAACACGGAAAGTTCGCTAAGTACCTGTACCGGATTCGTGCGGAGGATTCGCCCGGGTGTCGCCATTGTGCGGAACACCCGGAGGACACGGTGGAGCACACTGTAGAGGTGTGCCCCGCCTGGGCGGAGCATCGCCGTGTCCTCGTGGAGGTGATCGGCGGCAACGATCTCTCACGCCGGGCCTTGGTTCAGGCCATGGTCCGTAGTGAGGAGGGATGGCAGGCGGTCGCCTCCTTCTGCGAAGCAGTAATGCTAGCAAAGGAGGAGGCCGACCGCATCAGGCAGAGGCAACGGGGCGCTCGCCCCAGCCGCCGCCGGGATTCCGATCCCGATTTCTGGCCACCGTAGGCGCGGGCTTGCGGACGGCGTGCAATGGGTAGCACGCTGTCCGATTGTCTGGTAACCGACTGGACCGAGCCCAAGTCGTCGACGGCGCGTTCTGTTCCCGCGCGCCTCAAGGAGCTGTCAGCACACCGAAGAGGCCCAGCCTGCTAACTGCAAGCAGGCAGGGTCGAAGCCTGCTGGGGTCAAGGGCCGTTTTCTGAGAGGAAGGCTCAGCCCCGGCACTATAGGCAACGAAGGAACGGGGTAGGTTTTTAGTCAGTAAGAGTCTGACACTACTTCCCGCTCCACCCAAGGGCGGGATTTGTCATTGCATGATTTTACCTACCATAAATAAAAAAAAAAAAACCCGGTTAAACTTGTGAGGATTTAACTTGACCAGTTCCTTTTTATTTCTTTAAAATATCAGAGCATCCGGCCATATTTAAATAAGAATTTACTGTGATTATTTTTCCGACCCAAATATCGACCAATAGAATTGCACCATTCGACGTCACGTGGTACAACCTACATGGTATTATACTGATAATTTTTTTGAAAATTTTTAGGTTGTACCACGTGACGTCGAATGGTGCAATTCTATTGGCCGACATTTGGGACGGAAAAATAATCCCCCGAATACCACACGAGCTTCAAAATTATCTGGCATTTCCCTCAAGGTTCCCTGCAAACAAATAAAGTCGTCAAGTTTTTCAGGAAAAATCAAACAAAAATCAAACTTGACTCCTTCATTTGTTTGCAACGAACCTATCGGGAAATATCCGATAATTTTGAAGCTCTTGTGGTATTATAAGTGACAATTTCCGTTCTATTTATTTAAAATAGTTTTCTACCTTCATAGTGAATTTTGTTACTTGTCAATTTCTGTGTATAAAAACCGATGTAATGTGTTTTGAAAGGCACTCTTTTGCCGCCCATGGAATAAACATCTTGAACTGAAGTAAGGTATTTCTTTATCATCATTATAATATTTCCTGCCGTTCTATATTACTGTGACTGTGAATTTTGTGTGACGTCAATACCGATGGCCATCATGCGCCGACATGTACTTATAATACACATTATAAAACACAAAATTACAATGCACACATTACTAAAATCATCAATAAAAATATAATAACTTACTATTTGTTAATCCCGAAAAAAAAAATTGAATTACACAAAATGATGGCAATCATTAACATATTATTATAATTGTATAGAGGTACTTAATCTAATCATGTAACCGAATTAAAATAGTACACTTTAAAACTAGGTTCTATTAAAACGATCCGTCGTACATTGCAATATGTTTGTGTTTGCGCGAGCGATGACGCGGCCCGCTGCTGCAATGTACGACGAACGCACAACGCGCCGCGCAACGTGCCGCGTCGCCGTAAACAAGCCCTTAGAGAATAGCTCTGCTGGGGTGCGGGAACATTTCAAAGAGCTACCGTAACCCTAGGGCAACTGAAGGACACATGTGGTCAGATCAGGTGGTAGTCAGCAAGACTCTGACACGCCCCTTCTCCCCCCATCCCAGAGACCTCAAAAAAGGTCGTTAGGTACAGCATAATACGTGTAAGTATACAAAGTTTAAAAAAGTAATTATATCGCTACAAAGATGATGAATATTTGTCGGCAATACCTATCTAAATATATATAAAATATATATAATATTTTTCTCAGTATCTATTTTACTAAATAGCTCGTATTTTTCAGTCTTTTTCATACCTGACTCAATTAACATTCGTAAGAGAACTAGGCCATTTGCGTGGGACGATTTAAAACATAGGATTTTTTAGAATTTCCAAATGTTATGTAGGTAGATAATCAGGAAAATTGGGGCATGGCTTTCCAACCGTGTTTTTAGGATAAAATTAACATGTAAATTGTTACGCTTACCTGAATATTGATGTTCGTTTTTCAGCGGTGAGATAGAAAGGTATAAATAGAAAATGGATTAATTTAATTTAGGGTACAGCTTTATACTAACATTATTTAATAAAGATGAAATTTTGTAGGTATATACCGTTAAATTTTGGTTGTTTTAATCCCGCGGAGGGTCGATTCGGTACATGAAACCCTATCGATTTGTAAAGATAAAAATGAAAAATAAAGTAATTCTTTTTTAAACTCGATTTAATTTACGCATGAACGAAATTGATTTATTTATTTATTTATTTATTTTATTTGGAATAACAAACAATTACATGATAAAAAATAACAATAATTAAAACTTAAAATTATACAATCATGTAATCAACGGCGTTATTCGCAACAATCGGAGGTATATAAATCATGCGCTTAATTGAAAATTGACAATTATGATATAAATTACTTATAATAAAATAAAATTTAACAAAATAAAATTTTAAAATTTAAAAAATAAAATAAAATAGCTTGCAATATCATAAATTATTAGGATACGAAAAAATCAATTCTGAAAGTTACATAAAACACAAATCGAAATTAAAACTTTAGATAAAATTTAATAACATTAAGATTAGCATAAAATTAAATTAAATTAAATTCATTATTAAATTACATTGTATTAAACAAATTATTATTATTATTAATTATATTAAATTGAAGAAGAATAACATGTCACACAAATAACTCACTTCTACAGAGTTGATAAGTTATCAAATTCTTTGATTGCCTTGAGAACGGAATTTCTAAATCTTCCGGGCGTAGTACAGAATAAGTCGATTTGGAGAAAATGCTTATTATAATTGTTGGTTAGACGGCGCAATGGTGCTCGCACACCAGCATTCGTCCGACAAGATTTTATTGCAAAAAATGACTGCTTACGTGCCGCACGCATTTGTACTCTTCTAGGAACCAAATAACAAATCCTGTTGCAAATATCGGAGCAGTCATAAGCATTATTGCAGAGGTCGTATAGAAACATAGTCTCTAGAAATATTCGCCGACTAACAAGACTTATCAAATTGTATCTTCGCAATAAGTCATCATACGACGCAGAGGATTGAAAGCATTTGTAACACATAGCTTTTAAAAATTTCTTTTGTACCCTTTCCAAACACGCAGAATATTTATTGTAGAGAGGGTTCCACACCGCGACTGCATACTCTAACTGAGATCTAATTAAGGCTTTGTATAGAAGTAAGTAGGTCTGGGGGCGAACGAAATTAGTGGCTGACCGCATAACGAAACCATACATTCGCCATGCCTTGTTAACAATAATGTTAATATGTGTATCCAGATGGAGCTTATCATCAATCACTACACCTAGATCACGCACCTCATAAACTCTGTTAAGTGCGGTATCATTTAGGGAGTAACAGTACCTGTAGACGTTTTTATTTTTGGTGATACTTATGCAGCAACATTTTGGAACGCTGAGTTTAAGTTTGTTACGTACACAGTATACAGATAATCTGTTTAAATCGCATTGTAAAGCAAGATTTCTTTAAGTAAACGTGAACTGAGCGAGGCCAATGAACTGTAGGTAGTTAGTATGCAACGACCGACAGCTACCTGCAAGGTCATTGACTCGTTTTCTTAAAGAAATTAATTTCGTACATGCTTATTATATATTAATCCGAGTTTTAGAGAAAAGAACTTTATTTTTTTAATTTTATCTTTACAAATCCATTGTGTTTCTTGTACTCAATCGACCCTCCACGGAATTAAAACGACCAAAATTTAACGGTGTATACACCACTATTTTTTAATTATGGCATATACTTAAAGAGCTTATTAGAAAAGGTCTTGTTATTATTTAAGTAAAGTCTCAATGCATAATATTCATAAACAGCAAAGTTATGAGTGTTTGTATAGATACCAAAATCTCACTCAATTTCTGGAAACATTGTTATTGTTTATGAATGAAAGAATGTCAATAAAAATGGAAAAACAATCGCTTAGTATTTTCTAGTAGTAATTGTTATGAATAATGATTCAATTATGAATTTACCAATAATGACAAATTTTCGTGGACAATTTTGGAATTTCGTTTTTTGTACTTTTGACTACGTAAATATGATCAATAACGGGTACTGATTGAGCCCCATTTTTTTGTGCACTAATTAAAAAATAGGGGTGTATATGTGTGTGTGTTTATGGTTGTTATATACTCCTTCACGTTCAAAGGCCTAAAGGATTCCGATGGGCAGATGAATAGACTATGGCTTTGAACACGTAAAAGTAGGTTTCTCTATACCAAAACTCTACTTTTCTTTTATATAAATAGATAGATAAACTCCAGTCTTTGTGAAATGTTAAAATAAGTTTTATGCAGTTTTTCCTCTTTTAATCCCGCAATAACAATGATGGAGTGCCGACACACAACGCAAATGAGTTGTTTGAAGTATAAACACTATGATGACCGATGTTCTCATCCCTGCAGTTTACCTTCAGGATGGATTGCAAACAAGAGCATACTCTACTTGATTACTGGCGCGCCCGCGTAGGGTTTCCGAGCCACTAATTACATTAAACTAATCTAATATAGACAAGGGAAGTGTGAAAGAGACATATGCCCTGTACAAAGTAATTGGTCATATATTCCTAAAAACTGAAAATGGGAAACTGCAAGATATTTCTATCATCTGTTTCTTTTCAGGGTAAGTAACAGAAATATTCAGAAAAGTTTTCAAATAATTTTGAATTTGGCAGCAAAAATAACCTACATTCATATTTTGCAGTGATAATCGGATGAAAGTTGTGTCGTTGCAATTTTTTTTTGTGTAAATGCAGTTGGTAATAGGGATAAAAAAAAAAAACTAATAAATGATAGATGGATTGTATGAAAGATATAACTAGAAAGATGTCTATATGTTTTCCAAATACTAAACAAATACAGTGACAAAGCTCCCTATTTAAGATTAAAATAAAAACCTTAAACAAATTATGACAAATCTTGTGAGACTGTCACACTAATTAGTGATTGTAATTATCGTTTGAATACCGTAATGAGAGACACAATATAAGGACAGTAGGCGTGCGAACGCCGGCGTCCATTTGGGGCTTGAGTAATTAATGATAGAATGATATTCTTATCGACTACCATTACATAGTGCTCACGCATCTGAGTGATACACAGTTACAAAAAACAAATATATGCTATCACGGATACCTCAGAATAGCTAATCTTAGTAAGGTCGAGTAATAATAAATAATACGTATATGGATAGCATAATCTAACAGATGCAAACATAGGAAGTAGATTATCTATGTTACGATATGTAAAATATTTCCTGACTCAGCGGGTGTAGTTCTCATTGAGTATATATTATGGGTTATTTATAGAACGCCAGCCTTTGCCAACAGCTTCCTTCACGTGAAAATCGAAAATATATCCCACGGAAACATATCTACTACCGGTATACCTATAACAGTTTGCTTTGTCCAGTTAAGCCAGGCCTTGGTCTATCTTATTTTTTTTGAACATGGGAAATTAGCAAATAACTCCTGCTCAAGGTGGAGTGAGAGAGTCAGACTTTTAATTAAGCAATCTCTTCTGTTTAAAATTGGATTAGAATCCGTTCCAAAGTTATATCCAGACATATTCCTTTTTCTTTAAATACAATAAATATGACAGAATATCAAAATGCAGAAGTAGGAAGAAATTATTTTAATAGATTTTTAAATGATTTTAATCCCATTAACTGCATACAGCAAATAAACATTGTGGTAAGTGAGTAATAAACTATACAGTGGGATGTTTTTGAGTTCGCACCAGTTATTTATTTAGATAATTCTTTAGACCGCACTGTTTTTTTAGTAGAAGTTTCATTTCAAAATTATAACTTATCATCGTCATTCTCCTTTAGTCGTATATTTTTAGAGGCGCTATGTACATATGTATTCATCTTTCAAGTTGCAAAACTATTATTAAAAATATTCATCTTAGTATTATGACACCTAAGGAGGTCGCATACTGCTATGGCTTTTTAATAACTTGCACACTGGCAAGATAATGACACTTTTTAAGGTTTATGCTTTATGTAGAGTACACGTTCAAATTTGTTAGAAAAAAAAGAAGTCGAAATTCGGAATGTCGCCGAAGATGGGACTACCAAGCCGATAAGCGCTGAATAAGATTTTATAAATAGTGCTCATGAAAATATAACAAGTAATTTAACCACAGATGTCTTTTCTTTACGTCTCTGCCCTCTACAGTGTTAACCTCGAGGTTAAAAGAGGAAATGTGTTAAAGTATATTATGAGTTCGAACTCATAATATACTTTAACACATTTCCGATAGCGAACGATGTTTGCTCCGATAAAGTTCCCGTTTTCTTGTTCAATAACATTTCTAGTTTGACTTAATTTCATTTCGTTGAATAGTTCGCCAATTTGCATGGAAATTCAATTTTAAAGTTCTTGCTCGATGCTTTAAATCCGTAGTATAGAAAAGGTTTAAACATTAGAAACGTCGTAAGCGGTTCTAATTCTGAAATATATCAAATTAAAAGCACTATGGAATGTGTTTCATAGTGCTCTCAATTCGATAAACTGTGCATTGTGCTAAGTGTTATAAGAGACTTAAATATATATAGGGTGACTGGTAATTTGTGACTGGTAATTTGTGACTGACACTTAAACTCGTGATTGTAGTCATGATAACAAACAACTTTTACTATGGGACCCGACCTGAAATCGATAAAAAAATCAGAAAGTTCAGTACATTTTGACCAGTTAGGCGAACATAAATGTACTGACCAGCAGATTTTTTTTTCGCGATTTCTGGTCACATGTTTCAGTACGTGTTACCCAAGGAAGCCATCTTTATAGCCCTAATGAAGTATCAGAAATAATAAAAACCGATCCAGTTGGACTCGCACACTGAAGGGTTTCGTAGAAACTTACTAATCCCGAATCGTCTCGAAGATATTTCCGAATCGTGATGTTTCCAAAAAATGTTAAGTTTTCAGACTTTTTCCTACACTTATGCTATCAGACTTTGCTTCTTGTTAATATTTTGCATTCTAGGTGAACGGGAAGCTCAAACCGTTGTACGATTTGCATGAAATTTAGCTCACAGGTAAACTCAGAGTTTTTACTACACTTACCTAAAGTATTTTCCCCTGGGATAATTTTCATGCTGGCGAAGCTGCTGGCAGAAGCTGCCTTCTTTAAAAAATTGTTTTTCTATCAAAAAGGTTAAGTTTTCAAAGAAAATTTTCGAATTTTACTTACAATTTACTATTTTAATAAGTTATTTACTTATAACTCCCGTTTAGATCGGTCGATCCAGTCCGGCTTCATCATACAGGACTCCGTGTTTTCTGCGCGTGTGCATTCCTAAAACAAACCCTTCAAAGGAAAATTTTCCACTAGACAGTAGTAAACACAATAACAACGCCCGCGCGCGTAGCAAACCGTAGAGGCCCAGCCTGCTAGCTGCAGGCAGGCAGGGCCGAAGCCTGCTGGGGTCATGGGTCAGCTTCCAAAGGAAACCCGGCCCCGGTACGATAGGCAACGAAGGAACGGGGTAGGGTTTTTAGTCAGTAAGAGTCTGACACTACTTCCCGCTCCGCCCAAGGGCGGGATTTGTCATTGGATGATTTTACCTACCATAAAAAAAACCGACAATAGTGAAAAACATTAAAAACGCAAAGGACATCACCCACGGTCCATACATTTTTGGTCCAAATTTAAAAGTGCCGGCCAAAGAAAAAAAATACAATATTCTGTTAGAACTTGTTCTTACGAACATTTTTTATTATGGCAAGAATGCTGTGGGAGCATTAGCCTCGGTATTATTTAAGTTCAAAAATGATTGGTTTTCAAATAAAATTGCTCTAAAAAAGGAAATATCCTATACATAACAATACTTTAAAAAAAATGCAACAAAAAAAAAAAAAACAGCCAGTCTGTAGCTGTCTTTATTGCGTTATTTAAAAAAAAAAATTGTGTTAGTTGAGATTTTAGATGAATAAAAATACATATGTAATGCTCAATGCTTTAATTGTTTAGGAAAGTGATAACAAGTACCCATATAGTTATCTTTTAGAACCACAGTAATATTTTCTAAACCTAAAATCATAATAAAAAAAAGCATATGACGGCGAATTTCAAAAATCACTCATTTTAGACGAAGGTGGGGTTGCAGTGTCTAATAGTAGTGTTAAGAAAACGTTGGAAAGCGTTTCATGAAATGCTGGATGATGGAGATTTTATGATCTCCCCTAAAAATCCCCTTTTGTGGTCAAAAAGAACTCTCATTTTAGACATGGTAGGCTCCGCGGATTTTTAGGAATCGCTTTTGAAGTATTTGCCTTTTAAGGAGATGGCGGGGCTTTGCATGTGCAAAGACGGAGTAAGCGTATTAAAAATGCGACCATACCTACGAGTTGGCAGAATTTAGTGGAGCCTTCTTTGTGCGAAAGCGGCACGCATACGTACAAGTTTGCTTTATGTACTCAACTAAGGTCAAATGCTGATCTAGGATCACACCGAGCGTGCTTCTCCCAAGGGATCGGATTGGTATAGGTATGTGGTGATCAGAGGGAGACCCTTGAAGAACTCCTTAGTCCTCCGCGCTGTCCAAGGGATCCGCAGCAGTCGCCGCCAGCACCACATCACGAGTGCATCGATTTTGCGTCGGTCTTTGAGGCGAACCGTCCACGTTTCTGCGCCATAAAGAAATATTGGGAAGACCAAGCTTCTCATGAGGCGGAATTTCGTGGCTTTAGTGATATTACGGTTGCACCAGATCCTTTTCAGCCTGTCAACAGCAGATCGTGTGATAGCACATCTCCTTCGAATCTCATCTTCACATCCTCCAGTGTTCGTGACGGTGGAACCAAGATATTCATACGATTGAACAACTTCACAGTTGGCAATCACAGTGATATCAGGATGATTCAGTACAGCTCGATCCACTATCATCATCTTGGTTTTGTCTCTGTTGAGCGTAAGACCGAAGGAGAGGCTTGTTGTCTCTAAAAGTGTCAGCAGGTGTTCCATATCTTCCTTCGATTGTGCTAGAAGGGTAGTGTCATCGGCATATCTCAAGTTAGACACCTTTCTACCTCCCACTGAGATCCCTGTGTCCCACTGTTCCAACACGATTCTCATTATATACTCTGTATAAATGTTGAACAGGAGTGGAGACAATATACAACCCTGTCGAACGCCAGCGTGGGAGTAAAAGCTTTTTGAGTCAACGTCGTCTATACGAACAGTCGCAGTTTCGTCCTCATAAAGTCGGCGTATGAGACTAACTAGGTGGAACGGTACTCCCATTTGAATTAGCACGTCCCATAGAATATGCCATTTCACGGTATCGAAGGCCTTGCGGAAGTCGACGAAGCAGATATAGAGTGGGATGTTAAACTCTCTAGACTTTTCGATTATTTCTCGAAGAATTAGTATCTGCTCTCTTGTTCCTCTACCCTTGACAAATCCCGCTTGCTCAATAGCTATAGTGGAAGGTACGATTCAATAAATAGTTCTGCAAGATGAGTACTAGACAATCTGGCACACCGAGTTGATATAGCTTAAATGATAAACCATTATGTTACACTTTGTCAAAAGCTTTCGTTGAGTCAAAAAACTAGACTTCTGATGGAAACCAGCGCATTGGTGTTCAAAGAATCGCTGGACTTGTTCGATTCGTAAACCAAACTACCGTTGGGAATAACACTCTTAACTTCAGCATAATCTCTGCGCTGCTTGTAAATAAGCCTCTCGTAGATTTTATCGAGGACATTGAATGGACTGATGAAAAGGTAGCTGGAGGGGCAAACTTGACTTGGATTTGCATAGTTTAGGAATACCGATATTAGTGACCTTTTTCCACGCTTGGGGGAACATGTTATTCCTTAATGCACCATTGAAGACGACGCTCATTAGTATTATGAGTTGGGATGGGAAGAGTTTAAACACCTTGTTGATGACACCGTCAGAGCCGAGGTCTTTCCGGGGCTGAAGCTTTTTGATGATATTCCTCACCTCCTCTGAGATAAAGAGGGACAAAGGATCATTAGGATCTTCGATGAGTGCTAGTGTAGCTCTACGTTCAACTTTAGCGTCTCTCATATCAAGGTGAGTTTTGTCTATTGGTTGAGGGCTAGAGAAACAATGGAACTGTAGGCTGTTATTGTAACTGTAGAAAATACAGCATTTCGCTTTGTCACAGTTATCGACAGCGATACTCTTATCGGGGCGAATAAGAACAGACATAGAAGCCTCTACTTCCTCTGAAGGTGCTAGAAGGCGAGGTGAGCGGGCTCTAGCTCACATTTTATCCCAGCGCGCGGCACGCTGCTCTGTTGCTTGAGTTTTGTTTACTTCGCCGGGAGCTGCATTCTTTTCGGTTTTCAGACCACATACATCGCCCAGGAGTTTCAAGCGATGGTCATCAGTCACTGTGATCGCCCCTGAAAAATCATTCAGGACGGATCGTTCGTGGTCCATATGTGAATCGAACGCTGCTGTCGTGTCAGCGACTGAGACTCAAGAAATCGGGGATAGAATCTAACTGATTCGATATGGTAGATTTTGGTCTTCCCATCCATGATCAATTGGGACGGGAGTGATACAATATCATACGCGTTGCTTCAGGTACCTACTAAAGTAACAGATAAGATATTCGAGGTGGGGCGAGCGTTCAATGGCTAGGGGAGGGGAAGTCACCACATTGTGTGATGGTAAACGGCAGCTACCTGGAACTTTCTATGCAAGCTCTAACTCTTTGTTTTTACAATTCATGTTACCAAAAATGTACGGAAAATGATTTTTTAAAACTTAAATAAAACCCAGGGCAACGGTCCTACAGTTTTGGTGCAGTAATAAAAAATGCTCAAGGGGTCAAGCTCTAACAGATTGCTTTATTTTTTTTTCTTGGCCGGCACTTTTGAATTTGGACCAAAATAAATGATCTCCTTTTCAACTCTATTATGGATCACTCTACATGTTCACTAATAAGGATTGCACCTGGATAACCTTCAATATCGTCCTATAATTTTTATAAATGACCAGTTTCAGCCTTATTATAAACAACCGAAATTATATCACCATCGATATTTGTTTCCATGACAATATTGATACAAATAACTCACAATGTACTTGACCTCTGCCACAAAGATAAAGACCACACGCATAAAACACTGGCAGTTATTATAAGTGCCTTATTAATGAGTCTTATAAACCAACCTACAGTAACCGGTTTAAACCAGATTGGAAAACTGAGGCAGATTGTACTGTGTATGCATCGACTGCTAAATGTAAACGTACCATGGAAAATATAAAAGAAATATTTTTACTTTTCTGATGCTATATCGATTGTAATGGTTAACTGTTTTTATATCCGTTGTATTAGGGAAGCAATTGTGGTATAAGGAACATTAGCATTCGCACCTCTGTCACAAACTTTCAAAAATACCTCAAACTATGCATTTTGACAATAGATTGGTTTTCTTAAAAATTGTCATGAATTTTTTTCAGTATGACTGTTAGTTGGTTTCATTAACTTTTCTCTTCTGTTACGGTTTATTAATTCCTATTTCAATTGATACGATTGTGTCCTATTTCAAATCCTATACATTTACATATGTTTAATTTATTATTTTTACTTTCCGGATTCTTTATGCGTTATGTAGTCTATTGGACTGAAAACACGTAATTGCCCACCAATACTGTTTACAACTCATAATTGCCAACCAATACCTCTCTATTCTTATCTTCGTTTCGGTTCGGTGTTAGTAAAAAAAGGTTTGGGAATGTGGCTATAGCGTATGGAGATTCGAGTTGCGGGATTATTCGGAATAGGTACCGTGGCCCTGAAACGTAAAGGCCAACTGAACGAACAAAGGTTGGTTTTAGTTAGTAAAATTCTGAGCTTCAATCTATGATTCATGAAATAACTCCTCTAACTAAATTAACCTAAGGAGGAGTTATTTTATGATTACCTTTTTAAGGATATGGACATTTTCTAAAACTCGTTTTGTTTAATAATACCAACTCATAATTTTTATGATTTAAGTCATGTGCCTGTATTTCTTTGTGCTAATCTTTTGTGTTAATGTTTTGTCCATAAAACAAATGAGTCAAGTATTCTCTATTTACAAAATGTATTCATAACACGGCATTTTTTATGATGGAAAACTATTGTACGGACGGTAGAATAGTTTAATTTTTCTCTAGTTTTATCTGCTTTGCTTGTATTTGTTTTATAAATATCACGGTCATCAGTCCCACATAAAGTATCGAACGATTCTTGTCTGGATAAAACTAGAGATATAACTTGTGTACAATAAGTAGAGGTATGATATTGTAAAAGTGTTGTTAATAACAAAATAAATTCGACCATTTTCTATAAAACAACAGATTTACCAAAATGAACTCGTACGTAAAATAACGTCAACTAATAGAATTAAAAACCATGTTTTATTTTTTTACTTGTGCCAAATTGTATTTTCGTTGGTAATTTTAAAATAAATAGGATGAATGAAAAGTTAAGACAGACAATTTGTAGAACACTCGGCAGTATTATCCAATAGTGTATTGAGAATCTTTATAATGAAAGTGGGCTAACTCAAAAAATTAAATTTATGGGTAGTAATGATGAGGTCTTTAAAATGTATAGTGTTAAAAAGAGTTTTAAATGTATTTTATCCGTATATTTTTCTTCTATTCATGATTCGGGCTCTTTTCAATACAACGTTATAGACAAGGTCTTTTAAGGACAGTTTATAGTAAAAATGGTGTCTTATAAATATAATAATACAGGTTCAAAGTTAATATGCTATATCTTAACATTGTTGTTAATGTCAAGATAACTTCGACCATTACATTTCTACAAAATAACAGATTTGCCAAAAAGAACTCGCACGTAGGTATAACGTTGACTGTTATAATGAGAAAAAAGTCTTTGAAATTTATAATATAATATAAAGCAAAGATGTAGAGCATTTTAAGGTCAGTAACAAAATCAAAATTTACAGAAATTTTGAGTTAGGTAACTTTCATTCTAAAGTTGCGACTAGTGAAGCAGGGAAATTGTGTTGCAATGTGCTGGCTGTAAATCAATTGTCGAACAAATTACGTTGAAATGTTTAGTCTCCACGTCTTGGTGGCGAATGACTTTAGCGCCTAATATTTGTACCTCTACTATTTGAAGAGTTTTATTTAAAGTTTTTCACATCCAACGTCTCGGGCTGATCCATTGATTCGATGTATTAGTGATTAATTGAGATATTTTGGCTGATAATATGGAGGTACTGTTTGTTTCGATAACAGTTTAGAAAATAAAGATTTCAATATCAATACTGGGGATACGAAAAACATTGCAAAATTTTGAAACATTAGCAGATCATAATGGAAGGAAACAACGTACTGTTGAGTTGATTGAAGATACACAAAACTATCACGGTCGCTGATTCACAAACAATTCAATTTATTGTTATTGACGTAATGTCTTTAAATCTAGTTCACGCTGTGACGCAAAATATCTTCAGACAAACAGTACAATTAGTGTTTAGGTACCTTACAGTGTTTCAAACTCGTGCTATTTATGGCGACCACTAAATCTATAATTGGAACATTCACATTAGGCAAAGCGATTTTACTAGACTTTATTATAGGTTAAATAATTTAAAAAGCTTAAATAATTTGTCATTTAAAAATGACAAATTATTTTCATTTGTCAGTTAAAAATGACAAATTATTTTGGGGTATAAACATATTATATTATTTTTGTTAGTAGACTTAACAGATTTCTCTTTGTAATTTAACTTATAAATAAAGTGGTCAAGGAGAGGATTTCCTTGAATGTAATTGTTCAATTCCAGTGGTTCCTTCAGCCTTGGAAGCGTTTCTTTATGTCAAAGACAAACATTTTATTCGACCTTTCTGAGTTATAATTAAGGGTCTTAGGCCAGAACAAATTTCAGCTAATGGTATTTTTTTTTTGTTTTTTATAGCTGTTATTTAGGTGACATTTAATTCGACAAGAATGTCGAGTACCTAAATTACAAATAAAGTCACTTACAAGTGACCTACAAAACAATGGCGAACATTTGGGTGACTCCGTCCTTAGTAGGATCAAGTAGGATTAAGGGATTCTCTAAATAACTTTAACTATTTAAAGAATTTCTCATTTTATTGGCCGAATAAATTTGAATGGCTCACGTCAGACTTGGCTAAGTCATTTGGCTGGACTTAGTCTTTCGTTTGATTCATATGGATCACGAGGTGATCGAATGATCCAGAGTGTAATTACATATATTTCAATTTCATCTTTCATGTGACGTATATATTGCACATCATACACTTTATTATTACGTGTAGTTCCTTATATAACAGTACATTTATAATTCCTAATAAGATGAGTGTACTGCCAAAATTGTATACGCACTTCAGATACCTACTATAACTCGCCGTCTGTTCTACATAATTTATCTTCATCATCTATCTTAAGAAATTTCTAGTAATTTAAGAAGAAAAAGAAAAAAATATTTTTTAACTTATCTAAACTTTTGCTTTTTTTAATTTTTCTTCTAGATAAGGCTGTGATTACTCATCCACAAACAGCACGGTCATACTATCCAGAAACATTGTTTACTCTTGACTCTACTGAAGTTGAGATAATAACTCTGTTCCAATTCTATGTTACGTTTGTCGTATCTGTCGTCTGTCATTCGCATTTTATCCGGAATCAGCTTCTATTACCTTGAGAAAAAAAATCAGGGCTCATAAAGGTCTAAATGAAATAATTCCGACATACATCCGGGACATCAGATGTATTATAGTTTATTTATCGTTTGAAATATATATTTATATATATTTGATCTGATAACTATTACAGAACTATATGGAGTATTCTTTCAAGTAAAGTATATAACTCCCAGTAGTATATCTACCCATCGTGTTTTGGGGCTCATTTGAATCATTCTATTTTTCATTCACATAGATTCCGACAGAATCGAGATCTATAGTAGTTTTTTTGACATAAAGAACAAGGTCTAAATTTTCAAAACGACGCGACGACACATCTCAATTATTCAGTCTGGGTTTGCGTCTGGATTGACCATTCTTCAACGCATTCTCACACAGGCAGTATGCAATTATCAGTTACATTAAGTTCGATTGTGATTGTCCGATGCGTGCGAAGCGGTGTGCGGTGAATCCAGTGAGCAATACTAGCTGGTACGATAACACGAACCGGTTCTAACCAGCTCGTCGGATGCCACCGTCACTGATTCCGTTCAATTCGCTAACTCTATCACAAAGTTAAGTCACCACACTTCGATAGTTTGCGGGACAATCTAATCAGTATTTTTTGTTATACTACGCGCGGCGAAGTCGTGTTGGAATATTATTCTTTTATTGAGATTTTTTGTAGTAGAATTTATTGATCCAGGTATGCAAAGAACGCAAATGGGTGTGTTTTATTCAGTAAAATTTTAAGGCACTTCTGGAATATTAAATTCATGACTTCCCACTCCAAGACAATGTTTCTTTTTGTATGGGAAATTAAACATTAATTTGGCGTCATTTATAAGTTATCAATGATTTTAAGTCAGCCAGTTGGAGTAATAGGATGCTGAAAGGTTTGAATGATGTTGTGGCAGACAGAATTATGAGGTCGTCTTGTAAATTTAGAGTTTTCAATAGGTTGAATTATAATATGAATTGTCTGATCTTTAACAAAGGGTTCTTAAAAAAAGGTTTATTTTTCAATCATTTGAATGGCACCAAATTTCATTACTTGGGAGTATTTTTCACCGTCCCGACTGATGCCACATCAGTCCGTTATGAATATTCATTTGAAGGAAATTTTACTTCAATAAAATAAGATTATTATGGTGTGTGTTTACTGTGTAAGATTATTGTGTGTTGTGTGTGAAAAAAAAGTCCTGACAAAGATACAACTATATGGAAATACTATAAGGAAACCACCGCACTTTTGTTCACTGACATAGGATATGTTTACGTTGAACGAACTAGACCAGACGAGTCAATAAAAAGTGCATTAAATCAAGGCAAGTAAGACATGGCCATCAGAACCATTGCTATTGTTTGCAGCATGTACCTACAGCCGAGTGCTTGCAATTGCATTTGACTGCGATGCCGGCTATTCAAAGCACCGGTAATCAAATTCGCACGCTTACTCATAACTCAAAGATGAGGTGTTTCAAGATTGAATCATAATCCATTTGTTTTATGATTCAATTTTCGAATACCTAATTTTTGAGTTATTTCTCTTTGTGTTTGAGCATGCGAAATGTTCCACGCGGTAATACAAAGGAACAATTTGGCTTTAGCTTATCTTATCTGAACACTTTAGGTAAGTATTCTTTTTTGGAAAAATATTATTCTGAATGTCAACCCACTTGAAAAAATATGAGTAATTTAGATTGATACTTTGTTTTATCAGAAGTACGTAGCGCAGGATATTTTTTTTATTTTTATTATAATTGATAGGCACTATCTCACCTGCTGGTAAGCGATGATATGGCTGACGATGGAGCAAGCTTGCTTAGAAGTAACCTATTCGCTCTTGACTTAAACACCCCTAGGTTGTAGCTATCAGGAAACACAGACTCCGGCAGGGAATTCCACTCCTTAGCTAACTTTGGTAACTGAAAATCCTAACTTTTGCAATTCTTTGAACAGTCTAAATTAAAAAATAAAAGATGGAAGAATATAATGTCTGAAAAGAAAAGTTAACGTTTCAGACTGTTTCAGATCATGCGAAAAACTAAGCAAGAAGATGGCAATCATGTTGCAAAATAATGGAACAAAGGCCTAAGACATCTTCAGAAATATCCATCTTTGTAGTTTGCTTGGTGATGTTTTCCTTCACATGGCTCTAAAAAATTTTCATTTGAGAGTCTGTGGAAGTATTTATATAACTAGATAGCTTCTGTCAGCAGCTTTGCCCGCGTAAAAATAGGTTTCCTCATACAAACTTTGGACACTCATTTCATCCCACTAGGGCGTGAATTTTAGAAAATCCTTATCCTCGTCCCTAGTGCTCACCTATATGAAGTAGGTAAAAAGAAAATTTGTGCAAAATTTTGCGCTCCTAGTCTAAATAGTTTCGGTTGTGCGTTAATATGTGAGCGAGTCAGTTTCTCCTTTTGAATTTTATGTAGATGAAATTATCGTGGAACTCTCTCTAACTCAAGAAAACAAACACTTACGCAGGTTATTTGTTATGGTTCTGAACAGAAACATTTGAACTACAAACATAAAACAGCCCACAGATGTACTTCAGTTTAAGGGAAAACAGAAATAAATGTAATAGAAACGATATTTGTGTTTATTTATAGAGAGTTAATAGAGCACCATTGGACGTCTATTAACGAATTTAGCCCATTTTTCTCAATAGACTTCTGTTACACGTATAAAATACAGCCTATGTGGGTTTATCAAACACTTATTCGATCTGGTTTGACGTCATCATTTCAGTATAAAGACCACTGTTGTCAACTGTCCCGCACCAGGTCATCAGTCTACCTTGTGGGAGGCCTTGCAATGTTGCGTCTTCCGATAAACGATCACCACTCCAGAATCTTTCGGCCATATGTTTTGCGAGCTATGTGCCCTGCCCATTGCCACTTAAGTTTGACGATCCTTCGGGTTACGTCGGTAACCTTGGTTCTCTTGCGGATATCTTAAATTCACTGTTTGACGTCATATAAACAAATATTACACTTATATTATTAAAGACAGCTAATATTTTATTCCGCAAAATGCAAAATTTCTGGAAACCGTTTAGAAAAGAATATCTTTAACGACACCACAGTGCAAGAAAACCATTTTGAATCATTCCCATGACCAATTTAATCTTAAACGTTTGTAATTTCTGGGACATTACGGTTCCTTATAAAACCGAATATTTCTGGAATAGCAGATGAATACAACGATACCGTAATATGACCCCATAAGAATACTTCTACTGAACAAACTCTCAAGCGTTCGGTCAAAAACGGTCATGGGGAATTTATGGCAATTAGTAATTACTGCTGATTTAAAAACTGGAAAATCCGGTAAGGGTAAGATATGTTTCACCCATGAAAAAGCGGTTCGTTGATTGAAATCAATTATTTTCAGAGAACAGCACATAGTTTTAAAACCCACTTCAAATCCAGATAATTCAAGCTCCTAGAACAACACGTCTATAAAAATATGACGCACTCGAAAACATAGATATAAATCTTACTTAGTTTCAATCTGGAAGCGTTACTTGTGTGTCTATTAACGTGACATCGACCACGAAGAGAAGTGACATCGTAACCACGCCCCTGACCGCAGCCTTGAGAGCAGAGGTGGATCAGATAGCTATAACTGAATCCGATGTAGTATTTTTAGATCCTTGTGTTATTTGTATCGAGTGCTCACGTGTAGAGACACCCTTTGTTTATTTGTTGTTGGAGTTCTCAGATTTCTGCATAACGTGGAATGTTCTGTTATATTTTACATGTTTCGTATACATATTTACGTACATTTGTAAGAATTGTACGAATATATCTAGGTTTAATACGTATCTTAAATATTTCTGCCACTTATTATACTTACTAACCCCTGATTTCTGTTTTAAGCATTCGAAGTTAAGTATTTCTCAAACTCTAGTCTAAAAACCTGCCATTTGACATTAAAGTAAATTTTGACACGTTCTTAATTAAAAATTATCAATTCAGAAATCCGCCTGAAGTGATGCCAGGTCAATGTCAAAGTTTCTTTAACAAAAGTATGCAAAGATTATCTTTCGACCGAAGTCGGTCTGATTCATGGCTGGTTGCGCCAATTTGCTATGATCCGCGACTTTGTTTTTTGTAATTTATTTTTTTGGCCTAGCAATCCTATACCATCCGTTTCCCTTCCACCCGCACGACCTCTAGAAATGATTTGACATTGACGTGTGTGCATCGATTGTGAATGTGACCGCACCGCTAACACGCCCGCTCGAAATTACAAGAAAATTGACTGCTTCGTGATCCAACCATTCAAACCTCAACAATAGTGCAGTGTAGTGCAAACAGGACCTGGCAGTGGTTAAATGTGCGAAGTCGAGGATCGCCGGCGCGGTGCCACGTGGAACCTTCGAAGTCAAAAGGTCAGTGTTCCTCCCTATCCCATGCCAGGCACAGTATCTGCATATTGTTAACAAACCTTAGATCGCTTTTTAAACCTACAGTCCACAGCAAATTCGCGCAACCATTACTTTTGGTCCTTACGAGCAGGATCGTGAATCATTTTCTTGTAATTTCGCAATATAGTATTTGTTCCATAGGGAATAAACGCAACGCGCCTGTTTACCTAGATATAATAGTAGAAAACCCGCATCTAGGCATTTAGGCAACTATACGTTATTTCGCTCGTATAGTTAAAGAGTCATTGATAATTACGGTACCTACGCCGTCAACCGCACCGCATAATTATAGTTAGCTACGTAAATATCAGCGTAGATATAAATCGATCGCATTCTTTTTCTTGCAAAATTCATTCGGAAGTCCTACAAATTGCATGTAGGTAGACGCATTTCAAAAATACCCGTTCATTGTTGAGTGAATATTTGTAGGAAACAGATAAACCATAGATTATATACGCATATGAACGTTCGTTCGCCGTTCACTTTGTTGTTTACAATATTACCATATTGTTATCTGATAATTATCGCTTACTTAATAATTCGTTAAGTGTTTGTTTGAGTGTATAGTGTGAATATATCAAAACAAGATGTCTCTTAAGGGAACCAAGGTTAGTACCGATTTAAAGGTTCAGTTAAAGCTTTTATACGCTAAAAGGGACTCACAGTTTTCACGTGTTCAATCAATTTGTGATAAATCTTTGCAAATCTCGGATCTGGCGATTAGAGATGCTTTCTTGTGTTCGTTGGAAACTTTAGATAGTTTGCGCGCGGATTTTGAATCTACAATTAATAATATAAACATTTTAGAGTTGGAGTTAAATCCTGATTACTGTGTGAGTTATCAGGCATTGTCGTCCTTTGATGACTTGTATTGTCGTATCAAACGTATTGCTAGGAGTTTAGAGACTCCCCCCCCCGCGGGTGGTTTATCCAACCCTCCTCGCGAACGCCCACGATTGCCGCCAATTCAAATACCTGAATTTAATGGTGACATTCGAAATTGGAATTTATTTATAGATAGTTTCGAAAATATAATACATAGGAACACATCGCTGACAGATCACGAGAGATTGCATTATCTCGTAGAAAAATTGACCGGTAAGGCAAAGGCTGTCTGTGCTGGAATTACGTTTAGCGCTGAAAATTACACTTTAGTTTTGGACACTTTAAAAACAAAATACGAAGATAAGCGATTAGTAGCCACCGCATATTTAGATCAATTATTCGATTTGAAAAGTTTTTCCGTTTGTAACGATCATAATTTAGAGAAGTTTTTAAATATTTTCGCATCATCTGTTCGTGCAGTAAAGAACCTAAAGGTCAATGACCTCTGTGACTTTTTGTTTTGTATATCGGTTTAAAGAAATTAGATCCTGAAACTGTTCGTCTGTTTGAAACGACTCAGCGCGGTAAAGAAATACCTAAGTTCGAAGATTTAGAATCTTTTATTCGCGACCATATTAAGGTATTGCAGCGCACGTCGGCACGTCATGAAGTCACGAATAGGACAGGTTCCGATCGCCGTATAGACGCGTCATCGAAGTCAGTCAAGACTGCACATACGCTAGTTAATACCGCCTCAACACCTGACTGTTCTCTGTGTAAGGGTAGCCATACACAGCTGTACAAGTGTTCGGAATTTCAGAGATTATCGCCTAGTGATCGTTACAAGTTTGTCCGCACTAATAATTTGTGTTTTAATTGTCTAAGTGACAAACATCTGGTTACGTCATGTAACAGTGGTGTTAGCTGTCGTAAATGTCTAGCTAGACATCATACCTTCTTACATTTTGAGAGTAGTAAGCTGCCATCGCAGCAGCAGCCTGCGCAGACGCGCGACGCTTGTGACGCGCGGCCTGCTGCAAGTGCAAACGACGTAACATTGTGTTCGCTTTCCGCCGCTGGTACTCAAATCACTACCGTTTTACTTGCGACCGCGCAAGTTGTCATTGTAGATGCCTTTGGCAAACCGCACACCGTTCGAGCGCTACTAGATGGCGCTTCCCAGAGTAATTTTATTACTCGGGATTGTTGTCAACGCCTTGGTTTTAGTTTTAATAATTGGTCATCCCGCTCAGAAGTGAAAGGTTTTGGAGGTTTAAAGGCAACCATTCACGGTTCCATTAAAATAATATTTAGTTCACGTTTTAATCGTAATATTTCGTTTGAAATGGATTCGCTAGTCGCAGATAAGATTACGGAACGGTTGCCCACGGTACCGGTTGACACGTCCATGCTGACGGAGTTTAAGAACTTGCAGTTAGCCGACGGAAATTACGCTTTCCCTGGAGATATCGATCTATTGATCGGTGCTTCGATTCTCCCGCATCTCCAGTTATCACGTAAAATTCAAGGTCTTCCGATGTACCCCGCTCCGCACGCACTGGAAACAGTTCTCGGGTTTGTTATAGTTGGTTCCGCACCCGCTTATTTAAATAGTTACTCGACTGTGTCGCACTGTTGCACCGTCGAGCCGCCGCTTGAGTCTACCATCCGCAAGTTCTGGGAGATTGAAGAGGTCAATGTCCCGCCTATTCTCAGCCCTGAGGATCAGGTCACTGAGGAGATTTATACCCGCACGACTACTCGTGATAAAGATGGTCGTTATGTTGTCGCGCTCCCTTTCAAGGGTGATATTTTTTCGCTCGGTGGCTCCCGTGCCTCCGCAGAAAAACGCTTTCTATGCTTGGAACGTAAGATGCAGGCGTCTCCTAAGTTGAAGCAAGCCTATGATGATGTGCTGATCGAATATTTAGATAAAGGTTATATCTCATCAGCGCCTGCCGAGACTGAGGAGACACGTGATTACCCGTTTTACATCATCCCGCACCATGGAGTTGTTAGAGAAGACAAACTTACAACTAAACTGCGTGTGGTTATGGATGGTAGCGCTAAGACTAGTACTGGCATATCGCTTAACGATATCTTGTATTGTGGTCAGAACCTCCAGGGTAACTTATTTGAAATAATAGTAAATTTTCGCTTGTTTGCTATTGCGCTCTCTGCCGATATTCGGCAAATGTTTCTTAGTATTGGAATCAGAGAATGTGACCGTAGATTCCAACGCTTCTTGTATAGATTTTCTCCGCAGGAACCTTTGAAGGTTTACGAATTCAATCGTGTTTGTTTTGGGCTTAAGTCTAGTCCCTTTCACGCTCTTCGCACTATCAAGCAGTTGGCCGCTGACGAGGGTGATACATACCCGAAAGCAAGGGCCACTATTGAAACCGGATTGTACATGGACGATTTTGTGTACAGTGTACCTAGTGAAGCAGAGGCTATAGAGACCGCTGCTCAAGTAATCAGCCTCATGAAGTCCGGTCAATTTGATCTGGTGAAATGGACAAGCAACTCGCAAGCTACATTAGAGTCGATCCCACCGTCACACCGGTTGACTTCGGTAAAGGAATTCGATGATAGTGATTCGCATAAGATCCTTGGTTTAAGTTGGTCACCCGCAACTGATATGTTCAGTCTTAAAATTAGCTCGACTCCGCCAACTTGTACCAAACGCGTTATCCTAGCATGTGTAGCTCGGATATGGGATATAATGGGTTTTGTAGCTCCTGTCGTTTTATATGCAAAGCTGCTTATAAAAGAGCTTTGGCTTTCCAACTGTGATTGGGACGACACCGCTCCTGACAGTGTTGCTAAGTTGTGGGCTCGCTATAGGAAAGAGCTTCCAATGCTCGATCAGATACAGATTCCTCGCCATGTTGGTATAGTACCAGACACTGTTGTTAATGTGGTTGGTTTCGCAGACGCCAGTGAGAGGGCTTACGGGGGAGTGGTTTACTTTCAGGTCCAAAATGGCGATAACATTTCAGTTTTCCTCATTAGCGCAAAATCAAAGGTATCTCCTCGTAAGGTTGTCTCTCTTGCTCGTCTCGAACTCTGCGCTATTCTTATGTTGGTTCAATTGATTACATCTATAGTCAAAACTTGTCGTCCTCGCATTAATATAGAGAGAATTGTAGCGTTTTCAGACTCAACCGTTGCTCTATGTTGGGCCCACTCTTCACCCCATCGATGGGGCACGTTTGTCGCAAATAGGGTGGCTAAGATTCAAGCTGAATTGTCACCGGAAAATATGTTCCATGTCGCTGGAACAGAAAACCCAGCTGATTGTCTCTCACGTGGTTTGCTTCCTGCGCAAATTTTAAATCATCCGCTTTGGTTTTGTAGCCCTCCCTGGCTTCATACCACTCCTAACGAGTGGTCAAATGCTCCGTTTAACCCCGCTACTGTTTCAGAGCCACCCGAGGAGAAGAAACATACGCTTGTAGTATCAGTTCCGCGTGAAGAGTCAGTTGTTTTGTTGTTGTCTAATCGAGTCTCGTCTTGGTCGAGACTATTACGCTGTGTAGTTTACGTCCTAAGATTTTTGAGATTATTACCATCGCGTGGTTCTATAATCGCAGCTGATTTGGATAGAGCTGAATCAGTTGTACTTCGAGAGTTGCAGAAATTTTATTTTTCAATAGAATTTCGTAGTTTAGAATCACATAAACCTTGTAGTCCCGCACTTCAACATTTGAAACCATTTTTGCAAGACGGACTCATTCGTGTCGGTGGCCGTCTGCGAAATGCTAAGTTAGAGTTTGAACAAATGCATCCAGTAGTTCTACCACGCAGGGATCACGTTTTGGATTTGTTGGTGGACTATCACCATAAGGTGAATTGTCACGCTGGTCCCGATTTATTAATGTCCATTCTTCGACAGAAGTACTGGATACTTTCCGCTCGCAATTTGATACGCGCTAGAGTGCACAGATGTGTGCCCTGCTTTAAGCTCCGCCCGCGTTTCAACGCGCCGGAAATGGCCGACCATCGTTCTTGTCGTGTTGTACAGACGGTGAAACCTTTCATACATACTGGGACGGACTATGCTGGACCGTTTAAAGTCACTATTGCCCGTGGTCGTGGTATACGTTCCACAAAGGCATACATTTGCCTATTCGTTTGTATGACAACTCGTGCGGTTCACATAGAGTTAACCAGTGATTTGAGTACGCAGGGTTTTATGTCTGCATTTAAACGATTTTTATCTCGCCGTGGTCCCGTTAAGCGCTTATACTCTGACAACGGCACAAACTATGTTGGAGCGCGACGCAATATTTCGGAATTACACACATTCTTACGCTCCAAGTACTACCAAAGTGAATTCGCCCATGTCTTAGCTGAGAATCGCATTGATTGGTGTTTTAATACGCCAGCGGCTAGTCATTTTGGTGGCAATTGGGAGGCGAATATTAAAAGCCTTAAGTCGCACCTGTTTCGGGTCATAGGCGAACAGATTCTCTCGTACGAGGAGTTGAGCACTGTACTCGCTCAGGTAGAGGCGTTGATGAATACGCGTCCGTTGTGTCGGACTTTGTCTAGTGATCCATCGGAGCCACTAGCGTTGACGCCGGCTCACTTCTTGACGACGACTCCTCTTAAATATTTGCCCGCTTTAGATGTCGAGACTGACAAACTGCAGCTCCACCCGCGTCACGCTCTGCTAGATAGCTTAGTTCAGTCCTTTTGGAAGCGATGGAGGACAGATTATCTGCATACGCTGCAGTCGCGTCAAAAGTGGAACACTCCTTCAGATCCAGTCACAGTCGGTACTGTGGTGATACTGAAGACTGAGAGTGCGCCTCCTCTGCACTGGCCTCTTGGTGTAGTGGAAGAAGTTTTTCCGGGTTCGAACGGAATAACGCGAGTCGTAAAGGTTAAAACCGCAACTGGATCGTACCTGCGTCCGGTTATTCGCCTCTGCCCTCTGCCTAATCAGTAGTAGTGGCATAGTTAGTTATAAGTTGTTTCGCTACCTAGTATTGATAGTTTAGATTAGTAATAGGGTTTAGTTTCGCTTTTGTTTTTTTTCTTTTCTTTGAAGGTAACCCTTCAAACCCGGGGGGAATGGTTGCGCCAATTTGCTATGATCCGCGACTTTGTTTTTTGTAATTTATTTTTTTGGCCTAGCAATCCTATACCATCCGTTTCCCTTCCACCCGCACGACCTCTAGAAATGATTTGACATTGACGTGTGTGCATCGATTGTGAATGTGACCGCACCGCTAACACGCCCGCTCGAAATTACAAGAAAATTGACTGCTTCGTGATCCAACCATTCAAACCTCAACAATAGTGCAGTGTAGTGCAAACAGGACCTGGCAGTGGTTAAATGTGCGAAGTCGAGGATCGCCGGCGCGGTGCCACGTGGAACCTTCGAAGTCAAAAGGTCAGTGTTCCTCCCTATCCCATGCCAGGCACAGTATCTGCATATTGTTAACAAACCTTAGATCGCTTTTTAAACCTACAGTCCACAGCAAATTCGCGCAACCAATGGCAATGTTCAATATTTGCTTCAATTCTCACATATCTTTGTCAAAAACAGCCAATTAAAAATTTGCAAAGCAATAAATAAAAAGTACAAACAAATAAGGTGTTTACATCAAATTCGCACAACTAAGTCCAGATCCATTTGTCACGCGACACTGTAATTGGAAAAGTCAACACTATTTATTTATTGTTGATTTTCGCTGACGTAGGTACCCATATAAGAATCAAACTGTTGAAGTAATCTTATTGATGTCAAACTGTTATCGAAGTAGGTAATCTAAACGATTTAAAACTGCAAGCAAAAAAATATGTAGACATAAATTCATTGTACCAAGTGTTGGACGATGACGATCATAGGTATATGAACAAAAATCTTTTGAAAAAAATTCATCAGCATATAAACAAAAATTTTCATTGGATGTGTAAATGCCAAAATCGGCCTTTAAAAACTTAAAAAGGATCCAATAGTTATCGTCTCCCTAGCCTTCTTTCCTAAATAGCTTTTTTTAGATGGGGAAACTTTTCGCGCTTTAAGGCGGAGTGGGAGGACGTGTCAGACTTTTACTAACTAAAACCCACTCGATCCTATGTTCCTTCTTTGTCATGCGTTCTAGGACCCTCGGTTTCCTTTTCTGAAGCAATCCTTTGGCCTATGTAAGGTTTCGGCCCTGCTGGTCATCCCTTCGAGGCGCGCGTGGACCACTACTCGCAGTCGACGACTCGGGCTCGCTTCGGACGGTTAACGGACGGCCAGACGGCGAGCCCCAATAAACGATCAAATAACTCTTTACTTTCTTGGTGGAGCGAAATTGAGTGATAGACTTTTACTGATTGAAAGCTACCTAGAACCTTACCATGACGTGTTAAAACGTCAGGCATGCGAGCGAGAAAGGGAGATGGAGCATAAGTAAATCTTTATACACCATATGTAAATCTTTGACAGTTCAGTTTAGGCCGTTAAGAGCGGCCAACCCGAGGTACGTTTTCATACAACCGTTCTTATGTGATTATGATGTTATTACACATCTTTTTTCAGATATTTTGGATACACAGATATCTCGTGGATATTTTCTAGGCTTCTATAGATCAAAACATAAATTTATGTAAAACTAATCCAGTAAAGACCTCTGAAAGTCTGCTATTCTACGTGAACTTTGACCCTCCATGTACACATGTGTTAAAAATATAAAAAAGTACTTCTATAGAAGCCTAGTACATTTAATCGAGATTCTAAATGATGACATTTTTACGGGTTTATGGGTATTAAAAAAAACACGTATTTCCTGGAACAAGAACTAAATCACGGAATTACCGAATGCCAACAGAGTTTTCAGGTGTTATATCTCTTTTTTCGTGTTGCCTCTTCATCAAACATCACTTTGGATTGCTATAGATGAAGCGACAAGCTTTTAAACAATACTCGACGTTGACGATAGGCGAGTGGGGAAGGGTCACTTTAAGAGCTGATGGTTTTTGAAGTTTACATGAAATTGGCACAGCATAGACCTACTATGCTATGCCAAATAAACTCCAAATGAGGAATAAAAATGGATAGGTACCTAACTATGTCACGCGACACTTTAATTGAAGAAGTCAACACTATTATTTTGTTGTAGACTATTGCTGACGTACCAATATAAGTGTCAAGCTGAACCTGTTAATTGGTAGGTAAGTAATCGAGTTGGTTACGAGACGCACGCAATTTGCAGTGCTGTGACGTCAGTCAGAAATGCGTGTCTAGAGATCCTTATCGATTGGCGTGACGTTTTCAAGTTATTGAAAAACGATGGACATTACAAAAAGGATATCTATACCATATTAATAAAATTGAAGTGTCTGTTTGTAATAACAAAATAGCATTTTTTTAAAATTGATACCTATAACAAACACGCATTTTTTAAATTTTTTGTCTGCCTGTCTTTTTCTGCCAATCCCGAAATGGCTGCATCGTTTTGTAGAGACTTTGACTGAAAGATAGCGATATTATAAAGAGCATAACTATGGTTACTTATTAAAAAAAAAAAAGAAATAGGGAACCGCGCAAAAAAAATATTTCTAGAAATTGTGATGAAATAGCATTGAGCTGTATCAGGACTTTGACGCAGATGAAGTCTCGGGCACCACGTGGTAGGCCATGGCCAAGGCCAAGCTTTTATATGTCCTTCCCGACATCCTCATAATATGTGGGCTACCTCCCCCTCTTCTTTTTGTACCCATAGAAAGGTACTTTTTCACGACATGGTCATCGGGTCAATTCGAGTCTGTTGACTAACTTGGTGAAATGTAAAGTTTTTGTTAGGTAGTCAAAGAATTAGGCTTACGAATATTAGAATAAGAAGTAGGCTTCTACCATTATTTGACTTTTAATATTTTAATATTTCCTGTCTATTCTTTATTTATTTATTAAGGTAAAACATATTATATATATATATTATTATATAATTGTCTAAGTCTTACACAGTCGTCAATTACAGATCAAACAGCATTTACAGAATAAGGAGTGATATAACACATAGAGACTACAGTTAATTTAAGCTTATGGTTTTAAAAAGAAGTTCAAATATAAAATAAAATTGGCAATGACTCGACAAATCAAATAACTTTATAATTTTACTAACATAGTTTTAAGTTTCTGTCACTAACATAATATGGACATTGAAATTGTCTGAAATAAATGAATTTTATTTTATTTTTTTATAAAATAAAAAAATCAAAATCTAAATAATTCTCTCTGAAACTAAGCTTTGAAAAGTTCTGAAAACTTGATCTTAAATCTCATGGCAAAAAGTACCGTCTTGAAACTACTTTAATTAAATTTTATGTTTTTATTACATAAAACAATGCAGCTTTGCTCCCTCAGGTAATATATTTTAAGACCCCTCATAATGGCTCAATAAAGGCAAATCCTAAAAACAAATTGTAAAACAAAATTAAGACCAAAGTCAACATTTTTGAACGTGATAAAGGCGGGTGCAGATAAGCGGAGATTAAAATAAATCCCCTTTAATCTCCTCGTGTACTACCTGCTTTACAAACGGAAAATATTATGTTATCTTTGATAAACTAATGTAATTAAAACATGAGTTATTAACGAAAGTGACGTTAGAACTTAGTCATAGCAGAACATCATGAAAGATGGAGCCTCAGATTAGCAATGTTTATTGCGTGTGTGGAAAATTTGGTAGAAAATATGGTAAGACAGTATCGTTAATATTTTACTGTAACTACATCGTATAAACAACATTATTTTTTTGCGAAACCTGAATATAGTATTATTCAGAATCAGTAACTGAATCGCTTCCAATAATATTTACACCATGTTATATTTTTTCCCAAAAATATTTAAAAAAAGGTCACAAGTTGAACACCACCGATACTAAGTACAACAAAGGTCAAGGCCGGTCATAGCCGGCATTAGGCGCCATCACACAGTTGGGTACGGGAGAAACACCTCAGTCATCCGGATGGCCCGGTGATCATGTTTTTGTGCGGACAACCAGATAACATAACAAGTTTATAACTTTTTCTTGATAGGTACAGTTATGACATTTTGTACATCTTAGTAGCTCATCTAGTATCTTTACATAAAAATACTAGACATGTGACAGGTTCCGCTTATACTAAAACGTTAATGTTTTATAACACCAGCGGCTTTACCCGTGCGGCTGTTGAAAATATATAGCCTATGTCACTCAGTGATAAAGTAGCATTCTACTGGTGAAATAATTTTTAAAATCGGTTCAGTATATTTTTAAGTTCATTCAGTACAAACATAATACAAAATCTATTCTCTTTATATTAGTTTAGGTATACCAATGTTATTGCGATCAACTTTCCCCATAAAGACTGGGAAAAGTTATGAAAGCCTATTAATTTGGATTTAATTTGTTCAGACAAGCTGATGCGAATTTTTCGGCTTCTAATGTTTCCACTGTTGGGACTCAGGCCTCCTCTTTAGGATAGGGAATGTGTCGTAATCCACCATGCGGGCCCAGTAACATGTGGATGGGTTAATATGTAGGTAAGTAGGTACCAGGTATTTTTATTTGGTAGGTAAGCATTTCGAACAACCGGATCAAGGTGGCTTTTATCTTTTATCATCAATGTGCTTCTTCCTATCCTGAATGAACTCGCTCCTGTCATCCTCCACATTATCAACTATTCACTCTTTACTGGCTGCTTTCCTTCTGCATGGAAGAAAGCATATGTCCTACCTCTACCCAAGATCCCTAATCCTTCGTCAGTTTCCCAGTTCCGTCCAATTTCCATACTTCCAATCCTATCCAAAGTTCTTGAGAGTGTTGTTAATAATCAACTGTCTCATTTCCTTTCCTCTAATAGCCTGCTGAGTCCTTATCAATCTGGATTCCGTCCTGGTCACAGTACTGTATCGGCACTTGTTAAGATAACTGACGACATCCGACTGGCCATGGAAAACAGGCTTCTTACAATATTGGTTCTACTGGATTTCAGCAGTGCTTTTAATTCAGTTGATTTTGACATCCTCTTAGGTATCCTTTCCTCTCTCAATATGTCTCCTTCCGCGATTGCATGGTTTAATTCTTATCTTCGGGGTCGCTCGCAGTCGGTTCGCTCAGGAGAGGCTTCCTCTGACTGGTGCGATCTCGCTGTGGGTGTTCCTCAGGGTGGCGTTCTTTCTCCTCTTCTTTTCTCTGTTTTTATTAATGCACTCACTAAGGTCTTATCGTCACATTTTCATCTCTATGCAGACGACTTGCAGCTTTATCGCCACTTTAAGTTTGAGGAGCTCAATGACGCTATCAATGCCATCAATAATGATCTTAAAAATATCTGTCAATGGGCTAAAAGTTTCGGACTTTTAGTGAATCCAACAAAATCACAAGCTATCATTATTGGTGGCAGATATTTCATAAACTTGCTGAATAACCAGTCTGTCTCACCTGTTTTGTACGATGCTGTCGCTATAGCCTATTCGAAAAAAGTTAAAAACTTAGGTGTTTTTCTAGACGGTAACCTGTCATGGAATGTCCACATTGCAGAAGTAAGCAGGAGGGTATTTTGCTCGTTTCGGTCACTGAAACGTCTTCAGAAGTTCCTGCCTTTCTCAACTAAAGTTACTCTTGCTCAGTCTCTTCTTTTACCTCTTCTTGACTACGCTGATGTCTGCTTCCTTGATGCGACTGAGGAACTTCTTGATAAACTGGAGCGTTTGCAGAATTTGTGTATCCGTTTCATTTTTGGCCTTCGAAAGTATGACCATGTGTCGGAATTTCGAAGGCGATTGAAGTGGCTGCCTATTCGGCAACGTCGGGATTGTCACACTCTTTCTTTTCTATTCTCTGTTCTTCATAATCCCAACTCCCCCTTGTATCTTCGGGAACGCTTTGAGTATCTTGTCCCAAGAGGAAAGCCTTGTCGCTCATCATCCTCTCTTCTCCTTCGTTTTCCTGCCCACACTTCAAGTCGCTACAGTGGCTCTTTTACCGTTCGTGCAGTGCGCCTCTGGAATTCTCTTCCTCACACATTGAGGGCTAGCCCTTCGTTAGAGGTTTTCAGGCGAAGAATTAAGGAACATTTCCTATCAACATGACCCGTAAATATGTATGTATATGTTTTATTATTATTTATATATTTATATATATGTTTTATATATTATGTTTATGTATAGTATGCTGTACACATATCTATTTAGTATACTTTTAGTTTTAAGTTAAATAGAGTAATCTTTTATGTAATTAAGTTTTGTTGTGCATGATTGTATATCCTCAAATGTAACGTTTATTTCTCATTTTCTTTTATGTATTCGGTTTGCTGGTAGAAAACCCAATTATGGGTTAAGCTCGCCTTTGTACATCCACTAACCTTTTATTGTTTTGTTGAAACTATGTATGTACAATAAAGAATAAAGAAAGAATAAAGAATGTGCATCGGAAATTACACTTATAATTGTAAAAGATAATGAATATTTCCATAGAAAATGCGAGAAATGTATTTTATTTCGCAGAAATTATGAATCGACAGTCATAATACTGTGTTTAGATAAGACAAACAATAAGGATATAGACTTCGATGATATCAAATTGCCTGATGACACTACACTTATATTGTAGGCAATTAACCTAATTAATAACATAATACTGCAATGTATACGGGCCGTTTAGTTATTTTTAGTAAATACCCAGCTTTTACCGGTGGTTTTGGCCGTGTGGCAGTTAATCACACGGCACCTTAGAATTTTGGGATTTAAATATCCTGTTTCCGGCCATATACTATTTCGCTTGTGTTTCTTTCATCCAATTCAAGTCGTGGATGTACAAAATCCAAAGATGAACCCTTCCAAACAGACTTACAATATTATTATTTTTATTAATTTATGTGTGGTGCACCTACTTTACAATTCATAGTCCATCCTAAGGTAGATACTGCTGTCAGCTATAAAACCGCCATTGTACATAAAGGTTTAAGTTTATGTAAAAGTTTAATATTATTTTGGTGTACCATATAGTTTACTCTATTCTATTCTACCACTTATTTTATTTTTCATATTTTCAGGTTAATTTTACGATATTATTATGTATTATTGATAAGATTCGCCTTTGACTAATATCTCACTTGATGGTAAGTGATGATGTGGTCGAAGATACAGGACCCTTGCTTAGAAGTAGCCTATTCATTCTTGGTTTAAAGATTTCTGTCTTTTCCAGGTTGTAGCTATCAGGAACATAGATTCGTATAGGAAGTTCCACTCCTTAGTTGTACGCACAATAAATGTGTTCCCAAAACGTTTTGTAATTGAGTGTGGGATGTATGTCTACCACGCACCGGTGGCGTAGCGGCACGTAGGTACGCCTAGTGGTCCGATGATGGAACAGGCTTGGTTATTGGTAGGAACTAGAGGAAAGGTTTCTAATACACATAAAACAAAAGCCTGAAATAAAACTTTTAACCCGTAAAACGTGACCAAAATAACCCTAAATAATGAGAGTTTTTGCGCAGCGCAGACATAATTACGGTGGAAAAATTCTTGGCACTAAATGGGATGGAAAGCACTTGAGTTACGCAAGGCATTATTTTGGAGCGGGCTGGAAAGGTCAAAAATAAATCGTGCTTCACTTCATGTACTTTTTAGGTAATTTTTCATATTTTTCAAGTAAACATATCGTGAGCAATCTATTTACAGCAAACATCTGATGGTTGGAATGTAAGCATGTTATAAAGAACACTCTTTTTTGTATAAAAGTTACCTTTAGTCAGTAAAAGTTTGACACAAACCCCTCGCTCCGCCCTAGAGCGGGAGGTCATTAAATAATTTCTCACCTTCAGAAAACCCTGTTGCCTAAACTGTACGTGATCAGTATATCCAGTTATTCTTATTGTAAAGCGTGGATGTAGCCTACTTAATTATAGGTATAATTAGTACAAAAATAATTTTCTATGTAACGGAAAATTTTCAGGTGATACTGTAATAAATGGAGGTTTTATTTTGGCTATAATTTAATTTTGAAAGCATTTTCGAATGCTATAAACAGGCTTTTTTTGAGTTCTGTAGCTAATATAGTTGAAATTCTACAGGAGCTCAAATTCAGCGATTGCAGACCTAAAAGAGATGCAATAAATTTTGATACAAATGAATTATGGGTGGTGATATGGAGCCGTTGCAGTGACAAATTTCCACGTGTATCAAACGACGTCTTTCAATATACTTATACGAAGAAATAAATAAACGGTGGTTAACCGGCGACTCGTGGGGATCACTTAGAGCACACCCTAATACGATAAATACAATCAATTGTGGTGGGGATGAACTCATGCACTTTTCCGCACTAGTACGGAAAACAGTAAATTGCTTACTGCTTTTAGGCAAAAGCAGTAGGCAATTTAGAGTAAACTAAAAATGTTTTATTTTCATCCCGCTAGAGTGGTCCCTCGGGACAATTTCTGACTTTTAGGGGACCGAAGTCGTTGACAAATATAAAATAATTGAAACTTGAACCATCTAACAGACATGATGTAGGTACTCACACGGGGACACAACTCGATGCAAACGAACGATACCGAAACGATAAATATGCTATTTTATGAACAAGCCATTGTTTCTTGACTCATGTCGTAAGTAACATTTTTTACGGTAGGAAATTTCCGTGCGAAACGCCTAATCGAATCGTGTGAGGCTAATGTTCGTAGGTACAGTAGCACGCCTATGTTTGACTTCATTTTGTGCTGTTATAATAATTTTAAGTGCGGGTTTTATGACGGGGAACGTTCCGTAGGTTTTGAATTCGGTGTGCGTTACTGAAAATGTCATGGTGTGTACATTGTTTTAAAATTGTGTAACTGTTACCTTGTAGTGATGGAATGATTTTGTTGTGGTTGGATACAGTGGAATCAAATTTTTTATGAGTGTTCATAAATATTTAAAAATGAAATACAATAGAATTTAATTTAATGTCCACATCCCTCAGATATATACTGTTAAATTGAAACTTCAGTTGGGCGAGGTCAATGACAACTACCTACAAGGTCATTGACTCGTTTACTTAAAGAAATTAATTTTGTACATGCGTATATTAATTCGAGAAAAGTATTTCATTTTTTTATTTTATCTTTAAAAAACGATAGTGTTTCATGTACCGGATCGACCCTCCACGAGATTAAAACGATCAAAATTTAACGATGAATATACTTGTACCTACTTGCAATATGCTTATGTCGCACTGTAGTTGATAAAACTTGTAAAATTTAATTTTTAATTGATTTTAAAGGTTTAAGATGGAATATTAAACATAGGGTGGAATAGGATACCTATACTGCCTACAGATATGTTCTTATAAATAAAGTCAATGCTGCCAGTCTTCTGGGTACATTTCCGGATGACAGCGATGTGAAGGAGTACTTCGACGCTTGAGTGTACTGTGTTTTTGTATTATATGTACATAGATAGGTTTTAGAATAAATAGTTTAGTTAATATTTAAGGTTTTGTAAATGTGTAGATATCATTTGAAGATTAAATAAATATGACAATATTTTGCCATAGAAAGTCAATGTTAAAGCTATTTATTTGCAATAAATGCGGTACGAGAGATGGTAACATTTATTTTTTTCTAGTGTAAAAACATTTTGCCATGAGCTGGCATGCAAATATTAAAATATAATAAAGGTGCAATATGCACATGACGCACTCTACTGAACTTCTGAAAATTTATTCAAGAAGGTTTAAAATGAAATAATAATGCATACACACACAGAGTAAGTTCCTACTTTACTATTCTTGCCCCCTGTCATGATATCGAAAACCTAAACAATACCCTTAATAATATTCTCACTAAAACAATAACCTGGTTAAATAATCATAATCTAGAAATTAATTTTGAAAAAACTAAACTTATTTCATTCCACCCTCACCAAAAAAGGCACCTAGACGTAAATTTCTCTTTCAACAACCACAAATTAGAACTGGTAAACGAATTCCCATTATTAGGCTTAACCATAGATACAAACATAAACTGGAAATCTCACATTCAGAAAATTAAAACAAAACTTTCTACATTTTTGTACGCTTTTCGCGAATTAAAAAAGACCACAAACTTACAGACAGCTCTAGTAACCTACTACGCCTATGCTCATGCATGGCTCAATTACGGTATAATAATGTGGGGGAATAGCACAGACGCACCAGCTCTGTTTTCAACCCAAAAAAAGTTAATTCGTATTTTGGTTAATATCGCACAAACTGATAGCTGCAAACCTCATTTCATAAAGCTAAATATTCTAACGCTTCCATCATTATACATACTGGAAATCTGTAAATTTGCGCACACTCACAAAGACTTTTACACTAAACGAGAAGACATTCAAACAAGATTCACTTTCCGACACAAAACACGTTTAAACTTACCAACATCTCGTTTAAAAATACATTCATCTGGCCCACTAGTAATGTCTATAAAAATTTATAATAAATTACCCGAGGTTCTAAGAAATGAAAAAAAGATTGCTATTTTTACTAATAAATTAAAAAAACTATTATTAAAAAAATGCTACTACAGCGTAGGTGAATATTTTAATGATACATCTATACAGCTCGAATAGTAATATATAATAATAATACAAAATAGTAATGATAAAGTTTATAATATAATGTTTAATAAAATGAAATGAATGTTATAATTTAATTAATGTTTGACATAAGGTATTTAATTTTTAATATATCATAATTAATGTTTAATATTATGTAATTAATTTTAATAATGTAATGAATACTAATATAATGTAATGAATACTAATATAATGAAATGAATATTAATATAATATAAGTAATGTTTAATGAAATTGTACAAAAAACAAGTAGTCTATAAATCTTTGTTATATTATCTTTTGCTGTGCCCATCAGGGTCCACAATTGTGTCTATTTAAATTTTTATTTACCACCTATTGCATGTACATTGTGGAATGCAAATAAATAATTGAAATTGAAATTGAAATACTTTACGAACTGTACATAAAAATATCTCATAAAAAGACTACTAATTTGCTTACGCACGAGCAAATTCCCAAAACAATAAAAATGATAATCTTAATTACAGTAAATTTATGACTAGGTTAAATAATTTTTCTTTGAATTGCATAAACGCTATCAGTTTACGTAGGTACGCGTATCATCTAGTCTGAAATAATACTATTTACAATTAATTAATTATTATTTCAATATTTAACATTCCTTTTACTTTTTCATCAGTTAACGTACCCAGCCACTTTGAAACCATATTTCCTACTACTATATTATTTATTTTATCAATATTTGAATTCTAGCAACACTCTTTTTGCTTCTAGCAGCACTCTTTTTTTAGGGGGATTATAGAATTATAAAATGGTTTTAATATACGTACATTGTATGTACACTTGTTAATATTATCGCATGCCCTTGGTTATGAGTAGAGTACAGTTGTTGAAATTTAGTATCTATTCCTTATGATTACTGTTTTCAAAATTAGGTATTTATTAACCGACTTCCAAAAAGGAGGAAGTTTTCAAGTCGTCTAAATTTTTCAGTGTTTTTTTACTCTTTTTCTAAAATTTAATTGGGGTCGGTTTACTGTTTAACTTAATGCAGTTTGATACTTGTATTTTACATGTAGCTAATGCCTATCTGGCCTAACGTAGTAGTTGAGTAACAAGTTATTCTTTGGCAACACTCGATGGAAAAAATAATAAAATGAAGTATGTGTATAACGTACTTTAAATGAGTATATTGTTACTTGAAATAAAATGAATTTGATTTAATGGTTCAACCGTGTGCCAAATTTTATGCAAATTTATTTATTTAGTTTAAAATATTCGCTTTTATAATATTGATAGTGGTGGCAGTTTGTTAGTGTATGGCAATCCCATACATTTTCCCTAATGGAGTTACTGGCGATCGTAATTTTATCATAATTATACATTCTCTTTGCTTTATAATCTAAATTTAAAATCGGATCCCTAAAACTTCAGCTCGTAAACAACTCTAGTTCAATTAGCAATCCGCCAAAGTGACGCTAATAACTCATTCTCTAATAGATCGGCAAATCCCGATCGATAGTACCATTTAGATCGTCTCGTGATCATTAGCAGGGTGACTGTGTATACTACCAAGTGATCTTGATTGTCAAATAAGTGCTAAAAGCTAATGTTTATCACGTTTAGAGCTAACTTACTAATTAAAATCGCGAGGATAGGAAATTTTCTTTGTTTATTTTAGAATTAGCTGCTGCTGGCGGCCTCACCCGCATGTTTGTAGAATTTTTTTCAAAGGGATCCTACCCCCGGGAATAGGTTCTTAATAAACTTCAAGCATTAGTTTATATTATTTAAAAAAAGTTCCTATACCGCGTACATCGAAGGACGGGAACAATTTGTCTACTGCGGTCTTCCTGTTAGATTATAAGTTGTTGTCATCAAAGTTAGAGGGAATAGGCTCTTAGTGAACTAGAGCTTCACCTTCAACGATTACATTACTGCTTATCATTGGGTGGGATCGTACATAGGTATTAAATTATCATCCAAATGTGATCAGTTGCTTCTTCAACCTCAAATTGAAGAAGTAACAAACACACATATACTCACTCACAAACGTCTTATTATAAAATAAATCCTTTCATTATTATAAAATAAAGTTACCCACCACGTCTGTTTATTTGTCTGTTCGCGATAAACTAAATATTTTTGATTGGATTTTAATGCGGTTTTCACCAATGATTAATGAGAAAAGTCGAGAATTTCAAAGATTTTTAACACATGTGCAAAGTTGAGGCGGGTCACTAGTTTAAGTACTACGAGTACATGTACTAAAACAATACTCCACCCTCCTCGCCACATCTGGGGGATTACTCTTGAGTTTAATTCCGATCGGTCGACATTGGATTTGTGACGTTAGGTACTCTTGAATTCGATGCTAGGGCCAAATTGCGTGGCCTTTTTGGGAAATTTGGGATTGGGCTTGGCGTGTGGTCACACAATTTTAAACCAATTTGGCACTAGCATCGAATTCAAGAGTACCTCCTCGTCACAATTCCAATGTCGACCGATCGGAATTAAACTCGAGAGTGAGCCCCCAGGCCTGCCTGTACGCAGTACTGTTCATATCTATGGTACGCTGTAAACTCAAAAATTACCGAATGAATTTTCAAATGGATTAAAAGCTATAGACGGAGCAATATTGTGGAAGGTTTATTTGTGTAATTTATTGCGGTTTTGTGTAAATTAGCCGGAAAATGAGTACGATAGTTTGAAAGTCGATAAAAACTGTAAGTTTTGTGAGATTCCAAGAAGTGAGTCGCACGAATAGTTTAAGATATGCGAAAATAATGTATAGTGGAAAGATTCGGATGTTATGTGATGTTCCGAGGAGAGCCCGCAGAATTCAGATGTAGTGGGTCCTTGATTGTTACACCTCTGTGTATTAAAATATATTGAATCCAATTGAATTGAAATAAGAAGCTTTCCAAGAAAAACAACAATATCCATAGTGTATAAAGATTACGCGTAACAGTTTAATTTTCCCGGAACTTTAACTCAAACGGTAACAAAGGAAAAATCACGCGCTTTTCCTTTAAATTACTATGCAAACGTGTTTTTGAACGTAGGACTTTTGATTACAAGATCATGAGTAAAGGAGTATAACTCACAGTTCCATTACAAGTAACTATCAATATTTCCACACCGTGTACGGAGAAATACCTATGGAAAATTATCACGCTGTTTGTGGGACGAACCAAAGACGTAGTGAAGTTAATGTTGTCACGTCACGACGATGTATTCCTGTAACGAACTTCCGAAAGTAAAAGAACTTTCGAGAGTTCGTTGCAGGAATGATAATTGTGTGAGAAATTATTTTTTTTTCGCAATGTGGTAACTTTGACCTCGACGACGCCTGGTGAAGGACGATGGATAAGATTACAATGACGATAAAAACACCTTTTTTAAACCTTTGCCTATTTTATAGGAAAATGCATGCGTGATATACAACATACAACATAATTAACGCATATTCTGAAAGTAGTATGTTCAGAAACTGCTACTGAATCGATTTCAGCTATTTTTAAAATAGGTTTTTTTTTCAATCAAAAATTCAATCAATAATTATTTTTGAATAAAAAATCACTTAGTTTGATAAATTCTTGATAAATCTTTGTATAGTTTTAGTATAGTATGTTTTGTATGTATGTGTAGATACCGCGTGCCTAATGCGTTACCAGTGTGCATTGATGAGCCATCGGCCCACTAAAGGTATTACGAACTAATTTCTTAAAATAACACACAAAAGTATAAGTTACTATTTTGGTGTACAATAACTGTATCTACAATAGCTTATTCTATTCTTAGTGCATTTACCTATGTGAAATTTCGGAGCTTTTATTATGATTGTGACTCTAATTGTGCATTAATGCAGTTAGCTTATGTTTTAATTGCGAGAAGATTGAATAAGAGGCTTAGTTTATACATTTGTGTTATATTTTATTAAATGTGTTACTACATTTTGTATCTGATATATGTATGTGTAATCAGTGTAATTGGCATTTTTGTCGTTCTGATTGAAATAAATAAATAAATAAATATTATGAAAGTTATGAGTCACGAGCTTTTCCGCCAACTCAGACTGCACTCATAATTCCACTACGTAAATGACATTAATCATGACGATAGATGCGACGTCAGAATAGATAAAATAAATAGATCACTGACGGTGACGATCGATAAATCTTTCGAAGCTTTGTGAATCACAACACTTCAAAAGAATGGAAAAATTATGGTGCACTTTGCGGAAAACAGTAAACTATCATGGAAAGGATATTGTCACAATTATGGCCTCTATTATTTTTGGTTCTGGGATGTCGTCAAATAACCTCTCCCACTCTAGGTGGAGCAATAGGGAGTGTCAGACTTTTACTGACCAGTATATTCCTTTAGTTGCTTTTTGCGTTCTGGACCGCGATAACTCTTTCAATACCTCTCGCAGCAAGTCATATATTTTATTGAACTAAACTCCTGACCATGTCAAAAGCAAGAAGGGATGTGGCAACACTTGTTGGAAAGCGAAAGGCCTATGTCTCGCAATGGATGCCTTTCGACTGAAATATAACAATGATGATGTGATTGTGATCTAGGAATGTAATGTCGTGGCCAGATCAAAGAAATTGATCACTTCATGATATGGCCAACTAAAATTGACCAGATTATTTAAACGTTTACATTTGATGATATGCCAATCCTCGTTTGGCTAAATCATTAATGTAGGATTTATATGGTAATGAAAAGTCTAAAGAAAGAAGGCCAAACGAGGATTGACAAATCATCAAAGTTTAACGTTTAAAATGATCTGGCCAGTTTAACTTGGCCATATCATGAAGTGATCAATTTCTAAGATCTAGCCACGACTTATCTAATATCAATTCCAATATCGTCAAGAGAATAAACTCAAACATCAGCCGTGGGCGAAGAGTAAAAATTGGGTCATAACCTTTTCCCCAACGAACGTCACTACCTACCTGAAAGAGTTATACCTACCATTAAAGTTCAGCTGTTTGTAAACAAAAGAGCAAAACAAAACACAACCAGTTATAACCAGTGACGTTCATATAATTCCCTACACGTCAACACGAAAGACACTTCGGTAGCGGAACAGGTAAAACTAATAGACGTATAGTGACGACTAGCAATTTCATCTTCATACGTAAACGTAGAGACTTAGATTGAGCATTAATTATTTTTACGGCAGTAAGTTTGCGTTAGAATAGTATGGGAAAACAAAGCAATCGTGGAGTGTCTTTTTTCTAGAAAAGATAGTGTCACCTTTATCACTCTCTTCTTCTCTCTTCTTTTTCTGCTGTCTCGCTCTCTTCTGTCCGAAGAGAGTCTGGTATCGACCGCACCGTTGGTTTTGTCTCTTTCTCCAGACATTTCGATTTTGAAACATTAGTGATCCGTCTATTCCTCTGGGTATGCCTACGCACGTAAGCCACTTTATCTACGTTATTGCGAACATAAAATGAAAGCTTTGTCTTCCACAGTTCTACGTGAAATGGCATAGACGTGTCGAATGTCACGTCGATTGTAATTACCTATACCTACATGAAATTTATGACTAAAACTAGTCACTTTTTTCCGCGACTTCATCCGTTTGAGCTGGACTTTTCTGTAAATATTTCAAAACCCAGTTTTACCTAAAATAGGGATTGATTCAATCTGGAGCCCAAGTCTGCTATTTTTGTAAATTCAACATTTCAACACAATCCTATTGTCATTTTGGTAAAAGTTCTTAATCTGCTAAATCATAATGGTCGATCATTGGTCGGTTATTGGTGTCGTAAACGAATGGTGGTAGAATGACTTTATCGTATTCAGACAAATCTAATGGTAAGTCACTAATCAAAGGAACTGACAAAATTTTAGCAGAATACCCCATAAGTCAGAAATTCATTTGTCATTATGTACGAGATTACCATTTCTTTCAATGGTGTGTTAGTGATTGACTGTTGGAAAGTCAAAGCGACGCCATTATATTAGTAGATTACCAAACTTGTCAAAATCAACCATTATGAAATCAATGATAGACGATTCTGACACTATTGTAATAGCAGACTTGAGGCCCTGGACGCAACTCATATGTCTCTATACCGAACCCCATTAATATTGGATCGGTGATTTAGTTGTCGAAACAGGCAGATATAGAGAGCAGTGGTGGCCGAGTGGTAACGAACCCGACATACGAGTTTTAGGTCGCGGGTTCAAACCCAGCCAGGCGCATTACTTTGTGTAATTTATTTTATCACCACTGCTCTCAAAACGGTGAAGGAAAATATCTAGAACCAAAAATTCGAAGACCACCTACCCGCACTTGGCCCACGTGGTTGATTACCTTATATCTACGATTACGGCCTATACCCTCTCCTAAAGAGGAGGCCTGAGTCCCAGCGGTGGGAACATTATAAAGCTGATGCTATGCTAGCCAGATAAAATGAATACTTTCGCATTTATTTTTAAACTACTAGGCATTCGTTCCATATCCATTTGCATTCTCTCGACAGGTGTAAAAATGTAATGTCTTTGACATATCTATGGTAATGTCTAAATATTGTTTCACATTATAAAACAAAGGCACCATTTAGGTATTACGTTGGTAATAGGTAGGTACAAGATGTCACCTTGTGTCAGTGTAAACGGTCAAAAGTATCATACACGAATAGATCTTATACAAGAGTTTAACACAAAACGTTTGACATTGGCGTAGGTACTTACTTGAGGTAAAGGTGGATCGATCAAAAAGTAGTGCGTACTTTCTGAAGTAGAATTCAGTTAGTAATGTTTCAAAATACGGCGCAATAAACGGTATGAAATATAAAAATGGTTCTACAAGCCTGATAAATTAGACATGCTTTGCACTGTTTTTATATCAAACGGCGTAAGCAGAACCCGTCTAATTTTATCAACTTTTCAATTGAGATTAACACAGTGTTATCATTATCAGTTGTTTATGTTTTTTAGTATCTAGTGGATTACTTTACGGCGTCTATTAGTATGTTATCTTTTGCCGTAATCATTAGGTTTGCTCATTTAATTTGGTTGCATAAAATGATTACACACTAGAACGTTCTAAAAGGAACACATAGGATTTGAAGTCACCTCTACTAACTACTGACTTTTCTCTCTCTTCTTAGTCGGTACACTGTTATCAGAGTGGTCGTGGTCATTATTGTGAATAACGATGACTGATATTTTTGGTAATACGGCGCCATTCATCGTGGACTGCCGCTTTCCAGGCACGTTCGCAAACCGCGCACTTAGTTGCGGCCTTGAACTGGTCTGTCCATCTCATTCACGTTGTCTTTAACTTGTCACTGCGCTACGAGTCCCCTCTATGGAGACTCCTTTTAAAAACAGTTTTTTCAACATTATCTACTGAAAAAATAAGAATGAAAAAAATGTACTTACCTAATCGGATCTAGCTTGTGAAATATTATATATTTAGCATACGACGTAGTCCGCTGAAGGCTGAAGGACACGCCCCGGCCATCGGGAGTCGCTCGCAGGATAATTACGGACGGCGAGCAATGGGTAGCGCGGTCGGAGCGTGGGTCGGTGTTAGTTATATTATTTACGCTCGAACTTGGTACGGGACGGACCAAATCCGTCGTACCAAGTTCAAGTGTGTTAACTTATATAATTGTATACGTCAAATTTCATATCTTATGAATTTTGATTCCCATGATGAAATGTACGTTTTTTGCGATACGGTCGTATCTTTTTTATCCGTCATTTACAACTTTGATTTTTTTACAGCTTCAAGGGACCGCAGACTTGAGTATATGGTTTAAATTTCAACTCGATACTTTCACGTTTTCCCGAGATAAATTGTTTTGACAGACAGACAGACGGACAACAAAGTGATCCTATAAGGGTTCCATTTTTTCCTTTTGAGGAACCCTAAAAAGGACTGTGCCTCTTTGACACACTAATATAATACAGACGAAAGTTTGTGAGTGTGTGTGTATGTTTGTCACTTCTTCCCGCTCCAACGGCTGAACGGATTTGGATGAAAGGCACAGGGGAAGATCATATCCTGGAATAGCACTAGCACATAAGATACTCTTTATCTCGGGAGTATGTTGTCTTAGGACAAGTTTTTACTATCACGCGGACGAAGCCGCTAGCAGGAGCTAGTTACGTTTATTCATTGGTGACGTGTTAATTTCACCCGTTTTGTCGTCACATTATAAAACGTCACAAAAGCCTTACGTAAAGAAAATACGTGTGTGGTCATTACAATGAAAAACACGTGATTTTTTCCTTTGTTTTTCATCGTTTAACTTAGTTCCGTGAAAATGAAACCGCTATGCGTAATTTATGAACATTACGCATATTGTCCTTTTTCTTGGAAAGCTTTTTATTTATTTATTTAAACTTCATGCAGTGTATATGTACCACACATAAGTGGACTTAAGGGTGGCCAACACGAGGTACATTTTCAATTTCATACAACCGCTCTTACGTGACTATGATATGATATTATTACATATCTTTATCCAGATATTTTGGATACACAGATATCTTGTGGATATTATCTAGGCTTCTATAGAAATCGAAACATAAATTTGTGTAAAACTTATTCAGTAAAAACCTCTGAAAATCTACTATTTTTGCGTTGCCTTTTGAGTTCGCGCACCTCTACGTCGACTTGCAAATAATTATAATACAATATTTTCAGACATAGACCTGTTTGCATTAAGATCTAACAAATTGTGAAATACTGTAATCAATAAATTAACAAACTAAATTTACTTAGAACTGTAACTTAAACAAAATAAAAATGTAGATTCACTCGCATGCTTAGTTATTCATAAATAAAAAATTGAATAGGTAACATGTGGATAACGTTGTGAGTTACACATATACTACTAACTCTAGATAATAAGGAATACTAATTAAGACACTTTGTGTAACTGTTGGTTTTTCCAAATAAATAAATAAACAAGCTTTTAAACCATGCTCGACGTTGGCGATACGTGAGTGGGGAAGATACAACATTCTGTACCAGTCAACCTTTGGGTTTAATGTCAATTCAATTAAAAAAAATTAATTAACAAAGGCACTCATAAAAATCTCAGGAAAGGTGCAGTTTCCTTCTAAATGCATACTAATATTAGAGAAATATAACTCTTACACCAGTATTTATAAAGAAGTACTTACTTGTTGCTAAGTAAACTCTGAATATATCATTACTTGACGTTAGAAATTTTCATTCAAAATTTTAATTATTCTTAACTATAGAATACAAATTGTTATCTAAGTAGTTACTTTTACTCAAGTAATTTGTTTTACTTGTTTATAAATACATGTTAGAATACTGGTAATCATTAACTTTTTGAAATAGATACTGCAGTTTCTAATTAACGTAATCTTTAAATGAAGTACAATCTATCTTATCACAAACCTGCTTCGTTTCAGCGTAGTCTCCTTTGCTTGTAATTAGCCTGAAATTTATTCCGGCTTTGACTCTAGGGTCATGTCAGTCGCATGCACGGAGACCGCTAGGCAAGGGTCGCCACAAAGTGGGTACCTGAAGGAAGAAAGCGTCGTCGTGGCCGGCCTAGAAAGAGGTGGCAGGATGATCTGGACGCGGTTCGAGACGGCGCAGGAGAAGAAGGTTTGGAAGGACTTGGGGGAGGCCTTTGCCCAGCAGTGGGACAGTAAGGGCTAAAAAAAAATATCATCTATGTTGGATGCACATATGGTACATAGATAAAATTATGTCTTTGATGACAGTTTCCAAAAAAAATATGAATCTTATCTGAATTTTTAGTTATTGAGAAAATCAGATTAGTAGAAAAGTAAAAGTCTAACACGCCCTCTCGCTCCACTCTAGAGCTGGAGGCATTAGATGATATCCTTAAAAAAAGACACCTGTACAAAATATAACATAATAAACGCAAAAAAAACATCCTGAAAGTAGTATGTTCAGAATCGGCTACTGATTCGATTCCAGTTATTTTAAAAATAGCAAGTTTTTAATCCTACAATAATTAAGAATTATTTATAAAAATAGTTGATTTTTTTAAATTCTTGATAAATCTTTATAGCGTCCCTGGCGTATTTGTGTGTGCGTGCGTATATACCAATATCGATGCGTTACTTACGAATGCAGTGTGTCGATTCCCATATTATTTTCTTACAATGAGGATGACTTATTTTTAAAAAAACAGTACCTTGTATTATGATTTTCTAATTGGAGTGCAACATTTTTGATAAAATATAAGGTATATTTATAATAAAACTTAATCATAATATCTCTCTCTCCCTCATTGTCTTACAAAACTAATTATATGTGTTTAATAAAATTCTCGCGAATTTACTTATGACATAACATATCGCTAATGCTTCTTGTTTGATGCTTCATAACTATAGCAGACTTATCGGCGACGATTTCGACCAACTATTGCACATACATACAGGTACAATGTACAAGCTCTCTATAGGGTTGATGCTCATAGCAACTAGGGCAATCGATTCAGTCGTCGTTTGTCTCACAACTCGCCACGAAGACTCGAAGGGAAATAAAGACTCGCTTAATAAGGTTTCCGTGCAGCCCTACCAATGTTGGAAAACTTTAACTTGATCCTCCGTAACGGGAAATCACGTTGCTATGGGACTTAATAAATCAGTGGAATTTTTTTCCTTCTCTTGGTAAGTCTGGTCGCCACAAAGAACAGTCTTGTGCGTCTCGAATCATCTTTTTTTTTCAAAGTTTGTAAATGTGAGTAGGTACCATGGAGCAATTTATGGTTTTAGGTTACTATTGGATTTGTTTCATATACATGAGCATTGAGCGCATGACGTTCTGGTTGATGGATTTCGTCCATCGCATGCGCTGCACATTTCCGCCGGGAGCTGGGACCCTATCAGAAGCTAATGGGCCTCGAGGTCCTAAGCCGCTCGACGGCCGACGATTGATTCGATTCGTCGCTGAAGCTCGACGCAACTGCCGCGGCCGAAGTCACAGCTCTACGATGGGAAATAAAATGCTTTGAATCATCCATCGCATTCCCGCGATCCTCACTAGGTCATCGGTCCACCTTGTGGGAGATAATGGAAAATACAGACGTTATATTATGTATTTATGGTATTTAGCAATCGTTTCAGACTGCCGCGCCTCCATATGTACTCGTTAACTAATTTAAAATCGCGATTCAAACCAATTTGTTCCGCTGCGTCGTTCCTTTGAAATAAATAGCATTACTCGAACTGCGTCGCAAAAAGCGTAACCAGCCTTGAAGTCATTTTGTTATATGAGATGATATAATGGCATAATGGATGCGCAGGATCAAATCATATTATGTAAGGTTTCATAACTGATATAATAGTCATTGAGTTGCATCAATTATTTAATAGGTAGTTTTTTTATTCCATGGGTATTTTCAAGGTTGTATTTGTGAATCATCTATCATTTTTTACAATATTATTTTCATGTTGCGTTAGGTAAACCGGTAAATAGATGAGTATCAGAAGGATTTTTCATTAAGCGTGCCATCCGTCTTCGGTTATCTTTTTTTATTATAGATATGCTAGCTTTTCTATCAACGACTATCTCACCTTATAGTATGGAAGATGTGCTTGACGATAAACTGCTACTACTAGACTACATATACATACATACATAGATATTTATTTATCTAAAAGTATCGACACAAGTAGCGTCCCATACCTACTAAAGGCCTACCCATCTTACATGGGAATAACGACATGCCCTGTCTCTTACCATCCTTGCCAGCCATGGGGTTCCAATATGGCTGGAACGCCGACGGTGCCAAGAGTAGCACTAATTCACATTTGATTTCAAAATTCCTAGGTTGTAGTTAACAGGAAACGCAGCCTCCGGCAGGGAATTTCACTCCTTACCAGTACGCCAGATAAATTTATTAAAAAATTATTTCAATTTTGTCCAAATTTTTTTTGAAATGTACCGTCTTTTAATCTCTTCTTCTTTTTTTTCAAATCGATGGTAAACTATTTAAATTGTTTGGGCCCAGTAGGTTTTTTTTTTTTTTTTTTTTTTTTTTTTTACGGTAGGTAAAATCATCCAATGACAAATCCCGCCCTTGGGCGGAGCGGGAAATAGTGTCAGACTTTTACTGACTAAAATCCTACCCTGTTCCTTCCCTGCCTTGGTTCCAGGGCCCTGGTATGCATTTTCATACCTTCCCAGAGCCCCAGACTAGGCCTCGACCCTACTGGGCCCCTACGGTTTGCTGACAACTCCTTGAGGCGCACGGGAACAGTGCGCGCCGTAAACGACTTGGGCTCGGTCCGGTCTGTTACCGGACAAACGGACAGCGAGCTACCCATTGCCCGCCGTCCGCAAGCCCGCGTCTACGGTGGCCGGAAATTTGGATCGGAGTTACGGCGGCGGCTGCGGCGTGAGCGCCGTTGCCTGATACGGTCAGCCTCCTCCTTTGCTAGCATTACTGCTTCGCAGAAGGAGGCGACCGCCTGCCACTCCTCCTCGCTCCGGAGCATGGCTTGAACCAAGCCCCGGCGCGAGAGATCGCCTCCGATTGCCCCCACGAGGACACGGCGATGCTCTTCCCAAGCGGGGCACACCTCTACCGTGTGCTCCACCGTGTCCACCGGGCGTTCCGCACAGTGACGACACCCGGGCGTCACCTCCGCACGGATCTTGTACAGGTACCGCCCGAACTTGCCATGTTCGGTTAGTACCTGCGCCATGCGGAAGGTTATGACGCCGTGAGGCCTTTCCAGCCACGCCTCAAAGAGGGGCCTTACCGCCTCAATCGTGGCGTGCCCAGCACAGGGTTGCGACAGTCGTTCTCGCCATTTCACCATGAGATCTCGCCGGAACTCTGTCCGCCAAGCCGCGACTTGTCGCGGCAGCGGGGATTCGCCCCGGCGTTGCATCTCCACGCGCAGATCGTGCATGCGTGCAAGGACTGTTGCCTCCAGATCCCATGGTGGCAGGCCAGCAAGGAGGCTCGCCGCTTCGCGGGATACCGTGCGGTATCCCCGGATCATCCGTATGGCCATGACCCTCTGGCAGGCGTTCAGCAGGGCCGCCGGTCGCCTTCGCAGCGTCGGCGCCCACACAGGCGCCCCGTAAAGGGCCATGGACCGAACGATGCCAGCGTAGAGCCTCCGGCAGGAGGCGTCTGGACCCCCCAGGTTCGGCAGGAGCCGCTTGAGTGCAGCCGAAGTCCGATTAAGTTGGGGAGCCAAACGTCGGAAGTGCGCCTCGAAGTTCCACCGGCTGTCGAGGACGAGTCCCAGGTACTTCATCGTCGACCCGACGCCGATGTGAACTCCTCCTACCGTTAATTGGGAACCCGGTGGTGGCGCGTACCGAGGGCCGTGAAAGCACATGGCCTCGGACTTGTGCAATGCCACCTCGAGTCCCAACTGCTGGATCCTCTCCACGACTGTCGCAACCCCGCGCGTCGCTAGTTCGACCGCCGCCTGGTACGACCGTCCCCGCGCCAGGACCAGCGTGTCGTCCGCGTAGCAGACCACGCTGACCCCGTCGGGGAGGTCGGCGCGCAGCACGTAGTCGTACCCGATGTTCCACAAGGGCGGCCCTAGTACCGATCCCTGTGGGACACCGCACGACATCTCTCGCCGATTCAATTCTCCCTGATGACCGGGGTAGATAATGTACCTGCTCGACAGGTAGGCCTCGATCACACGACAGAGGTAGTCGGGCACCCGGTGGTACCGGAGTGCGCTCCTAATGCTACTCCAGGGCAGGGAGTTGAAGGCGTTGGCGATATCCAAAGACACCGCCAAGACACACCTGCCCCGGGACACTGCGTTCCCCGTCGTGAGGGCTCGCACGCGCATGATGGCGTCCACCGTTGAGCGCATCCTGCGGAAGCCGAACTGGTCATCCGACAGGTTCGGCCCGACCCGTGCTAGGTGCGCGACGAGGCGGTTTGCAACTACTCTTTCAAAGAGCTTGCCCACCTCGTCGAGCAGCACAATGGGCCGATACGCGGACGGAGAGTCCGCAGGTCGCCCTGGCTTCGCGATTAGGACCAGTTTCCCCGTCTTCCAACGAAGCGGGAACTGGCCCCTCTCCATACATGCGCTGAGGAGCCCTCTGAGTCGAGGCCCGAGAGCCTCCATGGCCAGGACCCAGGCTTTTCCAGGCAAGCCGTCGGGTCCCGGGGCGGTATTTTTTGGGCCCAGTAGGTGGCTGCGGCTTATTTTTTAATCTCTATAGTGAGGCGTGTGTCTGTATTCTTTCAATGGTTTCAAAGATTATTTAGCTTGTCATCCAATCTTCATACATTGCTAAAAAACCAACATAAGATCAAAACAAAAGTACTACTTTAAATAAATTGAATAACATGAGAGGGGGCCACACTTGCTTATCAAATATGCATGTATGTATCTTGCTATTTATAAGCGACTGTATCTTAGATGTCTATACTAGAAAAAAGTTAGCTTGTGGCAGGCGTATAGAACACGCGTTAATAATTGAGTCGAGTTTGACCAGAAAAAAGTGGTTCAAGCTGGGTCAAATTTACGAATGGCGCCTCGGAATTTTCCTTTAGGAAAAAAACTTGAGATGTTTATGGCGCCATCGTAAATTAATTATATTATACATATATTACATAAACGGTATCAAGCCGAGTGTATTTATAGAAGCACTAGACCGGAAAATAAGTATAGTAAACAAATAATGTTTTTCCTGTAATATACACACTTTATTGGAAACTGAAGAAGATCTAATGTCAATTGGTATACGTACTCAAATCGTTGTACCGTGAAAACATGTTCAGTAAGTAACCAATGTACATTTTTGACATTCGTAATGTCAATAACAGAAATAAAGCATTCTTCCTACCGGCTTTGAGGTGGTTCGAAAGATTTACCTTGACCCTAAAATGCAAAGAGAAGAAAAGCGGATGGAGGATTTAAGTCAGTAAAAGACTGATTGTTACTTCCGCTTTGGTTAACGCATGACGGAGTGTCAGACTGGAATCATTTGAGAATTTACAAATGAAAAAAAAACGGCGTCATAAATCTACATATCTATCTTGATCCTTAACATATTTTACTCATGAAAACGATACACATTTCACTGTCCGCTATTAATGAAACTACATAAACTAGGGACATAGAACAATCATCATTATCACGCTGAAAAGAAACCAATATTGAACTCAACAGTAATTTCTGAGTAATCACAATGCATCACCGACAACAATCGTCTTTTCCCATTAAAGTGATGTGGACTTTGTGGATCTTGAGTGTGGACATTTGCCTTTATTTTCGAACATTCCCGAAGACTCACGCGACTGTATTGATTTCGACCTTGTCAGTTATCTCTATAGGTTCGTCTCACGTGAACTATGGCAGATATGAACGACATACTTTAAATGTTATCTCGATAATAATTCTCGGTGCTTTAAATCTCGACATAATCATCGAATTCATCATTCATAAATCTTTTTTTCACTGAAACATGTCTGAGTTATGTAGTACAGTCAGTGATTGATTGTCTTGTAGGGACTTAGTGCACATTCCAAAGGTTTTCCAGAAGGCTGATATGAAGTTACCTGGTAGCCTGGTACTAGGTCCTTGGGTTCAGACTCGTTTTCTTACGTAAAATAAACATTTTGGTTTTTATTGATTTACTAGACTGTCATTACATACCTAGGTATAATATATAATAGATTTTAATTCCTTCTCCTAGAGATGACACCTGAGTCCCAGGAGTGAGAACATTATAAGGGTGATTATGTTATTATGTCTCCGGAGTTTCACTACCTAAATTGACTCAGTGTAATGTTGGTGTTGTGTTAAGTAATAATTTATTGCATTTTTTTAATCGTTTAAAAGCCTACGTTTACTGTTTGAAGATGTTTTACAAAGAGAAGTATTGTACGAGTACTTATTTGCAAAGGTTTTATCTGAAACTGAAGCAAGCAAATAGAACAAGTTTACAGACCGCATTGCGATTGTTTATTTTATTTAAACATGTTTACAGACGACAAACTTGCTTGTACAAAGACCCGTCATAACATGCAATTTTCATTATCGTATATCTAACCACCTATACTCGCGTCCTAGGACAATGTGTGACGTCACGTCTTGGGGTCACCGACCGCAGCTGAGTTGCGCATTTTGACAGATCGAATGGAAAACTACCGGGCGAACAGAGCGCGGAAAATGTATACGTTCTTAGTAGGTGCCTATGTAACTAGTGTTTCATGAGCGAAGCACTCGTGCGTGACTGAAATTTATAAAGCAATTATATGGTGCCCGCAAAAATAATGTTTATAGCTTTTTAGATGAAGGAATGTTTTCAGTACTTAGTCAAATTGTAAATAGGAATGTTATAAATTCTATAGGAATTTCAATTTGTAATACTTACAATTTTGGAAAGTGGAGTGATTAAAGTAAAACTTAGGTACTTACTAAACATTTACATAAGAAGTTTGTTGGAGTTCTTCAAAGTTTCCGTCGTCGTTTAATGAAACGAAAAAAAAATTAAGTATTGATCTCTTACTTATTAGTTCATGCTAAGATGGCACGTTATTACCAAAAATATCGTATTGGTAAATATGATATACGCTTAAACAATTTTAAGTAACTCAATTTTCTTTTAACTTAATCAGTAAAATACACTATTATTATTCAATGATCCCTATCCCTGGATCAGGTAGTTCAGGTGCCTCTACACTTTTTGCACTGATCGATTGTAGATAAAAAAGAAGAATGAAGAAAATAGCGTAATTAAATGAGGCTAGGCTTATCAATGAAATTCGACTCATGCCTCAAGTTTCGAGAGGAATCTTTTTGCCTAGCTATAATTCCACTTTCTTTCACAGATTATCGACCGAAACAGGGTTGGCAGTTTTCAAACTGGTTGGATTGGCCAGTTTGTTTACCTTTACTTATTAAAGATATGATTATAAACCATATTTATTATTTAAAAAAAAATTGTGCTGGCTATTAGCAGATTCTAATTTCAAAAATAGGAATTCATTCTTAATAGAAAATTTGAATTAAGAATTTTCTAAATGGTTAGACTTTCACTTAAAATTTAATTTTAAATGAATTAATCTATTTGTCTAAGCTATTCTCAGTGAAAATCGTTGTGATTGGGAAAATATTAAAGCCTCACAAAAGCTGAGTAGGCCGGACTTAGTCTAGTTTGGCTGGATACTTATATAAAAGTCTAATTATGTCCGACTTTGTCCGGACGCTTGTCAACCCTATTTCGAAAGCTACCCAGGCCTTTAACTTAATGGTTCGCTCAGTTTCTACCACAAATATCAGTCCTGTCACATAGGTAGGTTAACCCCAACCTATTTAAATTAATGAACTGGGGTGGAAACATTAGTGAATTAGTTTTCAGGAAGATACCGCTCCAGTAAATGGGTTCATCGACTTCAACCTTTCGTTACTATGGAAGGTTTATATTTTGGGAGAAAGGGAAAATGAAAGGAACTAGACTAGATATGTACATAAAATCTTAGCAATTTAAAAAAAGGACCTACCTAATTTGTTTTTTATTTTTATTTTTCAGTGCTTATTTTTGTGCTGCTGTACTTGTCTGCGGTTGCCAAGTAAATGGGTGAATCTTGAAATATCACTTGATTTTTCTACTAGCGATCCGTTCTAGCTTCGCACGGTTGTTGGAAATCTTTGAATTTCTCAGCTTCTCTCTACTATAATAGCATGTATTCTACACTTAAATCTTCCTCAGACATTATTCTGTCTACAAGTGGAAAGCGAATGAAAATCCGTTTTAGTAGTTTTTGAGCTTACAGCGAACGTATAGATAGACAGACGCAGTGAGGGACTTCGTTTTATATGTATTGATGTTGTGAATTTTGGGATAGCAATTCTTGAAAGGAACTGCAATTTTAAATCGTATTTTGACAGCACAAATGTATTACTTGTATCGTCAAAAAATATCTAGTGATATTGTGCTCTATTTGATAATTTGATATTTCATTTCGTTTTCTTTACGCTAAGGTATTGTACGGTTTTTGTATTTGTTTCTGCTTGTATCATGCCGCTTCATTAAAACTGAATTATAATCATCATTCAATGTCTATAGAAAGTTCAGGAGCCCTGAACTTTCTATAGATATAGAGGAGGAGGATACTATTTATAGAATTCTATTCATTCATTCATTCACAACATCCAATTAAAACTTCTCAGTGTTTTTCAGATGGTGACGAGCACTGTTGACCTTTAACGCTGAAAGGGAGAGGCATTTCCAGTAAGTACTCAAGATAAAGCAATTCGTAACAGTGAATGCAGACAGAATCTCTTGCCTGACCTTTTCTTAAAAATAGAATGTAATGCAATATCAAGCATCCAAGTTTAAATTGAAAGTACTGGCTGATTTGATTTACTTTTTCCTGTAAAACCAGAATAATATTAAAATGTAACTGAGTCTAGATTTTTTTTTTTATTATGCTTAGGCTCGCGTTTGACCACTATCTCTCCTGATGGTAAGTAACGGATGATATAACCGACAGTGGAGCACACTTGCCTAGAAATAACCTATTCACTTTTGACTTAAAACTGTCTAGATTATGGCTCAGAAACACAGACTCCGGCAGGAAATTCCACAGCTTAGCTGTACGCATAATGAATGTGTTCCCAAAATGCTTTGTACATACGTATGAGCTCTTGCGGTTAATATTTTCTGAATGCGAAAAAATAAAACTTGACATAATTGATGACCTGGTGAAAGTAGCGGGAACCCGATGGATACGAGACACACTGAACCAGTCGTTATAGTGATGCTTGGGGGGGATCGAGGCCTTTGTCCAACAGTGGATGTCTTTCGGCTGAAAAGATGATGATGATTGACATATTAAGTTTTTTTCTATTTTCTTTGGATATTTTCGTATACAGGGTGAATTTTAAAATATAACTCGCCGTCCGAGAGCAGTGGTGGTCGAGTGGTAACGATCCCGACTTAAGAGTTGTAGATCGCGAGTTCAAACCCAGCCAGGCGCATTATTTTGTGTAATTTATTTGTTCACCACTACCCTCAAAACGGTGAAGGAGAACATCGTGAGGAACTCGGCTTAGAACCAAAGATTCGAAGAAATGTGACATCCACCAACCCGCACTGGGCCCGCGTGGTGGATTACGACCCATGTCCTCTCCTAGAGAGGAGGCCCGAGTCCCAGCAGTGGGAACATTATAAGGCTGATGCTATGCTACGCTATGCTATACTAACTCGCTCTCCGGTAAAGACCGAACCCGGGTCGACGTGTTGAGTTCCACGCGCCCTTTAACCGACCCCTAGACGTGAATATTCCGCTATAGTTGCCGCAAACAAACCTGCTGTGTCGCAAACAACGCGGCAGGCAGGTACAATGAAAGGGAGCAAGCAGAGTGATGAGGATGGCTTCACAAAAGTAGAGAAGAAGAGGAAGAAGAAGAAGCCTACTTGTCAGAACCAGTGCGGTACCGCGCTGGCAGGGGCCAACCTGCTGCTGCGTCCAGCAATACCCACAACGCAGCTGTACGTTTCGAGGCTACATCACACCACGATGGTTGAGGATATCGTGGAGTATGTACGTGTGAAGACCAACTGGACTTTGAGAGTGGTGCAGTTAGAGCCGCGCCATAGCACAAATTTCAAGTCGTTTGTGGTGCGGGTGCCGACTAACCATTTGGAGACCTGCCTCAAGGGAGAGTTTTGGCCGAAGGGTGTCGTGTATCGACGATTTCGTGGAAGGATATCGACCTCGCAGCGGAACACGACGCCGTCACTTCGTGTACAATAGATTTTAATAATTTGATATACTTAGTTTCTTTATATGTATTAGTTTAATTTTGTATGGTTATTTGTGTATTTTATCTATGGGCCTTAGTTGCCTGACAATAAAGGTTTATTATTATTATTATTTATATTTTAATTTATTTATCTCAGGACCCTGAGGTCCTGGACCTTTGGAAGGCGTACGAGGAGCCGAAACCAACTCGCAGAGGCCCTTTAGGTACTTTTAATGGAACGTGATGCCAACCGACGATTGTCCCTGTACGCGCAATACTAGTGCATCCAAGGACAACCCCCGGTTGGTGAAAACTATTGTGACATATGGAAAATAAAGACAATACGGCTATGGTTTTTGGAGTCTTAAGTGGACTGGTTACCAAGAACTATGTGAAAACTATGGCCCCTGCCTAAACAATGTTATTAATATCCATCGGTAAACAGGCAGGGGGTGACTTGCACACTCAATAAATGGGCCCCCAAAAACGGCCGCTAGCACGAGGTGACGTAGCAACAAGAGGGCAACATATCCTGAGGTGCTGGAGGAGTGGAGAGGCATACCACGGCTATCAGGACAATCCCGGAAGTGCGGTCAAGATCCCTACCAGCACCTTACTGGATTATACATCCTTCTCCCGAGCACGATTGCTCTTGCGAATCTCCACTCAAACCAACCAATAAAGGCAAGAGAGAGGTGGGAGCTCTGTTCCTCGTCAGTGTTCACTACGGCCGGCCAATAAAGGCAAGCCGGAGATGAAGAACGAGAATTCTCCCGGGAGATCGGGTCCGTGGGCTCGCTAATGCCCAACAGTTCGCCACAAAACTGCCCTGCGGATTGTATCTCTCTTAGTCTGGCCCCTCACCCTAGGCAAGTTACAACCTACGGTTTATTGGAGCACGCAAGCCCCATCACGACGTCAACGTAGAGATACAGCGATGGGGTATTATTATTATTATTATTATTTAAAGAGCTGTCAGCAGACAAATAACGCAACAGCAGACAACTGTGTGTTGTTGTGAGTTGTTGTTTGTTGTTGTTATTCGAAAGAGTTATCGCGGCCTTGGAACATTACGCAAAGGGCATGGAAGACATGTGGATATTAGTCATTGAAAGTCTGACACGCTCTCTCGCACAGCCAAGACCAGGAGGAACCTCTTTCGCTCTCTTTGATGATTTCCCATAAAAAAGTGGACATTTTAAGATTAAACTTCAGGGTGCTATCCCTAATTATTTCTAGAATGTTTATATTATTCCGATAAAAATATTGGGTTATTTCCTTTATTAGTGAGATACGGATTAGCAATGCACTTTACTATCTTGATAAATCACCATATGATGGTGTTTTCACAGGAAAATATTTGCTACCACTATCTATAAATAACATGATTTGCTTATGTTTGCTCATGCATTATTAAACGTTGATTCAAAACACTGCTTATCATTGTAGTACATAGATCATCTAAAGAGGAAAAAAGATAAAATGTGTATGATAATATAATCGATTGCAGCCATTGATATAATAATTTGCGTTTGAAATATAAAAATAAATAAAACTGTTGTTAGACTAGCTTCTGCCAGCTGCTTCGCTTGCGTGAAAGTAGATTTCTCCATTCAAACTTTAGAGCTCCATTTCATCCCCTTAGGGTGTTTTTATTATCAAGCGGATTTCATCACGCATTGATGATTGGGGGCACACGTCCTGCGTGCGTATTCACCGCATTACAATGAATACTTGTATGAAAAGGACTTCCGCATGCGGAGCAAATCTGCATGCGTGATGAATTTTGCACGATATTACAAATACCTTCAGGGTGTTTTTATTATCATGCGAATTTCATCACCTCCGCAAATGTCCTTTTCATACAAGTATTGTACCTAATGCCTGTAATACGCACGCGGTACGCGAATTTTTTGCCTTTTAAAATTCTGCATGCGGAGCAAATCCGCATGCGTGCTGAAATCTGCTTGTTATTAAAAATACTCTTAAGGAGTGGATTTTAATTCTTTTCTTAGTGCTCGGCTACGTTACAAAAGAAAACTTTGTCCAAAATTTCACACTCCTAGTCCCAGTAGTTTTGTGCGTTCATATGTCAGTCAGTTTCCCTTTTATATATGTAGATATCAATAATATTATTACCTGTCTGTAGGTATTAGTTTTGGAAGATTTCCGTACCAAGCCGTTTGAGGAAAATAATAATGTAGTTTGCCAAGCGATTATGGACAGTATTGTAAGGCAGAATATTAAACCATCAATTAAATAACGGTTTTACCATTTGTTGTTGTGGTCTAATATTGTATGTAAGGTAAGTGATCAACAGTGGATGTGTACGTATTTACCGAAGTTTTATTTTCAATAGACTTCAAAAACCGGAGGAGGTTCTTAATTCGGTTGTATGTTTTTTTTTTTATTGAGAGAGGAGTAGGGCCGGGTGGAGGTTTGTGTCGAAGAGTGGATGTCTTTCTAAAATTACTATCGCAGAGTTGTAAAAAAGCACAATGATATTTGGTCACAATATTAGGTTTTTTTTTGACTGATCTATGACTGTAATACATTTACCTATCTCGTTTTAGGTGTCCGTTCGTAACAATTAGTAGTTCGTAGGTGATTTCCTGAAAGACACGCCAACTCCAGTTGCATTTTATTATTGAAGAAATCCATAAATCTGCGACTTTGCTGAGTAATAAATAGCCGAGTGGTACGTCATGGGTTACAAACCTAGCCAGGTGCTTTAATTTGCTTTATTTAATTCATCACCACTGCTCGCAAAGCGATGAAGGAAAACGTTGTGAAGATATTAGCTTGTCTCAGAAATAATAAATCGAAGATATGTGACGGCTCATTTCACTTTTAGATAGGAGGTCTGTTTTTCATCTAATGACATCTCCTGCCCTTGGGCGGAGAGGGAGATAGTGTCAGACTTTTACTGACTAAAAATCTACTCTTGTTTCTTCTTTGCCTTCCATATCAGGGCTGGGTTTTCCTTTCAGAAGCGAACTCATGGCCCCAGTAGGCTTCGACCCTGCTAGGCCCCCACGGGCTTAACCCTGCTGGGTTCCTAAAGGCCCTCTGGGCCGCTACGGACACAGGAGGCCTGAGTCCCAATTCGAAAACAATTGGTATCTACCAATCCGTACTAGGCCCGCGTGGTGGGTTACGGCCCACACCCTCTCCGAGAAAGGAGGCCGGGGCCCCAGCAGCAACATTTTAATGCGGGTATTTGCTCTGTAGAATTACAGATGCTATCATTTCTCTTGGCAGACAAACTGTTGTTCGTACGTTATCATATCGCGTTACTATTCCAAGCTTGCCGATACAAAAACATTGTTCTATTCCCGCCTACGCCAACATGACAACAGTGTACTATTTATAAATAGTAATAGAATTAGTAAACACGGTGTTTGTTGGCAAACATTTTCCCTCGAGCTTGCGGAAGGCGGAGGTTCAAAAATAGCTTAGTAAAATAGTAAAATGGCGCTAGACGAAATGAATCAGTATTCATTTTCTGAGAGTATTTTTTTTCTATGGACAGAAGTAAACGATCAAGTACTTTTTAAAAATAATAAATTGATCAAGGGCTTGTTTCAGAAATCGATAAGGACACGGCTCGCATTGTTAGGAGTTTACTTTCTCTGGAGCTCTGACTACCGCGCTGCGCCGGTGGCTTTGACCCTGATCCGGATATCGTTGGGATACAGCTTTTTTAATTTTGAAATATGTACTTAAAAATGTGACGAATATAAGTGATATAATAAAAAATAAATAATACTAACGGAATATTCGGCCGCAAGAGCAGTGGTGGCCGAGTGGTAACGGCCCCAGCTTACGAGCTGTAGGTCGCGGGTTCAAACTCAGCCAGGCGCATTACTTTGTGTAATTTATTTCATCACCACTGCTCTCAAAACGGTGAAGGAAAACATTATGAGGAAACCTTTTGGGGGATGAACTGCTCGCGTCCGTAGGATTTACTTAGTACTGACCACCCTACACGTGTCCCCTGGGTAGTGCTAAACGAGCAGGAAATGCGGTGGTAGGCCATAGCATCGGCTGCCGGCTTCAAAGTTACCACCCACCAGACAAAGCCATGCCGCCAAGCGATCCGTCGTGTTCCGGCATGATGTTTGGTGAAGCCGTACGGTGGAAGTTGGGTCTGAGCAGTTGTGTTGCGATGTATAACGGGTATGATGCACCAGCTGTTGTTGCGTCGGACGCTTGATCGTGGAGGGTAGCGGGATCCGAAGCACGGTGCTCCGCTGGCCGACCGCAGGTAGTTGGGGGCCCAAGTAGTGTGCCAGCCACACATGAAAGGCTGCCCCGCCAACTGCGAAAAATCCCAGGGTGGCCCCATCGTGCCGGTTGGCGACCGGATGAGAGGACCCGATGGCGATCCCTGGGGGGGTTCGGGCGTCCCCGCAGTCTCCAGATTAACCTTCCATTGGCGCGGCAACTCTGGTTGTGTTGTTGGGTTTAACATCGCATCACCTCGCTCAACTGCCATCTTCCATCAACCCTATTCACTCCATCATAAAAATATTATGAAACGTAAAAAGAAAAGTAAGTGTGTACAGCGGATGCACGTCCTCTCTTTCAAAGTGCACCTCTCTAATATTCGAGGACTGCACTCCAATCTCGATGCGGTCCACCACCATCTAGAGACTGACAAGCCACACTTGCTTTTCTTGACGGAGACTCAGATTAGATGTCCGTCAGATGCGGCGTACCTCAACTACCCGGGATACTCATTGGAGCATCATTTTCTGCAGCGTGCCGGGGTCTGTGTGTACGTCCGTAATGACATCTGCTGTCAGCGTCTCCGTCACCTTGAAGACCCAAATTTTTCCACGCTATGGCTGTTGGTGGACACTGGTATGGACAAAATCGTCTATGCCTGTGTCTACCGATCGCACAGCGGTGATCAGGAGACGACTCGAATGTTTGACCAGCTCAGTGAAGCTGCCGATAAGGCTCTGCATCGGCACCCTGATGCGCAGCTTGTCGCTCTGGGGGACTTTAACGCCTGCCACCGAGACTGGCTTTTCCCATACCAGAGGACCGACCACGCTGGAAGAGAAGCGCGAAACTTTGCGGTATCGTTGGGCCTTTCCCAGCTGGTGAAGCAAGCGACCAGGGTGCCTGATGTAGTTGGTCATACTGCCAATTGTCTGGACCTTCTGCTGACCACCGATCCGGACAGATGTATCGTAACAGTTTCTTCACCACTTGGAACATCAGATCACTGTCTGGTGAAGTCTGTATCGTCCTTCTCCCCACCTGACTGTGAGTCTCGCGGTGAACGGCGGATGTGGCGTTACAAGTCGGCAGATTGGGATGAGATGCGGCACTTCTTTGCGTCTTATCCTTGGCAGCAGGTTTGCTTCTCTTCTGAAAATCCGTCGAGCTGTGCAGATGCCGTATCCGATGTGATACGTCAAGCTATGGAGTATTTCATCCCTTATAGCGACGTACCCATCGGTGGCTCAGTTCACCCATGGTTCAGCGCCGATTGCATAAAAGCTGAAGAGCTTAAGCATTCGGCGTTTCTCACCTGGGTTGATGCTCGTAAAAGACTTCCTGAGTGAACGGTCTCTCCGAGTTGTTGTCAACGGATGCTCATCAGAGCCCATGACGACTAATGCCGGAGTTCCTCAGGGGTCTGTTCTCTCTGCAACTCTCTTCCTCCTGCATATCAACGATCTGCTGATGCCCGGTATCTATGGGTATGCAGATGATAGCACAGTTGTAGACAGATACCTGCCAACTCCTCGGGCTAGTAAAGAGCTGATCCAGGCTGAAAGGGAGGCTATGGTGGAGCGGACGAATGCTTCACTTCAGGCAGTCTCCAAATGGGGCGAAGCCAATATTGTGGGATTCAACGCCACCAAAACACAAGCGTGTCTGTTCACCGCCAAAAGGAGCCCGTTCACCTTGGCTCCTGCTTTCCGGAATGTATCCCTGGAGTGCACCGACCGCCTTCAGCTCTTGGGGGTAGAAATTTCCTCAGACCTCAACTTTGGGCGGTTCATTGAGTCCAAAGCTAAGGTAGCTGCTGGGAAACTCGGCGTTCTAGCAAAAGTCCGGCGGTACTTCACACCGGAACAGCTTCTAATCTTATACAAAGCACAAGTCCGTTCGTGTGTGGAGTACTGCAGCCACATATGGGCTGGTGCTGCAAAATGCCACCTAGCAGCTTTGGACTTGGTGGAAAGGCGTGCGAAGAGGCTAATTGGTGATCCAGACTTGGTTAAGTCCAATCTACAAAGCCTCGAGCACAGGCGTAGAGTAGCCAGCCTTTCGGTGTTTTACAGGATGCATTTTGGAGAGTGTGCGCGGGAATTGCATGACTTGATACCGCCATCTCCTTTCTACCATCGAACAACCCGGCGTACGGCGAATATCCACCCTTACGTTGTTGAAACTTCCACGGTCCGGACTAAGCGTTTTGCCTCGTCGTTTATACCGCGTACATCGAGGGACTGGAACAATTTGCCTGCTGCGGTTTTCCCGGCCAATTATAATTTAGGCGTCTTCAAGGCTAGAGTGAATAGGCTCTTAATAAACTAGTGCGCTTTACCATCGACGATTGCATCACTGCTTACCATCAGGTAGGATTGCAGTCAAGTGCTAGTTTATAAAATATAAAAAAAAAAAAAAAAAAAAAAAAAAAAAAAAAAACCGGCATATCGTAGAAAAATTCGAAGACATGTGAAGTGCACCAATCCGCAATGTGCCCGCGTGGTGGATTACGGCCCATTCCCTCACCTAGAGAGGAGGCCTGAGTTCCAGCAGTGGGAACATTATGCTCTCAAGTGACCCTACGGGGCCAAAAATGTGAATATAATCATAGACTAGAAAAGGCGATGACAACAGAATAGGGAATATGCATGCAATTTAAAAAGTTTTAACAAAAATGAAATAATTTTAAAAATATCTTCAGCAAAAACAGAATTACAAAGCTTCAAAGTTACTACTAATAATAATATATTCCACAACTATCACTCAACACGGTCTAGTCCCAACGGCGTTGAGTGATAGTTGTGGAATATATTATTATTATTAGTAACTTTGAATTCCATTACTTTTTACACCATGGTTTTTTTCCCCAAAAATATAAGTTGGAGACCACCGACACTAAGTACAATACAAGTCATGGTCATGTCATAGCGGGCATTAGGCGCCAGCGCATAGCTGGGTGCGAGAGCAAAACAACCCTTCAGTCGACCAGATGGCCTGGCCATCCAGTGTTTGTGTGAACAATCAGGTAATGTAACAAGCTTATAACTTTGCACAATGACTATCTAATGTTAGGACATTGATTAAAGAAACTGTCAAAATTTTTGCACATTACAGCCTATGTACGTTAGATATTCATTTGTCATTTTGTACGACATTTACCAGTCTATGTCATTTCTTTCAATAGAGTGTCAGTGATTGAACATTGGGAGGTAATAATGACGCCATTATAATAGTAGATTGCCAAACTTCTCAAAATTAACAATGATGAAATCAATGATAGACACTATTGTAATAGCAGACTTGTGGCCCTGTTCTTTGAACTGAAAGTGGTTTTCAGCACACGTGTATTTGTAAGTACTCGTAAAAATACTGTATTATTAGCCTTTGAGCTAAGTGTTGTTTGGATCACCCCGGGCCAAGTTAATAACTTGGCACATTATGCCGTACCAAGCAATGATGTTTGTTGTTGATCTGTTCTTCCAAACGTCAAAGTCTTCTTGAACACAACTTAAAGACTTGCCAAGTTTTAAACCCCTTTATGGTATTATATGATTTTACAATTTAGCTTCACTACTTTTGACTGACTGACATTTTGACTATTCAAAAGTGCCTGTAAATGGTCTTTTTGAAATAAATGAGTTTGAGTTGAGTTTGAGTTTGATCAGAAAGACGCAATTGATTTTTTCAACAGAATAACTTCGGAAATGTAATTTCTGTTGGTTTTATAAGGTAATTGTAGTTATGCATGAGATATTGGCAGTTGGCAGCTCGTCAATATTGTTTTGTTGTTCATGGTTACCTAGTTGGTCGCTTCTTCTAACCGAAACTGAAATAGGGACCTCCCGACAGAACCGCGTCCAGTACCTCTACCATGAGTTTTAAGCAATAGTATTAGTTGCTACTCGATATCGACGCCGAAAATATTTTGTATGGCAAATTTTGGTTCTGCAAGTGACCGCTAGAGGCGCTGCAAAATTTGTCATACAAAATATTTACGGCGTCGATATCGAGTAGCGACGAATACTATTGCTTAAAACTCATGGTAGAGGTACAGTAAGGACCTGCGCCAGGCGGTAGTGAGGACACCGTGACGCCACCTAACTACTCGTTAAAGAAGAAACGTATTGCTGCGATTATGGCGCGCCTAAATTCAAGCTCTCTTGCGTATAAAATTGATTAATTATATACTTGTACATAACGAACTTATTATAGAACAATGTTCTTGTAAATTTTCTAGAACATTGTTCTATAAAACAAAACATAGTTCATTAGTCTCACACATTAGATAATTACTTAATTATATAAAGCATACTAATGATGATCCGTCTGAATTGGATAAAGTTATTGGTCATTCAAATTAGGTAAATGAGGATAATCATTAGATACTGATTCATTGTTAAACGTTATATTCTATTTTAACCTGTACCGTAGGGTACTTGTACCTATGTAGATAGGTACAGGATAAAATAGCATACAAAGTTCTAAATGCAACGTTCCATTTAGAGTATTTATATTGGATTTACTTTGTTATAGATAGCCCTTTTGCGAACGACGAGCTCGCCATCCGCTCGTCATAAGGATCGAGGTCGAGCTCGAGTCGTCGTAGGCTCATTTTTGTTCCACGTGCACGCGCCTCATAATAATAAAATAAAATAAATAAATAATAATAAAATTTATTCAGATAACAATGTTTACAAAAAATTAACATTATGCTAACACTAACATGGTTTACAAAACCAAGGTTTTATGGTTATTTTTTTGGTTTTGGTATGACATGGTTTGGTTTTTGGATACAATTATAGTGCCAAAAAATAAACTAAAATATTATTAAAAATAAAAAAATTATTAAAGGTGCAATTGATAGTGGATCGGAATCACAATGTTGGATTGCGGACCGCCCGATCTAGGTTAGTTTAAACCTGTGTTTCAGGTCAGCAAACCGTAGAGGCCCAGTCATAGGCCCAGTAGAGCCGTAGCATGCTAGGGTCATGGGTAAAAGAATAAAAAGGATAAGGGAGAGCGCAGAGGATAACTGAAGAAACATTTAGTCAGTAAAAGTCTGACGATAGAGGAGAAAAAGTCATTTGATGATTTTCCATGTAAAAAGAAGCTGACAAGTAGATACAAAACTCTTCCGTCATCTGTAGTTACCATTATCTATAAACACGTGACGCGTTACATTAAAATACTTCGTCTCACGTATTGTCTTATCATAACGATTCATTAATCCTCCGACTCACGTGAATCAGTGCGGTTTTCTTTACGTAGAATGATTAAATGACTTCTATCACTCTTGGTGTCACAAGAAGTGTCTGACTGTTACTGAATAGAACCCACAAGGTTCCTTCTATTGGCTTTTGTGAAGACATAAGTACTCGTAGTTACGCAACTCTTCCGTCATCTGTACTTTACGAGTATATTATCTGTAACACGTGTTACACTTACACGTTTCATCTCAGGTATTGTGTTAATCATAATGAATCACTAATCCCCCGGCTCACGTGAATCAGGGCGGTAAATCTTTTCACACAGCTACCTCTGCGTCATACACCTACATACAAGTTCTTAATGGCTCATTGGTCGGAAACAAGAGGTGTAAGGATATGGCTATATCGGGGATCCAGTGAGGTGTTTGCCTAAAATTAGATCTCCTTTCTTCGTCATTTGGAAGGGTGTACCTTCCAATTATTAGACATGATCTCATCGGTCTTCTTAGTTCTATGACACATCACTAAGTAAGTACCTGCCAAAGATATCTACATTTATGGTACTTAACATTTTCTTTGGTTTTGTTTTTAGCACACTAATATTTTAAAAGTAAAATTTTTTATGTATTATACACCCCTATATTTTAATTAGTGCACAAAAAAATGGGGCTCAATCAGTACCCGTTATTGATCATATTTGTGTAGTCAAAAATACAAAATACGAAATCCCAAAATTGACCACAAAAATTTGTCATTATTAGTAAATTCATAATTGAATCATCATTCATAACAACTACTACTAGAAAATACTAAGCGCAGTGTTTTTCCATTTTTATTGACATTCTTTCACTCATAAACAATAACCTGTATAATGTTTCCATAAATTGAGTGAGATTTTGGGATATGAACAAACGCTCATAACTTCGCTGTTTATGAATATTATTTATTGAGACTTTACTTAAATAATAACAAGACCTTTTCTAATAAGCCCTTTAAGTATTTGCACTAATTAAAAAATAGTGGTGTATATGTATATTTATATGGGTGCATAATTTGTGGGTGATCGGAATTGTATGAAACTTGGTAAGAAGGGTAGACTATGTCCTGGAAAAGGACATAGAATTCTTTCAAAAGTATCCAGTAAGTAGAAAAGGAAATCTGGCTCTTATACGCGGGTGAATCCGCCAGCAGAAGTTTTATCTTAGTTATCTCGTGCCTTGGAGGATGTCCTGTGGAGCCTGGAGTTTTGATTCGAGAGTTATTAAAATTTTGAAGATATTACTGTGTGTCTTCATTAAATTGGAAAGATAAATCAAATATCATGAACATTGGAAGGATTATTCCACTGCTAATGACAATCATGATGATTTGACAAGTATGTAATATTTTACAAATACCTTTATCACTTTATCTATCTATTCTAAAGTTTGTTTGTAGGAAGTAATCTCTGGTACTACTGAATCCATTTTCATAATTCTTTCACCAGTAGTAGCTATACTTATATACTTACTTGTATTATTATGAATAATAGTATTTTTACGCCAAAAAGGTTTGACGCCCAGCAATGTGAGCAAGGGTCAGCTAGTCAGTTTATAAGATTAAACAGGATCTTGGTGACCAGTGCCGTAGACCTAAAGGGGCCCTATACCAATAAATTATGAAGGATTTTTTTACGAAATAGGTTTAAAAAGCAGAGGATTATTTACTTGAGACAGCGCGACGGGGTTGCGATAAGCCGCTAATATGGAAATAAGCTCGTTTATTGGAGCATTCTGTACTAGGATAAGTTCAGTTTTTACTCTTGTTTTATGTAGAAAATGCTAGAACAAGCGAAGCGAGAGAATTAGATTTTTAGAACATCCTAACATATTACAATACTCATTTTTCATTCAGTACTGGCCTCTTAAGGTTGTGGATTACGAATTTTCACATGTCGAGGCCCCGGTAGCGTGAGGGCCTCATATTATCATTGATATGGCTGATACAGCGGTAGCTACGCCACTGTTGGTGACACTGACTACACTCCTATGAAATCGACAATGTCATTTATATTCTCATACAATTTATCATTACAGCAGCTGGCTAGGTTGTTCCTTTCCACGTGGCGTCCTTGGTACAAATTCGCAGTAAAATATTCATCGCAGTCGTGCTCCTGAATACAGCAAGATGTTTTAAATCAGATACTGAATACTAATGTTTTCGATCCTTTGAGTGCTGGAAAATTACCATTCAAAGTTTTCAAAGGTTAACATAGTTTAAATCGATGAGAAGCGAACCATTTTCCGACAACTACTTTTTACCTAAAAAACTTTCTTGTTTTTCTGGTTTTGTTTTTTTCGTTTTAGACGAGTAACAACGTCTTTCGAAATTAAAGTTATTTGCGCTTTTTTTTGTATTGTAGTCGGTTATATTTTTTTGGAAAATGTTTTTGACCAGAAAGAAATGTTAGCGACATGGTGATGGTGATAGGGCTGACGTCCATGGGACAATTTAAAAAAAAAGTTATCTTGGTCCACTGTGCTTTTTAGTAAGTAAAAGCCTGACACGTTACTCCCTCTCGCTTCACCCAGAGCGAGAAAAATCAATTAATGATTTTATTCACAATAAAATAATAATTTCGACCCGAATAGAAGTTATTGAGTTAAAATTTCTGATTTTGTTTGTAAACTTATTTATTAGGTACCTACCTAAGTTAATAATAACTATTTAAATAGGTGGGCAATTTATTTATACCGAGTAAGCAATGTTCTGAAATTCAATGTTTTAACTAGTCATGAAATTTAAACCCAGACCGAACTCATTAAAATAACAATTCTGACTGAAAGCTTCATCAAGACTAACACAATCACAAAGATCTATTTTAAATTATTCGATTGATTCAGTAAACCACAATATGAGCTTTTTCTTTTAATGGTGGGAAATAATTAAATAAATTCTCTGGAACGAGGGGAAATGCCAGACTATTTTTATTTATTTGAGTAATAAATAGTTGCACATTACATAATTACATATCCACAATTTTGCACAGATGAGCGAAACCAATGGCATTTTCATAATATAAACAAAACATTTACAACAATTAATGCGACGTGTGCTTACTATTTAACTAATAAATTAAAGTTAATTAGTAGATAATTGATTGGATGCACTCTATAGAGTGTGAGCGGGAATTATTTGAATTCGGCACCACCTTTCTACCAACACAACGTCGTACAACTCTCCTTTCTTATATCTATGGTACAACCAGACGTACGGCGAGTGTTTCACTTTGTCGTTTATAACCCCTTACATCGAAGTACTGTAACAATTGGTCTGCTGCGATCTCTTCGTCCGATTATAATTTAGGTGTCTTCAAGGCTAGAGTGAATAGGCTATTAATAAACTAGTGCACTTCTCCATCAACAATTGCATCACTGCTTACCATTAGATGAGGTTACAGTCAAATTCTAGTTTAAATCATTAAAAAAAAGTGCAAATAATGATTAAATAACTATACACCGTTTAATTTTGGTCGTTTTAATCCCGCGGAGGGTCGATTCGGTGCATAAAACCCTATCGATTTGTAAAGATAAAAATGAAAAATAAAGTACTTTTTTTTAAACTCGAATTACTTTTGGCATGTACGACATTAATTTTTTTAAGTAAATGTCAGCTGATCGAGGCCAATGACCTGTAGGTAGTTAGTACGCAACGACCGACAACTACCTACAAGATCATTGACGCGTTTACTTAAAGAAATTAATTTCGTACATGCGTATATTAATTCGAGTTTTAGAAAAAGTTAATTAATTTTTTAAGTTTATCTTTACAAATCGATAGTGTTTCGTGTACCGAATCGATCCTCCACGGGATTAAATCGACCAAAATTTAACGGTGTATAATAAAAATACTTTACTTAGAACCCAACATGCCTTTTGCGGTCTAGGGCCGCGGTAACTTCTTCAAACAATCCTGCAGCCCTGGCAAGCCTGCCTTAGCAAGTTCCATCAACAAGGTGACCTTCTAGACATTGTTATCCTTTCAGCAGATAGACCACTGTTGCACACAAGATTTCTCTGAAGTGTCTTCATATCGACCGGTCCTGTGCATCTCGCATGCATCGAATTCCTGCGACCCTGACCAGGTCATCGGTCTACCTCGTGGAAGGCCTTCTAACACTGCATCTTCCGGTACGCGGTCGCCACACCAGAATCTTTCGGCCCCATCGAACATCTGCTCGTGCGAGCATGTGCCCAGTTCACTGTTCACTGAAAATTGTTATTAATAACATTAAAACAGTTTCCCTAAGTTATATAACATGTTGTTCAGCAAAATTGCGCAATTAGTAAGCATTACTTATAATTTCGTATATTATATGCTATTAAGGTATCGTTATTTACGTTGTGTTATTATTATTCAAATACTTGTTGATGTCAAATTGTTATGTTTTTCAACCATAGCTTGTATGAATTAATCCGCGTGAACGGCTTTTCTGGTAGATTAAAACATTTATTTAATGATTGAAGGCTATTACTTCTACCAAGACTGGAGACTTTACCGTCAAAGTTGTAGACAATAAGACAAGTAAAACGTTATTGCAACATTAATTAATCCGTAGTGCGTGCAGCTAACGGGTGGAATTCCCTGCCGGAGTCTGTGTTTCATTATATCTCTTTAAGCCATATGGTCGAGGGGTTTATGGTGGAGTGGGGACTATATGCCGGAAGACGCATCATTGGAAGAACCGTTGACCTGGTTTTTTTTTTTTTTTTTTTTATGGTAGGTAAAATCATCCAATGACAAATCCCGCCCTTGGGCGGAGCGGGAAGTAGTGTCAGACTCTTACTGACTAAAAACCTACCCCGTTCCTACGTAGCCTATCGTGCCGGGGCCGAGCATTCCTTTCGGAACTAACCCATGACCCCAGTAGGCTTCGACCCTGCCTGCCTGCAGTTAGCAGGCTGGGCCTCTTCGGTGTGCTGACAGCTCCTTGAGGCGCGCGGGAACAGAACGCGCCGTCGACGACTTGGGCTCGGTCCGGTCGGTTACCGGACGATCGGACAGCGTGCTACCCATTGCACGCCGTCCGCAAGCCCGCGCCTACGGTGGCCGGAAATCGGGATCGGAATCCCGGCGGCGGCTGGGGCGAGCGCCCCGTTGCCTCTGCCTGATGCGGTCGGCCTCCTCCTTTGCTAGCATTACTGCTTCGCAGAAGGAGGCGACCGCCTGCCATCCCTCCTCACTACGGACCATGGCCTGAACCAAGGCCCGGCGAGAGAGATCGCTGCCGCCGATCGCCCCCACGAGGACACGGCGATGCTCCGCCCAGGCGGGGCACACCTCTACAGTGTGCTCCACCGTGTCCTCCGGATGTTCCGCACAGTGGCGACACCCGGGCGAATCCTCCGCACGAATCCGGAACAGGTACTTAGCGAACTTTCCGTGTTCGGTAAGCACCTGCGTCGTGCGGAAGTTGAGAACGCCGTGAACCGTTGACCTGGTGAGGGTCGCAGGTATCCGATGGTTGCGAGACGGATAGGACCGGTCGTTGTGATGACACTTATCCTACAGTGGACGGTTCCCGGCTAAAATGATGATGATGATGAGGCAAGCGTGATCGTCGACCACATCATCGCTTGCCTTGCTTACCACCAGGTGAGGTAACGCAAGCCTATCAATAAGAATACTTTTTGAAAATAAACAGAGTCTTATACTAACCGAGGTATCAGACAGTCAGACACCCAAACAAAATTAAATCCATCCTACGCTGTCAGATAAGTTTCCTTATCATGCTTTCAGTCTTATTTCCATTTGTACGAAACTTGGCCTTCATCCACAATCCCCTTATCGGGTTAATACAGTACGCGGGGACGTTTGGCCCGGTTGGATCAGCTCAAGGACAACATAATATTTGGGACAGCCGGTCAAGGTCGATTCTCACGCACTGAAATAGGACATGAAAGTTGTTTCAATGAATTTCCACTTTTATCTACTTCACCCAGAGTTGCTTTTCATTTTTTTTTAACGATGTAATTTTCATAGGCACTGTTAGCATTTTTAACTTGTTTAGCTTTAAGTAAGCTAAACTAGTGCATTATAAAGCAAATAGTGGTCAGTTTCCTATTTGACAATTTGATGTTTTGAACAGGAAAACACATAGAGGAAAATTTTACTGGTTTTCAGGGTATAGTAGAATCTGAAAAACACTTATTTTTAATTTCTCAATACACGCTAAAATTTATGACCTTAGATATACACCGTTAAATTATAGTCGTTTCAATCCCGCGGAGGGTCGATTAGGTACATGAAACCCTATCGATTTGTAAAGATAAAAATGAAAAATAAAGTACTTCTTTTTTAAACTCGAATTAATTTACGCAGGTATATCATGAAAAAGTGATATAACTGTTAAAGTAAAAACATTATCGACTTTCTTTGCTTAAAAGTCTTGATTAATAAATAATTATTGGCTTCAATTCCAACGTCAATCTTCTGTGAACGTCAGAGCAAAAGTTATGTTCACAGACGTTTGCGTCAAACATCGCAAAAAATATCTTTAATGACGATTGTTTAGCGGTTACTATCGTAAAAATCTATTAAAGCACCATTTCACAGCTTTCAGCAAGAACATGCTAATATTAGTCAATGACTTCAGAGGCTGCGATAAGTGACTTTTCTCTCTATTTGTGTCTTTTTTGAGGTATGCAAGGAAATCAAATATCTTCTCCCACTATGTTAATATTACTTATTCTGTGGCTGTGTAGAGGGAGACACTGCCTGTTAGACATTTACTAACTGAAACCCGCCTGTATTTCTTCAGTTGTCTTATGCGTTCTAGGGTCTCGGTAATTCTTTCGAATAATCCCACAACCCTCTGTTTGTGTCTTAAATTTAAGATGTAAAAGTGTTTGTTCATCGTTTGTAAAAGATTTCAGGACGTAGGTTGGAGACAACTCCATAAACTCTTTCATTCCTGAAAGGTTAATTATCCGTGAGTAACATTATTATCTACTTTTCAACCCGGGAAAATGTTGGGTTTCTATGAGAGTGAAGCCGGAGGAAAAGGAAAGTTAATTCTACATCTATTTTGAACAATTGGAAACATCCGCTCAATGTTTGGGATTGACATACGCAATAATAAAGTCACGTTAATGTCAATGCGTTGTTACTATTTTTTTTAGCAGTCGCTAAAATAAAATTCTTATCTGACGTATTTAGGACCAGTGTCTTTTGAGCCGTGCCTCCCCATGACAAAATATTTTCAGATAGTATTAATAACGGGATTTTAAAAAGGTAAGGGATCATTGTAAATTGGTGTTAGTATACATGTAGTACATTTTTGCCACGGGATCAGAAATAATTACAACGTAAACACAAGAGGAATTCGCAATGACGTGGGTACCGGCCCCTTCGGATGTTGCGTTGTAAGAAATGGTGGACCAATGTTACGAAAATACTATTTACCAACAATATTTTAATAATGGTGCTAAACAGAAGTGTAATTAAAAGACCAGCTTGGTAAAAACTGCATATTATTATATTATGTAGCTGTTTTTCCTGAAGCTGACCAAAAACGTCTTACTCTGCCAAAAATACTTTTTCCATGTTTCTCAGGCATTCGCGCCTTAAAACGTTGCAAGAAATCTTTGGTAGTATACTCAAGTTTAATTTATTAATCGATCCAGCTCATTACGGATACTATACAAAACGCGTAGTACTACGTGTTTTGTATAGTATGTTTGTTGGAACAACAACGTGTATTTTGGAAGTGCTAAAAAATAACTAGCAATTTTCGTAACACTCATAAGATTGAAGACTTTATCCTCCAAACGGACAGTCAGAGTGACCAACAATAACCCACAACACAAACAAATTTCGTCAATTATCTTTGTATAAGTGCCATTTATCTACTCTGAGTTATTGAGAAGATTAAAAAATCAATTAAATATTAATTGGTTTTTCAATCTACTTTGCTCCCTTCTTGCTCTCGGTAATCTTAGGGCATAAATAGTGTATGCAATCTTATACATATTATGTTCTCGCTGCTGGGATTCAGGTCTCCTCACTAAGAGAGGGTTTGTGATCGGGTGGTGGATGTTGCATATCTTTGTTTTTTTTTGTTCTAGGACATGCTAGATTTGTCGTAAGTCGGGGCCGTTACCACTGCGGAGTTGTGCTCCTCTGAATTATCGTATACGACTATTCTAATAATTTCTATTATATAATTACGCTTGACCACTAAAGTTGTCAAAAAATAAAAGACCCGTTTTGACAATTGTATTTTGACTACTTAGCGGTTTGTCCGGTGTAGTGTAGCTACTACTAAAACAATAATTAGGGGTCCGGTGAAGAGTACTTATTTTAGCTATTTTGTAGTAGGTACACTACCAGACAAACCTCTAGGTAGTCAAAATAAAAAATGACAAAACATGGCCTTTTCTTTTTGACAACTTTATCTTATCTTTTTTGTGTGAAATCATCAAATAACTCACAATACATTCTGGGTGGAGCAGTTGGGAATTTCAACCTTTTACGGACTAAAACAAACAGTGTTCGGCATCTGTCCTGATATATTCTGGCAGGGAATGCCACTCCTATGCTGTACGCACAACACAATGAATGTGTTCCCAAAATGATTTCTAAATGCAAGCTAAATTATGTCTTCAAGGATTAGGATTCTACTGCAGTGTTCTATTATTGACGGTGTTGTTAGATGTTCTATTATTCAGTTGTTGAAATCAATCAAATTAATAGTCAGTTACCAAGTCGATACATTCGTCGTCTCTTCATTGGCTGGCTGAAAGCAGGCAGCATTTCACATGAAATATGTATGTGTTGTGATATCGACCATAATGCACTAGAAGCATCCTTGTCCTAGTTACCTGGTTACATTTGTGTTGAATGTTTCATAACTGAAACTGAAGGGTAGTAGTACCTTTTTTTATTGACATTTTAAGTGTGTGTTGTTTGAAGGCTTTTTATATTTTCTTTGGTACAGTCTATTGTATGTTGTTAATACTCTTGATCTTCTTCATTACAATTATAGCATACCAACCTTTTTGATTCAGGACCGTTTCGTCTTGTGAAAGTGTTCGTTCCAGTAGCTATCCTCTCATGTTTCGGATTTATTTCCCCAGCACCTCTAGTAGAGCCTATATTCTGTACTTCTTTAGGCTCGCGGAACAGAGCAGCTTAGGCACCAACTCTAACACCGCGGTCTTCGATTCCGTTTAGTATACATTCATTCATTCATTCATTCATTCCTTTAGCGATATAGGAATGTTTTTTCTTACTGTTCCTAGGCTCGCGTTTAACCGCTATCTCGCCCGATTGATAATGATGAAGTGGTCGACGATGGAGTACGCTTGCCTAGAAGTAATCTCGAGAGTGAATCTCGACTTTAAAGATCTTCAGTTTGCAACTATCTATAAGGAAACACAAACTCCGGTTGGGAATTTCACTTCTTAGCTGTACGCCCAATAAATGTGTTCTCTTAATTCATTATTTCCCAAGAGGACGCCGGCGTCCGCACACCTATTGTCTTTCTATTGTGTCTCTAATTACGGTATTCAACAGGTACGCGATCCAATTGACGATTTAAATAGCCCTGTTAAAGGGATAGGGCTTTATAGGGTGTGTAGCCCCATCCCTCTATCTCGCTCGTACGCCTGACAATTTAACACGTCATGACTCATGGTATGGTCCCAGTTATAGATATTTTATTTTTGGTTGTATATTTTTATTGCCTTAGTCAGAGTGGTTTCACTAGTCCATGAAGGTACATTGAAATAATAAATAGGCTTTCTTGTTTGATCTTTCATTTATTTATTAAGTACTTACATACATAGCTTTTGTGTGATCTCTTACAAGCAATTGATGGAATGTATTACAGTGTATATGTAACAGTTTCACACGTATCAACTGTCTTTGTTTCATCAGTAAACGCCTTTTATTTACCTCGTAAACGTTTTCAAACTGTACAATGGAATGAGATATTTATCACTCTGGTTTTGTAATGTGTGGTTTGAATGTTTAGATCGTTATTATATGGTTGTTGGACATAGTATAATCAAATCAACAAATAAAAACAAAATCATGTCGATCGACAAACGTTAACGTTGAATTACTATCCAGGTTTTCAGCTAGGTACATTTTTTGGTTGTCAAGATGGATAGGTGTAGGGTACTGCGCTCTTATTTAAGTAAGGTTTACTGGTGATACTTTAATGGTATATGGATTATATCGAGAAGATTTTTATCACTCGGCTTTTGCAGATCAATTCGATTTTCAAACTTTCCAGAAAGTTTACTGTTCCCGGAAAACTAATTTAGAAGCCAGGAGTACAGTCGCAAATTCTTAAGTCGCGGAAGAAGTCATCTTTGCCAAATGTCCAGTGACCTACAATTTATTTTTCAGGCGGTTAGTTCGGCTGCCTAATGGTGAGGAAGCTCGACAGATAACGATTTGACATTGAAACTGGCTCTGTCTTGTATAAACTGACCGGCAGTAGTATATTTTTATGTAGTGTATGGTATGCAGAAAAGTAGATTTCAGTGTTATTGGTGGCGTTATAAGAGCCTGCATGGGCACTGATAGGGACTTCTGGTATTGATCTTCCTGGCAAGATATGATGGTATCGATGTTAATGGCACTAGGTTCAACTCATACACTAGTTTACATTAAAAAAAAAATTGAAAATTCGCAAATGAAGAAGAAATATTGTGTTGGATTCGTCACAGAACTCACACAATAAATTATAAAAAAGTTGTACACATAAATAATAAATTAAATTACGTCAAAACGAATTAAAAATGTCATTGGGATACTATAATTAAAATAATTATATGGTACTTCATCATAATTATACGAGTAATTAGTGAAATTGTGATATCGGTTCATACATCTCTATCTAAAGCTTCGGGCAATACAGGTGTGATGTTATGCCGACACAAAATAAAAAGCCACGTTGATATTTCGTAATTTTCAAATATTTTTTTTTATGAAAATCTTTTTTTAATGAAAATCTTTTTTCATGAAAATCAATTTTGATATTTTACCTACCCACTTAGTTTAGCTTCTATCTGTACATTAATTGAGGGACATGCTAACACGTAGTCCGCTCAATGAATATGTTTTCTTGTTGTTGTGGCAATAAGAGAAACGTGACGCACCAATTATCGTGTCAGCCTGAAATATTATGAACATAATAATATGTTTTTACGAGGGCCTTCATTACTTCATTATGAATTACGCATGTCATTGTAGATTACAGTAGTACAATGAATTGTAATCACATGTTAAGCTTAGATTAATGGCAAGTATTTTGTTGGTCGGGCCTTGGTACAGGCCATGCTCTGGACTGAGGAGGAGTGGCAGCCGGTCGTCGCCTTCTGCGAAGCAGTAATGCTAGCAAAGGAGGGGGCCAACCGCATCAGGAAACCGCGCACACGCCGCCGCCGCCGCCGGGATTCCGATCCCGATTTCCGGCCACCGTAGGCGCGGGCTCGCGGACGGCGGGCAATGGGTATCTCGCTGTCGGTCCGTCCGGTAAAAGACCGGTCTGAGCCCAAGTCGTCTACGGCGCGCACTGTTTCCGCGCGCCTCAAGGAGTTGTCAGCAAAATGTAGGGGCCCAGCAGGGCCGAAATTTACTGGGGCCAAGGGTTATGTGAAAATGAACCCCGGGGCCCTGGAATGAAGGCAATGAAAGGAGCAGGGTAGGTTTTTAGTTAGTAAGAGTCTGACACTATTTCCCGCCACACCCAAGGGCGGGATTTGTCATTTGATGATTTTCCCCACCAAAAAAGAAAGTATTTTGCTGGTGATTTTACTCGATAGGTGCAATGTCAAAGATATGCGAGTCGTTACTGGAAGCAATGACGATTGGATTTGTAAGGTAGGTATAGAACCGAAGATAAACCGGGTTGCAGACAGAGTTAAGATGTTTTTTTTTATTCATTATATTGCTCAAAACTACCTGACAAGTAAGTACCCCCTGGTTAAACGGATAGGCCTTCAGTCTAAATAAACACGGTGAGTTTTAGTCAGTAAAAGTCTGACACTCCCGTTTCATCCAGGTCAAAATAAAAAAAATACCTATATAATTGGAAAGGCGTTTATTAGTATGGCGAAATCGTTTATATTATATTGTATTATCTCTTGGTTAAGGTTTGAAAGACAGTATCCACATCAATCACTCCTCACATCGCTACTTAGAATTTAACATTGTTTATTTTTTGACGTTTTGTATTTTTTAACATTTTGTATTTTTTTAAATTTTCTGACAGTTTTGTATTTTTATGAAATTTTATTTTTGCACCCATAATTTTAATATAATTGTTTTTTTTTTGTTTTGATATTAATTTATTGAGATTTTTTCAACATAATTAACACATTTTCAAATTAAATAAAGACATCCAGTTTAATGGGTATTCATACAAAAATTATCTATGAATAAGTATGTCTGGTTTACTGTAAAAAGATATCAATACTAAAGTTTTACTTGTTGCATGCCATTTTTTTTTTGACATTCACCAATTAATACGCACAATGACAAGCAAGCTACAGGCATACTTTTGTGTAAACTGTAAGCATGTGTATCGCCGGCTATACACTATTTTATCACCACTTTAACAATGAAACTACAAGAATAGAAAATCCATTATGTTTTTCTTGCGACTTATCCGAGGATCATAAAATATCTGCACGTTACCAAACATTAAATCTTTATCTGCTATTTTATTACGATTAGTTATTCTTGTAACAATATATAAAACGTTAAAAAAAAAATCACGTCTTCGTAAAGCACCTATACATATGCAAAAGATTTAGTGCAGAAAACTCAATTAAGAGCAATAGTAATCAATTAAGAGTTTTCTAAATCTAGACCTGCAGTATCAATTACAGGTCTGCAACCAACTGGACAAAGAGTTAGGGATCACTGACAGCCGATAGCAAGATCAATTTTAAAGACGGAAAGGTTAATTAATTATGATTAACAGATACTCAGTCAAATTCATTTTTCTCGAAAATAAAAATAAAAACTACTGCGGTAAGGCTTGCAAAGCCAAAGTCAGAGGTAGACTTGTAACAGATAAAGCGATGAAAAAAAATCACTAGGTATCATCATCATCATTATTTCAGCCGACATAGGACATACCCCAAGTGAAGCCACAACGAACGGTCTATGCACTCACATCCATCACATTTCCGCGACTTTCACCAGGTCATTGGTCCACCTTGCGGGAGGCCTTCCAACGCTACGTCTTCCAGTGCTGGTCACCACCCCAAAATTACTATATAATCTTAAGTAAATCACATTTGAAAGAATCTAGCATTATATTAAATTCACTTTATTTATAGGAGACAAAGACAGACCAAAGGAGCTGAACAAAAGATATTTGTGTTCTTTGAGGCGAGACCTCTCAAAGACGTCATTCATAGTTTATGGGCGAGGTCCCCTTACAAAGTTCAGAGGTTAGCTTACTGGAGCGGGCTATAATAGGTAAGGGGGAGCTCCTTCTGGCTATTCTTGTAACTTTCTCTCACGTATATTTATCTACGAGTAGATAACAATTTTTAGATCTAGGTAATCTAAAACAGTATAGTGAGTTGGAAAGGTTGTCTTGTTCTTATTTTCTTTTCTACGAGTATCTTTGCTCACTGCTTACGAATTTAGTAGTTCTTTTTTTGGGTGGAAAATAAAGACTTCTCCCGCTCTACTAAAACCCACTCCTATGCCTTGCCTTGTTGCTTCTTTGCCTTGTGTTTAACTTTATGAAGCGAATGGGTTCGCTAAGGCGTTGGTTCAGCCCTGCTGGGCCCCTATGGTTGTGGATTTGAAAACAGACTAGATGATATTATTTTTCATAACAAAAAAAATTGCTGATTTTAGGTAAAATCAGCAAGTCCAGTAGGTACTGGGGAGTCACATACTAGAGACACATAAAGGGGAACTTCGTCTGCCTATTTTTCCAGCTTTCCCCCACGCACTTAGTCTTGATAACAATTTACGTTTAGCGGATCGAGAAATGTATCTGTATTTTAGCGGTGTTCTATTTTTATTTTTACCTGTGTTTTTTATTGTAGGAAGCAAATGTGTGGTAGTGGAAAATTTGTAGTAATTGTAGTTGATCGAAACCACATTGCCGAGTGAGTTTTCCAAACTATTTTCTGGATTACTTCACGTAAAACTAATTGAGTGAAAAATGTGGAAATATTTCTAGTCAAGGCTATCTTTACACATTATTACAATTTATTGTTACTTTCATAGGATGAGAGATATATTTTAACCTTTAAGATCGCCATCCAACTGATGGCGATCCACTTTTATGTTGTTGAACCTTCTACGGTCCGGACTAAGCGTTTTGGCTTGTCATTTATACCGCGTACATCGAAGGTCTGGAACAGTTTAGCTCCTGCGGTCTCTTCGTCCGATAATAATTTAGGTGTTTTCAAGGCTAGAGTGAATAGGCTCTTAATAAACTAGTTCGCCTCACCATCAAGTTTATATTAATTAAAAAAACATAGTTTGGTGCCGAGAGTATGCTTTTGATTTTTTGACGAGGCAGTTAAAGCAAAGCTTAAGACGGTACTTTCTAGGATTCCGTAACCAAATGGTAAAAACGAGACCCTAATACCCTCTACAGACCTTCTAATTATGACCAGGCAGTATGTTATGTATCTCGTGAGCCGTGATAGCTAAACAGTTGAAATTTTGTAAAAAATCAATATAAAATTGTATAAAAAAACTGGAAAGATAGAAGAAGTACGGAACCTTTCAGCCTTTTTTTACTAATTCAAAAAATATAGAATAGAATAGAATAGAATAAAACTTAATTGTACACCAAAAAGTTACACGCGACGTTAGCTCTATATACAGAGAGATTTACGCCTCTTGCTTTTCAGCGCATTAGCCGAAAATAAAGTACGAAAAATATTAGGTACACAATGTATAAATAACATTATTTTGTTTGGAGAACATTTTCTCGGATCGTTGGCAATGAATCAAGTGTTAGCGTATTGATGTTTATGCATCGATCCGTTTTATGCGCTGATGTACATTAAGAAGAAATTGGATTTCGTTCACAACCTGCATAGTGCTATTTTACTGTTATTGTAAACACGTTTATTGCTTCGTCTATCTAGCTATGTCGTAACCTGTGAATTCGCCTGTATCTTCATTACCATTAATTAAATTAGCTTAGCTCAAACCATCGCAATTATGTATCCCATTAAATACTCAACTTACTTACCCTTTTTTTAGATGAGAAATCATCGAACGAATTATTTCAATCTAGGGCGGAGCGCGAAGGGGTGTCAGACTTTTAACTAAAACCCACTCCATGTTTGTTCTTTGCCTTGCGTCCCAGGACCCCGGGGGTTCCCTTTTGGACAACCCTTGGTACCAAGTTTAGACCCAGCTGGGTTCCTATGAAAACCATATATGTATGTATAACCTGACACGTCATTGAGGCGCGCGTGGAACGCTACGCGCCGTTGACGACTCGGGCTCGGTTTGGACGGTTTCCGGGTGGCCGAACGGCGAGCTATACATTGCCCGTCGGCAGCAAGCCCACGCCTACGGTTGCTAGAGATCGGGATCGGAGTGCCATATGGATATTTCTCCGATAGGAACTTTCATCTGAGACCACCTACGACGACAGGCCTTTTCAGCTAGCGAATGTTTGACCGACACAACGATAAGCCTATAAATCTTTATGGTTTTAGTCAGTAAAATTCTTAAATTCGCCCTGGAGCTGGAAGAGTCTTTAGATGACTTATAAATCATATTATAAGGCACTAGTAATTCTGTAGAAATGTGTATTAATTGTAATATCGCTTGCCTTAAGATTGACGGCGAATTCGCTGTAGATGAAAAGGTCTGTAGTTAAGAGTTATAGGTAGGCTTATCGTCAAGTCGGTCGAACATTCGGTAGCTGAGAAGGCCTGTCATCGTAGGTAAGTGTCACGGATGAAAGTTCTTGTTGGCGAAATATCCATAGGTGAAAGATCCAAAGGTTTTGTGAGAATGTCACCACGGGCCCCCGGACAAAGGCAATGAATGGAAGGGTAGGTTTTTAGTCAGTAAAAGTCTGACACTTTCCCGCCCCACCCAAGGGCGGGATTTGTCATTGGATTTTACCTAAGATAAAAAAAAATAGGTGAAAGATTCTGTTTGGGAAAAGAAAATAAAACAGTCCAATGATAATTGGTCGTAGGAGAACGGTTGCTGAATCTAGTAGGCGTGTTCACAAATATGTCAACTCATTTTCAGAATAAATAGCTGTTGGTCTTATAAATACGCAGTACTTGTTACGTGCGCCGTCCGGGAATACAACCGGAGTCTGTTTGAGCAACATTTTAGTACTTCCTAAACCTATGATTGCATTATCTTTTGAATCATGGTTTAACATTATTCACGATCCTTCGAGATTTATGACAAATGAGTAACTAAAAGGCATCATGCATGTTGGTAGATAAATAAATTACTTATTGTGTCATGTGTATTTAGTATTAACACACCTGCCTAAGACATTACACTTAAAAAGGCATTATTCTATACTTCATACACAAAGAAGTTGAATAATTAACAAGTTATCTTGGATGTAAATAAAGATTTGCATTAACTTTTAGTCTTTGAAAATCTAATCTACGTACAGGTGGCTTATGAAACAATTGTAAGAGCATATATTATCCTGTTATTATTTTATTAAAAATTATTTTCAAAAATATGTGCCGCTAATTAGACATTTTGTTCCTAGAAATGCTTTAGAAACACTAATAAAAAATCAATTAATTATTATATACTTAATTAGTTATTAGTATTTTGTGTGATTTGACCGTCAAAGTCAGTACAACTGTAAAATTTAAAAAAATATCAAGTATATGTACTAAATTGACACTTGGGATTTTACTCATCCATTTGTTCACCATTTGTTAACCAAGAGTTAGTATAATATTGGTTTGTAATATTGGTTGTGTAATATTCAATAAAAGGCAGATCTCACTTTTTTGGGTCAAAAAAAATAATACTTGCATACAATATTAAACTCGCTACTTGGAACTAACTTCAACTAGCGCCAAATATTGACGAGCACTCAGCAGCACCTTTCAGCCGAAACACTGACAATTTACATAACTAGAAGAGCCGTATCAAATAATTCTTCAATAGCACCAACAACAACACTCAATTCTCAATCATAAACCTGTCTTGAACTGTAATTTTAAAGTCTAAATTTGACTGCAACTGGTAATAAAATTACAACATTCGATTCTCATTCGTAATCCTATTTTAGACTGTAGTTTTAAGGTCTAATTTTGCATGTAGGGCCAACATTTTACCGGTAGATTGAAGTGGGGCAGTAGCCGGGACATTGTGACGAGTCGACCTTGCCGACCACGTGCTCACAGCGTGTCAGCGCACCTGATTATAAAATGTTTACTAAACTGATATTATTTGCATATGCTGAGTCAGGCACTTCCAGTGGAAAATATTGTAAATTATTACTTGTAGTAAAATTGTTCTGTATTCAGCGGTCATTGGGAAGCACGTGTTTGGCGCTGTGACGTTTTCAGTCTAGTTTAGTATTTTGTCCTCTGAAATGACCGTACTAATTCCTATGCATTATTAGGTATACAGTTCATTATTTTTATTGTTGTTAGTAAAATTAGTTTCTGAGTTTTTCAGTGGATCACGTTTTAACCAGGAATTTTATGATATGAAATTCAGAATCTAGATACGGAGACGGAAATAGTAATCATTTTGTACCGATTTTGGATACGGTTCCGGATAAAAAAAATACGGTTTACCCACTGGTTTCGGTTACGAATAATTACATTTTAAAATTATAAAAATAAAATACAATTAACAATTTGACGATGGCCTTCAACTCCAAATGCTTTAACCTATTTTGAGTGAAATAGTTCCTGTCGAAACTCATTTTTTTTTTCTCTGGTCAGTAACTCCTTTCCTTCTACTTGGAAGAAGGCCCACGTCATACCGCTTCCCAAAGTATCAAATTCCTCGTCAACTTCCCAGTTCCGTCCAATATCGGTCATCTATCAATGACTTGTTTTAAAACTAACTAACTGCCAATACAAGATGTTTAATTTGCATGGAAACTACCATGCGAATAAAAATAACCTTATGAAGGCAGTTAGTTTTTTTTTTTTATGGTCTGAGGTCATGAGCCTTCATCAACCTTGCTGGGCACGTGTGGGAATTTCCTAAGCGTTCAACACACAACATTGCCAGTTATTATATCAGGAAGGGTCTGGCAGACGCGTTCTTCAAATTATAGCATAGCATAGCATCAGCCTTATACGAGTAATGTTCCCACTGCTGGGATTCAGGCTTCAAATTATATAAAAAATGAATGAAATGTTATTTATTTTAGTAGATAGTACTTAAATAAATAACTTTTGTTTATTTGTAGTTTCAATTCCAATCAGAGTTTTTAAAGCTACTTATCATAAATAATTATAAAATTGTCGAAACATTTATTTCATCATATTCATCTTATTTTTCATATCATTCTTGTGCTATAGTATAGTTTATTTTTATTTACCTTTGTGATAGGTTTTGAGGGTTTTCTTATCATTTTAAAGGGATATCGAGGTTCACACATAAAGTTATAAAATTAAATTTACCGATCATAGTGATCATTAACGAATATAAAATATTGATCCCTTATCCATTGTTAGTTGTCCCCCGCGGTTTCACTTGCTCATAGCGTGATGGTATATAACCTATACTAGGGGTGGCCAACCAGTCGATTCCGATCGCCCTGTCGATTTCGGCTGTTAATTTAATCCAGTCGATCTTGGCAACCGTGTTTACATTTAGGTCAAAATAACTATGTCGTGATGCGGCAGCTAGCTATTATTCGCTACTATATTCTATTACCTGGTTACCCCGTAACTACTGGTTTGTCGAAAAAAAATCACACTTATTCGTGGTAGTGTAGTGTAAGAGATAAATGACATAATTATACATATAATAGGAATATTTTGAAGCGTGTAAGGTCAAAATAAAACAGAGTCTTTTTCAAGTTAAGCAACATAACATTTCTTTTTTTTGAGTTCGTTCAGTTTTTTTCCTATTCGTAAATTGTTTTTTTTTTGATCGTGGGTCGAATTGAGTTGGCCACCCCTGGCCTATACTATTTGTCATGAATCCCATACAGAAAGTCTTTTTTCCAATCCAGCTGGTAGTTCTAGGACTCGACTTTTTTTTAATTTCCTTTCCAACTGGTAGTTCCAGATCTTGGATTTTTTAAATTACACTTTACCACAGGCTAATTAAAAAATTAGATTAAAACAAACAAAACACTTTCTTTATTCTATTGTAATAGCACCTAAGTTTTTAAAAAAGATTTTTGTAGGCCACCGTTTTAATTTGCAAAGGAGATACCCGTTTACGCTCGAGAATTTTCTAGATAGCTCTCAAAAGAAGTCGTGAATAGGGCTTTGTGATGGGATCAAGTGCGGACCAACCCCTCTTTAGTTGGGTATATCTTTGTGTTGAAGAATACAAGGTCAGCTTTAGTGTACACGCTTTAGATATGGGTGTAAATGTTTTAAAAAGGTTGAACCAAAAAAATATTTTTGTAGGCAGGGTAGTTTTTGAACAAAATAATTTTGGTGTGTTCGGTATAAGTCCTTACATATTTTTTCAGTTCCTAAAATATCAGGTATTTTCCCCATTCTAGACTAAAATATGGACCCAGAAAACATACGAGTAGGACCTACTTACAGAAATAAAATTTATAAAACCTGCACTAAAACAGAAGCGAAAAAGTAAGAAATTTTTTTTTTTGGGTCTTGAACTTTTGGCATAATTATTTCTTGGTATATTTCCATTGTAACTAGTTTATCAGAACAAAAGTTACATAAACGTGTCAGATTCGCGAATCCGCAACACAACAGCCGAGGTGCGTTGCTCACACGAAATAGAAAGCAACACCACTGGGTCAACGAACCCTGTGACCGTTCGGTACACGCCATCTCCCTAGAATTCGCTTGTCTATAGAATGCGTGCTGGCTGGCTGTTTGTAGGGTTGCTATCCATAGGAACTATATTATTATTAGCTGTGCCCGCAACTTCGTTCGCGTGAACGACGAAACTTATCAATGAGTTTTTTGAGTAAAGTGCTATTTGTGTAGAACGTTATCTATCGAGCATACTTACCTGTCTCGGCGTGGGCCTTTTGTGGCTAATTACAATAGACATGGGTGACATAACCTGCGACAAACTTATTATTTGCGGTTGGTACAGTAATCGGGCTTAGGGATCGAACCGCAAAATTTAGTTTGTTTTTTATTGTATATACTTTTCCGGGACAAAAAGTACCCAGTGTGGTGCCCAGGATATTAAAGAATAATTATACCAAGTTTCATCGTAATCGAACCGGTAGTTTTTGCGTGATGCCTGAACAAACAGACAGACAGACAGACAAAAATTTTTTTAATCACATTTTTGGGTTCGGTGTCGGTCTAGTAACACCTCCTGCCATTTATTTATTTTTTTGATATTTTCAATGTACAGAATTTTTACTTCTACAGATTTATTATAAGTATAGATATTGTACTATACTGTATCGTACTGTATTTATGTCAATTGTATGTACAAAAGTATTATAGAGACAATATAAGTATTTATATTAAAATTTCATCGCTAATTAATTTATTTGAAGGAGTAAATTTAATATTAGCAATATAACTAGTCCCATAAACGGCCATTATAAGTTAGTATTACACATTTGGAGGCAAATCATTTTTTAATTTTCGAGCTTGCTCTCGTATCTTACCTACACTCTTGTAGGCATCTCACAAACTGACAGTTTTCTATATGTTTCTATGAAAGGTCAAAAATTGTAACTTTTTTGAGGCGGCAGGCTACTATTTTGTGCCATAAACTCTTAATTAAAAAAATACGCTATTATTTATCTTGAATTATTATAAGCGTTATAAAAGTACTATAACTTTGGTAACGCATTTAATATATTTATATTAAATTAAAAAAAAAGAGGCAACCTTAGCTTCAAGTCTAGCTATGCTATGATAACTCTGGCCACATAGACAAGTACCTATAGCAAAAACAAAGAAAAAAATAATCATTCTATTTTTAAAACAGACAGGACGATATTTGGATTATAAGATTGTATTTTGTTTACGTGTCATTCACATAACATTTACGTTACCAGAATAAGAGTATCGAATTAATTAAAAACATAATTAATCAAACTTGCAAATATTGTATTAAGATATAGATACTCCAATGCAAACAGAAGCAACCTTCAACAAAGTCCTTGCTCCGTCCTCCTAAATGCTCACCTAATCTTACATATATTTTTCTGACGTCACACATTATGATTTACGAGTTTTCTTTGAAAATTCGCAAATATATCCAAGTTGTTTGTGTACTAAACAAAATAGAAAGTCACAAGGCCGGACGGATTTAACTGCGATCTTGACTTGTGAAGAGCGCTACAAGAAGCTACGAAATAAAAGGGACACTACTAAAAATATATTTTTCCAGAAATAAAAATATTTATTATTTTTTTATAAGTAGCGAGCAACGCTATTTGCAGTAAGTATAATGTATTATTTATTTCATTGGTACACAATAAAAATAATAATACTTATATTTAGTTCATAAAGGTAATATTTATAATAATAACCATAGAAAATCCCCGTTTACAATATAATATGGTATGTTTAAAATAATTGGACACCCGAAATGATAATACAATTAATTGGGAAATCGACCGAATAAACAGCGGGTCTAAAAAGACCACTTTAGTAGGATATAATATTTAAACGGAATATGATTTTGATATGCAATGAATTTAGTAAAATGCGGCTAATTTCTGTAACCATTTTACGAACAATATAAGAATTGCTTATTATCTGCTAGGAATTCGGGATATGATTTGCTTTTAGACGAATCGCGTGACCTTTTTAAGGCCCGCAGGAGATTGTACCTACATAAAATTCATTTCTTTCCGGTTCACTTTTATCTGACCTCTTAAGAAATTATTTTTATACAAAATGACACGTGTGTTTTAGAATATATCAAAGTACACGTCATGTAATAATGTTAGGAAGTCATACATAAATACGTAAGTATTGTGTTATATTACATCAGATTCAGTTAACTTACTGAAGAATGTTTTACCTTTACAAGTATTATAATTCGGGCCTCACTATTTTATCGTTATTATTGCGTCATTATTGCACATCGTGTATAAAATAGTCTGTAAAGAATAATCCTGTGTATTTATGCAGATAAATTAAGATTACACTAAAAATAAAGTTATTACCTTAATTTTACGCAAATACTAATTACTTAAATCTAATTTTCAAATATAGAACAAAAATTTGACAAGTCACTTGGGCAGTGTTGCCATCATCAAATCGTGGTCTATACTTAAAAATAGGTTCGATATATGAATCATTATTTGCATGCTTTACTGCAATTATCTCTGTGTGTTGTACATAAATACGTGTATAATAAATAAGAATATAGTTTGCTAATTTAAGTACACATTGTTCATTGTGATGACGGAAATACCCTGACCTATCTTTATCGGACTCGTAATTCCTATCATATGAGTATTATAATATAAGGTATGTTTCCTCCCACGTACATATACATATGCACATATACACGTAATGAATTTCATTCATTTTATTGTTGTTCGTCATATCGCTCTGTGTAACTTTATATTAAATAAAAAATTCCATTGCAAATTCAATTTTACGAATAAATTGCTAAATAACTGAAGCGTTTGTTTTAATCAATTAACATTATTTGAAAAGTATTTATTTATTCTACTAATGTCGTCGATTTGGCAAGGTGCCATCTTACAAAAAAGTTATTGTACGAGGAGCGCTAAGCAGACGTGTGTATGACCGTTAAAATAATTATGCAAGCAAGCCTGTGAGTTGCAAGTCGGCGGCGAATAGACGACCAAGCAGCCGCGAACGAGGGCTCCGCCGCTAGTGATGTGCTGTTCGAGGTCATTCAGTAATCGATATCGATATAAAAACATTTTTTAAGACAGAAAATTTGTTGTTGCAATGTCCAATTTTTGTTTTATACTGCGATTTGGTTGTTGTCCTGTTATGCTCTCAAGTTGCATTTTTTTTAATGATTTACTGTAAAAATAAATATATGTATGTATATACACATATATTTATTTTTACAGTTACGGTGGTCATTTGATACTTATTTTTGCTTCACTACAAATACCGGCAGAACAATCTTTGTCGGCATTTCAGTGTTCCCATTCCTGACACATTACTACCCTTCTCACTCATAAAAAGTATATTGGCTACAGGATCTTTAGGTCCAACTTATGGTACTTACATTCAATTTGTCTTCAACCCTTCTCTACCTTTAACAATATAATATTGAATTGTTCTCAATTAAGTTGATTAGTTTTTAATGAGGAATGTAGGGTCATGTTGTATTTTTAGACTCAATAGGTAAATATTAATAAATTTTTTTTATAACCTGGAAAACGGTCATTATCGTATTTCAAAGTCAGCGAACCATTCATATTTGTCTCAATATATCGAACGAACGATAATCAAAATCTATACAATAGCAATTAGTGCTCTTTTATATAATCGAAGCAGCCAAACATGGAATATGTGTCACACAAACCTAAACCAGTTGAAAAATGTCCTCAAGAATGGTGTCAGAATCTCAGCTTAACAGTGCTATGCAGCCGTATAATGCTGGTTTTCATAGGAATCTACCAGAAATATATGTGATTCTTTAGTTATAAAAGTGTCAACAATATGTTATTCAACGTAAATTGAACCCTTTAAGATCTAGTATTGGCTAAATAACTGAAGCATTGGTTGATATGAAGAAGATGAAACGCGGAAGTATTAGTTCAAAAAACACCAATCAGAATAAAATTATAGATAAATAAATTATAATGTGATGATCAGGCATGTGCTGTAATCAATTTATGTCAACAATACAATGATATCAATACGAGAGCTTTCAAGATTAGATATGAACTCCGCTGTTGGTTGAAAGCCAACTATCGTAGAATTGTTTTTATAAAATACATAGCTGTCAACCCGTACGATGTCCATGGCAATATAACTTAAGCTACGTATTTCGAATACTTTGCTGATTTGTCAAATGTATATAGTATGGGCTTTATATTTTTTGGATTAAGAATAATTTTTAACTATTGGCTGATGATGACTGAACAATGATACATTTGATTTTTTGTTTTCTTAAGATATCATTTTATAAACGATATTGATAATGTAATAATGAAAACTTGGAAAGTTTATAATGTTCAAAAATTAATAAAACATTAAAAAAAAGATATACTTAAACACTATATTTTTTTTTAAATAATACTTGATTTTTTAAATAATACGCGCCAATATTTATTTTGGACTAAAATATTAAAAAGTTATATCGATATTATTAATAAAACCATCCCTAACCCTCCCATACGTTCAAGTTTCAATTGTCTGCAGTGGAAATTTCCACGATAAAACATGTAACCTTCGAATGTACTGCTCTTACACGGCTCACTTGGCGTATGTGCATCTCTGTCGCACGAAATCGACGCAGGCGCTCTGACCTAAACAATCTGTACTGCTCTAGCATACGCTTACACTTATAAGTCTTTCTCTTTCACTTCGGGCAACTTATCGTTCTATTTTACGAATAGCTCACTGCTATGTATACTTCTCGGTCGTCGGCCAAATGATTTTTGTTACCTGTCTTTCTCTAGAGCTTGAATGAGGCAAAATTTGTTTTCTCGATTCAGAGCTACAGCTTCAAATCCAACAAAATACTATAGTTACTACGTCCACGTGCTCGGGAGGTTAACGACTGATATAACAGATAACATTGAAAATAAATAAACAATAATTGATTCATATAACTGTTAATGGGACCAAGAAAAAGCGATGTTCTACCTTGATTTTCTTTTTATTTCATTTGCTAAAATAGGTGCCAATTTTTTATTTGTTCGTGAAGGGTATGGCTTGTGGAGTATTTAAAGGGTTAAGAGATGATATCAAAAGTAGGTTATTAGTTATCTTATTGCTACTTATAAGTTGTTGATTATTTATTAAAGTGATCTCACGTTTTTTCGTTCATTTTAATTAATATGTTAGTTCTATTTTATAAATTATATTACATTTTCCATTTTTGGACCCAGAATCTTGCTACACAAACGAAATGCAATAATTGCACATACTAATAATTAGATTCTTTATTATTATAAAAGACGATTATCGATAATGATTGTTCCCATTATTACTGCAAATGGAAATGGATTGGTCTGTTTTTGAGAATTTGTAAGCATGATTTATATCCAGGAAGTCGAGCTGAAAATATTACAGACGAAGGCTGAACATTCAGAACTTCCAGCGCACATGATGGAACGTTCACGAAATATTTGTATAAATATTTTCAGATATGTTTATAAACGGAACGTCCTTAATGGTCATTCGTTTGGCCTTATATTAATTCTCACGTACAGAAAATAAATTAATCGATTTGAAAAGATAGCAGAATCAAAACATATGAACTGGCTGGATTTATTTTATTTTGAAACCGCATTGATTGAATCAGAAATAAAAAGTAAAAGTATGGTACTTGCGCCACGCGATTATAACCGCCACGCGTACCTAGGTACGAATCGGCGCGTCGTGGAATTTTCCATGCTTCGGACGATTGAAGAAATTCTTTCTGTATGCTCTTTACATAGGTATAACTTTGGTATTTTTTAATCTAAACTATCAAAGAGCTATTGTTGGTACTGCGTATTGCCAAAATACTCGTGACATTGGCGACGTCACAGGCGTCGTTGAGACGAGTCGTTTTAAATTTACTTTGCTCCGGAATCCGACAACAAAATGTTCCCGTATCCGTAATAAATCGCACGGTGCGAAAATGTGGGTAATAATTTAATAAACAAACACTGGCTGTGAGGCGTAAACTCCCACGAAATTATGATCTGAAAAATATGGACTTGGGGAAACTTTACCATCTATTAATAAACCTACATAAGTAGCAAGATCAAATGACTGTTTCAAAAAACTTGCCCTTTGTAGAACTATGTTTCTAAAATAACAGAAATGTAACAAAAGTGGTCTTTAATTTTTTTACATAATTCCGCTAATAGCCGGAATTGGAATTGTATGTTTAGGCTCATAAAATAAATAGGTACACCGCGTGACGAAAGTGCTAATACATGCGGCACCTAACTTTATAATTTGGCACAGAAATTGTTTATCCCGAGTCCCGCACTAGCCCGTGAATGTATTCGTGTAGGCTGCTAGAGTTCATTGCTAGACATCCGGTTTAATACATAATACTATAATAGGTAATATTGTTATATAAATAACAAAGAAAATCGGGAAAATGAATTAAAGAAAACATAAAAATTATAGTACTTACACGATCTTGATTTTATTGCTTTCGACTTTATATGACTCTGACTTGGGTACTCGTTACGTTGCTGATAACGTTTGGATTTGGAGCCTTCATGCCTTCAGTCACGAAATTGAAAGCACAAACCATCATAAAACTAGGGTTTGGGACCTGAAATGTGCTCACTAATGTAACTACCATATTTATAATGTTAAACTTAATTTAAGTTCGTATTGCAGTTATCAGAATTATTGCTAGAATTCTAGTTTGTCTAGATGTTCTATGTAAAGTAGCTAAGTATCGTTAGTATCGTTACCAATACCCGAAGTTAAACATACACATAGGTATATTATGTACATATATGTGTATTTTTAGCATGCCAAATGTTTCCCTAACCGCTCTAATTGAATTATTCTTGTCAGTGTATTACCATTTATTTTAATGAAAGCTTTACCTTATGTTTTAGTAAAGTTAGCTTCAGCAGCAAAATAAATAAAACCTTATCAAAATTGAAATGTATCTAGCGCCATCTAGTGTTCAATAGCAAACATATAAGAAAATTATAAAGGTTGTCATTTAGACAGTTCCGCTATTAGACACTAGATGGCAGCGCAATCCTTAAAACTTACTTTGTTCGTATGTAGTACAGTATTATTTCACAAGATGGCAGTATCTTAAAGTTTAGAAGATTCACACTATATGAGTAATCTCCGAAGTGGATAGCAGAATAGGCTGACACATCATTCAAAAAAGCATAAGGCCCTGCGCGCACCGGTGACTTTTGTCACGGTGACTTTTAAGTGTTTGTCACTGTCACGTCACGTATCTAATGTGGAGTGCGCGCACGACGAGCGACAGTGACAGTGACAAAACCAAAGAAATGTAAAAAATAGGAGAAGTGGCAAGGGGGCGTGTTTGCGTCCGCGGTACTTGCTCAACAAGGGCACATACCGGCAAACAGCCGTTTGACGGCCGTCAGTTACATCGCGAACGTGCTCGTAAATAAATTTAAAATACCGTGTTGTTCAGTGGTTTCATGCAAAAACTAAAGCGAAAAGACAAGCCTGGGTCATCAAAGAATCTCTCACCATAAATAGGTATAATGTTAATAGTATATTTATCTTTAAAATCAGGAAAAAGAACAAATCTTATAATATCCCTTGCTTTTACTACGTTATTTTTGTTTTCAAATATCAAAGCGACTTTATTACTCATACAGTAAATATATTGCTCTTTAACCACTACCTAACTTTGACGCTCAGTAACTGAACAAGTAATGTAAAAATAACGCAACGATACTTTATCAGTGCGGTGTATTTCTTATTACGGCCGCAGTCAGTTGAGCCAAGCTAGGGATGCGCCTGTACACATCCGCCAATATAGACTATCGACCACAATATCGATTGGTTGGATATCCGAAGTGAAATAATGTATTTTTATTTATTTTGGAGTAGTAGAGAAATACGTAAGCAACTTTCGTAAACTAAGTTGGTAAAGAGTAGGTCAAAAGTCGGTGGACAAATGGGAATAAATAATAATTACAGTTTTTAATTTTATTATAAAAATTTTACTGTTCTAAAAAAATTAATTATTTTCTAGACATATTTATTTTTATTTAATTAGTTTTTGGAACCTAAAAAAATATCATTATAAAAATGAAAAAATCGATAACTTTTCTATTTAGTCAATCACTAGCGTAAATTAAAAATAAATTGCTTTTGCACAGCATATCGACATTTATGTGTGCGTAACTTATATGGTGCATGAAAAATATACGCTGTGTATAGGAAGATAAGGTTTATAATATACTGTGTAGTATGGTCTGATTTATATTTTGCGAGTGTGTGCAGGACTGTGTAATAATAGCTGCATATGTAGTAGAGTCAGTGATGGTAGGGATAACTGGAGACATGGTGTTCCAGTACATTTTTCACTGCGTACCATATCTCCTCCTTTCTAATATCTTTGGACGAAACTTTTTTAAATCGAAGCGTCATTTGTCGCAGTGGCGTAGCGTGCGTTTTCGCAGCATGGGGCCGCCCTTAAGTTTTTAGTATGTACTTTGTTTTTTCGCCTATTTGTTTAACTTGTTTTGTTACGCTCCAAGTGCAACCCCACTTTATGTCCATGCTATCTCTTTCCATCCCAGGTTGCCTGGAAGAGTTCGCAGATAGCGATAAGGCCGCCCATTGTATGTTTTTATTTAAGGCCGTGTTTACGTAGACGCGGCGCGTCGGGCGGCGCGTTGGGCCTTTCGTCGTACATTGCAGCAGCGGGCCGCGACATCGCTCGCGCAAACACACACCTATCTCAATGTACGACGGGCCGCCCGACGCGCCCCGCAACGCGACGCGTGTCCGTAAACGGGCACTAAGTCTCAAAATTTTATAATCTTTTTTATCTTGGTGTACAGTAAAGTACATATAAATAAATAAATAATTACTCATAATCATATTTTTACATTTTCCAAATTATTAAATTGGCGCTTCCTACCGCCCCCTTTAGTATGGCTCCTTGGGCCATGCCCCCCACCGCCCCCACCCATGCTACGCCACTGATTGCGGCGCGGTGACAAAAATGTCACGGGCTTGTCCGCTCCATGGTCAGCGTACAAAAAAGTCACCCAGTTGTCACGTCGCTACGTGCGCGCACCTCCATACATATCCATGGACTTGATAAGGGTGACAAAAATGTCACGGTGACAAAAGTCACCAGTGCGCGCATCGCTTAAGAGTTTTAGTTGAAGTAGGTAATTTGTCTAGATTATTCTTATAGTCTATATATAGGTATTTTTTTTTTAGAGGGGAAATCATAAATCTTCTAATTAAGTAAATACTTCTCTTGCTTTAAGACGGAGTGGCAGGGCAGGGCGTGCAGATGGCCAGATTTTTACATACTAAATCCACACAATTGTCTTTCTTTGCTTGGAAAGTATATTCTCAATATAAAATAGGTGCCTATGTAATTAATAAGAGTTAACCTAGTAGGTATCTCCGATTAACTTTTTATTTTAAAACTTCTTTCTGTAGTAATTATTGTATGTATAATAATTTCTAAAATAATCTTAATTTATAATAATAATAAAAAAATAGGTTATGTAATAGGTAGGTATATTTTTTGTAGTACCTTTACATAGTAGGTATAGCACACATTTTGCTGTGGGAACTAATTATTTCTGTAATTCGGCCACCCTCATGATCGGTATCAATTACATCAGCATAAGCACTACATTGCCCATTGGTTCCGCCTCGCGTCTGCGTCGTTGATTTCCCCAGACAATAATTACATCATCGATCTAATCAACACGCGACTTGTCACCACCAACTTACTCCGTATTGTTATGAGATTATAGAAATGTCTAACTTTTTTAGTCGGAAAAAAATGTTAACGACTTTCTTTTATGTTCCTGGATAACATACGACTTAATAATTATCTGTTGTAAACAGAGTGTAATGTAACTCAAATAATGCAATTCCTGAAAAGAGGTTTTTGTGAAGTTAGACAAATTCGAAATTTGACAGATTAAGGGCTGACTTCATCATTAAATATAAAAACTTAGTTCAACTAAACTGAGCTCAGCGTAATCTAGTTTAAACACCCGTGTCGTAAACATGGGCGACAACAAAAGAATTGAAACTGAGTTTAGCGTAAATTAGATTCAATTCATCGCGGTGAAACACAAAATGAAGCTATAATCTCGATTAGGCGCTCAAACTGGGTTTTGTTTTATATAATCGCGATTAGTTTATTGGTGAATTATTTGGTGAATAAGACAGCCCGTTTAGTTTAGTTTAGTTATTTCCAATAGTGTTACGTCGTACGGTATTCTACTGTGGGGAAATGCCGCCGATATCAAGACAATTTTCTTTTTGTAGAAAAAAGCTATTCGTTAGATTTATAAATTAAATCCCAGCCTAGATACTCCCTCAGAGATAAATTTAATGGTATCAATATAATTACTGTACCTTAACAGTATATTTATGAGAATATTTTTTATGCCCACAAAAATATAAACATTTTTAAAAAATACAGTGATATTCACAATTGTAAAACTAGGAACAAGTATTTGTGGCTCCTGCAACCAGGCTCAAAAAAATAAGGATTTGAAAATGTATACCCTTCTATAATAAACTTCTTAGTCATATTGACCGACTAAGCGAAAAATTAATAAAAAATCATTTGTAAAGCGAAAACTTTGTTAAAAGGCTTTTTACACTGTAAAGGACTATGTTGAGGACGAAAACGCTGTATACTGTGTTTATTTTTTGGGGTGGTTAAAGGAAAAAACGGAACCTTTATAGGATCACTTTATTGTCCGTATGTCAGTTTGTTTGTCCGTCAGTCCGTCTGTCTGTCAAGACCCTTTATCGCGAGAACGCTTGGAGGTAATGACTTGAAATTAAAACCATAGGTATACTTAAGTTTGCGGTCCCTTGAAGCTGTGAAAAAATCAAACTTCTAAGTTAACAGAAAAAAAGATACGGTGGTTAATATCGCAAAAAACGTATATTTTGACACTCTCAAAGGAATCAAAATCAACCCGTTGACCATGTTTGGCATGAAGCAAGGTCTCAAAGCTCAAATATAGGAAAAAATCTGAAAACAGTAAATTTGTAGTTACGTCACAAAAATAAAACTTTCGTAAAAATCGTCGTAAGTAAATTAGGGAATTTAACTGTTTTATAGATACGTTTGTACAGAACCCTCGGTGCGCGAGGCCGACTCGCACTTATCCGTTTTTTTTTCAATTATGCTGTTTATTATTTTTTTTTTTACAATTTGACATTGTAGTGTATTTTTATTTTATAATTTTTTCATTTTTAATTTATTAATGTTTGATATAAATATTTATTAATATTTTGTAAACTATATATTTCCTTTTTTATATTATGAATGTAACTAAGTGGATTGCATTTATTCTTTCTTTTCTTTTTAGTAATTTTAAAGTAAGTCTGGCAATTTGAGTATTTTCTCCTTTCCTTGGCATTGTTCGTCAAGTCGTTGAGCTCCTTAGAGCCAAATTCACCAATAAACTAATCGCGATTTGTTCAAACAAAACGCAGTTTGAGCGCCTAATCGAGATTATAGCTTCATTTTGCGTTTCACCGCTATGAATTGAACCTAGTTTACGCTAAACTCAGTTTCAATTCTTTTGTTGTCGCCCATGTTTACGACACGGGTCTTTAAACTAGATTACGCTGAGCTCAGTTTAGTTGAACTGAGTTTTTATATTGAATGAAATCAGCCCTTCAATATAAAAACTTAGTTCAACTAAACTGAGCTCAGCGTAATCTAGTTTAAAGACCCGTGTCGTAAACATGGGCGACAACAAAAGAATTGAAACTGAGTTTAGCGTAAACTAGGTTCAATTCATCGCGGTGAAACGCAAAATGAAGCTATAATCTCGATTAGTCGCTCAAACTGCGTTTTGTTTGAACGAATCGCGATTAGTTTATTGGTGAATTTGGCTCTTAGTAGTACTGAGTTGAGCTTTGCGAATTCTGACAAATGCTTGCACTGACTGGACAGGTCCACTCACTCTTTCTTATAAGACCTTATCAGACAAATCTGCATGGTTCTCATGTGACTTAAAATATATTTTACTGTATGGACTTTGACCCCTGATTTTGTTTCGGTATTTCTGCACCTTAACTTAGAAAGAAAAATTTATTTAAAAAATGAGAACGGCTAGTTTTCTGTTATACGTAATAAAAGTAAATGGTTATTTTTCTGGTATTAATTACTCAAGCCCCAAGCAAACGCCGGCGTTCGTACAACTATTGTCTTTCTATTGTGTCTCTAATTACGACAATCAAAAGAATAAGGACATAATTATTCTCGAGAAGTTCTGTTAGCTAGTGAAATCTGCCGTTCACCCTTTTACCCGAAACCTAATATAGTGCCCATTAACCACGTGTTCACATTTCCGCAAATTCACTTACAGTTCTATTACATTGCAACTACCATCTGATTAGGACAGTGGCTGTCAACCGTTTTTAGACATGGAGCTGCTTTGGTTTCTTTGTTGTCAGCTGAGGCCACAGGTTCTTAGACGGGGCCCGTTATGATCCTTCTCACCCTTTCCTACCAAGGTTTTTTTTTAACTGTGAGATGATCTAATAACTTCTCTTGCTCCAGGGTGAAGTGAGAGGTGTTAGACTTTCACTGATTAAAACCACGCCACGTCTTTCAGTTACATCTTAGGGTGTTTTTAATGTTGTATGGATTTCATCACGCATGCGGAATTGCTCTGCATGCGAGGCTGCTGCCCGATATCACGCCCCACCCCGCCACCCGCGTGCGTATTCCACGCTTTACAATACCATCACCAATACTACCTTAGGAACACGGGAGTCCTTTTCAAAAATTCCGTATGGCCCTAGCGGGTTTCGGCCCGGGCAGCTGGGCCCCGACAATTTTGCTGTCATTACTTTGAGGAGCGTGTATCGCTCGTTGACGATCAGATGGCGATCCACCCATTGTTCCGACGCCTATGGTGGGCGGAGATCGCCCTGCGACTCCCTACACCCGAGGCGTCTCATGTTTCAGCGAGTGAGGCATGAGGATGTGCCCGTTCCATCGTGAGGACGTTTGTGGCCCTCTCCGTCGCTAGCATTACTGCGTTCCAAACCTTTGCTTAAACCAGAGTCCGGTGCGAGATTTCGTCGGCACCGATCACTACGAGAACTTGGCGGTGATTCACCCAAGCGGGGCTCATCTTATGACACCTCCACCGTGCTCAACCGTGTCCTCCGGGTGGTCCGCGCAATGGTGACTCTCAGGCGGTTCTTCCACCTGACGCCGGTTTAAAAGTAGTGTTGATGAGTACAAAGGCGACCGCAATAAAATAGCGGCACAGCCATTATCAGTAAGGTTTTCTGGTCGAGGAATCATGGTGTAAAATTAAAATAACAATTCACTTCACAATCACTTTTATTTCACAGTTTTTAGAGGACTACTTTAACATTACTAACTTTATCCACACAAATCACTTTTTATTTCTCCAACTTACCTGTTCTAACGCTGACAACCGACTGCGCAGTATGCCGAGCACCAGCTAGTGGGGACCGGATATAGAGCCACCTCGGCAGAAACAGTTAACTATTTATTCAAGTCAGTGTATGTATAAAGACAACCAGAACAATCCTTACAAAAATATAAATATCTGGAACATTTGATTTAATGTCACATAAAGTTCAAGAATTATTAAATGCACCACGTTAAATGTAAAATAGTTATTTGACAAAACAAATAGATTGTAAGTATATCAAAACCAACGCCATCTAGGCGACAGTTATTTCTTGTTTTAAAATATCAGCTGTCACACACGACAACAAGTGTCAGATCAATTGAAAACCTTATCCAAACAATGAGATTCCAACACAGTAGGTATTATTAGGCTATTACAGACTTAGGTATATCGTAAAGGAACCAGTAAATTGGTTAGGAGCATCTGTACTACTTGGCGGATCGCCCAAGATTGCCATTTGTATCTGTCTACCCTCCAAACGATTACGTTCACGTGACGTCTACAACGTCACAACGTTTCACCCCACTCTTGTACTAAGAAATCAATTGAGTGTCTTATATCGCTAAATTGTCATAATCCTCGACAAGTACATCCTGTTGATAATGACGGGTTTCCACATAATTATTTGTAGTGTTTCAAATAAAGTAGAGTTACCTATACTATATCTATCATACATTAGTTGTATATTAATGTAATTCATAATAGTGTTACTCAAGCAGATAAACAAGTACTATCTGACTTTTTTCAGAATTTTAACACAGCTCTAAAAACTGTGAAGTTTTCCCGCAATGATTTGTGGGGAGCTGAAACAAAACATCCACAAACACGACTCCAGATACTCATCATCATTTCAACCGAAAGAAGTTCAGTGTTGGACATAGTCCTCCCCCAATTGTTGCCACAACAAATCGTCTAAGATACCAATTTTTAGGGTTCCGTACCTAAAAGGCAAAACGGGACCCTATTACTAAGACTGCGCTATCTGTCCGTCTGTCATCATGCTGTAACTCATGAACTATGATAGTTGGTTAAAATTTTCACAGATGATGTGTTTCTGTTGCCGCTTTAAGAGCAAATACTGAAAACAGAATAAATAATATTTAAGGAGGCTCCAATACAACATACGTGATTTTTATACCATTTTTTTTTGTTACGGATGGTACGGAACCCATCGTGCGCAAGTCCGAGTCGCAATTGGCCGGTTTTTATTTAATGGTGGCAAATGAACACTGAACATAAAAAAAATGGTACCGATCCAAAAAGCTGAAATCAGCAAAAGTACGCATCATACCCATATGACATATGACGACGCGGCGATGACGCTATCAAGTAGTCTGTTTCCGCATATTATTGGCTCATTACGAATGCATGGAGTCTTTGGGGGAACGTGTTGGGAAGCAGCTGCGATGCGCGTCGTAGGCCGCCGTCCCACGGGACGCTGGGGGAGTCAAGGCTAAGCCGTCCGCACCTGTGTACCTACTCGTTTAATTTTATTGCCATCTTTAAGATAAAGCTCTAAAATCTTGTACACTGTAGTAATCAATGACACTACTATCACGCACACCTGCGCTCATTTGTGATAAGCTATCGTTTATATGGCAGTTAGGTTAATTCAAGCGGCCGCATTTTTTTTTCATTTATATCGCCGTCTGTGCTGGTGAAGACAGTCCGACTATCATAGCAATGTTTATTTAAAATTAAGGTTATTATTAAATGAGTCTGCTAAAATGAAGATTCTAATTGCATTTTTATGTTTTCTGACTCTATGGTGCAGTGTTAACGCGAAATGTGTCGTACGTGGTGAATGCTACGTTACGGAGGGAGGAGCTAAACCTTGTCCTGTAGATCCTCCAACTGAAGCACCACCATTGATCAAGAATTTAACCGTGGAACGGGCAGCAGAAACCATAGCCATCTTTAGCAGAATATGCCCAACTCTCGTCCTCGATGAAGAAGGCAAAAGATTACCAGATGATGAGATATTAACTTGTTGCGATGCAGACCAAGTGAACAGGACGGCCACGAGCTTACTTCTCGCTGAGGGTATCCTTGGCCGGTGTCCAACATGCTATAGAAACTTCGCACGGCAGATCTGCGAAATGAACTGCGCTACCGATCAAGATCGATTCTTGGAAGTGCGGACAGCAAGTACCGACGACATTCTGCACGTCGAGGAAATGTTCTATAGGGTTCATCAAGATTTTATGTTGGGAGCTCACGCATCCTGCGCTGGCGTCATGGTGCCCCAAACTGGCTTGCCAGCTATAAATATGATGTGCGGTGGTGCTCGAGAATGTGATGCACAAGCTTGGTTTTCAGCCACTGGCGACGCTGCAAACAATCCTTTGGTACCAGTTCAAGTGAATTTTCTAATGAGCACTAATGAAGATGATTCTATGAACAAAAAGGCCCTACCTTGTAGTGAAACTTTCGGTGATGATCTCCCGTGCAGCTGTGTGGACTGTTTACAAACTTGCCCCGACGCTGAACCTGAAGTGCCTGAAGTTTGTACTGTTGGATCACTTAATTGTATTGGATTTTATGTTGGATTGGGTTTCTTTGGATGCACTGTTCTTATATTTATACTCCTAGCATATCTAGAACGTAGAAAGGCCAATAGTAATTCTGAAACAACACTTAGTGGATCAGGTGCAAATAAAGTGACAAAACTATTTCAAATATTATTTGCTAAACTCGGAGGTATATGCGGGAGTCACCCTGTCTTAGTTATTATGATAACATCTTGGGTTACTTTCGCTATGTTTTTCGGAGTAACTAATTTAAATCTGACTGCGAATCCGGTAGAACTTTGGTCTGCACCTACTTCTCGAAGTCGTCAAGAGTTAAATTTTTTCAATGAGAGATTTGGTCCCTTTTATCGAACTGCGCAGGTTTTCTTAACGTTTGATTTAGATTCTTTTACAAACGAAGAGGACGTTATTTACGGTCCGGCGTTTAGGATAGAGGCATTGCAAGAGTTAATAAAACTTGAAGATGCCATTTTTGAAATAGGTAAAGATGATGGCGGCGTTACGCTAAAAGATGTTTGTTATGCTCCACTTCGGCAACGCGGTGGAGATAAGGATGTTGAGCAGTGTGTATCGATGTCTGCATCCTCTTATTTACCTGATAGAAGTATAGATAATAATACATATCTTGAAAGTATTCAAAGCTGTATTAACAATCATTATGGTTTCGGTTGTCTGTCATCGTGGGGAGGTGGTGCTGAGCCCGACTTGGTGTTTGGAGGGTTTGATAGAGGTAATATTTTTAGTGCTAACACCCTTCTGCTTAACTTTCCTATTGCAAATTTCCTTTTGCAAGAAGATCTAGAACCCGTATTAGAATGGGAGGCAAAGTTTATAGATCTTTTGCATGATTACCGAGATAACAAGCGTGAAGATTTAAAAAGACCGGATTATGTCACTGTCAATTTTGCTACAGAAAGGTCCATCGAAGATGAGATTCAACGAGTTTCTGTAGCAGAAGCGGTGCCTATTGCTATAAGTTACGTTCTTATATTTATCTATGTAACATTATCTTTGGGAAATATAAGATCATTAAAGACTTGGTTTATCGATAGTAAGATAATGGTTGCTCTTGGCAGTATTGTGATTGTTCTCGTGGCCATTTTCTGTGCGATGGGTGCACTTGGGTATGCAAATGTTACTTTAACGCTGCTTGCTATAAACGTTATACCATTTTTTATTCTGTCTGTCGGTATTGACAACGTTTTCCTTATGGTCAATACGCTTCATGATATTCAAAGTAATTTGAAATCATTTGATGACTATAAAGAAGACTTTACTTTTGAGAAGAAAAGAAGGTTTATCTTTGAAAAAATGATGGGCCGCGTTGGTCCTTCAATATTTGTGTCATCAGTGACGCAAATAAATTGTTTCGCTATCGGCAGCATAGCTAAATTCCCCGCGGTTGTGACCTTTGCTGTATTTGCGTCAGTTTCTTTAGGATTTCTGTTCGTTTTTCAGGTTACTACAGTTGTTGCACTTTTATCAATTGACTACAAACGAGCCTCTAATAACAGATTAGACTTGTTCTGTTGTATACAAAAAAAGGTATTGGATGACGAAAATCCTCTACATTCCGAAACTCCCTATAAAGGTATTACTCAAAGATTGATGGAACCTTATTCTAAATTTCTTCTTGATTGGCGCGTCAAAATTGTAGTAGTTATTCTGTTTATGGTTTTGGTTTCTGCAAGTATCATGTTAGTTCCACATCTAGAAATAGGTTTAGATCAAGAATTAGCATTGCCTCCCGATTCGTATGTATATCAATATTTACAAGCTGTCAGTAATTTAATACGCATGGGACCACCAATATATTTTGTTGTTAAAGGAGGTTTAGATTATACTAATCCCGAACATCAAAATGTAATTTGTGGTGGGCAGCTATGTCACACCGACTCTCTAATCACCCAAATATTTTTGGCTTCCCAATATAGCGATATTACTTCTATTTCTAAAAGTTCCAACTCCTGGCTAGATGATTTCATAGATTGGTCCAATTTATATGGTGCTTGTTGTCAATACGACATCAATGGTGAATTTTGTCCAAGTCAAACTATTTCACCTAACTGCTCTTCTTGTGAAATCCCCAGGTCAAACTATGCAAATGGCTTACTGAGACCTCACAAAGAAGCCTTTGAGAGGTTTATACCATTCTTCTTGTGGGATCCACCCACAGAAATGTGCAACAAAGCTGGGTTAGCCAGTTATTCAAGTGCCGTTAATTATGTCCTTGATGCCAATGGTCGTGCAACTGTCCATGATACTAATTTCATGGCGTATCTTACACCATTAAGTACCTCGAAAGACTATATCAATGCGGTTGATTATGGTTATAGGATTGCTGCAGACATAACCGAAGCAATTCAAAGACACACAGGTGTAAATGTGGAGGTTTTCCCTTATTCTTTGTTCTTTATATATTACGAGCAATATTTGTCTATGTGGGCAGACACGTTTGAGTCAATTGGGTACTGCCTCATTGGCGCTATGTTTTTCAATCTGTTAGCTTCTGGGTTTAATATTTTGACTACATTTGCCGTGATGTTTAATGTAATTTTGGTTGTTGTGAACATGATGGGGGTCATGTATATTTGGAATATTCCTCTTAACGCTGTCTCTTGTGTTAATTTGATTGTGTCTATCGGTATATCTGTTGAATTCTGCAGTCATATTGCTTACGCTTATGCTATTGGTGAGGGATCTAATAAAGTAGAAGATGCCATTCAAAAAATCGGAGCTACTATAATCACTGGTATTACTTTCACTAATATTCCTGTCATAGTTCTTGCATTTTCATACACTGAAATTATCGAAGTATTTTTCTTTAGAATGTTCTTTTCCTTAGTCATCCTAAGTTTGTTACATGGAATGATTTTCTTCCCAGTTCTCTTGAGCTATTTGGACAGTTTGAAAAAAAAATGATTTTGTGTAATAATAAGTACTAGATCTTGAAATATCATTGTGAAATAATAATATTAAGGAAGTAAAAATAAAGGAAAAATTAAAGAACTCTGAAATGATGCATCGATTGTATATTACATTTAGTGATATGACATAGGTTTATGTATTTTCCTTAAATTTAAGACTAGAAAGTTAAGTTGTAAATAAATATTAGATATTAACCTAATTTTGTTTATATTTTGTTTTCTATATTTACAATAAAGAACCTAAATAAGCGCACCTAAGTTAAAAATATGCATTAAAATAATGAAGAAGACAATGACTAGATGTGAATTTTAACGATTTACTGTAACACTTATATATAGTACCTACCTGCAGCTACCATATTCTGGTAAAGAATATTTCTGATGGTTTCATAACCTAGCTTCTAAATTTTATTTAAAAAAGTATAATACGACATTCTCAAGGGAATCAAAATTCATAGGGTATTCCCGTTGTCCCAGAACCCTGAAACTTGAAGCAAGGTTATAGCACAAGTATAGGAATTAATCTAAAAACAATAAATTTGTAGTTACGTCACAAAAAATACTTTTTTCTATTCTGAAAAATCTTTGAGACTCGATTCGGGAATTAAACTATTTACTTAAGTTAGTTTGTTCAGAACCCTCAATATGCGAGTCCGACTTGCACTTGCCCAGTTTTTTTCTGTTTAAGAACGCCCTACCCGATATAAATTTCCATACAACCGTTCTTACGTGATTGCGACGCTGTAACACATCTTTCTATAGATATTCTGGAAACACAGATAATCCTGTAAAGATTTTACCTTATTGGTAGAGAATGCCAACCTAATGTATATAAAGTTAGTCAAATAAAGTCCTGTAAAGACCTCTAAAACTCTGCTATTTGGCGTGAACTTTGCCCCTTTATAATGTACTCATAAACAAAAAAATAAAATAAAAAAATTATAGAAGCCTTACACATTACATATAAAACACGTATCCTGGAACAAGTTTTGAGAAATATTCGCTCTTCCCCACACGCCTATCGTCAACGTCAACCATGGTTTAAAAGTTTGTTGCTTCGTCTAAAATAATCCAACGCGATGTTTGATGAAGAGGCAACGCGAAAAAAGAGAGGTAACGCCTACACTCTGTTGGCATTCGGTAATTCCGTGATTTACTCGAATATTTCACAAACCTGGTTCCTTCCTGAAACCAGTTTTCTATAACCCTTAAAATTTGTTGAAAAAAATTGTCATCATTTAGAATCTCGATTTAATGCGCAAGGCTTCTATAGAAGTACTTTTTTTATTATTTTTAATATATGAGTACATTATGGAGGGCCAAAGTTGACGTAAAATATCAGATTTTCAGAGGTACACTACTATTTTTTAGATTAGTTTTACACAAATTTATATTTTAATTTCTATAGAAGCCTAGATAATATCGACAAAACATCTTTGTATCCAAAATATCTGAAGAAAGATGTGTAATAACATAATAATCACGTAAGAGCGGTTGTATGAAAATGTACCTCGGGTTGGCCGTTAAGAGCGGCCAACCCGAGGTACCATAGCAGGCCCGAGGCCATGCTCACGTTGAGTATAGACGGATCGAGAAGGGTCCTCTTAAGACACTTTTCAGCGTAGTGTGTTCATTTCAGGCTACCATTACTATTCACCGATAAAATAATGATATCACAAGAACATTGGGTAATTATGCCTATCAGCTAGGTACAACTTACGCATCCAACACGTGATTGAGATACGCGATATAGCAGATAGCCAGACGAAGGATTTCTATTTTGGACAGCTTTTTGTCTGGAGGTAATGTGGGTAGTAGTCTTCTTAGGGCTCCGAAGGCTGCATTGAATGCTTCGACCCGGATTCTCTCGCGGGTGGCGTGAGCTGTTCTGTACTTCAGGGTGGCGCGGCGTCTTCTGCGACGTTCTTCGCGGGAGAGACCGGCGCATGGGGATCCAGCACCACTGGATAGGTAAGCCTCTTCGGACATAGCGCATGGTTCCAATGTCCTGTCCCTAGAACAGACATAAATGTGTAATTAAGGCATTGCTCACACCAAACGTTATGCTCACTGTTAGCCCCAGTGTGAATGTTGACTCATTTGTAGTATGCATTTTCACCAACCCGACATACGCTTTAGCGCAAATTGCGTTACATGTGTGAACAAAAAGGTAGGCTTGCTACGCGTAGTAATCGGACACCGAAAGTCGATGACAACGGACTACGTAATAGCGTATAATCAGTTCGGTATACGAGAAGTAAATTATACAACCTTACCTGGCCTTGACCACACAAACACATGGTCACCGAGCCATCTAGGCCAATGAGGGGTTGTTTTGCTCCAGCACCCATTTGTACCCTAGCACCTATTGCCCGCTATGACCTGCTGCGACTTGTATTGTACTTAGAGTTGGCGGTGTCAAACTTGTGTTGTGTTATTGGAATCGATTTAGTTAGTGATTCTGAACAAACTATTATCAGGTTTCGCATACATTAAAAATAATTTTATATATGGAAAAGCGGTAATCTGCTTAACGCACCTTCATAGTCAGCGGCCGACAATGTTTGATCTGAACAATAGCTAAATGTTTATTTCTACTAACAAAGGATCTTAATAGGTACCTGCACTAAACACGTGAAACAAATATTTAGACCTACAACCCCACAACCACCTTCCCACAACGTTCCCAAAGCTGGGACTCGGACCTCCTCTCTAGGAGACGAAATGGGCCGTAATCCACCACGTGGGCCCAGTGCGGTTTGATAGATGTCACATATTATGTCTTTGAATTTTTACTTCTAGGAAATGCTGCCTTACGATGTTTTCCTTCACCGTTTTGAGAGCAATGGTGATGAAATTAATTACACAAAGTAATTATGCTTGGTTGGGTTTGAACCGAACCTTGAAATCCGTAAGTCGGGGGTTACCACTTGACCACCACTGTTCTACTTATCCAGACCTATTAGACCTAACCTCCTTCAGAGCTATTTAAGTTAAGTTTTTGATATTCCCGGTTTTGGAAGGGTTCCAATTACGTAAAACTACCTACGTAAACTTTTCTCGTTTTTTTTTATAAATGTTACCCCACACTACATACTACTCCTGTACCGCGGGTGCGTTCACAAACATGTAAACTAACATACACAAGAAACCCAGACCCGACTCATGTATAGTACGCGACAAATAAGTTGATCAAAAATGGCCGTCATTGCCATGGTTACACGTGGCTTCTCGTTTTGATTGAGACCCGAAAATCAGTTAATGCGGATAGAATGTCGATCACCATTTTGATCAACTTATATGCCACGTATTGTAGTACGTTCAGCAATGGCATCTAATCTGACTCTGTAGTAATAAAAACACGTATGAATTATTGTAAGCCTAGTCTAGAATGCCTACAGTTTATAAATAAGTAGATAAAAGTAAACGCGGGCTTGTTAGCTTTGATGGATGGGTGCATTATCCATGTTTCTTCGAGTTCTTTGGGTAGCGCGCTGCACGCATTCCTAAACCATTCAACGGTAAAAGGCTGGTACCGAAAGAATTGTAGACAAGTAAATTATAAAAATAAACTAACTAAGTAGGTACGTTCTAATAGTTTCAGTTAAAGTCAGTGAAGTTATTCTCTAAGCTAAGTTATAATATTGTTTGTCACATTATAATACGAGTAATATAATGGCGAAAGTTTGTCCGCCCAAAATAGTCCCAGAAATATATTTAGATTGCGTTTAGTGGAATTAAACCTAGTCATAGTCCCGAAAACTACATTTAGATGGCGTTTAATTGGTATTAAACCTAGTAATAGCCCCGGAACTATTTTAGATCGCGTTTTGGAATAAGGCGGTTTAGGTATGTTTATTACTCCTTTACATCAAATAGCCTGAAGAGATTTGGATGGAATTTGAAATAGCACATAGAATACTTTTTATGTCGGGAATAATATGTTCTTTTGGAATAATTTTCTTCGTTTAGGCGGGCGAAGCTGCTGGCAAAAGTTATTTTATTACGTTTGTAAAAGGTATTATTTTAAGGAATGGGCTATACACGGAGTTTTCTTGCATGGTCTCATCAGTAATGAGTATTCGCAGGAGAACCAAGGTTATAGACATAGCCCGAAGACCATGGGCATGGCACATTGCTCGCAGAACCGAGGGCTATTATGGTCCAAAGGTTCTGGAGAGGCGACTGTGTATCGAAAGCTTCAGAAGGCCTCCCATAAGGTGGACCGATGAAGGTAGTGAGACGCACAGGACCGGTGGCACTTGGGGGAGGCTTACGTCCAACAGTGGACGTCTTTCGGCTGAAATGAAAGTGATAACTGCATGAGCCGGTTAACAACAACAACAACAATATATTATATATAAATATTATCTGTGCGTGTGCTGCTGATATCTCACGTTTCCTGGCAAAATCTATAAAGGGATAAGTACGACATTTAAGACATTTTATTCATGCCATGACTCAAGCCTGTATCTGAGTAATATACAAGGACAGCCTTGGTGATTTCAAGGTTTCAGGTTTACAAGGTTTACAGTAGAAGATCTCTACTATAAAAAGTATTACAACTGTGACAATCATTTATGAAATGTAGTTTTTAGCTTTGGCAAACATAATACACAACAAATAACTTCACGCCTGTATCCTCCAATCCACAGACCTCTGCTTAAGTCATTGGAGGATACAGGCGTAACTGATGAAATGTGGGCCTATTACAGAATAGATATATCTGTATCTGTAGTAGATCCATATTTCATCCGTTAAGAGCCATATATTTCAGATTGAGGACGTGCAACATTTGCTGATGGAGTGCACACTCGACGTTGACAATTCCAAAATGTCTGTAAACTGCAAATAGTTAATTGAAACAGTTACGTTTAAAAAAAAATAGTTACGTTTGAATTATTAAGACTTATGTAATAATTGAGCTATGGTAACAATTATATTATACTATCTTCTGCCAGCGACTTCGCCCGCGTGATAGTCGGTTTACCCAGTTAGGGATGGAGTTTCGTAAAATCCGTAATAAGCGGACGTCTACACCCTACAAGGAACCTACCTGCAAAATTTTAGGTTTGTAGGTGTTATAGTTTCTGAGATTTCATGATTAACAGTGAGTGGTATTTCGCTTTTATATATGTCACCGGTAAATTGCAAACGCCGTAAGATTGTAAACTATCGCGAGAAATTGTAAACTATTTTTACTAAATAGGACACGGTTATGTTAGAAATTAATTAATTTGGATGTAGATTATCGTTTAAAAAAAAACTGTTTCAAAATATATTGCGAAATTATATTCTAATAAAGATTTATTACAATCATATGGACTTTACAATTTACCGGTGACATAATAAAGATTAGCTGCTGCCAGCGCTTTCACCCGCATGATAGTAGACAATTATCCCAAGGGAACTTGATCCCAGGATAAAACAGTAGGTATCCTATGTGCTATTCTAGGATACGTTCTATCTGTGTACCAAGTTTCATCGAAATCTGTTCAGTAGTTTATGCGTGAAAGAGTATCAAACATCCATACATACAAACTTTCGCGTTTATAATATTAATAGGTTTTTTTTTAATAAGCAACAATTACCTCTTCCTTGGAGCAAGATTCTCTCTGCCAGTGATGGGTAGCAGCGCCTCCCGGGGCTCCGCAAGCATGCATGACAGAGAGCCATCATCCATGCCGCTAGCTTCCAGCCAACTCTTCATGGTCACCCTACATGAGAAAAAGAGAGAATATATGACATTGGCTAAGGAAATATTTGATGATAAATCACTCTTCATTTTACTAACGAAGTAGGAATTGTCCGCGGTAAATATATAAGTAGAACTAAAATGGCGGTCGTTGTTTTGGTTATGCGCAGCTGCGCAGCACTTCGATTGAGTCCCGGAAATCTGTTACGTACTGCGCTTTGAAGGTTCATCTTATGCACTGCGAATAATACTATCTTTGATAGATCTTCCAAAAAACACTGTTGTAAAAATCAACTATATGTAATGCGTATTCCACACGCATGCGGGATGCGGGGCATGATGCGCGGGAATAAAACTCAACGAATATCTTAGAAGCAAACCAGTCATATCGGATCCCGGAATGAAATTAAACAGAACGAATAAATAGTAGTCGTAGAGGAGAAAGACAATAATTTCTACGTAGCCATTACCATATATAAAATGGTAAGTATTTAGAGTACCTATTTGTCATTTTGATAATGATCATCATCATTATCATCATTTTAGCCGAAAGACGTCCGCTGTTGGACATAGGCCTCCCCCAAGTGTCGCCACAATAAACGGTCCTGTGCGTCTTGCACCCTTACTAAGTCATCCAGTCCTTCGGTCCAGGCCTTCCAGCGCTGCGTCTTCCGGTACGGCCATCTGTTCTGAGTGCAATGTTCCCTGCCCATTGCCACTTAAGATTGGCGATTCTTCTTGAATGATATTTAGCAATAATTAACAAGACGGCTCCCAGTATAAAAGCCAAAACTACAGTAACAAATAGAGCGACTCGAGAATACCATCAAACGAATCGATTCGATACGGTTAGCGAGCTTGATTCGATTATAAGAAGGGTTGGGGGTGATATAAAAAGAATAAATACGGATTTATTATCCCCTAAAGACCCCGCTTAGTGCTGGGTGTGAACGCGTGTTGTAATATTTATCTCAAGCACTTCACCCTTGCGGGCAGTCAATTCGATTTGATCGGGAATCAAAACATACGTGTCTCGAAGGGTTGTTTGAGGTTAGCGTTTTGAAACTCCATACTAGGTGAAAGAAGAAAAGGTGTAGTTTGTTAGGGTTCCGTATTCCGTACTTCAAAAGGAAAAAACTGAACCTTTATAGGATCACTTTGTTGTCCGTCTATATGTCTGCCTGTCAAGACCCTTTATCTCGGAAAAAAAACTTCTAATATAACGAGAAAAAACATGAGGCCCCCAAGCAGCACGCAAGCGTATCAAACATCAATAAAGCAGCATATACAGCTTAGAGCTGTATAAGGGCTGTACAAGGGTGTAAAACACAGCTTTAGGCTGCATAAAGGTATCCGCGTACGCTTATGGTTCTATATCAGAGTATTTTTACTCAATTAAACAGCTTTAAGAGTTTTTTGACACTTAAGGCTGCGTTTTACACTTAAAGCTGTATATAGGCTGTATATTGCACGTCACCACTTCCTTTATACAGGTCTAAGTGTTATATTAGTGTAAAATGATACTTATTGCTGTATATTGGTGTAAACGAACTCCATTATACCTCTTATTCGTTTGGTGTAATTGTACACTCTTATAACTATTGTGGTGTTATAACTACTGCCTACAAGGGTGATATACAGCTATAAGAGTAAATGAACGCTATAGTACAGCGTTAGGCTGTATTACTAATGGAATCACTCGGATTGTGTTTTTGTGAACATCAATATGGAGGAAAAGACCGGTCAAGTGCGAGTTGGACTCGCGCACCAAGGATTCCGTAAAAACTTACTCGCACCGTGTCCGTTCTATGGGCCCTATGATTAAAAAAAAAGAAATTCAATTATCTCGAAAACGGTGCGTCCTAGGTCAAAAATAACCAAAATTTTAACCCCCCTATGACACCCCCGTGCAAGTACCAATAGAATACAAAAACGTAAAAAAAAAAATTTTTTTTCTTGTTCGAATCAGAGCAAGAATTCAATCCAGAAAAAAAAATATCCGAGCAATTGGTGAATATTTTAATATAAAATAAAAGTAAAGGGACATAACTCATAAGGCCATGAAACTTGAAACCTAGATAGCTTCTATGGTTGAGGTTAACCCAAAACTACAAAAAACAAAATGCTGTAGGTATTCTGTACCAATCAACTAAGGGTGGTGAAGAGAAAACATTGAATTAAGAGGAAGTTCAAAAGGAAATATTTAAATATTACAAACACAGAAAATTTATTTAAATACCACAGACAGTAGAGATAGTAAAGTATAATTTATTGGAGAAGATAAAGTAATAGATCACAATCTGCTTCTTCAATGATGATAATAATAGACTTTATACGCAGCATTTTGATGTAATCCCACGATGATCTGGAGGGTTAGAACTGTCATCCTTCACCAATGCGTCCGACGATCGCTTTCAATAGATCGCCTTCTGATTCTCGTGACCTTGATATTAGACCAAGTCAAAGGCCTTATTGTACCTTTTCTGAAAAATAGATGAAAGATCGGTTACAAATCTTACTCACTACTTCACAATAAGTATATAAATTGTTAAATTGTATTCGGACATATGAGATTTAGTCGTAGGTAGCTGAGGATTTTCTATTCCTTATACGTATCTCTAAAGATGGTTAGAAATGTACGTACTTGTTATGAACAATTACACAGATTATGGAGTAAAAATACTCTATTATACAGCCTAAGTCGTAAAAATACTCTATTATACAGCCTAGGTCGTAAAAATACTCTATTATGCAAGCTGTCGCCATTTTGCAATGTACATAATGATTTTATAAACATAATAAAAGGCTTATTTGGCAAAAGCCTAAAGTCATATCATGATTATCAGCTTGTATTACGGTTGATTTGCATTTATACCTATTATTTCAACATATTTTTTTAATATAACCTAAAAAAATAATAACATTACTTACCGTATTTACTATTTTCCTTGATGTTAAAATTGATTATTTCGCTGGCGCGTTAATATTTTCACCGAAAATATACACACTTTTACAATGAAATTAAATTGGCACTATAAATTCACCATATTACTAAGGTCAACAAGTCCAATTTAACATATTATATTTAAAATTAAATGTATATGGCGTAGTCGCCATTAGTAAAATATTATAAAAAATAATCTTTAAGTTTGGATTCTTTCGTATTCTTACACCAATTAACAGCTTTTTACTGTATATGATAGTTATAATTGAATATCTATAGAGTTAAAGTGTAATTGTACACCGATATACAGCTTAGGGTGTATAAAAACGCCTTTATACAGCCGATATACAGCCAACACGCAGCCAATATACAGCTTTTATTCTCCACTTACACTTAACGCTGTATATAGGCTGTATATGTGGGCCCTTTTTGGAGTTACAAGGGCTGTATATAGGCTTATACAGCCTATATACAGCTTACTATACAGCTTAGAGTGTAAACCTGAACCTATATACAGCCCTTGTACAGCCTTTTGTGCTGCTTGGGCCGTTTTTGTCGCAAAAAACGCATACATATTTCGACACTCTCAGAGGAATCAAAATTTATAGGGTACTTCCCGTTGACCCAGAATCTTGAAATATGGAATGAAGCAGGATCTTATAGCACAAATATAGGAAAAAATCTGAAAACCGTATTTTTTTTTGTAACTACATCGTCACAAAAAAAAAAACACTTGCGATTCTGAAAAATCTTCGGAACTTCGAAACTCCATTCGGGAATTGCATGAACTGTTTTGATATTTATGTTTGTACGGAACCCTCAATGCGCGAGTCCGACTCGCACTTATCCGGTTTTTTTTAGGATGAAATGTTTTAAAAAACTGAGAGTCAAATGCATGAATTATAGTACCTACTAGGCAGCACTACTACTCTTATAGTTACTACTCTTATCTCCGTATTAACAGATCTACTAAAACCATTGGGAAGATACATTACGCGCTAACATAGCAATCAGAAAACCTAGACTTAAAACTCACACATCTACACTACCTCCCAAGCAGCACAAAAGGCTGTACAAGGGCTGTATATAGGTTCAGGTTTACACTCTAAGCTGTATAGTAAGCTGTATATAGGCTGTATAAGCCTATATACAGCCCTTGTAACTCCAAAAAGGGCCCACATATACAGCCTATATACAGCGTTAAGTGTAAGTGGAGAATAAAAGCTGTATATTGGCTGCGTGTTGGCTGTATATCGGCTGTATAAAGGCGTTTTTGTACACCCTAAACTGTATATCGGTGTACAATTACACTTTAACTCTACAGATATTCAATTATAACTATCATATACAGCAAAAAGCTGTTAATTGGTGTAAGAATACGAAAGAATCCAAACTTAAAGATTATTTTTTATAATATTTTACTAATGGCGACTACGCCATATACATTTAATTTTAAATATAATATGTTAAATTGGACTTGTTGACCTTAGTAATATGGTGAATTTATAGTGCCGATTTAATTTCATTGTAAAAGTGTGTATATTTTCGGTGAAAATATTAACGCGCCAGCGAAATAATCAATTTTAACATCAAGGAAAATAGTAAATACGGTAAGTAATGTTATTACTTTTTTAGGTTATATTAAAAAAATATGTTGAAATAATAGGTATAAATGCAAATCAACCGTAATTCAAGCTGATAATCATGATATGACTTTAGGCTTTTGCCAAATAAGCCTTTTATTATGTTTATAAAATCATTATGTACATTGCAAAATGGCGACAGCTTGCATAATAGAGTATTTTTACGACCTAGGCTGTATAATAGAGTATTTTTACGACTTAGGCTGTATAATAGAGTATTTTTACGACTTAGGCTGTATAATAGAGTATTTTTACTCCATAATCTGTGTAATTGTTCATAACAAGTACGTACATTTCTAACCATCTTTAGAGATACGTATAAGGAATAAAAAATCCTCAGCTACCTACGACTAAATCTCATATGTCCGAATACAATTTAACAATTTATATACTTATTGTGAAGTAGTGAGTAAGATTTGTAACCGATCTTTCATCTATTTTTCAGAAAAGGTACAATAAGGCCTTTGACTTGGTCTAATATCAAGGTCACGAGAATCAGAAGGCGATCTAAAATTACTAAGCGAGTGATTAGACGTCGGACGCATTGGTGAAGGATGACAGTTCTAACCCTCCAGATCATCGTGGGATTACATCAAAATGCTGCGTATAAAGTCTATTATTATCATCATTGAAGAAGCAGATTGTGATCTATTACTTTATCTTCTCCAATAAATTATACTTTACTATCTCTACTGTCTGTTGTATTTAAATAAATTATCTGTATTTGTAATATTTAAATATTTCCTTTTGACCTTCCTCTTAATTCAATGTTTTCTCTTCACCACCCTTAGTTGATTGGTACAGAATACCTACAGCATTTTGTTTTTTGTAGTTTTGGGTTAACCTCAACCATAGAAACTATTTAGGTTCCAAGTTTCATGGCCTTATGAGTTATGTGCCTTTAGTTTTATTTTATATTAAAATATTCACCAATTGCTCGGATATTTTTTTTTTCTGGAATGAATTCTTGCTCTGATTCGATCACGAAAAAAATTTTTTTTACGTTTTTGTATTCTATTGGTACTTGCACGGGGGTGTCACAGGGGGGTTAAAATTTTGGTTATTTTTGACCTAGGACGCACCGTTTTCGAGATAATTGAATTTCTTTTTTTTTAATCATAGGGCCCATAGAACGGACACGGTGCGAGTAAGTTTTTACGGAATCCTTGGTGCGCGAGTCCAACTCGCACTTGACCGGTCTTTTCCTCCATATTGATGTTCACAAAAACACAATCCGAGTGATTCCATTAGTAATACAGCCTAACGCTGTACTATAGCGTTCATTTACTCTTATAGCTGTATATCACCCTTGTAGGCAGTAGTTATAACACCACAATAGTTATAAGAGTGTACAATTACACCAAACGAATAAGAGGTATAATGGAGTTCGTTTACACCAATATATAGCAATAAGTATCATTTTACACTAATATAACACTTAGACCTGTATAAAGGAAGTGGTGACGTGCAATATACAGCCTATATACAGCTTTAAGTGTAAAACGCAGCCTTAAGTGTCAAAAAACTCTTAAAGCTGTTTAATTGAGTAAAAATACTCTGATATAGAACCATAAGCGTACGCGGATACCTTTATGCAGCCTAAAGCTGTGTTTTACACCCTTGTACAGCCCTTATACAGCTCTAAGCTGTATATCGGCTGCTTTATTGATGTTTGATACGCTTGCGTGCTGCTTGGGCTGTAGTTACACAAGGACAGAGATAAGAGGGCACTGGCACTGTTGTACGAGCGAAACAGCATTAGTCACCGAATGTGTGTGATCGTAGCGAACGATGTGACACAATTTCAGCGGTTCAAGCGCTAGAGGCGAGTCACCTATTTTCCACTGTTTGATTTAATCTAAGACCGACACATAAGATTGATCGGAAAACACAGACAAGCGTATTTAAGACAAAAGGGTTGGCACAGTTGGACACAGGCGTGGACCAAGCATCGTCACAATGAATGGTCCTGTGCGTCTCGCATCTATCGGATTGCCGCAACCCGTAGTGAGGGTGGAAGACAATGAATTCAAGTACTTATAGAAATTTGTGCCAAGCCAAGACCAGTTGACCAGACCAGAGGCTTATGTCCAATAGCGGACGTCTATCGGCTGAAATGATGACGATGAAGCCTAGTCAAAAAAACAGCTTCTTCTTCTTCGTCCTGCCCATGTTCCCATTTTATTTGGGGTCGGGCCTCCTTGTACTCCTGCGCCAGGACACAAGATCCTGGGTTGTCTGTCATAGTACAAGGAGAATATTTATTTGGCTTTTGTTTTACGGCCGGTTCCCATCTGATGCAAAGGCTTTCATCTTCTCCAGATGTGGGCGCCGCCGTTGACCCATGAAGGGTTCATCCGCCGCGGCTCCTACTGTGAGTTCCAGCCCAAACTCACAGCACTACCCCAGCCTCTACTTCAATCACCTTGAAGAAGCCTTGGAATAGGGGTTTGTATAGTTTGCACGGGAACGGAGCGCTCCGCTGGCGGGCTTCTTTTTAACCCGTTCGAGAAGGTGGGTAGCATTTTTCGAGCTAACTACTAAACTAAGTCAAGCTTATATTTTGAGAGTAAGTGGTTCTTTGGAAGGAGATCTAACATAAGCACAACCTTGTAGGTAAAGCGATGGACTTTAAATTAGTAGTAGTAAAATAAAAGAATCTCAATTTAGAGCAATGATCCTAATAGGTAATTACGTAGTAATACAAAAAAAAGATATTTTATTTACTAAGTTACTTAATTTTGATCTTACCAAAAAATACAATAAATTGTATTGCGAGAGCTAGCGAAGCGAGCTCAAAAATTAAGCCACCTCGGTTTTGGATAAGTTACATTTTTGTTGCATTGGCATTGTGAGATCACCCTGAGACTCGCGATGCCCGGAGCGTCTCCTGTAGGTGCGGCTGGGGCGTGAGGATGTCCGTTCCTTTACGGTTTTTTAGGTGGAAATCATGACATCTCCCATCCTTGAGCGGAGCACGAGGGCTGGTCAGACTTTTATTGACTAAAACCCATTTCTAGTTCCTTCGTTCCCTTGCATTCCAGATTTTCTTTCAGAAGCGAACCCATGGCCCCAGTAGGTTTCGACCCTGCTGCGGATTTTGACTCAGTATAAACAAACGTGTTTACTTAATGAGCTTAGTATTCATTCCAGGGAAGTTCAGTCTTCAGGGTAGCTAATAATTCACAGTCATCACACAGAAAATTTCATCGAAGCTAATCGTTGATTTATCTATTGCATGGTCATAATTACTGTAGATAAAATACTTACTATTGATTATACTCACGTTTTTATTGGCTGGGTTGATAATAATCCTTTAACACATGCTCTAGTCTATGGTACTTTACACAAAAAATCTATGAAATTTCACAATCAATCTACTGGGAAATATCAGTACTTAAGTTATAAAATTAAACAAAAAAAATAATGCAATGTCACACTTATCACTGCACTGTATCTCACTCAAATTCACACTGGTTAAGAGGACAGCATCCCTCTGTCTTTTATCCCCTCTGGAGGGGGTTGGACCAATCCTCTCACTGAGAGGGCGGTGCCTAGTAACGTGTGGACGTAAACACAGACAAAAAAAAATTCACATATTTCAGGATTAGAGAATGTTAATAATAAAATACGGACTAACTAAACTAAATAAGATTTACCAACGTAAATCAAATAATAATGTTACACTTTTTAGTTTGAGGCCAAATAAAGTTGAAGCTTTCAGCAGGTCTAAAAAGGCCACTTTTGTAGAATCATAATACGAATCATATTTTTTTTATACGGCAATATTTACAAGGAATATGATTCTGATATGCAGTAAATTGAGAATGATTCGACAAATTTGTGCAACCATTTTATGAACATTAGAAGAATTGCTTACGATCTGCTAGGAATTCGGAATATGATTTGCTCTAGATGAATTGCTTATGTGACGTTTTTAGGTCCGCTGTTGAATTTTCGGCAATCCAGGTCCTAGGAATAAGTTTGTAAGGACATGTTTTTTTTTTTAATTTTCAATATCAACCGTAAGTTTTGTAGAATTTAGGAAGCAAGACAACGATGAAGTTTCTTACTGTTTCTCGAATATTCTTAAAAGTTAATTTTTAATAGGGTATTTGTAAAACGCTTCGAATCTTTTGATAAATCTATAACTTTTTATCTATCTACGTAACCAACAGTTACGTAAATGCTTACATTTAAATCTAATGACCGATTCGGGGATTAAAATCCAAGGTTGAATTTAATTAGTAGGTACTAAACTACTAACTATAATCAAACTATATAATAATAATATTAATTTGTCAGAAATTAACATTATTTATTTTATGTAGACACAGTAGTGGTGCATACGTAGTATAGTATAATCAGCCTTATAATGTTCCCACTGCTGGAACTCAGGCCTCTTCTCAGGAGAGGCCGTAATCTATCACGCAGTGCCACTGGGGATTGGTGGATGTTAGATGTCTTCGATTTTTTGGTTTTTAGGACATGAGTCATTTGGTGAGGACCATAGGCGGACTCAATGCCAAATTAATCCTTGAGGTAAAAAGACTCAATGTGGCAGGTGTTTTTTTATGGTTAGTAAAACCTCCGCTCCTTGGGCGGAGCGGGAAATAGTGTCAGACTCTTACTGACTAAAAATGTACCCTTCCCTGCCTTGGTTACAGGGTCCTGGTATGCATTTTCATACCTCCCCAGAGCCCCAGACTAGGCCTCGATCCTACTGGGCCTATACTACAGTTTGCTGACCACTTTTTGAGGCGAGCAGGAACAGTGCGCGCCGTAGACGGACAGCGAGCTACCCATTGCCCGCCGCCGTCCGCAAGTCCGCGCCGACGGTGGCCAGAAATTGGGATCGGAATTACGGTCAGCCTCCTCCTCTGCTAGCATTATTGCTTCACCGTGGCAGGGGTGCGAAACCGAATTTAAATACCTAAATAATTTTAAAATTCGAATCAAGCATAATTAAGATTGCATACTTATATTTAATCTTAATAATACTTCGTTCGATCAATATTTTTTCAGTTTTCTACGTCGATGTAGAAAATATTTTCTTTGCTTAGAGCGTACCCAAGTCTAGAGGGATTTCCTTTACGCAGGAAAACGTGGAAGAAGCTTCTATAGACATTGTTTAATTTATTTAGATTTTGAATTCAGAGTATTTACTGGAAAATTCAGCCTTGCTTTGAAGTTGGTTACCCTGTTACTGAATTGTAGAGATGACTATCTATGGCTCTATGTAAAATAATAATATTGTTGCATACGGATACACTGGTAACCGATCTTAACACGTTCAGATCGGCGTGTACCACCGGTGGAGCACGGAGTATTTGCTGATACACCGGTGGCCACGTTACACTATAGATGTGGCCATATGAAGATTTGCGCCGTCGGATACCAAGTACCTACTCCTGCTGGCCTGAAGGTGTTAATATAGCTGAGGTCCGCTTATAAGGATTGATTTAGAACATTTACGCATATACTTACATACTTTCTTTTTATCAGTACTTTTTAAACACATGTTTAAACTTTTGAAGTTCATCCACAGCATCTGTGTGTCTCGGTCCCCGCCCAGCGTAGGGATGCGCCAATCCCGGCCGACTCCGCCTATCGATCTCGGCCATCCCGGGACACAGGTGTTCCCGAGTAATTGACGATGCAAAATGGATTGTAGCCAAAACATCTCGATACTTCTCGCTAATATTGAAGTTTGATTATGCGAATGTTTGACTGGTTTTTGTTGCTGAAAAGAATTGAAGGTTCAGAATCTTAAAATGAAAAACCAGATAATGTTACAAATTATTTTTGAAAAAAGCTTTTAAAAATATCGTCCGCCATATTGGATTTATTGTGACGAAGATTTCTTATCGTATTCTTATTTCAAACCCTTTTAATAGATACCCATATGAGAGTACATAAAAATAAATATACAGTCCACAATCTTCGGGAGTCTGATATATAAAAAAAATCTGGACTCTCCGGACAAAATTGAATATTTCTGTAAAATTTCAGCTCGTACAGTTAGGTTAGTGGTTTTAAAATTGTTAGAAATCATTCACATGATTTAACCTAAATAAGAGCTTGTAAGACTAAGTTATGGCGAATATTATCACAGATATAATTATGTGTAGCATCAGAGTATACTATACTATAATCAATGTCTTAATTGAAAGTTTATTTTAAACGAATGTAGATATAGAAATATAAATAGTTGATCGATTATTAATTTTATCGTATACTCCTAAAATTATGTATATTGAATACTTAGATCGATAGATAGATAGATGTATTCTTTATTGTACTTATATCAAGGTGTTAAAATATGCACACAAATTCGTAGCATTTTGTCACAGTACACTTGTGACTTTTTCGTAGCAAACTCGTAGCATTCTCGTAGCAGGGTCGTAGCTTTTTCGTAACGTTATACTAGCTTATTACCACTGTCGTAGCTTGGTAATAAATTATACACCCAATACGTCGAATGTTCAAAATATCGAATGAGTTCATCGCATCGTATATTCTTTGTACCAAAGACATTGCAAAGCATGGGCTTCTTCTTGAACTTTTATATCAACATGCTAGGCAAATGAGGTGGTCATTGAGGTCACGTTGTCATAAGTAGTTATATTTCTTTCCAACCTCTGATCTAGGGTGCTAGAGTTCAAAAAAATAAATTAATCTTATCTGAATAGATTTAATCGTGGATCCCAATTTAGTTAGCAAATATGCTCCCAGCGTCTTATCTTTAGATAACGAAAAACAGTTATGATGTTGCAAGCTATTACTGAAGTTCGTTGTTCATTTTGATACAAATCGACAAAATGTATAGTTGCAGTTTGTACAACTTTTATCAAACAGTGTTCTTCAAGACACCAACTTGAAAAAAACAAGTAAAATTTAAGAAACTTAACAGTAATAAATTAATGTGGGAAATGGCTCGCATATTTTTTTAACAGTGCGGTTTCAAGAGCAGGTTTTCGAATTAGTGTTTTGAAAAAGAAATTGCTATTTTTTCTAAAGACAAATATTCAAAAAATCCACCAGAAAACTAATCGGCTTTATAAATAATCTTCCATTCCCCGACTTTACGTTATCGAAACCAATACTATGAATCGTTACATAATATTTGTAATAGTTGCTGATATTTTTTGTCGAACGAAGGCTATCCAATAGATATAATAATTCAGAGTCGAAACTTGCTAAATCGCCACACGAAATGTATTTGATGAAAAAGTCAACAAATTGTTATGAAAGGCTATAGCCATTTGTTGACTTTCGGAAAGTCATTAGATTACAAACAAACTTCGATATTTACAGACGAGTTACACTATAATCACCACAGAGACACAATAGGTTTCTTTCTGATACCATAATCATCAAAGTTTTAATGTATTTTTTTTAATTTAGTTCATGTTTAATCTTTTTGTTTGATAACTGATTTAATTTGTAGCATAGAATCTAAAATATTGAATAAACTAGTTGTGGACCTTTGAACGTCAAGAGTACAAAGAAATTTTAAACACTAGCATTGGAAGAGAGACTTCTGCGCTTTTGTACGTTCATACATCATATACACTCGTCGAAGTATTCCCCCACATCGCTGTCATTCGAAAATGTGCCCAGAAGACTAGCTGCATTGCCGTTTTGAATGGCAATGTTAATTCTTTGCTCAAAGAACGAGCAAGTCATCTGGTCACGCAGTGTCGTTCAATCGGTGAGAAAAATTAGTCGGCTTATGTTTGGGTGACCGGGCTATATATATTCACCTATACCTATAGATGTCTGCGTATTTCTCATGATAGAGCGGTACGGTAAAAAATTATGTTGCCTACACGAAAAAAAGAAGAATAGATGCATGTTAGTATGTTTTGTGTATGAATGAAATTGGATATTAACACCTGCATTTTGACGTGATTATTGATATTGAAAATCGGTATTGATTAAATTAATTGTATCCACCTATTACCTTATCATGTTATACAGGTATGTGACACATAAATATATAATCTAATCTATTGAGCACAATCATTATGTAGATTGCAACAATGCAGTGATATCTGTGATTAAATTTGTTTATGTAAAGTATCAATCAGGATGAGAAAGTATAGGTAGGTATAATCTCACCCAAAGTATAAAAACGTGAAATACTGCCAAGTTTGGTTTCACTTCCTTGCTGTTGTGGCTATTTCCAAATTATAGATATAACGAGTAATAGACGAGATACATCCTATAGTATTTTGATATTTATCTAGTTCCTTCGTCATCCATGGCAAAAAACTTAACACAGAATTTTTGAGAGACATTTTTTCAAGTTGTGTACCAAAAGTTCAAAATATACCTAAGTCAAGAAGATTTTAGGTTACATATTAGGCGTATAAGGGTATCAAAAGTGCCCCGAAATAGTTCCTGTAACCATTATTGTGTCGCCTCTATGCTTTTTGAATTCCGCTGCTAAACAATAAAACCACTCAACATGGAAAACCTATTTCAATGACGGTATTTACAAGTCAGCTTCCATCGTGGACCAAGCAAACAATGAGTTGCTTCTGAAAAAATATTGGTTAAATATTTTAACTGCAAGAAGACTGTAAGTAGGTCACAGCTAGTTTTATTGCAGTTCATTTAAGTGTAGGTATGACCATTGTTTGAATAAATGGAGATCACTCTGTGCCTCAGACTCCGCGGATCGGAGGGGTTCGTCATACACACATGAGCACTTTCACGCGTTCCAAAGAGGCCTTAGCCAGATTAACCCTCACAATATCGGTCATAACTTCTAATCCAGCCTTTAGATGGTAACCGGCATTAGAATATCACATCACAGTGGACGTACAATGTCGTACTACGTAAAATGGTCGGGCGGGATATATTTTGATGCATTTGTTCAAAAGGAAGTACCTACTTAGATACTTGTTTCTACCCAGATCTGTTTTTAACAATATTTTTACATAAAGTACACCTGGGAATGCACCTGTGTTGGATCATCTTCAATGCGGACTAGATAAATTAGGATTATATTGATAACGACATAGACGACGACATAAGGACAGAATACTTTAATATAGGTAGGTAAACGAAATATTATTTTATGATTTTACTTAATGCTTTAATTTTAAATACATTTCTACGCAGTACGCGTATGTTGAATCTGGTGAAGGCTGCGGGTATCCGCTATACTATGATTTTTTATTAGATGAAGTAAAGTGACAGCTATAACAATGGTTGTTTGACAGTTGGGCATTGTTATTTGACAGTTGGGCATTGTCCACTGCTGTCACTTTACTGCATCTAATAAAAAATCATAGTATAGATGTGAACGCTATCCGTAGGACTGGGCGATATCTATGGCGACGCTTGAGGAAGGCGTATGCCCAGCAGTGGATATCTTTTGATTGAAATAATGACAAGGCTGTGGCTGTGGAGAGAAATAGTAGGGCGATCGGAAAATATCGAATTTTATCTCAAACTGTAAGATCGAAAGGTAAACAAACTTGCTTAAAGTTTGCGGTTGGTTAGCAATTAATAGCTTGGTCGCTTCGAACATTGGATGCTGAAACGCAGATCTAGGACTTTTTAATTGTTTCTCTAATTATCAGCATACGAACGGTTACTGTGGAAGGAAAACATCGTGAGGAAACCGGCATGTCCTAGAACCAAAAATTCGAAGACATGTGACATCCACCAACCCGCACTCAGCCCGCGTGGTAGATAACGGCCCATTCCCTCTCCTAGAGAGGAGGCCTGAGTCCTAGCAGGGGGAACATTATAAGGCTGATGCTATGCTATGCTATGAACGGTTACTACCAACAACCATTTTCAACTCCTGTAATTTTATGTTAACTTTCTGCCTCGTGTTTATTTTCTGTACCGTCCTTGAGCCTGAAAATAGATACCTAATTCAAAGCCAGGGCACGCTACTTAGAACTCAGAAAGAGTATTACCAGAGCTTTTAAAAATACACCACCTACCTATTTACTATCTACCTATCTCCAGGTTATCGCAAAAATTTTACAACCATTGCAAGCTCGATAGTGGTTCTCCGCTAATAAATTCGAAATTCAAAACGTCTGTTATCTGAATTTAAATGGCTACTTATTTCCATTTTACCGCCCAGAAATTGATTTACTCGATCACAAAGTGAGATAATTTATGCAAAGAATCATGTACCGGTCGGTGACATCCTCCTCAGTCTAATGTCAGTTCGCAATTCTGTATTAATACTATAATAAACAGTTATACATAACAAATACAATACTCTGACAACATATTTCACGAAGGTCATGGCAAACGCTAATTTTCTTTACTGCGACGTCGTAAGACACGCGATGTAAATAAAGCAATATATTATTTTTGTTTGTCGTTGCAATTATTAATCTCTGTTTGATTATCTTGTGAATCGTTAAGAGAACCTAATGGGCTAAAATGAATGATGCTAATGAAGTCTCAGAAGCTTCAAAATTCTTTACGAAGTCAGCGGATGCTACACACCTAGCTTCGGCACCCGCGTCGTTGAAATCGGTCGTTGTGAAACGTGAAAAGGCTCAACTGCAATTGCAGGACGATGACTCCATCTCTCACGTGAGCTGGTTACTAATTTTGTAGAAGTAGCAAGTTAGTAGGTAGTTACAGGTTCATAGGTTTTCTAGAATAAATAGTCTACCTATATAAATAGTCTGTAAGTAGTAACGCAAGAACTGCATGTAGATGTGCCTATCATATTTATAATCTTATGTACATGTGGTTTTGTCTGCAGCGTTGAAATCTACGTTTGTTTATTGTTTTTCAAATTGCGCCCATTTTGTTCACTTCGATCTCCTTAATAGTATCTACTAACCTTTATTATTGCTCTCCCTTGCGGCAAATGTTATGCGGTACCCTTAATAAGAAAGTTTTTATTTTCCCTGAACCAACATGCCATAGTTTTTCGGGCCAATTTGGTATCTTTAAAAGATAGAAATCTACGTGACTCGGTATACAAATTAAACCATTAAAACAATAATCATTTACCATAATTGTGTTATTATGGTAATGCACGATAGATAGATATCAGTCATTCAAAGTTCAAGGTTTTTTAAAAAAGCTAGATAAGTAATCTAAAATACTGAGTTGAAAAGAACGAATTGTTATTTCAAATATTCGTTCAATGAAAGTACAGTAAATGTTATTTTCATGGCGGTTTTTTGGTTAAGTTTACGGCGGCGGTAATTTTCTTAGTGCGCATGCAAGAATTTTCTATTCAGGGGAGGCATTGAACCTTTGAAACCAACCTACGCCGTGAACGTACACACGTGGGGTTTACGGCGTCGCCATAACAACCACGCAGTTAGGCCAATAGAGTTTTCCATTTTCCGGCAAACATTTCAAACCTTCCTGCTATTTTTGACAAATAAATTTCATTTTTGACAAGTGCCCAGAAAATCTGTGATAAATCTAGCAGCGGTTTTGAATTCATTTTAATACTAAAGTGAATTTGTACGAGCATGGCCTTCAACTTCGACAGTGGTCAAGTAGGTGATCAAGATTTTCCTATAGTTGTTTTTAATTTTGTTTTCTGTTCTTTCATACCACTAGTTCTGAGTATGGTCTGAAGGGTCTGAACTATGAGATATGTGAAATTAGCATAATTGTAATCTCTTATCACGAGGATTTAATTAATTAAGTTAAGTTTATGAAGAATTGATCAAGATTATAAAATTATAGTTGCTACGAACTGCGATAATTTAGTACGTATCGGTCAATTTGACCAATATACGACCTTAGGTACTTATTTGTAGGTATTTACAAAGGTATTTTGAATACCTACTGTAATATCGTGTGCATTCCATCAATGAAATCCGGTTCATGTGTCTTTGTCGTAATGATCCGCAAATTCAGTAAAGTCCAGCCTTAAAGTTATTGATTGAGGTAACTGATACATCCTTGCTGGACAGGTCCACCCAACTTGGGCGACGCTTTCTCAGAATTACCACATCAGACATTAATTCACATTGTTCTTATAAGATCTGACCTTTTCAAATAGGTCTTTACCTATGAAATTGCCGTTTTTAAAAGGGTTTCTTAGAGTGTTACATATATCTTTGGATTGACTTGGAATTATAAGTTCAAATGATTTTTATATCATAGGTAACTTATTATTTTTTCGAATTAGGTAGATATTTATTGTTTTCTTTTTTGTTTTTTATTTTTTGTATTCGCTCTTTGCTTACCCTTCATTTGAGGTCGGCTCTCCTTATCATTTTTCGCCAGACGTTTCGGTTCTGGGTCGTCGAGTCATTCACTTGGGCTTTCTTTAGGTCATTTGCTAATTACTGACATCCAAGTGAGAAGGGTTCTACCACGCTTTTTTGGACCACTATTCATGTGTAGGACTTGCTAGTCATATTTTCTTCAGAGCTTGTTATTACATGATCATATCATCTGAGTCGAATCTCACTGAGTCGTTCTCTAATTGGGCGAATCTTAAAACTTTCACATATTTGTTCATTTCTAAACATTCACCATCAATTTTTTTGTAATATCACTGTATTTATATTAAAAATTTTAAAATGTATTCTCAGTGTGTTAGTGTGACTACGGGCAAACAAAAAATTGACGCCGTACTGTCCCCTGTTGCCAGACTGTATATTAGGCTCCTTTATAAATTAACCCAGTTTTGATAATTATAATTTCTTGAGTTGTCCGTTCCGTCAGCATATTTAAAAAGCGATAGAATTGGTTACCGAGTATAGGAATTATAGGAAGGTGCGTTAATCTCTAATACATCAGTACATCCAAAGGAACAAATCCTGAGGAAACTGGTCTTTTCGAATAGCAGGTTTTGTGTATAGCAGGTCGCTATGCCTACCGGTGCTTGTTGAACGATAGATTTAAATTTTTGTTATGGGTATTTTTTGCTCTTACTTCACTGAACTGCTAGGCTGATATCGGAAGCCAAGAATTTTTATTTATTGTCTCAAAATGTAATACTGATCCCACAAGTCATCATGTCCAGCTGATCCAATGCTGTTAATCCTATAAATTCTATCACCACTGCACCTGCAACTTGCATTACTTCCCCCTACGATAGTGCAGCGCGAACGTTTTTTACTTACTTACAAATTGTAATTCCTTTAATCCCAGTTAGATACATCCAATTACATCGTAAACATCCTTAGCTATACTTACATCATTCGATAAAATATCGTATTATTAATAGCTGTAAGGTTTAAATCCGTTTGTATTTTATTCATTATAATGGATCATTGGAAAGAGGGGTGAGGGTTAAATGACAATTTTTTACACCATTGTGTGCAATGTTAATCCATGTTTGACACATTTTGCTGGTAGTCTTTAGTTAATAGCTCTCGTGTATTTGCGATAAATTGTTTTATGTATTATTGTTTTGATAGAAAAATATTTTAGTAAATCTATAGATTATAAGGAGACAAATGGTGTTTTTTATTCGCTAGTTCCACTTGTTTTTATATGTCAGCTGTAAGAGTCAACTGGGACTTGTGTGTTTGCGCGCTAAGTAAGCGGCCTACTATTGATTGATTGACTGGGTGGGCCTCTCTGTCTGATACATTAATCAATGTCTGACCGAAATAGAAGGTACCTATTGCTTGCCCAATTAAAAAATTATTGAATTTGATCTAGAACATTTCCAATTTTTTTTTTATTAGTTATAGGTTCGCGCTTGACCACTATCTCACGTGATGGAAAGCGACGATACGGTCGACGATGGATCGCGCTTACCTAGAAGAAATCTATTCACTCTTGACTTAAAGATTCCCGGGTTGTAGCCATCAGGAAACACAGACTCCGGCAGGGAATTCCACTCCTTAGCTGTACGCATAATAAAAGTGTTCCTAAAACGCTTTGTGCGTATAGGTGGGATCAAGAGATGTCCACCATGTAATGGTGGCGCAACGCCGTACGTCTGGTAGTCCGATGATGGAACGGGCTAGGCGGAATTAGGCTATGCAATTCCGACGCACACTCCCCGAAATGATGTGGATGGTGAATGAATTGTGTAGGATGATCCAATAACCGAACTCGATCTGGACATGGTTAAAACAAAAGACGGTTGCAACAATGGTAGATCCCTGTGCTATAGCATAGCACAGGGATCTACCATTGTTGCTAGGTAAAGGGAGTTAAGAGTACTAAACACAAAAAAATCGACAGTTCATGAGCAATCTTACTCTTATTAGGAGGTGATTCATACTGATCATACTTAGTTATCCTCATTATTCCTTCAAACATTTCTTCGCATGATAAACCGATCTCGTTAGTTACAGCTAGACACCTACTCGTTTATTAACCTTAATGGAACTCAACTCTAACCGAGTGCCAGTCACAAATCATACCTTCGTTAGGCGTTAATTGGAATTCCCTATTCGATACTTAGGTATGCTTGTAGCTTTTGGTGTAGTTTAGCTAACAGCGCGTTCATTAACTAGACGTACCTATACGTAACGAGTGCGTGTTTCGCGCCGGAAGCCGGTAGGGGGAGCTGCTATCGTGCCGTGACCCAAGTCGAACAACAAAGATATTAAACAATCGACCTTAAGTTTTACAACTTAAAATAGTCAGCTATTTTAGTACGAGACATTGATCAAAGTCATGAAGTTTTAGCCAACGAAAGAATTGACGGACGGCTTCGAAAGAATAGGAATGCGCCGAAACATAGTTTTGTCATAAATTGGCAATTTACATTTACATTTAGATCCAAGTAAAATTGATGGAAAATTTATGGCTTTATTAGTGTTATTTATTGAAGACAGGAAGTAGTATGGCTTATGGAGGCGGGGGTTTCGATATATGAATAATCATGAATATTATAGACGATACAAAATTATTTAGGTAAGTAAGTCTGCAAGGTAAAAACCTCAAACTAGAATTAGTTTTACTTAGCTTCTAGAGATTTTGAAAATTGTCGTAGTTTAGTTAGTAATTAGATAACTACGAGCAAGTAGGCTTGGATGTCAGATATAATCAAGAATCTTGTAAACAATACTGGTTATTTAAGTTTGTAGAAAGGCTTAAAACTCTCAAACCTGATTTTGCTCTGCTTGGAGGCTTTTAAAAATCGTTGTAGTTAGGTAATCGTGGCATCGAAACTTTTACGATAGATACCTACTTGACTCTGTATCTGATTTGCAGCCTTTGAAAATATTCAGTCAGAGGGTAGATTAAATGATATTTTTGAGTGATAGGTATTTTTGCCTTTCAATAAATAATAATAATATTCCACAACTTTTACACAACGTCACAATGAGTACTAGACAGCTGATAAACATATTTATATTTCTAAGTACATACACACAGATTATAGATAGTTAATGTATATATAATATATATATATATAATACAAAATAAATTACACCCATTATTAAATTTATTATTATTACAGAACAAATGATTGTGCTCATCACATCACAGATCACACAAACATTTGTCTTGGGTTGGAATCGAACCCACGGCCACTAACTATCTAGATATTTAACATCCATGGCTTGTGCGAAAGTGAACCGCAGGGCCCTGGAACGAAGGCAAAGAAGGAACAGTGTGGGTTTTGGTCAGTTAAAAATTTGACACACCCTTCCACACCTGCCAAGAGCGAGAGAAGTCACTGGATGATTTTTCACAAAAAATCGACTAAATTACGCGGCATATAACTTGAACCAATATAGTAACAGATTTTCGTGTTATTCGCCGCATACTATAACTATGATATTTAGAATATTCAATATTTTTTAAGGTCAACGACCTCATCATTCATGCGTATAATCAGAAATCAATGGATAGGTACCTACAGCAGCTAATAAAATATACAAATATCTACCATGGAATTTACTAGAATTCCTAATCTGGAATAGGTAGGTACTTTAATACTTATTTACTCGTTTCTATTTCATTGCTATTTGATTTGGAAATATTATGGAAATTGTAATGTAAAAAAGCAAGGTTAAGACGTCTGTTTTCCATACTATCGTAGTACCTACCTAGTTTTCATAAGGCGCCCATTACACGGTCATGCAAACGTCAATCATTGCCATCAATCATGAATGATGGTGAATGATGGTTTTCGTGAATCAGTAAAATGGTACGTCAATTATCCCATTACACGGTAGGTTATTCGTCAATAAAAATTTTGACTGTGGCAAAACTGACAGCAAAACCTATCGTGTAATGGGCGCCTAATAGTACGCGAGCGATTCGATGTATGTAGGTAGGTATGTACCTACCCTATATATAGATATTGTAAGCTATTCATGCACGCAACTAAATTCGAATAAAAAGAACATACGCAAATTAGCTTTCAGTTTCTGTCAATAGAATTCTATATTTAGCTTTCAATGACGTTGCAAAAAACCAATCGCGCTTTTACGTAAACTGCGGTTGGAGTCGAATAGCTATTTAAATGTTGGTGACTCTGACTGAAGACCGTGACAAATGATCAAGTTCAGGGACGAACCGCAAATTGATGTCATTACTCAACACGCTATAAGGAAATCAGTCACAATTGGCTGCGAACGTGGTGATACGTGGCGATATATGCTGAAGGGAAATCTAGGTTCTAATTGGCAGTCAGTTGCCAGTTATTAACCGACATTTTAGTGCTAAATGACTGATGGCAAATGACTGCTCTGGTTATCGTAGTTGCTATCTATATATTGATGTTAGCACTGTCTTTATTTCAATGTGGCGATTACTTATTTTTTCAATTCAAAATTCGCCCTTAGAAGTGGGCGAATTAATTTTAGATAAAGTTATACCAAGTAATCTAGGTACTAAACTTAAAGATCGTCAACTCTAGGCATCAAACTATGTCGAAAGTTGACGAAAGTAAGTAGGTACCTAGATAAATCTCTTTTGATTATCATATTGTAGGCAGTTCAGTTATGTTGTACATTTTATAACTTGCACTTGGAAGTGCCGATATTGCCTTTAAGCTGTTATAAAATTTTGTTGCCTGTTCATGGCATAGGTGTTATGGAGAAGTTGCATGTGTTCCATGCAACTTCTCCATAGCACCTATGTTTGTTTTTTCCATTTCACTTACAAGGCCTGTCCTATTTTCAATTTATTTTCTTTCCACGCGATACAATTTCAAAAAAAAGCCGGCGGTAAGAAAAATATAAAAATAAATGTCTGTGTGATGTGACTGAAGACCTCAATTTTCCGGAAGGATTGGTGTAAGGGAAACCGATTAAAGTTGGAAATGGTCCAATCGCTGGTGGTCTGGTGAGAATATTCCGTTCCATATACGTACCTGCCGACTTGCCGACGAGCTTCGATACTATTTAATAAGGATAACAATATCTTACTATTGTTAAAACGCGAAAGTTTGTATGGATATTTGTTACTCTTTCACGTAAAAACCACAAAATGGGTTACGATGAAACTTTGTATAATCGCACATAGGATATCTTTTATCCCGGGAGTAGGTATGTTCCCTTGGGATAATTTTGTAATATCACACGGGTGAAACCACTAGCAGCAGCTAGTGTACAATAAATGTAATATATACTAAGCCCGTCTTTGACTTATACATTACATTTGCCATCTTGTTTAGATGTCTATATTTCTTTATTATTATATTTACCTACTTATAGATAATGCTTATGGCGTTTGGTATTGTTTTCGGAAAAAGTAGCCATAATATTAAGGTTGCGTGTTTGATATGAACGCACGGAGGAGTTATAAAGCAAGAGCTTACCCTGCTTTCTTTAACTTGTACTGTACAATTTTATATCTTTTTATGAATGCGTTTTTATCGGCATACTTACGTTTTCAAGACCATGTAAAAATTGCGAAATCAATGCTTTAGTTTTCTTTGCGTGGGGTTGGCAATCTTCCCTTACATTATATTGCTACTCGTAGTTTCTTTTATAAAGCTCTTTGCTCATCATTATCATATTTATATTCGTGATTTTTATTGCTGAAGGTCTTGCCTGTTCTAGAAAGCTTTGACGTGGTAGTTGCTTTTGGACTTCTCATCGAGTCTACCCGGAGCAGTCACATTTGTCCCCGTTGTCGCCTTGATTTGATCTGGCCTGAGAGCTGTCTTATGCCTATTGCTTTTCTCATTATATTCTAAGATTATTTAGTTCCTTCTGAAGAAATTAACGAACAATTGATCTTAGATACGGGTTATTTCTTAGTTTTGACCAAAATTCTCTCAATTTTCAAATTTTTTGTTCCCCAAAAATATTTGACATGATAAGTCTAAATTATTGCGGGCATTTATAATTTAGTCAAATGGAAGCGTGATGTATGGGGTAAATAACAATTTGCAACCCTTTGTTGAGGGCATGATTATTATAACGCCCTGCTCGACGGGGGGTGAGTTGACACCTGATCAATGGGTGGCGGGTGTTTGGTGCTATTGTTATATTTTATGAGATTCTTTTTTTATTTCAAGATCTCTTGTAGTAATAAAAGATTTTTTTCGTATTTGCACTTGATGTCATGAATGACATCAAGTGCAAATACGAAAAAAATCTTTGCAAAACCATATTGCAGATGCAGATAGGTACCTATAGATACCTACTTACTTTAATAGAACAAGTTCCCATGTTATGTTTAAAACCTATTTAAAACTAACCGGGAGGACCAAAGAAGCCGTTGGAAAGGATGTACCATCTGTTCAGGATATTTTCTATTACTACGACAAACATAACGATCATTTAGTTTTGTAGGGAGGTCCTATTGAATTTTTAATTTTAAAATGTAAGTGGCACGTGCTTCAAATTTTCACCACAGACACGTGTCAGCCGTCGTCGTGTAATCATCACAATTGTATTGAGAGTGAAAGTGTTGTTTTTGTCACAATGATTAAGATATTCCGTGGATATTCCTATGCTTAGGTGCATACATATCTAACTTTATTTAAAATAAATATAATTTCCTAGTCTTCGAGACAACTACTTGCCAAAAATTTTCTTTAAAATAGTTATTGTTTTGCCAACAGTTCAATAAGGAATCAACTCCAAAGCGACTGGGCAACTGGCAGGTCCCACGATGGGCGCCAACAAGAGCAAGACCTTTAGAAATGCGACCTGATCCCAAACCCATCTGTGACATCAATGGGCATTTCCTGCCTGGCGCCCCCAGGGGCACGTCACGATGCTTTGGCCATTACACTGGCACCTGGGAGCTCCCAAGAAAAATAACAAGAAAAGTCGGTACGTAAAAGCGAGTTTCGGCACTAATAAAACTTCCATTCCATCCCTAATAGGTACTTTGAAGAATTATATCATTATTGTTCGACCTTGGTAGAACTCACAAAGCTTCGTCATTTATTTGTCAACATAAACGCAAAACACTTCCTACTTCCTACAAGTATCGTGTTACGCAGTAGTTATGTGAATGATTTTGAATATTTCGCTACTTACGGATTTGCTGAATGGCTGCATAAATATAGATTTTTGTTAAAATCGATGACCTATTAATGTGTCTGCACGCGAATATTTTGAATATGGCCGAAATTGGAACCAGGACATGTATCCGTCACGCGCATATAGTGCGTAGGGCTCGTCATAGTAAGACGTGCATTGTTATCGAGTGCGCTTTTGTCTCGTTTCAGCGGAGGAGTTAGCGAAAGAGCCGCCGGTTGGAAGATTCCCAGACTGGCTGAATCTTCGTGTTCAGAGGCCGAAAGCGGCAGCGGCAGCGCGCCTGCGCTCTGAGAAACGCGCCAAACCTAGAAGGGAGCCAGGCAAGACTGAATTGCAGGACGCCCAGACGTTCGAAGTGAGTGAATAAGGTTACACGCGAGTTTCGATTGACGGTTGCGCGCGAAACGTGCTCTTGTTTGTTTGTGGTGTCATAATGTCGACGTCACCGCTACATACGTCTCCTTGAAAGTTTTTCATTACGAAGTAGGTCAGTGTTGGTAGATATAACGTAGTTGCTTGTATTTTCGATTATTTTTCTTCTTCCTGGTAGTCAGTGAATGACACAATTTTTTGGTTGGTGCTGTTGGTGATCTACAATAGACAGGTTACAGACATAGGGACAGAAAATCTTATGCCCTATACAAAACTTATGTTAACTTTAAAATATTTAGGTACCTATGTACTGGCTTTTGGAAAACAATGAGCAGATAATAACAAATACTTTAAAAAGATGAAACGATGGTCGAATTTATGTAAATTTAAAAAACAAATGCATTAATTTCAATAATATTAGGTGAGTAGGCGCAGACGGTAAGTAGGACGCCTACTTACCTACTACTTACTTAAGCAGCCTATGCACCTACTATCGGAATCAAGATTAACCCTAACAATGATATTCAGTTACGACATCGGCTATATGACTAGTCTACCTAAGGTATACATATTATGCTTGCACAAAAATATTCGAAATAGTGTGAGTAGGTGTACCTACATCGCCTTCGCTACCAACACCCAATTTTCTACATTAGCGTTAAGATTTTTTTTTTACTTTTTGTATAAAGTATGTGTTGGCAATTTATTTTTTCTTTTATCATTATTACATATCCTAGTTAATTCTAAATTCAAATAGGTATAATGATTTAGTTGCACGAAATCACCTACAGTTCGTTCGACGTTTCTTGGCGCGCCTGAAGTTAGGCTCTGCGAACTTTAGCGCTTGTTCACTCGTAAAAAAATAAATGGTTTGAAAAAATAAATGCCAATAGCAGTTGTTATTGCTGTTAACAACTGTTATTGGCATTTATTTTTATAAATCATTTATTTGACGCGCTTATTTTGAGCGCTAAAATTCGCAGAGCCTAACTTCAGGCGCGCCAAGAACCGTCGAACGTACTGTACATCATATTAGTGTTTTATTAGTTCACAATTATTAATTTTTGTTCGTTTTTATTTTATTTCAGCCATTCAAATGCCCGTACCACCGTAACAGAAAGAAAAAAATTGAAAGATCTTTAATTGGTGTATATTGATTGCGGCACCTTTTCGTAGCGTAATTGAATTATGTCTATTTACACATATTTGTTATATATTTCGTTATTACATTTGTAAAAAAAAAATATGTATTCCTTCTTTTAAATTTTTACATGTCTGTACAAATAAGGATTCTGAATCTAAAAAGGAACAAAAGCAAACAAAAGTAAATGGACATGAAAATAATGAGGTCCAAGAAAATGTTGGAAACGAAGTAAATAATAATAAGGACGACGATCCGTTAGAGTTAAATGCTAAGAAAGAACCAGTAGACACTGAGGGTCGCGGACCTTACGTACCTGGTGCACTGACCGACCCGGACAAGAGGCACGACAGCCACGAGATATTGGTCAAGGAAGCCGTCGACCAAGTACACGGACCTCAAGAGGAAGAGGTTGACAAATTTTGGAGAAAAGTCGCTGAAAACGCCAAGAAAAATGATCAGGTTGAAGAACAGAATAATATGAGAGAGTCCAAATCAAGTGGAACTCCTAAACTGCCTCAAGTTAACGTCTCGCAAAATTTTCAATTTGCGAGGAAGATGCACGTCGGAAATCTGGAGCATCAGCCACTGCCTGATACTTTAGGATACCGAAATTTAACGAAAATCGCGGAACATCGTGATTCTGATATCATTGTCAAGCCTTACGCTATTGGATGGAAAGGATACGGCGCATCTGGCCCTACGTGTTGCACTAAGATGCGCGTTCATAGGCCCAAGACATGCGACCCTAAGAAAACTGACGGTGATAAAGGAGACAGTCAAAGGCCATCGACATCTGCTCCGGATTTAGGAGGACAATATACAAAGCCTATGTCCCTCATGGACCTAGCTATCTGCTGGGATTTCAGACCAGAAGATCCGAAAAGAGAACCGAGACCACCAAAGCATATAGACGGTTCAAACGGCTCTAAGGCGCCAGCGGTCTTCACTATGGTACACACACCCAAAGAAGAACACGAAGGCCTCGTCATTGGACACACGAATCCAATTTTTAATCAAAATGACCGTGTGGTAGGCGATATTGGACATCACCCTGTACCTTATTTCGAGAAGGATATGACAAAAGAAAGACGAAAAGATTCTTGTGATGTTCAACACTGTCCTCAACATGCTGGTGGCAATGAGAGAGGTTCTAGATCCGCTTCGTCTAGCAGGAAGAGCTCGGGTCAGTCAGGGAAGAAGCCGGAGTGTGATGGAATCCATGGATGCGGCACTCCGAGTGAGATCAGTCACAAATCTAGCCACAGCGACACTAGGCCGGAGAAACTACAGCCGATAAAAGATGCGTGGAATAACAAAAACAAGAACAACAGTGGTTATGACGTCAATCGCAATCGTCATAGTTTAGAATCGTACGAGAAGACTCCACTAGCGCAAGGAAAGCTGCACCACAGTTCGCCCAAAGACTCGCAAGCATTTTCACGACGTTCAACAAAAGACGAATTGATGAATGTAAAACATAAGAATTGCCTGTCTTGTAACGGCGTAAAATTATCTAATGATACGAAACAGAAGGAAGACTATAAGTTCGCGTTTAAAGCTGGTAACCCTAACTCAGTGCAGAGCGTGACTGGGTCTACTGACTCTAAAGGAGTCAAAATGCCTAAGATGCGTCATCCGTACAGTAAGAAGTCTTACACAATTCCGACGTTGGCTCCTCCGTTCAGTATCTGGCGCGACGCGAACGCATCGGGCTACCCCGAGCACTGGAGACTGGCGAGCGTTTACCAACACGCTTACAAACCGCTCGAGCAGAGGCGCAAGCCGCTCATAGACAGCGTGTACCAGTGATAGTGAAAATGCACCTTAAGATAATCCGTTTATTGGGTCCAATAACCAATAACAAAGTGTATAGTAAATTATTTTATTCAGCTGTTCAGAATTAAAATATTTCTTAAATGATGTATCGCATTTTAATTCCTTATCATTACACCTGCGTCTTATCTGTCCTGATATAGAAATAATCCTCGTACATGTGTTTGATTATATTCATGGCAAAAATCGTTCGTATTCCATGAAGAAAGTGCACTTTCTTATAGTTTCCCAGGCCTTGCTGCAGTAGTGGTACCATCCTTTTTCTGAGAGATTAGGTACGTTGGTGATCTGATGCCTATTGACGCCTAGTATCATCCAGCGTAGTCGTTTGGCTAGCTGTTCAAAGGCTGGATGGCCGCGGTAGATATCCCGGTTATCTGTGGAGGTTACATGAAATGATTAAGCTCAACTCAGACGGGTAAGAGTTAAACTCTTAAGTAAGTACACATTTACTTTGTCCACACATTTCTTATCAGTGTTGTATGTTCTGCTTTGAGACAAAGAAGCGGATCATCCGATTCGATTCAGTGTATTCACTCAAAGCCAGGAGCTTTGAGTGAATACAATGAAGCGAATCGGATGCACACATGGACAAGGAATTGCTTGAACAAAAGCTTTTTGACATAGTTCCGTCACGAAAAAAACTACCACATATTAGCTTTTTGCCACCTAGTATGCGTTTTGTATGAGTATACAAAATACATACTAGGTTTTTTTTTGGCCCAGACGGAACTGACGGGAGCCTGACCTGGAAATATATACAGAACCTTATAGGTACTATTTCATTAGGGAAATTAAAAGAAAGCTGGTACTTTCCATATTGCCTGCCGTACCTATGTGTATACCATGAAGTTCTAATGTTCTATATCCATAGATAAAATATACGTTACGTCAACGACTAATGCTAGCTTTTGGGCTCATAATAAATAGGAAGTAATTGTGAGTCATACGCAGCTGCTCATTCCGGTGATTAGATAAAATGTTAATTTAATCCTTTGGACTAAGTGATAATATTGTTAACCCTAAAGCTTCACTTACATATGCCTACTATTATCACGCGCGATAGTTTTTACGTGATTTCAGTTTACATGAATGGTAAAAGTGATCATATCGATTACCTACTTTATCCATTCGCGACATTGAACCTTATGTTAATACCATAAAAATCATAAAACTTGCGCTTTTGATTTACAACTAAAGAAGTTAAAGTCGTGTTTCCACCTGCAATCAGCTCGCTTGCAAGTTGCACTTCATTGCGGGCTACCATAGTTTAATTTCGGTAGAGTGAGAGAGAGTGAGTGAGAGAGTGAGCACTACATAGTTGCTTGTAGAAGAAAAAATTTTGGCTTAAAAGCGACGGAAGCGAATATTGCTTACGTTCGATTACAGGCGTGTTCGAGTTAGTATCCCAGTGTAAATGAGCCCTTTACTTTGATGATTGAGTAGGCTTAGTCATAAAATAAAATACGTGTTCGTTGTCGTACGACTCAGAATTTAGAGTTGGTTCTAATGGAATGTTATGTGCCGTAAATTCCAGTGAGCGTGGAAAATAAAATAAAGGAAGTACAATTATAACTAGGCAGCATCTATCTATATTATTTGTTGGCAAATGAAATTTCATTAATTTTACCTTCATCTATCGTAATAAATCAAAACAAATTATTCAAAAATCTATTACCAAAACTAAAATCGAATTCCTCAACCTACAAAATGCTAACTACAGTTTAATTTATCACAAAACTTTTACTGACGAGGAACGTAACCTTCCCAAAGACAAATGAACGCGAGCGACTGAATGAAGTGACCTTGGCATTGCGATTAAACTTACCGAAGTCACTGTATATTTCCGGCAGTAGGAACAGATTAATGGGCGTTCCACACTTGTCTATGCTGTAGCCTTTGCAGACACTGTCGACGTTCAGTCCATTCTTGTTGGTATCGCTGTACATGTACATTCCTGAGTTCAGTTGCAGGTTTGATTTCTGGAACGCTTTTCTAAAAAAAAAAATTTTCATTTATTCACTGTGATTTAGCTCTTGACCTCCACGCGATGGACGAGGTCTACAATGAAGTGAGCAAGCTAAGAAGAGGCCTGATCCCTCGTAGTACTTTGAATTGAATGAAAAAAAAAATACATAGATACGAACATAGAACCTCGTTTTTTTTAAAGTCGGTTAAAAATACAGTTCGATGCCTGAGTAGTCTGTAGCCTGGCTTGCTCAATGGGTAATAGTTACACATTCTAAAAAGCCATTTTCAGTTCTCAATGTTTGAGATAACTTGACAAGTTTTCTCGAGGCTCAAAGGGTACTTCAGTGGTGCACAATCTAAATAAACTGAAAGCAGAAGCGAAAAGTGACTATAAATATCGACTGTGTCATGTAGCTTTTTACAAACTTTTACTTGCAATGTTTGTATTTTTTTTTTCGGGTGGGAAATCATCCAATGACAATTCGTGCTCTTGGGCAGAGCGAGAGGACGTGTCAAACCATTGCAGGATCAGGTAGTCCACTCCTGTTCTTACTTTGCCAAAACATGTATGTTTGTTTAGGGATGCAAATGGGTTTTGGAACACTTTTTCTAGATTGAAAGATAAACAATGTAATTTAGATGACAATGAAATAAAATGGTTTTGGTCTGACGGAGTCGGATTATGCCTATAGGGACTACTGAGCGCGACAATACAATTCAATCGTGTTCATCGTGTTTGATCTCTTTAGAATTTTCTTGTTGAGTAGGTACTAGGTGTACCACGCGATAAAAGTTAAAAAGATTCTTTTTCATTAAAAATTTATTTTCATAACTATAAAATGTTTGTCTGTCTAAAATATGTCAGATAAGGGTTGCACTTGAATAAACTTATTGTAGTAGTAGGTATTGTAGTAGACGTCTTATTACGAAGCAGCCTTCGTAATGGAGTGTCATAGTCAATGCCGTAAGGTTCAAATTATGTTATTCTATGCATTCTTGACTATACTGTCGAAATTCAATTTCACGGAACATCTATTTCAACACCAATTTGCACTTCAACAAACTCGGTGTTATTCCAAGAAATGTAAACTTGTCAGGACTCAACAATTCGTTTCTAGCCAATATTTTGAATCGAACAGAGCATTGATTTATAATTGTTTTGGACTCTAAATTTTTATACACCGTTAAATTTTCGTCGTTTTAATCCCGTGGAAGATCGATTCAGTACATGAAACACTATCGATTTATAAAGATAAAATTAAAATGTAAAGTACTTTTTTTCTAAAACTCGAATTAATGTACGCATGTACGAAATTAATTTCTTTAAGTAAACGAGTCAATGACCTTGTAGGGAGTTGTCAGTCGTTGCGTACTATAACTAACGTAACTGTAGGTAGCAGTTCATTGACCTCGATCAGTTAACGTTTACTCAAAGAAATCAATTTCGTACATACATGCGTAAATTAATTCGAGTTTAAAAAAAAGTACTTTATTTTTCATTTTTATCTTTACAAATCGATAGGGTTTCATGTACCGAATCGACCCTCCGCGGGATTAAAACGACAAAAATTTAACGGTCAGCAGCATCGGTCGTATGAAATTAAAAAATATCCCAAGGGAAAATACTCCCGAAATAAAAAGGATCTTAAACAGCTATAACTATTCCACGATATGGTTATGTAGTCTACATATATAAAAGGCAAAGTCCTGACCCACTCACTGACTTAATGTCCAGCTCAAAACCTTGAACCTAGAACGCTGAAATTTTTAACAGAGATGGTTTTAATGATTTACTACAAAAATAAAGACACAACCGTCACTAGCGTCAGGCAGAGACAAAGATTGCAGAAGAAGCTCGACTTTTATCGAACGGACTGACCCGAACCAGCACATGACAGAAAGGAGGAAGGAGAGTCACTGTCACAGCCGAACTAGCTGACCGTAAGATCCGGCCCCACCTGCACAAGCTGCCCAGCTCAGCGAGCAGTACGAAGGGCTGGTATGTGCGCGGAGAGTCCGTAGGGCGCCGGCTTGCCGGTGAGTACTATTTTCCCCGTCGTTTAACGAAGTAGGAACTGAGCCCTCTCCAAACATGCGCTAATGAGTCTTCTTAGGCAATGTCCGAGATAACTTGACCCGAAATTATTTTGGGTACGCCACAATTATGGCGGTAAGTCCCCTCTTTGAGGAGTGGCTGGAAAGACCTCACGGCGTTCTCACCTTCCGCATGACGCAGGTTCTTACCGAACATAGTAAGTTCAGTATGCATCAGGGGTATTTTATTCTTATTGTACAATAAATATTAATTTTATAGTAAATGTATCAACATAGTTTTCTTAGGAGGAAGTAAACTACAGAAAGAAATCATCGAGGTCGTGACCATTGATAAATAAATATTCTTAGCGTGTCGATGGCAAAATTAGTAAAAAAAATCTTTGCTGGACCCAGTATTCGGCCACGGAGCCTGTCCACTGATGCTGTCATTAGGTCCCTGCGTGAACACGTATTAGGGCACGAGATGCAGGATGGAAAGCGAGACATGGTATGAGGATAGACGTCGCGCCGCACAAACACTGAAGATCAGAACTATCGGAGAACCTCCATGTGTGGATGGCTTTACTGCGCCCAACCTGGGTGCGGAGTCTGTTTAGAGTTTACCAGGTTGGCCATGGCAGCTTATGTCCAAAAGAAATGCTCTCCGATGGCTCGATAAAATTATCAGGAGGTTTAAACTTCTTCCGCCAGAGGTCGCATCTCTCCGAGGTGGTGTTGCTTTTGAAAGATGAATAATCGATATCGATAAATGTCTCCGTTTTGTATTAGGACTTCATTGCGGTGGTGTGGTTAGCAAAAAAAAAGGTGGACGATACCACCGTGGGCGTGGTGTAGTTCAGTAGGGCTGTTGACAATATACGGATTAACTAACCTGTAAAGATCCTGCATAATGGTCAACGACTCCGGAGTGAAGTCTTCAAGCTGACAGCGGTTGTGTAGCAGTAGCAAGTGAGGGTGACTCTCTCCGCCACCCGTCGACTCAGAACCTTCTTGGTTGTTTGACACCGTGTTCGATGCTGATAGAGACGGCTTTAGCATCTCAGCTGCTTGTATGTATCTGGAGAATGTTTAAAAGTATTTTTAAATATACTTACTCGAAAACCCGCTCTTATCTCACCGCTTTTAGGCACGCAGTTGACTGTTTTCCGCACTAGTACAGAAAAGTGCTTGTGCTCGCCCCCGCCATAATTTTATTACATTTAACGTATCAGGCTGGGCGCGCGTCGATCCCCACGAGGCGCGCGTCAACCCTCGTTTATTCATTTCTTCTTACGTGTATTGAAAAAAATCGTTTGATATACGTGCAAATTTTTGAATGCACCCTAGGCTCCACAACACACTCGCCTACAGCTCGTGCAAATTCTGCCTCGGTCGCAATGACAAATTTTCTGCACTTGTATCAAAATGTACTATTTCATATCATTGAGTAGGTAGATAGGTAACAGACACGTCGCATTTGTTCGCCGTTTATGGATACATGTAAAAACAAACTTCAATACACAAAAATAAACAGAAATTAAAAAAAAAAATTACCTCAAGAAATTATAATCTGTGAACCAGTCCTGCACAGCAATCAGAACATGGCATATCGCCATCAAATACGAAGCTATTTGGAGACAGTCCACGGTCACTACGTTAGCACTTCTGGCTGTGATGGTCGTATTGGACTCCTCAATCAGGGATGGAGACCATAATGCTTGGCAGTCCAGAAGAATTACACGATCATTTGTGATGTACATGTCGATACCTGAAATTGAGGAGTAAGTATATCGTTTAAAATGGTTTTAAACTGTTATGTATGTCCTTTCTAAGGGAATTTAGAGATTAATGTCAAAATAATAACAATTTGATTGAGAGAGTTTGAGTCGAGTGGAAAATAACGTCAGACCAGTCAGACTGCCAAGTTGAGGTCGTGTTGTTTGTATTTTGAATATATAGAGTTAAATCTTTTTAGAGGATCTCTTCGTCAACATAGTTACGCAATTAAGGGTCATAACATGCAGTGTTATGTCTAAGCTGAGTGTTTGAGTCTCTCTGGCAGCTTCAAGCCATCACAGCCAGTGAAGGGATTACTTAAAACGCGTACTTTCGGACAGCTTGGCCTTCCTGCCTGCAACGTTGAAAAAAGAATTTCGCGGGCTTAACTTAAAAATAAGTTTAACACAGTAGGTACAGTAGTCGGCAAATGAACAGAGATTTTCCTGCTTTTGGATGGTGAGACTTTCTCCCACCACAACATCTCGAGTCGAGTTATTTTCGCTCGTACTCAAATTGTCTGTGTAACTCAACACTCACATACAAGCATTATACCTTTACAATCAACAAATAATACCATGTGACAAGCTATTTATAAAGTTGTAATGTTGTGTTTTGTGACACATATTTTTTTCCTGGATTGGAGGGAACCAAATAAACCCTAGACTTTCTTTCAAATCTGTTTTTTCTGTTTAACTTTAGCTGTTGCAAAAGAATAATAAATTCCAACTGACAAATACAATAGTATTACATTTTATATTTGAAATTTAGAATTTAAGTGTCTACAAAGGCCCTGATCGACGAGCGAGTAAAACCGCGGTCTTATGGCTCGTCGGTAAAGCTCGCCGGTGTATCATTGCAATACGAACGACGAGCCTGGCTCGCGGCTCGTCATGTTTGCTTCATTTTCTATTCGGCTTGTCGTTCAAAACTGTTTTTCTCGCCAGTCGATCAGCACCAACGAGCCGCGAGTAAAACCGACGTTCTTTAAAACTCGGCTTGGCTCAGACGTCGATCACCCACTTTAGACTACTAGTTATTCAGCAGACGATATTCAGACTATCTTAGTTTAATTAGACAGTCGTTATTACGCTTATCTGATAAACGCGGGTTTGCTTATTCCCACGCAAAACGTCGATGTTGGCGTTTGTAATGGCATTTGCACTTTTGAAGGACCATTAGATTGCCTAGTACTTACTGTAATCAGTGTCGCCGAGCCTGACTTTGCCTTCTGAATTCAGAGTAAGACCATCTAACTCTTATTAGACTAAGACTGGCTGAATATCGAGATTATAATACCTTTTGTGCAATGGACTCCCCTCTCTATCTGTTCAATATCTTGCATTTTAAACTTAAATATACTATTTTCTGGTACTGGTTTCTCCTGTATTTTTGGCTCTGGGAGGCCAGCAAAATCAAGAGTCTCTAGTTGGTTTTCCAGTCCAGTCTCATTGCTATCAAATGTGTTATCAACGGGAATTTCATGAGAATTCAATATCTGTGTGCAGAGATTTTGATCATGAACATTGTTTGCAATCAGGTTCATGATCATTGATTTGCCCACACCTTGTGTCCCTGGAAATAGAATAAATTTTTTGTTAAAGAAAATTATCTTGAGTTAATTTTATACCTAGCAATTAAATAGAATTTATAGATGTACTTGCTACTGTTAGCAGCTTTGGCTGCATGAAAGTAGAAACCAAGGGAACATACTCTCATAGAATGTATCGTTTTTTTTTATTATTCCTGAATCATGGATCTTTTTTTTGTTTCAACGGCGCATTCACAAACATGAAAACTGACACATTGAACAGTGTATGTCAGTTTTCAATATCTAGTGGTATTTTTTTTAAGTCTAGTGTTAAGTTTTCAGGGTCTAGGTTACACCTAGACCCGGAAAACTTAACTGTGCGGGAATCGAGCCCGCAAGACGCAGTGCAGCACCCAATAGTTTAACCACTGCATCAACCTAAAAAACATATGTATAACCGTAATAGCGGAAGAAAAAAAACTTTACACATTAATGTTAGTGTGATATTTGGGCTGCCCCATTTCAATCCATTCCATTTTCAGTTTTTTTTTTTTTTTTACAAAAATCGTTTTATTACATAATCTTGCTAATCCCCTAATTAGTCCCTACCAAATACAAAAACACCAGCTTTTAAAACTGTCTATTTAATTTACACACCCGATACTGTAACTATAATTTAGTCGACGAGATATGTTATGCATAAACCGTATCAAAACCTAGCAAGGTTACTAGGTTTTGAAACGAATTGCTACATGAACCTAACTAACGCGTGTCAATTATCAAAGTTTAAAAAAAAAAAATTAAAAAAACCTTTATTTTTATAATGTTTGTAGTACTATGTTCATTATTTAGTATTCTTTACTTTTAGCTTTACTAATAGCATTTTTCTTAACTTAAATTCTTTTCAAAGGCTGAACTATTATATGTTTTTGCTCTCCTGTAAAATTTAGTATTAAGCCCTTACTAGGTTTTGATATGCGGCAGCCAATTTGTCTAAACAATTGATTTTCTGCAGTTATTTTTGTTTGAAATAATATATTTAATTTTATCATTGACCTGTTCTATCTCCTGGTTGTGTACAGGCGTCAATTATTACATTATTTTAGAATATGTAAAACCTGAATATAGTTTGTTCAGAATCAGTAACTGAATCAATTTCAATCATTTTTATTCCCAAAAATATTTAAAAAAGGTAACAAGTTGGACACCACCAACACTAAGTCCAATACAGGTCACGGTAGGTCATAGCAGGCATTAGGAACCAGGGTACAGCTTTGTGTGGGAGCAAAACAACCCCTCAGTGGCTTGGATGGCCCGGTGACCATGTGTACAATACTAGACCTGTGTCGGGTTTCACATACATATGTATAATAAAAGACCCTCCGCAAGTGTTTTACAGTTTGGCAGAATTTTATAATGTAATAATAAAAGCAAATTATTCAATAAACCAAATAAAAAAAAGTGGGCAATCTCACTTTTCTAGCCAATTATTTTTGTTGTCTATCTTATTTATGCTATAAAACTATCTTAGTTAAGTTATCTGAATCTGATTCTGAGCGACTAGTTACCTTAAAGCTGCATTGTTAATTTATGAAATTGCTGTTTACTACAAGTTTGTTTTTAGATTTCTTACCTATTATTCCAACAACAAGATAATTAGTGCTAGAGTCATGTAGGAACTCTAAAGCACTAGTGTTCAGTTCCAAGTTTTCATCTAGCAGTTTGACAGGTTCCGTCATGAATTTCAGTGGTGGACATGGCTTTTGTTCTGGAAGTGAAGCTGAAATAAAAAACAAAATTTTTCTATAATAATATTTAGTATTTATATCCACTGTTTCTTTTAAAACCAGTGTTACAAATAGTTTACAATTAAACTTTTTCATAGTGTTTATTTTGAGTAACATGTAATGCTATTTACCACACCATTTATACAGCGATGGATTTTTTCATAGACCTTGTTTACCTATGTATTTTTTTTCTTTATTTTCATTTTGAGCAATTTTGTGGATGGTTGGATGTCCCTCACTTTCAGATGGAGAGGCTTTGATACTCTTTGGGCTCTGCGGGCGTTCCTCTTTTGGTGTACTCTGTTCTCGTGTCTTTAGTATGATAGTTGGTTGCTTTTCTTTTTCCTGCTTCTCTTTGGCTTGCTCTTTTGATTCACCACGATCGGATTTTAATATCATAGGCCGCCTTGGAGTAGTAGACTCCTGCAAAGAGTATGTAAAGTTAATGTGGCTTCCTGTTTATGATTGTTCAGTTTTAAATGAGGTTAGAGGTTCATTTCTTAACGGTTTGAAAAGAGAATAAAAAATCACGTTACTTGGCTGGTTAATGGCTTGTAATTTAACTAACTAATGAAATGTGGATAAATTTCTACATAAACAGAATACAGATGACGATACATACGTTTTTAATTTAACATAATGACCTACCTTAGTAGTAAACACTTTTTTCTTTTTATCTGCCATGTTGTATGATCTTTTTGTACATGTACAATTAATATTAATTTTAAATAATTAATAAGTTAAAACATTTCGTAAACAATGTTTACGTTTCAAAATCAATATTACAATTACCGCGTTCTGAATTGCGTCAAAAGCGAATATAGCGCGAATCCAACCAAATTTAATAGTCACAAAGTCCAAGGGGTCTAAAGTGATAATTGTGACGTTGCGCGTTGGTTGGATTCGTGGTATATTCACTTTTGACGTAATTCGGAACGAGGGGTGTGATTACAAATTGACATTGACACTATTGACAGTGACAATCAGTTTTTTGTTGCCAGCGGTAATCGCGCGAGCGTCAAGCACCAGAAGAGGCTTCATTAGTGTGACAAGAAACAAGATAGTGTCAAAAGACTATGTATTACGTCAGATAAAAAGTTACGCTTTCGACAGCCAGCTGTGTTATCTTCATAATTTGTTGATTGTGATTGGGTAAAAAATATACGTCGTCGTAAGTCGTACACAAAGAGTGAAATAATCCACACGGAAACTATTACGTTATATTAGAGTTATTTCCATCAAAAAGATGGGTTTCTTGAACATATTCAGTTTTTGTGTGGTTTATTTGTTCTGCAGATCATCTTTCACAAATGCAGAACCATGCGTAGCGAAGTCTCCGTGTTCATGTGAATTTTCTAATGGCACCGGAATCGACCTTACACCCGCAATTTCAAAGGAATTCTATACAGCGGATGTCTATGCGGTCAAGATGAATGGTACGCAATATGAAATGAGTACTTATTTCTATCATCCTTGTTACGACGTTAGTATGAACATAAGCCAGCCGAACCCGAAGAACACCTGTACATCACCTTTGTCGGTAAGTCCGGTTGATTACTATGATTACTTTAGTATTGTTGTTTAGAATTCACACAAGCATAGGTTTCACCACATTTTACCAGCGTGCTTTGGGGAGGGCCTCTTGTTACTACCTACTGACAAAACGTGTTTACAGAGGCATTAATGAAACCTGTTTACCCATAAAAAATTCGTAATCACTACATAATTCTATTGAAGCCAAGTGTATCAACATGCTATTTATTTTATTATAATACTTTTAGGAAAACATCTAACTTATACTTACATACAGTAAGCACTATAAAATAGGTAAAAAACCGCCATTTACAAGTTTTCAGTTAAAATGCTGCATATTAAACCAGTATTGTTAAGAACAACTAAATGATGCAACTATTTGATGTATGTTATTTTATTTCAAGGCTAACATTTTCTAAATACAAATGATTATGGTAAAACAATATTGAATGCATTTCATTATTTACTTGATTGTATTGTCTACTACATCCTTCTTTGCCTAACACATAGAGACAGTTTCTACAATTGTTGCTGGATGTAAAAATTGCAAGATGTGCATTGTATGCATGCAATATGATAAATTACACCTGGTTTCATCCCAATTTACGTATTCAATTATTCTAGGACACTATCTTTCTTACTTCAGTTGTGGTATATCACAGGTAGCAAGTTTTTTATCTTTTTTCCAGGAAGAAAATTAACTTTTAAACCAAGTTTTGGTTTTTGTTGAAACATTAAGAAGTTATCAATATTTAATATTTCAGATCTGTCGTCATGTAATCACAATGAATTTATTGGACAAAACGAACAAAACTTACTCATTTGATGATGGCTCATATGATTTTATGGGCAGGTCAAATATATCACAGTTTTCTGATCAAGGCAACTCTATAATTTATGCTAATGGGCCATCGTAAGTATTATTTAAGTACCTATTATATTGTTTTAAACTGCAATAAATTGTGAACCAATCTAGAGACAGTTTGGTGATTAACCTGTTGAATACCGTAATTAGACACACAATAGAAAGACAATAGGTGTGCGGATGCCGGCATCCTCTTGGGAAATAATGAATTAATGCTCCTGCCTTCCCTGCATGAGAAAACACAAATAAGTTGAACCATTAGCTATGGTTACATGCAGCCTCCACTTCAATTGGAACCTGTGCGATGCTGTGGTAGTTCAACTTGTGCAATGAGGATTATAACCGATTTTTGGGTGTTGCTTGAGGTAGCCGTGGCTGTTGGTTCAACTTATTTGCGTTGTACTATAAAATCCTGTATTATTATTTCTGTTAATGTTTTTACCTCTCACTACCTTTTGCCCGCAGCTTTGCTTCTGTCACCTGATTACCCTACCTTACCTACCTTAACCTATTTCAGTAAGTACCCCACGCTACCTACCTACCTACCTTCCCTCCCTATGCTACCTTATAAAATATGTGGAGAGCATCCCTTTCTAATTCTATAGTATTTGAAATAAAAACAGTGTTCAGATACATATATTTAAAAAAATATGCAAATTAGTTTCTAAAAATTCAGCATTACAACAAAACTCTTTTCAGTAGGTATGTTTGTTATAAAAAGGAAATGAATTAAATGTAGCATTATCATCATTTCAGTGAAACAATAGTTCTTTTGGAGTGTGCCGAGACAGACAACAAGCTACAAGTGTATTCATTATCGGAGCCGGATAAAATTGTAAGTCATTCTTGTTTGCTCATAACATTGCTCAATTATAATATTTTAGTCCATTATGAAACATGTGGTTTAACAAGGTCACTTGAAAAAGGCTTGGTATGATGCCAAATTCGCCATACTTAGCAACCAGTGTACCTGTTATGATTATTCAAATAATAAGCTACTTTCTTTTAGAAATATGACCTTATTTTTTATCCAAGTGTTCTTTTTTTATTTGTGCTATAATGTTGAAGTATACTGCATGTTTGAAACTTACCAACGCTGCAATACATCATTCAAAGTGTTTCCTTTCACAGCTATAAAGTTTCTAATCTGAATTAAATAAAAAAGGCAAATGAAAGACCACTTTCTCTTTCTTAGTTTTTTATTTTAGTACAACTAAAATAAATGCATATTCACATGGTTAAACCTGCACACACACATAGTTATACACTTATAATTGGAATAACATCCTCTTGGTAAATGCAATGAGGGAAACCAATATAATTGTTTTGCAGTAAAATCATCTGCAAACCCAACAAAATGTAATTTAACTGCAAAGTCATATTAAAGATTGAGTGTGTTATTTAATACCATATAATCTGATGTTGCTATGGTATCTATATTACTTATAATAAATCTGTAGAAGTAAAAATTCTGTACATTGAAAATTTAAAAAAAATAAATGGCAGTTTTTTTTTTATGGTAGGTAAAATGGCAGGAGGTGTTACTATACCGACACCGAACCCAAAAATGTGATTAAAAAAATTTTTGTCTGTCTGTCTGTCTGTTTGTTCAGGCATCACGTAAAAACTACCGGTTCGATTACGATGAAACTTGGTATAATTATTCTTTAATATCCTGGGTATAATTATTCTTTAATATCCTGGGCATCACACTGGCTACTTTTTATCCTGGAAAAGTATATACAATAAAAAACAAACTTAATTTTGCGGTTCGATCCCTAAGCCCGATTACTGTACTAACCGCAAATAATTTCTATTGTAATTAGCCACAAAGGGCCCGCGCCGAGACAGAAGTATTAATACCGGTATGCTCGATAGATAACGTTCTACAAAAATAGCACTTTACACAAAAAACTCATTGATAAGTTTCGTCGTTCACGCGAACGAAGTTGCGGGCACAGCTAGTATAAAATAAAAGCAAGATTCGGCCTAGCAAAAATTGTTTTGCTGAAATCCATTCGAATTACGGCGGAAACCGAAACTGAATTCGAAAGGTTCCATGCTGCGATTAGATCAGATGTTATATTTATATTTCAATTTATTTATTAAGTAAAAGGTAATATTTTGTATACCTAAAATATCAGACTGAATGTTTCATATTAACTTCTTTAAACGTAAATAAAATTCTTCTGTATGTATGTTTGTCACCTAACTCCGGTCAAGATGTTTAGGAACAGCTTGTCTTATTTGGATGAAATTATTGTGTGTGTGTGTTTGAGTGAGTCCTTGGATGGTTTAAAATATAATTGAACCCGGTAGGTGGCGCTGCAGTCGAGTACCAATTTCTTTTTCTGACGAAAAGTCAGATTTCGTGTAGGACATCTGTAGGGATTAAAAAAATATATAATAAAAAAATACAATTACTTTTAAAATTAGAATCAGTCAGTCTCTGTATTTTAATATTGAAGTTTCGGTTTCGGCTAAAACTTCGATCTCGAATCTGAAATTAGTTTTCAACCATAAAAACTAGTTTCGGTCGGACTTGAGATGAGTAAGGAGTAGAGGTGCACGTGGACTACCCAATGCAACCTTGCAACTGTTATCAACTTTAGTCATCACTAGATGAACTTATTAAAATTGATAGATTTTGGAGATCGTAAATAAATAAATTCTTCTTTATGTGGTATTTGATTTGATTAAATAATTATGTAATGCACGTCGCATTACATAAATCAAATGGGTCTGGCCAAGTAAATGGCTCAAATCATTAATATAGTGTTCACAATTTACATTTTTAGAATTTTATATTTTCGACTAACTGACCCGGCAAACTTCGTACCACTACAATAGTCGGATTTTATTTTTCGTGAATTTTGCCATATTTTCTCACCGACCGACCAAAATTAGCCAAATCGGTCCAGCCGATCTTGAGTTTTAGTGAGAGTAACAAACAGCTATTCATTTTTATATACATATTATGACTAACTTACCCGGCGAACTTCGTGCTTCCCATTAGGAAGTCTATGATTATTGTGATAACGGTTTTTTTTGGTGAATTTCTCCATATTTTCTCACCGTTTACACCTTCCCTGCAGTATCATGATATTTCAAGACCAATTAGCCAAATCGGTCCAGCCAATTTCGAGATTTGGCGAGACTAACGAACAACTATTCATTTTTATTTATAAGAAGACATTGTGACGGCCCAATAAAATTAAAATAATGATAGACACGACTTGCGATAAAACGAGTTTTACAGCGGTATTCTTAAGAATTTAATCAATTTCTTGTCTTTTCGTAAAGTGTATTATAAATTGTTTGCTAACTCCTTCCTTTCAATGTTTTCTTTTTTGTATTTCAGGTTCTGGCATTCTATTCTAGAGACGCATGTTTGAAGCAAATAGAAGTTGTTGGAAGATCTTTTGGCTCGACGCTTTTGATAATATTCTTCTCCTTCGTGGTATTTTACTTAGTGCTTGGTATTTGTACGAAGAAATTCTTGATGGGAGCGACGGGCGTCGAAGTTATACCCAACCTCGCCTTCTGGTCGGAATTGCCTAACCTTGTCAAAGTAAGTTTAGATTTCTTTTTAATTACACACAAATTTAACTCACTAACTCACTCTTTTATACTCGCGTAACTTACTGGCAGTGATGTCATATTGTAGTTTATGCATCCTTTTACAGTTACTCGGCAATTTTTATCCGCCAGATGTAAAAAGGTTTCCTCTAAGTTCAGAGGGGTTTCTAGCCTTCGGATCGCCCGTGTGCAACTAATACCTAGGCGCCCCCTGGGTACACATGCAGACAAAATGGAATTCTTAGTTAATTTACTCTACTTTATTTATTGCGCCAGGAGCGTTTTTTTTTAAAGGTGGGAAATCGACTATTGATTTCTCTCGTTCTAGGGTGGGTGTGTCAGACTTATACTGACTAAAATTATTCCTATGTTCCTTCAGTTGCCTTTTGCGTTCTAGCTCCAGAAGTATCTTTTTCATACTTTTCTCCATGGCAATAGCAGCCATCGCCCCTGATGAGCTTCTACGGTTTTCTGACATCTCTTGTAGGCGCGCGTGGAACACTACGCACCGTCGACGACTCGGGCTCGATACCTTATTGGACGACCGGACGGCAAGCTATGGGTATTGCGTCATCGCAAGCCCACACCCACGGTGGCTTGTGATCGGTCTGTGATTCCCGACTCCCGGTGTGTCTTCTGTCGTGACGGCTACGGGTTCCCTTATTTTTGCGGTCGCGTCCTTCACTAGCATTAGTGCTTCGCAGAAGAATACGACCACATCCCATTTCTTCCTGCTCCGGACCATGGCCTGAACCAGGGCCCAGCGCGAGAGGTCATCGCCGCAAATCATCTCCACTGAGACACGGTGATGCTTCGTCCAAGCGGGGCATACTCTACCCTGTGCTTTATTGTCTGCGCAATGGTGACACCTGGGCTTTTCTTCCGCCTGAATCTAGAACAGGGCCATCCCAAACTTACCATGTCCGGAGAGGATAATGTGTCATGCGCATCTCTTCAAAGAAGGGACTTACCACCACTATCAGAGCGTGCTTAGCGCTGGGTTGTGACAGTCACTGATTTCATATCACCACAAGATCCCGCTGGAACTCTGACCCCCCAAGCAGCGTTTTGTCGCTGCAGTGAAATTTCGCCCCGGGCAAGAAGGGGGTCGTTCAAGTATTACGTAAGCAAATTTTTGGCAAATATTTACCCCCCGTCCCTCTTTGTCAGCAAAAGTAGCCTTTGACCTTTGACTTTGGTACGCCCGAGAACCTAATGGCTACCTTTCGTCGTCTTGGCTAATGGTAACTTTTCGACTTAGTTGTGGGAGTGAGCCAGGGGCGCCGACTGCGTGAGTGCCCGAGAGCACCTATGAGAAATAAACAGTTGCTGCCGAGCACCCCTGAGAATAGACATCAGGAAACAGATCAGTAATCGTCTTTTAGAGATGGGCGTAAGCGCAAGGGTCGCAGGTTCGATTCCCGCACCAACAAAAATCTAATTATATTTTTAACAAACATAATTATTAATTAAGTAGGTAAGCAGTATGTAATAAAGTTATATACTATTCTGTTATACTTCTCGCATTACTTTGTGTAATATAATTTATCACCACTGCTCTCAAAACGATGAAGGAAAACATCGTGTGGAAACTGGCATGTCCTAGAACCAAAAATTCGAAGACATGTGACATCCACCAATCCGCACTGGGCCCGCGTGGTGGATTACGGCCCATTCCCTCTTCTAGAGAGGAGGCCTGAGTCCCAGCAGTGGGAACATTAAAAGGCTGATGATGATGATGATGATGACTATTCTGTTCTATTCTAGGATATTTATTTATTTGTCGGTCGATTAGTGTGCAATTCTCTTCTCACACTTCGCCACTTTTTCGAGTCATCAATTGACCATGAGCACCCTAGTAGTACGAAATTAATTTCTTTAAGTAAACGAGTAATGACCTTGTAGATATTGGTCGGTCGTTGCGTACTAATTACCTACAGGTCATTGAACTCGCCCAGCTGACGTTTACTTAAAGAAATTAATTTTGTACATGGGGAAATTAATTCCTGTTTTAGAAAAATCAAAAACTGACTAAGTACATACTTTATATTTTAATTTAATCTGTACAAATCGATTGTGTTTCATGTACCGAATCGACTCTCCACGGGATTAGAACGATCAAAATTTAACGGTGTATATTACATTTTACAATATAACAGTAAATAATAATGCTAAATGCTTACTTTATAGAGCGTTAAGATAAAAAAACAATAACTGAAAGTCATAGTAGAGCTTATCAGTCCTGCGTTCCGAATTACGATATCAGCGTGTCAACAAATCGCTTTATACGTCTACTCAAATTTACTCTCTCTCTCTCTCTCTAAAATAGTTTCCAATCACGTATTTCAATTGAAATACCTACATCTTTTGACATTGTTCTTTGCAGGATGGTTGGGTATTCATGCTGAACGGCTGCAAGCTGCCCGCGCGGGGTTCAGGGCCCACCGTGTCACCTGATCCGAACAGCTACGACAGCATATAACATCAGGGCGACGAAGACCTATCCGAAGGTCATCTCGTCTTTGTGGAATAGACAATCTGACTGTGTTCTTCATCTATCATTTTTTTTTTGTAAGGCTATGGTTACATTTGCGTGCGTGTGGACTAAGTTTTTTTGTCTCGAATATCTCTTGATCTGATATTTTTATTATTTTTTTCTCGGCAAGAACATGTTAATCTATTTTTAAGAGTAAAATCAAAACGATATTATTATTTTTTTAAATGATTCTATAATATAAAAACTTTAACGCAAATGTAATAATAGTAAACTAAGGGCCAAATTCACCAATAAACTAATCGCGATTATATAAAACAAAACGCAGATTGAGCGCCTAATCGAGTTTATAGCTTTATTTTGCGTTTCACCGCGATGAATAGAACCTAGTTTACGCTAAACTCAGTTTCAATTCTTTTGTTGTTGCCCATGTTTACGACACGGTTCTTTAAACTAGATTACGCTGAGCTCAGTTTAGTTGAGCTAAGTTTTTATATTAAATGATGAAATCAGCCCTTAGTAAAGTCATTAGTTTAAACTCGGTTAACAGATAGTTCAAGCGAGTTTTTCTGTAATCTCTGTGCAATGATGATATTAAAACATGTAAAAAATTTCGAATATCTGTGCAATCTCCATGTAAAAAATTTCGAATATCTGTGCAATCTCCATGTAAAATAATAATCTCAATATTTACATTATAACTGTCGCATAATATTATTTTAATGTGAACTTTATTTTTGGTAGTGATATTAATATTTTTAAGTAAATAGTGTTTTTTTATTGATATTAAATTGTGTAACTTGCACACATAATTTTACATAAAAAAGAATTCGGTATTAGTTTTGTATATTTTGGCATTAGTATATTTGCAGAGGGCCTATTTCTTGTGATAAATATTTATTACGACTGTATTTAAAAAAAAAAAAGTACATTCTTGCCATTTATATAAGATGGGAGTTAATATTCCATGCAAGGCTAATAAATTATTACCTCATTTAATTTATTTGTTATTATGATCGTTTTACTCCAATTTCGAATGGTTCTCCAAAATTTTTTTTTTACATTGCTGACTTATCAAGTATTTCTATTGTGCCAATTTAGCCCAGATTTATATTAATGTTTTTAATAAACAGGCTATGTGTGGAGTAGTTATTTGTATTAAAATATAATTATGCTGTATTTTATATAACTAACTGCTATAATAATAAATATGTATTTGTAATAAAATTTTCAATTTAGCTGCATGCATTAAACTGAAGTTCTGCTTTTTTTTGTACCAATATTTATTTTATGACAATTTTTTAAAGTCTGATTAAATGGAATTACTCAAGTCGGTAACATGTCCAAGCAGCATATTTTCCTAAGTATTTTTCAAAAGTATATGTAAGTAATGTAAAATTTCGATACTGATTTATTGAATCTCCAAAATCTTTGGACCAAAACGAATATTTTCATATTTAGCTTACCTTTTCTACTATTTTACTTGACTATATTATATTATTAATATAGTAAATAATTATATCATCAATAAATATAAATGTAGGCAATTGCAACTAAATCAAAGCTTAGGTTATATTGTATAAAAAAAATTGATATTCTGAACTAAGATAATCGTCTATAGAAATTATATATTTTTTCTTATCACCAATTAAACTGTTTGCACAAATATTCATAATATATGTAAGTAAAAAAAAAACAATCTATAACCGAATATCATATTGACTGGCCTGTCTGCAATTCTTCGATTGTATTTTCAAAGTGTGTGTGTGTGTGTGTGTGGCGTATAACTGTAAAATGCATAATAATAAAATCGTAAGCACTAGTCATTGTTAGGTTCACTGTAACACACTGTTTATCAAAGGCTTGTTAAGTTTTTTCATTATTATCACCTCAATATCAATGCATGCTGTATACTACTTTCAAAAATAAGAGTAATTTCTATTATAAAGAATAAGTGTGATACTATAGAATACTTGTAAAAGTATTTCTGTACGAGAAAAGTGACATGAAACTGAGTTAGCTGTACAATGTAAAAAAGATGTGTTAACAGTCCAAAAATAATTATTTCAGCATAATAATTTTATATTAATACTAATTAATACTGCAAATCATAACACTGATTTTTTAAAATACCATTGTAAAATTGATTGTTGTAACAAAATTTGTAAAATATGTGTGTCGAGGATTTTATATATATATTTTTTTAAGATTTACGTTATAAGACGCTTTTCATAAAATAGTCAAGAGTACTTTTTTATGTGAAAATTTCACACAAAAAGTTTTTAAAACCTGATGTATCTTTGTATTTCATGTCATAAAATATTCGAAAAATTGTTGAAATACATGAATCTCATAAAAAAAAAGTATGAATTTCGATAAATTACAAGAAAACTCATTTGATATTATAAAAAATATATTTGTACAGCAACTAGACAAGGTAAGCAAAAAAAGTTTCGAATAGGATTGATTAGTTGGATTGAATTGAAACAAATTCCATGGATTGGAATGAGTATGGGATCATCTCGGATAGATTAAAGATTGATATTAATATACAACATATATACTTTGTATAATAATAAGTAGAGGGAATCACGATAACACGAAATACTATGTTTACAGTGGTCTGATAATTTGTTTTTTTTTAAGACTTTGAATCAGCGCCTATTGAGCAGCAGACACAACTGAACACGTGCTACATAGAGTGGTCTCGCACGAGAGTCGCATTGCACGCTATTTTCAAATCTATTGTTAGTGGCACTTCGTTCATTTATCAGTGTCAAATTGATCGAACCTGTTGCTCAGTGAGCGTTGGCCCATAATCAAACTATTTAACGTCGTGTGTAGTTTCCTTTCTCATCGTTGTAGATCAGTGTGATACCAATATATCATTAGGACAACCATTGTAACCCTAAGAATCGCATAATACGTATATAATAGATATTTTGTATTCAATATTTTAGAGTCCCCTGTTGTTTAAAGTGTTTTCTAAGGTTAATGAATAAATACAATTATATTGCTCATTAATTTTATTGTGTTTAAACTTGTCCTAAGTACTTCTATTTTAATTTTATGTGGAGCATGTTCTAAGTGTAGGTTATGGTAGTTTTATACCCAACTGAAACAAAAGAAATAATTTATTAAAAAAGATAATATAAAAAAAAATTGCATCAAATATACTACCAAACATTTTTGATCAGCGGAGTAGATGGGAGTAGTCATTTACATAGCTGGTGTATATGAAAATTGTTTGCGTAGTGCATAAAGCCATAATTAGCCTTACAAAGTTCCCATTGCTGGGACTTAAGGCCTCTCGCCTTATCCCGTATATGCACCCTAAGGTGGATGCTCGGAAACGCGTACGGGTATACCCTCTGGACACTACACTTCTAGTCAGACTATCTGACCCTCCAGGATATGGCCAAGGATGGATCCCAGTATCGATGGGGTTGCGTCGATTTATAAGAGTTCCTTTTTTATACGAGCCCTAGAAACGTAAAGAAAGAGCAACTGAAGAACGATTCTATGAGTTTAGTCAGTAAATATGACACCCCCTACTGCTCCACCCGAGCCTCCTCTCCGGCCTACCACCATGAGATCTGGAGCAACGCATGCACGATTTGCGTAAAGAGATGTAACTCCAGAGTGAAACTCCTGCTGCCACAACCAGTCACGGCATGGCAGACATAGTTCCGGCGTAATGGGCGGTATGTAATGAAGACATTAATTATAAGTAGTAGTAGTAGTAAATACATTAATCCAGAAAGGTGTAAAAAGTTGTTTCTTCTATACTTAATGTAAGTGGAGTTTAGTAAATGCTTCACCTGAGGTGCAGTTTCAATAAAACATTTATGCAGAAGTACAGATCGTTCGCATCCTTTCTCGCCATCCGTGACTGCTTCGTCGTTCACTATAACAAAAAATATAATGCAGTGTAAATCTATATGAAAAATACACAGCTTTTCTCATAAACATAATTAATTGAAGTCTAAATTTTTGTTGCTTTGACTGTATCTGAGCGCCCTAGCAATCTCAACTAACTTCACTAAATCGTTTTTTGTTTCGATCAGTAGGTAAATTAATCTGCAGTTTGTTTACGAGAAAAGGTGCAACTAATTCTTGACTAGCTTCTTTTTTAAATATAGTTGCGTTGCTATTCAATGTCAAAACGTGATTTTGTGACTTACCCTTTTTACATGATTCCAAAAACTTTTTAGAGTTTTCTTGCTTCTTCGGATCGTCAGCGAAATCTTTTTCGGTAATTGCTATTGAGGCTGCTGTATCATACATACCTTTGCTGTCGATCTGCAAATTTATAAAGGTTACAAAAAACTTTTCTTAATTAGTTTTAGGCACCTACATATTCCGGATAGTATTTGACATAGTAATCATCGTTATTGGTAAATGTCTTATCTGGTGATTTTCTGATCACACTGCCACTGGTAGAATTCAATTATTTCCTGTAGGAGGAATGCCACGTGGGCTGGGCAGTGGGTACACTACATAAATACGAAAAAAATTATTCCGTCAGTCACAAATACGAATTTTAAAACACCGATGTTCATAATTCCGAATGGTTCAAAATTCCGAATATAACAACTCCGTATTATCATTACTCTTATTTTTATAATTCCTAAATGTCGATATTCCTAACGTTTAATAACACAGATGTGTGGTTTATAATTACAATTTGTCGGTTTGGGCGGCCCCACCCGAGCTTATCGTCGCAGATGGTTTTAACGCTCACCACCGCAACTTCAGCTTGCTGCATGGCGGACAGAGTTCCGGCGGGATCTCATGGTGAAAGGGCGAGAGCGACTGTCGCAACTCAATAATAATAATAATTTATTTAATAAACAGACAACACAGATCTATTATGTTAGTAGATTTTCTTATCCTATGTTATACTTAACTATAAATCGAGACAATGTACGTAATATAAGTGCCCTCTTAAGCGGGCTATCTTGCCTTTCGGTCACAACACGTAGAATGCTGGGTACGCCACGATTGAGGCAGTAAGGCCCCTCCTTGAGGTGTGGCTGGAAAGACAACGGCGCCGTCACTTTCCGCATGGCGCAGGCAGGTCCTCACCGAACATGGCAAGTTCGGGATGTAGGTCCCTGTACAAGATTCGTGCGGAGGTGACGCCCGTGTGTCGCCACTATGCGGACCGCCAGGAGGACACGGTATAGCACACAGTCGAGGTGTGCTCCGCTTGGGAAGAGCATCGCCGTGACCTTGTGGGGGCGAACGGCGGCGGCGATCTTCGATTTTTTTTTATTTATGTAGTGTACCCGTCCAGAGGGACAAGTTTCTAAACACTAGCAATGATTGTGCATATTTTATCGGGTATGGCTATTGATATAGTTATTTTAGGGGAAGATACGTTACGCGCTAACATCACAACGAGAAAACCTGGACTTGAAACTCGCTCATTTATGATCAGTGTAATCACAGTCGCAAACTTACAGTCACTGATAGACAAGGGTAGAGATGAAAGCCGGCGCTGTCGTGCGAACGAAATCATGTTTTCGAAATTGGTGACAGGGCCTGCTTTCAGCGGTCCTCGCGCTAGAGGCGAGTTATCTAATTTTATTTTTGGTGTACAATAAAGAATACATCTATCTATCTATCTATATTCCGCTGTGCACGCGAGTCTGCAGCCCGCATTACACACGTTACAAAAAAAAAAAAAACGCTAGATTGGTACACTTACCATACCAGTTTTCTTAAGAATGCAGGCAACAAAACATTTAGCGTTCTCCGTGTCGGGGATCTTGTTTTCTTTTAGCATCAAAATTTCTTCGGGTGAAATAGCATGTTCGTTGTTACACTCAACGCCCTCTTGGAAGAACCATGCTTTGATTTCTTGGTCAGTCCTAGCCTGTGAGGATAGAATTAGAAATAAGTAGATATTTCAGCGCATTCACGACTTCAGTCTTAGAGGCGAGCGGGGCAGTATCGGTAGGCGATTGATCGAGCGCGCGCCGCTATGGCCGCTGTGAGCGGGCAGTATCGGTAGGCGATAGGCCGCTAAGAGCGGGCGTCGACCGAAGAGCCGGCCTACCGATTCGGCCCCGCTCGCCGCTAAGAACGAAGTCTTGAATGGGGCCTTGAACTTTTCCTAGATCTTCATATCGTGTTATATAGTACGCTACAAATTAGTTGAACCTAAGGATGGGTTAGTAGTACCGATATTTGTCAGTATTAGCTAATATGAATATATTCGTCTAGTAATATCGTAATATTTAAACTAATATTTGAGTATTAGTAATATGTGTTATCTGAATATGATGGAATACATAGATATGACTGCTCTATTTTATTCAATAAACAGATATTACTTTAAGGATAGTATTTAGATACTATTTGATATTTCTGTAGTAATGAGTGAATATGATCCGCGGTAATCGAATGAATCCCGAGTGATATTATATTCACAGAGTAGGTACTTTTTCATTATAATATTCGATCTGTGTTGAATGGTCCTTACATATTATGTGAATATGAAATATTAGCATATCAGAGTTTGGCGGTAAGGCCCCTCTTTGAGGCGTGGCTGGAAAGACCTCACGGCGTCCTAACCTTCCACATGACCCAGGTTCTCACCGGACACGGTAAGTTCGGGAGGTTCCTGTTCCGGATTCGTGCGGAACCGACGCCCGGGTGCCACCACTGCGTGGACTGCCCGGAGGACACGGTGGAGCACACGGTCGAAGTGTGCCCCGCTTGGGCAGAGCATCGCCGTGTTCTCGTGAGTGCGATCGGCAGCGGCGATCTCTCGCGCCAGGCCCTGGTACGGGCCATGGTCCGAAGCGAGGAGGGATGGCAGGCGGTCGCCTCCTTCTGCGAAGCAGTAATGCTAGCAAAGGAGGAGGCCGCACGCGAGAGGCAACGGCCCACAAGGCCCAGTCGCCGCGGGGATTCCGATTCCGATCCTGATTTCCAGCCAACGTAGACGCGGGCTTGCGGACGGCGAGCTATGGGTAGCTCGCTGTCCGACCGTCCGGTAAACATCCGGACCAAGCCCAGGTCGTCAACGGCGCGCACTGTTCCCGCGCGCTCAAGGAGTTGTCAGCAAACCGTAGAGACCCAGCCTGCTAGCTGCAGGCAGGCAGGGTCGAAGCCTACTGGGGCCAAGGGTTTGCTTCCGAAAGGAAAGCCCGGCCCTGGTATCTAAGGCCACGAAGGAACGGGGTGGGTTTTTAGTCAGTAAGAGTCTGACACTATCTCCCGCTCCGCCCAAGGGCGGGAGATGTCATTGGATGATTTTACCCACCAACAAAAAAAAAAAAAAAAAGAAAAGCATAATATCAGAGTTAGTCGGATTACTAATACATGAATCCATTGAATATCACTAATTTCTTAGCGAATACTAATAGGTATATCAGTCACAGCTCTAATTGAACCATTTGCAATGGTTACGCGCGGCCCTCCACTTCGATTGAGATCCGAAAATCGATTACTGCGCAGTCAAGGTCGACCGCCATGTTGGTTCAACTTGTGCGATGAGGATTATAACCGTTTTTCGGGTCTCAATCAAAGTGGGGGGGGCTGCGCGTAACCCATAACAAATGGTCAATGCCGTCTTTAAACTATTTGAGGCCCTGGGCACATTAGGATCATGGGGCCCCTATGACCTTGAGAAAACACTATTTAGTTACAATAGATAAAGAAAGACAAACAAGGTTCTAAATTTATTTTTATTTAGTTACTAACTATAAAAAAATAGGAAATATAAAAAATAATCTACAAAAGTAACTCGCTTAACTTAAAATCCTTAGATTAATTCTATGTTGATTGCAAAGGTACCCTTCTAGATTTAAGATGAGCAAAATCGTTAATCACATCTTCAAAATCTATGGTATTGAGAATATCACATTCTATGGACATCAGCGACAAAGTAGTTAATCTCTCTTGAAGCATTGTACTTCTTAATTCATTTTTTATTCGTTTCAATTTGGAGAAGGAGCGTTCTCCGCTGCAGTTAGTTACCATCATACTTAAAAATATTCTCAATGCAATTTCTACGTTAGGAAATGTGTCTTCAATTTTGTTTTGCTTTAATAGATTATATACTTCCTGTACACTGTTAGATGCTTCATTTTCACTCTGAACATTTTTTAAGTATTCTTTTAAATGTTGACATTCTATTTCTAACTCTTTTTCATTTACGTCTTCGTGATAGATTTGAGAAAATTCTTTGCATCCTTGTCGTATCTCTTCGGAATTCAGAGTTTTTAAGTGAAAAAATAAACTAAAACGTTGACTGACGGTCTCATATGAACTTTGTCGCTGTTTTAGATGAACACTCAAGGTATCGATTATTGGGAGAAAGGTTTCTACGTTGAATCGCTCTTTTCCATTCAATTGGACTGATAGCGCAGAGCCATCAAAAAATTCCAGCCGTGAGCTTCTACGTCTTGTTCTTTGAGATAGATCCTTGTAGTCAGATTCTGGGTTATTTTCTTTGGCAGATGATTCGAAGTTATCAAATTTATCCCTGAGGTTAGTAATAAAATCATAAAGTGAAGTCAACAAATTGGTTGCAACGTCCAGTGTTATTGTTTCTTTCTGAAGATAATTACTTGTTTTGTCTATTCTTTCCAATATGGTGCTCCAGATTTCCGTCAGTATAATAAATTCTAGATTTCCCATTTTTCTAGACAGACTAAGGGCTTCGTCTCTTGTTTCTCGTGCCTGTTCAGTATCGTTTGCGATGGTGATTAAAGCTTCTAATATTCTTTTATAACCCCCATGCAAAGCACTTACTGCATCAGCTCGGGCTGACCATCTGGTTTGTGAAAGACTCTTAACAACTTTTTTTGAACCTAAATGTTCTGTTAAATATATTCCATCTGTGGGTAGAGCCCGAAAAAAAGTTGTACACTTTCTGAACTATTTCAAAAAACTGTGATGCCTCCGGTATACACTTAGCAGCATGGACACCTACCAAGTTTAGTGAATGTCCTGCACATGGTATAAAGGTGGCAAATTCACATTTTTCCTTGATTCTTCTTTGTAGACCACTATACTTTCCCGACATATTTGAAGCATTGTCGTAGCTTTGTCCTCTGCAATCTTTTATGGGAATATCATGTATCTCTAAAAAATTTAAGATGGTCTCCGCTAAATACTTAGATTTATGCTCTTTAATAGGTATAAATTTCAAAAACCTTTCAACAGGAACACAGTCTTTTACGTATCGAATGATGAAAGTTAGCTGGTCAATATGAGACAGATCGGGCGTACTGTCAACGCTTATGGAAAAATATTTTGCTGATTTAACTTCATTTATAATTTTTTTTAGAACCTGTTTTCCCATTACTTCAATAAACTCATTACAGATATTTGCTGATAAATAAGAAATGTTACCCTTTCCAGGATTCCCAAATTTTTTTAAGTGATCTGCAAGAAATGGATCAAATTCACTCAATAATTCCACACAACCCAAATAATTTCCATTGTTTGGAGATCCTAGGATTTCATTGTCGCCGCGAAATGGAAGCCCTCTCGATGCCAAAAATTTTACAACAGCTACAATCCGTTTAAGTACGTTTCTCCAATAATCCACTTCCTTTTGATGTTGAGATAATAACTCTATATCTACTCTACCAACCGCTTTACTTCGTGCCAGATAAGTCATCATAGATTGCTTATGCGCTGGGCTATTTTCATGTGTTAAAATTATGTGATTAATATGCTTCCAATCATTACATCCATTCCGAGAGCAAAGATTATCATCAGTTGGGTTAAATAAGCAGCATGAAAAACAAAATACATAGCATTTGGAAGGCGAATACAGCAACCATTTTCTTTCGACGCTTTCATTGTTCTTTAATTTGCGCATAAATAATGCTTTGTTGAAATATCTCGTCACTAATTTATTACCATCTTTGTAGGTTCTGGATGCCTCGGAAAAGTCAGAATCTTTATTTTGAAAATATACTGGTCCCTTACGAATTAAAATTTCGCGATTTATTTCAACAAACTTTTCGTGAAAATAATCGGCGGGATCGTGCGATATTAATTCTTCTGTGTTGGAAAACTGCTGTTCAATTGACACAGTTGGAGTTGTCGGTTTTAGTGAAGTTACTGAAGTCGTTGCACTTTCGTCGTAGGAATAGTCGCTTTCTGATTCAATCTCTTTTTCAAAATTGGAACATGAAGGTTTAGAAATTCCCGCAATTTGTAATTGAGCTGAGTCATCATGTGGAACATTTATGAGTTGATTGCTACTTACAGAAGTTTCTCCAGTAGTAGTAGTAAAATATGATGTTAATTTTGGTAACTTTTCAATTACTTCTTTCTGATGTAGAGCTTTTTTCCTTTTTTCAGATCCACTAGGATATGACCGTTTCGACATTTTATATTATAATTCAATATTTAATTAATTTTATAACGAAAATATTCGCTAACACAAAACAGACAAACGACGATTTAATCAAACAATACTATTTTTTTGTCAGAGCTCAAGCACAGTCAGTAACAAACTAACAACTACAAACAAAACAAACGCCACAACATCGCAGACAAATACTTGAAGGCAATTCCCGTTCGTCAAGTCAAACGACGATCGGGAGTCGGGAATTCCCCTTTTTTGTCTTTGGTATTACGAATGACGTTCGAATAGGTTTCTTTAAGACATAAACCACACCGCATCAAATAATTCTTCTTTTTTTAATTTAATAATTTTTCTTTTAATTGTATTCTTATATATACTTACATATAGGTATTTAAATTAACCTAAATACGAGTATACTAATATCGGAAAAATTCATTTTTGAGAGAGAGTGGAGTACTTATACCCTGTTTATTTATTAGTTTGATCTTTCTTTTTGACGGATGTCAAATCTGAAATCGATATAACTTTGCAACGACGAACAATATTTTCTTATTTTAATAATATTAAAAATTGATAATAATCATAAGAATAGACACACAACATAAAAGTACCTGTTAAGGACTCAAGCATTTTCCGAAAGTCTTAAGTGGTTTTTATTGCTTCGAAGTAAAATTTAAATAGAAAAACTGAAAACAAAAACTGAAAAAAATGTTTTTATGTCTAGTGCAATAAAATTGATTGACGAATGAATTTATTTATTTTGAATAGTTTAAAACATACATACAGCCACATATTATTTAGCCAACACATTTTTTACACCAATAGATATTTTCTGTTTCCCATCACTGACCCATCTGTCAAAAAGTTCAAGCTATGTTGTACAAGGAATAGCTATCCGCATGCGGCAATAGTATATTGTGCAACTAGGGCGGAAACTAGCCTTCGTGAGCAGTCGACTAGTTTCGGCCCGAGTCCCACACGATATTTTATACCACATCTGTATAGTGAATACTGGTTACCGCACGGGTTTAAGGTTGGAAACCGAGCGATTGACCTGTGGGCAATCGCTGAGTTTCCAACCGCAAATTCGTACGGAAACCTAGTGTTTACTATGCAGGCGTGGTATAAACTAAAGCTAATTATAATAATCGGTTATCATTTAATAATCTGGCAGGAACTAGGGGGCCCCATTCGATCGCGGGGCCCTGGGCACGTGCCCATAGTGCCCAGTGGGGAAGAGGGGACTGCAAATGGTTCAACTTATTTGCCGAGTAGGTACTATACTTATGTCAGAAATTAACAGATACTCACTTGAGTCCCATAAAATTCTATGAGATAGAAAGACAGTAAAAACCGAAAGATCATGTTCACTAGACCACCAAAAACTAGTGTTACTAAATATGTAGTAGAATTTGTTTTTATATCTACTCTTTTGGATTACACTCGCTATGGATTAGGTAAATATACCTAATAATATAGATCATATCTATTTGAAAAGCAATTGAGATCGATCATTCCAAATTGTAATCTACATTTCTAATTATGATTACTTTTAAATTACATCTTGCTATTTAATAAAATATTAATCGTAATGGAGGTATTGTAGGTACCTACTTTATTTCGGATTAGTAACATCCTTAAAAAAATAAACTAGTGAACTTACCTACTATCTAGCTATTTTAAAACAAGGCTGTTGTTCATGACCCATCTGTGAACACCGAGAACTGTCATCATAATTTCAACCGAAAGACGTCCACTGTTGGACATAGGCCTTCTCCAAATGTCGCCAAAATAACCAGATCTGTGCATCTGACATCCATCGGATTCCCGCGACCCTCACAAGGTCATCGGTCCACTTTGTGGGAGGGCTTCCAATGCTGTGTCTTCCAGTACGTGGTCGCCATTCCAGACCTTTTTTTCCCCTTCGACCAAGTGTTCTGCGAGTAATGTGCCCTGCCCGATGCCCTATGCCATTTAAATTTGGCGATCAGTCTTAACTGTAATTAAGCACAATACACATAGATTATACTTTTATTACAAAGTGTACTCTAAAAACAACCTTTTTTAACTTCTGTCTAATGCTGTCGCGAATAGAGTATAGACAAAGGTACGGAAACCTTCGTGCGCGAGTCTGACTCGCATTTGGCTGGTTTTTAATTGTGCAGCGAGGAGATAAAGCTGTCTTATGTCACTGGGACCGCTTTAATCATGGCGGTTAGTCCCCTCTTTGAGGAATGGCTAGAAAGACGTTACGGCGTCCTCATTTTCTGCAGACATTACGGATTCGTGTGGAAGAAACACCCAGGTGTTTTTTTTTTATTATCGTAGGTAAAATTATCCAATGACAAATCCCGCCCTTGGGCGGAGCGGGAAGTGGTGTCACCATTGTGATGATTGCGGAGGACATGTTGGAATATACGGTGGAGGTGTGCCCTGCTTGGGTTGAGCACCGTCGTGTTCTCGTGGGGGCGATCGGTGGCATCGACCTCTTACACCGGCCGTGGTACAGGCCATGGTCCGGAGCGAGAAGGAATTACAGGCAGTTGTTACCTTCTGTGAAGTAGTAATGCTAGCGAAGGAGGCGGCTGCAAGCATGAGGTATTAGCTCTGAGCGTAGACGTGCCTAAGTAGTCGCTACCGGTGCGGAAATTACATACTCTGCGAGTTTTAAATTGACATAAGTAGTCATACTTTGAACAGGTAAAAATCAACTTATCCGATAGTTTAAGAGGTACTCGTTTCCTTGACTTATGTTGTTGGAGTTACAGCTAAGGGTAGATGCTTATGTCTTGATCACAGGTACCGAGTAATAGATCGAGACAGTAAAATGTTCTCGGCGGAGACATTAATGTAAGCGACCAAGCACTCGGCGTTATGTTTATACGTACCGAGTATTCGGTCGAGAGCTCTGTCTCACGCGTTTGCTCGGTACGTGTGATCAAGGCATTAATGTTACTTGTATCTCGGCAAGTTAAATTAGACGTATCGAACACAATCTTTTCATCAAATTGACAGTTCCAACACTTATTTATATGCCTCCCCAGTACATAAATAAGTAGTTAGGTGTGTAAGGAAAAAAATGCAAGTTAACGGGTCATTATCTACAAATTGATGGTGTTCGTTCACGTAAGGCGGAAGGAGGTAAATACTCGCTACGAAGTAGGTACTATGCTGTATTTTTTTCTATTGTTACATAAGTTATAATTACCTAATGCAATAAAACAACTACTGAATACAATCAAACTGACGACTGTTACATTGTAAGTGAATGTGTAAAATAAAAGTAGAAATAAAACACAAGATTTTGAGTCATAATTTTATTTTACATACATATCTAAAAGCTAAAATGAAATAAAAAAAAAAAAAAACAAACAGACGCCTCACGGAAAATAAAATATGTCCGGATTCTGATTGTAGATGCATTTAGTGACATGAAATGATGCGTCGCAAATATCTTTGTGTCCATCCGCTAGAAAAAAAAAAACGATTATACATTAGGTAATGCACAATGTTGGAGTAGTTGGCAGATAGGTAGCTACTTGAAATAATTGACCAACCCAAATGACTTCTGGTACTCTTTGTAGGTAGGTATTATGTGCGAGATAATCAGTGAATGAGGTTTTGATATTCATGACCTTCCATACCAATTTTAGATTATATTCACCGTAAATATAGGTTCATAGCATTTAAATGAGTATATTTTCATGAAAAAAATGAAAATCTATCTAAAATTATAGAGAGGTGTGATAGGATAATGAGAGCACGCACTGAAATTGGTCTACAGATAGGACAAATTATTACAGCTGCTTATTTCATTTTTCTCATAAATTCGGCCTCTTTCTTAGAACGTGTGCTTTCAAACACACCTTCCACACACTACCTGTCTACGTCAAAACTTTATAAGTTAATTGATTGCAACCAAATGACTTACTAAATGAGATGACTATATTAATTGAACTAATAATTCGAGATAATTTCAATCTATTGATATTCGAGTATCGATTTTAGTGATGTAAATTAAAATTGATTTTCAAGCAACTTGTATTAAAAATGGTCCTAAAAAATTAGAGTAGCTATTATACAATTTGAACTTTGTCTTGTATGGCATACATTCTGGATTTAAATATAGCTATGAGTGTTCGGATACATACCAGCTTTCTTGCAAGCCAGGATAGCTTCCTTAGCTGGTTCTTTTACTTCATCGGGTAGCAATAAATCAGCTTGTTTTATGGCAGCGTCAAAATTTAATTTGCCATTTTTAATCTGAGGAAATAAAAGTTTGTTTTATCTAAAATATATTATTATTTTGGTAAATAGGACCTTCATTGAAGAGCTCTATATGCGGTAACTGTATGTACTGTGATAAAAATACAGTTGGACAAATCAATGATGCCGATTTTTTTAATGACTTCAAATTAAAAAAAAAACGATATTATTGATTTGTCCAACTCTACTTTTACTCTAAAACATATCAAACTTTAGAATTAAGATAAGGATTAACGCGGTATTTTTGTGATCTGCAATGAGATTCTAAATACGAACCGTGTTAGCCATTTTCATGATGCAAGCCATGTAGCACTTTACTTCTTTCTCGTCTATGAAAACCCCTTCAGCAATCGGGTCAATTTTCTCTGAAAAAATATTGTATAAATAATTTAGGCCAACAAGTCTATAAAATTCTATTTCATAAACACTCTTACCATCCTCAACATTATTCTTTGGTTGACATGATTTCCTCATCATTTTGCCTGTGTTCCTGATTTGTTTCATTGTCATCTAAAACGTTATCAAAGATACTTGAAATGGGATATAAATAAAATTAATTCTATGCAGTTTTACCCTTTTTGTGAGCATCTTCTTAACTTTTATTAGATTCTATTTTCACTTTATAAAAATTGTTATTTTAATTTGAGTTAAAACTCTAACTTGTATTTTTGTGGCTCGGGTATCCAAGTTAAAATTTGGTTTACTCACTGCTTCACACATTGCAATCAATATCAAGAACTTCACAATTTCAATGAGAAGCATATTTGTAATCTTCCAAGGTGTCGTGGAGTGGTGTCATGGCCTCCAATTTAATGGAAACCTTGATCTTCAATAACACCTTTATATCAAGTTCGACAGGTGATTAGTTAATTAGAGGCTGTAACTGTTTCACACCTGAATTACTCGTGTATCCATGAATCAAGTTGGTTGAAAGACTATCATTTTACTCCAAAGGAGGCTGGCCATCACAGTGTAGCTTCAAAGAAAAAAGTAAACGATAGTTTGATCAGGTCAGAAAAGTTATCAAAAATTGGTTTTTGATAACGTTGGCGAAAAGATGGATAAATTGTGTAAAAGAGGATAAGGCTAAAAAGGAGATGACTACTGAGGATAATAATTTAGGGTATTATTATTCTCAGTGGTAATTTCGTCAGTCATCATCTTATCTCTAGAACATACACGATCATCGATAAATGTGTACCATAGTGAGCCACCACACTAAATGCAGTCGACCCAGAACTTAACTACGTCCATCGATCCCCGTAGCGTGCCGACAGGCTGATGACAGTCAGGCTATCTCTATGGTGTATGAATTTGGATGGGTCCTTTTTAATAAAAGGTTGAATTATTAAATTCCTTTTAATGAAATTAATCATCTTTCTGTCAGACAATACAATACGTTTCTTTCCTTCTCTCTTGTTAATAGCCACGTTGTTACTTTGGTATATTATATATATTCATTTGAATTTTGTGACAGTCTATTTGTTGGCCTATTTATAATGGTTACCCTATTCACAGTATTGTAAGACCAGTATATTTAGTAGTTGTTAATCGTTAGTTATAGGCTTCCTTGTTCTTGAACCACAATTTCAAGTAAAGGCGTATAATTAACTGGCATGTGATCCGCTTACTTAACCTTTACTTGATTGAGCTTACAATGTAATGTAATGGTAGTTTCTAGGCTTCTCTTGGTTTGGAAGCAGTGATTCGTTTCTTGACATGGCCAATTATAATGGTGGTAAAATTTCAGAGAAAGTCTGATTCTAATTAAGACATTTTGGCCCAACGCAACGTCAATGCTCCAGTACCTCAGCCATTAGGGAAACCAGTCACGCACTGGGAGTGTACAGTAGGTATGAGCTTTGTATTTTGTTATACCTATATCACGAACGCGAAATATTTGCTCAAAATAATTATCTAACCAAATAGAACAAAAAGAAAATTTTAAAGGTTTAACAACTTTTCTGCTCCATACAATTTTATTTAGGTAACTAATATAAAGGCCTCCCTATGCATGTTCTGAAATGGGTTGACGTTTAAATAACAAGTTATTTTATTGTCTAAAGGCACTGTAATCAATCATTTACGTCTGCTAAGTAGGTAAACGCCTCCTTATAAATAGGTTTAAACGTTTTTTTGTAATACTTTGCTGAAGTAAGCCTAATTATGAATACGTCTAACTTTCAATCCATCTTTTCTATTCTTTGCGTTATTTGTTTATTTTTTAGCTATAGTCATGCGGTAAGTCAGAATTAAGGTTACGTACATGTATACCCAGTTACAATTATAACAGTAAAGATGATGAAGCAAAATGTTAATTTATTTATATTTTAGTGTAGGTCTTTTTGTCATGATGTCTTTCATCCGAATTTTAGCAATATCAACGTCTATTTGATCTTACATTTTATTTAAAAAAACCTTTTTTCTTATTTTTACAGATGACAAGGCAACAACTTAAAAACTCTGGTAAACTAATGAAGAAATCTTGTATGCCAAAAAATGACGTTACTGAAGGTGAGTCATTTTAAATAAACATTTCCAAAAACTATCTACAAAAAACAGAAAAGAAATTCTAAAATTGTTCTATAAAGCACCTTGTAGATAAATGTTTAATTTAATTAAAAAAACATAAAATACTGTTAAAATGTCAAATTATTTTGGTTTTAGAGGAAGTGGGTGACATCGAAAAGGGGAAGTTTATAGAGAACCGCAACGTTATGTGTTACATTGCGTGCATTTACACTATGACTCAAGTGGTTGGTAAATCTCTTTTATTTTATTAATTTTGATATCAAAATCTTTTTCATAATATTCATCCATTCAATTCTACTATATATGAGTTCCGACCAATAAATACAGGTCACAAGATAGTACCCTGAGGGCACCGAGAATATTGCTTCCTAAAAATACTTTCGACTGTCAAGTGAGCACCATTGGATCATTTTAGAAAAGACCTCTGCATTTAATTGACCTAAATATCTACATTTCCTCATATTTTAACGTGTTATTTTGAAAAAATTTAAAACATTCGGAAGGATGTGATTCTAGGTAGATTGAGAATGAATTAATTCGAAGATTCAAAAATTCAAATGCATTTATTTCAAATAAACCATTTACAGGCACTTTTGAAAGGTCAAGGAGTCAGTCTGTCAGAAAAAAATGATGCTAATTGCACATTCCAAAGCGTAGATCTCTATGGAGAAGAATGTGCAAGAAACTCCATGGACACTCTTTTCAATCATTTTATGTATAACAATTATCTCGGTTTGTTATAATTACATGTTTCTTATAATTGCGTGGACGTGTAATTGGAGGGATAGCACATGGCTTTGCGGGTACTTTTATCCGTAAAATAATTATCAAACGCTGAAAGAGATATTTTCGGTAGTTTAGTCAGATATTTTAATGTGCCTTACTTAAACAGTATAAGTAAGCACAAATGCGAATTTAATTTAAAAAAAAAAAATAACTGTCTCATAGACAAAATTTTCAAAATAGGTGAAGAATAACAAACTGAGTTATGAAGCAGTGATCAAACAAGTGGACATCATGTTTCCAGCCGAAATGAGAGATGCTGTAAAAGCCGCCGCCACTACCTGTAAAGATACAAGTAAGTCAAATGTGTATAATTATTGTTCTCTTTTGAGATTTATTTAGAGAGTCATGTAAGCCTTCTAGCTTGTGTGCCAAGTTGGTTTTACGTACACATAGATAAATTTCAATGTCAACATAAAAATTAGAAGATGTTATACGAGTATGAAGAAATTATTTGTTTTTTTGCTAGGGGTTGATGTCTTTGTTTTTCTGTACTAGGCAAATTTTTCTAGGTTCGAAGATAATTATCGATTTTTTATTTATGTGTTGACTATGATTATATACAGTATGTTGGTAATTGCCAGAACTGATTTATGTAGTACAAGTACCCACATAAATGGTTTTAGTTTATCTGTTTGATCGTTTTGCTTGATTATACATAATATATTTGACAGTAGAATGATTGCAAAACAGAAGGTCACATATAAATGCAGCCATTTAGATAACTAGCTGTCGTTATGTCTTGTGACTTTTGGAAGTTGAATCACCGGATTCTGGTTTACTCGTTTCTGAGCCAAGAAGATTTTAACAATGACTAGTGGTTTAATTCTCTTTGGATTTTAAACTGGAATTGGTCATATATATGTAGTTTTCCAAGGTGTTAATGATGCTGTTATGAAAGTGAAGAATAAGTTGATTTCTAAGACTCTAGAGATGAACTTATTCGTCACTTTCAATAAGACTTTATCGATACATACCAAAATAGTCACTAAAAGTGTGATTGAATTTGTTTCAGCTAAAAAATACAAGGATTTGTGTGAAGCGTCGTATTGGACCGCTAAATGCATGTATGATTACGATGCAGAAAATTTTGTGTTTCCTTGATTAAAACCGTTTATAATAAAGTACAGCACTATGTAAAGTGCGAGTTTTATTTTTTAATCCCTTGAACTTTTTGTATCTAGCTCACTCTAGCCATTAGGTCCGTCTACATCCTTGCTGATTGACCAATCTTTTCAATTATACTTTTTATAAAAAGTATTAATTCTTGGGTTATCATTTAAAAGGGTAACTGTGCTTTTGTACTTAAAAATTTTCATTCATTTTTGACAACCTTCATTTGTCATCGCTAATATTTATAAAAGTATAATGTGACCAAAATACTTAACGTCCTCTAAAATAAGTGTTCTTGTTTGTAACTAAACGTTTTGTAAAAAAGACCCTTGGCGTAATAACTTTACCATGTATCATCAAACGTTTAGCTAATGAGTGGTTATTTTCAACGAAAATTAATGGTCTCTTTAACTAAATATATGTTTGATTTAAAGTTGTTGAACATAAATTGAAAGATTTTTTCAGTAATCTTTTCAGTGTTAATTCGGTTTATAGAGGCTAAGTTGTGTGCGACTAAAATCTTAAATATAATATCACAAATGAATAACTTATATTTACTAACTTTAATTGCTGCGTGTGTAGAAATCAGTTATGGGGTAAGTGAATGGAATCTGTTAGAATCTCATATTTTAATTTAATAAATTTTTCGATTGTACACGAAGTAAATATTAATACAGACCAAATTTTTGTAGATGACCCGAGCACAAGTGAAAAAAACCATGACGGTAATAAAAAATCAATGTATGCCAAAAAATTCTGTTACTGAAGGTAAGAAGACAGTATAGAATAATTACATTTGGATAAGCTGAGTTTAGGCAAATGAGAAAACTAAGGCATAATGCTATTTTGTTGTTTCTAGAACAAGTTGGGAAAATAGAAGAAGGTAACTTCAACGAAGATCGAAATGTCATGTGTTACGTTGCTTGTATCTACAAAAGTCTTCAAGTGGTGAGTCCTTATGATAAAAAGTATACAGAAAGTCTCGAAATAAAAAGATGAAGTAATCTGCTGGCGTGAATCAAATAAAGTTGTCAAAAAATAAAAGGCCTGTTTTGACATTTGATGTTTTTATTAGTTATGATATGTAACCATTATGTAATCAATTCGTGTTGTTTCGTTTCGTGTTCATTGTGTTTGTTTCGGTTCTATTCCAAGTTACATTCTAGGGAATTTCTCAAATGTCAAATCGGGCCTTTTTTTTTTTTAACTAGTTTAAATGTTATCAAGCTGATAATTTGCTAGGGTTATATCATAATTCTCAATCATTCACCCATTTTAGAACCATCCATTTCAGAGTGATGATCGATTTACAAGCACTGGTATGCTAGTCTCTTAGTTATAGTACCTTCTGTTAGCAACTTCGCCTTCGTGAAAATGGTAAATAATTCTTGGGATAAAAAATATTTTATGTAAAGACACGGCACGGATAATCTCTGTCTTGGAATATGTTCTAGGACAGGTCTGCCCGTGCGATAAAGGAGATCATCAGTTTTGGTCCAAATATTAAAATTGCTAGACAAGAAAAAAAAATCTGTTAGAACTTTACCCCGTAAGCATTTTTTATTATCGCACTAAAACTGCAGGACCGTTGCCCTTGATGTTATTTAAGTTTAAAAAACACCATCTTGCGTACATTTTCGGTAACATGAATTGTAAAAACAAACAACCAGGTAGCTGCAGTTTACCGCCACACAATGTGGTGACCTCCCATCCCTTAGCCACTGAATGCCGCCCCACCTCGAACATCTTATCTGTTACTTTAGTACCTTTTGGTACTAAATTAACGCGTGTGATAGTGTATAATTGTTCCCGTCCCAATTGATCACGGACTGAAAGAAAAATACCAAAATCTACTAAGTTGCCTCAGTCAGATGCCATCTTCGATTTTTTGAGTCTCAGTCACACACACACACGACACGATGCACATAGCAGCGATCGACTCACTTATGGACTACGTACGATCCGTCCTGAATGATTATTATTCAAGCGAAATTCCTTAGACAGAAGGCAATCGTTGAAAACTCCTGAACGATGTATGGGGTCTGAAAACCGAAAAGAATGTCCCTGTGACGCAAACAAAGCTTAAGCAATAGAGTAGCGTTCAGTGCGTTGGGACAAAATGCCTAGCGAGCAAGAACCATGACGGGCGTCTTCCTTTGACAACTTTTGACAAAATCGGACATAATGGTTTATTGTATATAAGCAATATCAACTCGGTGTACCAGATTGTCAAGTACTCATCTTGCGAGACTTTTGTTGAATCGTACTTTTTACTATGGCATAGCGGGAGCGCTACCATCTCCCCACCCATACGAGCAGGAGTCCTTCAAGGCTCCTTCTCTGATCACCATGTATTGCTAACCGATCTCTTGGGAGAAGGATCTCCATAGCAGGCAAATGATTCCTAAAAATCCTCGGAGCCTTCTATTATGTCTGAAATAAGAGTTTATTTAATCCCCACCATACAGCAGTTCATGAAACGCTTTGCAAGCGTTTCCTTGACACTGCTGTGAGACACTGCAACCCCGCCTTCCTCCGAAGCATCATCTCCGAAATTCGAAGTCCCTGTGACAGTAGCTCGTCTTCCGGCCCTCCGTTAATCGTCCGGACCAAGCCCAAGTCGTCGACGGCGCGTAGTTTTCCACGCGCGCTTCAAGAAATTCTTAGCAAAACTGTAGTGGCCTAGCAAGGCCAAATGGTCTGGGGCCATAGGATCGCTTTTGAAAGGTAAACCCGGGGCCCTGGAATGCAAGGCAACGAAGAAACTTTGGAGTGGGTAAAAGCCTGACACGTTCTCCCGCTCCGCCTTAGAAAGGGAGAAGTCATTAGATGAATTCCCACCTAAAAAAGGCTGCCTGTATTTTTTAACTACTACTTATTTTAAACTTATTTCTTTGAAAACTAATAATTTATGAACTCAAATAAAATTGAGGCTAATGGTCCGTCAGCGTTGTTGGAATAATACAAAATGTTTGTGAAAACAAGTTCTAACAGAATATTGTATTTTTTTTCTTTAGCCTTTTCAAAATTGGACGAAAAATGTATGACCGTGGGTTCTTTCATCCAAATCCAACAACAACATTAACATTATGGAGTGGTACATATAATACTAACATTTCCCTTTGTGATATTACTGTGATTTTTCATGATTGATGACTTTTATGGTAGGAGATTTTACTTTAAGAACAACTACTATTACTTTAGGAACAACGCTAAAATACCTTCATTGTTTTAGGTTAAAAATGACAAATTGGATGTGGGACTTATTTCAAAGCAGATTGATGCACTTTATCCTCCAGATCTAAAAGAGCCAACAAAAAAGGCCGTTGCGTTGTGTATCCACAGCCGTAAGCATTTGTTTGAATTCTTTTGTAGTATTTGCATCATTTGGAATTATTACTTATATCTTAATTATTTCTTCTTTTCAGAGGATAATTACGATAATCTATGTGAAAGAGTATTTCATGCAGCCAAATGTTTGTATGAAAAAGATCCAGCGTGCTTTATTTTCCCTTGATGACTATATTAATTTTACAGTTCATTAAACGCTTAATGTATTTTTGTGCTAATAAATGTATAAATAATTTGAATTCATTATTTTTATATAGTTTGTTGTAATATTCAAATGAATACGTGCTCCATCCTATATAAGTTCTGCATAATATTGCAACACACCAATCTACTGTATAATCATCTATCCAGTTGTCCTCTACATTTAATTATATCGTGTCACTTCAAATATTATGTTTGAGGCTGACAAGTAACACTTGACTTAGTAATTAAACATTATCTTGTCTTTATAAAACAGTTCCTTCTCTATTTGCTATCATTGTTGCATCTTCAGATTCCTAAACATCTTTCAAAATGTTGTACTCAAGTACCGTTTTTCTTTTATCGTTTGTTTTGATTATATTAAACAGTTCTTTCGTAATTGCGGTAAGTTATCAAATTATTTATATTTATTGTGTATTATTCTAAATTATGTTTGTTTAATCAGTCGAAATACATTTTCTCTTTTGCAGATGACGAGGGAACAAATTAAGAGTTCCGGGAAAATGATTAAAAAATCTTGTTCGGTGAAAAACAACCTGAGTGAAGGTAAACTTAAAATTTTCAACTAGCTGTCTATAGTCAGAGATTTTGTTTTTAAGTCACATTTTAATTTAAGGACGGCAGTAGAGTGTGTTTTGGGTACTCCGTAATTATGGCGGTAAGGCCTGTCTTTGAGGCGTTGCTGGAAAGACCTTACGGCGTCCTCACCTTCCGCATGATGCAGGGTCTCACTGAACATGGCAAGTTCGGGAAGTACCTGTACAAGGATCATGCTCAGGTGACGCCCGGGTGTCGCCACTGTATGGATCGCCTGGAGGACACGGTGGAGCACACGGTAGAAGTGTGCCCCGCTTGGGAAGTTATGGTAGGGAGTTTATGGTAGATAAAATCATCCAATGATACCCTATGCCTTTGGGTGGAGCGGGAGATAATGTCAAACTCTTTCTGACTAAAAATCTACCTCGTTCCTTCATTGCCTTGGTTCCAGAGCCCTGGTATGCACTTTCATACCTCCCTAGAGCCCCACATACCTCCCCAGAGCCCCAGTCATACGTACAACATGTGCATGGTTTCTGACCTGCACGTAACACAGCTAGTAATCTTCTGAACGCTATGTCATACCTGGTTCCTCAAATCGATACGAGGTTTCAGGAGGACGCCGCGTACTTTAATTTTAAGGAGGCATTAGACCTGTTGGACAATGATTTCTTATCATCAAAGTTTGAGAGAGTTGGCTGCCGCCCAAAATTACTACCAGTTCTTTGCAAGCTCCATGAGGGACAGGCAACAGTACGCTGAGTACAGTGGTTGTTGGTTTGACCTATTGCCACTAGGTTGCGGGTAAGTCAAGGTAGCAATGTGGGGCCATTACAATTCATTGTTATGATCAATCACATGTCTGAAATAGTCTGTGATGCTAAGTGTCTGCTGTTTGAGGACGAACTCAAGTTACTCCTGCTCATCGAAAATGAGGAAAATTATCATCACCTTCATTAGGATTGTATAGTTGAGTGGAATTGGAAAAACAAGTTGCAGTTCAATGTTTCGAAATGTTTGATTTCGCGTAAATACCACAAAACTGAACGATGTGCCGATGACAAGAAAACAAGCAGTGCGAGACCTGCATCGGTATACAGCTGAAATTCCTGGAGTATATTATAGTCAAAGTTTGTAAAAATGCATTCAAGCCATTTCGGCATTGTACGACGCGCTAATTGAGAGTCAATTAGAGGGTAATGCAGCTGTATAGACTCCACATGAGGCGAAATACATTCTCATGATGGAGGGCATACAAAATCACGTGTCACCTGAGCTAAGATTTTATGAGGTGAATTCCTTTCTATGCCTTGATGTATCCAACCTTATTTGTTTTGGCCATGTTAAGATACAACAAGTTGGAAACGAGATGGGATCTAGCATTAGCATTATATATCCTCCATGGAGGTGTTAAGTGGTAACAAACAAACCAGGTGTGTTATAGGAGAAAGGTAAGTACACTTTTGATACGTGTAACATCGTAAATGGCCTGAATTGTTTGCACTGCCGTTTTCAACCTGATGGCCAACGTCCTACTTTCGTGGAAATTACGCACACTAAATCTTATTGCTGATATTTTTTTTTTACGGTTACTAAACTAAACAACAACATTATTACAATTATGTTAACGTATTAATTTTTAAGAATTAAATTGAATTTCATCTTCACAAAGCGAGTTCGTAAAAGTTGTATTACACGTTACAATAATAATTAAAATTGAATTGATTAATTGAAATAAATTGTATTGTCCTCGTATTATTAATACTTAGTATTCAATTAATTTGATGGTATTTATAATTTTATTATATTATAAATAGATTTTTTGTTATAAATTCTATTTTACTACGGTACATGTATAGGTTATTGTAATGATAGCTGTATACGTGTGTCTGTAACAAATAAAACAATATTATTAAATTGTAATTCCAGATGAAGTCAAAGATGTAGACAAAGGAAAATTCATTGAGGAGAAAAACTTTATGTGTTACGTAGCTTGTGTCTACAAAATGGGCCAGACCGTAAGTTACAATTATTTTTTATTTAATTTTATCTGAACGGCCAAAGCAATTACACTATTTAAACACAGCAGAAGTACAAAAAAAATAAAATATAAAACAATAATAAAATTAAAAATAGACAAGTCACAAGTCACGCAGGACTTTTAGGGGTAGGTACCTATTTAACAGTGCAACTTGGATAGCTGGGACTTTAAGGGACCTGCAAAATTGTTTCATTTACAATATACGGCCAAAGTAAAAAGATGATGTTAATTGAAACTAAATTCATGTCTGTATTACTTTTAGATAAAGGGCAACACGATAAACCACGACATGATGATAAGGCAAGTGGATATGATGTTTCCTACAGAAATGAAGGCTCCAGTCAAAGCAGCAATAGAGCATTGCAGACCAGTTGGTAAGTTTTTGAATGTATAATAATATAATTGTTTTTAAGTAGGATTCAAGATACAGGAAATTTCAGAAAAAAAATTTAATTGATGTGCTTTGTTTTTTTTTTACAGCTAAAAAATATAAAGACGTTTGTGAAGCATCGTATTGGACAGCAAAGTGCACCTATGAATTTGATCCCTCTAATTTCATGTTCCCTTAACTTGGAAAAAATGGCACGTTTTTAACTATGTGTTTATTGAGATGGGGAAAATTAAATAAACGAAATGATAATGGTGTTTAATTAAGTCCATAATAAGAATGAATTGAATTGTATAGGCATTACGCCTATACAATTCAATTATTCTGGTCAGAGATTTGCAGTTAGGATTTAAAATAAAAAGGAATTCGTAGGGCTTACTAAATAGGAAATTCGATATTGTTGTTCGTTTCAATCTTAGTGTATTATAATGAGAGCCAAATAACCTTCGACCATGGTTTTTGCAAAAGATATGGTATAAAAAATGCGATTATTTTAACATTAGAGACCCTGTAATAAAAACATATTGATGGTATATAAAAGTAGCATAATCCATGTTTATGCCCTCATTTTGCATCTTGATGGATTATGAAAAGATGCTAACGTATTAATTGGTCCTAAATTAGTTAATGCGTGTATTTGCATAAGTAATAATACATCAGGCAGCACTGAATATATGGTGTTATAGTGCTGTCCTATAATCAGTTCACAAGAACGTCGTATATATGGTTTCAAGTAGATCTTCATACAGTTCAATTTAGCAAGGGAATTGTCAGTGTCGTGATGGATCGAAAAAGGTTGTGTTTACTTATTGTCGCTATGTTTTTGGCAACTGGAAGTGATGCCGTAAGTAAAGAAATAAATAATAATTATAATGTTAAAGCTACACGGAAGATAGAAGAAAGTTAATAACGGGTGGCGCAAAGTAATGACATAATGTGAATGTGCTTTAATTTTTGCAGATGGCTCCAAATTTCACTGTGCTATAAGATTTATATTGTAGAAATACAAAGAATTAGTTGTCCACAAGCCATAGAGCGATACGCACCTCAAAAACGTGGAATTATTGTTACTGCTAATTTGAAAAATTTTCAATCTGTTGTTTTAAGATTTGAACTGGCCTTCCAAATCACCAGATTTTTTGGCGCTAGATTTACTCCTCTAGGGCTTTTTGGAACCTCACGTTTACCTCAGCAAACTACGAAACTTGTAAGTCTTGAAAGTATTGAAGAAAAAAAATCAACAATTTTAGTTGCTGTAAAATGAGCATTGTGCATCAACTCTGCAGGTGGCCATTTGCTTGCTATTTGACACTTTCAAATTAACTTTTCATGAAAACAAAATTCTAAATAAATGGAAGCCAATTTAAATTATGACATTAATTTTGCGACACGCTGCAGTACGTTTATGTTGTCATTTATGCGATTAATGAACACCTATAATGCTTTACAGATGTCAAGACAACAGTTGAAGAATTCAGGGAAAATGCTTAAGAAAAATTGTATGAATAAGAATCAAGTGACAGAAGGTACGAGTATATGACCATTAAACTAGAATTATTATTTTTTTGGGAAATCTATGCCACGGAAAGTACAAAATGTGTCTCTTTTAATTTTTCAGATCAAATAGGTAGTATAGACAAGGGGAAATTCATAGAAGATAAGAAAGTTATGTGTTATATAGCTTGCATCTATGAAATGACGAATGTCGTAAGTGAAATTGTTTTCTTTGTTCCCAAAAATTTTTTTTTGGCATATCTTCAAGGATTTCGCTATATTTTTCAGTGGAAAAATTCAAAGGAAAGTTTTTGAATTTGCAATTTATATTTTACTTGTGACTTTTGCTTGTTTACAAAATAATAACTTCCTGGAAATCTTTCGTAACTTTACAGACAGTTTTTTGAATAAAGGAGTAACCTTTCCGTCTCCGACTGATGTCTTATTTATAAATCAAATTGTTATTGGTCGCCCTAGGTTATAATTATATCGTTATCAAGCTAAATCGTGTAAAAACCATACGGTAGGGCACTTCTTATACTCGAAGGAATGCAAAGGACAAGGGCGAGTTTTAATTCGTAAAAGTCTGACACTACCTCTAGGTCCACCAATAGCGGGAGTTATTAGAAGATTTCCCACTTCTAAATAAAGGATTATCCGTATATGGTTCTCATATGACTTGATCATTACATGTTTACCGTAATTATTATGGACTTTAAAATAGATTTTGAGGTGTTTCTCCTCAGGGTTGTCAGGTCGGCAATACCGGCCTTATCGAATTCATGAAAAAGATTGATGTATAAAAGTGTTATTAAAACTAGTTTAAAAAATAAAATTAATGAACCTTATCATTCAACGGAAACACAAACATTTTTTTTTTGATATCTATTGTTTCATTTCACGTAGTGATTTATTTTTGCAGATAAAGAATAATAAATTAAATTATGAATCTTCTATACGACAAATCGACCTTATGTACCCACCTGATTTAAAGGAAGGGGCAAAAGCAGCTGTCGAAAGCTGCAAAGATGTTCGTAAGTATAATAACAATTTCACTTTTATTGATAAACTGGTACATAAATTTATAATTATATAACTACTTATAAACATACTAATAAATATTATAGCTATATCTACAAACTAAAAATAATAATATGTACAAACGGGTACGAATTCATTGGGTATCAAAAAAATCATCCAACTTTTTTTTTGTTTTTAATTTTTATAAACTAGTGCTTGACTACGACCCCACCTGATGGTAAGCAGTAATGCAATTGTTGATGGTGAGGTGTACTAGTTTATTAAGAGCCTATTCATTCTAGCCTTGAAGGCACCTAATTTATAATCGGGCAGGAAGACCGGCAGGAGGAATAGAGTTGCAGAGAGATCAGACCCCTAAAGAACTCCGGCATTAGTTATCATGGGCTCTGATGAGCATCCGTCGGCAACAATTCGGAGAGACCACTCACTCAGGAAGTCTTTTACCCAGTTAATCAGACTAGGGGAAATGTCACATATCAATAGAAAAAGTGTCCATTTCACATTTCAATGAACACATAGGTTCTGCTGAATAATTTGGCTATAACTCAACCAGAACAGACCTAGAGAACGAACGCTATGTGCGTTCGAGTAAAAACATCAAGGATGCGTTTTTTGTTATCATTTTTCTTCTGAATGATGAAATTGCTTTTCTTATTTAACTTCATGGGTTTTATTTCTTATGTTTTACACATATCTTGTAGTTACAATATAAAAACTTACGTCAATTTAATTTTTAATTTTAAGAAGCATAAACAATTGAAAATTAATTAACTTCATGATAATTCGATATTTTAGAAAAGAAATACAAGGATATCTGCGAAGCTTCGTTTTATGCAGCGAAATGTATGTACGAGTTCAATCCAGCAGACTTCATATTCGCTTGATATTGGATTATATCTTTCTTTTGATTGAATGTGTTTTATTTTAACATAGGATTACAAACCTAGTAATACAAATGTATAGAAACTTTTATCGATGTGAGCAATGATGAAAAGGAAAGAAGAGGAGAGACGTGACTCCTGAAAAACCAATAAAACAATTATTATTGATTTCAACATATGGTCAAAAGCTTTTATACAGAGATTTTGCACAGTAGCAGTAATAAAATAGACCTAAGAATAACAACAATCAAACATGGCAATTAGTTAGAATTCCGAGAATCCTTGTTTTTCTGCTGAATTGCTGCGATTGCTCTCAAGGCCATGCCTGATATGTGTCACGAATGTTGCAAGATAATAATGGATGCTGGACATCGTACCTAATGTTATATTGTAGTAAAAATAGAACTAATTATAGTTATCATACTTTATTATTACGCCATTTTTTTTTAATGCTGGAATCGCGATTTGCCACTATCTCACCCGATGGTAAGCGATGATTTGGTCGACGACGGAGCATGCTTACTTAGAAGTAACCTATTCACTCTTAACTTAAAGGCTCCTAGGTTGCAAGCACAGATGTGTCACCATATCTTTGGTTGTACGTGTCAGGATACTCGGAAGAGTCTGGCAGGAAATATAGGTACAGTAATAAGCTCTCACAAATATACAGTAATAAGCACATCACGTTTTATGATGGCAGCGGCTAAAAAGTGGTTCCACGTGGTTCAATATTGAGTCCATATTTTTTTAGTTTTATTCTATTCCAGCTAATAAACCTCAGATGATGTTATTTTCCAAGTTTGGTATATGTACATTTTAGTTTTGATTTAGATGGCAGCAGGCTAGCGTAAGTATTTTTTACCTTAATCACAATATCTGGCGGCGGCGGCGTAGCATCTAAAGAATTCAAATCTTAAATTCAACATTTTTTTTCACAAATAAGTAAGATATAGACTAGTATTTAATAGACTATTTAGACGAGCTTGACCTTTGCAGGTTGAAGGAAAGGCACCGTTATTACATCCTACATAATATTAAAAATAGAAAATCAAATATTTTTGAATTTAGAACACAGATAATTGTTAATTTGTTGATAATAACAATTTATTGTGTAAATAATCATTTTATTTAAAGTTTTCTGTTCATGAACACAATTTAAATTTTAATTAAATATTAAAACCTTAAAAATCTGCGCGTCCTTGCTTTAAAAAAAATCACTCTTGACAGTGACGAAAAGGAAAATAAAAAAGCTTTTGTTGTGATAAATTAATAAATTTACACAATATATCATAGATAGCATATTGATCCTAATCGTAGTACGATTAGAGTCAGTTTTCGAGTAAGTCTATTGAAAAATAATTTCCTACCTGACAGAAATGGTAATTAAACTCTTTTATTTTTTCTCTGCTTTACCAGACTGTCTTTAGACAGTTATGAAACTATTTCTCTAAGCTAAAAACACAGAAAGATAGACTCGTTAAGTAGGATTGTAAATTGACCACTATTCTATTCTATTTTTTTTTAAATGGCAAATAGAGCCGATGTGGACTATTCTGCCAATGTCAGAAGTAAATTGGATAAACAAGTATGTATATCATTAACACAAGGAATTAATATGCTAGAAACGAAGTAACTATCTAACTATAGATGTATAAATCTTAGATTGATACAATTGGACTTCATGTGTTAGTACTGGACTGAAATGTAAATAGACTACTGAAATGATTAATAAAATGTGTTTTTTAAATGCTGCGTCATTTACAAACAACCAATCAGGATTGCGTAAAAAGTGCAAATTCATGTTTCCTATGTATGAAACAGTAAATGCATATAGCGTGTGCAATTAAGTACCTAGATAGTTACTGTATTGCGTTTGCAGTGTTATACATAGACAATTAGATATGAGTGGTTTTCTTGAAAATGGATTACTCGTAGGTTGATTGAAAATTATACATTATTTCTTTACCTAAGTCGGCAACCCTCTACGGTGCTCCGGTGTGGTATGAGGGTCATGGCAATACGCATGGTGCGAGGGTACCGAACAATTTCGCGCGAAGCGGCGACCCTCCTTGCTGGCCAAACGCCATGGGATCTGGAGGCAACAGTCCTTGCACACATGCACGACAAGCGCACGGAGGTGCAACATTGGGGTGAACTTCCGCTGCCGCGACAAGTCGAGGCATGGTGGACAGAGCTCCGGCGGAATCTCATGGCGAAATGGCGTCAGCGACTATCGCAACCTCGTTCGGGGCGCGCCACAATCGAGGCGATAAGGCCCATCCTTGAGGAGTGGCTGGAAAGACCTCAAGGCGTTCTAAACTTCCGCAAGACGCAGGTTCTTACCGAACACGGCAAGTTTGCTAAGTTCCTGTTTCGGATTCGTGCGGAGGAATCACACGGGTGTCGCCACTGTGCGGAACACCCGGAGGACACGGTGGAGCACACTGTAGAGGTATGCCCCGCCTGGGCAGAGCATCGCCGTGTCCTCGTGGGGGCGATCGGCGGCAGCGATCTCTCTGACCGGGCCTTGGTTCAGGTCATGGTCCGGAGTGAGGAGGGATGGCAGGCGGTCGCCTCCTTCTGCGAAGCAGTAATGCTAGCTAAGGAGGAGGCCGACCGCATCAGGCAGAGGCAACCGTTTACCTCAGGTATGTATATTTATTTATTTTATTTATTTATGTACACACAATAATAAACAGTAAGTAGCAGTGAAAAATTTAAACTTCTAAGTCACCACAGTCTAAAGATAAAGCTAATGGCGTATTTACACCTCTCTCTCTCACGAATCCGGAACAGGAATGAGGCAATGTTTCGTTCAGGCGCATATTTTGAGATTCGATAGGGTATTTTAAACTTTTGAGGTTGGCTTGCCGTTGACCTAGAATCCTGAAAGTCGGTTCTTTCAAAGTTTCAAAACTGTAAATTTCTAGCTACATCACAAAAAAACTTTTTTTGCGTTTCGGAAAAATCTTCAAGACTTGATTCGGGAATTGAGCTATTTACATAGGTAAGTTTGTACGGAACTCTCAGTGCGCGATATTGATATTCTAGCCAAGCGTTAACAGATGATATTTTCAGTTTTAAGCTATTGAGACATCGAAGGATATCGCATGATATATAACTAGTTATATATCATGTTTTCAGTCAGTTTTTGAATAAATATGTAACAGAAAAGTATTGCATTATTGTGCCCGAGTTTCTCTTCATAAACACTATATCCCAGGAGCCTATACCTGGAGCTAGAGGTCTAGAGCTTACACTGTGAGCATAATTATACTACAACTGTACTACTACCGGGCTGGTACCGGGTCAGAATCCAAAAGAAGATAAAGCTTTGCGTGACCTGCGAATCGAACTCGTGGTCTCATGATTACTACTGGCACACTTGTGGGTGTCAACAAAGAGGGAGAATACAACATCATCTGCCAAGCATTTTTATTAACAGCATTGACGTCGGCTTTCGGTCTGATTCACGATTCGGCTAACTATCTGACTTCCATTACAAATATACTTGGTAACACGATACTATGCAATGTTGTTAGACTGGTAGCCGCGGAGAAAACCATACAATATGAAGCAGGTTTAGGTTAGATGTCGAAGCGACGGGCAGATATGTATCTAAGTCTTGTACATTAACTTTAATTAATTTGCGAGTAAATTTAGGTATTTATAAATATAAAAAAAAAACAAATGGTTTTCTAATATACTATAATACAGTATTATGTAATAATACGACATATTACGCGTTGTCGACATCCGTACTACTTATTCATATTCATGAGCTGGTTAGTATCTTATATTTTTGCTGGTTACTGATTGATATTGGTTTCTATCTTTTGCTCGTTCCATAACATCAGTAGGTATAGATTCATCATTTAGGATGTTGTGTATTATCAACCACATTGTATTTTAAGCGCCTAAAAATCAAAGCATAAATTCTCATTGATATAGCAAACATTATAATGTTTCCTTTTCCTTACAGTTATACAATCAAATAATTGTGTAAACTATGAGTTATTTCTGCTGAAATTAAAGAACTATTGATAATGTATTAAAATTGACTTTTCGTTTATTAGTACCTATCTAAAAATGATAAACACGATTATGGTTAAGAAAACGAGTGAAATTCATTAGTAGGTGCGTAAACCAATTTAAGTGTTGGTTACTTATTAGATGTTTTATCTACTCACTGATTACACGATTCATTATCTTTCTAACCTTTTCCCAATTTCCCGGGAACTGTCGAGCCAAGTATTCCCGGGAAATCTTTGGGCTCTGTTCCCGGGAAATGAAGCTCGAGAAAAGTCAAGAACTCGAGAAATCATATTTTAGTTAAAGACAATTTTTTTTTTGTTTTAGCATTAAAGTAATAGAGAGTCCAGAGTATGCGTGTCATTGTCAAGACTAAAACTGCCTACATATAACTGTAGGTAGTTTTAGTCTTGATAGTTATTTAACCTGTTGAATACCGTAATTAGAGACACAATAGAACCGTAATTAGAGACACAATAGAAAGACAATAGTTGTGCGGACGCCGGCGTCCTCTCGGGGAATAATGAATTAAAAAAATCTAATAAGCTAATAAGCTAATAAGGGTACATTGCAACCAATTTGCAATAAAAATATTTTTTTTCTTAGCAAGGTTTTATATATATATAGCGGTAAATACCTATATAATAAATATTCATTAAGACCATTCCAAAAAGTTCAAACACGATAGGGTTATCTTATTGTGCTTATTACCGAGTTTCTATGATCTGACCCTGGTTACCATCTAACACCAAAATACTCATCAAAACGAATCACACGAGCCCGATGGGCTTGTGTCGTTTAGTAACTGAGTTCCTATAGCCATCTTGCGGACCCATCATCAAATCAGCCTCATATCATAATCATTTTGCATTGTCATCTGATTTACACATGCATGCAAAATTTCAGCTCAACTGGTAACCGGAAAGTGTATCCTATTTAATTTACAGGATTTGATCACAGACTAACATCGGGACAGGTGAAACTAAATAAAAGCTTGTAAAAATAACTCAAACGCGCTGTCGTTGTACACATCGAGCACTAGCTAATAACTTACGTGTTATGGAATAAAAGGAGATATTTTTTATGATACCTACTAGATCTTTCTGGGGACTACATTTTTCATTATTAGAACTGAAAAGATTTGCTACACAATACGTAAATGTAAATTTCTCGACAACCCGAGAAGACCCGAGAAATTATTCGTGAATTCTCGTGCACCGAAAAATTGAAAAACCCGAGAAATCATGAACCCTACTTCCAATGTAACCGGATGCGGCTGAATACCCTTGAATCAGACCTCCACAACCCAGTTAGGCAACATGATACTCCTTACATAGACTGATTTATAGCTAATTACATGAATGATTGTATAATAGATGTGCCAAAAAACTGGAAATAGTATATTGATTTAAAGTAAAAAGTAGTATACAAGAGAAAGTAATTCTACAACCTGCATGGTTCTCATATGATTTGACCATTACATGTTTGTGTATGGACTTTAAAACAGACTTTGATTCCTGAGTTTGTTTCGGTGTTTCTTCTCAGGGTAATCAGCTAGGAAACACAGGCCTCATCTGGTATAAACTGACAAAAAAAAAATTACATGTAAAGGGTTTTTAAAAATCGTTTCTTACATTTGTATAGCAAAAACCAATTTGCAAAAGATGACGTTATAAAGAGACCAGATGGTATGACGTTGGTGCCATGGAAGATGGGTAGGCCTCTGGTTTGGGACGCAACCCTTGCGCCATCACACATTCCAAGTACGGCGGGCTATGCGGGCTATGCTGCCGCTGCTGAGACCCTTAAACGGTACAAATACTGTAACCTTATTGGTAATTTCAGTTTTGAGACGTTTGAGTTTAAAACGTTTGGGTCCTAGTGTGCATCTCCTTTTTAAGGAAATTTCACGTCGATCGATCGAAACTTTGCGTGACCAGAGGGTTGGCTTCTTCTTCGCCCAAAGAATTAGCATTGCCGATCAACGTGGAAATGCTGCCAGTCTTCTGGGTACATTTCCGGATGACAGTGATGTGGAGGGGTACTTCGACGCCTGAGTGTACTGTGTTTTTGTATTATATGTGCATAGGTAGGTTTTAGTATAAAGTTTTATACTTAATAACATAAATAAAATTATTTGATTTGCAAAATAATTTTTCATTTGATTTTCTACAGAGCAATTTTGGTACGAGTATTACTGAAGTGTGCACTAAATCTATGGACTGTTGTCGATACATCAGGAATAGATAATGTCAATTACAAGAGTTAAACACTCATAATAACAAAAATACTGGCCCATAATACCTTCGTTAATGAACCGTGCGTTCTGTACGATGATCGTCATTTGACTAAACATCGTGAGCAAGGAAATATTTATATACTCGTATGTAATTATCCTTTCATACAAATAGTGCCAACTGTTTACATAAAATAATTATGTTATAATGATGCACCGTACAGGGTATATTATAGGGTTAGTTGGTCTAAATTGGCTATTTTATATTTTATTGAATCTCTCTATAAATTGGCTGTAGAGATATTCAGAAAAATATAAAGAAAATATGAAGCAAATCTCTTTGTACAATTAAGATTCTGGAAGCATAATGGTAGTCCACATAAACGCTAAGATGTTTCTTGGTCACATCTTAACTCTAGCGCAGTTCAAGAGATACCAAAGCCCAGCTACACCTTTACGTTGAAATATTATAATTCAATGGCTTTAATATAAAGAGATTAGGGATTTGCCCCGGCATTTCACAGGTGCAATTTCAAACTTTAGTAGTAGATGTTCAAAACTTTTCATAGAAACCCGTCCTTAAAATTCCAAACAGCCAAATTAGTCCAGCTCTTCTCAATTAATGTTTCACAATACATGTGTCATTGGAATTTTATTTAGGTACATTATACACACAACTGTTATATACAACAGTGGACGCCTGTGGGCTGAAATGATTATGATATTGTTATATTATTTATTATAGATATTCAAGTGGTCTTACACAAGGTGGATAGATGTATAGTAAAAATTCGAGCAGTTTTTGAATTGATTCAAAGTTAGATACTTACAATGTGCAGTTAACTTGTCTGATGTCGGAATACACAAGATTGATGACATCCCTTTGTTAATGCGACGTTGTGTGAAAATTTCAGTAAATTGTCATGATGAGACATAGTAGGAACTACACAGTAATTGCAATATCTCGTGTAGATTTTCTTAATTGGGCACTATACTTAGTTTGTAATTTATATTGAACTAGCTTCTGCCAGTGGCTTCAACCATGTAAGGCTTCTTCATACAAACTTTGGACCTCCATTTTATTATATTAGGGAGCGGATTTTGGGAAATATTTTCTTATTCTTTGTATGCATGCAAAAATGTGCAAAAATTCGCGTCCCAGATTCATGGATTTGGATTTTTTGAGCTGGGCGTTGATGAGTCAGTGAGCGTAACAGGACTTTGCCTTTTATAAGTTCAGAGGTTTCTGTGCTCCTTTTCAATGTAATTTTGGGTTGTTTGTAGTTAATTCAGGGTTGCGAGATTGTTCGAAAAAAACACATTGGGTGTTTGTTAATCTTTGAGGACACGACGGGATGGAGCGATTAGGGAGTTACACTTTTCTGCAATTGCCCTTTTGTGTTCCAGGGCCACGGTAACCTTTTCGAATAATGTCACAACCAGATATTAAGATCCATGCTTGGTTATCACATTAAAATAGTACAGATCACTATCTGTACTATTAGCATAGCATAGCAAAGCATCAGCCTTATAATATTCCCACTGCTCACGACTCATGCGGTTGGCTGGGTTTGAACCCGCGACCTACTCGTAAGTCGGGGCCGTTACCACTCGGCAACCACTGCTCACACTGCTGCTGCTCTGTACTATTATTATGTGATAACCAAGCAAGGACCACTTCAGCAGCGTAATGCATCGCTCACTTAGACGCTCCTTGTAAAACTCTTCTTCGTGGAGCATTAAAAGATCGAACTACATGCTCATATGGATGATTTTTCTGTTTTCATTTTACTGCCGGTTGAGTTGGTAGTTTTTAATACAATTACTTAGCTATGTTCTTAAAATTTCAGCAAAGATTTCGTCTCATCTTTAGATGGAGGTTTGCCTATCACCTAAAATAAAGAGAAATAGTTTATAACTAAAGTTGAGAGTAGAGTTGTATGCTGTCGCATCTCGAGAGAGGTGATGGCACTAGACTCGACTGAAACATGACCACGAGTCTACGGCCACTTTGTTAAGACTGTACGACTATAAAGAGATGTTTTTAAAAACAGTTTACGAGAATTAGTACACAGTACGGGAGGGAGTTTTATACTCCCTCCCTGTGCTCGGGAGCTAATCATATAAATCCCTCACAACGTTCGCAATTTAAACTTAGCAACCGTGGTGGCATAGTCGGAATTCAACATGCTGCCGGCGACTTAAAGACACTGTTTTATCCTCTAGTCATATAATCTACTAATTCTTTGGGTTCCATAGCTCAAAAGGGAAAACAGAATCCTTAGTTAGAGGATCACTTTGTTTTCCAAACCTTTATGTTGGGAATGCGTGGACGTACCAAGCGTGTTTGTTAGATATTATTAGAATTGTCATGATTACGGAAGGTATCTTTAAGGGTGACTGGTAATTATTGACAGATAATTAAACACGTGATTGTAGTCATTATATCAGACAACTTTTACTATGGGGCTAAATCTGAAATCCCGGAAAAAATCTATTGGACAGTACATTTATGTTAGCCTAATTGGTGAAAATTGTACTGAACTTGCTGATTTTTGTCGCGATTTCAGGTATGGTCCCATAGTAAAAGTATTTTTGTTATTTTGACTACAATCACGTTTTTAAGTATCGGTCACTAATTACCAGTCACCCTATATAAGTTTGGCTGAAGGGTAAAAAAACGCAAAAAGTGCTAAATAACTTTAATTTAAAAAGTCAGTGTTAAATAACGAAGAGACCAAACTATTATAGAAACACCAATATCCGAAATCAAAGTTATTTTGTACTTCTTTGTGTGCGTGTTTTTTTAATGTTTTAATAATTATTAAACACTTATACGACACACATTAACGTAAATTTACGCTTTTTATCAATGTTTTTATTACTGTTTATTATTTTGTTTCGATATCTAGTTTATTTAAGCTCAGTGAGTGTGACCGTGGCATCATCGCGGGCCCTAACAGAATACCAGCGCTGCGTAATTTATAGTATGCTGAGTTAGGCGCCTTTTTGGCCTTGCACAGATTTTAATATCATTTTTCTTTATCTATTTTGTATTTTATTTTTTACTGTATTTGTGAGGTACGAATAAAGGATTTCTTTCTTTCTATTTTTATACCTTGATCATTCATGAGATAATGAAAAGCTTTTAGAACCATGTTTTTTTTTTCAGCAGTGGAAAAGCACTGACTTACCAAACTCAAAATAACTTTCAGAATCGACTTTTTCATTTTTGCATTACAAGATATGTACTTAAGTCTTTGAAATACACAAATGTAATATATGCATTTATCGTTTTTAATAAGAAAAAACTGCTTAGAATAAGGTGTGAAATACTTTTAATGATAAAATTGTCGCAATTATCTTTGTTAGATTTCCTTACATTTATATAAATGCTGCAGGTGTCACATAGACTCACATGAATCTAGTAAATAGGAGTAGAAAAACTTAGTTTACTGTGGGGTTTTTTGAATTTTTAACGACATAATGTTTGGTTACGGGTTCCTATCACTTGGGGCTGTTCTGCTTTGCTTGGGAAGCGCTAGCGTGAGTTATTATTTTTATCTAAAATATATAGATCATTGCTATTTATTTTGTACCTCGTTTGAAAGTTTTAAATAAATACCTGTGCAAACATAAAAAAATCAAAAAGTGAATAAAAAGGAATTTATTTTAAAAAATTAAAGTAAAGTAAATTACATAGTAATAGAGAGTTGGTTTAGTTCGTTATACTACCATTTTTTACAAATTTACTAATTATTCAATACAAAAAAAAAAACTATCCAATCTATTTATATAAGGTGACTAGTAATTAGTGAACAATACTTAAACATGTGATTGAAGTCATGATAATGAACAACTTTTACTATGGGACCAAACCTGAAATCGCCAAAAAAATCCTGCTGGTCAATACATTTGTGTTCATCTATCTGGTATAAAAGTACTGAACTTGGCTGATTTTTTTCGCGATTTCAGGGTGGTCCCATAATAAAAATTGTTTGTTATCATGACTACAATCACGTGTTTAAGTATCGTTCACTAGTTACCAGTCACCCTATATAATTATTTATTCCAAACCCACTTTCAATATGTTATATTAAGGTTTTTGTGGTTTTTTAGCATACTATTTAACTGCGATTTTTAACATAAACAATAAAAAATCGCGTTAATTTCTTTGAAGATATATATTTTTTTTTTTTAATATTATTTAGATATTTCATAATTTATTTTCATAGTAATTAAAAATATAAAATCCAAAAAACAAGTTTTGTTAAACGATTTTTTGTTTTTTGTTCGGAAAAAAAGTGCGAGCAGATTAGTACAAAAAATTCAAAGTTTTCAAAGCACACGTTTTTTTTAAAATAATTTGTATTTCAGGCTCTGTCTGCAGAAGAAGAATCGAGTCTAACAGAAGCTTTGCATCCATTTGTAATCGAATGCGCGGAAGAATATGGAATACCTGAAGAGAAATTCGAGGAAGCGAAAGCCAAAGGCAGTGCTGACGACATTGATCCTTGCTTCATAAGCTGTTTCTTAAAGAAAGCTGAATTTGTTAGTTGAATTATTTCTTGTTTTACATGTAAAAAATGAAAACTTTAAGTTGACGAGACTTGGACAATAAGACAAGAATGGCTTTTTGTTGCAATTAAAAAGATATGTGACAGACAGAGAGACAGTAAAGCTTAAATAGTCCGGGGTTACGGTCGGCGCAATGGTTAAATGATGGCTGCACGCTGCGTATCACGGGTTCGATTTCCGCACAGAATAAATATATGTATGGCTTACAGACAGTTGTTCCGAGTCTGGGTGTATTGTGTATGTAAGTTTACATACATATTCGCCAAAGCACCCACAGTACAGAAGATTACTGCTATACCATGGGTGCTTTCACGAATTCTTAGTAAGGAGCACCTTTTTTTTTAAGGGTTGGTAACCTTTAAATAGTATTGTATTTAAAGGTTACCAACCCTTAAAAGTACATTTTATACCTCTTATAAAAGCCTTCTGAAAACCATTTTCCCCAACGAGCTGCATACGCTAAGTTTTTGATTTTATATTATAACTAGCCTTGCCCGCAGCTTAGCTCCCGTTCTACCCTACTCTACCCCACTCTACCCTACTCAACCCAACTATTTTACTTAACGGGATAAAAATCATCCTATGTCCTTCTCCTGGCTCTAAGCTTCCCACCAATTTTCAGCAAAATCGGTTCAGCCGTTCTTGAGTTATAAATAGTGTAACTAACACGACTTTATTTTATATATATAGATTATGTATTTCAGTTTGACGGTGATGGAAAGCTTGATGTTGAGAAAACGAATGCATTTGTCAAGGCCCACTTGACAAGCGAGCCAGTTATCAAGTTCTTTGAAGCTGTTGGAGGAGAATGTGTCAAAGGTCAGTTTGTAGGGTAAAATATACCTAAGGCTACGTTTCTATATGTAATTAACTCGGATGGAAGTTACATTACATTGATGGCTACCTATGTATAATATGATCAATCGCACGAATATTCTCGCAATGTAATTAAACTTGCATGCAGTTGCAATGAAAAATGTTTATTTGTGCTTCACATAGTCACATAAAAACTAAAAAACATAATTATATAAAAAAGAGAAAAATCAAAAAAAAAATTAAAAAATCAATCAAAAACGTATCTTCGTTAGGAGAGTAAAATTCGCTACCAGGAATGATTTCCTGGTAAATCAAATAATGCAACTGATTTTTTATATAAGACTTTTCTTCCCAGACTTTCTTCTTACGTTAGCGGTTTACTTATTCGTAATTCATTGTTGACTATAATGTAACATTATGTTTATGACTTGTAAGAATCCCTTACCAATAAATTACTATGACTAAAACACTACAAGGCATATAAATATTTCAAACCCCTCATACATGCGCTCCTCAAATAAAGTAGACTGTAAATATAGTTGGAGCGACATCTATGTAACCAAATGGAAACTACACAACAAAATCTTCCATAGCGGTTACAACTTACAGTCCTATATTAACTATGGGGCAGTTGCCCGGACTAAACACAAAAACCGTCTAATCAAAGGATTCTCCCTTCTTGATAGAGAAACCTTCATTTCCCGTGACTTTGCACAGTGTTCCGCATACCTCCATATTGTTTTTTTCAGATGTTCAGCTCTCGTCATAAATCGAAAATTCTTAAAATTTCAGTAAATGAAGAGGAGGTGACAGACGGTGATAAAGGGTGCGACAGAGCAAAGATGTTGTTTGACTGCATACAGGAACTCAAGACAAAAGTAAGTGTAGCAATTATTATTTAATATTCTTAACTAGCTGTCCCCCGTCATTCCACCTGCGTCTTTAGTTACTGCTCCGCTCCCGTGGGTCGTGGACCTGATGTTATATGGCCTTTATTGATAAATGGGCTATCCAATGCCAAGATTTTTATCCAACAGTTCGTGCAATGGGATAGTAGAGCGTTTAAATAACAACCTCTTCAGCTTTATAATAATTATTATTTTTATTAGCTTCCGCCAGTGGCTTCACATGCTTAAATTGAAAACATAAAATAAAGGCTGTTTCATTTACAAGATTTTTTATTAAGTTGCCATGTTTATTTAGATCAAATCATGCAAATGCATTTTAAAACATTTAACTCCTAAACGATTAAGCGGTTTTGCAGGCATGTTCACTTTAGGTGACAAATATGGCAATGTATGCTTAGATAAGTGATTAATTCTAAATCCAATATGGCGGACACCAAGAGATGAAAATGGTGGACTACCCACAGGGTGGACTAGTCTTCTTAATACATCCCCATATTATGAGAAGAACACAAAATAAAACTACGTCACTATAAATGAAGTGGCTTTTTAACACCTTTTTTTTACAGTAACTCCGTTTTCAGATTGGTGATTGATTCAACATAAAAAAAGATTGACTTTATATTTGTGGTACTCATCACGGACTATTTCGGAATTAAATTGTCTATTCGTTTTTTTTTTTTTATGTAATTGATGTAATAAATGCTTTCAAGATAGTTTTTGTTTTTGTTGATAAATCATCAAATGAATCTTCATGCTTGTGGAGCGAGAGGGAGTGTCCCACCAGTGTTCATTCTGTGGTCCTTTTGAGTTGCAGGGTCGTGGTAACTCTTTTGAACAACCGTATTTCAAGATAACTTGCAATAAAAAGTTATGAAGGGATCATGCATTGAAGATACTTATTAGTGAACAACTACTTGAATTTTAGTATGCGCATTATTGGTAAAAAAAGATGAAAAACTTCATGTTTTTCTTCAAATTTTTCTCCAAGATCTGTTTTCAAAGAGCTACTCGTATACATGCAACAACATGCACGTGAACATATAAATAATATAATTGAAAGACCGTCACGTTTCCATCCGTGATGCACAAACACTGCATGTAGCCAGTAATTAATGTAACAAAGGCCTTTTAAACAACCTGTAATTTGTTGTGCATTTATTCACTCACTATGTCTTATGCTGGACGTGACGGAAAACTACGCGTATTCGCTGAACTTGTTGGGATAAATATTATTTTATCTGAATTCTTACTTCTTTTAATCAATACCTGTAGCTGTTTCCGCTTTTAGGTAACAGAAATAAGTATATTGAAATATATATTTTGGTTTGATTTCTTCAACCAAAATGGTTTTTTTTTTGGAATGGGAAATTATTAAATAACTTCTTCTATTCTGGGTGCGAGAGGCAGTGTCAGACTTTTACCGACTAAAACTCACCCGTTTTCCATAAGAAACTAGGATACTAAGATATTATGTGGAGATGATAGCAAAATTAAATGTATGGAAGAAAAAGATAGGGTGCAAACTTTTCAAAATAAATTCTACTTATGGAGGATGATGGATAATTAACATTCAACCGTGAATTCACTTATCAGTGATTTATTGAATGCTGAATCGTCCAGGTCATTCATTTATAAAAGATAAGGCTATTTACACGGTCCAAAGGCTAGATCACTATGGAGAAGAATTTCAAAAAACTCGTGTGTTTTTATTATCATGTGGATTTCGTAACGCATGCGGATTTGCTACTCATACTGGTTGCGCCAATTTGCTATGATCCGCGACTTTGCTTTTTGTAATTTATTTTTTTGGCCTAGCAATCCTATCCCTACCGTATCCGCTTCCCGCACGACCTCGAGAGAAATGATTTGACATTGACGTTTTGAGCATTGTGAATGTGACCGCACCGCTAACACGCCCGCTCGAAATTACAAGAAAATTGACTATTTTCGTGATCCAAACATTCAGAGACTCAACAATAGTACAGTGTAGTGCAATACAGAAACTGGCAGTGCTTGAAAGTACGAAGTTCGGGATTCGCCGGCCGGCGCCATGTGGAACTTTCGAGGTTAAAGGTCAGTCCTTCTAATACATTTATCCCATTAATAAACGCTAGACGCAGTACCTGCATATTGTTAACAAACCTTAGATCGCTTTTTAAATCTACAGTCCACAAAGCAAAATTCGCGCAACCATTACTTTTTGGTCCATACGAGCAGGATCGTGAATCATTTTCTTGTAATTTCGCAATATAGTATTTGTTCCATAGGGAATAAACGCAACGCGCCTGTTTACCTAGATATAATAGTAGAAAACCCGCATCTAGGCATTTAGGCAACTATACGTTATTTCGCTCGTATAGTTAAAGAGTCATTGATAATTACGGTACCTACGCCGTCAACCGCACCGCATAATTATAGTTAGCTACGTAAATATCAGCGTAGATATAAATCGATCGCATTCCTTTTCTTGTCAAAATTCATTCGACCATCCTACAAATTGCATGTAGGTAGACGCATTTCAAAAATACCCGTTCATTGTTGAGTGAATATTTGTAGGAAACGGATAAACCATAGATTATATAGACAGGTTATTCCGTTCGTTCGCCGTTCGCTTTGTTGTTTACAATATTACCATATTGTTATCTGATAATTATCGCTTACTTAATAATTCGTTAAGTGTTTGTTTGAGTGTATAGTGTGAATATATCAAGACAAGATGTCTCTTAAGGGAACCAAGGTTAGTACTGATTTAAAGGTTCAGTTAAAGCTTTTATACGCTGAAAGGGACTCACAGTTTTCACGTGTTCAATCAATTTGTGATAAATCTTTGCAAACCTCGGATCTGGCGATTAGAGATGCTTTCTTGTGTTCGTTGGAAACTTTAGATAGTTTGCGCGAGGATTTTAAATCTACAATTAAGAATATAAACATTTTAGAGTTGGAGTTAAATCCTGATTACTGTGTGAGTTATCAGGCATTGTCGTCCTTTGATGACTTGTATTGTCGTATCAAACGTATTGCTAGGAGTTTAGAGACTCCCCCCCCCGCGAGTGGTTTATCCAACCCTCCTCGCGAACGCCCACGATTGCCGCCAATTCAAATACCTGAATTTGATGGTGACATTCGAAATTGGAATTTATTTATAGATAGTTTCGAAAATATAATACATAGGAACACATCGCTGACAGATCACGAGAGATTGCATTATCTCGTAGAAAAATTGACCGGTAAGGCAAAGGCTGTCTGTGCTGGAATTACGTTTAGCGCTGAAAATTACAATTTAGTTTTGGACACTTTAAAAACAAAATACGAAGATAAGCGATTAGTAGCCACCGCATATTTGGATCAATTATTCGATTTGAAAAGTTTTTCCGTTTGTAACGATCATAATTTAGAGAAGTTTCTAAATATTTTCGCATCATCTGTTCGTGCAGTAAAGAACCTAAAGGTCAATGACCTCTGTGACTTTTTGTTTTTGTATATCGGTTTAAATAAATTAGATCCTGAAACTGTTCGTCTGTTTGAAACGACTCAGCGCGGCAAAGAAATACCTAAGTTCGAAGATTTAGAATCTTTTATTAATAATAATAATAATAATAATAATAATAAATCCGCAGGGCAGTTTTGTGGCGAACTGTTGGGCATTAGCGACCCCACGGACCCGATCTCCCGGGAGAATTCTCGTTCTTCATCTCCGGCTTGCCTTTATTGGCCGGCCGTAGTGAACACTGACGAGGAACAGAGCTCCCACCTCTCTCTTGCCTTTATTGGCTGGTTTGAGTGGAGATTCGCAAGAGCAATCGTGCTCGGGAGAAGGATGTATAATCCAGTAAGGTGCTGGTAGGGATCTTGACCGCACTTCCGGGATTGTCCTGATAGCCGTGGTATACCTCTCCACTCCTCAAGCACCTCAGGATATGTTGCCCTCTTGTTGCTACGTCACTTCGTGCTAGCGGCCGTTTTTGGGGGCCCATTTATTGAGTGTGCAAGTCACCCCCTGCCTGTTTACCGATGGATATTAATAACATTGTTTAGGCAGGGGCCATAGTTTTCACATAGTTCTTGGTAACCAGTCCACTTAAGACTTCAAAAACCATAGCCCTATTGTCTTTATTTTTCATATGTCACAATAGTTTTCACCAACCGGGGGTTGTCCTTGGATGCACTAGCATTGCGCGTACAGGGACAATCGTCGGTTAGCATCACGTTCCATTAAAAGTACCTAAAGGGCCTCTGCGAGTTGGTTTCGGCTCCTCGTACGCCTCCCAAAGGTCCAGGACCTCAGGGTCCTGAGATAAAAAAAAATCATAAAAAATAATAATAATAATCTTTATTCACATAAAAAGTGTTACAAATAGTTTTAAAGTCTCTGATTCCTGAGCTAGGTTCAAGGACCTGAATTACAGAAATCAGCGGCCTTTCTCATATTTTGGTGACAAGCAATTATGTAAATAAAAAATAAATGCAGTGTGCAGATTTTCTGCCTAATCTGTTATATCCTAATATTTTAAGTGTTTTTTCAAAATCATTCATCTGTTATTATCAAATGGTGAGTGGGAGGTTAGAGTTATGTGTGAAAGACAGTATGTTTTGTGTATACGGTAATGTGTAAGGGTGTGTGCGTGTATGTGAGAGCTGAGTGATAGTGTGGGATTAATAAATATTTCACAAAATATTGTTATAATATTAGTTCCGTTTGCTCATAATCTAGTCCTTGTAGCCAACTTTTAATAATAATTTTAACTTCACGGTTTGATAAAGGGTGTATATTTTTTATTTTATTTATTCTATTGTATAAATGAACTGCTTTAAAGCCGTGTTGTCGTCTGGCAGAGGCTGTTCGACATACAACGGTAGGGCAAACATTTTTTATGACACGCTGCTTGTTGTATTCTTCTGCGTTGTAAGGAGTGATTTTATGCTGTTGGATAATTAATTGATAGATATAGAGCTGCCTAACTGTAAGGACCTGACACTTTTCATACAACTTGGCTGTGGGAAATCTGTATGGACTAAAAGTCATAACTTTTAAAATAGATCTCTGTGCTCTTTCCAAGTCTATTAAAAATGTTTTGCAAGTGCCACCCCAAGCTCTAATACAATATCCAAGTACCGATCGACCCAGTGCGTGATAAATTTTCCGCAGAAGCTCCAAATCTGCGACATGTCTCAGCTTCTTAAAGACCCAAATTAGTTTCCTAGTGCGCGCTGTTGTGACTGTAATATGAGAGTGCCAATTCAGTCTATCGTCCAAGGTAACCCCGAGGTATTTAATATTATGCGATTTGGCTATTTCAAGGCAAGAGCAGATGGGTGAAGGACCGCTCAGATAGTTGCATGAGTGAACCCTAACGTTGATATTCTCTGGCTTAGTTTTGGCCACATAGAATTGTATGTACGAGGTTTTAGAGAGATTCAACGCCAAGAGATTTACCCCAAGCCATCTGTTGACTTTGTGGAGCCCCATCTCTGCAATATGACGCACCGCAGACCAAGTCTCTCCGTGAAATATAAGTGCAGTGTCATCGGCGTACGTAAAAACTTTTCCTTGTGTCAATGGTAGTTTGCAAAGGTCATTTATATAGATCAAGAAGAGACTTGGGCCGAGAATACTTCCTTGGGGCACACCACAGACAACCGGCACATCTGAACTGACGCTATCACCAATTCGGACTCGATGGCTGCGATTATTTAGGAAGTCCTCAAAGATCCTCAGCGCATTTCCACGGACCCCAATGCGCTCTAGTTTTTTAACAAGGATGGGAATCGAGACGGTATCAAAAGCCTTGGCCAGGTCGAGGAAAACACCTACACATTTTTGCTTTTTTTCTATCTGCGATGTTACAAATTCAGACAACTTAACATCTGCGTCTTCGGTGCTTTTCCCCGGCCTGAAACCAAATTGTGAATCAGATAAGATATGATTGTGCTCCAGAAATTTCATTAGTCTACAATTTAGTATTTTTTCTAATATCTTTGAGAGAGATGGTAAGACTGATATTGGTCGATAATTAGAAACTTCATCTCGTCTCCCACACTTATAAACAGGAGTAATAATCGATCTCTTAAATACCTCTGGAAAGACTCCTTTTGTAATGCATTGGTTGAAAAGCTCGGTAAGAGGTGTAACTAAGACATTTTTTGCCGTTTTTAGAAGCTGAGCAGGCACTGAGTCCCATCCAGTGGCACAATTATTTTTGAGATTCATTATTAGGTTTTCCACTTCTGCTTCATCCGTTGGCAACAACACGATGGAGTTACAAATTGAAGGAATCGTAAAATCGTATGTGATGGATTCAGTCAGGGCAGATGTTCGCGCGGCATCGGCCAGCTGCTTACCAATATTTGAAAAATAGTTATTTATGGCTTCTACTGTCATTGTTGGATTATCATTTGGGCTCAAAAGATTATCAGCGGACGTTTTTTGATTTTTGCAATCTATTATAGATTTGATGGCATTCCAAGATTCTTTATTAGTTTTAGCGTTACGAAGGAGTGATTTCTCATAGTTTATTTTAAGCTTTCTCAGCAAGGAATTACAGTAGTTTCGGTATCGCTTATAAGTAACCTCAAGGATGACATTATTCGGATCATTTTTCAGCTTTTTGTGTAGTCTATCCCTATTCCGAATACAGCGTAGGAGGCCTAAAGTTATCCATGGCTTTAGTGTTCTTTTTCTACAAGAAATATGATTTGTTTCAGAATTAATTTTAACAGCATCAGATAGTATTGCAACTAGACTTTTGGCAGCTTCATTTGGGTCACAAGTGGAACTGATAAAAGAAAAATCTATTGTCTTTAGGTACGTGACACAGGCGTCAAAATTAATTCGTTTTTTAGAGCTTGCTTTTCTAGGTTTGGGTTTACCAATACCGAGGCTAAGCAGCACTGATGCATGGTCCGTTACCGTAGAGTCAACTACAAATACTGATGCGGGTGACATCGATTTTAACATAATATGATCGAGGCAATTGTGCAGCCTGGTAGGGTATGTGTGCCCAGGCAATAGTCCTAGTTCAGTAGTAAGATTCAAGTACGCTGCACAATTTCTATCTGTCGAACTAGTTTTGATGTCTATGTTGATGTCACCGGCTATTATCACGTTGTTGCTAGAACTAATTGGTCGAATGATAGTATCAATGGAATTTAAAAAACTGTTTATACATTTTATCGACGGCGATCTATATGTTGCCAAAATAAATACGTCTGGTTCTGCCTTGATAAGCATAAAATTACCTCCTATAGGTTCTGGTTCTGATATAGTGTATTTTATGCCTTTTTTAATATACACGACTATACCATCGTTTTGATTTAGACAATTGTGAGACCGGTGTCCATCATAATCTACAAGATTAGGGATGGGTTTATGACTATTTAGCCAGCATTCCGTAAGTATTATTATATCACAGTTAAAGGTGAATCGAGACAACTGAGCTGATAGACCATCAATGTTTTTATAAATACTGCGGATGTTTTGACAATATATTTTAAGAAAACTTGAGGGATTTTTAATTAACGAGTTACAGGTGTTAGTGTCGCAATTATAGGAAGATGCTACACTAATATTATCTAATTCAGCTGAGATAATATGATTTGAATCAACCATTGTAAGAAATTAATATTTTATCGGTACGAAATAAAGTGTGAAAGGTGCGATATATTATTACAAAAAGGAATGCCAGTTTTAATGGAATATATTTTTGATTGCTAGTTTTGAAACAATATTTTGGCGTGTGTGAGTATAAACTTATTGATTGTTGTGCATGTAAGGGTAAAGTGTGTATGAGTGGATTGTTGATCATTGTGTGATGTGTGATAACTGTGTGGTAGTTATAACAGATTACATTTGTATGAAAGTTAAACTTATTGTGAAATAAAAAACAAACAAGATTTTTGTTCCAATTGATTTTAGAGAGAAAACGGTGGAAGCAGATAGCTTGTGTCACTAGTCACTCAACCTGACTTAGTTTGCGCAGATCCTCTTCAGTGTTTATATGAACTTGTTTGTGCCCGTCCATTTTTCGTAGCAGCACCTTCCCAAACGAAGTCCAGCAGTACTGATAATTATTTTCTTTTGCAAAGGTGCGCGCAAGATAATAAATGCGGTAGGTTTTTGGTGTTAACTTTTCGGAAAGGTACACTGGTTTAGCTGGCCCAGCTAATTTAAGGTGGGTTGTATTAAGCTTCTTATCCTTATTTTTGTTGTTAAATTGCCGAGCCCTTTTAATCAAATTTTCCTTTACGTAAGCACTGTTGAAATCAACCATAATTGTAGGCGTATCATTCTTTTTTCCGACGCGGAACACATCTTTAATATCATGCCGTTCGATTTGCGTATTAAGTGCTTTAGCAACATCCTTAACAATTTGGCAAATATCCTCCTTAGTTTCTTCTGGTTTTTTTGGTACATTTTTTATTTCAAGTTTCGTAGAATACAATTGACGTTCCAAAGTATCCAGCTTTTCTTCAAGTTGCAAAATGTGACAACGGTCCGCTTTACGATCTCGCTCCAAATTTTCCAGTTTGACTATCATATCATCGTATTTCTTGGAGATAAAGGAGATATTTTTGTTTATTTCTATGTTCTGAGCAAGTATGTCGGCCATTGAGGCTTGCAGGGAAGTAAACTTAGCGGCGGTTTGTGCAGCGGATTGAGATAATAGTGTACGAATCTCACCCATACTGCATGACTCATCTTCATATTTACGTTTCAAACGAGAACTAATATTATCATGTTCGATGGCTGTTAAGTTCGGAGTAGATCCGGACTGAACAATCGGCTGGAAACATAGGTTCGACGATTTGGATGGCGAACGATTTTGCGACATGTTAATTTAGAAAGCGAAGAATCTTCACACAATATTAGCTACGCCAAAGTATTTAAATCTAAACTGATTCACTTACAAGCAGAGTCGTCGTTATACGTAGCATCGGCGAGCTCGCGAGAAGAACGTCGTAAGTGATCGGTATGAGGCGTCACTTACGCGTACCGCTGAGCCACTACACTTTATCACCTGGCGACGGTACTTATATTTTATTATAAAATTGTTTTCTTCACAAAACAATAGTTTATAAACTGTTCCAATCACCAAATATGTGTTATATGATTGTCACTAATATTATTTAGTCAGTTTTGGAAAAATAATAGGTTACAATACACTTTAGACAGTGATTTATAATTAAATATTACGGATCAAATTGACTGCGATGTTAACTGCACGGTAGTTGAGAAGGCGAACCGCGACCATATTAAGGTATTACAGCGCACGTCGACACGTCATGAAGTCACGAATAGGACAGGTTCCGATCGCCGTATAGACGCGTCATCGAAGTCAGTCAAGACTGCACATACGCTAGTTAATACCGCCTCAACACCTGACTGTTCTCTGTGTAAGGGTAGCCATACACAGCTGTACAAGTGTTCGGGATTTCAGAAATTATCGCCTAGTGATCGTTACAAGTTTGTCCGCACTAATAATTTGTGTTTTAATTGTCTAAGTGACAAACATCTGGTTACGTCATGTAAAAGTGGTGTTAGCTGTCGTAAATGTCCAGCTAGACATCATACCTTCTTACATTTTGAGAGTAGTAAGCTGCCATCGCAGCAGCAGCCTGCGCAGACGCGCGACGCTTGTGACGCGCGGCCTGCTGCAAGTGCAAACGACGTAACATTGTGTTCGCTTTCCGCCGCTGGTACTCAAGTCACTACCGTTTTACTTGCGACCGCGCAAGTTGTCATTGTAGATGCCTTTGGCAAACCACACACCGTTCGAGCGCTACTAGATGGCGCTTCCCAGAGTAATTTTATTACTCGGGATTGTTGTCAACGCCTTGGTTTTAGTTTTAATAATTGGTCATCCCGCTCAGAAGTGAAAGGTTTTGGAGGTTTAAAGGCAACCATTCACGGTTCCATTAAAATAATATTTAGTTCACGTTTTAATCGTAATATTTCGTTTGAAATGGATTCGCTAGTCGCAGATAAGATTACGGAACGGTTGCCCACGGTACCGGTTGACACGTCCATGCTGACGGAGTTTAAGAACTTGCAGTTAGCTGACGGAAATTACGCTTTCCCTGGAGATATCGATCTATTGATCGGTGCTTCGATTCTCCCGCATCTCCAGTTATCACGTAAAATTCAAGGTCTTCCGATGTACCCCGCTCCGCACGCACTGGAAACAGTTCTCGGGTTTGTTATAGTTGGTTCCGCACCCGCTTATTTAAATAGTTACTCGACTGTGTCGCACTGTTGCACCGTCGAGCCGCCGCTTGAGTCTACCATCCGCAAGTTCTGGGAGATTGAAGAGGTCAATGTCCCGCCTATTCTCAGCCCTGAGGATCAGGTCACTGAGGAGATTTATACCCGCACGACTACTCGTGATAAAGATGGTCGTTATGTTGTCGCGCTCCCTTTCAAGGGTGATATTTTTTCGCTCGGTGGCTCCCGTGCCTCCGCAGAGGAAAATATATTCCATGTCGCTGGAACAGAAAACCCAGCTGATTGTCTCTCACGTGGTTTGCTTCCCGCGCAAATTTTAAATCATCCGCTTTGGTTTTGTGGCCCTCCCTGGCTGCATACCACTCCTAACGAGTGGCCAAATGCTCCGTTTAACCCCGCTACTGTTTCAGAACCACCCGAGGAGAAGAAACATACGCTTGTAGTATCAGTTCCGCGTGAAGAGTCAGTTGTTTTGTTGTTGTCTAATCGAGTCTCGTCTTGGTCGAGACTATTACGCTGTGTAGTTTACGTCCTAAGATTTTTGAGATTATTACCATCGCGTGGTTCTATAATCGCAGCTGATTTGGATAGAGCTGAATCAGTTGTACTTCGAGAGTTGCAGAAATTTTATTTTTCAAAAGAATTTCGTAGTTTAGAATCACATAAACCTTGTAGTCCCGCACTTCAACATTTGAAACCATTTTTGCAAGACGGACTCATTCGTGTCGGTGGCCGTCTGCGAAATGCTAAGTTAGAGTTTGAACAAATGCATCCAGTAGTTCTACCACGCAGGGATCACGTTTTGGATTTGTTGGTGGACTATCACCATAAGGTGAATTGTCACGCTGGTCCCGATTTATTAATGTCCATTCTTCGACAGAAGTACTGGATACTTTCCGCTCGCAATTTGATACGCGCTAGAGTGCACAGATGTGTGCCCTGCTTTAAGCTCCGCCCGCGTTTCAACGCGCCGGAAATGGCCGACCATCGTTCTTGTCGTGTTGTACAGACGGTGAAACCTTTCATACATACTGGGACGGACTATGCTGGACCGTTTAAAGTCACTATTGCCCGTGGTCGTGGTATACGTTCCACAAAGGCATACATTTGCCTATTCGTTTGTATGACAACTCGTGCGGTTCACATAGAGTTAACCAGTGATTTGAGTACGCAGGGTTTTATGTCTGCATTTAAACGATTTTTATCTCGCCGTGGTCCCGTTAAGCGCTTATACTCTGACAACGGCACAAATTATGTTGGAGCGCGACGCAATATTTCGGAATTACATACATTCTTACGCTCCAAGTACTACCAAAGTGAATTCGCCCATGTCTTAGCTGAGAATCGCATTGATTGGTGTTTTAATACGCCAGCAGCTAGTCATTTTGGTGGCAATTGGGAGGCGAATATTAAAAGCCTTAAGTCGCACCTGTTTCGGGTCATAGGCGAACAGATTCTCTCGTACGAGGAGTTGAGCACTGTACTCGCTCAGGTAGAGGCGTTGATGAATACGCGTCCGTTGTGTCGGACTTTGTCTAGTGATCCATCGGAGCCACTAGCGTTGACGCCGGCTCACTTCTTGACGACGACTCCTCTTAAATATTTGCCCGCTTTAGATGTCGAGACTGACAAACTGCAGCTTCACCCGCGTCACGCTCTGCTAGATAGCTTAGTTCAGTCCTTTTGGAAGCGATGGAGGACAGATTATCTGCATACGCTGCAGTCGCGTCCAAAGTGGAACACTCCTTCAGATCCAGTCACAGTCGGTACTGTGGTGATACTGAAGACTGAGAGTGCGCCTCCTCTGCACTGGCCTCTTGGTGTAGTGGAAGAAGTTTTTCCGGGTTCGAACGGAATAACGCGAGTCGTAAAAGTTAAAACCGCAACTGGATCGTACCTGCGTCCGGTTATTCGCCTCTGCCCTCTGCCTAATCAGTAGTAGTGGCATAGTTAGTTATAAGTTGTTTCGCTACCTAGTATTGATAGTTTAGATTAGTAATAGGGTTTAGTTTCGCTTTTGTTTTTTTTCTTTTCTTTGAAGGTAACCCTTCAAACCCGGGGGGAATGGTTGCGCCAATTTGCTATGATCCGCGACTTTGCTTTTTGTAATTTATTTTTTTGGCCTAGCAATCCTATCCCTACCGTATCCGCTTCCCGCACGACCTCGAGAGAAATGATTTGACATTGACGTTTTGAGCATTGTGAATGTGACCGCACCGCTAACACGCCCGCTCGAAATTACAAGAAAATTGACTATTTTCGTGATCCAAACATTCAGAGACTCAACAATAGTACAGTGTAGTGCAATACAGAAACTGGCAGTGCTTGAAAGTACGAAGTTCGGGATTCGCCGGCCGGCGCCATGTGGAACTTTCGAGGTTAAAGGTCAGTCCTTCTAATACATTTATCCCATTAATAAACGCTAGACGCAGTACCTGCATATTGTTAACAAACCTTAGATCGCTTTTTAAATCTACAGTCCACAAAGCAAAATTCGCGCAACCACATACTTATGCCATTTTCATACCACTATTTATTGTAATCCGGGGAATAAGCTCGCGGAACGCTTGAGGAGCGTGACAATTCCGCATGCGTGATGAAATTCACATGTTAATAAAAACTAAGGACACTAATTCATATCAATAAATGATTTAAAAAATATGGTTATGTCAGTGCAGTTGAAATCTATCTATATAAAAATAGAAATTGACTGACTTACATCAATGCATAGCTGAAATCACTGAGTGCTCGATTACGGAGACTCGGCGCATTGCGCGACGCGAGCGATCGCGCACGAATGCAAATGCAATGCGCAATGTAGGACGAAACGACCCACGCGCCGCGCAACGCGCCTCATCTCCGTAAACACGGCCTGAGAGAGAAATTTTGCACAAGTTTTCATTTTATGACGTAGGTTAGCATTTAAAGAGGATTTTTCTAAATTCACTTCTTATAAGCACGAAACAGGGGTCCATAGTTAGTATAGAGAAACCTACTTTTACGCTGTTATAGCCGCTGACAAAACTAGTAATGTTTATATGTGAAAACGATATAGAAAGATAGAAAATAAAACCGTGGCAGTTGGGAGATGACGAAACTGACGTAACGACGTCCGTTAACAAATGAATTTGATATACTTTGTCCTTTCACCAAATAGCTTAGTAAGACTCTTCCACAAATATGGCCTTAAATAAAAATAAAACCTATAGCACAGTAGTCTCACAAAGTACTGAGTTAAAGGCTTATAAAGATGCAAAGTAATGTTTTTTTTTTAATGGGGACTTAACATAATTCCTGTTCGAATCTTGGATTTTTTTTTTAATAATATGCTCTAGTGCTTGACTGCGATCCCACCTGATGGTAACCAGAGATGAAATAGTTGATAGTGAGGTGCACTAGTTTAATAAGAACCTATTCACTTTAGCCTTAAAAATACCTAAATTATAATCCTTTGATTTACACGGTCGACGAGACGGTGATTGATTTGTTAGTGATTTTTTGAGATATTTTTTTGAATGTTTTTATAAATCTAATCGTCAACATTCCTATACGACACATACAGTAATACTGAATCATTAAAAGAATATATACAGAGAACATTATGTTTTATTGTTGTCTAAATTATTTATGTCGTTTTCAATATATGTTAGTACGAATTAATAATAAGCCTGATGGTACTCTATTGTGTTTTTGTACATAATAGAAGGAGGAAGTAATAAATGATCGCGATGTATTGTATAGGTGGTCGTTATTATAATGTCTATTTTATTTAAAAATAGAGATCCTTGCTCACTGAGGCTTTTCATTTTGACACCCTATTAATTTTAAGCTCCTATTTTAATTGTATTTATTGTGTACCTACAATAAAAAGTATATATTTCTACCACCACCATAGAAAAAAACCTGGTTGGAAAGAATGTTTTGATGAATTTGGTCGTAAATGGTAATCAGACAGTTAAAGATTATATCTTTTTCTTTCAAATATCTGAATTTAGAAAGTCAGATATTGGTTGATTTTTTTGATGTGCATCATACTACTCTTTAAAATGCAAAAACATGTTACTTGGAGAGGCGTTGTCTGCCAGAAGCATCTGAACTGTGAGCTTGGAAATATAAAGCAAAACTGGAGCTCTGGTTATGGTAGGCAAGTATACAGCAGACCGAACTAAGGATGGTGTAACTCCTTTAATAACTATGAGTCATATGAAGACAGATGAAGCAAATGCTTTAGGGAATTATAAAGAATGGAGAAGCCTTTACCTAACGTAGGAATATACGCGAGCCTATGAATAATAATAAAAACAAATATATATATTAGACTCTTAATACAATGTGTTCTAATAATAGTTGCACACAATTTATCATTAATAGAGTACGTGGTGATGACCTGTAGCTTATTAGGTACCAGATATATATCCCTACCTACTAAAATTATGGTTAGTTTTTTTTTAAGGTGAAAAATCCTCCAATGATTTCTGCTCTAGGGTAGAACGAGAGGGCGTGTCAAACTTTTACTGGCTAAAACCTTTTGCGTTTTAGAGCCACGGTCACTCTTTCAAAAGTTCCCGTAGCTCTGGCTACAATCATTATCGGAGGAGCAGACAACGTCCATTACTGCCGACCATAAGTTTATGCTTGACTGCCGACGCCCAGGGGTCTCCTTCGACCATAGATAAGGATAATTACTGGAGTACTTTCGACGATCGTTGGAACGTAAGGATATCCGTTCCCTCACGATTGCGGCCATCTCCTTGGTTTTTAGTTTAAAGTTTAACTTGTACTTTATGCTTAGGAACGCTAGCAGGTAGCTGCAATTGCACTATAGCTTCCATAAGAGTTTACAAAATCACTTAAAAAAACTTTTCATAAACCAGATCGTCGTTGGCCAGTATAGTTCCAACTTGACACATAAATAGCGTTTTCCCCCGTTTTGATAAAGGTGTAAATTGTAGTATATTAAAAATGGTTATTATCTCACCATAACATTACAGATCCACCCATATATAATAGTTTCTCTCATGAGCTCTGATATATAAAGCTGTAAGCGTCAAGTTTTGATACAAGTTTTCTTTTTGTAATTTCAAAATGATGAAGTTCAGTGTTGTGTGCCTATACTTTGTTGTGATAGCTGTGCATTTTTGGGATATTAAAGTAAGTATTGTTAATAAATCAACAATAAAAATTTAATGAAAATAAAACAGTGAGTGGCCGAAAATGAAGAGAGTCAGAAAACAGTTACAGAGAATTTAATTTTTTATGGGTCATACTTTCCTACCTTTAATAAAATATGAATACAAGAACTAATTTCTTATTTCAAAGCTCTTGTTTACTGATATTTTTTTTTTCAAAATTTCAGTGCATGACAAAAGATGAAGAGAAAGAATTAATAAAGGTAATGAAACCTCTGGCTGAAGATTGTGTATCATCCTGCAATCTGAACGATGATGATATCAAAAAATATAAGGAAGATGGCGATATGGACCCGTGCTTTAAAAAATGCATATTGCAAAAACTGGGACTTGTAAGTACAAAAATACAGGATGAATTTTTAAAGTAGGTGTGAATGGTGACTTATAAAACCTATATATATTGTAGTATCTGTGTTCACAAATATATATTGTTTGATGGCCAAATCTGAAACTACGAGGAATTACATCGAGAAAAATACTCAAAAAATCTTTTAGCTTTTTAGTTTTCATCAAAATTGAGCCTGAGGAAGGTGGCTTAATTTGGACGTAAACAAAAAGTGCATCATAAAGAAAAAAAAATCACGCTGTATTTCAACCATTCAATAGTATCGCTAATTAATTTAATCTTACTAGTAATACTATCAAATGCAATTATCGTAAACATTATATGGCAATAGAAATTATTATGAAAAAGGAAGTAATGATGGCTATGAATAAAAAAAAATATATGAAATTTGTTTTTTAGCTGGATAAAGATGGAAAATATGACAAGGACGCTTTACATGATTCAATTTCTGAATTCGAAGGTGATAAGGACAAAGCTCAAAAATTTGAAGAACAAATAAATAAATGCTTCGAAGGTAACGGTTACTTTATTTTCAATATCGGTTTTTAATATTGAACTCTTGATATTAATAACAGTGGGCTTTAATCATGACTAGCGTTTTGCTCACAACTTCGTTCACGTTCATGTTTTCATAAAAAGTTTAACACCCGCTGTATCGTCTTCTGAGGGTAGTTTTAAAAAACTAATAAAGACCGTCTATATTATTATTTTTAGTTAGATTTTGTGCATAGTTTCAAGTTCATTAATCCAAGAACCCTCCACACAATCTTTAACAAACCCTAAATGGTCTTAACGGGGGGTAGTTTTGGAAAACATAGTATAATGGCAACCTTTATTTTTATTAAGATTACTATTCGTGCATCGTTTTTGCATACGTAAGAATTTTCTTTTTTCATCTTTTTCAAAGGAAGACACGCGCAGAATTTTACGTTCCTATTCCCAATAGTTTCGGCTGTGCATTGATATGTCAGTCAGTTTCTCTTTTTATAAAATTATAATTATAGATAATAATAACAATTTCGTCTGTTTAAGCACTGATAGTCAGGTTTATAATTCAAAATATATATTTACATTAAATATATAAATTATCATTATCAAGTTTAGAAGCATACATTTCTGTATAATAAATATTGCCAATCACACTAATATTGTAAAGGCAAAAGTAGGTGGCGTATTACGGATCTCAATCAAAATTGGTAGATACACTAGTTGTCAGTAGACCATGTCCTGGAATATCACAAAGCATAGTTTTTATTCCGAGTATATGGGTTCCTTTATTCATTATAGGTTTTTAGTTTATATGATCATGTGAGACACGAATAAATGTTTTTTTGTTTCTTTCTTTCTTTACATACATCTATATTATATAAAAGAAGGTCGTGTTATTTACACAAATTATAACTCAAGAACGGCTTAACAAATTTGGCTGAAAATTGGTAAGAAGGTAGCTTAGAATGGAGGAGACGGACATAGGATAATTTTTATCCCGTTAAATTAAAAAAAAAAAAAAACTTGCTCATCTATTGGTATAGGGTGGAGTAGAGTTGAATAAGTTAGGGTAGAGTTGGATAGAGTACGGTGGATTAAGGTAGAGTAGGATAGAGTACGGTGGAGTAGGGTAGAGCGAAGCCACGGGCAAAACCTAGTTACACATATAAACTCATATAAATTTTGCCTTTATAGCAAATAAAATGGGATATATAAATTTTGGATGGTTACGTCTTGCTTAATATAATTTATTTGTTATTAGCTAATGGCGATAATAATGGCGATGATGAAGAATCTCAGATGAAGCGAGTCGATGTTATTTTCAAGTGTATCGAGGAAATGAAAGAAGTAAGAATTTTTATAATTTAACTTTGTTGGACTTCTTAGATTTAGCGTTGATCTTTCCAAATATTACAATAACGACCAGGTTTTGTTGTGGCGCTTGGAATCATATTTTTTGTAAGTGGGCAAATGTCTTTGCAGCTGAGGCGGCATAGACGTCGTAGCCGAAGGCGTGGTCGAAATGGAACCGAGAAACTGCAATAACAAATGCCCACAGGCGTCAAACCCCATTAAAAAAAAAAACTGTACAATATTGTTAGTAAAACTTAAAGCTATGTTAGTACTATATGCCTACTTATTTTTAAATACATTTTTCAACACTCGTCAAAATAAGTAATGGCATAACCTTATCCCACAAATATTTTTGATACCCATATTTTTTTCGCGAGCACAAGGCTCGCTTTTGAAAATTAAAAAGGTTATTTTTTAATTTTTATCTAAATTAACCTTTTGAATACCGTAATTAGAGACGCAATAGAAGGACAATAGGTGTGCGGACACCGGTGTACTCCAGGGGCTAGACAGTTTAATAAATACTATTCCACTTAATTTATAAATCCAGTTAAAATAAGTCCCAATAGTCAAGCGCCTTTTTATTCACCTCTGACCGTAGGACTTACACTACATTTGATTTAGTATATAATTAAACAATGGCTATAATAAAACAGAGTGATAAAAATAGCTAAATGTTTAAATACACTGAAATGATATCATAACACCAACTGCTCGCAAGACTTTTGCTAAACTTAATTGTAATACTTTGGAGTTAATGAATTTCAATACCAAGGTTACTGACGTAGCCACACATCTCTTAACGAGATTTTGGATTGGTGATCCCACAAAGTGGATCGATGACCTAGTGAGGATCGAAGAATGTGATGGATGTGAGATGGATAGGATCGGTCGTCAGCTGGTCTTTAGTGGCAAGTCAAAAAAATAATCTGCGCGAACCTTTCCCTTCTATTTTGGGTTTAGCTTCCGTCCTATCTGCATCATAGTAATTGTTAATGACAATAAAATTAATTTTATCTTAATCATTTTTTCTTTCTTTTTTCAGTAAATTCAACTGCAAGGGCCGACTATACCTACAAGAACGGTTTTAGTATGAATTTCCTACCACTATTTTAATAAAATAAGTATTACAATATTTAGAAGGTGTTTTATTAATTGTTAGATTAATTAATTAATTTCAATAAAGAAATTTATGTTTCACAATTCAGAAATAAATAAATAATGAAAAAGACATTTAAAATGCAAACAATATAATGCAATCTAACAAAGTACGTATGTTTCAAAGAGGTTCAAGGTTCGTGTACCTATTATATATGTCGATAATTTTACCACTCCAAATGAATTGACAGAAATCAATGAACAATTTATCTAATTCGTTTTACCAACGAATCGGATTGTAAAGACTGTAGGTATTCAATTGTTCAAAGTTAGGGCGAATTTCCGTTACGAAATCGAAGGTTAAGGTTTGTCAAAATAGTTTCATTCTACAGTTTAGCTGTATCATCGTGTATTTTCAATGTAACCAAAATATAAATAGGGAACTACAAATGTACTAGTCAATAGGATTTACGTTACGATACATTTCACTACAATACTAAAGTGTTTTAATGAAACAGGTTTATTTTGGTTTTAGTATTTAGATATTGATATAAAACAAGTTTGTGAAGTTTCAATACCTTTTTCCACATTCATATTTGACCCAATCTTTATCCACATCTCTCTGACTCTTTTTCCTGGCTATTATCAGAAACCACTAAACGGATTTCCTTTCTGTTATTAACTTAGTAATTACTGCTTAAACAAGGTTCACATCGTGAGAAATCTTTGCCAAATTAGTTATAATGAATTCCTCAATGGATTTAATGCGCATTGGTTATGTTATATTGTTTTGTTTCTTTGTAAAATATGTTGCGGTAAGTTTAATTATAGTTTTTGTTCTACAAATATGGTCTCAAAACAAAAAACCAATCTAAGAATTGTTTTCTTGACTTGGTTTTTTATTTTGAGTTATAATTTTGTTTATATAAAATGTTATGTTTCAGGCAGTTACGGACACTCAAAAGTCTGAAATCCAAAGGGAGCTAGTGACTGTAGGTCTAAAGTGCATAAAAGATCATCCTTTGTCGTTGTCGGACATAAGGGCTTTTAAGAACAAAATGATTCCTAACGGAAATGATCCAAAATGCTTCGTGGCTTGTTTGTTCAAGAAAATTGGAGTGGTGAGTAACAAATTTATAGTAATTTTACAAGTAGTTACGGTTTAAGAGAATCTGTGAGTTGATGTCGATATTGTTCAGTTTGTATCAATTGAGAATTTTGCTGAAAATCTTTCGAAAAAATTATTTAGTTATCTTGAAGATAGGAAAGGGGCGGTTTAAAGCATGCTAGGGGATAGTTCGTAAGAATCAGCGTAGCATTTGAACGCAAAGGGCAACTAAAACAATATAGTTGAGTTTTAATCAGTAAAAGTCCTACACTCCTTTTCTCTTTTCAGAGCAAGAGTTGTTTGACGATTTCCCACGCTTAAAAGTATATCCCAAAGTTGGGCTAGTTAAAAGAGCGCTTTTTATGAGCATAATTCACCTTAATTTCTATCTACATATGCGCCACTTACGAGTAAGTTTGATGAATCCTCATGTTGGGGATCTTGGTTCTCCGCGAAACTCTATTTAGTTTTTTAAATTGGAAATGGTTTAAATTTTATTCCAGATGGATGACATGGGAATGATATCGCCATCCAAAGCAAAGGAGAATGCCAAGAAGGTGTTCAAAGGAAGTGGTGAACATCTAAAGAACGTTGATGAAATTATGGAGAAATGTTCTGCAGGTAATTAAGAATGCAGGATAGGCTGGTGACTAGGAGCTACATAAAAGTGGTCATTTTTATCATAGCATTAGTATCATTGCGTCAACCGTAGATTAAGAATTAATGAGATTGTCTACCATTCTATATCAAATACCTTTGTTATTATTATTTATAAATATTTAAACAAATGCATATTACGCATACAACATAAATACATATTTAATATAAATATTAAAAATAAACTAAATATTGAGAATATTTCCTATATCAGAAGATCAAATTAAAAATGGATAATTTGAAATTTTTCTTAATATATTTTGCAGTGAATCACCAAAATACCAATGATGGGAAGAAAGGTTGCGATAGAGCAAAGCTCGCATTTGGATGTTTTACGGAAAATGCTCCAAAAGTAAGTCCTATACAACATCAGGAGACTTTATCATGTTGACTTTATTGGCATTTCAACAGGGCCTCATCGAAAATTGTCCCAAAAAAAGTGTGACGCAAGGATACGTCAACTTGCCGTTCCTTTTGCACCACCCATTTGCCTGAATGAACCTTTGGAACGGGTGGACTAATTTAAATATTTGGGGCATTGGGTAACGGCTGACTTGAGGGACCATGTCGACATCGAAAGGGAGCGAAGGGCACTTTCTAAAAGAGCAAATATGATAGCCCGTAGGTTTGCACGTTGTTCAAATCGGGTAAAGATTACTCTTTTTAGAGCTTTTTGTACTTCATTGTACACATGCGGGTTTCCTATAAGCGAGTAGTTTACAGTGCCCTTCGTATCCAGTATAACAACGCGTTCAGGGCAGTGTTGGGGCTGCCCGGTTTCTATAGTGCCTCGGGCATGTTTGCAGAAGCGCGCACCGACTGTTTTCACACCATCATGCGCAAGCGGTGTGCCCTTGGTGCGCAGGGTGCGGGGCAGCTCCAATTCAGTTCTGGCGATGATTGCTGGGAGATTAGATTGCCCTTATATCGGACATTGCTGTAGCAGATATGTTGCTGGCTGTGTCCTATAATATAATGACTGTGTTTTTTTTTGTTGGTGCTATTGATTGCCTGAATTAAATCCTTTTTCTTTTTTTATAGCCACTGTTTATCTGTAAAGCCATTTTTGAAAATGAGTCAACCAAATCAACACATTGCTCAGTTTTTTTAACCCCAACAATTCTATTGTTTTTTTTTTTACTTCCTTTTCCATAGTTCGTGTGATCAAAGTTAATGTTTTATTCTGGTTTTTAATTGTTTTCTTTTTGCGTGTTTTTTTCAGTACGGATTCGATTTCGATTTCTGAAGAGTCATCGTGACGAGAACATTTAAATGAAGCTGATGGAATATTTTATTAAATAGCACTTATTGTTTAGTTTTAAGAATAGTGTTTTTTTTTTTCAAATAAACGGTTAGAAATACAGTCACGTGAATTTTTAATTATCTTCTATCATGCATCCTGAATTATAATTCAGAAATCAACTGTCTTAATTTTTTGAGGTGTGAAATCATCAAATATCTGTCCGCCCTGGGTGGAGCAAGACTAGAGGGAGTGTCAGATTTTGGATAGTGCGCGGGAATTACATGACTTGATTGCACCATCTCACTTCTACCATCGGACAACTTGTCGAACGGCGCGTTGTTAAAACCTCTACAGTCCGGACCAAGCGTTTCGCCTCGGTTATAAACGACGCGTACAAAGAAGGACTGGAACAACTTGCCTGCTGTGGTAGCTTGCCTAGGATAGGTAATACTATATAAAGAATAGCTGTAGTATGTATGCTACTTACTACCAAGTATAATACAAAACAAGGCCCTGGTTTGATCATTTCTGCGCTCCTCTAGGGTTTGCGCCCTGTGCTTGAGCACCGCCGGCACCGTCCTATTAACAGTACTGATTACAATGAAAAAGAGACCTAATCTTTCTTTTCTGTTTTGTTGAGGGTGATAAAACAATCACATAACTTCTCAAGCTTTGGGTGGAGCGAGAGAAAGTGTCAGATTTTTATTAACTACAAATAATCTGTGTTTCTTCCGCGGTGAAACTTTTGCTCAGTCATGCAGCCCTAGTATAATCTATCATATCTTAGAACAGTTTTAATTATTTATCGAGATTTTTGCGCAATGCCTTAAAAATACGTCAACTTACGTAACATACTCGTATTACACATAGTTATGCTACATAACATATGAATAACTTTAGTTCTATTGAATTAATAATAAAGGCTCATGGTGACTCAGTAAGAAATAAAATAATTCATACACTAGATTAAAAAATCTTGATGATATCTATAATAATTTATCATCATCATTTCAGCTGAAAAACGTCCACTTTTGGACATATTCCTCCCCCAAGTGTCGCCACAACGAACGGTCCTGTGCATCTCGCATCCATCGCATTCCCGTGACTCTCACCAGGTCATCGGTCCACCTTGTGGGAGGCCTTCCAACGCTATGTTTTCCGGTGCGCGGTCGCCACTCTGGAACCTTTCGGCCACATCAACCGCATCCATCTATAATAATTATCAATACTGAACTCGTTTTTATGTTCTATCTATTATAGCTTAGGAACAGTTTTAATTATTTATCGAGATTTGTGCACCTCTAAATAAATACGTCAAGTTAAATAAAGGTACCTAAGCTACAATAACATAATGTTACAATGCATATTTTTTTTTTAGAATTAATAATAGATAAAGAATCAAACATCGGTTATTGCATTTGTTACCTGATTCATGGTGACTCAACAAAAAATAAAATAGCTCATCTATAAGTTTAGAAAAACTGGAAGACATATTGTATATAATAATTATCAATCGGTATCTCGATTTTGAGCTCCTGGTATTTTACTTCCAGTTTATACTTACGATTATCTGTTGCCATTACCTTAGTTTATAAGGTTTGAATCCTTGATAGACAACTCTATAAACTCCTCCTCCTTTGGCAACAAATTAAGAACAATTTTAATTTACAGAATTTGAAATTAAAAAGAAACAAATTTAAATAAATATGAATAATAATTTATTATACGAACAAAAGTAATCTTACAATAATTCCGCAATCCGTAGTATCACTAAACGCAGTGTCGAAAGAACTAATTAAAATACAGAGCCATGTATTGTATGTGCATTATACTAATTAATTAATCCAGTAAACAGGTACCACCTTCCAGTAAATATAGGCTACTGTCCATTCTTCTTCATTTAAAAGTCAAAGTCGAAGCCGAGCTGTAAAAAAATAATAATAATAACGATTTAACTTAACAAAAAGAGTTGCTATTATTATTCCTCCTCTACAATGAGGGAATAACAGTTAGTAGATTGTAGCAATGAAAAATATCCTAAGGAAGTCCAGTAACCAAACTTATTATTTTCTGCACATAGGACCCCTACTCGAAAATCACACTTTAATATAAAGAGGGTTTTTTTATGGTAGGTAAAATCATCCAATGACAAATCCCGCCCTTGGGTGGGGCGGAAAATAGTGTCATAATCTTACTGACTAAAAATGTGACCCTGTTCCATTCATTGCCTTTGTCCCAGGGCCCCGGGTGACATTTTCACATAACCTTAGGCCCCAGTAGGCTTCGGCCCTGCTGGGCCCCTACAGTTTGCTGACAACTCCTTGAGGCGCATGGGAACAGTGCGCACCGTAGACGACTTGAGCTCGGACCGGTCTGTTACCGGACGGACGGACAGCGAGCTACCCATTGCCCGCCGTCCGCGAGCCCGAGCCTACGGTGGCCGGAAATCTGGATCGGAATCCCGGCGGCGGCGGCAGCGTGTGCGCCGTTGCCTGATGCGGACGGCCTCCTCCTTTGCAAGCATTACTGCTTCGCAGAAGGAGGCGACCGCCTGCCATTCCTCCTTGCTCCGGAGCATGGCTTGAACCAAGCTCCGGCGGGAGAGATCGCCGCCGAGGACACGGCGATGCTCTTCCCAAGCGGGGTACACCTCGACTGTGTGCTCCACCATGTCCTCTGGGCGGTCTGCACAGTGGCGACACCCGGGCGTCGTCAGTAATATATAAAGCGGGTAGGTATGCATGTATGTTTACACTCCCTCATGCTCAAACGACTGGACATGAGATGGGTAAACCACGTCCTAGAATTATCGATATTCTTGAGGGCGTAGTCACTGGCTGAAGCTATAATATCTAGTCTAAAACATATATAGTTTTTTATTGGTCAGATCGTTCCCACTTCTAGGCTATGGCCTCCCTCCTCTATTTTCATCTTTCGGGCCCATGCTTCCTCTTGCTAGTTCAGGTGAAATTGTATAGTGGTAGAAATAATTATTTAGAATAAATAAGTATGTACCTTTTCATAATTCTTGATGAAGCAATCATACGCCAGTTTAGCTCGGTCGCAACCTTTTTCTCCATCGGCGACCTCTTCTTCGTTCACTGTTAAAATAGTTAATTTATGTGTATTAAAAACAGTTATTTTTTTTTTCTTTCTTTCAGCCTATTTGGTTGGACTATAAGCAGACCTCAACGGATCGCATCAATTTCATTTGAATTCTTTTAGTTTGGTGTGTATTTAGAGGTGAAAATAATAAATTTTCTCGTACCTTTAGCACAGGTAGTAAGGAATGCTTCAATATTTTTCAAATCTTCTTCATCTTCGAAAACTTTCTTAGCATTTTCCAAGGCTTCTACGTGTGACCATGTCCCTTTATCGTCAAACTGTGAAGGGAAGTAAACAATTAAAAAACTGACATCAGAAAAATCTGAGAGATAAAACCTAAAATGAAGATACCGGTTATATTTTAAGAACCAAGCGCCATCATATTTATCTCATTTCAATGTGGACTGACATGCTTTTACCAAACATATCGATATTATTAAGCTTCACCTACTTCTATCTTCATTTAAAAATGCAATCGACGTAATTACTAAAATTAAATACTTACTGATTAGGCAATGCTTAACTATATAGGATTTGAATTTAAAATCAATAAATTTAAACGAAAAATATGTCAACATACTCGTATATGCCAATCACAATGCAATACCATGAGCTACTATAAGAACAATGGTTAGACTTCTTTTCCAGGTCATTGCAACGAATTTTATCACGTGTCAAATATATTGCTAAACTCTGCACTTTCAAGTTAACAATTTTTTATACTTACCAGTCCAAGTTTCTTAAAGATACAAGCCGAGAAGCAACCAGCATTTTCACCTTCAGGGAATATTCTGCTCTTGAAAGAAGCTAGGTCATCTATTGAGAGAGGATGTTCTTTAATACATTCAGCACCCACAGTCAGGAGCTTGCTTTGAATTTGACTTTTTTGCTCGTCACTGAAGGCCTAAAAATACATTAAAAATAATTTAAAGAATTCAGAAATTTAAAATTAAAAAAAAATATTAAGTTATAAAACTAACTCTTAAAATGATAGATCTTTGCTAACCATTAATTCTAATGGTTATCTTATGAATTAAATAAATTATTCTTATAATATATGTAAGAAAGAAAAGATGAAAAAAATTAGGTATTTTGCTGACAAAAAAATTAAAATGTCTAAAATTACGCAAATGAGCAGAGAATGTACAAGGAAGAGTGGCAAGGTATGGAAAATACCTTTGTCTAGTAGTGACACAATACCACAATAATTACAGATTAAACAAAAATTAACATGAGGAAAACTTACCAAAGCTTTTCCCAAGAAAACTGCTAAAACAACAAAATATACAATTCCAGACTTAAACATTTTGAATAATTTTTTTAAGAGATAATTCTCAATCAAGCTCTTAAGACAAATGTGGTGAATTTGGCAATGTTTGGTGAATTTATACTAAAACAAAGGAATTTAAAGAAAACCAATATCCTGTGTAGTAGACAGGCTATCGATACGGAGACAAATCGATTCTTCCTTTATTACAAGATGACAATAGAAGTATAAACAATGACGAAGTATCCGTTTGACGATGACATGAGACAAATGATACGCCAAATCATTTGTTTGAATTCAACATCGGAAGGCTTAAAATCGAGAAGGACTAGCTTTTGAGATCGATTATGGGTCATTAGAAAAGTAGTATTTATAATTCATTTTTATTGCTGTGACACTTTATATTTGCATCGCATTAGCCATTTTCTGCGGTCAACGAAATGTTTAATCATAGCGATGTAAAAGACTGATAAATTAAGATAAAGAAATATTTATATATATGGAATATATACCCAAGCCCCTCTTGAGAAGCTGTGTGATGCCATTGAAACTATTAATATAGACTTGACTCGAATAGATGACTGGAGTACTGAGTTTGGGCTGAAGATCAATCCAACCAAGGCGCAAGTGATTGTTGTTGGTAGTTCACGGACTGTCTGTAAGATTGTTTGGTCGACACTTCCCCCGGTTTATTTCAATAACACTGTGATTCCCGTAATTCACACTGTGAAGAATTTGGGGATTTATATCGATAGCACTCTTTCCTGGACTAAACAGTTGCAAGAGGTCAGTCGTAAACTGTTTACCTCGGCGGGCTCTTTGAGACGCTTTCGTAATTTTCTTCCCATCACTGTGAAAATTGCCTTAGCACAATCTCTTCTTCTCCCAATCTTGGACTAAGCTGATGCCAGCTATCTTGATCTTAACCAAGACCAATTGGATAAGCTTGAGCGGCTTCAAAATCTTTGTATCAGGTTTGGCTTGCGCAAGTATGACCACGTTTCTGAATTTCGCACTCAGCTCAAATGGCTTCCTATTCGCCTTCGCCGGAATGCTCATATACTTTCGTTGCTTTATAATGTGCCCTTTAATCCTCTGACTCCTTTTTATCTCAAAGCACGCTTTCAGTTCCTCTGTGAAACACATTCTAGGTCCTTGAGGTCATCGGAGAATCTAAAACTTAGTATTCATATGCATTTCACTTCGTTCGTCGATAAATCTTTCACGGTACAAGCAGGTTTGTGGAATGCATTACCCATAGAAGTAAAGCGTGCCCAAACGCTACCAGCGTTCAAAAAAGGTGAAGGAGCACTACCTATCATTTTAATTTATCTCTTTTGTATATTTTAATATTTATTAGTTTATTATTTGATAACTTATTTATGTATTATATATATATATATATATATATATATATATTTCCTATTGTATTATTTATATAAAAGATTCTATTATTTTTATTGTTGTACACTGACAACCCCAACTCTTTTTCTTTCTTCCAGTCCATCCAAAGGTTGTCTGGTAGAAATTGCCCTGTGCAATAAGACCGCCTATTGTACAATTATTTTTTTTATAAATTTTTGTCCTTTAATAAGGTAAGGTGTGCAATAAAGAAATAATAAATAAATAAATGATCAATAAAGAAGGATACATATTGGGTTAACCCAAAATAGTAGATATAGAGGGAGAGTCTGTTACCTGAACAGTAAATTATCTAGAAGTCTCTCGAGGAATTGCGACCAATGCAGCAGCAGAGTGTGATGGGAACCTCATGAAATTATGAGGGTTATTTATACCTAGCTCGTGGAGCGTAACTAAATAAGCAAACACTTCAGCGTCCCGGCCAAAAGCAATTGCAGAACATAGTGTGGTTTCAGTCAATAAAAGTTTGATAGGATCCTTCGTCCGACCTCGGCGAAGGACATTCATGACGATATACACATGTTATGAAGAAGGGATAAGAGATAGAAAATGATAATTTCAGGTGGTAACGTTTAGTACTTTATCATCATTATTTCTGATGCCACACATCCAACAACCGTCGCTATATCAACTAGTTCTATATTTTTCGTTTGAATTGCATTCATATAGCTTTTACCTAGCGACCTGGTTCAGATTATATCTACCGTATTTCTACCATGGAAATCGCTATCACTGGAATCATCAGATTTTCATGTACATTTGTTTGGGCGTCTTGTTGAGAGTCTTTTTCATATGTCACGTGTAGGACAAGAAATGCTTTACATTCATAAAATGTATTTATGTGATATGTATTACAATTTATGAGTTGTAGCTATGTAATTATTTTATGAATCATGATCACACTTAAGACCGGAAAATCAACTTAACTATAAATTGTACCTACTAAGCATAACGCAATGCATTGCTAATAATAATGATTTCCGTACTTTAGACTTCGTAACATTGCAATTATGATAGTTCTATTGTTTTTTTTTACTAAAAATATTTTGCAACTACCATATGCAGAGATATATGTTAAAATAATAATTCATCGTTAAGTTTAATTAACCAATATATCGTAAAATGCTGATTCTGACTGGACAGATCTATTCAAATCTGTGTGGTTCTTTCCTCAAAAGACCACTGAGATACTAATCTGCATGATCCTCATATGATTTGTCCACTACGTGTTTACGTGTAAACGAGACGAGTTTGTTTTGATATTTCTTCTCACGGTAGTCAACTAGGAAACACCGGCCTCATCTAGTTTGAATGGACCATATGTATGAATATGTCTTTTAGAAACCTATTTGCAAAATAAATATAATTTATCCTTATGTTATGTTTTGTTAATCAAACAGATTTTGACGACAGTTGGGACACGTATATTCCATAATTACCATACCCAAATTGTAGGTCATGGTTAATTTATACTTTTTCGTAAAAGAATATTCGATAATCACGTGGGCGATGTCACTTACAAATGCTGTTCCGTTGTATTTAGTTATCGAGTTCTATTAACTATGCTGGTTGTTAAGGTAAGTAATATCGGTAATTTTTAAATTTTTGAATATGTCTCTGAGCACGATAATACCTACCTAAATATTTTTTTCTATGGCAATTAGTGTCAAGTCCATTGAAAAGCGACAGTGGTACAACGGTAATGTTTCAACTAACGATGAGGAGGTCTTGAGCCCAAATCTCTTGTTTGTATTGTTATTCGTAGCTAGGAAGTAGAAAATTAAAGACCAAAATGGAACTTAAAATAATGTTAGTTACGAGTATTATTATTGGCAAGGTAAGCATTCATTAATCAGTAGTCAAAAATGCTGAAAAATACAACACAAAAAGTATTTTATTTTTAAGTATTTATTCATCTCGAGGCAATCTGGGGATTTTGGCTGTTGGACCTTTAGGAGGTGTATGATGGACCAAAGCCAACTCGTTGAGGCGTCTTAAACACTTTTCATGGATGTACACGTTTCGTGGTATAGAACGACGATTATCTATGTATCCAAGGACAACCCCAGGTTGGTGGGAAATTATAGCAAACCATGGAAACAAAGATATAGAGTTTTGGGAGGCTTGATGTATTTCCGACGTGCTTGTTTTCACGTAAATCCGGCAAAACATAAATGAAAACCATTATTCCACAGCTGCATTTTCAACTGTTAGCACCAAGCAGTGCTGAAAACTCAACGTGACTAAAAAATTAGACAGCTGATTGCCAATTTAAATTAGTTCGGTGGTTTTTTTTTGCATATAATAAGCAATAAAAGTGATTAGTTCACGGTTTGCTGATCATAAGCGTTAACTTCTCTAATCTAATAAAAGTTTTAATTTCAAGCTCAAGAATGGACTTTGGAATGTTCTAGAGGACAATTGCAATAATATTTTTTGTGGGATTTGGGAATTCCCTACTACAATTTATGTGGTAAGTAATTTTCTTAGAATATCAAGATCGAACTTTGAAATGTTCTGGTGTATAATTATAAAAATGTGAGTACTTTGAACAACATATCTTTGTTGCGTAGAACTTTTTTGCATGTGAATAGAACTAGCCGATGAGCCGTCCTATGTCAAATGACTACAAAATTCTCACATCCATTAGAAAAGTAATGCTATATAGGATTTGTCCCCAGTGTAATGCTGCATAGTATACCGTAACAGAATCTCATCTGTGAATTATTTCAGGTTGTAGTAAATGCAGCTAGACTGCTAGCTAGATGTGTGGTGTGACGAAAATGGATAAAGTGAGAAATGAGTATATAAGAGGAAGTTTGAATGTGACGCCAGTGACTGAAAAGTTGAAAGGGAATGCCATGTAAAGAGGAGGGATGAAACGCATGTTACTAGAAAAGTTATGAGTATACATGTGGATGGATGTAGAGGGAGAGGAAGGTCAAAGAAAAGATGGGTACATTGTGTGTAAAGTGATATGAAAGAAAAAGGAGAGTTAATGATAGCGTGACGAGTGACAGAACAGAACGGAAGATACAAGCATATTGCACCAACCTCGGATAAAACGGAACAAGGGCAGGAAGATGGTGATGAGTCTATGCAGCTACTGATTATATCATAAATTTAGAAATGTAGTGACCATCTACCAATTTTAGTTTTGCCAACAGCTGACATAAAAAACTAGAGCTTGTAATATCTTGTAGAACATATCATCATGACCTGTGTTTTCAAATTGATATAATTGATAATAGCTTTACTTATACAACCTAATCTTTCATAAAAAAGACATAAAAATGCATATTTTTTCGTGACCATTTTCAAGTGCATATCTCTAATATAATCCAGGTCCTACCCACGATAGAATGAACCTGTAAACCAATGTACTACTTAAAGCTAAAGGTAGTCTAGCTAGTTCTTTCCAAAAAGTATGTTTGGCTGAAAAAACTCGGAAAAACTTTACATTTACAAAGGCAAAGGCTTCGCAGATACAGTAAATGAACAAAGAGATCTTTTTTGCTATGTTTCCTGCCGCTGTAGCATTGATCGTCGCCGCAATGCGATTTAATGATAATTACTTCGCTTCAAACTAACTTAACCACAGTGGTTTTATATAAATAGGCGTCGTTACAATCTAAGCCATACACAGTATAAACTTTGAAGGATTAGGAGTAAAGCTGATCAGTACAACATGTCTAAGTTCACGTGTTTGGTTTTGTGTATAGTGGCTGCTAGCATTAGCAGGGTTTATGTAAGTAATTTCTCAAGATTTTTAAGATGGGAGCTTATGATGGATCCTAAGAAAAGAATTATGATAAAAAATAGGACCAATTTGTAAAGTAGTTTAAAAAGTTATTTTTTATTGTTTGGGAGTTTTTTTTTTTAAATTAAGTAAGACTAAAATGTCCCATATCGGTTCCTTATTCGGAGATAACAAACATAAAAATAATGCAATAGATCTCGTGCTTGATTCTTTTCATCTTCATTGAATCATTTAATTTCGGAAGTCGGTGTTTCTGTAATAGTTTAGTCTCTTCGTTATTAAACACCGACTTCCGAAATCAAAGTTATTTTGCACATTTTTGTGTTTTTTTTTTTATATTGATGTCGGTTGTATTTTTTTGCAAAAAGTTTTTATTTTACACTTTTTAGTTGTAGTACCCCTCAGCCAAACTTAAATAATTACCTTCCGCCGTTCGGTTCCATCATCAAATCATCATGACAATTTTAATAATACCAAACATGGCTAGGGTGTACTGATTTATTACAGAATCCCGGTACTAACCTACCTTCTGGCTTCAACATCAGATCAGTTCTATGTATCCCCTCCCCTTCTTCCTTTAGTCAGCCATCGACTACATGTATAAACAAAGCAATTTTACTTGTTACGACAGTTCTACTCTGGTTTTTTGAAGAATTCCGTTCTTTATCTTCGTAGTTCATCATCAGATCAAAACAATATTTCTATGGGACCAACTCGGGAGTATAATCTTTCAAACAAAATAAAAAAGTTCAAAATCGGTCCACAATTGACCGAGACATCGGTGAACATACGTATTAAAACGACAGTTCTGTTATGATTTTTCGAAGAGTTTCGTTGTATACCTTCGAAGTTCATCATTAGATCAAAAAGATGTTTAGGGACTAATTCGGAAGTATAATCTTTCAACCAAAATAAAAAAATTCGAAATCGGTCCACAATTGACCGAGATATCGATGAACATAAATAAATTAAAAAAAAATACATACAGCCGAACATAGAACCTGCTCCTTTTCGAAGTCGGTTAATGATTACTATTGTACTATTCAAGGCCAGTGAAGAAGACAAAGCAGCTTTCCGTGAAGCCATCCAGCCCATCATAGACGAATGCTCTAAGGAGCATGGAGTCAGCAGTGATGACATCCAATCAGCCAAGACAGCTGGCAGCGCTGACGGCATCAAGCCTTGCTTCCTCGGCTGCGTCTTCAAGAAAGCTGAAGTTGTGAGTATCATTCCTAAATATTCCTTGATGGGTTGCCATAGTTCTGAATGCTCTAAAGAAATCGTTACTTTGGACTTGGGAAAGTGTTTCGGGTCCTGTGTTTAATGTGATTCTTTTAGTAATTTTTTTTGTAGGACACGATCTATGTGCTGAAGTTTTGAAGATGCAATAATGTCTCTGATTCTGTTACTCGTATTAAACAGGCCAAAATCTCAAAATAGTATAGTTATAAATCGCTGTCTGCTTCTGTCTATTTCTCCACTTTTCTTTTTAAACGTTATCCTATCTATACTAATAAAAGTTAGTTTACAAACATGTAAACTCTATGTGAGTCCGATACACCCAGACCCCGAACAACTATTTGTAAGCTATCATATATTTGTTCCGTTTGGGAATCGAACACGCGGCGCACATTTTAGCAGCCAAGCACTTAACCATTTAAAGATCAACCACTGCGCCGATAGTTCCAAACAACGCTTTTTTAACAATGCGTCCAAAGTTTGCATGGACTAACCAACTTTCACGGGGGCGAAGCCTTTGGCAGAAACTTGTCGTGACTTCCTTAGGGTAGTGTGGTAGTCCTAACTGCAAGAGTTATAGAATTGTCACTAGTTGCAGTTCTGTTGTACATCTAAGGGCGCCTTCAAAAAAACGCGCGACCGCAGCGCGGGTGTAGCGCAACAGTCGCGCTACTGACGTGCGACACTTTGTGGCTAATTTGAAGGCACCCTAAGAAATATGATTAATTATAATGATGATATCTAAAAGCAATTAACTGCATTGTGAGAAATCGATTGTTGTGTTAGAATAAATTATTGTGCTAGGTCGCGTGTGATGTAGCTGTTTAGCAATAACTACCTCATTTGTTTCACGGTTGCGGTCATATAATCGTTGATTTGAATCCTAGGTCGGACAAAGCATTATTGGATTTTATCATGAGTTACCTATTTTTGAGCAGCAGTTCCGAATTTAAAAGCTGAAAGACATTCTCGTGAAAGCATTTGCACGTGCATTTTTTAAATTGTTTTTTAAAGATATTACTTACCAATACATAAATACAGGTTTAAAAATGATATAAATAAAGATGGGTCCTAATATCTCTCTGATTGTGACGGATTACCGAGCCAATAGATTATGCCTGTGAAAGAAGAGAGAGAGTGGATCTGTGTTTGCGTACACATGTGTACTATATCTCCTGCATTGCCAGTTATTCTTCGCCAATGGTCCGCTATGTTTACCCATTATTGGCCTTTTGGAAAGTTAGGTATTGATTTATTAAATCTTTTTTAAATAGAAAAAAAAAACACAATATAAAGGCACGCTATGTGCTCAAACAAGCTTATTATGTGTCGTATTTAGAAAAAAGTGCAACTTTTCCGCTCGGTGATATCGAGGAAACCATTGGATTTTAATCCTTATTTCTTTGCGATTACAGTTAAATGCCAAGGGAGAATACGATGCTGAAAAGACTCTGACCCAACTGAAGAAATTCGTGACCGATGAAACTAAATTCGCTAAATACTCCGAAATTGCAAAGAAATGCGAATCAGGTAAAAAACATTAATATAACATTCATGAACAATATTCTCTCTCAGATGTCGAGATTGAAAAGTAAGAAAATCTATCTTTACTATTTAATTATTCTCCATTTATTTGTTTTTTTTTTATATCAGTAAATGAGAAGTCCGTGAGTGACGGAGAAGCCGGATGCGAGAGGGGTGCGCATTTGACAGCTTGCTTTTTGGAAAACAAGGCCGAGGTATATATTTTGCATTACAATTATCTGTTAGGTGCAGTAATTTTTTGGGCACGTAGAATTTGTAGGCTAGGGGGCTGATTTTATAAATCCCTTAAGAAATATCACACTAATATTATAAAGGTGAAAGATGGCGGGTGTATGTGTATATTTGTGTGTTTGTGACTCTTTCTCGTTGAAACTGCTGAAGGGATTTGGATGAAATTTGGAACACGGGTAGTATCATGTCCGGGAAGAGCACAAAATATGAACATGTTTTGTACATGCATTTTTTTATTTGTCCCATTTGGTTGACGTATAAAAATCTTCTTTTTGCATTATGTAGATTCACGTAGATTCCTGTATTTGACAGATAGTCTTTAAAAATAGAATATGTCTAAATTATTTTTATTATTATTTTCAGCTCATCGTCTAAACAATCTTGAGGAGGCGAGTAACATGCAGTGATATAAGATGATCAAAGTTATGTTTTGTTATTAATTTTAGTAAATGAATTTTACTTTTATAAAATTGTTTTGTTTTAATCTATTCCTACCAGCAATTATTCTCTGTAATGTATTCCTTTAATTATATCATTACAGATACAATTCTAGTATCTGCCGCCAGTTAATTATGAATTGACATTTAGCCAGAAAGTAGAATTCAGACCAAAATTACTAGAAGTGTCATTTGATTGGGTTCTAAATAAACATAAATGTGTTTAGATACAACATACAGACATGTAAAGGGAAAATATAGCAGTACTTAAATCAATGAAACTGGAATGTATACATTTACTTTTAAAGGATTTTGTAACTTACACTTAAAGGGTAAATAGTGAATGTAAGATTGTTTACTAGTTAAGCTCGTTTGTGTACTGTACCTACAGGGCACTAAAATTGAGCGTAGGTGGTTCGAATTTAATGAAAATTAAATCTAAAATATTGTATGAAAAAAAAAAAAAAACTATATTCTTAGCTAGAAACGGAACCGGTTGATTTTGAAAAAAAAACCACGCTGCGTTATTACACTGCAATAGCATCGCTAATTAAACTGAAATTCTGTGAAGTAAAAAATAAATGGCGAATTATTTCAATAAAGACACGGTCAATGTATGGTTATCTTATAAGATATTAAATATTTTAAAATGTGGAGTGGATGTTTGGTTTTTTTATGGTCGGTAAAATCTTCAAATGACAAATCGCGCCCATTGGAGGGGCGGGAGATAGTGTCAGACTCTTACTGACAAAAAACCTACCCTGCTCCTTCATTACCTTCGATCCAGGGCCCTGGGGTTCACTTTCGTGTAACCCTTGGCCCCAGTAGGCTTCGACCCTGCTGCGCCCCTACAGTTTGCTGACAACTCCTTGGTGGTGGTTAGCTAGGTGGATTTATTTATTTATTTGTACTAAAACATTTACTAATTTTTAAACACGCAGAACAGAACAGATTGGAGAACGGCCGTTGGGGCCGAAAGGTTCTGGAGTGGCGGCCGCGTACCGGAAGACGCAGCGTTGGAAGGCCTCCCACAAGGTGGACCGATGACCTGGTCAGGGTCCGATGGATGCGAGACGCACAGGACCGGCCATTGTGGCGACACTTGGGGGAGGCCTATGTCCAACAGTGGACGTCTTTTGGCTGAAATGGATGACGATGATGATGATGAATTTTTACTCGTAAGCTGTTACTTAAGCATTGGCCTCACGGATACAATCCAGCCTTTCAACAAAGGTCACCTTTGTAGGAGCATGGTTTGGTTACACAGATTTTGTTGCGGCTACATGGATCTAGTACACGCGCCAAAACACTCGCTCATAAGTCAGTATCGGTTAGGAAAACGCGCCTGCTATCTAAGGAAGTTGAAGGTCACATCAGGATTACATCTGATTTCCTAGCCAAGATACCTCCGTTTCGAATCCGTTCTCTTGTGTCGAACGCTTCGAATCGGCCACGCCTCCGACTCCTTTGTTCTGACCACGTGACTGAGCGTTGAGATGACGTCAGAATAAAGAAATTAGAGGCGTGGCCAACTCGAGGCGTTTGACGCAAGAGAATCGAATCGAAACGGTCGTAACTTGGTTAGGTTAGGTTAGGTTCGATCCTAGCGCATCAAACTGGTATTTCATTGCATTAAGCTTAATTTATTGTCATTACTAAAAGGACTGTTTAGTAATGTTTAAAAGTTGGTTTTAGTATTCCGTAACTCAAAAGTAAAAAACGTACCTAACCCTTATAGGATCACTTTGTTGTCCGTCTGTCAAAACCCTTTATCTCGGGAACGCGTGGAGGTATCGAGTTGAAATTAAAAACATATACTCAGGTCTGCGGTCCCTAGAAGCTATGAAAAAATCAAATTTATAAGTTAGCGGCCGTTTAAATGTCGCAAAAAACGTACATTTCGACACTATCAAGGGCAATCAAAATTCATAGGGTAGGTACATCCCGTCGATCTGGAACCCAGAAATTTCGCATGAAGCAAGGTCTCATAGCATAAGTTTTAATAAATCTGAAAACTGTAAATTTGTAGGTACGTCACAAAAATATTTTTATCGATTCGGAAAAATCTTCGAGACTTGATTTGAGAATTGAGCTATTTATATAAATTAGTTTGTACGGAACCCTCGGTGTGCGAGTTCGACTCACACTGGCCCAGTTTTTTGAAACGATGACGTGCTGAGTAACATTATATCCACCGAAAAAAAAAATGTTTATTATAAGTATCAAACAAGCGTCGCAGTGGTGAGCAACCACGAATTACCATAGAAAGAGACAGCGAATAAACCTTAGTGTGAGAAATAAATTAGTATTTGGAATTGATTATTATTTTCAGTGAAAGACAAAGCTGTGACAGATAAGACAGCCGGATGCGAGAGGGGTGTTCTGTTAGCAAATTGCTTCTTGGCAAAAGGTCCGTGTAAGTTGCCACACAATTAGTTGAGCAATTTTTTTGCTTTAAACTCAGCTAAAACTAACGTGATCTCTATACTAGGTAAAGCTGTATTCTATACAGGTTTATTAGGAGCCTTAAATCGTATTTAAGGTACCTACTAAAGATAAAATAAAGGCCTGTATTATTCCATCTTGTATAATTCTTAAGTTTTGTGTAAATTTTATATTTGGTAGAAAGTTATTATTCCATTTTGATACTTTTTTACTATTTTTATATTTAGTTTATAGTTTTAGTGAAATCCTGCGAACTATTACAAATGACTTATTTCCAGATTATCATATAAAATTTATGAAGAAAGATTGACACGCAGTGATCAGTCATCAAGATGAACAACCACATTTTTTTTTCTTGTATTCGAATTAAATAAATTAGTTTTTTTTTTATTAAACTTCTTTTATTTTTATATTCAGAAAAACAACAATTTAGGATTACTGGTAACTCGAAGTATCCTATTATAGTAGGACGTGAGTGAGATTTATTTGCAATAATGAAGCAGTTAGGGAAACTTAAACGAAAATCCATGGGCTTCAAAAAAATCTAAATTTCCAATAATGTTTGACAAGTGGTTTTAGGACAATTAAAATAAAAATAAAAAAAACACTATTCTCGGGTAATCATAAAACGTCATAAACATTTCAGACGAAAGACCTCCACTGTCGGACATAGGCTTCCCCCAAGTCTCGTCGGAAAGGATCTGGAGGCAACAGTCCTTGCACACATGCACGATAAGCGCGTGGAGATGCAACGCCGGGGCGAATGTCCCCTGCCACGACAAGTCGAGGTATGGCGGAAAGAGTTCCGGCGGGATCTCATGGTGAAATGGCGACTGCGACTGTCGCAACCCAGTGCTGGGCACGCCTTAATTATGGCGGTAAGGCCCCTCTTTGAGGCGTGTCTGGAAAGACCTCACGGCGTCCTAACCTTCCGCATGACCCAGATTCTCACCGGACACAGTAAGTTTGGGAGGTTCCTGTTCCGGATTCGTGCGGAACCGACGCCCGGGTGCCACCACTGCGTGGACTGCCCGGAGGACACGGTGGAGCACACGGTCGAAGTGTGCCCCGCTTGGGCAGAGCATCGCCGTGTTCTCGTGAGGGCGATCGGCAGCGGCGATCTCTCGCGCCAGGCCCTAGTACGGGCCATGATCCGGAGTGAGGGATGGCAGGCGGTAGCCTCCTTCTGCGAAGCAGTAATGCTAGCAAAGGAGGAGGCCGCACGCGAGAGGCAACGGCCTTCACGGCCCAGCCACCGCGGGGATTCCGATTCCGATCCTGATTTCCAGCCAACGTAGGCGCGGGCTTGCGGACGGCGAGCTATGGGTAGCTCGCTGTACGACCGTCCGGTAACCATCCGGACCAAGCCCAGGTCGTCAACGGCGCGCACTGTTCCCGCGCGCCTTAAGGAGTTGTCAGCAAACTGTAGAGACCCAGCCTGCTAGCTGCAGGCAGCCCGGTTCGAAGCCTGCTGGGGCCAAGGGTTTGCTTCCGAAAGGAAAGCCCGGCCCTGGTATCTAAGGCCACGAAGGAACGGGTTGGGTTTTTAGTCAGTAAGAGTCTGACACTATCTCCCGCTCCGCCCAAGGGCGGGAGATGTCATTGGATGATTTTACCCACCACCAAAAAAAAAAAAAAAAAAGTCTCGTCGGAAAATGACCGTTTCTGTGCGTCTTACATTTATAGGATTTCCGCGACCTTCACCAGGTCTTCCAACTCTGCGTCTTCTGGTACGTGGTCGATACTCCAGAACCTTGCGATCATCTGTTCTGCGAGCAATGTGCCCTGCCCATTACCACTTAAGGATCTTGCTCCCATTTAGTGCCATAAAACTTCTTCTTCTTCTTATCGTATCGATGGTTTTCTTTTCCCTCAAAGTTTTTGGGCCCAGTAGGTTGCCACGTTGCCATAAAACTGTGACTTTATGAAGTTTACTCTTCGGACACGGCTGGGTTAATATATTAAAAAAATATATTATACAATCATATTTAATAATTATAAATATTTAATTTCTTCGTATGACTAATATATTTAGCAAAAAAAAAAAATCGCTTATTTTTCACACTTTTCTCGAACGGCTTAGTTAACGCAAAGAAATTGCTGGTGTTCTTCAAAATGATTTTAAAGGTCAGCAAGCCTTTATGCGGGCGCAGACGGCAGTACGAATATGTGTGCATTAACTCTGACCAGATATTAAAAGGACTATTCGCCATAAGTTTGGAGATTCTTCGGGTTATATCGGTAACATTGGTTATCCTACGAATATCTTCATAAATAGGACATTCTATTACTTCTTTCTGAGAGTACCCACGTGGATTTACCAGTAACTGTAAAAATGATTATTGCATACTATCAACTACACCAATTATTACGCTATATGGTTACAAAATAATTATAACTTTAGGTTGTAGTATCTGCGATAACAATCTAGTTACTCAGTCGTATTAATTATTTTTCTTAGAAGTTCAAACATGGACTTTGTAATATTATTTTTTTGTACTTTGAACCACGTTTTTCTTGGTTAGTGAAATCCTTAATTACCAAGCCAATTATGATATTAGTGTAGTTATTTATTTTTATTCAAATCTATACTAATATTATAAAGATGAAAGATTTGTAAGTATTTTTGTTTGTAATGATTAAACTCAAAAACTAATGAATCGATTTTGAAAATTCGTTCATTCCTAGCGGTCAAACGCGAACCTATCAACAACAAAAAAGCTGTTGGCTTTTTATTGCATGAAAATTGGATAAATGGTTGCTTTAAAGAGCAACCATAGTCCTAGATACTACAGTGCATCGGGCATGTTTGCTTTAGCGCGTGTGGATGATTTCAACGCCGTTATGAGGGAGAAGGCTGCGTCGTTACTAAGCAGATCTAGGGCGAGCTCCAATGGCATTCTTCGGACTTTAGCCGACAAGCATGATGCGCCAGTGATCAATCACTGGTTGCGATTGCTGGTGCGGCAATAGGTTACGTTTTTTATTAGTTACTAACCCTTTTAGTTGATAAGTTTTGTTTACTAACCATTGGACCCATGTTGTCTTTGGAACAAATTATTATTATTATAATTATTATTAAATGCTGATTGCCACAGTTGTACGAACAGTCGAGCCATTTAATTAAAAAAGTTATCGTCAATCTCAACAAATTTTATTAAATAACTTGATCTCTTGTACGATTAAGGTGTAAACTTTAATACTCCATGAATTTGTTTTCTATATTTATGTCATGTTTCTAAAATGTGTTCTAATCTGAGGAGTCGCAACTAAGGTTACTAAAAAAGTAAAGCTTCTTCATCATTAATAATATCAAATGCTTGCCACTGGTTATGGCCGGTTCAGTGATCAACACGCTTGTACGTCGGTATTTTTCTCATTCCTTTAAAAAAGAAAAAATAACAAAGCGCATGCAATCAATGCTGTCTCGACCGATGCCATCTTGCTGCTGTTGACGAGGTTCTACTTAAAAACGCTACTTGCCAGCGCATTTGTATCGATACACACGCGCGTCTGTATCGAATCAAACGCGTATTTTAAATTCATACAGTGTGCATAGGAGCTAAGTGATTCCGTAAAATAAGCCAATGAGATAATTATACTTGATTTTCATAGGTAGGCATCTAATTGAAAAAAGCGTTCTTTTTTGCTAGATTTCCTGCTTTTGTGGCATTGATTATCCACAGCGAGATATAACGATAATTACTTCGCTTCAAATTACCTAATACATAGTAGAAGTTTTATATAAATAGGCGTTGGGTTACGATCCATGGCATACACAGTTGAAGATTTGGAGGATCAGTAGTACAAAGCAGATTAATACAACATGTCTAAATTCACTTGTTTGGTGTTTTGCGTAGTGGCTGTTAGTTTTAGCAAGGTTTACGTAAGTATTTCTTCACATGTTGTTTTTTTAAGTGTGGTATTTATAAAATAGAAGGGAACAGTTTGCCTGCTGCATATTCCCGTCCCTTTATAATTTAGATGTTTTAAGGCTAGAGTGAATAGGCTCTTAATAAACTAGTGCGCCTCACCATCCACGATTGTAACAATGCTTACCATCAGGTGTGATCGCGGTCAAGCAATAGTATATCAGTATATCAATTTAAAAAAAAAAACAGTTTTGATGATAATTAAAAAAATAGTTAACCAATATTATTTTGATTTTAAAGGCAAGCGAAGAAGAGAAAGCTGCTTTTCGTGAAGCAATAAAGCCTATCATAACAGAATGCTCCACGGAGTATGGAGTTAGTATTGATAAACTAAAAGCTGCCAAGGTAGCTGGCAGTGCGGACGGTATTAACACTTGTTTCCTCGGCTGTGTCTACAAGAAAGCTGAAGTTGTAAGTAAAACAATATTTTTTGGTTACGTAAAAGAACATACTATTGTTTATTCCAAATAATTTAATAGCCTAAGAGCCTGCAGCTATCAGACTTTCAACATTTTATAAAAAGCGGTTAGTTTGCATTGTTCCTGCTAGTGTTGGGGGCATGCACTGACAAACTACCAGCTTTTATAAAATGACGAAAGTCTGGCAGCCACGGGCTCTCACTTTATAACCAATGAGATGGGTTTATAGAACTGCCATTCTTACCTGCTTTAATACATCTTTTTTTGGTTGATAACTGAGTATTGTGGTATCTTCAAGTGAACTGGGTAGTAAAGTTCCATGAGCTGCTTTATCTAATCTTTCAGTGTTAAAGTGTGGCGACTATCTAAGTGATTAATATCGTTATTTGTTTTCTAATTACAGATCAACGGCAAGGGAGAATTTGATTTGGATAAAGGTCTGATCAAACTCAAACAGTTTGTGAGCAATGACGATGACTTCGCTAAATTAGCAGACGTTGGCAAGAAATGTGTATCAGGTGCTTAAAACCTTAATTATTCTTTGAAAAAGTCTCCTAGATTTTCATTAGTTTTTAACATATTAATCTATTTCGATTAATAGCATCAGAGTATTAGCTGTACCATTTCTTCATTTTTATGTTTGAAGAACAAATTTTATTGCTGCTATCGTCATAAATAACCAATTTCATGAATGGTTTTCTTTTTCATTTATTTTTATTTAGGGTTTTATTATTCCTTGAAGGACATATCAAACCCATTGTACTAAACTTTATCTACACATTCCTTTATATTAACCTATAATATATGTTTCTCTATTGGCTACTGAGGGAGTCGGTGTTGAGGACAGCCTCAACACTGCCACAGGGCAGTAGCAGGTAAAACATTTTCGCCATTTCCGATACTGGATCAGCTAAAGCGCGCTGAATGATTCCTACATCCATCCTATTATTATTGTTTAATGGTTATATTTGTTAGTTTTAGTTTTAATAACATTCCAAGTTAATAATGGTTATTCAATAATGCATTTCAATAATGGCTAAGAAACTACGTACAGTAAATAAAAAAATAGATATTAATTTATTATATCATCTAATAATTTTAGTGAATGAAAAGCCTGTGAGTGACGGAGAAGCTGGATGCGAGAGAGGTGCCCTGTTGACAGCTTGTTTCTTGGAACACAAGGCCGAGGTAGTAACATTTTTTATTATATTAGGCATGTATTTTTAAACATAGGTAACTTGAATACTCATAAATATGTAACTCGGGGAGATCGAGGCCTCGTTGGGCTCCAAATGATTTTGTGTAAAGTTACTTTTGATTAGAACTAAGTGTTTGTGAAATGAAGTACATTTTTTCTGTAAATAAACATTAATATTTTTACGTATTTATTATTGTTCTTTACAAAAGAATTACAAATAGTTTTTGGTTCCCGTCAGGCCATTATCTTACCTGACGGTAAACAATGATACCAGTCACGGTTTATTATTGGTTAGAACATCTAACCAATGTTCTTTAACATTGATTTGAAAGAGTATGGTTAGTATTACATGTATTTTTTTATTTTTCAGATGCCGCTCTAAACGGTTTAATGAGATAAGTGCCATGCAGTATCCTATAAAGATGGAAGTTATTTTTTGTCCTACTTTAGATTAATAAATCATTATTATTTTTGTAAGCTATTTTTGTTTTATTTTTGAAATCTTTATAAAGTTACCTAAACTCACATTCAGCTCTAACTACAGTGTTTGTGTGTCTATAATTGGATGTTAGTTTAATTATTTTTCGCGAATAAGGTTGATTTTGAGGCAATAAATAATTCGACACAAGTCGATAAGGTGGAATTGAACTATTTTAGCAAATATCATTTCCTTGATTTAATATATAAACACTATACAAAAATTAAAGAAATGTTGAATCCAGCGCCATCTAGCGAGAACATGGCTAGGCTTGGGCTCATAGCTGGGTGGATTGCATTAAAATGAAATGGTCGTCTACTTTCTTAACTTACTTTAAACTTATTAATTTAATAATTTAAAGTTAAATTTTAAGAATTAAAAAAACTCATTAAAATTATTTCTTTAATACTGACTAAATAAAATCCAGATGCTTTTCTTCCTTTACTGAATTTGATTATTTTTCAATCTTATCACAAGGCGACCTGAAAAATAAATGATAAACTTAATATATATAGCTATATCTCTCTGAAAAATTGTGTATAAAATCATATCTTTATAATAAATAAACAAGTGACTCAGTAAGTCAATAGATTTTGTCTAGTCGCAGTTGTGGCGAAACCTATGGCGTCACATAAGAACTAATGCTGCATCGTGCAAGTAAATTTCTCCGCGCGATTTAAACATAAAACATCCAAAAATCATCTATGGGGCAGTAGTCCACCAGACACAACACTCGTTTGGTCGGAGGATCCTCCTTATTCTACGGAGGTATGTGGGACTTAACTCTCTGTTCCGTATACCCCTCCAAACTGAATGGTGATCTTCTTATTATAGTTAAAACAACTGTTATATTTATATATCTTCAGATACTTTACATTGTCTTTCTGTTGCAGGAAACAAGCAGACAACCGTGCACCCCTCTCGCAGCCAGCTTCTCCATCAGTCACTGTATCTTTTACTGAAATGAATTGGAGAAAGCAGTTTTTTATAAAAGTTTATAAAACCTAAACATCATGTTCACTGATCAGCGCATAAACGAAGACAAATTAACTAAAAATAGTAGAAAGATTTCTGTGGTATGATGACAATAACGAAAGACGATGAAATAACACTTGCAGTTCGCATGTTACGCACCTATGGATTAAGAAGAAAAATATTTACCTCTTCATAGAATAGCAATACAAAAAAAGGAAATAATAACCGACTTATTTTCTTTTTTCATTTAATTTAGTTGCTATCAACCATTTACTCACAGCCGCAATGAAGTTCTGGACTGCAGAGGGCTAAGCACTTACGTCAATGGCGAGTAAATCACTTAGTTTTAATTTGCCGACGTTATAGTAGCCGGCAGTTGTAGTGGATGAGACTAGGAATGTAATAATCGATACCCTGAGTTGAGCTAAGGAAACTCAACTGAGTGGGTCTTAAAACGAGCTGGACAAAACCAACGTAAATAACCAGACAGTATCCACTTTACAGACTTTTCAAACGTTATCGAATAGAATAGATCAAATCATTATGCTCCTGCCCAGATTCTAATGTGGCATCTAATTAATAATAGAAATGTTAATATTTACCGCTTGTGCATTGTCTAGCAACTTCTGCCAATTTCGTGTATTGCTTGTCATCTGTTATTAGCGTCCTAAGGTTGGTTAGAGCGGATTTTGTATCGTATTCACCTTTGTCATTGATCTGTAATAAGGACATAATTATGTGAATATTTTTTATGCTAAAATAATAATGGGAATCCTAAACATTATTCAACAATGATTTAAACTTTACCTCTTACCCGCTTACTTCGAATATATTTGATAAACACTGTCTCGTTTATTCCGCCTGGGTTGCACATCGACGACCAAATACTCCATCTCATCACTCTTCTGTCACCTACGGGGATTGAAGAGCTAAATGAGATGGAGTACCCAGACGTAAACATACGACCCTGATGAATAGGACACGAAAACACTCGTCGGACTAAAGGGACGCAAGCGGTTAAAAGTATTAGTTACTTGTTACTAGTCGAAAAAATTCGCATGCGACAGTACAGTCATATCCTTAGACAAATGACGACCATCCGGTCAAAAAAGCCCTAAGTATCCCCGACCAACCATGAAGAAGAGGACGACCACACGCCACTTGGTGGACGAATAGCCAGAACAGAGCTCTCTGGCACAAGAGACTAGCTAAACCGGGAAGAGAGCCAACTCTCGTCCCTGTTTAGCTGGGGTCCAAACAAAGAAGATAATATTAGGTACTTACAAATCCAGCTTTGTTAAAGACGCAGCCATTGAAACAAGGATGAATAAGGTTCGGATTACCAGCCTCTGTAGCCTTATTTACAATATCGCTAGTAACTGCAGGATATAACTTGGAGCAAGCTTCTAGAAATGGCTGGAGACTATCACGGAAAGTGGGCGTATTAGCATGAACCTGAAATAACGATAAAGAAGAAATATTTGAATTAACCAAATAAAATAAAGTTAAAAGGATAAGAACTCAGTTATATGGTAAAGTTCCTTATAGACGGATCAGTCGTTACTACCACTAAAATTGAACCCACTACACCAGTCATCAGTGGCAGTTGGGCATCTTGCTATATCGTTGTGGTACATATACGTACAATATGTTGAATGTGAAAACATTGCTGTTTTTGTGCGTCTGTGTTTAAATTTACGTTTTGCGAAGGCTCCTTTATCTACCGTCCAATCAGAAGCGATCATTTCAATTAGTTGTATAAATACACAATATGCCCAATGAGAGTAGGTAACACAACCACATGCGCAATAAGTCCTACGTCAAAACTTGTTAGGTCAATGACCTGCTTTATAGTAGTGATAATATAATCAAAACCGATTTCAGAATCAAATAGAATGATACAATTATTTATATTTAATTAAACTATTTGTAAACTGTACCTAGTAATAACCTCCTGTAAGGGATGAAATTAGTAACATTTTACACATTGTATGTACTGCTACTATACAAAGACAAAATCAGATCAAATAGGAACAAATATTTTAATTAAATGACTTTTAAAAAATACACAACAAATAAGAATAATTGAATTCGTACTTACATAGAAGCCGCTCAAGCTGGTAGCCACAATACACAATACAAGATAAGTAAACTTAGACATGATGCAGTTCTTCAGTTAAACACTCCTGATCCTTACCAGCTTCAAATATGTATGTTCTAAGTACAAATTAGATTAATATTTATATTAAACTCATGTCCTTGTATTATTTGACCTAAGTTCGCAAAAAATTAGCAAAACCAGTTAATTTATATTTTAGATCGAAAAATAAAATAAATTGTCTGTAAACAAAACCGGGTTATTTCGGCCTTTTTTATGCTACATTGATTTATAACTTCATTACAATTTGCCTTTACTATAGAACTGGTACATTCTTTACATATAAAACTTACTCTGTTATCTACATACGAGTATGTTGTAACTTATCATGGTGTGTAATAAAAAATTAAAGATGAATCTGCATCAACTGAATTGGTTTTTGCATTGTCATTACGTCTGCAATCCATAAATACGTAGAAATAGTTCAATGATCAATGATGGTCCTCCCTTTGAATTAACTAAAAATTTCATAGCTTCAATAAAAGAAGGTGATTGATATTTCAGTGAGTCCTTTCAAATGGGATATAAGAGTTAATTTGCAACGATTTTAGCAAAAATAACTTGGAAGCTAACTTTTTTCCTAGTAATTCAACAGTAACTGTAGTATATGTTATATTTGTCTCGAGCGCGCACGTCACTATACGAACAAAGTTTGGGCATGGCAGTCTGTGGCTCACAGATAAAATTATGATATTGCCTGTGATCAAAAGTCATTTGTACGCCATCCAAGAGTACGGAGTGGTGAAGCGTAGGCGAGCCGAGTACCTATATCACAATAATATTTGCATTTAGCTTTTTAGAAATATTCTATACAACCAAAAAATTGTAAATTGTGAGGTAAATCTATTGGGTAAATTCATTCTAATTGATATGATACTTTTCTGAATACTTTTAGTTCTTCGATGAATAAATGCATTAAATATTGAGGAAGCATTATCTAAATAAATATATGAAATTTAAAGCAGAAGTTAAAAGACAATGTATAATTATATATATATGTAAAATATGCCGGACGGCAAGCTACCCATTGCTAGTCGTTCGTAAGCCCGCACCTGGGCACGCGTGCGCGCTGGCCGGTTTGTACTGCGACTCCCGACAACCTTCTTCCTGGAGAATGTATTTGAGTTAAGGATACAATGGGGTCCTCTTTTAACCTTGCGTACGATAAAAAAAAGAGGCGATAGATATAAGTATGTTACAAGAAATAGGGACCAGTTAGTTCAACTAGGTTTAGGACTGACGGAAGTAATCTTTTCTTTAAAAATTTTTAAATATTACAGCTAATAAAATACCTGGGGAGATATTGTGTAGGCAAAAATCACACTAAGTTCTAATTATGTGGGTAGGTTGCAACACCTGCACATCACAATGCAGTGACTTAAAATTGAACCTTGGGGTACCCCATTCTGATATTTGATCTAGACGAATTGACACCGTTTGTCTGAACTATTTCCAGCTTGTCTTTGAAATAAGATTTTACTAATCTTAACGCTGTTTTGCCTACTCCGTAATTCTCAAGTTTCAAGAGTAAGGTTTCATGAACTACACAATCAAATGCCTTAGACAGGTCGCAAAACATGCCTAGACTTCAAGAGTTTTCAAGATACTCAAGAGTTTTGGAGATACGAGTCAAGTATCTCCGAAATGATTGAGACCCATTTGAGAACCTCTGAAAATGAACAATTCTCATTTATTTTCTTAAATAACTTTAAACTTATTATTTTAATGAAAAACTTATTGAAATTTCTTTAATAAGGACACAACAAAATCCAATTTATGTTTTATTTTTTCATCAAATTTGATTGTTCTTCAATCAGTTTACAGGGAGACCTGAAAAACAAATAAAAATATTTCATAAGTCTCTCGGAAAAACTTGCGAATTACTGGAGTCAGTCGATTTTTTTTTGGTCTCAATCATGAGGCTAGCTAGTCTTACTAAAGTTTAAACAACTGTTAGATACTTTACATTATCTCTATGTTGTAGGAAACAAGCACCATTCCATTTGAAGGAACGCATTTAATTTACCAACACCACATCCTGTATATATAACAAATAGCTAATGTGCTTGATAAATATATCTGTTCGTATGTGAGCAAAAAAGTTAAAATTAACAATCTTAATTGGAACTACTTTTTATCCGTACTCAATGGATGCAGGAAAGTCATCTCAGTAGTGACCTCTGGAAAACTTAAAGAAATTGTTGAATATTAAATAAAATTATTAAAATTTTAAAGTGAGGTTTTTCATTAATGGGTTAAATTACGATTATGGATAACGAACTCACACATAATCATAATTTAATCCCAAAGCTACTATCAAATAAAACTGTTTTTTTTTACCCGACTGCGCCAGAAGGAGGGTTATGTTTTTCGAGAGTATGTATGTATGTATGTATGTATGTTTGTATGTATGTATGTATGTATGTATGTATAATTGTTTGGCACGCTCTGCAGCCTGAACGGCTCGATGGATTTTAGCTTGAGAGGTGTCGTTAGATTCGTATTTACTGTGAGAGTGACACTGGGTATATCAAAATAAAAAAAAAACAAAATGGCGATTTTTTGGCGCCAAATTCAAATATTTGGCACGCTCTGTAGCCTGAACGGCTCGATGGATTTAGTTTGCGAGGTGTCGTTAGATTTGTAATTACTGTGAAAGTGATATCGTAAAAAAAAAACTTAAAAAGTAAAAAATGAAAAATGGTAATTTAAAAAACTAAAAAACCCGACTGCTTTTCTGAGTATTCATGAAAAAGCCCTAAAACAAGAAAATCGTTGTAGCAGTCGGGACCCATTCTAGAAAGTCAGCCGTCTAGTCAGTAGATCTATGATGTAATGGGTCCCGACTGCTACAACGACTTTCTTGTTTTAGGGCTTTTTCATGAATACTCAGAAAAGCAGTCGGGTTTTTTAGTTTTTTAAATTACCATTTTTTTTTTAATAAAGTCTTATCTTTCTTAGATTCTTACCTTCTAGGTAACGTAATATAATATGGTTTTTTTTTTAAATTCCAATAATGCAGATTTTCTCGATCATGATTTTTGTAGCTGTTGTTCCTTGTAATTTAGGGTTTGGGCATTCACGGCAACTTTAATCATTTACCTTGTATATTCGTACATTTTTTTTTTCTGTTTAGTGTAAAGAAAAAACAAATTTTGAACAGAAAATTATAAGAACTTTATGTTCAAAATTTCCATAAGATTAATATGTTTGATGATTCAGAAAAAAAAGAATATTTGTACTTAGTTCACACGAGTGCATTATGGTGGCTAACAAAAACTTACTAGAATGAAAAAGATTTTTTTATTTATGTATTCTCTTTTATTGTTTGATTTGCCTATATTATGATATTGGTTGATTAATATATAAGGTTCGTACACAAGGTACAGTTCTGAATATGCCCAAAATATCAGGAATGTTATGCCTAAAACTAGTAAATAATCATATAAAAATATGATGGTAAATAACCAAGACTTGCAATTTTACTTGTTTATTTTAAGTGTTGTGGAGAAAAGTTCTCCTTCAAAAAAAAAAAAAAAAACGAAAGCACCCATTGCAATTTATCGTGAGTCATTGTCTCCTGTACGATTCTCCACCTACTTACTCTACAAAATGTTTTTAACGATTGTGATTGTGACTGTAAATAAGAGGAAAATAAAAAAATACCTACTCATTTTATTTTTGATTCGGGTCGAAAATCTCTAACATAAATTGCCTACAGATTCAAATATACACCTTATGTATACATACATAGACTTTCACTTTGATAGTATGTTAGTAGGTAGTACATAAGCATTAGGTAGAATAAAATGCACCGGATGATAATATATCAGCAAAAATAGCAGGTTTGCTAATTAAATACGCTCAGTTTGCAATTCAGTCAGTAGAAAAACTGGGTATTTAATTATAAACAAGAACGTTAATCATTTGATTTCAACATAACGCAAAAACCGATGAAAATGACCTTCCTTTCCTCCTTCTAAGTTTTTCGGTTGTAAACAAGTTGTTGATAAAGAAAAGATCGGCTTTAATTTCATTCGTAGGTATTATTGGCCCTCTAGTCTAGTGGTTAGTGGCCCAGACTGCTATGTCGGAGGTCGTGGGTTCGATTCCCATCCAGGACAAATGTTTGTGTGATGAGCATGATCATTTGATCCGTGTCTGGGTGTTATTTATCTATAATATGTATGTATTTAGAAATATATAAGTATGTTTATCAGCTGTCTGGTACCAATAACACAAGCTCTACTTAGCTTGGGACTAGACGGTTTTGTGTGATAGTTGTGGAATATATTATTATTATTATTATTGCTCACACTACATTTTTTGATGATCTCCATAATCTTTTCAATGTATCAGAATGTATTACAAAGGAAGACATATCCACTTAGGTATGCATGCTGGATATGTAGGTAGATACATATTTAATGGCTAGCTTCTGCCAGCGACTTTGCCCGTTCGAAAGTAGAAAAAAGTGCTGCTTAGTAATAAATTAGCATTTTACTGGCGAAAGAACTTTAAAATTGGTCTGGTTGTTTTGAGTTTATTGATTATGAACAAAAATACAAATCATACCTCTTTTTAAAATTAGTTAAGATGATTTCAAATCTAGAACACTTTAGACCTAATTATTTCATCTGCAGAATAAAACAAAAGTTTTTAGATCTGCAATTTAATTTAATTTGGTAAAAAAGAAACGTAAAAATTTGTCCTGCATTAATGCGTGTCAATTGTACTCAAAAAAAAAAAAAAAAATTAAACAAACATAATATTATTATATGTAATTTATTAAAGTTAATTTTGGAACGTTAAACACGTATCAAACCGTCAACAACATCCGGTCCCTTTTTAAATAAAAAATATAACCTAACTAACTTGTCTTTGTTGGGGAAAATCTTTTGTATGGCAAATTTTGCAGCGCCTCTAGCCGTCACTTGCAGAACAAAAATTTACCATACAAAATATTTACGGCGTCGATATCAAGTAGCGACGAATACTATTGCTTAAAACTCATGGTAGAGGTACTGCACTTCTTAGAACCTGAAAAATGTTGACTACTTATCCCAGACTTTATTATTTATTGCTTCGAAAAGAAGATTTTTAAAGACATGTAATTTTCTTCGTAATAATTTTTCACATTTGTTCCAATACAGGTCAATTATAAATAACAATCGTGACTACAACATAAACAACCCGTTCTGAACAAACTAAGCCATTGAACCCATAGATATAAGTTTCTGTGTATTTTTTTTGGTATACAATAAAATTGTATTCTATTCTATTCTAAGGCTGTTTATAAAGGATGAAGAGCAAAACAACGAACTAGCGGACATTGCTAAAAATATTCATCAGGTACAAATACTTTTAACTATTATAGGTGCTAAATATCAACCAATATTACAAAAACTGTACACATCCTTATATGAACCGGTGCCAATGTGCATAAGTTAGGGAAGGTCTATACCCAGTATTGGAATATTTGCATATTATGCAAAATATTGTATAAGTTACTAAATTTATATCAACACTAGCTGCTTAGGCTTTGCCTAAAAGATGATAGAAAATGATCCCAAATGGACTTACTCTCGAGATAAAAATGTGGTGGGGGGCTACGCGTAGCCAGTGCAGATGGTTGATCTTATTTACTGTATGCTATACCATTATTTTCGAACAATCCTGCAGCCCTAGTTTTCCAATATCATGACTAATCTTTTATTGACTATGTTTTGTGATCTTTACCTATCCTAATATCACCCGGGGCCCTGGGACCAAGGCGAAGAATGGAACGGGGTAGGTTTTTAGTCAGTAAGAGTCTGACACTACTTCCCGCTCCACCCAAGGGCGGGATTTGTCATAGGATGATTTTACCTACCGAAAAAAAAAAAAAACCTATCCTAATATAATAAAGAGTTTAATAAAGTTTTGTGTTCTGGAACTAACCTACAGATAGATGCTTAGTGGTAAGCAATCATCTGCAAACTGTAGGTAGGATATATAAACTTATCATCATCATCCTTTCAGCTGAAAGACGTCTACTGTTGGACATAAGCCTCCCCCAAATGTTGCCACAATGAACTGGCCTGTGCGTCTCGCATCCATCGGATTTCCGTAACCTTTACCAGGGCATCAGTCCACCTTGTAAGAGACCTTCGAACGCTGCGTCTAGGCCGGTACGCAGTCACCATTCTTAAACCTTTCGGCCCCAACGACCATCTATTCTGCGAGCAATGTGCCCTGCCCATAAACTTAAAAATATGTAACAAAAAATGGCGTAGGTAGGTAGCTAGATCTGGTTGCCTCTTTAATAAAGGTCTTATAAATTCACATGAATTCGCTAAAGAAATACTCGGTGTTATCACAGAGAAGTTAATGGCTAGTGTTAAAATCTTAGTACCTAGATCTAAAAAAATGTTGGAAGTTTTCCATTGTACTGTACCTCTACCATGAGTTTTAAGCAATAGTATTCGTCGCTACTCGATATCGACTCCGTAAATATTTTGTATGGCAAATTTTGCAGCGCCTCTAGCGGTCACTTGTAGAACCAAAATTTGCCATACAAAATATTTACGGCGTCGATATTGAGTAGCGACGAATACTATTGCTTAAAACTCATGGTAGAGGTACTGAACATGTTACTGTTCGTCATGATTACGAAATTACTACTTATAGTTTTCCACAACATTTTCGTTACTGTTTCGACTAGTCAATATGTTGCTTACATCAGAAATTAACACCTATCGTTCACTTCTAATTATAGACATCGATTTTTTGCTGCAGCACTTTTTTTAATTGATAAAAACCTAGTGTTAACTGCGATCCCACTTGATAGTGAGCAGTGATGCAATCGTTGATGGCGAAGGGCACTAGTTTATTAAGAGTCTATTCACTCTAAACTTGAAAACACCTAAATTATAACACACACCCCACACACACACTTTGACATAAATAACATGTTCTTAAATGCATTTGTTATCTTTATCAGTTATCATTGAGCTATGTTTATGGAATCTTAATATCTAATGACATCATTTTGCATTACCAATCATGAAGTTTTTGCATAAAGCACACACACTCTGGTTCCGTATTCATTCAAGCTGTTATTTCCTTCATAGCCCAAAGTTTACCCAGTCTTTTTTACAACTGATTTCTTATTGAGACTTGAAAAGAGTCTGGGAAAAAGAAAATGATCGAAAATCAGGTGTTTTAAACTTATACGAAGATTAATATTTGAGTACCATTACTGCCAAACTTGTTCATACAAAAGTAGACTCTAAACATCGGAATTATGGCCTATAGTGTAGTGGATGTGAGAGGACACCGGTGTCCTCTCGAGCTAAGACTTCTTCCTATTTTTTTTAGGTGGGAAATTATCCAATGACCTTGGGCGAAGTGGAAGATACTGACTTTTGCTAACTTCCTTTGTTGCCTTTCATACCAAGGTCGAATCTTCCTTCCAGAAAAAAAATAAAGTGGATTCAAGATTCTTCGACCCTGCTGGGCCCTCCTGGCACCTCCTTGAGGCGAGCGTGGAAAAATATGCGCTATCGATGACTTGGACTCGGTCCAGTCGGTTACCGGACGGTCGTCCGCTAGCCCGATCTTTCTTCCTATAGGGTCACCGTGCTACGACCATGTGCCATCATAAACGGATTTAATCATTATGTTTCCGAATTGAGTACTTTGAGTTAAGTTGCCATAGTACGCTTTAATTCTAAATAATAATGCTAATTTTATGGAGTTTCGAACAAAAAATTTGATTAAGTGACACACACTAGCATGGTCTTTTTTTGTAAAATATTGTTATTACGAGCGCTTTAATGCACCAAAGAGTTGTTTGTTGTTGTTTTATTTTCGGTTTTAGTATTAGTTTATAATAATAACTAGCTTTTGCCCGCGGCTTCGCTCCCGCTCTACCCTGCTCGACCCTACTCTACCCTACTCTACCCTACCCTACTCTACCCTACTCGACCCTACTCTACCCTAATGTACCCTACTCTACCCTACTCTACCCTACTCTGCTCAACTCTACCCTACTCTACCCTACTCTACCCTACTCTACCCTACTCTACCCTACTCTACCCTACTCTACCCTACTCTACCCTACTCTACCCTACTCTACCCTACTCTACCCTACTCTACCCTACTCTACCCTACTCTACCCTACTTTTCTTTGCTATAAACCTCACGGAGCCCGAGACCTTTCCAACGAATGCAAAACCGTGGAAATCGGTTCGTGCGTTCTGGAGTTATAGCGTCAGGAAGGAAAACCCGACTTATTTTTATATGGTAGATAATAATTTTATTTTAAAAGGCAACAGTATAGTCCACTTTGTTAGTTAGCTTAAAAATACTTAAAACTAGTGTTAGTAAAACAAAAAAAAATATATATGTGTAGAAACATTGATGAAATTATTTAAATGTAAGTATATTATAATTTATATAATTTAATGAGGAATAGAGAGTTTTTAAATCTTTCAATTTTCAATTTAAACATAAGAAAATTCTGCCGAAGGATTTGGGGTAAACCATTTCGGTTTAAAGAATTTTATTTCTCATAAGAACATACAGTCCGCTTATAATGAGATACAAAGTAACAATCATAAATACAGTAACAATACAAATTTCCTCCAGAGTATTAGCAGTTATAATGCACTTAAATGTTTCTTAAGCTTATATTTAAACATATTTACGTTATCACACTCTTTAATGTCGTCCGGTTTTAATTTACTTTATTCTACTAAATATACACCGATATAAACTAAATAGGCCAGATCGTTTACCTAATACATACCATGTCATGAACATAATTATTTAAAAAATAAATAATCACAATAAATGCCTTTGTTATTTAGATTTAACCACTTCGCTCTTCTTGCTTATATAAATTACAATTTGTATGTTTTAGTGAATGAGTTACATATTCATATTATTATTACTAGTTAAATAGACATGGTTTTAAAAGATGACTTTCTTGAGTATTTTAAGTACAAATATAGAGTAAGAGGTTTCAATTAAAAACTATTTTAGTAGCGATTAGACATACATAGAGGTATATGATTTGCGCTGACTATCTGTTTAATACATTGTACATTGGTAATTGAATGCGTTCCTTAAAATGTCCTAAGGGTAATTTGCAACAATGTTGATTCCGATAATCTAAGAGTCAAATCATACTGACAGACGGACAACAGAGTGGTTCTATAAGGGTTCCATTTTTACCGACTGACGTTACGGAACCCTAAAAGTATTGTTTTTGCAAAGTTTATAAGTAACGAATATCTAATCAAATAATACAAGGACATGAGTTTAATATAAATATGCATCGAGTTGATATGAGAACATAAACCGTTGACACTTGTAAGGATCAGGAGTGTTTAACTGAAAAAGTGCATCATGTCTAAGTTTACTTTTCTCATGTTGTGTATCATAGCTACCAGCTTGAGCAGCTCCTATGTAAGTACGACTTAAATTATTTTTATTTGTAGTGTATTTTTTGGAAGCTGTTTATCAGAATTGAAGAAAACGTTTCACTAGGTTTTAAATACACAGAAAAAATATAGATAAAAAAAAAAACTTAAGAGCAATACAAACTACGAGGTACCTCATAAAGTATCCGTTTTTGAAAATAGAACACATACCAGTCATTATGATTACACTCGCATAGTCACCAAGGCCTTTCGGTGATTGCCGACTATCTGAAATACTTATAATACCAAAAAATTTAGCATATAGCAATAGAAGTGCCATTAGCTGATTCTCATATACCTCGTTTCTGTCATAATTTCAGGTTCGTGCCGGTACTCCTACTTTCCGTGATCTTCTCATACCCATCTCAAAAGAATGTTTCAAGGAATATCCTAAAGACACCGTCGATGTGGTAAATGAGGCTGCAGAGACAGGCAACCCGGATCTCCTCGATCCTTGTTTCAGTGGCTGCGTCTTCAAGAAAGCTGGATTTGTAAGTAGTAGTACAAATATAGATAAAAAATATGAGGGTACAAGTATGCCAGAGATATAGCAGATTCGAGGCCTGTAACCCAATAGTGTGAATATTGATGATAATGCGATTCAATTACTGCACTCTGTAATAAGCGTTGGATTATTCGCTGAACTAGAAAAAAAATAATTTGAAAACTGCAAACTGTTGTAGCTTTTTCTTCTTTTGGTTAGCATAAGCACATAATAATGTTTGCACTGCTGGGACTGATGCCTCCTTTCTAGGAGAAAGAAAGGGTCATAATCCACTTCGCAGACTCAGTGTGGGTTGATGGATGTCACATGTCTTTGAATTATAGGTTGTAGGACATTTTCCGTTTCCTAACGATTTTTTCCTTTAACGTTTTGGGAGCAGTTCTTTTGGTTTTTGCGATTGTAATATATAATAAAAATGGTAGCTATATCATTGTTATTAATATCCGTAATTTCAGTATTATACGTAATTATATCTAATTTTGTTGCTTTACACAATTTAGGTTTGTTGAATAGTTCAATATAATTGTTATATAAAATAAAAATTTATCTAATTGCAGATCAATGACAAAGGTGAATACGACACAAACTCCGCTTTGACCAACCTTAGGAAGTTAGTGACAGACGATGAGCAATACGCAGGACTGGCAGAAGTTACTAAACAATGCACAAGCGGTAAATATTAACAATATTTTAAAATTTTGCTCTTACTTATACCCATGGCTTTTCTTGCATGCCATGGTGGCGTAGCCAGTTCAAAACGCCAATAAAAATTATAGCTTGGCTGCATGGCCAACAGTTGCTAGTGGTGAGGTGGTGAGGTCCACAGCATAGAGCTGCATGCATTTCCTTGGTTGCGCGAACTGGCTGCGCCGCCACGGCGTCCCTTTGAGGCACGGGCTTTAAAAAAAAACAGGTTTTTAGGTCCAAGGGTAAGGCTGGGTTGTTGGTTGGTTATGAGTCAGTGAGTGAGTGAGTGTTTATAATTTACTTTCAATTAATTCTTCAATTCTTTAAAACTAACATAGGTATGAGAAATATTTATCATTTTTCACTAATAAAAATGAAAAAATTATGACTGAATAGCCGATTGGCCACGGAAAAAAAAATCAAAATTCCGGGAAAATTGTTGTAGAATTTTGTTTATACTTTACTAAATCCTCCTCACTACGCGGATGCCAAACTTCTTCTCGGGACTAAATAAGTTACTTTCACCCCTAGGGTAACAATGTACTATACAAGATTGAAAAAACCTATGCGAGGCCAAAAAGGCTCATATCTCAGCATATGCTGCGATATTTTAACAAAAAAATAAATAACGCAGCGCTGGTATTCTGATAGGGCCTGGTGATGCCACGGACATATGGAACACAGAGACGGACAAGATAATATATAAATAATAAAATATGCTAAATATTAAACATAGTAAATATTTATATTAAATTTCAAAAACAAATAAAAAGACATGTAATCAGTGGTTATATTATACAGATTTAATTACTTTTTTATACGGTTTCCTCCTGTTTATTTCAGTAAAAGATACAGTGACTGATGGAGAAGCTGGCTGCGAGAGGGGTGCACGGTTGTCCGCTTGTTACCTGCAACAGAGAGATCATGTAAAGTATCTGAAAATTTATGATAATAATATTATTTTAGACTAAAATACATAAAATAATATATCGACAGTTTTCATTTAGAAAAAATCGACTGATTAATGATACTATTTTTTTCCATGAGACATATTTCATGTGTTTTATTTTTTTTTCAGGTCGCTATTTAAGAATAATTAGAATCCAGAGATAAGAGAAGCATCTGGATTTTATTTTGTTGTTATTAAAGAAAATATTTTAATTAGACGTTTTATTCTGTTTCTTCTTTTTTCGCGCTTTACTTTATGTCAGCTTAACATAATTATAATGAAGATTATCAATCCAGAATGTCAATTATTTTTTTTGGTTGATTATTGCAAATTTATATACCTAGTCTTACATATACGACAATTTTGGACAACATATATTGTTGTCCTACAAATTCTTTTTAGTTCTATAAAGTCATTTCAGAATATATCTAAATGTACATATATTGGTCTCATTATTTTCTGGATATTATAATTAAATTGTATAGACAAGATACTATAAACATTGAAGATCATGCAATAATGAGGTTTATACATAAAAGACAAAATTTAATAATTAATTAATTTGGGGAAAATAGCGTTATTGATATTTAATTTTACAGTCTTATCTTAGCTTCTGCCAGTAGACCGTTAAGATGTGAAAAGGTGACAGACAGATGGACAGAGTCATTTTATTGTACAATATAAGTAGGTACATTATGCATATAATAGTACATTAAGATCCGAGATCCATGCTTATATCATATAAGTGTGTAATGTAGGAGGTTACCGTCGTAACCGTGGCGAGGGTCTTAAGAGAGCCAAGAACGGTAACCATTCATTACTCACGTGTATCATACGACGTTTTTCAATACACTTGTGAAGAAAAATAATTTAGTTAACTAATATTACAAACGGCAAAACTAGTAAAATTTTTCATAACATGGCAGTAAAAAATTAAATCTGTTGCCTATGAGCACGCGCTAGGCTATGGCTATATGGTCTTTTGATTATATTGCCTAGTCGTCGTTTGTTTTCTTGTGTGAAAAGTTTTTACGTTAAAGTCTTTTGTAGTGACAATCGAAAATGGATGTAACATTTTACAATGTAGTATTTGATTTAATTTAATTAATACAGCCCATGAATTTCACTCAAAATTACGCCAAAAACCACGCGCATCTTAAAATGACGGCCATAGACCACGAACAATTTTTATTTTTTCGTATTCAAAATTTGTTTTGCGAACAAAGAGGTTGAACAAAAAGGTTATAGCTACATTACAGCACTATTGTGTAATGGTAATCAAAATGTCACAGTTTGGTAACAGGTACCATTATATAACTAAGTGTAGTGCAGTAAGAGCCACTTTCTGAGCAAGTGTATTGAAAAGTTTATTAAGACTGAATTTTCAATTTAAACTAAAGAAAATCCTGCTAGAGGATTTGAAATAATCTACATTTTAAACTAAATATGCGAGATCGTTTACCTTATGAGCATAATTAATTTACAAATAAATAATTATAATGTACTAATGACCTCTGTCAGCTTAAGTTTAACGACCTCGGTGCACTGTTTTTTTTTTTTAAATATATATTTTGCATCGTATAGTAAACGAGTTACTTGAAAACTTTGAGATATAATCTTTTTAGGTTCAGTAGCCTTTATGATAAATTAAGATTTTGCAGGCTTTAACTGTCACTAAGACTTAAAATAAGACCCAAAAGTATTGGGTTTGTTTATTATAAATTGCTATTCATGATTTTTATTTTAAACTTTATTGGACACAATTACACATAAAAAAACTACTATTAAAAGTGGAGAATATTGCTTTTTTACATTTTTAGATGTCAAGTTTAAAAAAAATAAAAGGCTAATTACGGTGTAAATATTATTGCAATTTCACTCTAGAACAGGGGGCTTACTCTTGAGTTTAATTCCGATCGGTCGACATTGGAATTGTGACGTTAGGTAAGTACCTATTTACCTAACGTCACAATTCCTTTAATTCGATGCTAAAAAAATATTGCTTTTCAAAAGTATATGCGTAAGGAAGATCAAGTTAAATAATAAAAAGGCATGAGTTTATTATAAATACGCGACGATCTTAGACTTAGAAAATAAACAATTTAAGCTGGTAAGGATCAGGAGTGTTTAACTGAAGAACTGCATCATGTCTAAGTTTACTTATCTTGTATTGTGTATTGTAGCTACCAGCTTGAGCGGCTTCTATGTAGGTACGATTTCAATTATTGTGTGTTGTGTTTTTTTTTGGAAGCCAGTTATATAATTAAGAATCGTAGGCATTTGAGCTGATTTTTTTATACAAAGAAATGATAAAGCTAAATTCGTACCGTGCCTTTCATTATTCGAATATGGAACATAGTTGTGAATAGAGAGGTATATAAAGTTGGTGATTTTTGGAGGAATGCGGCATAGAGTGTAAAGAACCGCAAACCTCCATTGAAAAGGGGGAATCCTCCGACCCGACGGGTCACCAGTTTATAAATCTTGTTGGGGTAACAGCCCGAAAGATTACTTCGGGATTACTTGTTGAATCTGTTCAAATTGCGTGGAGAACTTTTGCAAAACGGGAATTCGTAGTTCCTTTCTAACGCCATAGATGTCGCTACACACACACTACTGAAGTATTAAGAGTAATAAAAGAACGAAACTGAAAAGTGCAACATGTTTATGTTTATTACTTTTACTATTCTTACTTTATATACTTTTTGTGGGTTACTGTTAACTTTAGCAGCGTTTATGTACGTATCGTTTTTTGATATTGAGACTCCCTCAATGGCTTTAGCTTCAGTTACTGCCGAAATTGTTTGCTTTTTATCAGTTTATTTGTTATTTATTATAGAATAACTCTCATAGTGAGAATTCACATAATGTAGATAAATAATGAAATAAAAGTAAAAAAAAAATAGAAATAGAAATAACCTACTGCTACTATGGCTACAATGCTACTAGGTATACTCTAAAGTTGGAACACGGGATGATATGACCAAAGCGAAGCATGACGGGTGATTGTGTGAAATGATTGCGTTGCAATCTACTTACAGTGAATGCATATTATTATGTATGTGAATAAATATGTAAATGAAATGCTACAAATTGAGCAATTGTGTATTTAAGTAGGATATTATGATTATTAACTAAATACTTGTGCGTGTGAAGTTATCGTTTAGAGCTGCTAACTTCAAAAATATTAAGACCCCAAGTATAATTATGCACCTTCAGCGGCAAGCGTCCATAGTCTGGAGCAAGGTGGAATGGCGTTCTGTGAATCAGTAATGCTAGCAAAGAAGGCAGCCGCACGCGCGAGAGTACGGCCATCACGCCCCAGCCTGCGCCGTCGGGATTCTGACCTCAGATTTCCAGCCACCGTAGACGTTGGCTTGTGAAAGGCGAGCAATAATAGGTGGTCATGAAACGATACTTTCCATAGCTTCAGCTTCTAGAAGGCACAAAATCACGCAACAACTGATAGCAGTGGAGCACAATTACGCGGAAGAAACCGCAGCAGACAACTATAAAATAGTACCTAATTTTTTAATTTTTTTACGTATACCAGAAAATGGTTACGGGAATAGCATCCAAAACCAAAAATGGAAATATGTTAGTCCTAGAAAATTATGATGACACAAACAAGAACTAAACGCAACCCGTTTAGTTTTTGTTTGTGTTGTAATAATTTGTAGACGATTATTCGATTTGTATGAAGTAAGCCAAACAAAACAAACCTCAAATATAATTGATATAGATGGCAGAAGGATGATGTCGAAAAATTAAGGTTTATATTTTAGGAAGGGATACACCTATAGGCCCCAAAATAGGTCCGATGCAGCAATGTGTTTACTTAACATTACCTATATAATAACGCGTTGTTGTAAAATAGTCAATTTATTGTGTTTTTGTGCCTTATAAGCAATAAATAAATAAATGTATGTTGACATTGGTGCTAAACTACATAATAATGTAGGACTACCGTGCGTAAGGCTGCGTTTCCACTGAAGCGGAGCTGGGCGGTGTGAAGCCGAGAAGAGCAGTAAAAAGTGGCAAGTGTTTTCATTAAGGTGGTGCAGGTCCGCGGGGCGGAGTGGATATAAGCTACCTTTCGCTTCATGCTCTCAGCTCGACTCCTCTCCACTAACACTGTTTCTACTGATGTTTCAATTTCAAGCACTGTGAGACACTGAATTTACAAAGCGGTTTTCTCCCGCGGCCACCGCGGCGGAGGAAATGGCTATGTTCGACCGCAAGCCGGGCAGCCGATAGGGTGCGGTCGCCGTCAACCGATCGCAGAGCGTGGCAAATCCCCAAGGCGGCAGTGGGTGACCGCGGCGCCGGTGAACGGCAGCCGCGAACAACCGCGCGCACCGCGGTCGTAAATCGCGTCGTAAAAATTGATTTAATTATTTACATACATATTTGCATTCTACATAAGTTGCGGGCTCGTAACCGTGGCGACCGCGGGAAAAAAACGCTTCGTGAGTTCTCTCTCTGATTGGTTAATTTACGGTCTGCTCCGCTCCACTCTGCTCGTACCCTAATCGTGGGCTCATAAACGTCCACGATTACACCATACTAGTGTAATTCTTTTGTTTACTTTTTTCTGACACTAAAATTTCAAAAAACCTAGGTGTTATTTATTTTCCGCTTGCAATTTTCGGTTAAACGTTTGAACAGAAGGTGTCAAAATTGTTTCCAGAATTACAATTGCTGTATTGAAAATGGTAGCAAATTGAACGTCGTATTTGAGATAGTTAAGTTAAACCTGTGAGTTAAACATTGCTTGCAAATTGATTACTATAGGGCAGGGGTGATCAACTGGCTGATTTTATAATTTTGCATGGTCACCCTCGAGCATTTATTTACTTTAGTATTTCATTGGTCTCAAAACTGGCGCTATTCAATTCTAGTGAAGTCTTAAGCATTATACCTCTATGAGTAGTCCGAAAGGGAACTCCGGGACCTGAAATGCAAGGCAAAGAAGGAACATAAGTGTAGTTTTAGTCAGCAAACGTGTGCCCTCCTGCTCCGCCCTAAAGCGCGAGATTTTATTGGACTTGAAACCTTAAAAAAACATTATAAGATGTTAGTTTCTGCCTTAAGTTGTCCCTTGTTACGTTTTGTTTGACATTTATAAAACATTTAACTGGAATAATATGAAAACTTTTTTATAATTTTTTCTTCTTTTTTAGGGTTCCATACCTTACAAGGAAACAACGGAACCCTTATAGGATCACTTCGTTGTCCTTTGTTGTCACTTTGTTATCTATCTGCCTATCAAGAACGTTTATCTGGGGGAACGCGTGGAGGTATTGAGTTGAAGTTAAAACCATATACTCATGTCTGTGTTCTCTTGCAGCTATAAAAAATCAAACTTCAATGTTAATGAAAAAAAAAAAGATACAGCCGTTTATGACATAAAAAAATGTATGTTTCGATACTTTAAAGTCAATCAAAATTCATAAAGTACTTCCCGTTGACCTAAAACCCTGCAATTTGACTTGAAGCAAGGTCTTATAGCACAGGTACAGGAATAAATCTGAAAACTGTAAAGGTTAGTGCCTTTCTTGCGTAGCTTTATTGAAGATAATTTTGGGCCAATTTTTTCTCTATTCGTTTTTGGAAAATATTATAGTGATCCAAGATCCAACCCCTATTATCCAAAATTATTTTTCCGCTAAACTATAATAGATATTCGAATGAAACTAAAGCGACTTTAAAGCTACTAATTGGTTTCATGTGCAACTCGTACTTGCTCAGTTTTTATATTATTTATTAGCATGTTGGGCTTCTCCATACCCTTTATACTTTTTCTTCAATTTTGGTTTTCGGTTCTAATAGTTTGTTTTTTTTTTTGTTATTGAGATCACCTGCAGTTTTCTCCAGCTATTATTTCAAATATTTCATTTGTGTCAACGGATTACGATTACGTAATATTAGTGATTGTGTACAGTCAAGAGCATTAGGATTATGTATATACATTGACACAATTATTTGCTATAATTAGGTATTTAAATTAAATAAATAAAATAAATTATTAGCTTCTGCCATTCAAGAAAAAGTGTAAGAAGTTCTAAAATTTCGGTATTTAAAGACAAATTGTCGTACCTATACTTTTTTTTTAATGACTGGATTTAAGATAGATAGAAAGAAATGTGACGATGTATAAAAAAACACATTCACGTTACCTATGTGTTCGTGAAAGTGTTTTGAAAAATACATATTAATTATCCCGCAAATTGCATCAGCAAAGTGAGATATTACGAGTATTATGATAATAACACGTTAAATTATTGTTATTTATGTTCAAAGGTAATGTATTTATTTATTTTTACATACTTTATTGTATAACAAAAGAATAATTTACATAATGGAAACTAAAACATAAAAAGTAACGGTTTTATCGCCTTCTAAGTTTTCTCACAAGTAACATAAGATGGACAAAGGTTGCCTCGACACAAAATGGGTCTGCAGTTTTGCAAATATGAAATTAAACAAGAATAAAGAACTAAATACAAAAATAAACAGATATATACTGAATATATAACCTAGAAAATTAGAAAAGAAAATATTGAAAATAGAAAAGACAATAATAGTGACAAGCTTTTTAAACACGAGTAGTGGTAAACTGATCTCACAAATATTGTAAAGATGAGTTTGTGTACACTTTTATATATTTATACTGATTACTTTTTCACGCTCAAATGATTTGTTTCAAAATTGGTACCAGGATGACATATAACCTCCATCAACAAATATTTATAGGGTGACTGGTAATTAGTGAACGATACTTAAACACGTGATTGTAGTCATGATAACAAACAACTTTTACTATGGGACCAAACCTGAAATCGTGAAAAATATCAGCCAAGTTCAGTACATTTTGACCAGTTAGGCGAACATAAATGTACTGAACTTGGTAGATTTTTTCGGAATTTCAAGTTTGGTCCCATAGTAAAAGTATTTTGTTATCATGACTACTAATACTATAATCACGTGTTTAGGTATTGTTCACTAATTACCAGTCACCCTATATATATGTATGGTATAATTTATCAATATTGAAAATATTAACATGATACGAACCGAGCCGCGGGCTGCAGCTAGTTATACACATGCCCATGTCCATAAGAATATAAAAGGCGAGAGGCAGGTATTTCGGACATATTCGGTTGAAACTTTGACATTGAAAAGTACAATATGTATAAGTTCACTTGTTTCGTTTTTTATATAGCTTATACAGTATTTACGCAAGTAATATTTATTCTCATTTTAACATTAAAAATCCTACAGTGATCAAAACCACTTTGATTTTTGACACTTGATTTTTGTTTGCAAGTGTCTCTTTTTAATCGTATTGCAGTTTAATGAGTACTGTAGAAAATATTTCCTTTGCTTTATGATTCTTGTCATTAATGTCTAATCCAGCCAGAGTCAAGTTCATCTTTACATCTTCATCGTGGTCTGCTGCGGTATCGCATAGCATTCAATAGGACTAATTTTAATATCACTAATATCCCTATTGGTCACGCATGCGGGATTGCCCCGCACGCATAACCCACGCAAATGTCCTTTTCATACAAATATTTCTTGTAATGCTTGCAATACGAACGCAAGACGTGTGGTGTGGTCAGGGGCAGGAGCTCCGCATGCGGGGCAATCCCGCATGCCTAATAGAATACGTACAGTATTAAAAATATCCTAAGTAGCTCTTTTAGCCCGCAGCGCATCTAACATGTCATGTCATGTCCAACCCAATTTCAATATGATATCTTAGTTTTTGCGCGCAGTACAGTCATTATTACATGAAGTAGGTACCTACTTCATGTAATAATGAAGAGCCAATTAAAATAAATAAAAAGATCAGTTAGCATGTTACCCAAAAAATAAATGTATCTAGTAATTATTTTTTATTTCAAGGCTGAAAGTGATAACTCTGACTCCAATGAGATATTTGAAATATTTAGTCCCGAGTGCATGGAGGAGTTTCGAGTCAAAGAAGATGATATAGACGCCGTTGTTTCGTCAGGCGATGTGACGAAAATTGAATCATGTTACTGGGGTTGCTACTTCATGAGAATGGGTCTTGTAAGTTTTTTTAATTTTTTTAATGTTATTTTTTCAATAATTTGCTATATCCAAATACGAAGAGGCTCTATGGTCTTTTGATTTAACTCTTTGTGTAGCGTTAAATTCTATGTTATTAACCAACCCAAATTCAGTGATGGAAACTTTTTATTACTTTTTATTTTTGATAAACTCGCGCTTGTTCTCTATGTCACTTAATGTGAAGCGACTCTGTGGTTAACGATGGAGCAAGCTTTCTTAGATACTAGGTCTATTCATTTGGGTTATGGGCCAAGCAAAAACTGCCCTGCGGGCCAAATGTCAACTATTTAAAATGTGCATCAGTAGATTCGCCTGGACCAGTTTAGTAGAACGGGCCGGATGGATGATTAAAAATTAAAGGGATATTTGGGCCAAATTGTATATTTATTAATTAAAAAGCTGATAAATATATCACGAAAGTTTTGTGGTATCTACCATATATCAGTGGCGCATATCATATCATCGTACGCCATACGTGATCGTAAACCTGATCGTGGTGGTAATTTTTATTGGTAGATACTTACATTACTACGTGGATATGTGCAAGTCAGGTAGGTGTAGGTATACACGGCTAAATTTCGATCGTTTTAATCCCGTGGAGGGTCGATCCAATACATGAAACACTATTGATTTGCAAAGATAAAATTAAAATTTTAATTTACAAGATTTGATCACAAACATCGGGACAGGTGAAACTAATATAAAGTTTGTAAAAAATAAAGTGCTGTTTTTCTAAAAATCGAATTAATATATGCATGTACAAAAATAATTTCTTTACGTAAACATCGGCTGAGTGAGTTCAATGACCTGTAGGTAGTTAGTACGCAACGGCGTACTTACTACCTACAGATCATTGAACTCGCTCAGCTACTACAAATCGATAGTGTTTGACGTACTGGATCGACCCTCCACGGGATTAAAACGATCAAAATTTAGCCTTGTATAATTTAATACCTAATAATAAAGACTTGTATTTGCTTTATTTCAGTTAAATGAAAAAGGTCAATATGATCTGAACAATTTCCAGACTACAATGAAAAAAGTTTTGGAGGATGATGAGGATTATCCCAGCCTAGAAAAGCTAGCAAAAATATGCGAACCTGGTAAGTTTAAATTTTGTCTACGACTAGACCAGCATCTTGGTCTTTCAGCAAGTAAAAAAAAAAACTTTATATTTGCGAGTCGGACTCGCTCACGCACTGAGAGTTCCGTACAAACTTAGTTCAATTCTCAATTTTTTTTTCGTATCGCAAATGAATTTTTTTTTTGTGATGTAAGTACATATTTATAGTTTCCAGATTTTTCCTATACTTGTGATTTGAGCCTTGCTTCATGCCAAATTTCACTGTTCTAGGTCAATAGGAATTTGGATTTTGACTCTATGAATTTTGATTCCCTTGAGAGTGTCAAAATATATCTACGTTCTTTGTGACATAAACGGCTGTATCTTTTTTTTTTCCTTAACTCAGAAGCTTGATTTTTTTTCACAGCTTCAAGGGACCGCAGACTGTCATGACAAATCTCATAACCATACCGACCTTTCGAATGACACATATCTGAAATCTATACAGTTTTGAGTCCAAAACTCCCATTCTTTTTTCATTCAAACAATCATTTCGTATTGCCTTCACCTAAATAAACATCATAATATTATGAACTGTCCCAAGGCAGATTGTCCAATACTTAGTAGGTCATCTGTCCTCTCAGCAGACCCTCTGTGATATCAAGTGAGTTAACATATACATTTGCTAGAGGTTTTATCAATTTGGCAATTCTTTTTTTAAATGCGTCTAATTGTGGACTACTACTTGGGCATAAACCCCTCAAAACACTAAATTTTCAGTTCTTTAGTTTAAATAACTAGCTCGGTCACTAAGGCAAATCTAATATAAGAGTAATAGTCTTATTTTTATTAATTTCAGTAAAAGATGAAGCTGTAAGCGATGGTGAAGCTGGATGCGAAAGGGGTGCGCTGTTGGCAGCTTGCTTTTTAAAAAATGCAGGTGATATTATATAAAACTTATCCTCAGGCAAGAAAGAATAAATATATGATAACTACTTCTTGTATTTTTAAGGAATGTTCGTATTTGTATAACTTGACGAATACAGGCAATTTGGCAATATCATCTCTAGTTAAGATTAAACTTATTTTAATAAGTTTTTTACATTTACTGACACTGAAATGATATTGCCTTAAATTTTAACGTTTTAAGTACATGAATTGACCTTCTGTTTTTAGATTATAGATAAATATATTTAGATTCAGCCTATTGAGTTCTTGGGATATAAAATATCATTACCTACCTATAAATAATCACCTCATGTCTAAATCAAAAACTGTAATCATTCAATAAAGTGCTGACACAAAGTTTTTGCCTTTAATTTCCTTACTGACTGTTCTTTTACTGTTCAAGTCTTACTTTTTTAGAATAATTATATTGTTTATTCCTTAATTTGATGCCACTATGGCGCATAGCACGAATAAACAGATAACAGATAAACATATTTATTGGTAAAAATTCACAACATTTACAAGTCACAATATTTTTTAATTAAAGTCTGAGTTATAAATTGCGTCCATATCTACCAGGATATCCTGATGGTGGTGGAAATCATGTCAGAAGTATTGCCACCTCAAAAGATACCGTTTGGTATACCTACACATTACACGTGCGACACGAATTGCCATTTTCCACTGTCAAAAACCTGACATTTAGTTTGAATTGATCAAACAAGTACCTCATAAAAGACCATTAATCGCGCGATGCTTGCACGAGGCAGCGACTACGAACGCGGAGGACCAGGCGGTCAACATGTACTTTGAAACCCCACCCACCGTCGAGAGTATGGCCGAAATACTTCATGTATCGACCCACCTGAACTTAGCTACCTCCAACGGTCACTGGCAAGCGTGGCAGCTTTCTGCTCCTCTGCAGTTTTTGGGACTTTAACGCCACAGTGTTGTCAGACGCTACCTCGAGACCCTTACCACCCCGAGGTTGGAAAATTGAATGGTCTCGTTGTTCTCACCACCCAAAACTAGAGTTTATGGTCTACTGAGAACTAAACATTGCATTTAATATTGACGCCAGCTGAGAGGTCGACGCGCAGCAGAGCATCATATGGGAGACGTCATTGGAGTGGACCTCAAATCGAGCCTTGTGTATTTACCGGACCCTATTGCTAATACTCCGCTGGTCGTCTGTCAGTCACCAGGCTATAACTCATGAACTGTGATAGCTAGGTAGTTTAAATTTCTATAAATTGATGTATTTCTTTTGCCGCTATAACAACAAATACTAAAAACAGAATAAAATAATTAATATTTTAGTGGGGCTCCAATACAACAAACGTGTTTTTACCCGACTGCGCCAGAAGGAGGGTTATGTTTTTCGAGAGTATGTATGTATGTATGTATGTAAGTATGTATGTATGTATGTATGTATAATTGTTTGGCACGCTCTGCAGCCTGAACGGCTCGATGGATTTTAGCTTGAGAGGTGTCGTTAGATTCGTATTTACTGTGACAGTGACACTGGGTATTTCAAAATAAAAAAAAAAAACAAAATGGCGGATTTGTAGCGCCAAATTCAGATGTTTGGCACGCTCTGCGACCTGAACGGCTCGATGGATTTTAGTTTGAGAGGTGTCTTTAGATTCGTAATTACTTTGAAAGTGATATCGTAATAAAATAAAACTAAAAAAATAAAAAACGGTAATTTAAAAAACTAAAAAACCCGACTGCTTTTCTCAGCATTCATGAAAAAGCCCTAAAACAAGAAAATCTGGCAGTCGGGACCCATCGGGACAATAGATTGGAGTAATCTGCAATGTAATATAGGTATGTGCTCTCAATTCTAGAGTGGGTCCCGACTGCCAGATTTTCTTGTTTTAGGGCTTTTTCATGAATGCTGAGAAAAGCAGTCGGGTTTTTTAGTTTTTTAAATTACCGTTTTTTTTTTTTGCCGTTTTTGCGTAGTACTTACGGTATGGAATTCTTCGTACTCGCACTTGGCCGGTTATTTCTAAACAGCGTGCAGTTTTTGGTAACTTTCGGCTTTGAGTTCGTTTATTTTGGTATAATTGAGTCGTATAGTTTGGTCAGGAAAATTATGTATTGTATGCCACTGCTATGGTTTTGTACTTTAGTAATCGCAGTGATTTTTTTGGTTTTGGTTTCCCATATTTTTTTCGTTTCAGTCATGAAAGTTGAAAATGTATACTCATCTGCCGTCCACTAACTAAAACGCAGCTAAGTGCAAAAAGTATTTTTCGAGAAAACGCAAAAATAAGTGGGAATTGATGTCTCTTGAAAAGTATGCTACGTAGGAACAAGGTTGCAAGTTATATATGTAGGCATAGTCTTTGTGCACAATATGTGTTATATTTCATTCATTTATATTTATTATATTTTATTTAAATTCATTTTCTAACTTTTAGCTAAGCAATTTTTTTCATTTTTACATAATATACTGCACTTTAAGGCCGCTAACCATACCTTAACTGCTTTATAGTAAAGCAATTTCTTGTAGCCGCCACGTCATGTACTTACAGTATAAGTTATCAAAATATAATTAGTTATAAAGCAGTTAAAGGATTTTAACAGACTTTTAGCCTAGTCGCTAACACTTGGAAGACCTAGCTTTGCTTACTTAGAAAGCAGTTATGGGATTTTAAACGCTTTTAAGCTCGGCATTGTAAAACATACTTTTATACTGGTTCTCCTATTGCTTAATTAGAAGGCAGTTAAAGATATCTCGCTCGCAATTAACTGCCTTTTAAGTGAGCAATTCCGGGTGAAAAGTTGAGAAGTTAAAAACTATTTTATGAAAATCAGAACTTTATTTATTAAAAGAGAATAGACAATCAGAACTTATCAAATAACTTTTTATTAATTAAACAATATAAAAAAAAAAAAACAAGTTTAATCAAACTTTTACAAATCTTATTAAGTAATGAGATCACATTTACCTACATGTTTAATAATAATCAGTATTCGAAAAAAAGTTAAGAATACATAAATGTAATATTAATTTCACTGGCCAAATAACGACAATTAGGAGTTGTTCACGACGATAGAGCGGTGCAGCTGGATTGAAAGATTCAATATGGTCTGTAATAATATATCTTTATTAAAAGCTGAAGTCTTTACGTGCTTGCTCCTTTTATCAATATCTTTGAATTAACCAATATTTTATCTTTTTTTTTTGCATTATATATATACACGCTTTCCACCACCACCACCTTATATACACCTATATATACCTTCATTAAAACTCCATCACTCTTTTGTAAAGTAAAAGCGTTTTTTGCATTTCTCTTAGGCTCCTGAATATATTTTCTCTTAGAAACGGCTGCCGTATAATTACTTCTTATAAATAATCTTCTTTCAGAATGTGTCATCATCCAATACTTGTTGTTAATATCCAATTGTTCCTCGATATAGTTAAACAACATTTTGTACACTTCATATCACAGCCTGTTTTTACATTGTACTTGCTTCTGCGTTCCTTTTTCTTCTCAACTAATCTATCTTTGAAGCTAGTATCATATTTCTTTCTCTTTGTGGAAGATGGTGGTGCTAAATTTACTAAATCCGTAGAAATAGAGAAATCAATAATATATAAAGATGTACGTCTTTTCTTAGGTAACCGATATCCAATAATCTCATCTGTTATTGTAAATTCTTGAGTATGTCGTCGCGTTTTAATTCTTTGGTAAAAATTTTAGTTATTGATTGTTTTCCTTTTCAATATTGGGTTACTTTTAGGGTTTGAAACTGTATTTTGTCTTTGCATGTCATAACCATATTCAGTATCATCACTAAAAACTTCATCACATGGTTGGCAGATTCTTAACGAAGATAGCATCGTAGAAGGATATCGATTCGTGGCAGTATAGAGAATATGTTTCAAGCTCTTGAGCTATTGTAAGCTTTACAGTTTCTTCTGGTTGGCTGGAATTATATGTTGTTTGTGTTTCATTTTATTTTTGAAACACTTGTGATTGTCATCGAGTAAGGTTCTTGGTAGAGAACATTTACTAAATCGTAATTGTTCATGTGGACGTACTTTGATTCTTTTTGGCTCTAATATTAGAGCACAAGTGGAATTGCGTGTAGATGGCATGCTGTTTAGTTTCAAGGTGTTGTGTTGTTGGAATTTCCTGGTCTACCAACACACTATTCATCATAGTTTGGATACTTGATGATACTCAGGAACGTCTAAAATACAATGAAATATAATCAGTTAACTAATAAACCAATTATACGACGCATCTCTCTTACACTAGTTGGTATAAAACAATCAACAATCGAAACAGATACCTACAACAACAATTACGATGAACTTAGAAACAGTAGATATTTTAAAACCCTTTTGAAAAAGGTAGGTACATAATGAAAACTAGCAGCACGCATTTTACCTGTGCAGGTATTGCGGAATACAGAAAAAAATATGGTAATAAAAACAGGTATTTATAAAGTTAGATAAATTAAAAACCATTCATTCCTTTTTTTCTTAAAAGAGTTACAAACAGTCAAACATACTTTCGCATTTATAATAATATTACAAATAACTATTTATTACAATAAATGAAATAATAATGTCAGCTTACCTTTATGCCATTATACATTATATATTAATTGTGGCGCCAAAAAGCAAGAGACGCGCCGCTCGTCCGTCCGCTATTAGCACCCGAAGTGAAGAAATTATAGCCAGAGCTGGTCAATCGCAAACGAAAATCACGAGCGTTTAACTTCTATTTAGTCTAGTACTGTCGTTTAGCTGCTCTCTAGCGATTGATATTTAGCCAATACTAATTTCAATACATAACTTAAAAGCCGCTATTGTCGTATAACTGCTTTCTAGTGTAGTTTTTCTTTATAACTGCTTTATAGTTAAGGTACGATGTTCAGATGGTTATTTGTATCACGCAATACATGAAGGTTGTTAAAGACGCTTAGCTACTTTTTAGTCAAGCATGACTAGATAACGTACTTTTAGTTAAGTAAATTTAGAAAAAATGATACCTTAATTTGCCGGTAAAGTGTGTTAACGTCTTTCTAGAGAAGTATTGTGGCTTAGCCGCTTTTTAATTAAGGAAGTAACGAAATTTATGTGGTTTAACTGCTCAGCAATATTCTGTATCTTTAAAACTATTAATCATAGAAAAATGATTCTTAGATCAAAAGATAGAGAATCGCAAGTTGTATAAGACTACATTAAAAAGTGAAAAACGACCAACTGTGGCTTAACGGCCTTTTAGTTAGTGGACGGCAGTCATAGCAACCTCCACGTTTGCGTTATACATTATACGTGGTACTTACTAGATTTTGCTTTGCCAATGTCACCAGGCGCAATTGCATTATTTGGATTAATTTCTGAAGAAGTATATTAACTAACAATCGAAGAGAGGCTGAAGGAGGAATCCTATTTAAAGAATTTTTTTTTTATTATGGATGGGCTTGCGTTTGACCACTATCTCACCTGATACCAAGCGATGGTGTGGTCGACGATAGAGCACAGTTGCCTAGAAGTAACCTATTCACTCTTGACTTTAAGACCCCTGTTGTAGCTAAGTTGCGCCGTGTCTTTAAGGAGGCGACTGCTGGTTCTCGCACCGCGCCCTTTTACAGGCCATGGTCCGGAGTGAAGAGGAATGGCAGGCGGTCGCCTCCTTCTGCAAAGCAGAAATGCTAGCGAAGGAGGCGGCCGCACGAGTGAGGGAACGACCTTCCTTACGCCCTAGGCACCGAAGTGACCTCGATTTCCAGTCACCGTAAGCATATGCTTGCGGACGGCGAGCAATGGGCAATTCGCCTTCTGGTCGTCTGATAACCGTCTGGACCGAGCTCGAGTCATCGATGGCGTATAGTGTTCCACGCGCGTTTCAAGGAGATGTCAGCAAAACATGGAACGAAGGAAAAGAAGGAATGACAAAAACACATCGCAGGTATGTTTCTATTTTAATAGGATAATTTCTACCTCCATCCTTACATACCTTCGACTATTGAAACCTTGGCGTAAATAATATCGCACAATATGACTGCGAAGCATAATTTGATGCTGTCCTGCCAGTGCGAGGCTGAAGGTTAGCAGCATAGGATTCCATCTCACTTCCTTCTCCTCTTACCTTCACTCTCAATATGCCAAGGTTCAAAAAGAGGAACGGTAAACAGCGGCTGCACTCCCTCTCACTTAAAGTGCACCTCAGCAATATTCGAGGTCTGCACTCCAATCTCGCAGCAGTCCATCATCACCTGGAGACTGAGAAACCATCCCTCTTTTTTCTTTCGGAGACGCAAATTAAAAGTCCGTCAGATGTTTCGTACCTGTCTTACCCAGGGTTTATCCTGGAGCACAATTTTAAACCACACGCTGGTGTGTGTTTGTTCGCCCGGGACGACATCTGCTATCGGCGTCTCCGCAACCTTGAGGATTCCAGGTTCTCAACGCTTTGGGCGCTGGTGGACACAGGCATGGATAAAATTATCTATGCTTGTGTCTACCGTTCGCACAGCGGAGATCAGGAGACGACCAGGCTCACACAGTACCTCAGTGGGGCGGCGGATGCGGCTCAGCAGAGGTACCCCTCCGCACAATTGGTGTTACTGGGGGATTTTAATGCCCACCACCAGGAGTGGCTCTTCCCATACCAGTGCACAGACCATGCTGGTCGTGAGATGCGAAAGCTTGCGCTAACGTTAAATCTCACTCAGCTGGTCCAGGGTGCTACGAGGGTACCAGATGTTGATTCGCACACGGCCAATTGCTTGGACCTTCTGCTGACAACAGATCCAGACCGCTACTCAGTGTCGATATCATCACCGTTAGGGAGTTCCGACCACTGTCTGGTGAAATCTGTATCAGTCTATTCTCCGCCCGATCCCTGCCCTAGAGGCACCAGGCGGGTTTGGCGATATAGGTCAGCAGATTGGGATGGCATGCGATCTTTTTTCGCATGTTATCCTTGGCAGCCTACTTGCTTTTCTTCGGATGATCCATCGTCGTGCGCAGATGCTGTGGCAGATGTGCTGCGGCGGGGGATGGAGTACTACATTCCATTCTCCGACGTCACAATGTCTAGCCTGGCTCGCCCTTGGTTTGGTGCGGATTGTGATCGCGCTAACGCGCTTAAACACGCGGCATACCAGGCTTGGGCCGACGCTCGTATGCACAAGGCGAGTGACGTGAGTCAGAAGAAGAGAGCCTTCAACAGGGCTGCCAAGTCTTGCAAGAAGGTGATGCGGAGGTCTCGGTTCGACCACATTAGCCGCATTGGGAACAAACTCGCTTCATACCCTGCTGGTAGTAAAGCGTTTTGGTCCCTGGCTAAGTCGGTTGAATCGAACTTCTGCCGTCCCTCACTACCACCACTGCTGAAACCCGACGGGTCACTGGCCCACGCTGCTGAGGAGAAAGCGAATTTGTTTGCCTCTCTCTTCGCGGAATCTTCGCGTCTAGATCCTGGTGACGCGCGGCCCCCTGCTTATCCTGATAGTTGCGAGACGAGTATGTCCGATATTCGCATCCATCAGAAGGAAGTCCGTAGGGTGCTACGTAATCTTGACGTGAACAAGGCTAGTGGTCCTGACGGGATACCGGCGGTTGTGTTGAAAACGTGTGCGCCTGAACTGACTCCAATCCTGACACGCCTATTTAGGCTCTCATTTGAGACCGGAAAAGTGCCGACTGCATGGAAGAAAGCTAATGTACAGCCCGTGCCCAAAAAGGGTAGTCGTGCTGACCCAGCTAACTATAGGCCAATCTCAGTAACGTCCATTCTCTGCAAGACAATGGAACGTGTACTCAACAGTAAGCTCCTGGCATACCTAGAAGCCAATGATATCCTAAGTGACCGACAATACGGATTTCGCCGAAATCGGTCAACTGGTGATCTTCTAGCGTATGCCATCCACACCTGGAGTGAGGCCATCGAGAGGCACGGGGAAGCGCTTGCCGTCTCCCTCGACATCTCGAAGGCTTTCGATAGGGTCTGGCACGAAAGCCTGATTAGTAAGCTTCCTTCTTTCGGTATACCTGCTGGATTGTGTGCTTGGATCGCAGACTTCCTGAGGGACCGGTCCATCCGAGTGGTCATCGATGGTTGCTCGTCTGGTCAAATGACCATTAATGCCGGGGTCCCTCAGGGGTCAGTGCTCTCGGCAACTTTGTTCTTGCTGCATATAAACGATCTGCTTAAACCCGGTACTTTTGGGTATGCAGACGATAGCACTGTTGCTGAGAGTTACATATCCAGTGCACGAGCTAGTGGGTCCCAGATCCGGTCTCTTCGAGAGGCTATGGTTGAGCGGTTGAGCTTGTCCTTGGAGGCTGTCTCGGAATGGGGCGATGCCAATTTGGTCAGGTTCAACGCTGCTAAAACCCAGGCGTGTCTATTTTCCGCTAAAAGGAGTCAATTCAGCCCTGCTCCAACTTTCCGGGGTGTAACCGTGCCGATATCCGACCATCTTGATCTTCTTGGTGTAACGTTGACATCTACTCTCAACTTTGGGCCATACATCGAAGCAAAGGCTCAACTGGCTGCAAAAAAGCTTGGAATCCTCGCAAAGGTCAGACGGTACTTCACGCCGGATCAGCTGCTTAAACTTTATCAAGCGCAAGTGCGATCGTGTATGGAGTACTGCTCTCATCTTTGGGACGGATCTGCCCGATACCAGCTTGATGCGCTTGAGACTATTGAGAGGCGAGCCAAGAGGATCATTGGCAATGATGCACTCGTCGAGTCGAGGCTTCAAAGTCTTGAGCATCGACGCCGAGTTGCTAGCCTGTCGGTTTTCTACCGGTTACATTTCGGGGAGTGTGCGTCGGAATTGCATAGCCTAATTCCGCCTAGCCCGTTCCATCATCGGACTACCAGACGTACGGCGTTGCGCCACCGGTACATGGTGGACATCCCACCTATACGCACAAAGCGTTTTGGGAACACTTTTATTATGCGTACAGCTAAGGAGTGGAATTCCCTGCCGGAGTCTGTGTTTCCTGATGGCTACAACCCGGGAATCTTTAAGTCAAGAGTGAATAGGTTTCTTCTAGGTAAGCGCGATCCATCGTCGACCGTATCGTCACTTTCCATCAGGTGAGATAGCGGTCAAGCGCGAACCTATCAATAATAAAAAAAAAAAAAAAAAAAAAAAAATTTGACCAATTGAATTATCATTGCATATTAAATGTAAAAACCAAGAATCAGTAATAACCGTGTCTGCCATGTAGGTAAATAGCACCCACCACCACTTTTTACCATGAATAGCAATTCTATATAATGAGACAGACTGGTCGAATTTATCCACACCTCCCATGTTTTTATTGTTACTTTGGAATACATGTGGAATCGCTATCTTTAATTTTTCACAAACAGCAATTTTCCTATTACCGAACTTTAGATTTCGGAACTTTGAACTTCGGTAGTATTCTGAGAAGCTGAAGAATATGATTGGGTACGTTTCCGCCTAATTGGATTGAAATCTGGAGTGAATTTCGTAAGTCCGCCTTTGTACCTTTGGTTGCATGAAGAATAAATAAATAAATAAATAAATAAATTGGCGGGTAGAATCTAGTCGACTTTTTGTTGACCCCAGCGACTTCATCATCACAGTTGTCGTACGTACTATCTTTGCTACCACTGTCCCCTCGATTCATAAATACCTCAATAGTACTAGGTACATCTTGTGGTATAAAAAACACTGCCATATTATCCTCATCGGTACCTTCCTCTTCATCAGTCAAGGCACTTGGATGTAGTGGTATGATAGCAAAGTGACATTCATCATCATCGCTATCCTATAAAACGACTCCAATAGCTTCTTCTAGTCTCTTGTAGCTCATTTGCTGAGTCTTCATTGCAAGGAAACAGATAAAGAAAAACGGGTATTTTGTTTACGTATGTTGTCACTGTACTCAACCGAGTACAGTAACATTTATGTAACTCTAGTTTTATTTTAGTCATGAAAAGTCGACTATATTGTTCCTAATAGCTTACTCTACTATGTATTTTATAGCAACGAAATGAAAAAAACAACTTTTGAACAATAATATTTTAGAAAATCAAAAATCATTCGCTTACCTCCTCAGTGTTTTGGTAACACAAATTTAAGTGACACTTTTTATCAAAAAGTGTCACTTGACTTACACTACTGGCGTAATATTTATCGGTATACTTGAACAGTGTTGTGATGAAGTAAAAAAACAAGGAAACTCACGTAAACTTCAAAAAATCTGTAATTTATACTTAGGAATATGGCCGTACTCAATTGAGTACAGTGACCTCTAATGGGTTAATTAGTTCGACATACCTACCTAATATATAATAATCTACACATTTCGTATGTTCTAGCAGACAATGAATTCATAAACACGTTTATTGTACATGAATATTATTTTTAAACACGAATTCTTATATAGATTATCGGTGGCATACGGTCGCATCCTCCTGCGAAGCAGTAATGCTAGCGAAGGCAACGGCCGCAAGAGAGAGGGAATGTATACCATCACGCCCGCCCCAGCCGCCGCGACAGAAGACGTCGGATATCGTAGAGCAATCTCCCGCCACTGTTGCCGATGACGAGCAATGGGTAGGTTGCCGTCTGCTCGTCCTATGAGGACTGAGTTCAAGTCGTCGACGGCGAGTAGTTTTTCACACGCGCCTCAAAAAGATGTCAGCAAACCATAGGAGTCAAGCAGGGCCGATACCTGCTAAGCCAATGGAAATTATGAAAGGGATACTCGTGGTACTAGAATGCAAAAGGCAACTGAATGAAAAAAAGTGTAAGTCTGACACGTCCTTTTGCTCCGCCGTAGAGCGGGAATCATTAAATTATTTCAAACCTTACCAAAAACACTGTAGAGGGTAACGTTAAATAATTTGGGGACTAACACGTTTTTATATTGATAAGTCTGGTTCACGGTTGTCAGATATTACAAGCTTACCAACTAGCCGTGACAACCATTTGCTAACAATGAAGTCACGGTACAATACAGGCATAGGCAGGTAGTTATTTATTTTCCGCATACTACAAATATTAAACTATTAAAATGCCAGAAAATTGAGCATCACATTGTGACAGGCCTATTAAAATAATAACAGAGGGCTTAGTCAAGGTGATAATCTAAAATCGTTAGCGCTAGTAGAAAACTTTAAATGTATGGGAATAATGTAATCTCAGCGCTTAGTCACGTGGTCAGAACAAAGGAAATGGAGACGTTGCCAACTCGAGGCGATCGACGAAAGAGAATCAAAACGAAACGGTCGTAAGTTGGCAAAGCTAGCAGATGTCACAACTTATTGCTACAGACTAGCTTTTGCCCGCGACGATGGTCTTGCGAAGCATATCTACACTCATCGAGCGTTGCAAATTCAAATTCAAATTCAAATTCTTTATTGCGAACTAAGTGTAGGGTTTGGAGATGTTTACAGTAGGTGCTAAGTTCTTAGGACTTAGTTGCCTGTTAAGGCATTGCAATATAATTTATTAAATTACTTACAAATACTTTAAAAAAGGAAAAAAGATATACACACTAAATATTACAGTTCAACAGTTTACATTTCCTACTTATTATATTAATTATTATCATTACTCATACATTTTAATATTAAATTCATTATCGTCATTATTCATACATGTTATAATATTAATTATCATTATTCATACATTTTATAATATACTATTCTTGTTAATTATAATTTATATCCCATTTACAATCCATTTATATTTATCACATTATATTACGTATTACAATCATTTTAATAAATATGTTGAAATAGTTATTTTTGTTCAAGGAATTCTTTGACAGAATAATATGCTTTCTTTATCAAAAAATCTTTTAGCTTTCTTTTAAAAATACTAATAGGCTGTAGGTTCTTAATGTCTGTGGGTAACTTATTATATATTTTTATACCCATGCAAAAAATACTATTGCTATATATTGCAGTGTGGGATGTTTTATTGCGTAGTGTATTTTTAAGTCTACTGCTTAGTAATGTGTCATAGGTGCTAATGTTTGATTTTATTAAAATTGAGGCCTCGTAGATGTATAAAGCAGGGAGGGTCAATATCTTCAGGTTCATGAAATGAGGTTTACAAGAATCTGTTTGGTGTATCCCACATATTGATCTTATACACTTTTTTTGTGCCTTAAATGCTATTTCTCTATCAGTTGAGTATCCCCAGTATAGAATCCCAAAAGATAGAGTGGATCCTACATAGGCATGATAAGCGCTAAGTAAAGTGGTTTGGCTAGCTACTTTTTTCAGCATGTAGAGGGCATACGAGAATTGATTTAATTTGCTACATACACTATTCACATGTGTTTTCCATGACATATTAGAATCTATATTGGTTGCGCAAATAAGCTTGATGGACTGTATGTTTGAAAAAGCGATCTAAGGTTTGTTAACAATATGCAGGTACTGTGCCTGGATGGGACGGATGTATTAGGGAGGAACACTGACCTTTTGACCTCGAAGGTTCCACGTGGCGCCGGCCGGCGAACCTCAACTTCGCACATTCAATCACTGCCAGGTCCTGTATTGCACTACACTGCACTATTGTTGAGTCTTTGAATGGTTGGATCACGAAATAGTCAATTTTCTTGTAAGTTCGAGCGGGCGATGTTAGCGGAGCGGTCACATTCACAATCGATGCACAAACACGTAATGTCATTCCAATTCTTGAGGTCGTGCGGGGAAGGGAAGCGGAAGGGATAGGATTGCTAGGCCAAAAAAATAAATTACAAAAAACAAAATCGCGGATCATAGCAAATTGGCGCAACCATATATATATGCCAAGAAATTTTGTGTGTGTAACCTCAGTTACAGTTTCATTGTTGTATTTAATAGATAATGGCGTTGATTTTGCGTTTTTATTTCTAAAGTTCATGTAATGGGTTTTTGTAAGATTTATTTTTAGGTTATTTGTTGTAAGCCAATTTATTAATTTAGAGAGGGAATCCTTTATTTCTAACTCATGATTTTCATTTTTATTATTTGTGAAAAGAGCGGTACTGTCATCTGCAAATAGAACCATCGGATGCCGAATAGCGTTAGGTAAATCATTTATATAAATGAGAAATAGTAGTGGTCCTAGTATTGACCCTTGCGGCACGCCATATTTTATGTACCTTGGGCTAGATGTATATTTAAGTTCTGTTTTTGTATATGGACATATTTGTGTTATTTCAGTGAACTGTATTCTATTGCTGAGATAAGATTTTATTATTTCTAGTGCTTTTCCTCGAACTCCGTATGTTTCTAGTTTATGTAAGAGTAGTCCATGGTCAACATAATCAAAAGCTTTTGTCATGTCCATGTATAAAGCTGTGATCTGATTCTTTTTGTCAAGTTCCGTAATAATTTTTTGTAAAAACTGATTCAATGCAGTATTAACCGATTTCCCTTTTCTGAAACCAGCTTGGTTATCTATTATTATTTTGTTTTTTTTCGAAATATTCACTAAGATTATTATAAAGCACTTTTTCAAATATTTTGGCTATTACTGGAATAAGAGCGATGGGCCTATAACAACTTACATCTTCCGTGTTTTCTTTTTTGAAAATTGGCGTAACTACAGTGGTTTTCAAATATGTAGGGAAAATTCCTTGTTCAAGGCACATATTTATTATATGGGTGATGACTGGAGCAATTTCGTACATCACACGTTTTATTATTTTATTGGAAATTCCATCCCAACCTGTACTATTAGTATTTTTTAATGTCATGATTATTTTGACAATATCATAAGGGGTAGTTGGAGATAAGAAACAGGAGTTTGATTTATTATAGGTTAGAATATTAGCGTAATTTATTGTATTCTCCGTCAGTTTTGAGATGTCATCAATACAAAAAATTTTTGAATGTTTCTGCTATAGTTTTAGGATCAGTTATAAGTTGGTTATTATATTTAATTCTATTAATTTTTTCAGGGGGGTTATTGTTTTTATATTGCTTTTGATTTATTGGTGGCGGTTTGGATACGATAGTTGTTTTGCGACCTTTGAGTGAGTTTTATGATTCTTTTAAACTTTTTTGTGTATTTCTTATATACACTCCTATCTATATTATTACCAGATTGTCGATATATTTTAAGTAACTTTCTTTTACGAAGAGAACATATTTTTAGCCCTTTACTGAGCCATTTAGTGCTTCTTATGATTGGAACCTTAATTTTTATATTTGGGAAACAAAGGTCATAAAAAAGCTTGAAAAGTTCATGGAATTCTTCAAAACCAGCATTTGGGTCACTTTTTTCGTAACATTCATTAAAACTCAGAGCTTTTAAGCAATTAATAAATTTTATAACATTTTCATCGCTATAGTCTCTTCTAAATTTGTACCAGTGGGTAATTGTGTACGTTTTCCTAACAGGACATGATAGTATTTGTGCTGTATGATCAGATATTGCTAGTTCTAAGACATATTGCTTACAACCTCTTATATTATGGGCAATGTTATCAATGCACGACTTGCTTTGCAAACGAGTTGGTTCGTTTATTGCAAGTTTTAAGTTAAAGCTCCGTAATAAGCCTTCAAACTTCCTTGAAACAGGAGAATCTTTTAGTCGGTCAATATTGTAATCACCACAAATAACAACCTTCTTATATTTAGTACATAATTTTGCAAGCATAGTCGTTAAACGGTCAAAAAATGTTTCTATACACTCCTTTTTAGTCTTTGGTGGCCTATAAATACATATGACAATTAACTTATGGTCAACTAATTCAATCGCTGAACATTCTATAAGATTGGATATACTTATAAGTTTGGATTCGTGTAAAATCTTATATTTATGATTTTTTCGTACTAGGATACATGAACCACCATTTCTATTTGTTCTTGAGAAATTTGCCGCCATAGTGTAGTTTGGAATTTGAAGAATTTTAGTATCGTCTGTAATCATATTGTGTTCGGTAACACACACCACATCAATAATTATATTGTTATTATTGTTATTGTTAATATTATTTAAATTTATGGTAAATTCATCAGCTTTGTGTAGTAGACCATTAATATTTTGATGTAGCACCCGCTTGAATTAGAAGAGCTTTTTTTGAGAAATTTTTCAATGTGGCACCAGTAGGTATCAGCTCTGCTGTTTACATCCCGTTATTATACAACCATTCATGGAAAGAGATGTTTTATTTCAATATGAGATTTTTTATGTATTTTTTATTTCAATACTTTTCAGTAACTTAGATATTATTTACAGTGCAGTCTTTATTGCATAAAAACTAAAGGCAATTTTAAACTTTAATGTGGTATTTTTCCCTTATTTTGAATCAAAATGATCTACTATGCCGTATAATGACTTCGTTCCGTTATATATTAATATAAAAGGCCTCACGTTAGTTTCCAGAGCATTTATAGTTGAAGCTTGATGATATCTAAAGTGTGGAACTGATTAGTTATGTTTAAGTTTACTTCTCTGATTCTGTTTACTGTCGCTGTAACCTTAAGGAACGTTTACGTAAGTTTCACTTATAGTAAGTCTAGGGGTTCCATTGAAATGATTAATGCCTTTGTTAGTTGATTGTGACTAGAATCCTGTTTAGAATTACTCCGTTGTTGTACTGTTTATTGTGTTGCAGATATCATAAAGTTTTAGATGGCTTTATTCTTTAAATTCTTGAGATAAGTGGTGGCCGAGTGGTAACGGCCCCGACTTACGAGTTGTAGGTCGCGGATCCAAACCCAGCCAGGCACATTACTATGTGCAATTTATTTCATCACCACTGCTCTCAAAACGGTGAAGAAAACATTGGGAGGAAACCGGCATGTCCTAGAACCAGAAGTTCGAAGACATGTGATATCCACCAACCCGCACTGGGTCCGCGTGGTGGATTACGGCCTCTTCTAGAGTCCTCTCTAGGAGAGGGACTGAGCTTCAGCAATGAGAACATTATAAGACATCGGCCTTGCCATGCTATGCTTCTTAAAATATCTAGTATATTGTAAAGCTCGTATTTTGCGTACGGGGTACAAATGTGTCATTCGATCCACATTGAGGCTTGGTGGTTGCGCCAATTTGCTATGTTCCGCGACTTTGTTTTTTGTAATTTATTTTTTTGGCCTAGCAATCCTATCCCTACCGTATCCGCTTCCCGCACGACCTCGAGAGAAAGGATTTGACGTTTTTGTGCATTGTGAATGTGACCGCACCGCTAACACGCCCGCTCGAAATTACAAGAAAATTGGCTATTTCGTGTTCCAACCATTCGAAACTCAACAATAAGTGCAGTGTAGTGCAATACAGAAACTGGCAGTGCTTGAAAGTACGAAGTTCGGGATTCGCCGGCCGGCGCCATGTGGAACTTTCGAGGTTAAAGGTCAGTCCTTCTAATACATTTATCCCATTAATAAACGCTAGACGCAGTACCTGCATATTGTTAACAAACCTTAGATCGCTTTTTAAATCTACAGTCCACAAAGCAAAATTCGCGCAACCATTACTTTTTGGTCCATACGAGCAGGATCGTGAATCATTTTCTTGTAATTTCGCAATATAGTATTTGTTCCATAGGGAATAAACGCAACGCGCCTGTTTACCTAGATATAATAGTAGAAAACCCGCATCTAGGCATTTAGGCAACTATACGTTATTTCGCTCGTATAGTTAAAGTGTCATTGATAATTACGGTACCTACGCCGTCAACCGCACCGCATAATTATAGTTAGCTACGTAAATATCAGCGTAGATATAAATCGATCGCATTCTTTTTCTTGACAAAATTCATTCGACCATCCTACAAATTGCATGTAGGTAGACGCATTTCAAAAATACCCGTTCATTGTTGAGTGAACATTTGTAGGAAACGGATAAACCATAGATTATATACGCATATATTTAATCGAGAAATTGGGTAATATTCACTCATTGATTCAGGTTGTTCCGTTCGTTCGCCGTTCACTTTGTTGTTTACAATATTACCATATTGTTATCTGTTAATTATCGCTTACTTAATAATTCGTTAAGTGTTTGTTTGAGTGTATAGTGTGAATATATCAAAACAAGATGTCTCTTAAGGGAACCAAGGTTAGTACTGATTTAAAGGTTCAGTTAAAGCTTTTATACGCTAAAAGGGACTCACAGTTTTCACGTGTTCAATCGATTTGTGATAAATCTTCGCAAACCTCGGATCTGGCGATTAGAGATGCTTTCTTGTGTTCGTTGGAAACTTTAGATAGTTTGCGCGCGGATTTTGAATCTACAATTAATAATATAAACATTTTAGAGTTGGAGTTAAATCCTGATTACTGTGTGAGTTATCAGGCATTGTCGTCCTTTGATGACTTGTATTGTCGTATCAAACGTATTGCTAGGAGTTTAGAGACTCCCCCCCCCGCGAGTGGTTTATCCAACCCTCCTCGCGAACGCCCACGATTGCCGCCAATTCAAATACCTGAATTTAATGGTGACATTCGAAATTGGAATTTATTTATAGATAGTTTCGAAAATATAATACATAGGAACACATCGCTGACAGATCACGAGAGATTGCATTATCTCGTAGAAAAATTGACCGGTAAGGCAAAGGCTGTCTGTGCTGGAATTACGTTTAGCGCTGAAAATTACAATTTAGTTTTGAACACTTTAAAAACAAAATACGAAGATAAGCGATTAGTAGCCACCGCATATTTAGATCAATTATTCGATTTGAAAAGTTTTTCCGTTTGTAACGATCATAATTTAGAGAAGTTTTTAAATATTTTCGCATCATCTGTTCGTGCAGTAAAGAACCTAAAGGTCAATGACCTCTGTGACTTTTTGTTTTTGTATATCGGTTTAAATAAATTAGATCCTGAAACTGTTCGTCTGTTTGAAACGACTCAGCGCGGCAAAGAAATACCTGAGTTCAAAGATTTAGAATCTTTTATTCGCGACCATATTAAGGTGTTGCAGCGCACGTCGGCACGTCATGAAGTCACGAATAGGACAGGTTCCGATCGCCGTATAGACGCGTCATCGAAGTCAGTCAAGACTGCACATACGCTAGTTAATACCGCCTCAACACCTGACTGTTCTCTGTGTAAGGGTAGCCATACACAGCTGTACAAGTGTTCGGGATTTCAGAGATTATCGCCTAGGGATCGTTACAAGTTTGTCCGCACTAATAATTTGTGTTTTAATTGTCTAAGTGACAAACATCTGGTTACGTCATGTAAAAGTGGTGTTAGCTGTCGTAAATGTCCAGCTAGACATCATACCTTCTTACATTTTGAGAGTAGTAAGCTGCCATCGCAGCAGCAGCCTGCGCAGACGCGCGACGCTTGTGACGCGCGGCCTGCTGCAAGTGCAAACGACGTAACATTGTGTTCGCTTTCCGCCGCTGGTACTCAAGTCACTACCGTTTTACTTGCGACCGCGCAAGTTGTCATTGTAGATGCCTTTGGCAAACCGCACACCGTTCGAGCGCTACTAGATGGCGCTTCCCAGAGTAATTTTATTACTCGGGATTGTTGTCAACGCCTTGGTTTTAGTTTTAATAATTGGTCATCCCGCTCAGAAGTGAAAGGTTTTGGAGGTTTAAAGGCAACCATTCACGGTTCCATTAAAATAATATTTAGTTCACGTTTTAATCGTAATATTTCGTTTGAAATGGATTCGCTAGTCGCAGATAAGATTACGGAACGGTTGCCCACGGTACCGGTTGACACGTCCATGCTGACGGAGTTTAAGAACTTGCAGTTAGCCGACGGAAATTACGCTTTCCCTGGAGATATCGATCTATTGATCGGTGCTTCGATTCTCCCGCATCTCCAGTTATCACGTAAAATTCAAGGTCTTCCGATGTACCCCGCTCCGCACGCACTGGAAACAGTTCTCGGGTTTGTTATAGTTGGCTCCGCACCCGCTTATTTAAATAGTTACTCGACTGTGTCGCACTGTTGCACCGTCGAGCCGCCGCTTGAGTCTACCATCCGCAAGTTCTGGGAGATTGAAGAGGTCAATGTCCCACCTATTCTCAGCCCTGAGGATCAGGTCACTGAGGAGATTTATACCCGCACGACTACTCGTGATAAAGATGGTCGTTATGTTGTCGCGCTCCCTTTCAAGGGTGATATTTTTTCGCTCGGTGGCTCCCGTGCCTCCGCAGAAAAACGCTTTCTATGCCTGGAACGTAAGATGCAGGCGTCTCCTAAGTTGAAGCAAGCCTATGATGATGTGCTGATCGAATATTTAGATAAAGGTTATATCTCATCAGCGCCTGCCGAGACTGAGGAGACACGTGATTACCCGTTTTACATCATCCCGCACCATGGAGTTGTTAGAGAAGACAAACTTACAACTAAACTGCGTGTGGTTATGGATGGTAGCGCTAAGACTAGTACTGGCATATCGCTTAACGATATCTTGTATTGTGGTCAGAACCTCCAGGGTAACTTATTTGAAATAATAGTAAATTTTCGCTTGTTTGCTATTGCGCTCTCTGCCGATGTTCGGCAAATGTTTCTTAGTATTGGAATCAGAGAATGTGACCGTAGATTCCAACGCTTCTTGTATAGATTTTCTCCGCAGGAACCTTTGAAGGTTTACGAATTCAATCGTGTTTGTTTTGGGCTTAAGTCTAGTCCCTTTCACGCTCTTCGCACTATCAAGCAGTTGGCCGCTGACGAGGGTGATACATACCCGAAAGCAAGGGCCACTATTGAAACCGGATTGTACATGGACGATTTTGTGTACAGTGTACCTAGTGAAGCAGAGGCTATAGAGACCGCTGCTCAAGTAATCAGCCTCATGAAGTCCGGTCAATTTGATCTGGTGAAATGGACAAGCAACTCGCAAGCTACATTAGAGTCGATTCCACCGTCACACCGGTTGACTTCGGTAAAGGAATTCGATGATAGTGATTCGCATAAGATCCTTGGTTTAAGTTGGTCACCCGCAACTGATATGTTCAGTCTTAAAATTAGCTCGACTCCGCCAACTTGTACCAAACGCGTTATCCTAGCATGTGTAGCTCGGATATGGGATATAATGGGTTTTGTAGCTCCTGTCGTTTTATATGCAAAGCTGCTTATAAAAGAGCTTTGGCTTTCCAACTGTGATTGGGACGACACCGCTCCTGAAAGTGTTGCCAAGTTGTGGGCTCGCTATAGGAAAGAGCTTCCAATGCTCGATCAGATACAGATTCCTCGCCATGTTGGTATAGTACCAGACACTGTTGTTAATGTGGTAGGTTTCGCAGACGCCAGTGAGAGGGCTTACGGGGGAGTGGTTTACTTTCAGGTCCAAAATGGCGATAACATTTCAGTTTTCCTCATTAGCGCAAAATCAAAGGTATCTCCTAGTAAGGTTGTCTCTCTTGCTCGTCTCGAACTCTGCGCTATTCTTCTGTTGGTTCAATTGATTACATCTATAGTCAAAACTTGTCGTCCTCGCATTAATATAGAGAGAATTGTAGCGTTTTCAGACTCAACCGTTGCCCTATGTTGGGCCCACTCTTCACCCCATCGATGGGGCACGTTTGTCGCAAATAGGGTGGCTAAGATTCAAGCTGAATTGTCACCGGAAAATATGTTCCATGTCGCTGGAACAGAAAACCCAGCTGACTGTCTCTCACGTGGTTTGCTTCCCGCGCAAATTTTAAATCATCCGCTTTGGTTTTGTGGCCCTCCCTGGCTGCATACCACTCCTAACGAGTGGCCAAATGCTCCGTTTAACCCCGCTACTGTTTCAGAACCACCCGAGGAGAAGAAACATACGCTTGTAGTATCAGTTCCGCGTGAAGAGTCAGTTGTTTTGTTGTTGTCTAATCGAGTCTCGTCTTGGTCGAGACTATTACGCTGTGTAGTTTACGTCCTAAGATTTTTGAGATTATTACCATCGCGTGGTTCTATAATCGCAGCTGATTTGGATAGAGCTGAATCAGTTGTACTTCGAGAGTTGCAGAAATTTTATTTTTCAAAAGAATTTCGTAGTTTAGAATCACATAAACCTTGTAGTCCCGCACTTCAACATTTGAAACCATTTTTGCAAGACGGACTCATTCGTGTCGGTGGCCGTCTGCGAAATGCTAAGTTAGAGTTTGAACAAATGCATCCAGTAGTTCTACCACGCAGGGATCACGTTTTGGATTTGTTGGTGGACTATCACCATAAGGTGAATTGTCACGCTGGTCCCGATTTATTAATGTCCATTCTTCGACAGAAGTACTGGATACTTTCCGCTCGCAATTTGATACGCGCTAGAGTGCACAGATGTGTGCCCTGCTTTAAGCTCCGCCCGCGTTTCAACGCGCCGGAAATGGCCGACCATCGTTCTTGTCGTGTTGTACAGACGGTGAAACCTTTCATACATACTGGGACGGACTATGCTGGACCGTTTAAAGTCACTATTGCCCGTGGTCGTGGTATACGTTCCACAAAGGCATACATTTGCCTATTCGTTTGTATGACAACTCGTGCGGTTCACATAGAGTTAACCAGTGATTTGAGTACGCAGGGTTTTATGTCTGCATTTAAACGATTTTTATCTCGCCGTGGTCCCGTTAAGCGCTTATACTCTGACAACGGCACAAATTATGTTGGAGCGCGACGCAATATTTCGGAATTACATACATTCTTACGCTCCAAGTACTACCAAAGTGAATTCGCCCATGTCTTAGCTGAGAATCGCATTGATTGGTGTTTTAATACGCCAGCAGCTAGTCATTTTGGTGGCAATTGGGAGGCGAATATTAAAAGCCTTAAGTCGCACCTGTTTCGGGTCATAGGCGAACAGATTCTCTCGTACGAGGAGTTGAGCACTGTACTCGCTCAGGTAGAGGCGTTGATGAATACGCGTCCGTTGTGTCGGACTTTGTCTAGTGATCCATCGGAGCCACTAGCGTTGACGCCGGCTCACTTCTTGACGACGACTCCTCTTAAATATTTGCCCGCTTTAGATGTCGAGACTGACAAACTGCAGCTCCACCCGCGTCACGCTCTGCTAGATAGCTTAGTTCAGTCCTTTTGGAAGCGATGGAGGACAGATTATCTGCATACGCTGCAGTCGCGTCAAAAGTGGAACACTCCTTCAGATCCAGTCACAGTCGGTACTGTGGTGATACTGAAGACTGAGAGTGCGCCTCCTCTGCACTGGCCTCTTGGTGTAGTGGAAGAAGTTTTTCCGGGTTCGAACGGAATAACGCGAGTCGTAAAAGTTAAAACCGCAACTGGATCGTACCTGCGTCCGGTTATTCGCCTCTGCCCTCTGCCTAATCAGTAGTAGTGGCATAGTTAGTTATAAGTTGTTTCGCTACCTAGTATTGATAGTTTAGATTAGTAATAGGGTTTAGTTTCGCTTTTGTTTTTTTCTTTTCTTTGAAGGTAACCCTTCAAACCCGGGGGGAATGGTTGCGCCAATTTGCTATGTTCCGCGACTTTGTTTTTTGTAATTTATTTTTTTGGCCTAGCAATCCTATCCCTACCGTATCCGCTTCCCGCACGACCTCGAGAGAAAGGATTTGACGTTTTTGTGCATTGTGAATGTGACCGCACCGCTAACACGCCCGCTCGAAATTACAAGAAAATTGGCTATTTCGTGTTCCAACCATTCGAAACTCAACAATAAGTGCAGTGTAGTGCAATACAGAAACTGGCAGTGCTTGAAAGTACGAAGTTCGGGATTCGCCGGCCGGCGCCATGTGGAACTTTCGAGGTTAAAGGTCAGTCCTTCTAATACATTTATCCCATTAATAAACGCTAGACGCAGTACCTGCATATTGTTAACAAACCTTAGATCGCTTTTTAAATCTACAGTCCACAAAGCAAAATTCGCGCAACCACTTGGTATTACCGAGCATTTCAAGGAGGTTACCTGGGTTTCTGAAGAACGTTGCTCTGTATCCAGCGACCACTAGTCAGCAAATTAGGTGCTGTTTCTATCTCCTCCATGCAAGCTTTGCAGCAGCTGTCTGTAACTCCTAAAATACAATATCTAGTCGGAGTCTATACCAATTTTATTTATTCTCTGTTTATAGGCCGATGGCCCCGAAGAGTTCATATCGCTAATAGAAGAATGCGGGAAATTGCATGGACACACAACGATGGAATTGGAGGCTGCCATGGTGAAAGGCGATGTTTCCAAAATTAAACCCTGTTTCTGGGGTTGTGCCTTTACAAAAGCTCGATTTGTAAGTACACGTCAATAGTACTATTTGTACCTACCGAACCCTCAGTGTCCAGCTCCATAACATCCTCGCCTGTACGGCTCGGGTGAATTTCGCCTCGGCTGCAATGACAAACTTTCCCCACTTGTATCAAAATGTACTATTCTCACATTTGCATCTTAAAGACACAGCTATGTAAAGTATTTTTTTTTCTAATGACTCTGTTCTTTTATTTACAGCTGAACGACAAAGGTCAATACGATCTAGATGCTGGTTTGATTAGTCTTAAAAAGTATATTAAATATCTTGAGGGATTAGAAAAACTAGAGCAAATAGCGAGGCAATGCGAATCAGGTACATACTGAATTTTTTTATTTTTTTTTACTCTCTATGGTTTTTTTTTTTTTTTGTTAGGTAAAATCATCCAATGACAAATCCCGCCCTTGGGTGGGGCGGGAAATAGTGTCAGACTTTTACTGACTAAAAACCTACCTTTCCGTTCCTTGCCTTTGTCCCGGGGCCTGTGGTGACATTCTCACATAACCTTTGGCCCCAGTAGGCTTCGGCCCTGCTGGACCCCTACAGTTTGCTGACAACTCCTTGAGGCGCGCGGGAACAGTGCGCGCCGAAGACGACCTGAGCTCGGACCGGTCTGTTACCGGACGAACGGACAGCGAGCTACCCATTGCCCACCGTCCGCGAGCCCGCGCCTACGATGGCCGGAAATCGGGATCGGAAACCCGGCGGCGGCGGCGGCGTGTGCGCCTTTGTCTAATGCGGTCGGCCTCCTCCTTTGCTAGCATTACTGCTTCGCAAAAGGAGGCGACCGCCTGCCACTCCTCCTCGCTCCGGAGCATGGCTTGAACCAAGCCCCGGCGCGAGAGATCGCCGCCGATCGCCCCCACGAGGACACGGCGATGCTCTTCCCAAGCGGGTTACTCTCTATGGTAAAGATTACATTTTGATTTTGTTTCGGCTGGACGGCGTTCGGGAAGCAGCGCGGTATCTTCTCGTCCTTTATACCTACCACAGTATCGCAAGAGGAAATTCTATGACCAGCGTGTGTTGTGATGATATGTTGCTCCGAAACGTGGTCGCTTACAATAGGCCTCATCAGAAGACTTAGAGTCACCCTATAGGTAATGGAAAGGGCTATGCTCGGAGTTTCCTTACGTGAACACATCAGAAATGAACCAAAGGACATAAAAAGCTACCGACATAGCCCAAAGAACGGCAGTGGGCAGGGCACATTGCTCGCAGAACGGGTGGTCGATAGGGGCGAAAGGTTCTGAAGTGGTAACCACGTACCGGAAGACGCAGCGTTGGAAGGCCTCCCACTAAGTGAACCGATGACCTGTAGTGCTATGCTCTAAGAAAACGCAGCGCTGCCGCAATGACGAACATCCAAATAGGATACATTGAATTAACATTCCAATTTATAGGTTAATTAGGTTGACAATCCAATTTAACCTATTTGGGAGTTCGTCGTTGAGGCAGCGCTGCGTTTTCTTAGCGAACTTTTCGCAATGACGAACATCCAAATAGGATATATTGAATTAACATTCCAATTTATAGGTTAATTAGGTTGACAATCCAAATTAACCTATTTGGGTGTTCGTCGTTGAGGCAGCGCTGCGTTTTCTTAGAGAAGAGCACCACTGAAGAGAGTTGCGGGAATCCGATGGAGGCAAAATGCACAGGACTGGTCATTATGGTGACACTTGGGGGAGGTCGATGTCCAGTAGTGGACGTCTTTCGGCCAAAATGATGATAAGATTTTGTCACTCGTCCTAATACATACTATTAATTTTAACAAAAATTATCTTAAAAAGGTTAAATTATTTGTTTGTTTTTTATATGTATGAAAGAAGATCTACTTACTAGATGATCTGACGAACTTTGTACCGCTTAGCAATCAATGAATGTATAGACCGATGGAATTATTGAGACCAATGTATTTGATAGTTGCTGAAATTTTTTTAATGAATTTGAATATTTTGTATGTTATTTTTTATGTGATTTTTTCCGATATGTTAATAGTTATTCTGCTATTTGGTGCAGAGACAAATCAAGTAAAGCAAAGATTCAAATCTGTCCAGCTGTTTTTGAGTTATGAATAGTGTAACTAACATGACTTTTTTGTGGATATTAGATTTAGGCTATTTCTTATCTCAGAAAAGTGCACATTTCAAGGGCTCCCCCTTGAAATGGGGAGAGGAGGGACACTAAAGCGGGGCTGGAAAAATAAAAAAGCTAGTATTTAATAAAGCATATTCCCAAAAAATAAATAAGTTAAACTCTGAATAGCGCAATATTGTTACGTTATAAGTACTGGTCATTGCTAAAAGCCAGGACCATTGCTAATATCTAGAAACCTGAGGGACCTATTGAGCTTAAGGCTAGGACTGTAATATTACATGGAACAACCTATTCCAAGGGAATTTACACTTTGTTATGACTTTTCTCAATTTCAGTAAAAGATACAGATGTAAGCGACGGTGAAGCTGGATGTGAGAGGGGCATGCTCACTGCAAAATGCTTCATTGAAAATTTGCATGATTGATCGATCGATAGCAGTAATATGAAATAAACATTTGGCCATAGTTTTGTTATTATCATTTTATGGAAAGATTTCCAAATTATTCCTTCCTTTTTCCTTATTTATTACCATTACACCATTTTTAGGTTTTCGTACCTACTTCAAAAGGAAAAAACGGCACCCTTATAGGATAACTTTTTTGTCCGTCTGTCGGTCAAGACCCTTTATCTCGGGGATGCGTGGAGGTATCGAGTTGAAATTTAGAAAATATACTCAAGTTTGCAGTCCCTTGAAACTGTGAAATAATCGAACTTCTAAATTAACGAGAAAAAAAACTTACGGACGTTTATGTAGCAAAAAACGTACACTTCGACACTCCAGGGAATCAAAATTCATTGGGTACTTCCCATTGACCTAGAACCCTGAAATTTGGCATGGAGCAAGGTCTTCGGTAATTAAACTATTTGCTTAAGTTGGTTTGTACGGAACCTTCGGTGTGTGAGTCCGACTCGCACTTGTCCAGTTTTTTTTTAAGTTTAATAATCTAATGCTCCTACTTAAAATTTCATAGTCTTCAACTTCGTGTTTCTAACATGAAGTTGCTTTGCAAATAGAGATAGTGGTCAAACGCGAGCGAGTAAATGACAAAAAAAAAACGTACCTAAAGGAAAGTTATGCTATTGATAATTTTAATTACGAAATTACCGTATACCTTATTTGTTTTTTCTGTCACATCTATACTTGGTGTTTTTTTTTTTTGGTGGGTAAAAATCATCTTATGACATCTCCCGCCCTTGGGCCGAGCGGGACATAGCGTCAAACTTTTACTTACTAAAAAACCCAAACCGAAGAGGCCCAGCCTGCTAACTGCAGGCAGGCAGGGTTGAAGCCTGCTGGGGTCAAGGGCCGTTTTCTGAGAGGAAGGCTCAGCCCCGGCACTATAGGCAACGAAGGAACGGGGTAGGTTTTTAGTCAGTAAGAGTCTGACACTACTTCCCGCTCCGCCCAAGGGCGGGATTTGTCATTGGATGATTTTACCTACCATAAAAAAAACCCTGTTCCTTCGTTGCCTTTCATACCAGGGCCCGAGCCTACCTTTTAAAAGCAGACCCTTGGCTCCAGTAGGCGTCGACCCTGCCTGCTGGCAGGCTGGCCCCCTTACGATTTGCTGACAACACCTCGAGGCGCGCGGGAACAGTGCGCGCTATCGACAACTTGGGAACTATACTTGGTGTTTATATTTTTTATAAAAATCTAAGGCTATATACAGTAACGCCTGAAATTTGGCCATATTAATGAAGTTACCGAAATGCATAGTAATCGTTAGGGAAAATACGAAATAATCAAACATGAAATATCTCCGATAATAAGTTTATTTCATCAATCCAAGTTTCTAGTTTCTAACGTTTGCTGGGTGGCCTGCAAAAAATAAAATCATGAATCATTTGCCGTCATATGAAATTGCTAATCTCTTGTGAACATTGTCTTTTCTGAAATATGTTTTTTTTTTACAAATCTAGCGAGATTATAAACGATTATGAATAAAATTTCAAATACATATCATCAACCGCATCCAAGTTTATTATTTTACAATAAATCCATTTATGATATTTAGGAAAACTTTAAATTCTTGCATATTCTGTTATAAGCTTTGGTGTGGTGTTTACCATAACTCGGCTACATGTATATCTGTTAATGGTATGGTATTACTGAGCCATAATGATTGAATTTCGTTTGCAGTCGTTCTTTGAGTTTGCAAGTACATTACTTGCAAAGTTAAATTCAAACATCTGCAAACTACTTCACAAGCTGAACATTGTAATACATAAGATGATTATTATTCATCAGATCTTTTCTCTGAAATGTTTATAAGTATTCGAAAAATATCTAGAAGAGAAGTAAGAAGCCTAAGTACAAGTTTTTTTATTTACATACCCTTTGCTTATATCTTCATTTGTTCCAAGAAGCAAGCTGCCAGCATGGCACCCAACTCGCATTCTGATCCGGCTTTATCTTTTACTGAAATTAATGTAAAAATAAAAATTATTATTTCTGTCCTGTGTGTACAGACACATCAATCTACCCTAATCTGTCAAATTTTACCAATCGAACATTAACCTTCCTATATTGTGATAAAGTTGAAAATCTATTAAAAAAAATTGACTGATTGAGGTCGGTTGATGTGCTGGCGTCTGTACGATTACTGGTCTCATTTACACCTAGAAAATGTTCAAAGTATCTACCTGACTCGCACTGTTTTGCACTTTTTTCTAGAACAGTGTTAAATTCGTCGCTCTTAATAATATTTTTAACGTATGTAAGTCCGGGGTTCAGAACGTATTGTCCTTTGTCATCAATCTGTAATGCAGAATTACGGTTATTTACTTAGAAAAGAAGACACATTTAAAGTTTAATTCATTCACACATTTAAAGCTTCAGTTTTACGTGACAATTATGTTCATCACATAAAAATCATGAAAAATAATATTCATTACAAAAAAAAAAAAATATTATTTTAGAGATAAGACTCCAAACACGTCCAAAGATACAAGGTACAATCAGTAAAAATGGTTTGTGAAATCGTCAGACTATTTATTGACAAAAAAAAACAGTTTAATTCGAAACGGAAAATAAATATGATTTCACACAAATACAAGTGGTATTAGTTTTTGGTATAAAAACGGAATAAAAACGTTAAATCAACTACTCGTATGTAGCAAACCATGTAATACAAATGTATTTATAGAACAAACCAAAAAGTACTTACAAATCCTCCTTTTTTGAGACAACAGCTCCAAAGACAAGGGTTAACAAGAGTAACGTCTCTCGATTGTATAACCGCTAGCATTTCTGAAGCTTTGACTTCGTGCTCTTTTGCGCACTCGAATACAATGTCCAGAACATCGCCTTCGTTAGTCGGTCCATCTTCCGCCTTTGAACATGAATTAATACATCGTATGTGGGTGAATGAAATCATGAAAACAGACGATGAACAAAAAACGGCGACTGTTTCAAAACAGTTGATGTAATTGACAAAGACACTTATTTAGCCTAACACATACGAATGAAGATAAAAAGTAAGTAGAAAACAAAGTAACCATGGCATTAATTATTATTTTAATACCCCTATATTCTCGCTGTTATTGTATTGAACCAAGAATAATATTCCGACCACAAAGTCATCGATTAATCAATGAGACAAAAATAATACTAATACAATACTCACAAGAACGCTACTTAAAATCACTACAACGACACACAAAACAAGACAAGAATACTTAGACATTTTGATTATATAGAGAGATTATATAGTAATCCTTCTGTGGTTGAACTGAAAATGCTCTGTATACCAACTTTACACCTTATTATATAAATATTCTAAACCCCATGACGACTGTAATGATTATTATCAGTATAATAATAATTTATAACGACTGTAATGATTATTATAAGTATAAAAAAATTCATATCTGGGCAGAATTAAATGTTATAACATTTAATTTTGCCCAGATATGAAAATTTTACCAGATTTTATGTGTTAAGCCATAAAACCATTTTTTTTTTTAGGTCAGCATCCGGAATATAGTTTAAATTACCTATGTAGGTATTTGAAAATGATATAATTAACGAATAGGTACCTGGTTTATACTAGTTTACGAATCATCAATCGGAGCGTGTAATAATAGTCTATCAAAAATTTTACGACCTTGCAATGAAGAGATGAAACTAGTACAACATTTGAAAATAAATACTGCACTCAAAATTTTCAAGCTAAGAGACGAAAGAAAAGTCAGAGTCACAGACGTGTGATATTTTTCTTCAACTAGTATACACTTAGAATATTACTACTCTAAGAGTATGTGTATTTGTGTAAGAAAATCGTCTTCTTCTTATCGTATCGATGATAAGCACGTCAAACTGTTGGGTCTCGGTAGGTGGCTACGTTAACTGCATCATCGGTTTTTTTTAAAGTCGATTAAAAAGCAAAATAATGACAGCAACATTAAAATGACTATTATTTTCCTGAAAAAAAAAAGAAAATGATTGTAGTTTCTATAAAGGACAAATGCACAATTTTAACACTTTGAGCGGTAATTTTAGGATCAGCCATTCGTGACGTAGGTATATTCATTGTGCATTTGATGAATGACGATGATGAATGATGAATTCCGCGTTATTATTGATAGCGGTCTAAATTGCAATGGTTCAAACATACGTTTTTGAATTGGATGACTCTTTATTTTTTCATCTCTTATGCTGTTCCAATTTGGAGTTGAGGGTCGGTCGAAAAAACAAAGCCACACGATTACAAAAATGGTTGTTTAGAAATATTTCTTTCTTTGAAACTGTTTAGTTCGTATACATATCCATGTGGCACCTATTAGGTAAATGGAATCAGCTGTATATAGCATAGCATGGCATAACATCAGCCTTATATTGTTCCCACTGCTGGGATTGAGGCCTCCTCTCTAGGAGAGGGAATAGGCCGTAATCCACCACGCAGGCCCAGTGTGGGTTGGTGGATGACACATGTCTTCGAATTTTTAATTCTAGGATGTGCTGGTTTCCTCACGATGTTTTCCTTCACCGTTTTGAGAATAGAGGTGATGAAATAAATATCACAAAGTCTCATTACTTTGTGTAATTTTATGGCTGGGTTCAAACGTTAGTCGTTAGTCGGGGCCGTTACCATTCGGCCACCATTGCTCAGCTTTATATATTTTTTTAGAATGTTAGTATAAAATAATAAATGTTTTTTTTTATCAAGGTTCTTAATTCCACAAAAACACAGAAGATACTGATGCAGTGTCTTTAAGTCACGGACTGCATGTTGAATTCCGAACGAAACGAAGGTAGCTAAGTTTTAATTCCAAACGCAGTGAAGGATTTATGTAATTAATTCTCGAGTACAGCGTGGGTGCTAATTTGGAAACTTGAGTGAAGTAAGAAATTTATGGCACCCAAAACAAGAACAGCTTTATTCACATTTTGGATATTGTGCACAATATGCTGCACAGCAGCTAACTTAATATAAGTTAATTTGACATGTTACGAGATCTCAAACAAACAAAATTCACAAAATTTTTAAAATATTCTATAACTCAGGAATCAGAAATATATCATCTTTAGAAAATAAATCTTTGTGAACAGCAACTTTTTCATCATCATTTTTTTTATTCATGAATTTTTTTGTTTCTTTTTTTGCAGATTTCTGGGAAAAAATTAAGACAGTAATGAAGTCCCTTTAATATATGGATGTATAATATATACTATATCTCTTTTATGTATTTAAAATAATTGATGTGTTAAATAGATATAAAACGGCGATTAAATAATCAACGCTATCATTTCATACTTTTATTTTATGATTACCGATTGTTAATTGTTCCACATGTGTTTTTGAATCTTGGTTACAATGTCTAGATTTTACAGTCTTATAGAAGCTACGAGTATCATGCGTATAAAAATGTAAATACAAGCGTAGTGTAACTAAGTAAACCAGAAGTAAAAAATATTTTTACTGTTTCTATTCCTTATCCTTTGTAATTTTGTCTGCAAAAGTTTTATGTCTGTAAAATGCAAAATGTTTTTCCATTTTTTTTTTGTACACTGTTTTTGCATACTTTTTTAGTTCTCTCTTTTTCTCATAGTGGCATTCTTTCGCATCTGGCCCTGGTACAGGCCATGGTCCGGAGTGAGGGGGAGTGGACAGCAGCAACCTCCTGCGAAGCAGTAATGGTAGCGGCCGCCTCCATACGCGTGAGTGAATGGACTTCCTCGGGTCAAGGTGGTACTGCGCCAAAGAGGAGGACACCTCCGTATGCTCCACCGTGTCCACCCAGATGATATCACAATGGTGATGTACCCCGGGCGTTTCTTCCGCAAGAATCAGGTGCAGAAACTTCCCGATTCACCATGTCCGGTGAGGACTTGCGTCATGCGGAAGGTGAGGACGCCGTGACGTTTTTTCAGCCAGTTCTCAAAGAGGGGACTTTCCGCCATGATTATGGCGTGCCCAGGCATTCTGGGGGATTGAACTCAAAAAGGTAGAATCATCGAGTTAGAATACTGTCCCCGAGACAGAACTGGCCTATCCGCAACCTGTTCACCCACTTGGCTGCGTGAAAGAAGTGCCTGGCGGTCCGTGCCATCCGGTCACATGTGTACGTGTACGTACCATCGTGTTGGATGCAGGTCTGCAGCCAGAGCCAAGCTCTAACAACAGTCAGTGTCAACAAAGCAGGGTTATGTAAATAAACTAGGTACTTTTAAGATTTTTTCTGAATGAGTTTTGTAGTCAACGTTTTCCCGAATGGCCAGCAGATCAGAGTTTATGAAAATATTCTTACATAAAATACTTAGAAATATTAGCTACATCATACTCAATCTTACTGGCATCAGAATTAAATTAGATGTTAAATATTAAAAAACAAATGTGGACCAACATAAAAAAGGTCACCGTAGTTTTTAATATTAATATTTGGATTTACTTTCAAGAAGAACGCTGATTTCAATATTATTTAATAACAAATGAGAGTAAGATAAATATTGTTTTCAAGCACTTTCAATGCGAAATTATTCACAATAATTTAGAACAATTTGTACAAATAGTTTTCTGATTATGTCATTTGCAAATACCCATGTATGTAATGGCATAAAATTAGATGACATCATCAGAAAACTGTAAAATAATGTCAACTATGTAAGGGACGTCATTTTATGGACACTTATTTTAGCTCAAATTCACTGCAAGTTTACCAAAAACTACTAGCAGATTTTATAATGAACGTAATCAAATACTTGAAAACTTAGCGTTGTTAAAATTGAACACTGTCCCGCCGGTCGTGCAGTATTTTAGCCTCGAACTCCACTAAAGTGAAGATGTGCAAAATGGAGAAGAGATGCTTATCAACTGAGAGAGAGAGTCGGTTTGCGCACATGTTAAGCGATTGGCTCCGATTCCCGCACAGTACAAATATTTGTATGGCCTATATGATCCGTGTTTGGTCGACTAGTGTATGTGAGTTAACATGTTTGTGAATGTACCCACAATACAGGAGTTTTTACTAGTGTGGAGCAACGTTTGTTAACAAAAAAAAATGAAAGGAATTATAAGTAAAGTTGTACAGAGATGTATAAGTACAGATTTTGATCGCACTACCAATACGAGACATAATTTATTATCCTTTAACCGATGCTCAATAAATAACAATTGTCGCAAGCTTAATCAAAAAGAGACGAAACGCATAAAAAGGTTTTTCAAAATTTAATTTAATTTTTGAAATATATGTTTTAAGATTCAACTAAATCTCTTTTTGAGTAAAGTTTCTTTATGTTTACTAAGCGTGCGTTATATTCATTGCAGCAGCGAAGGCAACGTAAACTTGGTGGTTTACAAAATATTTCCTTTCGTCTTGGCAGTTCTCCGCTTTGGTGGAGTCTGCTTTATTTTGATAATAATTACATCACCTTCATTTACTATTGTTTAAAATATTTACATAACAATGTGCAAAGATGGTATTCAAAGCCGATGTCGTACAAGTTTTGTACAATCAGGATTGTGGTACTGTAAAGGACGATTATAATTATGTTTACGTACACTTGCCTTGTTTTAAGTGCTATTTCTGTGAGTATTAACAGTGTTCATGTGAGTACCTATAGTTAATTTACCTTTGCCGTTGACTAGCCTAGCAGTAGGAAATTATATTTTTTTGGGAATATTTTGTTGTAATTACTATGAAACTTAAAACTGAAACTTGATTTTAAGTCATAGTTGTGACTTAAAATCAAGTTTCAGTTTTAAGTTTCAGTATAATTTTGTCTCTTTGACGGAACGATTAAAGCAAAATATAAAATCAAAATACCACTCACTGATTAATCACAACATCTCAGAAACTATAACACCTACAAACTTGAAATTTGGCAAATAGGTTCCTTATAGGGTGTAGACATCCGCTAAGAACGGATTTTACAAAACTCCACTCCTAAGGGGGTAAACCGACTTTCAGGCGAGCGAAGCCGCTTGTAGAAGCTAGTATTCTTATGTATGGATGGGCTGCTACAGATGTAATCATTTCAATAGTTGGAAATTCCAAATCTAATTCAGTTTGATTTTTTTTTAAGTTTTTTAGGCAAAATGGTCTTGTTTACTTTTTTATTGTTATTTCTAGGCTTGTGTTTGACCACTATGTCACGTAATGGTAAGCTGTGTTGTGGTCAACGATTTGTTTTTTTTTTATGGTAGGTAAAATCATCGAATAACAAATCCCGCCCTTGGGAGGGGCGGGAAATAATGTCAGACTCTTACTGACTAAAAACCTACCCTGTTCCATTCATTGCCTTCGTCCCAGGGCCCCGGGTAACATTTTCACATAACCTCTGGCTCCAGTAGGCTGCGGTCCTGCTGGGCCCCTACAGTCTGCTGACAACTATTTGAGGTGCGCGGGAACAGTGCGCGCCGTAAACGACTTGAGCTCGGACCGGTCTGTTAACGGACGGACAGCGAGCTACCCATTGTCTGCCGTCCGCGCGATCGCGCCTACGGTGGCTGCAAATCGGGATCGGAATCCCGGCGGCGGCGGCGACGTGTGCGCCGTTGCCTGATGCGGTCGGCCTCCTCCTTTGCTAGCATTACTGCTTGACGACCGCCTGCTACTCCTCCTCGCTCCGGAGCATCGCCTAGAAATAACCTTTTGACTCTTGACTCGAAGCCCGTCTTTGAGTTAAAAGTGAGCCGGTTATTCACTTCTCTTCTTTTTGATTGTAGCTATCAGGAAACAGAGACTCCGGAAGGAAATTTTATTTCTTAGTTGTACGCACAATTAATGTGTTCCCAATTCGTTTTATACGTATGGGTGGAATGTCCACCATATTCTTTTCTTGTGTGTTTTATGATCAAAGGCCAAAGAAGATTGTGGACCTACCAGTATTCAAGATCTTAATTTTATGTTTGCGACATGTGCCAAGGAGCACGGAGTCACAAATGCAGAAATAAAAACAGCTACGGAATTAGAAGACGTCACTTTTGTCAAACCATGTTTCTGGGCTTGTTGCCTCAGAAAATCAGGATTTGTAAGTATTTTTTATCTTGGTCTGAACACCTGCTCTTTATTAAGGTTAGCTTTGAAGAATGCATGTTGTTTGGATGGATGCATTGTTGAATGGATGCATTGTTTTTTTTTTATCTGTTCGTATGTATTTCATTAAAACAAGTATGATCCATGTATGTTTTGTGTGTTTAAATCACACTCGATAACTGGCTCTTGCGACACTTATTAAGTTCACAATGCAGTTTTTTTGTTAATTACATTTTTACTCCATCTGCTTGATAATGCCCTATTATATGTCATCACTTAAAGCTAGTCATTATATCCCAAGGGAAATAATGAGATTTGAATTTGAAATGTCAAAAACCAGATATTGAATTAAAATATTCGTGCATTAAATAAGTTTATTCAAAAATCGAACTGGCCATTAATAAAAAAAAGAACAAAATGTTACTGACGAGTCTCTACAAAAAGTAATGAATGAGCGGTGTGTTATTAAGAGTGTTTTATGAAATTAAAACTATAGAATCTAATAAATTTAGAGTTTTAGAAGATTAGCTTGTAAATATTACTTATATTTCTCTAAAATATAGTTTGTTTACGTAAATTGTCTTTTAATTATCTCACAGATAGTCTAAGTAAAGTATCCAACACAGGTATAAAGCTGTCTTTGTCTTGGGCATTTTGAACTTCTCACTTCACTCAGGTTTCTACATTAACTTCCTTGCGTTGCTCGGGAGTTAATTATATAAATCCCTCACTGACGTTCGGGATTAAAATTTCGCAACTTTCGTTTCGTTCGGAATTAAAGACACCGCTTTATCCCCTAGTCACATAATCTACTATTATAAGAGACTCGTGCATAAATTGCCTTCCTTTCTTTTTAGTTACCTACACTTTAATTATTTTACTTTTTGATTTACAGCTAGATAACGAAGGACGATATGTTTTATATCCAGGCCTGACTTACGTAAGACGGATTGTGAAGAGAGATGACGCATACACTGACTTGGAAATCATTGCAAAGCAGTGTGAATCAGGTAGATTCAGTACCTAACATATTTGCTCAGAAATCTTATTATTGTAATTGAATGAAATAAAGGTATGATATTTTTTACACCACCTGTTCGATAATGCTGTATTATATGACATACAACCTCACTTAAAGCAAGTCATTATATCCCTAGGGAGATAATACTACATTATCTTCCAAATTAGATTGAAAATAATTAGATTCCGAATTCAAATCTCATTGAGATTTGATAATACTATATTATCTCCTTATGGATATAATACTATATTATTTCCCTAGAGATATAATGAGATTTGAATTTGGAACGTCAAAAACCAAAGACATTGAATTAAAATATACGTGCATCAAATAAGTTTAATCAAAAATCGAATTGGCTATTAACAAAAAAAAAAATTAAAAAAAATGTTACTGACGAGTCTCTACAAAAAGTAAATGAATACACATATATACACTGCTTTATAATAATAATATTTTTTATTTTTTTATTTATCCTCTAGTTACAGAATCTACTATTCCACAGGCACCTTAGACGCCGCTATTTCACCTGTCTTTTGTCTTCGTAGCAAACTCTGTGACACTCATTATTTTTTGACAAAAACGGTCGACTAATAACAGCAGTTAACATAAGGGTTGTCTGCTATACCTACGCTATACCTATGGCCTACCAAAATGTCCTTTCTTTGGTATTGTTCGTCAAGTCGTTGAGCTCCTTAGTAGTCCTAAGTTTGAGCTACACGAATACTGACAAATGCTTGTACTGACTGACAGGTCAACTCAAATCTGTGTGGTTCTTTCTTCAAAAGATCATCTCAGACACTAATCTGCATGGTTCTCATATTATTTGACCCTTACAAATTTACTGTATGGACTTTAAAAGAGACTGTAACCTCTGAGTTTGTTTCGGTGTTTCTTCTCAGGGTAGTCGGCTAGGAAACACCGGCCTCATCTAGTTTAAACTGACGAAAAAAAAATTAACGTTTAAAAGTGTTTTTTAAAACCTATTTGTAAAATAAATATCATTTATCATTTATACCCTGTTAACTGCTGTTATTGGTGAAAAAGATTTGAAGATTTAGTGTAACTTGTTGACATGAAGCTTTAATGCTTATTTATTTAAACTTCATGTACATAGGCAGACATAATGCAGCAAGGCATTCTCTATCAGTCAACCTTTGAGTTAAAAAGGAGATAGGTGTGCACAATAAATAAATGACAGATGTGAGAGTGAGAGTAGTATCATTAAATTAATTTACTTAAAATAATAAAACACGTACATATATATGTTAATATATTTAACGTTATGACAAATATGAAATCATTATAATTAAGGGAACTTAAAATATGACAGTTTTGACAAAGACTGGACTAAGGTTGAAAGTACTTCAAGCAAATAGTTCAAAATATTACGATTGAAGGATACTTTCAATATAATATATGCTGGAGGGTTTTACAACAATATGTTAAGTGCTAAACGCATTCGCTCCACACCCGCACTGCGCCCGTACCACGCCCGCACCCACCTTAGCTATCACATGTTAGTTAATTCCGGACAAGGTCTCAATCTTAGCAGTGTCTTGAATAAAGTGTTGCTCTGATGGTTACCGTGCTTATAATAACTTAGCATCATGTTAACATAAGCATCCTTTCTTTATGCTAGTCCCATCATTTTCACCAGACTCTCAGAAATCGGATGCTCATTGCAATTAATATTATTATTATTTTTATTTTCCAGTGAACGACATAGCATTAAAATATGAAGAAGCTGGATGCGAGAGGAGCTCACTGGTAGCTGCTTGTTTTATGGAACAGATGGATCAAATACGGTTAATAACATTTTTGTACTGAAATTACAGTTGTATCGTATAATTTTAACCAAAGAGGGCGTCTATAACATAAGTTTTAAAATTATAAGATACAATGTTTGTCAAAGCAACTGAACAACTGAAATTTTTAATAAAATATATTTCTTTTACAGATTCTTCATCTAATGCTACCACTTTTTATAAGCCCGGATTCAACATATCATTGATTAATTTATGTATCGAAACCTGGGGCTGTAGTTTGAATAAAAATATTTTTATATACGAGTAAATAACTTCTTTATTACTACCTATGTGAATGTGTCAACACTATATACTCCGTAGACTCATATATTCTTTCCTGTTCACATTTTTGTTATAGTACTTCCTTGGTAGTATGTTGACTACTACCACTAATACCACTAGCCTCTCCTACATATCAATAATGAAATAGGGAAACATTATAACATTTTTTTAAAGAATTGGTCTTTGATTTTTTACCTATTCTTCTCCATATGAAATAATCAATTGAAGCCGTGCTTACTTTGCTTTTGACGTTTTGTAAGTGCTAATGTAAGCATATTTGAAATTAATATTTCAAAATCGACATATCAGCAAAACGTCAAAATTGACATGAAGTCGAATAAAATCAATGTTATCGTAACGAAATTAAAAAATTCGTAGTAATAAATAAGTCTAAACAGTTATCAATAAATGAAAAAGACAAAGTAGCAACTACAGAAATGATCCCTGTTCCTTCACTGCGCTAGACCATTTTATCTAAATCGAGCTCTAGCGCACACCTTGGCTATTGTTTGGTATTATACCATCAGAAACTTATTGTTTTCAAACTTGATTGAACTCTTGAAATCAGGTTGGAATTAACAAGACATGATTGCAACTCAACTGTTAGGCATAACATTATGACCTGTCTTTTGTTGTAGATGATATTACGATAAAAAAGTATGCTAACTATTACGGAATGCTTGTGTAATTTGCAATGATGTCATATATATATGTAAAAGGAGAATCTGACTGACATATCGACGCACAGCCGAAGCTTCAGGGACTAGGAACATGAAGTTTTGCACAAGGTCTCATACATCTTTGTCGCATAGAAGATGACATTTTATGTTCAATGCGAGCACTAAGAAAGAGTTTTGGAAATTCAGCCTTTAAAGGCGAGTAAAGAGGGATTTTGGTTTGTCATTCCGTATACTAATATAGTTGACAGTTAGCACAAATAATAATGGAAGTAAATATAATAAGCGTTATCAATATTTGTTTTCCAAATCTATCCCCAGTGGACGATTTAGGGTATGTTAAAGATAATTTGAAGAACTTGAAATTTGGCCAATATAAATTAAATTAATGGTGGCCGAGTGGTAATGGCCCCGACTTACGAGTAGTAGGTCGCGGGTTCAAACCCGGCCAGGTGCATTACTTTGTGTAATTTATTTATCACCACTGCTCTTAAAACGGTGAAGGAAAACATCGTGAGGAAACCGCGGCATGTCCTAGAACCAAGAATTCGAAGACATGTGACATCCACCAACTCGTACTGGGCCCGCGTGGTGGATTATGGCCCATTCCCTCTCTTAGAGAGGAGGCCTGTGTCCCAGCAGTGGGAACATTAAAAGGCAGATGATGATGATGATAAAGATTGCCGTTATTAGTTTAAGAGGTGTTACAGTTTTTATGAAAATATTCTCGCGAATGAAATCGCGGGTAAAGTGCTAATTTTTGTTTTAAACCGTTAAGTATTTTAATTTTCCGGATGCTAGTTTTATGTTTCTTTTGGCTCAAAATCGATGTCTTCTTTCGAGAGATTTTCCGTGACATAATTATTATATAATTGAGAACTGCACGTGTCGCACTGAGTTATTATAATAATAACATATCGTCGTATTAATACAATAAGAATATTTAAAGGCATGTAGTTAGATTTCTGTGCATTTACAGTTAAAACGCAGACGGATTGGGAGTGCGAAAGCGAAAATTATAAAATGTCTGAGTTTACGTGTGTCGTTTTATGTGCCGCTGTTATGAGCTTAAACAGTGTTTATGTAAGTATAGCATTAAGTATTTCCTTTTGACAATTACTTTTCGGCATTTATATTTTTGCTATGTTTAATATGTCCTTTATACGACAAATAATTTCTTGGAATTCCTATGTCTTATCTTTATCTTTTGTTTACAGGCTTTTGGACTTGGGGATATAAATTCAATTTTATTAGACTGTGCAAAGGATAACGAAGTCACAAATGATCAAATGCGTGCTGTAGTGAAATCACAAGACACGGCGAATATTAATCCCTGTTTCTTTGCCTGCCTTTTCAAAAAAGCCAAATTTGTGAGTATTTTCTTTTCTGTTAGTTTTTATCAAATTTTATCCAGAAAAATTATATTATCATTCGCATATGAAGCACTCTTCATGAGTGACAAAATGCAAACAAAAATTATATCTGATTTACCATAAGATATTCTGTTTCTGAATGTCTGTTGTTGAATTTTGCTCAGAAGAAGTGAATACCGTATACATATTTAAAAAAAACGTCAGCGTTCACACTTCAATCATTTTTTCACAGCTTTCATCTATCTATATATCTTAACTATTGTTTGAGTTTTAGAAGATAATTATCAAAGTTTATTTTTCATAAAATAGTTGTATTTCATATGTTACAGCTTAATAATAAAGGTGAATACGATGTAAACACTGGCCTGAATTACGTTAAACAAGTTTTACCCGACCGACCAGAAATTGCTATGATGGAAAATGTATTAAGAAAATGCGAGTCAGGTATGAATTTAATTGCTTTAATACATTTTTAACTATGCAGATGATATGGAACTGTTGAGTCTGTCGATACGTGTCATGAAGAGATTAATTCAATTTGTCAATTTGTGAATGATATACGATGACTTAGGGAATAAAATATAATGTTTCAAAGACTGATCTTATGCTCTTTAAAGGAAGTGGTTTTTCTTACCCAGCTTTTCTTACCCAGATTTGGATCATTAGGTTACTGATTTGAACATTGATAGGGAAACAAGATTGTTGGCTGTCCGATTTAATAGTGCCCGTAGGTGTACGAATTCATGAGATTACGTTTAGTCAATCATTCTGTACCAGTTTGTGGGTTGGTTATTCACAGTGGGCATAAAACTATTCTTTTTAGTTTTTTCGTTGTAGAGTGAAGCGGGACTTTAAAAAAAAAATGTAAAGTGCTAACTAAAATAACGTTTGCAATGTTAAAATAAAAGTCATTGTCATTAATAATTATTGAAAGGTTTTAATTTATTTACTTTTCTTGTTTTCAGTGAAAAATATAGCTGTAAAAGACGGGGAAGCTGGATGTGAGAGAGCCGCACTAGTAGTTGCTTGTCTTGTGGAGCAAAAAAATAACCTTAAACCGAAATAAGATCACGCAGAATCAGGCAGGGTACGACAAAAACATCAGTCATCGTAAATAATAAGTAGATTAAAACATTTACAAGTAAAGAATATATGGTTTTATTGTTTGTCTAGCTTTTTTCCTTGTTTCAATGCCCGTTGCTTACGGGTCGACATATCTAGATTATATTACTTTAGCGCTCAAAATAAGTGCGCCAAATAAATGATTTATAAAAATAAATGCCATTAACAGTTGTTAACAGCATTAACAACTGCTATTGGCATTTATCGCCGTGTCCTCGTGGGGGCGATCGGCGGCAGCGATCTCTCTCACCGGGCCTTGGTTCAGGCCACGGTCCAGAGTGAGGAGGGATGGCAGGCGGTTGCCTCCTTCTGCGAAGCAGTAATGCTAGCAAAGGAGAAGGCCAACCGCATCAGGCAGAGGCAACGGGGCGCTTGCCCCAGCTGCCGCCGGGATTCCGATCCCCATTTCCCGCCTCGTAGGCGCGGGCTTGCGGACGGCGTGCAATGGGTAGCACGCTGTCCGATCGTCCGGTAACCGACCGGACCGAGCCTAAGTCGTCGACGGCGCGTTCTATTCCCGCGCGCCTCAAGGAGCTGTCAGCAAACCGTAGAGGTCCAGCCTGCTAGCTGCAGGCAGGGTCAGATCAGGGTAAGCTTAAGAAAGGTATACCCGGCCCCGGCACTATAGGCAACGAAGGAACGGGGTAGGTTTTTAGTCAGTAAGAGTCTGGCACTACTTCCCGCTCCGCCCAAGGGCGGGATTTGTCATTGGATGATTTTACATACCATAAAAAAAATGCGCAGCCGGTAATGTGTGTAAAAGTCGAGAGCAGGGATTGAGGTGATGTAATTTTAGGGCACCCTGATACGGACAGGTTAGTTTAGGTTAAGAGCCAGTTGTAATCACAGAGTATTTTGTATTAACTCCGCCCGGGTTTTATTTTTATATAAAAAGAAATACAATGGCCATTCAAGACCCTTTTTAAAAACAAGCTTTATTATTATATGTAACTTTCAAATATTGCGGTGACGTAATCTAGTAGTTATACATGTTTGAAATCGTAAGATAGGGTTCAACAGGTTCACGATTTTTTTTTATCGAGCCAACTAATTTAAATCATGTTTTGGTTTTTACCCAGCGGTTGGTTAATAGTCAATTTTAACAAAATTTTCATGGTGTTCTCTTTTGTATTTGTGGATTTCCAGCGATTCAAAAAAGTTCAATAAGAGTTGAATCTGGCTTTAAAACTAAAGGTCTTAGTCTTCGTAATTATTTTTTGGTTTTGTCATTGGATGATTTTAACTACCATAAAAAAAAAACCATTCTGAAATAGAAACCTTACTTTAAACCTCGCTGATAGACCCGACCTGACCGTCCGGAGACCTGAGTACTTGTAAACAAATTACATTATATTACTTAGAGCCAGAAGGATTCTTAATTTAACTTTAATTTTAGATATACACCGTTAAATTTTGTTTGTTTTAATCCCGTGGAGGATCGATTCGGTATATGAAACACTATCGATTTGTAAAGACAAAATTAAAGAATAAACTACTTTTTTTCTACAACTCGAATTAATATACGCATGTACGAAATAAATTTCTTTAAGTAAACGAGTCAATGACCTTGTAGGGAGTTGTCTATCGTTTCGTACTAACTACCTACAGTTCATTGACCTCGATCAGCTGACGTTTACTTAAAGAAATCAATTTCACATTTACAAAAAAAGTACTTTATTTTTCATTTTTATCTTTACAAATCGATAGGGTTTCATGTGCCGAATCGACCCTCCGCAGGATTAAAACGATTAACACTTCGATCCACAACTACCCAACTTGTTCATACAAAAGTAGACTCTAAACATCGGAATTAAGGCCTATAGTGGCGTGGATGTGAGAGGACACCGGTGTCCTCTGAGCTAGGACAGATTAAAATTTAACAGTGTATAGTTTATTGATAAGTACTCAAGTCCTATTACTGTTCACAGAGTTAAAAAAAAAGTCCTGTCCGTGTTGGGGTGTCCTAAAATTACGTCAATTTCTTCTTCTAAGCACTTTTACACACATTGATTTTACGTAATAAAACATGTTTCTTTTGCCCGCCACGTTGTGAGTGTCATTCTGAATTTCGACAGTTAATTGTTTTGACACAGTCTCAATTTTGAAAATCATATTTCCACAACACACACCGTTGAAGAACACTACTACGACGGTAGATTAGTTAATTAGAGACACAATAGAAAGAAAATCGCTGTGCGGACACCGGTGTCCGCTTGGGGCTTGAGTAACATTGAAAAATAGAGACCAAAATCTAGTGGACCAGCAAGGACTCTGTACAATCCTAGAAATTGTATACATTGCCTAGAAATTGTACGTAATGAAAAAAAAAATCATAATATTTCATTCATTGCCAGAACGCTAAAAGTATTTTATAAATTGCCTAGGTATTGTATAAAATACCTAAATTATACAGATTGCCGGTAACATATACACTAAATAGAACTAACTAAAAGTAATCTAAAGTATGGCGTCGAAAAACTCCTCTGCATCACTGCCTTTGGTAATATACCAAATGCTGACCACGCTATATGGCACTGCTTATCCTCTGCCCAAGGTAAAAGCCAGCCTTTAGGTCACGTGACGTAATTTATTACAGCTTGAATAAAAAAAAACAAGCATAGTCGACAGCAATTACAAGTTCTCATGTATAGTCTCAGATCTGAAATTGGGAAGTGAGAATAAACAGCGTTTGACACAATGAATTTAACGTTATATTAAAAAGTCATGGTGATTTAATATATACAAGGCAGTTGCAAGGGTTAAACGAATAACGCCCGGGTGTCAAAATTGTATGCCCCGCTTGGGCAGAGTACTGCCGTGTCCTTGTGGTGGTAATCGGTGGCAACAACCTTTCACGCCCGGCTCTGGTACAGGCCGTCGTCCAGACCGAGGAGGAATGGCGGCTACTTCCTTCTGCAAAGCAGTAATACTAGTGAAGGAGGCGGCTGCATGCGTATGGGAACGGCTTTTCTTACGCCCCAGCCGCTAGGATCCCGACCCTGATTTCCAACCACCGTAGGCGCGGGTTTTGCGGACGGCAAGTAATGGCTAGCTCACTGTCCGGCCGTCCATTAACCGAGTCCTAGTCGTTGACAGCCCGTAGTATTCCGCGCGAACCTCAAAGAGATGACAGTAAAACCGTAGTGGCTCAGCAGTGTCAAAGCCTACTAGGGCTATGGGTTGTGCGAAAGAGAACCCCAGGGGCCTTAGAACGAAGGCAAAGAAGGAACATATGAGTAGGTTTTAGTCAGTAAAAGTCGGATACGCCCTCCCACTCTCCCCTGGAGCGGGAGAAGTCATTGGATGATTTCCTACATTACAGAAAAATAGGGCTTATAAGTTTTTTTTTTTTTTTGTTAGGTAAAATCATCCAATGACAAATCCCGCCCTTGGGTGAGGTGGGAAATAGTTTCAGACTTTTACTGACTAAAAACCTACCTTTCCATTCCTTGCCTTTGTCCCGGGGCCCGTGGTGACACTCTCGCATAACCTTTGGCCCCAGTAGGCTTCGGCCCTGCTGGACCCCTACAGTTTGCTGACAACTCCTTGAGGCACGCGGGAACGGTGCGCGCCGTAGACGACCTGAGCTCGGACCGGTCTGTTACCGGACGGACGGACAGCGAGCTACCCATTGCCCACCGTCCGCGAGCCCGCGCCTACGGTGGCCGGAAATCGGGATCGGAAACCCGGCGGTGGCGGCGGCGTGTGCGCCTTTGCCTAATGCGGTCGGCCTCCTCCTTTGCTAGCATTACTGCTTCGCAAAAGGAGGCGACCGCCTGCCACTCCTCCTCGCTCCGGAGCATGGCTTGAACCAAGCTCCGGTGCGAGAGATCGCCGCCGATCGCCCCCACGAGGACACGGCGATGCTCTTCCCAAGCGGGGCACACCTCAACTGTGTGCTCCACCGTGTCCACCGGGCGGTCCGCACAGTGGCGACACCCGGGCGTCGTCTCCGCACGAATCTTGTACAGGTACGGACCGAACTTGCCGTGTTCGGTCAGCACCTGCGCCAAACGGAAGGTGACGACGCCGTGGGGCCTTTCCAGCCACGCCTCAAAGAGGGGCCTTACCGCCTCGATCGTGGCGTGCCCAGCACGAGGATGCGACAGTCGCTCTCGCCATTTCACCATGAGATCCCGCCGGAGCTCTGTCCGCCATGCCGCGACTTGTCGCGGCAGCGGAGTTTCGCCCCGACGTTGCATCTCCACGCGTAAATCATGCATGTGTGCAAGGACTGTTGCCTCCAAATCCCATGGTGAGGGCTTATAAGTAATGTGACGATATTCTAAACTAATAAATTTCCTTTGCTTATAAAGTCCCCAATGTCAATATTATTAGTGTCTCTTTTAAAACGATTACACTTCGTTGTTGTGTGTATTGAAAAAAGAGAGAAAAAAGACAACAAAAATTATGTAAATGAATATCAGATATATCCATTAAGGAGTTACAATACCACATCTCATGTATCACTTTATTAAATAAAGCGGAGGTCTCCTTCGAAGGCGGTAAGGTTAGGTATTACACTTGATCAAGTAAGTATCCAGAACCTACAGTATGTTAAAACTAGAATGGCTTCAAATGATCTACATTAAGCACATTGCTGTTAAGATTTATGTAGGTACATTGTCGATAGTGCAAAATAAACGATGTTTTTGCTAGTGTGCTATATGTAGGGTATACTTGCTTCTACATTGTGTATGATTTTTATCATTGCACCTGGCAACCTCATTACAGTACGGTTAGTATTGTGACGTCAAAGGAGGTCGCATGAGTCGCATGAACTAGATGCAAAGATTCAAGAGATTCAAAAGCATTATTTCAAATAATCCATTTACAGGCACTTTTAAAAGGTTAAGGAGTTAGTCTCTCAGAAAAAAAAGGAGCTAATTGCACATTCCAAAGCGTAGATCTCTATGGAGAAGAATGTGCAAGAAACGCCATGGACACTCTTTTCAATCATTTTATGTATAACAAATATCTCGGTTACATGTTTCTTGAAAACTAAACTTTATAATAATGTATCCTAGTCTTGTTATTTTTTTTTAATTGAGAAATGATCCAATGATTTCTTCCGCTCAGCGAGGAGCGAGAGGGCGCGTCAAATTTTTACTGACTAAACCACACCTTTGTTCTTCAGTAGACTTTTGTTTTTTAAGACCACCGGTTTCATTTTCAGAAAATATCCGCAGCCTTATCGTACATCGGCCTTGTTGGGCTCCTACGGTTTGCTGACATCTCTTTGAGGAGCACGTGGAACCTAAGTTGGCCACGACTTGGGCTCGGTCTGGTCGATTACTGGACAGCTGAACGGAGAGCTACCCAATGCTCGACGTCTGCAAGCCTGTGCCTACTGTGGCTGGTATTCGTAATCAACATTGCGGCGGCTAGGGCGCGAGGATGTCCATTCCCCCACGCACGCCTAGCATTACTGCTTGGCAGAGGGAGGCGGTGGCCTCTGCCATTCCATATTAACTAAGTATTTATACTAGACTTAACTATCTACAAATATAATACAAAAACACCAACTACTTTCAGGCGTCGTAGTACTCCTCCACATCGCTGTCATCTGGAAACTTACCCAGAAGACTGGCAGCATTGCCACGTTGAATGGCAATGCTGATTCTTAGAGCAAAGAACGAGGCAGCCCTCTGGTCACGCAAAGTGTCGATCAAGCGATGTGAAATTTCCTTGAAAAGGATACGCGCACTCGGACCCCATGATCCAAGCGTTTCGACCCCAAACGACTCAAAACTGTAATTACATCTAAAATATTTTTATTAAGCTGCAAATTCAAAGATTACATTGCAGATTCGTTGCCTCAGAGGCATTAAAGTGGTGCCTTCCAATAAATAAAACGGCTTACTCAAAAATTCAATGCGTTTGAGTAAACCGTTATGTTTTGTGCCTGATGTTGTAACAAATCTTTATTTTCTACCTTCTTTTCTCGCTTTTACTGCCATTCGCTTTGTAGAATATTTTAGCTCCTGGTAATTTTTCGATAACTATACCCTAGAACGCCGATTGTACATAAGTTTGTACTACTTGAATGTCCTAGAAAAAACCTAATTGTCGTATTGTACACATGGGTGCACGAAATTCATTCGGCCGAAAATTTTGGTTTCTGTGTCTTCGTTTTTCCTAAAAAAAAAAACAGAAAAGGTTTTTTTGTTCTTTTTATTTTATTCATGTGATTTTCTAAAAAGTGCGCAATTAAGTAATAATAATATCCCCGCTGGCGAGGGGCTACTACTATACGATTGATACGAGTACTAGCTTTTGCCAGTGGCTGCGACCGCATGGAGGTACAAAATATACATACACGTATATCAGTCAAATATAACCACAGCTTTAATATAAAAAAAAAACTACAAACCTTTTCTTTGTGTATTGTGATAATTTTTATATATTTGAATAAAAAACGGTAATTTAAAAAACTAAAAAACCCGACTGCTTTTCTGAGCATTCATGAAAAAGCCCTAAAACAAGAAAATCTGGCAGTCGGGACCCATTCTAGAATTGAGAGCACATACCTATATTACATTGCAGATTACTCCAATCTATTGACTAGACGGCTGACTTTCTAGAATGGGTCCCGACTGCCAGATTTTCTTGTTTTAGGGCTTTTTCATGAATGCTCAGAAAAGCAGTCGGGTTTTTTAGTTTTTTAAATTACCGTTTTTTATTTTTTATTTTTTTAGTTTTATTTTATTACGATATGACTTTCAAAGTAATTACGAATCTAAAGACACCTCTCAAACTAAAATCCATCGAGCCGTTCAGGTCGCAGAGCGTGCCAAACATTTGAATTTGGCGCTAAAAATCCGCCATTTTGTTTTTTTTTTATTTTGATATACCCAGTGTCACTTTCACAGTAAATACAAATCTAACGACACCTCTCAAGCTAAAATCCATCGAGCCGTTCAGGCTGCAGAGCGTGCCAAACAATTATACATACATACATACATACATACTTACATACATACATACATACTCTCGAAAAACATAACCCTCCTTCTGGCGCAGTCGGGTAAAAACGTCTCAGTCTTTTTAAAACAGCAAAATAGTAATTGCCTGTAACTAACTTAAAATACAAAACCATTAAACCTAGATTTTTTATTTAATAATGAGCATAGTAAAATGTTCCCTGAAAAGGAAGTGACAAAATAATTGCTAATTCCCCAATAAAGAGATAAAACGGGTGAAGCATTTTTTTGCTGTTTAAATAGCAATAAGTGTTGCAAAGTTAGTTGTAGGTATTTTAAAATAATTACTTTATATACAATTATTTCTGTTATGCATTTTATATAAAAAGGTGTTAGATTAGTATTCAGGGTATTTTAAACCGAAACTTCAAAGCATCCAGAGTTTGAAACTGAAAAACACAATATGTTTAAGTTTACTTGTCTCCTTCTATATGCAGTGGCTGTGATCTTAAGTGGCGTTGTAAGTACAATTTATTCATAGGTGCAGGGTCCCTAACTTAATTTTGAGGACCCCATATTAGTTGATCACAATCGAGGCGATAAGGCCCATTCTTGAGGAGTGGCTGGAAAGCCTCACTGCGTTCTAAACTTCCGCACGACGCAGGTCCTTACCGAACACGGCAAGTTCGCTAAGTTCCTGTTCCAGATCCGTGCGGAGGATTCGCCCGGGTGTCGCCACTGTGCGGAACACCCGGAGGACACGGTGGAGCATATTGTAGAGGTGTTCCCCGCCTGGGCGGAGCATCGCCTTGTCCTTGTAGGGGCGATCGGCGGCAGCGATCTCTCTCGCCGGACCTTGGTTCAGGCCATGGTCCGGAGTGAAGAGGGATGGCAGGCGGTCGCCTCCTTCTGCGAAGCAGTAATGCTAGCAAAGGAGGAGGCCGATCGCATGAGGCAGAGGCAACGGGGCGCTCGCCCCAGCCGCTGCTGGGATTCCGATCCCGATTTCCGGCCACCATAGGCACGGGCTTGCGGACGGCGTGCAATGGGTAGCACACTGTCCGATCATCCGGTAACCGACCGGACCGAGCCCAAGTCGTCGACGGCGCGTTCTGTTCCCGCGCGCCTCTAGGAGCTGTCAGCAAACCGTAGCCTGTCGCTGCCGCAGCCTGCTAGCTGCAGGCAGGCAGAATCGAAGCCTGCTGGGGTCATGGGTCAGCTTCCGAAAGGAATACCCGGCCCCGGCACTATAGCCTACGAAGGAACGGGGTAGGTTTTTAGTCAGTAAGAGTCTGAAACTACTTCCCGCTTCGCCCAAGGGCGGGATTTGTCATTGGATTATATTACCTACAATAAAAAAAAAACCTGTATGAGTTGAATCATATGATTTTGTGCTGAAAGCTGAATCATCATTTCAGCCGGAAGACATTCACTGTTGTCCATAGGCCTTCCCAAGTGCCACCATAATGAGCGGTTCTGGGTGACTCGCATTCAACGAATTCCCGCGACCCTCACTAGGTCATCGATCCTCCTCGATAGGTCTCCAACTTTGTCTCCATCGTCTATTAGTTTTGCGAGCAATGTGCCCTTCCCACTGCCATTTAAGTTTAGCGATTCTTCGGGCTATATACTTAACTTAGCGGTAACTTTGGCTCTTCTGTGGATGTCTTTATTTCTGATGCTGAAAGCTGAATATACCAAGGGAATGAGTACGAAGAAGCCCTACCATTTGATAGGGATTCTTCGTACGCATTCCCAAAGGAATAATCTACACTTTACTTATGGTTTCTACTATATAATGAGTAATCTGTCTTTATTTTCTTTTTATTTTTTTTGGTGGTGGGTAAAATCATCCAACACACCTCACATCTCCCGCCCTTGGGTGGAGCGGGAGATAGTGTCAGACTCTTACTGACTAAAAACCCACCCTGTTCTTTCGTGGCCTTATATACCAGGGCCGGGCTTTCCTTTCGGAAGCAAACCCTTGGCCCCAGTAGGCTTCGACCCTGCCTGCCTGATTCTGTCTTTATTTCAAATTACAGGCAGGCAACAGTGCAGACGATTTCCGGGAGGCAAACAAACCATTCGTAATGGAGTGTGCCAAGGAACATGGAATAAGTGAGGCAGATCTCTTCAAAGCGAAGGAAACTGACAAGGTTAACACCCTTGAGCCTTGTTTCATTGGCTGTATCTTCAAGAAGATTGAAATCGTAAGTTGATTCAAAACTTTTTTTATTAAGATTTTTTATTTATTTATGATAACTCACCAAAACAACAAAACTCACATTGTAAAAATGTTGATGCACATTATATGAACAAAAGTGTTTTGGTTGTTTGAACCAGATTATTTGTAATTGATAAAAAAAAAACCAGTGCTTGACTGCGATCTCACCTGACAGTAAGCAGTGATGCAACCGTTGATAGTGAGGCGCAGTAGTCTATTATAAGATGATTATAAGCCTATTTACTCTAGGCATGAAGACATCCAGATTGATATAAATGATAATAATTCCAATAAGCAAAACTAGGATACATTGTTTTAGAAATTAGTGAACATAAATGAAACAAATTCAACCAAAAAAATCCTCCTTTTTGAATTCGGTTAACAAGCATAAAATTTCAAATAACAAAACTGCAATGTTAACAGCATGACTTTGATTATAAATTATAGTGTATTTTTTGTTTTATCGTTAGAGAACATTATTCCTAACAAAATAACCCCTTAGATTCTTCGCAAAAATTAATCTTAATATTTATTAAGTACTATTTTATTCAAAGTGATCTCATCTCTGAACGCATGCTCATCTTCACTTTACTTTCCATAAGGTTATTCTTTATAAAAGCTCATGCTTTGTGGCAGTTTCGGTTTTTTAGGGTTCCGTACCCAAAGGGTAAAAACGGGACCCTATTACTAAGACTTCGCTGTCTGTCCGACTGTCTGTCACCAGGCTGTATCTCAAGAACCGCGATAGCGAGGCAGTTGAAATTGTCACAAATTATATGTTTCTGTTGCTGCTATAACAAAAAATACTAAAAAAAAAATATGGGGGATCCCATACAAAAAATGCGATTTTGTTTGCCATTTTTTGCTCGATATCAACAATGGCAACAGGTAGGCATTTGAAATATTCACAAAATACTCAGTTGTATTTTTACTTTAATAGTAAATAAAAAAATTAAAATTAAAAAATAAAATATTTTGGGGGCTTTCATAAATCAAAAGTGATTTTTGATTGTCAATGGCTGATTTATTAATATCGTGTGTACTTCATCACGCATGTGGAATTGATATCACGCTTGCATTCCACGTGCGTATTCCAAGCATTACATATATTATAAATGTACTGTATTTACTTCACTTCGATGGATCTTGGCGCGTCTGAAGTTAGGCTCTGCGAACTTTCGCGCTCAAAATAAGCGCATCAAATAAATGATTTATAAAAATAAATGTCAATAACAGTTGTTAACAGCAATAACAACTGTTATTGGCATTTATTTTTTCCAACCATTTATTTTGTTACGAGTGCACAAGCGCTAAAGTTCGCAGAGCCTAACTTCAGACCCGCCAAGATCCGTCGGCCGTACTGTACTTGTATGAAAAGGATATTTGATGGAGCTACGCGTGCGGAACAATCCCGCATGCGTGATGAAATCCGCACAATATTAAAAACACCCTTTGGAGGAGTGCATAAGGCAGAAACTGAATAATTCTGTGTATTCACCGTAAAATTTTGATCGTTTTAATCATGTGGAGGGTCGATCCGGTACATGAGACACTATCGATTTGTAATGATAAAATAAAAAAATACGTAAAGTACTTTTTTTTACAAACTCGTATTAATACACGCATGTACGAAATTATTTTCTTTAATGACCTTGTAGGTAGTTGTCGGTCGTTGCGTACTAACTACGTACAGGTAATTGAACTCACCCAGCTGACGTTTACTTACTGATCTTTTGCTGATTTACTGGTCGTGCCATGTTGTGCCGTTACCGCTTTGTCGATAGTTGCATAATTTTGTAAGTAAGCTGTGAGCTAATGCTCTAGTTATGGGTTAAGATTATATTTTATATCACTTATTTACAGATCAACGACAAAGGTGAACACGTCGTGGAGGCCCATATTGCTAAAATAAAGGAATTCGTGAAAGATGAAGATTATTTCGCACAATTATCAGATATTGTGAAAAAATGCAATTCGGGTAAGAAATATTTGTTTAGAAAGTGTAGTTTTTAAGTATCTAATAATACTTGTACTACCTTTTGCTCATTTTTTGACTGTATTTCCCAATTTCCTCTGCTAGTCGATAAAATAACATCTTTGATTTTAAAATTTTGAGCTTTTAGTCCATGTTATCATTAAGACTTGAAGTACGAGTAATAATAATATAATATATTCCAAAATTTTCACACAACGCCATCTAGTCCCAAACTAAGCATAGCTAGTGATAATATGAGTACTGGATAGCTGATAAACATACTTTTAGATTTCTAAATACATATGTATTATACATAGATACATTACACCCAACACAGAACAAATTATCGTGCTCACCACACAAACATTTGTCCTGGGTGGGAATCTAACCTACAACCTTCATACATAGCAGGCACAGAAGTATGGGCCACTGACCACTAAACTAACAGGCCTTTCAAATATGTATTAAGTAGCTGCGTGGCTGCTGAGCGTGGGGTCTTAGGTTCGACTGCCAGTTCGATCAAAAAGTGTTATTGGGTTATTCCATTAGGAATAATTTGCTCAGAGTTTTAAAGTTAGATGCGTTGAAAAGTACTTAAGGCCTGATCTCTCCCCGGTTGTACCAGATTACTGTCCCATAATATGGCACTGTGATACCCGTATTTATAAAGAAGTAATTACTTATTGCTAAGTAATTTCTTATTTTAAAATTACTTGAGATTAGAAATCTTCCTTAACAGTTTTTCTTATCTATATAATACAAATTGTTAATTAAGTAGTAACTCAAGTAATTAGTTTTACAAGTTTATAAACACGGGCGAAAGAGTAAATGAGCAGAGTGCACCTAAGTTTGCGCACACACTGGTACCCTATAATATTCCCCTAGTCACTTTGACTGAAACTCGTTCAGGGTGTTATTTTTGCGCATAAGAATAATAAGAATAAGAAATTTTATTTGCTCAAACATGTGTATGCATACAGAATTAAAAACAATACATGCATGCAAGATCTTAAATAAGCAGTGTTTTTTTTTCATACTTTATCAACTTTTTATAATTTCTCAGTTAATAATGAATCTGTGAGCGATGGGACTGCTGGTTGCGAGAGAGCTGTGCTGCTGTCGAAATGCTTCGTGCGCAATAAATCTGAGGTAAGAATTCAATCACAGCGATTTTTTAAATTTATGTTTTAATAGGCCCTTTATGATCTTGAAGGTTTGACCTGCCTTAGTATCATAGTGGTAAAATTCTGTTTAAATCTTAAGCGTGTTCCGCAATCCAGAAAGCTGTACTTCTGAACATGGTTCGTATTTTTAGGAGGTTCCTTTCTTAGGAGCCTTGACCACCGGTAATTCCTGCACCTGTTCCCTATGCCGGTGGGCTACTATATTTTATATTTTGAAATGTGTTTTATACATTAGGTCTCTTATGGATCAAAGAGAGAAGCTGACTTGTCTGACCTGATCAATTTTACATCTCTCTAGGTTTTTTTTTATGGTAGGTAATCATCCAATGACAAATCCCGCCCTTGGGTGGGGCAGGAAATAGTGTCAGACTCTTACTGACTAAAAACCTACCCTGTTCCATTCATTGCCTTTGTTCCAGGGCCCCGGTAACATTTTCACATAACCTTGGCCCCAGTAACATCTCTCTAAGTGGTTTTATTGTTACTTAATGTATGATTGTCGTAAAAAATATTTTAAATTTTATTTCTTGCAGATCCCCATCTAAATGGTTCCAAAGTATTGGTGCGTAGCAGTGAAGGAAGATGTTTGAGTTACAGAATATATGATTTTTTATTAGGCAAGTTTTGTTTTTACTCTTACCCACCAAATAAATATTAAATAGCTTTAAGCAAAATAACATCATACGTGGCGCAACGTGTGGTAACACCACATGAGTAAGATAAACGGTAAAGAGACAAAGCTTCATACAACCGCGCGAATCGGTTACACTACTACAAGCACGCGGACAATGTGTGAGAGACCACTGGCCGCTTGTTGTATATGCGGCGAAACTAGAAAAAACCGGTTGACGCGGGCACAGTCGGTGGAAGATCTCAGGGTCTACACACATTGTTTATTTAGTTAGTTACAAAATATTTTATTGTAAAAACATGGTATTTTATTACTTATTAATAATAATGGTAGTTAATTGCACTGTGTGTATAAACAATAGTAGATAAATAAAAATATATCATACTTTATTAATTATTACTTTTTCAACTAAGTACCTTTTTAACCCATTTGGTTTGCTTAAAGAAATGAATTTCGTACATGCGTAAATTAATTCAAGTTTAAAAAAAAAACTACTTTATTTTTTAATTTTGCTCTTTACAAATCGATAGTATTTCATGTACCGAACTGATCCTCCGCGGGATTAAAACGACCAAAATTTTACGGTGTATTTGTGTTTTATACTGAATACTAAAACTATTTAAAAAATCTTTTATTTTATTTGTTTTCACATAGGTGGAAACACAATAGTATGATAACTCTATCAAAATAGGTAACACTATTGCACGTACTTAGGAAGCTTTATCTCTGTACGGTTTATCTACTCATGTAGTAACACTAACCGATGATTTTTCCTGAACGCGCTGTGCTAATGCATCCAAGGACAATCACCGGTTGGTGGAGACTATTGCGAAATACCTATGGAAAACAAAGGCCTTAAAAATCGCCCGTAGCACAACTCCGCTGCGAAATACGAGTAGCGGAACCGCCTGGATGAATTCCACCTGGGCGTTGGAAGTATTGGGACTAGTAGCGTGAAATTTTGCACAAAATTTTCTTTTATGATATAAGCGAGTAATGAGAGGATTTTCTGAAAACCACCACTTAAAAAGAAAAAAAAAAAACACTTAAGTAGATGAAACGAGGAAAAGTTCAAAGTTTGCGCCCGAGTGATACACTTACTTTCCATCACCCAGTATGAGAATAGAAAAGGCGCCGCATATTTTATTGTATTATTATGTTATATAATATGGAGTAACAAATTGAAATTAAATAGTATCTAATAATAAAACCAATCAAAACTTTATATTTACATTTGAGACATTTTCACAATTATGATTTTTTTTTTTGTGTTTAGCCGGCGGTGCGACTATGGGCCGTCGTACCAGCCAATCTTAATTCTATTTGCGTTCGATTTCTTAGGCGCTGAACATAAGATGTTCCAGTTTCAAAAAGTGCGCGGCGAAGACAATTGCGGCACACTTTTAGAGAGGATTAAAAACTTATTACTGCCCGCTAAAAGTTTCTTATAGAAAACACTACCTTTGGGTGCATTAGGTGAACCCAGTTGTTCTTTTCGAATAGGTGGGATGATAAATATTTTATTTAAATCTTGTAACTGTCTGTAGATGGTGGGATTCAAGTCGAACGACAAAAAGCTGCCAGCAATTCCAGTGTCACTATGAAAGTTGCTCGCAGATTGTCGTAAATTGCGGCAACCGTAAATGTTATAGCAACTATCAAATTTTTACAGGAATATTTAAAAAAGTTGATAGTTGCCTAAACTTAAGTTGCTCTGTGTGCAAAGCCCCATAAAAGCCTTGAACCTGAAATAATTGAATGCCTATTTAATTTTTAGAATCACATCAAAACTAAGTATATCAAAGTGCTCAGGTATAAGCGTATAACTTATTATTATACTAGATTGTTATCTATCCTCACTAAATTACACGTAATAATCGTAATATAGCGTACATTCGTAATAAATCACAATATTGAAGCAAATCTTGTTCATCCAAGCTTGTCTAATAACCTGGCAACATTAAATGTGTAACAATCAACTACTAGGTACTACTTCTATTGTGATTATATTTTCCTGATCTCGTTTCAGCCCAAAAGCAGCAACACTTTGAATATTTTTAGTATTTTCTGAGTTAAAGTAAACCTGCAAATTGTGACATAATGTTTTTTTACACAACCTGCTCGATAATGCCCTTTTATATGTCATACAACCATCATCTTAAAGCAAGTAATTTTCTCCCTAGAAAGATTATAGGGAATAATGAGATTTGAATTTGGAACATTAAAAACCAAAGACATTGAATTAAAATGTACGTGCATCAAATAAGTTTATTCGAAAATCGAATTGGCCACTTAAAAAAAAAAAAAATTGATCCTGACTAGTCTCTAAAAAAAAGTAATGAAAGAGTTAGCGATATAGAAAATTAAAACTATAGAATCTAATAGTACTGAATTCATTGAATGTTGAGTTTTAGAAGATTAGCTTGTAAATATTACTTATATTTCTCTAAAATATAGTTTGTTTTCGTAATTAACTAATAATTTATGGATAAAGCTGTGTTTGTCTTGGGTGGCTTGAAATCTTCACTTCACTCAGGTTACTACATTAACTCCCTCGAATCGCTCGGGAGTTAATAATATACATACCACACTAACGTTCGGGATTTAAACCTAGCAACCTTCGTTTGTTCGACATTCAGCATGCCACCCTCAGCTTAAAGACACTGCTTTATCAAGGCATATAAGGATGTATAAAGTTTAAAATTATTTTGCTCTAATTGTACGTGACGTGTCACTGCCGGCCGCTGGCAACCGCGCACGGCCACGGGTCGCCGCTGACAAGACCTCTAACAAGGCGCGTGTCGACGAATGATTGCTTGCGGCGGTGGCGTCGCAGGCAGCAGTGAGCCCTTTTTAAACCTTTCACGCGATACTGGTCTTTTAATGATGTAGATACAGTTTAAAGTTAAGTATTTAACTCTAAAAGCGTCTTTTCGCCATTTCAGTATGCCATCTTGTCGTTTAATATGACAGCACTAAAAATGTTTTATTTCAACAATTCCGATAGAGATGTCCATACGGGCTCACTGCCTAGTCTCGACTATCAACTCCATTACATTCAGAATAATGCCTGAAATGTTTTTATATAAAACGATAAGCAATTTAAGGTAATTTGTGTCAATGGGCAGAAGCTAATTTGATGTAGAGTGACAAGTGCAATTTAGATGCTAAAACGTAGTTATAATGTTGCTAATGTTGCAATCGACATTGCAAGGACTTACTTGCCATTAAAGGCAAGGCATACTCGTACTATCTTACAGCTAATATCTTAAATAGTGATGATTGATTGATGAGCTTGGATGTTGGTTAAACAATCGCACCTTAACGGGTACATAGATTTCAATGAATTCTATAGTAATATTAATAAAAAGCGGAATAGGAAAGAAGTTTATATGTAGGGTATCTCTGAAACTACTGAGCAGATTTTGTAAACGGCTCCAAGTGCAATAGGCTATAGATATGTGCCGCTGGCACATGCTAGTTTGTCTTATGACAGACATAGTTTATTTATAAGAGAGACGGTGCTGCCATCGTGGAATATAGGTACATATAGCTTGCGTTAAATATTTTTACTATTTAATTTGTAAACCATAAAATAATTACTCCATATCAATGTTAGGTTAGTTAGTTAGTGGACACATGAAATATTGAACAACTTGACAAAGGTAAACTTGTAGACGTCATAACTGTAACAAAATACAATATGGAAGATGGGGATGAATCAAATCATATTATATGTAGAAAAAATAACAGAAACGGAGGCTTGTATTGTAGTCATGAAAGACTGGTACATACAAACTTCTTCATGATTATGTATAGCGTACCAAATTGCGATGCGGGATAGAACTATTAAATGAACAACCCGGGAATCTTTAAGTCAAGAGTGAATAGGTTTCTTCTAGGTAAGCGCGATCCATCGTCGACCGTATCGTCGCTTTCCATCAGGTGAGATAGCGGTCAAGCGCGAACCTATCAATAATTAAAAAAAAAGAACGTATTGATGTTGTTTCTATACATATAATAGTACCTGACTACAGAAAAAACAATATTTTTTTAATTTATTAGAACACCTGTTAAGTTAAACTTATAAAGGGTGACTTAGTTAGGGCGGGTTTCTTAATTGAGTATTTTGAGTTAAGAACGTCTCAAACCATACCTACTTAAATGCCAAATTTTGACAGGTTTACAGGCTAAAGTACAGTTGTGAGTAATTCTCGACTTCAAATGCTTAATTCAGAAATCGGGGGTTAGTGAACCATACTTAAACACGTGATTGTAGTCATGGTAACAAACAACTTTTACGATGGGACCAAACCTGAAATCGCGAAAAAAATCAGCTAAGTTCAGTACATTTTGACCAGTTAGGCTGTTAGGCGAACATAAATGTACTGATATTGGTAGATTTTTTCACGATTTCCAGTATTTTCGAGTTTTTTTTAAAGGTCCGTATTTCATGTTAGGGACGGCAGAGTAGATTGGTAGTGGTTGGTAGATACTTGGTGTAATGGATGCCAACTTGAGGAAAGCGAGATTTCTTTACAAATATATTTGTAGGTCGGTAGGAAATAGGTAGGTAGATAATGTCCGAAAAAATTATCTATTTATCCGTATTTCGTAACATTGAGGAGCCTCGGTGAGATATTATGATAATTGCCTCCCATCACGATGACTATAACGACAGAATTTTGATATAAAAAGGCAACTGGCTAAGACTAAGGCATATTAATTTGGGCATTCAAAAGATCAGCAGTGCTCAGCCAAAGAAACTTGTAAAGATGTCGAAGTTCACCTGCATCGTCTTCTGTATTGTGGCTGCGTGCCTGACCAAGGTTTCTGTAAGTAACACCTGCATTTTTTTATGAAACTTATCTGTTCAAAGGTTCATTTCAATGCATTTCATCTACAAATAACCCATTGTTATATATGGCATCAACCGGCTCATTAAAGCGAAGTTGCCCGGAATTTTCATACAAAATATCACTTTGAAAGCAACCTTCTGGTTTTTTTTTGTGATTTTTGGCCGCTAAGTTTTATAGTCACCAGAGTCGATTAAAGGGAAAATTAAAGTCTGCACAAGCATTGTCTTCGTCTTCGCGGGTAAAAAGTACCTCAGACGATACAGATACCGCAAAATCCCGTTAACTCTTTGGCAGACAAAAGAAACCTGGCTTTGCCAGCCAAGCGTAGAGGTAATATGCAAACCGAGATCTTTTACGCTAGGGCCGATGGGGATGATGGCACCATTAAAAAGAATTGGAGGAAGAGAGTTGACCACCACTTTACCCATCATGCGCGAGCTACTAATAATAATAGCCTGACACTTCAAATCTATCAGAACAATCCTTGATAGCATCCAAATCTCGGTTTACATCCTCTATAGCGTCTGACAAACTCTCTCCGCATACAATTGTAGATCAGATCAGATCAACAAAAAGTTACAAAATTTATGAAGATGAAGAATAGCAACGAACATTATTTCATATTAGTTTGGTTACCGCTACTGCTCATTTATTTATGATCATATTTTTATTTAATATTTTCACACTCATAAATGTTACAGCATGCCGTCACCGAAGAAGAGAAGGCTGCATTCCGTGAGGTGATGGCTCCCATCATAGATGAGTGTTCGGGTGAACATGGAGTAAGCAAAGCTGATATCCAGGCAGCTAAGGAGGCTGGTAATGCTGACAGCATCAAACCCTGCTTCTTGGGCTGTGTTATGAAGAAAACTGAGACGGTATGTATCTATAAATATTAACTACTCCTATAATCTTTCGTAGAATTTTAAAAGTGTTGTTGAGTGTATTTCACACGCACAGCTAAAGAACCACAGCAGGCTTAGCCAAGTTGATAATCTACAATCGTTAACGCTAGTAGAAAACTAATGAAATGTATGGGAATGACATCATCTTAAAAAAATTCTTAGCCAAGTTCACATCGTTCAAAATGACAGAATGAAATGTAATTGTTTCTACAATGTTAATCACTACATCCCGTAGATTTATGATAAAAATGGTACTTACGTTAAGGCATTACCGATTGTAGAAAGAGATGCGACACAACAGACACACAGATGTAGAAAGATATGTCGTAACTTGGCTAGGCCTGCAGATACTCATGCTCTTTCATGAACATCTTCACTTACACCAAAAATAGTTTGTAAATTGTTCCAGCAACTCTTGATTGACTTGTGTATTGAAAATACCTTAAGGGTGTTTATAATCAAATTACACAACCTTTCCAGACATTTACTGAATAATCCACTTTATGTTCTTACAAGCCCTTTGCGTTCTAGGGTTCCAGTAGCTCTTTCAAACGTTCTTGCAGCCTTAGCAGGTATTGGCCTTTCAGTTTTGCTGATATGTCTTTGAACATGTAAATAAAAAACACTACTCGCCGTCGACTCGGGCTTACCGAACGCCCGGGAGGTGAGCTACCCATTCTCGTCATCTGCAAGCAACAGCCTTGTGATTCCCGACGCATAGAGCTCCTGCTTTCTATACCTTCTTGCTCTGGACCATGGCCTAAAACCACAGATATTGCAAAAAATCCTAAGATACATAAGTTTCGTTCGTGATGTCAGGGTATCCTTATTTCATATACTTACTCATCCGTGATTGATGTCTATTTCAATCTGAAAATATATCTCTTTAAAAGTTGGATGCCAAAGGCCTGTTCGACGCAAAAACGGCACTCAGTAAGCTCCGGCCGATGATAAAGAGCGATGATGACTTCGCCAAATTCGAAGAAATTGGAAAAACGTGCATGTCCGGTATGTATTTTTGTATCATTTTTTATTTTATTTAAAGACGGCAAAAAAATCCAATAGTAGTCTGAATACAAATCCAACCCTGATGCCAATAGACTAACCCTGTATATAAGATTGATAAAATAACTGGTCTAAGAGGGTTTTTGTCCTACGATTCTAACGGAACCTTTCGGGTTTGGGGATTGAAAGGTGAGTAGATTATTCTGAGGTAAAAAAGCGAGAACGGCTTAACGATACCTAGACGGGTAGGCCATGTTCAGTACTTCTACCATGAGTTTTAAGCAATAGTATTCGTCGCTACTCGATATCGACGCCGTAAATATTTTGTATGGCAAATTTTGCAGCGCCTCTAGCGGTCACTTGCAGAACCAAAATTTGCCATACAAAATATTTACGGCGTCGATATCGAGTAGCGACGAATACTATTGCTTAAAACTCATGGTAGAGGTACTGGAATAGCACATAGAATTATTTTTATCACGGGAGTGTGTTATCTTGGAACAATTTGATACTTAAATGCAAGCAAAACCGTTTGCAGCAGCTAGTAAAAATAAAATAAATAAAAATCTTGATATTGATTATTTTAAATTGGTCAATGATTTGATGAAATTGCTTTTTTCTCAGTTAACGAGGAATCTGTCAGTGACGGTGAAGCCGGCTGCGAGAGGGCAAAACTTGTCCTCGCCTGCTTCTTGGAACATAAAGCTGACGTAAGCATATTTTAGGTCTTTATTACTATAAAATAATATTTGTTTTACATTTTGTAAGACAACTCTGCATGATATGTCTTGATTTACACAGTGCAATGTAATTGTATGTAGCATTATCATATATTAAATCGAAGCAACAGTGAAAATTGCTCCGTCCTAACAAGATATAAGTCATTGTTGCTTTATGTTTATTGTTTATAAATGGGATGTGAGCAACCTTAGTTAGGTCTTCGTCAGAATTGTCATATTTTAAGTTCTCTTAATTATAATGATTTGAGTTTATAATATTAAATTTCAGTAGAAATAATTTGATAAGGTCTCGGAATTTGAACAGAACTGACGGTTCCATAACATTTTATCCCGACCAAATTGTGACGATGCGAAAAATTTGTTCAAATTCATGGCCCATGTCTTGTAATGTAAGTACGTACAATTGTTTAGGATACGATGGGATTGACATACGCTATGAGTGAAAGCCCCTAAAAATAAATAAAGAGAGAAACAAATATTAGTATATAAAGGGTGACTGGTAATTAGTGAATGATACTTAAACACGTGATTGTAGTCATAATAACAAACAACTTTTACTATGGGAACAAACGTGAAATCGCGAGAAAAATCAGTCAAGTTCAGTACAAATTATGACCATTTAGGTGAACATAAATGTACCTACTGACAAGCAAATTTTTTTTCGCGACGTGTTTAAGTATCGTTCACTAATTACCAGTCACCCTATATACGTATTATAAGTAAATTATTTTAATGATGCTACATTCTATTTGAAATATCTGTTATTGTGGTCTTTTTTAACCTAAAAATACAACATATATAAAAACTACTGTACATGGAGATTAAATAATTATTTAATCTCCATGTACAATAATTAAATGTGACTAATACTTTAAATGAAAACTTACTGATGCTGTATCAATTTCTTACAATTTATTTTCTTTTACAGATCCCATACTAAACAACGGGCTTATAATATGACAATATCAACTTGAAGATTTGACTAAACGCTACACCAAATAAGGCACGTGATTTCTACTTGTTATTTGAATAGTTTGTAGTTAATATATAAATAAAGCAATTTTCGTTTAAAATTATGGTATTATTTGGTTTGGAAATTAAATAGGAAAAAAATAGTTTGTTGTTTCAGTAGTCTGGTTGTAATCGTTGAAGTGTAATGATGTAGTTCGCTGTTACTACGCCAGGAATTGTTTTTCATTATACGAATATCCCGAAACCGAGGCCTGCCTGAGTTGGGTCTAGACAGTAGTATATTACAAATTATTGTAAATAGCGTAAGAGTTATTTAAATCAAATTTTAATCAAAGGATACGCGCACTCGGACCCCATGATCCAAGTGTTTCAACCCCAAACAGCTCAAAACTGTAATTTTACCTCTATAATATTTATTAAGATGCAAATTCAAAGATGCATTACAGATTCATTGCCCCAGAGGTATTAAATGTTAAATGATATTTTATTTTGCAAATAGGTTCTCAAAAACACTTTTACACGTTAGGTAAGCGCGATCCATCGTCGACCGTATCGTCGCTTTCCATCAGGTGAGATAGCGGTCAAGCGCGAACCTATCACTAATAAAAATAAAAATAAAAATTTTTTTTCGTCAATTTTAACTAGATGAGGCCGATGTTTCCTAGCTGACTACCCTGAGAAGAAACACCGAAACAAACAAGTACCTTCCAATTAAATAGATAAAAGGACCTACTCAAAAACTAAATGCGTTTGAGTAAACCGTTGTTTTGAGCCTATGTTGTGCCAACTTAATATATTTTCTTTTTTCTTTTCTTACTTTTACTGCGATTCGCTTGGTAAATATTTTAGCTCCTAGGAGATTTTAAATAACTACTACAATACGATTGATTCGCACCTTTGACTTCGACCGCATGAAAGTACAAAATATACATATGTAATATATCAGTCAGTGGTAAAATAGTAATCAACTGTTGAAGGTTTTTTTTTTTTAATTTAGAGTTTATTCATTACAAACAAAACTAAAAATCTTTTCTCTTTACGGTAATATTATTATTATGAGACAATATTTGTATTTGTGTATAGATTAATAACAAAAATGACGTACACACTTGATGTGAATTCAGCAATTAAAAAACGTCTCAGTCTTTTAAAAACAGCAAAATAGTAATTGCCCGTAACTTACTTAAGATACCTTACATTAAAACATTAAACCTAGTTTTTTTTATTTAATAATGAGCATAATAAAATGTTCCCTGAAAAGGAAGTTACAAAATAATGGCTATTATCCCAAACAGCGGCATATAAAGAGATGAAACGGGCGAATCATTTTTTGCTGTGTTTAAATAGCAATAAGCGTCGCAAAGTCAGTCGTAGGTATATTAAAATAATTACCTTATATACAATCATTTCTGTTATGCATTTTATATAAAAAGGCGTTAGATTGGTATTCAGGACATTTTCAACTAAAACTTCAAAGCATCCAGAGTTTGAAGCTGAAAAACACAATATGTTTAAGTTTACTTGTCTTCTTCTATATGCAGTGGCTTTGAGCTTAAGTGGCGTTGTAAGTATAATTTATTCATAGGTGCAGGGTCCCTAACTTAATTATGAAGACCTCATATAAGTTGAATCATATCATCATTTCAGCCGGAAGGTATCCACTGTTGTCCATAGGCCTCCCCAAGTGCCACCATAATGAGTGGATCTGGGTGACTCGCATTCAACGAATTCCCGCGACCCTCACTAGGTCATCGATCCTCCTCGATAGGTCTTCTAACGTTGTCTTCATCGACCATTTGTTCTGCGAGCAATGTGCCCTGCCCACTGCCTCTTAAGTTTAGCGATTCTTTGGGATATGTCGGTGACGTTGGTTCTACTGTGGATATCTTAATTTCTGATGCTGAAAGCTGGATATACCAAAAAAATGATAGGAATTTTACTCATTCCCAAAAGAAAAATCTACACTTTACTTATGGTTTCTACTATATAAAGAGTATTCTGTCTTTATTTCATATTACAGGCAGGTGACGACGCAGAGGCTTTCCGGGAGGCGATCAAACCATTCGTAATGGAGTGTGCCAAGGAGCATGGAATAAGTGAGGCAGATCTCGTCAAAGCGAAGGAAACACACAAGGTTAACAGCCTTGAGCCTTGTTTCATTGGCTGCATCTTCAAGAAATTTGAAATCGTAAGTTGATTCAAAACTTTTTTAATGTTTTTTTATTTATTTGTAATAAATAACCAAAACAAAAAAAGATTAAACTAGTAATATTGTTATATAGTACATAGTAATATTGTTGATGCACATTATAAAGTTTTTTGGTTGCTTGAACCAGATTTTTTATAATTGACAAAAAAAAAAACTGGGTCTTAACTGCGATCCCACCTGATAGTAAGCAGTGATGCAATCGTTGATGGTGAGACGCACTAGTCTATTAAAAGCCTATTTACTCCTCCTACTCAGCCTTGAAGACACCCAGATTCATACTAATTGATAACTAGATGACATTTTTAGAGATCCTATGTCTAGCCACAATGATAATTCCAATAAGCAAAACTCGATTAGGATACATTGTTTTAGGAATTAGTGAACATAAATGAAAAAAATACAACCAAACGACCCGATCGACCGAACTGATCGATTTGTAAAGATAAAATAAAAAATTAAAGTGCTTTTTTTCTAAAAGTCAAATTGATATACGCATGTACGAAATTAATTTCTTTAAGTAAACAAGTCAATGACCTTGTGGGTAGTTGTCGGTCGGTGCGTACTAACTACTTACAGGTTATTGAACCCGCCCAGCTTACGTTTATTTACTGGTCTTTTACTGGTTTGCTGGTCGTGCCATGTCGTGTCGTTGCCGCTTCGTCGACAGTTTCATAGTTTTGTATGTAAGCTGTGAGCTAATGCTCTAGTTATGGGACTCTTGGATTATATTTTTTATTACCTATTTACAGATCAACAACAAAGGTGAATACGACTTGGAGGCCAATCTTGCTAAAATAAAGAAATTCGTGACAAATGAAGATCATTTCGCACAATTATCAGATATTGTAAAAATATGCAATTCGGGTAAGAAACATTTGTTCGAAAAGTGTAGGTTTTAAGCTCAAGGATCTGTCAGCAAACCGTAGAGACCCAGCCTGCTAGCTGCAGGCAGGCAGGGTCGAAGCCTGCTTGGGTCATGGGTCAGCTTCTGAAAGGAAGGCCCGGCCCCGGCACGATAGGCAACGAAGGAACGGGGTAGGTTTTTAGTCAGTAAGAGTCTGACACTATAACCCGCTGCATTTTGGGATTTGTCATTGGATGATTTTATCTACAAAAAAAAAAAAAAAAAAAAATACTCGTAATTCCTTTCGCCTTTTTTTTTACTGTCACACAATCAACTTCGCTTTCAGTTCTTATTATCATTGAGACTTGAAATAATAATATACGAGATATATAATAATATATTCCAAAACTTACAGACAACGCCATCTAGTCCCAAACTAAGCGGAGCTAGTGATAATATGATTACTAGATACTGATAAACACACTTTTACATTTCTAAATATATACGTAATTTATATAGATACATTACACTCAACACAGAACAAATCATCGTGCTCATCACACAAACATTTGTTGTGTGATGTGGGTGGGAATCTAACCTAAAACCTTCGGCATAGCAGTATGGGCCACTGACCACTAAACCAACAGACCTGTCAAATATGTATTAAGTAACTGCCTCGTTGGTCTCATGGTTGTTAGCGTGGCTGCTGAGCGTGGGGTCTTAGGTTTGCCTGCCAGGTCGATCAAAAAGTGTTATTTGATTATTCTATTAGGAATGACTCTCTATATGCTCAGAGTTTAGAAGTTAGATGCTTTGAAAAGTACTTAAAGCCTTATCTCTCCCCGGTTGAACCGGATTACTGTCCCATAATATCGCACTGTGACACCCATATTTATAAAGAAGTAATTACTTGTTGCTAAGCAACTTCTTATTTTAAAATTACTTGAGGTTAGCAATCTTCCTTAACAGTTTTTCTTATCTATAGAATACAAATTGTTACTTAAGTAGTTACTCAAGTAATTAGTTTTACATGTTTATAAATACGGGCGAAAGAGTAAATGAGCAAAGAGTGCACCTAAGTTTGCGCACACACGGTACCCTATAATATTCCCCTAGTCACCTTGACTGAAACTTGGTCGGGGTGTTATTTTTGCGTAGTGTTTTTTTTCATACTGTATCTGCTTTTTATAATTTCTCAGTTAACGATGAATCTGTGAGCGATGGGACTGCTGGTTGCGAGAGAGCTGTGCTGCTGTCGAAATGCTTCATGCGGAATAAATCGGAGGTAAGAATTAAATCACAGTAATTTTTATGGTTTAATAAGCCCTTTATGATCTTGAAGGTTTGACCTGCTTTAGGATCATAGTGGTAAAATCTGAAGCGTGTACTACAATCCAGAAAGCAGTACTTCTAGACTCGGCTCATATTTTTAGGAGGTTCATCTCTAGGAGCCCTGACCACCGGTAATTCCTACACCCGTCCCCGATGCCGATGGGCTATATATTTTTTTTTTTTTTTAATATTTAAAAATGTCACTTAAATGTATGGATATTGAATAAAGGGAATAATAATAATATTCCACAACTTTCACGCAACGTCATCTACTTTCAAACTAAGAGCTTGTGCTATAAGTACTTATTAGACGACTGATAAACATAGTTAATTTCTTACTATACTTATACCTCAGATCTCATATGTATTATCAAGGGAAAGAAGTTAAAATTTTAAATCTTTTGCTTTTAAATCTTTTTTATTAGGTTGACCTTAGAAGCTTTTTAACATCACCAAGTTTGCTACGATTTAAAAAAAAACTTAAGTTTTATATGTTTAGGTAACTTAATTTATGATTTTCGTAAACTTTATTTTAAAAATTTCTTACAGATCCTCATGTAAATGATTCCTTAATATTGGCGCGTAGCAGTGAAGGAAAATGAACATCAGCATTCCTTTGAGTTACAGAATAAATGATTTTCTACTAAGCAAGTTTTGTTTTTATTCTTACCTACCAAATAAAAATAGCTTTGGGCAAAATAATATCGTGCGTGGTAATCGACGATTTTGTATGCGCTATGCTAGTGCACGCAATAATTTCCGGACAATCATTGAACCAGAGAAAGGCAGATCGCTCACTCTTACCTAGTTTGGTTTTCTTACATCTATATTAAGAATAAACTGACCGTCTGCCATATCAACGCACAGCTGAAAGTATTGTGACTAGGCCCGTATTATAGGACCTTACTCAAGTACTACTTAAGCTGCGTTCAACCAATTACTGCTTGAGCGAAGAATCACGACTTAAGCGTTCTGTTTATTTTAGAAATATCTTCAAACTCAAATCAAACTAAACTACGCTTGAGTAGAGATTGATCTCTGATTACGTGAGTAAGCTGTCATTGTTTTCTACTGCAAATCTTTTTTTTTTCGCACGATTAAACTTGATCAAAACCGGATGACGAGGCGAACGATCTCAAGTGTCTGCACAACTGGACAATATGTGAGTGGAATCATTGAAACAGGCGCTATCTCGGTAAAATGGAGCTGAGAATTTTATTGGTATTGACTACCACAGCGAAGTTAGCGAGAAGGCTGACTCGTTACGTTTGCTGCAGTATTTAACTTCAAAAAAATGGGCGAAATTTTGCACAAAATTTCCTTTTATGACGTAGGTGAGTACTAAGAGGATTTTCTAAAATCCACCACTTAAGGGTATTGGGCACGCCACAATTGAGGCGGTAAGGACCCTCTTTGAGGCGTGGCTGGAAAGGCCTCATGGCGTCGTCACCTTCGACTTGGCGTAGGTACTAACCGAACACGGCAAGTTGGGGACGTACCTGTACAAGACTCGTGCGGAGACGTCGCTACTGTGCGGACCGCCCGGAGGACACGGTGGAGCACATAGTCGAAGCGTGCCCCACTTGGGAAGAGCATCGCCGTGTCCTTGTGGGGGCGATCGGCAGCGGTGATCTCTCGCGCCGGGCCTTGGTACAGGCCATGCTCCGGAGCGAGGAGGAGTGGCAGGCGGTCGCCTCCTTCTGCAAAGCAGTCATGCTAGCAAAGGAGGAGGCCGACCGCATCAGGCAACGGCGCACACGCCGCCGCCGCCGCCGGGATTCCGATCCCGATTTCCGGCCACCGTAGGCGCGGGCTCGCGGCAATGGGTAGCTCGCTGTCCGTCCGTCCGGTAACAGACCGGTTCGAGCCCAAGTCGTTTATGGCGCGCACAGTTCCCGCGTGCCTCAAGGAGTTGTCAGCAAACTGTAGGAGCCCAGTAAGGCCGAAGCCTACGTACTTGTTCACGTTGGAACGCGCGGGCGCGGTGGCGGGTGCGGTCGCGAAGACGTGGCGGGTTCGTGTTCACATTGGCCGCCAGGCGTTTGCGCGGGTGTGACGTGTTGTCAGAGATTGAAAACATGGACGACGATTTTTTATTTTGAACCGTAAATTCATACCTAAAGTGAGAGATGATAAAAATTAGAATTGGTATGCACGAAATTAATAAGGAAAGAAACGGTATGGTGTATTTCATACTTTATATAGTAATTTGAGAGAACATCCTTCAAGATTTTCTAGATATACCTGTTTTTACTTTGCCAAATCGCAGTTCTAGCCTGAACAGCACTAATAAACTCTTCTGTATTGAAAGACATGATGAAAACGTGCTACCGTTTCTAGCGATAAGTTCATACTGGTTGAACTTACCTGACGTCGCGAGTGAATCGCGCGCTCCGCCGCTAGTTCGACGTGAACACACACAAACATCTCACGCGTTTGATATTGACGCGAGCGGCGCGCGCGCGCCCGTCGCTAGCTTGCCCGCTACTTACACCGCACGTGCGTTTCGTACGTTAACACTTAGATATTACGCCATATGTTTGATATTTCGTGACCGCGCCCGCCACCGCGCCCGCGAGTCAACGTGAACAAGTACTACCGGGGCTAAGGGTTAGGTGAAAATGAACCCCAGGGCCCTGGATCGAAGGCAACGTATTGAACTGGGTAGTACAAACCACTTAAGGGGATGATAAAAATCATTTATCAGATAAATAGACTCAAAGAATAGTAGATTGTGTTATATGTGAGGGATTCTTTAGTAGAATCCTGAACGTAGTGAGGGATTCAAATTACGTCGCCCGAGCCAAAAATATATTTGAGCTCGAGTGATACACTCTACTTTTCATCACCCATTATAAATAGAAAATAAAAGGCGCATCATATTTTATTGTAATAATATTATTTAACTACCTTTTGCCCGCGGCTTGGCTCGCGTTATATTCGGGGTAACACGGTTCCTTTTTATTTCTTTATTTACACTTTATTGTACACCAAGATTACAATTATATTATAAAAGGAAACCTTATATAAAAGAAAACTTACAATCGGCGGACTTACCGCAGTCGGCGATTTCTTCCAGACAAACTAGTATGGACAGAAATTGCCAGGACACAAAATGGGGTTGCACTTGGTGCAAATATAAAAGCAAACAAAAATTATATAGGTACTTAATACTAAAATAGATACATATATAAATACATACAATAAATATACAGGTAAGAGACTTACGAGAGTGATACGTCGAAAGCAAGGTCACAGTGTCAAGTAATGCTCCTTCACATGCCTTTTGAACACAGGCAGTGTTTGCGATTTAGAACACCAATCCGAAAGAAAACAACGGTAAATCCGAATCCGAAATCGAGTTTGCTTTCGGAAATCGGAAAACCAAATCAAGACAACAATACCAAATCGCAAAGCTAAGCATGAATAGCCAAAAATCGAAAGCAGTTAAATCTATGTGAATCAATAGTCAAATAACGTATGTTCTGTTATTTGACTATTAACTGATTACTGCGCATACTTACCAACTCGAGTTTTAAGTTCTGGTGATCGTCAACAGCTTTCAGTTGCTGTAGTCGATGACTAAGGTAGTTCCTAATTGCCGCAACTAGTATTATTTTTTTTAAAGTTGCCGGTTTTCTCAACCGTCAACCGCAACGCGTCCGGTGATTTCATACCCTTCCTCGCTCTCCCTGTGCCCGGTAATTCCAGTGTCGCTATGCAAGTTGCTTACATATTGTCATAAATTGCGGCCACCGTAAACGTTATAACAAATATCACATTTTTAAAGGAAACTATAAAAAAGTTGATAGTGTGCAACTATCAACTTAAGTTGCTCCTTTTGCAAAGCCCTATAAAAGCCTTGAACCAGAAATAATTGAATTCCAATTTAATTTTTAGAATCAAATCAACTACAAAGTATGTATATCAGTGCTTAGGTATTTGCAAGTATATAGCTTATTATCATACTAGATTGTTATCTATCCTCACTAAATTGCACGTAATAATCGTAATTTATCGTACATTCGTAACGAATCGCAATATTGAAGCAAATCATCTTGTTCATCCAAGCTTGTCTAATAACCTGGCAACATTAAATGTGTAACAATCAACTACTACTACTTCTATTGTGATTATATTTCCCTGATCTCGTTTCAGCACAAAAGCAGCATCACTTTGAATTTGTAGTATTTTCTGAGTTAAAGTAAATCTGCAAATTGCAACATAATGTTTTTTTTTTTTATTATGGATAGGCTCGCGTTTTACCATTATCGCATTATGGTAAGGGATGATGTGGACGAAGGAGTCCGCTTGCCTAGAAGTACTCTATTCACTATTGACTTAAATATTACAGCTATCAGGAAATACAGACACTGGCAGAATTCCACTCCTTACTCCGCTGGCAACCGCGCACGGCTACGGGCTTGCGGGTTGCGGGCAGCAGCATGCCCTTTATAAGATTTCAGGCGATACTGGTCCTTTAAGGATGTAGATACAGTTAACAGTGTCTGCCGCAACGCTACCAGCCGCTGCCATTTCGGTATGAATCAGCCCTATTTGGTCGTTTAATACGATAGCACTCAGTATAAAAACGTTAAATTTCAACAATTCTGATAGAGATGTCCGTGCGGTCTGACTGCCTAGTCTCGACTCTCAACTCCATTATATTCAGAATAAAGCTTAAGATGTTTTATATAAAACCATAAGCTAATTTAGGTAATTTAATGTAAAGTGACAAGTGCAATATAGATGCTGAAACTAACTTATAATGTTGCAATCAACATTGCAGGGAGCTACTTGCCATTAGAGGCAAATATACACGTAGATACTATTTTACAGTTAATATCTTAAATAGTGATAATTGATTGATGAGCTTGAATGTTGGTTGAACAATCACACCTTAACGGCTACATAGATATCAATAAATCTATAGTAATATTAAAAAGAGGAGAAAATTGTAAGTTTATATATGTAGGGTATCTCTGTGACTACTGAGCAGATTTTGAAAACAGCTGCAAGTACTATAGGCTATAGATATGTGCCGCTGGCGCATGCTAGTTTGTCTTATGGATGGACATAGTTTATTTATAAGAAAGATGGTGCTCCCATCGTGTACTTATATCTTGCATTAAATGTTTTTCCTATTTTATTTGTAAACCTAAAAATCCTAAAATAGTTACTCCATATCAATGTTAGGTTGATTAGTTAGTGGAGACCAAAATATCAACTATTAACTCATATGAACAATTGAACAACCTGACAAAGGTAAAGTAGACGTTTAACAAAATACAATATGAAAGATGGGGATGAATCCAAATTATATATAAAAGGAGTAACAGAAACGGAGGCTTGTATTGTAGTCATGAAAGACTGGTTCATACAAACTTCTTCATGATTATGTATAGCGTACCAACAGCGTACAAAAAGTACCTACATTATTTTTTTATTTTTTCTTTATCGATAGTATTTCATGTACGACTATGTTTGTTGTATGTACGAGTATGTTTAAAACGACTAAAATTTAATGGTGTATATAAACGCGGACGGCGGGTAGACCACTCGGTGATAACTCGCTGTTCGAGTGGCTCTCTCTGTCTTTGACAGAACCGTCTCCACCTCTTCGTCTCGGTTCCTCTCTCCAAAACTCTGACTAATGGCTATGACTAACAGCGGAGTAGATTGGTACTGATTGGTAGGTACTTGGTGTAATGGATGCCAACTTAAGGAAAGCGAGATTCCTTTAGAAAGATATTTGTAGGTCTGGAGATATCGACACTCACGCAGCTATAACAGCGGATAGAGAGTAACATAAAATAAATGTTTCGATTCATATTCACAGCATAAGTATATTTACTAATTAATTTTATATTTTTTTACACTTGTGCGTATTGTCACATAGTTGAAAACAAGATGCATTAAAATCACGCTCGTCATCCTGAATTAATTACCTAATGTGACCTTTGCTTTTTGCAAGATGTCACAGTGCGAATTCGTTGTTTCTCGCAATCGTTAAGACAATAGGAAATTCCTCTACTTAAGGAAATAGGTAGGTAGATAATGTCCGAAAAGCCAGCCAGCTTTTTTGTTGTATTTCGTAACATTGAGGAGCCTCGGTGAGATATTATGTTAATTGCCTCACATCACGATGACTTTAGCGACAGAATTTTGATATAAAAAGGCCACTGGCTAAGACTAAGGCATATCAATTTGGGCGTTCAAAAGATCAGCAGTGCTAAGCCAAAGACACTTGTAAAGATGTCGAAGTTCACCTGCATCGTCTTCTGTATTGTGGCTGCGAGCCTGACCAAGGTTTCTGTAAGTAACACCTGCATTTATTTTATGAATAATCCTGATCTTCTAAGAAAATCTCTTCAAAGGTCCATTTCGATATATTTCATCTACAAATAACCCATTGTTATCTATGGCATCACCTGAAGAAGATTCCTAGAATTTTCTTACTCTTATCGCTTTATACCCACTATCTGCGAATTTCATCATCTTCTGGATTTTTTTTAATGATTTTTGGCCGTTAAGTTTTCAATAAATTTAAGATTTTCTCTCCCCGGATTCAAAATTAATTAACAAAATACATAAACATTATTCGATATTATTTTGATTGCCGCTACTGCTTATTTATTTATGATCATATTTTTATTTCACATTTTCACACTCATAAATGTTACAGCATGCCGTCACCGAAGAAGAGAAGGCTGCATTCCGTGAGGTGATGGCTCCCATCATAGATGAGTGTTCGGGTGAACATGGAGTAAGCAAAGCTGATATCAAGGCAGCTAAGGAGGCTGGTAATGCTGACAGTATCAAACCCTGTTTCTTGGGCTGTGTTATGAAGAAAACTGAGACGGTAAGTACCTATAAATATTAACTACTCCTAAAATCTTTCGTAGAATTTTAAATGTGTTGTTGAGTGTATTGTATTTCGCACGCACAGCTAAAGAACAATAGCTCGCTGGTGGAAAACTAATCAAATGTACGTCTCAAAAAATTCGTAGCCTTACATCGTTCAAAATTACAGAATGAAGTGTAACCGTTTCTACAACGTTCATCGCTACATCCTGTAGTTTTATAATAAAATGGTAAATATATATAATAAAATGGATACAAAACGGTCGTAACTTGGATAGGCCTGCAGATCCTCATGCTTTTTCATGAACAGCTTTATTTATACCAAAAACAGTTTGTAAAAAGTTGTTCCACCAACCTTGATTGACTTTTGTATTGAAAATATTTAAGACCCTAAACCCACCAATGTAATGAAAATTATGTTTTTAAGGTGGTTTATCATCAAATTACTTCTCCCATTCTAGGGTTTTTTTATGGTAGGTCAAATCATCCAATGACAAATCCCGCCCTTGGGTGGGGCGGGAAATAATGTCAGACTCTTACTGACTAAAAACCTACCCTGTTCCATTCATTGCCTTTGTCCCAGGGCCCCGGTATCCCATTCTAGGGTGGAGTGAAAGACTGTGCCAGACTTTTACTCAATAATCCACTTTATTTTCCTACCTTTGCATTCCAGGGTTCAGGTAGCTCTTTCAAATATCCCTACAGCCATAGCAGCCATAATAATTATTGGCTTTTAAATTTTGCTGATATCTCTTTGGCTTGGTTCTTACCGAACGGCCGGGCGGTGAGCAACCCATTTCTGTTTGTATTATCTGCAAGTAATAGCCTTATGATTCCCAACGCATAGAGCATCTCCTGCTTTCTATTACTTCTTGCTCTGAACTATGGCTCAAAACCACAAATATTGCAAAACATCTTAGAATACATAAGTTTTGTTCCTGATGACTTCATTATGTACGTACTTATCCGTGATTGGCGTCTATATCAATCTGATGATATATCTTTTTAACAGTTGGATGCCAAAGGCCTGTTCGACGCAGAAACGGCACTCAGTAAGCTCCGGCCGTTGGTAAAGAGCGATGAAGACTATGCCAAATTCGAAGAAATTGGAAAAACGTGCATGTCCGGTATGTATTTTCGTATCATTTTTTATTTTATTTTAAGACGGCAAAAAAAAAATCCAATAGTAGTCTGAATAAAAATCCAACCCTGATGGCAATAGACTAACCCCGTATATAAGAATTACAAAATAACTGATCTAAGAGGGTTTTTGTCCTACGATTCTAACGGAACCTTCCGGGTTTGGGGATTGAAAGGTGAGTAGGTTACTCTGAGGTAAGAAAGCTCCATTGTTGACCACATTGTCACTTACCACTAGGTGAAAAAGGAATTAAGCGTGAACCTATAAAAATTGCACTTATAATAGTAAAAAAATTGGGCAAGTGCGAGTCGGACTCGCGTACTGAGGGTTCCGTACAAACTTACCTATGTAAATAGTTTAACGAGTTTCGAAGATTTTTTCGAATCACATTTTTTTTTGCTATAAGACCTTGCTTTATGCCAAATTTCAGTATTCTGGGTCAACGGGAAGTGCCCTATGAATTTTTGTGCTATATAAACCGCCGTATCTTTTTCCGTTAACTTAAAAGACACATACTTTCTTTGATATTTTCCCATCTTCAAGGGACTGCAGACTTGAGTATATGGTTTTAATTTCAACTCGATTCCACGCGTTCCCGAGATAAAGGGTCTTGACAGACAGGCAGACAGACAGACGGATAATACAGTGATCTTATAGGGGTTCCGTTCTTTCTTTCTGAGGTACGGAACTCTGAAAAATGAAAGTGTGTGTGTGTGTGTGTGTTTGTGTATGTTTGTTACTTTATTGCGCTCGAACGGCTGAACGAGTAAAAATAAAATAAATAAAAATCTTGATATTCATTATTTTAAATTGGTCAATGATTTGATAAAATTGCTTAGTTTTGTTACTTATTTTGCTTGTTTTTTCTCAGTTAACGAGGAATCTGTCAGTGACGGTGAAGCCGGCTGCGAGAGGGCAAAGCTTGTCCTCGCCTGCTTCTTGGAACACAAAGCTGACGTAAGCATATTTTTATGTTAGGTCTTTATTACTGTAAAATAATATTTGTTTTACATTTTGTGAGACAACTCCGCATAATATGTCTTGATTTACACAGTGCAAAGTAATTGCATGTAATATTATAACGCCGTCTTCTATAGAATTTTTGAGTGGCCAATCGACTAGTGTGCAAATTTTATAGGAGATTTTTTTTAAAATACTCATCATATAATCAGAAGATCATCAAAATCTTTAACGCAATTGAAGCATGTAGTATTGTTTATGTATACTTGAATAATATTATAAAAAATAAACACTGAAGGGATTAGTTGCTATTTGAATACTTTAGATTGAAAAAGTCAGTTTTGCTAAAATTGTTCGGTTGGCCAAATGGCCATTCAAGCACTAGTGCAACAATAAATTGAAGCAAAAGTGAAAATTGCACAATATAAAGTCATAGAATACCTTTAAATTTATTGTAAAAAAATGGGATATAAATAAATACTTTAAATATGAAAACTTACTCACGCTGTGTCAATTTCTTACAATTTATTTTCTTTTACAGATCCCATACTAAACAACGGGCTTATAATATGATAAATATCAACTTGGAGATTTGACTAAACGCTACACCAAACGGCACGTGATTTTTTACCCTGGGCACGCCAGTGATTTATTATGTTTGTTTAGTTTGTAGTTAATATATAAATAAAGCAATTTTCGTTTAAAATTTTGGTATTATTACTATTATAAATATCTTCCTTAAACTTACTAGGTACATACTACTATAATAGTCTATAATAACAATTTATCAAGTAGATAAATACTGACTATATGCTATAGTTAATACATTAGCAAAAGGAATAGTAGTAACAAAAATAATAATGCTTTTTATAACGGTTTAATCCAATCCAATTTAATAAATACAACAACCACAACTAGTTGATCTAAAATAATAAAATTGACCTAATTCTATACTCTGATGCTTCTATATAGTGAATTATTTCAGGTGACGACGCGACGTTCGCTTAGATTTCGATGCCAAACTGAAAAAAACAAATATTATTTATTGGAGTTTTACTTGACTAAATGTCGATGTAGATTCGTACATAATTTCAACAACCAAACTGCAAAATATAATTTAAATGACCTATGACAGAAAAATGGTCAAACCTTCATTAATGAATAGTTTAGTACATCACGGGTTTTTTAATAAATAAACCAATTACCTGAGAAGCGTTATCTGACATGCACTTGTACGCTAGCATGGCTCGATCACAGCCAGCCGCACCATCGCTTACAGATTCGCCGTTAACTGGAATTAAACATTAACATGTTTTAATAAAAGTTACGTGTTTTAAGACACAAAATAATAGCTGAATAATCTCATCTTATGCAAGTCAACTGTTGAACATAAACCTGCCCAATCAAACGTTTGCTAACTGGATCTTCAGGATATACTACAATATTTAACATAATAAATTTCACATCTTGATAGTAGTATGTTCAGAAACAGTTTATGAATCTATTTTAGTTATTTTTAAAATAGATACATGTGTTATCCTTAAATAATTAGGATAATTAATAACTTAAAAAAATACATTTAATTAAAACAGTAATTCTTGAATAAACGAACATGACTGTAACTTAATTTCTAATTGAAATATATAAGGGGGGTAAAGTATTCCAGTTTAGCTTCTGTTCCTTAATTCTTTAAATATTTCTCTAAAGAGTCTCTGTTTGTGTCTATAGTTTGAAAAATCGTTTATTATTGAAATGTAGAAGCCGAACAAATAGCTGGACAAAGCAATATCTATAGATTGATTATTGTAGGTTTTTTTTTTTTTTTTATGGTATGTAAAATCATCCAATGACAAATCCCGCCCTTGGGTGGAGCGGGAAGTAGTGTCAGACTCTTACTGACTAAAAACCTACCCCGTTCTTTCGTTGCCTATAGTGCCGGGGCTGAGCCTTCCTCTCAGAAAACGGCCCTTGACCCCAGCAGGCTTCGACCCTGCCTGCTTGCAGTTAGCAGGCTGGGCCTCTTCGGTGTGCTGTCAGCTCCTTGAGGCGCGCGGGAACAGAACGCGCCGTCGACGACTTGGGCTCGGTCCGGTCGGTTACCAGACAATCGGACAGCGTGCTACCCATTACACACCGTCCGCAAGCCCGCGCCTACGGTGGCCGGAAATCGGGATCGGAATCCCGGCGGCGGCTGGGGCGAGCGCCCCGTTGCCTCTGCCTGATGCGGTCGGCCTCCTCCTTTGCTAGCATTACTGCTTCGCAGAAGGAGGCGACCGCCTGCCATCCCTCCTCACTACGGACCATGGCCTGAACCAAGGCCCGGCGAGAGAGATCGCTGCCGCCGATCACCTCCACGAGGACACGGCGATGCTCCGCCCAGGCGGGGCACACCTCTACAGTGTGCTCCACCGTGTCCTCCGGGTGTTCCGCACAATGGCGACACCCGGGCGAATCCTCCGCACACCCGGGCGAATCCTCCGCGATTATTGTAGGTTTGTAAAAAGAGTATGCTTAGCTTAATAGTCTAAAATAATTTTCTTACTATGTGAGCAGGAATGAAGATAATCTTCGATGAGTTTCAATTCATCGGGATCTTCGAATATAGACTTGGCCATTTCAAGGAGCGTCTCTTTTTGCAACATGCCGTTTTCGTCCATCTGTAAAAAAATAAAATTAAGGAGTAATATAAAATTATAAATAAAGTGAATTAATTCTAACTAATTTATTTATAATATAAGCAAAGTATTAATTTTGGAGGAACCAGTAATTTTTTTAAATTAATAATATCTTCAAGAGTTTTAATGAATCATTAAAATCCTCGCTCATCGTTATAGTTAAGTTTCGTTTTATATAAAGAGATTATTATTTATTTATTGTACACTTTATTGTTGGCACTTACAAGAAATACAATAAAAAAAAACAAAACATTAAAAAATTTACTGATAAGTCATCATCATCAGCCTTTTAATGTTCCCACTGCTGGGACTCAGGCCTCCTCTCTAGGAGATTGATAAGTAAATCCTGTCAAATGGTTTAATATATCAATACATTATAAGTACTCGTAATATTCGTGTGCACACACATAACCTGACTGGTGAATAAAGTAATTAAGAATACTTACAATGCCAATCTGCTTCATCATGCATGCCATAAAGCAAGGGGCATTGGGGCCTGAAGGAACCTTCCTAGCCCTGAGGTTGGTGATATCGTCAGCTGTGATGACAGTGCTTCCCGTGTTGCATGACTTGCCAATCGTCTCGAAGTGCTCGTGGATTTGAGCCTTCTGCTCAGCCGTCATAGCCTTGGAAACGTAGGAAATTTGACAATTTAGTAACAGAGAAAGTAGATACAATTTACAAGTTTTTATTTTATCGTCGTCATCATTTTCCTAATAGAAATATATATAAATATATAAATAACGATAAATTGACAGTACGGATGACGAGGTGGTGATTCCCGCACTGAACATATATTATACATAACTAGTTGACTGCCATTGTACCCATAGATTTAAGTTCCTCTGAATTGTTACTACATATTTTGGTGTACAATAAAGTTTATTCTATTCTATTCTGACCCGGCAAACTTCGTGCCGCCTAATAAACATTTTTTTGGTGATTTTTTCCATATTTTTGTCCCCGTTTAAACCTTCCCTGGACTATCTCGAATATTTCAAGACTAAAATTACATTACGTTACATACGGTTCTTGACACCAGCGGACTATTATTTTTGTATTACAGATTTTTTTTTTTTTCATTTCTTAGTTTATAAAGAAATATATAAATAATAGTACGTAATGTTTAAATAACAATGTACTTGGATCAAACTTAAAGCCATTAACCGGGCATAAATCTAGACTCTGGACTGCGACAGAGTTATGCCTAACCGAAAAACCAACAATATTATGCCCTACCCAAAAATCAAACCCAAATCATATATTGCTATGCAGTAATTTTAAGTATAAACACAAGACTAAAAGGGGTAAAAAATAGTTATATTAAAGAACAAAAAAAAAAAAAGAGTTCAGAGTTTTACAGATACATGGGCCAGTAGTAGTGGCTAGGGAAGTAGAAAAGTCTATTGTAAGCCAAATTTCAGTACCAACTGATAATAAAAAGAAATGTAGCAAATATCTAGCATGCTCAGTTAATATAAAAAAAAAAACATTATTCTGCTTACCAGAGCTAAATATGGTGTTAACGCACAGAAAAATAAACAACACAAAAATACTGAGGATCTAAACATTTTGATAATTTTTAAATTCTTACTATTTCAAAAGGTGATGTTAAATTGAAATCCAGAGGCTTATGAAAAATGTTTGGATATTTTCGAATTTATATAGTACCGAAACAGTAATGATATATCGCTAACTCTGTAATTACTTTTCATAACATCAAATTAAGTATGTCACATTAGTAGTACTTTTAAATTGGTTTTAAAGTCATGACACGGGTCATGATGACAAAGCAACATGGGTTCGCTGAATTAGTACCGAAATTGTGAGCTTCATTCATTAGCTATCCAAAATCCGTGGGTCACAGAGATGGTTAGTTCTTAGTTGGTTATGGTGTTTTAGTTTTCTATTAAATTAGAGCCAAAGAAAAGAGTAGTAGCGAGTATCTTAACGAAATAGTCACCATAAATTTTTTGAAATATTTATTTAGAAGATTTTTACAAAAAACTACACTTAAATAAGCAATAGACAGTTAAAAATAGGCAATTTTTGCTCTTAATTATAAATGTTTCCAACTGTTTATCTTACAACAAACTAGCAATAGTCAACTAGCATATTTTAGTTAAAAACCTTGATAATTTTCCTCAAATAATTTTAAATCTTGGTGAAATAGCTCACCGTGTTCATCACTCACACTACCAAGATTTTCTGGGAAAAAATCTAAGTGGTAATGCAAGAACTGAATTTTTAGTGGCATATTACACCCATACGCTCAGAATTTTGTAATAGATTTTCAACAATCTCTTTGTTTTCAAAAACGACACTTGAAAGAGTTCTAGGCTGTTTTATTACCGTTCGAATTTTGTGCCGTTCAATATGCTCCTGATTTGAGGAGTTGCTGACGATACAGACACAATACATTCGAGCACAGTATCTCAATTGCCCCTTTTTTTTTTTCAGTGACGATTCTGACACACTGTTTAGTACTATCAAATAAAAAGTTTTAAAATGTAATTTATGGGGGAAAAAGCGTTACCAAAATTATTTTAGGCTTGATTTAAGGCAGCAACTTTGGATAATACATTTCTTATTATAATATTTTAAGACTTTTTTAATCTGACTGTACTTAACAGGTTTAATTTTGGTGGTGACCAAATCGTCAGTGAAAGAATATTGAGAATGAAATGTTTCGATTCGGACACTTTATCTCAAAATATTGTATCCAAATCGTCAACAAACCGATTTCAGGTCCCACAAATATTCTTTCTTTTAGTTTAGCTGCAGAAAGATTCGTAAATACAGAGCAAACGTATTGAAAGGTAGGTAAAACAAAGACCTCTATATCTCAGAATTGTGTGACAGGAAGGCTCAGTTCTGAGAGGAAGGCTCAGCCCCGGCATGATAGGCAACGAAGGAACGAGGTAGGTTTTTAGTCAGTAAGAGTCTGACACTACTTCCCGCTCCGCCCAAGGGCGGGATTTGTCATTGGATGATTTTACCTACCATAAAAAAAGTGCTACCAAAAATAAAAAAAAATACTTTTTTAATTACCATACATAGCCTATATGAATAATACGAGTATAATATGTTTCATTGAAAGGGCAAAAAACATTTTTTTTTGTAAACTATTGTAATTAATCAAAATTTTTCTTTTGCTCATGTTAATTTGTCATGAAACATTTTTGAATTACTCTATTAATGTTTGCAGTCAATTTTAGTAACAGTAAAATAGTTTTCAATAATATTGTTTATTTAATTAGTTTAGGGGTTACTGCATCGTCATCATCATTTCAGCCGAAAGGTTCAGGTAGTTAAGGTTCTGAAGTAGCGACCGGCTACCGGAAGCATTGCTCTGCCTCTAGGTGGATCGATGACCTGGTGAAGGTCATGGGAATCCCATTTTCGTTTTGGTGACACTTGGGGAAAGTCTCTCTGCAACAGTGGCGGTTGCTACAGACTGTCAAAACACAGAATCAATAATGATGCTATTTTAATTGAGAATTTTAATGAAATGGGTTTTTTGTATATAGTTTAGGAGTCAGGGTTTATATTTTGAATTGACTATCTGTATGACAGTTTTGTGCACTTTACATGTGCCAGATATGTATTTTGCTATTAAAAATATTATTATTATTATGTATCTCTACAGTTAATTATATCCATTGTTGTAATAAGTTTCTTGTTACGTTTTCACAGGATGAATGAGATTATTTGTCAATAATTCAGATGTAGTGACAACAAAAACATTATGAAACAATATAATTATGCCTTCACAACAATCTACTTACAATATTTAAATCCACAGCAATATATACCTAAAGTCTTTGGGATAAGGGCGTTATTTGCATCTTCTTTTATAATAGTTAATATTATAAAATGGATTACCAACTGCACATGTATGATTGCTTTTGTCGTAATCCAGTGATTATTCACCATTGCTCTCAACTCATATATATAAAAGGATAATTTGTATCAATTCACACATTTGCTTGACATATACGCGGGATTTTGGTAGTTTGTTAACATGTTTAATATATATTTTTGTGTGTTTGTTTGTGGTGTTTTAGCTTCAAATGTAAAGGTATATCTAAATAATGTATGATAAAATATTTCAGTTTGTTTTAGAATAAATTAGCTGTTTTTTTATCGAATTTAAGCAAATTGATAATCATAATCATTGACGAAATGTAAACGAATAATAAATTTTGCTTTAAATATTAAAATTACAGGCATCATCCTTGGACGAGCTCAAGTTGAAATACGTGGAGATGATAATAGAATGCTCCAATGATTACCCGGTAACGGTAGCTGATATGACGGAACTCAGAAAAAAAATAATGCCTGATAGTGAACCAATAAGGTGCCTCTTTGCTTGCGTTTACAAAAAAGCTGGAATGGTGAGAATTCTTATATTATTACTAGTTTTACAGGTTATACTACTATATTCTATAGAGGTAAATAATACTGAAACTAAGATCAGTAATATCATGTATCGTTTACTACAAATGGCAGAGTACAAGGTTTACTAAGAAATCACAGTTTTTGTGTTTTTTGTCGTAATTTTCTCTGTACCATGACTGGTTTACGTTATCCTTATTGTGCGTCATAAATCACAGTGTACTTTTAATCTTTTAGATCACTATAACCTACCACGTCTGCTTAATGCAACCTTATTACCTAACTTTTTAAAAAAAGTTTTCTTTTATTTTTTTAAAAACCTTCGATATTTTAATTTTGAGATATACGGAATTATTTCTCATTTTTTGAAAGCAGTGTTAATATGTACAAAATGAAACTTACAACTCGTGAGTCTGGTCCATTCCTACTGGGCTACCACTGTCCAGCTACATATCATCTATATCTCAAAATGAAGAATGTAGAACCCCGCCAAGATTGTGAGATAGCTCGAAAGAGTCCAAATACAAACAAGCAGCCCTGAAATACAAACGGTAAATGAAACAACACAATTTGGTTCAAATTGGATCAGTAAACGTTTGACAATTAGGAATCATTTAAAGATTCCCCACTGAAAAATAATAATATAAAGCAAAAATATATCTTTACTATCTCTATGATTGTTTTCAACTTCGTTAATTTCTTTTCTGTTGCTTCATCACCTCTTTTGCATGCTGTGATGATCCAATTAGTCAGGATGCGAGTTATCAGGATACCTACTTCATTGCCCATCAATTTGTAAAACATAATTATAACATTCATGTCCTGCTCATTGTTACCCATTTCATTTGCAGCAGCAGATGAGTTTTTAACCGGCTCAGAAAATAAAGGTGGTTCTCAATTCGGTTATAACTTTTTTCAATGTTTCTTTCTCAGAACTCCGTTACAAACTCCGTTATAAAAATGTTATCATACATAAATGAAAAGATTGGACCCTTTATTATAGTTTTTTTTATTCATAAATTAATAATCACGTGATCCTAGAGGCATTAAGAGAACTCCGTAATAATATCCATAGATCTAGCTATTTTCGAATTAAATAAGAACAATAGCGACTGTAGCCAAATTATAAGTCTCCTACTACTTTAATAGTCCATCATCATTCACAGCTCAATTTCGATCACAGCTAGACAATAGCCTTATTTTCGTGTCAAACCCATATTTTCCAGATCAATTTGTAAGGTAACTTCAGTAATTACTTTATTGTAGTTTTGGATCCCAATAATTAGGTTTTATAGTAATAATACATCCCATACCGGTTTTGGCAACAGTTATGTGTTCAGGCTACTATTGGTTACCAACATATCCTTGCTGTGAAGTTATTTATTTAGTTATTTTGGTAGTAAGTTATAAGGTCTTCTAATGTCTGCTTTGTGATAAAAAAGGTCATACTTCTTTTCCATTGAACCAATTTTACTTTGTTAGCAACTGATGGTAACAATCTTTCCGTGGGTGTCGAATCTGCCAATCTATAAATATGCTCTTAATTGACGTCCATAGCTGGTTATTGAAAATCTAAAATCTATTTGTGGATACTACTTACTGAAATTTCTATTATAACTCATATACTTATACATAACATAATTAGACTTATATCGTTTCCACTGCTGGGACTGGGAAAATGGGCTGTAACCAAGATGAATGTCACATGTCCTCGAATTTTTGGTTCTAGGATATGCCTCTAGGTTTCCTCAAGGTGTTTTCCTTCGCCATTTTGGGTGCAGTAGTATTGTAATAAATTACATAAAGTAAAACACATTGCTGGGTTTGAACCCGTGACCTAGAATTCTTAAGTTGGGACCGTTACCACTATTCTCACTTATACTCATCTCAACATGTTTATACTCTACTACATATATTCCACTGTATATGCCATTTATCATCGTCATACATAACCAAGTCTTCATCCTACTTCAGCCTCAACATGCTCTTGCCTTGACCGATTTTTCCATTTTGTCCTGACATTCGCTTCTATAGTCAATGATTTCGGATGTGCAGATTGTGCAGCTTGTTGTTGGTTGTTCCCACCAACAAATGGTGTTGTGTAAAATTACGCAAGGTCGAATGATAAGTATACCAATTACACGGTCCACAGTCATTGTACAAAGCCATCTCGTGGAAACGATTATAGCTAATGCTTTTTACTCACCGGAAACAGAGTCTGATGATGCTTACCTTCATTTAACATATGTGATGGGAATACATAAAATAAATTATCATATTACTTATAATTCAAATGTCTAGTGAAAGAATTTTTATGATGCAGTAGACTAATACAATCATAATAATGGCTCTAATGTTGGAGGTACAGATCATACAGAAAAAAAGCGAGTTGAAATGGCAGTAAATTCAATGTTTTTAATTGAGTCTAACTTCATTTGTATTGTTTTATGAAACTTAACGGTCATATTGAATAAACTTCGTCAAGCATATTACAAAACAAAGGTGACACAAAATACAAGCAATATACATTTAAAAGTAAATAAACCAATCTACTAAGAAATAACGCCATAGAATAGGATTTACGTTTGAAGAAGAAACCTGTTTAAATATGAACCAACCATTCATTAATTCCAGATGAACGAGAAAGGGGAATTATCGGTTGATGGAGTAAATGAAATGTCTCGAAAATATTTAGCCGATGATCCTGAAAAAATAAAAAAGAGTGAAGAATTCACGGAAGCGTGCAAAAGCGGTAATTGATGTCAAAATTTGTTATTTATTGGAAGCATATCTTAATGTATGCCTATGATGAACATTGAACTATGAACATAACTGTCTATGATTAAATGGAAAATTAGAAGTAGGTTATTAGTTAACTAAATAGGATTGACAATATGAGTAACGGTAACAAATTTAGCAATTTAAATCGAAAAAAGATTTAATTGTGAACAATTAATCAAAAGGTATTGATTAAACGATAATGCGAAAACAATGGAAATATTGATGATAACAATCCATTATGATCATCCGTCCATTTTCCATTTCAAAATTCAATAATTTCTTTGATTTAAGATAAGCACCTACTACGCATTTAGATAGCTATTCAGCATATTCTGGTTTCTCTTTTCGAAATAGGTACCATAATATCAGGCACTAATTTGCATAGTCCGAATATGACCAAGACAATATTCGGACTTTAAAAGAGACTCCTGAGTTTGTCTCATTGTACCTTCTCCGAGTATTGGGATAGGATATATGGATCTTTTGCTTAAAAAATAATAATATAATTGATTGATGTAGAAAAGTATTTATTAAAATGTAACGCATATATATATTTATATTATATAGATGAAAGTTTAAACGTAATATACATAAACTCTTTCATGCTCAATGGGTTGAGCAGATTTTGATAAAAAATCACAATTATATTTTATTCTTAATTGATATAAACTAGTGCTTGTCTGCGACCCCACCTGATGATAAACAGTGATGCAATCGTTGATGGTAAGGTGCACTAGTTTATCAAGAGCCTATCCACTCTAGCCTTGAAGACATCTAGATTATGTATAGCATATAGACTATAATTTATAATAAAAGAAGTTTTAATTCTACGCGGGTGATGCCGCTGCAGCAGAAGCTAATCTTAAATAATTTCTCCGAAGTTACTGAAAGAATTAGTCCAGTTACCTATAAAACATGACTTCAAATACACGTCATGTAACATTATTTAAGCCAAAGAACAAGTGGTTAGTATCAATCGTGGTATTTGTACGGATACCAATAGGTTTAATTAAAAATAACAATATTTATAGTGATTTTTACTGGTAGATTTGCGGTTGATTATCTTTCATCCTATGGTAAATAATGATGTGATCAAAGATGGTGTACTCTTGCCTAAAAGTAACCTATTCAGCCTTGACTTGAAAGACCCCGAAGTTGAAGAAATCAGTAAAGACAACTCTAATAAGGAATCCCACACTGTTGAAGATGAATTACAAATAGTTATTGTTTTTGCAGTAAACGATATTGATGTCAACGATGGAGAAAGGGGCTGCGAAAGAGCAGCTTTAATCTTTAAGTGTACTGTCGAAAAAGCTCCTGACGTATGTATATTTTTTTTGTTATTATCAAATATTAGGCTAGTGGAAAGTAATGTTTAAACGTGAGCGTGATGTTGGAAGATTTTGAGTGATAATCTTCTGACGCAAAATTTTAACTGGTTTTTAAATTTTTCGACGGCATTATTATTTGACGGTACGGTTGGCGCAGTGGTTGAGCGTTTGGAATAAGAATCGATTCACGCTCCAGACAAAAATTTATATGGCCTGAACTATCAGTATGGTTGTTCTGGGTGTCCTTGTGAGTTTACATGTTTATGGACGCACCCACGATACAGGAGTAATTCCTATTGTGCGGGTTTTTTTTTAAGAAGCCTCGTGGATTTTCTTGAGAATACCGAATATAATTTGCAAATACTACTCCGTGTACCCTGATAGTGTCATATTATAATACACCTGGTCCACAGTTTGTTGGAAAGTATTATAATTGGATAAATTTTTAATAATTAAGTAAATATTTGATTCAAGAAGATGATATCTAAGCAGAACATTAGCATTATCACCCTTTTAATGTTCCCACTGCTGGGACTCTGGCCTCCTCTCTAGGAGAGGTAATAGGCCGTAATACACCACGCGGGCCCAGTGCGGATTGGTGAATGTCACATATCTTCGAATTTTTGGTTCTAGGACATACCTACCGGTTCCCTCAGGACACATATCTAAGAGTATTGGTTAATTGTTGATTATTTTCTTGTTTCAGTTTGACCTTATTTGAGAAGCAAGAAGACGTGTAGACGTAATTGTGGAATAAGAGTGTTAGAATTAAAAGTGTCTGCATATTTTATACTGTGTGTTCCCGTTCAAACGTTGTATTCTTCATCTTAGTCTATGTTTTAATTAAAAATTGTGAAACTAACAATCTTAAATTTTAAATAAAAATATTTAAATGTCATATTTTTTCTTAAAACTACATAAATTGTTTACTCAAAATGCTGAAATTACTTGCAAAATTAACCATTATATTTAATGTGACCAACAACAGATTCTATCAAAAAATATACGGAAAGATCCTATCTAACCATTGGACGGAAAAAACTGTAAATTATAAATAACGTTATTATTTCACGTAATAATAACTAAACAATAGTGTTATCGAGAATGCACAATTTCATTTAATACGCGTATATTTTAGAATTGTAGTATTTATACGTTGTTACATATCCATTTCGATTAGTATTGGTCGAGGCGCTAGATCGATATGTTGAACTTTATTGTTTTGTGTTTAGCATTATGCAGCTGTGCTTATGTGAGTTCCATTATTTTCTTTTTGTTTTTATTTTTGAAATAAACTACTATCCTAGCTATAAACTTTAGGCTCGACAAAATATTAGTGCCACGAATTCAAACGTATGTACAAATTATTTTTCCTCCGATTCGTTTTATGAAAATTACTTTACAATAATTTCTATACCAATTTAGGAATATTTCTTAATAAATATTTTTTTGTAACCGATATATATTTGCCTATTTTTTTGTTGTTTTGTTATTTTATGTGGTCTCTCCACCAGTAGGGCAAATGACTCTCCCAGATTTACTCCAGAAAAATAAAGCCATTTAAACGTGTTTAAATTCTCTTTTGAAAACGCGCCGGGTGATATGGTTTGATAGTTTAGTTTTTAGCTGTTGTTATTAATAATGATACATTTATGAATATTTTTCATCATAATTATGCTGTGTTACACGTATTGGTTTTATTTAGATTACAATTCAAGTAAGTTATTTATTTATATGTGTCCAATTCACTGGCAATATATCTTTTGATAACTACATAAATATTTGAAAAGTGGTAACCTCACCAAAGTACTCGTAGATCAGCAAATTGGCCAGTTTATTCATTTATCAATAAAAATCAGTGTGTGAAAGTTAAAGAGTTCCCCAAAAAAATAAAAAAATAAAGCGACAATCGTGGGCCCATGCAATCGTGTGTTAATAGTTAGGCTTTACAGTTTTTTTTCTATTAAGGCCCTCACAGAAGAGGAACTGAAGATGCAAATGACGAAGCTGGTGATGAAATGTAACAAAGACTCGGAGGTGGATATGATGGAGTTGGTACAGCTGCAGAGCTTCGTGGTACCCACCAAAATGGCTACGAAGTGCGTCCTGGCTTGCGCTTATAAGGCTGCCGATGTCGTAAGTAGATTATAGTACGCGGCAAATAAGTTGAACCATTTTCTATGGTTACGCACAGTCCCCTACTTCGATTGAGACTCAGCAATAATCGGTTAAAATCCTCGTGAAAAAAGTTGAACCATCATGACGGTCGATCTTAAATGCAACAACAGATTTTCGCGTCTCAATCAAAGCTGGTAGCTGTGCGTAACCATAGTAATAATGGTTCAACTTATTTTCCGCGTACTATACTTTATTTTTTTTTAATGTTCAAAACTGCTCAATGGATGTAAGTAATGCATGAATGAAGGAATTTTTCGAAAGAGTTACCGCAGTCCTAGAATACAAAAAAGGGGTTTTACTAAGTAAATCAGTCTGACGCTAGCTCTCGCTCCACCCAGAGAGAGAAAGTTATTGGATGTTTTTTCACTCACAAAAACAAGGTACAGCTGAAGGCGGCAAATAACTTGATTCAAGATTTTGTGGTGGAGGAAGCACCCACCACCCATAACTCCATACATTTTATAATGCCCGAGCTAACTTCACCACGAAATTCTTTAGTCAAGTTATTTGCCGCATACTGTACCTACTTAAAATTATAAATATAGTCTAAGTACTTATAACCGTCTAGTAATTCTGACCGTTAAAATCGTAATTAATTTGAAAATGTATTCTTTAATCGAGACAAATTTTCAACACACTCACATATTTGTGCTCAATAAACTATTATTATTTGAAATGGGGTACACAGTTTTTTCTTCGTGTTAGCATAACCAGATTACAATAAACCATTTATTTTCAGACGAAATACAATAAAAATGTGATAAGAGAACAAGTTAAAATAATCAGTTTCAGATCAGATCTTTTCTACAAAATTGTTTTAGGTACCTGCAAGTTGGTTCAAATCATTTTGACTTTTTTCGGTTCTAGGTGAACTTAGAGAGACGTTTACTGACTAAAACCCACATAATTATGTTCTTTCAGTTCAAAGCCACGGTGACCTTAAGTGCCTTTTCTTAACCCTGTAAAAATGACACTGACACTGTCAGTGACACATCAAGGTTGCTAAGGTTTTAATCAGTGCATCTACAACCCGTGCGCATTATTAACATGGCACCTGGCTCGAATGAATGACGTTTAATCTTTTGAATACACAATAACAAAACAATAGGTGTGCGAACGCTTGCGTTCGCTTGGGCCTTGAGTAAAAGAACCGAGTGCAAAAATAAATAAAAATAGTATTTTAGTTTTTTAAATATTAACATTTATTTTGTGCTAAGTATTCTCATGTCAGCTAATTATGATGCTTTAAACTTAACATTACAAAGTATTTAGACACAGTTTTTTGCCATATTTATGACCAGGTGCACATGTTAATGCGCACGGATTGTTCTAACAAATTTTGATGCGATTTACGATCATATTTGATGATAAGCTAAATATGATGCTAGATATAAAATTTTATGCTAAAAATAAGTCACATTCGGAAGATTGGTGTACAATATTTTGGATTTATTGTACGGTAATGACGAGTATCATATCGGTCTACTTTACCTAAATATTTAAAAAATGTTTTTTAGATATTTAGACAAAGCAAAAATTATGAATCCTACTGAATTTTGACTGCGATATGGGTGTTCATTATTGAAAATAGCTACAATACACTGATATAATTTCGTTTCAACTAATACTCTTGAAATAATGGTTAAAACCCATTGAAACATTTTTTTTTAGACCTTGGTACATCGTCAGGATATCCAACGATTCTGTGCTTACTGTCACTCGCTCTCCTTTCAACAGTTAGTACAAATGTCAATTACATAAAATAACAATTATTTTATAAATTTAAAGGGGCATAATTCCAAACAACAAAATAAAAAAAATGTTGGTATACAAAGTGAACGTTTTAAAACGTTTTAAAATTTTTATACCTATCAGTTTAAAGTTTTGTTAAATGAAATAAAAGTTATGTCATTTAAGTATAATGGTCTAATATTGTTATAACGAACGAAATCGCGGGCACAGCTAGTTGTTATAATAAAATAGCGGCAACCCTATAAAATGAGGATTTATTACAGCTAATATAAGAGAAACTGTAAACGTAGTACCTACAATGTAGAATTCTCTTTCAGATGACTCCACAAGGACTATATAACATTGATCATGCCTACAAAATAGCAGAACAGATGAAAAACGGAGACGAAAAACGACTGGAAAATGCCAAAAAAATGGCTGATTTGTGTGTCAAAGGTAACATAAATTGAATTCCTAATTATGCAGTTATTTTAGATTACCCATAATAAAGAATAGTTTAACTAAAATATTTAGCTAATATTCTGAGATTCACTATTAAACAAAGTAAGTTTGAAATACTCTTTTCTTTTCAGTAAATGATGAGAAGGTGTCTGATGGAGAAAAAGGTTGTGATAGAGCTGCTTTAATATTCAAATGTACGGTAGAAAATGCACCGAAGGTTAGTGGTTACTATAGTTCAAAAATCCCACATAATTATACACCAATTGCAACCATGATCCCGATAAGAAATCATAATTACTAATTAATTTATTATTAACTACCTCTGCCCATAGCTCCAAACGAATAACGAATTAAAAAGTTACTAAATCAATACCTACTGCCCTTTTTCATTCTTAAAAAATCAGAAATTAATTTCGTATATGGGTAAGTATATGAATTCTAGTTTCAGGAAAAAATTACTTATTTTTTTTTTCTTTACATATCGATAGTGTTTCATGTACCGGATTGAACCTCCACCGGATTAAAAATGATCAAAATTTAACGGTGTGTAGCTCCATCCCTCTTTTTCGATCGCACGATTGATATTTTAACACCTCATGGTAAATCCCCTGGAGCATGTATAACTTCGTTTCCTATATCTTATTATTTTGTTTCAGTTCGGATTCAAGCTGTAAATAGAAGATTAATGTGATGCTCCACAGTATTTTAAGGTTAATTTATAAAAATTATTACTTTTTCAACATTAAAGTAAATAAGAATATTCAATTTTTTTTTTCTTGAATAAATACAGCTTACTTTTGTGCTAGAACTATGTTCGACTAATGGATATAATCTAAGTAGATTGTGAATGTAATGACAGATACCCTTCCCCCTCTTTTTCGAATCAATATTCTTATAAAACATTTTTTATTTTATTTGATCTAGTCCAAGGTGTCTCCTGTGGCGGTGGATAAACAAAAAACCAAGTGCGGTTTAGTTCTATGGATTCATTGCTGTGTAAAATAGAGCACGATATCGCTTTAGTGAAAAAGCGACATCTATAGACCGAACCGATAACTAACAGCATCGTCAGTTCATTCAAAGCAAATGTTGTCTGGTGAGCAACCGAGTTTACTTGGCAGTTTGACTTTTAGTTCAGCAGCAATTCGATAGAGAGCGCTATAATATAAAGTCTATACAAATTTAATTTTACAAGACAACGTAATGCTGATAATTATCTTCTCGTTATGTATTTTATTACCGGTAAGATTAACATCAAACATTTTATTATGAATGAGAATTCATATGATTAAATCCTGATAATTATTCGGAACTACTTTTAGTTGCAATGGAATACTGACATTTAAATCGCATACCTACTTTATGGCAAATTTAAAATTATATTACTTCAAAAGTTCTTTCTTATCAAATAGGTAATATCCCTAACCAATAGGGACGCTTCGCTAACCGTAACGTGTCACGCCATGACTCACACATATGCATTTTTAAAGCGAGTTTTTCAACACCCCTTGCTCTTGCGCACGCTCAGTCTGCCATGCGTGCGCGCACACATAGAAAGGTCAGCAGGCAACTTCATTCAAAACTGTCTCGGCAGTTCGAACTTCACTCGTTTCGTAAGCCAAACACCGTATGATCGGTTCTTTGATGACGTTTGACCAAACAATTGTCGGTTTATTGTTTGTTTTGTCAATATTTCTGTGAGTGTTCTGTTCGTAAACTGAGCAATATGTTCTGCAAGTGATTTGTATTGTCCTGTGTCTATCCCAATATCTTCTGGTGTAATTTTGTTGTTTTATTATTAATCGATAAGCTTGTTTGCGTTTCGAGCCAGTTTTTCTACTACGTATTTTTGCGTTTGTGTTATGTCTTTCAAGTTGAGTGTGTAGTGATCTGAGAAAAGGACTATAATCTTATTTTGGGGTCATTTATTTGGTGAGTATTGTGCTAATAGCTTTACATACAACATGAACAATTATTATTTACAGTTCTGCTTAATTACTTAATAAGAAAAAAAAATTAAGAATGTAGTATTGTACAAAATGTTTATTGTATAATTAGCCATAATTGAATTATTCAGCTACTAAAGGCGTTCTTAATTTTATTGGAATTGGAATAAATCTATCATCATCATTGTTACTATTATAATTTGGTGGAGATGTGGTTACTTGATCAATATTCCTTTTAACTGATGATCGTATTTTTCTTATTCCTGTATAACTTGAAACATCCTTTAGGTTAGCTGATTTAAAAAGTCTGCTTTTAGTAGTTTCAGTAAGAGATCCAATTTTAAGGATTCTATTTTGCATTGTTTTTTTCCTTAGATTCTCTTTTAGCTGAACGATTTTGCTCCCATCACTTTGTTCTTTAATTTTGTCTTCGTACTTTGAGAAGGTATCTGAAGGAAAATCAGGTCCAGTGACTTCTTCGGTATCTCTTCTTCTGCGTTTACCAGATACTACTCCAAGTTGGAGAAGAACAGGATTACTAACAAGAGCTGCTGCTGCACCCAGTAAAGCTAATCCAGCTATTGGCCATAACACCGTTTTTGCTGCTAGAGCCTGTAACATAAAGCAAAAATGACGATTTAATTTAATTGTAGTAATATTATATCTATCGTAAAAAGAAAGCATTTTTAAGCAGACTAAAACTACATTGTAAAACAATTAGTTTACATAATAATTATATGCTCGTTAGTCTATTAGGGTATTATACCTATTCTACCTAAAAACTCAGGTTGGGTTTCAACAATACATAATTATGTCCAGGAAAAATACACGAGTATGATATTTTTAATTTTTTTAAGAGGTATTTTGTCTTGATCCATACCATTTGACTGGAAGCCAATTCCCACATGTTCGAGAAAGCTGAGCAGATTGACGTCCCATTACACAATAGTCTCTTGCAACCTAAGTAATTACTCGTAAATTATACGGATGCCAACAGAAATTAAAAATCTCGTTTGCAATTAAGTAAGAAATTATAAATAAAAACCATTACAAAAATAAGCTGACTAGATTCTAATGAAAGAGCGTGGGAAAATGAAATAAATGGGAATAAGGGGAGTAATTTACTAAAAGGGATTATAAAATACACATTGCACTACATACTTAGCTATCTGGCGTAATTACTGAAACGAATGTCTAAACTACAAATAAATGTGATCAAAACAAGTAAAGTAGATCTTCCATTTAGATAAGTACGTACATATATCTACAAAAAATAATAATTCTGTATCAGTAATATGGTAACCAAGACATGAACCACGTACGCCGTAACACATAGATTTGCGTTGCATGGAATGTGAACTAAGGACCTTACCAAGTAACGAATATAGAAACGTAATTATTAGATACGCTACATGGTCTGAATTCCTAATGATCTATGATATGATATGATCATACAAGATTGATCTAACTAGAGTGGATGTTTTACGGATTTTTCGACTCCAGCTTAAATTTCGGTGCCAGCACAACAATTGTTCACAATTCCTAATTATGAATTTGAATAAAATACCTGCAAAAAGTAGACATCGATTAGATTTTTGTTAACAAAAGGTCAAACGGAAGTCTAAATAGGGCGCTAAAATCCAGACAACTTATTTAAATACAAATTAAAAATCTTAGAATACGAAAATATTCGAAACTTCGATCGTTGATTTTTTCAATGTACAATGTAAACGGTTCTGCAGTAACTAACACGTATTTTAGTTTGTTATTGGGTAGAAATCAAACACGCGTGAGCTGATCAGCCTACTTATTTCATGGTAAATGCAGAAACCTATCTTTGCAATTTCATATTGCCATCCATCCCGAAAAAAAGCTTAAATATACTGCATGTTACATACTCCTCATAGTTAAATATAACAGTGTTACGTAGTGGCAGGAACTGACACTGATCGGGAACTGTTCCTTGGACAATTCTCAAAAATACCAAGCAAAACCTTTGTATGATATTTTCATTACTTACGTGCTTATAGTGCTTATTAAACGTTCCATGTTCGGAGTGATGGTGCTTGTGTCCAGGGTAATGATGCCCCTGCGATGGAAGATAATCTTTATGGCCATGAGGATCATGAAAATCATGATGATCACTATGGGGATAAGAATGATGTTCGTCATGTTCGAAGGTCGGAGGACCATGAGCATCTGGGTGATGACCGTAGAGGTGATAATCGTGCCCGTGAGTGTAATGAGGGCCTTCGTCGTAATCGTTTACTGCATAGCCTGGAATATAAGTAAATAGTCATAAAAAAATCTGTCTTATTTTTTATAATTGTTATCAGAAGTCCATAAAAATACTTAAATTAGCGGTCAAATTTGGTTTATTATCAGGAATGATATTTACACTAGAATTTCATAACTTAGAGCCATTCTCAAAGAATATCAGAGGAAAAAAGAGAGCTAACATAATGTTGAGCACATTATTTTAACGTCTTTGTTCTGTAAAGCTAGGCTCTAATTACAAAGTAACAATAATTATAACCCTATTTTCTCTAAAAATATTACAGGCCAGTGAAAGCAAAAACGTTACAAAAAAGGAAAGAAATACACATAAGTATGGTTATTATAATACATGATGCAGTTTGTCGCATAGTAAACAGTATAATGACTAACATAATTAAGTTATGCAGTGCACTTACATAATACCAGAAGTACTCGTAAATAATTTAATCAGAAACAGGAAAAGTTTGACACAGACAAGAGTGATAGTAAGAAAGACATATAGGATACCAATACGACGATAATACGAAATCATTAAGACAAAGAAAAGATACGCCTAGATATTAAGTAATGCAAGTTTGAAACTATTGCATTTTTTGCCTGACCTAATAATTATACCAGTCGAGACAGACTGTGCGGGGGTATCCTAGTGCGTATTCCAGTGCTACACCTTATTTTTACAATACTTGTGTATTATATTATAAATAAAACTTATTAAAACCTAAACTTAAGCCTGTGTAGTGCACCCGTTAGTGGTGATGGAATTGATGATGATAGGTACTACCTGGTTGATCATGATACAGCAAGCCACGGCCATTGCTTGAACTGGATAATGCGCTGTCGGGTATTTCCTGCAAAATGACTGATATGATTCATTCATATTCTCAAAAACTGTTTGCTTTACTTATTTTTTAATTAGCACCTATACTCGTATAGTATAAAGTTGGTGGTTTATAGAAAATCGATGATGTTTTTCTTGATTATTTATATTCGTTTCTCCATCAAAAGTGTTAAGTTCTTCAAGAGACAAAAATAAAATCTAATAATCTTCAAAGTAAAAACAGCAGCAATCAATTTAAACCTAAAGTATGGAATTAAAAATAACATTGTGATTACCAGCTATACAAGCTACCAACTATTTAAATCTATGTAGCTACAGCATTAAGAAATAAAAAAGTGTACAGTTACAAAAATTATGGTTGGCATCTCGGTATAGGTAAATGCGGAAATAGTCTAATTGAGGTACTGAAGGTAGGTTTTGTCTTGAGCGCCTCTAATCCCAGCACAAGACACAATTTTAATTCAATAAACACATCTATGATGCAAAATTCTATGAATATTAATTCAGTGAAAATGTAAACATTTCATTGCGGGACTTGACGGGCAGATGACAAAGATTTTTTCTTCTTAAATATTTTCCACTGATGAAAAAGTTTTTTCTATTTTTCCGAACCACATAAAGATGTTTCTTTCTGATAAATTAATTAAAAGCAATTAGACCTTGGCTGCGGTTCGATGGTTCGATACGATCGTCTGAGCACTGCCCCTTTTCACATAGCACTCAATGTTTCTACATCAATTAATGGTGTTACACGGCTTTACTTTCCTTTTAAAATGTCTACAAACTAGTTCTCCGTTAACAAGGAGTAAAACCTTTAATTTAGAGTATTTATTTTACCTATGAGTCAGAATTCCGAAATTTATACTATATTGATTTTTGAGGTGTAGTCTTTGTAATATATTCTTGTTACACCTATCTTAATATCTTGAACAAACGAACCTAATTCTATAAAAACACACTCCTAGTTTTACATATATTTGAATACAATCTTCACACAACATACTTTAAATACGAAAGTGTGTGAGTCATGTATTTTTTTCTCATCTCATATTGAGGTTTTGTTCCGAAACATTATTCATTACTACGGGGAACTGATCTGATATCTGACTAACTGTTGCGTTAAGGTCGAGGCCGTCACGGGAAAAGATTTTCAGTTATGCATCTTGAAATTACTTTTTCAATGGCAAATTGTTCTCTTAACTACATCCTATCTTCCTATATACATGTTTAAATAACTTTTAAATACTTGGTGATAAATACTTTTAAATACTTGATAATAAATACTTTTAAATACTTAATTTACTAGCCTGTGAAACTGTAGTCGGTACAAGTAAAACGACTACTATACAATTGTTTGCGCAAGCACTTTTTTTTGTATTAAATGATCGGTTACTTACCTACGGTGGAAATCGGTGGGAATAAGAATTCTAGATGTACTACTACTATATTTTGTTATCATACACAGGATAAATAGAAATATCATGAACATCATCAATATTAATATCGAGTATCATTAGTCACGTAATTATTTGCGAGTAAATAAGTATTTTAAACAGATTTAAAAAGATAAGGAGATTCTTAATTCGGTTGTATTTTTTTTTTCTTTAAACCGTTGTCTGCAGTCTGCATACTGTAAAACTTGAAATGAAATGTTGAGCGTTACGACAGTTGACACACTTGAGTACAAAAACTGGAACAGGACGATAAGCAGCCACCATGTTTAATGTATTTGTTGATCACATCGGAGTTTAATTAAATAAAAATAGTGTTATTAGGTACGTTATTTTAAAACTACCAATGTTATATTGTATCAACTGCCGGTTGAGTCACGTTTCCGTTCCAGCAAGTTTATCAAGAATGTGGACCATGCCAGTGATATTCCCACAAGCAGTCTCGGCTTGTTGTATTTCTGCATTTGAAATGCGCTAAATGCTGTCAGCTATGCGGCCAAGTAATTGCGCCAGGTTTAAGTACTCTCATTATATATACAAGTTAGCCCTTTGGATACATAATACAGACACACTACTGCATACTTATTAGGATTATAATTATGGTTTTCGAGCCCATTGGTGTGAGATAAGGTATTATGAATCGTTCAAATTCCCACCTTGAATTTAATTGGGTTGCTGGCCGGAGTAAAGGTTGCATATTTTCCTATATCCTCTTTCTGTAAAGTTTTTACGTTTGTTATATTCTGAAATAAAAATACTTTATGTTTAGATATCGAGCTCATTTTTATAATAACTTTGAGTGTTGTTTTTCTCACTTACATTAATATCTGCAGCTGCTGAATAGTCTCTTAAATATGCATTAAAATTTGTATTAGAAATCTCATCACATGTTGATATATCGTAAGTAGTTGTCAAAACAATGACGAACAAAAGTTGATATTTGTTAAAAACGAACCACATATTGTCACAGAAAACACAAACACAGACACTGAAAACCAACTAGAAACTTATGGAAACACAAGTAACTATGACGCTGGACCGGCTAATACGGTATACTTTATAAAAAATGGTAGCACAGAAGAGGGGAATGGTTTGGATGACAATTTGAGGAGGCCGAACAATGGGACAGTCCAAGATATGGTTACACCCTGTTGACTCGATTGCGAAGTCGTTTCTCCGGCTTTGTTCATAATAAATTATAATGATGGTGGTCATGTTTGTTGAATTGTTTCATGGTGGATGAGCATTGCCACGGATGCTTTACAAATTCCAATGGTATACGTGCGTTTTGTTCAAAATGTAACAAGAGATGATGGCGATGAGAAACAAGTTAAACTTTCTTAATACGGCGGTGAATAATTGATGGGAAATTCTGATATTAATGTGTGAAACGTAATAACGACGTTGGAATGTTAAACAGTTTTTCTTCTGATTGTGAAGACTAGTTGAAAATGAATAGTAGTAACAAAGCGACGGCTTTGTCAAGAGTAGACGGTCCATTAACCTTATTCCAAAAAGTATTACAAGTAGGTACATAACTTCTTCTGTTTAAGTTTGTTTTACAACCTCCTATATTGCAAATACATTCACTCTTGAATCCTTTATTTACATCTGTTATTCAAGCGACACGTGTACTTTATCTAAATCTTATGAATAAGATATTCTGAGACATTTCTCGTCACCATGAATTATTAGCTAAAAATTCTTCTTGACGGTAAGTAAGCAACGCAGTAACAAAAACATATGTCCGATAGCACGAACGTTTAGAAAGCAATGCGTTTCCTTGATGTATAATGCATTTTCTGTATACGTTATCGTAAATTATTAACACCATATCTCATAACTAATCTTGTGGCATGGAAATAAAGTTTACTTTAGCTTGAAGATCAGGTGAAATTAATTCTGCAGTTGTTAGCGTTTGCAGTGTTGTCTCATTGCGAACAATGGTATAGCACTTGCGTAAGATGTAAGTGCCTACTAATGCACTTAAGTATAACAAATAGTGTTTATGTAAAATACTCTGAAGAAATGTATTTTGTCATTTTAATGAAACACTTTTTAGTATTTTTGTCGGAACCAGTGTTATTTCCGGAGAGATTATTATACTGGCTGACATTATACTTACTGGCACTGTAGCTACAAATCCTGTTACTGAATTGATTTCAATCATTAATTAATTGGTGTATTCTTTGATCTATATCCACCATGTCTCAACTATAATATTCCGGAGACTACTCTAGGTAGGACACAGCTGAAACACATTAACTCAATAACATTCAAATACTGGTCGGAGAACCGAGTCAACGTAGTAATTTCTACTACCATCAACATACAACACTGTTATATTTCTTGTAATAATCAACAAAACTGCTGCAATTCCCTGAGATTCCTAAATGTGTTTCGTGTGCTGAATATAACAAAGAAGAACACAACATTACGGACAGAGGGCCCGTTTTTATTAGTTTTAAATTATTTATTTCGCGGCAACAGATTTACGATTGGCACCACGATATATCAGGCGCCCGCCAATAAAATTCACTCTTGCCATGGATTAAAATGTACTGGATCTGTCAATAGCTTTAAATTACATTTATTTCTATAAAACTTTGCTCACAATGGTCTATTACTAAACTAAAATAACTAATTGTTATTATTGATAATGATATATCTATTTATTCAATTAAATTAAATTAGCTAAGTAGCTAATTGACAATTCTCACTTATATTATAAAAGGGAAGGATATTTAATTTATAGTTTGATGGTTACGTTTTCATGCATAACCATTAAAACTGCCGTTGAGACCATATCCTGGAATAGGACACAAGATACCTACTTTTTATCCCAGCAGTATGTTGCCTTTGGATAATTTTCTGATTTCACGATGGCAAAACCTTTTGAAAAAGGCTAAGCTGAGTCATTTTAAAAAAGTAGTTTAATATAAACAATAACAATATTAATAGTCTTAATATTCGTTACTATTAAAAAGAATGATGTGTAAACTGAGAAACTGCAAAAAAATCTTTTAAATTAGAAAATCATAAACCGTATAATAGATATACTTAATCACAGAACATATAATGGACAGAACTATACTTAATCTCGTTAACTCATTATAATTCTACTGACGAGTACTGTTTAATAATATTACTTCTCTGAATCATAAAACACTAATTCAATTCAAGCATATTATTATAATTCTATATTTATTTTCTCTAACAGGATAATGAGTCCTTCAATCTTATATCAAACATGAAACTGTTGAGGAAACAAGTTGTAGATATCAATTAGAACCAGGATTTCTGGGTAGTGTCGTTTCTAGTTTTGTATTCTGTGTGTTTTCTTACATTTTCCAGATATCACACGGCAGGTAGCTCAAACCCCCTTTTATTTTACGATGTTAAATTCTTCACGAGGTATATATGTAGGTGAAAGAAACGTATCCAATGCTATTTCAACGGTTTGGTGGAAAAAAAAAACGATAAAAATTGGGAGGAGGGTAGCTGGTAAATGGCCTAGCCACGATTAATGGGTCACGTAATTATTTGCAGTGCATCCAATGAAATTTCACAATGGAACGGTATGAAAAATTGGAACCTTAAGCTGAGATTAAGCGTTTTTCATGCTGTTGTAGGTACAAAATTACTATAATAGTAACTGTTTCACTGATGGGTATTATTTTAAAATTATTCAATGTACTCGTATTCTATTAGTTTACATTCGCAATGAGATCACTTGCATATTTCTCACGCAATCTTGAACAACAATAGGCCTGTTTTCTCATGATTGAATTGAATATTAAACTTCTTAGCCCACATCATTGTAGGACAAAATTCTCGGTTCTGACTCAATAGTTAGTAGATTTTGGCAAAACAAAAATCTACAAACTATTGAGTCAGAACCGAGAATTTTGTCTTTCAAAATAACACCAAGTAAATAGGAGAAGATTGTCAAGCTTTTTCGGCTGCGACATCGTATTGAAGAATCGTGTTCACTCGAATCTAATTTCTGAGCTTAGAAAAGCATCGATCAACGTCTGCCGCTTTCAAAGAGCATATCGGAGGCAAAGCAGAAGGTGTCACAGAGAATGGATCGACGCTTAAACGAGTATCAATAGAGCTAAGATTTACGTGATTTGTTATTCTTTTTCTAAGTCGTCTTTTCGATTTTCAGCCTTTTTAAGGTGATACGACTGCATGGTTCTGATTTGACAGGCATTCGTTTTAATCTATAACATTTAAGTATTGACGTAGGTATTCCAAAGTTCTTTTACTCAATTATTAAAAGTGTAAGAATTAAGTTGTAATTGTTTCTCTCTCTCTCTCTCTGTTTCACTCTAATGAGTTTCTGTTTCCAAGTCATAATAAGAAATAAAAAGGAATTTGTCAATTTTAATAATTTTTATTTACTGTTAATAACTATTCGCTAAATATTCTACAGCGTTCGATGGTCTATTAGTTTGTACATGTTATTGGCAAGATTGTAGTGCAAGTAAGACTGCAGTTGCTTTCGCACAAATGCTAAATGAATAATTAAAGCTGAAGATCTAAAAAACATTAAGTTTTTTTAAATAGTCATCTTTAAAAATGTTGAAGAATATTTCCATCCAGACTTTTCATTCAAAAGTGAAGAGGCGCATTCGCCGACGAGGCTGTCCCATTTGGCAATATGAGAGTGACGTCTTATGAAAAATGCGGCTATACCAGTTGAAGCCGACATTAAACCATCTGAATATGCGAGGGGTTGTAAATGTCACGCGTGATGGGGACTTAAAATAGAAGAGGGTGACTTTTAGAAGATATTACAAGAAAATATTTCTAGTAAAACTAGTTACTTGTGAAGGGAAGAACGTTATTAACGATATTGATTCACGAGCTTGTGATGCTATAGTTGATGTATCAGATGTTACTGAAAAAAATACCGAGATATTTCCTATCCTGCGTATTCGCAGTGAACACAATAGCAGAAAACACAAACAAGGTTGGGGATTTGTAAACTATTGTAAAGTTTGTAAAGTATTTCTCGCTGTCTTATCCGCTAGCGTTTGTGTCTCACGAGATCCTACTTTTCAAGATTGACCAGAATTGTGTAACAGCTGCAGAACTCACAAAAAATAATAAATAATACAGACGGGCTTGCATCTGTTTGCAAAAAGAAGGTATTGATGGTTTGATATTGAAATTCAGGTACATAGTAGTCACTTTATAAACGAAATATTTGAGAATATAGCCAGATTAGTTGAAAGATATAGGGGTACTTACTCGTAACATGTAATCGTGGTAAAAGTTAAACATAACATAACCGGCCTTGTAATGTTCCCACTGCTGGGACTCAGGCCTCCTCTCCAGAAGAGGGAACTGTAAATTGGGTATTATAATAATAATAATCCACAACTATCACACAACGCCGTCTAGTCCCAAGCTAAGCAGAGCTTGTGTTATGGTTACTAGATAACTGATAAACATACTTATATATTTATAAATACATACATATTATAAATAAATTACACCCAGACACAGAACAAATGATCGTGCTCATCACACAAACATTTGTCCTGAATGGGAATCGAACCCACGACCTCCGGCATAGCAGTCACTAGACCAACAGGTCAGTCATATATGGCTTAAATAAAAATCTTATGCTTTCGTCTCAAACTATTTTAGGACATGGCATTGATTGTAATAACGAAAAGGCCGATATTCCTGCCTTAGCCTTTTTTATTTTTTCTCCCAAAACTGTAAACAAACATACCACCAAGCTGATACTCGTATAAAACAAACTTGAATAAATAATAGATCAATGGTGTACCAACGTACCAGAAATAACTCGTAAAAAAACACTTTTCCGCCAAAGAAACAGGGGGCCAAGAAAAATTGCACTCGTTACGGTACAAGGAATTGGCGTTAATAAAAAACGCACCGTAATTCGGAAGTACGGGTGTTGACAAACGACGAGACTAGAGCCCGACTAATGAGCCACGGTGAAGCACCTGACGAAGGTAAAATGGCTATCCGAGGGACTTTATAACCTATTTGTTTTTCCTATTTTAGAGAAAGCCTGTAATTTTTACATCTTTGTTGTTTATTTCGCTATTATAAACATGTGGTCCAGTTTATAGCATATCGTCTTATAGCATGTATCTCTCTGTCTTGTGTCTCATATTTTTATAAATAGGAGCAGGGGACAATTAACGTAACACCTGTTTCACCTGTCAATTGACACTTTACGCTTATATTTTATATCTTTCTGCAGACGAACCAAATAATTCCTCTTTATGTTTTCGATACAGTGTGTTGACTTAACTGAAATAGTCACTTAACACGTTCGCGGACAGTAACGGTCACAGGCGTCTAGTATAGCTAAAGTAATACGACGGTACGCCTGTCGACGTCCGAGTTTTTACTTGCATAAAATCAGTACGCCATATGACGAGCGATTTTCCATACTATCATAAAGAACGGCATGTTGTAGTGTCACCATAGGTATAATTAAGACTTTAGTACTGTCACTACACAATTCTCAAAAATTCGTCAAAGAAAGTACCAGTTCAAGTTTTTTATGGCCTCCTTGCTACGCACACTACGTTCGTGGGCGTCGTAGTTACATACAATCGGTCGAGTAGTGCCTCGCTGCGGTGTTCGTGCGTTTTGCAACGTGTTTTCACCTTTTAACCGCCTTACGACGTTTATGCCTAGAATAGTGCCATCATACATATATTTTTTACAATGCATTGTGACACTACGGCCGTGGGCAATGTATGAAAATAAGTAGTGTCATAGTCGCCGCATTCAGTGAGATAGTACTGTCCACGAACGTGTTAAGTTCAAAACTGCATATTGACTCTCATTCAATTTTGCGATGCATTCTATAATTTATGTTTAATTTTGTCTGCCAAGGGGCTTATGTGCAACATGCACTGTACAATCACGCTCACTTAAATCCGATATACAAACACGTGTATCAAAATTGCACAAATCCCGAAATTGGGGAGGTGGACCAAATAAATCGGAAACCAAAATGATGCCCTAACAATCCCATAATCCCGTACCTCGGACTATACACGGTCGTGTTTGAATTTGTAGCGCTAAGATGTTGCTTTTAAATTTAGTAGTTGGAATAAAATTAAATAATTATTGGTTTTTATTGTTCATAATCCTAGGTATAATGGAAGTTTATAAAGCTTCCTTTAGATTCAATAAGTTTGCTTATTTTATGAATATTTCTTAGATAACTTTTATAATTAATAAATTTATTTTCCTTCCAAAAATTATAGAGAAATGAAATAAACAGTTTACAATCAAAATACTAAAACTAATTTGTGGAATAATGGTGCCTGAACTAAGTTTTTTACAAATCCTTTGTGAAAGGTCACCAGGTCCCCTAAAACAGAGTTTGAAATTAATCATTGTTGTACTTAGATCTTAGATCAGTTTGCTATAATTCTGTGAAAGGGTACTATACATTTTTTTAAAATATTTTTTTTATTATTATTTGTAAATTATAGTGGCTAAAACTAAAATCCATACAGAAGTAAAATTCATTACGAGAGGCTTGAATTCGACAAAAATGAATGTGCGAATGACTTGCAACAAGACTGTACTGTGACTCACTTTATTTCGATATGTACGCTTGTGCGTCGCACTAAAGCTTGACACCACGTTGGTGTAACAAACGCTTGTGCGACAGCAGTTCGACCATATGATAGTTTAATAGATACTTCGGTATTTTGAAACAGTGCGACAAACATTATCGTGTGTGAGTACTGTGATTCGACAGTACATTGATGCAGGTAAGGTAGTGTCATACAACTGTAATACAGCATCAATAAAATATTTCGATGGTATCTACTACTTCTGGGTGGATATAAGATATAACCTAACTTGTCCGTGTTGGGTGCCCTAAAATATGTTAATTCTCTATGTCGTACTAGAGCAATGTTTAGATTCTGTGTGTCGCACAAGCGTGCATTTGAACTTTTGTGATTCGAACTATGATGAGTCGCAGTACAGTTTTGTAGCACAAGCGTTAATCGCATATCCGTTTGTCGAGCTCAGGTTTATTATAACTTTAGCTAGTTGTTATATTTTAGTTCATCGCTCAAGTTGGACAACTTAGCCACCCCAAAGTACAGGTTGTTTAAATTTTAAAGCACCCGGATCAGGGATCAAAGTGTCTATTATATCCGTTTCAGCACGAAGCGCGTTGTAGTGAGCTATAGGCAAATACCGCACTCGTCATTTTATATAGGACTCCCCCTGTTAATCTTTGTCCGTGATTTGTTTCAGATTATTCTACGATTGTCGATTTAGTAGGATAAAACCACTATTGCAGTTTTCTTCGTTGTTATTTTGGAATTAACGATTTTGATTTCCTTGTTTTGATTAAATTTGAATGATTCAATATTTTCATTATGTTAGTTTTTTTTTGAGGTATCATCAAATTACTTATCTCTCTTTGGGTGGAGCGAAAGGGAGTGTGACTGAGACAGAGTGAGTCGGTTGTCATTTTGCGTTTCAGGGCTGTGATAAACTCTTTACAACAATCATCCAGCTCTTCATTATGTTAGTTGAGGATATGATCAGAAATTGTAGGTAATGCAAAATTTTCTCAACTAATTTCCTTCGTCAAACCTGTGAGATAGATGACGAACACATCCCAGCTCATTATGGTAAGGCCAATACAAATGTGTCTATAGATACGACAACCACCCATGTCGCCAGCGTTACCACCTATCATAAACACTCATCTTGCGAAAGCTTTCATCCCCTTATGCAAATTGGCAACATTTATGGTGTGACTACGTAACTCACGCACGAGCGCCGACTGGGTATAGTGGGTATTTCAGGCACAACGTACCCTTTTTGTGAGATGACACCCATTTTTGGCAACCAGGAAATTGCGAACTCCTAACTAGAAAGCTTCGTGTAATTTGTTGCCAGTTTTAGATAAATCGAGGTGTCATAAATTCTGTTTACATATTTGGCAGTATAAAATATTGCTATGGTTTATGAATGTCCTGAATTTACATATACTTAAGGTTCTAATAAGCTGGAGTAGTGACACAGGACACACATATCTAGTATTATACAACATAAAGTGTCATTTTACAAAAAAGTTGTTTTATTAGAAGAGCATCAGAAACTTTCAATGTAGTTACTTAATGTAGCTAATCAATTACCGAGAAATATCTATAAACAATTTGAGCAAAATACCTTTATATTGGCTAGATTAAAAAGTTAAAGGACTGCTTAAAAATGGACTATAAAAAATCTAGTATAGTATAAAAATGGACTATAAAAATCTAATATGGTGCTTTTATTTCAAGGATGCAATTTGTAGCGAATAGTAAAAAAAAATAAACAATTATAACAACTAACAAAATTTACAGTTTTTAACACTTTTGAAATAATATTTGTTTTGACACACATTTGATTGTGTGTATGAAATACAATCATTCTGAGCCCAAAATAGCATAATAACGTCGTATCAATACAAATAAACTCGTACCAGCCCGAAGGCATCATTTCGTAAACATGATTTGGTGTAAACGTCCGTTGCCTAGCAATGGACCGCTATGCCCGCATTTGAGTAGTTTGGACGCAAATTGCTGCGTCCGAGTTTATAGGGTGTGCTCACACTGGGATCATTACGTATGGTTACGTTGGAAATTAAAGGCACGTGTTAGTTCTACGTACAGTTGAAGAAATATCTGAGGCAATAGACACAGTAACTTCCTGTCGGGGACACTGATTTTCACCCGCCACTGATCGTTTGTCTTGACTGATAGAAAATGCGTAAGGCATTAAATACTCAATTTTAAAATCGGCCCGATTTTTAAATTGAGTATTTTGAGTGCTACAATAGACTTTAATAACCTATTTTAACAGATTTTCTGGAGAAAATAGAGTTTAATAATTTAAAAATAGGTGGCAAATCCCGTCTCTGTCTATGTACTTCGTGTGCATAGAGAAAATAATAATTATACAAAGGTAACTGAAGAAACACAGGTGAGTTTTAGTCAGTATAAATCTAAAACTGAATTATCAATCTGAAAAAAGTTATTTAATATTCCACCTGAAAAAGAAATGGTACTAAACACGTGTTTCGATAGAACATGTCAAACTTATTTTGGACTTTTTGCCAGTTGTTAAGCAACTGAAAAATGATCTTGTGGCTAATCTCTCTCATTCCATTACTTTTTTTTTTTGAACTCCCGGCGTAAAAAGGTGACTTCTTTTTTAGCTGGGAAATCAAACAATAGCTTCACCTGCTCTAGGACGGAGCAGAAGCACGGGTCAGACTGTTACTGACTAAAACCTACTCCTACAAGTATGTTTCTTCTTTGCCTTGCGTTCCAGGACCCCAGGTTTCCCTTTCGGAAGTCAACCCAGTAGATTTTAACCCCGCTGGGCCCCTACAGTTTTGCTGATATCTCTTTGAGGATCGCGAGGGACACTACGCGCCGTCGACGACTTCGGACGGACGGACAGCAAGCTAATCATTGCTTGACGATTGCCTACAGTGACGTAAAAAGGGGTGTGTTATAAGTTGTATGTATGAGTGTATGTCTTTATATCTATCTATGGCTCTATAGCACTAAAGCAGGTGAACTGATTTGAATGGTGGTTTTTTTTTTCTAATGAAAGTCCATATTCTAGTGATGTTGGTCGACAGACAAGTTTGGAACTTTAGAAGACGTAGGGCGTGAAAGTGGGCATGAACAACCGAATGTTTGCCGTGATCACGTGGGGTATTAAATGAAAGGGTGTTAAGATGTTTGGGTGATTTTTATTTTTAGTTCTATAAATTATACTCACTTTTACTTTTAGCGATAAGTAAGACCGCCCATTGTGACACCCTATTAATTTTAAGTTCTTTATATAATTTTATTTTAGGTGTAAAATAAAGAAAACATCTAAAAATCTATATAATTATTATCTCTTATTATGGTACACTTAAGTCATCTACATATTGCAACAAACATACTCTCATAAAATGACTACTTGTCAGTATGAAACAACCGGAAAATATATTGTTTATTTTATCAATGGAACCACAAGCTCTCGACAATTATAATGTGGTTTATTATTTATTAGGATCATTTATTTATCAGCTATTCATGAATGTCTCTATTATACAAGGAAAAATCATAAATGTTGTGTCAAGATTCAATTTGAATATTATTTTTTTAATATAGTTTGATGCTTTTATAACGATGAAGATTGATTATAATATAGAATTATAATGTATAAGAAATGATATCAAGCATTTTTTTATTGATTGACTCGCGTTTTACTACTATCTCACCTGACGGTAAGTGATTATGTGGTTGAAGATGGAGTACGCTTACCGAAAAATGGCATAGTTACGTTTCGGGAAGTGAGCTTCGGAATTAATTCAATTCCACAAAGCCCGTCCTATCATCGGACGATCGGATATCCGGCAATGGGTCACCGATACATGGTACGGTACTTCCCAGCCATATGCACATAACGATTTAAGAACACATTCATCATGCGTACATCTAAGGACAGGAATTCTCTGCCGAAGTCTGTATTTCCTGATACATAACATCTAAGTGTCTTTACGTCAAGAGTAAAAAGGTCTAGGCAAGCGTGCTCCATCGTCAACCATATCATGGCTTACCATCAGATGAGATAGTGGTCAATCGCGAGTTCGCGACCTTATCCATAATAACAAAAAAATAGTACATTTTTATTAATTATTGAATTAAAGGTGAACAGAACAATTTTGTAATTTGAGTGGGTGTCGGGGTGGCTCTGTTTTATCCCTATCAGAAAACTAGTAAGGAACCCAGCAGACAAAGAGACTGAGTGAACGGTGACCTTTTCACCTTAGGGGACATTTCGAGGGTGCAAACAAATAAAACGAAATGTTGGACGAGGTTCCAACAACTCGAGAATTTTCCCTTGATCTTCAAATTACTTCATTCTTTAGAACACTCTTCAATTATCGACTCCTGGCATTCGGATTATTTTTACCAATTAAAAAAGTTAGGCGGATTAAAAGTTTGAAGGAATTGCTCATTGATGGCAGTTTTATTAAGTTCTTTTTAGTTTTAGTACGTTTGAATGATAAGTATTTAACTTGCTTGAAAGCTTTTCTTGTAGGTGTTCAAGTTATGTGAATAGTATAAGCATAAAAATAGTACAGCAAAAACTTTAACGTTCACCACATTAGTAACAAATTAAAAGAAACCTAAATCTATGTGTACAAATGGTACAAAGGCGGTCTTATCGCTGACAGCGATATCTACCAGACAACCTTAGGATGGATTATAACAACTTACTAAAAAGTTGGGTAGTCTGCGGTGTATTGTTAACAAATATTAATCAATCAAAAATTGTAGAAAATATATAAGTACCTATACAAGAGATAATACACAAGCTAAGATTTATCGGCTGCGATCTCTCGCGCCGGGCCTTAGTTCGGGCCACGTCCTCGAGGAGGATTGGCAGGCGGTCGCCTCCTTCTGCGAAATAGTTATGCTAGCAAAGGAGGTAGCCGACCGAGTGAGGCAACAGCGCTCACGCCGTACGTTACAAACGGAAACCTTGTGCAAAATTTCGTACTCTTAGTACCAGTGGTTTTGGATGTACCTACGTTGACATGTTTTTCAGTCTGTCAGCCAGTTTCTCCTTTTATGTATATACAAAACTATTTTCCACCGAGACTAAGTACAATTAAGGTCACAGCAGATCATAGCGGGAATTAGAAGTAAGCGCACAGCTGGGTGCGGGTCTGGGAGCGCCCCCTGAGTCTCCCGGATGGCCCGGTAACCATGTGTTTGTATGAACCACCAGGTATCTTAAAAAGCTTATAACTTTGTGACTTTCATGATTTTTTTAAATAGATTCTTTGCATAAAAATACTATAATAGACATATATTTCGGGTTTCGGGTTGTATAGATAGCGGTGTGTACTCATTTCTTACGAGTGGTAAATAACCTATAGTAAATTCTGAGTCATTCATAACAACACGGAACGCGTCGTACGATCTAAAATTGATTCATAGATTGAAAATGTCTGTAGTTAGTGATCGTAAAAGGATAACAATATGTAGTACACTACATTACATCATAAGTAAGTACATATAGCTGATATGTTTACTATAAATAATATTATCTCATTTCGTACGTGTTTTTACGTGCGATGGAAGGATCTTCATATTTATAATCATAGGGTGACGTTTACTCAATATTTTATTCTGTTGTCATATCTACTAGATATTGTAAACGACAAATAACTTGAACTAAAATGACCGTCGTTGCTACGGTTACACGCAGCCCCCCGCCGCGGTGCTGCACTTCGATTGAGACCCGAAAATCTGTTACTATGCATTGAAGGTGATGGTTCAACTTGCGTGCCGCGAATAATGTTGCATAACATAAAGGCCAAAACACATTTTGTACTGTAATGTATTTGTATATTAAGTATTTTCTAGCTTTGTTCGATATGTATTGTTATTTGGACGTAGATATCTACCTAAAGATGTATGTGTAGTTTTCCTGTTTATGTTAATTTGATAGTAAGTATAAAAGCTTTAAGAGGACACGGGGTCCTCTTCCATGTGCTTCCATGTGGTGATCACCGGGATGGTTTTAGTGAGGTAAGATTCCCACACTCCCTGGGCTTTTCCCAAAAAAAAAGTTCAGCGCCTATTGAAGGTTTCCCCCCGAAACCAAAAAAATAGGGGAAAAGCTTAATCTATTTTTAGAAAAAATAATTTCTATTTCCCTTGGTTACGTCATCACGCCTGAACGGCTGGAGTAATTTTGCTTATATATATTTTTTTTTGTTAGGTAAAGTTGTTAGAAAGAAAAAATTAAGAAAGTTGCGTAGAAAATTGAAAAATTTCAGAAACTACGACGACCATTTAATCTTTACGCATTTGACAATTCATAGCTAATCTAAGATAGGACAACGTTTGTTGGGTCAATTAACCCAAAATAGATACATAATAAAAAGATTCAAAGCATTTTATTTCAAATAAACCATATACAGGCACTTTTGAAAAGTCAAGAAGTCGGTCTGTCAGAAAAAAATATGCTAATTGCACATTAAAAAGCGTAGATCTCTATGGAGAAGAATGTGCAAGAAACTCCATGGACACTCTTTTCAAACTTGTTTTGTATTACAAATATCTCGGTTACATGTTTTTTGTTGCTGCTATTGTGTGAGAACAATGTAAACAAGATAAAGAGGAAAAACAAAAATTCTAATTATAATATTAAAAATAAACCACTGGCAGCTAAGAGATGACCAGTCTCAACTGACAGCGCCCGTTCACGAACATGACGCGTATATCAGCACCACTCAGCTCAACCATTTTGAAGGGAAACGAATGATCCAATACACGCGCCACCATCAGTGAGAAATTTGAGTGAGCATGACAAACTCTCAACTGCCATGCTCATTTACGTCAAACAAGTCCATGACCTTAAACTATAAATTGCCCCATGGTACTCACATTTACAAAATTGTTAAAGAAATAAATGCTTCTACATTATACTATAAAAATATCAAATTTCGAAAAAAAAAGTAGTATTGTTGTACGCGCGTTGTTGTGTTTGTACGCCCTAGTGGTAGGATCTGGACCAGCATTGAGCCAAGCATTCTTATCTTGAATATAATCCTCCAACTTATAATATGCTCGTCTACATAGTGTACGTTTAACACAATATTTAAATTTGGTTTCATTGAGTTCTAATATGTGGGGAGGTATTATTTTTTATAACATTTTAAACAGTACCCCATGAAAGAAGAGGCCACTTTAGCCAGTCTGAAACCTGGTTTAACTAATTGGTACTTGTATCTAAGTCTTGTAATATAATTATGTCTATCGCCTCTTTTGCTAAAAAGATGAAGATTTTTTCTAGAAAGAGAATAGACATAGTGCTTATTTCATATTATATTTATTAAGAGATATGTTTTTTCTACTAAGAGACCGAATTTCAATGTTTAGAAAACCTTGAAAGTACCTAGTTAAGAAATATCTATTCCTAACACAATCTAAATCTGTAATTCCAGTTGCAATCGAAGTCAATTTTACGTTCGGTGTTAGGTTGTTTTCCTTGTCTCAAATATCTGATGAAATCAACACCAAGTCACATGATCAGGTCTCAGATAAGAAGTTTATTTCATAGAATAAGCTAGTAGAAAAAGTTTATTGATGAATTGCAGAATCTGCTAAAAAGAATACTAAAGATTGTATTAGCTGTGTCGAAATGTTCTATTACCTTTGGATTTAGTACGTTTATGAAAACAAAAATGGAATCTACTTATAATCAGGGTTATAATGGATTTAAACGGAATAATATACAAGTTTCAAATACGGTCACGAATATGACATTATTTCCGATATTATACACCGACATATTCACTAGATACAGTTACGATAATGATTATTTTTATTATAAAAGTAAATTACAAATAGCAAGATTTGATTTTTGTTCAGTCTATGTCTAGTAAGTAATAGTATTTCACGTGGAGATATTCCTTGAGAAAACCTCTGAACGGATTTTTATCTGGATTTCACCAGAAGACAGCGTGATTCGAGAATAGTTTGAGTTCATTCATGCACAGGGAAAAGAGAAAAGCCGCGAATTTTGAAGATTTATAATACCCGTTCGAAGTAACGCTAGTGGCAAGTAAATAAATAAAGAGATACAACGAAAACGAGGCCTCCAAGAGAAAAAGAGAGATAAGATCATGATATACCTCCCTGGCCAAAGATATAAACGAAGATACACATTTTACATTATATTTAAAACAAGATTCACGGATACGGGCCGACTGTACTAATAATCCATTATTTACACAAGCTACATACAAATCCGATTCTGTGCTTCCTACACGTCTTCAATTACACATTCCGGATGCTGGAACAGTTTAAATTCGTCCGTCGACATGGCTACCCTATGTAAAGTTTACCCGAAACAGTTTACAAATGGCGGATTTGGTGTGAATGAGCATGGACTAAAATTACTAGTAGATTTGGGTTTTTTAAATTCTGCACGTATTTAAACCTAATAGAAATTAAAACAATCTCTAACTATCCAGTGAGGGCGATTTCAGTTCCAATGAGGATATCAAACAAAATTAATCATCTCCCTAGTGATATAATATTTTTTTTATTAATATTCCTCTAGCCTTGCTTACACATACTTGGAGCACATTTTTCACGTAATGTTACTGAAATACACCTTTTATAAAAAAAAAGAATAAGAAACAGTTATTTCTGAAATTTTTGAAACGGTCTTTCTTTGGAATAAATCCCTTAAATTAAAAATAAAATTCTTTAAATGTGTAACAGCTCACGGTTCAATTATATTAACTGAAACTGTGTGTTTGTTATTAACATAGGTGTTAGTGGACTTGTGTTAAAAGCTTATAATTAAATTATTTTAATAATAATGCTGAAGGTTGCGTGTTTATTATAATAATTTAGGTTCTGGACAGAGGCCTATGCGTCATCGGTTCTCCTATTACTAAGACTAGTAATTAAAACAGGAAATTAACTTCCTAAAAATTTCGAAATTCAACGAGCATTAGTAAGTACTTTAACGTGAACTTGGTATGGTACGTTCTAAAATAGTTTTACTCCGTACTGGACTATTTTGGGCCTTCAATAATGGAGTAAGATTATCCTCCTCACTATTTAAATAACAACCCTTGTAAGTTTAGCTTGTTTACGCTACTTATGAAGAATGTGGTGCAGATGTGGTTAAAACTAATAATCCGGTCGTTGATCACTTTAAAGTGCTAACGTTTTCATGGATTTAAAATAAGAACAGAAGGGAAAGTAGGTACGAGTACAAGATAGAAGATGGTTTTGAATAATATGCTTTATAATTTACGTTTTATAAAGCATATTAACCGACTACAAAAAAGTTTTCAATTTATTGAAATCTTTTATTTTTACGTATGTCCCCGATTAATCAAAGACGTCTGGATTGATTTGGGAAATTTCTTTTTTGATTAAGAAGGTGTTTAAAGCTCTTATGGACTTCCATGGTCTGGCCTGTTGGTCTAGGGGTTAGTGGCCCTGACTGCTAAGCCGGAGGTCGTAGGTCCGATTCCCACCCAGGACAAATGTGTTTGTGTGATGAGCACGATCATTTGTTCTGTGTCTGGGTGTAATTCATCTATAATATGGATGTATTTATAAATATATAAGTATGTTTATCAGCTGTCTAGTGCTCATAACACAAGCTGTGCTTAGCTTGAGACTAGACAGTGTTGTGTGATAGTTGTGGATAAGGAAAAAAGAAAAAGAAATGGTAACCAGTGATTGAATGAGATTCTGAAGAAATTAATGGAATTGTTTAAATTTTAATGACACACTTGCAAAAGTTATTATTGCAATATTTGACAAATATCCTCCTTTTCTACCAAAGGTGCGATATGCTTGAATACCTTCAAATTGTTTAAGAAATTTACAAACACTATTCTAACTGTCCTTCTTACCTCAAGAACAATAGAAATCAGTGACACTATTGTAACAAGTCCTTCAACAAATGACTCACTACAGACCGGTACCTAACCCACCGATGCTGTTGAGTAACTGTATTGTATCTATGTACATAGGCATAATAGTATCGACCTGGATGTAAAAGTGATTGAGGCAGAGTAAATAACAATGGTTGCAGTACCTTGGGCTCGTTGCCGTGGTCCTATAGAATGCAAAGAACCAGTGAAGGAACTTAGGTGGGTTTTAATCAATAAAAGCTTGGCACTCTTTCTTACTCCGGCCAGAGTGAAAGTGGGCTATTGATAAATTCTTACTTACAAAATTAAAAAAAAATAGTGACTATTTATGTCTGTTAACTTAACACTTCGATCCACAACTACCCAACTTGTTCATACAAAAGTAGACTCTAAACATCGGAATTAAGGCCTATAGTGGCGTGGATGTGAGAGGACACCGGTGTCCTCTGAGCTAGGACAGATTAAATTGGACAGACCCTGTAGAATGGTAGGTAAAATCATCTAATTATTTCGATCGGTGCCATATTTAAATTGCAGAAGATTTTGTGACTGTTCTTAGATATACTTTTTTGTTTGTCAAGACAGCAATCTCAAAACTCATCATTCTCTTGTACTGCTTCCAATTTCCCAATTTTAGCGAAATTTTTTTTTCTTTTAATTTATTACATTTAAATGTGCTCTCTTTTGTGTTTCTTTTAATGTGGTCTTTTGAATTACATTGATTCAAAGTAAACTTTTACCGCTTTATTCCAAAACGCGATCTAAAATAGTTCCGGGATTATTACTCGGTTTAATACCGATTAATCGCTATCTAAATGTAGTTTTCGGGATTATTATTTAATTTAATACCAATTAAAAGCTATCTAAATATATTTCCAGGACTATTCCAGGTTTAATGCCAATTAAAACTAGTAATAGTCCCGGAACTATTTTATAAGGCGGTTAAGGATTTTGGTGTTATGTCGTTTTATTCTGTTTGATTGAACTAGAAAATAACACGTTTATTTTGTCTTGCTTGCTTTAAACCCATGCTTACCTAAAATATACACCGTTCAATTTTGGTCGTTTTAATCCCGCGGAGGGTCGATTAGGTACATGAAACCCTATCGATTTGTAAAGATAAAAATTAAAAATAAAGTATTATTTTTTAAACTCGAATTAATTTACGCATGTACGAAATTGATTTCTTTAAGTAAACGTCAGCTGATCGAAGCCAATGAACTGTAGGTAGTTAGTACGCAACGACCGACAACTCTGTACAAGGTCATTGACTCGTTTACTTAAAGAAATGAATTTCGTACATGCGTATATTAATTCGAGTTTTAGAAAAAAAAGTACTTTATTTTTTAATTTTATGTTTATAAATCGAGTGTTTCATGTACCGAATCGATCTCCACGGAATTAAAACGACCAAAATTTAACGGTGTAGATGTTGTTGATCTATATTATGGGGAAGCATGGGTTCAGATTTCATGATTTTTACAATAGTCGCCAAACTTATCTAAACTTTCTAAAGCTATATTTTCCACAATATTTATTTTCCACAACTATCACACAACACCGTCTAGTCCCAAGCTAAGCAGAGCTTGTGTTATGGGTAACAGACAGCTGATAAACATACTTATATATTTCTAAATACATACATATTATAGATAAATAACACCCAGACACAGAACAAATGATCGTGCTCATCACACAAACATTTGTCCTGGGTGGGAATCGAACCCACGACCTCCGGCATAGCAGTCAGGGCCACTAACCACTAGACCAACAGGCCAGTCAAAAGCAGTCAGCTTGTTCATGAGAAGCACCGACCACCGTGGACTGTCATCTTTTGCTCCAATTCTGCTGTAATGGTAATCTATATGACCATAACCAATTGTTCTTGACACAAAGATAATAATTCAAAAAATATTTTATAACGTTTAAAACTAATATAATATTCTTAAATATATTGCAATACCATATCAGAAATGTCACGAAGAGGTTAAAATAACATGTTATTGGCTTTAGCTATCCGGAGAAGATGTTAAACGGCAATCGTGTTGGCAATTAGACGGCCATTCATGCGCTAATTTCCTTTGACGCCATCACGCTATGGTTTCAGTATTAGCGCTGTTGCTAAGGAATTTAGTAATGGTAGTTTCTAACTGTAGTTATATTAGTATATGTGTATTTCTATGGCAGGTCTTACTCTATACGGGAGGCTTCATAATCGTCTTATTACTACTCTTTGATGGTTTTTCTTTTTATTTATTTTTTTAGAATCTGTAAGCTCTGCAAGCTGTAATAAAGAATTATGTGTATTCCTAAAATTTTTGTCTCGAAACGCCAACCTTGGCAGCAAATGCTTTTCTTATGTTTTATTAATTTGCTAGCAGCCCTTTTCTATTTTAAGTGCCTATAGTTATAGTCCTTGCAAAGGTTGTCTCGATAATTATAATAAAAAAAAAAAATGTTTCAATGCCAATGTTTTAAAAAAAATATGGCTGCCCTATTGACATAGTGATCTTTTAAATGACACTACTATAAAAATTTATTTTTTGACATTATTTCCCTATTATGATTGCTATAAATTCAATTTGTGTCATTTTAAATTTTTGACAATATTTTTAAGCCTAGTTGTACCAGGATTACAACTTTTTATTAAGCAATACCTTATTTTATGTACCTACTTTCTGAGTAAATAAATGGTATAGCGTTAAAATAATGTTGTTGAATGGGCCACGGGAGCAAAGCAGCGGGTAAAAGCTAGTTTCATATATCTTAGGTAGGTTTTCTGGATCTAATCTTCTAAAGCCGAACGGATTGTCTCTCAAGATCGGCCCAGTCCAAGCCTTTCCCTTTTATTATGTTTTTACAACCTCCCATGGGATATTTCACTCCTCCTAACTTCAAACATCTAACGACGGTCCACCATTTTTCTGACATCTAGGTACTTACATCCCATGCATAAAAAACAGTGTTTATGTTGCAGTCATCTAGGTTAATTTTCCATTCTGTGAAACAGAACAGCGCCATTCAACTAGACAACCAAATTATACACTGTTCAATTTTAGTCGTTTTAATCCCGCGGAGGGTCGATTGAAATACTATCGATTTGTAAAGTACTTTTTTTTCAAAAACTCGAATTAATATACGCATATACGAAATTAATTTCTTTAAGGAAACGAGTCAATGACCTTGTAAGGAGTTATCTGTCGTTGCGTACTAACTACCTACAGTTCATTGACCTCGATCAGCTGACATTTACTTAAAAAATAATAATTTCGAACATGCGTAAATTAATTCGAGTTTAAAAAAAAAAAACTTTATTTTTCATTTTTATCTTTACAAATCGATAGAGTTTCATGTACCGAATTAACCCTCCGCGGGATTAAAACGACCAGAATTTAACGGTGTATTCAGCCATTGACTTAAATGACACTGATCGATAAGTTTTAATTACTTGTCTAGTTCAGACATTCGACAGATGCTGTCGTAAAATTAATTTTGATTTGTATTCAGCCGGCAATGTGCTGACTGTGTTCCTAAGAAAGATAACCCGTTTGCAAGGTTAGAGGAACCTTACATGAAGGAGATTACGGAGGCTTCATTCACTCGCTTTGCACATTGATGTCTCCAACTCTAATCACCTCTTTCGACCATAACTTGTTCGTGTCGGGGCCTAAAGTTTCTTTTTTCATGACAGGGTTCATTTATTGTATGAATGGTCTAACTCTGGCTAACTAACTAGCTAGGTCATCAAATTTTGAATGAGATGCATCAGCTGTATGTCAGCTGTTATCAGTTAAAACCAATAGCTGAATGGCAAATTAAGTATTTGTTTGTATAGCTTATTTACCTATTTATTTAGATACATAAAAACAGCACTTTGCATATTGAAAAAACACTTCACTGTCATTATATAGACTAAGTCAAAATAAAGCTCAAGAACTAAAAAAATAATCTAAAGTATCAAGTTAGTTGACTACAACATCACTCTATACAATGATGGAAACGACATTGGTTAAGAATTTCTAAAAATAACGAACCCATTGTCTGAACTAACGAGGTTTTTTGTACTTTTCAGAGTGGAACATGTCGAACATTTGTCAACGATACATCAGGCGTCATTGCGACGAGAAGACTGGAGGATCCTACATGAAGGTTCGTAGTCAGAAATCTAATACTTCTATACTAATATTGTATAGTTTGTTTGGTTTTTTGAACGCGTTAATCTTTGAAACTGCTGGTTCGAATCCAACAATTATTTTAGTTTCAATAGCCTAAGTATTTATAGAGGAAGATTATAAGCTAAATCACATTTGGAAATACATACAAGTGGGCATAAAAGTGGAGCATTAACCAAAGAGTGAAACAGCGGGAGGACAGACTCTAGTGATTTATAAAATGTATGGAAAGCTTCGAGATTAAGAAAGACCACTCTAATGCAAAAAATAACAAAAAATTAATTACTTAAACTACAAGTATACCTATGGGTTAACACGGTTTCAATTTCAAGCACACACAGTTTTGCATAGCAGTTTAATACCCAGGACGAATACTGATCGAGATTGGACTTGTGCTCAATTAATAGAAAAGGGATCTAACACTGCAACTATCAATAAATTTGTCAAACTTCTTTCTAACTTTATTAGGGTCGGCTTACAGCCGGCTATCAGATGCAGCTAGATATTAATAAGTATTATAAATGGAGCGTCAGCCTATTCCTCAACTCTAATTACTGTCTACGGACGCGTAGTTTTATAGACGCGTATTCGTCATTACACGCTTGGTGTACGCCTGCTTACAGCTTACTTATAAAATATGTTATTATGATACTCTGTCGACGGAGCAGTAAACTCGAGCTCGGGTCGCGGCATACAGGCTTCTTGACGCCTACTGTAGGTACCGCATGTCCATACTTCGGGGCGTACATAGAGAGAAAGCACGTGTTTATTTCTGTAAAAAAAGTAGCAGGAATATCTTTTTTATTTTTTTTAGTTAGTAAGTAGTTTTAGTCCTTCGATGTACGCGTTATAAACGACGAGGCAAAACGCTCAGTCCGGACCATGGAGGTTTCGAAAACTTAATGATACTCGCCATACGTTGGGTTGTCCGATGGTTGAAGTCTTCGTCATCCGACGTCATTGATACAAATTAAATACTTGAAATCGTAAGCGTGTAATACGCCTCGTAGATAACGTTCAGTTTGCTGCGTTGTTGGATGTCTGGCGTATTTTGAAGTGTCTACGAGTACGAAGCTACGTATCCGTGGAGAGTAGGCCTTAAGGGATTGCCACGCTGCGCTGCAAGCCGCAAGGACTGGTTTCATTATTACTCTCGCTCTGGGTGGAGCTGGAGTGAGAGACTTTAAGTGACTAAAACCCATAGTGTTCCTTCACATGCCCTTTGCGAAAGCGATGGTAAAGTTTCCAATAATCCGACGTCCCTAGCAGGGGTCTGGAAATATTGGCGTATTGTTATTTTAGATGTTAGTAACAATACAATATTTGATTTATAATATCAATTAGGCTAGATTGATGTATATAAATGTAAATATTCTTCTGTACGTGTGTTTGTGACCCAACTCCTCTTAAATGACTTGACCGATTTGGAAAAAAATCAATGTGTATGTATCTAAGTGAGTCCCTGGATGTTTTGAAAATAAAATTGAATCCGGTAGGAGGCGCTGAATTAGAAGCTCAATTTTTTTTTTCTGGCGAAAAACCGTCTACTAGGACCGTCTATATCGATGTAACTGGTTGTTTTTTTATTTAACGACTTATTGTTTGGTAATAAAGTGGATAATCGAAAAACAAATTTTTGCGAATACCGATTTATTGCCCGGGGACGTCGATATAGATATTTTACATACTGGAAATCGCTTATATTACACATAAATATGTATAAGTAACTGAATTATTACAGCGGCTTCAATAAACTGAGAGCAAGTCACCCAGCCACTACGGAAAACGATACAATTTGCACTTCATTTGAAACCCATAACGTCGTAGAATTAAATGGCAAGATTTATATGATTATTCATATAAACTGTGCAGTAAATATGAAACTAATAATATGATATTTTACTAAACGTTTATTATGTGGATATATTAATCTTATGCCCGTTTTGACTAGCACTATTTGCACACCTAATAGATACATTATTCATTAGTTAAGAAATGACAATCATTAGCTAGACCACATTATGGATTAGCTAAGTTGAGTTGGTTTATGCAATAATATGTACGTATTTGTTTTAATATTGAAATAGGAATTAAACCCTTATAATCGTATGCCTATTTCGGCTAACACTATTTGAAAACCTAAATCGATGACGAAGTTCCAATAACTCCTAATTGTCGAAGTCAAGAATTTACAAAAATTATAAAATGTGTGTCAGATGGAAAATAAATGGTATTTTAAAAATTAGTAGTTTTTGGTGTATTATTTGTTAGTATTTATTGTCTTTGATATAAATAAAAAAAGTCGTGTTATATTGTTTATAGGTAAATCAATAACGGCTGGACCGATTTTAATGATCTTTGTTTGATTTTTTTCCACTCCGAATAGTAGAATAATTTTAGGTTTTATGAAAATATTACAAACACGTAAAATCTAGGAAAATATCCAAATACATCGGAAAATGACAGCATCTGTCAAATTCGTTTCAATCATTCCATCGTTCGGTCGATCATTCCATTATTCATTGATTATATATTATTATTTTATTTTTTTTTCTTTCTGCTTTTTTTTACGTATCATGGCTGGGAAAGCAGAACAGTGGGGTTGCTGCTATAATAAAGACTTGGATGGTGCATCTATAAAATGCCCTACCTGTGGAAAGTTTTACCACTACGGTTGCTTGCTCATTGAACATCCGCCCAATGATATAAGCGCTTGGAAATGTCCAACATGTCTGAGCTGTACGCCGAAGGCGTGCAGGGACGACTCAACTCCAGCACGAAATATCTCCATAGGAAGAGGTTCCAAAAGACAGGCTGTTGGTTCTCCCTCTCCTCCCACCTTATTAAGTGATGTAGACGAGCTTCGCTGTGTTGTTAAACAAGTTATTAAAGAAGAATTTAAGGAGATGATAAGTGTGTTCAACAACATTATTGTAAGCACTGTTAACCAAGAACTGGAGCCAGTAATGAAGGAAATGCAAGGACTTGTTGAGTCGGTCTCCTTTATGAATAACGCTTTTGAAGAAATGAGGAAGGTACAACAGTCATCAAGGGAGACAATAAAGAAATTGGAAATCAGGAATGCAGAGCTAATGACCACTGTCGATGACCTTAGCGAAAGACTTACCAACCTGGAGCAGCAGACCCGTTCCAATAATATCGAAGTGCAATGTGTGCCAGAGAATAAAAACGAAAACTTAGTCAGCACTGTTTCCCAACTTGCACGCATTGTGAAGTGTGAGATGAATGAAGGAGATATATTAAAGTGCTCGCGCGTCGCTAAGGCTAACCCCTCGAGCAATCGTCCTCGCTCCATTATTGTGCAGCTGGCATCCCCTAGAATTCGAGATCAGATACTGGCTGCAACTATAAAGTTCAACAAACGTAACCCTCAGGAAAAGCTAAACTGTTCCCACCTTGGTTATGGTGGGCCGAAATCTGCTGTCTATGTTACTGAACATCTGTCCCCAGCTAACAGAGCTCTTCATGCAGCTGCAAGGATTAAAGCCAAGGAGAGCAGCTACAAGTTTGTCTGGGTCAGAAACGGTAGAATATTTGTGCGTAAAACCGAGGGCTCTGAGTCTATCCAAATCAAGAGCAAGAATTCCCTCAGTAAAATGGTTTAGCAAGTAAGATTTTTCAGTTATAAAGTAATATTATAATACAATGCAAGTTTCTTTGTTCCTCTATTTATAAAATTCAAGGAAATTCTTATTTATTACCAAAATTGCAGAGGCTTGAGAACCAAAACAAATATGTTTTATTGTAATTTATGTAGAATGAACTACGATGTTGTGATATTAACTGAAACTTGGTTAAACAGTAATATCCTGAGTAGTGAGCTTTTTGATGATCGGTATGAAGTCTACAGGCGTGATAGGGAATCGACTGGGTTTCACAGCAATATGGATGGGGGTGGAGTGTTGATTGCTGTTAAGAGAACTTTCAATTCCGTCCGTATCGACCGCTGGCAAAGCCGTTGTGAGGATCTCTGGGTCACAATGAATATAAGTAAGTCTACTCAAATTGCTTTCTGTGCTGTCTACTTACCTCCACCAGTAACTCTTCTAACGCTTGATCATTATATTGAACACTGTAACACAGTTCTGGATTCTATAGATATGCCTGTATGTATTGTGGGTGACTTTAATTTGGGTAAAATTAACTGGGACTCATTAGCATTGAGCAGGTCTCTCTCTAAATGTTGCCTAAACCTACTGGATTTCATAAATTTTAACCAGTTGGTGCAATATAATCATGTGAAAAATTGTTCGGGCCGCATTTTGGACTTAGTAATGTCTACAATGCCTGCATGTTCAGTAAGCGAGTCTATCTGTCCTCTTACCGGTATTGATATACTGCATCCTCCCCTTGAAGTAACGTTTACACTGGCACAGGATTGTAACTTGCCTTACAGCACGAACAGCAGACCCAACTTTTTTAACTCCATCGAAACTGAGTACTTTATAAACCAAGACAAGGTCCAACAAACAGAAATTATCAGGGACTTAGGAGTACTCTTCGATAGGAAAGTAAGCTTTGTACCCCACATTGAAAACATAATTAAGAGAGCTTCCAAAATGGTAGGATTCATAATTCGCAACACGAAAGATTTTCGCAAAACTAGCACGAAAATAATGTTGTACAACAGTCTCGTGCGAAGTATTTTGGAGTACTGTAGCGTTGTATGGAGGCCTCACTTCGCCACCCATATTCTGAGGATTGAGCGTGTACAAAAGCGCTTTATGTGGCATCTAGCTTTTTGTGAGGGGAAACACAAGTCATCATTACCCTCATACAATTCTCGGCTGCAACATTTCAGAATGCAACCCTTATCCGCACGCGGAGATGTTGCTGATCTTTTATTTTTATTTAAACTGTTGCGTAACAAAATTGATTGTCCCGACTTACTTAGATTAATTAGATTTCGGGCGCCTGCTAGATATCCCAGGAAAAGCATAACGCCCCTGTGCCCGCCAAATCGAAGGTCTGTACTTGGTGCAAACTCTCCAATTCCTAGATTGTGCAAGATCCTCAATGGATATAGTGACTTATTAGATGTACACCACGCCAGTCTAAGTGCAGTTCAAAGAGTCATTTTATTGAGCAATCATACAACACACTTGTAGGGATATTGCTGTTTACATTTTGATGTTTTTTTTTTATTTTTTAAAAATTTATTAATTTATTAGTTGTATAATTTGATAGACTATTTCGGTTGTTTATTTCTGTTATGTACATATATATTTTTTAATGATTATGTCTTGTGTTTGTTAATGGATTTAGATATTTTAAAGTTTATTACCACAGTTCAGTATTTTTCAGTATTTTTTTTTTTGTTGTTGTTTTTAGTTTCTTTTTTATTGTTAGTGTAATTTATTTTATAGAAGTGAAATTTGTAATCTAATTTCCGTATCCATTATTATTATTATTAATTTTATTTAATTTCTATCTTGTTCGTTAATTTGATTTAATATTAATATTAGTTTAATTTAATTTTCATAGTCGCATTATATTCACACTTGCATCAAGAATATTATGTAATCTAATAATATTTAATGATTTTACCACTGTTTTTTTGTGCTAGCGGTGTTAACCTATAATTAATTGTTGCGCCCGCAATTGTATCCTACTATAATTATTAAGTTGCTAGTGTACTGGTGTAAACAGTTGTTGGTTAACCTGAATAAAAAAAAAAAAAAAATAAAAAAAAAAAATTATTACTTTTATGTATCAGTAATCTCAGAACCTGGACCTTTGGAAGGCGACCGAGGAGCCGAAACCAACTCGCAGAGGCCCTTTAGATACTTTTAATGGGACGTGATGTAAACCGACGATTATCCCTGCAGCCCGGTGATTATTATTATTGTTAAGCGGTACAAAGGACGCTAGAGTTTAACTAAATCTTAAATGTTTGTGAATCTATTATGATTGTTAGTTTTAAGAGGAAGGAAGGAAAACAAGTAGGTTTTGATAAGTACGAAACGCATGTACGCACGTATTTGGAGCAGTGGTTGAGTAATAGGCAGCACTGCGTGTCGCAGGTTCGATTCCCGCACGGAACAAATATTTATTTGGTCTACACATATTTATTCCAGATTTGGGTGGTTTTCTGTATATGATTTTACATATTTCTGAAAGCACTCACGATACAGAAGTGGTTTCTAGTGTGGAGCACCTTTAAGTAAAATAAAAAAGAAAATACTTAAGTAAAAGACTGACACTCCTTTTGAGAACTCTTAACCATAATATACAATTTTCAAGCACGAATGTCTTAAAATCTTACGTAGGTAGTAGGCACCAATAACTTGCTCTCAAGTATACTTGGTGTAATCGATCCGACGGATTTCGATACCCGTCGCGTGTTCCTAGGCCATAACGTGATTCCACTCAATTTTCAGATGATAAAGTGCCGAGTTACTTGCTAGGGTTTTTATATATCTTCGGACATTGATGAATAGGCCCAACATATTGTATGAAAGTTGTGGAAAGTTAAGTTTTGTTCTTATATAAATGTTAGGTGAGGCGTTAAAAAAATTCGAGACAGGTTAAACTATAAGAGTATATCTTGAAGCGATTTTCTAGCTATAGTGATTACCCGTTTTTCAAAGAAAAATCCCTTTTAGGCAATTTGATGAAGCACTGTGGTCAATATGCTGAAGACTGTGTAATGATCTGTTGATATGAGAATATAAAGTCCTTAGTATGTAAAGGTATGTGATAATAATAATATATATAGTTCTTTTTCTTATTTGTCCGATCTGGTAAATAAAAAGATTTGACAAAATTATTTTCTTAAGGTTCATTAATTAAATTTTCTTCAGTTTTTGCATTCCGCTGACTATTGTCAGTTTTTATGATCAAAAATAATTTAGATGATTTCTTACCTATTTTTAACGGAATTTTAAACATTAAAATCATTAATACCAGCTCTCTCAGAACGTCTAATCGTATCGAATGACTTTTTCATGAAATAATTTCATTTTCGATAAAACCAAACCTTTTACAGTAAAGACATATATGTGACAAAATACTTGGTACTTACGTATTTATGTACCTTATATATCGCATCGTAGTCACATGATATTTTTTATAAACTTCAAAATGAAACAAAATGTTATTTCATTACTCATACGCTGAAAGTAGGTCTAAAGTTGCCTGACGAGAGGGTTGAAAGTAATACTTTTCGTCCCTAGGGAGAATCACTTTCAACTGACAGCTGTCAAATTATAAAAAAACAACTAGTTCTATCTTCCCATTTCTATTGATCTATGTCTCAACTTTCTATACAGCCAGTCATTTACAGCGCGATGTAATATTGGAATTAAGAGATAAGTATCTGTATATTTTTTTTAAATTACATAATTATTTATAATTTACTTTCAATAAATTCTTTAATTCTTTAAAACTAACATAGATATGAGAAATAGTTACCATTTTTCACTGATAAAAATGAAAAATGATGGCTGAATAGCCGATTGAACACAAAAAAAAATATGACGGGAAACTTGTTGTAGAATTTTGTTTATAATAGTTACTAAATCTCTGCTGTAAGAATTTTTTTAATTACACAATAATCAGATTCAGTTAAGGATTCAACGCCTGATTCTTAAGAGAAGAGGTTAACGCAGTAGTCGGAAACTTTTTACGGCTTCAGGTTTTTATTTTTATTTTCTTTTTATTCGTAATGAAAAGCACAGTGTTTACCACGAGTGAAAGGCTTATTTATTCCCTCGAATATTAGCGACCTCGCTTCGCTCGGACGCCAAACTTCTTCTCGGGACTAAATAAGTTACTTTCACCCCTAGGGTAACAATGTACCTACTATTTATCAACTATATATTTAAAAAAGACTTACAACGACGATTGAAATGTATAAAATTAAAAAAAACCATTTCGGTGTTTGAAACAAGTAATAAATACATAATTATCTAAACACCGTTGCATGGGCACGCCACGATTGAGGCGGTATGGCCCTTCTTTGAGGCGTGGCTGGAAAGACCTCACGGCGTCGTGACCTTCCGCATGACGCAGGTACTAACCGAACATGGCAAGTTCGGGACGTACCTGTACAAGATCCGTGTGGAGGTGACGCCCGGGTGTCGCCACTGTGCGGAACGCCCGGAGGACACGGTGGAGCACACGGTAGAGGTGTGCCCCACTTGGGAAGACCATCGCCGTGTCTTCGTGGGGGCGATCGGTAGCGATGATCTCTCGCGCCGGACCTTGGTTCAGGCCATTGTCCGCAGCGAGGAGGAGTGGCAGGCGGTCGCCTCCTTCTGCGAAGCAGTAATGCTAGCAAAGGAGGAGGCCGACCGCATCAGGCAACGGCGCTCACGCAGCAGCCGCCGCTGTAATTCCGATCAAAATTTCCGGCCACCGTAGGCGCGGGCTTGAGGACGGCGGGGAATGGGTAGCTCGCTCTCCGTTTGTCCGGTAACAGACCAGAACGAGCCCAAGTCGTTTACGGCACGCACTGTACCCGTGCGCCTCAAGGAGTTGTCAGCAAACCGTAGGGACCCAGTAGGGTCGAGGCCTAATCTAAGGCTCAGGGGAGGTATGAAAATGCATACCAGAACCCTGGAACCAAGGCAGGGAAGGAACAGGGTAGGTGTTTTAATCAGTAAGAGTCTGACACAATTTCCCGCTCCGCCCAAGGGCGGGATCTGTCACTTAATGATTTTACCTATCATAAAAAAAAACTGACTCACCAGATCAGCCTCATTTAACATCTCTGGCTCAAAATAATATTTAAATCTATCGACTTTAGGATCTTCTTCACTCGTCGGCGATCCCCAACATTTTTTTTTGACTCCTTCGTCGTCCATTCTTATAAACAAATCACAATCAATGTTGTACAATTTAAATGTTAGATTATTTCCTTTACACACCAGGAGAATCTTCCAGCTCAGTGTGTCATTAGTTCTGGGTAGACGATCGTTACCCCAAACGGCTCTATCATAGTTACTCGGATCAATGTTCGAATTTAACTTATAATTGTCTATTAAGCCAGTGATAGGAATAGGTAGTGCCTATTAGCCTAAACTTCGAAGAACAGAGACAAAAAACGGAGACTTCCTTAGGACTAAATTATTTCCGGGACATCTGTCTCGAAATTTCGAGACAACACTTAAATGCATTTAAAAAATGTGTTATTTGGAATAAGTTATTCGTCAATATTTATCTAAAGTTTGCGATAAGACATAACATTTATAATTTATAACTCCATAATAACAACTTATCCTATATCAGCCTATCCTATATTAGTCTATATATCCCTCTCCTAGAGAAGAGGCCTGAGTCCCAGCAGTGGGAACATTACGAGTATAAGGCTGATGCAATGCAATGCAAGGCTATATCAGCCTAGTGACACACTGCGTGTGTTTGTATTGTTGTGATCAGAGAGGTCTTCTTAAAATGTGCATGATATAGATGACTTCTGTATTTTTTTCACGCCTTTATCCCAGAGGAGTAGGCAGAGATCACAGACTATGTTATATCTAATACCTATGCAATTACTAATATTATAAATATGATAGTTTGTATGGATGTCCATTACTTAATTCCACTGAAAATGCTGAATTTGGTAGTGATATAGATTAAGGTGTGGATTAGCACATAGGCTACTTCCTATTAAAAAAAAAGTATAGTTCCCATGGGATACAAAAACAGTAGTACACGCGGGAAAAGCCGCGGGCATTAACTAGTTAAAAAAAAACGTAAGGGTCCTTTCACACCACCGATATTGTCTGGCGATTCTTAGGAGATTTCCATGCAAAAAAAAACCTCAGTAATATTAAGATCATACCACTTTGTATACCTACATTCTGGCAAATAAATGAATTATTTATTTATTTTAAGTACCTTTTTTAATGATAAATTCTTTCTGCTATAAAGAATGCCAAAATGATAAAAAATTGCCGTTTTATAATTTGAAAGCCTTTTTTTCACTTGAACTTTAGAAATCTCATTAAACGTAGCCGAGAGTGAGGTAGAAAGAAGATATTTACTTCGAAACGTGTACGGCTTCTTATAAAAACATTGTGATTCATTGTGTATTACGATCAACAAGTCATTTACAAAATGTTCTCCAAATAAAAAAAATCAGAAAATTTTATGGTTGTAACGACTGTGTATGTTATTTAATAAGATATATCTAGTCGCAAACTTTAGGTAAATATAGACGAATTACTTATTCCAAATAACAATTTTTTTAAATGTATTTAAGTGTTGTCTCGAAATTTCGGGATAGATGTCTTGGAAAAAATTTAGTCCTAAGGAAGTCTCCGTTTCTTGTCTCTGTTCTTCGAAGTTTAGGCAAATAGGCACTACCTATTCCTATCACTGCTATTAACACAGGATCTTCGCTAACGATGTACTGGAACTGGTTAGGGAATTAAAAAAAAAAAATCACGAACAACATCTTTGGCGCCACCGTGTCACAGTTTATACGCAAAGACCATGACGTTTCGTGGGTCTTCGCGGATAAGTTTATGTACATATATTCACTTTGAGGTCTTCACCAATTCTAGCGATAAAGTAGCTCCTACTAATATTCACTGCCCATTCGTAGTTACCGTTGACGACACTGTTATACAGTTCATCTTTACGCCTGCTTATATCATTAATATTGAGAAAAGCTACGTGTCCATCATACAATGTTAAGCCTTGAAGTTCGTTGGGTAGTGCCATCTACATAAGGAAACAATTCCTTTTTATTCAACTAGTTAGAAAGTTCCATAAGCTCTTGAGACTGCTCATTCACTCCGAATATGACGACAGTGCCGAGATCGTTGTTGATGATGCGAGCGATGTCTTTAATACTGCTGCTGTTCATGCGTGCCGCGCTGTGGCTCCGCGTCACTAAAATCGGCACCGCCCATCCCTGGTCAGTAGCGGACGGGCGGCACTGCCGATTTTATCGGTGCGGTGCCGCAACACGGTATGGGTTTCGGCCCTTAGTGTGCTTGTGTGTGTTGTTTGTTATTTCTTTAAGCTCAAATATCTGAAAGAATTTGGATGAAATTTAGCACACTGGTTGACCATGTGACTGACAATTGAGATACTTTTTATCCTTGGAGCGAAGCTGCTGATAGTAGTTAGTATTTTGTACATTTTACATTATTGAAATTGCTATGTTTCAAAAGCGATAAGTTCTGAGACATCATCTGCTCAATATAAAAACTTATCACTTAGTCATTAAGACCTTTTTTCCTATACATAAAACCTAGCCTAACATAACAATATTGTCAACATGCAGTAACCACAAGCAGAATCAATTTGCAGGATGGCATTTAATTTTTGCCCTCCGGCTTGCGACATGCATTTGACATTTTCCATTTCCTGATTTTAAACTTCACAGTGACCACATATCCTATGATGGGGTAGGCAGAAATGTCCGCATTCCTGTGATATGCTTGTTGTATATGTTAATCTCTCTTTTAACTGAACTCAAAGAAAGGTGGAGGTTTTCAATTCGGTTTTTTTTAATTATATTCGTTTGCCTGCCATTCGAGTTCGATTTACAATTATTTTAACACATGCTACAACGATGGATTTGATTTTTAATAATTTTATTGCTTGGTTTTTTATAGATTTGAGTTGCCTTTTAGCATAGCATATTAAGTATCAAAACACACTACTGAGACCCAGGCTTCATCTCTAGGTGTGGAAAAGTGGCGTAATCCACCAAGCGATTCCATTTCAGGTTGGTGGACGTCACATGTATTCGAAGTTTTGGTTCTAGAACATATCGGTACATACAATGTGTACACAACGAAAGTTTTAACGTTGCATTACTGTGCTCGAAAACAAACTAGTAAACAACATAACTATTTAACATAGACGGAATCATCGTTTGTAGAAGCCATCTCCTTTCGCGGCAAAAATGTGCCTACTATTATTCTCTTAGCAACTATTCACCTAAGCACGAACAATCATTCGCTCTTAGTTAGTTACTCCGGCTGGTCAGTTTAGTTAACGAAGTTACAATTTCTGTTGATGACGGGAGTTCATGAAAATGTTCTAAAGTTTGATTGTAAACTTTCCCTGACAAGTGAAATTTCAGCTGCGATTCTGTCCGCTTTTGTGTTTGTGACTACTATGTAGTTCAATTCAAACTGCTTTTGTTTTTGGCTGTAATATAGTAAAACATGGACTGAATTTGAATTATTTTAATAGCCTCCGATTATAATACATAATTTGTGAATAAAAGTAGTCTTTAAAAAAATATTTTTGGCGTTCATATTTATCAATTTATGTTAGTAGGAGGTACCATCAAAGACACTTCCGCCTGACCACCGCTAAGTTTATTTTTGCTTGCACTCAAAACGAAAACTTCAAAGGGTTTGGTTTGGTGCTGGGCCGCAGAAATCAAGGAAATTTTTTTAAGGGATTAGGTAGAAATGACCGCGATAGTACTTATTGGTCAGCTTCATACAATTGCCACTAGACGTGTAGTCAGTAGTAGGTATAAGTTAAGATTATTTGCTACAAATGAAATTAGTCCTGTCCCATTGAACCTCTTCTACAAAGAAAATGTAGGCACTAGCATTGGTAGAGTGCAACTGCACTTTTGATCCCTGACAGTGCATAGTTTTCTTGATTTTGTTTACCAGAAAAAAAATTGAGTTAAATTGGCCTTTGTACTTAGTTCACTATTATGTATTAAATAAAGGTAGCAAAACATCCAACGACGTCTCCTGCTCAAAGTGAAAGCGTGAGGACATGTCAGGCTTTTAATGACTAAAACCACACTTGTGTCCTTTAGTTGCCCTTTGGGTTGTAGGCCCACGAGTTTCCTTTTCCTCACGGCCCTAGTAGTACCTAATCAGCCCTGCTGGGCCCCTATAGTTTACTACAATAAGGTGACATAAAAGTCAAACGCAAGTCTGGCAAACAAACTTCCTAATTTACTCCTATGCTGGATCGACTTTCAGCTTATCAAAGACAAAATGCTTCTACACATTGAAATAAAGCCTTTGCCAACTACCAATTAGCACATTCGTACCGAACAGAACTCTTACAAACACGCCTACAAACACCCTATTGAAAATACTCCTGGAATATTTCATAGCTGCAGCTGCAGTTGCAAAACATGGCGTCGTCATGGCGTTCAAACAAAAGGTTACCGATTAAAGTTGTCGGCTTGTGGGATGGCGTTCAATTTCCGATATCGCCACAAAGCGGCGCCGCTCGTCCGCTGCTTCCTTTGCGGGGTGCGTTATCTAGTAGGCATAGGCAGTAGGCATTGCATAGGCATGACATAGGCGTATTTATAGAGCAAGGAATCGATTTCACTGCAGCGACAAGAGACACTATTACTAAACTACAATTGCTATAAGTTGGTGCGGGTGACAGCTGGCGGATTCATATGACTGACCTGCTGATCTACTGGTTATTGGTCCTGACTGCAATTTCGGAGGCCGTGGGTTCGATTCCCACCTTAGACAAATGTTTGGGTGATGAGCACAATCATTTGTTCTGTGTCTGGGTGTAATTTATCTATAATTTGTATGTTTAGAAAAATATAAGTATTCAATCAGTTGTCAAGTACGGCGTTGTGTGATAGTTGTGGAGATAGATTAAAAAAATAATTAAATAAGTATTTTCATAGAGCAAGGAATCAATTTTACTGCAGCGACAAGAGACGTTATTACTTCACTACAATTGCTTTATGATGGTGCGTGTGACAGTTGTCAGTCATTTATGTAATTGATAATAGTAAAAACAGGATCATTTGTGTTTTTCACAAATGATTAGTGTTTATCCTTTGGTTCCCGCTGAAAATACCTCGGACGGGTCGCATTTGCAGACAACGAGCGATAGGTAGCTCGTCGTCAGGGCTAGCCTAGCTCCAGACGATACGCTCCCTGGATTCCTGACCGATGCATGAAAAATAATATAATTATTAAACATTGTGACATTTGTCATTGGTTTCGTTTGTATCAAAAGTGACTGCAGATGTATCTCTATGGTCGCTGGACGTAGCACAGCATCGTAGGTCTATTTAGTATGGAGCTTGGTAGCTGTATGGTAATTTTGTTGTCAATTGAATGTGTTGTTGACAAGGTACTTGCTTCGTGTTTTGTAATACAATGTTTGATAAATGAACGTGAGGATTTTTTAAAAGACATTGTCCACACTAGTTATTGCTTCTGTATCGTAGGTGCTTTGGACTGCGAAAATTTTCAAAATAGTTCAAAAGAGAAAGGCAACCGAAGGAACACAGGTGGGTTTTAGTCAGTAAAAGTCTGACACGCCCTCTCTCTCTACTCAGAGTGGGAAAAGTCATTTAATGATTTTCCCCATCAAAAACAAAATCGTGAGTTTTCTTTATTGTTTTGAGTAGGGAACAGATGAGCTGTGGGCTAAAAGAGCTAGCTACTTATTGGGTCTCATTTAATACAAGGTGACATTGTGGCAGACGAAGCTGAAGAGATGAGCTTGGCTCTTACCAGAGAGACTGAATCCGCTATGGCCGAGAATAAACGTGTGTGGAAAAGGAAGAGCCTACAGTCAGCTGTAGGACATATGGGTAGATTGAGGGACAACAAAATGAGCTTCTACCGTTTTGCTAACATCACTTTAAGGGTGTTTTAATATCGTGCATGTATCATGCATGTGGATTTGCTAAGCACCATAAAATTTCAAAAGGTAAAAAAATGCGTCCTGCGTGTGTATTACAAGTATTACAGTAAATCGATAGTAGCAGTAGGTTGTCTGGTAGAAATTGCCCTGTGCAATAAGACCGCCTATTGTACACTTATTTTCTTTATAAATGGTTGTCCTAATAATAAGTTAAGGTGTGCAATAAAGAAATAAAGAAAAAAAAGGACATTTATGGAGGTTACGCATGCGGAGCAAATCCACAGGCGTGATGAAATCCGCGCGAAATTAAAAATACCCTGAACGTTCACAAATATGTAAACTCACATAGACTAGACATCTAGACCCAGAACAAAGCTGTAGGTCATACAAATATTTATTCTGTGCAGTACCTAATCAAACCCGTGGCACGCAACGCAAGCAGCAAATCGCTCAACCAATGCTCCAACCGTGCCTTCAAAAGATTATTTTGATTATACGAGTATAGATTTTTTAAGAAGTAGATACAAATCTTCAAATTCATTGTATTATTAAAAACTTTGATAAACATTAAGTGGGATGAAGGCGAAATAAAACACGAAATTTGTTTAAAATTAAAAACGGTTTGGAGAGTGCGGAGCCTAATAGCCATTTATTGGGCTTCGATAAACTGCCAACAATTTAAGTTTTTTTTTTCATTTGTCCTTGTAGTGACGCGGGAATGTAGATGTAAGATCGAAAAGTATTGACAACCACAACAAATAATTATTTATTGCTGGGCCCACTCGCAGCTGGCAACATTAGAAAGAAAAGAAAGAAAAACCTTTTTTTGCCGGATAAAGGCGCAAATTGAGGATTAACAAAATTATAAGTAAGTAGGTACACTTCGTTTTGGTTTCGGTTCTTTCGTTTTTCTTCATATTATATTAAAAAAATTACATACATTGCCAGTATAGAGACATTAGGAATTACAACATAAAACTTTTATTAAACGTAACTAACACCAACTTTAAACCAAATAAGTAAACAGCACCATCGCGACGACCAAGTAACAAAACAACAAAAAAAATAAAGCTTAATTACAAGTTTTGCCGTAGCAAATGCAAAGGCTCGCGAAACAAAAGGTCCTCAAGAACAATCGAACCTATAGGGATAAATAACAAACACCGGAACAAATCAGACGCGGGTACCTACCTACCTACCTTGCTTGATAAGAAGAAAAAAAAGGCCTTGTTTTCCGGACTGAAAATTCCCCAACGACGGGATCAATGCACAACTTTCTTCATTTGCACGGTCGGTAAACAATACAACGTGATATACAGGTTGGATATTTACGATGGGGTATAAAGTCAACGTTACACCTAGGTACATGAAACCTTTAACTTTCTTATGGGTCTATCCTTGCATTTTATTATTATTAACTAGCTGACCCGGCACACTTCGTACCACCTAATGAAGATGACGCCATCTACGGGTATTACCAGAACCAGCAGAATTCATTTCAAACGATATTTTAATCAGAGATGGCGTTGTAATCGATTTTTTTTTTCCGTAATTTTTTTTATGTTTTGTCATCGTTTAAACCTTCCCTGGACTATCAAGAATATTTGAAGACTAAAATTAGCCAAATCGGTCCAACCGATCTCGATTTTTAGCGAGACTAGTGAACAGCTATTAATTTTTAAATATAAGAAGCTATTAATTTGCATCACTGCTTATCATCAGGTGGGATCGCAGTCAAGTATTTAAATAAAAATTCTGACATAGTCCATACGTGTTTTATATGTAGTATTCTTCTGTACGTGTATTCCTCCTCAGCTAACTCCTCTTAAGCGGTTAAATCGACTTGGATGTGTATATAATATATTTGAGTGGGTCCGTGGATGATTTGGAAATACATTTGAATCCGGAAGGTGGTCTGTGAGAGCGTGAGCTTATAAAAAATTAAAATTAAATCATCATCATCATCATTTCAGCCAAAAGACGTCCACTGTTGGACATAAGCCTCCCCCAAGCGTCGCCACAATGGCCGGTCCTGTGCGTCTCGCATCCATCGGACTCCAGCGACCCTGACCAGGTCATCGGTCCACCTTGTGGGAGGCCTTCCAAATTAAATAAATGTTAAAATTATTAAAAATAAGTAACATTAGCTGTCATCATATAAATAAATATAAAATTAAAATACAAATAAAATAACACACTATACAATTAATCAGAAAATCAGATATACACAATAATTTTGCAGAATTGCAGAATTATAAAAGATTTAATTTTGTAACACCCGCGCTTTTGTACATGTATGATATAACATAGGAAGAGAAAACTATCTATAGCTCGTATAGTTTAGATTCAAGGACAGGAGATTTTTTTCTCTCAAAAATCCATCCTGTATCTACAGCGTATTGTGAGACAAAATGATGGCAAAGAAATTATGAAAAGTAAAAATTTGTTTGAACTAAGACATCATACCACTTTTCCGTTTTTTTTTTTTTAATGCTAATAGTAAGTTCAAGGCACATTAGCTTTCGTAATAGGTGAAAATTGTATTTAAAAAAATATATTAATATTTCATCTCGTTTTCTATCACAAAGTAAGAACTAAAATGTAAAACTTTCCGTCAAATTATACCTAGCCATCTTTCTCTCATATTAAATTTGATTTCAAGTCCATCTTTACACTGACAATTTTTTTCTTTGAAAGTATTTTGTTTCGTCTCAGCAACGGTAGGTAATTGACTTTTGACAACTTTTTAATGAGTTTTTCGATGTTGATAGCTTGTCCCTTGGGCACTTTTTCTTTCTTATATGTAGACTAAAAAAAAACATTTTCCTTTTGTACTTGACCTCTTAGGATTCAAAATTATTAACTCTCTGATCTCTCTTAGAATGTTTGCAGATAAAATAACTTAGATAGCCAATTAGAAAAAAAGAGAACTGTTTTGCTATCATTGAAAACATTATCCTAAATAATAGGTATCATATCATAATTTTGTTTATTGGTTGGTTACACTTTGTCACACTTTCATGTTTATGTCATCATCGCAAACATTTTGTCAGAGATACAGAAGAGAAGGACACGGTGGAGAATACGGTAGAAGTTTCTCTCGTTTGGGCGTAGCAACACCGTGTCTTCATGGAGGGGAACGGTTGCAGCGACCTGTCGTAACCGACCCTGGTTCAGGCCATGATAAGGAGCGAGAGGGAATGAATGGCAAGCAGAAACTTCGTGCTGCGAAGCATTAAGGTGACTGAAGGAGATGTCTGCAAGAGTGATGTAGAGAAACTTACGCTCTAGCCTCCTCCGCAAAAGAAGCCTTGGGCACCAGGAGTCATAGGGATGTTAATTCCCAGTTACTATAGACGACTTCGTCCTTATCAGACTTTACGAGTCAACAGCACAATCCCATTTGGTCACAATTCCGAGAAGTTCATTTACACGGAACCATATTTGTTTTTCTAATATAATAGTAGCCTATTCCTTAAAACATCAGCTACCTTTAAGAGAAAGTAAGCATGGGCTTGCGAACGATGAGCAATGGGTAGCTCGCGGTAAGGACCAAGCTCAAGTCGATGGTGCCTAGAGTTCCACCCACGCCTCAAAGAGATGTCAGCAAAAATAAGGCCCATGAAGAATTGCTGAAAAGGAAATTTGTGGTCCTAGAACGCAAAAGGTTACTGAAGATCATAGGAGTGAAAGACTGACACGCCTCGATGATTACCCATTTAAAAAAAGACATCGTGTTTTACCACATCGAACTTGTTGAAAGAAAGAAGTGTAATAGTGAATATAAATGTCCAATAACATTAAGTAAAGGGGTGTACATACACATTATTTATCTTGACTGGAAGAGACAGAACGTGACTATTCGTTATTGTCACATTGAGCTTTTTATCTTTCATTTTCACTTGTTATGTGCTTTTACTTTTTCGTATTGAATCAGTTGGCTTCCAAACTGATGCCAGTTCTGATTTTAAAAATGCTTTGCTGTTTTTTATTTATTGGTATAATAAATAGCGGTGGGGTGAATTTTGTTAAAGATCGCCGTAAATAGAGGCTTAGAGGAGAAAGGGGAAGCATTTGCCCAGCTATGGGACGACACAAAATACACTATTAAAAAAGTTAACAACAGTATATAATACAATATTATCGGCTCTTAGTCAATAGAACTTATTTAATCTTTATTTACTATAAGTTAATTTTTATTAACTTTTTTGTTAATTATTATTATAATTTTTTTTTTTCGATGGAAATCTAATATTTTTTAAGGGATTCCTAACATGTTGGAGTTTCTAAGAAAAAAAAAAAATCTTTTATTATTTTGTAACATTCGTACAGATTTTTTTTTCTCCTCATTGATTTGTCTAAAATGTATCACACAACTGGCCCTCCATGTGGGCCGCCTCATGTGACTCTCTTTCTCTTCTCATTTTCTACCTCTCTGTCTAAGCCAATTTCTGACCTAGTTTAATCCACAAACATGTCATGACCAGATCGTCACCGTCACGTTCACAGCAGTGGACCTCGGTGGAGTTATCCTCAGGTGTCCAGTGAGACGACGATGATTATACAGAATGTGTTATATTTTATAGATAGTGATGAGTAATCAAAGACAAATAAAAAAATAACAAAGAACAAACCCGTAACTACTAAAGATCGTGTACAGCGAATTAAATAAATTATTACTAAATAAGAACACATCATTTAATAAATTAAATAACTAGATAGACCACCGCCTCTTTATATTGTCACCCTGTTTGCATAATACAGTTTCAGTACCCCTTTTACTGCTATTGTCTCAAGACACATAAAGTAACTCGTTAAGAAATTACAAGTGTGTTGCATAAAAAGTGTCATTTAACAGCGTCAGTAAGGATGTGCTATTATTCATAAACTCAGAAGCGGGGTGTTGAACCGACACCCTGGGGACGCGCGTTTTAATGTTCGCATTTGCATATTGCAGTATATGCTTGATTTTCAGATAAAGACCAGTAAAATGTTTAATGAATAAAGGTCATCAATCAAAAGCAGTCCTTTTTTGACTGGCCTCTTGGTCTATAGTTAGTGGCCCAGACTGCTATGCCGGAGGTTGTGGGTTCGATTCCCACCCAGGACAAATGTTTGTGTGATGAGCACGATCATTTGTTCTATGTCTGGGTGTAATTTATCTATGAGTATAATATTTAGAAATACTCGTATATAAAAGTAAGTTTATCGGTTGTCTAGTACCCATACCACAAGCTCTGCTTAGCTAGGGACTAGACGGCGTTGTATGATAGTTGTAGAATTTTATTATTGCATTTTACCTCATCATATTTGAGACCTGGCTCTTAACAGAAACACACAAAAGAAACAACAAAGAGATACTTGAATACTGAAAATTTTAAATGCTATTTTTCGTGTATTTTTGACACTAAACTACCCCATATTTTCCCACTGCAATGCAAAAGCCGTGTTTTTCCTTACGCATTCGTACCGTCATAATTACGCGGTGTCCTAGCTAAGTAGGCATTTCAACGCAAACGTGAATGCGAAGCGATACGGCGCGTTATTAACAAACAATTGATACTGATTGATAGACCGTACATGATTATCCGTACTTGGGTGCGGAGTGGCGACTAGTGAGCCAAAGTGGTCGCGCAATCCGTTTGTTTAATATCTTGGCGTCAACTCTTGCGGTACTTGTTTTGTATAAATAGCGGCTGAAACGGTAACTTCGCGTGCACATAGGACAAAGCCGCCACACCGCGTTAAATTTACGTGAACCGTATCAGGTCGCTTCGCAACTGCAATCGCGTTGAATTGTTCACGTTAGTCGGGATGTGTTTAAGCCGTGAGCGATGTAATGTTAACTTACTATTTTTATTAAGTTAGGTCTTCTGTTCGCGTATGCGTAGCTTCAGTGACGCGTATACATCATTATGTGCTTGGAGGGCTACCTGCGTGAAGTTTAAATACTTATGAAACTCTATCGACGGAGCGGCAACGTCGTGTCGTTATGTCGTACAATGACCGATACGCGTCTATAGTTATAGCGTCGTAGTACACTGAGTCTCAATTCCTCGCATATACTACATTATGAAATATCATCAGTGCCATAACATTAAACGATGGAAAGAAATAAAGAAGTTATAATAAGTCTAGCGGCACCCTCGCATAGCGGGACACTTCCAAACAATTAGAGAGGCTCGTTAGCTTTACGAGATATTTAGCGCGTCCTTCCTACTTCACTGCATTTTATTAGTGCGCGGTGCGTAAACGTAATACAGTTTGTTTTTGCTGACTGGATTTTGGGGCAGTAAAGGCTCGTTCTGTGCGCTCTGGAGCGTGATACGATTGGGGTTTCTTTAAAGGTTAAGGATCTGTTATGAGTTTATCAGGAAAGAACCGCAGTCATAGTTTTTTTATTTATTTATATAAACTAGTGCTTGACTGCGATCCCACCTGATGGTAACTGTAGGGGCCCAGCAGGACTGTAAGGGCCCAGCAGGGTCGAAGCCTACTCTTCCTCTTCTTAGCGTGTCGATGGCAAAATTAATTAAATTCATTGCCAGGCCCAGCATTCGGCCACCGCAATACCGTCCACTGATGCTGTCATACTAGCCTACTCTGGGGCTCTAGGGAGGTATGAAAATGCATACCAGGGCCCTGGAACCAAGGCAATGAAGGAAAGGGGTAGGTTTTTAGTCAGTAAAAGTCTGTCACTATCTCCCGCACCGCCCAAGGGCGGGGTATGTCATTAGATGATTTTACTTACCATAAAAGAAACCTGATTGTAAGTAGTGATGCAAACGTTGATGATGAGGCGCACTAGTTTATTAATAGCCTATTCACTCTAGCCTTGAAGACACCTAAATGATATTCGGGCGAGAGGACCGTTGCAAGCTAACTGTTCCAGTTCCTCGACGTACGCGGTATAAACAACGAGGCAAAATGCTTATTCCGGACTGTAGAAGTTTCAAGCTTACTTACCAATGGGCCGTCTATATTTGTCAAAAGACCGATAAACCAGTGAAACAGACGTACCCTAAAGCGGCGTGGAGTAAAGTTACTCCCAGCTAGGCATACCAATACATTTAAAAAACTAGTAGTAGAGCCCTGTATCTCTCAGTATGCTGTGATAGGTCAAGTGCGAGGCAGTCACCAAACTGCCCCACAGTACAGCCAATGGCTTTACCACTACGCTAATGGTTTGTTTGCAACCTATAGAAGCTGACTAGAAAATTAATGAATAGGTTGACAGGTGGTCCTCCAATCTTTATGAAATTCATTTTTGGTATTCAGTTGAATGTTGTCCATGCAACTGATGAACTGAAATGGTCATACGATAAAGAGCTGACGTTAAAATGATAATTAAAAAATAGTCTACAATTTTTTTCTTAGATTTTTCTTTTAATTGATGATTCAAAGACGCGTGTAAATATTGTTAATTGAAATAAATGCTGTGAGGCCCTACCACGAGCCCTTAACGCGATCCATTTGGTCACTTAACCTGAACTGTTATAAGGATAGAGCAATATAGGGTGTTATCATCGACTATATAGCCCTTAGACGCCGCATGCTTGCTCTAACGCACCGAAAAAATTCTGTCATAGTTGACAGAATTTTTTCTGAGGTGCGGGAAGCGGGGTACTGCCTTCTGATTGGTCCGGTCACCAAGGTCATTACGACACTCTAGGGATGGGATAGATTTAAATAAATCACGAAAGTATCGATTTTGAAAAAATAATATTTAGTAAAATTATTAATCGTATTTTTTACCTTCCTAGTTCTTGATATTATTTTTACATAAAATGAACATACTTTATGTTATTAAAAATTTTTGAGTGTTAACTTAAAATTAAAAAAAACAAAAAAGCTGAAAAAAATACTCTCTATTTACAAAAACTTAACATAGGTACTTATAATTATTATAACGGCAAAAAATATTACCCAAGGAACTATTTTTCTAGCTTGTTTGCAATTATCCATTTATTTTTAAAATCAGAATCTTTCAGGAAACTAAAACCAATAACCGGTTAACAATAAAATTTCAATTTTATTGTAGTAAGTATATAATGATCGTATAAATAGTAAATAGGTATTTTGCTTTATCGATAACAGAGGCGGTCATAAGAATTGGTACATCACTACACACATGAGATCTATTAGTCAGATGTGTTGACAGACATGCATCGCCTGTTATTACACGTCTAGTGGCTTTAAGGTCGTTGGGTGTAATATAGGGCGCTATACTCCATCCATCTTTCTCGCTTGCAGAACATCTTAACACATCATGGAGCTTACGCCCCTGAGTTCAGTTTGTAGAATGTGCTAAAAATGTGACCGAATGTGAATATTACAGGCTTAATTTGCATTTACAATACACAATCCATTCACTCTCTATGGTATATTAGCCTAGATTAAGTTGATTCATTAGGTAAATTGGATGACCTATTTTCTACCAGACACGTCTACATGGTACGCTTTATGTAAATGAAGCGATAATATAGCAAGTCATGAAATTGATTAAGAAAACGTTCTAAGTAATACGTGAGTTTGCAACTTAGCATATAGACTGTTTACAAATTAGTATCAAGATAGTAAGAAATAACTTCTGTTTTTGTATTGAGTATTCGAAAATGTGAGCTCCTAAGACTGCGGGACTAATCGAAAGAGTTATCGTGGCACTGGAACATAAAAGGCAACTGCACGAATATAGGTGGGCTTTAATCAGTAGGCACAGATCGAGTGGGAGAAGATGCCTATTAATTTGATGCTGTCCCAGCTATCATGAATAAAGTGGTAAATGCTTTCATTTACCCTTAAAACTGATTTTACGGGTAAATGAAAGTTTGATAAACAACTAATTTCAAATACTGCCAACCTAGAAAACTTTAAGTTTGTAAAAATTCGCTTTTAGCGATAAGACCGCCCATGGTTACACCATAATTAATTTTAAGCTCCTACATTAATAAGTAGAAACTTAAAATTAATTAAACTAGCGTTTTGGGAACACTTTCATTATGCGTACAGCTAATGAGTGGAATTCCCTGCCGGAGTCTGTTTTTCCTGATGGCTACAACCCGGGAATCTTTAAGTCAAGAGTGAATAGGTTTCTTCTAGGTAAGCGCGCGCGAGCTTCTAAGTAGGTGCGCACGCTCTATCGTCGACCGCATCGTCGCTTTCCATCAGGTGATATAGCGGTCAAGCGCGAACCTATCAATAATAAAAAAAAAACTTTTTAAGTACACCATATTGTAATAATTGTATACCATAAGAAAATATTCTTACGGTGTACAATAAAGACTATTTTATATCAATCTATCTGTCTTAAGGCAGATTCCGCTCCCAGGTCGGTCGAAACAAAGACAATCTCCAAAGTTTCCGATTATTAGTATTTGTGTGGTGTCTCTTCGCAGACTGTGGTTTCAGTTTCCATCTTGCATCCTATGGCCTGTTATCTGTCCTCGTAAGGATGTAGTGAAAGCGTTAGCGGGTGGTCATTTCCGTGGCCAAGTACTGAGTTATGCAAAGGGAAATAAATGTATGTGAATACCAACTCGTAATTCAAAAATCAGGGGAGTACTCGTATTCAAACTCCAGATAGACTAGAAGTCGACCGTGAAATAGCTGAGAAAGGCTATAGTGCATGATCATCATCATTTCAGCTGAAAAATGTCCACTTTAAATAACATAATATCTGATAGTGTAATTGTTGTAGTGTTAGTTGGAATTATATATTAATTTATCTTTCTTGCTTTTTTATAGTCTCTTTTTATAATGTGAATGTGAGAACACTGTAAACTCCGCGAATTTTTAAATTAATTCCTATTATGACTCCCTTTTTATTTTTTTATTTTTTTTATTGTGATTATTTTTGTTGTATTTCTGGGAACATTACTGACTGGGCTACACTGTCCTTACATAACTACGAGTATTATTACAAGTACTGTCATATGGAAATATTGTAAGATAAACCATTTTTTAGGAGAGTAACCATAGAGTTTCTTGCCGGTTCATCTCCATAGGAAATGACTAATTTAGAACCGTGCACTAGCTTCTGACGTTTTATAAGTGCCCATGTAGGCCTCTATACAATTTGCCTGCTGCGGTCTTCCCATCCGTTTATAATTTGGGTGTCTTCAAGGCTAGAGTGAATAGGCTCTTAATAAACTAGTGCGACTCACCATCAACGATTGCATCACTGCTTACCATCAGGTGGGATTGCAATCAAGCACTGGTTTATAACCAATAAAAAAAATGAAATAAAAATATTTCGATTTTATTGGACTGTTGCACTTAATACATAATATAGAAGCAAGAAATATATATTATTCAAAATATCTATTTCCATAGAATCCAAATTTCCGTATCCTGGTTTATCTGCGCAGGATATTTTTATTTTTATTTAAAGCGTATATAATACTTTGTTTTGATGTTCTTTTAAGAATATTTTCAATGCTTAATAATAACTCTTATTTCATAAGGACCTATTTTATAGGAACATAAAAAGTACGTAATCAATAATACATTATCGTCTTAATGATCCATATAATGCACCTCTTGACCTGGTTACCAAAATTCCCTTTTGGGACTACAAGATGACAAACTAGACTTTGGCATTTTCAACCTTATGACTTTTAAGATAAGGTTCAAAGAAGTTTTAGGTTATGTTTGTGTTTCTTTTTATTGCCTAGCAACGGCCTGTGCTTCTACGAACCGGTAGGACGATGACCTCTGCGGTACTTGATAGACAGGAAAATTATTGAAAAGTCGAGTATTCCTGCAATGTTGTGTTTGTACTTTTGTAGAGCATTTTGTATATTACATTTTTTGCTGTTTGTTTTTTTAATGAGTATTAGACTAGAGTAGATCTACTTAAACCTTTTATTTGTTTTACAGGGTTGCCATCATTTTCTTTTATGTTATGACGAGTCCAAATCCCGTTATATGTATATACTCGTGTAGATGATTCTAAAACATACTTGGGATCTTAATATGATTTATTACGTTGTACTTTTTAAAGTCAAAATAAAATTTAATGCTCATACCAAAATTATATTTTTGATATTCAACGGTACGGTTGGCACAGTAGTTGAGTGATTGGGTGCTGCACTGCCTGTCACAGGTTCGATTCCCGCGCTAAACAAATACCTGGTCTACAGATAGTGTTATTCTGGGTTTGGGTGTCTTGTATATTCTGAATTTACATGTTTGTGAACACACCCACGATACAGGAGTAATTCCTGATGTGAAGCAACTTTTTTTTTAAAGCTCTTTATAATCTGCTTCGTATATTTATTTTCTGAAATCTGTGCTTTCAAATTGTAATAAATAATCTAGGAATTTTCCACCTTCAATAATTATCATGCATTCCTATTAAAAATTATATTCATATGCAAATATTAATTATACGCTTCACGCCACATCCCTCGGGACATCGGTGTTGCCAGCCGAGATAATTACGACAATTAACGCTTATTACGCCGACGATTTTATTACCAGAGGGAATATTAAAGAACTATTTTAATTGGATTGGATTTCAATATTCATTTTGCTCTGGTTCTTTTTTTGAAATCTTGGTTGAAAAATGCTTGTAATTTAATTATTTAGGAAAATGGGAAAGCGCGTTGATCAAAAAAAAATTATGAACTCAGAATGTATTTGGAAAGCTTACTTTTACATTAGCTTACCTACCTTATGTTATTAGAACATGGTTAGGACATGTTTTGGCAGTAGATAGTTGTAATTACTCAAGCCCCAAGCGTACGCCGGTGTTCGCACACCTATTATCTTTCTATTGTGTCTTTCTTACGGTATTCAAAAGAATAATTTAATTGAAATTTTTTTTTTTAATTAAACTTTCACACAATGCCATCAATCTAGTCCAAAATTATTATTAACAGAGCTTGCTATGAGTATTAGACAACTGATAAACCAACTTATATATTTCAAATTACATGCATACCTTAGATAAACAACCAGACAGAACCAATTATAGAACTCATCACACCAACATTTGTCTTGGAATCGCACCCACGTCCTCGGCATAGCAGTCAGGGCCACTACACTAGACCAAAAGTCAACAAGTCAATTATAGCTAAATTACTTAAACCTAAGCATTTATCAATAAAACATTCTACCTAACCCTTTTTATAAATTTTACTAGTGTGTGTCATAAAAAAATCAATGAGAAGCATACCTCCATAGAAAATCCTCCACTATATACGTTTGCCAATTTCATGCTCTAGTGAGGTAGATGCGCGAACTAAAAGCGGCTTGGTTTTATGTCAAAGTACCCTCTCCGTCAAAACACACGCACTTGAGGGCATGCGCCATGACATGCGGATGTGACGGTGTTTAAACTGAAGACATAGAAGGGCACGGTGTTTTATTGTGAGCGTAAATTTAATACTGTGAGCTAGTGGTAGTGTGTGTTGAAGGATTTTGTACAGAAATGATACAGTACCTAAATATACTATCCAGCCATAGTCTACCCTCGATGATATCAGGTAATTAATCATTAGCAATCTTTGTTGGTGGTTGTAAATATAATCTGTTTATTGCCATTTACTTTGTGACTGTATTGTAACTAAGCACACGACAATTCTTAATCTAAACGACGTTGTGCCATCGTATCGTTGCGGCTTCGCCAAGAGAGTTTCATAGTTTTTTATGTAAGATTCACCCAGGCGTATATCAAGCGTATGATGACGAATACGGGTCAATCCGTGGACAGTACGCTTAATTTGCTTTATGTACTTGTATTTTAAAGAAGAAGATTTTCTATTGTTCTGAATTTTTTCTACAGATTTGAAATTATTTGAATTTCAAATGTTGATGACATTAATCAATCAATAGAGGTAAAAAGTAAGCTACACAGTCTTGAGACACTTAGTTTTTAACATATAATTCTATTTCACGTAGGCGTGCTCTACATGAACTATTTTCCATGACACCAAGTCTTAATCAAAACAGCGGAAGATAGATGACTCGCCTCTAGTGTCCGTGGAACCCTGAAATCAGGCCCATCACCTAATTACAGCTAATGCAATTTTGCTCGCACGACAGTGCCGGCTCTTATAACTTGATCACACGTACCAAGCAAAAGGGCGAAACAGCTAAATGTTACTCGGCCGAGAGCATTGTCTCGCCCGTTTGCTCAGTACGCGTGATCAAGGCATTATCTCTGTCCTTGTCTATCAGTGACTGAACCAAGCGCTTCGAAATTACAGACACAAGAAAATGTGTGTATGAACATACACACATAACTAAAACCAGCCCACTTTCGTAAGAAAGAACAACTACACACAATCTTTTGACATGGACACGGTTGTTAATGGAAACCATACCTACGGTTAAAATAAAATGCCACAGTCAGCATAACACGACACGTGGGGTGCTACGCGTGGATGGCCGCGGTGCCAAGAGATTTTTATTTGACAAACTTTTTTCACAGCCACCCCGTCTGCGAACTAAGCAAATAGGTACCTAACTTTGTGACTTACGGCAATTCTGTTCAGCAAGCTTCTACGATAGTTTGAATTAGACAGATAAATTAAAATAAAGCAGATTTTTTTCGATTGAGTGACAAAACTTGTGGTTGATGTTTGATATTATACGGAGTCTAGTACAATCTTTGACCTGCCAGTTGCTGAGCTAGTCATCATGTGTTTTACCTAATTTTGATCCTTGATTGATAAACAATTTTAGTTTTAACCAAAAGACGTCAACAGCTTGACATAGACCTCCCCCGACTGTCATCACATTAACCAATTTTGTTCTTCTCACCACCTATATTTTTCAGTGATCTTCACCAGACCATTAGTTTGCTTTGTGGGAGGCCTTCTAAAGCAACATTTTATAAAATAAAATCTTTAAATTCATTGTTTTAAATTATTCTCGGACCTTGAAAACTCCCATGGTTTAGTGTTATTAGAGTTGGAATGCGTGCGTTCAAATCTTAGGGTACCTTGCAAGGTCGTAACCCAAGTGGAACGAACATAAGACTGGACGTGTGAACCGTGAAATGTAATTCATAAAAAAACAAGAAAGAAATTGTTACTTTGTCGAATGAATGTAAATAAGTGGCTGGGAAATGTGTAAAGTTGAGATTATTCTATTTGATTTTACGTCCCGTAAAGTGTATTTAAGTGTGTGAGAACTTTAAGGGTTAAAAGTTCTATTTCTTTTTAGGAAAGAATAGCCTATACCTACCCCATCAGTTTAGGTCACAAAACAATCTTGATATTTCTTTTAAAGACATATAAAGATTATTAAAATTTAGTTAATTACCTAACATCGGTTTAGGTAAATAACTAATTAAAACCATTGTTAGATAATATTTTTAGAAAAGATTTTAGATAAAAACATAATATGAAAATTGTTTACATTTAGTTAAGTACCTAAACAAATGGAGTCTAAAATACAAGAGTAAACCCTAGTGAACGGCAATGTTTCTTAAAAAAAACTGAAGGGACATACTGTTTGGTTTCAGTTAGTAAAACTCTAACGCGCGTTTTCATTCCATTTTTTATTTTTGTTAAAAAATACATTTTGAGCTTTTTAACAGCCATTATTGTTGATAGAATTGTCACTTTATTAGGTGGCCAAGGTTAACTAAAACGATCATATCCAATGTCTCTAAATAAAACGCGTACCTTTTAGATCACACTAATTAAATTTTAATCAGTTAAATTACATGACAAACCACTTTAATTATTACCGGTAGAGCTTGCTATTCTTCGCGTCCGTATGTCACACATTAGAGCAAATATCTAAACCTAGAGGCCGTGGCGAACGAGGTTTAACTCATTTCCCGTACGTTTCCAATATGGGGGGCCGCATAGAAAATCGAACAAATCAATATGGCTGAATAATGGGGATTATGTGGTACTACTGCGAAAATTTCAATTTAACAGCTGAATTACATGGTAGTAGTTTTGCTAGCAGAGATTTCCTTTCCATGGAAATCGCTTCAATTTCTAGTAGTATTTAAGCCATGTGTGATGGTGGGCCATTTGTTCAGGCTCGGATAGCTTTCTTCCACTCTGTTCGGTGTAAAATATGACCCGTATCGATATTTTAATATTTCGAACTGGGCTTCAGTTAACATTAGGTTTTTTTTCATTTTATATCAGCCTATCAAAGGAATATTGTGTTACCCAGTAAATGGGTTGTAGCTTTTCCCAATTTGTTCCTAGCGTAAAATAATACCCGTTTTTATACAATAATAAAAAAAAATACTTTAGTACTTCGAACTAGAGACAGCCTATATTTGGGGACGATCAGCGGCAACGACCTCTCATACAGGTCTGAAGCGAGGAGGAATGGCAGGCGGTCACTTCCTGACCTGACCCGATTTGCAGTCACCGTAGGCGTGGTCTTACAGATGGCGAGCAATGGGTAATTCGCCATCCGGCTTTCCGGCAAACGTCCGGACCGAGATCGAGCGCAAGGAGATGACAGCAAAACAGTACGGTCCTAGCAGGGTCAAAGCCTACTGGTGTCATGGGTTGTACCATATGGTTGTACGGAAGAGAACCCCGGGGCCCTGGAAAGAAGGCAAAGAAGGAACATACGAATTTGTTTTTGTCAGTAAAAGTCTGACAGGCCTTCCCGCTCCACTCAAGAGCGGCATAAGTCATTGGATGATTTTCCACCTAAAAAAATCTAATATTAGGTGTGTCATTTTTTTAAAAATTTAACTTCAGTATTTCCACGGAGTATCGTTGTGCTCAGTTAGTGGATTGTGGAAGTCTGATGGGCAGTCTCTCTATGTAATACATCGGCATTCAGCTATAGCGTTTCGGCTGGAAGTCGACCCCAAGCTAGTAGGGAAAAGGGTAGGGGCGCTAAGGAGATGACAGCTTCACTTTTTATTTGAACTTATTATTTATATTGAACGGTATCTCGCATCCGGGAATCTTTAAGTCAAGAGTGAATAGGTTTCTTCTAGGTAAGCGCGTTCCATCGTCGATCGTATCGTCGCTTTCCATCAGATGAGATAGCGGTCAAGCGCGAACCTATCAATGATAAAAAAAAGTATCTTCAAATGATATTCTTTTTGAATATTTATTTTATAGTGTTTTTTCTCTTTTACAGTTGCTGAACACATTGTCTACAGATCTGGAAGAGATGCTAACTGAACTGTACGAGGATCGAGTGATATCAAGGTGAGTGAAAATTTTATCCATTTTATTTCCATCAAGTGAGATAGCGGTCAAGCGCGAAACTATCAATAATAATAATAAAAAAAAAATTGTGTATATAAAAATTTTACTGACTCAAAGTTGAAATTATGTTCAACTAGTGACCTACCCTGGCTCCGTATGGGTGTTACAAGTCTTTGAAATTCTCAGATTTCCTCAACTATAATACCTGTAGGTATAACATATTTAAAATATCGTCATGAATCACTCAAATTAAAAAATCAGTCTAACAAAGACATTAACAACTTTTCACCAATTAATCAGCCTTACTCATAATCTCACTGCAAAATCCAATTAATAGATCAACGTTAAGAGAAAAAGAAATTAATGATGACAATTAAACATTTTTCCTTTTTACAACCATATGGCTACACGATTTTGAACTCTATATCAATGAAATAAGATTATAAAAAGGTTTTCTGGATCGTAATAAGTGTTGTGAAATCGTATTATAGGCACAGTAGCGCGCTTCGCTGGCGGATAAATCGAATTACATGCGGTCCTGACTTCGACTCTTGACTTGAGCGTTGAGCGGTGCCTTTGATACTGAAACCCTTTTCAAATGTTTTTGAGTATGTTAACGTACCTATATACGTGTTTTGAGATAAAAACGCGCTGTACACTTTTTATTAAGCGACAATGAAGCATTAGTAAGCAGGGATTTTGTGTCGCATTTTCAAAAGTTGAACAGTTAGTGTTTGATTACGGAGACGCGGCGCGTCGCGCGGCGCGTTTGGCGGTCCATCGTACATTTCCATATGTTTGTGTTTGCGCGAGCAATGACGCGGCCCGCTGCCACAATGTACGACGAAACGCCCAACGTGCCGCGCAACGCGCCGCGTCTCCGTAAACACGGCCTTAGAAGTCAAAACCATTTTTATTTTTGCAATTTTCTGTCTTGTCAGTTTTCCTATGGATAACGACTGTAATATACTTGACGCAAGAGAAGACTGTACTATACTTTATGTAATAACTCTAATTAGAAAATTCAACAGCGTTCAATGACCGGTAGTAGCTAATAGTGACTTCACAGAACTTTGGCCGCCGCGTACCTATTAAAAAAAGTGGAATTAATTGTTCGTTTTGAAATATTTAAATTTGGATTATTTTTATTATTCCAAAAAAATAAGCCTGATCAGGGCTGATTTTTAAATAAGTAGTGAGTTTTCAACTTAAAAATAAAATTGGCATACAAAAGCTTTCAGTCCGTCATTTCAATTCTCCAGGCAAAAGTTACATGACAATTGAAAAATCAGCGCTACTTAGATAGTAAAAATTCTAACCTATAATTACCAAACGATAATCACCCTTTTGCTGAATCAATAAAGATACACGCGAAATTCTTTTGTTTTATTTTTAATAATCCTACAAAAGCGGCCAGCATTTGCCAGACAGGATCAAACAGAGACCGCGTTGTTCCAAAATTAAATTAACAGTATGCTTTCAATTCCACGCACAGTTCAATCTAAAGCCTGGACCACTTTTTGTTTTTGTATCAAACCAGCCAATCCGTTGCGGTCTATTGTTTTATATGCACGGCTAAACCGTTTACGTGACTATAACGTTATTGTAAAGCTGCCGTTTGGTACATGTTCATCAAATTACAGGAAAAAAAATAAGCGAAATTTTTGTTGACTAATTGAACCGAAGGAACTGTTTTAGATCGGTAGGTAAAGTGGCGTTATTTTGGCACCCTATTAATTATTATTTTCACAACTTTTCACCGTATATAAACTAGTTTTAAGAGAGAAGTAGATTCCTAAGCTACCTGTACTGACAACACATTTAAACAACAAATAGGTCATCTTAGCGTCATAACATTAATAACCGTTGGGCGTATCTTGACTTAACCTGTTGAATACCGTAATTAGAGACACAATAGAAAGACAATAGGTGTGCGGACGCCGGCGTCCTCTTGGGAAATAATTTATTTATTTATTTATTTAAAATTTCAGTAACAACACCTTAACAGCTAATGCCAATGCGATGCTATTACTTATACACATGCCTATATTATTAATTACACTTACACAAAATTATTATAAATGAATACAAATAAACATCAATAAAAAAAGACATATTTAGGGCACATATTTTTTATAATGAATTAATGCTACCGACTTCTATGCTCCTGAAGCGCAAAGGGCAATCGAAGAAACTCGGGGATCTCAGTCAGTAAAAATGTGAAAGAAAGAAGAAGAAAGAAATGTGTCTACCTACTATTCTATTCTTGTTTAATATTCCATCATTGCATACAGATTCAAGATTCTAGCATACCTGCATAAGCAGCAATGCTAATGAAGGAGGCGGCTGCATGCTTGAGGGAAAGGATTTTTTCACGCCTGAGCCACCGGGGCCCCGACCCCATTTTCTAGCCACCTTAAACGTGGGCTTCTGGACAACGATTAATCGGTAACTCGCCGTCCGGCCGTCCCGTAACCTTCCGGACTGAACCCGAGTCGTCACCGGAAGGTAGTGTTCCACGCGGGCCTCAAAAAGAAGTCAGCAAAACCTCTGGGGCCTTGGGTAGTCCGAAAAGGAACCCTGGGTTTTTGGAACGTAAGGTAAAGAAGGAAAATAGGTGTGGTTTTAGTCAGTAAAAGTCTGATACGTCCTCGCTTCGCCCTAGAGCGGGTGAAGTTATTAGATGATATCCAACTTTTAAAAAAGCAAGCACACTTTGTGCTTAAACATATTAGATAGTTTTGAATTTATTTTAACCCAAACAGTTTATCATTCAACACCCCTTATCCAATGTCATCAAACCTGAACCGGCATTGTTTTAAAAGCGAGACTGAAAAATATATTACTGGTATCAGTTTTAAAGCCAATAGCGTGTCCGTGGCAAATAAATCAAACGAGAAACAAGATGAGGACGGTATCGAAAGCCCAACAAATCATCTGCTGGCGTCGACGTTAACAGAGAGGCTTTCCCAGCAATGCGAAAAATAATTGCAAAGGTTTTTGGTATGGCCGAAAATATGTATTTGTGGGCTTGTGGGGCGAAGCTGCGGAGGTGAGAGGAATACATGCAACACCAGAATTATAAAAGCTTCTCTTATTGAGTTTGTTCTGTGTGTACTTATACTTACAAAGCTCTCCTTTCTTAAAAGCTTTTGAAATCATTGATAGCTCTCATCTAAAAGAGTGCATGGTAAGTAGGTAAGACTAATAGGTTGACTGTATATATTTTTGAATGGACTGAAATTAAAAATCTAAATAATGTTGATCATACGATTGTGTCATTTATTTTACTACTTGCTCGTGCAGGACTATGAGTTCTGACGGCAAAAATTCTAAAATTTCACACAGCATTCACTGCCCTGGGCTCGCTACAATCATGGCGGTAAGTCCCCTCTTTGAGCATTGGCTGGAGAGACGATACGGTGTCCTCACCTTCCGCATTCCGCATGACACAGGTCCTCACCGGACATGGTAAGTTCGGTATGTTATTCCCGTTCCGGATTCAGACAGTAGAAGCACTCGGGTGATGTGCAGACCATCCGGAGAACATGGTGGTGGTTACGTTATCCTTTTATTCCCCGGGCGTTGGGACTCGCAAGGCAATTCCCGGCAACCGTAGGCATGGGCTTATGGACCACGAGCAATGGTAGCTCACCGTCTGCCTGTCTGAGAACTAGCTGTTGACAGCGAGTAGTGATCTACACGTGCCATAAAGAGACATCAGTGAAACCATAGATAACAAAAAAGAATCTGTGGTCCAAGAAAATTAAGATCAACTGAAGGACATAGGTTTGGTTTTAGACGGTAAAAGTCTGAGATCACTGGCGCTCCACCCTAGAGCGAGAGAAGTCGAAGCAAAAGAAAGCATTCTTTGCCCAAAATTTAAGTGTTTCCACGGATTTCTGCAAAAACCACATATTTCACGCAAAACATACCGTCCACACCTCAAGGGATACGCATAAAATCCGCCCACTACGCAGATTTACCATATAAAACTCCACGATAGTCGTCCCAGCATCATCACATTATGCAACTGGTGTAAGATTATCATAAACGTATAATACACACTGTGTTGTGTAGGTAAACCGAATCGCTTAGTGCTCCCTTGCATTTTATGCCAAAATATATTCACTCCATCCTGGATTCAACAAGCAGTGTAAAAGATTTATAAAATAAAAATCTCGACTGCAAACCCAGCCCCTTATTTCGAGATTAAAATATCCCTAAGTGGGAAGGATAATTCATTAAATGTTTAACGTTTGTTTAGGCTGATGCAAATACAGTGGGTTGTATAATATTAATTCTATTTCAAAGCCTTCAATAAGGAATTCATTTGAACACTCCAAAGTGTCGTATATACATGTAGAGTCGGATAGACGAAAATATGAACCGTCAAAAACAACAAAACGTGCCCAAACCAGAAATCCGAAGTTCCGAACAAAGCATTATGAATAATGAAACACCCGCTGTACAAAGGTTCGGGGTAGGCACTACCTACGACCACAAAACTGGAAATTTTGCGGTGGGGTGTCGCTAGGAGAAAAAAACGGGAGCGCAAAGTGTTTTTTACGGCTTTAATACGAGTTTATTAAAATATTTAAAGCGAAACTTTAGCGAGAATTTCCCCGAAGACATCTCAAAAAGGTCCCCTGTCGGACCGATATGAAACTTTCAGGCGAGGCGTTGGAATGATAAATTAAAACGCGACGAAAGAACGTCGACATGTGTTAGTGTAATGAGATGTTTGCGCTACGCCTCATAAATTATAAAAATGTTTAAGGTTTTGACATGGAGAAAAATGCTTACTTTAGAATTTTTAATCTTGAGCACTGAAAATCTTTTAGTTGCCCTTTGCGTTTTAGAACCACGAATTTCCTTTTAAGAAAACCCCCAAGACACTAGCGGGCATTAGCATTGTGGGACCTCTGTTTGCTGACAGCTCTTTGCATGATTTTTCCTAATCTACATCTTGTACTCTTTTTAGGTAATCTTAGTTTTAGACGATTAATTGACTAATAGACTTGTGATTAACGTAAAGTATGTCTTGATTGCGTTTTTATTTCTTGTTTGACGGAGAACCTTCACATTCAAACAGTTTACAGTAGATTTTATTTCAATCTTAAAACTAACTTGGTTCAGTTTTCGTCATAATTACAAAATTAAAAGTTTCCTTAGTTGTTATGTTTGATATTTATTATAGTATTTATTAGTTTATTATTCTAGGAAAAATATTAAATGTATTTAAATATAATGATAACTAATTCGATTACAATTATGATATACAAGTATTTATTAGATGTGTTCCCCTATTACAACGTAATATTTTTTAATCCAAAGATTGAATGGTAAAGACTAAATTTTCGCATTAATTCTGTCTAAGTACCACTACTCCTATACTAAAGTATAAATAAATAAAATAAAGCAATGGCATCCAAATAAAGCAAAATCTGCTAGGTATAACACTTAATCCATTTTTGTAAAACTTGCAATTGAAAGCGATTAATAAATCACCAAATTAAAGTCGTGTCATATAGTTTTAAGTTCATAGTAAAATGAAATAAATAATAAATCATCAATTTAACCACCTTCACAAAGCGATTTCAGGAATCGGGTTATTTGCATTCATTTTTATAGACGTTAAATTAAATTTCTGAATAGCTTTTCCAAAAATTGGTACCTATTGAAAAGCGCCCCTTTTCAAAGAACAATGGAACTCGATTGGCGTTCGCGCGAAATTGTCTAGAACCCCTAAATGGACTATTAGGCACAGACCTCGCCTGATTTTGGTTCGCTTGCAGCATGGAGCTGTGATTTAAAATGGGGGTCCGAACGAAGGGAGATAGTGGCGGAGACAGGATACGCGTATTATGGTCCTCACTTTAAATAAATCGTAGTGTTCAAACTACATACAACATACAAAATATAGCATAGCATTAGCTTTATAATGTTCCCACTGCTGGAATACAGGCCTCTTCTCTAGGAGAGGAAATGGATCATACTTAATATGCTTGTTGAAAACGATGCAGTCTATAGGTTAATGAAAAACAAAAAATAATATGCTTTGGGTGCCATACATGTTCAAAATTTAAAACAAAGTTTTTAAGTTTGATAGGTCCCACTTGGGCGCCATAATTTTTTTTTTAAGTTAATGGCGCCCAAGTGGGACAATTTTTTCGGCAAGTCAGACTATTATTAATTTAATAATCAAAAATAAACAATTTGATATTCATATTTCTTAAATTTAAAAAAAAAACGTGACTACCTAATTCTTTACAAATATTATTGTTGCATTAAATTATTATACAAACAAAGATTAATAAGCTGCATTTTATCTGAAAGATCAAGACGAGACAGTAAGCAATAATATTGTCGGTAATATCTTATTGTACGTTGAAGAGCAACCTGAGTTTCACATATTTTCCCTTTGTATTGGCTAGACATTGTAGCGGGAGGCCTTTTGTGGTTTTGAACTCGCCTGCACAGCAGTACTGCGCTTTTAGTTCTTAAAACCACCCTCTTATATACCTCTGTATAGGCTTGTTATAGTGATGTGGTTTGCCGGTGTCGACATTTGCTTTTAGCAAATTAACATGTTGAACTTTTATAGTTGTACGATAAACAGTAAACCCTAATATTGTATATATTTTTGTATCCTGTATAATGTTTACTCATATAACAACACTATACGTACCCAAGCCTTATGCTTATTATATGATAATAGTTTTACTACAGCGAAGGTAAAGATTTTTTTTTGGATTTTGTGGCGTGAAGAGCTTGACCTGAGGGTTCCGTACACACTTACCCATGCAAATAATACATAGTTCAATTCTGAAGAATGAAGATTTTTCCGAATCGCATTCTTTTTGTGACTTAACTTCGCATTTACGACTTTCAGATTTATTCCTACATTTGTGCTATAAGACCGTGCTTCATGTCAAATTTCAGGGTTATAGTTCGACGGTCCCTCCGAATTTTGATTCCCTTGAGAGTGTCGAAATATACGTTTTTTTGTGACATAAACTGTCGTATCGTATTTTTTTCGTTAACTTAGATCTTTGATTTTTTCACAGTTTCAAGGGATCGTAGACCTGAGTCTAGAGTTTTAATTTCAACTCAATATCTCCAAGCGTTCCTGAGTTAAAGGGTCTTGACAAACAGACGGACAACGACATCGTATAAGGGTTCCGTTTTTGCCTTTTGAGGTACGTAACCCTAAATTAATTATTAAATGATTATATGCTTATAATATCGATATCGACAGAACATTCCTCTTAAGCTCAGCCCTCATCAAAATGGCAGTACTTTTGAGTGATTGCGAGCGAGCTCCGCAAACAATGCCCACACCGAGTCAATCTCGCAGTGAATGCTCTGTAGTTATACAGCCCAAGGATGGCGGAGTATCGCAATATTCAGAGATAGTTGACGACAAAAATAAAAATTTACAAACAATGCCGAGGAAATTACAGAAACATTTTACTATTTACAGGATTGAGAAAACAATGGCGTTTCGTAGAAAAATAAATAGAATAATAGGCTCTTGACGACGACTGACGACTGTCATTGTTGTTGAAAACATGCTAGAATTGATGTTTTTTAAGACTACTAATAATAAAAATAACGTTACAATATTATTGAATAGGACTATTATTAGGGCGCACCTCAAAGAAATGTCGGTAAAACCGTAGGGGCTCAGCAGGGCCTAAGCTTGCTGGGGCCATGGGTTGTCCGAAAAGGCACCTTGGGGTCCTAAAACGCAAGGCAAAGAAGGAACATAGCTATGATTTTAGTCAGTAAAAGTCTGATCAGTCAGTGAGTGAGTCAGTGTTTCACGATGAAAGTCTATGACCGGTGCGTGTTGCCAGTGATGACATATGGCTCTGAAACGTGGTCGCTCACAATGGGCCACATCAAAGGCTTAAAGTCACCCAAATGGCAATGGAAAGGGCTATGCTGCGACTTTCCTTGCGTGAGCGAATCAGAAATGAAGATATCTACAGGAAAACCAAGGTTGTCGACATCACGAAGAATCGCCAAACTTAAGTGGCAATGGGCAAGGCAAATTGCTCGCAGAACAGATAGCCGTTGGGGCCGAAAGGTTCTGCAGTGACGACTGTGTACCGGAAGACGCAGTGTTGGAAGGCCTCCTACAAGTTGGACCGATGACCTGGAAAAAGTTGCAAGATTCTGATGGATGCGAGATGCACAGGACCGTTCATTGTGGCGACTTGTGGGAGGCCTAGGGCCAACAAAGGATTTCTTTCGGCTGTTATGATGATGATGATGATAAAAAGTCTGATAGAACCTTCTGCACCGCCCTAAAGCAAGAGAAGTCATTGGACGATTTCCACCCTTGAAAAAATTTTTGTATCTAATTTTCCTGACCAATCGAACCGCGATGAACTATTTTGTCTATAATCTAGTGTATTGTCGCGCGCCAACCCTATTCTATAACTCATATATATGGTCCGACCCGCTATCAGTTTGTACGGAAGTCTGTCAATCAATAGTTACCGTTTCTGTTTACATCGTACACGTAACTGTTGTCAATTCAAACCGTTTTTTTTGTTGTTTATTTTATTTGCAGCCAGTATTAATGCACGCAATTTATTGAAAGGGTAGAAGCAACGTTGAAAGCTAAAATAGTAGTTTATGCTGGTTTATTTATAGCCATTACCTGCTTGTGCGTTTTACATTATAGGTCCTGAAAACATCTGCAGTAAAATCGTGTTATTTTGACGCCATGGTAAACAAAATATTACTGGAATAATGCAGACTTACCCTTATACACTCCAATCAGAAAACTAAGTTACAATTGTAATTATTATTAAAAAAAAATATTATATGCACTGAAACATTACTAAAATGCACTTTGTAATGTTTTTTGTTTTAATTAATAATCATAATAATATGCAAATAATATGGATAAAGTGAGAAATGAGTATATTAAAGGAAGTTTGAAGGTGGTTCCAGTAACTGAAAAGTTGAAAGGAAATTGTTTGTGTGGAAATTGATATGGTCATGTGAAGAAGAGCTTGATATGATGAAGAGGGAGGCCAAAGAAGGATGTTGTGAGAAGTGATATGAAAGAAATGGTGAAATATTTAATTTCAAGGATTTTTACTTTATGATTTTATTTCCTCTAATATTAACACTTCGATCCACAACTACCCAACTTGTTCATACAAAAGTAGACTCTAAACATCGGAATTAAGGCCTATAGTGGCGTGGATGTGAGAGGACACCGGTGTCCTCTGAGCTAGGACAGATTAAATACACAACAGCAAAATAATTTCTTTCTTAACTCCCCGATTAGGGGAGCGCAAAAATTATTTCCAAATTAACCGTGGCCAACCGCCGGGTGCGCTAAATTAAATCGAACGACAGCCCTCGGATGGACAGCCATCGGGCCGTTTACCCTACGTAATGGCGTCATCAAAATCTACGGCAAAAATGTGTTGCAAATGGCGCTCGCGATGAGGTCATCAACCGTTATTTATGTATTTTATTACATATTTTATAAATATTATACATACTTACAGTTACGGCCTGAAGGTTTAACGATTGAACCAAGGGTCCGAAACATGGGACGAATACCATGGGACTACTCGTATATTCAAACTAATATTATCAAGGCGATAGTTTGTGTGTATGTGTGTGTTCGTTAGTTCTTCAAGCTCAAACGGCTCAATGGATTTGGATAAAATTTGACACACGGATTGGCTGTAGCTTAAAATTTGACATAGTATAAATTTTTATCTCGAGAGTATGTTCCAGGGGCATAATTGTCTACTTTCACGCTAATGTAGCCGCTGGCCAGTCAAAATATAAATTATTAAGAAGTAGATTTTATTTGTAAGTTTGAATTAACGATTCTTCCATTGATACAACACTGACTGCTTTTATCCAAGAAATTGTAATTTCCGAAGGCTAGGCCAAGGAAAGGATCCCACGATGACAAGATTTTAGTATGTAATACGTACTCGTAGAAGCATAATATGGTTTCTCCTACAGTTTTTCTTCTTTTAAACAGCTTCACCCACTTTTTGAAGTTATACTTAATTATTGACACTTTTTTTATTCATGCTCAATACTAAGACATATTCTTGTATCGTGGATGCATTTACAATAATTTAAACTCACATACAACAAGACGCCCAGACCCGGAACAAATATCTTAAAGCCATATAATTTTTATTTCGTGCAGGAATACATCCTAAATTTATTTTTATTTATTTTACTTATTTATTTATTTACTATAAAAACGGCTAACCGCCAATTACATTAGTTAAAGATATAAACACAAAAACTCATACACTCACCTCACAAAACTGACAGACTGACATGATCGTCTTCCATTCATCCGCAAACACATCACAGTCAGAGTACGTGTCCAAAAGAGTGTTGAGCGAAAAGAGAGTGCGAGTGACAGGAGACTACACTGTTTGACTCGCAGGCACAGCGAATAAGCTATGTCTCCTGACGCAGCTATATTTGACTGGGGCACAAAGTTGAGACACCTTGGCATGCAGCTTTGGAGTATCAGTTTTTCCACGAAGGATTTTCAACATAGTTAATATTTGGTCATTTTTCCTTCTGACCTAAAGACGCAGTGTTATCAACTCAACCACTTTACCAACCATCTCAACAAAAATTACAAGTAATATAAAGACTTTGGACTTTTCTCAATATCCATCAAACCACCAAAACCATTTAACTGGAATTTATCCTCATTTAACTTGGCACAATGCCTAATATACATTATCTCTCATTGAACACGTGTAGTTGACAGGTGGCCAGCCTTTGTCTTCTGGCACCAGGCTCACCTGTTTAATGCAGATGTTTCTTATGACTTCCGCAGGATGAAAAGCAGCTGTCAATAATAAGATATAAAAAATGGTATCAAGTGATAACCACAAAACTTCTTTATTAGTTCATTAAGGTACCCACTTCAAAGGAACACATTTTTAAAGTCCTTACCCTTGTTTATATACATAAAATATCTATATTATGTAATAATCATCCTGACTGAATTTTTATTACGATGGCCAATCTCTACAGAGATTAACCAAGTACGCAGAAGATAATATTATAGTCCACAAGAGTGTATGCAAACACAGATGCACTCTCTGTTCCTTTACTATTACATTCCAATAGGACTTAATGATAACAATCACAATGAATCGAGTTGAAATGAGACATTCATAAAATATCATCATCATTATCATCCTGCGATTCTAGTTTCATATTGCTCTTGGTTTTGTTTATCACGCCATCAATTAAGCAGTCACTTCGTTTTCATTCATATCAAATATCATCATACCAAAATTAGATCCACGTATCAACAAATAATTTTTCCTACTCTGGGCGAAGTGAGAGGCATTCTCAGATTTTACTAACTAAAACCCATTCATTTTCCTTCAGATGCCCTTTTTATTCAGCAGAGGCTCAGTAATACAGTCCGGTTTTTGCACCCTTCGGGTACGGAACCCTAAAATCGAATTACTTCTATTCTTAGACTTATTTCCTTTACGATATTTACTTCCCTTCCCGACCTTGATTCCCTAATATCTCAAGCAATAACGTCAAGCCATCACCCTGTATAAATATTACCCTAGTCTCGTACCTAACTAAGTGTTGCCAGCTATTACTAGCGCCAAAGAAACAATAACTATAACAATAATCTTCGTCTAGCTTCACCCTGTTTGTTGACTGAAGCCAATTCATGAAAACCAACCTTATTTTACTGTTGACGAACTAAGATTCACACTATTATAAACCTTATACTAACGTCATACGAATGTCTTCTATTGAATAAAAGTGAAAATTAGGTCTGTAAGAGTTTATTAGTCGGTCTTCAGGCTGAGGTTTTGGAATGCTTCAGTAGATAAAGTCGCTTTCGTGCGATGTGACTACGATTTTCGAGAAATATGTGAGGATAATATAGAAGCTTTTATTATAAGAAGGAATAAGTTCTTATATAATTAGGATAAGTAATAAGACCTTCCTTATTATTTTAAAGCCCGCATCGAAACAAATGATGTTGTCGTAGATTAGTTAAGATAAAGAACGTAAAGGTGAATCAGATCGAAAACTCACTGATAGAATAATAGGATGAAAGCTCGTCACTGGATTTGTAAATAAATAAGAGAAAATATATTAATGACATAAGTCTTCTTAAGCAAGTAACTAGGCAATACAAAAAAATCTAAATATAGAACATTTCAAATGACTTAGAATAGAATAGAATAAACTTTATTGTACTTATCTAGTAAAATAAAATAAACTAAGAAATAGCAAACTAACAACATCCACAATATCATTATTTATTTGTATGTATATTGTATCTAAGTATATAATATTAACTATTGTACCGATTTCTTTTATAATTGCCTTTTATTAAGTTGTATCTGCCATATTATGTCTCTGCACTACGTAATGCCTAAGACATTAAGTCCACCTTTGTGCAGTGTTTCATTAGTGCATAAAGCTTTAATAAATAATCACAAGGGAACAAATGTTGACGTGTTTGTGGAGCGGGTTCGCTGGCGGGATGTCGACTGGAGAGTGTTCGGTGGTTTGCAGGTGGAGCAAAATAATAACACTTTTTCTTGAGTTTTCTTCTAAAAAAAACAATGGAACAAAGTAAATTCAGGAATACGAAATATATTTCCTTTCTCTCATGTGTAACGTGATTATTGAAGATGATATAAACGGACAAGAGTACATTATATTACATATTAATATAGATTTTTTTTCCAGTGGGAAAATCATCCAATGACATCTCTTCGCCCTAGGGCGGGGCGGGAAATAGTGTCAGGCTTTTAGGGAGAGAACTCACGAAGCAGTGCGGTCAGTTAGCGGCGACCGCGCCCTATCGGCCGGCCGGGTTTGCGGTAAAAAATCGCAACCAAGCGGGGGCGGCAGCGAATGGTAGATTCGCTCGCCTCGTGAGTTTTGAAATTAAATAGCCGTTTCCTCTGCCACGGCGGCCGCGGGAGAAAACCGCTTCGTGAGTTCAGTCCCTAACTGGCTAAAACCCACTCTTGTTCCTTCTTTGCCTTTCATACCGGAGCCGAATCTTCCTTTCAGAAACCGACCTTGGCCCCAGTAGGCTTGGGCCCTGCTGGGCCCCTACGGTTTGCTGACAAATCCTTGAGGTGAGCGTGGAACGATACGCGCCGTTATGTGTCGTCGACTTCTTGGGATATTAGTATAGATGCCTAAAAACTACGAGTATATATAAATATACTCACTGACTGGTATATATAAATATACTCACTGACTGGTATATTTATATATACTGATAACAGTAATACGGTAAGTTGGAAACAAACCGAAATAGGATAAAGAAAAAAAACAATAGATGTTTATAAAAACACTCGACATATTAAAACAAAGCGACAATGTTTACACGAACGAGCAACTTCGCGATTTATGCTTCCCACATGTAATAAATAAGGAGATGTTTTCCCATAATAATCTCCTCTTTATCAGTAAAAACAATGCAATAGAAATATACACGAAGATATTTTTACGACTTACAGCAAATCCCTGTGGAATCCATTGCTTCATCGTGCGTGAAGTATGGAAGATAAGGCGGTGTAAAGGTGCATGTACACGCTTTTGAAGGCTACGGCAATGCATAGTTCGTCTGGATTTTTTCGAAAGCATTTTTTTTTGCCCCGGCTTTCCTGCCATGGTTTATGCCATTGATACAACTTTAGAAGATGTGAATTGAATAAAGTGCAAGTATATATCAGAAAAAAAAACCGGGCAAGTGCGAGTCGGACTCGCGCACTGAGGTTCTGTCCAACCTTAATATATAAATAGTTCAATTCCCGGATCAAGTCCCAATTTTTTTTTCCGAATAGCAAAAATTTTTTGTTGAAGTAAAGACAAATTCTTATACTATGTTTTAGATTTTTTTCTAACGAATACTTGCTTGTATTCCTTCAGTTTAATGCCACAGCCTTGGTAGGCATCGGCTCTATTGGACCCTGGTCTATTTGAGGCATATGTGGAACACAACCTGACGTCGACCCGGGTCCGTTTCGGTGTACTAGTGTGTGCACACCTTAAGATTGTTCATATAAGACGGTGTAGCCAAAAACGGTTCCCTCCATTGCGAACTAACAGATGTGTTTGAATAATTACTTTTGCATTAAGCTCGGTGTTCTTGTGCGAAGGGAGGAATAGATCGAGAAAAAATCTGGTGAGAATCGAAATGAGACGGGTAACATCGGGTAATTAATACTAGTGTACTCTACTGCTTAAATCGTTTTCACATTATTTCTCTTTTACCTGAGGCCATACCACGAGCTCTTAATGCGATGCATTTCACGATCTAAACTGAACTGTTAAAGGGGATGGAGCTACATGCAAAAGCTAATTACTTCAGTAAAAGTAACTACTTAAGTAACAATTTGTATTCTACACTTAAGAAAAATAATAATTTTGAATGAAGATTTCGAACGTCAAGTATTGACTTAATGTGAAATTACTAAGCGACGAGTGATTACTTCTGTATAAACGGGTGTAAGGCTCCATCTCTGTTTCTCAGTCGCACGCTTGACGTTTTAACATGTCATGGTAAGGCCCCTGCTCCTCATCGTTTGTCTAATGTTGATCTTGCGGTGAGGCAGATTAAACCTTTAACGGAACATCACCAGCGTTTCTGCCAAAGCGGAAATTCCACGAGAAATAGTAGCGACATCTATGTCACCACATAAGAACTAAATTACAAAATGCTACATCGTGGTATTAGAGTTCTCCGCGTGTTGAGAACATAATACAACGGTCCAAAATCAACTATCGAGCAGTTCTACTGAGGCCAAGGGTTTGCTTCTGAGAGGAAAGCTCGGCCCTGGTATCTAAGGCAACGAAGAACGTGGCGGGTTTTTAGTCAGTAAGAGTCTGACACTATCTCCCGCTCCGCCCAAGGGCGGAAGATGTCATTGGATGATTTTACCCACCACAAAAAAAAAACTATCGAGCAGTTGCCCGGACCAGACATAACACTCGTCTGGTCATAAAATCCTCCCTTTTCAACGAAAATTTACATTCTGTTTCACAGCCCTCTAAAAATTATACTTCTGACATAAGATTTTGCGGAATGGTATCGTTCTTCGATTAAGCTCTTTTTTTGGAGGTACTGTTTGAAATATCAGTTTTTGTCTGTAATATTACTGCTGCTGCCAAGATCACTCTCAAAGAAGCAACTTTTTAGTAAATTTATTACATAGTTGTATATTTGGAATTATTAAGCTATCAGTTTTTATTCTATGATCCATCAAAAACTTGCCTAGACTGCGTCAAAGCTTATGTGAAATACAGTTGACTCTTTTTTACATTCCAGTAATCCCTTGTTATTATTTTTTGCTTTACATAATACGTCACATTGACCACAAGGACGGAACACCATACATCTATACTTACCAAAAATACAGTCCCTAATGGAACAGCCATTCTCGCATCCCAAACTAGGGTTTAATGATTAATTTAATATGATCTAACAGAGATTAATTTCAGTTGCTGAACGCCTCGAGGCTCGAGCTGCGGTCAGGGACATGAGACATGCATCACGCCCTAAACACAATTAACGAGCAGGCTAGGGTTACCATTCATCTACGTTACACTGGTATTTGTCTTCATAACGGTCATGAGGAAATGAACCTTCTTTGTGCGATAATTGGGTGTGTGAGTAGCGTGGCATCCTTATTTTTTTAAATAATAGGGATGTGTTGAAATTTGAGTTATACTTACATAACAAAGCTATAAATACAAATAAGATCAGGCAATAATATATTACAATGAATCTCTCTGTTCTAATAACATTAAAAAAATCACACACATGTTTTTTTATTTCTTCGCGTTCGAATGGATGAAAGGATTTTGATGAAACTTGGTACACGGATAAACCATGTACAGGAATAGCACAAAGGATACTATTTATCCCGCGGTGATAGTCCTATTACAGGAATACGTATGAAAAAAAAAATATATGCAATAATACACAATAGGTAGGTATGTAAAAATATATTTTATTCCGTTTTTTAGCAAGGCATTGTGTATATCTTACACAGTTCATTTTCAAACCCCAATAACATTCTAAAATGTATTTTACCAATAATAAATAGTAGTTAATATATGTTTTGCTTTTTTTTTGATGATTTGAATTATTGACACGCTAGAATGCTTTTTTAAATTTAATTTGTTTTTTTTTTAAGTTATATTATTTTATTTTTTAAATATTTGCATGTCATTGTCCAAGGCAAACATGACGTTTCATTTTGAATTATAACATCTCTTGCATGCCAACAATTTATTTTGTGATGTGTGTACTGTACCTACTCATGTTTGAGCAAATAAAAGATTATCTTATCCAATATTTTTTTTGAATTTCAATTTTTTATTGAACCAATTATTTAGGTACCTTTTATAATACGAATTTTTCATTCTGTTTGAACCTTTTAAAAATCTTTTCCATCCCGTTTCTCGTTTTTTTATCGGATGGTAATCCCATGCGAAGTGTTCGTACCTTTGGTCCTGGCCAGCTAATGTAAAAACCTCGTTACGCCTCGAAGGCACAAAAGGATTTGGTCCCGCTAGATAGGTTTATAACTTTATTTGGTTACATTGTACTTAATGGACTACGGCATCGGTTCGCATCAAATTACCTTGGGTTAAAAACTGAAAACAGAAATGTATTTTAATTCACTCTAATAATATAAAGGTGAAAGTTTGTATAATTATATACATAAATACATGCGTATATTAATTCGAGTTTTAGAAAAAAATACTTTATTTTTTAATTTTATCTTTATAAATCGATAGTGTTTCATGTACCGAATCGACCCTCCACGAGATTAAAACGACCAAAATTTAACGGTGTATATGTATGTGTGTGTAAGTATTTTTGTTACTTCCTCGCGATAAAACTGCTGAAAGGATTAGCATACTGGTAGACCATGTTCTTGATAATGACATAGAATACTTTTTATCGCAGGAGTATTTTTACTCGGGATAATTTTCTATTGTCTTGTGGGCGAAGCCGCTGGCAGAAGCTAGTGTCTTAAATAAGTAGCTATATAAGTACGAAATTAAATTAAAGTGACAAAAAATTAACAACGGAATTAACACAATACTCTCATTAGTCTTTACAAAAGTCCATAACCATAATGGGATTCAACTTAAAAAAATAGATAATAAAACAATTAACATAATAAAACAATTAACATAATAAAACAATGTAAAACCAACCCGCACTGGGCCCGCGTGGTGGATTACGGCCCATTCCCTCTCTAAAGAGGAGGCCTGAGTCCCAGCAGTGGGAACTTTCAAAGGCTGATGATGATGATGATGAAAACAATGTATCCTAGTCATGTTTGGGCTTATCAAAATTGACATAAGTTGCATACCAGTTATAATGTATCATCGAACTAATCTGATGACGAAGCCGGAAAGTAGGCACTGGAACTCTGTGATAACTAACCTAACATAACCTTGATTCGGTTTATTAGAATCGTGTTGAGATCAGCTTTGGTTAAAATATGGTTATACCATTGGCTCGGTGTTAAATAACGATGAAAACCAGGAAGTCTGACTTCCAAAATCAAAATGATTTGTATTTTTGTTTAGTGACAGTCCTTGAATTTAAAAAAAAATGTATATTATATTATATGCATTTAAATTGTCGAAGTTTTAAAATAGGTATATGTTTGTAACTAATAATTCATGTGTCGTAAAATAATGCGTTATTTGATGTTTATTAGCTGAGTGGTGTTTACCGTAATTATAGTAAATTATATTAGGTCGTTTTTATTTACACAAATAAGTGTATAAGTAATGTTTACTTTATGGTGTAGGCTTTTGATAATATTTTATGTATAAGCATTTAGGTGTGTTGTTGGTAATATTGAATGTAAATTATTCGATACAAAAATCCATAAGGGTATTAAATATTAAAGTTAAATCAGCTTTTATCTACGTGAGCAGTATTTACTAAAATTAATGAATTATTTAGTGTCGTTCGCAGACGATCGGTCAGTTTTGAGCACTGCTCCAATTTGTTATTTTCAGATAATAAATATTTTCGTTCACTGACTAGTGAGACCCATAGAAAATTAAAATCATTTCGATATCTTCACCGACAACTAACTAATACGGCACATTATTACTAGACTAGAAATGAAAATCCTAATAAAAATTGGCAGAACATAACTTAGTATTTATTTTCAATTCCCATCTTTTCCTTAGAGTACCACATCCAATTCGAAAGGCATAACTATAAAATGAGTTGCAGCAATTGCCGACCAGCATTAAATCGAAACACGAGAGTAGCGTTACTACCTCCGAGCAATATTGCAGCATAACATATAAGAGGGATTACACACGAGCCCAGCGGGCAGTCGACGAGGACATGTTTCATGCATGGCCTAGAACATGTTCATGTATTTACTATGAACATGAAACGAGGTAGTGTGCAGGTAACCTGTTGGATTTAAGCACGGCGATAGACATTTATTTTGGTTTTCTTATGACCATGCTTCTTTATTGATAGAGGTGTAGGATCCGCTAGCAAGACTACTAGTTATTAAACCCAATTCTAGTAACACCTACTGAATTTTGCGAAGGAAACTTTGGTGTTTTAACAGCTGCAATACTTTTCACATTAAGTCGCCACCCATAAATATGTGGGACCATATATTATGGGTTGGCTACCGAAAGGGAAACCTGGGGCCTGGTACCAAGGTATTGAAGGAACATATGAGTGAATTTCAGTCAGTAAAAGTCTGAAGTAATTGGATCATTCTACACTATAAAAATACCATAGATTGAGTATTTTAATACTCTGACTGACCATCTCACTCTTAATTTGCAACGGGTAACAATAGAAAAACATGCGGAATTTCCCTTGAGTAATTATATCTACCTACTTGGTGTAATATATTTTTTTAAGAGGGCTGTGATTGAGCTTTTTAAAACCTTGTTCCAAGAAGACAGTAAGTAGATAAAAAAGCTAATTGGTAAACTCTGTAATACACAAAAAATTAATTTCTGGTGTTACCAGTATACCACTGTGTTGGCTTCATCTCACATGAATTTATTATACTATCGTTTCCTTCAACACTAATATTTCATATCAAAACCCTTCAAACTACCAGCCGTAATGTTAGGAAAGATATCAGCCTATCTCGTCATACTCCATCCTTAATAACTCAGAAACATCATGAGCCGGATGCCCAAACAAATTCCCCGCGCCAATTTACAAAGTGGTACTTAGGTATTTTATGCTAATGCCTTCTACAGGCGCTATGAAATAATAATACCCACTCCAGGGATGCAAGGTGCTTACCCTAATATCACGTACAGAGATGATTTCTATACTTATCCGGTAAAACATACGTTTAATGGACTTTTTCGACGAAACTGTTTTAGCTTTGGGTAAATACGAGCTTAATGGTTGTTGTAAATTTTGTTGTGGTATTTTATAACACAGCAGATGTATGTGTACGAGTACGTAGACCTGCGCTGTAGGTATTTATTGACTGCTGAATATTTTTATGACTTGCATTTTATAGCAGTGTAAACGTATGAAAGGACGTTTGAAAAATGTTTTGTACTCTCTAGCTTAAGATATTTTCAAAAAATTCATTTTCATTTCATTTTATTTTTCATTTTTGTTCAGTGATATAGTTTTTGTTTTTGTTATGATTTTCGGAGTCGAGTCGGTATCGAATGAAATGTCAAATTAAAGAGGAAACAATTCTGAATAAAAAAAGCACATTATGAAAGATCAGGTGACATAGTATATTTTGATAGAAATGGAGAAAGTTTGTTGTAACTGCGACGGTGGTTGAATTCGCCCGAGACGCAGACGAGGGTATGGAGCCGAATACTGCATTGGTAGTTTTCCACGTATATCACGGCGTTTTTCATTACATTTACAAAGAAATAAATAAACAGGAGTTGACGCGACTAGTGGAGGTTGCTTAGCGACCAGCCCGATTCGATAAATACAATCAATTGGGGTGGGGGTGACCTCGCGTACTTTTCTGCACTAGTACGGAAAACAGTAAATTGCGTGCCTAAAGGCGGTAGGGATAAGAGCGGATGTTCGAGTAAGTGAATTGAAAAATAATTTTACCGTATTACAGCGTTTATTACACTACTTACAATGCGCTATCTTCAAGCATTTCTGAATCGTGAAAAGACAACTTAGTGTTACTTCAAGTTATGGGGGAATAATGTAACTTTTGTAGAAACCAATCAACTGATCTGTTTAGAATTCCCTATGCATTTAAACTTTCAATCATGTAAGAAGTTATATTTGCCCGGAGGTGCCTGAAGTCTATCGTCTGTTCGTACCAATTTAAACTCAGTAACACTAGTTAAACTGCCTACCATCTCTAAATATCACTTAACCACAGCCAACAATTCCAGTCCATATTAGATTCCTTACCAGATGAAACTTACTTTTGTCATAGAATAAAATAAGTAGATGCGACACTCCCATTCCCTCTTTCTCTTTTCTCTTTTTTTTTTTTTGTTTCATTTTTTTTTTTAAATTCTAACGCGGAATGCGTTTTGGATCTTGGGAGAGAAAAATACGGATTTTGCTGCGTAAAGTATTGACAAAATAATTTGGTCTTGAGCATGCAGAAAGTAAAATAATAATAGTATGACATTTCCGCCAGTTTCAGTTAACGTACAGAGGAACATAGAGCAGATTACACATCAGCTGTGACAAAACTAGTAATCTGTACCACGTTATACTAGCCAAAAATCAAAGTGTTATCATGAACGTGAGGCCTACTATGCTAGCGTTGGTTTGCGCTTCGGTCCAATTCATTATTCTGTGGTTTCGACATTAGATTAGTTGTAGTTGAGCGGAGCGTCCCCCCGAGGCTCAGAGAGTGCATATCCTTGTTTGACATGAGACTCCGTAACTTATTCCGACTTGTACGGGGCAAAGTTTTGGATACACCCCTTTTAGACATGAGTTGGTATCAGATGTGAAAGTAAGGCTTGCTGATGAATGCTCTCTATAGATTCGTTTCATCAGTCTATATGGAGTTTGAGACTGAGTTTTACCCTCTCTTTCTCACGAGTTTTACGGTTGGTGTATCCGTCCAAAAGTTAGTGAGAAAACTGTCCAATGAAATAGTCTGAGGACAAATGGGGATCAATTCATTACGGAAGAGACTAACTTTGTTCAGCAAATTTTGGAATCAAAAAAATTTTGTGTTCTTTTCGGATCGAGTCAAACTTGAGCGTATTGAAAGTTTTTTTTATTTGTTACAAACTAGTGCTGAAACAAAAACTAAATACTTACCATTTGAATGTACTTGGTTATTCAAACGCTATAATATAGGACCAATAATGACAATGAGCATCTACTAATTAATAATTACCAGACTTTTAATACTGTCTACTTACTTTTAAAATACCACTCATTTTCTTCGTTATATTTGCCTTAATAAATTATATGGACGGGAGAAAAGCAAAGTTTGCCAAGAAACTCGAAACTGTTGAGACGGTGTATATTCCACTTATTACAACTTACATAAATCGGGGCCTGTTGCTACTGATTTATAGTTTTAATGAAAAAGGAACTGAAATACTGTCCTAGTTAAAAAGATTTCATACGTTGTTTAGAGTATGTAAAGCAAGTATCATAATGACAGCTGGCGTGTAAGCTTTATTCTGTTTTTTTTTTTAATAATTATGTTTTTGTTTGTTTCAGGTATGTATCTTCACCAAGTTGTTGTAGTTAAAGTGTAAGCAGGTATACTGAAAATTTTGTTTAAAATATTGTATAATAATATTGCATTAATAACACATTATTCTTTATTGCCTACTATAAATTTGTTCCTAGGTTTCAATCTTTACTATAAACATGTGTAGGTTTAGGACTTTTTCATACTATGCAACGTCTGACTTTGACAATTATTATTTAATTTACATTATTTATTTTAGTTGGCTAATACCAAAATTACGTGTGTCAAATGACTTATCATTTGACTTTTTTCATTTCTTTTCACTTATTACTGATAAGTTACTAGGCAGTGGTAGATACCTCCATCTGGCATGTAAAATTTATTTCCAGCTTTCATAATATGCCTTAATTATCTCAAACTGTCTCAGGTTTATTTGACTGACGTTTTAATTGTGTCTTAGTAATTATTTTACATCATATTTGCGCATCTTCCCTTCAGTTTTTGCAGACCCAAGGCAGGTGGTGTTCCAGATACAAAATATTTTTCCCATACGTTAGAGTGAAAATAAACCTGAGCATGTTACATCAAAAAGTAACGGAAAGTTCTGTTAATTTTTGTTGTAACATTGCTTAAGTTTCTCACCTAAAAATTGTTTACAAATATTGCAAGCAGTTTTACAGTTCCATATTTTCGTCGGCTCACGCCTAGGGCATTTTCGTAATTATTTAACATCGAATTTGGGTACTTTCTCGGTTTTTTGCTGTTTACGTTAGGTATACCTATGTACATTTTGATATACATGAAGGAATATCACAAGTAACAAAAATCTACCCTTTAGGCTGTTAAAAAATTCAAATATAGAAGTTACTCTTGGTTACACAGTTTATTAATAAGGGGGTAACATTTCTTTTTTTCGGTTTCCATCTTTTGCTGTGCACCCGCACTATGCCTCGGCCTTACTCGGCTCGCGCCTCGGGCGTCTTTGTAATTATTCAGCGAGCATTCAGACGCATCTGCGCGCTCCCACTGCCGACGGATTTTTTATTGTTTTACAAAATATTTTTCTTTAGTAAAGTATTGATCATATAACTGGAGTGGTTAGTTGCGATTTAATGTGAAACTCGTAAGAGGTGCGCAATTTACTCTAATAAAAAGGAAAAAAATATATTTATAATGAATAAACTCAAAACAACTACTGGACCTATTTTAAAATTTCTTTTATCTAAGGAAAGCTATTTGAGCACTGAGTGACATAGGTTATAAGTATATTTTTTACTTTTACTCGGGTGCAGCCACTGGCAGAAAGTCTCTCTTTTCTCTCTCTTTTCTCTCTCTTTTCAGTCGTACACACCGGGCGGAGTGGTCGTGGTCCGTTTGGGAAGTTAGCTTTGGCGAGATTTCTCCATCTTTCTCTATTCATGGCACTTCGTGTACATTCAATGAGGGAACACTTCGATGATGATTTAATGAGGTCTGTCCATCTGATAGGTGATCGGCCACGAGAATCGGCCCTCTACTCACCAGCAGCAGCTGTTGACTTTCTCCATTAATCTTCAGTAGACGCCTTCAATACGACATCTCAAGAGCGTCAATCTTTATACGGTGCTTTTATTGGCTGTCCATGTTTCGGCTCCATGCAGAAAGAAGAAAGGCAGAAAGTAGTATTAAATAATTTGGCTATACATAGATTAGCTTATAGCTGTGTGTGATTGTTGACGTGTGTGCTTATATGTGTGCGCTTGTTGTGTTTAGCGGTGTTGGAAGGCCTCCCACAAGGTGGACCGATGACCTGGTGAGAGCCGCGGAAATGCGATGGATGCGAGATGCACAGGACCGTTCGCTGTGGCGAAACTTGGGAGAGCCTTTGTCCAACAGTGGACGTCCTTTGGCTGAAATGATGTTGATGAGATTAGCTTATTAAAAAAAAATACTATCGAAAGTAGTACCTATAAGTCGTATACATGATACGTTTAAAAAAACGCTTCATTCTGAAACCCATTTTTTTAAACCTTCATATTTATCTTCTTTTCATCATCTTCATCCTTAATAAAACCATCTTCAAAGTCAAATATCAATTACCTTTCTCAACACATAAAATACTCCTGTAATAAATCTACCAGAAAATTATCTTCCATCTGAACGAGACTTTATAATATTCTTTTGTATAAAAATGGTCGACAACGCGTCTAACCGGAGGAAATTTAATTAGACAGCGTAACCGTGACTTAATGTACCGTGCACAGATATAAGGGAGATTTGTAATGACGCATGGGCAATAACTCACAGGCCCTTTGCAAATAATGAATATTTTTTTTGCTTGGATACGGATCTGCTTATATGAGAGGGCTAATAATATGCAGCGTTATTTGTTTTCTTTTCTATTTTTTTACGGAAAGTAATTAAAAGATTTCGCAAGGCGATTAGTTACTGTTTTTCCCAAATTGGTCTTTCTTTTTACAAACTTTTTCTAACTTGTAATGTTTTTTCGTACTTTTATATTGTAATGGGTGTTTTGAGAAGAATCCGATAATCGAATTCAATTCGCAATAAATTCATTAGGTATGGCGGATATCTTTTTTTTTTTTAAGTCGCCATTCGTACCTCGGCTGCTTGTAGGCTGTGAATACAGGTAGTACACGCACGACACGCAACCGTTGCTTGTATCCACAGCCGGGAGTAATTCCGAGGCTGGCCGGGAGTAAATCCAATATGAGCGCTATCGGCTCCAAGTAGCGATTATTTCAGGACTTGTCTAAACAGGTTGGAGTAACGTAACTACTTGTGCATCGACTTGCACCCTATTTCGGAATGGTTTTCACAAAAATCTATACTACATACATAGAAAACCAGTCGTGCAGCTGCAGCTGGCCTCGTGCTGCCACCGCATGTGCTGCCTGCATCCGCAGCCTACAGCTGAAGTTTGAATGACACCTTTATGTTTTTTTTTTTTTAAATTATCTCACTAATTATATTAATATCAAAACTAAATACCTTTTTATTTACGTTATTAACAAAAGGCGATTTAACTGGGTAAGGTAACTAAGCAGCCATTTCATTATAGTTTCAGTATAAAACGCTTTGTATGTTTTCAAAGAAGTTTCCAGCATTAATTTCAGAGAGCAATTCACTGTTTTGTTCTAAACTAGCATATGAATTTTCTAACTTTACCACCCGCATCAGTTATCTTCAAGTGCTACTTCAACTTCCCTAGTTGGTCCACATACAGCTATTATTACTTTAGAAAAAACAACAGGCTGGCACATAAATGCATAAGTTAACTAGTAGTTAACTGTATTCCATATTGTATCCATAAAAACGGATATCACAATACAGTTATGTTATAGCAAACGGCATGGCCGACGACACTTTTAATAAAACGGTTTACGATACAAACGCCTGTTCTCGTCGACTTTTTGTCGCAACGCAATGCCCGTGTTTTATTTTATTTTTTGTTACGTTTGTATGTATGAATAAAACAATAAATGCTAATGATATTCAGGAAATAGAGCTAATACCGTGTGTTTTTTAGAATTGTCGCATATTTGCGTGTTTTATGCGTTTTGTGTGTTGACTGATTTTAGCTTTATTTGGAGTATGAGGAAAGTTATAGTGAGTTTGAAAATATATTACAAAATACTTTAGGGACATATATGAATGATTCCGTGTGTTACTTTTATGTACTTGAAGACTTTTCCTTGTCAATGAGAGAAACAGTAACAAATAGTAGCTGTTTTGTTCTAAATATCCAAATAAACTATCATAGAAGTATTTATATAAAGTTTATTTTTATACTTTTGTCCAAAAGTTTTTTTTTTGTTATTGATAGGCTCTCGCTTGATCTCTATCTCACTTAATGGCAAGCGATTTTGCTTGACAAAAGCTCTTTAGGATAGAATTATGCAATAACAATAAGATGCACATAGTAATGACATCACCAACTATGCCACAAATGCCACTCAATTCAGTTCAATGTTCTATCAACACCATTTCCTTAATAAACCTTTATAGGCCATTTGATAGAGTTGCGACGAATCGTTTAAATCGAATCGTTAACATCATGTTCAATCATCGGGTGATTGTTCACTGATTGCTTGATGCGATGAACGTTCGCACATTACTGAGTAAACACGCGTTAACCGCTGATCAGTTGAACTACGATTAAGGGCAGTGTGACATCGACCATCAGAATTTTATACCGGTTTTATGACTAGATCATTTTTTTTTTCGTTGCTTCATTGTTTTTGTAGAATGTTATGTAAAGATTAACTAATTGATCACTGTGTGTATATTTCTTTCATATTTTGTGGTTTAAAAACATTTATCTGTCTAACCTTTTATGGTTTGTTTTTTTTAATAGTCATATACAAGTACCCAACAGTCTGAAACTTTTAGGAAATCATCTATTGGTAATTTTCTCTTTTTAATATACTGTATAATATTTCAAATAAGTTTTTTTTTTTTTAAAATAACAATGGATGTAGTTAGTGCCTGAACCACTAAGCTACAAGCCGGGTCATTAGCGGTCCAGTTTGTAGGAATAATGTTGGTAATATTTTACGTATAATATATTCTGTATTTTGTAATTCAAAATTGCTCTCAGAGGCCTCCTTGAGTGGGTTTTCTAATTTATTTTACTGTTATTTTAATATTCTCTCCAAAGAATATTCATTAAATATTTCTTGGAATGCATAAAATAGTTAAAATAAAATGGTGAAAATTATACAGTCATCGTTGTGAAAGAAAACTGCCTAGCCTACCTTGATTCCAGTGTTTACTTAATTAGTATTTTTAACAATTTAACCAAACCTACGTAGTGGATATTGTCATAAATATGTATAAACCCATTAATGAAAAGACCTTCCAAGCCATCCTGTTTTCAAATTATTCGAAAGAGTTTCCGTGGCCCTCAAACGCATAAAGCAACCGAAGGAACACGAGTGGGCCTTAGTCAGTGAAAGTCTGACACTTCCACTCGATTTTTTCAGAGCGGTAGATGTTTTTTAATGATTTCCCACACAAAAAAAAAAACCATTTAGTTTATAATTTTTTGTTGTAGCATAAAGCTACATTTGCCTGTAGCCTTCATTGATAATACTTTATTCAACTCTAAAAGACTTTTTCAATTCCAACCAGTAGTTCCTGAAATTAGCAGGGTCAAACAAACTCTTCAGCTTTATAAATACACTAATATTATAAAGGCGAAAGTTTGTGAAGATTGTGTATGTGTGTGTATGTTTTTGTTACTCCGTCAAACTCGGACGGCTAAATTTAGATTGACATGTTATTGGTAGACCACCTCTACATAAGATACTTTTTATTCCTGGGGTATGTTCCTTTGAGATACATTTCTACTATCACGCAGGCGAAGCCGCTAGCAACAGCTAGTATTAGTATACAACCTTATTTATAGTAGTTATTTGCGAAACCAGAAACACGGGCTTTTCACAAATGACATTAATGTATCATGAAAAATCACAAAGTTATAAGCTTGTTACCTGGTTGTACACACAGACACATAGTCACCGGGCCATCCAGGCAACTGATGTTGCTCACGCACCCAGCTGTGTGCTGAATCCTTATGCTCGCTATGACCTGCCGTGGCCTGTAATGTACTTAGTCTCGGTGGTGTCCAACTTGTGTCTTTTTTAAATATTTTTTAGGGAAAAATATAACATGGTGTAAAAATTATTGGAATTGATTCAGTTACTGATTCTGAACAAACTATAATATAGGTTTCGCAAAATACTAAAAATAATGTTGTAGATTTAAACTTCATGATTGACAACCACAAAATCATTTTCTTGTAACCTCCATACAGATCACGTATTAATGCACCTGTACCAACCCCGATGTCTCCTCATTTCGAGCCTCCTTTCCGATAATGAGTAACACAGACTCCATAGGTAGGTAGTAGGTAGTTAACAATGGTCCGTGATTGCGTGCCTCGCTCCGCTCGATGCGGTTTCGCTTCGGTTTCGCTCCCCAGCCGCAGACGCGATGCGGCTTGATACACGAATATTTAATACGGCATGTGATTAAATCTGTATTCATTAAAGATGAGGCAGGTGAAACTGTTGAATTTTTGAGTGAATTTATAGTGAATTTGTTGGAAAAAGTTCTGGTTTTACGATTGTTCGAAATTTTTCTTTATCTGTATATATAAAAGAAAGTCGTGTTAGTTACACTATTTATAACTCAAGAACGGCTGAACAAATTTGGCTGAAAATAGGTGGGAAGGTAGCTTAGAACCAGAAGAAGGACAGAGGATAATTTTTATCCCGTTAAATAAAAAAAGTAATCCAAAACCTGCTCATTTATTGGTATAGGTTTGGGTAGGGTAAAGTAGAGTAGGGTAGAGTGAGAGCGAAGCCGCGGGCAAAAGCTAGTTCTTTATACTTTTTTATACACAACTTTTATAAAGCAATGAAAATAAGATAGCTGATTTACACCAGCGAACTTAAAATAAAGTAGAGTAGGGTAGAGTGAGAGCGAAGCCGCGGGCAAAAGCTAGTTCTTTATACTTGTAGAGTAGGGTAGAGTGAGAGCGAAGCCGCGGGCAAAACCTAGTTCTTTATACTTTTTTATACACAACTTTTATAAAGCAATGAAAATAAGATAGCTGATTTACCAGCGAACTTAAAAAAAAAAAAAAAAACCCACAATCGAGTTTACAGCAAGCCTCATATGTATAAATGAGAGAGAAATTTTGGACTTGAGGATCATTTATAAATGCATTTGTTTGGTGTTCCTATTTTGTAAAACTAAAAGTTCTTAACAGAATTATTATTTGCATAAAATCCAAATATTAAATATTAGTAACTAAAATATATGTGTATCGGGTACATTAAGAGATTTTGGTACATAAAAGTAATTATAATTAAATATTTTAAAAAAAACCTAAGTAAATATTTTCATAGTGATTGCGTGTGTGAGTGACTATTTTCTAATTTCATTAGTTTTATTTGACTTGTTAACTTAGAAAAGTCTGAAACTGAAATCTGGTAATTTAGCAATAGCGAAAGTTGGTATTTTAATAAATAACTAAAACTAGTAAGGCATTTAAAAAAATACTTTATTCGCTTCAGAGAAAATAAGGTTCTCTTTAGATTACATCAATCGAATTCCGTTGAGAATACCTCAAAAGAAAGCGCTTTGATTACTCCAGGAACACGACTGTGACGTCCACGGAACGACTCAAAGGCTATTTTTACGGACGCAGAGATTGCGGACTCGTAATTCAATTTATTGCGTCTACCCTCCGCCAGGGGGCGCTGGCGATAATGCAATTTGATCGAACCACTTATTGGCCCTTTACCTTTTCATTACTGCGACTAAATTTCAATTTAAAAGAAACTTCACTTTTTTACTGAAAGGGGTGATCTACACTTCAGTAATGTTGAAAAGTTGTCGAGTGTGAAAATGTTTCAACAATAAGGGTTCCAACAATGAGAACTTTTCACTTTACCTCTTGACACCTGCTTGGTGGGAGATGAATTGTGGAACAACATAATGTTGCAGAAGTTATACGTTTATGTTTTTGAGAGAGGACGACGCCCCGCCGTGAATACGCGGCCCTTTTATTTTCAAGGCGATTAAAAAACTTCTATCCCTTTACAGAAAGGCTTTAATGTTTCCCCTTCATAGAAAAGCATTTTCACGACGTTTATTTATATTCGTAAGAAAATATTCCTATATTTATTCACATTCTATTGTCGATGTAGTGTTTATTGTCAATCAAAATATTTTGAAGTGGGAACATACAATGGGGGAGCACGTGTGAAGAAAATATTGAATTTAAATACAGTTTCACCCTTGTTGAGGGCTTAGCGGAATAGGAAGTCAATTTTTATTATTTTCGTTTTGAAAGCTCCTGAAACTTTATAAACCTGTTGGCAACTATAGTCGATGAGATTGCATCAAAAAAAATCGGACAACATTGGTGATCAAATCATGTGGTACAAAGGCTGAAAATCACATGATTACTTAATGATGAGTAGTTGTTGTAGTTTTTCATCATATATTGCATTTTTTGTTTTTGTTTTTAGTTTCCTTCTTATTCCTCCAAAAACATAAATGTGAAAATGGAAGCGATGTTCAAATCCACCACATAGTGTAATTGTTGACTTCACTGACAATACAATTGAAATCTAAATGGGTACCAAGTTCTATACACAATCTTAAAATTAATTTGGAAAACCTCAACTTATATAGTATGTAGTTTTTTATTGTGTGGTGGAGAAAAATACACGCTATTTATTACATGTTACCTATATTGTTTGACCAGACTAGTTACACAAACGTGTGCGGTTTGCAGTTCTCTCTTTTCTCGAACTTAGCTCAACACGCCCACGTATCTAGATATTTTATTGAAGTACCAATGCTATTATACTCAAACTCGTAGCTACCTACTAAAACTCCTATTAATTGTTCCTGCTCCAGCAAAACTCTTCACAAGTAACACGATACGCTAATAAAGTTGCACAGGCGTCCAGTTTATCTAAATAAAACAACAATGTTGTAATTACGTAACGAAGTTGGACAGGGGTGGCTCTCTCTGATAAAATATTTATATACTTGTTCCATGTTACAGCCGGCTTCGAAGGGTTGTCAAAGTTTTCAAGTAAACAAATGAACGAACCGGCCTTTTTCGTAGAAGTTCAAGTTTGAATTATGCGGTTTTGTGCCAATTATTTCAGTTTATTTTGACCTGTTTGCATTCGAAATAACTTTTCTGAACTATATTTGAACGTGGTTATTTTTGGCCGAGTTGCATTATTTTCTAGAAAACATAAAATATTTTTTACTTCAGCATTTCCTGCCGGAGTCTGTGTTTCCTGTTAACTATAACCTAAGGGTCTATAAGTCTTGAAGCCTACTGGGGCCAAGAGTAATGTAAAAGTGAACATCAGGGCCCTGGAACGAAGGCAAATAAGTAACAGGAGTGGATTTTTTGTCAGTAAAAGTCTGACACTATCTCCCACCCCACCCTAGGGCAACCTCGTTCGGGGCGCGCCACAATTGGGGCGATAAGGCCCATCCTTGGGGCGTGGCTGGAAAGACCTCACGGCGTTCTCAACTTCCGCACGACGCAGGTGCTTACCGAACACGGAAAGTTCGCTAAGTACCTGTTCCGGATTCGTGCGGAGGATTCGCCCGGGTGTCGCCACTGTGCGGAACATCCGGAGGACACGGTGGAGCACACTGTAGAGGTGTGCCCCGCCTGGGCGGAGCATCGCCGTGTCCTCGTGGGGGCGATCGGCGGCAGCGATCTCTCTCGCCGGGCCTTGGTTCAGGCCATGGTCCGTAGTGAGGAGGGATGGCAGGCGGTCGCCTCCTTCTGCGAAGCAGTAATGCTAGCAAAGGAGGAGGCCGACCGCATCAGGCAGAGGCAACGGGGCGCTCGCCCCAGCCGCCGCCGGGATTCCGATCCCGATTTCCGGCCACCGTAGGCGCGGGCTTGCGGACGGCGTGCAATGGGTAGCACGCTGTCCGATCGTCCGGTAACCGACCGGACCGAGCCCAAGTCGTCGACGGCGCGTTCTGTTCCCGCGCGCCTCAAGGAGCTGTCAGCACACCGAAGAGGCCCAGCCTGCTAACTGCAGGCAGGCAGGGTCGAAGCCTACTGGGGTCATGGGTTAGTTCCGAAAGGAGTGCTCGACCCCGGCACTATAGGCTACGAAGGAACGGGGTAGGTTTTTAGTCAGTAAGAGTCTGACACTACTTCCCGTTCCGCCCAAGGGCGGGATTTGTCATTGGATGATTTTACCTACCATAAAAAAAAAAAAAAACCCTAGGGCGCTGAGATGTCATTGGATGATTTTCGCACCGGCAAAAAAAGTAGTCAAACGCGAGCCTATGCAGAATAATAAATAAATTAATTAATAACTTAAATGTCTTCACAAAAGTTAATGAACTGTTAAATACGAGTACGTATCATAGTAAAACGTATAATTTAATACTGTATTGGTCCGTTTATTGTCTTAGAAAACTGTATTAGTATTTGTGATGACTGCCTATAATTAGCTAGATAATAATCAATCTTATGAACAGGAAATGTCTGTCAGTTGGCTTGTTTCGTCCTGATGAAAGGGACGGAAAACGTTTTGCATGATATTTTAGTTGAAACATGAATGTGTGGGTACATATAACTGAAGTTAACATGATATCGAATTATAAAATCTAGCTCGATCTGAGAATAAATTCATCTCAGAATCAGTAGTGAAAATCAGGTAGCAATGCTATTCCTGAATACTCTAGAGATTCTGTCCTATTTGATAAGACTTCAAGCATTCATTCATTCACACGCCCGTTGACTTAAAGAAATTAATTTTGTACATGCGTATTTTATTCGAGTTTTGGAAAAAAAGTACTTTTTTATATTTACAAATCGATAGTGTTCCATGTATCGGACTGACGCTCCCCGGGAATAAAACGATCAAAATTTAATGGTGTATATTTATTTCAGGTACAGATCCTTAGATAAGAAATCTTTGACATTTAAAAGCTCAAATAAATAAAAAATAAAATCATAAAAGTGCAAAATAAAATAAATTAAAATCATTACAAGCATTCAATAAATTTAAATCCCGAAATCTAATAAACCAAAAAAAACACTGTATTAGTCACTACAATAACTAACACCACACACACCTACACATAAAATTTACTGTTTATTTTAATAACTGTTAAAAAATTAAACTTTCCCACCTATCAAGCTTCATCTTAGATGATAAACCTGTAACAACAATCGTGTTGAAAGTTATTCCCCTGAAAACTGATCATTCAGCCCCAATTAATATGATTTAAAATTTCTATCACAGTCTTACTACTCAAAATTTACCGATATAATTTCATAGACTGTTAGAAGAATAAAGTTTTTACTTCACGATATTTTTCTAGATGGCAGGCTCCTTTACCTGGTTCCAAGTAAGTAAACAGATAACATTCAATGAGCTTCGTAAAACAAATCTCCTGAAAGATAAAATAAAATTTTCCTCCGAGGAAATATAGAATAAACAGTTTTGGTACTTGGAACTTCAGTCGCCGAGGCTCTGCATATAAACTACTGTCTTTGAGTTTAAGCATAGAGTAGAAAATAGAAAAGTTATAGAAGCGACACTACTTTTTGTAGTGCCTGCACAGACACTTGAAGTTTCTTGCACGCCCTTCTCCATTAATATAGGTTTTGGAATATGTAATTAGCTTCACCTTTCTGACTGAAAGACTTCATGATAATTTAAAGGTGCTTGTAATCAGTTTAATTTAAATAAATGCTTTGATTGATTTTTATTTTAAGTGCATAATTTAAAAGCGAAAACTGACCTTCTTTCTATGTTTCAGTTTCGTAACTTCTAAATCTTTCAATATTGTGACGAAACAACCCAGAATAAATTAAATGTTACATCTTCTTTCTTTCTTACATTTCTAAAATTTACGCGTTTATTTAACAAGCATTATTTTTTATAATAAGCGGGGTATGTGCTGGTCCTTCATTAAAAATTCAAATACAAAATGTCCACCCTCTTTTAGTCCTTCATTCTTTTACTAACGAAGATGATGTAAATGTGAAATATTTTTTCAAATTCACTTTAAATTAACAAAAATCCTTTCTGGGAGTCCGAATTTATACGCTTTCAAGCCCTAGTTTTAACTGTATTGTCTTGTTAGTAAATTAAAGTATTTTCACTAAGCAGAATATTCGTTTGAACCGCGAGTTTCACTTCTGCATCCACATTTTTACTCTATGGTGTAAGGTAGCGCCATGTTAAGGATTTATTGTTCTTCGGAGAATGTTCACCGCGTAATGCTAAGCTCAGTTTTATTAAAACGAAGAGATTATGTCTAGGGCTTTGAGATAGATCTAGGGTTACTGAAATAGGTATTAGTTAGGAAATAGAATAAGAGTGCTTTTATCCAGGTTTTATTATTAGAAATAGATAAATGCAATTGATAACTGCCTAATGGCAATGACACACTTTGCTTTTGTTTTTAGAATACAATAGAATAGAATAAATTGTATACCAATATAGTAACAAAAACCCTTTAACCTAACTTAAATCTATGGGTAAAATGGCGGTCTTAGGTGAGAAATCATCAAATAACTTCTTCTGCTCTGGATGAAGTAAGAGTGAGTGTCAATTTATACTGACTAAAACTCACCTGTGTTTCTCTAAATACCTTTTGCGTTCCAGATTCGTGTTAATACTCTCAAAAAATCCCGTAACCCTAGCATTATTGGCCTTAGCATGCTTAATGCTATCTACATTTTATCATCGTAAGAAAACCAGAATATATTGTGTTTCGACAGTTTTGTTCTTCTCTGAAATACAATCGTGATGTTATGTTAGAAGAAGTAGTAATGTTAGCGAAGGAAGCAGCTGCTCGCGTAGGGGCCTAGCAGCACCGTAGCCTACAGGGGCCATGGATTGAGAAAGGGAAAGGTCCTGAGAATGAAAAAATCAACCGACTAAGCATAGATGTGGTTTTAGTCAGTAAAAGTCATTAGATGATTTCAAATAGAAGTCATTGGATGATTTCAAAAATACATTTTTGGTATGGTATATCCCATAAAATTCGCTAAAAAAAGAAACCACATAGTACCGTACTCATATTTAAAGGTTTTGATTCTAAACCAGTCTTTTTTGTCCTTATTCAAAAACATTTTAATACCATTTTAATTAGGTGAATACCCAAAATCCTCTCAAAATCTTTTTCACTTCACAAAAGCACATTTGGTTGCGCAAATAAGCTGTGGACTGTAGATTTTAAAAAGCGATCTAAGGTTTATTAACAATATGCAGATACTATGCCTGGCATGGGATAAAGGTATTGGGAAAGAGCACTGACCTTTAGACTTCGAAGGTTCCACGTGGCACCGCCGGCGATTTTCGACTTCGCACATTTAAATCACTGCCAGGTCCTGTTTTGCACTACACTGCACCACTGTTGTTGAGTTTGAATGGTTGGATCACGAAAACAGTCAATTTTCTTGTAATTTCGAGCGGGCGCGGTTAGCGGTGCGGTCATATTCACAATCGATGCACAAAACGTCAAATGTCAAATCATTTCTTGAGGTCGTGCGGGGAAATAAACGGAAGGGATAGGATTGCTAGGCCAAAAAAATAAATTACAAAAAACAAAATCGCGGAACATAGCAAATTGGCGCAACCATTCCCCCCGGGTTTGAAGGGTTACCTTCAAAGAAAAGAAAAAAAAACAAAGCGAAACTAAACCCTATTACTAATCTAAACTATCAATACTAGGTAGCGAAACAACTTATAACTAACTATGCCACTACTACTGATTAGGCAGAGGGCAGAGGCGAATAACCGGACGCAGGTACGATCCAGTTGCGGTTTTAACTTTTACGACTCGCGTTATTCCGTTCGAACCCGGAAAAACTTCTTCCACTACACCAAGAGGCCAGTGCAGAGGAGGCGCACTCTCAGTCTTCAGTATCACCACAGTACCGACTGTGACTGGATCTGAAGGAGTGTTCCACTTTTGACGCGACTGCAGCGTATGCAGATAATCTGTCCTCCATCGCTTCCAAAAGGACTGAACTAAGCTATCTAGCAGAGCGTGACGCGGGTGAAGCTGCAGTTTGTCAGTCTCGACATCTAAAGCGGGCAAATATTTAAGAGGAGTCGTCGTCAAGAAGTGAGCCGGCGTCAACGCTAGTGGCTCCGATGGATCACTAGACAAAGTCCGACACAACGGACGCGTATTCATCAACGCCTCTACCTGAGCGAGTACAGTGCTCAACTCCTCGTACGAGAGAATCTGTTCGCCTATGACCCGAAACAGGTGCGACTTAAGGCTTTTAATATTCGCCTCCCAATTGCCACCAAAATGACTAGCTGCTGGCGTATTAAAACACCAATCAATGCGATTCTCAGCTAAGACATGGGCGAATTCACTTTGGTAGTACTTGGAGCGTAAGAATGTGTGTAATTCCGAAATATTGCGTCGCGCTCCAACATAGTTTGTGCCGTTGTCAGAGTATAAGCGCTTAACGGGACCACGGCGAGATAAAAATCGTTTAAATGCAGACATAAAACCCTGCGTACTCAAATCACTGGTTAACTCTATGTGAACCGCACGAGTTGTCATACAAACGAATAGGCAAATGTATGCCTTTGTGGAACGTATACCACGACCACGGGCAATAGTGACTTTAAACGGTCCAGCATAGTCCGTCCCAGTATGTATGAAAGGTTTCACCGTCTGTACAACACGACAAGAACGATGGTCGGCCATTTCCGGCGCGTTGAAACGCGGGCGGAGCTTAAAGCAGGGCACACATCTGTGCACTCTAGCGCGTATCAAATTGCGAGCGGAAAGTATCCAGTACTTCTGTCGAAGAATGGACATTAATAAATCGGGACCAGCGTGACAATTCACCTTATGGTGATAGTCCACCAACAAATCCAAAACGTGATCCCTGCGTGGTAGAACTACTGGATGCATTTGTTCAAACTCTAACTTAGCATTTCGCAGACGGCCACCGACACGAATGAGTCCGTCTTGCAAAAATGGTTTCAAATGTTGAAGTGCGGGACTACAAGGTTTATGTGATTCTAAACTACGAAATTCTATTGAAAAATAAAATTTCTGCAACTCTCGAAGTACAACTGATTCAGCTCTATCCAAATCAGCTGCGATTATAGAACCACGCGATGGTAATAATCTCAAAAATCTTAGGACGTAAACTACACAGCGTAATAGTCTCGACCAAGACGAGACTCGATTAGACAACAACAAAACAACTGACTCTTCACGCGGAACTGATACTACAAGCGTATGTTTCTTCTCCTCGGGTGGTTCTGAAACAGTAGCGGGGTTAAACGGAGCATTTGGCCACTCGTTAGGAGTGGTATGCAGCCAGGGAGGGCCACAAAACCAAAGCGGATGATTTAAAATTTGCGCGGGAAGCAAACCACGTGAGAGACAATCAGCTGGGTTTTCTGTTCCAGCGACATGGAACATATTTTCCGGTGACAATTCAGCTTGAATCTTAGCCACCCTATTTGCGACAAACGTGCCCCATCGATGGGGTGAAGAGTGGGCCCAACATAGAGCAACGGTTGAGTCTGAAAACGCTACAATTCTCTCTATATTAATGCGAGGACGACAAGTTTTGACTATAGATGTAATCAATTGAACCAACATAAGAATAGCGCAGAGTTCGAGACGAGCAAGAGAGACAACCTTACGAGGAGATACCTTTGATTTTGCGCTAATGAGGAAAACTGAAATGTTATCGCCATTTTGGACCTGAAAGTAAACCACTCCCCCGTAAGCCCTCTCACTGGCGTCTGCGAAACCTACTACATTAACAACAGTGTCTGGTACTATACCAACATGGCGAGGAATCTGTATCTGATCGAGCATTGGAAGCTCTTTCCTATAGCGAGCCCACAACTTGGCAACACTGTCAGGAGCGGTGTCGTCCCAATCACAGTTGGAAAGCCAAAGCTCTTTTATAAGCAGCTTTGCATACAAAACGACAGGAGCTACAAAACCCATTATATCCCATATCCGAGCTACACATGCTAGGATAACGCGTTTGGTGCAAGTTGGCGGAGTCGAGCTAATTTTAAGACTGAACATATCAGTTGCGGGTGACCAACTTAAACCGAGGATCTTATGCGAATCACTATCATCGAATTCCTTTACCGAAGTCAACCGGTGTGACGGTGGAATCGACTCTAATGTAGCTTGCGAGTTGCTTGTCCATTTCACCAGATCAAATTGACCGGACTTCATGAGGCTGATTACTTGAGCAGCGGTCTCTATAGCCTCTGCTTCACTAGGTACACTGTACACAAAATCGTCCATGTACAATCCGGTTTCAATAGTGGCCCTTGCTTTCGGGTATGTATCACCCTCGTCAGCGGCCAACTGCTTGATAGTGCGAAGAGCGTGAATGGGACTAGACTTAAGCCCAAAACAAACACGATTGAATTCGTAAACCTTCAAAGGTTCCTGCGGAGAAAATCTATACAAGAAGCGTTGGAATCTACGGTCACATTCTCTGATTCCAATACTAAGAAACATTTGCCGAATATCGGCAGAGAGCGCAATAGCAAACAAGCGAAAATTTACTATTATTTCAAATAAGTTACCCTGGAGGTTCTGACCACAATACAAGATATCGTTAAGCGATATGCCAGTACTAGTTTTAGCGCTACCATCCATAACCACACGCAGTTTAGTTGTAAGCTTGTCTTCTCTAACAACTCCATGGTGCGGGATGATGTAAAACGGGTAATCACGTGTCTCCTCAGTCTCGGCAGGCGCTGATGAGATATAACCTTTATCTAAATATTCGATCAGCACATCATCATAGGCTTGCTTCAACTTAGGAGACGCCTGCATCTTACGTTCCAAGCATAGAAAGCGTTTTTCTGCGGAGGCACGGGAGCCACCGAGCGAAAAAATATCACCCTTGAAAGGGAGCGCGACAACATAACGACCATCTTTATCACGAGTAGTCGTGCGGGTATAAATCTCCTCAGTGACCTGATCCTCAGGGCTGAGAATAGGCGGGACATTGACCTCTTCAATCTCCCAGAACTTGCGGATGGTAGACTCAAGCGGCGGCTCGACGGTGCAACAGTGCGACACAGTCGAGTAACTATTTAAATAAGCGGGTGCGGAACCAACTATAACAAACCCGAGAACTGTTTCCAGTGCGTGCGGAGCGGGGTACATCGGAAGACCTTGAATTTTACGTGATAACTGGAGATGCGGGAGAATCGAAGCACCGATCAATAGATCGATATCTCCAGGGAAAGCGTAATTTCCGTCGGCTAACTGCAAGTTCTTAAACTCCGTCAGCATGGACGTGTCAACCGGTACCGTGGGCAACCGTTCCGTAATCTTATCTGCGACTAGCGAATCCATTTCAAACGAAATATTACGATTAAAACGTGAACTAAATATTATTTTAATGGAACCGTGAATGGTTGCCTTTAAACCTCCAAAACCTTTCACTTCTGAGCGGGATGACCAATTATTAAAACTAAAACCAAGGCGTTGACAACAATCCCGAGTAATAAAATTACTCTGGGAAGCGCCATCTAGTAGCGCTCGAACGGTGCGTGGTTTGCCAAAGGCATCTACAATGACAACTTGCGCGGTCGCAAGTAAAACGGTAGTGATTTGAGTACCAGCGGCGGAAAGCGAACACAATGTTACGTCGTTTGCACTTGCAGCAGGCCGCGCGTCACAAGCGTCGCGCGTCCGCGCAGGCCGCGGCCGCGATGGCAGCTTACTACTCTCAAAATGTAAGAAGGTATGATGTCTAGCTAGACATTTACGACAGCTAACACCACTGTTACATGACGTAACCAGATGTTTGTCACTTAGACAATTAAAACACAAATTATTAGTGCGGACAAACTTGTAACGATCACTAGGCGATAATTTCTGAAATCCCGAACACTTGTACAGCTGTGTATGGCTACCCTTACACAGAGAACAATCAGGTGTTGAGGCGGTATTAACTAGCGTATGTGCAGTCTTGACTGACTTCGATGACGCGTCTATACGGCGATCGGAACCTGTCCTATTCGTGACTTCATGACGTGCCGACGTGCGCTGCAATACCTTAATATGGTCGCGAATAAAAGATTCTAAATCTTCGAACTTAGGTATTTCTTTACCGCGCTGAGTCGTTTCAAACAGACGAACAGTTTCAGGATCTAATTTCTTTAAACCGATATACAAAAACAAAAAGTCACAGAGGTCATTGACCTTTAGGTTCTTTACTGCACGAACAGATGATGCGAAAATATTTAAAAACTTCTCTAAATTATGATCGTTACAAACGGAAAAACTTTTCAAATCGAACAATTGATCTAAATATGCGGTGGCTACTAATCGCTTATCTTCGTATTTTGTTTTTAAAGTGTTCAAAATTAAAGTGTAATTTTCAGCGCTAAACGTAATTCCAGCACAGACAGCCTTTGCCTTACCGGTCAATTTTTCTACGAGATAATGCAATCTCTCGTGATCTGTCAGCGATGTGTTCCTATGTATTATATTTTCGAAACTATCTATAAATAAATTCCAATTTCGAATGTCACCATTAAATTCAGGTATTTGAATTGGCGGCAATCGTGGGCGTTCGCGAGGAGGGTTGGATAAACCACCCGCGGGGGGGGGGAGTCTCTAAACTCCTAGCAATACGTTTGATACGACAATACAAGTCATCAAAGGACGACAATGCCTGATAACTCACACAGTAATCAGGATTTAACTCCAACTCTAAAATGTTTATATTATTAATTGTAGATTCAAAATCCGCGCGCAAACTATCTAAAGTTTCCAACGAACACAAGAAAGCATCTCTAATCGCCAGATCCGAGGTTTGCAAAGATTTATCACAAATTGATTGAACACGTGAAAACTGTGAGTCCCTTTTAGCGTATAAAAGCTTTAACTGAACCTTTAAATCAGTACTAACCTTGGTTCCCTTAAGAGACATCTTGTTTTGATACATTCACACTATACACTCAAACAAACACTTAACGAATTATTAAGTAAGCGATAATTATCAGATAACAATATGGTAATATTGTAAACAACAAAGTGAACGGCGAACGAACGGAATAACATATGCGTATATAATCTATGGTTTATCCGTTTCCTACAAATATTCACTCAACAATGAACGGGTATTTTTGAAATGCGTCTACCTACATGCAATTTGTAGGACTTCCGAATGAATTTTGTCAAGAAAAAGAATGCGATCGATTTATATCTACGCTGATATTTACGTAGCTAACTATAATTATGCGGTGCGGTTGACGGCGTAGGTACCGTAATTATCAATGGCTCTTTAACTATACGAGCGAAATAACGTATAGTTGCCTAAATGCCTAGATGCGGGTTTTCTACTATTATATCTAGGTAAACAGGCGCGTTGCGTTTATTCCCTATGGAACAAATACTATATTGCGAAATTACAAGAAAATGATTCACGATCCTGCTCGTATGGACCAAAAAGTAATGGTTGCGCAAATAAGCTGTGGACTGTAGATTTTAAAAAGCGATCTAAGGTTTATTAACAATATGCAGATACTATGCCTGGCATGGGATAAAGGTATTGGGAAAGAGCACTGACCTTTAGACTTCGAAGGTTCCACGTGGCACCGCCGGCGATTTTCGACTTCGCACATTTAAATCACTGCCAGGTCCTGTTTTGCACTACACTGCACCACTGTTGTTGAGTTTGAATGGTTGGATCACGAAAACAGTCAATTTTCTTGTAATTTCGAGCGGGCGCGGTTAGCGGTGCGGTCACATTCACAATCGATGCACAAAACGTCAAATGTCAAATCATTTCTTGAGGTCGTGCGGGGAAATAAACGGAAGGGATAGGATTGCTAGGCCAAAAAAATAAATTACAAAAAACAAAATCGCGGAACATAGCAAATTGGCGCAACCAACATTCAACTCACTCAATCCCTTTTAATAGCAAAACGAAATCCTTCAAAGACTGCACAAAGGCCCATAATTCTGTGGTTTTCCTTAAAATAAGCGAAAACTGAAGGTAAGGGACTCAAGTCGCAGCAGGGTTTCGTATAATTGAGTGCATAAATCAAACTGCCATTGGAATGAGATGTGATCCTTCATAACTTTGCTGTGAAATAGTCGGGCCTATGAAAAAGTAATGGGGGGGTGAAATGGCTTAACCATGGTCTGATAAAAAGTGTTAGATGTGAGAGTGGAAGAGATAAAGTGTTGTTTTTAGTTGTTGTGGTGTTGTTGCCATGGTGATGGGGCAATAGTGCCGTGTAGGCAAGTTAGTTGTGTAGGGTAGAAATGAGGTTGTTCCGGTTTCGTTAATAACTTTTACTCGATATTGTTATGGTTGTGAGCGTTTGGCTTTTATTTGTCAATAAGTGTGTGGCAAAGTACGATCCTGGTTTACCTATTTTTGTAATTGTTTGTATGTTTTAACAATTTCAATCTAATCTGCCTGTTTGGTAAAATTTAGGTAGAGCAAAGTGAATAAATTATTATAAAAAGTTTTTTTTTAAATTTAATAGTTATATTTAGAAATATAAAAATCGCGTGTCACAGTGTTTGTTATTGATCTCCTCCAAAATGGTTAAACCGATTTTTATAGTTTTTTTTTTGGGCATATATGGTAGATCGTAAACTATTTTTTTACAGTTTTACCCCCAACCAAATTTTTTCTTTAATAATATAATTTACATAGAAGAACAAAGTTTGCCGAGTTAGCTAATGAGGGAATTAAAAAAAAAAATACCGACAATTTACCAACTTGCGAATAGATTTTCTCAAAAAGAAACCGACTGCAACATTCATTTTCTGATTTGACTTTATAACTTTTTACTCGCTCTTATCGCTACGCTCAACTATCAGATAAGTGCCTCCTCATTCTGCATATTACTGTTAGCTAGTGCAATGCACTGACAACGTGATCTTTTTCATAATTAAGGATATTTATTACTGTAGATAAGTTTATAGAAATAGGTACTTCGGCACGAATATTACCTTAGTAAGTGCAGAAGTCACAACATTCAGTTTAAAAAATCTTTGAGTAGGTTGAATCTTTGATATATTGCCAACTTATTTACATGTCAGCAAACTCAAGGGTTCATAATGATCAAGTAAAGAAGATTATATTTTATGTAAGCTTACGTATGGCAAGTGATCAAACGCTACAACCTTTAAAAATGGTGTCTGAATGAAAAATTATAGTAGAGGTAATGCTTACCTCTCCCTATCATTTTTTATTCTATTTTTTTTATTATATATTTGGTGTTTAAAAGTCATTATATTAATTAGTATTGCAAGTATTATATTTTATATTATTATGTTTAATTATTATTATTATAGGATTTTTGTTTGCTGAAAGCGTCAAACCTATGTGTGCGTCGAAGATCGGCCATTGTACTTTTGCTTGTTTTTGTAAATCATCGTTCTGTACTCATTATAAGGTGTACAATAAAGTATAAGCAGCAAGCCGAGATGTGCCATAGTCATGGTGGTAAATCCCTTCTTTGAGGAGTAGCTGGAGAGGCGTCACTGCGTCCGTATCATCCGCACGACGTAGGTCCTCACCGGGAATGGCAAGTTCATGTGGTTCCTGCATCATATCCAGGCAAAAAAAATATTTTAACTCTTATTAACCTTTAGTTTGGATCAATGTCCTAATGATTTTATCCCGTTTTTCTTAACCCAAGGGGGTTCACAAAACCATCGTTCTTATAACTACGCCACAAAATACATTGTATAGCTCGTTTCACATATGGTATAAGATCGTAAATATTAAATAACAGCTTAACAAAACTGCTGGGCCGGATTTATGTCTCAATATCGCACGACCCTTGGCACCTGCCCGCCTCTTTATATTACAATATTGATTCATATCCGTTAATAGCTCTAGATCACGCGATGCAATTATTCTAGGATTACTTTGTAGTTTTAAATGAGTTTTTTTTTTTATTCTAGAACTATTACACAACGCTACCTAGTCCCAAACTAAACAGAACTTGTGCTATGAGTACTAGACAACTGATAAACATACTGATATATTTCTAAAAATAGATAGATAGATATATCTTTATTGTGTACATCATAAGAAATTAAAGTAGGAGCTTAAAATTAATTAGATGTAACAATGGTTTTATCGCTAAAAGTGATTTTTACAGAAACCCTTTGGATGGATTTTACAGCGAAGGAGAACAGATACGCAGGTAGTTCGGTGTGTACTATTTACATATATACAATACACAACTATTAAACACGAATAATGTGGTTTACGAATTAGTAGTGGTTTGACGATTTACCAAAACATGGATACGCGTTGTTAATTAAGCCGTCGTTATATGAAGAAAATAATAATAATTTAAGTTTATAATATTGGTGAAATGATCATATACCTAAGCTATAATTATGTAAGAATATAATTTATAGTTTTTTTCAGATGAAAGATATTTCGTCCATTTCGGGGGTTTTTTTATGGTAGGTGAAATCATCCAATGACAAATCCCGTCCTTGGGCGGAGCGGGAAGTAGTGTCAGACTCTTACTGACTAAAAACCTACCCCGTTTCTTCTATGCTTATCGTGCCGGGGCCGGGTATTCCTTTCGGAAGCTGACCCATGACCCCAGCAGGCTTCGACCCTGCCTGCCTGCAGCTAGCAGGCTGGGCCTCTCCGGTTTGCTGACAACTCCTTGAGGCGCGCGGGAACAGTACGCGCCATCGACGACTTGGAGTCGGTCCGGTCGGTTACCGGACGATCGGACAGCGTGCTACCCATTGCACGCCGTCCGCGAGCCCGTGCCTACGGTGGCCGAAAATCGGAATCCCGGCGGCGGCTGGGGCGAGCGCCCGATTGCCTCTGCTTGATGCGGTCGGCCTCCTCCTTTGCTAGCATTACTGCTTCGTAGAAGAAGGCGTCCATTTCGGGGTTCTTTTAAAATTCTTTATAGGTTCGCGCTTGACCGCTATCTCACCCAACGGTAAGCGTCTAAGATATGGTCGACGATAGAGCCAGATTGCCTAGAAGTGACATATTCACTTTTGACTTAAAGACCCCCAATTCTGGATTCACTAATGAAAGTATTGTGTATCTAATATTACAATAAGTGGGTAGAAGAATATATGCGCGTGTCGCGCTGGTTAATCTTTACAACGGTGGCAGTTCAATATATGCTTGAGTTGAATACACGTCTTTTATTTAACAGTGGCGACGAGGATAATGGACTATATATTCTGGAGTACCAAGTATTAAGAGGACATATAGAAACAGTGTGTAGTGTGTCTAAAAAAAAAATGTCAGTGGGCAAAGTGCGCGAATTTGACATTAAAAACGGCAATTGGTCAGCGTATGTCGACCGGATTGAAATGTATTTCGTTGCGAACAAAATAACGGAAGAATTGAAATTGCCTACACTCATAGCATGGATCGGTGAGCAAGCTTACGAACTGTTGGCAAATTTGGCGAGTCCGAAAAAGCCATCAAGCCTCTCGTACAAGGATGCAGTAGATCTACTACAAGCACATTTGCAGCCGAAACCGTCTATTCTAGCGGAGAGGTACAGATTTCGTCAAAGACGCCAAATGCCAGAAGAAACAATAGCAGAATGCCTGGCGGACCTTAAAAAGATGTCCCGCAATTGTGAGTTCAAGACCACCCTTGAGGAGAACTTAAGGGATCAGTTCGTATGTGGTTTGCGTAGTGAGTTCATTCGTCAAAGGTTATTCGCGGAAGATAGTCTTGACTACAGGAAGGCACTGACTTTGGCCAATACCCTGGAGGCAGCCGAGCGGAATGCCGGGGCCGTGGAGGGTTCGCGAGAAAAAGTCTCAGAACGAGAACTTAGCGAGAGCATACACAAGTTGGGAATGGAAAAATGTTCAGCGTGCGGCGATGATAGCCATCAGAAAAAAAAACTGCAGGTACAGAGACTTCGAGTGCAGTTATTGTCGAAAAGTGGGTCATCTGCGAAGAGCATGCCTAAAAAAACAATACGATCAACGGAATTCTAATTCAAATGTCAACGGTCTGCGGGGAAGGGCAAACAGAGGTCGATCGGGCGATCCGAGCCGCGGCGCAGGCGCGAAGCGGGGTGGAGCTGCGGAGCGGGGTGCGCGCGGGCGCAATCGTGCCATCGAGCGGGCTTCGAACGCTGCCGGTGCGGCGTACTGGCTGAGCGAGCCAGCTGGGTCAGCAGGAGACTCACATGAAGATAGCGACGTGTATGAAGATGACGATGACCAAGCTATGTACCAAATGTCATTAACAAATTATAAACCGGTGTGTATGACACTTACTGTTAATAATAAATTGTTAGATATGGAAGTAGATACAGGATCAGCGTTATCATGCATAAGCAAATCGATGTATTTGAATCAATTTCAAGATTTAAAGTTAAAACCATGCACATTAAAATTAAAGTTCTATGATGGTTCAGTAATTCAACCTACAGGGTTCCTAGAAACCTATATCAAATATAAAAATAATATAAAAAAGTTAGATTTATATGTTATCAATAAAGGTACCACATGTTTAAGATCTAGCAACTTGAAGTGAAGTGACAAATCAGTTACCACTTAAAATTAGTACAAAAACTTTAAGATCTAGCAACTTTACCTAATATTATTTATCTTGGACCATTCGTACCTATATATTCAAATGTTATTCGCCAAATTGAGGTCGCAGTTTACAATATAAACAAGAACTAGCTTCATAACAAAACAATAGAACGGTGTTAGCCATTGATATGCAGTACAGTGTCCGCGAAGTTGGCGGTCGCTAGGACATTTACTTAATTCTAGGCTGTATCGAGAGTTGCCTATGCCAGGCTTGTTTGTTTATGAAGACGTGACGTGTTTGCTACTAACTTGATATTTCTTTCGTCTGTTTGTTTTATCTTAGTACTAAACAGTTTGTTTGGTTACTAATCCAGCAAGCTAATGCTAGATCGCTGTTTATTTTTAGGATTCCGTATCTCAGAAGGCAAAAATGGAACCCTTATAGGATCGCTTTTTTCTCCATCTGGCGCGTGGAGATTTTTAAATTTTTTATGTTTTTTTTTATTGAAGTATTTTAAAAAATAATTTACACTTGTATTTAAATTAATATATAGATAATGATAATGTATTTATCTCAGATACAAACAAATTCAATTTTGTGAGGTTTTATGTTTTTTAAGTATAACATACTTGAAAAATATTAAGTTATTCGGCATAACATAACTATAATAAAAAAAGCTTGTTCGGCAAATTACGTTATCTCCAGAGGAAACATAGAACAATGAATGTAAAACAGATCCTAAAACATTGTTTTTTGAATACAAACACCCATTGTTTTGACAATATCGTAACCACATCCTTTGTTACACATGACACGTTTAGTTAACGCTAACAGATCTCAGATGTGAACTTACTTGTAAATTAATTTAAACTTTTCCCGTTAGCATCGAATGGAACAAAACGCTAACGTCCCTTTAAAAGCCGCGAAACAGAAACAACCGTTGAATGTGTCGTTGCAATATATTGTGTCGCTTAATTAATTAAAACAACAAAGTTTCAAGTACATTTCCGTTTGACACAGCCATAGAGTATGAAATCGACGCGATTGGCATCGACTTGAGATCTCAAGATTAATATTTTGACAAATATGCAATTTTTTTTTCAGAAACTGTTAGTATCTACATATATTATAAAGATAAAGAGTTGGTTTGAATGCAGTAATCTTAGGCTAGGTACTGGTTCGATTTAAAAACTATATTTTAGTCCTGGATAGCCCATTTATTGAGAATGGCTATTTACCATCACGTTACGACACATGGGGACAGTGCGTTCACCAAAGAAGAGGGTGAAACCTTGATGGACAGTTCGGAAGGTTCCTGTTCCGGATTCGTGTGGAACCGACGCTTGGGTGCCACCACTGTGTAAACTGTCCGGAGGACACGGTGGAGCACACGGTTGAAGTGTGCCCCACTTGGGCAGAGCATCGCCGTGTTCTCGTAAAGGTGATCGGCAGCGGCGATCTTTCACGCCAGGCCCTGGTACGGGCCATGGTCCGAAGCGAGGAGGGATGGCAGGCGGTCGCCTCCTTCTGCGAAGCTGTAATGCTAGCAAAGGAGGAGGCCGCACGCGAGAGGCAACGGATTCCGATTCCGATCCTGATTTCCAGCCAAAGTAGGCGCGGGCTTGCGGACGGCGAGCTATGGGTATACTCGCAGTCCGACCGTCCGGTAACCATCCGGTCCAAGCCCAGGGCGTCGATGGCGCGCACTGTTCCCGCGCGTCTCAAGGGGTTGTCAGCGAACCGTAGAGACCCAGCCTGCTAGCTGCAGGCAGGCATTGTCGAAGACTACTGGGGCCAAGGGTTTGCTTCTGAAAGGAAAGTTCGGCCCTGGTATCTAAGGAAACGAAGGAACGGGGTGAGTTTTTAGACAGTAAGAGTCTGACACTATCTATCGCTCCGCCCAAGGGCGGGAGATGTCATTGGATGATTTTACCTACCACCAAAAAAGAAAACCTCGATGGACAGATGGTTTATAATAATTACTTTTATTTTTTAAATGTGCTTACTAATACTAACTAGTGCTGGACTGCGACCTCACCTGATGGTAAGTAGTGATGCAATCGTTGATGGTGAAGCGCACTAGTTTGATAAAAAGCTATTCACTCCAGCCTTAAAGACATCCAAATTACAATCAGACGGAAAGACAGCAGGTAAATGTCGTTATATATTACTTACGCATTTGATTCTGTTAAATGTGACGTAGCATATAATTGTAGACGTTAAGTTTCGTCGTATTTAATTGACTCAGACAGTATGGTGTATGGAGGAGAAAAATAAATCAAAGAATTTTTTATCAGTCAAAAAGAAATTAGCATCTGGTTTTTATCCGATGATATTTTTTTTGCTGATTTTTTTTGAATGACCACGTTTTTTCGTTTTACCTTGTGTTTTAATAACTGCCCATGTTTTCTAATGCCACAAACCAGAGAATAGGTTACTGCTAGGTGACACTGACACTGGCCCCAGAGAAGCTTCCGTGCTCTGTGGACACAGCCCTACGTAATTAGGTTGCACGGTAACTTTGTAAATGACGTTAAGTTACTATGTAGTCGTATCCATTTGTCTTATTGGATGGGATCCTAGTACTTTGAGTGGCTATAAAAATAATTACGCAACATTTTAGAGATATGAGTAGAGTCAGAGTTGCATGAATACTATTTCAATTTGTAACTCTATACAGCTGCCTAACTGAAGTTTATTTTCGACTCAACACAAGACATACCTATGTCTTGTGTTGAGCCAAAACTGAACTTTTAAATATTCATACCTTTACTCAAACACAATACGCATTCGGCTTTTCCATTTTATAATGCCTTAGAGGTGGTTAGGTGACCGCAGAAGCTGCTACTATGCTGTTGACACTACTATCCGTTGACGACGAATTATTTAGACTGGCAAGAATGGTCTGGCCGCCCGACTGACGACCAACGGCGGGCCGTTTGGCGTCAGTCATTTGTGGTTAAGACCGTTTACAAGGACGACGTACGCAAACAAAGCGTTTAGTAAATTATTATTTGTTGCTGTAAACCTACCACAGAAAAGGCTCTTTAGCCTAAATGTTGACTGAAAAATGCCTTGTTGCATTAAGTCCGCCTCTAAATCATTAAGTTTATTTTTGAATACCTTGTCCCTCACAAAGACTACTCCTGTATTGTAGGGGCGTTTGCAAACGTTTAAACTCACACAAAAAACAACCATCTGCTGGTCATTCAAATAATTGTTTTGTGTAAATTGAACCTGAAACACGCAGCGCAGCAGCCAATCGCTCAACCATTGCTACAATCGTGACGGAACGTAGTCGCGCGTCGCGAAGTTTAAATCTATATGTATAAAAGCGAAATACCATTCACTGATTTATCACGGAATCTCAGGAGCTATATCTTTTAAAAACTTAAAATTTGCCAATTAGGTTCCATATAGAGTGCAGACGTCTGCTAAGAACGGATTTTACGAAACTCCTCCTCTAAGGAGGTAAACCGATATTTACGCGGGCGAAGCCGCTGGCAAAAGCTAGTACACCTATATAAGCCAACTTGAAAAACAGCTAAACTCTTTTCAACAACAAACAGTGAAGAAAAATAAACAGACCTAAAGTTGCTTAAAACTGTCCCATATCGTAGTTTCAGCAGACCGCAGATACCACGATTTATGTGCGGACACTCGGACAGTCTCTTCTCGAGTCATTGCTCCAAACTTTCCACGGGCAGCGATTAAGATTTACAACGGGACTGGTCCTAAATAACTTAAATTGTTGGTAAACCTACTGATCCCTCAGTGTTTCGATAGAAGAGACAATTTATGGACTTGAAATACTTGAAACTATTTGTTTAGTGACCAAGTTTGGGAGTTCGTTAGACTGTCTAAAATTCTTGCTATGTTGGTACCCATTAAGATTTATTTACTATGTTTCCTTGGGTTATAAAAGCTTGAGAATTACAAGCTTTAACTATGCTGCTTTGTCAGTTTCATAACTATGGTGCTGTATGTGAAGATAAAGTTATTGTAGATTTTTATTTTATTTTAGTATTATAAAAAGGAACAGCAAACAGCTACAACATAAAACTTAGGTACTACAGATACACAAAACATATAAACAGTATTGTAGCCAACATCGCTCTTCACAGTTACCTGTGGAATACTTTAGTAAAATCACTAGGATGATAAATGTAAATTGACCTAATAGGTTATGTTATGAGTAAAAAAAACAAACTTCAAACAGTGGAGAGAGAGAAAAAATAAATGAAATAATAAAAAAAACATTTATGACAGCTCCCTAAGAATGAGACTTTAGAACATACATATACGGTGAATATACAAAAATATCTACATGTTCAAAAGTCTCATACATAATAACATATTTAAAATCTAAAGTTATTCAACCTAACCTTATCTTTTTTTGGTGGAAATCATCAAGCAATCCCTTCCGCCTTGGGCAGAGCCAGAGGGATTCTCAAAAAAGCCCACCTAACTTCAGTTGCCCATTGCATTTTAGGGCCGCAGTGATTCTTTCGAACAATTCTGCAGGCTTGACAGGCATCAACCCGTTGATTTTGCTGAAATCTTTATGACAAAACTGTCATGACGTGTCTTGAAAGTCTCTCAATAGTTTAAACTTTCCGACGGTTCAAAAGTGTTTGTGAATGGTTGATAGAAAATTAATACTATGATTTTGATTAATTTACTTTTTACTTCGATTTTGTTTGATGGCTTCTTTTTAAAACCTAAGTTGCAAACACATTCAATCTTTTTCCTGATCTACACTTTAATTTTCATTTCCCACAGAAGCTCACTTTTAACACTTCCAGATTTTTTAAATCCATGTACTCATTTCCCTCACAATACGTGTGATAATTGAAATAGCCTAAAGCGAATACATTTACATAATAAGTGTAATGTTGTTACTTACACGTAACGTTTACCATTGCGAATAATTGGTTCCGCAGTCGCTTAGTTTTATTATTATTGTAATGGTTATGTCCCGATACCTCCATTTTATTGCTGTAGCTAACCATAGCCTATCTTTTATGTAAAACGATCTTCTTTTCTATTGATAATCAATTTTTTTTTAAGAACAATTTAAATTATATAATTTTTAACTTTCTCAATTCTCTTTGATTACAAGTCTATTAGTAGGCACTAATGTTATTATTTACATTATAGGGCTTTAAATTCCATAAATTATATTTGTCTTTTTTTTATTTATATGGCAGAGCGGATGAAATAAGTCTTACCACACTCTTTTGTACTGTGTGCCTAGTGCGAGTTAGGTTTACGTTAGTGTGATCATAAACAACAAGCTTATGAAGTTTTATGCTCCGATTGGCCCTTAACCAATCAGAGAGTCATTCGGTACATATTGAAAAGAAGAACGTCTCGCGTAGCGTTTTTTTCTTAGCTTCGCCTCTGAATATTTTTTAGGGAATAAAGGTTGCCTTTGACCATCAATCTGCTTAACCTTTACCCAAGTATTGCTGGAATTCTAGGCTAACCGATTGCAGCTTAGGATCAGAATTTTATTTAACATAGAGCGACTGCCTATCTGATCTCCACAATACAGTAATTGGGTAACACGATATTCATTGGCAACATCGGCGACGATGTATTTTTAGTGATTAATTTTAACAAATATAAAGGATAAAATAAACAAACCATTTTTCTTTTTGCATATATTGAATGATTTTGATAACGTTAAACAATATTGTGCAAAAACCTTTAGCCTGAAAATAATTACCCGCAGTGACTTATAAAATCTAAACTTAGCTACGCAATTCAATTTATTGATAAGATTTTCTAATTTAGATGTAAACAACGATTGCTACGTAAAATTAAACAATTTAGTATTACTGTAAACATTAGATATTTTATTATTCGTTCAGATAATAATGTAATGGCGATTTATCTCGGTTCCTCCCACGACTGAGTAAATTATGGCAAACATTTGGGATTTATTTGATTAAATCTTTGTTCAAATCCTTTTATGGTGTGATAGACGGGCCTTTGGTACTACTATAGAATTTGTAGAATTTTCATAAACCTATTCTAGTAGGTAGTTCTGTTACTTTTTCTGAAGTAGCTACAATTATCTAGCTGCTTACGAATACACATCATTAATCTGAGTTTGCCTCACCATCCACGATTGCATCACTGCTTTCCATCATGTCTTTTTTTTTCCGATGGGTAAATATCATCCAATGACAATGACTTTTGCTGACTAAAAAACTCACCCTATTCCTTCGTAGCCTTCGTACTAGTAGGTCAGGTGAGTAATAGCATAGGATTTTGAATTCTGGCATCAATCTCAAGTGATTATGTCAGATTTGATATCATAAGAGATTTTCCAGTAGCAGCCAGATATCGGGAGCATGCATGGGCATTTTTGTGTATGCATCAGTTTATCACTACGAACTTTCGAAGACTTCAAGCATGACATTTCATTTCAAAAATAGTTAAATACTGTAAAAATAACGGCCGAGTGCGTGTCGGACTCGCACACGAAAAGGTACCGTTCCGTCCGTAGCAACCACCCAACATAACAAGTTCGGGAAGAACCTGTACAAGATTCGAGTGGAGGACACGCCCGGGTGTCGTCACTGTGCAGACCGCCCGGAGGACACGGTGAAGCACACGGTAGAGCTGTGCCCCGCTTGGGAAGAGTATCTCCGTGTCCTTGTGGGGGCGATCGGCGGCGGCGATCTCTCGCGCCAGGCTTTGTCGTACAGGTCATGGTACGGAGCAAGGAGGAGTAGCGAGCAGTCGTCTCTTTTTGCGAAGCAGTAATGCTAGCAAAGCAGGAGGCCGACCGCATCAGGCAACGGCGCTCATGCCGCAGCCGCCGCCATAATTCTAATCCCGATTTCCGGCCACCATAGGCGCGCGCTTGCGGACGGTGGGCAATAGGTAGCTCGCTGTCCGTCCGTCCGGTAGCAGACCGGACCATGCCCAAGTCGTTTATGGCGCGTACCCACGCGCCTTAAGGAGTTGTCAGCAAACTGTAGGGGCCAGTAGGGTCGAAAATGAAAATGCATAGTGGAGTTATGAAAATGCATACCAGGGCCCTGGAACCAAGGCAAAGAAGGAACGGGGTAGGTTTTTAGTCAATAAGAGGCTGAAACTATCTCCCGCTCCATCCAAAGGCGGGGGATGTCATTGGATGATTTTACCTATTTAAAAAAAAAACCGTCTGTAGCAAAAACGACAAAAAATCACATTTGATGTACGGGAGCCCCCATTTAGATATTTATTTTATTTTGTTTTTAGTATTTGTTAATATAGTGGCATTAGAAATCATCATCATCATCATCAGTGAAAATTCCGACTTAGTTGGAATTTATGATGATGATTTCCGTCGCCTCCATTACGACAGACGAAACCAGGTCAGTATGCGACATGCGTTCCTAGTCCAATTTTCCTAGTCAAGTCCAAAACCTGTGTTTGTCGCCCACGAGCCGCGTTTTGCAGGGCACGTATAGCTACGCATTTTTACACTGCATTAATACAGTCCACTTTTATTAAATTTTTATTTAAACCAGCCTACCCTGCGCCTGGGCATTAAATTTATATAGATATATATATTTCCACCTAAAACAATTTGGTGTTAGGCGCCACCCTTATTTTATGGTATGTATTGCTATCACGGTTGTTGAGATATAGCTTGCTGGGAGTCAGACGGACGGGCAGCGGAGTTTTAGCAATACGGTCTTCTTTTTACCCGACTGCGCCAGAAGGAGGGTTATGTTTTTCGAGAGTATGTATGTATGTATGTAAGTATGTATGTATGTATAATTGTTTGGCACGCTCTGCAGCCTGAACGGCTCGATGGACATAAGCTTGAGAGGTGTCGTTAGATTCGAATTTACTGTGAGAGTGACACTGGGTATATCAAAATAAAAAAAAAACAAAATGGCGGATTTTTAGCGCCAAATTCAAATGTTTGGCACGCTCTGCGACCTGAACGGCTCGATGGATTTTAGTTTGAAAGGTGTCTTTAGATTCGTAATTACTTTGAAAGTGATATCGTAATAAAATAAAACTAAAAAAATAAAAAATAAAAAACGGTAATTTAAAAAACTAAAAAACCCGACTGCTTTTCTGAGCATTCATGAAAAAGCCCTAAAACAAGAAAATCTGGCAGTCGGGAGCCATTCTAGAAAGTCAGCCGTCTAGTCAATAGATTGGAGTAATCTGCAATGTAATATAGGTATGTGCTCTCAATTCTAGAATGGGTCCCGACTGCCAGATTTTCTTGTTTTAGGGCTTTTTCATGAATGCTCAGAAAAGCAGTCGGGTTTTTTAGTTTTTTAAATTACCGTTTTTTTTTTTACCCTTTGGGTAAGGAACCCTCAACTATGTATATCTAACTCTTTATTGATTAATTTATGACCACAAGATAACAAACTCAATAATACACCGTTCCCCTTAGTTAAGCTCGTTTCTCAAGCGCGACCGTATGCAAAAACTCGCGATGTTGCCATACCTTGCAAGCAAAACACAGCAACAGTAAATGCTAATGATGTCGACCTTTTTCTTTTGATAGTTCACCGTCGAATGACGTCACAAAGGTGGAAAAAGTACGAAGAAACATTCGCACATTAATAGGCATGCTGTAAGTCGTATGCTGAGTCTCTTGTGCAAACAACAATGAAATGGATTAACTTCCCTCGTTCCTTGAGGCTGTTGTCACTAGAAAGAATAGTCCAGAAGATTTATTTAGTACAAGTTTGGTATCATAAAAGCAGTTTAGTGTAGTAATAAAATACTGTGTACCTATTCAAAAGATTGGTCATGATTTTTTTTAATACTGCTTTGGGAAGTACGAGAACGAGAACCTACCATAAAAAAAGTTATATTTAGCATCAGTGCTAAATATAACTTTTTTTATGGTAGGTAAAATCATCCAATGACAAATCCCGCACTTACTGACTAAAAACCTACCCCGTTCCTTCGTTACCTATCGTGCCGGGGCTGGGTTTTCCTATCGGAAGCTGACCCATGACCTCAGCAGGCTTCGACCCTGCCTGCCTGCAGCTAGCAGGCTGGGCCTCTACGGTTTGCTGACGAGGCGCGCGGGAACAGTACGCGCCGTCGACGACTTGGGCTCGGTCCGGTCGGTTACCAGACGGTCGAACAGCGTGCTACCCATTGCACGCCGTCCGCAAGCCCGCATGCTAAATATAGCTTCAGATAAACCGTAATGACTGTCAAAAATCTACATTAATATGAAAGCCGAGACCAATGGCTCAACGTGTGTCTGTGACCAGTAAACTAAGACATTCTCAACGATGTCGAGTACCAACAAGATAAACAATTTCATCCTTGAGGAATCTTGTTAGAACCACTTGTTAGTTATATAATAGCAACTAGCCTCAACTTCGTTTGTCTTGCAAATGTTTGCAATTCTCGGTTTTCCTTTACATGCATATCAACGCTTGAAAGGCAACAAATACTTAGCGACATTGAGTAAACTTTACGAGAGAGTGATTTAAAGTTAAATAAACCATTCTTATAAATCACTCTTACTCTCATTCATTATTACTAGGACGGCAGTAAAGAGTCTGGGAAAGATTTGGAAAGACAGCCGAATTTCACAGGACACCAAAGTTCGGGTAATGAAGTGTTTTGTTTTTCCAATTTTTCTCTACGGGGCCGAGCCGTGGACCTTAAGGTTACAAAATCGCCGCCTTAGAAATGTGATGTTGGAGACTATAGTTGTAATTTAATCATAGAATATAGTTGTAATTTAACATTATAATGTTGAAATAACCGTGGACAACATTCCGCACCAATAACTCCATCCTCAAAGATCTTCACATCACGGATGGGACAGACTTTCGTCGATTGTGCAGCTACGAATACTGAAGTTCTTTGAGCACATCTCCAAAAATGAGGATTCGATGAGAACACTAGTTGTTCACGGCCGCGTTGAAAGCAAGAGACCTCGCGGTCGATCTCCAACTCGTTGGATTGACCTAATTACCAGGGCTATGCAATCGGACACAGTGCAGTGTGCGCGTAATGTTAAAAATTGCCAGAAATGGAGAGATATCGCTCGACATGCCGCAGCCTTGAAGAAAAAAGGCAACGGCGTGCCGAAACCCTGTCCATCAACAACAGCCACGACCACTCTGACAAGAATGCCCGACTAAGAAGAGATAAATCACTCTGTATTTTGGTGAAGATTGTCTCCATCAAATAAATCCATTCAAATAGATTTTGAGTTTATTTAGTTTTTTTAATTTTTATTGACTAAAACCACATCTATGTTTCTTCCGTAGGGGCCCAGCCTGCCAGCAGGCAGGGTCGAAGCCTACTGGGGCCAAGGGTCTGTTTCTGAAAGGAAGGCTCAGCCCTGGTATGAAAGGCAAGGCGAAGGAACGTGGTGGGTATTCCCGCCCAAGGGCGGGAGATGTCACTGGATGATTTTTACCTATCGAAAAAAAGCCTATGTTCCTTCTTTGCCTTGCGTTACAGGACCCTGGGTTTCACTTTCGGAAGTCAACCCATAAATATGTATAAGGATAAAGAAGGAGTTAACTTTCTGCAATTACCTGTTGAGTAGCGTTATTGCACAATGAGTAGGTTTTCAATTACACACGAGCTAGTACGAGAAAAGGGCGGGACGTATTCAATACGTCTGTGAACACGGAAGATCTAAATGAGTATGTGGACTGGGATTGGATTATATTTGTTGCTATTGTCAGCAGTCTGTGTCATAATAATTGGTTTTCCACACACTTGTGAGGGTAAGTACTTGTGTGTAAGAAAACCATTGGAAAACAAATAAAAATCAGCTATGTATCCAGACATGCAGGATGGTTCGAAAGAGTTATCTTGGCTTTGGAACATAAAAGTCAAGTGGAAGAACACAGGTAGGTTTTAAACACTCAGAGTAAGATCGAGTTGAAAAATAGCGGCAGGTAACTGCTATGTCGTTGTCTAGCATTATACTCGACTAACTTGACCAATGTGGCGCAACACAAAATGTTTTTTTTTTTAAGTTTATTTATTATGTGTTAAATTAATTTGTTTTTTTTTTCTTTGTCCTTTGCTTCGAATATTAAAAAAACAAAACAGTTTTTGACTAATGTATTCGTATTTTACGCTATTAAAAAAGAAAACTATTATTATAGAATCATTAATGATTTAATCTCTATGTGATCTGACCGCACCTAAATCATAGATCATGATGCCATCCATAATTTCTATCAGCGTTAAGTATTTATTAACCTCCTCAAAGGAAATCTATAACGTCTATTAGCACACATTAATTAATTATCCTTAATTACCGTTGATTGGCATCAGTGCATTCATATTGCGCTAGTGGGTAGGCAGTTTGACAGGTGGCAGAATATTGCACTTGTTCTATATTAAGACATAGTTTACAATTTATAGCCTACGTTCACCGATATATTTCTCCACAAAGTTGCTACTATTACGCAGCGTAGGAAAGTTTTCCAATACAATAAACAAAATAATTGACTTATTTATTCATAAGGATGATCATGATCAATCGAGTAATAACTTTTATCCAGTAAGATTTGAAATCAGTTTGTTGACTAGGAATTACATAATGTCTGTGGTAACTAAAAAAAATTATACGGTTTTGGAGGTATGCGTAACAGAGAATAAAGTAACACATATCTCGTTGAAAAGGAACAGTTCTACCCGACTGTCTGGTAGTCTAGTAGGCTACTGCCCGATAGATGATTTCGGGCGGTTGTATGTATTCAAATCGCGTGGAGAACTTAAATTGTGCGATGCAGAATAGTTCATTTGTGAAGACCTAGATGTCGCAACACGGTCTCTCGGCTCTAAATCTAAGTGCCTAGTGCGAGTTTGTTTTACGTTAATAGGATTTACACGTTTATGACATTATGCGCTCCGATTGGATCACTCCAAGCTCTTAACCAATCAGAAAGCCAAACGTGGTAAACGTTTCGATGTTTCGATAATATTGACACAAAAACAACTCGAACTCAGCACACAAAATTCTGTATAGACTTATCTAAAGAGTACAATATTATACAATGTAAAAGTGTCTTTCCATCCTCTGTAACTCTCAAATCCTGAATTATTTGATTTTCAAATAGGATTACACGTCATTTCCTTTAGTACAACTATATGTATGCATATTTTAAGATACATATACTTGCAACATGTTCGCTTTATGTTTTAAATATGTGCCTAATTGACAATACTGCCACAACAGCAATGCAAACCGGAAAACAACTCAATTTCTTCAACATCTGTTTGATATCGGCTCTCTGATCTTTCCGCCATTTTGTTCACAGCTGTTTTAGGTGTCATTATTTCATTCTCAGAACATAATCATTACACTAGTACCCATTTACCTCATACATAGTTACGCTTGAGTCCCAAGCTGCCGTCCATTTGCTATACATTGTAACTCGCGCCAGTACAGACTAGCCTTTATGCCTTATTCATATACTGACTCTACTCAGGGGTGTCACTAAAGAATATGCTTGTGATAAACGATAGCATAGTGAGTTTTAATGGGCTTTAAAACAAGTTTAAATATTCAATAGAGGGGGTTGTTTTCTAAGTGTTTGTAAACGTTTGTTTAAAGATATTGTTATGGTTGATGGTGAAGAGAAGTTTGAGATGGGTGACGCATTTCAGATACTTACTGAAATATTAATTAAAATATCGATTCCGTAGAACTTTGTTGATGTTTTTATAAAACTGTTTTGCAAAATGTCTGGTAGCAAAAAATCTAAAGAAAAAAGAACAACGAATTAAGGTATTTTCCCTAGAACACAATAGCCATAAGTTATATACGTACCGGTGTCAGGCAATTTCCCAAGAGAAGCTTCACTACTAAAATAATTTTGCCAACTGTTATAAATATGTTGACGAACGAACGATTGACGAAATATCATAAAATATAATAATAATTATATATAATTTTATTAATATATTATATTAATAATAATTATATAGAATTACATGCTAGTATGATGAGATTTGGTTACGGATACTTAGAGCTCTGAAACGCAATTTATCACAATTGATTCAGTGGTGTGAACGCATAGCAAATAAACCGACATACAGAGTAATTAGCGCATTTATATTACTGTTATAGATTAACGTGTTTCTAAGAAGCTATTTTTTAATAAATTTATTTTTCGATAGTTTTTTGTACTATAACTCGCGTTTCAGCTGACTGGCAGCCCTAGCTCTAAACCAAAGTGATGTCCATCATGTGTCTACGTTGATTGTCGAGGAAATTAATCACAACAGTAGAGTATCAGGGTAGGCAGGGCGCCCTCTGTGCCTTTGTTTGCTTTATTTTTTTTATTTCATCTGGGCTTTGAACTTAGTTTCACTGTCTGCACTATAAATAATTGTTAAAGGAATGCTAGAACGATTTATTCACTGTAATGCAATACTTACTCAGTCTCTTTGGTCTATTGTCAAATATACTTTGAATACGTGGTCCTGGGTTCGATAAACTGGCCTAGTAAGGTATTAATCATCATCATTTCAGCTAAAAGATGTCCACTGTTGGACATAGACCTCCCCCAAGTGTCACTATAATGACCGGTCCTTTGCGTCAAGCATCCATCGAATTCCTGTAATCCTTACCAACCTTACTTTTTCCGGGGCTTTGAGAAAGTATGAAAATGCATATTACATATTACACATTCCAGGGCCCTGGAACCAAGGCAATGAACGGGGCATTTCAGTTATTTTTAAAATGGGTAACTTTTTACCTTTTTTTTACCCTAAAATAATTATCTAAAAACTATTTTATTTTATTTTTTTAATGTTTTGATTACGTCACTAGCTCGTTTATGTCTGTGTGTGTACATGTAGTGCGTTGTCAATGCTCATGTTATAAGGATAACCAATTTCCTAAAAAAAAAACTTCTTATGTAGATATGTATTATTCCAGTAACATGTTACTTAATCCCAAGTAAAACATTTTTATCATTATGTAAAATGATAATTATAAGTATAAACATAAATTCGGTCAGTAATAAGCTCGCTCTTACCTCTGAATTGATATTTCACTAGACCACACACTTTGCATAATAACCAGACTCCATTAGCATACCGAGTAATATCGTAATTCAATATTACCTCACAATTCCTCTAAACAGGCACAGTCAGCATAAAAATAATAAATAACTGCACCTCAGCATAAAAAGGTTGTGCAGTTAGGTGTTGTCGTTTTCATTCATCATCATCATCATTTTAGCCTTAAGACGTCCACTAGTCACACATAGTCCTCCCCCAAGTATCGCAACAACATCCCGTCCGTACGTTTCACACCCATCGAATTTCCACGAACCTCACTATATCATCAGTTCACCAGGAGGCTTTCCAACGCTGCGTTTTCCGATACGCGGTCGCCACTACAGAGCTTTTTGGCCCTATTGACTATCTGTTCTATCTAATGTGAATCTGCCCAGCCCATATAGGTCTGGCGAATTGATTTATTTTGTACAATATATTAAAAAAAATAACCGACAAAAATTAAATTAATTAATTTTATTCGCCTTCGTTGGTATGGACACGTCCAAAGACGCAGTGAGGACCATGTAGTTCAAATCGCCTTACGCCCAGAACAAAAAAAGAGGTACAGGCCGCCCGCCATTGACCTGGTGGTCAAATAAGAGAGGGACCTCAAGAAAACCCAGTTGCCAAAATTGACAACCCAAAATAGAGCCACTTCGCGCAGGAAAGTGAGGAGACCTGACCCCAAATAATGGGACCAGGGAAGGAAGAAGAAGATATAAAAAAAATAATTAAACATACCTTTTTTACTTCCTAACAAGCATTTCAAACTAATAAGTTTTTTTATTAGCTAACAAAATATCCCTAATCTAATTGAATGAATCAATATCAACGATCGTTAATTTTTTTTATTTAAACCTTACTTTTAATTCGAAACAATGTTACTTATTTTCTTCTTAGTCTAGTTTTTATGCTGACCATACCTATCCAATACTCTAATAATATTCGATACCTATTCCAGGTACAGCGCTTAAACTTATTTGCACCACAAAACCATCGATTAACTGTCTGAAACTTACTCGCTGTATCGAATAAATTTAAGTATTGTTATCGCGAAAAGTTTTGTTATTTGTTCTGTTAACGATAATGTTGCACGATATTAGTTCGTATAAGTAATAATTAATTGCGTTTATTGTGTTCATCCTTGGTGTAAGTTCGATGTTATATGAGTAGTAGTTGGAATGGTTTCATCTTTATATGTTAGACTAACTTCTGCTTCAGGGGTTTCGCTCGCGCTAATGTGGGAAAATATCGCAAAGGAACTTACAATATTACCTAGATAAAGAGTATTATATGTGCTATTATAAGATATAGAGCGAGAAGGAATGAGCAGCGGGCTGCAAACAGTAATGCTGGAAAAGGAAGTGGCAGCAAACGTGAAGGAACCTCCTCACGCACCAGCTGGCCTTGCGGACGACGAATAATGGGTTAGCTCGCCATCCGGCCGTCCGGTAGTCATCCGGATCGAGCCCGAGTCAAATCAAGCTAAATCTGTCTAGTCATTTCAATGTGTATATACGAACTTTCGCTTTTATGATATTACTGTAATATTATTATTATATTATAGCGTTAGCTACATTTTATGTGCCATGTATCATTTAACTTGCTTACGTGTACTTGTTTTTGCATATATGTAATTAGAAATGTTCCTAATTAGGTAGTCGCTTTAATCAAAATAAACGTAATTTTGTTTAAAATTATTATTAGTTTTATTAAAGGCTAGCTAACTCGGCATACTTCGTACCGCCTAATAGTCAATAAATACTGTTTTTCTCACCTTTTAAACCTCCCTGCACTATTACGGATATTTCAAGACCGTTCTCGAGTTTTAGCGAGACTAACGAACAGCTACTCATTTTTATACATAAGATTTAATGTGATTACCAAGATATGAAAGTACCTAAAGAACTGTATAGGCTCTTTAGGTAAAAAAAAAATACAGTAATATTCGGTGAACACTACCTACGACGGAATAGATAGTTGATACCCTGTTACCGATTATATGGCTGTAATTTATGTCCTTGTAACTGCTCTGTAACAAGCAGGTTTATTAGTCAAGTTATTTGAATGTAAAAGTAATCGCTTGATCAAACATTAAATCATAGTACTAATCTCAACTGCTGTTTAATCTAAGCTGTAAAATAAGTAGACAAATTTATTTTGTGATATTAGTCATAGTATATTATAAATATTATCACCTTTCTTAGGACGATCGATGATTTTGTGAAGGTTTTGTAATTCCACTGGATAATAGAAGCATAGGAGTGGTTGAAGTGTGCTTGGCTATATTCTCATTTTTTTTAAACTCTCAAACCACCAGTGTCCGCACACCTATTATATTTCTATTGTGTCTCATCTCGCGTTTGACCACTATCTTACCTCATCACCTCATAATAAGCGATCGATGTGGTCGATGATAGAAAACGCTCGCCTAGAAGAAGCCTATTCACACTTGACTTAAAGACCCCTAGGTTGTAGCTGTCAGGAAACACAAACTCCAGTTTGTATTTTCTAGAAATACTTTGTTTACGTAATGTAAGATCTAATAGCTTAAAAGCTACTGTATTCTGTCTGCAAGCAATCATGCTTGATAAACCGTCACGCCTCAACCGACGATGCGCCACCGATAAATGATGGACATATGAGTTGTCAGCTAACCATAGAGGCCCAGCCTGCTAGCAGGCAGGTAGGGTCGAAGCCTACTGGGACCAAGTGTCTGGTTCTGAAAAGAAGGCTTGGTCCTGGTATGAAAGGCAACGAGGGAACGGGGCACGGGGTGGATTTTTGGTCAGTTAGAGTCTGACACTATCTCCTGCTCTACCAAAGGGCGGGAGATGTCATTAGATGACTTTTACCCACCAGCAAAAAAAAAACATTTCACCCATACACATAAAATGTTTTAAGCAGGGGTTTTACAGAGGTCTAACCACCAAACACATTCATTGTGCATACAGCTAAGGAGTGGAATTCCCTCTCCACATCATCGCTTACCGAGATAGTGGTCAAGTGTGAGCCTATAAACAATAATAAAAAAAGCGTTCATGGGGAACCTAGGTCCGTCCGGTAACCGTGCGGATCGAGCACGATTTGTCGACGACGTGTAGTGTTCCAAGCGCGCCTCAAGGAGATATCAGCAAATCATAGGGTCCCAGCAGGGTCGAAGCGTACTGGGGCCATGGATTATGCGAAAGAGAACTCCATGGTCCTGGAAAAAAGGAAACGAAGGAACATAGGAGCGGATTTTAGTCAGTAAAAGTTTAACGCGACCTAAAAGTAATTGGAAGGTTTTCCAAGTAAAACAAACGGGTTGCCTAGATACTTTGATTTATGATCATATACATATACAAGGTAGACCAATGACCTGGTAAGGGTTGCGGAAATCTGATGGAAGCGAGATGCATAGAACCGTTCACTGTGGCGACACTTAGGGGAGGCCTATGTCCAACAGTGGATGTCTTTTGGCTGAAATGATGATAATGATAATCATATACCTATTTGCAGAGCTCTGCTAAACTATTCAAGAGTGATCCGATTATAAAACAGATTACGATGATTTACATAACAGGTACATATTCATCAATCACATTCTTTTCCCTTACAAGGCGCACAGTACGTACTGTCTCGCCATGGTATCCATTTGTAATGCGTATTGACGTACAATGTCTTGAAGCGTAGGTAAGTAGGTAATAATAATATTTATTGCGATAAAGTATATCTGAATCCACGAGGAATTTATAGAAGGGAATCCATGGTCCTAGAACGCAAAGGGCAATTGAAGGACCAGCGTGTGGTTTTGTCTTCGCATTCATCATTTCGTTGGTCTTAATTAAATTAGATTGTCCAAGTATGATTAAAATACAGAATTGTTCTCGTCTCATTGATATATAGTCAACTATACCAGACCAGTTTATCACTAGACAGACAATTCAATTAATCAAGATCTTGCTAACAATACATAATTTAATTTCTTTGTCAGAATCTGCGATAAAACGCTTTATTAACAATCCTTTCTGAACGATGATTTACAAATCTATCTAAGTGCAGTTAACAAATGGTTTGAGAACATGCGAAACCTATTACAAGAAAGTACTTTTACTGTAAGTACCTAATGATACTGAGACATTGTTTTGAGTTATAGTTTCAGTATTCATTATTATACAAACTGGACTGACCCTAACTTGTCCACCAGTCATCGGTTGCTCTCTAGTACACATTAGTTAGCTATGCAATGCATGTAATCATTATTTATTAGTTTTCTTCGTCACACAATCTATAAAATTTGCGTCTGAGAAACGCAGACTGTGATGAGGGCTCCAAAACACCTGGTACACCTCCTGCGACTGTATGAGGATGGCACAGCCTCACAACGCGCACATGACGTTCATTATCAAAACTTTCACCCTAGCGCCGGAGTCCGTCAAGGATGATATTTCTCCACTACTGTTAAATGCAATGCAATATGCAATGGACAAGTTCAGGAAAATAGGGAGGAATCGCAGCATGGGTATATATTATAGAGCCACAAAAATCCGGCTGCTTCGGGCACTTGTAATCCCCATAATCTTGTACGCCGCATAAACGTGGACCCTGCGGGAAGTAAAAAAAAAATAAGATAGATAGAGAGGTGGTGCTGGAGGAAAAAGTTCGGAGCATCGTGGACTGAATTCCGTACCACTATCAAGGATCGATCGATACATCGAGAGCTCGGCATCAAGCATCTTTGGTACAGTTTTGTAGCCTCATCTTTTTTAAGTCACATATTATGATGCCAAGGGGAGCTGGCTATTGACTGGTGACTTGTGGTCCAGAAAAAGTTGAGGGTACCTAGCCACGAAGAAAATCAGGTGGACTGACCAGATAAAAGCAGCAGTAAATGGCTCATAACTACGTGAATGCATGAGGAAGGCGATCATCAGAGAAGTGTTGTGAAGTTTGCTACCAACACCTGAAGTGATAACCACGACCGCTCTTTCAAAAGTGATACCTAGAAAGAAGTATAGGGTTTACATGCTAATGTGCAAGTCACATTGCTTGCATAGCAGATAATCATTGGAGGCGAAAAGTTTTGAAGCGGCTATCACGAACTGGAATACGCAGCGTTGGAAGACCTTCCACAAGATAGATCGCCAACTTGGTGAAGGTCGCGGGAATCCGACGGATGTGAAGCATACAGAACCGATCGCTGTGGCGACACTTAAGAGGAGGTCTGTGTCCAAAAGTGGACTTGTTTTGGTTTAAATGATTATGATAAGGTTTCAGGATAAAATGCATCCTGGGAACTACGAGTAAAAAGTTTTTTTTTAATAACAGCCGCATGAGTGGATTTCCAAGATTATACAATCTTACCGAAGTCATTTCATGGACGGGTGACCATTATTTCTGTGAAAAAGAGTATCTTTTACCCAAATCAAAAATATAAAATTACATATTTCTACTTTGCTTCAGTGTGGTTGCTACGAGTATTATACCAGCAATTGCCTTTAAAACTAATAAAGTTGTGCCTACCAAAACAGTAAACAAACAACCACCCAAAACATAGCTTCGCATAATTATTATTAGAGTAATTAGTTTAGATATGAGTTGACAACCCCAGGATTATAGTTTTCACTATAATCAGTCAACGCGTCAATCGTTCATGCGTCTCCCCTTTGTTCAATGTAGTGAATGTGTGCCATTGTTATGATATTATTCTCATGTACATAACTACCTACATAATAATATTATGTTTTAGACATGTATATGCTCAGTACGCGACGCGTGAATGATTAGCTTTGAGCTTCACGTTTACAAACATGTCTATAATATGCGCTAGTTAATTAATTATTCGACTATTACTGTTATTAAGATCATTCGAATTAATAATTAATGAACTAACATTTTCTTCTTGATTACCGTCTCATTAATTTATCTTCATGTACTTTCAATATTGATTTGTGATGAAGTAAGTCTTAACTATTTTATGTTTGTTTCAGGTAAGAGCAACTGATCTGGAAGTAGAGTTATTGCGAAAATGTGCACAGTCTACGCTCTCGTTCAGGTCTCTGGGTAGGTATGGTAGGTTTAATAAAATTATTACAATCATTCAATGACAGAGAAATGATAGTTTAAGCAAGTGGATCAAAAAAAAAAAAAAATACGTTCAATGGGAGAGTTCCCATTCGATGGGTCCCAAGAACAAAATTGTATATGAATAATTGTTGATTGATGAGATTTTAAAGTTCTGTGAATAATTGTTGTTATTAGTCTGTAAGCTTTCTTAAAAATAAATAAATCAGTAATAATATACATTGCGTCTAATTTTTAAATACGATTTTGTTCTTGCGACCCATCACATTGCAGGTAATGTTTCTTTTTCTGTACGGTGTGTTCACAAACATGTAAAGTCACATACGCGAGACAACTAAACCCGGAACAACTGTCCAGAGGTCATACATCTAGGTCATACTATTATAAATATTTGTTCTATATGCCTTCTTCCCGTGCCTGCAAGGCATGAATCGTATGATGTAAGCCCATGCCATATTAGGCTATGAAATAACCAGTCAACTTGTCTACCAACTCACTGCATGTGCGGCAAAATTTTGCCCTGGCATAAACAATTATATTAATATTTATTTTATAAATGTGTATAATACCTCATTAGCAACTTATCATTCTGAAGCTAACTTCACACTCTTCATATTGTTGATTTATTTTGTTAATTCAAAATTGTTGCTTCAAATTTTCTACAAAATAAAGAAACAATGGTTGCTTCAATATTAATGGCAATATTTATAATTTTACTACCGCCGTAACTTGTCCATAACCAATTAAGTAATAGGAAGTACTATGCCCGCATAAACAAGGTCTCTTTTGCTTATTTAGTCACATGTGGGTGTTTATTTTAGTCAAATACTCATCATGAGACACTTTAGTAGTCATGTTAGAGATATCTGATTTTTTTACAAGCTTCGCACGTCTTTTATGGTAACGTGCACTTTCCGGGTGGTATTATAAGAAGGCTCTTCAAAAGTCGGACAGTAAAATAGTAAAGCAGTTTTTTTTATGGTAGGTAAAATCATCCAATGACAAAACCCGCCCTTGGGCGGAGCGGGAAGTAGTGTCAGACTCTTATTGACTAAAAACCAACCCCGTTCCTTCGTTGCCTATAGTGCCGAGACCGGGTATTCCTTTCGGAAGCTGACCCATGACCCCAGCAGGCTTCTTTAGCAGGCGGGGCCTCTACGGTTTGCTGACAGCTCCCCGTGGCGCGCGGGAACAGAACGCGCCGTCGACGACTTGGGCTTGGTCCGGTCGGTTACCGGACGATCGGAGAGCGTGCTACCCAGTGCTCGACGTCCGCAAGCCCGCGCCTACGGTGGCAAATAGTAAAGCAGTAAGAGATTTTTTTGGTTTATTCTAGGGATATGAGAAAATTTACGTTTGTGTATTTAAAAAATCGATTATTATTCAAGACAAATAATAATTCCATCTTTTACCGATAAGTCGTAGTTTTTTTAAAATCTAACTTAAATCTTTAACCCCGAAAAAATGTCCTTCTACGTATATTGTTCAACCCGCTGGCAAAGTTTTTCCCAAAGTTGACTAAATATAAATTTCCTTCGCAGCAATTTAATTTAATTTAGTCGGAACTAATGATTTTCCCTCCGGATGTGCTAAAGGTATAGCACAGACAGGTTCCCTATTGTATTGCGCGCGTTCTACCGCAGATCCCGGAGCACCCTCTATAATTATGAGCTGAGGACGCCTAAAGTATGGTTTCGTAGTCTTTGGAGTGTGGAGGTCCGACATTAACCTCTATCTTACCGTGACGGAGAGTAGAAAAAGACGAAAAGGCGATGATCGGAATTGGGTAAATCATATTGTGTTTTTAATTTTTTTATCAAAAACAAATTTGCCTAAAATCGCAAATACAAAGATTTTGTGAATTCCACGATTTTAGGATAATGTTACCTACCATAAAAAAACTCCACGATTTTATAACACCAATTAATAACAAATCAAATACACACCCCCACACTACTACTACGATTGTTATAAATAATAACTCGACCGTGCCCATAAAAGTCACCAGCAGACGTTGTATTGAATCATCACATTCTTGTGAAGGCCACAGTTTGTATTGTATTTATTCTCGTATTAAATTTACGCATATCTACTGGAGTCGTCGTAAATCAGAAAAAAGCTTCGTTTTTTTTAATTTGAAGTGGATAAGATAAATTCTTAAACTCCTGCGTTTTTCCGGTTCGGTTCTCTAGACATAACAAATGACGTTCTATCAGCAATAACGTTAGTCAAAAGTTAGAATTATATAGTAATCATTGAGTCATTACAGCATTCTGTCAGAAGTAAAAAGAGTGCGTTTCTTGGCAAATTACGTAGCGGTAGCAACAACTACCTGAAAGTAATGCTGAGATTTGATGTGAGCCCCATAGCCATATTTATACAGTAATGTAACCATAGTGAGTGAGGCATCTTGTTAGTATAAGATTGTCTCTGGTAGTATATATAAATATAGGTTAGTATAGGTTAGTAGTATATATAATATTTTCATTCGACTGTGCATGAAGAAGAGTTATGTTTTTGAGTATATGTATTTCTTTGGCTCGCCCTAGAACCTAAATTGCTTGATGCATTTTAGTTTCAGAATTGTCATTACTCTTCTAGTTATGAGAATGTCACTGAGAAACACACTTTAAAATAAAACTTATAAAAAAATAAAATGGTTGATTAGTTGCACGAAACTACGTAACTGCTGTCATGTAGGATATCAAAACAACAAGAGCTCGAGCAGACCATTACAAAAAAAGTAGACACTAGTCACTTAAGAAAAAGTTAACAGTCTAAAAAAAACGACTAAACGTTTTGAAAAAGTCACTCTAAATATACTGATTCAGTTGATCCATCCATTGCATCAACCAAGTTTAAAAAAAAATCATCCAATAAGTTTTTTTTATCATTATTTTAATTTAACTTAGTCCAAGTCTGACAAATAAAATAAATTAAAAATAATTATAATATTTCGTTAGCCCTATTATTCCCCTACGTTTTGTACTTTCTGATAATCACTATCGCTGATAGGACATAGGTCACTTTTGAAATCCCTTTTGCGCTAAACTTGACACTGGCTAGAGGCACAAACACGTGAACCTTGTGACTAATTAATTGCGAGATCAACGAGTGTCGTCCAGAATAATTATATTTTTCCAAAATTGACAAATTTTTCTTTCCTTCTCTCTCTAGCATCGCATTTGATAGATTAGCGTCAAGTTTGCTTCGAAATTAATGCAAATGCTAAATTATATTTGAACGTTTCAACCAATCGATAAGAGATAAGGACGTCCCCATTCAGTCTTCAATATAGCAGAGTAGTTTTTAGACCACCCATGAAGCTGATTAAAGATACATGAACCGGTAACTACGATAGTGAAAATTTTACTACGCCATAATTTATAGCGTGTGTATGCGCGCACATGAATTAAAGTCTATTAGGTTTTAGGTTTGATGCAGCAGGGACCCAGTATTCACCTATTCACTATTTTGTGATTTTTAAGATTTTTTAAGCTCTGTAGGTCTTCTCTGTCTTGACCCTTTTTGCCAGAAACGCGTGGAGGTATGAAGCTGAAATTATATGTAATATCGAATACTTAGTTCGACTAACCGAAGCAGCAGCCAAAAAACTTCTAAGTCGACGAAATCTAAAGATAAGGCCGTCTACGCTCCGTTTAGACGCAACATTACAAAGTAGCACAAGTATAGGAAAAGTGTAAAAACTGTATAGTTGCCTCACAAAAATAAGCTATTTTACGATTCGAAAAATTTAATTTCATTGAAATTGATTGAAACACTCTGTTTGCGAGTACGACTCGCACTTGGTTTTTTTACTATCTTCTATTGTTCTTGTACCTTCCATCTAAATTAGTAGATACCTACAGTATGAAAAGCTTGTAAAAACTGCAAAATACCATTGAAACATCCAATGAAATTAAAATATGTAACGATGGATCAAAAATGTATTGTTCCTGTTGTGATCCGTAACACACTTATATGAAGTAACAGAAGATATTATAATTTATTGATATGGACGTTGCTCTACAAATCATACTGTTCCTACAAGAATATAAACGATAAACAAGTAGGCACATGCCATACACATCCGCGAACATTCACACTAAATTATGTCAATACAGGCGCCCCGATGACCGCGTATGACTCATACGCATCCTTGAGATACCACACCGGTCGATTTCTCAACGATTAACGTATTTATAAAGTAATGAAATGCGTCTACCTATCTACAATTTCACAGTGTTTATTTCTTAGGGCCTTTTGATAGTTTATGTCCATTCTATGCCATATATCTTTTACGATCATGTTGCTTTTTTAAATTTTTCGACTAAATAACTTTAGTTTGCATTCTGACAAATTTACCATACCATAGTCTCAAGATCGACTGTTCGTTTTAAAAAAATAGTATTAATTTTGTCAGTTCTTCCTACAGAAAAGTCTATTTAAAATGTACAAAAGACATCATCAGAACAAGAGTTGGTCTATGTTAACAACTGAAAATAAATAATACAAAAAAATGGAACAGGTGCAGCTTGTCCCTAGGTTGGAATTTGTGTGCAAATTGTTTACAGTTTTCAAAGCATATATAGGGTGACTGGTAATTAGTGAACGATACTTAAACACGTGATTGTAGTCATGATAACAAACAACTTTTACTATGGGACCAAACATGAAATCACGAAAAAATTAGCCAAGTTCAGTACATTTTGACCAGTTAGGCGAACACAAATGTACTGATCAGCAGATTTTTTTTTTTTACGTTTTCAGGTTTGGTCCCATAGTAAAAGTTGTTTGTTATCATGACTACAATCAAGTGTTTAAGTATCGTTCACTAATTACCAGTTACCCTATATACATATAACTGTATTTTTTTTTGTGCTGTGAAAGTCTAGACATCAAAGTTAAAACATTCCTTTTTCTTTCGCCAACTGGTTTTTTTCTAAAGGCATTGTTCAACCTAGAGTTTAGTATGCTTATTATTTTAATTTCTTTTGTTGTATACAGAACAACTACAAGGAACGAGTTTCACTAAAAATAATACTTCCTTAACGATGTTTTGAAAAGTTCTACCTTTGTGGCTTTGAGATACTAATTCAGACGTTTTATCAGATTGCGAATGCGTCTTGTCTCCTACAGCTGTTCCAAGCTTTTCAAGCTCGGCTTCAGTCCTTTCTGGATAAGAATCCTCGTTTATATACTCTTTTCTGAGATATTTTATATTACATACTATATCTGGATTATGTAAAGATTTTGTTTTTTCTGTTGGCACACCTAACGATTCGAAGTTATATTACTCTACCTTATCTATCAGTATCTTGCAAGGTTTTGAAGGAACCTTGTATATCAGTGAGCACTTAATCCATTACACTGGTGCTCCAAGTTTATGCCCAATGTTTATTTATAACTCGTTAATTGCACCAGTTCTGCTTATCTTCCCACGTGTTGATGTCATGTAGTTTTGTAGTAATCTACCTAGATATATTAAATCAGCACTATTTATATTTAGACTGGCTGTAGACTGCATCTTCGGTTGTTACAGTGGTTATAAACTTCGTTGATCGGTCAAGAGTACCTATGTAGTTTTACAGTCCTTTGGTAAACAGTCTTTAGTGCATCTTTACCCATTGTGTTGTGTATAGTGTAATAAACCTTTTTGAGTTTATCAGTTATTTCTTTCTTAAATTATTGATATTGGTGGTTGATTATAAAGCAGGATTGTCTTGAGGAAGTTATTGAGTCTTGGATTGCGTTCATTATTATAATACAGGTCAGACAGGCCGATAGAATATATTTTATGATTTGTACGAATGTGTTAATTATAATAACAAAGCTTATTTTGTTAGCTGCTTGCTTTTATGTAAAAAGGTGTTAGTAGATCGAGTGTTTGTTTGAATTTTTTGCCAGTTGAGTAAATGTTGTTTCATAGCGAACGAGGCGATGTGACTGAACTTTTAATGTTGAGCCTTTAGAAAATTAAATAGCTATATCTCAGGTAATGCTTAGTGCCTTTTCTAATGTTATCAATTGAACAACTTTTCTTCCAAGTATTTTTTTTTCCATGTACAGACGCCAGCACATCAACCTACCTCAAGCTGTCAATTTTCTTTAATAGATTTTCAACCTTCTGACAATGACGGAAGGTTAATGTTCGATTGGTAAAATTTGACAGATTGGGGTAGATTGACGGGCTGGCGTCTGTACTTAAATATTCATATTACCTATAATAACTGTATGCTTAATGAAAAAAAATGCTTCAATTATTCAATAATCCCTTAACCCTCATAAGACGGTTTACTGCCAAAAAAATCTACATATAGCCGGTTGTCTACTTCGCATATAGCGTTGATCGCCCATTTAAAATCGTTTTCCTTTACACAGCTAATTACATCGCTTCAACAATTTTTCGGTTCCTATGGTGCCAAATTAATTAACAACGATGTAAACTAGAAGATTTTATAAGACATGATTTTTTCCTAGAAAAAGATAGATAAAGAAAAAATAAGAATTTTGGGAAATGACGTAGTTGGAGAATAACGCATTAGAACCTTCATCCTTAAATGAAATTTTGAAATGCGTTTAAATAAGTATTACATTTACAGAGGCTCAAAGAGATGTTAAAGGAAAGATGTGAAATATAACAAGTAACAAAGTTATTTCAAATAATCATGTTGTCTTGAATAATCTTGACCATAAGCAAGTAAACAAGGTAAATCCACAGTTAGAATGATGAAAGACAAACATCACATCAAAGACAAGACGAAGTTATCGTGAACTGTAACAATTTGCCTGCTGCGGTCTTCTCGTACGATTATAATTTAGATGTCTTCAAGGTTCGAGTGAATACACTCTTAATAAACTAGTGCATTTCCGTTTACCATCAGGTGGGACCGCAGTCAAGCATTAGTTTATATCATAAAAACAAAATAGGTACTGAAGCTATTAACTGAACTATGTGTACTAATTCAGTGTATACTATATCTTCCTAACTTCCGACCGTTAATAAATACAACTACTAACATCCATCACGGTCTAAGATCTAAATAATTTGCCTCAATGCGCATCTTAAGGGGCAGTGTCGTAATTAATTATGCACCGGGCACTACCATTCGCACCGTTTAATGCACCAATATGTATTCATAGCCCAGCTTCATTAGCTTGTTCGTATCAAAGGCACGTTTTTTAACGCACAACTGATATAAATTTCATAAAATTGCCGTCCTGAGATATGGATAAATTTAATTATTTTTTTGCGACTGCAGTATTAACTCAGTATAATGTTTTACAGAAAACTTTGTTAAATTTTGTAAAGTTTTGTCTGCTCAATTTTGCTAGTGGATAGTCAACAAAATTCTAGAGGAAAAGTTATAGATGCGTTTAGAGATGTAGGAAAAGTTTTTCAACTATTCTGCCAATATTTGGAGCAAACTATTTGGCTTTATTCCACAAAAGTAAAATAAAAAATTCTTTTCTGAAATAACGATATACAGTTATATTGATCTAATATATAAAAATATCGTTTTATAGTGATTGTTATCGAACTGCTCTAGTTTGACCGATATTTATGAAATTTTTGTATAATTATATTTATTTGGTGGGTCTGAGAATAGGTTTTTTTACTGTCCTATTCCCGACCCCATTATTTATTTTGATGATTTATATGGTAGAGTAACATTTGCCGAGGCAACTAGTATAGGTATATAAATATATAAACACATTGAGAAACATCACAGTATAATTTAACGTAACAGCCAGATTTAGCTAGATATAAACATTGTGTCTGACCGTAAATAAATTTTACTTTCATATGGACGTTAGCGAGCCATTCTATGTAATGACCAACTCGTTTCAACTGACCTTTTTTGCTATACGATTCACGATTGCGTCCCATAAAAGGCTATGTCCAGATAACTTTATTCCACATAATGTGTCCCCATCCCTTTGAAAAGGAAAGTTGTATAACATTTTTTGAGATCGCTTCCCTTTTAAGGCCCTCGAAGTACTTTTTATTGCAGAAATGGATGCGAAAAGGAATGTTCTTCGACAATATCAAAGGATTTGCCGACTTTGTGGTGGCATATTTTTATTTAAAACGCGCGAGACGTTGCAATAAATTGTTTAAACGTCTTCTACTTAATAGAATGAAATATGTTCGGTGTATTGAATGGGTATTTAAGTTAAGAGGAAAATCGATTAATAAATCGGAAGATAAATACGGTAGCTAAACAGCCTAAAGAGTCGTTGTTTTGGTAAATAGGCATGCATTTTTTGAGTAGTATTTCACGTAATTAACGGCCGTCGCCTCGGTGACCGAAGCCCAATAAAAACACGTCCAAAATTGCATCCCGCATGTAGAGTTCCAAGTTCAAATTAAACCCGTCGGCCGGTCGCTGATCGGTAGTCCTGCAGGGCGCGCGCGCTCGAGGCAGGCAGTGCGCCGGCGCCGATGTTTCCGATCGGACGATTGGATAGCGACGCCGACGCGCACTGCGAAAATACCGCAAATATATTACCGTCGTGATTGTGAAAAGTGCATACCCATTTCTTAGCATAAGTGCTGTTTCAATCGATTAAAAAATCCTGAGTGTTTCTAATTTCGACTGTGTTTTGTGACAATCGTGCTTTCGTGATTGTGTGCTATTACTGTGACTAGTTTAGGACTCAATTGCTTTCTGTGTCTAGGTATACGGGCTCTATCTTACTTAATTAAAGTTCACTGACCTTATGAAAACATGTAACAACTGTGCTTCCATCATATTTCATCACACCAATTGCAGCAGTATTATCATCATCAATGCTGAATCATATTATTGGAAACATGGTTCAGATAGAACTTAGCAATGTTGTTAAATCGAATGACCTAATCGACACCTACTGGTTGAATTATTAATAGGAATCCTAATGATTTGTCTGGAAAGCATAAATTTGCTGCCAATTTAATGTCTCCTACTTAAGTAGACATAAAAGCTTCGAATATCTGCCTACAGTCATATGTCTGAGAATTATGAGATGCAGCGGACGTGTTTCCAGGAAGTCATTACCTTCTTGTGACAATGACTTTATTTCATCAGAGTGTTCTTGCGCTTGTTGGAGCTGACCCTCATCGTAAACTATAACAGTATCTTTATTGGCTGTTTCACTTCAGTTTAACTCAAAGTCAAATATTTTATATTTATCTGATTATAAATTATGAGTTGTTATTTTGTTGTCATTGTAAAGTTCTAAGTAATGTTATTGTTTAAACTTGCATGCCTTAGTAGGTACGAGGAACTTGATTATAGACAGTATCGTCAGCACTTGAATCATATTGTGATAGTCAACGTTTTTATATATTGTGTACTGGTATCGCTTAAATATTGCCTACGCTTACATGTTGACCCCAACTTTAAGTAATCTTATATTTAAAATAGAAACGCTTTTAAACCGCAGAATTTAAAGATTTTTGTTACTACTTATTTCTTAGACATCTTTATTGACTGAATTTAATAGCTATTTGATACTTCACCTTGCATCTATCATTGTATTCGTGTCAAATATAAAATGGCACATTGATTAGGTAAAAATTATCTTACTTATAATTTTTATGTAAATATAGAAAATAGATAAATTTTTCAAGACTCTAAACCCTACAATATTCCACACAAATTATAAAACAAAAATTAACGTACAGACAATTTAGTGCAATATTAAAATTGTACATTAAATTAACTACAGGTACACTTTATTTACCAATTAATGGTTACCATATATTTTACAATCAATAAACGTAAATTACCAATCAAGCTGCTATTGGGATTTGTTACAATTACTCTCTCATATTTCAACTTAATGTGACACAACCATAAACTTTGAACGAACTATGAGAAAGGATTTAATTGCTATTGCTACTGACATACATTGCATCATAATTACTAAGCATGTAACTAAAGATCGTGAAGTAACCATTACTCTACTCTAATTCATGGGCGTTGCAGAATCATTGTTTTTTTTTTAATCTTTTTTGTACACAAAACATTCAATATAATAACACACAGCAGTTTGACAATTCATGTATAAGCTCAATTCAACAATAATGATGATATTCATAATGATAGAACAATAAAGAAAAGAATTAAGTCTTTCTGTCTTGTCAGTGAAAATTCGGCACAATTTTTAAAAGTCTCTTATGATTCTCAAGAAAATAAAATTAATTTATAATAGGTTTGTTGCAGTTAGTTAAAAATTAAATCATTCACCTTACTCATTACCAGTTTATTCTAATTTAAACGAAGATTTAGAATGTAAATGCAATCTTCCAAGTACTTCCGTATTTCAAAATAGGTTGCAACTGCCATGAAATTCCTTTGACTGTGCGAACATGAATGTTAACATCAAAACGCGATACACTTGACAAATACGTAGTTATTACTCTCCAGTTACTAAGACCATATATGGTCTAGTCGGCATCATGTTGTGCCCTCGAACTTGAGGCCTACTCAGTCCAATTACAGACTGTGAATTCGATAGTTACGGAATTTGGTACTGACAGCAGAACCGAGGCGGTTTTCGCATCGATTTTATCTCAATTTGTGTGTGGGAGGCGAAGAATGTGTGTAAAGCGATATTATTGCCAGTGAATTTTTCTTTTTTCATATTGAATACTTAACCTAAATATTCAATTTATGGCACACTTTTGTTACTTTAGAAAATATTATAAATTATTGTTTCGTTCCATTTGCATTCTTTTGCCTTTGTTTTATGTATTGTAAATTACTATAATTAGTGATCCGTCGTTGCTTAACCTCAATTATTACAGAAACAAGATGAATTCAATCTTAATATAATTATATTAATGTAGAGCAACTAACCCTAAAGGCCAAAAAGCTGCTCCTAATAAGATTTCAAACTTTAACCAAGTATATTGAGCCTTCACTGACCTTTAAACGTCTGTTAAGCGTCCTTAAACGTCGAAAGTATCAAACGTCAACAGGAAAGGTCCCTTCAGATAAGCTCAGATCCCTGATAAGTTTCTTTATAAGCAGTATTACGAGCGAGTAGGCTATTGCAATTATCTTCGGCTGATCTTGGAGATAAGCCGGTACTAACAACGGTCTCTTCGATAAAGCTAACGCACCATGATAGATATTTATGGTACTCATTACTATGTGAAATGCAGTTTCTAAACTAGAAGTTGGACGTATAATTAGCTTATATCTCTCGAAGGTCATAGTCAAGTGGTGTAGTGATAATGAAGTTAAGTAATGTTATCGCTGTTTTTATTATAATGATAGTACAACTTGTAATTAATAATTACTGCAAAGTTTAGATAGAACAGGAACTTGAAAAGGAACAGTGTATTTTACTATATACAGAAATAGATTATACGAGCATATACGGCAAAAATAAGATATAGAAATACGTCCATTTTTCGCAGAAGGAGTATAAGCAAACAAAATGAATTGTTTTGTAAGCCTTATCATGAATCTTGTGCTGGGAAAACGGTCCGTTTAGTTTCATACATACCTAATACTTCTATCAGCAATCTGTGTTCCAATCAACTGGATAAATGTGTAAACACATCCGTTGATAACTAATCCTTGAGCTAAATACGTTCTAACATGTAATAAACACTGTTCCTATGTTTCTATACAAGGTCTATTTGTGGAGTTTCATCGAATACTGGTTCAATGACACCGTCGGTTTTATCTTCAGTAATTGCCGCATCCCTTTGCACAATTGGCGGTAGTCTTAGTACTGCGGCGTTTGCTGCTCTCGTGTTTATTTTGCTTCCTGCTGTAGATGTCTGAGCAATAATTATGATTAGGTGTTAATAAGTGTGGTTAAAGCATGAGTGTGCGTTTCTTGTTTAGATTTCTTTTTATAATCAAATTACCTTACTTGCCAATTAACAGCCACATGATATACTGACATGATGTTGACGAAAAAGAAGAGTTCTTCAATAACAACGTTACTTATTTTAATCAAAATATAGTCATAATTAATAAAGAAATTTAGCGATACAATATTTTTTTTTTTTTTTTTTTTTTTTTGTGGTAGGTAAAATCATCCAATGACGAATCCTGCCCTTGGGTGGGGCGGGAAACAGTGTCAGACTTTTACTGACTAAAAACCTACCTTTCCATTCCTCGCCTTTGTCCCGGGGCCCGTGGTGACACTCTCGCATGACCTTTGGCCCCAGTATAGCGATACAATATAAGTTTTTTATTATTCTGACAGCCGGTCAAGTCAACTCATAAATGGCTATGAATTTTCATTAACTTTCATAGCTTCCTCATAAGCCCAATTATCGGTCGCATGAGTACTTATTTTAATGTTTATTTTATGCAAAATGAAGTCGTTTAATTTTGCACATAGTGACGTTATATAGGCTTGAGTAAACAATTCAGGTTATTTTATCAGTTTTAGTGCATTATTTTCTGTGATAGGTGACATTACCTAGGTATATCTGTAAACTGACAAAGAGTCATTATTATAAGGCTGATTTTAGCGACAACAAAATTTTAACGACTCAAAATTATTTATCTTTCTACTATTGTTTTCTCGTGAGTTTCTGTATTGTCTTCCGTCTAACCCAGGAAGAATTGTAAATTGTGGGATGTTAGTGGCTATAATGACATAATTATGAACTAATTCATTCTCCTAGGTATTCCAGGTAATAGCGGACGTATAAACTGAGATAATTTTGCAGGTAGAGATGACTAATGCCTAATGACTGCATAGCGCATGTTCTCGTACCTTAAAATTCTTGTGTTTTAGTATAGACAGGGTTATCTGTTTAAGAAGTTGAGACCGTCGAAGTCTTTATTGCTAGATATTAATGGAAGTAATTACATTATTTGGAAGATTTTAAATTATTGAATTAAAAGTGGGTCGTAACAAAATGTTTACCAATATCTGTCCATTGAAGATAAAACGATATTCAATGTGAGTACTAAAATTAGTCTTGTAAGTCCTTTGCGATTCCACGGCATCGGAGCGTATGAATTCTTTTTCCTTTGAAACTGACTTTTACGCGTGGGTGTCACGCATAATTCACAATATCCCGTTGTTTAGTCGGAGGGATAATAACGTGTGATGGTTGGTGGTCACTACAGCGTGACGGTGCGGATGTCGGCACAGTCAGTTCACTTGTTGCTTTCCGTTGTTACACGATTATAGAGAAATTGAAATTGTGGAATTTTATCATTAAAATACTAATTAATTACGAACTAAGTGAGATATAGCCTGAAAACCTAAAATGAATAATTAATAACTAATTATAACCCTGCAGCAAACTGCATCCTAAAGTGTTGAATCAAACGAACACAGTGTCTAAGTGAAAAAGTGAATATCAAACGACAGTGATACACAATGTTGATAACGAAGTACACGGCGATCCTCCTGGAAAGTGCAAGGAGCACAGAGGCAAGGAATATGGCGCTGTCCCGGTCTGATGCCTGGTCTTCATCGCTAGAAAGCTCACCTGGTGGACGCCGGCCTGTTCGGCGACGACATTTTGTATACAGGTAAGTCTGTTGATCTACAGTAATAAAATCATTCCAGTATTATATGTGTTGTATTTAAAACTTTATTGAGGAAGTGGCCAGTGCATTAACTGCGATAAACTTACTTGATTTGTTTGAGTATGCATTACCTACATCTACTTATTTAAAAGCGAAATACCAGTCACTGATTAATCACGAAATCTCAGAAACTATAACATCTACAAACTTAAAATTTGGCGGGTAACCTACCCTTATAAGGTGTAGCCATCCACTAAGATTTTACAAAATCCACCCGTAAGGGGGGCCGGACAGCGAGCAATGGGTAGCTCGCTGTCCGTCCGTCCGGTAACAGTCCGGACCGAGCCCAAGTCGTCGACGGCGCGCACTGTTCCCGCGCGCCCCAAGGATTTGTCAGCAAACTGTATAGGCCCAACAGGGTCGAAGCCTACTCTAGGGCCTTGGGAAAGTATGAAAATGCATACCAGGACCCTGGAACTAAGGAAATCAAGGAACGGGGTAGGTTTTTAGTCAGTAAGAGTCTGAGAATATCTCTCCCACCGCCTAAGGGCAGGAGATGTCATTGGGTGATTTTACCTACCATAAAAAAAAAACCTAAAGGAGGTAAAACGGGGATTAGAAGTTTGTATTTAGAAACCGACTTTCACGCGGGTGAAGCTGCTAGCAGAAGCTAGTAGTTATACATAGGGTGACTGGTAATTAGTGAACGATACTTAAACACGCGATTGTAGTCATGATAACAAACAACTTTTACTATGAGACCAAACCAGAAATCGTGAAAAAATATCTGCTGGTCAGTACATTTGTGTTCGCCTAACTGGTCAAAATGTACTGAACTTGACTGATTTTTTTCGCGATTTCATGTTTGGTCCTATAGTAAAAGTTGTTTGTTATCATGACCACAATCACGTGTTTAAGTATCGTTCACTAATTACCAGTCACCCTATATATTTTGCGGCATTCATTTCCAAGTCTACAAATGTCTTGGAATACCTATGCTTTTTGGTCCGAATATTAAGTTTTTTTTTTTTAATTATGTGTTATATGTAAATAAATCTGGTACCTAATAGTAGCCCGCTTAATTACTGATGCAGTACGCATGAAGGAACTCCGAAAAAACAAGAGATGAATGTCAAAGGTCAAGGTCACAGAACAATAACACCTTTGTTTTAGTTAACACTGTCATACATGTACTTTTATTGTACGCAACACCAGCCAGACAGAATCAAGTTTTGCACAAAACGACGACCAATCACAAAGGACATTAGGTATTCATCGTATGCATCGGTGCAGTGGCATTAAAGGTAGTAAATAGAGACAGGACATATTACGAGAATTGAATTTTTATTAGACTCAATTGCATTCGGCTGTGCCCGGCGAGACGATGCGACGCTTACGATAAACTATTTAACGCTTATTATGCTGTAGGGTCTGTAAGAGGAAGATTTAGAACTGTACTAGAATATTATTCTTACACGGTATTCTCACAGTTTCTTATTTCAAGCAGGAGAGGAGTCATCCTGTTTAAAATAAGTTGAAGTCAAACGATTCTTCTGCGGTATTAGTAACCGAGTCCAAATGAGTTGCTTATTAGAACTGATAATGCATTCTTAGTTGTGCGTGTGTTGTGTAACATATATTACGTGTCAAAAACAGAGTTAAAAGTGCGACTCAGACTCGTGCATTGACGGTTCCGTACAAACTTATGAAAACACTTCAATTCCCGAATTAAAATACGAAGATTTTTCCGAATCGCAAAAAAAGGTTTTTTTCTTCTGACTTAATTACAAGTTTACAGTTTTCAGATTTTTTTCTACACTTGTGTTAGGTGACCTTGCTTTATGCCAACCAGGATTTTAAGTCAACGGTAAGTATCCTACGAATTTTGATTCCCTTGAAAGTGTCGAAATATACGTATTTTGTGATAGAAACGGCCGTATATTTTTTTTTTACAGCTTCAAGGGACCGCAGATTTGAATACATGGTTTTAATTTCAACTCGACACCTCCACGCGTTCCTGACATAAAGGGTCTCGACAGACAGACAAACGGACGACAATGTGATCTATAAGGGATCCGCTTTTTTCCTTTTGAGGTACGGAACCCTAAAAATTTACTATAATTACTGTTTTGCTTCATTCCAACTCAGAGCACTTTCCATAGACTCGTGTATTATTTGAATGTCAAGTAAAACCCTGTGTAATTAAGTCTTTGCAATTATTTTCTGCAGCTACCAGTTTGTTTAAAAGTCGACTGTTTATTCCAGACGAGTTCTTCAAGTAGTACGTTTTTTTGTCTGCGGTTTTGTGTTTCGATTTTGTTAAACCAATAGGGAAGGTCGGGTACAATTGTGTTATTTAAAAAATATCATATAATACGCGGCAAATAAGTTGAACCCGTTGCTGTGATTAACGCAGCCCTTCACCTCTATTAAGACTGGAAAATCTGTTACTGTGCACTCAAGGTCGATCGCCATTTTGCTTCAACTTATATTTCGCGTATTTTATATAAGTAGTGCTAATATCAAAACTTATTGTTTGATTCGAAATTAAGATAATTGATTTGGTACTTTATCTATTAGAATCTTAATATATTCCACCAAACCAGTGTCCAACTTTGCAAAATAGCTTCCAGTCTTTTCATATTCGTTATTGTGGCACTTGCAACTAGTTACACAATATAAACAGCTTATATAAAAGTAGTAACAGTAGTTCTTGTAATTTATCCGTTAGAGAGTAAAAGAAAAGAATAAAGGGCACTCCACGTCCTACAAAAGATAAATTGGTAACATCCGTGATCGTTCACTATTGTCCATTAGTTTAAATCTACTCGGCCGTCATTGACAGCCTGTGTTATTGGCAATTATATCTTGCCTATAAGTGCCTATAGGCCATCTTGTTTGAAGACTTAGGGCTGCATGTGTTTTGGTTATATAGCAGTTACGGTTTTATTTTTCTCTTTGGGACTATCTAGAATGTGGTCTATATTTAGCTCCGGCTGTTTCGATAGATGACGAAACTCCTTTAGTTTGTAAATCTGTAGTTTTTTTTAATTTATATAATTATACTAGTGCTTGACTACGATCCCACCTAATAGTAAGCAATGATGCAATCGTTGATATTGAGGCGCACTAGTTTATTAAGAGCCTATTCACTCTAGCCTTTAGACAAGTAAAGGTTAGAGTGAATACTAAAGGCTAGTGTAGCTCTCAGATACAAATCTGATTTTGTTGTTTCAGGCTTTGGTTTAAAGCTACTTTTGGAAGTATTCGGAACAGAACTGAAAGTCCCGCAAGCATCCGTTTAAAGGAGGATCCTCCATGTTATGTCTGATCCGGGTAACTGTCCAAGAGGCGTTTTTTGGGCTATTTCATAATTATGATCAAATCACGCGGAGAACTTTAATTGCGTGAAGCAGGATTTCGTAGTAAAACGGGATTTAGTTCATATTATGTGCAAATGTCAAAATACTACCTGTCTAGATTTTGAAATACTTAAATGATGGCAAAAATCTAAATAGCATGAAGAGGATACTGTGTACGTTAAGTTAGTTGGATTTCATCAGTTTCTAAATCTATGCCCGCAGTAAGTACACTGGTACACTTTGTGTAATCAGTATCACGAACGACATCACTTGCATCAAGATTGACCTTAATAAGACTATTGACACAGCGATTGAACATGGCAGTACGTTGGTCAGAACATAAACATAACAAAAACTAGTCTTGAAAAACGTATATTTAACATTCATTCGATTCAATATCTGCTAGTCGTATTATTCAATCTTTCTAATCGTGCATCGAGATTGCGTGATTGATTCGTATCTCTCTTCACGGTCGGTTTGACGAGTGTGTTTTTATACCGTTCTAGTAATTGAGAGTTAGTATGTCTTTCAAACCACGTACCTTCAGTTATGTAGTGCATAACTGCATAAGTTATGGGGATCCGGTTGTCTGGCTAGAATCTGTTTAAAGTTTGAGAATAAATAATTGTAAACTAACAACCTTACATTTTAAACCATTTTCAAAAAGGAGGGAACCTCCTCTTTACTTTTCTATTCTGTTCGACCGTATGTATTTTTTTAAGTTTAATATCAAGAAATTTGGTGAAAATTTGATTCTGAACTTTGGATATAGTCAATGGAACTCTTCAATAAATCATATAAAAACTTCTGGGATTGGTGCAATTGCAATCTGTTTATTGTATATCTCATTTTATCATCCTGGTACACTCTCAGTTTACCAACAGCATCAATGTTGGATTGAGTCTTTGACATTTTGACATTCCAATCTATCACCATCATCTACACCATTTTTAGAGTTCCATATAGTTTTTTCAGTTGCCTTATGTGGTCGATGGTGATGATAACTTTAGTCATCCACCAACGGGCGCTGGGCCCGCGTGCAGTGGGGATATTAAAAAGCTGATTATATCTATGCTATGTACCGTCACGGTGTCAAAAAACAAAGAAATAAAATCTGATACGCCGCCTTCTGATTATTTTTTTGAACATCTTGAAGTGCTCTCCTAGAATCTAGCAAAATCTTTTGGCATCGCAATAATATTTTCTATTGAAGTTTTAATTTATTGTATTTTGCTGTAATAGTAAAAGGTTACCAATGTAGTTGCCACTTTTTTCGCTTGTGCTTTGCCATTCTAATCAGAAATTACTACTACAGTCGAGTGTTACAGTAAGGATAATTTATCATAACATGATTGCCACATATTCGTTTGGTAATCGCCCTCAAATTAACACAAACTCGTACTAACAACAAAAAGTCTGTAATAATGGCTAAGAAGCAAAAAGTTAATAACGAAAATATAAATTACGTTCCACGGATCGAGTAGCATGTCCTGCAATTAAAGGATGCAACATGTAATGAAAGAGGGACGCTCTATTATTTGCTGGATAGCAATCACGACACTCCTTGTAAAGTAACGAGAGTTGCACTTATCATAAATAATACTGGACTTTGAAAAGTTGAAGGTGTAATTTTTGTAGCAGCTAAGAACGTAGACTTTATTACGTGGGAAAGAAAAAAGATAGTAAGCAAAAGAAAGGAGAGGAAGACAGAATAAAATAAAATATTTTTATTCGAGCCCCACACAATCATAATAAACTAAAACTATAAAAAAAGAAACCAAAATCATCAATTGACTTCTCCCGCTCTGGATGAGAGAGTCACAGACTTTTACTGACTAAACCAGCCTGTATTTCTTTGGTTGTCCCTTGCAAATAATAACACACACATGCCTTTCAAACAATCTCGTACCCCAAAATGGACCTATTTCTAGAATAAATGTAATTGATATGAATCACTGGGAAAGGAGGTGGTATTACTAATAACGCTTTTCAGTGATACTCGTTGATACTAACAGATATTTTTTTACGGGTGTCTTGTTGATCGCATATTCTACAAGTATAAATAAATTATTAGGTACAGTTAGTGACATCTCACTTATTATTTATGAAGACCTTTTCCAGAAACGTATTAATTAATGTGATATTAATGCTAATATTGAAAACAAACGTGTGAATTTAGACTTGGGCGTTAAAATTTGGCGGTCTACCTTACACAAAAGGTCCTTCGGGGAAGGTTGCAAGTAATTATTTAAAATTTAAACATCAAGACCTTCTACGAAAAATAAACCGCTATGTTTTAGAGGGCAGGGTTAAAACAGCCTACCCTTTATCCTGTATAATTTTATGATGAACTGCAAGGTATTACATTAATCGCAATTGTTTCGCTGAACTTGCTCATAATGGTGAATTACATTTCAAGAAACGATTGTTTCATTATCTTATCAAGAATCGCGAAGCTCACTTAAAGATAAGGCTATAAGATAATGCAACGGACAATGCACTCGGTTGCATAATGCTACGTCCACATTTGGCAAATTGTTTGAAAATTTTCTTTTGTAAGGAGTTTCATGAAGCCGAGCTACCGTATTGTGCGAGGTCAGTGAACTTACAGAGGCAATTAGTATGAGCTTGGAATGTTATGATGTGAGACTGAAGCAATTGAGAAATATATGTTTTGTATTGTTTGTTTTATATGCGAACTTCGTAAGTTGAGCGAAGTATTTATTCTTGGCATCAGCCTTGCCAGCGACTTCGTCTGTGTGATATTAGAAAATGATCTTAAGGGATCTTACTTCAAGGATGAAAATTTCTATATTCCAATACATGGAATACCCACGTGCCAAATTTCATCCAAATCAGGAGTTAAGGAATAACATACATTCACGGACAAAACTTACTTGGTGCACTTTTCATAAATTGTCGTATTTGTTAAAATCGAATATTCGATTTTTAAACATAATGTTTTTTTGTAAATCGTTACACATATAATTTTTATTTGCTACTGAATCATATTTTATTTCCTGTAAACGATAACAATTAGGTACCTACCTAATATATGAATAGCACACAATGTAAAAATATGATTCATGTGTTTTAGAAACAATTAACGCTGAACAACCTCTGTCGTTCTAGATTTAGAATTGTTGCGGGGCTGTCTGATATGTGAATGACTTTTAATAACATTACAGTTAATGTCCAGTTTCTTGACATGACCTATAAAATTACATAAAACTTTGTTATAACTCATGATGATGATGTATAAAATGATAAAGATGTATTAAATATTCTTTTTCTCAGATCTTAGGAAGTATTTACATATTTATTTAGTCTGCATGCAACAAAAAAGTACAAAGGCAGTTTAATGCCTTAGGCATTCTCTACCAGTCAACTTACCACCGACATCTAAGTACCGATGTGATTGCGAAAAATCTTTAATTGATAGAAAGATACACGATCGTTTACTGATCATAAGCGACTTATATAACTGCGGGATTCTTGGAAATAGCTACCACACCCTGAAATTCAAAAAGCCGACCCGAAGAAACATGGATATGTTTTGTAAAAATCTGATACTCCTCTGTCACCCTACCCAGATAGGGGAAAAATATTTGATGGTTTCTCATTCTCTAAAAAAAGTTACACCAGAAAAATTGGTTTCTTTAGAGTGTAGGATATGCTATGGTATCGAAGTCGCGAAATAAACCTAAAAATAGATAGTTTAATTAACACAATAGCTCATAACTGCTACCATGATATGGTTATCAGCTGTTATAGCTACAACACTACCACGATAGTAGCCCTAGAAAGCGATTACGATACTAAAACATGATAACTGCTCAATATACGCGATTCCTACACGTCCATTAGGAGATACCATATCAAATGTTTACCAAGTTTAATCCTGATTTGAGTGCATTGACATTGATTGTTTATTTTTAGTAATTCTGCGCTCCGTTCCTCGTGTACGAAGGCGACGACGACGACGTGGCGACCGTTTGCGAAGTTCCTTGCGTTATGATGTAATATGAGTTTTGCATACTGTAACTGGATTTGCTTTAACATTGATATGTGTAGGTACATAATGTAAATTTTCACCTACTTACAAGCATCCGATGTTGGTAATATCATTGGGTTAACTATTGATTCAGTGTGGATGTATTTTAGCTAAAATATTTGCTTTTAGTTTAAGTTTATGATTTATTTTATAAAGGCAATTATGAATTTTGACATGTAATGTTATCTGGCGTTGATTACAAAGCAGTTTGTTTTTTATTAAAACGAAATGCTATGGTATGACCCACGAAAACCGACGGCGACGAGTACCTACAAGAAAAAGTGTGTAAACAAGAGAGCTATTGTATTTTATTCAGCGTTCAGCTTCTCCAAAAATTAAAAAAATCGGTTACGGTTATGATTTATAATAAACGACTTAACAAAAAAAAGGACAAAAAATAAACCTCGTCATTAGTGTTTTGCTTTGTGGTAATATCATCATCACCATCATCATTTCAACCGAAAGACATCCACTGTTGGAGATAAGCCTCCCCCAAGTGTCACCAGTGTGTTGTGGTGAAAAAAAAAAAAAAAAAAAAAAACCAGTGTGTTGTGGTAATATAAAATATTGAAAATACATATTTGATTGTCATCTTTCTTTGGCCGTGGTCTTAACTTCTACAGCTAATACCGCGTATATATATATTCGTTTAACTCAATTTATGCACGTAGGTACGTAAGTATTTGCATCTACGTAGGCTAGACACTCACCTCACGAAGCTCTTCTGATGTGACTTCCAGCATCGCACCGTTTTAAATTATGCAAATATTATTCATTGATGGAGGAATCATTGAAGTTTCCATCATAAATTCCATCTACTAGGCACTTTTCCTTCAATTTTCATCTTAAAATTGAAGGGGTTGTTCACCCGTTTTTGTTATTTGCTGTACAATTACTCGTCGGTGGTAAAACATTTTTATCTTGAGCTGGCCCCGTATTTTAAAATCGGTTTTATTACTCTGACGTGGGACCTACTGTAAAAAAAAAATGCAGAGGAAGAAATAAACTTAATTCTCAATTCTTTATTGTACACAAAACTTAATATTAATGCAATTATTAGACAATTGATGTACAAAGGCGAGCTTAACTCAACAGTGAGTTTATTAAAGTTTAATAAACAGTTCTTTTATACTTTTATTTTATTTATTATATTAAGTTCACTATTAATTGTTCACACTGAATACAGAACATTACACATTTTTAAATTAGACTACAGCACAACAATTTAGAGACTAACACCAGATTCCTAAAACAATAAATTAGAGAAACAAACAAATAAAATAAAATTTTCATAAATTCTAAAGTATTTTTTTTAATTTTTTATTAAAATTTATTATTTTAAATTGTATTTTATTTTCTATAAAAATAAAATAAAATTTTCATAAAATATGTTTCCTGATGGCTACAACCTGGGGATTTTTAAATCAAGAGAATAGGTTCCTTCTAGCTAAGGGAAAGTCGAAGGCAAAAGATCACGTGGACACTCTCCAACAGGGTGGACGGACCTTATCAAATCGGTGACACACTGCAGCGTTAATGAAAACTCCTAAGTCACCAAACAGAGCAATGACGTCGCATCACGAGAGAGGCGGTGGCGCAAGACTCGACTCGACTCGGCGTCAAGAGTGCACGACTACGAAGAAGGTAAGCGCGCTACATCGTCGACCGCATCGTTGCTTTCTATCAGGTGAGATAGCACTCAAGCGCGAACCTATCAACAATAAAATAAAATTAATAAGCTTAAAATAATAATCCTCATCAATGCTGAGGCTGGAAAATCCTATTAGCATAGTTTACTACTTAAGTTTCTCTTAACATTAAATTAGAAATTTAGTCAGGTGTTTGATACGACTGTAAGTAGAATTAATAGAAAACCATTCGAAAGAAACATTGACAGCTTCTTTGATTACTTGACTGCGTTTCTGTTTATAACACCCAGTAAGCACTTTAGACAGCTAAAAGAGGTAATTCAGGATTAAAAGAATATCTCTCTCTGTCTAGTTGAGTAGACTTGATATGATGAAGGAAGTTCAAGGTATGAGACAAGTATTCTTGTTTAATTCTTTTTCGGGTTCCAGGGGAACATCCTCATGGGTCACTCGTGTGTCCTTTGTTTTTTTTTTTTTTTTTTGTTATAATTTAGTGCTTGACTGCAATCCCACCTGATGGTAAGCAGTAATGCAATCGTTGATGGTGAATCGCACTAGTTTATTAAGTTAAGTTTGGCGATTCTACTTTCTATGTCGGCAACCCTGGTTTTCTTGCGGATATCTTCATTCCTGATTCGATCACGCAAGGAAACTCCGTGCGTAGCCCTTTCCATTGCCCTTTGGGTGACTTTAAGTCTTCTTATGAGGCCCATTGTAAGCGACCACGTTTCAGAGCCATATGTCATCACTGGCAACACGCACTGGTCATAGACTTTCGTCTTGAGACACTGTGGTATGTAGGAAGAGAAGACATCGCGTAGCTTCCCGAACGCCGCCCATACATTGCGCATTGATGCATTGTGACATACTATTTACATTATCATTGTCTTCTTGCCAGTGGCACAATGCACCAACTTGGGGTCAACGCCACACGTTTTTTTTTCTTTCATTCTATCCTATCAACAGTCACTTTTCTCTCCCTCTTCATCCATTCACCTACTCATAACTTTTTAATAAAATGCGTTTCATTCCTCTTCTTCGTATCACCGTATCAAGACAAAAGGTTCTATTTAAACTTGTCGCCACTTTAAAACTTCTGCTAATAAGTAGTGCTTTTAATTATTATAATATTAAATTCAGCATTATTGTATAAAGCTCATTGGTTTGGTCTAAAATTATTCCAACCTAAATAGAAGCTCCGTCACTAGAAATCATGAAATAAACAATGAAAATAAATTATTTGTAACTTTTAACAACACTTTTTTAGTTTTACTAACATCTCTTTGAAGTGGACGTGAACTTTTAACATCACTTTAAAGTCGAAGTAAGGTTAAAGGCTGATTGGTCGTCAAATTGCAACTGGAATGATTTGCCATTAAACGCGAGATGAGGTCATTGCTTGCCATAGACTGTCGTAAGTAAATTGCTCAGGACTCCATTAAAAGTTTCTCTGGTCGAACCGAGACAGTTTTTAGGGCCCCACAGTGTATGGGAGAAAACGGCATTACAAGATTTCGCCGCTGTTGTTTGTCAGCCTATCAGTCTAACTGACTGTTACAGGACTGTCTTTTGAAAAGTAATATATCAAACAACTTCAATTTTTATCGGATTGTTTAAAAGAATTACCGCGGCCTTGAACGTAAAGGGTATCTAAAGAAACTCGGGTAATTTTAGTCAGTAAATGTCTGTCGTTCCTTTATGCTTCACGCAGAGCGGTAGGACATATTAAAAAAAAAACACCTTGTCTCACGCCTTGCCTAGGTAAGTTCTATTCCAGCTATTCACAGTCTACGATAGCCAGTTTTACAGAAAAGCTACTGCATCTACGAACTGTACTTTTGGGCTTGCGGATGACGAGTAATGGGTAGCTTGCCGTCTAAACCGTACCCGTGGTCAGCAAAATCGGAGGAGCCAAAAAGGCAGAGCCTACTCCCATGGGTTGGCTTCCAAAAGGGAAACCTGGGGTTCTGTAACACAAGGCCAAGATGGAACATAGTTATGGTTTTAGTCAGTAAAAGTCTGACATGCCCCGCACCACCCTAGAGCGGGAAAAGTCATGGGATGATTTCCCATCTTAAAAAAAAAATACTGAACTGGTTAGAGTTACTATGACCGTTATCATGGAAAAGAATAAAAATAAGGCAGTTATGCAACTTAAACTAATGAAAATGGTAACAAGGTTGATGGTACGAAATCCTTTTGCGAAAAGCCAACTCGCTTTTGGCCAGTTTTTGCCGGAATCCGTTTCGTCGTAACTTAAATATGTGTTGAGAGGGACGAGTGAGGTAAATTATATTTGGGATCCCGTTTCTCTTTTATTTTGCAGTTGAAGATGTTTTTATTTTTGAGAGGGATGGTGAGTTTTGAATGTATTTACGAATAAAATTGATGGAGAAGGCATTAATGTTTATTTTCCTTGTTATCCATAAAATGGGCCTTTTTCTTGACATCTCGAAAGCAAATAGAGAGAGAGCATAAGAGTTTCCTTTCGCTATAGCGTTTAGATTTTCTTTATTTGGGTAATTTTTAATTGCCCAAAATTTATTGTGTTTACTGGACTCGACATAAAAGGAATTCAAAAAATTTACACACACCATTAGCAATATGTAACTCATTCATCATACAAGTCAGCGCATTTGCACACACAAGTCCTGAAGCAATATTTACTTACGCAAGGCGCAGTGATTTGTAAGAGGATCCTAAACTCGGGGATACAGTAAAACTTCTGCCTCACGTACGGCTGTAATCCCGAAGAATCGCCAAACTTGCGGTAAGCGCATGAGTCACGCTACTGCAGTTATGAGATAAGTTTCTTTGATAACACGCATAAAAATTAAGACTTGATTTGAGGGTAGCTTAATGGTATCGGATTGGAAAATAGACAAGAATAAAATGTCGAGGGATTTTCAGAACCAAAAAGTGCTCCTAGATTTTTTTATAAATTTATTTTTAATTGATACAATTTTCTGCTTGAATGCGAAAGTCTGATCTGATGGTAAGCAGTGATGCAATCGTTAAACCGCACTAGTTTATTAAGAGTCTATTCATTTTAGCCTTGACGACACCTAAATTATAATTTTTATTATTATGGTTATAATAATTATTATTAAAACTCTAGATAGAAATGTTGCGAATCTAAAACGAAACAAAAACGCCCAACGATCAAAAACCTTTCAGTCTTGAAGGACAAAGAAATCAATACGAAACATTGAGAAAACACCACTTCACTATAACAAAGTTTGTTACCCGTAAAACTTACTGTCTTTTATATCCATGTTTTCAGATAAGCCTTCCCCTTAAAGCTCTCATCAATGATATGTTGACATGCTAACAAACATGAATTGAAAAAGTTTATACAGCGAAGAAACACGCGAAGTAAATTGACACGGATATCAAAGGCATATATAAATCCACGTTTTTTGGCGATACTGGCCCCACAACCGGTTTCATTTAACTTGCAAATTTACTTTGGACTTACTTTTCAGAAGTATACATTACATGCAAAATCAATACTGTACCGATATGGTTTCATCTGCTACTTATAAGCACTATAAATTTTCTTTACGGTACTGCTGCAGCTGTTTAAAATGGTGCTTTGGTTCCAAATTCTGGTCCTTTAGTATCTGATAAAGAAGCAACGTGTGGTTCACATAACATTCGAAAAGATAGCGGGATTTGTAATCATAACTGATTAGTGATTACAGGATAAATTAAAATGCATATCTTTATAATTGAGCATAAACTGGTTTATGCATGCACCGGTTGCTTTATCTAAGATAATCTTATAACAATTTCCGTTCTGGTATATTTCTACGCCTACTATGTAAGGAGATTAATAGTTATATTCTAAACCAATTCGGTAATTCTTAATTCCCATGATTTTTTATTTTCTGAGGTTACCTGTCTTCACCAGCTTTATTCGTTGTTGTAAAGATTATTGAACGAATACTGTAATGCAGTATTTTGATTTTATTTTGAGTGTTAATATACACAAAAATGTATTACTATAATAATAACTAATTTATCTTTAAAATAATAAATAATTTATCGTATCACATTCCATTACATACATATTCAAGTAATTTTCTAGCAATATCATACAATTCATAGCAGTACTACGGTTGAAGATAAATAAAACATACAAAACTAACTACTTACACAAAAGGCATTTGTATTTTACTCATTGACCGCCATTGTAACTATACAATCAAAAGAAGCATATCCTATTCATTTACTTGTTTACATATTTTTTGCGCTTAACTATGAGGTAGAAACTACCTATTTTACCAACGTATCGATAGTTTCCTCATATAATAAAGACAAGTGCACTGTCTTCCAACGACATTTTCCACAATTGATGGGATCGTCTAGCCGAAGCTGAGACCCCACGGCGGGCCATCGATTTACGATCTTTAAATCTAATATGTCATTGCACAGACCTCTGAAGTGCTTCGTTTTAGTATCGACCTCTTTACTGTATAACGGAAAATGTTAAGATGTGTGAAAAGGTTTTTGTGTTGTTATTGTGAGCTGGTAAGCCATCTTATTCATAGGATAGTAACGGCATTTCATGTATCCTAAAGAAACATTAGTTAAGATCGAAAACAGCAAAACATCTAAATGATAACTGAATATGAAGTTTGACATTATATCTTTCAATTGACAATATATCTTTCCATATAATATTGGTACTGACACCCAAATTTCATATTCAGGCAATTACTGTCCATTCCAGGTGCCTGAAAAGTTTTAGTTTCCTTTTGTATGTCTACAATGATATATGGACATGAAAATATTGATATAAATGATGATAACTAATAAATTGTGGGCAGCCTAACAACCAAAGCGAAAAACACTGATTTTAAAAATGATAAACGGCTTTTTATTAAAAGTTTCAGCAAGATTCAATCAAACATTTCTTATTGTACTGAATCAATATCACTAACAGACGAAACACCAGTTACAACAATGTTAGTTCCATAAATATTCGATATATATTCTACCAAATTCTTTATTAATTATTTCACGATATCACAGCAATGCATCCAGCAGTATTACCCATAACTCTGTACAATGGAACGCCAACAATTTGCCTACATAAACTATAGACACCGTATCGCATAGTTTTCACTACCATTTCAGCAGGAACCATGTAATATGAAGTCGCATGCATCTCGGGGTGGTATGCAACTGTCAAGCTGGAATTTATATTGAAAGGGAAGTACATAGGTAAGCTTGCATCGTAATTTATGATATTGATTAATATAGGGAAAATGGGAAGCTAAGGACTAGTATGGTTATTACATCGAAGTGGAGAAGAAAAGCTATAAAGAACGATGTAGGCTTACAAATTCTGTCGACAGCCATCCCACAGATAGAATATAATTATTTTACTCTACGCATCTGAATTCTAATTTTGTAATTTACCAGTTTAATTTTAATTTTCCATTTCAAATTATTAGTTTTACAAATTATATTTTAATTATTGTTTAATTCACAATTTTAATTCAAATTGTATTTTGACCTTAGTTGAAAAAATGATATTTCACTCGGCTAGACCATAATGCGTGCTGTGATCTTCTGTAACTGAAGGAGCTCACAATAACAAAATAAAGATACACAGTAACAACATAAACTACAAATTATATTACGGATCTTAGTATAATTTATTATTTGTGTGTTACTTACAATTAAATAAATAAATACTTCTGTGATGTAATGATATTGGGCAAGTAAATAAATTGAGCACTAAACGGTACCTTAAGAAACAAAAACTTAAAGGTTTCTCTAATAGTTTGGTCTCTTCGTTATTTAACACCGACTTCCGAAATTAAAGTTATTTTGCACTTTTTGGTGTTTTTTTGAAGTCGGTGCTACTTTTTTTGTAAAGGTTTTTATTTCAGACTTTTTAGTTGTAGTAGGTACCCCTCAACCAAACTTAAATAGCTAGGTACCTTCCGCCATTCGGTTCCATCATCAAATCATCATGACAATTCTAATAGTACCAAACACGGCTAGGACACACTGATTTATTAAAAAGTTCCGGCTCTTACCTACCTTCCGTCTTCATCATCAGATCAGTTCTATGTATCCCCTCCCCTTCTTCCTTTAGTCAACCTCCGACTACATGTATAAACAAAGCTATTTTACTTGTTGCAACAGTTCTGCTATGATTTTTTGAAGAGTGCCGTTCTATATCTGCGTAGTTCATCATCAGATCAAAACAATATTTCTATGGGACCAACTCGGGAGTATAATCTTTCAAACAAAATACAAAATTTTCAAAATCGGTCCTCAATTGACCGAGATATCGGTGACCATACGTATTTAAACGACAATCCTGTTATGATTTTTTAAAGGGTTAAGTTGTATATCTTCGAAGTTCATCATCAGATCAATAAGATATTTTTATGGGACCAAATCGGAAGTATAATCTTTCAAACAAAAAAAATTCGAAGTCGGTCCACAATTGACCGAGATATAGGTGAACATACATAAAAAAAGTGCATACAGCCGAACATAGAACCTCCTCCTTTTCGAAGTCGGTGAAGTCGGTTTTCAAAGTCGAGTAAATATATTACGCAGGTTTAATTTATATATTTGTAAGCATAACATGCCCTACAATTAAGTCTCGATTAATCTCTATACTAATGAACAACATCAGCAAAGTTGGCCATATTGCAATGACAATCATAACATGGTATTTGCGTACTGAATATTTAACCAGCGCAGGCGCAGGACGTGGCGTAAGATTCGCCCACGATGAAGTACAAACTGTGATTGAAGAGAAGGTTAATACTAATCGACATAGGGGTAATGGATATATAAACGCCGGATATGATACATTGGATAGAAACTTAAAATATATGGCTACAAAACCAGAACAACATTATCCTCACACTACATATACATGAGAGTTCAGTTATTAAACATAAAGAACTTAGGTATAACCATACTTTGAACTTGGTCCTTTATTTCAAATAATTCGTCTTTTTTACCTCACTAAAGTGCAATGACGATACGATGGAGACTTTATATTATAATTGTGACGACTAAGCAGATCATATGCCGGGGTAACGTGCAAACTGGCACTTAGTATTAACTTTGAAGGTTTAAGTTAAAAAGAAGTGAGGATTGACAGAGAGTTTTTATTATAGACTGTCAATGAGGAAAAAAAAAGAATTAGTTTTAATATTTTTTATGATAATAAGCGAGCTTCTGATAACAATATAGAAGTCAAATAAGTATAGAAGCTGTTTGATTACGCCTTCATCCACCACAATATATTAAGAAAAAGACAGCTTTGTAACATTATTTCTACTTATTTTGGACCCAACCTTTTCCACATGTTCGTTTTGTGGTTGCAAGATCTTAGGACAGATTTCGTAATACAGCTTGGTTTATGTAAAATCAATGTCCTACTTAAATAACTACATTTTTATCACCAAATAAAACTGAATTTCATTCATTCAGTGAAATGTTTGTAGTTAAATTATGTAAGATCCGTTTTGTATGAAGTAACCAATCCGTGGATATGCTATAACCTATTTCGTAACTTATCAATAAATGTATTGAATTGATACTAACTAAAGGTTAAGTTGCGCGACTGAGTTTGAAGGGTATGGGTACCTTTGGTATTTAGAGACGTTCATATTCGAGGTGGGCAGTGCAGTGATGACATAAATATGGAACCGAACATTGGGTCTCATCAAATAGATCGAATTTAATGAGGACATAGATGAACCAAGTTTACTGCCATAGCCGGAAAATTCGCTTAACTTAAGTGGCAGCAGGGCAGGGCACATAGTTCGTAGAATAGATGGTCAATGAATCCAAAAGATTTTGGAGTAGTATACTTAACTTTTTTTAGAATCGATGGCAAACTTCTTAAATAGTTTGGAGCCAGTAGGTTGTTTCAACCGACCTTGTACTTCTTGTCCAGGCAGTGTACATTAAAAATCCACGCTCTATCCAATACCACACCCAGGTACTTCGGGTCTTTGCAGTGTTCTACGTCAGTTCCCTGCCACGTGATATCAACCTTCCTATTTGAAGAACTATTGCGGAAATGGAACACGTCAGATTGAATTTTTGACGAGTTCGGGCGAAGAATACTCGTACTAGTGTTACAGTACCTAACAAGGGCTTCCACAGGATGGACCAATCACCAGAGAAGGCGGGAATAATGTTACAGGATGCGAGACGCAAAGACTGGTTGATATGGTAACGCCTGAGAAAGGCCTGGTCCAGCAATAGACGTCCGCTGGCTGAAATGGTAATGAAGATATCCGAAGTGTCACTTAAAATAGTAACTATTTTTAATTCCTAAAATATCAGCTCATGGCCGTTATAACGATCCTATTTACCTGTTTACTTTTATAGCAGGGAACATAGACGCTGACCGGGAGTTACAGATTTTGCTGTGCGCATAATAAATATTATGCGTAAAATCTGTTGACTGACAGATATTTGAGGCCCAGGAAGCCCGGTCTTTGACGTCTCGTCATCTATGAGTCAAACAAAAAAAAACATTTTCAATCTATTCCTACATAATAATATAATAAAACTTCCCTTAGTTAAACCAACTTTTTCACACATTGAGGGTCATATAAAATCACAACTTTCTTAGTGTTCATTCTTAGTCCAACGAAGAGGCTAATTAATTCCGTTTAAACAGTAAATTTCTTCTGTCCAGTAAATCATATATTTTACAGCAACAACTTGTGAGTAAATTAAAACTCGCCAAGTAGATAATGAAGCTCTGTGAAACTCGTACATTTCTTCTTGTGATTATTTATGGGTTAAAATTATATATTATTGAAGTTGTCAATTTCTATTATTTTATTAATGAGGTTTTATTTATGTTAGAAATGTAAATGCACTTATTGTGACCAACTGCATTGCTGAAATAATAGTAATATCATTTATTTTCAGGCATCTTGGCCCATATATACCTTGGACCTTACAGACTAACATATATATAGTAAATACAGTTTATTGTTAGTAAATAAGACTTATGACTATGCTAACATGTTCACTGCACTTATTCACTTTGTGCTGTTCTGTGGCACCTGTCCGCGGAAACGACGGAACAGCACGCCCTGCGGACAAAAGTCTTCCTTCAACACGAGGGGCAGAAAACTGTTCGGGATTCGCACTACGAACGCCTTGAAATTGACATTATGGTGCGACTCCAACAGTTGTACCCTCAATGCGAACTTCGTCTTATGGCGCACGTACTCCACCATATATGAGCTATTTTTCTACAATCTCCCAATTGTAAGAAAATTATATAAACTTTTGTGCAAGTGAAGCCTAAAATTATTCCGAAGGAATATACTTCTAGGATAGTTAATAACTATCCTATGTGCTTTTCCAGGACACGTCTATCTGTTTACCAAACATCTAAATCCGTTCAGCCGTTTGAGCTTGAAGGGATAACAAATATACACACGTAGATACTTCCTAAATGATATCGAAGTTTACGTATTTAACCGCTTACGTCGGATATTATCTGACAAACACTCGCGTTATTCCACCAGGGACGCACGTCCATGACCAAGCACTCCATTTTGTGAGCTCTTCGTCTGTCACCTACGAGGATCGAAGAGCTCAACGACATGAAGTACCCAGTCGCAAACACGAGAATACCCTTGGGAATAGTACGCGAAAACAATCGTCGGACTAATCCGACGTGAGTAAAAAGTTAATAGATAGTATTATAATGCTACACCGTTAAATTTTGGTCGTTTTAATCCCGCGGAGGGTTGATTCAGTACATGAAACACTATCGATTTTTAAGGAGAAATTAAAAAATAAAGTACTTTTTTTCTAAAGCTCCAATTAATATACCGTCATCTGAGCGAGGCCAATGAACTGTAGGTAGTTAGTACGCAACGACTGACAACTACCGACAAGGTCATTGACTCGTTTACTTAAAGAAATTAATTTCGTATAAGCGTATATTAATACGAGTTTTTGACTACTTTATTTTTTTAATGTTTTCTTTACAAATCGATAGTATTTCATGTACCGATTCGACCCTCCGTGGGATTAAAATTACTAAAATTTCACAGTGTTTTAATTTATTATTCAATATAACCTACTTTTAATTACTGTTTCAATTATCGACGTTGACAAAGCAATCTTGCTTCGTTAATTGGAATGTCTTCTTCTTACAACTAATTACTGATCATAAGGCAAAAGTGCATATCTGAGAAAACGGTCTTCATAATGAGATATGAAAAAAAGATACGATGCACAACATAAGATGTTAATTTTATTGAATTAAAAAGAAGGCCAATTAAAGATATCTCTGCAATACGAATAATCAATAAACAGGACAGGTAGCATGATAAAATCACTGTATGGTGATCGCTATCAAATATCAGTATTCATTCATTGTTAACAATCCATTAATGTTAACTTTCCGGACGCATTCATTCTTTATTGTAGATATAATTAAACTAGATGCTAGTTCCTTATTAGTTTCTAGGTAAATAGTTTGGTTTTTACGATGTAGGTATACGAGACTAATGACAGAGTTGTACAGGTTGCCAAATACTGATACATGAAAACTTATTCGAATAGACGAAGATAGTTTGGTTCTGTATCTATATGAATATCCTCCTGTTTAAAATCAGCTCTGATTGCATTTAAGAAGTATGCGGAACGGGGTATAAAGTCCTACAAATCTCCATTGAAAAGTAAATACTCATAATTATGATTTGGTGATATGGAATTTGGTCTTTTAGTTCCTAAAGGATGGCATAGGTGCTCCTACAGCATTTCCTTCACCGTCAATCAGTTCATTGGTTTGTCTGCTTCGTTCCTATTCTTTATTTTACATTCACTTGTTTTATTATTTAGGGACTAAAATTGCTCGTAACAACTACAATTTTCGACATTATTGTCGACTTCAAGTCAAATGAATTGAAGTTCCTCTTAAAATTTACATTTCTAACACATTCACCGAATACTGAAGAGCCATCCGTGAACAAACGAGGACAACTCAAGGCCCGTAGTAAATAGTTTAATGGAGAGGCTTCAAGACGGTTCAGTCCAGACATGTTTCGGGACTCGTCTGACACTTAACACACCTGTCCTGAGTTAGTGAAGGTGTTAATTGCTGTCTAAATAATGGCGCCGTTGGACTAGAGGTTGCATGTGTGAGTGAGTACAGGAACACTTGGCTAAAATTTCGTTTGTGTGAGACTTAGCTTGGAGAATGGTACTCCATCAGTGTATATATTTTGTTGTTTATTTGAAGTTTTATTGTTACAGATCTGCGTATCTTTAACTCGGAAGCAAATATCCATTTTAGGTACTAGTAAATAAATCAACTATATTATAGGTTTTTCAAATATCCTGGAACGACTTTTTTATTCATTATTTCCCAAGAGGACGCCGGCGTCCGAACACCTATTGTCTTTCTATTACGGTATTCAATAGGTTATAATCATTATTTTAGTCAAACGATTTCACATTAAATAAAGTTGAGGAAAATTGTGAAAGCTAAACACTTTCGAAGTTTTTTTGGCATAGTATGTTATTTATATAATTTTTTGGCAAAAATGTCAAATGCTTCAAAAAACTGGCAGAAAGAGCTCTAACCTTGATGCACAGAGACTAATTAATATTGACTAACTAATGCAATAAAAAGATTAAAGGACACAACGACTAATAGGCATTAAATTTTACACTCCAGACTCCATAATTAAATCGAGAAAGTTATCGCAATAAACTGGATGTTACGAAATAACAGTACAAGAGAGAATAAAACTATTATTACTAGGGGCGTTTTCCGGCTAGCTTACCGTTCATAAGTTTTATTGCAACGCTAGGCAATGGTTGCATAAACTGTTTATCAGTGATCGAGAAGAAATAAAGGAAACTGCTGAAGCCATAAGCTTCAGCAGTTTCCTTTATTTCTTCTTTTGAGATCATTTGTGAAATTAAAAATATGATTTATCATAACATTTCATAACATAAGAAAATTAGATATTTACTAAGTATTTATACTAAACCTAAAATACATAAAAAACTAAACTAAGAATGTATGCTAGACCTAACTATGTACAAATATAATACAAAAACACCAAATACACTCAGGCGTCGAAGTATTTCTCCATATCGCTGTCATCCGGAAACTTACCCAGAAGACTGGCAGCATTGCCACGTTGAATGGCAATGCTGATTCTTTGGGCAAAAAATGAGCCAGCCCTCGGGTCACGCAAAGTGTCGATCAAGCGATGTGAAATTTTCTTGAAAAGGATACGCGCAATCGGACCCCATGATCCAAGTGTTTCGACCCCAAACGGCTCAAAACTGTAATTACCAATAATTGCGCCGTTTGAGGTTCTCAGCAGCCGCAGCGGCAGCACCAGCACATCCTGCTGAACTAGGAACATGAGATGGCGCAAAGGTGTCGACACAGGTTGCGTCCTACACCAGAGGTCTACCCAACTTCGACGGCACCAATGGTCTCTTCCCAAAAAATATGTATGATGTTTATGTTTGTGTTACCTCACGTAACGAATACTTTACTAAAGACTGTACTCCAAAACCGGATTTTGGAGTGCATGTTGCAGTATTACAATAAATTAAGTTTCAGCAAGTATTTTACGCCAAACATTTATTTATTTTAACCTGTAGCTTCATACACACATACTTGGTAACCACTGTAGTTTTGTATTCCTTTTTAAATTAAGTTAGCATAAGAAATATGTTCTGAATTTTGAAAGCAATGTGAAGTATGGAAGGAGCCTGGATCTCACGTCACAGGGAATCCTAGTGTGAGTTCCAGGAAACCAACTCATCTGAATGTATTTTTTGTGAAATAAATTATTCTTATTCTTATTCTTATTTGTCCAATACACGTCCAATAACCAATGAGATCGATTCAAAGTTAGAGAAAATATCATAAAACCAATTATAATTATCAATCAAAGTGATGAAATTGTTAAAGTTAACGAGACTCAAAAGTTTCATAGTAACATTCTGAGAAGTATTATGAAATAAGTGGCTATCAATCAAATATGAATTATCAAGGTGGTAGTCTCTAGATCAACGAATTTAATGATATCTGATACCTGTCATATTATGGACGCTATTGTTGTTGAATATTGTCCAAATATCATTCTTGATACAGACATTGAAATGTGTCAATAAAAAGTTACGGCTTTTATATATTATTACTGTAGGACAATACATGCGAGAGCAGTGGTGGCCGACTTACGAGTTGCAGGTCACGGGTTCAAGCCCAGCCAGGCGCATTACTTTGTGTAATTTATTTTATCACCACTGCTCTCAAAAACGGTGAAGCAAAACATCGTGAGGAAACGGGTATGTCTTAGAACCAAAAATTCGAAGCATCAAGTTTAACACATCCACCAACCCGAACTGGGCCCGCGTGGTGGATTGCGGCCCATTCCCTCTCCTAGAGAGGAGGCCTGAGTCCCAGCAATGGGAAAATTATAAGACTGATGCTATGCTATGCTACAATACATGCCCAAAATACTTGTATATGTTTTTTGGACTAATGCTAGTCTAAACTTTTTTAATCTGAAGATTTTTATTCACTCTCAAACATCAAACATTTTAAACTTTATTCACAAAGAAAATGTACGTAGCTCGACTCTGTATTTGTCTAAGTTTGTAAGTCAAAAACTAACAATTCAAATCTCTAACGAATTAAACAACATTGAAAGCAAATTCAGCCACAACAAATAGAATTATAGTAATATCAGAGGCAAATATTACCAGCGCAACCACTCACCCAGTTATATATGGCAACAGTTTTGTCAAGGCTCCACAATAACGGCACGGAACAAGCCACAAATTATTTAGCTTTATATCTACCACTTTATCTTAATAGATATGTGTTGCAATATACAGTTGAAATCTCTGCACGAATTGGGGTACATCAATTGGCTTTATAGATGCTGTGAAGTAATATGTATCATCGTTATTAATGTTTTTAGCTTTTGATAGAATGGACTTGTCTATTAGATCAATTATTATTATTATTTATTTCTTCAGACCAATATCATTGAATTCAATATAGAGGATAGTAAGGGATGACTGTGTTTATTTCAACATTGGTATAGAATGAGAACATCGCTAAAATAACTCTACAACGTATTTACTTTTCAAAATACGAGTATCACACTCTTGGCTTTACGTCATAACAGAATAAACTTTCATGTATACCATTAGTTAGTTACCATAACAATATTACAAACATCTGTCGGTCAAAGTATAAAATACTGCTAGTTACCACCGTTAACGGCCACTTACGACTTGAACTTTCTTAATGAACTCCGTGTCAAATAATTAAGTACACTTGGCCACAGAAGAAGTTTGAAAGTATTTTGAACTTCACATACTTTTAGTCACTCAAAAGGACGTTAGCTAGAGTGGATTGTGTTCTATGTTTAGTATATGTTTTTCTAGACGGTGGCAAAAATTTCATCATCATTACAACCGAAAGACGTCCACTGTTGGACATAGGCCTCCCCCAAGTTTCACCACAATGAACGGTCCTGTGCATCTCGTATCCATCGGATTCTCGCAACCCTTGCCAGGTTATCGGTCTACTTTGTAGGAGGCCTTCCAACACTGCGTCTTCCGGTACGCGGTCGCCACTCCAGAACCTTTTGGCCTCAACGGCCATCTGTTCTGCGAGCAATGTGCCCTACCCATTGCCACTTAAGTTTTGCGATTCTTCGTGCTATGTCGGCAACCTTGGTTTTCTTGCGAATATCTTCATTTCTGATACTCCAAGCATAGCCCTTTCTATTGCCTTATCATAATTGGCAAAAAATAATCGAAGGCAATACTGAATCAATCAGTAATTGAACTCTTTGATTTGCCGGTTTGATTTTGATTGAGCTCCATAGCTCCAGTACAGCCTAGTTTAAGTATTTCATTATTACTAGTCTTGGTATTACTTTTTTTTTTTTAATCTAAATTAGGGAGCTTGGTCACTATAATGACTATGACGCTCCATCAAAGCCAGACTTTGAATTTAATCGCTTACAATATTTAATTATCAATAATATAGTCATTACAAGTAGCCTTGGCATTTTACAGAAAAGGACGATGAATTTTATATGTTATTCAATATTAACACTTCAATTTTATACATCGAAGTTTGAATGTATCCCAACTTCGCTTAATATTTACATTATACTGATTGAACTAAGACTTACTAAATAAGTTTTGACTATTTACTGTGTATTTGTAAATAGGTTAAAAAATTTTGTAGCTTACCTCAACTTACAATGTGTTATGGTACTTGTAAATTTTAATACCAATCTTCTAACGAGTATCTTTGTTGTTCTCATTGATATATATATATAAAACCAAGGAGTTTTTTATTTGATTAATGGTTGTACTCTAATAACAGTAATTTTTGTTAATAGTTTATAATGCTATTCATTCCTATTTATTAAGTTCAACAGAGCTTCCTCTTCGATACCTACTTCAGAATTGGCCGTCACTTCATTAATCACCTTTCTATCCAGATATCGTCTTTCATATTCGCTGTTGCAATAGTCATTCTGAGTATTTGCTCTAATTAGCATGAGCTAGCCTTGATTTCGATTTTGCAGTTACAGTTTCAAATGACAGAATGAAATCAGAAATCTTGTAGCTCCACAAAAGCCAATGTTAGACATTCATCACTTCTTGGGAAAGAAAATGCTCGATAAATATGATTGGGAAACTGTCCAAGACAAGGAAAAGGATTTTATTGTGCTAACTTTGTTGTTCATTAATGAAATTGCTAAGTTATATAATACTTTACTTCTACCAGCTAGGTAGGTTCTTCGACTGCGTAAAAATAGAAAATTATCCTAAGGAAAAATATCCTTGTTAAAAAATAATCCTAGGTTCTATTCTGGGATAATATGGTCTACCCGTATGTCAAAGTCTGAATAGATTTAATCTAAAACCATTGTTGTGTCTGCTAAAAACATAAGCATACATACACCACCTTTATGATATTAGTACATTTCTCAAAAAAAGAACATTAAATTATAATAAAAGTACATATAGCCTTTGTGACCACATGCAGTTACACAAAACAACACAGTTATTAGAGATTTAATAGGTGGCATTCGGTGTTACCCCGCACTGGGCCCGCGTGGTGGATTACGGCCCATTCCCTCTCTTAGAGAGGAGGCCTGAATCCCAGCAGTGGGAACATTAAAAGGCTGAATGATGATGATGATGATTCGGTGTTAGGTTACCAATCACTATTCAACAGATTCTTTACCACTTGATAGGGATGACCAAAACAAAATATTCAGAATAAAAAAAATATAACTGTTATTTAATATATCATTGGTTTAAAAGCTCTTATAAATAAATAATGATTCAAGACTCCTAATCTTAACCAATTTGTGTTAAAAATTGGGTCGCGTAACGTTCACTGAATATCAGAAAGCAGATTCACTGAAATTGATTGGAAATGAAAGCGCTCTTAGATTCAATATGGACGTTATAGCAAAGGATAGGGATGTTCGCAATTTTCATCGGGTTATCGATAGGAACTAATACAGAGTTGATTTTTAAGATCGGGCAGTAAAGACTAGTAACTTTAACCACTCTGGCTACAGCAATACGATCTTTGACTACCTACATGAATTTTGAGAAATATTGGTCGGCATTCATAAATTATGATAAATGGGTCATTTCTTGTTCTTAGAAAGGATCAAAAAAGATTTTCAGACCAACTTATGTTGAAGCCAGGAGCCAGTTAAGGAGTAAAATTTCCTGCTAGTCGGTGTTTTCTGATAGCTACAACCTAGGAGTCAAGAGTGAATAGGTTACTTCTAGGCAAGCGTGCTCCATCGTCGGCCACATCATCGCTTACGATGGTAAACACCTGATGAGGTGAGATAAATTGGTCGAACATGAACCTATGCACAATAAAAAAAGCACTAAGAAAGTCACAAATCTACTAACGTCTTGGCGAACACGAAGACGTATCGATATCCAAAATATGCAAGCTTATCGACGTCAAACTAGCTCTCTCCCACAATTCATCACTACGTTTCCCTTGGAACATTTCTCCTCAAATATTTGTTTCAATTAGACGTCTCAGAGGTCCCTCTTAGGGCTCCACGTCAAACAAATGATGATCGGTATATCAGGAGTGACGCACACGAATTGATGTTCCGGAGACTTTTACTTGGAGGGAAGGCTTTTCATTTAATGGTGGTTTTGGGTATTGTAAGGCGGCGTATTTATTTAGAACGATGTTTAAAAGGTCTATTAATAATAATTTATTTATAAATATGACAAAACAGGCCCAATTCTTCTATAACAACTTAATTTAACACAAACCATATACGGACACATTATACATGACAAAGTTGCCTTTGTTGCTGAAACTGGGAACGGAAAATCTCTTGATGAAAATTGTGAATAAAAACTACTCTTCAAAGATGCATTTGAAGATTTATACAGGTACTTCGATAAAAACGTTTTTCAAAGCAAAAACCTTAGCTTGGAATGAATTCAGCATAAATGAGAAAAAGAAATTAAAATCACAAAAAGTGCTCACTGGAAAACAAATAAGGAACGTGCAAACACCGTTTCAAACTAAACAACATGGCCGTCTCAACGAAAAGCTAAAGATTGCGACAAAAAATCTTCGTTCTTAAACTAAGGTCATTATTATTTTTCTGATGTCTGCGAGTGCTTCCCCTTAAGTCAGAAGTCGCCGACAACTTTAATTAAGCGCGACTTAAGACTTTAATGACTTCGGAGATAATTTTTCGAAGCTAAGTAACGCGCCTACCTTTTTTTACTGAACAACTGGATTAAAAATTGTCTGCAAAGTTTTGGGTGTGATAAGAATAATTTGTTACGCATAATTTTCAGAAGAATTTGTAGTCATTTTGGCCTTGTTTAATAATCGTGTTGTATATGAATGAAATACAGTCTTTATTCCAATTTATTTGTAATCGGTATGGCATGCGTTTTACGTGATATTAAGTACATTATTTAGGTATCCGTTTTTTTAGGCGCAACATGGTTTTACAAAAATTATTTTCCCAAATCGGTCCAGGCGTGTACGAGTGATCGAAAAGCAAGCATAAAAAAAACTAACGAATTGAGAACCTCCTCCGTTTTGAAGGCCGCTAAAAAACCATTAATCGCTTCTATGGTGTTCCTATCAATATCTTCCTCCTTAAATTGTAAAAATAACGGACTCCGTAAATCTCATTCGGAACAATAAATTGGCACAAAAAAGAAAATAAATATATTGCTTCTTGAAGCCTGTGGTACAATAAAAATGCGTGCGCCTGATGCAAAGTCATAATGCGCCGCAGCAAAGTTATAGCTTGCTATAACTAAACCGTCAGGCGTTTAAAGTTGACCGCACTATAATCGTGGTAAATATGCTGGATGTGTACAAAACTTGTATCTATAATCATTATTAAATTTTATGTGTTGTATATTTAAATCTTTTATTGTATTATGTAAACATTTACGGTCTAATAATCACTTAATAGTTAACCGTATTTTTTTTGTTTCAGGTAATTTCTTCATCATTGCTACGCGTGTCGCTTAGGAATGTAAGTTTTTTATTTATTACTCTACTGACTTATAAGTAAGTATGAATTGATGTAAAATATACTTCAAACAGCGGATCAGGGACTAAATAATTCAAAATGGAAACTTACATTATGTCTTACTCGAATTTGACATGAGACATTAAAATACCCTTAACAGGGTTTTCCTTCAACCCCAATACTTAGCAACTGTCTGTCATCAACTCTAAACTTTAACGACGCTAATCGCCATAATAATAGACGTAAGACATCAAAGCGAACGATACGTGTATTAAAGATACCCTTGTAATTATATAACACATATACATGTACAATATACAATGTAGATAATGTATTCACTCCTCTAGAGGTAACAAAAGCCCCGTTCATAGGAACCGTTTACTAAGTGAATATCGCGAAGGGGCACCCACTATAATTTACACGGAGATAGGGATTATCTTATGTAGGAAGTGGCTTGGAAATTCTGGTGTTTGCATTACGTTGGAAAATTATTAAGATAAGTTGTTTCTTTTTAAGGTGGAAAGTCTTACGTGTCAGATTTTTACGGAATAAAACCACATCTACGAGTAGGCAACTAAAGGACACAGGTCTGAGTTTTAATCAGTAAAAGTCTAAAACACCCTTGCGCTCCATCCAGAGGGGGCGCAGACATTAGTTGATTTTTTTCTCTTTAAATAATGGTACTTTATTTTATTTTTTTTCTTTCAGCTGTTCTAATTATAAGCTTCCAATAATTTGAGGTAAGCAGAACTTATGGTAATATTTCATGATAAATATTTCATCACAACACTTATTTTAAACGACGAGGTCATATAAACATCTCAAGTGATACAATTCACTTTAAATATCAAATTATAAATAAACAATCATTTAGAAAGATCAAAAACACTGCTGAATTATTTAACAAACGCAACTAAAAATGTCACACACGTCTGTCCTCTGCTCTGTTCTCAGAAACGTAGAAAGACATTTCTAGGTAACAATTTGCATCCTGAGTCGGCTGTTAACACAATTTATACAGGCGTCTAGTTGGCACAATCAGGACTCGTCGCATTGCTAATTGTACCTCTTCTTTGTAAGACTTGCCCAACTAACAAGGATAATCCAACTAAAATTAGTGCTGAAGTCCCTGGCCTGACCAGACGAGAGCAAAAAGAGAAACATCTATAATTAAAGAATTGTCTTCAGCCGCTGTGTGAAATGAATTGAAATACTATATAAGCTTTGGTAAAAAAGATTTTAAATATGGGGTTGGTTGGAAATGTCTGATTAATTTTAAAAGTCTACGGTTGTACTTTCGCTTTCTTTTATAAATGAAATCTTATTCAAAGAGAATATTATTTCTACTATCTTTGGTTAAAAGGTAAGTCTATTATCACTAGCCAGTATGTGAAATTGTTTTATGAACTACACACATCGAATGATCTCTTCAGATTGACTTGAAGTTATAAATTCAAATAAACTTTATATATAAAGCATATTTTTTGTTATTTGCTGTTTTATAGTTATGAGTTTGGAAGAAACACAGACGAGATACATTTAACTCATATCAACACTATACATTTCAAAGACTTTCTTGCTCATTTTCCACAAATTGCAATTTTTAAGTTGAGTCACTTTTGTTGTGAATATGCAATACATGTATGAATTGACTAAAGGTTTGAACTAGATAAACACTCAAAAATTGAGCTGAATTAAAGTAAACAATTTTTATTTTAACAATTTTATATTCATTCTTCTAAGTATTCATTATAATGTGACCCTTATTATTATTCCTATGGTTCTCACAAAATTTATAGCATTAATTAGTTTTCAACTACTGCTTTCCTGCGGTACCTATTGGGCATAATCCCGGTAACCATTAAAATCAATGAAGTAGCCCAGAGGGCGAGCTTGCCACTTAAAAAATAATTTATAGCCTCCCCCTTCATTACCCCAAGAGGAAATACTTCACAAATTGTTTTAATTATGCCGAAATTTTCTTCATAAATTCTTAGACTACTTATCGATTTTATACTCGTATTACGGCCTCCAATGATTTGTTTTGAGTGATTTTTAATAAATTGTGATGAGTAAGAAGTTACTTTTCTTCGTTGTTAATTGTTTTTAATAATTGGATGATTAATTGTGGATCGAAAAATTTGAGCTTTTTAATTGAGGTTGGGAAAGTTTAAAAAAAAACCCTAATAAATTTTAGGGCTGTTTATAAACTGATCATTATGATATCGATACCGACGATACAAATGAAAACAGAAAAAATTACTCGTTTGCAAACACATACAACTTTAGACTGTTTTTATTGCATAAAAACTCTAAAGGCAGCAGAGAAAGTGAGGAAAGCCAGGGATGTAACTGCTGCGGTTAAAATTTTCTCTTATTTACTCTTAAGGCTTTTCAAATGACAGCGCTAGAAAGTTAGGCTAACAATTTTACTGCAATGCAAATAAAATATTATGTTTTTTGTCTTGAATTACGTATTGCAGATTTTCTATGCTTGGATACTGGCAAAAATTAGCAAAAGTACCTGCTGTAAAAGATTATTTCTTGAACATTTAATCTGTAAGGAGTTTTGTTAGTACATATTTAGTTTTAGATAAGGAATATAGTCATTTTGTTTTCCAATAAAATGATGTAACTAATCCCAATATTTCTGCAGTACTTGGTGGCAAATGTATTCAAACAGCCTTTTCGGCAAGCTTCAATGAAGTAGTCAATACAATACACCTTTTATCTCTATTGTTGTCTAGTTAAAATATAGGCGCTGAAGGTTCAAAAGTACATCAATTTTTTTTTTTTATAATAATCAATTTCAAAGAGGAATTAATTTGACTGGTATAGTTGATCTAGCGTTTAGTGGCCCTGACTGCTATGCCGGAGGTCATGGGTTCGATTCCCAGCCAGGACAAATGTTTGTGTGATGAGCACGATTATTAGTACTGTGTCTGCGTGTTATTTATCTATAACTAGCGACCCGCCCAGCTTCGCACAGATGCAATGGTGACATATTATGCATATGATACATTTAAACTTTCCTCTTGAAACCACTTCACTCTATCTATTAAAAAAAACCGCATCAAAATCCGTTGTGTAGTTTTAAAGATGTAAGCATTCATAGGGACAGACAGCGGGAGGCGACTTTGTTTTATACTATGTAGTGATAAATATGAATTCAAGTATCTTTATCACTTTTCTAGTATTCATACCACAACACTGAATTTCTCCGTTAAAATACCACCAGAAACTTCTTAGAAACTGCTGAAAAAGAAAATATCATTTCGTTCTTACATTGAATCAACAAATTTTTAAGGAGAGAGTTTTAAAGAAAACCTCCACTGCTATTACATTTTTAATCAAGACATTAGCAAGAAACCAACCACTTCTAATGAACTCTGTACTGCTTGTGTGCATAAAGGATTAATAAATAAATAAAATAGCGTTACACACTGGCACCTAATTTATAAGTTGCAATCAATTATTTTCCACTTCGTCACAAGACGCATAATCGCATAAATTTCCGTACATAGATATAATCATGCACGTCCCAGTTAATCACAATATGCGTTAGTCGACGATTAATTATCCCGTATTAATTAATCTGGGCTGTATCTCGTGGGTAAAGTAAATGCGATTATGATGGCGTTTCATAATTTAATTTGCGGTATCAATTTTGTTAATGAATAATTAATTATATTGATTTTATTGGTTTCAGAGAATCGTGTGGGAGTTGGTTGATTAATTAGGTATCTATTACTGTAGGTTCTTTATTAGATAAGAAGATAAACTATTAGAAACTTCTTAACAGATATTAGCTAAGTATTAATATAGTGTTGATCAGTATTGTAATTTTTAGATGGATTATTGTGCATTGCGAAAGTTGTATTGTGCGAGATTATTTTATGAAATTATATACACAATTTTTCATTTAAATTGCGTTATTAAATTACTTACCAACGTGAAAGTATAAAACTATCACAAGGAAACATACTCTCCTGGACTAGCCCCACACGTGAAAAATTTAATTAAAAAAAATTTTGCTCACATTATAGAAGCGACATGAAATATGTAACCAAGACTTCTGCAACTCATAATATGATTTAAAAGAGTGCCCATGGAGTTTCTTGCACGTTCTTCTCCATCGAGATCTATGCTTTTGGAACTGCACGTTCCTTTTTGCTTCACTTTTTTTGGACTGACAGACCTTTACTATCAAAAGTGCCTGTAATTGGCCTATTTGAAAAACAAACGCTTCTGAATCAGCATTTTTTCAGCCATTTGAGCGTGCAGGAGTAACGGGAACTACTTTAAACAGATGCAGATGTGAGCCACGCCTGATTTTTATGCAGAATCATGTCGCGTGGCTTGTATCGAATGTAATTCTGAAAGTCTAGTTTCAATAAGTCTGTATGCGCAATGTAGCTCTTTAAGAAGTTGTCAGCAAACTGTAGGGGCCCAGCAGGGTCGAAGCCTACTCTGGGGCCTTGGGTAAATGTGGAAGTGTACACCAGGGCCCTGGCACGAAGGCAATGAAGGAAGAAGGGAAGAAGGAAATACCCACCCCGTGTTTTAGTCGGTAAAAGTCTGACACTAACTTCCGCTCCGCCCGAGGGTGGGAGTTGTCATTGGACGATTTTTACCCACCGAAAAAAAAAAACTACAACCACACACACAACATAATGGTCTCTTCTAACGTTTATCTTTACTAAAATCTTTTCTAGATTATGTATACTTTACGTACCTAACTATTCAAGTTTATTGTTGAAACCAAGGATTCTACTTTCATATATAAAGCCCCAGTAAAGCTGGTAGTGTATTTACACGTTTTGTGACAATCGCACTTCACAGATGAAATATGAATGGCAAAGGGAGATGGGGTGAAATTTTATGAGTCTCCAGCAAAATATATCACCGCAGTTGTAATATACTTTGGTATAAACAAATAAAATATGTGGGAGATAAACATTCGCAGATAATAATATAGTTTTGCTAAAACTTGGTGTGTTCTCTTCTCTGTATCAATTTCAGTTAGTTTATATTTTTATAGTCCAATAAAATACTATTTACTTATTTTTTACCACGCTCAAATACAAATTTATTGTAGTACAGAGTGCTTAGTGTGAGTTTCTTTTACGTAAAAGTGATCGACACGGTTATGACGTTCGGTTCTCCGATTAGCCCACTTCAAGCTCTCAAACAATCAGAGAGCCAAACGCGGTAAACGTTTTGATCGCGTTCAGCATAAAAATCAACTCGCACAGGTTTACAGACAAATGACAACCAAGTCTTAACTTATTGAAGAAGACGTATATGAATTTTGTTATAATTTCTTAATTTTATTTAATATTAATCAAGTGCTTGATTACGAGCCTACCTGATGGTAAGCAGGGATGCAATCGTTAATGGTGAGTCGCACTAGTTTATTAAGAGCCTATTGTCTTTAGCCTTGAAGACATCCATTCAGCAACGTAAGTAGAATTGAAATGGTTCATGGTGTGAGTGGTGTGGCGTGATGTTGGGAAAAGAGTTCGTGGTGCCTCTGGTTTCAATAAAAACGCAATAATGCGAAGATGGTTTTAGCCAATCGCTTTTTTTTTACCGTAGTACTATACGTTGAATATCCACTACTATCTATTGAGTGGATATCACTGACTATCCTAGATTTATTTGGCATTAAACCTAGTAATAGTCCCAAACATTAAAAAAAAACGCGAACTGAATTATGCCCTACAATACATTTAGATCGCGTTTAATTGGTGTTAAACCTAGTGATAGTCCCGAATACTACATTTAGATCGTTTGTAATTGTTATTAATCCTAGTAATAGTTCCGAATACTGCATTTAGATTGTGTTTAATTGTTATTAAACCTAGTAATAGTTCCGAATACTGCATTTAGATTGTGTTTAAACCTAGTAATAGTCCCAGAACTATTTTAGATCGCGTTTTGGTGTATGGCGAATTTAGTCTCGTTTAATATTGGGATTACGGTGCTACAAAAAAAATTTGGAGAATGCATTTTGACAAAATGCGCCACGATTTTTTATTTGCAGAAAATTTATTTCATCATAATTCTTATTACTTTTATAAGTATCATAAAACTCTATAGGCCTATACATAAATCGCTGTACCTAATATAAAAATGCCCATTCTTCAGGGTTCCGTCGCCAACAGTAGTGCAAAGTGCAAAGTGGGCCAATTCAACACAATTTATGGTATGGCTCGCTGCTTCCGTTTATGGTTTTACAGCATATTTATCGTTTTATGACATAATGGGGGCGGTTTATGATAATTCCTGAGTAGTCTTGAAATATACGAGATAGAATGTCCTTGCGAAAGACTGTTGGTGTTAAAATGTTGAGAAGTTTTGTGTTTTAAGAAAGTTTCTGGGCTTGAAAATTGAGTTTTCATCATCATCATCGTTTCAGCCTAAAGACGTCCACTGTTGGACATAGACCTCCCCCAAATGTCGCCACAATGAATAGTCCTGTGCGTCTCGCATACATCGGATTCCCGCAGCCTTTACGAGGTCATCGGTAGGAGTTTTCATAGGTGTGAAAATTTTAAAAACACAATTTTCTTGATGTATAAGCATATATGAAAACAGAATAGGAATTCATTATTGTTAACTTTATATTGTTGAAATTTTATTATATCTAATACTTATTTATTCATTTTTCTAAAATATATTTCGTTGTTGTGAAATTCTTTGTCTATTATTATTAAAAACTAATCCAGTAGGTATTATCCATTTACGCCAACATTCGATATATCCTAAAACACGGTCGCGTTTATACCGCCAGGGTGTATATACATGACCAAATACTCCATTTCATCAGTTCTTCTTCAGAGCTAAATGAGTTGAAGTTCCCAGTCGCAAACACACGACCTTGACGAAGAGGACACAAAAAAACCCGGCAGACCAATCCGAACCGGGTTAAAAGCACTGAAAAACGCAGATACTACAGGTTATGAAGCAATATAGACATGTAAATATCGCATAATTCTGACCACAAATTACACTTGCTTCATCAAAGCTATTGTACGGCGGTGTGCTCTAATATTTATTCGAAATAAACACTCGTGTTTATGCACGGCTTAACTTAATGCCGAAATCATTAGAATTTAACTAAAGTGGAGTTTGTTTCAAGTATCCCTTGCTATTAGGACATTACATTCATTCTTGCAAACCCGACACATTTTCTACTAATTCGTATTTTACGTTATCCATTGCTGTTCAACAACCATTCATATAAACATACTTCTCTATAACAGCAGCAGTGTATTTCGAAATAAACATTGCTTACAAAGTTTCAACGATACGGTCGATTCGTTGGTACGGTAGCTGAGTTGTAATAACGTTTCCGCTCTTTACCCGATGTTTGCCGAGCCAATGCAAACACGAGAGATTGTATAGGGACCTTTATGTTTATGTAATTTTCGGGTCTCGTGTATATTTTTGATGTCGGTTTTATGGTTATGGATGATGGATTGATTAGTTTCATATTGTGAAGGCTCTTAAGGTATTCTTTAATATAGATATTAGACTTATTGACTAATATTGCTTTTTGTGCCTTTGTTAAACCTATGTGTTATTTAGTTCAATATTAGCAACCCATCCGTTGGATCGGTTATTTTGGCGATACTTGAGAAAGGCCAACAGTGGACTTCTTTCGGCTGAAATGCTAATGATGATGATGAACCCACCCGTGCTTTTTCACTAGTGTAATCTATTCTATAGATCTAAGTTTAGTCATCATCTACCTGCCTTTATCCCATTTTACTTAGAGTCGGTCATCATCATCATCATTATTTCAGCCCAAAGACATCCACAGTTGGACATAGGCCTCCCCCAAATGTCGCCATAATGAACGGCCCTGTGCATCTGGCATCCATCGGATTCCCGCAGCCTTTACCAGGTCATCGATCCACCTTGTACGAGACCCTTCAACGCTGCGTCTTCCGGTACGCAGCTCCCACTCCAGAACCTTTCGACCCCAACGGCCATCTGTTCTGCAAGCAATTAAAAAAAATCTCCCCCTCGGTCCAACCACATGTATACCCATAACTCTTTTGGTAATATGCGTTGCAAGCCCTATTCACATGAACATACAACATGCGAAAATGAAATGAGCAGTAGCTCATTTCTACTACTCATCTAGGTACTCATTTCTCACTTTACCCATTTTCGTCACTCTACACTTCAACATTCTATCAAGAACATAGATGTAAGTACCGAGTCCGACCCTTTGTGCATATCTGGGTTAATATTAAACCCATGAATATTAAAGTAAAATACATATTTTACTTTCCGAAGTCCCTTTTTTGGGTTGAGAAATCATCAAATAACTGCAGCTGGAGAGTTAAACTTTTACTGACCAAAGCCCCCGGGTAGGTTTTGGTCCTTTTCCTTCAGTTGCCATTAAAGTGATCAGATCGTCATATGTCCTTTGCCGCATATTTCTGTCAGCTGACAATCTTCACCCATTGCCCTCGGTGTATTTGTGCGAGGTGGCCACATCACTCCCAAATTCAGCCTGGCATTTTTTCCCTACATCTGGTGCTGAAGTTATGGAGCGCAGGGTAGTGTTTTGAGCCTTTACCTATTATGCTGCACTATTGCCCGTTAGCAAATCTTGAGTTTTATAAAACTTGATAAACAGTCTAGAGTACATTTAGCATAAAGTTTAATTTAGAAGACTAGACTTACATTGATTTCTCGACAAAGCACGTCTGCATAGCTTGAATTAAACATTCGAAATCTATTTTAGAACTAGCAACTTACTCGTATCTTAGGTTCTGTTGCGAGAGTTGAACTTCAGAAGTCTTTTTTTTTTCGTAGTGTTTAATATTTTAGGTACTACTATGTTGTAGTGATGTTATATCTTACAAACGAGAGTTAAGCTTATTATGTGCCTTCTAATAACGAAAAAACGATAGTTTAACTCTGGCAGATATACATTGATTTAGTACGTTGAAACAGTGCTGCCTACAGGTAATTTGGTAGATTCTTAGATATCAATTAATTTGAAAAAAAAAAATACAAGAGATTACTTGACATTTCATTGCATTCTGTTGCAGGCACCTTCACTCTACTTATGTAGAAGATTGATTACATAGCACACAAACATTTCCGAGTACCCAATACTTACAATCTTAACGTTTATGCCTTCGGGCGGAACGCAACCTGTTTGATACTTTGATATATTTGCGGAACACGGTAATGTTTGTTTGTTGCTCTCGCGCAAACAGATATAAATGAGTTTGTCTTGTAACACTATCGTTTGTTGAAACATCTTTGTTCATTGGAATGGCCTCGATCAAATGTTTCAGATCAAATGATTTAGTATGCTAGTAGCTGGGCAGCTGGATTTTGAACAGGAATAGATTTCCTGTAATTGATGCTGTTAAACTGATATGGGAGGAATGAACTAGAGTTTGATCAAGAATTTCTGGGAATCTAGAAAATCGTTTCCTGAATTTTGAGATTGAAAACAAACGAAGAAGGAGGAACAAACGAGTATGTAATATATTTTGAATATAAGTTCTACGAAACTAACGCCTGAGATAATATTTTTTGATTATCATCACATTTGTTAAATTTTGGATAGCTCAGAATATACCTGGCTTACTATATTTTCTTAACATCTTAATTATATACAATACCTACATTTTATGCAAAATAATAAAGAAAAAATCATAAATTATGAAGTTGCTCAAATAAGTACTAGGTAAAATATACACAGAAAATCAATAGTTTAGTGCTTGATAGTGAAACTTTTAACAACACCGCCAGCTTTCATAAAATCTGGACCAAATTTTTGATACAGGCCACTTTTCTTACAGTATACCTGTTAGTACCGATAATTTTATTTGAAAATATTTAGTTAGAAATATACAATCATTTTTTAATAATTTTTCGTTACTTATAAGATACTTTAGTTGGTTTATTTATTAGAGACAACTAAAAGTGATACATTACATTTACATTTTAAAAAAGGAAAAATAATTTATGATTAAATGAGTAACTAATAAAATTTTCCGCAGAATACACAAAAAAATACAAAAAGGAACGTAGCGTATAACTACTCTGTTATAAATAAAAAATATTGGTCACCAACATACACTTATCAAGCCCAATAATAATATTTCCTACGATTCCAGCGAATCATAAAAGTTATGACACATTTGCAATAACTCTCTCTCACCCCCTTTATCATCGGGAACATAATGAGGTCATAATATATCGATGCCTGTACCCTGACATTTGACCCTCTAGCTTATGTCTAGACCAGACTCAATGTCTCGCGTGCGATGCTAAAATAAAAAGGCACGACATAATCAATAGGCGAGTAAAGTAATTTCACACCGTCACGATGGGTGAAAATCCATGGGAAATTGTTTCATTTATGATATCATTGTTTGTGACACACATTTCACTTAGTTTGTTCTTGATATTTATGTGTGTATTTGCAGAGGTTGTTTGTGTTCTTACAAACAGAAAGCTTTGATGTCTATCTACAAATGTACCGAGTCTGATTTGGCTTAACAGCTAATTAAACTACTAATAGGTTTAGACTGCTTTTGCGGCCTTCTGCTCAATAGTTTTTCATTTTGAGTGTGATTCGGCACTCTGGAAGGCATAATCTAAATCAGATATTTCCAGGGCTTCAGATTTTTCAAAGAAGTCCTGCAGCCCTTGCAATAGACTGAAGGAAAACTGTGGGTTTTTGTCTGTAAAAGTCTGACACTCCTTCCTGTTCCACCCAGAGCAGGAGAATTTATTTGGTAATATCTGAGTCCAGAGTATGGCAGACGTTCCTAATTTTTTTTAAAGCAGGCTCTTAGATAGGTAAATATCATAGTTACGGACCCCTAAAAATTTTATATCGTATCCGATGGGGTGCTAAGTACTGTGGTCGCCCTTTACCTCATCTAAATGTTATAGAATATTAAGTCAAGCCAAGTAAGTCATAAAAAGGGCAAGATATGCAGAAGCAAAAAACAATATTTTTGAAGTGAAGCTGTTTTTCTGTGAACCCTTTGGGCAATTTGGGATGATTGCTTGTTTTTTTCAGATTCAGTAGAAGAAATTGAATCTGTAGCTTTGAGTTGAGCATCTTTGTTTCAGTCAGACGACTTCTTTGCTGGACATAGGCCTACTATAAGCGCCGCATCATAGACAGAAACATAGGGGAGGCTTTCCAAAGCTGCGTCTTATGTAACCTACCTATAGCGCATCTTCTACTAATTATTTGTATTAATTAGCGACGATAGCTTGTAGGTGAAATAAAGCACGAGCGGACTGTATATAGACGTTATATTGTAGTAAAAAAGACTGTTACATTTACAATTATTACGATTCGAATACGTATATAAGGTTAGAAAGCGCGAGCGCGGGTGTACGTCGTCGCGTCTCACAGCTGACTGGTGGTGACGGGCGCGCGGGGCGGGAGGAACTCGCCGCTCGCGCAGTAGGCGGTCGCTCCCGATGGACGATGCTCGCAGCGCGCAGCCGTCGCCGGTGGCTCCCTCCAGCGCGCAGCGGAGATATTGAGTGCGTGACTCAACAATTTGAAAAGTAAGAAAAGGACTTAAGTACTTTGAATAAATACTTCACTCTGAAGATAAGAATGAAGACATAGACTTCAAAAGCAATTAAATACCGTAAGATGCTAATCAAAATCTGTGAAATTGAACTAGCAGAATCTCTAGCCGTAAACTTGAACAACAATACTAAAGTTAAGTAAGTGTTAAGTAAGAGACATTAACATAAGACGAGGCGAGCAGGTGGTTCAATGTCAGTAGAACATTTAACGAGCACTTTCCAAGAAGCGTTAATTGTTCGCGTGTCTGTTGAACGGTCAGAATTCATTTGAGCAAATATTTTCTCTGTTTCAAGTATCGATAATTTGGCGATAAACTCTGTGAAAATATTGATTTAGAATTACGTCTGCTATGTCATAGACTTGACGCCTAAAGTTAGGTAACTTTAAGAGCCTCTCTATAAGCTCTTGAAATAATCCAAATAACACAACAAACAAACTAGCTACAAACCAATATGCCATGAATACCTAAGAGTGTTCGAGGTGTAACCTCTAAATATTAACCGAATATAGTTTTTAATTATTATTCTCTTTGCTAATTATTATTATTGATTATTATTTCAATATACGATTTTATTATTACTAAAGACATGGCTATCGAATTTATTTATATGTGCTAACAAACTAGTGTTAGTTGCAATCTTGTCGCTTCTTTACCAACAATAATGGATTGTATTTTCTGAAAAATAAATTACCTGTAGGTTTTCGAAATGAAAATCGAGAATTAAAAAAAAAATTAAACACCCTTTATTATAAATAACCACCCTATTTTGCAAATTATCCACATATTCATGGGGCATTTAAACTATTTTACTTACAACAGGATTGTCCATAATTAGATTCAAGATCTCTAGAAGAAGATTCTCGTAACTTCAGCGATGATAATCGTCAAAAGGAAAAAACTATTTTGTTTTACTGAAGCAAAGTTTGAAGACATTACCGTTTAAAACGCTATTTTTTTTATTTCTATTCGTAATACTGCTTCTACACTCTATTGAATGTTTCAAGATTCACTGTGATGCATTGCAAATGGATTGAACTTTCATTTGCTGCAATGCAAAACTAGAATCTTAATATTCTTATTCTTCTTTTAATTGAGACCGTAGTGTTACCATTAAAGTCTTTGAAAATTTAAACCTTTAAAGTACATATTGGTACCAACTAATCTTAGGAAAAATAAACTCACGGATGCATTCTTTTCTCAAATTAAGTTAGTGCACCTAAATACGTAATTTTATTGCTATATAACCTATTTACAGTGTAAAGTTGACATACAATGTTGCAACTTATCTCTCCATAATTACCTTTAATACAGGTAAACTCAGATAAAGTTTATTACCTTACTGAGGTTATCAAATAAGTTATCAAATATGACCTCCTTAGGTTTATTTTTATATTGCTGCTTCATTGTACTTAAATTGCATAAACATTCATCTCTTAACATGCGTCAATTGAGAAACTGAACGAATACGCATTCAAGGTCCCGATGAAAGCTTGCATTTAAAATTAATTGATTAGCATGAGTAACCGTCATGGCTTGCATTTGGCAAGCAAATTGATGATCGTTTATCGCTGCAGTGTTGTTGGTGCTGTTATTGATATAAACATACGTGAACGTGAAACTGTACCATAAGATATTATAAAAAAAGTACTATAAGATATTATAATTTTGGAGAAAGAAAGTGATTGAAACTGATGTAAGAACATTCGATGTGTGCTTTTCAAGTTATACCTAATAAACATACATTTTAATTGCGAATTCCAATATCATTGTTTGTCGAAATAAGTACTTTAGAGACATCTGTTTTGAAAGAAAAAAAAAATCTGATAATCTTGACAACATACTAACAGTCAGTAATAATGGAGGTCAACAAGAAAGGACTTAATCTAAAACCATCAAATTGCTTTCGAGTGGTTACTAAATGATTCTCAAAAGAAAGAATGGCTGCAAAGTTCTACGAAATCACAGCAAAAATAAAAAAGGATTCTTGGTACGTATGTCTTTTTCGTTTTTTAGTCTAAAAATAACCTCACCATATAATTCTGCTAGTGCATTATATCAACCGCCTTTGCAGCTCGTAACAAGCTCTCGTGACGATTGCATGCACGTGACCTCCATTCGAGGACTCCTTTACTTATAAACACCAGGCCAATTATATTTTTGTGTTTCTTAATGCGTTCGATCAAACGTGTGTAATCGTGCTAGTGCTTCTCTGTGTTAATGGTTTTTTAATGTTGTTGAATTATGATAAATGAAATTACGGTAGAATCAGTGTCGAATCAAGCACGTAGCAAGAGTAGCTAAGGAAGCTAAATGCATGGATGTACAAGATATTATACCTTATATTTAAATTCAATATATTATAATATGAATTCTGATCTCTCCGGATTTTTCATAAAGACTTCAAAAACACATTTATTGTGCGTACTTATAGCTTAAGAGTGAAATTCCCTGCCGGAATCTGTGTTTCCTGATAGCTACAACTTCGGGGTCTTTAAGTCAAGAGTGAATAGGTTACTTCTAGGTAAGTGTGCTCCATCGTCGGGCACATCATCGCTTACCATCAGGTGAGATAGTGGTCAAAGGCGAGCCTATGAATAATTAAAAAAAAAAGATTTTTCAGTACCTTAGCCCCATGGTCTGTTTGAAAAATAAATTAAATAAAGAATTTAATTCGTTATCATTTATAAAAATGTAGGAGACCTCTTTGATAGAATTTGCTACAGGCTCCGTGCTAGCTTGACCGGCACTGGGTTGATCATGAGTGCGTTTTAGTCTACATAGCCCATATTGAGAACATGAAACTAATACAAGTTAACTTAACTTAGTCTTTAAATGAATGAACCCATTTTATAAGCACATGCCACATACTCCTGCCAGAAGCTCTACGCGGGAATCGTTCGGTCCATGGCCCTCTACGGGGCCCCGGTGTGGGCACCGACGTTGACACAGCAACCGAGGACCCAGCTGAATGCGTGCCAGAGGGTCATGGCAATACGCATGGTGCGAGGGTACCGAACGATTTCCCGCGAGGCGGCGACCCTCCTTGCTGGCCAACCGCCATGGGATCTACAGGCAACAGTCCTTGCACACATGCACGATAAGCGCATGGAGATGCAACGCCGGGGCGAAATTCCGCTGCCGCGACAAGTCGAGGCATGGTGGACAGAGCTCCGGCGGGATCTCATGGCGAAATGGCGTCAGCAACTATCGCAACCTCGTTCGGGGCGCGCCACAATTGGGGCGATAAGGCCCATCCTTGAGGCGTGGTTGGAAAGACCTCACGGCGTTCTCAACTTTCGCACGACGCAGGTGCTTACCGAACACGGAAAGTTCGCTAAGTACCTGTTCCGGATTCGTGCGGAGGATTCGCCCGGTTGTCGCCACTGTGCGGAACACCCGGAGGACACGGTGGAGCACACTGTAGAGGTGTGCCCCGCTTGGGCGGAGCATCGCCGTGTCCTCTTGGGGGCGATCGGCGGCAGCGATCTCTCTCGCCGGGCCTTGGTTCAGGCCATGGTCCGTAGTGAGGAGGGATGGCAGGCGGTCACTTCCTTCTGCGAAGCAGTAATGCTAGCAAAGGAGGAGGCCGACCGCATCAGGCAGAGGCAACGGGGCGCTCGCCCCAGCCGCCGCCGGGATTCTGATCCCGATTTCCGGCCACCGTAGGCGCGGGCTTGCGGACGGCGTGCAATGGGTAGCACGCTGTCCGATCGTCCGGTAAACGACCGGACCGAGCCCAAGTCGTCGACGGCGCGTTCTGTTCCCGCGCGCCTCAAGGAGCTGTCAGCACACCGAAGAGGCCCAGCCTGCTAACTGCAGGCAGGCAGGGTCGAAGCCTACTGGGGTCATGGGTTAACTTCCGAAAGGAATGCTCGGCTCCGGCACGATAGGCTACGAAGGAACGGGGTAGGTTTTTAGTCAGTAAGAGTCTGACACTACTTCCCACTCCGCCCAAGGGCGGGATTTGTCATTGGATGATTTTACCTACCATAAAAAAAAACATGCCACATATGAAAAGTATCTTTTTTTTTGTTTGATTGATGATTTTCTAGAAACAACTTGGTCGTCTAACACCTTTAGGCTGTCGTTAAGAAATAATTATATTTTTGAAGACCACATTCAAACTTCCTTTATACCTACTCAATAAACTATCAAACCTGGAACTACCAAATATTTTATCCATATCTCTTCGTTTTCATCCTTACCAGAACAATTTTCTAAACATAGAAACTGTCTCACAGTTACTGTCGACACAACATACTCGTATATATTCTACATATTTCTTCAAATTACACGAAAGTGTATACCAAATAGTTCTGAGAGCTCCAAAGCTATTGTGTATTGTGACAATGTTCGCTTTCATTCAGCCCATATGTGTCACCGCAGTGAAAGTGAAGAATATTGAGATATGAAAGTATTATCCAGTGATGGTGTTGTTTATATTATGAATTCTTGTTACACGGCTTGACAATATGCTAGAAATATATGTATAAATCATACAATAAAAAAGTGTTTGTACTTTACGTACAACTCAGAGAGTTCTTGATGAAGATGAAGGAGTCGTTGATGAAACTATACCAATTTTAACGACACGTAATAAAAGATCACTAAACTAACTTGTGAAAATTAAAGAGTCTTTATTAGAAGTCCACACTACATGCTTTAACTGCGTCATCGTCTTTATTGCAACTATAAAAGGTAGAGATGCAGAACGATTACTCAGCAAAAACTTTACTGCAGCTGTTTATGCTTCGAAAATTGTTACACATAAAAATTGCAAGATTCAATAAAGTCAAAATTGTAGGGTAATAAAAAAGGAAATAGTAGACTATTTTTAAAGATTTACTGACATTTCGGGCACGACATGTTTGACTCAGTGTCCGAATCGTCACTTTATTTTTTTTTCAGTGATGACTCGGACACCTTCAAATTAATGAAGCTGTTTAGTACAGTCAGATTCAAAAGTTTTAAAATATAGTATGACGTAAAAAAGGATTACCTACGTTAACTATTTTAAGGTGACTTTAAGCCGTCTTAAAGCCACCGAAAGATGGCGCCGTCTTTTAGTAATATATGGTTTTGTGAACATATATAAGTACGTTGTTAGTCACCAAAATATTAAAAACAAGGAAAAAACATTCAGTACTTAGTACAAAAAGCATCTGCGCAACTTTCTTATTTTTTCACGTGTGATGACGTGACCAAGGTAAACATAGATTCATTTTATAGGTATACATATATTAAAATTAAGATAGTATAAAGATAAGTAAAATAGATAAATCAATCAATGTGATTGTTGACGAGATATTTCTTATTTGATTAATATAAATTAATATTTATCAAACAAAACTATTTTATCGAACAAAACATTGGTGCCGGAATCTTAACTAAAAAATATTGAAATTAAAAAATGTCCGAAAAATCCGAATGTCCGAAACGTCAGAAAGTGTATAGAAAACATAATTATTTTTTATGCTTAAATTCCATTTATGAATAATAGGAAGTTAGACAGTTTCACAACTCTAAAAATACCGTCAATCCAACTGGAAGATCATAAAGATGGATGGAAATAATTTCCCCTTCCGAGATTAAAAATCAGACAGTATTTATGGGCTCAGGGCAATTTTAAATCTCCTTATCTTTACCAGCCAGGTGTAAAACCCGAACTGTTAGCTTTTGCTTAAGGCAATGTTGCAACACAATCACGATCGACCTTGTCTCTACATTTATTGCCGTCCTTTTCTAACTTAATCGCCGTTTACGTAGAATTATTAGCTTTTCCTTCGTTGTTATGACAGAAACTATTGTTATTATGTGGCATATAGGCGGGAAATACAGTTTGGATTTAAAAAGGGTATATATGTGGGAATTATGAAGGGATGTAGTTCCGGACATGCGTACTGGAGTGGGACGGCGACAGCCGGGCATCGAGTCAACGTCAGTTGTTGGCCGGTCGTCGCGGCGCGCGTAGTGTTTGCCCGCGCCCATCCAACCGTTTCGATACAGTACACATATCAAATTTCACGCGAAAATTTGATATCGTCGTCGTTTTTGTGAAGTGTTTTGAAAAAGTTCGCGCGTTTGCCGGTAAATGTTTCAAGTTTATCCGTCTGTAGAAGTTCATAAGAGTTTGTGCTTGGAATTATTTGTTTGCGCTACTGTGTTTTTTGTTGCCCAGTGTTAAGTTTGCAACCGTTTTGTTTTTGTAGTACGTATTGTTTTTATTATTATAGTAAACCAATTATTCTTGTATTGTCCCATTATTATTTTTCCTTTCCAGTATTGTTTCTAAATGATATCACCAGCAGAGTTGCTTTATCGCTACTGATAAGTTTTATCTACAAATTACGTTGTTCTTTGCATTAACAAGAATTGCACATTTAGGACGCACACATATCTAGGTACTCATAAACATTGTTGTACTAACTAATAATATCTCATTAAGAACCTATTTTGAAGTAATAGCAAAACGTGAACCTATGAATGAAAGTTCACCGAACCAGTACAGTAGTTATAAACCAATATAACAATGACATAATTAAGCAATAGTACCTAATATAAATTTTGTTAACGCTTCATTTAATTCTCACAAAATGGAAACCAGTATGATATACGACCAATTCTAGTAACATTTCAACATGATGTTGTTTTGTTTTGAATGTTAACAAATTCAAAAGTTATCGACCGTTGGGAACTTGGGACAAGTAGACACGCGTTTGAGATGACTGTCTTTATTGTGAATCACCGACTGTATGAAATGCGAAAGACAAAGAAGGGATTTGAATATAAGGCGAGGGGGCCCTTGAAATTGATCGTCTGGTACACCCCAGCCTCTGGTTAACCGAACCCTTGGATATACCGTAGGCACACTTAATGCGGTACAAATTTGATTTTATACCTCCGTTTCTGTTACATTTAGAATGGGTCCAGCTTCAACAAACTTGTTGAATTTAGTTTCGAATATATTAATCAGATATAGAACCTAAACTCACAAAGCTTTGCTTGTAACATTCTAACGTATCGTAATTAATAATTGTTTACACAAAATTTAATTAAGCTTCAAGCCTAAAATGCGAGACTAAAGGATTAAACATGGATATTAATTAGAATTAAGAAACCGTTCCTCTCAACTGTCAAATTTATTTTAAGCTCTTACACAACGTAGAAAAATTGTCGAATAAAAACATTTGTTCAAGGATTAGTTATTAAATTCTCTTAATACATTTCTAAACGAGTTTGACAGCATTGTGAGGCGCTTGGCGCGTGCCTCATTTTTACTACAGTATCAGCAGTATTCGGTTGCCCATTGATGCGGTAATTGTGCCCCATAATGGTGCAAGACCCTTTTTTCGGATCTGTCTCATTGTTGTCCATAGGGTGTAGGTCGTTGACATTGGCCTTCCCCTTTATATTACGGATTTGCACGATATTTTTCATCACATGTCGGATTAACAATATTTCATTTCTAATCGCTTTTTCGATTATTGCTTTGGAGTCCATATCGTTGTGAATGGTCATCATAATCTCCCGTATCTGGCAATTTTCACGTTTCCCGTTGGCCATTAAGTTTCCTATTGTTCTTATTCATAAAATAAGGAATTAAAACTTTTATATATTCTTATATATTCTTTATTGTACACAGACTAAAACAGTTTACAAAAAAATAGGACAGGTGATGTACACAGGCGAGCTTAACCCATAATTGGGTTTTCTTACAGCAAACCTTGAAAAATTTATATAAAGAAATGTTAAAACTTGAGGATATTACATGCACAACAAAAACTTAAGAGATATATTACACTTAAAACTAAAAATAAACTACATAAATAAGTGTAAACATACAATACATAAATATACCATATATATATATATATATATAATCTATAAACCATATTCATACATATAAGGAGTCACATAGACAGGAAATGTTCCCTAATTCTTCCTTTGAAAACTTCCAATGAGGGGCTAGCCCGTAGTGTGTGAGGAAGAGAGTTCCATAGGCGCACAGCACGAACAGTGAAAGATCCACTGTAACGACTAGAGGTATGGGAAGGAAAACGTAGCAGAAGAGAAGACGAAGAGCGACAAGGCTTTCCTCTCGGAACAAGATACTCAAAGCGTTCACGGAGATATAGAGGAGAGTAGGGATTATGAAGAACAGAGAAGAGAAAAGAAAGAGTGTGACAATCCCGACGTTGCCGAATAGGTAACCACTTCAATTGCCTTCGAAATTCCGACACATGGTCATACTTTCGAAGTCCAAAAATGAAGCGGATACACAAATTCTGCAAACGCTCCAGCTTATCAAGAAGTTCCTCAGTCGCATCAAGGAAACAGACATCAGCATAGTCTAGGATAGATAGAAGAAGAGACTGAGCAAGAGTAACTTTAGTTGAGAAGGGCAGGAACTTCTGGAGACGTTTTAATGACTGAAACGAGCAAAACACCCTCCTGCTTACTTCAGCAATGTGAATCTTCCAAGACAGGCCACTATCAAGGAAGACACCTAAGTTTTTAACTTTTTCTGAATAACCTACAACGACGGCATCGTACACAACTGGGGGGAGTGTCTGGTTACTCAACGAATTTACGAAATATCTACCGCCAATAATGATAGCTTGTGACTTTGTCGGATTCACTAAAAGTCCAAAACTTTTAGCCCATTGACAGATATTATTGAGATCATTATTGACGGCACTAATAGCGTCAGAAAGCTCTTCAGGTTTAAAATGGCGATAAAGCTGCAAGTCGTCTGCATAGAGATGGTAGTGTGAAGATAAGACCTTTGTGATAGCGTTAATAAAAATAGAGAAGAGAAGAGGAGAAAGAACGCCACCCTGAGGAACACCCGCAGATAGACCGCACCAGTCAGAGGAGGTCTCTCCTGAGCGAACCAACTGCGAGCGACCACGAAGATAAGAATTAAACCAAGCAATCACAGGAGGAGATATATTGAGTGAAGAAAGGATACCCAAGAGAATGTCAAAATCAACTGAATTGAAAGCACTGCTGAAGTCCAGTAGAATCAATATCGTAAGAAGTTTGTTTTCCATGGCCAGACGGATGTCATCCGTTATCTTAACTAGTGCCGAAACAGTGCTGTGGCCGGGGCGAAAACCAGATTGATAAGGACTCAGCAGGCTATTAGAGGAAAGGAAATGAGACAGTTGATTATTGACAACACTCTCAAGGACTTTGGATAGGATTGGGAGTATGGAAATTGGGCGAAACTGGGAAACTGACGTGGGATTAGGAACTTTGGGTAGAGGCAGGACATACGCTTTCTTCCACGCAGAAGGAAAGCAGCCAGTGAAAAGGGAATAGTTGATAATGTGGAGGATGACAGGAGTAAGTTCATTTAGGATAGGAAGAAGCATCTGGAGTTGAAGACCATCATCACCCACCGCTTTCGTGGATATAGATGTAATGGCCCGTTTAATATCCCCTTCTGTAACCGGGTGAAAAGAGAACGAAGTACAATTTGGCAGAGGAAGTTGAGAGAGATTGTTAAGAGTGGAAGCTTTAACGTTGTCATCCAGAACAACAGGAGATTTGGAAAAATGAGAATTAATTGCGTTTAGGTCAATATCAGGAGAGCTGTCAACGACAGCTTTACCAATACCAAGAGTTTTGAGAAATTGCCATACTTGTGTTGAGTTGAAGTTTTGAATAGAATTGTGGATATGGCGTCTTTTAGCATCCCTACACATACGACCGCAGCGATTTCGCAGCTTCTTATATAGAGACCAGTTCTCGTCAGTTGGATCTCTTTTGTACCGCCTCTTAGCCTTGTCTCTTTTAGACATTGCATTTTTAACACTGTCGGATAACCAAGGAGCCGGAAAATGCTTCACTCTAACCTTTTTGAGTGGGGCATGCATATCATACAGTTTCATTATATGTGTGTTAAATTCAGCTACCTTAGTGTCCATGTCATTGCTATCATAAACAGGAGACCAATCAATTGTGCCCGCATCCTCCACCAAACGTTCCAGAACTATGTTCTTGAAACTGCGAAGGAAGAGAAATTTAGATTTGCGTTTAGGAGAGCGGATTTTATATGAGAGAAATATAAGGTCATGGTAAGAGAAAGGTGCAGCAAGCTGTCCGTGCGTGGCTACTTTGCCTGGATCCGAAACCAAAATTAGGTCTAGAAGTGAAGGGTTGCAATGTGGAGCATGATGGGTAGCGTTAAGCTGAAGGAGATGCATGTTGACTGAAGTGACAAGTGACTGGAGTTTACGGCTGCGCACATCATCCTTCATCATACAGGTGTTGAAGTCTCCGAGTATTATCGTGTGATCATATAAAGAAGAAAAGTATTCAAGTTTTGATTCTAGAGAAGAGAAGTAATCAATATGACAGGAAGGACTGTAGTAAACACCTAAGAGTAATTTAGTGTGATTAAAAGTAATTTCAATAAATAAGTGCTCCGCAGATTTAGAATAATTACTTGGGGACTGATCAACAACTTTGCATGAAATATCTCCACGGAGATAGATGGCAACTCCTCCACAGCCCTTGCCAGTTCTGTCATTACGCACAAGTTTGAAACCAGGCAAAGAGTATTGCGTTGAAGGAAGCACAGGCTTCAGAAAAGTTTCTGAAACAAGGACAGCGTGAATAAGGTCAGAGTCGAAAGAAGATATTAGATCTGAGTGATGAGCAGGAACGCTTTGAGCATTTATATGGACAACATTAAAGAAATTTCCATAACAAGAAAAAGTCGAAAAGAGCTGGTCACGTAAAAGTACAGAATCATCACTGAACGCACTAGAATAGCTGCTCTCATCAGACGAATCAGCAGAAGAACAGGAAACAAAACTGTCATCAACATTTCCAAACATGGCTCAAGTCTATATAAAAATATTAACAATATAATATATACCTATAAAATAATATAAATAAACGAACTGCAATATTTAATAAACGGATATAAAAATAACAGATTATTTGACTGTTACTTCATATATCCTCGATGCACCCGACATTTACAGTAAGCTTAAAAAACTAATATCTGAATTACTAATTCAACATTCCAAAACTGAGAAACATTTCTGAACGAACTACTTAACATCAATTTTACATTACACTTGTCAAACAGCAAAATCTATCAAAATAAAATTAAATTCAGTGACCGACAACGTAGCAAAAAAATTGTAGTAAAAAGTAATTATGAAAAACTTCGTTAACCAATCATTTTTTTGAACGTGATGACGTATTAGAAGACGTTGACACCGGAAACTGCGCAACAAGCTGTTGAAGTTCAGCCGCAGACTCGATCTTTCGGCGTGACTTATCCGGAAGCAGTATGATGATTTTGCCTTCTGAAGTCCAGCACTGCTTTACTCCGAAGTGCTTACGGGCATTTAAAAACACGTCGTGTCTAGGCTTAGTAAGGAACTCCGAGACTACTAGACCGGATCCCTTTAATAATGTTTTACAACGCCATACCTCACTCCGCAAACTGTAGCCGCTGAACCGAACAAGAAGTGGACGCGGCTTGCTTGAGTCAGCTCCCAGGCGATGGCAGGATGAGATATCCGAAGAAGTGATGTTGGCTATCTTTAATTTATCCTTCAGTACTAGCATAGCCTGCGAAGTGGGATCCTCATCCCTACGCTCAGAGAGGCCATGTAGGATCAAGACTTGCCTGCGAGAAGCCATCTCATGCCGATCCAAACCCACAGTCAGCAACTCCATCTGAGTCTTCAACGCACTCATGGTAGCAACTCCATCTGAGTCTTCAACGCACACAATAACAACAGACCAATACCGTGATTAGAATTGCTCTTCATCTACTTAGAGAGTACTTAAAAGTAAGTAATTTTCATAAAAGTTCCGTTTTGTAAGGTACTGTAACGGTCTTGTGAATTCCGGTCTCGCTGTTTCATTAAAAAAAGAAATAGCAATTGCAGACTCCGTACCATGTTCGTTTCGTTAGCTTTTATAATTACCTTTATTCTGCTGGGAAAACGATACAACTAAGCCTTTTGATCTATTGTCGCAACGTTTGTCTATTTTCTGTACGGGTATAACATGTGTTTTACATTTACATTCACCTTGAGATACAATCGTTAGAATTGTTTCATAATCGCGAATGTTGGATATAGAATGCATTCGTGTATTATGCAAAATACGCAACAAAGTTGATAGAGTAGTACTTACGCACGATTGGCCACTCACGCGGTCAGCGAACTATAATAAGACGTTATAGAACTGGCCAAAGATGACGTGAGCGTCACGCCCCGAGCGTAAAACTAACGTCTAATGAGAGCCACATTCTTTTAACTTCAATAATGGCAATTGACCAAAACAATGCGAACGGAGCGGTCCAGAACACCGTTAGAGAGCTGCGCAAGAGTTCAGATATTCGTTGCGAGGGCAACAATCTTTGATAGCTCGCCGGCGATTGCGCAACCGGCCTCCTTTTCGCACGTGTTCCTCGACAGTTCTGCAACATTTTCCGGTTTTGAGGTGCAATACGTCTCTGTAGGTATAACCATAAAATTACAAAAGGTTTACAATACTAACCATGACTTTAATGTACAATTGCAGAGTTTGCAATTAGACGTTAACATTATGTGATTTAAGTCCAGTTAGTTAACTTCAATGAAACTGTTAGTAACTATGCTAGAGATACGAGTAACAAAACAACAAAATTGACGTTACTGTTGTTTGTTGAATGAATTCTGAGTGTTACCCAACATTATAATGAACATTAACGTGTAACTAGAGACATTGAAAACACAAACTACCTTGATTAACACCTTCACCTATTTAGCGGTTCCCACAATTTACTTTTTCATCTATTTGATCTGCCGCCCACTAGTTCGACTGTGCTGCACATTAGTGTAGGTAGTAGTAGCAACTGGCAGGTATGTTTATCTACTGAATACGTGCTAGCATCATCAGTAACCGTCGCAGGTCTATCCCGGAGGGGCGTTGCACCGGCGCCGCGATGGAATGCGCCCGATCGTGGTTACGAAATGCCGTGACTCCGCAATCGTGCCTCTCCACTGGAATACGCAATTATATTATATTTATCGAAATATTTATCTTCACTAAACATCTTTTTCAACTAAAGCAATCCATGTATGTAGCATTTCCGCTTCAAAGACTAGAATCCCAGACATTTCATGGCACCGCTAATTGGGTTTCTTGCTCGGCCACCGGTCACTACTGCTCTTCATAGCTTTTTAATTACCCCTTTGTATATGGTAGAGCATTCGTTCGCTAATTTATACGCCTAAGGTCGTTCCGGAAAACACAACGAAGCCCATTGTTCGGTGCAGCTCCTTATATTGCAAGTAGCGGTCCGACTTCATAGGCTCCGGTCTCATGTGCCATGTGCCTAAAATTCTTAGAATGTCTGCTGAATAAAATATATTCAGCCTTCTATGGCACTGTTTAATATTAATTGGGTCCATTTCTTTTTTTAGCGTTATCGTTTCTCCTTTTACGTTTTATTACGAGTTTTATGGCGTCTGTTAAAATTCTTTGCACTTTTTCCTTGTTTAAAAACTTGTGAAATGCATTTATCAAAAATGCTCGAATGAGAGAGCGGCTAAGAGTAAAGTCTTATCTCGTCTCCCCTACTTGCAGCAACGTTACAGAGTGATGGAAGCGATTCGTCATGTTCCCTGCTTAGTGACCCACTTACAAGAGGGCTCCTAGTCGAAACGTTTTTTACCAAATAACTGCGACTATCATAAGAGGCAAGGCAGTTCACCCCTATGCAGGAATCAATCGGTTTCACGCTGTGTCACACATTTATATTGTTTCATCCTCTTTGATACTTTCGATATTAGCGTCACATCTGTCCTCTACAGACATCTTTTAACGTTATCCGCGTTAGAACTATTTTAAAAGTACTTTGGCAAATACGTTTAACTAAAAACAAATAAGCAAAAAAACTTTCAGTCTAACAAGGACAATGAATATTGATAGGCAGGGCGTGCTCGTGCCTTCAACGGATAATAAAAGATTTTTTGCGCCATCCTTCTTTTTTAAACTCCTTCCGCGTCAGTGTTTTTGTACATTGATTAATGACCGTCCTATTTAGAGATGATTCAAGTGAAGAGGAACAAAACCTGGTAATCTATTGATTGAATTTTCAACGGTCTTTAGATTTTTTGGAAATTATCGTAACTCATTTATTTTGATTATGGTAACAGTTTCGCAATAGCATTTTCTATAACACCTTTCAATTTCGTTTGCACGTTGTATATTTATGTATGTACTCGTATAATATTTGTTGATTACTAGTGTATAATTTGCTTAGATGTAATCACAAGTAAAGGTGAAACTTGTTATTGCTTACTCTGTCTAGATCCGTTGGTATATCTATTGGTTATCAATTATGTATGTAGACGATGTTTATCGATCTCGTTCGTGTTTATCGATTAAGTTTGTTTACTGATTGATCAAAATTATACTTTCAACAAGATTACAGTAGCGTTAGATAACACAATTTGAAATAAAGCTCGTATTTTATCATTTCAGTGGAAAGTTTCAATAAATTGGTTGATTAGCAAAATTAAATTAACTTTAATGCTCGTATCTACAGTTACGACCATTTGATATTTGAAATTAAATGAAACTTATGCACTTTCATGAGTAGAAAATATCTGAAAACGAAACCAGACGGTGGGGTTTCCTTAGGAAAGTATTGGAAAGAGACGTTTCAAGTTCAATAAAATTAACAAATAATATGATTGATTTTTTGACGTTGAAATCAAATCATCCTTTGCAGATTCAAACAGCTTAATGTGATTTGTCACTGCCATTATTACAATATAAAATATATAAAATGTATATTAAATGTAGTAAATATGAATTTCATTCAAACCACCATTTGCTGCGCGCTCAAACTTTGATGCACGCAAATTATAAATATCCCGTTGAGGACCCATAAAATAACGCTTCGAAGCGCTACCTGGATATTTACCGTGATCTAGGTGATATCATAATAAGTTTGCTAATATTTTGGTGTTCATGAACCTAGTAGCTCAAATAAGTTCATTAACCGAACACGTTTCCTCCACGATTCTTCATCCGGTTGCAAAGAGCTAAATTGACGGAGACCATTAATAGCCGTATGTATCTGTTTCCTGCTCGTTCGTTGATTAACGATTTCCTCCAAATATCTTATGCAAATCTCCTAGTTCCCCACATGTAACCAGATTCGCTCCTACATCAGTATTCATGTCATCTTCATCAAGGTACCCGTGACATGCCCGCATCGTTTGCTTGTGTCAACTCGTTGTGTTTGTGTGGCCGACCTGATGTGCATCCCAACGACCTTACACAGTTAGGGCGACCTATGCGTATCCTGTTAAAGAACCACTAGCAATATTGATTAATTTATATGGAAAATCTTTACAGCGCCATAATACCTCATATTTTGTTTGCTACCACTAGTTTTAAATGCAATGCAGTGAGTAGATAAACACAGGATAAACATATTTTTTAAACAACAACATTCACAACGCACAGTGAGTAAGATGATACGATATCCATACAAAACCGCTGTTCCGAAAACTCTGGCAAAAAATTAGATCTCTGATAGCGATTACTGATGAAAAAACCGACCTCGAACTTTTTGCGCGAAAATCGTTCTTGCGATCAAGCTTCGAGTGCGTAATTTATACTTCCAAGTAGTTGTATTCTATTTAAATCGATACCACTCAACAAACAGCGAAGCGCTTACTCGAAAGATTAATCACAGCTCGAGCAAAAAAGTACGACAAATTGTTCATGTAACTTTACTCATTTGGTATCTACTGGGTAACTGATAGGTTTCTTGGTGTTCAGAATATAAATGGCAAGAAATTCTTCAGATCTCACATGCAACTTTCTTTGGGTTCCAATTTACGGCGTTTAGGGCTGTTCTAGTATCAATAATAGAAATATTGAGCAAGAGTCGGAAGTCTCAAGACACATTGTGGTTTTTGCCTTCCTGTGCAGTGCGTGGTCTGAATACAGATCGTGCTGTTATGATCCCCGCCCATTCTGAAACCCTTCACTTAGATAAAGTGTTGTTTTTTGTTCAACACTTGGAATAGTTGTCACGTGTGGACCCTTCTCTACAGGGTATTTCGCTAAATGTTAGTCTGTTTTGTCGGGCGTTTTATCTTCTATAAATTATGTAGAAGGATCTATTATGATGCTATACTAGAATTTAATTATTATCCTTTGCTCGTGTATCTTCAGTGTTTATAAATTGCTTTCTTTAACCTATTTTATTACCTTACCTTAATTTATTTTTATCTATAAATTAAAAAAAAAAATATAGTTCATCGTCAAACTTAGTTTGGCCTTCGTCATAATTATTATTTTTAATTTTTATTATATAATATTAGACCATTATCATAGCATTCATAAGTATATATTATTATGCAAATATTATAATTTTAATCTCAGTGATACTAATTTCAATTTAAAATATATTTTTTTTGTACATCTATCACAATGTAGCTTTTTTTACCTTGGTACAGAAAAAATCAATTTGTATTAAGTCTACCTATAAGTATAACACTAGTCAATACAAGAAGTTTAAATAAAGATTTATTGAATGTGTTTCTCCAGCACGTGACTCCAAGTTAAGTAATACGACTCATCGATACAGAGTAGCGAGCTATGTCACGTACACTCGTAAAAGGTCTGTGCCTATCTCTAGAAGCATGTCTAGGCCAAGGTTACATCTAGTTTTATGACAGGTTGTTGTACTGTAACCTAATTCGATTCAATCACTGCTAAAGGCGAGATACGAACATCCTATTGAATAATAGCTTGAGTTTGCAATTCGCCTACATGCGCCGTTCAACTTCCTACGTTTAAACCACAAGGTCTTTTTAGCAATATGTATACTGTAATTAGTGAGCGTTATAAGCTCTTAGGCTAGTAATTCTTAAGTACCAAGTTTGCATATTCGATTAAATCTTTTATGGTAAGATTAATAATCACTACATTGCTATATTTGGATTCGTATGCTACCTTCGAATTGTCTTTAATAGAGTCTTGTTTACCTTGCAGAGAAACATTGTAAATGCTTTTAGAACAGGTGCATTTAAAATGGGCTTCTTCAGTAACTCTTGATTTCGGATTACCTTTTTTGGGATTTACCTTTAGCGTAACTGTGATTACAGAAAATAGAGCACAACAAACAAGCTTTATTTCCAAACATTGTGTGGGAGTATGTAACAGCTTCAGTTAATGTTGCAATCAATTACCAAATATTAATGTGTACGAAACATCCAATAAAAGCGTTGAAACCCAGCCAAGTGCTAGTTATCAATTTATTGAGCTACAGCCTATAGATACGACAGCACGTGCGTTTGTTTATGATCCATATTCCGCTGCCGCATTCCGTGGGCCGGGTGAATCATGTCTGTTGACATGTTAAGAGTATGAGATATCGCATAATTATGGTTTGGTTCAACTGAACTTACATATCGATTTTGTATCTCTCAACGCTGCAATATTTTCCACATTGCAGCGTTGTGGGACATGTTATGTAGTTTATTCTTTATAAATAGAAAACTAACTGTAATTTTTAGTTACTTGAGATCAGTGTTCTTATTTTATCATTTTATTAATGACGTTTGTTCGAGCTCTAGCTTACGGTTTTACAGTTTTAGCGAGTTACAGCCTACAGTTACTTCAATAAACTATAGATCATGTTACAAGTGACGTTATTGAACTTTTAATCGTTTCTTTTTCTTGTTCACTAATTAATGTCATCGCATTTACAACGTCATTCAATATGACTGAGGCGGTTAGCCAGAAAAAGTTCATTGTTCTACACCTGCCTTGCACCTTTCTGACATTTGATCGCTTTTTACGCGTGTATGGACGTTTTCTAATAATTAGTCTAATACCGAGTACTTTAACGGTCTTATCTCCATTCTTCATTCTATAAGAATTATTAAGGTGTCATACATATTTAAGATACATAAAATACCGCTGTGTGCCTCTTGAATTTCAATAACTTGCAATGATTCGCCAAGGTGGGCCTTAGTTTCGGTTTCAATAAGCATACTTATAAGGAATTTTCAAAATATTACAAAATACTCAATACTCAATTCTTTATTGCATTCCACAATGTAAGCTTATGTGGTAAACATTAACATAAGAATCAATTATGGACCCTGTCGGGCACAGCAAAAGAAGGGTATGCAGAGATGAGGACTCTTTCTTTATGTATTCTATAATTTAACTTAACCTAAATTCTAAATACAAACAAATAACAATTTCGACTGAAATCAGTATTTGGTAAATTTTCACTGTAATCGTATATCATTATTATTACCTTTTATCATTTTTATTTTATACTATCAATAGGTATATAAAAATACAAAAACATTTCTTTTTAATGAAAAGTAGTGCTTAACTGTGATCCCACCTGATGGTAAGTAGTATTGCAATCGCTGATAGTGAAGCGCACTAATTTATTTACTCACTCTAGCTTTAAAAACACCTAAATTATATTCGGATGGGAAGACCGCAGCAAGAAAATTGCCAGTCCTTCTATGTACGTGATATAAACCAAGAGGCAAAACGCTTAGTCCAGATCATAGAGGTGTCAACATTGCAGTTATAATATGCAATGTACTTATGCATATAAAAAAATAGTAAATTACCATTATCGGAAATAGGATCGAAGTTATCGGTGACCAGACTTTCTGACAGAGAATTACCGCACAATACGCGTATCAACTTCCCACATATTGATAACCTCGCGGTACAAGACAAGATATTCACTACTATTATTACTAATCCTTACTAAATCCATTGATGGGAAAACTCACGATATTGAGCTTCATCATTCCAATATTTAGGAACACATCCAGTTCGTACCGCCATCACCTTCGTCGTCAGCAATCTCATGTTTTACGGGTCCACAGCTCAGACATACGGCAAACATGTTGTCTTGGCCAGTCTTATTTAAGTTGGGTAACTATGGCTCGCAATCATTAGCCATATCTACGATTTGCGTCTATCGTAAAGAATTAAAATCATTTTAAGATTACAAAATATTGGAGGTCTTGCTGTCTGCCATTTATCGGAATATGTTAATTTAATCTTGTGCTATAAATAATTAAATAAAAATTAATTTAAGATCATCTTGAATTTCTGTTATGAAATTCTTTTTTAAGATTTCCTGTCATCGATCCTAATACTTACATATCTTAGTATGATATAAGTGTTCATGAACTATAAATCTATTACATAATCTACATCAACGAACAGACAAAAAGTGACGTAATTTACAAGGAGCTTCGAGTAAGCTTTAATTTTTTTGTAAAAGTTGTTCTCTTATTCTGGTTTCGTCCAAGTTAGGCAACGTAAAGGCGCAAGTAATTAATAAGGCAATCTTTATCTTAAACGATGAGGAAAGAAATTGTGATTAATCGCAGTAGATCCAATATAATTCAGTTTTTACTTTCGTGCATTGAAATCCAATACGTGTTGAGATAAAATCTAACGAATGGAACTTACTGATAAAAGTAATTAGGATTCTCTTTCGAAGCGAAGCAAAAACTTTGATTAAATCTTCCTTTTACGTAACACTAAAAACCTTCTATTATTCTACGACGATGATATTTTTACTGCCTATCCTTGTTAAGTTCTTTTAAAATTATACTTTCATCATCTGAATAAATTATTCGCTCACGCTTGATTGTTTCATAAATAAACATGTGAGAACTACTGAAAAGTTACACTGTTCACATTAGTCATCATCATGGATAGAAAAATGTTGAAACAAGCGTTTCAAATGACTAATGCACTGAATTAACTATTTAGTTCATCAATTTTGATGATGTTTAATTATGAACCTAACAACGAATAGTTTCAAGTTTCTTTACTACTCGTATATTCATTTGAGAACGTGTTCATTGTTTTGTTTTTGGTCGATCTCCAAAATTCTTGTCAATAAATATATTAGATGTCCAGACTTGGTATTTGTCGAAATTGGTCGGGAGGATATTATATAATTTGTTGAGATGACTTAATCAAATTTGATTGTAAATCGTTGTATAATTTTATAGCTAATTGCTATAATTCTAAGTATTAATTATTTTTAATACGGAAGAAAAATCAAGCTTTTGATTTATGCAAAATTCCCGTGGTTTACAATAGATGGCTAATTGTACAATAGCATTGTCTGCATAATTAAAACATCTAAATGTAATAATGATAAACCTATTGTTCTATTTATCAATGATGACTCAAATAACAAAAAGCTACTGAATATTTTTAGGAAGTTTTACTGATGTAATGTTTTTGTTTAGTTTTTCAGTAACCTACTTTTAGTAAAACGCTAGATTTAGTTTATAATGCATTGTTGCATCTAAAATAGGGTGAAAATTGAGGTGCCTGAAGAGATTTTAAAGAAACATTTAGCTCCTAGTGATGCAACTATTCAAAACAATCTTACTTCACGTCTTTCACGTGAAGACACGAACGATGAGCAAACTGTAATAGCTATTACAGAACGTATACAGTAACGAACGAATAATAATGGTAACAGTTGAATAACGTTTGCATGCTTTCAAAAGAATAGGAAAAAAATAACTTCTCGCTCCATTCAATCACTCACGACCGATACAATATGTACAAGAAATGGATACTTCTAATGTTTACATTGCATAAGAGAGGAGCGTTGCCCGATAAAATCAGTGTTGCTTACTATTTTTAATTGCTTTCTGTTTACACTTCTGACTTTTCATAAAAGCTTCTCAAATTTCAAGTCTTACGTAAAATGACTAGGCGTAGTAAGAATTAGAAAAATAACAAAACCTAATTCATAAAAAGTTGTGAAGGAGTGATTTGATTATATTTTACGAGACAGCACATTTAGGAACATCAGCCTCGTAAATACAGTTCTCGATACCCATAACATTAATTAAACAGGCAGCTATATATTTAAAAGGAGTTGTAAGAAAGTAGATACGATACGAAGCTATCACTATAATTTAGCACTCAAGCAGTATAGATGGTACTCGGATAAGGCTGTTCACTGCTCACCGATCAATTAGGCTGGAGCGGAGGCGTCGCAAATCCGAGGTGGCTAGTAGAACGACTCAGTCACCCGTTGCCTTACGCAATGGTTATATAACCAAACGGAGATGGCTACGACCGTCGCAAATTACCAGTGTCCGCACCATACTGGGTCAAATATATCCGAAGACTGACGTGACATTTATTTTTGACGCAAATTGATGTTCGTTTTTGAAGCAAGCTCCTTTTTTATAGCAACTAGTTGATATGCACCAGGTGTCAGATAAATTATAGATGTTGGATAAATGCTTGTGTTAAACTTTGAAAAAGGAGTTGGCATTAACTGCTTAAGCCGTGTTAAGAATTACGACACTCTGGTCTCTCCGGCTTTAAGCCTGTGAAGTCATAATCAGGGCTTTAAAGAATAACTCACTGCAAAAGTTGTCGTCACAAAAAACTTTTAACTTGTAACCAATACAAAGACAAACAATAAACATTTTTTTTTTCAATAGTAATAATCCATTAAAACCCTGAACTAAAAGAACAAACAAGTAACCTCACACTCTAAATTCACAACCAAATGATACTCCAGTGTATTGCATTTATCGTAGAATGGAAGTGTTAAAAAGTACCATAGGCCATAATGCTAGTATACAAGTCGGTCAAGGTGGTAAAACTAATGGAGAGTTTCCACTTTTAATGTGAATAAATGAAGTACATTGAGTACAATGGACAACGGGACGCGCCTAGTCGATGCATACAATGATGTACAAGGCCAATTGTTACTATGCAGACGAGCGAACGCAGGACAATTGACGAGATTCGTATATTTTTTTAAAAACGATCAAGTGGAAAAAAATACGTGAAAATAACGAAACAGAACGTTTCTAAATTCTTAGTTGCGAAAAAGCGAATTATATCGAAATATCGCCTCAAGATTAGTAAAAAGTTTCTAGTGAATCATCTAAAGTTTTTGCCGGCGTGGCTTGGCAAATTGTATGTATAGCTTAGGGAACCGGCGGTCGAAAAACAATTCGGTAGCGTTTTTGTCGTTAGTCTGCAACAATGCGTAATAGCTGCTCTATATCCGGCAGTTATTACAAAATAGCGTCCTTCACTTGAATTTCTACTTCGTTGCTGGTATTCTAATTTGATGGATTTTAAATTGTCGTAAAAAGTACAATTAGATAAAAATTCTTAGAAATGATGTGTGCATTTACTACTTCAAAATTATTTACAAATAAAGAACCTTCAAGTATCTTCGTTGGCGTATAAGTCTAGTGTAGAACATTGCGGAACTCAAATGCCCATTAACCTAAATTGAACTCTATTGTTCGATGCCCTCTTCATTATATCTTAGCTGGCATGTCACTTAGCAACCAGCTTATTGACAAAGCCTCAACGGTTCGATATTGATTGCCATGCAAAAGCTGCCCTAAATTCAATACGCTTAAAAACAACTCTGTTGGTGGTGTCGCTACTAACGCTTTGTAATACACCCCTAATGTAGACAATTCTTTCCTTTACAGACAAAAATGTAGATAGATCAAACGTAGGTTGCACCTACATATATTAAAGTACGATGTCCATTGACCAGGCGTCACCACTGGTGCCGATCAAACCTCAAGTGGCGCTGCAGAACGGTGCTTTTATAAAAAACAGTCATAACCGGAGCAGTTTCTGTGGGGTAGCACCATCGTCGAACGGTAATGGAACGTTCAAAACTTTCGCCGTCAATCGCAAGAGTTGGAGTGGAAACGTGACTCTTCCACTTCAGCAGTTTACACCCGACGTGGAACAAGCTCCGCAGTTGGCAACTTTTCGTTCAGGAACTGGAACATTCCCGAGGAACAGGGAACGGAACAATAATACAACGAACGGAATATTAACACCTAACGGGAACTCCGTTCAGACGTTTAAAGGAAATGAAGTGAGGAGGTGCGGAAGCTCGAACGGCCGACGTTACGCAGAGATCGGAAACTGGAATAAAAGGTGAGTTGTTTTGTTTAAGCTTACGTCACACAAAAACACAAGGGTACGAGTAGTACCCGCAGGTACAGGCCCTGCTGTGCCTTCCTCTAGTCCCTCACTCAACTGTATTACAATAAAAAAAATAACAGATTGATTTATTAAACTCTCTTGTGTTACTACGTTTACAGTAGAATTCATTTCTCTCATCAAAAATAGAAAAGTAAATCCTACATATACATGTTGTTCCAGCATGCATATGTAGGATTTACTTTTCTATTTTTATTCCCATCGCGGGCTTATTTACTGCCCAATTTCTTAATGTAAATATTTGCACATATTCAATAAACTTATGTATCTGGAGTATGAACATAACCTTCCTGCAGATCAAACACGATCCCCCAGGTAAATAAAAACATTCAAGCGCACCGTGTTTCACTAACTTTTACTAGAGCTTTATTTTCTCCTTTTTCATCTCGAGTAATTCTGTAACAAGTTTTCCAATTTCATTCTCTCGTCGCTTTCATTTCCTCCGTATGAAGCTTCTCGTTCCCTTAATATTACTTTTATTAGCTCAAAACGTTTAACAAACATTGGTTTGAGAATCTAATAAAGATTAGGTTACGTTTGCACAAAGGGATGATCAAAACCTTGATTAATTTTCCTAACTTCCTTGTTTGTTAAATATTTTTGTTTGAAATTGGTATGAAATCATTTTCCTTGTGCCTCACCACAATGTTTAAAAATATTCCTTACAATATAAAACATTGTGCTTTAATATAAGTCAAATCTTTTTCTTTTCGTATTTTTTTTTATTTCAAATGATTTAATACTTTTTTACCATCTTAATATATTCTAAACGATTTAACATTCCCATTAGCCATTCCCACACAACTCTTCTATCATAAACTTTTATAGGCATTAGTCCGATACTTATCCAAATGTTTACCGCATTTATCTAATCGGGATCTTCATTATCTTTTATTTCTTGCTAGTAGAAAGTTCGTCCATAATTCTCGCTCACTCAATTTGGGGCGGCCTAAGTCACTTGATAAGAGGCGTCCAATAATCTGGCCAGTACTTCGTCTTTTTATTAGGGGTTAAGTTTATCGTGCCATGATTCCTCGTCACTTGAGATGCTATCAACTGCGCTATTTAGCGGTTCTCCCTTCAACGACTATTTATGACCAGTGTTTACTTCGGCGTCGCCGATTAATCCCAGTATTTGCTTGAAGAAAATATCGCTTGTCATTCTATTTGCTGTACGTTTGCTGTTTGACGAATAAGCACTTTTACTTCTGCTTACAGCATTATCTTGTTTCTTAAGATAAATGTTTTCTTGTTTATTAACAGTTTCAGAATTATCTATGTTGTTGATTATATAACTAATACACACACTTTGATAGCTAACGATTATATAAATCAAACAATATAAACAAATCCCATTGCAACCTGCGTAGGATTATAAGCAACAAAATGCAAAACTCTATACTTTTGAATCGTTGCATTACTTAACATAAATAATATACTTCAATACTTTTCTCCAAAGTATTTATCATAATACTCAAGGCTCGTTTATATGGCTTGTTGATTTGGTTCTGTTTTCTTTTATTTTTTGGTCGTAATTTGCATGAACAGTCAAGGTTGCGTGGAACATTTCTCATTAATTCTCTTGATTTTCATGCTAAACTTGGAACAAACAATTTCGAGTGACACGGATACTTAAGCTTACATTAATTCAGATTCCATTTGCGTATTTTAACGTTATTACATTTATAATAAGCCAGTTATGCCACACAATGATCGTAGCTGAATAAAAAACAATTGTACGAATACTTTAGATGTACAAGACAAAAAGTTTTAATCTAACAATGCACTTGTATTTTTTTACTGTACGATGTGGCAGAAAACCGGTTTCTTTGGCTTTAATAGTGAATGTTTACATGTACCAGTTACAGAGATAAAAAACTATCTTAGCAACTACAATAATAATAATGTCTTTTGTCTGAGTAGAAGCTCTCAGCGAGCTCTTGATAATCCGCTTATTATTTTGTTACATAAGAAGAAAACAATATTACTTTGTCCATACTTTTCTATTGTTTATTATGATTTCTTAAATCTTTATCTCAGATCCATGCTTTGATTCGTGTATTCCATTTCAATAACATGCTTTGTTATGCAGGGCCGTCCAAACAGTAGCACTCTATTTTACATATGATTACTTTTTTATCATTATTTTTTACTGCTACACTCTCAATGCGCCGTAAAACTATAATTTCATAATTTTATTCCTTTTTATTTGTATTTGTGCTACAGTTAATGTTATTACTCATGCCTCCAGCGTTAAGGAAACTGAAATTACTCCGTAGAACGTTTAAAGAAGTTCGTTTCTAATAGAAAAAGTATCTGTTGGGCCTGCAATCATTGTGAGGGTCCCTCGAAGACGGTAATTTAGTCCAATTACGTCCACCACGACTTTCACTAGTAGATCAGTGTTTGTAGCCCGTACTAAATCTCCCTTAACAAATTGAAAAAAACTAAGTCGGATTCTGTCGGATACCGTTTCTCTACCTTCCTCGGCCACATGTACTGGCACGGTTAATGACTGCGTTTGTGAACTTTTCCAATTATGGTGCGGTGTGCTAGATCCAGTTTTGTGTTATAATGACGGATAATTGCGACATTACAGGTAAAATTTTATAGTTCCTAACATTTGTAGTTTCATGTTTGTACGTTGTAAATATTTTATAATGTAGTTTTATTGTGGCGTTTTTCAAGTGGTATTAGAAAATATTAACATTGTACGACTATTTGAGTTGGTAACGCATATTAAATTCAGTACATAGATGTAGCATACCTAATGGTCTATCAAAAAAAGATTGTCAAAAAAATAACAAAACGCACGTGGTCAATTCTCTATATGTGTATAACTTTGACATTCATTTTCACTAGATCCCGTTAGTTTATATTATTTAACAAACTCTGTATCATCTATTAAAACAACATCGGACTGTTACATCTCACCTTTACTCCGAGTCCGACACATCAGTTGAACTCCACATTACCACAAATTGGCGCATATCGATTACCTACCACTTCAAATAGATGGCTGCACGCGTCATTTTGTAACTGACGCCGGTGACGCCGTATGACTGATGGTCGTCTGTGCTGCAAACTGACAGCTCAACTGATGGAGCGACGATCAGTGAAAGCCGTGGTGCATAGTGATGTCATTGGTGCATAGTATTCAGTACGCTAATAATATCCTTTGACCTTTTGTGGGCGATAGTCGGTTTCCCGCCTGTCAAGAGTCAGGATATATTATTACTGCTACGTAATGCTAGCATATAGATTTTATAACACTTCAATCATGTCCCAATCTACTGTAAGCATCGGATGCCTGACTATTCGCCTCTTTCTCGTAAATTTGTTTTGTTTTGTGTGTTTTGTAAAATTACATTTCGATCTTTAATTTTTTTTTTATAACTTTTTATTGTGCTGAACCCGTGGTCACCCATCCAATACTTATCCACTGTCAAATTTAATTAAAATCGTTGGTCACTAAGGTGTTCAAGCACCAATCAATAGTGAAAGTGAAATAATTAACGCAGTTGCAGCATCCATAGTGATGTCACAGTGCTCTTAGTCGAGTATTTAGTATGGTAATAAAGTGCATGTAATTGCTCCAAAGGGTCATCTGATCGTGTAACAGCATTAGATTCAGAGTCGATTAAATGTGGAGAAGGAGATTGGAGGAGAAAGGAGCCTTTCATAAAAAGGGATAGGCATTAAAGTCGAAAGTGATAATTGTTAACATTTATGCGTTTTTTTTTTTGAGAATTAGTTTACTTTAGGTATCATCTTAATATATTCGAAAAATTTCTCAAAAAAATTCCGTTCTCTTGGTAAAAAATATACACTGACAAAACCTCGCCAATGTGTATATCTAAAATTATAGCCTGTGTATCGGCCATAAAACAGAAGCACTCATGCAAGACGGTGCACTGCAGTTACATCACTATTACAGGGGAACGTTTTTTCTTTATTGGTTCCATAAAATACATACATATTACAAATCGATTACATAAAGTATAGTTAAAGTTGCTGCAACTCTTTAAATTAATTGTTAATTTCGTTGACAAAGCAATTTAATTGGATTTTTTATATCACGATAAGAGCTTGAGATTAATTTGTTGGAAAATGCTATTGACAGATTGGTTTTACGAAAACAGTGGTTGATAATTACGCCACCCAGTAGAATGAATTATAAGGAATTGAATTGTGTAAATCGATGGAAGGCTTAATTAGCTTCATGTGGGTCACAAAGCAATAATGCCGCTATATTGAAACGTACATACGAGTATTATGTATATTATAATCATCATCATTTCAGTTAAAAAATCCTCCATTACGGAAATAAATCTTCCAAAACATCTCCCTCTTTATTTTTTTAACTTTAAGCCTTTTGATGAGGCCTACTGAGAACGACTTCATTTCAAAAATCACTTATCATCACAGGCAACACGTACTGGTCATAGATTTTCATCTTGAATTGAGACACAGTGGTAAGGTGGGCAAGAAAATACAGCGCAACTTCCTAAACACTGCTCAGTCAAGTCGTTGATTGACCTCTTCCACTAAGTTTTTGTATTTTGTTAATACCTATAACTTAGTGGAAGAGGTAAATGAAGATAATTAAGTATTTAAATAACAGAATTGATATTTATTATTTACACCAAAGAATATTTGTTTATATTTAGGCAATTTTATATTTTAATTATACACCAAAGTTCGAACTTATTTTTTTTTTAATATGTATTCCAGTTTCAATCAAAATTCTACAGTTGGTTGCACCTTCGAAAGAAAGTGAAAACCGTCACGCTTCAAATCCAATATTATCTAACTCCGTCTATGGAGAAAGTAACTAAAAACTAACATCAGATATCGAAAATATTATCTTCAATAACAAAAGCCTCTAAATACTTTTAGAGAAAGCCTACAATGGTTCCAAATATTATTTCCCAGACGCTATATTCTCAGTTAAGGATAAAAGCTGGAGGGAAAATAATTTTCCTCTTTTGAGACAGGTCAACTCACACTATTGTGAAAGGATTTGAAAGACCCTTTTCACAGCTTCGCGACGCTATTAGGCATTTTTCTAGGAGTTGGACGGCGCAAAATTGGTTTTTGAGAGACATTTTTTTCGCTCGGGTTCATTACAATCTAGGGAAGTATTCGTAAGACTTCTTTGAAAGTATTCACCAGAAAACGTTATAGGTACATATCAAGTCTCAATCACGGTGAAAACAAAATATAAAAATAACATAAATGTTTTCCCAGCCCTCGAATATGAAATCACAGTATTTGCGTCAATTTACTTACATATTCCCAAAACCTCTGTCAATACAAAGATCCAAAGGACCCAGAACCAACACCTGTCAGCATGTTTGCGTAGTAAATGATGTTGCAAATATCCCAATTCGTAGCGGTGTCCCTTATATTGAATATTCGAGTATCTAAGACTCATTGAGTATTCGGGACGCGTGGTGGGGCATAAATATCCCTTGTCGTAGTCATTACAATAACTTGGTGCGTACGTCCCTGGGCTGCAACGGATACCGCATCTCTTGGGATGTCACTCACATAATGGAATTCTAGACCGATTTCCTTGGTAATTATTTATGCGATGGCTTCGTTTGAGGCCTTTGGTTGTTATATGACAGGAAAGTTAATTATTTTGTTGTAATCTGGTTTCAATATTATATATAAACGTTTTTTTCTAAATGGAGTCCTATATTATTTTGATAGATAGATAGATAGATATATTCTTTATTGTACACCAAAGATAAAATTACAATAGGAACTTTAAATATCTAGGTACATCAAATCTACATTCTCTAGTTAGACTAAAGCCCATGCTACAGTAGTTTTAATTGTATAACAGTTTATATGCACAACAACTTCTCAACCGTAAGCTCTACATTATGTCAATTCCATACATGTAAGTTTGGAGCTCAAATTCGATGTATGTGTTGGAAAGTCGATGCAGCTGAAAGCCACGGTCTAGCGAGCACGACTGTTCCGACCATCCCGTTTGGACGTGTGGCCGATACCAAGCAACCCTGCCGCACCGCGCCGAGCCACAGCACACTCGAACCAGTGAAACTGCTCGGGCGTACATCGCCCGTTTGTTATGCTAATTGAAGCTGCTGATTTGCACAATAAAACAACTCACATGGACCACTCCACGGCTTTAACGAGCCTCAACGCCTCTATAATACATTTTCGCGTTGCATTCCTTCCATTGCTCGTTTTGTTTTAATACTATTTAGAATTGAAGATACGTAAGTAGACTCAGTATAAAATTCTGTGTTGCTCAGTCATTTCGCTCGTTAATATGTGATAATGTGCTGTAATAATGTATTGAATGTTAATTGGGCCGAAGATAGTACCTTGTTGAATCGAACGTAGGTTTGTTTACGTGATTGCTCTCGTGATTCAGCAAAATTGTTTGCTTCAATTATATGTGTTCGTGATACTTTCTACTTACGATCATAGTTAGAACGTTTAGAATACCGTTATTGAGAATCTATTGTGAATATTGGAGTAGTAGGAACGCTAATAATAATTGGACCGAACATGATTAGAAATTCTTATGAAGAAAATTGTATAAGAGAAAGATAGGTTGATACTTATATGTGACGGTGAGGAATATCACTGTCGTTTCGAAAATAAATTGAGATCTTGTAATATTTATTGTTTCTTTTTTTAATCTGTTTAAGCTCGCGTTTGACCACTACCTCAACTGATGATAAGCGATGATGTGGCCGATGATGGACCCGCTTGCCTTGAAGTGACCCATTAATTCACTCTAGACTTAAAGCCCCCTAAAGAAACATAGACTTCGTGTGTTGTATATCTTACCAGTCTCATAGTATACCTATATTGTACGCGGCCAATAAGTTGAACTAAAATGGCCGTCGTTACTATGGTTACGCGCAGCCCCCGCTGTGTTGTACTTCGATTGAACCCGATAATCTGTTACTGCGCATTGAAGGCCGATCGCCATATTGGTTCAACTTATGTTCCACGTATTGTTTTTAACAAATTTACTGCCGACTGAATTCCAGTCATTCAGTAAAGGACAGTCGCGTGATATTAGCGTAACCATGTGCTGCATTGCCTCGATTGGCGCCTTCACTAATTGTGCCAAAGTGGCCATTTAACACTACTTATGAATGGCCATTCAACGAATTTAGTTACATGCCGTTCTATTTCATAAGCCCCATTAACATTCTCAGCTCTGTTGGTTTCATGACGTTTACTGTTGTCGTTGTTTTGTTAAACAGTATTATTATTGCCGAAGTTAGTGATTTTAAGTATTCATTTGAAATTAAACTAAGTGAAGATATGGACAGCAAAGTAAAAAATACATTGATTTTATGTTCTATTTTTTCTGTTTACCGATGTATCTTTGAACACTGCACCTTTTTTTCACTGAATTATAAAGAGCATGAGGTGGAGTGGCATTTTATCAATAAAAAATCACAAAAAGTCGCGAAATTTCGTTAGAAATAAGCAGCACCTTTGTACTCTTCTGTCTATATTTGTTCTTTTCTTTTTTTAGGATTTGTGTGTACATAAATAAATAAATAATAATAATAACAAAATGTAATGGTTGATATGCACAAGTACCGAAATATCACGTTGTCCACCCCATGTGTTCTGGTATCTAAATAATCGTTATCACTGATAGAATGTCACTTTGTCAAGAACCCAAGTTCGATTTCAAAATAATTTCCGCTTTGCTCTTAAATGAACTCTTCTAGCGTTTTGTTCATCACGATTAGGTCTGCAAACAAAAATAATATTAATACTCTTATATGATATTCAAGGCCTTATCAAAATGGTTGAATGATTAAGGTCCTCCCACTCTGAATCTAAGAAAGTGGGAAATCCATCGAGCTTGTCTGAGTCACCCTTCAAGCTTTATGCATTCATACGGATTCCTCGTCTCTGTCTGTCTCTGAATAGCTCTTATGACTCATCATAACAAACGCGGTTTTTATTATAGCGTTGTGTTTTATGACAGAATTTAATTAGGGACTGTGTAACACTTTCTAACCTCTCCCACAAGTATTTGTGTTCAATCTTATGTCTATTTCTTTGTTTTTCTCATCTGCCAATGTTAGATCTTTAGCGACCTACATGGTTTTATTATACTGTAGGTTTTGTGTGTAATAAGTACATACAACTTCTAGATTTATCCTTAAGAAATAAACCATGTGTGTTGGAAGAAGCCATTACGAGATTATGTCAGTTGCATGAGTGAACTTATCCAGCCGTATGCCAATGATGCAATCTGTAGATAATATCAGCACTAAAGTAGTTTCAAGCAATTCTAGGTAGCTTTCCTTATTTTATCTGCAATCATAACCTCGCATGCATAAAAAAAAAAACATTTTTTTTTACAGTGGTAAATATGGAAATATAAACAAACCTAGAATTGACTGTTTATCATTCAACTCGAGATCTAAAAGTCGAATGAGGGAAACGGGTTGTTCCGGTGTTCGTACGACTTGTTCAGCAGGAACTTATTACTATTTATGTATTTGTCATTAATTCTAATGCGTATTGCTGTTATATACCTATGTAATCCTGAAGTCAATGAACGAGGGATACGATTACATGACGTTTTAATTCGAGCTTCATCGGGCTAATCCTAAACGTTACCCGGAACAATCAAATCGGGGATGGGAATTTTAGTTTTACTACCTGCAACCAATGATGGTAGAAAATTTTAGAAACAGAGTAGGTAGTTGATAGAGTGTAATATAGTTATAATGAACATTGATATCAAAGCTTTTATGATTACCAACAGCAATTTCCATCACAAAACATTATCGCATCTAGATTAAACAGACATGCAGATAGCTCTATTATGTCATAACCAACAGTGCAGGTCAATCAAAAGATAAAGGCCTCAGGCGCGAACCGCTGCGGGCATTAATTAAGACCCGATATAAGCGGATTGACGGTGAGCAGATTATGCAACGTTGTCTACTCCGAGTACCTATAGGTTCCGTAGGTAGGCGGTGTATGATGTATGCAGATTTTATCGAAGCTGCGATTTCCGTCTGTCACGGTTTAAGGACAGAGGTAAATGGAAATGAGGATCGATGTAATTCTACCTGCAAGCTCGGTAATTCTCGCCATCTTTGAGTTTCAAATTTTTCGTTCGTTGGTTTGACGTAGTATCCAATTGGGTTTTTTCTAGTTTTGTATCATATACTGAGAGTCAAAATTACGACATTAGAAATCAAGTTTAATTCACTTCAACCAGTAATGATATAAGAAGTAGGTTAAGTACCAAACCATAATTATAAAAGTGTGCAATGTAAGTACTAGACATCATTCTTGACATAATTCAGTTTCATTTATTATTTTCTCATACTAAAGCTTGACATTTAAAAAATCTACTCCACAGCTCATAAAATGCAGCGCATTTCTTCAAAGTATTTGTTGACACAATTTTTCTGCGAAATGACTCAGGCTTTTAAACTTATGACCGTGCATTTTTTTCTACTGTAAAATGTTGCACTTATTTTTTGCATTTTATTTTAGTTTTTAAGGTTATTGGCCTTATATTTATGCTAGTGTAGATGACTATGAATATTCTAACGGCTACTACTGATATCAGTTTGCTAGAGCTTTCTGTTGCATAACGCGGAAACTGCGAAGGATTAACTTGTATCGTTAACATTTATCAAAACGTCAATTTCCTGGATTAATGTTAAAGCCATTTCGCAAGCATTAGTCATTTTATAAAGATACGGCGCCGATATTTTATGTAGTTTACTTAGTCTATCTCGTCTTTAAACCATTAACCTAAGACCTGACTATGATTGGGAAACTGTTTGATTTAGCAAGATTTCGGTTAGTGGTTATGCAAGATTCTCAAACTAATGTAGTCTCTCACTACGCTACCAACCAAACACTAACTTTCTCAGTCGACCAAAAATTAGATTCAACGTGAGTTATCCTCCTAAAACACGAGTACCTAAACAAACGAACACTATAGCATTCCTATTGAGCTTATACGCAACCACGATACGTGTTCCAAATAATCAATCAAGTATCTCCCGCTGAGCCTGTTAGCCTGGTACATCAAATTCCGCAGTTATTGAATCAGTCCTTGTTTGCATGCACTTCAATTTATCGTCAATTTTACCAGAGGATTGGCAACGGGGCATGCTCTCGTTTACTGTGAAACTATCCCGTTCCGTTCCCGTCTAGGAATTTTGCATGCCAAAGGATGTCTTTATTTACTGCTCAACTTCATTATCGTCTACAATGGCAGCGTTCATTAAAGCTCAGTTGATATAAAATCGATAGGCATCGGTAATGAGTTGGTTAATGTTCCTGGAAACCGTTATTAAAATTGAGTGTTTCATAAGAAGATTAAAATTTTGGCTATAAAACTGTTGATATGTTTTTTTTGAATAGCAACTAACACTAGCAGGAAACACGAAGGAAAAGGTACCGAATTGGGGTAAACATTGATAAAAAAAAAGTATTGTTGAGTTAAACTGGAATTTGTACATGAATTGCCAACTACTGTGTACTATATTAAGTATATTAAGTTTTTTTGTGTGCAGTAAATAATAAAGAGAATATAGAGAAACAGGATCAAATTTAGCGAAAGCGATTCCGAGTGAATTCTGATTAAATGAACTAATAAATCTGAAGAAACAGAAGCAAGAACATAGTAATTGTAAAATATAGATGAACAACTTAATCAAGTATTTCCACAAACACTGCGTTAATTGAATCGAATGACTAACACTAGCAGTAAGTTCTTGAATGAAATGCGAACTATACATAACCCTTAGAATACCGAACCAAACAGCAAATTAATTGTAAGTAAATAGAATTATAGACTTCCATTTATAGATGGTGTTAATGTCTGTATTGAAAGTAGCAATATTGCAATTATCTGAGCTTTCCAGTCCACTGCTATAACTCCCGTGGAGACTTGTCTACATACATGTATATTACACCTAGACATTAATTATGAGGGAATGAAGCGACTTTGCTGTAGTTAAATTTCCGATACAGCTCCATAATTTATACTTTTGCGTTGATGTCATGTTAATATAGCTAAATGATTGTCGGTTAGGATTCTTTGTCTTGTTGATTTCAATAAATCTAGGTAAAAAGTATGTCAGTAATAAAAATAAATATACAGGTTTTTTATTTCCATCAAAGCCCATCAGTTGGTCAGACCTAATCTGTGCCACACTGGAGACCAGGGTGCCAGGGTGGAGAATAAATTGCCAAGTATTGCTCAAGGTAGCGAAATATAGTCCACAAAAAAAATTTGTTGAGGTCACGACCCTCAACATTGAGGATAAACGACGCAAGGAAGAGGAGGAATTCCATCAAAAAATATAAAAGCGTTGGTTCCTAATTACTGGCTGTATAAGGGGTTTGATTTCGCTTTTGTTTGCTCTTTTGATAAAGTTAAAAACAAATCAGAACTTAAAACGAGTTTTGTCTTTAATAATTAATTAGTTCAACAATTGATTTTCTCCTTTAATAATAACTGGTTTTGTTACCCGTTGGGAACTTTCCTTTATTCAATCTCCTCATTCGCTCGAAGGGCTAATTTTGTAAGACGATCAAATTACCGTTGAGCCTTTCAACATCAATTTTGTTCGTAATTTGTTTAAAAATCTACTTATTTTTTTATGTTAGGCAAAGAATTGGATTGGCTACTGTTTAGAATATTTTGGTCACGCAAAAAATGTTTTCCTACAATGTTATATGTTGTTGTATGTTGTTGATATTATCATGACAGCTATTACACTGACGAGTTTTATTTGGAAAATTCATATCTGATGATATTCCGTGCAAAATAAATTACACTGAAAAAACGTACCTTGTTGAGTCATTTTCGACAATCATTTACCCACATATTGGTACTTTTTGATATAAAATCTCTTCACAACAAAACTACATGAAAATCGATGAAACTAAAAGCTGAATGGCGAATAACAGATACCGGAGCATTTGCAATAAAAGCATTGCATTGCCGGTGCCTGGGGCAAAGCCGATCAGCCCCAACTCTGTAGTCCATTCAGTCTAAACACCCACAACTTAAAGTCTAGTTTATTGCAGAATAGCTCTCCCTAGTTTCACAATCTGTATTAGGTTACCGAACGCTTTCGGCTCTGCTACTGTTAAGCTTTATATTTTGTATGTTTTTTGTTGTCTGAAATTTAATCGGAAACCCATTTTGCAGTTCCATTTTAATACTGCTATTATTTAGTCTAGGGTTCCGAAAGTTTGAATAAAAAAACGGAATCCCTACATGATTCCTTTCTATTTGATTCCTTGTTCGTGATCTGATGATGTTCATGATCATTGTTGATGAGTTGCGTGTCTCTTTACCCGTCAGTTGCCCCCAATATTAGTTCCGAATCTACTGGACCATTTATTTTTAGTATTTCATAATATGCATCTATATTAGTCTAGGTCTCACTATAAGAGAATGAAACGTCTTTGCTGTAGTTAAATTGATACAGCTGTAAAACTTCTGCTGCTACCAGCTACTGCCAGTGGCTTCACCTGCGTGATACCTAGTGGAAAATTATCTGAAAGGAAGAAACTCTCAGGATATAAAATATCTATCCTATGTTAAATATGTTTAGCAGTTTGAGCTAGAAGAAACGAATACACACACACTCTCGCAAATTTTCATCTTTATAATATTAGTGTAATCATTTAGTCGATAATATTTCAAAGTAGGTATCAAAATTTCGAGTTAGAAACGGAACCCTTAGACACTCGTGTGTCTGTATATCCATCTGTCACACCCAATTAACTCCGAATCTGAACGTATGTTTAAAATTATACAAACATTAATATCTTTGTCTAAAGCACGGACAGTTTTTGAAAGTATGAAATACTTCACAGGATTCAGCTTGGCATATATCATATAGCACAATTACCAGTTTCTTTCTTTTGGTATACAGGATCTACTATAGACCATACTTCTCATACTTGGTAGCTTTCATTCCATAAATATTAATTATAAATTCAAAGTCCATTAATCAAAGTCCATGTTAAATTAACGAACAATTAATTAATACTCCCAAAACAACATTGTGACATGGTCGGCATTCAGTTCATTTGACCGGTGTCGACCGTTGGGACTAGAATGTCACGCTGAACGCGTAACTTTCCCGCGCTCCATTCGCCCGCGTAGATAGACAGATAAAACCCAATCCAAATTTAAACTTTACAGCCTTTGATTCTAAAATCGAGAACGACATCAGTTAACCGAATTTCCAAAATGAAATGAAAATCACCCGATATCTTGTTAGCTATCTAATTAAAACAGATGTTCGCATTTGTTACAAAACTTTCGAACGTTAACCACATTTTGCTTCCAATAGGAATCTCTAGTCTGTTTGAAATTTTGCTGCCTGAATCAATAAAGGGGCTTAGCTAAGGTGATTAACAGTAACTACCTATAAAGGTGCCTCCCCACGTCCGGTCACTAGTATCACATAACCGCACTCGAGTCCTGTACTGATTGACAGCTATATTCCCTCGACAACCCAAATTGTTTGGCCACCCTCGTATTACGGGGAATTTAATATACACAGCCCTGCAATGCACACACTTTAACAACGCTGTTTGGATTATGCACATTGAATACCGAATAGTGATTGAAATGGCGATATGCATTGAGCTGGAATACCATTGCCACGTTAAATACTAATAGAGAATACAGAGTATTGCCGCTTATTTGAAATACCTCATTTTATACAAAATTACATAAACGGAGATACAAATCATATCAAGATGTGGCTGCCCGTACTAAATATAAAGTTTGCGATTTGCATATACAGGTTAAGGAGAAGCAGGTGGCAAAAAAGGCCAGGTGTTCTGATTTTGGCAAGCTTGAATGTATATCTATACAGTTGCTGCCTGTTACAAGATTGAACGGAAAATGATTAAAACCCACCTTTCATATTGTTTTAAAACGTGGACCAAAGCCGGAGGCTAAACGTTGAGTACCAAAAAACAAACATGATCGTGCATAGTCAATTTGCGCCGTGTTTGCAGAAGCACACAGATTTTTATTTTGTGTTGGTTTTGGTATAACAAAATTTGTCGGTTATACAATTCAAACTTTATCAAAATTTTCTTTATAAAAATATATCTATCTATATATAGGGTGACTAGTAATTAATGAACGATACTTAAACACATGATTGTAGTCATAATAACAAACAACTTTTACTATGGAACCAAACCTGAAATAGCGAAAAAAATTTGTCAAGTTGAGTACATTTTGACCAGTAAGGCGAACATAAATCTACTGAACTTAGCAGATGTTTTTCGCGATTTCAGGTTTGGTTCCATAGTAAAAGTTGTTTGTTATCATGACTGCAATCACTTGTTTAAGTATCGTTCACTAATTACCAGTCACCCTATACACCTCTATTTTTTTTACTACTTATAACATTTACTAGTTACTGATAATATTAATGTAGTCAAAAGTACAAAAAATTAAATTCCAAAATTTTCCACGAAAATTTGTCATTATTGGTAAATTCATAATTGAATCATTATTCATAACAATTACTACTAGAAAATACTAAGCGCAGTGTTTTTTCCATTTTTATTGACATTCTTTCATTCATAAAAAATAACCTGTACAATGTTTCCAGAAATTGAGTGAGATTTTGGGATCTATACAAACGCTCATGCTTTGCTGTTTATGAATATTATGCATTGAGACTTTACTTAACTAATAACAAGACCTTTTCTAATAAGCCCTTTAAGTATTTGCCATAATTAAAAAATAGTGGTGTATATAAAAACCATAATTGAATAGCTTGTTAAAGCTTCAACCAATAATTAATCAGACTACAAAGAGCATCATAGCCATGTGAGTGCCGTTGAAATAATCCACCAAATATCAACGTTCATATCACAATGGACAATAGCGGAAAGTTGATTCGGTTTGTCGCTCCCCACGAGTATTCAGAAATACGCTTCGTTGAGATCCAATATTCTGTTTCCCAATAATGAAATTGCACTTCGAATGCTGCAGTGATTTTCATTATTAAATCAGAGTTCATATGAAAATTGATATTGGATTTTAAGCCCCTTTATTTGATGCCAATTTTGTTTTGTTGCGCACTGTCTTTGAATCTTTGTTTTTTGGTCCTTCTTGTTCGCTTTGATCATTGCAATTTGATTCATTTGTGTCTATTGCCTAAGTAATTGAATCCAATTGGATTTTGGATTGGCTTCTGGTTATCAATTTCCGGCAAATGTTTGTAATATTACGTTTTTATTAAGATGTTTCTTATTGTTAGCTACCGGTTTTGTTAATTATAGTTTTTTTTTTTTTACAGAAGCTCAGAGCAATATTTTTACGTTAAAAACTAGACTTCCCAAAAACATTCTAGATATTTTTTCTTAACAAAGCATCGACATTTCAATGAAAACAAATCCAATTGATATAAAACTTCATCTTGTTGACTTATAAGTATGCGTGTATTAAACCCGGAACCCACATCTTGTGGGCGGGTCCCGTTGCTCATTTTACACATACACCCACCTAAACCATAATTAGGGGCCGTTGAGTCGAGGTCATTTTGGTACTTTATATCATTTTTAAACCAGCTGCCTTCACCTTACAGCTGTTGGTTAGTCAAGTACTTTATATATGATTTTGTAATATTTATTATCAGTTTTTTGATTTCGTATTTTCTTTAATTAAGTGTAACGACTTATTTGTGTAGGGCAGTTGATGTTATAAAATGCAAACTATATAACCAGCTTTCTTTTTTGTGACTGAACACAGATGTAGTTATAATTAAAACTAAATAAAGCATGACTTTATTAGGCCATATAAATTTAACTTTATCAAACAAGGAAACCAACAACCTTAAAACATTTGTGCCAATCTTTTCACTTCCTGCGTTCACAGGTGTACGTGTCTCATGTGAAGGCTTACCAAGGAGAATAAACCAAAAACAACGCATTTGAAAATATTACGAGGCTCATAACCTCCACGTGAATGACACATACGCCCTCAATGGTCGAAGACATACTTTCTTTTAAAACTCATACAAACATGGCTAAGGACGTAGTACGTCTGCTCATAATAGATGTTGTAGTACGCATATTAATAAGCCAGGCACGAGTTTTATGATCACGGCTGTTTGTACCAATCACGGAACTAAGTAATTGATGGGATGATTATTGTAAAATAATACAGATGAGAGATTAATACAGAGAGTCTACTATTTTTATTTTCTTCTACACAGGTGAGATCAGTATATACTAAAAAGATTGCAATACCTATTGCTATTTGTTTTTCTACAACAACCTTTGTTAACACACTACATAAGCAATCTTCATAATAAAAAATTGACAGTCTGTTTTTAGGTTACTTATAATACGTTTTCATTCTCGAGTGATGTGCTTAATATAATCCGTACTCTTGTAAAGATAATAGTCATCTAGTATTTCCCAAATATATTGAGATATTTCCTTATATTTCTTTTAGTGGATTGCCCATACTCGGTGGTGATCCTTTCTTCAAAACTTTGCCACATTCTTCTTTTGTTTTCTGTTCTTTGCTTTTTTGTACATGTTACTTGATTGGCTGTATGACCTGGGCCTTCTGACTTTTTCTGCTGATTAGAGGTGAGTTAAGATTGCTGTTACATGACATTACGTCTCGTCAATAATGTATGCTTACAAGCACCGCGCTAAATGTATGTTCTGCAATCGCACTACGAGTATCATGAATCATGTCTAATTTTTACCAAATGGGATGTTTCAACTGCTGCGTTTAGTGAATTTCCTGTATTAACGTATTGAGTTTCATTAATAAGTTATTCTTTAGCAAGTATTAAAACTAATTATGTATTGTTGATTGGTTCTATAACTATCCTGCTGTAACTTATACTCATTTTTTGACTGTTGATGCTCCTATTCTTGTATTGGTAGTTTTGATTCTATCTGTTGCTTTTAATATCATTGTAATAATTTAACGCAATGCAGCAAATCCTTATTAATTTCCTATCTGCAATACGATCTTATTTATAGCCTCATTTTCAAACCTTCCAACTCTCTCTGTAATGAGATCGAACGAGCAATGATCACAAAATTTATCGATATTATATTCAGAGTGGCAATGAGATGCCTTCCGGCGCAGTTAATATCCTTAATTCGTAGTATTCGTACCCCCATGTAGCCGGAAGTCACCATTCTAAATCAAACATGGCTGAATCTCTGCGAATCCGAACGGGGGACGCGCATATTTTAATATACATAATGGTGATTTGGAATCGAAGGGATTTATGTTCAGTAAAGGAATGGCGGTGGCATTGGCCATCACAATCGCTTTATTAGCTTATATAGGTATGTAATAATATAGCTTTATGTTCACAATTCGGTTCACCGTAGAGGATTGTCGGGCAAAAGCTTTACTTGGGTGAAGTTTTCCGTTTTTAAATCACAATCCAAGCTTGTTAACGCTGAGCACGAAAAAAATCCCTTGAAGAATAACAAGCGTACAACGTGGATTTTATCATACGGTATAAAGATACGGAAGGCGTAATAAAATGAACGGAAATGATGCATAACGTATCTATGACCCCTTGTTATCTCATCGCCTAAGAGGACCGTAGTAACCTCTCTAATGAGCCCTTACAGTACCGGGTGAGTAAGGAACTTGATCAGGAAACCGATACCGTATTGCAGGTCTATTTCATTCCATAACATGACCTCACAATCTAGTAAATAAACATTTTCCACGCGAACGAAGTTTCTAAGAAAAAATCCTGATCCGATTTCTTCCAGTTTTATCCCGTTTTATGATCTTAATACCATAAAAGGGATCGAAGCGGAATAACTTATGATGATCAGATTTTGCGTACAAAATCCCTACAATGTCTTATGGTATTTTCTGAGGAATTTCATCTGTCTGCTTCAAGTAACGTTGTGTATTATTATCAGTAAAATTGGCATTCGACTACAATGACATTAGGTCTTGTAAACACGTTTTGTTTACGATATCTGCCCGCCTGGTAGTAATTAAGGCCTATGACAATAGAAACCGATTCGTGCTGCCAGAATTAATAAGCCATTAGATAAATTGTAAGCGAACGGTGCATTTGCCCGCTTTGATCGTAATCAATACAAAAAGTTAAAATTATGAAGTGAAACTGGCGTTGTACAGGAGTGAAATAGATGATCTTGAATTGTATTACTACTCAATAATGTGTAGTTATTATCTTAAATTTAACTGTTTTGAACTAAAATAATAAAAAAAAAAAATCATATACTATCTCATCATGTGCATTATTCAATAAAAGGAGACAGATACGCTTTCATACAATGTTGGGCCTGGGTAGTAAAGAAATGAAAGTGATGTCAGTTAGTAGCTAATATATTTTCAACCATTTGCTGAAAATTCTGCGGAATTTATCAGTCAGAGAGAAGAGTTATCAGAGATTTAGTAAAAGTGAGGTTATGTAAGATATTAAGTTTTGATTGACAGTATTTATTTATTATTGAGAGTTTTGCAGAATGAAAAAATATTAAACAACCCATCATTCATATATTTAGGGTAAGGTTGTATTTTTATTGAGGTGGAAAATTATCAAAAGACTTCTCCAGCTCTAGGGTAGAGGAGGAGGCCGACCGCATCAGGCAACAACGCACACACTGCCGCCACCGCCGGGATTCTGAACCCAATTTCCGGCCACCGTTAGCGCAGGCTTGAGGACGGCGAGCAATGGGTATCTCGCTGTCTGTCCGTCCGGTAACAGTCTGAACCGAGGACAAGTCGTTGACGGCGCGTACTGATCTCGCGCGCCTTAAGGAGTTGTCAGCAAACTGGAGGGGCCCAGCAGAGCCTTGGGGAAGTACGAAAATGCATAACAGGGCCCCAGAACTAAGGCAATGAAGGAACGGGGTAGGTTTTTAGTCAGTAAGAGTCAGACACTATCTCCTGCTCCGCCCAAGGGCGGGAGATGTCTTTAAATGAATTTACCTACCACAAAAAAAAGCTCTAGAGTAAAGTGGCGAGTCAGACTTACTTTCTAAAACCGTCTCTGTCCTTCAATTACACTTATTTCAGGAATCGTTTTCAGAAACTATCCGCTACCCCAGCGGACATCGGGCTCGTTGGGCTTCTACGGTTTTGCTAACATCTCTATGAGGCGCGCGTGTGAAATACTACGATCGTCGGCGTCTCGGACTCGGTCTGGACGGTTAGTAGACGGCCGGAAAGCGAATTACCCATTACTCATCATCCTGCTGGCTGGTAGTCGGGGTCAGGGTCTCAGTGGCTGGGGTGTGAGAGTCTCCATTTCCTCAGGCTGCCGCAGTCTCTTTCGCAAGTATTACTGCTGCGCAGAAGGAGGCGACCACTGCTTGTCCCCTCTGTCCTGTTTTTCGAGTGGTCCGCACAATGATGACCCGGGCGTTTCTTCCATCTGAATCCGGTACAGGTACCTCTCGAATTTACCATATCTGGGGAGGACCTATGGCACGTGGAAGGTTTGACGTCGTGACGCCTCTCCAGCCATTCCTCAAAGAAGGGACTTACCGCCATGATTATCGCGTTCCCAAATGGCAATGGTAAAGCAAAGGGTCATATTTAATTTATAATAAAACAGTTTACATATAATTTTTTTTTTTCATAAACACCATGCAAACCAAGAATTTCCGTTTCGAGGCATAATCAACAATTGAATAAAATTATAAATTCTCGATTCACGAGTTGCATGAAGTAGTGATTCGTGATGCAAGAGAACGACCACAGTGGAGACCAATACAACTGTGGCCGGTTTGTATTGTTTCATCAACAGACGACCTTTGAGCAAAGTCCCAGTAAGGTTGATAAATGTAGTCACTATCGATTACCTGAAACATGGGAATAATAGTTTATTCAAAAAATAATTTAGTTTTAGTATATAATATCAATGTTCTCTAAAAATATATTTTTATTTGTTAATATCGTGGAGAAAGAAAACGATGCATCGTAGTAGATGCTGGTTAATAATAAAATGTGGGGTGATTATACTTACAGGTTGTGGCGCCATTAAGAGAAATCACTGACAATATCATTTCAACATACATAGGTCGTCGACATAGTGCATTTCAGCATTTAATCTGGAGTGCTTAGATGGTGTGTAGAAAATACACTATACTCTAGATGCAGTTCAATAACAACAATTATATTTCAACTTCAACTCTTCATTGATGGCCTTTGTGGAAAACAGGAATTTTAAAATAGCTTTTTATTAGTGACGTTTCTATATTATGTCAGTATATCTCATCGACATAATAACTCTATGCCGTTTAGTCGCAACCTCTTCCGTCCTATGCCGTGACGGAAGAGGTTGCAACTACTAGTCATTATACCGCAAAGAACCGAAGAATACGAGACGAGTGACTAGGCATGTGTTCGATATATAAAAACGAATTTAAAAGTCAATTTCAAACACACTTTTATCGTTTTCTCGGTCTAGAAAATCAGATTTATAAAACCGGTCTAGCCAAGCTAAACGATATAAACAACCAAACTAATCAGAATCGACGAATAATAGCACTGGATAAGTAGATGTAGCTGGAGCTGAGAAAGGCCAAAGGAATTATGTGTATAGCCAAACTCAAGCTGACCAATGCGTAAAAATTCGCTTTTTCTCTTTAAAAAAGACAGTGCGAATCGCACAATTTAGATTTTTATGAAAATCTATTGCACATTGAAATAAGCAAACAATATCATCTTATTTTTAGTGCTTAAGAATATTTACGAGAATACTGCTATATTTTATTTTATGGTTTATTGTTAGGCTAGGCGTTTACTAAAACCGAATATCTAAAAACAGAAAATCTATTTTGAAGTCTGATATCGGATTAATATCCGTATGTACTCAAAGCCAAAAATGCCCATGTCTACGACTAATCATACATAGAGTAGAAAAGTAGAAAGGAGTCTTGACCACAAAAATGAAAAAAAAATACATCATACAATCGATAAATAGTTTATTCCAAGGAGTTAGTCCTTGGAATAAACTATTTTTCGATTGTATACCTAACCTAAAATAGGTTACTCATGACTAAAACTTATTTTTGAGATATCTCATTTTCCTCACTTCAACTAGGGCTAGATTTTTTCTATTTTGAAATAGAATTATGTAACGAATTTTTAAAAGCATATCTCAATCACTTACATTTTTGGCCCAGAAGTCCCACTCTCCTTTTCTAAGAATATTGAACTGGGTTTTAGTAAATCGGATTTATAGACAACAAAGTTTTTGTTTAAACAAATAAGGAAAATACATACTTATTACAAAAGACAAAATCACTAATGCAGATCGAATGCATATCTAATACTAAAGCTATATCCATTTAATATATAGGTTGTAAATATCTTTCTACATCCATATTCAAATAAGGAACAAAAATTTAATAATTTCTCAGATATAGGGACCAAAATGAAAACACCGAGGATTTGAATGTGAAATTAGGCTCAGACACCACGCAACTTTCGACCACTACAACTTATGTATATTTAGGACCATATGTGGGAGTGTAGTTTGCATCCGCATTAAATATGTATGTACATAACGATATATCCGGTTACATTTCCCGTCTTCTTGTATGTTGTTGATCCTAAATTAATATTTGTTCTTAATTATGAATCAATTTGTTAAGAACTAGTTGTGCATTGAATCAACTAGATACCTCGTTACTTCCTCTGAGCTTTCCTTTTTATAGTCACGAATTGGGTTTTTTTTTTTTTTTTTATGGTAGGTCATTTTGTCATTTTCATCCAATGACAAATCCCGCCCTTGGGCGGAGCGGGAAGTAGTGTCAGACTCTTACTGACTAAAACCTACCCCGTTCCTTCGTAGCCTATCATCACGAATTGGGGTAACAAACAGCGTGCATCCTCAGTGATGGCTTATAGTTTATTTATTACCAATATTAATAAGATTTTTAAACTGTGGTTCATAAAGGTGTTTGCCGCCATTGAACTAAAGACCCTCTACTGTTCTCACTAAAGACTTCTCACAAATTAATTAAACCAAAATGTTTGTGGCTACTACGTATACAAAACGATTGAGTAGGCAATTTGTTTGTCACCCGTTTTATACTAACTTTGTCGCACAATAGTTTGCGTCAAATGAATAAATCATTTCATACGACAGCGATGAATAGTTGTGAATATTGAGTGCGATATGCGTGTGCGTTCAATATTAAACAATTTGTGGTTGTTTTTTATGATTGTCTAGCGCCAAAATTATGTACTTACCATTCTTTCGATTGAGTCATCGTATTAAAAGAAAAATTTCTTATTTGAAGTGTTTTTGAAAGTGATCTCTACATTACAATATCACCAGAGTAATGATCGTTAGATTTCAATTAACACAATATTACCCTTTTAGATATTCTAGAATTGTGCCGCTAAAAAAATCTTTATCTTCATTAAAAGAAGTTTATCTAGAAGCAGGTTATCTAGAGCATAGCTCGAATAATATATAAATCCGCGTATGTAAAGTACAAGAAGCATTAAGTATTATTGGAATACATTTGCATTTCCAAAACAGAACCAGAGCTGCAACACGGCCAAAATAAATTGAACATCAGGTGTATTCAAATTGCAGTAGGCAGGCGTAAATATTTAAATCGGACGCGTAATACCACGTTAGGGTGGGTGCCTACTCGTACTATCATCTGATGCACGCTCAGTCCATTTCCATAAAAGCCTCTTCAATCTCGCAAAACGTTTCGGGAATTTCAATTCGCGCTTAGCGTTTTTTCCTTCCCTATTCACGTAGATTTTTCGTAGTAAATATTTAGCTGTGTTTAATTGTATTTATACTTGCCTAATTTGTGCATATTAAATGCTCTTATCTACTTCTCCTTTTTTATTTTCTATGGGAATCATTAGATGACTTCTTTTAGTTTAGGGTGAAGTGAGAAGCTTGAGAGCGTGCCAAACTTTTACTAACTAAAACCAACCTGTGTTCAAGGGGAACAATCAACCTTTCAAAGAATTTCACAGTCCTTGCTAGCATCCGCCTTATTGGACCACTAGAGTTTTCCTAATATCTCTATAAGGCGCCTTTTTCCTCTTCGTGTAGGCAGTTTACCTTTACTAAATAAGTTCTCTAAGCCTTAAGAAAATGTACGATAAAAGCTATCAATCTATTGAATAATATCTAGCTCAGTCCGTTTTAAAGACTTCATTCTTCAGTAAACTTTTAGACGTACATAATGAAAGACGTGGGTGCTCCACTAAGCTTCTTAAGTTTTGTTGATGGCAAAACAACCAAGTCAAGATGTCAGCTTCAATAAGAAAAATATAGATAAGGCTTTGATTCCAAACTGGTTTCATTCCAAATATAGGCAATTCTACACTATTACATAAACAGTCACTAAAAATGTCACTGTTGTAAAGCGCTGCACACACATGCACTAAGTAACGATCAATTTATCGATCGTAGCAACTATCGATTGTGTACGTTTACCGTATGATTCTTCATGAATACCTGTAATAATACATTTTGAAGACATATTTTCTTTGATTGTTAATAGTTTTTATGTGGGGAAAAACAACTGTCGAATAACACTTTTAACTAACGTTTATTTCTTATTATAAGCAAACTATTACGTGAAGTATAAGATTGATACAAAAACTTAATAGATTTTAATTCATTTTTTGACAATATCTATTATAATAAATTTTCGCTTCCGTGGTCGAGTGCACTGAGTAACGGACGCATTAAATTGATGCTTTAGTTTAAATCATATTATTAGTAATCGTTAAACAACAATAGAATTTCACTGTCATGCTTTATATGTAAATGTGCTTCCATTCATTCATGAACAATAACATCAATCGAGCCTTTTCCTTTATTAGACTTCAATAGACCAGGCTTCATACAATTGCGAATATAAAATAGGCTGCCGTTTTAATTCATCAGAAACATAACCAACCTAATCGCGATTTATCGCAACTACTGTAATGTTATTAATATTATTTTAATAGTAAAAATAGTCAGCAGGTATCTTAAATTAAAGTCAAACTTACCAAAATCTTTTCAATCTTTCCTAAGATCACATACAAAAACCGTAACATTGTTTTATTATCCAGTGATAATAGACATAATGTTTATTTTTTCCAACTCACACATGCCTTACCTTTGCATCGCGTTTCACGGAGCGTATCGAATCGCCATCGACGTTTAAGATCAAGTGCCAGTGTGTACTCGGTATGCGAAAGGTCGCTGACCTCACGCGATGCGGGCTCCAAATTCGGTAGTGAATGCCGTCGGGGACATTAATCGGACACCGCTTGGATCACTCTTGGGAATGAAGATGAGGCAAAAACCGAACGTTTTTACAGCGAGTTATTAAATCAAACGTAACGGACACTTACCTTTTTGGCACTCTGTCGGTTACATACAGTTTTCTTGTCGAGTTTTTGGGTAATTTGCAGCCTGTCAAGGTGTGGCAAAAATGTGTTGTCTTAAAACCTTTTGACCGGTCGTGTCGGTTAGGTGTTTCGGAGATTTCAATTACGAAACCAGTTATATATTCCAGTTTCGACAAATCAAGGTATGAATTGCTTAGGTATATTGCTGCTTCAAGGTAGTAATCACTAACATTCATACCATGAATAAGATTCAAACTCATTATTTTCTTAGAATTATCTACTGGGCTATCAACAATTGAGCCCAGAAAATAAACAGCCAATTCATGTGTCAAATTAGCAACGCTCAAAGTGACTTAATCGATTCGTCATGTCTTATCATTTAACTTGAATCGATTACACGATCGAGTACTGGTAATATCAAGTTATGCCCTTCAACCAGTCCTGTTCTTGGAGTAATACTTAGAATGGGTCTTTTACGCATGGGCGCAGTTCTCTGTTACGCCCTATTTACCTTTTATTTCGACATTTGTGTACCGGATAAAATCTCTTAGTTATTCCTCGCTTTTAGTGTAATTTTGGCAATCAAGCTAAATAATATTCCCAAAATCAAAGTTGCTAGAAGAATGAATATTGCTTCAGGTGAAACTTTTGATGAATTTCTTCACCGTCAAAGATTAACCATTAAACATTTTGACATCATTAATGAGGCCACTGCAGATAGAACCACTGCAATTCTACACAAAAATGCTTTTAATCTCCGTCGTGTTTTAAAAGTTACGAAACACAAATAAATCAACTCCGAATTAATGCTTCGAGTCCATCATTAACATAAACAACATGAATTTTAAATTACGAAATTCTTCATTAGAATGTGAATTCCTATAGAAAGGGAAACAGAGAAATTAGATTACGGCTTCCCTCAGCGAATGAGATATTAATGTACAAGACGGCATTACTGACAAAATTGCTTTGACCGCATTAATTCAACAGCTATAAAGTTACCTGTTGAGAGTCTCTCTAGGGACCCTTCAAAGGGATCTAAGGCGGGACTAAATTGTCTTACTTAAGTAGCACAAAGTAGCTACATCAAAGATCGGGAGACGAAACGATTTCGTCTGTTTATGAATTTGGAGTTTAGTCTAATACTTCATCACATACTTTAGTCTGTTTACGAACCTATTCGAAATTTTACGAGTTTATAGTGCCAGCTGGGTCAGCATTTGACGACTTGCCTCGATTATTGCTTGTGACGCAATTTCTCAGGTGTTTACGTTCCTATATTTACGAGCCCATGTTAGTTTACCTGCACTAATGTTTTAAATGTCACATTGATGAATTGTGTTCGTTTCTTCTGTTCTAATGATAAATAGGTACATTTCTGTACTAAAATATCTTAATGATGAATTGTTTCTGGCAAATGATCAAAGAACGTCGATGAAATATTTAGCTAGTCTGAAGAGAGCTACTTCAAAACTGAGACATGAAAAACTTTTAATAGCTCTCAAGAATATTTAGCATTCTCAGCAAGTGTTGATATAAATCCACTTAAAACTTCTATTGTTGACAAAACATATTTATCAGCGAATGAATCATTTTACTATCGTTCGGCTATTACGATAAAGAAGTAGAACGCTCGATCTACCTCATGACATACTTTTGTTAATATAACTTTGTTTTTCTTTTCCAGGTAAATAAGGACATTTGTGAGCATGTGCTGAGCGTTGTAGACATGCAATTGTAAGTGGAATAACATTCTATCAATTTCTGGTTAGTGGAGATTTGACAGCTCCAAAAATAATTAGACATTAATAAAAATTCTTTATGTTATTAAAAGTTAACATTATTATAAGCTAAGCTTCTATCGACATCTGCTTCACCCCTCTTTTAAAGCAATAAAAATAAAGTTATCAACTGCAGCCTTGTTTGCAAAAGTCACCGCTAATATTTTCTCTATAGCCAGACTCTATGCATTTTTAACAACAAGTCAAATTCAACCTTAAACAAATACGAAAAGTGCTTATTTTTAACTAAATTCCAAAATACTAAGACAATTTAAACCTTAATTGAACGAATATAGGGTTGAAATTTAATTAGTCGCCGAGCAAGTCACGCTGTCTGAGTCGAAAGTGTCGCAACCCGCCCTATCGAATGTCACAGACATGGCTCTGTTCACATAAAGTAGCTAAAATAAGTCCTCTGATGTCACTGGGCTATGTAGGAAGTGCATCTACTTTATAGCGTCGTAATATCCAGGACAGACAATCTACTTATCATTTTATTATGTCACTCATCAGTTTCATTTGTTCATTAACATTTACAGTTAGGTTACGATTCTAATCATCTTCAGAATGATTTAATTGTTAGTATCAATGCTTGAGCAGTTTTGATTTTTCTGTAGTGATGTTCTTAACGAGTTTGTGACTTAAAGAGGCATAGAATCTTAAGTCCAGAATGTTGTTTGCACAAAAACTAGTCCAATTATTCCTTGATTCTCGTAACAAGTCTGGAGCGTGTTCCACTCGGGAGCATGTTTTTTTACTAGAGCAGTTTGTTCTTGTTTTATTGAGCTTCGTTACAGACGCAATATGTTTGGCTGGAGATTCTACGGAATGAGATATATGGTATGTTAGTTCACGGGGGGATCTCATTATTTTCACATTGATATATTTATTTACCTAATTGGGTAGAGATTTGGATTACTTTTTCAAGATGTATTTGTCAAGCTTGTCCGACATTCAACTATATATTTTTATCTTTGTATCTATTATTAATTCCAAATTGCCGTTCTAACTTTTGAGATATAATTTGAAGTTTTTAAGTTTTAAATTTTTACAAACCGGATGAATTAATAAGCGGAAATGGTACATAATATTATTTCACGGTATGGCACTGGTAGACACAAAGTCACTAAGTTCAGACTTCCTCAGGCAAGACACGAATGAGAGAACAAGAATGTATGGAATTGGTTCCAGCCACACCTTCTCAGTTACCAGTAAATCAAGAAAGTGAATCGTTCTATTTCCCTGACCGACTATAAAACAATGTTGAAGATTAGAACAGTGGGAAACTTAAAGACATAAAAAGCTTCGAGATTTATCGAAATATTGCAGAATTAGAAGGATGTACTTAAAGTTTTATACATACATGATAAACCCGTTTGATTTGCGAAAGCAATTCGTTCAACATGATTTACCATTTAATTGCAGCAATTAAACCAATAACAGCCTGTATAAGCTGCCTGATTAACCTAATCCGTATCTTGATCTTTTTGCATCAATTGATGCAGAAATTCGTATTCATGATGACGAATTAGAATGTCAATAAGCTTTTGTGATTCATAAACCGTCTGTTATGAAATAGCTTTAATAAAAAAAGAGGTCAATGGTCTTCTCATTATTATGTAAAATCTCATTGTGTCCCAAATCCCAAAGGATAGCTCACTGGCCGAGTTTGAAAGGAAGTTTTATTCTCCCATCCCATCCCGTCGGCCGGACAGTTGACATATTGAGAGATGAACTCCAACCTTCGTTCAATATTTACTCAGTGGAATAACATTCTTTTCCGTAAAAAGTGTATACGTCCATGTTACAGTTTTGGTGGATATGTTTTTTTCATTGTATACCTGACAGGCGAAACATATTTCAGTCATGCGGTATAGCCTCTACGTGTATGTGAACAAATTTGTAAATTGAATTTTCGATATGAATTTTCTCATTTCCATTTCCATCATACTGAACGTTATTGTTTCACTTTTAATTATTTATAGTATCGTTTTTTCCGGTAACGTTGTTCATCATATGAACATGTTAAATCGAAAAAACAACAGTTTTTCTCAAATGTTTTTTTTCATAAACTTATTTAATTTTTACGACGTAACTAGTTCCAGTAACATCATTCAATTTTAGCTTCTGTCCAACAGCCTTTCTATAACCAACTTTATATTTACCAAGAAAACTAAAATCTTATATTCTCGATAACATCAAAAGATTCTGCATTAGTTTCGGGCTGTCGATCCCGTCAATTTTCTTTGTACCGTCCCCTATAGCCCGAAGGTTTGTAACCCTTGTATCCATTTGACGAGAACCTCTGTACACATCGTGCCTTTACAATCTATTTGTAAGAAGATGAGTATATAATTCTCCCCCAGTAAGAGGCGACGCAGCGTTTTTCATTCCCTTCAGGCACCCCTAGATGGATTACAGTGTGTGTTTCTCTCAAATGAGGACTGTTTATTTGAATTCTTTAATTAATAAAAACATTGGATTTTGCTGTTAGTTACTCGGACAATGTGTCGTCTATATATTACGTAGTCTTCGTTAGTGTAAAATATATTCTTGCTTTGAAATAGCTGCTGGGATTTAAGAATGATAGTTCGTAAAGCTATCTTAGACTGCTAACTCTCGGAATGTGACTCGCTGTCTTACTCATGTGGTTTTATAATTTTTAAAAACCTAGTGAACCAAATATACCTCGGATATATTTGGCTGATGGATAAGCTTTGAACTTAAAGTTACTTCTTCACCACATAGTAACTTAACTCATAACTTAGTAATCGATACTAATTTAAGTTTTAAGTTTTTAACAGCCCTATTAAGACGTTGACTGGCAAATTGCATAAACAAATGACCACATCATATTTAAAATGCAAATAGGCACCATTATGTAGTAGTTAATAACCGTATTAATAAATATTTTTCTCTAATATAACGCCTACAAAACGATTTCCATTCAATCGTGCAACATAATCACCTACGCATGGCTTTGCTTATGCTTACTTTATAATACAAACAAACGGACATGTGAGAGTCGAAACGATTTGTTTACTTTTCTCATAACCGGTAGCCTTTTGTACGTTATCCTGTATACTCACAAAGATTTCTATAACAGGAAGTTTTGTAAAGAAATGTACTAAGTGTAAATCTAACTGGCGTAACTTGGTTCGTCCAATTAGCATATATCGTGTCTGATTTCTGTAATTCTATACCGTAAAGAGGTCTGTGTTAGAACAGGCAGTAAATTGGAGCAAATCCACATTGATTTATAGAGCTTCTCTTTAGTTTCATAGCCAAAGTATAAAGATTCTCGTAGGTATTCTCTTCTCTGCCAAGATCACTAATTAGGCAATAAAGTAAATGCTCCTAGACGTTCTGTTCAGCCCTGATTTATTGACTGAATTCTCACAATCTATCTAATCATTAGTGCGTTTGAAGTAGTCTTATATTTTCTGCAAATTAGTGAGGTTTTTAGGCTCACAGCAGGTATTTCCACAATAAAGGACAAATCTGCAAAACTATGAGTAAGAAAAACATTCCATAATTAGGTATAAAATTAAACTGTATGAGAAAATTGTTAACCACAACAATAGCACATAAGCACATACATACCTGCATACTTAACCGATATATTTACAGTCCTTACTATTGTTAAATTCAAGCATGAAACGTTCAAAGTAGGTCAAGTTATTTTCGCGAACGACTCGAGTAAAAAAACTTTGACGGAAACTCATTGAGGAGATCGTGAACAAGACAAGTGAGAGAAACAATGTTTATACTTACGGTCGTTCACCATTGTATGGCGTTAATGTGGGTCGACGGTATGTACTCGTAACTAAGTGTACTTTGTTGCTGCGTTTGCGCATGTCAGCTTCGTGTTTGTTTTATTTTTTTATTTCCTAAATTAAACTGCAACGAAATTGAATTTAAAAAAAATACATTTTCTGCTGCCTAGTATTTTAATGTTGGTAAACGTGACCTGTTTTTTTTTTATTACTCTCGCTCCAGGGAGAATTGGGAGGGAGTATTAGATTTTTACTAAAACCCACTCCTATGTTCCTTTTTGCCTTGCGTTCCAGGACTTCGGGTTTTCCTTTCAGAAGCGAACGCATGGCCCCCGGTAAGCTTCGGCCCTGCTGGGCCCCGAGAACTGGCACTGGGTTGCGGAATTTTTCAAAAAATTACCTAGGTCCTGGAATACAAAAGCAACTATATGAACACAGGAGGGTTTTCGTTAGTAAAAGTCTGACCCTAGGAGGAGTGGCAGGCGGTCGCCTCCTTCTGCGAAGCAGTAATGCTGGCAAAGGAGGAGGCCGACTGCATCAGGCAACGGCGCTCACGCCGCAGCCGCTGCCGTAATCCCGATCCCAATTTCTGGCCACTGTAGGCTCGGGTTTGCGGATGGCGGGCAATGGATAGCTCGCTGTCCGTTCGTCCGGTAACAGAGTGGACCGAGCCCAAGTACTGTTGCCGCGCGCCTCAAGGAGTTGTCAGCAAACTGTAGGGGCCCAGTAGGGTCGAGGCCTAGTCTGGGGCTCTAGGGAAGTATGAAAATGCATATCAGGGCCATAGGAACCAAGGCAGGGAAGGAATAGTGTAGGTTTTTAGTCAGTAAGAGTCTGACACTATTTCCTGCTCCGCCCAAGGGCGGGATTTGTCATTGGATGATTTTACCTACCATAAAAAAACTTCACTTCACCTATAGTGAGAGGAGGTTTTGATGATTACCCACCTAATAAAAACTGGGCTCTAGACAGTAACTTTCCATCAGCGATAACGATTATCAAAGTCAAGATTATTTGATAATGACCACGTGAGGTTTCTGTAGCGCATGTCAATAAACAATAATCCTTTAGGGCGAAATCATAATTATGGTGACTTTTCTCGTTCCAGCGAGAGAACGTGTCGGAATTTTAATGATTAAAACCACATCTAGGGTAATTCTTTTTTTTTATCTGTGGGAAAATCATCCAATGACATATTACGGGAATATATAATTGCGGAAATACGGGAAAGAGTGTCAGACTTTAACTGACTAAAAACCCACTCCTGTTCCTTCGTTGCCTTTCATACCGGGGCCGAACCTCCCTTTCAGAAAACGATCCTTGGCCCCAGTAGGCTTCGACCCTGCTGCCCCTACGGTTTGCTGACAACTCCTTGAGGCGCGCGTGGAACGATACGCGCCGTCGACGACTTGGGCTCGGTCCGAACGGTTACCGGACGGTCGGACGGCGAGCTACCCATTGCTCGCCGTCCGCTAGCCCGCGAATACGGTGGCAAGAAATCGGGATCGGGATCCCAGTAGCGGTTGGGGCGTGATATCCGTTGCCTCACGCGTGCAGCTCCTTCTTTGCTAGCATTACTGTTTCGCAGAAGAAGGCGACCGTCTGCCACTCTTCCTCGCCTCGGGCCCGGCTCGATCGCCCACACGAGAACACAACATAAATATAAAGATTTTTTAGAACTGTTCTATATTAAGTAAATTAAAAATCTTTCAAGTCTGCTGGAAGAGGTTAAGTTACCGAATAAGGATGCACATATTGAGATATTTCATTTTATTATTTTTAGGAAAACTTACAGCTAAATTATTACAGTAGCATTTAAAATAGGTAAAAACGGCCACTTACCAGTTTCCAATTCTAATTAAAGTAATAGAAAGCAAGACATTTCCACCACGGCCAATATGTAAAATTGCTTTTAGCCTTTTTTTTTAATCGCATTAAAATATTTCTCATTATACCGTGTTATTTTCCAGTGCAAGCACTAACTGCGTACCAGCTGTTCAATGTCTGTTACATATCGTAAAATTTAATTAGGTGATCGTTTTTTGTTTTTAATTTATTGGTTGTTTGTTTTTTTTTTTCTAAGAAGACATTAATTGGGTCAGATTACCTAATAGTTAAACAAGGTGAATATTAATAATGTATTTATTTGTTATACTTAGGCATAATGTCATAGTACATGGTGATAATTATGGACTTTATTCTGCCTGCCTTGCTAGGCATATAAATATTGTTTACGTTTCATCGTTGAAATATCGACGGTCCGAATTAAGCGTTTCGCTTCGTCGTTTGTACCGCGTATATCGAAAGATAAAGCACAATTTGCCTGCTGCGGTTTTCCCATCCGATTTAGGTGTCTTCAAGGTTAGAATAGGCTCTTAATAAACTAGTGCGATTAACCATCAACGATTGCATCACTGCTTACCATCAGGTGGGATCCCAGACAAGCACCATTCTAAATCAGTTAGAAAAAACAAAATAATGGTGAACTGAAAAAAAGAACTAGAATATTGTTCAACCATTAAGTTTTTTTATGATAGATAAAATCATCCAATGACAAATCCCGCCCTTGGGCGGAGCGGGAAATAGTGTCAGACTCTTACTGTCTAAAAATCTACCCCGTAACAATTCCTTGTAAGTTTATATTTGGTAGAAAAATATTTTTTTGTTTACATTTAAATCAACGAGAAATACTTTTAGCTTTCGATTAAACAAAAACATGTCACAATACGAAGGAAATTTAAGCAAATACGTAAGGAAAACAGTGCCTCAATCGCTTAATACGCGCCTCATACAAGTTACTCTGTTTATTTACTCTGGCACCCTTCTGAGTAATAAAACTGTCATACTGGCAGACTTACGACTGTTATCTTAAAACTCTTCCGTATTATAGAAATTATAAAAACATGCTTTATTCTGCTAGATAATAGATAAATCACTTTGAGAGTCATAAAAGTTTACATCCAACAAATTATAATGTTTATGTTATAAAATACGCAGCTAAATCCAGAACGGACGTAAAATAAACACCCTGTATACGATTAAACTTTAGTAGATCGATTTATTCGCTTTATTATAGTAATAATGTTCTTGTTGCACAAATAACGAGTTCGCGTTCGTGTATTAAATCTTGTTTATATTTATTGGGTGTGGCAGAAAATTATGTACAGATAATTTTTTATCGTCTTCAGTGTTTTTTTTAATCAATATTGAGCAATAAAATTGTGGTATTTTGATGTGGGTTAATGAACTTTGCATAATTATCTTTATTGGTAAAAAATACCTTTTTGTCTGCATTGGTTTTTTTGTCGACGTGGTTGCTATGTCTTAGCGAATTAATATTTGATTTTTTATTTACAGAAACAATATAGTATGAATATTTCAAGTTCCATTCAAATATGAGTATTTTCCATAATATACAATCGCCATTTGTTGAGCGCAGAAGACATAAAAAAGGAAAAAAAAAAAACATTTCCAGCCACTTTTTACTTGAAATAATCTTACAAGAGAAATAGAAATCTTAACTCGGTCACAAAAAAACAATTTACTTAACACAAAAAATATTTAAGACCTTTTCAACGGCTTCAAGCCATTCTGAATTCAATTTATTTCAGTGTACATAAAGTTTATATTTGTATGTTTACTTTATTAATACCTGCCATAATGTACTTGCAGTATATAATTTTTACGTCATTGTGTACTTTGTAACTAAAGTATTCGCGTCGTAACTAAAGTATATATAGACATACTTGAACGTAGCATACCTGACCTACTCCCGTATTTAATTTATATTTTTTGTTCAAATCTTGTTAACAGTTATATAAAGTTTATAAATTAAACCGGTTTGACAGATAAAATGCATGTCAACCTTGGTTTATGTTGTAATAGTTTTTGTAACACATTTTTGGTTGTAGTAACTGTAAAATGTGTATTTATTAATAGCACTACTAATTTCTTATCTTTAATGAAGGTTTCAAACACCTTTACAACAACAACAGCCTTATAATGTTCGCACAGAGAGGCTTGCGTGGTGGATTATAGTCCATTCGACTAGAATCCACCACGTGAGCCCAGTGCGGATTGCTAAATGTCAAATGTTTTTGAATTTTAAGTTCTAGGACATGCCGGTGTCCTCACGGTGTGTCCTTCACTGTTTTAAGACCAGTAATGATGAAATAAATTACAGAAAGTAATGTGTCTAGCTGGATTTTAATCCACCTAGTAAGTTGGGCAACCACTGTTCAAAATTAAAAGCTGAAGTAACCACTTTTTTTCAATCCCTTTTTGAGTCCTGGCAATATCTATCTATCCCAGGTGTAAAAGATTACGGAAGGCTTTAAGGTGGGGCAGATAAAATTATAATAAACGTTATTTTAATAATTTGAGCAGTCTCATTATCAAATCATTACACTCATTCAATTGAAATATTTGCACTTTCGAAAAAACACCTTTTTTTTAAGTGGGAAATCATCCAATGTCGTCTTCCGCTTTAGGATAGAGTAGAAGGCCGTGTCAGACTTTAACTGACTAAAACCACACCCATATTATTTCTTTGCCAGCTTGCGTTCCAGGGCTTCCCGGGTTTCCCTCTCAGAAGTCAACCCATGGTCTCAGTAGGCTTATACCCTGCTGGGTCTCTACGGTTTTGTTGGCTGCTATTTTTTTTTTTTTTTTAAATAACCGTCAACACTGTCAGGAAATTCCATTTCCAAATTGTCACTAACAACATCGAAAAAACAAGCGTGGAACGAACTTTTTCCTATTTCCCCAGCAATAATTTTTGACACATACAGTTTGAAATATTTGCATTTCGTATCAAAAGTTTGTGCCGTTATATTACAGTGGGGAGTTAAAAGTTAGTTATTCCATGGTTTAGTTATTCCATTGGTTAGCGACTTTGCAGACACTCCAATATATGTAGTATACAACTTTGAGTAACTTTACAGTATTAAATGGTATATTCCTAAGTAATATTAATGAGTTGTTAGATTCATTAATGATTCTGAGAAATGTTTTGTATTTGTGTTAATATTTGAAAACGCAACAAACCAAGAAAAATATCAAAATAATTATTACGTACTATAGTTCGTTTTTTTAGTCAGATTCTAAGAGGAGAATAAATCGGAGTCTGTAGGACTCCGATTTAATAGACACTTATTATAAATTACCAATATGACATAACAAAAAAAAATTAAGCAATATCAAAATACTGCAGAATTTTCCAAATAGTTCTGGAACGCAAAGAGCAACTGAAGATTGCAGACGCTTGACACTACAGAGCGAGACATTTGAACCAAAAATAGTAATCACACAACCCGACGTACGGCTAGTATCCAAACCTCTACGGTCCGGACTAAGCGTTTCGCCTCGTCGTTTATACCGCATACATCGAAGGACTTAAACAATTTACCTGCTGCAGTCTTCCCGTCCGATTATAGTGTTGGTGTCTTTAAGACTAGAGTGAATAGGTGCACCTCGCTGTCAACGATTGCATCACTGCTTACATTCAAGTGGGATTTCCGTCAAGCATTAGTTTATATCAATTAAAAAAAAATCGGGATTATCAATGGTCATCAAACACTGCTGGTCAAAACCGCCTAATATTAACCTCCCAAGGAACACCATCACCTTCTTCCCGAATACATCTATACCTCTACCAGTCACATCACTTCCCATCAATCATAGCCATTTATTTCAAGTTCATCTGCAACTTACAACCAACTGCCCAGTTACCTACACCATTTCGCCTGAATCGTCAACATATTCCCGTCTATTTCCTATCCGTACCTACCTAGGCATACCTGCTATGCAGACATCCTTTGTGGTCACAGCTGTTGCCTTAAGCCTGAAATTCTGCTGACAGCCAGCCGCCTTTATATTCGGGTATCTATTGTATCTATTTCATCTCTACCTTACTTTTCAATGTAGTAAGTATTTGTCAGGCTTTGTATCGGTGTAAAGCGATCCTTTGTCAGACGTTATGTCGGTCTAGGTTCTGATAGCTACAACCTGGGAACCTTTAAGTTAAAAGTGAATAGGTTACTACTAGGTTAACGTGTTCCATCGTCGCCCACAACATCTCTTTCATTACATTTATATTTTGTACCTCACCTCCATACAATTTATATAGTTTTCACTCCATTTCCATAGATAACTTTATTGTTGTGCAATTATTCAGTTTCATCAGAGATAATGGAAAATATATTAAATTAACACGTTGTGCGACTACCTTTAACAAATACATAACTTATTTAATAAATATGACCATTACATTCTGCTAAATGGACAGGAGTAAAGCAAGTAAATTTGTAAGTGATGTAATTTTGGCTAAATGTCAATGTTGCTGCAATTGGATAAAGAACTTTTTAATTGAAATGCAATACTTTCCTTGAAGTCGGTTCAAGTTGATCAACCATGTATTAAAATAGGGTACAGTTTACGAAATCATGAAATGTGGTCCAAAATATAAAGTCCCAGTAATAAATACCTATAATATTGCTGAAACTACCAACTTTCGATATTGATGGAGCATCAAAGATAAACTTAAGTAGTGTCGAACACTTTACTGGCTTATGAAAAGCATTTGTAATTTGAGTTTATTTTATTACCTTACAATACAGCAAGGTTATAAAATAAACCGGTATCGCACTAACACATATTATTATTAAGGCAAAATATTTTTGCATGTATGTCTGTTTGTTACTTCTTCACGCTCATGCTAAACTGATTCGGTTTTTTTGTACATGGGTAGACCATGTTCAGGAATAAGACATAAAACACTTTTTTCCGTAAGTATGTTCCCTAGGGATCATTTTCACGCGGACGAAACCGTTGTTAGAAGCTAGTCATAACATATGTGGCAAAAGAAATCTCAAAAGTCAAATTCTTGAATACAGATAGGGGATCCGATCATAAAAATTCTATTGCCACACTTAAAATCACTATTGGACTGGAAAATGTTTTCAATAAAAACCATAAAAGTATATAATATCTCACGTTGGAGTGTGGTTTAGAATACATTTCTTAATATAATTTTATTCCTCAGATGTGAGAAAGGTCGACTACACTACCGAACCTTAACAGATACTTCAAGAAAAAGTTTAGAGTGCTCTTATTTCTTTTACTTAAAAAATGTGTTGGCATTTCTTTGTCATGATGATAATGTGGTCTGGAAAAGTTTATTTCGTCTTTTCTGTTTTTCACTTCTTTTGATTTATTTCGTGCTTGCCTTATTCGTCATTTGTATAAGTGGTTTGTTCATCGTCAATCCAGTCTCTTCTAATGATGTATTGTCACATAATTAGAAAATACTTACTAGTTATAAAATACATTGAGTACTCGGTGTGTTATTTACGTGATGCAAATTGATAACAAAATTTTCGCAATGCTGTATCTGCAGAATTGTTGTTTCAGTTGCATTTGCGTACACGATATGCACGCTTCGCTTATGTAAAAAGGTCCATGGCGATTCCCAATTATTGCCAAAAGATGAGATTAGTAATCAGTGAAACTCCCGCGCCCCTTTTAGTCGCTTGCATAGAAGTTTCACCGAACGAAAAAAAGACAACAATATTTTGGGTTTGTATTTAAGTGGTTATAGTAAAATATCTATTGAAGAAGACCACGTAAGAACAAAAACTATTAAAGAGTCAATATTAATCAGAACATCATAAAAAAGTCCTTGAATCCTTTTTAGATTTTGCGCCCGTCCTTAATTGGATTCACTATCTTCAATATTTAATAAATGCTAGATGCTATTTGACTGCGTCCATTTGTAACCTAGTTAGAATTTTAAAAACTACAATGCGAGTGATTTTTATAGTATTGACATTCGAACTGAGTTAAAACTAATCTAATGGACATAAACTTGCTATGGACCATACATTATCGACTGTTAGAAATAAAACACATTATTTACTATGATTAAATCGATTATAAAACACAGCAACGAACTATTGTATGCAATATTATAATCAAGAATTATTGATACATGGATCAAATAACATACATAGATTAAATTTAGATTGGCAGCTAAATTCAGAAGCAAAATTTGAAATATAAATTAGGCTTCAATTGACTAATATTAATAAAAGAGAAGTTTGTATTTAATTAACCACTAAGACTAAAAACAAGTTAAGCGGTCTGATTGAGATTAAAACTGAAGATTTACTACAGATTTCACTGTTTTGTTTAATTAATAACATGTACCAATTATGTATCGTTTAATCCATACATCCGCAACTGTCATTATAATATCGATAGTTATGTTACAAGTACTCAATCATCTGAATTGATCACCTTGTCAACCAATTTATTTAGACTTCTTCACTTGAAAATATGTACATCGAATATTCAAATCGATTTCTATTTTACAACGATATATCAAATCGAGGCCTAGAGAGAGGTGGTGAGATAATCTAGACGCGTACTACGAAAACTGGTTTGAAACGGAGCGAGAGAAGATTGTCTGGAAGGACTTGGGAGAGGACTTAGCTTAGCAGAGAGATTATAAGACTAGGAAAAAAAATTTAACAATAGGGAATTTGCAACCATTTTTTTTAGTTGTAAAATGAATTTTTTTTTCTCTGGTAAACAAATATGAATAAAATATCTTCATCTCGCTCTAAAGCTGTTATTATGAAAAAAACTTGCGATATGGTCTTTGACGTCAAAGGTCATGACACCCTTACGGTCGCCATAGAAAACGATGCCTTGCGAAAGAGACATAAATTTGTTTAAAATTGTTATATCTCGTTTGCTGGTTCTATTTTGGTATTGATAAAATGGTTAGCTATTTTTTAGTATTTTTGATATTTTTCTCATGCATATTCCCAATTGTTCATTAGCCTATCGAGTATCAGCACATATGACAGGCGGCCTCGCTCGTGGTTGCCAAACATTATGTTTGCGGTCGCGTCGCTCTACTAATCTTCAAGGTGATTGGCTACAAAACTAGCGCACTTGTTGCATCGATAATTAACGCTCATTCATAAAGATAACACAGCACGTAATCTTTCATTATGTTTTAGTATGTGCGTGTTAAATTCTGAATTAGTACTGACAGTTTGAGAGGAGATAACAATATTGGTTTAGCATACTTTACATGCTTTAGCAATGAGGCTGGAGAGATTTTGTTAGACAAACGATGGTTTCATATGAGATTGTAAAGAATTAGAATGAAAAGATAAGACAGGATACAAGTGATAAAAAGTTTGTTGACAAAACCATTGGTATAGTTATAAAAAATGTCGGTAAATAACGGTAATGACGAAAGGAAACCTAGTTATTTTGCTTGTAACACGATGTTTTTTATATAATATCAAAGTTAATATATTATTTCAAAGAATATCAACCGGAGCAAGTGTAAACCTAGATATGATAGTACTAACAAATTTTTTAACGCCTGTATGACCTATAAAACAGTCTAGCACTAAACGCTCTATAAATCTAGATTCAAACTTCACAGTAACATGGTCTGCAAACCTTTTGACATAAACTTTATGTTACGAAATTCCGAGAAGAGACCGCAAATAAAGAAGTACTACCAAGTAGGATACAATGAGTATATGCGTTCGTTTTATAAATCTGCGTCGTCGCGGTATTTTCACTTTATCTACAGACACAAGCTGTCGTAAAACATTCAGCGAGACGAGTCTGCCTCCAGCGAAACATCCAGACAGTTCCTAGATTTATAATCTGTGTTAAGAAGTATAATTTGTTAAAAGACCGACAGATGTTAATTATTAATATTTCACGGTTGGATTTTAATTTTTTTATAATAGTAGTAATCGTTTTCTTAATTAATAATGGAAAAATAAGTAATGGAAAAATGAACAAAAAAATGAAAAAGGCCCAATACCTTTTCCATTTTTCCATTATGTTTTTCATGTATTGCTTTGAGTATTCATTCGTTAAAGTTTTAAAAATCAATGAAGATGGTCTTGAAAATAAAAACTCATAAAAAATTGTGATTAAAAACTTCATGATTTAAAATAAAATAATAAAATCAACCTCACTCTGGTTCTGTAAAGTTCCAAAAAAAAATTAATTATATTAATAAGCCATGTCTAAAAACGGTATTAAGTCCTAACAACAAACCTTAGAAGGTTTGTTTCGGTTTCCTCAAAACACACGCTAACAGTAATTTAATATAACAAAGTGAAACTTCACCGTATTGTTTCATTCACTAAGTTTTTTCACATGTTCTGCTACAGTAAATGTTCTAGTACAATGACCTCTCCACATATTCTGTAATAAATTATTATTTGAAAATGCTGCTCTATTGTTACTTCATAGTTTACTTCACGTATAATTTTATTAAGTGTCGCCATTATAATTTCCTTATTTGTTTTATGTAAAATCATGAACTCTTGGTTTTTCTTATACAACTTCCTCTTTAAATACGTGCTTTGTTATTACTACATATACAGCTATATATTTTTTGAATTCAGTTTTGTTAAATACATACAGTTAAATCTATTGGCAACAAGCTAGTTGTATGTCCAAAACTCTAAATATCACAAATACCTATTCATCAATATCAATAAATGTAGCAGGACGTTAATTCATGTAACTAGTGAAACAGTTATCGATTGCGTGTATCGCAAAATCAGATAGTTCAATTACAAACACATGTAGGCATTCATCATGAAATTGATAGGCCACTTAAATTAGATTCATACAAATTTCATCATGATATTTGATTGATGTAGGCTGAACTGACATCAAAGGTATTTGTTACAAATGTTAAGGGTGTATACATACCTGATTGTGTAGAAAATATCTCAGTCTATGGCTGTTTGTTGATTTTAGAAAACAAGTTTGTTAACGATAAATAAACGAGAAATATAAACGTTTACTTTATTCATCAAATTAAATATCTTCATCACGATATCTTCAGACTATTCATAATATTTGTAGTCAACTTCTGTAGAGCGTTGATGTCCGTAATAATCCAGTGGAAATGGAATTCCTTTGAATCTATTCGTAGCCGTTCAGTTATTTAGCTACCAGAGGAAATATTTATCGGAGAATTTCTTCGTCGAACGTTTTCAGAATCAAATTTATCTTGTAGAGAATATCTGTTTTTTCTTTTTTGTATTCTAGTAGTCCGTTCAAGTTGTTAGGGGCATTAGCCAAAAATTTCAAAATAAATTTGGCCAAAAGGGACCAAAATTACTGTTAGAATTTTGTAATCTGTGCTTAAACTACCCAGTAATACCTACTATTATTGTTGGAACATGTGGTTTTTGCTAATTTAAGGTTGACAATACATTAGATATTCCATACATCTGTATACCTCGCTACCATCGCCTCGATACTTTCCTTGTTACCTTTTTATTTATCTTACCTTTGAAATACGTTTTGAGCTTTGTAATTTTTCCTTATAATAAATACACTAATATATTCTATATCATTTTGTAACACGCCACCACAAGTAATACTATCTAACATACGTTTCCTAATATTTGAAAGCCATATAGCGGTGGCGACACGGTCGGCTACTCTAGACAATACACGAAGGGTGCCACCTGGCTTCAACGGTGCGTACCCACGACTTGTGGTATATTACCATAGGCACGGGAAGTTGGTGATCGATTGCCGTTTTAATCGGAAACGTGCTGTTACTACAGCCTGTCTTTCCATAGTGTTCCGGCTTTTGTTTTTGTATTACGTAACACAGTATTATGGTGTTAGTGAGGTCACTCACGGTTACTTTTAGTGGCGCTTGAGCACCGATACATTCGAGACACAATCACTATTCACGATGCTGGTCTATCGCCTTCTCGCCTTCGTAACTACGATTCCACATCGCTACTATAGCGATATAGCATGAATACAGCTGAGATGCAGCATGACTGCCAAAAAACGCATATTTGTGTTGTTGTTTGCACCAAACCAGTCGTAACTTAGCAGTAGCATACAATTGCGCGTGCTGCAAATGCAAAAAACGATAAATAGTCATTTTCATTGACAGTTCCACTTTTATCGCTTATCATAAGTTTCTTTTCTGAAGGCTTCATATTGTATCAAGGTAAAGTATCCATTATCCAAAAGTAATTGTTGATTCCATTACACTAATAAACGTGTTAAAGACACAATTATTATAGGCTACCATAAAAATGATCTAATCATTATATTAAATTAACTCGATTATATCGTTTCAATGAAACATAATAGTATTATTGTACAGTAGATAGTTTAATGAAATCATCAATTCTTATCCATGTGCGCTCTAAACTAGTAGCTACATGTGTGGAATGACACACATCAAGCAATATAATTACTTCAACAGTGTTTCGGTTGACCCAGTTATTGTTATTAATAGTCTATGTATCTCTATCGATCATTGCCACCCGGGCATTGGCATTAAGCCGTAACACTACATATTTTCAAATTCATCTGTTAGTACATCTATGGACGTTGCGTGAGTGCGTCTCAGTAGTCGCACGCTCTTATTTCTAACTAATAATTTTTGTGATTTGTTTAAAATAACTTTTACTGCGTTACGATAAAGTCTATTGTGATAGCAGAGTTAACTTTGTTGTCAGTCTCACCTAATTACTCGACGGTGACGAATGGAAGCGACGTAGCGTGCGAAATTCCTATGAAATCTTCAATGCTCACTGTTTCAGTCTATAGTCTAGTGTAACGCTTTCAACTTGTGATACCTGTCCTGTCGTGAAAACTTCAGTTGTGTATTAATTTCGTGGTTCATTATCTATAGTGCATTGTTTTGTAATAGAATTTTGGTTCGCGACTCTTGACGATACTCAGGTATGTTAACCGTGTGTTTTGATTGTGTAACCACTGAACAATCAACTAACTTTGTTGTATTGACTTTAACTACTGTTGGTACTAATAAAATCTTACGACTATCCTGGTTTCGTAAGAAAACTTTCAAACTTACGACTAGTATGTAAATTTAAGTATTCAACATAAATTTCCTATTGCTGTGTTTATTATACCTTTGCACGTGGTATCTGCGGCTTTGTTAAAGGATTTTATAACAAACACAATTTCTGAGATTATCCATTCTTGGTATTAAATGTATTAATCCACGTGAACAACAGCACGTGTTTAATATTTGGTTTCTGCACAGTCTATAAGCAGTAAATAAACATACTGGCGATCAGCTGCTTTGTTTTGTCTACAAGGGAACATTTGTATTGTATTTTGTCTGCAACCAAAAGAGTAAAGCCCATTCATATTTTAAGTATCAACTAAAACATTAGTCATATATCGATCTTGTCTGAAAAGAAAACCGCCATAATTGTATACTAACGTGTGAATTTTATATTCAAACTCCTAATCATATCTATCAGCACCAATCGAACGTCAATTTACTCTAACCTAAGCTCCACCGTCTTATAACTCAGCGCCATATTTTATCTATATCCAATAAACTATCAGCCACGTATTTACTAAAGCATTGCACCTTATGAAGGCCATTAGTATCCTTTATCGCGTTATTGCAAGTGTCATTACGGGCACTCGTTAGTCATATGCCAGTGACATCGACCGGCTGACGGGCGACGGCTAGCTTTGAGGGGCCTAATAGATTGCCCTGTGGAACTTTGTCTCGTGTGATCATCTCTTGTCATATGGAATTTGCAGACGATGAATGGGGGGGGGGGGGGTTGATGGAATTTGTAAAGACCGGAATTTTAATGACCTCTGTGTGATTAGTTTTTTTTATGTACGAGTATATTGGGCCAATTTACTTATTTCTGTTTTCACTTAAACAGTTTTATTTTTAAATAGTTTTGAAGATAATCAGTTTGTCATTAATTTTGCAAATGTAAGACTTACTTTACGATACCTAATATTAATCATAGATGCTTTGCAATGGTTCATACGACGTAGATATAAAAGTGTAGCGGAATCTATACTATATACAGCATTAGTTTTAGTATATGTGAAACCCGAAATACGTGTCTAGTATTTTTATGTACAAAACTTCATAACTTTATCATGAAAAGAGTTATAAGCTTATTATGTCAGCACAAATACATATTCACCGGGCTATCCAAGTGATTGAGGGGTTGTTTTGCATTTGCACCCAGCTATTTGCTGGCACCTAATACCCGCTTTGACCTTCCTTGACCTATGTTGTACTTAGTGTCGGTGGTATCCACTTGTGGGCTTTTTAAATATTTTTAGGAAAAAATATTACATGGTGTAAAAACTATTGGAATTCATTCAGTTGCTGGTTCTGAACAACTATATTCAGGTTTCGCATAAACTTAAAATAATGTTGTATAAACTAAATACCTGAAGTTATACAAATTCTATATCGCGATATCAAATTTTCCACGAGATGCGAACGTATACATATAAATTCGCAAAACAACTGTCAAGCAGTTGCCCACACCAGACACAATACCGTCTTGTCCTAGGATTCTCTTATTTCATTGAAGGTTTGTAGGACACCCTGTTCTGCATACCAAAAATATAGCTGTGCAATTAACTTTAACTACCCTAAACCTAATAACCACTACTAAAACTGGAGACATGTAAATTATCCTAAAGAGAAAATGAACAGCTCTTGTAAATACGTAGGTGTGGGCTGTAATCACATAATACGGAACCAATATCAATATCTCCAATGTCGACTTAATTGTGGCGACATCAGAATAGAAATATGATTTGAAATTAAAATATTCCATATTGCTAATCTTCTCGCGATAAGATTAGATTTTGCTATCATTTTGGTACACAAATAGTTTACAAGGTCGTCATTATGTTAATATCAATAAACAGCAGCTGTTGGTTTCAGTTATCAAACTCAAAAATCCTCGACATAAAAAAAATCTATGACGAACAATTGAAACAACTGTCTGAATTTAATTTACATTTTCACTAACCTATTTTTTTTTCTCAGGTAAAACTCAACTTTATGTAAATCGGAGAGACGCGCTTTACTGTAAGTTTTCCTTAATAACCGCTAACTGGTTGGAAGAAAAGTTGATTTGAATATTGATTGCAGCTGCATAACTTATGTAGATTTTCTAATAGGCGGCTTTGTATTTATGAAATAAGTAAGGGCAAATCAGGTTTTTGTAATTGTTTTGGTGATCTAAATATTTTTTTTTCTTCATGAGTCTCAGACTTGATCACTGTCTTATCTGAGGGCCAGAGAATTGAATGAAAAGTATATTGATGATTAACGCTTTGTCATGCACTTGTTGAAAGACATTTTCAGCATGTGAATGAATTTATAAAACCATGTAAATTATTTATTATCAAAAAACTGTTTTTTTTTTTTTGTTTTCAAACAAATACACCATTTATGGAGTAATTTAGAGAAAATATTGTACATTTTAATTGTTTACTTAACTGAAACCATTACACCGACCCAGAAACATTTAAATACGCCCATTTAATGTAAAACAAACGCAGCGTTACATTAACATAATAAATTATTCGATTTCGAGTATTGCGCAAGACGTTTTCCTACAATATATCATACTTTGCAATATCCTAGAAAGGCATTCGCCGCCTCCAGACTCGTTTAACATAAATATTTGCAATTAAAATTAAGCTTCACCACCCTATCCGAGCTATTATTCAAATTGCACGCCACAGGAGACCTCAGAAAGTTTCAAATTAATTAAGAGGGTCATAAGACGACCCGTTAAGGAAATAACAATGAAGGTAGCCCCTTAGCCCCTCAACTTAGGCATTATTTATAGCAGGCCTGAGGACTGTTACATTTGCCCCCTGTCATCATCTTGCGGCTTTTGAGTATACCCCATGAGCCATGGACTACCCCTTTCAGTTCCGCATACTTCCGTAAACTGCAATTCTCTGGTGCATATTCATTTGTCAATATTGTAAATGGTGGTCGCTGTGATGGTGATAATTTCCCGGGGGCGATGTTAGGGCGTTGAAGACGTTGTCTAAAGTAATTATTATTGTCACGTTTTATTCGCTTGTTCTGTTTTATTATTTAAATTTTATGTTTTTAGTTTTAGTTAACTTTTCACTTTTATGAATTCTTCCACAGTAACGGCAGCAACTGCACAACTTTTGAATGTTCTTCTAATATAACTTCCTACAATGATCAATTTTTCCATTTCCACATATGTTTAAAAAGGGTCTTTAATAAAAACCAAAGCAGACATATTCACATTAGTTTCTGTTAACACAACTTCGCGATAGTAGGAACTCGCGTATAGAGGATTCCAATAAATAAATTTCAAGTGCGCGATATTTTCAATAGCGTGATACCTAACAAATCAGTGCTCACAATAGGAATTCTCGTTGAATCCATTGTGCACAATGCACATTTTCACACCGCCTCACGGGGACCTATTCTGATACGCAAGGTTACTCAATAAGGTCGTAAAGAAAATGGTGATTCGGCAGTTACCTTTGTCAGTTTCGTAAGTTATGTCACGTTTTATAGCCTCAATGGAATATACTAGTCAATTGATTTTATATGGTAGTTGTGTTTGTTTTGTTGAAATTGATTCATGATTGTTCTGAATTGAAACGTTTGAACAGTGACAGATAGTTTCTTGTCTTTTTTCTCTGTATACTCGTAACATAAATATTTGAGGTTGGTTACATTTTCTCAAATTCCAGTTTTGATAGTGGGATCTATGAGGAATTCACGGAATAAGGCATAATTTACAATTCTAAAAGAGCCAAGATTACCGACATAGCCCGAAATGTTGCCAAATTTAAGTGCCAATGGGCAGGGCACATTACTTTCAGAGCAGATAATTGTTGGGGCCGAAAGATTCTGAGATGGCGACCGCGCACCGGAAGATACAGAGGTGGAAGGCCTTCCACCCTAACGCATAAGACCTTTCGTTGTGGTGACACTTGGGGAGCCTAACAGTGAACGATCAAATTCATAATTCACATTCATAATGATGATGAAATTCGTAATTGAAATATTTGAACGATTACAGGTAGTTCTTTCTTGTTTTTCTCGCAGTGAAACATAAATATTGTATACTTCATCTCATTATACGCATTAAGTATTCACTTCACAACTCGCGATCGCGAAGAGGAATAATATACATAATTCCGCATAGGGATGCTGACGTATCGCTTGCACTTTTTCTTTGTCGACGCGGAGCCTCCAGCGAACTGCATACTACAAAATGCATTCTTCCTACGGTTTCTGCCGTCTGGCAACTTTCATACATATAATTTCAGAGAAAATTGCCTTTGAAGCCTTTACGTTAAGCGCCCATTGTCTGCAACTCGCAACTTCCCCCAAGTTCGTTTTATTGAAGTCAAAGTATAGAATTATCGCATTTCGAAAACAATAACCACGTTTCTGTTTTGTTTTGACGTTTTTCTTTTGAATACAGATAAGCAAAAGACAATATGAATTGTGTATTCGTAAATTAGATTTCGCATGTTCATAATATCGTTTCCTTCCGAAAACAATGAATGAAATTGGGTAAAAGCGAATGGAGAGAACGTGATGTCTTTATAGATCTTTTATCTTTGTTCTTATAATTTTGTGAGTAAACTTTGCTAAAGGAAATGATAGCGAGTACAGTTAACCGAATTGCTATTATCACATTTTATTTGTCTTGCTTTTCTCTGCATCGACGTGAAGACTGAAGCTGAACTATTTTATTAGACGATGTATATGTGCCAATTTTTGTCTGTTTGATGTCTTACCTTCATTTTATTGTAGGTTTTATTGCCTTGGCACTATATCAGACTATTATAGAAGTGATCTTGTTTAGAATTTTTTCCTCTGAATCTTGTATTTTGGGTAATTTTTATTTGGTTTTTTGATTAAAGATCTCAAATCTATCTCCTTTCTTTCTATTCATCCCGAGGTTGTCTGTGAGAGATTGCGCTTTGAGATAAGACCGCCCATTGTTGGTACACTGCAAATGATTTTTTTGCAAAAGTTTATCCTCTGTATACAGTACGAAATGTACGATAAAGTATATAATAAATAATAAAAAATCAAATTACTAATACAAAAATGTCAATCTTTTTGACAGTACTTTGAATGATGGGTGTGTCATACCTCATGTCTGTATTTAATAACATAGTCAAATATTTGTTCAGCCTCGATACTTTCGTAGAAAAATGTTTTATGATGTATCAATAACATAACAACAAACAGTATCGTAACTTTTTCAAAGCCGACTATCTCTTGTTGAACTTGTAAGTCGATGACCCTCTCAATATGGGCAAGGTAAATGATACACAGGTCGTTATAGGGTTGTCAAGCACTTTCTTTACGGGATAACTTTTTGATGTCTTTGTCGACCACTAAAGTGGTACTTTGTAATAAGTTTTATGTGTAGGTAGAGCTTGTGTAAAAATTATATACACAATTATTAGTAACAGGATTACGGTAACTTTTTCAGTGTGGGATTTTTATTAGCACTCATTGATTACCACAAATAAACTGCGATAAATTTAAATAATATGTATAATTTCCCAGTTTGGGCTTTTTTTTATCGTAGGTAAAATCATCCAATGACAAATCCCGCTCTTGGGCGGAGCGGGAAGTTGTGTCAGACTCTTACTGGCTAAAAACCTACCCCGTTCCTTCGTAGCCTATCGTGCCGGGGTCGGGTATTCCTTTCGGAAGTTAACCCATGACCCCAGTAGGCTTCGACTCTGCCTGCCTGCAGCTAGCAGGCTGGGCCTCTTCGGTGTGCTGACAGCTCCTTGAGACGCGCGGCAACAGAACGCGCCGTTGACGACTTGGGCTCGGTCAGGTCGGTTACCGGACGATCGGACAGCGTGCTATTCCCAGTTTGGGTGAAAGCTTCTGCTTTATTCCACTGTTCCCGACTTTGGACCACTTCTTGCCAATTCCTAAGGAGACAAAATCCAAGATAAAAAAGATATCAACCTACTTAATCTAGTTCGAAATTATAAATTCATTAGGAAAAACACACAGGTACTACACAACCCTATTTGTTCTACCTATCCTTTGAAGGTGATTGTGTACACTTGTATTATCCAAACGTTTGAAGTCGGATCAGAGTCGTCTTATATTTCATACTTTGTTGCACAGAACATGGAAGTTGCGTGCGATGTAAAATCATTTTATTCTTTACTTTTCATAATTGTTCACGTTTTTGTTTATAAATGAGTGAAGAAATTCTTTACTTGTCGGTATTAATTGTGCAACTGCCACTTCTTTTCTTGGTTTTACAAATCCTTTTTAATTAGGTTATCACGGACTATTGCAGCTTTTTTACGCGGTTTAAAGTTTTAGCGATCGATTTCTTTTTCTTTATTAAAAAAAACTTTAGTAAAATTTTCATTTTTTTACAATTTCTTTCTTATTATAATTTAGTTATTATGTACCTATTATAAACATATTATTACTAAATATTACGCTTAGTAAAGGATACGTACCTATTAGAAAATCTATTCCCTTACGTGCAATCGTTGTATACAAGTCACAAAATCATTTTGGCGACCATTAATGTCAAAATGTATCTAAATGTCATTCATGAGTCTACATTAAGGGCCAACACTGCCTTAAGCGGACGCACGCGAGATGTCATACAAAAATGCCCTACCAGGCTCGCCGCGCGTTTTCCGCTACGTTACGGGGACCGCCGCTAATACACACACGCGCGACGTCACGCGACGGGTGATCGCGCGGACGTCCGCGCAGGCTTCCGCTTAACGCAGCGGTAGCCCTAAAAAAAATAGTAATAATCTCCCTAGATATTTTTTTTACTGAGAACGTTTCTTTAAAACACAGGAATTGTTCCACTGATCTCTATCTTAAATCAATTTATCAGATGATCATGTGAGCTGTAAAACATATCTCAGTGCACACAAACTAGGTTAAAAATAATGCATTTGAAATCCGTGTAAGAAAATGTAGGTCACATTTATCTTTTATTGTTTATCTACATACGGTATCTCATCTGTTCGGAATTCTTTTGTTATGAGTAATGACTACTTAGGTTTTCTTCACTTAATATCTTTTAGTCACGGAATTCTAGAAAAAAATCTCTGGGTCATATGATCCTAATTTCGAACTGTTTTTAAAAGGAAAAAAAAATATTGAGTCTGTATGGTCTTGAGTTTGCACCCCAGTGTGTATGGTCCTTAAGTACAAGCCTCCTTTTCTGTCTATCATACTTCTTGCTGTGCATCTCTCATTCAGAATTTTTTTACGTCTTTGATGCACTTTGATTCACCTTTTGGTATAATTGGGCCACCTCTTGGTCAACATTTAGTTAACATTAATTTACTCCAGTAGCCAACTCAGCAACAAACCAGGGCCTCAAGTCTGCTATTACAATAGTGTCAGAATCGTCTATCATTGATTTCATCCTAGTTGATTTTGACAAGTATGGTAATCTACTAATATAATGGCGTCACTATGACTTTCCAACAGTCAAACACTGACACACTATTGAAAGAAATGGTAATCTCGTACATAATTAAAAATGAATTTCTGACTTATGGGGTAATCTGCTAAAATTGTCTCAGTTCCTTTGATTAGTGACTTACCTTATGATTTGTGTGAATACGACAAAGTCATTTTACCACCATCCGTTTACGAGACCAATGACCGACCAATGATCGACCATTATATACCATGACCATTATAGACGTAATTTCGTGGACAATGGTGTGGGTTATACGTTTTTACTTCTATGATAAAATTACTGTAATTTAATTCTGTAATGTATAACTGTTTTTTTTCCCAAATAAATAAAATAAAAAATAAATAAAATTATGATTTAGCTCATTAAGAACTTTTACCAAAATGACAATGGAATTGTGTTGGAATGTCGAATTTACAAATATAGCAGACTTGGGCCCCTGATGTCTTATCCAACTTTACTCGAGAATTCGTCACTGATATCGTAGAATTTCGTCGTTCGAAGACGTATTTTGTTAATACGCACTCGGTTTATGACCCTACTAGACTTGATAGTCAAGTCCCCACTTTGTCTATCATTACAACATGCATCTTCGATTCTCTCATATTTCATTTACCTAGTTGCCGTTCCATATTCATCACACGTAACACTAAATGCCTTGTCGTTTCTCAGAACAGAAATATTTACATCTTTGCTACCGTCTATTATAAACACACTTTAAAAATATACTCCACAAGGTCGCCCCGTGGTCCTTGTGTCATTCTATTCTCTGTGGTTACACGATGTGATTGATATGCCTATTATGAATGAATGACATATTTTAGAGAGCTTTGTACAGAGTAGCCTACGCTCTAAAAAGGCATTCAAATAGAGGGATAATTATAATAAATATTTGTGGGCAAATAAAATTGAACTACGTAATTAGGTTTTTTTTATCAAATGAATATACAAGATTTTTTTCTAAAATTATAGTGTTGTATAGATAGCAGCACCTTCCAAATCGCCATCTGTTTACTGATTAAAACTGTGCTAGATTTTTGTCCTGGTCGTGTTCTTTATAAATGTTTGCATACTACATTATTATTTCACTATCTAAGTCGGTAACAAATATGCTACTTTTGGTACTCAAGAATGACCGCGACACATCCTTTTAGATAATTCCACAGAAAAAATTAGGATCTAGCTGTGTGTGGCTGTGTAGGAGTTTGGGGCCGATTGATTAGTTACCTAATTAAAATATGTCGATAAAAATTGATCGTTTTTTTATTCACTTTAGAACTTAAAAATAAAGTTACTGAAATAAAATTTACATACATACTTATTTAATATTTAACATTAAGTTAAGTTAATAACGGCCTTAAAAAATTAATAGTTCAAAGTAAAAACCAGTCTCAGCTATCTCTAATTGTATGTCACATCTAGTATGTACTTTTTCTTAAGATCTGTGCTCACTCGGTTGATGACAGACACTTTTGTGATCGCCTACCTAAATTATTTTTTCTTTGTATAAAATTACTTTTGTCATTCCTGTACGTTTATAAAATCACATATTGTATTGTTTGTTTTCTTAGTAAGTGAACTATTGTTAATTCTGATGAGAAAAAAAAAATAAAGTTCTTAAACCAGAAATTTTTGCAGTGTTATAAAATACTATCCAATGACACATCCCCAACCCGCACTAAGCCAGCGTGGTAGATTACGGCAGTGGTAATTAAAGGAGGCTCGAGTACCAGCAGTGGGGACATTGTAAAGCTGATTATTATGGTATCCAATAAAATTGCAAGTTTTAACTGAAAAACATTAAATCAAACAACTACTTAAGTCTTAACTTCTTCCTCTTTCCTTCTATTTTTGCCACTACGTATTTTGCTTTGAGGCTCCCAAATCAAACTATGTAGTGGCAAAAATAAAATTATATACAACTTATTTTGTTTTGGGTTGCTATATCATCAAATAACTTCTCCTTCTCTTCTTCTTCTGGATGGTTCGAGAGGGAGTGTCCGACCTTTACTGACAAAAAGGCCCCAGTTCCTTCAGTTACCTTTTACATTCTAAGGCCGCAATAACTCCTATAGTCCTATAGTAGAGTTGTGCTGAAGAAGTCCACTTGACACTTCGTTGGTTACTTTTGTAGTATGAACTAATTTAATTAGATGGATAGCATAATCACACTACTAACGTACGCGGCAAATAAGTTGAACCAAAATGACCGTCATTGCTATGGTTACGCGCAGCCCCCAGTTCGATTGAGACCCAAAAATCTGTTAATGAGCATTGAAGGTCGATCGCCATTTTGGTTCAACTTCTATGCTGTGTATTGTCCTTATCATAAAGGTAAAAGTTTATGTGCGTATATTTATGTTTCCAGGACAACCGTTTGATTAGTGGGTGCACATTATTTATCTTTGAGTATTTCGTTCAATGACATTCGGATTTCCTCATATTTTTTCCAGATGCGAGACTATTTCAATGCTAGTCGAGTTTCAATAATTGGGTATGCAAAAGAGTTGTGTACATGATTTTGTATGGTTATGATCATTTATCATAATCTATGATTAGGCAAGTTTAATAGTTAGTTTATAAATTTGAAAAGCTTTTTAATTTTCAATTTTAGTTCCCTGGTTCCCTGGGTCCGTGAAAACAAACAGAATAAAGGATTTCTTTGCGTATCTGTCTGTGAACATCCTTTTTCTCAGGAAAGCATGAAGATATTTTAAGATTAACATCACGATGATACGGAATCCTTCGTCAGTGAGTCTAAATCGCATTTGGCTATTTTCTCTATATTTTATGGTTTTGATTATAAATCTATAATGACCAATGACTCTCTCTATGAAATCTACTTAAAAAAAAAAATCTTTATACTTAACCATACAAAGTGATCTAAAGAAACCATAAAAGAAAATTCAATTTTCCCCACAGCAACACCGTGCTAACGCAGGTTCATTCACTTGCGAAGTCGCGTGCGTTCCAAGGCATAATCCGCGGATCTAAGAGATTGCAAAATGGCTTCCCCGCTGAATTACTGCAAATAGTTTTACGTAGAAGTACGTAAAGTGTGTTTTAGTCTACTTGTGTCGTTTTGTAAACAAATGAGCCGCGCCGCGATTTTAATGTTGACAATGATTTTGTTTATAAGTTACTCGGCAAACGGTGTTTTGCTATAATATTATAATTTATCAAAGAAAACAATGGGGAGGGGCAGGTAGGAGTTTAAAAAATAATTTACGTCCTATACACAAACCTACTGAATATACACACAAAATTTCCTAAGGCCGTGTTTACGGAGACGCGGCACGTTGCGCGGCGGTGTTGGGCGTTTCGTCGTACATTGCAGCAGCGGGCCGCGTCATCGCTCGCGCAAACACAAACCTAAGGCGATGTACGACGGACGGCCGCGCAATACGCCGCGTCTCCGTAATCGAGCACTAAGAATCGGTCAAGCAGTTTCGGATGAGTCTTGTTACAAACACTGCGATACGAGAATTTTATATAATTAAATTTCATAATTGACTGTATGTTTTTTTTTTTCTAAATCGTGATCTAACATTAAACACATGTAATTTTACTCGTAACATTGTGATGAATGTGTTCCAAATCATGTTTACAAAATTAGATATGTAAAAAAATACACTATGCCTCTTAGACACGACATAAATTTTAGCTTTGAAATTTAAGACTACTTAATTTCAGTAGGATGTTTTGTGTTCCTCTGTTATTTAATTTATTGTCCTTATACGTAATAGAGTTGTTTGTTTAGTTGCTAAGGAGTCGGGGCGTTTTATGTCGTAATCTTTTAGTCCATGAAGATTTGTAGTCTTTCATAGATTTTCAAGGTTCTCCATTAGTCAAATACCTATTCGAGTCTGGAGTTAACTATTTTCTGTCAGATTTTAACTTAATCGAATTTTTTTATTTAGTTCCAAGGTTGGACATTTATTTGTTACTCCTAATACAAATATTTGCTAAGTTCGATGACGAAGCTTTTCCTAGAAAAAGTTTAACAAAATCATGTTTTGTAGGTGGAGCAATGACACATAAGTATTACGGAACGCTAGGTAATCTAACTTCAAATTACTTAATACCAGAGTAATTTGCAAGTGTATTATCAAAGTCATTGTTCTCAGAATTTATTAGCGTCGTATCACACGCAATGTTTATGTGTAACCTCATAAACTAGAAGTTTTTCTACCGTATTTGTATTAGATTGTGCAAATACTTTTCTTATGTTGAATGCTAATATAGTGCAACTAACTTTGTATCTGAAGTGAAATGAAGATCTCGAAACACAACATTTTCATATAGTTCTTTTTTGATTTTTTTTTGTGGTAGGTACTAAAATTGAATTGGTCATTAAAACGTCGTGTATAGTATAATCACATCCCTGAATATATTTTTTTTTACAATTAGCCCAGCTGTTTCCGGTAAATTAAAAACAGGAAAAATAATTCAACTATCCCCTAATGAACATAGTGCTCATAATATCGTTCAACACGTTATCAAGGCAATAAACAACACAATTATGTCTGTCAGTCTGTCTAAACGAAGCACCGAACAGCCAACAAGTGAGTCACCAGGCGCCTGTACGCATACCTTACCAATCCAGACTAAGCCATTATATTTTATCTCCATCTAGTTTGCCGAAAGTGATCCCACTGGCTTTCGGCCAACATCACGACAGACAAATATTTTGGGGGCAATTCATTCGAGCCCAGTGCGCCGGCCGCGTGCCACCACGGACATAAATTCCACCACTATTTATATAGATAGGGGCTAAATATAAACATTTGACTTTATTGGAACGACCAAATTGTACACGCGTTTTATGCGGAAATGGACACTTTTGATAAGCCCGGCTTTTGTGGGTTGATGTTTGAATTTGTTAGGGGTTAATATTGTGATGATATTGTGTTGCTTGTTGCTCTGTTTAACGTGAGTAAACAATGCCTCGATTTAATTATGTACTGCAAAACTTTAACTAACTATATGGATAAATATATTCTGTGGGCTAATAAGGAAAAATATAACTTGATGGCACCCTTAAGTAATTTGCATGTTATGCAATATTGCGTTAGCATTAACATCAAACATGTTTTTGTAAGATCCACTTTCGAGTAAAGTGCGCTATAAAAACAGTCAGGGACGGAAATTGCTACACCGGGAAGGGCTATTTATGGGACATCATCTTTAGTGCTATAAACTAAGAATCGAAATAGGTACTTAATACAATAAAAGAGGTGAATATTATATTATATGTAACTTTACTCAACTGGTTTAGATAAGTCTCGTAATGCTCCAGAGAAATGCCATGCATAACTGACGTCAAATGAACTGAGCAAAATTTATGACAAGCACAGAGAGAGAAAAGTAAATAACACAAATCTTCTCGACTATCAAATTTATTTTAGTCAACACAGCCAAATATCATAGGTCAGCACAACACATCTTACGACATACGATATAAAACTGGGTATTTTTGCGAGACAATCCAGAAACTTTCACTGCATACGAAAACGTGAAAATACTGTATGTATTCACGTATGCATTGCATTGCATATTCGGGCTCACGTCCTTTAAAAAGCGACGCCAGGGAAAGAGTAATGTATGGAGGCGTGCATTTTTCAGTCGTGCATTTTTCACACATTGTAGAGAGGAGGTTGTCAGTGGGTACATTGGCCACATTGCGGTGCAGTATGTGCGACAAAGTCACGAAGTGGAATAAACTATGGTATAAAACTGACGAATTGTTGCGACTGTGCACTTTGAAGTGGCTTTTACAATGAATGATTTTATTTACTGTTGTTATGATACTGATGATAAATGAATCAAGAAATAATATTTTGTAGTTTAAGATTCTCCAGTAGTTGTTGGTTCATGATTAAAACCGAACCATTCGGCAACACATTTAAATGTCTACAGCAAAGTAACGTTTATTTTTCTGAGCCGCACTTATTCGTAATTACGACTATTTAAAATTATTGATTGAATCATGCAAAACGTATTTTGCTGTACGAGCATTATTGGCTCATACAGAGTGTACTGCATTGATTTCAGACCACCTCGGCATAGGGTTACAACCCTTGTGTAATAGGGGCCATAGGGGTTAAAGGTGAAATCCCTTTCGTCGATTAATGACTCTCATTAGTGAACAAGCAACTGGTTTCATTTTTTGTTTCGGATCTTGCCATCTACTTTCTTAGACCGCCTTAGTTATTGTATACATAGGTCCTACCACAATTCTTAAAGCGATCCATTTGACAAATAGATTGGAGATACTCGTCATGTTTTTCTCTTAAAACAAAAGTCATAATGTAACTCGAATGCAATATTAAAATGATGAAAATTTTACTTCATGTGCTAAGACAGCGAGTGTCCAATGGGAATAAAGATTAGATATCCTTTTGCCCGAAGTATCTATGTATATTCTAGTATATGAGACGGTTTCCATTTAGCTCGAGCGCTAGTAGCAGGCCATTTGTTCTCCAGACTGATTACGTTCTATGCCTTGTTTAATACTTTATTGTGATGGTCATTTTAATAATACTATTCTCTCAGAGACGAGGTCTTTATGATCTGTGTTCCAGTAATGGAAGCTTTTCATAGGCTGGATTTTTAGGTAAGTAATCTATTGTAACAAAAAGAACCACGAAGGAGATGGCGCGATGAGCTAGACAGAATACTCCAGATTTGATAAGAGGAAGCACGGGCCCACGAAAGATGGAAAGAGTGGAGAGAGGCCTTTGCCCAGGAGTGGGACAGAACAGGCTAGCAAAAAAAAAAATGTTTCGAGAACTCTACCACCTCAAAAACAAAACTCACTTATCTATTTGTAGCCATTCTATATCTATACCTACCTATAATATAGAAACTACAGAATTCATAATGCTCCAATAGCTGGCCAGCCCTCCAGGGGAGGGAATGGACTATAATTCTCCACTCAGGTCCAAGCGGGTTTGGGTATGTCACATGTCTTCGAAATGTTGGTCCTAAAATATACCGGTTTCCAAACTATGTTTTCTTTCACTGTTTCAAGAACAGTAGTAATGTTATAAATTAGGTAAACAAAGTAATTATTCCCCTGAGCAGAATTTTAACCCACGACGACTTACAAGTCATAAGTTGGGGTTGTTACTACTGGTATACTGGGACAGAATAAGACAAGCTATAATTTACTTAAAGCAATAGATAGATACTGCAAATATTTCATTTTAAAACAAACAGAATAAACAAATAAATTCTTGCATTAATACTTAGCAATTTATTATGTTTACTTCTTCAGATTATGCAAGGTTTAACGACCCTTTATAGGTTATGAGAAGCATTACGCTATACGTACTAAGAAGGAATGTCTAAATATATCCGCACTAGATTCGAGCCATCGACAGTAAAGCCAGGCAATATACTAGGGTTATCATTTGACAGTTACAACAGAAACATTAGTCCTTTTTGTTTTGAGGAGGGTAATCTTCAAATGACTTCTCCCGAACTAGAAAGGAGCGAGAGCCCGTATCAGCCATTTACTGACTAAATTCCATTTATGCACTGCAGTTTTGCGTCCCAGGGTCACATAGCGAAAAATAGTTGTCCTAATGTAATTTTTTTAAATCTTTTGTCTAGATTTTTTCGAGTGAAGTAGATATTGCTAGAACTACACTGCGCACATGTGTGCCACAAATGCCGATCTGGGCGCTTCCGTCTCCATACCATACATTTGATTAAACATGGAAGCTAGATTTGTAGAGCTACACCTGATCCACGCCACGCGATGTCGTTCTACGTTCAAATGAGCCGTGTTACACGTGTGCGTCTAATGTAGTTCGAGCTTAATTATTACAAAGCTTGAACTGCATAATTTATTCACAAATTGATTCCTACTGCACATTATGATGTAAAATTTTCTGCAATTTGGTATCTCAAGTGTCTAACTTACAGAACAATACGTGGAATCACTAAAACAGGCGCGATCTCGGTTAAATGGAACTGAGAATTTTATTGCAGTATTGACTATCTCAGCGAAGTACCTCGAGAAGGCTGCCTACATTTGCCGCCAGATACTGCACAACATTAGAATGTGCTAAATCCGCATTCTAATGAAGAATAAAGAATGAATACTGCATTCTACGAGTATATCAAAACTAAATTCTGGCTTAATACACAACCTTGCGAAGCAAAAAAAAAAAGCAAAACTAAATGTCAAAAAAGAAAAACTTAATTACAATACCTAATTTTAGTTTCTTTTTATCAGATTTGTTCTTGAATGACATAATTTCCTTATTTACTTAGGTAAAGCAGCTACATAAATCCGCGCGCATTGAGTCCGCCTTTGTACCCTTGGTTGCAGAAAGATTAAATAAATAAATAATAAATAAATAAATCGATGTTAATCAAAATTTGGCTATTCTGTTATAATTTGAGCTGGTAGGTATATAGAATGAGGTAACGTATGATCTACTCATAATCAAATTGTACCTCAAATCATATTATAATATTTGTGCAATGATGATTATGTCTTAATGATAACTATCATTACAAAAATTAATGCAGAGTTTTATTTCTAGGTCAGTTATTTTACTTTGACTTATAAACTAACAAAGAGAAAGGATTAAAATTGCAGCTTCCAGTTGCGGTTGAGGGAACAAAAGGGAACATCCTAAATTCCTAGAATCCTTCCGCGGTCAGCATTAGTCCGATTGAAATGGAAATAGAAGCCACAAATCCGGACAATCTCACTTCTATACTCGTAGCTATATGAGCTATTATTTATTTATTTTTACTCTGCTCTGTGACATCAAAGGCCCTTCCAGAACATCGGCGCTGTGATATTTTTTTTTTTTTCACTTTTTGCCTTAAGAGCCTTGGTTATATTATTTATATTTTTGATGAAATAATATTATATATAATTTAATGTAGACATGTGCGAGTCACAAACTATTTTTCTCTTTAGCATGTAGCTATCAACCACTGAAGCGTACAGGATCAACCACTGAAGATAGAATGAAGGAATATCTATGAGTCTGAGGCTGTCGAGATGCAACAAGAAGTAAACAAATGAAAATTTCGTTTTTTCCTGGTATTTTTACTCAAACCAAAATCACAGACAAAAGCTTGTATCCGGACAACACTTATTACGTTGACAACCCTAACATATCGAAATACAGTTAACCTTATTTTATAGTCATCTAGTTTATTACGTAATAAAAATCATTTTAGCTTTTTCGGAACAAATCGTATTTGAGGCGACGAACTCACCTTATTTTTATGGGTTTATTGGGTCCCTAGTTCTTATTATTGATTGGCTGTGACTGAACATTTAAGTGGGAACATTAGACCGACACACACGTGTGCCACGCCTGATTTGTACTCAGAGTCGAGTCGCGTGGCGTGGATCTAATGTAGCTCTACAAGTCTGGTTGCCATATAAAATGTATGGATACCAACGCACCCAGATCGGTGTACGTGGCACACGTGTACCCAATATAGTTTTACCTTTACTTGTATTACAATATAACGATTTCGATTGGCAGTTGAGCAGACAGATCACACATCAATGGCTAACCAGTGTCTACAGATAATCTCGTATTCTATTGAAATTATTTGATCATCAAATATTACAATTTCAATTGAATAAGAGAAATAAAATAGGATAAGAGATAAGAATAGAATATTAAAAAAAGACAAGAAGATAAGAGGAGAAATTAATATGAATTATAAATTAGCAACATAAAAAATTAATACTCAGAAAGCTAACGATCATAGTGGTACCAACTGATTTTATCCTCATGGTGCATAAAGAATAAGCAAAATCAACCTTACATTGTTCCGTATAGTCTTCCCTCACCGGTGACTTTACAAAACCTCTATAGGACTGCATCACTGATGGCTATGAACAAAATCACTTGGGGTTTGACCAATGACCAGCAAATCCGTGGTCATCAGCAAAAAAATGTCCAAATTGAAACACGGAAAGAAATCCTACATCATCTAATCATTTCCCCTGGGCCTCGTAAAATACAGCTAAGCGATCAGATCGGCAGGATTCCCTTGTGTATAAATAACAACATTATAACTAATATGGCGGTCGAACTCGTTAATTAGTATGAAATCCCTGAAGATAGCTAATTGTGTTTGTCTTTGTTTCAGACATAACTGTATAGAAAAGAGTGATATAAATGGTCACATTATATGACAATCCGGTAAAAAAACGTAAATAGGAGCAAAATCGATTATATATCGAAAAAAATAGTACGTAATCAAAACCATGAGCTTTGAACAGTCACGAGCAATCATTTGTATGTATGTTGATTTTTGTATCTACATTTTCAAAATTTCAAAGTGTACGACAAATGATTCTTTAATTTAACCATCAAAAAGGTTATTCAACTGGCTGATGTAGGCTTTATTTATAATCCCTTACCTACCCTCCAATTAAAACATATCTTCAAAAACCTTCAGAAATTCTATCACACAAAACAGAAACCACAGACGTCTACGCGAAACCCCCCAAAATCACGAGAACCTATATCAAGCAATTTCGGCTCGTTGCACATTAGCCGAGAAAAGGTAAAACGTACATTTCGTTAAGTCAACGTACCTTAAAACCACTTGGCTCCACAATCCAGCCAGTCTATTCAACCCAAAGCCTATTAGAGTACACCTTAAAACATCCGCACATGTGCCCTTTCCCTAAGTCTTGCGACAACAGGAGCCACGAAGCTTTTAGATACGCCTTATTGGGAAAGAAAACACTCGAACTAATTTGAAGGAGGGACGAATGGTTGGTTTAGTTAATTGGTTTTACGGCAAATAAATGGATACGCTGCTTATTGAATACATTTGGCATGGATCTAAAATAATATGGACTTACTCACTTATCAGCAAGACAATGTCGATTATAGCAGGCAGCTAGACTCAAAAGTTTACACCCTAAATTAATTGGTAGAAAGTGTCTAAAGCATTAAATCGACCTTTGAACTTTTGTGTTGCATGAAGATTGTTTTCTTAATAATATTTTCTTTTTTATGAACTTACCCTGTTATCTCTCCATCACCGTTGGTTAGCTGTTAGAGAATGCCTGAGGCAATAAGTCCACCTTTATACCTTTGTGTTGCTTGAAGTTTTAATAAATCAATAAATATAGCTTAAAGCCAGAAATGAGCCCGTAAAAAATATTCAGGTATAAATAACCTTTTCATTGACTCCATCAGATCCAATCACCGAATACTATACTTATTTCTTACCGTCACTAAATTCTTACAAGAAGCATTGAAGCGTGGACACAAATTCACAATGAAATATAGTCATTTCACCACTCAGTAGACACATTTACCATAAAAAGTATAATGAGAGCATTTCCTCCACACGATTGTTTCGTACTCCATGTCCCCTAAGAAAGCCGGGGATTTGTCGGGGGTTGATAATGAATCCCCTTACAGCACATCTCGCAAAGGAAATGACTGCAAAGTGTTTTTCTATTCTCCTAGTAACGGTAGGGAGGAGTTTCTAGTTGAACGACGATTTGTTACTACGGAGTAAATGGGAGAACGATGACGCGTTGCACAATAATGTAGTACCAGATATGATCAAAAAGAAGAGCATTACTCTATGACATTGAGTAGATAGACAACCTAGACTACCATAATCTATTTCGTCTATGGTGTAACAGGAATCATAATGCTCAGTCGACACATAGCCTCACACTAAAACTGGTTTTTGTTTGTTTAAAATAGTGATAAGTGATATTTATTGTGGGTCTATTCGAGCATGTTTTCTTCCTTTTTTAGAAGATGCAAACCACGTTAGATAAAGTACAGACAGAAATTTAAAAAAAACCTGGATATTAATCGTGAACGATGTGAACAATCATCATTTTTATAAGAGTAACCCAAAACTGAAAACTTCAAAAAGCCGTGAAGTTCTTCACAAACCATTTCAATGCTTTACTCTAAAACTAATCAGTAAACAGGTCACAACTCCCAAAGATACGAGCGAATAAATTCAAATTCCATTCGAAATCCTTTGTCACATCAAAATCTCTTCATCCAAGAAAGGTAAGGATTGAGGAAGCGAAGACATTACTGGTGTGCAATGACGCCGAACGTTTTATGTAGTGTGAAGCATTGACGATGAGCTCTAGGGGAGACCCCTTCGGTCTTCAGACATCTGCCTTAGAAACGTATTAATCTTCGTTGGGGAAAAGAGGGTTTTTCGACCTAAAAGTTTTGTTGGTCAAGAGGCGAAATTTACAGGTCATGTTTTTTCGGGTAGTAAATTGCTTTGATTTGGAGTGGACGTCGTGTAAGTTGTTTATTTGAAAGTTTAAAAAATTAGGTAGACAGGAACAGCCGCTTCATTTATAAAGTGGTGACAATAATGGCACGTCCACTAGGTACAAACTTACGTAGATTAGTACACCAACATTTGTTTGCACACTAAGTTGCTCTGATAAAATTATATAGAAATCTACGTAAATTTGTCAATGCACCATATTGTGGACTAGGATTTTTTTTAAATATCGTAAAAATTTAATTGAACTAAAACATTGAAGAGAAAATGTCAGTCCTATGATTATACAACCGCTGGCCTTTGAAAACTCAGAGTAAATTAGAAATTAAGGCTAATAGACATCGAATGACGCAAGGCAATTTGATCAATCAAATTGGGCCACGCTAATCCGTGCGTTATCTCGTATTTGACCCAGTTGTGACAATAGCTGACTGGCCCCCTTGTTTATCAGATGCAATCAATATGCTTCTTATAATAACGGAGAAACATTCGAATGATTTTGACCAAAAAACCCTAACTTACAATGTTTTGGGAATGCAATCACAACGAGAGACAGAATAAACAGTAATTGTTGCAATATATTTCAACAGCAGATTGTGATTTTTTATTTAATTTAAAATTGATTAATCTCCGTAATGTCTCTGTTAACAATCAACTGTTGATTTATGTTTTCACTCGCTTTGACTTTGATGTTTTCATCATAGCTGACACCAAATTTATGGGAAGATGTTAGTATGACTATCAAATCAACGGCAACTTTCGAAATTTGATTTACGATATCTCTAAATGTCTCATTTTACTTTTGTTGCAACAAATCTTTAGCCCAATTTCATCAACATCAAATTTATCACCCAAATAATTTTAGTCAAGCTTCTTGAGTCACCTCTTTGCCTAACTCTTAAGATTAGGTTTCCTAAGAAAGTTAATTCTCTATTAGCAGTTCTTAAACCCAATTCATGAGAGTATTAGTGGTAGGAGCGTAAATTAGATCTAACACCCACTGAATACCCGTTAGAAATTGCTATATATATCCAATTTCTTAACGGTTCAAGAGAAGCAGTCGAAAATAAATCAGAGGCAATCCCATTAAAGCGAACTGTTTAACTAGCTATACATACTGACCCAACAATAGGAGTAGACCGATTACCAATAAATCCAGGTTAAACCATTTTCTCAGAAATTCCTGTAAACGTTACTTTCGCTACATAAAACACTTAACTGGCTATTAAACGTACTTGTATGGTTCCTATCTCGCCTTTGACCATGTCTGCGGTATATTCAGGTATGATATGATTTATATGACGTCACTAAATTATACTGGAGGCTATTCCCTGGGGCGCTGTAGAAATATTCTCTTTATAATGGAGTTTGGAATCTGGAAAGGAACGTATGTTTGGTACGGTTCAATACAGTTTAATTTAGATAAAGTAGCTGTGTTTTTGGGATGTTGTCTGATTTATTGGTTGAATTTTAAAATAAATGTATGTCGTTGAATTTTTTTCTTAGAATTGCAGTAGAATAAGTACTTCGTAGCATTTGTTATGATAAACAAATATAAATTTATTATTATTTTGTTGCCTTAGAAGTACGGTCATTGGCTTTGTGTTAAAAACAATAAAGATACCAAAGTAAAAATAGTATCGTAGTTGTTTAAATAGTATTGTTAGTAGATATCGCCGTCAGTGATAAGACCACCACTGTATCTATTGATTTATGTTTGTGTAAAAAGGTTTGTAACTATTTTAGAGTATAATTAAATTTATTCTATAAGAAATTATTATTTTACAACTCTTAAGTTCAAAGAATTAAACTTATTTAAATAAGTAAACTATTTATTAGATAAAAACCTGTAATAAATATTTTTTACATATTTAAATATAAAAATAAAAACAACTAATAAAAAAAACTATATATACATACACTAAATTCCCAGCTTAATATGGTCACATAAAACTCCTCCGCATCGCTGTCGACTGGAAGTGTGCCCAAAAGGCTGGCGGCATTGCCACGTCGTATGGCAATGCTTTATCTCTGACCGAGGTAGAAGTTAGCCCTTGGGTCACACGAAGAGTCAACTAAGCGTTTGGATAATTCTTTATAAAGCGTATGAGCACTCAGACTCCACAGCCCAAGAGATTTTTAAATGAGTTTCACTCAGCAAGATGAACACTGTACAAACTTAACTCCTTTACGAACGAAAGTTTATGTTTAGAACCAAAAACATATTTAAGCAACAACGTCTAGAACATTCTCAATAGAAACCAGTGTTGTAACATGTGTTCTCCGAATGTGGCTAACTATTTTAGCTCCTTAATAGTCTTATAACACAGTACGCAGATGTTAGTTATCTAATCTAGATTTCTATATGTTCCCAGGATGCGCACGAAATGGGAATGTTTGTTTAATAAACGCATGTTTTGAGTAACGGTCGTTTTTTTTTTTATATCTTCATTTTTGTTTCTCAGAAATTAGCGAATAGGTTCGCACTCTTGGGAGAATTAAAGGGCCACGTTTCAATAATGATTCTGTGAATAATACTTCCTGTTATTTTATGTATTAATTCACATGTATATTATTATTTATTTATAACTATTAATCTCTGAAGCAGATTTTTAATTAAATGATTAAATAACTTATAATCGGTTTGGGCATGTTTAAGAAATTGCAACCCTACCGAAATTTCTCGAAATCAATCCCATGCACTAAACATCGTTTAATGCAGAACCCACAGCCAAAACCGCGCTGAGCTTGTTTTTAATTAAACAATGTTGGTATCACGTGCTGCCTAATGCATAAACCTTATAAACAGCGAGCAATAAAGCGCAATGCGCGCCGAATTTCAATGACCGTTATAATAAATAATTTGAAATTAGAATTTAGAACGAAACTTTTTTTTTTAATTTACTTTTCTGTTTCTTAAAAGAAAACAACTGCTGGTTTGGTAGTCCTTTTACGCAGTCGTTGGTGCTATAATTGTAATTTATATAATGTTGATTATCTTTACTTTCTATTTCGATTTTTGGTTCTTTTTAGACTATATAATAATATTTTCATTTAATATGCCCAGTAAAAGTTATGCACTAATTTACGTTTTATACGTGTAAAAATATCTTAATATACAAATCATTTCTATTTTTCCAACTAAAAGAGGAACTGAGAAAAACCAACAAACTTAGCCATCATAATATAAAGCCAATAAATATTTCCCGGTAAGAGCATAATGTGAAGGCGACGTACATTCAGCGTATGCAAAATGTAGTGGAGCAGAGTGCTTTGCAGTGTGGTTTGGAGAAAAATTTTAATAAAGTAAATGGGCTTCAGAGCTTTTCAAATTTACTTCAGAAAAATATCATATCCTTCACATGCTTGTATTCGATAGAGCTTTCAGTGAAAATTTTACTATTTAATAAATGACAGTCATGTCTTAAATAATATGTTAGAGCATAAAGTTGAGTTTGTTAAAAATTTCACCATAATTTTTTTAAATGTATATTTAAACTTTAACAATAACAGAATAGAAGGAAGAAGATACATTAATGATCTATGTAAAGTCATTTATAACGAAAGCTTTCAACTCTTCAAATAAAATAAAATCCAGTAAAACCTTTAAATCACTACCTCACTTTAATTTAGTAAAAAGAGTAGACCGAAAAGATGCAGTACCGAGTCGTCAAGTACTTATTGCATCAATAAAATGCACCGTAAATGCTTCAAGCGTATCCCAGACCAATTCTCAAGCATTCGAAATAAGCAATTTTACTACAACAGCGCTTGAAAATTCTATTTTCATAACAGTAAGGGCTAAAGTAGATTAAGGCGACTGTAGTCTAGATTTTGCAGAGTTCTTGGTCTAGGCAAGGAAGCGAAGTTTACAAGGAAGGATTTCGTCGTAACTAAACTATAATTTCGTCTTTTATACGACGTATTCAATATTAAAAAAGAAATGGGTAGTCCATTGTGTTTGATGAGTTTTCTTTTTATCTTTGTTTGTGTAGACTTTAAAAAAGAAATGTGTTTAGTTTGCCAAGAGATGCGAAGAGTTTTTGAATAATCATAGGTATATTTCCATAGCTGTTCAATTTAGTAATATTCATTAATAATCCAAAATGTAAAGCCTGAACAGAAAGCTATCATAATTAATTCTAACCACAAGTGTTCCTACAAATAATTATAATACAACTACCCACGCCTCAATTACAGCACAAAATAACAGATATAATATTGTTATGAGACATAGTCACAATAATGAAATAGAAAGCAAACAGAACTATTAAAGCATGTCTGAGTCTTTTCGAGAACACCCAATTATTTCCGTTATTCTTCAATATAGCTGAGCTTTACGTAAGAGGGTATTATATCGTACGTAATAATATTCTTTTTGTCTTGCTTTTCGGGGAGTATGTCTTTATACGTAATAATTGGTATAGAAATTCATTGTGTCTTAACAAGATACAAGTCTTCATTAGTCTAACTCACTTAATATACTTAACAAAATGAACTTATCGTCTAAATGACTTTTGTTGCTCTCAGAATCTACATTGTGTTTTTCCATACTTAGTGTTTATTGTTCACATTACACATTTACAAGTGGCATATTTTTTAAAACAACAGAATATTTAGCAACATTTTCTTTAATTATATCTTCTACTGATTCATCTGCAGTCTTTAAGACAGACATTAAACTTCTTTCTTTCTTTCAACACTTCATACGATAAATCCTTTTCAGTATTCCCCACAACAACACATTTGTTTTTTTCTTGAAACTTTAAATTCAAAAAACAATCTTCCCCTGATATATGGAGCGGCAAACATGACGCCCAAGCTCAACGTAGCGGACCTAAAGGCGTGGCAAACAAATGACTGTAATCAAGTCGTCGGGCTATGTTGAGCTATGCTCAGCCACCACATACGCCTCGTAACGGTCGTACAAAAGACTGTATGTATGAAAACTGTTACACTTCCTTCATAGATTATTGTAACACCCGTTAGTACCGTTGTTGCTGTGTTTGTTATTAACTGTTATGGTTTTTTGTTCTTTAGCTGTACTTGGAGGTTGTCAAGAGAGAGATTGTGATGATTTCTTACTAATTGTTAAAATAAAATGATAACGATATCGAATGTTTAAAAATATTCATTAGTCTTCAACTAGTTTTATCGCCATCATTGTTGATGTTGTGTTTTGTTCATTTTTTCTTCTCTCTTTTGTACTTTTCTAGCAGTGAATGGGTGCAATCGAGTGTAACAAATGTTATTGTTGCATTTTTCTGCTTTCTACTTGACTTCAAAGTTCAAATAGCTTGTGACATTTTAAATTCTGATTTTAACTTACAGGATTAATTACTATTAAACTATTTATTTTAATAAATATGTCTGTCCTATGAGTGAATGACCTGGTGATTACGATAGCTTTCTTTTTACGCACAAGACTGATTCATCAAATTAGATCACAGCCATATTCTGGCATGGAATACCTAGAACAAGCAACATTATAGTATATCCAAAGATTAGTACAAACTACGACATAACATTTTAGTAATGTACAACCAACCGCACTGTAACGTATCAGTTTATCTTTGACAGCGCCTTCATCTGGTGGCAGTTAGGTTGGTTTTCATACTACACTGACGTGCGGTTGATTTTACTAAAGCTCTGAGACATTTTGACACTCCTGGCATTGGCAATGGCATACGAAGGTGTTGCGACGTGCCAACTGCCAACTTGTAACCTGAACGTGCCAAATACCCGCAATAATTGTACACTTGACATTGTTGATGATGTTCTGTTGCAATGGTAATGTGGAATTAGATTTGTATTGTTTTGGATACATTGTTCGAGTTTATTACTTACACACCCCATAAAATTCGACAGTATCTAAATAAAAAAAAAATGGCATCCTGATGGTCTTATTTAACGTAAGAGAAATACGGATAGATCGGATAATTATATTAAAAATCCATACAAATGATAATGCAAAGATTATACCATAAATGGTTAATGAAATCAATAGATATGACCATTTTGATATGCCAGGATATTCAATAGATGTTCACACACAAAAAAAATATAATTCATTAACATTTGTATGTATGTATGAATAAAAACGTGTCCACGAGATGTTTCTCGTTCTGAACATCAAACTAAATGCTTTGCAAAACTTTCACGGTGTACATAATTTAACATTACGACGTGGGTCGTTGGAATTTAATTTAATAGCTGTTTTCCTAACGTTGCACATGCCATATTATAAGGATAATTTGTAAACTGTTAACATAGAACATGATCTGGGTGCAAGCACCGGACAGGCCTGTCGACATCGACGTCGAGGCGGACTGGTTCCAGGTGGCCATGTCGCAAATCTGCGACACGGCCATGCCCCGAGTCCGGCCAGGACGTGCCCGGCGCCAAGTACACTGGTGGTCGCCAGAGATTGCGGCACTGCGCGATGCGTGCAATGCTGCGCGACGCCGGTATACTAGGCACCGCAGGCGCCGCACCCGTCCACCGGGTGCGGAGGCCATGGAGGCGGAGCTGTACGAGGGATACAGGGCGGCAAAGCGCACCCTCCGAGCGGAGATAAAGCGGGCCAAACTCGAGGCCCGCAACGTGTGGCTGGAGTCTCTGAACGTCGATCCGTGGGGACGCCCATACAAAATGGTCATGGAGAAACTCCGGCCATGGGCTCCCCCGCTGACTCAGAGTCTCCGGCCCCAGCTCGTGGAGGGTGTGGTGAGCGCTCTGTTCCCTACGCGAGGGGAGCATACTCCCCCGCCTATGGCTCCGCCACCAGCGGCGGTGTCCGATGCGGACCACGACGGCAACGACGGCAACAATGCTCCAGAGGTGACCGAGGTGGAGATGAGAGTGGCGGTGCGAAGGCTGAGTGCCAAGAACACCGCCCCAGGACCCGATGGCTTGCCTGGAAAAGCCTGGGTCCTGGCCATGGAGGAACTCGGGTCTCGACTGAGAGGGCTCTTCAGCGCATGCATGGAGAGGGGCCAGTTCCCGCTTCGCTGGAAGACGGGGAAACTGGTCCTTATCGCGAAGCCGGGGCGCCCCGCGGACTCTCCGTCCGCGTATCGGCCCATTGTGCTGCTCGACGAGGTGGGCAAGCTCTTTGAAAGAGTAATTGCAGACCGCCTCGTCGTGCATCTGGCACGGAAGGGGCCGGATCTTGCGGACGGCCAGTTCGGATTTCGCAGGAGGCGCTCCACTGTGGACGCCATCATGCGCGTGCGAGCCCTCACGACGGGGGATGCGGTGTCCCGGGGCAGGTGTGTCTTGGCGGTGTCTCTGGACATCGCCAACGCCTTCAACTCCCTGCCCTGGAGTTGCATTGGTAGGGCACTCCGGTACCACCGGGTGCCCGACTACCTCTGTCGGGTGATCGAGGCCTACCTGTCGGACAGGTTCATCATCTACCCCGGTCATCAGGGGGAGTTGAAACGGCGAGAGATGTCGTGCGGTGTTCCGCAGGGATCGGTACTAGGGCCGCCCTTGTGGAACATCGGGTACGACTACGTGCTGCGCGCCGACCTCCCCGACGGGGTCAGCGTGGTCTGTTACGCAGACGACACGCTGGTCCTGGCGCGGGGACGGTCGTACCAGGCGGCGGTCGAACTAGCGACGCGCGGGGTTGCGACAGTCGTGGAGAGGATACAGCAGTTGGGACTCGAGGTGGCATTGCACAAGTCCGAGGCCATGTGTTTTCACGGCCCTCGGAGCGCGCCACCTCCGGGCTCCCAATTAACGGTAGGAGGAGTTCACATCGGCGTCGGGTCGACGATGAAGTACCTGGGACTCGTCCTCGACAGCCGGTGGAACTTCAAGGAGCACTTCCGACGTCTGGCTCCCAGGTTGAATGCGACTGGGGCTGCGCTCAAGCGGCTCCTGCCGAACCTAGGGGGTCCAGACGCCTCCTGCCGGAGGCTCTACGCAGGCATCGTTCGGTCCATGGCCCTTTACGGTGCGCCGGTGTGGGCGCCATCGTTACGGAAGCGAGTGGCGGCCCGGCTAACCGCCTGCCAGAGGGTCATGGCCATCCGGATGATCCGCGGATACCGTACGGTGTCCTGCGAAGCGGCGAGCCTCCTTGCTGGCCTACCACCGTGGGATTTGGAGGCAACAGTCCTTGCACACATGCATGACTTACGCGTGGAGATGCAACGTCGGGGCGAAACTCCGCTGCCGCGACAAGTCGCGGCATGGCGGACAGAGCTCCGGCGGGATCTCATGGTGAAATGGCGAGAGCGATTGTCGCAACCTCGTGCTGGGCACGCCACGATCGAGGCGGTAAGGCCCCTCTTTGAGGCGTGGCTGGAAAGGCCCCACGGCGTCGTCACCTTCCGTTTGGCGCAGGTGCTGACCGAACACGGCAAGTTCGGTCCGTACCTGTACAAGATCCGTGCGGAGACGACGCCCGGGTGTCGCCATTGTGCGGACCGCCCGGTGGACACGGTGGAGCACACAGTCGAGGTGTGCCCCGCTTGGGAAGAGCAGCGCCGTGTCCTCGTGGGGGCGATCGGCGGCGATCTTTCGCGCCGGGGCTTGGTTCAAGCCATGCTCCGGAGCGAGGAGGAGTGGCAGGCGGTCGCCTCCTTCTGCGAAGCAGTAATGCTAGTAAAGGAGGAGGCCGACCGCCTTAGGCAAAGGCGGACACGCCGCCGCCGCCGCCGGGTTTCCGATCCCAATTTCCGGCCACCGTAGGCGCGGGCTCGCGGACGGTGGGCAATGGGTAGCTCGCTGTCCGTCCGTCCGGTAACAGACCGGTCCGAGCTCAGGTCGTCTACGGCGCGCACCGTTCCCGCGCGCCTCAAGGAGTTGTCAGCAAACTGTAGGGGTCCAGCAGGGCCGAAGCCTACTGGGGCCAAAGGTTATGTGAGACTGTCACCAAAGGCCCCAGGATAAAGGCAAGGAATGGAAAGGTAGGTTTTTAGTCAGTAAAAGTCTGACACTGTTTCCCGCCCCACCCAAGGGCGGGATTCGTCATTGGATGATTTTACCTACCCAAAAAAAAAAAAAAAAAAAAACATAGAACATGATTTAAAAGTTGATAACGAACTTTAGAAGATTGATTAAAAAATAAATTGTAGTAAAAAAATCTATAAGGCTCTAAAATAAACAGAGGAAGATTTCTAAAGCGGGATTCCAATGTACATTTAAATTCACTAAATTAATGTAAACACGGAGATTTAAACGAGAGTCTCATTATATATTAACCAAAGCAGGGATGTTCCATTTTGTTTCCCTTTGATCATCCCTCCTTGCTTCTAAGACTGAGGATTAAGAAGCTCTAACGAGGTCTCACTTTAGCATAATTATTCGCTTTATCAGCTAAAAAAATCATTTTGGCAAATAAAGGAGGTCGTGTTACTTAGATTAAAGACGGCAAACGTAACAATTTTGTCCAATGACAAAATGTCGGTAAAGGACCCTTCCCCTCTCTTCCCTTCCTTGGAGTCCTTCCCTAAGACTCTAATTTGTGGGCGATGACTGGGTAACAAGCAATAAACAAACTATTCTAGATCATACAACTGATTTATTATGATGCAAGATTTGGTATTTACTTCACAACGAGCCATGAGACAGTCCAATGACAAAAATTTTAAGGTCACCCTCTTTTGTTTGCAGTTTTATAACAATTTATTCCTATTTCAAAAAATCTTTGGCCTATTTTTGTTACTGAGTGACATTGTATAACTTTGTGGTCGCATAATATCGTTCAAATATTTCATCGTCTCTTCCTATTTAACTTGTGACCGCTACTACAAAATTCGATATAACTAATGTTCTACCCGTAATTAATTCATTATTCCCCGAGAGGACGCCGGCGTCCGCACACCTATTGTCTTTCTATTGTGTCTCTAATTACGGTATTCAACAGGTTAAAGTACACAAAGCTTGCACATATTAAAGTTATGCAAACAACATGATTGATGACCATCTAGGATGAGATTAACTGCGCCATCTTATACATTATATCATTTGGTTCTATAGTTACACCTTACTTTCCTTGCACAGTTATCGCCGTAAGTATCAGATTCGATATTGTCACTCGTTAAAACTTCATGAAGAAAGTGTCTTTGCGTCGATGAGAAGAAACTTCCCGGACAACCTTTCATTCGTATTAATAGTTGCTGGTAACCGGATAATAACTGAGTATTACCTATGATAATATACTGTTATGGAGCGGTTTAACCGGACTGCTACCGTTAGGAATAATTTTTACCCCTAGGAAGCAGTAAACACTATAGCTTATCTTTAAAGGTAAAACTGTTCAAGTCAAGATCTTTATAACGGGTTTTCTATATTCATCATTTAAATAAAATTGAAAGTTGGTCCAAAATTTACTTTGTTAAGCTTTACTACTTAAAAGCTACCTAAAATAATTTCATTATTTACCGCAGCGATAAGATTTTCCAAACCTTCCAAACATAACCCGACCCATCTCCTCAAAACCAACTCCACCGCACTGCATTATCTCTATATTCTGACCATCAACCTTCTCATATCATCATTTGGTCCTATATCACCTTTAGTATCATTATCTGGATCCGTGTTATCACGCAGGTCGGGTCATTCCGGCCCGGTGGCCGCAGACGTTAACAGGGTTAACACCGCCTTTTGTTTCGCCTGGCGACTGACTTTACCCGGCGCACATCAATTTTAGAAGCCGCCATATTTGAGCGGTGTTAAATTTTGGAGTGCTTAAATGTTTGATGCAGTGCTGTGTTGAATAATTTGTTATTCACTTTGGGTGGATATTTGGTAAAAGGAATTTGAGTTCGTGTTAATATTTGCTAAATGTTTTTCTGAATTTTTCAGTTCTTCAACGTAATATTAATATCTACTTAAAATGATGTAAGGAACCGTCATATTGTGAATGAAGTTTAACAGTCACAGTATGTAACTAAAATTACCTAAATACGACAACGTCATAATTATATTGTACAGAAAAGTGCAGTTTCTAACGTAAATACAACGTTTTTATATACCCAGAGCTTGCTTTTACACTACACTTAGGATAAACAAGGCCATACAGCTTTTTTGTTTTTCTTCATACAGCTTGGCAAGGCTGCTAGTTTTCAGGGCACATAACCAGCCGATAACGATGCGGAGATTACAGATTATTTTTAGTTACATCTAACTATAATTATTAAATGTTATATATATATATTATAAATATATAAATAGTAAACGTAGCAATTGTAAAATAAACGCTCCTTTATGCTTTTCAATGATGTCAAAAAGTTTTAATGAAAAAGATACTGTATGTACGCTCTTTAATTTTGAAATACTTACTGTACGGGTTAAATGTACATTTAAAATGATAAACTGATATTAGGATAAATCTGTGTATTGCCCGAAAACTGATAAATGATCGACCCGCGGCGAATGAGTCTTTCAACGATGCTATGCAACTACTAAAAACGCTTACTTAAATGTGTGGTTTTATTCATTCGCTGCGCGTCGATGTCAGCATAAAATTAATACAATTGATATTTTACGGGTTTGCTCGTACACTTACTAAGTTATATTGACATAGTGCCTTCTCTCTAACTTATAAATTTATCACTTTGCACCAAGAAAATATCTAGCTCTAACTCACCAACAATTTTAGAGCACTTAAATTTCGCCGAGCTCTAAAACATCGCTCATATAAAGGGTGTAGACTAAAAGCCGACTCGTAACATCATGGCTGTAAGAGCTTTAGTTCGGTACAGTTATAATCGTGTTAGCGAAGCACCGCTGTTATGACGTCACACAGAAACCTGACTAAACATAGTACCTGTAAAATTACGTTAAGGTTGATATTTCATATAAAGTGAAGCGTCTAAATTTATAAACTCTAATAATTTACTGTTTTTTCAAACATAATATGTAAAATCAATTAATGCTGGGAGCAATGGTGGTCGAATGGTAACGGCCCCGACTTGAGGTCCCGAGTTGTAGGTCACGGGTTCAAACCCAGTCAGGCGCATTACTTTGTATAATTTATTTCATCACCACTGCTCTCAAACCGGGAAGGAAAACATCGTGAGGAAACCGGCATATCCTAGAACCAAAAATTCGAAGACATGTGAAATCCACCAACCCGCGCTGGGCTCGTGTGGTGGATGAGTCCTAGCAGTGGGAAGGCTGATGCTATGCTATGTTATGTAAAATCAAAAGGAACAGATGAGTATAAATTAGCACAAAGGTGCTGATTATACAAAAAAAAGGGGAGAGAGAAAAAAAAGAAAATTACAGGCTTCTAAGTAGACAGTGTGTCGGTATAAACAGATTAAGAAACTTTAAATAGTCTAAAATTACTTTTTTTTACTTACTTATTCTATTTAATACTAAAAGTTTATGATTTCTCCCTTACGTTAGTGTCTTTTTCCCTTACGATAAGTGAGTGAAAAGGACAAAATTATCAGAACGTAGAATTTGTGAATCCTTAATTGTTTAAGGATTTATAATTTGTAACAATTTGAATACTTGTTTACTGGAATCTCCTTCTGTTTGATGCATGTCGTGGCAGCCTTTAATTAAGGCTACACTACAAAATGTAACAATGATATTGAATCCTTACTTGTATAATGGTGTATGCTTTGTTTGTTGTCCTTAAATAAATAAATAAATTTCTGCATCCACAAAAAAAAAATCGTCACGTGTATTTTATGTAACTGTAAAAATGACCAAAAATCCTCCAGTTCAGTCTTTTAAAAAACGATACTTTCAGTGCATTTAAGCTACATGGAACGACGGCAAAAAGTTTAACGCTTTTAACGTTGTTTTATGTGAACATTTTCGCAAAAAAAAAATAGCGAGTCTGCATTGTAGAGCTCCAGTAATTAAAAATTTATAAAATGGTTTAATGTGAATCATTTGTTTAAAACTGTCTGAAATGTATAAAATGTATTCAATTGTCATCGGATTATCATGAAAGCATAGTTTGATTTGAATTAATAAATAAAACGTGACCGGGCGCCAGAAGACGCAGGATTGGAAGGCCTTTGGAGGTAGACCGATGAGCTGGTGAGCGTGAGAGACGCACAGGATCGTTCGTCGATAGTTCGATCGTTGTGGCGACACTTAGGGGAGAACTATGTCCAGCAGTGGACGTCTTTCGGTTGAAATGATGATAATAATGAACAAAATAAACCTCGTATTTCAATAGATACATATTATTTAAGCCAATTAATAACACTAAGTACATTTCATTGGGGATAAGTATGAATGAAATATACCGGAAAACAGGCAGATTACTCATCGTATAGATTTCAATCATATTTAAGATTTAATTTTTACCGAAATTAAAGATAAAGTGATTTAGTGGGTTTGTGTGGTTAAGGGTCAATAACCACACGTTGTTTAGCCACTAAATATCTTTTTTTTTTTAATTTGGTGTCGAAGCCTTTTCTTTCCTGGTCCCTAATTTTCACGACAACTAAAGAAAAAGTTTTGTCTCTTCAGTTTCTTCTTCTCAGTGAAAAAAGAAATTATATTGACCTTGATATTCAACCTTATCATTTTTAAACCAATTCAGGGTCGATCATTAAAAGTTAAGCAACGCTCACCGAGGTCAGTTCATGGATGGGTGAGAATTAATCTTCGGAAAGCACTATTATTTATTGCCCTAGGTATTATTTGTAGGTCCTCAACAGTCTTTACCGAAAATCAGAAGTCAATAAATTGCTAAAGGCTAGACAAAACCTAAGCATCTTTCTAGAATACGATAATCTTCAATATATATTAATCAAAATTACCCAGTCACAAAATACATATTATACATAATATAATAATGTAATATCCCACAGAATATCCAAATATCAAAAACAGACACCGCAATACTTTTCCAGTTCTAACATTTATCAAGAGGTGCCAAATTAATTACGCTATCGCACACAGATTAATAGTCAAGTGTCAAGTGTAGAGGCATCGTGCACAGAGTAGGCGGAACAGAGAGTGGCCGTTATCGGTTCAGATACAAGTACCCTCTTCAACGTCACTTGAGGACTGTAACTTAGAGCTACATTTACTGTAGGTTCTCGATGATAGGTCGTGCGGTAGGAATGTTTGCTTGTTGGGTAGATGTTTTGATAGTGATTGTAGTCTAAAATATACTGTTGTTTGATATTAGATATTAGTTATTTCGTATTTAGTTTTAAATACATAAAACCAGTTTTTAGTCAACTAATCATAGTAAAACTTCAATCAATCGTAATGTTCTGAGCTTTGAATCTAAAGGTATGTACTTATATTTATTACATACTAGCTTCTCCCAGCGGCTTCGCTCGCTTGAAAGTCGGTTTACCCCCTTACGGGATTTTTTTTATGATAGGTAAAATCATCCAATGACAAATCGAGAAATAGTGTCAGACTCTTTCTCACTAAAAACCTACCCTGTTCCTTCCCTGCCTAGGGGTGGAGTTTCGTAAAATCGGTTCTTAGCGGAAGGCTACACGAACCTACCTACCAAATTTTAATTTTGTAGGTATTATAGTCTGCGATTTCGTGATTAATCAATGAGTAGTATTTCTCTTTTACGAGTATATTATAGATTACAAAGCTGAAAAGACTGTTTGTTTGGACGCGCTGATCATAAAATCTAATTTTAAAAATATTTTAGCGTTAGATAGCTCATTTATCGGATAAGGCAGGAGCAGATCAGTACCCAAAGACGTAGTTGATTCGGCGGGCATAGATAAATCAATTAAAAATCAATAACCTTATCATTAAGTATCTGTTTTCACAGAATTATAGAATCCTTGTAGATAAGTGACGGATTATTCCTGCAATTGATAAATAATACTAGAAACTTAAAACTACATGAACGTTATTATTCTATTTTATCATAAAAATCTTTTACAAAAATACACAACATGCAAAAATCAAGTACCAAATGACACTTACAAATTGAATGAAACAAAAGCATATGTTCTATTCCACACACATTACGCAGGTCCCGCGACGAATGCCCCCAAATTAACCGACGATTACAAGTGACAAAGGTAAAACGGTTCCATTCTCGCATAAATTTAAATACATTTTGATTCGTGTACCGCAGTTCCACTAGTCGCACGTATTCGGAACGAATCCTTTGTGACAGATGCGCAGTGCAACCGGCCCTTTCAATAGACGTAGATAGGCGGCACAATAAAACGTGTCGCTTACTTTGATCGCTGATTTTACGTGAGGTTTATACGATGATAGCGCATGAGTGAGGAATAATAAAAATGATTGAATAGTTAAAGATAAATTCAGTAAATTCACAAACCGTATGTGTGGTAGTACTGGCAAACCATTCTAAAGTTTTTAACAGACACGTTCTCATGATAAAAATCTAACCGCACAGTACAGATCATCATCATTATCATATCAGCTTAAAGACGTCCACTATTGGACATAAACCTCCCCCAAGTGTCACCACAATGAACACCCAAAGGGCATTTGTCGTTTGGTTTTGAAGACCTCATTATAAAGCTGAAGAGATTGTGGACTGGACTGCGTGATTGCGCAGGGTTCTAGTCAGTAAAAGTCTGAGACCCCTCTCTCACTCCACCCAGAACGGAAGGGGTTATTTGATGACTTCCAACTCTAAAAATGCGGCTTAGGGGCTGTTTGAATAAGTCACCACGACCCTGGAACACAAAGAGCAACACTGAAAGAACAAGGGTTGGTTTTAGTCAGTAAAATTTCGAGAATCCCTCTCATGCTTCAAAAAGCACGGAACAAAAAATTTCTTAGGTCATAACATTTCCCCTAGCACCTCAAAGGACCTAATAACTAGGACTTGCAACCCTTCATAGGATGCTAAAACCACTCTCTACAAAGCTAGACCGCATGAAATAAAACCGTAAAGCCACTCCTAAACTAGATAGATTACGTTACAGAGTGTTCTGTTACTAATAAACTCTCGTTAGCCCTGTCTTAGGTTTAATGCTGCATTAGTCTCGACTTTTATCTGCCCAGTCTGCCCACCCCAGATTAAGTTACGGGTTTCCATTGCGAGCTGGAAAAGTTGCTTGAACGTTTCTAAAGTGGAACTAGAAAACAGGTCCACGATTTCGTTTTGTAAAATTGAAATCTTGTTTGGATAGTTTATTTATTTCATTATTTATGTACAAACTACACGTAACAGAAGAAAACAGATTATTATAATTGGTACAAAGGTTATTTCAAATGAAATTTCTTCCAGCAGACGTGCGAAAGCAGAGATTTAAAAAATGTAGACAATAATAGTGTGTAGATACAAGAAGAGTTTGTGGAATCTTAACAGTTTGTAAAGTAATAAATAATTATATTATATAAATAATTATATTTTTATATAATATTAATAAATAATTAATTATATAAATAATTATATTATATAATTAATTCCATATATTTATGTTTTACAGTGTCTGAAAGAGTACTAAATGAAAATGACATAATTTTTAACACTACTTTTTTTTGTCATCTGTCCCATACCACTTCAGGGCAAAGTGGTTACTCGTTCTAAGTCTGCCGAAGTCTGATGAAATATATCTGTTATCTGGCCATATTTTTTTTTGTGTTTTATCTCTTATTTTGTTTGTAAGACTGAGCCTGAAGGCTCTGACAATCTAGGTAGGTATTAATTTATTAATTGCCAAAAAGTTTCTACGACAATACCTTGCCGCATAGACACGTCGAACTAAATAAACATTTTTCGCGGACGCCATTGTATGCTTGATCCTTTTACCAAAATTTCGTTTACACAGTCAGCATAATGAACAAAAATAACAAACTAAATTCGTCCAAACCGCGTTATTACATTAAATCAAGTGGAGTGTTCCTGCTAGCGTTGGGTTCTTTTGTATCTAAATAGCAGGACCCTAGAGGCGGTCACTAAATGAAGAAAAACAAAAGCCGGCCATTAGGGTTGTGCCCAGCTATGACAAACAATGCGGCGTGAATGAATAGGGCTGCGAGTAATTTTGCTCTCCAACGGTGACTATTAAGTTATTAGACTAGCTATTATATGACGCAATTAGAGGAACAACTGTTTCCGATAATACTGATTTACCTATAATCATTAATTTTACAGAGTCACGTTTTGATTTGGAATTAAAAAAAAAATTGTGAGCTACATTCACTATTATAACTGTGGTGAAAGTGCAACGTTATAAAAAACCAAGATTTTAAATATGTTCGTTATTCTAATCAACGGCATCGATGACTTGACAAAGGTCGCGGGAATCCGATGGACTCACAAGAGCTGTCTTTGCAGTGACCTAGGGCTTGCAAAGAAAGCTCTTGACCTGCTCTGTCTTAAGACTGAGATGATGATCGAATGACGTCATTTTGTATTCGATAATCACCCGACATAATATACAGGCAGGAACATACTTCTACTGATTTGTACCAAGGTGTACTAATGTATCTTTTATCTATATTTACGTTCATAACCTATCTTAGTGACATTGACCATACGAAACCTTAGCTAACCTAAACGAAACAACCTTGTAAATTACAAACAGAAATCCATTAAATTCAGCTCAACCTGTTAAGGAAAATAACACTCACAATTTCATCTGATAATTAAATTCACCGGCACCCAGGTGTCAGCCCTGAACGAAAATAATATATTTTTCCCGTAGTGCGTGAACGGAATTCACATTAATCTCGTGGTTCCGCCACTTCCGACCTGTGTCCAAAAAATCTATACTTTTTTGCTGTAGTAGGCACAATTGAGCTAAATATTTGCCACGTCTGAAAAATGGTTGAGTTTAACGAATAAAATGGGAGAAAATCTTTTTATGAACTTTGGCATTTTTCCCCCGAAAAAGATGATGCAGCGAAAAGCTTTATGTAGTACTGGTACAACATAAAGCTAAAAAAAGAAAGAAGAAAATTCTGATTTATTTCTGAACTGGTTAAGAAATGAATCAGAATTTTCGTTTTTTCTTTTTTTATACATAAAAGCAAAAAAGAAAAAAAATATTCCGCTTTTTAAAACATCAGAGTTTCATAAACAAATTCTGATTAAATTATAGGTTTATAATGATTCATTATTATAATTATACTAAGTGCTGCCCGCGGCTTCGCCCGCATGTAAATAGACAATAGTCCCAACAGGACATATTTCCGTGTTATAAAGTGTCCAATTTGCTATTCCAAGACATGATCTACCCAACTGCCAAATTTCATCCAAATAGGATAATAATAGAATAAGAATTATTGCGTAAGAAAATACATCTAGGTGGATTGATTTCCTGGAGTCACACTAAGATTCTTTATGGCATGAAATCCAGATACTTAATTTTAAGTTAAATATTAGGCTAAATAGGAATTTAAAAAGAAAAAGAAAAAAAGTTACTCGGTAGCCTATACCGAGTGTGTGCATGATGGTGCTAATTTCTTAATTAACTATCTTTAGTTATGTTCAGTTCGTTTAGCTATTTGAACGTGAAGGAGTAACAAACATACACACTCACAAACGTTTGCCTTTATAACATTAGTAAGGCAAGGCTTAGAACATTTGAAGACACTGCGGCTAGGCTTGTCTATAAGTATAGATGAGTACACAAAACATCTTGCTAATGACTTTAGTAAGATCTTGCCAGACACACAAAAACGTTCATTAACAGCCGTTTCAAGAACCCTCTCATAGTATATTATTATATTGTATTTTTTTTTATCTATAATACAAACTAGTGCTAGGTGTAAGCAGTGATGCAATCGTTGATGGTGAGGCGCACTAGTTTATTAAGAGCCTATGTTTTTATGGTAGGTAAATTCATCAAATGACAAATCCCGCCGGGTGGGACGGGAGATAGTGTCAGACTCTTACTAACTGAAAACCTACCCTGCTCCTGGCCCCGGGATTAAGAGCCTATGTACAAGACACTTAAATTATTATAAATTATTTTATTATATTTTGTCTCATTTGTTTTGTTTACTAACGTCAGCTCTTAAGTATTTTCGTGTTACTAACAACTTTTAAGTATAGAGAAATTTGAAATTAATTATATTATTAAGGGATGGTATATCTCTGAACTCTGGGGTCCTTTCGAAGACTAATATAGGATTATGGTTGTAAACAACGAAGGAATCGATTACGGCATTTCGCTGTCACCTATAACCTCTGTTAATGACTTTTAATATTAATAACACTTCACATATGATACGCGGTATTAAAATTAATTAAGGTTTTCATCGGTACACCTGTGCCAGTGACGGTATGACATTTTAATGAATTGCCGGCGTGCCGTCACTCGGTCGTAATGACCATGGGGTGACATGTGACGCCATGCTGATATGTTACTGTGAGAGGGGACAAGGGGGTGATACGGTGAGACTGTGCTGTGTGATGTGCAATGCAAAAAAATAGAGAGGAGTAGGTGCTCTTCTTATATTTTCCCTGATAATTTGATTAAACAGAAAAAGGAGAAGAAAGGGTATATCAGGATATTGATGAGAAAATAAATTATCACTGTGTCATGTTTAGAATACTCAGTAAGTTTAAGTATCGAAGTTATTTTAAATTGTAATAGTTTTTTTTTTACAAATGTGATTGTGAAAGGACGAACCTCCTGAACTTATACAACTACCACACAACGTCACGGCGTCGTTATACGATTTCAAGTTTATTTTATATTTCATCTAAAGTAATAGACATAGTTTATTTAATGTTAAACGAAGCGGCCGTAATCAATTACTCATTATTTATTCATTATTATATTCGGTAATGCAGTTTAACACACATGGATAAGCAATCTAGGAAATTGCTTTTAGAGTTATGCGGAAAAGAGTGTAAAGACCCGTAAACCTTACTGGAAATGTGTGCGAAGAAGCTAATTGGTACTCCATATTTCGGTAGATCTACAAAGCCTGGAGCATTATTAATAGGCTCGTGTTTGACCACACTCTCACCTGATGACAACCATGATGTGATTGACGATGGAACACGCTTGCCTTAACCTATTCACTCTTAACTTAAAGATCTAGGATGTCGATAACAGGAAACACAGACTCCGGTAGGGTAGGTATTCCACTCCTTAACTGAACGTAATTAAACAAAATTTTAAACACATTAATTATTATGCATCTAATTATCCTAATTGTTGTTGTCTTAAATTTACCAAAACTGACCAGGAATCTAGTAACCATAACACCCTGTCACAACCACCATTTACTTTCAGATAAGACATAATCATTGAATGTGATAAAATGAAATTTATTAAGCATGTCTAAGCGTAATAACGCATGCGGTTTGAGTCTAGATTAACTATTCAGTTAATTAATTGACAAATCTAATAGGAAACTCTAAACTAAGCGACGGAGAGCTTCCGTCGGTTCCAATTGATTGCACATACATGTTTAATTATTATCTACAGAAAGTCGCTCCTGAAGTAGATAGTAAAAGCAAAGTACCTACTGTAAAGATCTTTTTAGGTGGGAAAATCATCCAATGACATCTCCCGCCCTCGAGCGAAGCGGGAAATAGTGTCAGACTTTTACTGACTAAAAACCCACTGCTGTTCTATCTTTGCCTTCGTTCCAGGGCCGAGGGGTTCACTTTCATATAACCCATGGCCTCGGTTGGCTTCGAACCTGCTGGGCCCCTACGATTCGCTGAGATCTCCTTGAGTCGCTCGTGGAACACTACACGACGTTGACGACTTTGTTTTGTCCTAACCGTCATCGAGCGGCGAGTTACCAAATGCTCGCCGTTCGCAAAAAGTACTATAAGGGTGACGAAGGATCAACGAAACGATAAAATCTGTGTGTAAAATGGTTTCTGTCTAAAAGAAAGTGACTTCTTTTTTTTAGAAAGCATCAAATCGATACCTCCTAAATATATTGAATCATCTATTATTATATATTTTTAATACAAATTAACACATTATGATACGTAGGAGGTATTGAAATAACCCCAACAAATATCAGACGACGCCATCTAGTCCCAAACTAAGCAGAGCTTGTGCTATGAGTACTAGACAACTGATAACCGTACTTATATATTTCTAAATACATACATATTATAAATAAATTACACCCAAACACAGAACAAATGATCGTGCTGACACAGATTTGTCCTGGGTGGAAACCCACTAACCACTAGACCAACAGGCCAGTATACATAAATGTTGCTTAACTTTTTTACTTTACTTAGCCATGATCTGGTAATATAACTGCGAATATTCTACTCTTTCATCAAATTGAGAAATATAGTCTTGAATAAAACCTAGCAGACAAATTCGTCGGCGTTGCTGATAGTCGTTCTGTCTAGTCGCCATGTGTTGGCACTAAAATTGAGTGTCACCTCGCAAACGGGCTTCGCATTGCATCGATGGCGCAAAAAATGCCAGTTGGCATATCACTTTTAGTACGTATACTTTCAGTTTCGAGAGCAGAATTTTCATGTTTTTAAAACGAACGAGATAAAATTCAAAAGTCTACACGTGATCGATTGTTAAGTTTTAGTCGAATGCACTTGTTAAGTATGTAGTTAAAATTTTTATTCATTCTGTATATCTTTTTCCCGCAGCTGTCTTAACGTATCATGCAGAAACCCTTCAATTCTACGGGATAACAAGTAGCTATTTTTATTTTTTATGTTCTATGGTCTGAGGTGCGGGACGACCTGCAGTGCCAGTACATCCAAATAGAACACCTTGGATTGTTTATCTAATGTACCTATACATTAGATTGTTAATCCAATGTACCTATTTGGATTTTCGTCGCTGCGGCAGCGCTGCGCTCAAGGCTGTTTTCTTAGTAAAAGCACGCTTGGATATTTCTTTGAAAGATTCCTGGGTCCAGCAGTGAGACAATACGTACCAGTTATAATAATATTAACTTTTATGTTACTTTATTAACGTTTGATTTTTTTGTAAGATTCATTTACCTATGAAATATTTAAAAATATAAAGAGTAAATAATAAAATAAGGTTGATGTTACAACTTCTTATAAGTTAGCACTACATATCCTATAAAAGTAATAATTTTATACCTAGTACCTCGAACTTTCTATGTAGGTACCTACTTGAATATCTATAAAATTTATAAAAAAAAAAACACAAAACATTAAAAAGTCTAATAAAAAAAGTTGGTTCCTTTTTTAGTTAATATTTTCTCGAAAAAAAGTGCCATCAACCTTGTCATGTGCCTAATTACAAAATATTGACAACTCATACAATCAACACTGGCAACATCCATTCTAAAAGCCGCTGGTCACAGTGACGTGTCCATCATTTGCTTTTACAAATTAAGTGTCACTTCGCATCAGACGAAGGGTTATTACAAACATTTTAAACACAACCTGCTGAGACGGGTTAAATTGTTAGAATCAAACGTGTTTGGTTGATGAATGCTTTAGTAGATATTACTCGAAATTCCTGCAGAGAACAAAATATAGTTTCCGGTATGTGTATTTCACAAAATAATCCATATGAAACGTTCAGAAATGCTTATTTAAAAAAATCTGTACCATTATCGGAATTCACATCATAACATAAAGACCGAAATCATCGTGATGTGTCCCAAGACTGACATCGTATAATAATATGAAAAATTATCGATTTATGGTGTGAGGTTTTGAAGTTCTATGTCAATAATAAGATAACCAAAAAAAATAGTGCCATATATGTAGTATTTAGTACGTACAATACGAATACATAATTGTAATACATTTCGTCCTATTTTTTCATAAGATTTTGTTCTTGGAACCCGTCGATCTATCAATATTCAATCAGGCCGAATCTGGCCACCCAAAAGTATTTTCCATCATCTACCCTAATTGGTACCAATAATGATCAAACCACATCCAAGATTGCAAAACCTTTCCTTTACATTACAAAATCCTGCTGAGTAAGTAATTCGAAAGAATGTCTGGCGCACTCCCTGCGTGTTAGTACAGTCAACCCCTCGACATTGTACCATAAGCACTAAGAAAACTGTCCTAACTGCTACAACATAAAAGCGCTGTCAATGTAAAATCGTGACCACAGCATGCGCTTGACCGTACTACATCGTGCACAGCTTTTTAATTACTACCTCCGTGTTGGGTCCCGTGCTCGGGAATAAATCTTAGTTAATGTCCCTTTAGTCTGGTCAGTTCGGCCCCATGTGTTAGTAAGCTGCAACTAGATGAGCCGAAATCGATTCCACATCGGCTAGATGGCTAATAGCGCATTTATTTCGCAAAGGTAATACTGCGAGTTGTGGAGTATCGGTTGAGTTGTGGGCGTCTGTAGTTCATTTATTTGTGGAAAGAGGTTTTTTACTAACTACCTTATCTGTTTCAGCGAAATTTATTTGTCCCAAGATAAACAGAGCTTCTGGTATGACAACTGATAAACATACGTATTTAAATATTTTTCTTGACAATTCAAAAGTGCCTGTAAATGGTTTATTTGAATTGAAATAAATGCTTTGATTTGATTTCTAAATAAATACATACTATAGATAAATTATTGCCCGACACAGAATAAACGCTTATCACGCAAACATTTATACTGAGTGGAAATCGAATCCACGTCCTCCGGCTTTGCGGTCAAGGCCACTGAATACTACACTAACTGGCCTGCCCTTACAAATATTAGGTGTATTATACTTTATCTGGGACTTACCATACTTTTTATTCTCTGTTTCAGAAATGCGACATTCCTCGAGCCACATCTCCAAGGCATAAGAAGACGCGACAGCAGGAGCTCAGACTCAGATCACGATGAACGCTCCACGGAAGACGACGAGAGGTCCTTGCTTCGAAGTTCACCCCGTACGAGGCTACCCCCTCCACCGCCTCCGCCGCCCGACGACGACCCACCCCCGCTAAAGCCTCGAGAGTTCTTCGAAAGACTTCAGACCCAAGCGATGAGGGAAGCTCAAGAAAGGAAACACAGATCAAGGGAAATACCAATCAAAGACCAGCTCTTTAGACCTGTCGACGCTGATGGCAGTCTAGGAGACAGCCTCAGTCAGGTAAGGATCTTTTAATTCCATCGTTTTTCTTTAAACTTCGGAAACTTTTAAATTTCGAATAGCAAGACTATTGGATGGAGCCTAACGAACCGCGCCGGTCCCATTTAGTTTTTAGTTTCACAGACATTTTTTTTTTCAAACTGTACTTGCAGTTTTGTTGGATTCTTTATTTGCATATTGGATAGTATTATGCAAAGAGAAGAAACGAGGAGCATTTCTAAAGTGAAATATTGTATCAGCATTAAATTATATTTAGCCATTTATTTGTGTAATATTCGAGATTCGAGATGTTGCCGGTTCTCGGAACGCGTCTCCTCTTTCTATTTTGCTGCCATTACCATGTGAATGCTACGAGAGTGATGTTACATGAAAGCAATATTTTTCAATAGTCGATACAGAATTAAATTTGTGGTTCTACAGAAGGGAATTTGAGGGAGGAGAGAGCATTTTGTTTGATGTTCCTTTAAATTTAGAATTATTTATGGTGTACAAAAAATTCGACACCCTAAACACGGTTTTTAAAATTCTGCTTGCCGGTATTTGGTAAAAATATTTTACGAATAAGTAACTATTCGATTTTCAACTTTATTATTTCAGTCAAAAGACACAAACAAACAAATACCACCACAAACAAACGGTCGTGAGTCTCGCATCCATCGGATTCCCATAACCCTTACAGAGTGATCTGACAACCTCGTAGGAAGCCTAACGCTGCGTCTTCCGATGCGCGGCCGCCATTTCATAACCTATCGGCATCATCGACCATGTTTTCATATATTTTAGAAGCCAACAAATGCATATATGTCTCTTAACTAAAAAACCTTATCGGGGCTAGAACATTCGCTTTCACGACTATAAATAAACTTCTCGCACTTTACATAAACCTTTAGTATGCGGTGTCTTTAGCCCCAAACATAATTAAAGAAACATTAAACACACGTACATAACATTATCCTCAACACTTGCTTCACGTTTTCTCTCTAAAATGACAATTAGCCGTTGTTGCACCACCACAATGTTGACAAACCCTGCCGCTGCACTCAGTCGCACTACAGTGACAGGGGCGCCCACTTGAGGTGTAAAACTTCTCAGTCAATTGCGGGCTTTGCTTTGTGAATGCTTGAAACCCCACCAAACCCTTGCATTGTCGTCGGCTTGCATTTAAAATATGGGGAAGTTATACTGCATTCGTTTCTGCAGTTATATCTATGAAGTACTTAAAAAAGACTAGTTTTCTACGTTGAGATTAAGTAGAAAGAATCTTGCAGTTTCAAAACTAAACTAATTTGCCTACGCGATTATTTTAAACGCTCTGATCATTTCACAAGTGCGACACCGAAAAGTAAAGGGATAGCCCGAAAGCATAATATTCATTACACTACACTTACTGGTCCATCGGACTGCCGATTAACCCTCAAATTAGAGCGGGGGCCGAAGTTAACTGCCTTTTGCGGGACATAAATGACATGTGCGACTTAGAATTTTGGATGGGAACTCGTACCGTACCATTTACGGTCTGTAATGGTGTTTTTAATTATTTTGCGGGTAATTAGTGGGAGGGTTACGGTTTTTGAGGGTTATATTCACTTTTGGAATTACTTTTAATTTACTTGCGAAAAATAATTGAATAAAAGAACCAATGTCTGCTTTCTGTTTCCGAAAACCTTACTAAAGTTTCTACAAGTCATTTATTTTTGCGTACCTGGGTGCTTTCGATAGAATTGAAAAGGGATTCATATTTAATGTGTGAATTATATGGCTGACGCGACTCTCTGAAAGCCTCGTTTGCCGTGCAAATGAATAGATAACGTAATGAAACTCCGCTCGCCCCATTTATCAACATTTTAACGAGAGGCGACAAAATGGAGACTTCGCATGATATTAAATGCTATGTTAAATGTATACCTATTAAATGAAAGCCCTTAAAAAACTATTTAAAAAGATAACCGACTTCCTACACTTAAGTAATTTGTTGATTGGTAATAAAAATTAAGACGGAAAAACCTACAAAATAGCGTTATTTACTTTGATTGCTTCAAATAGCTACGTTTTTACTCCATGTTTGTTTAATGGAGCGTAAACTTCTTCCCGCCAATTAATATCATGTTAGAAGGCAATCACTCTAAAAGCTTTCAAACTATTTCTTAGCAGAAAACCGTTCGTTACACTCGACTAGTTTTAACAAACTTCGCAAGTTCGGCAGTAATCGGTAAAAGTCGGGACTTGATTCAAAAGTTCGGAAGTTAGGCGTTTTATACGCGATAATTACTAGCATTGTCAACACGGAACGATTATCGGGTGGCCCGGAACTAGGGATGTAGAGGCTGTCAGCGCGGAGACGGAGGTGACAATGCAGAATCAAACCTCGGAAGCGAAGATGCAATAATATAAAACATTTATTTCAAGAAAAATGTGATAATATTGGTGGTTTTTTCTAATTGGCAACCCACATAAAAGAAACCCGCACTAGGCTCGCGTGGTGGATCACGGCCCATTCCCTCTCCTAGAGAGGTGGCCTGAGTCCCAGCAGTTGGAAAATTATAAGGCTAATGCTATGCTGTACTATAAAACAAACAGTTTTCTGATTCGCTATCTTTTAAGTAACTCTTGCGTGGTTTATGAAGTACCTAAAAGCGGCTTTACTATATAATTTCTCGATTGGTCATCGGAGGCGCGGGAACTAAAATCTTGAAATTCCCAATTTCATCTCTACCAAATTAAGCGATAGTAGGAGCCGATTTCCTTTATTATCAGGACCTCCGAATGAACTCCGCTAAAAACCTGCGCAAGTGAAAGTAGACGGAAACATTTGCTATGACAGAGTCGGATGTTTCCGTCACAACCCTGTCCGGAACTCCGTCTGCACCCTTCCCTCGTCCGGGCAGACTTTAATCGTTGGATGGAAAAAAAAATGAAGCCATCCCTAGTTTAATTTGCATGCGGTGCAGTGGATGCCATCGATTTAGTACAACAATAGGGAGGATAGATGCGTCGCTCGTTTTTGCTTTGTTGCATTGTTCATGGGCGCGAATTTTTTTTGATGATTTTATTCGGTCTTTTTTTGTGACGTTTATTTATTGATGCATTTGTGTATCAATTTCATGCTATACAAGTTAGTAATATTATCTAAGTAATATCATCAATATTGAGCAGTGGTAGCCGAGTGGTAGCGGCCCCAACTTACGAGTTGTAAGTCGCGGGTTCAAACCCGGCCAGGCGCATTACTTTGTTTAATTTATTTCATCACCACTGCTCGCAAAATGGTGAAGGAAAACATCGTGAGGAAACCGGCAACCTAGAACCAAAAATTCGAAGACACATTCACCAACCTGCACTGGGCCCGCGTGGTGGATTACGGCCCATTGCCTCTTTTAGAGAAGAGGCCTGTGTCCCAGCAGTGGGAACATTAAAAGGCTGATGACGATGATAATGAATATCATCATCATCATTTTAGCCAAAGGACGTCCACTGTTGGACATAGGCCTCCCCCAACGAACGATCCTGTCAGTCTCGCAACCATCGCATTCCCGCGACTTTCACCAGGTGGCCCCCCACCTTCAAACTCCGCGTCTTCCAGTAAAACCTTTTAGCTCCACCGACCATCCGTTCTACGAGCAAGATATTTAATATCATCACAAACTTGCAATTCGCCCATATTTAATTAAACATAGATTTCTAATCATACACTTTTTTCATGGGCTTTACATTCTAAAACAAATACCACAGACATCAGTCACACAATTTTTTTAATCATTCCGAAATCTATAATTCCTGTAATCTTACACACCGCCTAATTGGCCGTAAGACCAATTTCATAAATATGCAATCAGGGCTCCAATAAAGAAAACGGCCTGACTGCTTCGTAAGTCATTCGTCAGTCAATGGCACCAAGCCCCATGAGTAAAGGCACCCCTGTCCAGTTTCCGGGACGCTTATTATGGTAATGGCACCTTCGGGCTATGTGGACTTTTACTACGTTATACATATTTAACTCCACCGTCTGTGTTGATGGGAAATCGTAAATATATACACTTTTTTGGGACGGAATTCACAGGTTAGTAAAAAAGAGAAAAACTATGCTTTGTGTGTAAAAAAGTTGTTTGGATGTTTGGCTGAAAGTTTTTAAATGAAACTTAGCACAGGACTAAATTTATATATTTTATTTAGCAACATTTACAACTTCCTATTTCTATCCTATACTGAAGAGTGGCAGGAAAGAATGGAAAAAAAAAACGTGTTGCGCCGACCCCAAATAAAACGGGATAAGGGCAGGAAGATGATGATGATGATGACTATGATTTTTATTAGATGAAGTAAAGTGACAGCAGTGGACAATGCCCAACTGTCAAATAACAATGCCCAACTGTCAAACAACCATTGTTATAGCTGTCACTTTACTTCATCTAATAAAAAATCATAGTATATATACATTACACAAAAACAAGACCAGTCAACAGAGATGCGGAGGAGTTTTTGACGCCATATTTTAGTTAGAAGCAGCCTTTAGTGTATATATTAATCTAGATTAGAATTTTTTTTTTTGGCTTCTACCCTGCTGGTTTGATGACATCTCCTCGAGGCGCGCGTGGAACGGTACACACTGTCAACGACTTGGGCCCGACCCGGACGGTTACCGGACGGTCGGACGACGAGCTACCCATTGCTTGCCGTCCACAAGACCGCCTAAGGAGGTAGATTAGGATACAAAGGATACTTTTAATTCCGATAAAGATTCCTGTAACATGATTTCCGACCTACACACAGGCGTTGCTCTCACAAAGGCTTACATTTAATAATGCTGACTCATTATGATAATGGCAATAATTCGCATGTAGGCCACTAGTCTAGACAAAACTCATTAGTTCATTATATAAAAACAAAATCATCCAAAAGTTAATAAACTAATAATCCCGCGAACACAACAACATCCATTACGAAATTGCTCCTAATTCCCACGAACTCTTAATTAAACGAACCACAAAATAACGGGTAATGAGAAAAAACGGTTATTAACGCGTTACGCAGAAAAATGGTTATTACGCCAATCTGATCGGTACACACGAGCGGGTAGCCCCGACTTATTGATTTTAACCACCCCAGTGAGTCATCTGCCGGTCCCGGTTGCATCCCCCTCCCAGCTTCCCTCACTGGACCACAAACACTGTTTGCTCTCTTTGATTGAACTTGAAGAAAACTAAAGGGCTCTGTAAGTTTGTTTGTGAAGTAATAACTATTTTATTTCCAAGTATTTCTGAGTTTCTGACCCGCGTTTCTTTTTGCCCGTGTTTGGATGATTTTTTTCACTGTCTGCATTCGATTGGTGCTCGTTAAAAGTTTGTCACGAAGGCGACGGTTTTCTGTGGGAGAAATGAACATTTTCAAGTTTTGTTGAGTTTTTCATAAAAATGCTAAGTTTGAGGAAAATATTTTTAATGGCCTATGAAGTTCGAAGCTTGGAACTAAAATACGAAATCTGCATATAAAACTATTTCTTCTAGAGTTCATTGAAAAGACCAGATTATTGATGAAAAGATAGATCTTTTAACCAATAACATAATATGGTCTTAAATAAGGCTCATACTCTCATATTCTCTTCAGGGATGTTACCTAACAGGCGTTGTATAGAGAGAGGGGGCTCCGCGTTTGTCTTTTAAGAGGCGATGGGGCCCTCTTCCATTTTTTGATGGGGGTTACTGGGGTGTTTTTAGTGGGCTAAGAAGCTCCCTAGTTTTTCCCTAAAACTCCAGGCGCCCTTCGAAGGTTTCCCCCCAAAAACGAAAAAAATAGGTATGTAGTAAGTTCTAAAATCTACGTTCCCAAAATTCCAAAATCATTTACCTTTTAAAAGCCACTTAACCGACCATATAATCGTTAGACTACCGAAGTTCCGATACCTTATTACGTATTCTGGCAAACTTTTTACCTAATTAAAAGTTCGCTTTGCTCGGTCGCAGGTGCGCGGTGTTTGCTCCTAAAACGTTCGATCCATTTACAACGTGCTAGCACGTGCTACCGTTTCGCACTTATGAAGCAAACTCGTGTAAAAGTGAACTGTTATGCGACACTAAGAGCCGAGTGCTTTGCGATATTTCCATGAGACGCAGATGCCTTTAAGAGATTGCTATTGCAAAGTGTTTATGTAATAGGTGTTAGAGTAGTTGTGAAGTGTAGCGTGAGGGAGAATGCTTTAAAGTTGGGGTGTCTTTGAAGTTTGAACTTGAAGTGCTTGTCTTGTCGTTGGGAGCATGCATTTTTCTGGGACCGTTGTATTAATGTTCGTTATGTGTGCACCTAAATCGGGGCGGGTTTACTCTAAATGGCACTTTAGAGTAATCCCGCGGCCCGAGGCCGAGAAAAGAGAGGAAGTAAAAGTTTGATACTCACTCACGCACCAACCCAGATAGCAACTTCTTCCACCAAATATTATTTGAGGATTTTTTACCCCAAAAAAACAAAAGGCATGCGCCTAAATTATTTACGGCCGCGAGACTACCGGGTTTTTCTAAAAAGGAAATTCTTGGTCCTAGATCACAAAGGGCTACTAAAGGACACAGGTGTAAATTTATTCAGTTCTAGTCTTATACGCCCTCGCGCTCTACCCTAGAGCAGGAGATGTCATTGGATCATGATTTAAGAATTTATTCGAAGCAGGCAATGCATGCAAAAATACAAAAAAAAATAACAGTACAGAAATATAATACGCGCTCCGGGACCCTCAAAACAAAATGCATTAAAATGATTGGTTATGAAATGTTAAGCACTACCATCTTATCTTCAACTATCGGAATGAATAAACTTATACTCTAAAGTATCCCTACAACCATATGTGTTTTCATTCTCGAAGTGCAATTTGGAATTGCGATTACCAATTCCTCTTACATTCCAATTGCAACATAAGTGCTAACCATACATGGCCAAACAACCGCATCTCACACCGAAGAAATCTAATTGCAAACCAAGTTGGGACATAAATCTTGGGCAGCATTCGCGGTGGTGTGATATTTGTTACCCTGGTCCTATTGTACCACAAAATTTAACACCTTAACTGCCACCGGGCCATTGTCACCCATGATTCATGGCAGTTATTATTGTTACCGATCGAGGAATTAATTTTCCGTATAGTCACCATTTTCGGCCTGTAATATTCGCGTTTAAATACCCCGAATCGCTGCGAAATTAATTTTATCACGTTATTTGTTTTATACGGATATTAATGTTGTGGTGAAATGCGTGGAGTGTTGTTCGTTATAATTATCGGAAATATTTTACGGTACACAGACTGTTTGGTATTTAATTACAAAGTATGGAAAGAAAGTTAAATTACGATTTGTGAAATTGTAGCGTCCACTGTCTTTGTGGATATTGATATCCGTGTTATGTAAGTCTTGAAAATGTAATCAAATAAATATTTAATCAACTTGCCATTTACTTTCCCATGGATATGTAAGTCATCTTTCAGATTTTTTTAGATTTTAAAATTCTTATCTTATCATTTCAGTTCAGGGTGTTTTAATATTGTGTGGATTTCGTCACGCATGCGGATTTGCTCCGCGTGCGTAACCTCCGCAAATCTCCTTTTCATACAAGTAGTTATTTTAATACGTGAAATACGCACGCGGGACGCGTTTTTTTGACTTTTGAAATTTTTTCATGCGGAACAAATCCGCATGCGTCATGCGATATTAAAAACACCCTTGCTAGCGATCCCGATAGACCTGTTAGGTGTCCTGGCGTAATGGTTGCTTACCATCAGAAAAAACATTGAAAAAAGTGCCACTTACCCAAGGACCCACTCAAATATATATGTACACAAAATGGCATCAAACGAAATGTCATCAAACGGTCGAGCCATTTTAAGAGGAGTTGGGTGACAAACTCACATACAGAAGAATTGTATATATAAAGATACCGTCAGTATTAAAACTACATCTAATACTTTCAATAGTAATTTTAAAATCCCAGGTTAATATGTAAATACAGTCTCCTTTCTTTGAATATGGAACGAAAAATGTATACTCACGCCAAATATAAAATCTTAAGAATGCAGCTCCAAGATCTTATTTAAATGTGAAAAACCTTGCATATTATTTCTTTTCTCTAAAGAAAAAGCAAATTTGATGAGAAACTTAAAATTTTCCTAACTACTAAATGCGGTTTTAAGCTTAATTTAAACTTGGATGTTAAAGTTTAAAGAAGCGGGCTTTGTTTGTTTTACTTTCCTATTACCACAAAGCTGCATAAACTTATTACGGCAGCTCTTGAAGTTTAGTCTTATAAAAGAATAATAGAACTGTTATGTAAAATATTTTCAACTAAAAATATAATTCGAGTATCGGTTCTTTGTATAACCTTATCTTAATTATATCCATCTAATTATAATTATATTCATTTTAATTTGCAAACACATAAATAAATATTTATTTATTGAGATTACCAAGGAATACACACAAAAAACAAAACAGTAAGACAAAGTAGGAAGAGATTGTTAATAAGAAAATTGAAGAACTTATAATAAATATTGAAAGTGAAACATAAGATAAGAAGGAGTGGTGGGTATGACGTTCACCATGTGGCAGCATTAAGACAAGGCGTCTGTCAAAATGACATTAGTTGCCGTCAACGTCATGTATACGTTTTCAATAGCAGATGATCTCTCGGCAGTGACATCGACCGGTGATATGAATTGTCATAAAAACCCTCACTGAACATTTACACCGCAGATACTTTTGAATTTTCAAGTAACCAAAGAGATATCTAGTTAAAAAGTTTATGGTTCTATAACGTTACCTTTATGGCAAATCACTTACAAAAAATTTAATTGACACACTTTTAAGTCTTCATTGTAATTATCATAGGTATATATATGACATAGATTACATTTTATTCCACTTAATGCTACACTATTTTAAATTGCATTGAAGAGAAACTCAATGAAACAAATGTGAGTGACGCTCGACTTTCTAGCAATTACTCCTAGACATAATGAGGTGTTTTTCCTTTCAAATTACCCGTTTAAAACGGACACTACAGCGCAGATTACGTGTTAAACTTTTTCAAGTTTATTGACTACGGTTTAACCTAAACGATGTTTACTATGGCTATCGTGATCATACTTGGCAAGACGTAAAACCAATGAATTAAATTCTAGTTATCTTTTGCCATCGGCTGAACTTGAATCTCCAACGGTTCCATCCTCCGACGGCGCGTTCTGTTCCCGCGCGCCTCAAGGAGTTGTCAGCAAACCGTAGAGGCCCAGCCTGCTAACTGCAGGCAGGCAGGGTCGAAGCCTGCTGGGGTCAAGGGCCGTTTTCTGAGAGGAAGGCTCAGCCACGGCACTATAGGCAACGAAGGAACGGGGTAGGTTTTTAGTCAGTAAGAGTCTGACACTACTTCCCGCTCCGCCCAAGGGCGGGATTTGTCATTGGATAATTTTACCTGCCATAAAAAAAAAAAAAAAAAAACGGTTCCATCCTCCAAATGTCCTACAGGGATAAAAAGCATTCTTAATTCTTATCCAAGCCACATTTTACACATATTCATATTCAAATCTGTTTTGCAATTTAATCAGTGAAAAAATGAGATAGCTATTGAAATATACGATTCAGATAAGGTCTTGGTACGCTATTTGTGTAGACACTCTTGCACCATTCCATGTTCATAGTTCGTCGTGTTATGCTAGTCGTACCGCTGTGACTGTAGAGAATATTAAGCAGTAGAAATATAACAACAGCAGTTTTTGAACCTACACATACGTACATAAATTAACAAAAATAGTCTGTAATTAAACTATTTCGACAACAAAGGTACTAACGGATCCTGCCAGTATATTTCATTAGTCGAAACAAGCCACAATTTCGTATTCATTAGGTTGGAAAGTAAAATATTCACATTTGCAGCGGCAATTTGAATTAAATTTGGACAATTTTAATTCAAAACTACACGGCAAAGCGCATAAACCCGCCGCTGCAAAGGGATTTTATCTCAATTAACGGACAAACTCGCCTCAAATGATAAATATTTATGCTCGTAACATAAGCTTCGATGTGTGTTTTATTTGGTGCTTAATATCACTTAATTTATTGGTAGTTTGTTTTACATTAATTAGCTGGGAATGCTGAGAAATACCCTACTAATTCGAACTAAAATAATTGTACAATATTCTTCAGATCTTTACATTAAAAAAAATACAGGAGAAGTTTAAAATCAATAGGGTGTAAGAAAGGGCTAAAGACGTTTTTTACAATCTTTGCTTGCTTATGGCCACTATCACACCTGATAGTAAGCGATAAAGTGGTCGATGATGGAGCATGCTCGACTAGAAGTAACCTATTTAAAGTACCTATGTGTTGTGTTGTTCCTTTTTTGTGTGTGTTTGTGTTCCTTGTGTGTTGTGTTGTTGTTCCTTGTGTGTTGTGTGTACTTTAATCATGTTATAGCTATCAAGTTAATTTTATATTAATTAGCTGCACCCTAATAGGGTCATGTCTATAAACTACATAATTATATGCACAATGTTTGCAATAAATAAATTAACATCCAAGTTGAGGATAGTTTTGAAGAGCATTCGGTTTACTCATCTGGCAAATATACTCATAAAAAAGTCACTAGCATTTTTAAAATCTGGTAGACTGAGAATAGCCCAGAATGATCCCAACACAGCAAAACAAGCTCTTACTGTTGAAGCTTATTGCAAACTCACTCACATTCTTTTTCTTTTTTTGCCAATCATGTCTGCAACTGAAGTAATTGTTATCAGCCACAGATCAGTCCTTTTAATTGGCGGCAAGCGTGTTCCGGTAACTTCGTCTGGGACTTTTTCTGTCGTTCTGACAATTAGGGGAACTGAGTCCGGAGTTCCAGCTGTGGGAGAACTATGGGCTGATAGCATAATGTCTCAAACAATTTAATGCCCACGATTTTTGGCATGCCCAAGTTACATTGTATCTTTTTGTAACTAGCGAGACAGGTCCGTTCGTTGGGGTCGTCCCAACTTGGGAAAGACCTATGTCCAACAATGGACGTCTTTTGGTTAAAATGATAGTGTTAATGATGATGCTTCGAATGGGTGTTACAACTCTTTGGAATTTTCCGTTTCTTTTTACTATAATTAGCATGTATTACTTAAACTTTAATCACGAATCTACCTGTCCATTAGTGAAAAGCATATGATAATAATCCACAACAACAAATGCGGTGGAAAACTTTGTTTTACAATATGTAAAGAAGACGTTACACAAACATAAGTGGGTAATCCTGAAATATATTAATTTATTGGCCCAAAAAAGGTTCGAACCCATGACTTCGGGCTACTTGAAATTCATAAAAAGATCAGAGGGAAAAATTGCGATCTGCTAAGAATATGAACAAAGATATCATGATAAAATCTTATCCAGGGGCAACAGCCGGACGAAAAGGGTAATACAACTTTAACATATAAACAACTAAACTAGAATGGATGAGCCTGTATGAAATTGCTAGTCTCCTTTGTGAATGCCGCGTATCCTTTGCGGGGAAAATCGAGTAATAATATTTCCAAGTTGGTGAACAAAGAGCCTTCGTTCCGTTTGAAGCGAGATTGTCGTGGGTATTTTCCCTTAAATATTGTACTCGCTTTTTACCAAAGTGACATTTATATGAAGCGTCCCAGATTGTTTTGGCTTTGCTTTCATTCAAGACGTTTTTGTGAATCTTATTTTGAGCAAACTGTCTTTATGTTTAATAAAGGTTTCTTATTAAAACATTCACTGAGATATTATTAAGAATTATTATAATAAACATTACCTACTTGTAGATACCTGTAATATTGACGATCCTTATAAATAAACAATAGGTACTTGCTACTTATTATGTAGATATAGTATTACATTTATTAAATACTACGAGAACGGATGGCCGTTGAGATCGAAGGGTTCTGGAATGGCGACCACGTACTCGAAGACATAGCGTTGGAAGGCCTCCTAGAAGGTCGACCGATGCCCTGGTAAGAGTTGTGGGAATCCGATGGATGCGAGACGCACAGGACCGTTTATTGTGGTAACACTTGGAGGAGGCTTATGTTTAACAGTGGATGTCTTTCGACTGAAATGATGATGATTATTAAATAGTTGTTTCTGCCAGCAGTATTGCCCGTGTGAAAACAGCACTTCCCTCTTAATTCCAAATTACAGCATTTATGTTATTCTGATTACAAGCTCCGATGAGCTTCTGATGTTGGATCCTTTCAACTGTTTAAGCATAAAAGAGTAACAAACACAAATACATACGCACATTCATCTTTATAATAGTAGCGTAATTAATTTAAGATATGACTTTTGTCTGAGCTGTATATTAATAAAACAGATGGCCATTTCAAAGCTATTAATGTTAACGTAAATTCCTGCAAAGCCATTTATATTAACACCTTTATCACATTTCCTTCCTACAAGTTCTACATTGAATACCATCATTAAATTACCATAAAGGGAAATAATTTGAGACGGCGTCTAACTAACAACATTATATTATAGCGCATCACAAACGTATAATATTCACTGCGAATTTAATAGGCTGTGTACACACCGCGCGAAGCCATAAAGCGGGCCTCAGACGGGCTCTTGTGTGAACCCCATAAGGCCTCAAACAGGGTGAGGGGCAAGCGCGATGGTGACAGCGGATGCGAAATATCAAACATATACAGCTGTCAACGACGCGGCGAAGTTTGCTTCGAATTAGTTCGAGATAATTGCGAGTCTCGTATATTTTGAAACAACAAAATTGATATCATACAAGACAGTGTTCGAAATCCATTGTAACCCTTACTCTTTAGGGCCTTTTATTACAAGTGTAAAATGCACTAAAAATATAAAAAATCAATTAAAAATATATAGTGCTAAAGTCAGATTATAAATTCAAGTGTAGTACGCGGCAAATAAGTTGAACCCGTTGTTATGGTTATGCGTAGCCCCCGCTTCGATTGGTACCCGAAAATATATTACTGCAGAGTTTAATCTGCCTTCAGATCGATCGCCATTTTAGTTGAATTTCTATGCTGCGTATTGTATGACCTCGTTCAGTACACCAACTGACGATGCACCGTGGCCACCAATCGCGTCCGCCACCGCTCCGCTCCACGCCCGCTTCGGTCACCTCGCATTCACTCTGGACGAGCACTAAGCCCCCCCCACACGGACCCATAAAGGGACTCACTAATATTTGCCTATTATGATTATTTTCACGTGCCACACAACCTCAATTAGCGGAACATTTTCTCCGTCTGTGTTTGTATTAATGTGCGCGATGAATGGAAATGAATGGCTGTGAACGCAATATATGATAATGCTGTTATTAAATTTTTGGATAAAGAGCGTGTTTCTAGTACGTGAGGTTCATTTGAATAAGTTTTGATGGGTCTGTTTAATTGGTAAGTGTATTTATTTAGGTTACTTAACCATAAAGTAGTGTAAGAAAGACAGTCAAGGAAGGAAAAAGATATCTCGGATTGAGATAACGAAGCTACAATAACATAGCCACGGTGATTACCAAATTAATGTTAAATTAGAAATTGATTCTAATTAGACGATAAACAATAACAGGAAATATTTCGACTTGTTATTGTTTAAAGATAATATAAAATCATGGTAGAGAGAGAGAGGTTTCATAAAACAAGATGGGACTGAACGATGATTCTGATGAGCAAAAATGATCTTGGAGTGTAAAAATAAAAACTAATAATAATATTCATGCCTTTTTACCGATAAAATTATTAAGGCAGGAGCCATACATAAATTAACACCGTATTATACCGTCTTTACATAGGTGCCTAGTTCTTGATAACCAATTCACTTAAGCCTGAATCATAGCCCTGTATCTTTTTGTCATATTTATCGCAATAAATTTCAACCAATCGGGATTTGTCTTTTGGTGCACTCGCATAGCACGTACAAGGATAATCATCAGGTACCTAAAATGTTCCATGAAAAGTGTCATAGACATAGCTTACATGGGTTGACCTCAGCCCCTCGTATTCCTTCCAATGTTCTAAGAAGCTTGAGGAATAAAAAACATAAAAATAATAATAACAGTATAAATATAATAATCTGTAAGCATGCTCTATCACTGATCACAATCATGATCGCTTACCATCAGGTGAGATTGGATATCTATGGGTGAGATAATGGTCAAGCACGAGCCTGTAAATAATAAAAAAATACAGGTCTGTAACTATCAGCGAACTTTAATTTCGTTGTCTATGTGGTGGCTACCTAACTAGACGGGGCGTCTGTATCTTGGGGCCCGGAGTTGAAATCTATGTAAATTACTTTTTACCACTAGCACTTATTCTGTACAACTAGATTCAATGTGAGAAAAATAGGTACAAAAAAGTTAAATCTAAGATTCAATCAAATTTAAAATGAGATCAAAGTGAGTTAAAAACTGACTCCTAATTTATGATTAAGATTTGAATTTTAATATTTCTCAAACTCTACTTTATTTATCACAATTTGGCATTAAAGTAAGACTTGAGACGATTTTAAGCTCAAAATACTCAAATCAGAAACCTGCCTGGCTTACCTATATCGTACCTATATCCTTTCTACATATCTCTGCTCACATTCACCAACTTTTTTTCTTTTCGTTCCAGAGTCGAGAAAGTCTATCATCAGACGGCGAGGGTGCTCGAGGTGACTGCTCCTCGGTTGACTCCTCAGGGTCAGGATCGGAGGAGCAGCCACCATGCGACATCGGGCTTTTAGAGAGACTGATCAGAACACACCCTGTGTGGTTCCTGCCAGGCATTCAGAGAGCTGGAGCCTTCCATTTGCTGCAAGGAAAAGAGGAGGGAGTAAGTATAGTATAAAACAAAGTCGCTTCCAGCTGTCTGTCCCTATGTATGCTTAGATCTTTAAAACCAGGCAACGGATTTTGATGCCGTTTTTTTTAATAGATAGAGTGATTCAAGAGGAAGATTTGTATGTATATTACATGTACAATATTTAACATCACCATTGCATCAGTGCGAAGCAGGTGCGGGTCTCTAGTTCTCTATGTAATGTAAATAAAATTGAAGTGTCTATTTTAATACTCGTAAAAAAATAATATATTAATTTTCCTAAGTGAAAGTATATGCGATATCTATAACTATTTTTTTACATTTCTATCTGTCTGTATGTTCTCGCTAATCTTCGAAGCGGCTAAAATGATTTAGACTGGTAGATAGCTCATGTTATAAGGTGTAACTTAAACTCCTTTTGTAAAAAAAGAGTTAGGGTTCCACGCAAAAAAATAGTCTTAATTTTGGGACCAAATGGCATTTATCTAGCTGTTTTAAGAGTGTGCGCCGGACAAAGCGGTGATTGCAGATTAAAACTTCATTGAGTTTAGGCAATGATAAAATAAGAATATTTCATTATTACCTTTTATATTGTCTTTAAAGAATTACTGCCTAATAGTTTAACTTTTTTCATTAAACGTCAGACGAAGACATTTTTTCTGTGACCTAAAATGGAGAAAATTAATTCAAGCACTATAAACAAAGTTCTGCAATAAATTACCTGTCTTATAGTGCTTGAATAAATTGCTTTCATTTTACGTTACTGACTTTTTTGCTATATAAATTAAGCTAGAATAAATCTCTTGAAGTTTTATTACTTTCCAAAAGAATACAACAAAAAAAAATCAGAGTTTCCATGAAACGTCTCTTTTGAGAAATCTAACAAATAGACGTATTTAGTTTTTCGAGGTTTAAGTGACGGGATGTACAATCACAAGCAATGACATTTTCCATCTATCTTGTGCCATTCAAGTAATATATCTAAGACAATTTGGTCCTATTTGTTGTTTGATTGTTAGGTAATTGAGAACAAATTGAATATACTATCTTATTGTTCGTGACTGTACCAACAGTAAACAGGATTGGGAGAAAAAATGACAATATACAAAATGCAGTTCAGAATCTGCAAAAAAATATACAGTTTATTAAGAAACTTATTCTGAATAACACTCAAAATTAAAAAAAAAGTATTAAGTATAACATATAAATATAGGTATTTTTCTTATATACTTAATTATAAGTTTATACCAACCTCTATGCACATTCAAAACTGCACTTTGTAACTAGTTATATTAAATCAGATTTTTATTTACTACTTTTCTCTACTTTTTCATTCTCCAGAACTTCGTGGTCCGTCAGTCAAGCCAGCCCGACACCATGGCCATCAGCGTTCGCCTGCCAGCAGACAAGGGTCCTTACATCGAACATTACCTCATCCAGGCCTCTGGCGGTCGCATCGGGCTGGAGACCTCCCACAACCGCTTTGATAATATACCTGAACTGATTGCACATTACTCTCAATGCTGGTGAGTTCCAAAAATAGGATTTTTATGAATGAGTGTAGTTCGATTTTTTCTTTTGCATTGACGGCCTGGTGATGGTCGTGGGAAATTATCGTAGATTAGATCCATATTTATGGAGACTTATCTACCTAATCCAGCAGCTTATATTTCGTAATATAAGCCAGTCTTCTGTCCTGATAAATCGTATAATGATATTTGTCGAATATCTGCTGAAAAATAAAACGTTTACTTAGAATAAACCCGTAATTGTTACAAGATAATATCAAACAGCTATATTTTTTGATAGACGTGCTTTAATTGATGTTTTATTTTTTTTTAGTGACGAGCTCCCAGTGCAGCTACAACTACCTCGTCCTCTTCGAGAAGCAAAGAGTCGTCATCAACTAAGTTCCTTAGCTCTTCTGGGACAAGAGTTCTGGGGTTACCCGATGGCAAACCCGAAGAACAACCCGAACAATCTCCTCTCTCCTTGTCAGCTGGCCAATGGCGTTGTTCCCATGGCTGTCACGCCATCTGATACGGGATCTAGTCTTAGCAGCTTTAATGCCAGTAAGTTCCTTATTTATTTTCAAAATTTATAGAAAGTTCCAAGAACAAGTACTAAGAAATCCTATTTTCCAGGTACACGAACAAATTCCCGTGAACACATTCTAAGCCCAGATAAGGATCAAAACGTAGTGCTAAAGATGTCACCAATAGACACTTCAGGTTCCCCACCGAGTCAAAATCAGAACCTCAGCACTTTTAAAGGCAAAACTGCCCCATCACCACCAGCTAAACCCAGCAGTGCATTCATTAGAGCGCCGAGACCTACCCCACCAAATACTTTGAACCTTATGTCTAGTACAGTAAGTATGAAAATTTATTCTTGTTTAGCTTCAACGGTGTTGTTCTCTAGAACTTTATTAATAAAAGCTTCACCTGTTTTCAGGCGCATATAACACAGCCTCATACTTTTCCAACCACCAACACACAACACTCTCCCACCCAAATAAACGTCAAAACGACTCCACCTCCGCCACCCCCACGATGGGCTAAACCGCCATTTTCCAAGCCATCCTTATCTCCGAAATCAGAAGCTTTCAGCCCCATTAACAAAGTAGCACAGAATGGAAACATAACAGTCACTACCACCGTTACGTTCTGTGTCAATAACACACAAATTCACAATCATCAAATCAATGAGAGCATACAGAGTGACAGGTTACAACTAACGCTTGCGTCTAATGCCGTCAATAACAACAGTAGTGCAGACTCTGTATTCAGCATCATGGATACAAAAAATATTGCTGATTGTAATGGAGAATCCCAGGTGAGGATTATTAGATTAATGCATGATTTTTGCACTCTTGTTTGCTTTGCACGTTTTATTTTTGCCAATGCCAGTCGACTTTGTTTTGTTTCTAACCAGTGAAATCTTTGTTCTTTTCTTATTTTAATATGGTACTTAATTTACTTATGGACTGACTATAACTTCCTGTTCCTGTGTAGAACATGATGCACCGTATGTCACCAGAAGGAGAGTGCATCAATGCTATGACGGCTAGTTTGCACGGGAGCTTCAAACGTCAAATGACTGAACAGAATAATGTTGAACCTGGATCACCAGTAGAACAGTCCCAGACAAACACATCCGATTCAGTGGATCCGATTGTCAACAGTTTAACGAAATCTGGTAGCACTTTTGCTCCTAATCAACTAGTGTCTCCTAATGGGACTAACTCGGTCACCAGTGGAATATTCTCGCCAACGAGCCAAATCAACTCTCCTGTTTCTAATGACACAATTTCTTCTAAAAGTGGTGTTTTTTCACCTTCAAGTCAAACTAATAAAAGTGAGATCTTTTCTCCAATATCTCGAAGTTCCCCAATATCAGCGAAAAATGTTTTCTCTCCAACATCGAATCAGTCAATTATATCCCCAATGATGGGGAAAGATCGGGACAAAATTCTATCTCCAAATACGAACACAGCAAGTAGCACGCCTTCTGGTAGATCGAGGAGGAGTAAACACTCCCACCGAAAGGAGTCCAGACATTACCAGGTAGAGTACATGTTTTCTGAATGAGAATCATTTTATGTGCATTTTAGATATAGCACTAAACGCACGATATTGTTCATTAACATATAGCACAAACAATGTTATTGCATCACTAACCTACAGTATGCAAGTTAAATTGATTTGCCCCAAAAGTTTTTAAACTGTAGACAATTAAATTGTTTTTTATGAACATGTAACAGAAAACTCATTCTTTAATTTTGTCTACAGTCAAGTGACATATTTCAGGAATCAGACATCTTAGAATCTCCAGGTGTATACTGCCGAAGTTCGTTAATGGACAAAGTGTCAGACTACGAAGATATTTGGGGACCGGAAAGTAACAGTTGCTCTACTTTCAAGCCGTTAAAAGCTGAAAACGAAAACAACATTCATAATGGTCTAATGAAAAGTAAGAGACCTGATCTTTTACCAGACACTTTACGTAAGTATATCAGAAGTTTATTCATAGTAGAGTGTACGTTTAAACAAAGTACCTAACAACTTTTTTCAACTTTTTCTTGTTACTTAAAAATCTCCTATTTACTTAAAAAAATCAAACGCTTGTTACAGCTAAACTGAATGCAGCAAAAAGTACACAATCCATATTGGAAAAGGAAAACATTCATATTATAATGAATTCAACTGAAAGTCTAAACGAAAAGAAAAATCTTTCAGATAGTTCACTAAAGAAAAGTTTTAAAGGTTCTAGTGAAATCATAGCAACGACCAACAGCAAGGGAGATATAGTACCAAAGAGGCCAGATAAACTTAATATAGCTATGAATATGAACAAAAAATTGACTGAGGAGATCGAAGCTGTGATCAAAAATAGAGAGAACTATAGTACTGAAAGCATGGAGACAATGAAATTAGAAGACGATTGTGTCCTTAATTCTCTTGGAGATGAATCTGAAAAGGACAATGCTGGCAGCCCCTTCTACGCCGATCCTGTAGATGCTTTAAAGGAAGTAAGTAAATTAGAAATTCACAACTACAAAAATCTATGAAATTTACTTGGCGAATATAATATAAATAATGATTAAATATGTCTTGTCTCAGGCTGCCATACCTCAAGTGCAACGACGAAAACTACTGAGAGTTGGCGTGAATTTATCTCAAAGGTACTCGGAACCACCGACACAAAATCATCCGTACTATCCTTTGCGCGATATGCATAGTATTGAAGAACTCTCTCGTAAGTACCAACCAAATTTATACTCATTTAATTTAAGGGTGTCTCTAAAATCTATCTTGTGGTAAGCTCCGCTTATCACCACTTCAGCTGGTTCCTAATCTGCTGTGTCATCTATTTTGAACTCTATTTCAGCATCATCGCCAAACACGTCATCATCGGTAGACAACCTGATGTCATTGCGTAGCAAGCCGAAGATGAAGCCAGTGCAGCCACCACGAATCGCGAACAAGCCACCCACAGGCAAGAATGACCAGACTTGGACCGTTGATTCCAGTTGGGAGTTTATAAGTCAGTTTTATGGAGATACTGTAGAACAGTAGATACTGCTTGTAAATTTTGCTCTTGCACTCCCAACATCCCTTTACCGTTCCAAATACAATGCTTTTCGTAGTCCACCTACCAACCACCACCAACTTGACGAAATTTCAATTTAATCTGAGAATAGTTTTAATCCTTTTGATTTTTATTGGGTACTGGTTTAATTAACTTGTCCTCCATAGACCATGTTTTGTCTTCCATTTAGCATCACGTGTCCTTTTAACTGTTGATGTAGGGAACCAAAAAAAACAGCGTTAGTGGAGCAATGAATTATTATATTTATTACTTGCTTCTGCAAGTGGCTTCGACCGCATAAAAATAGAAAATAAATAGCGTATGTTACTCAGTGAATATGTAGCTATCTAATGAATTTTTGAAATCGGTTAACTGGTTTTTTTTAGTTAAATCGTAACATGCAAACAAACAATCAAATCTTTCGTTATTACAATATTAGTATAGATATTTGAAAACACACAAAAACAACACAAATATTTTGCCTTCGACGAGCTACGAAAAAGAATAATCCATATTAAATTTATGGTATTTTGGTTAGGTTTTTACAGTCTATTACATTATTCTAACTGTTACATATTATATCTTGCACATATAAAATGAGAAATAAAAAACCGGTTGCTAAATTAAGTAGTAAGCTAAAAGTAGATTTTGCTTTTGCTTTCAGACAAAAACGAAGAAGGTTCAAACAGTGAGAGCGGTACGTTCCCGTCGCTGGCTGAGCAGGAGTGTCGATTGAGCGCAGTTGATGATGGAACCCAACACTTAACCGTTCATCAAGTGGTTGCCCAAAGGTAAGACTGGCTTCTTTTAATTGGATCGATACTGTGAAATCTGCGTTAAACTTATTTTACTACGTATGCGTATGTGTGTGTGTGTGTATGTGTTCGTATGCGTATGTTTTGCTACGTATGCGTATGCGTACGTATGCTTTTTGTACATTTAATAATTTTTGTAGATTTACAGACTCTGTCCAAAAAGTAGTAATAGTGTAGATACACAAACTGATTTTCTCTAGCTATACTTGTTCTGTCCAATAATATTTCGGGATAGTCATTTTAGTTCATAAGTTTGAAAGCTATGCTACATATATATTGAATTATTTCACCATTTCGACAGATTCCCTGATTTACGGCTAAATGCGGAACCGACCATGTTGCCTGAAGAAGTCAGATCGCCACCAAGAGCATCCTGCTATGATAACGTACACGATCTAAGACCTTTATCTGAACAGGTAAATAAAAGAAACATTTAAAAATATATTTACAATAATATATTAACAAATCATATATTTACTTATTTTTTATCATAGCATATTTTTAAAATATTTCGTTTTTTTTTTTTCTTATACCTAAGTCGCTGTCCTCGGTCAATCGTTTTGTTTTATAATATATTGCTTACAGAATAATATGATATATCTTTCACAGGCAAGCGATGATGGAACAGTATTTTCTGAACCCTGGGACAGTTCACAGTGGGATGGATTGCTGCCTTCCTCAAATGGTCACCAGCTTTATGACAATGTGAGTATTTCATATATGTATCACTCCCAGAGAGGAGGCCTGCTTCTCAGCAGTGGGAAAATTAAGTCTCATTATGATATTCTACGCTATATTATGCTATGTATGTATATAGGGTGACTGGTAATTAGTGATCGATACTTAAACACGTGATTGTAGTCATGATAACAAACAACTTTTAATATGAGACCAATACTGAAATCACGAAAAAGTCAGTCAAGTTCAGTGCATTTTGACCAGCAGATTTTTTTCGCGATTTCAGGTTTGGTCCGATAGTAAAAGTTGTTTGTTATCAAGAGTACAATCACGTGTATAGTAAGTTAAACATTTTCTTGTCAGCTGCAAGTAACACGTGTTTGGTTTCCTTTCTTATTTGACTACCAAAAATTTATCTTGCAAAATATTGAAGCAAGTTTTATCTTTATTTGATGACTACAGAACATATCAGCGGTAAATTTACCTTCGAAATAAATTTCTTCAAATAACAAACTAGTGCTATTTCCAAGGTGACTTTACTGCTTGCAAATTGATATGCACTGAAGTTATTATATGGAGTATAGCATAGCAGAGCATCATAGCATCCGCCTTATAATGTTCCCACTGCTGAGACTTAGGCCTCCACTCCAGGAGAGGGAGTAGGGCGTAATCCACCACGCGAGCCCAGTGAAGGTTAGTGGATGTCACATGTCTTCAAATTTTTGGTTCTAAGACATACCGGTTTCCTCACGATGTTTTCCTTCACCGTTTTGAGTGCTGTGGTGATGAAATAAATAACATAAAGTAATGCACCTGACTGGTTTTGAACCTACAATCTATAACTCGTAAGTCGGGGCCATACTACTGGGCCACCACGTGCTGCTCTAAAGATGTTCATTGTTAGGTCAGTTGCTCTTGAATAAATTATCCTAATTTTCTTCGGTATTCTAGGAAGAGCCATGTGAATGGGAGTCTCCTATCCCAAGACGAGGACCAACAGTCGCAACAAGGGCAAAGAGTTTCAGGGACCGACTGGATCCTTTACTGGGTGAGTTATCACTTTTACTACGGCAGGACAGACGACTTACTGCACGCTAATTGTACCATAATAGTACATTATGATATAAGTGTGTAATGTAGGAGGTTACGGTCAAGGCGGTATTAAGACCCGAGCCATGGCGAGGATCTTAAGAGAGCCAAGAACGGTAACCATTAATTACTCACATATATCATACGACGTTTTTCAATACACTTGTGAAGAAAAATAATTTAACTAACTATTATTACATCGGTAAAACTAGTAAAATTTTTCATAACATGGCGGTAAAAAATTAAATCTGTTTTCATAGGCACGGACTAGGCTATGGCTATATGGTCTTTTGATCATATTGCCTAGTCGTTTGTTTTCTCGTGTGAAAAGTTTTTACGTTAATGTCATTCGTAGTGATAATAGAATATGAATGTAATATTTTATAATGTTTTGGTTGTATTTGATTTTATTTAATTAATACAGCCCATAAACTTCAATCGAAAAAATCACGCCTAAAACCGCGCGCATCTAAAAATGACGGCCATAGACCACAAATAATTTTTACATTTTCGTATTCAAAATTTATTTTGCGAACAAAGAGGTTGAACAAAAAGGTTATAGCTACATTACAGCACAAGTGCGTAATGGTAATCAAAATGTCACAGTTTGGTAACAGGTGCCATTATGTACCTAAGTGTAGTGCAATAAGAGCCACTTTCTGAGCAAGTGTATTGAAAATAATATTACCTATCTGCGTTTCTACATGTTCTCAAACTAGTTTATTCACCTAGCTCTATCCTCTTCTGATAACTTACTGAACCATTTCTTTCCATTGAAGATTGAAATACTACGTCAATGCACGTGTCGTCAAGTCCAATTATTTATTCACGTTACACAACGAACTCATAACGCACTATGTAAATACATTTTAATATCGAGCACGCTGTGATAATACTTGAGTCATTTAGATTACACTAATACAAAAGAGTCGTTTCTAAATCATCTCTAAACAATACAGACAACAGCAATTGTGAATATAAGGACTATGTGGATCATTTTATTTTTCGTTTCAGTTATTTTGACGTATGTCTGGCAATTTGAGTATTTCTGCGGCCTACCCAAATGTCCTTTCATTGGTAATGTTCGTCAAATCGTTGAGCTCCTTAGTAGTCATAACTTGAGCTATACGAATATTGACAAATGCTTGCACTCACTAGACAGGTCCACTCAAATCTGTATGGTTATTTCCTCAAATGGCCATCTCGGACACTAATCTGCGAGGTTCTCATATGATTTGACCATTACATGTTTACTGTATGGACTTCAAAACAGACTTTGACCCCTGAGTTTATTTTGGTGTTTCTTCTCAGGGAAGTCTGCTAAGAAAACACCGGCCTCATCTAGTTTAAACTGATAAAAAAATTGTCGTGTAAAAGTGTTTTTGAAAAACCTATTTGCAAAATAAATATCATTTAGTATTATTAAAAGTAATTTTTCGGTCACTGTCAGTCACGTTCTTTACCTATTTATTCAGTTTGATATTTCGGTGCAGTGTTTCATCCGTATCACTCGACGTGTAGTCACAGATGTGCCCAGCACACTGCAGACCAGTATGTAATTAATCAATTATTTCATTATCAAATTAATTAACTTAGTAGAGCACACACAATAGGACCGCGGCGCACATCTGTTATCTATTACTACATTAACTCTGCAAATAAATTAATTATGGCTAAAGGGCAAAGGTCTGCGCGTGCCGTGAATTTCTCAGAGATACTTGGTGCCCGTGCCAATGCAGTGACAGTCGCTTTCCAACCCGCGTTGGAACAGCATTAGACGTTAGCGTCTCTCTCTGTGTGAATGAGAAACCATCGATTCAAGTCTTTCGTTCAAGCGGGCAAGAACCGCAAAGTGATCAGTCATGAAGTGGTTCAAAAAGTGGTTCCAAGGAAAGTGCGAGAAGTTGACTGAAGAGACCCCAGGCCCCAGCAAGGCTGTGCCCTGGCTGACCAACAAGGATTCATTGAAACAATTCATAATTCCTGATGAAGAAATACCGATCGGTGATGAAGCTTTGGAAGTTTTGGATGTGTATGTACCAGCGACCAGTGATTTGTTTGCGGTAACCACCATCAAAAATTTCAGAGCGGATTCTTTAAATGAATTCGTTTATGAAAGTGAATGGGTGATTATCTCCCGAGAACAGTTCATGGAGCCTAGATTCCAACGACGTCTGAAGAAAACAGATACACTGACTGATTTGTGCAGATCTTTGGCTGAAAGGAGTGTCAATAGGAGACTTGCGGAAGTAACCGCTAAACCACCTAACTGTCATTGCAACGAATTTAGTTCCTGCGAAAGTGAGAAACCATTTCATCCAAATTTATTTCGAAGAGTACTAAACAGTTTCAGAAGATTTTGGCATCTCCTGTACCGTAAAGTAAAAGATTTTAGAATACTTAAGACGAAAAAAGTACTCGAAGTCCCGAACACTTACGAAGAAGATCCTCTCGAAGCATTTGCCTCCACCAACATGTATTTATGTAGGTAATAGTTGTTTTCAAATATTAATTTTGTGTTGTTCTTAGGTTAAATTTGTCTATAATTATCACCGGAATGAGGTCGGGACAATAAATATGTCACTTTAGTGTTACAACAAGCACTAATTACATGTTAATTCGTCTCATTATATCAATTAAGATGTAATGACTTAGGGCTTTCAAATATTATCTGTTGTTAGCCTAACAACATTTAACTTTTATAGAATATGTATTTTATTTTAAATATCATTAAATTATGGGTTTTCAGTAATATCTTTAAAATAAATTAGTGACGTGCGACAATGATACTTAGTTGTTTTTATAAAAATAAGGTGCTCAACTAACGACATTGCAAAATATTATATTAACTCCCATTAGTTAATATATTTTGTAATATCGTTTAGGCTTGATGGGCTTGGTTCCAAATTTTTACCACGACGCTTTTTTTAAGAAGAGTTAAAATTAAAAAAAAAAGCTACAGTTCAATGCCTTAAACTTTTGAATACCGTAATTAGAGACACAATAAAAAGACAATAGGTGTGCGGACATTGGTGTCTTCTTGGGGATTCACAGTTTAAAATGCTTTACATTTTAAAGCTAAATATCGAAGTTGCAAAATAATTAAACCAGAACAATATAATTATCACAAAACTGACTCACTGTTGAATGATAGAGGGTGAGAACCGCAGGTTCAGAATGCAGATATGGGTTGAGAATCCTTTTATGTGTAAAATATTCGCACAAATATCAATCATGTATAATTTTATCTGTGTACTCGTATTTATGTAGATTATGAGGTCGTAATTTCCGATGTATATTAATTGTGTATGTTGTAATTTTTGAACTGTATGCAATTTAAAGGCTCTTTTATTTGAGAGTTCGTAATCTGATTAGCGTTTCTGGCGTTTTCATTTTTAGTTCTTTAACAAATAACATCGGATAGTTTCGATGAGTATTTTCGTGTCCTATTCGTCAGGGTCGTGTGTTTGTGACTGGATACTCTATCCCGTTTAGCTCTTCAATCCCCATAGGTGACAAAAAAGAGCTGAGGGCGAGATGAAGTATTTGGTCTTGAATGTGCGACCCTGGCGGAATAAACGCGAGAGTGTTTAACGGCTTAAACAGTATTATAATTCATCCTTTTAACAATACAGTTTACGTCATCAAATAGATTGCTATAATGACTAGTATACTCATGGGCCCAGCCTCGATCAATCGCCATTTTATAAACGGGGTTTCCTTGTTCAAACAACGGCTACACAGTGGCGATTGGCCGAGGTTGGGCCCACGTGTAAACTAAGCATAAGAACAGGTTCTCATGCTTTCATAATGAAAATAAGAAAAATTGTGCCAAATATACGTAATACGAATTTAAACTTATTTTCATTTTTTATTATTATTCTCTTTATTTCGCTTACACTTATTAATTAAATTTTTGACTATTTCTTAAAAAAAAACAATAATACAAAAAAAAACATTTATTAATTTAAAAAATAGTGTCCTACCGGTATCGGAAACAGGGTCACAAGATTTTATGTACCTAAGTAATCTCCATCTTTACCAAATCAAATTTTTCTTTTCTCTAAGCAGCAGCGGGCCGAGTGCGTGCTTTGCGTGGCGGCCGCCAAACCCGCGGCGCAGGCGCAGCGGTGCGGGCGTACGCGCTGCACCTTGCTCAGGACAAGAGCACGACCTTCGCGCAGAATATTGACAACTTCATCGCGTGCACGCTTGATTCTAAAGATACTAGTCCACAGGTAAGATAAAAATTCGCATAGATTTTCTAAAAAGGAAACCCTTAGTCTTAGAACGCAAAAGGTTTAGTCAGTAAAAGTCTGACACGCCCTCCCTCTTCACCCAGGGCGGGAAAAGTCATTGTATGATTTCCGACATTAAAAAAAAAACATTCGGAAATATTACTATTCCTAGTTAGTCCATCATGCTTAAGTTGTTAATCTAGTTACAAGAAGTGTGATAGCCCCAAACAGAATGTTATGATTATAGGAAGAATGGTTTTTGTTTTTTATTCAGGATTTTATTTAGGGCCTTTTGTCCAAATAAGGATATGTCAGCCCCACTAAGGAGAATGGCTAAATTAGTAGGAGAGCGATGCAAAAAATCATTTAGTAGGGAGTTAGATTTATGATTGTTTTATTTTATTTCCAGGTGATGATGCGAAACATGAGACAGTTCATGTCAGGAATGAAAAACTACTTAGTCAAACACGGTGAAAGGGAATTTGAGAAAGAAGTGGAAAAAGAACGGCTAAAGGTAAAACTGTAACTTATTTACACGTATTATATTAAACATATTCAGAATATACGCTTAGAATGTAGAATTGTGGACATAATTATGCAATACATAACAAACAAAAGAAAAATTTAGGAAGATCAATAAACTTCACGATTTGTTACTTCAAAAATATAGCATAGCATCAGCCTTATAACGTTCCCACTGCTGGGACTCAGGCCTCCTCTCAAGGAGAGGGAATGGGCCATAATCCATCACGCGGGCTGCGTGTTGGTGGATGTCACATGTCTTCGAATTTTCGGATTTTCAAAAACTTACATCAAAACAAAAATTTTAATATCATCAATACTCCATATCCAGCTAAAACCAACGGAGTTCCTGAACCTGGATGCAATATTAGAAGGCGTGATGCACCGACTAGTGGTACGACCGCTGCGCGCGCGCCTCTACACTCTCTTAGCAGCCTGGCACTCGGCAGATGTGCGTCGTCTACACGCGGCAATTGAGCGAGCGCAACATGCCACGCCGTTGCAGCTGGGAATAAAGGTATCTAATATTGTGAAATACCAAAAGTGTTATTGGGTTCTTCTAGAATTTGGATAGTTACTACTGAGGCCCTTCCACGAGCGATGCAATTGACGACCTAAACTGAACTATTAAAGGGATGGAGGTATATAAAGTGGGTGAATGGGATGGAGCTCCATCCCTGTTTCTCGCTCGCATGCTTGTAATTTTAAAGCGTCATGGAAGGGCCCTTGATAAGTTTCTATTGGCTTATCCCTTGGATGTTATAGCAAATTTTATTTTATTTATATAGGGTGACTGGTGATACTTAAACACGTGATTGTAGTCATGATAACAAACAACTTTCAGTCACTAATTACCAGTCAACCTATACATATAACGCTTTTTACTATCTTATTTTTCTAGTACAGAGCCATCTTTTCTATTTTCTATGTTTTCTGTAATCTTTACTTACTGCTTTCTACTGACGGGCCAATCATACCCTTAATAGACTCTTTTTTATCTAAATCTAACTGTAGCGACATCTAAATATATCGTCACAAAGGACCCTGCATCGCAAAATTAAAGTTCTCTGAGCGATTTGAAAAGATACAACCGCCCAAAATCAACTATCAGGCAGTAGCCTTCCAGATATAACACCTGTCAGCAGGGCTATTGGCTAACTTTTTCAAAACAGTTGACAACTGGCATTTGATGTACACTAAACTTTGTTGTCAACTAACAATTTCATAACTTTGGTATTACGTGTGACATCAAATGGCTAACAAAAATTTTCGGTGCGTATTGTCCCGGCTTTAGTTTTTATCGACTATTATACAGCTAAATTAAATATCACATCTTCAGCTTAAAGCTAACAATCACAATTTTAAAAGTATAGATAAAATAACATCTGTCAAAACGTGTCACGGTGGATATCAAAGGCTCCGGTGGATAATGACGTCATATCAGTTGGTCACTAAAGATAGGAAATACGAAATTAGCTGTTTGACAGTTATACGATGTACATTCTAGCAAGTGATCGTCACTTGAGCTGTCAACAGAGTTACGCAATAGCCCTGCTGGTCGGAAGATCCTCCCTTTTACAACGGAAGTATTTGGGAATGTACCCTCTGTTTCGCATACCCTCCAAACCAACAATGGTTCATAGTTGGCAGGGTTGTACTTTTTTTACATGATGAAAGTTGCGAACACTACTAGTGTTAATATTTAGATATTTTTTCAGGAATCAACTAAAGTACCGTCGTCTGCAGTATTAGCCGTGATCTCGAAGCATTTCCTCAAGATGCAGGAGGCTGACTCTCCTCTCGATAAGCTTGAGAACCTCCTGGCCGCCATATCTGTTATGTTTAATGCTGTGAGTATATAACGCAGATTACCTTGCAGTATTTCCGACACAGCAACAACCTAAAGTCTGTTTCCTAATTTAAAATTTCATATTTATTTTGCTAGATAAGATACAGCTCTAGATTATTTTTTTATTTTAGACGGCACGTTTGGTACTGTAGTTGAACGATTGGCTGCTACGCTACGTGTCACGGGTTCGATTCCCGCACAGAACAAATATTTGTATTTAATAAATGACCAGTATGATTACTCAGGTATATCAACAGCAGTATCAAGTTTTTGAAGGCCTGCTGGTTATCTTAACAGCTTAGAATGATTTCATAATGACTACGTTAGAAATAAAAGCTAAAGACGCCCACAATTCATAAATATGCAGATCCGCGGCGAACGCAGCGTTGGTGCAGATGACCTCCTCCCGGTCCTCGCGTGGACAATCGCTCGAAGCCGGCTGGTCTGTGCCGAGCTTGAGGCGGAGTTGATGGCCGGGCTACTGCCGGCTGCATTGCTGGCTGGTGAAGGAGGCTACTATCTGACAGCACTGTTCTCTGCTGTCGCAGTGTTGAAGAGACTAGCGCCAGAACCGCAGCCGGATAGTACTACGCCTGTGAGTATTGATAAAATAGTCTACCTACATGTATGTAATGCTGAAAATATTTTAAAATAGTACATTTTGATACAAGTGGGGAAAGTTTGTCATTGTAGCCGAGGCGAAATTCACCCGAGTCGCACAGGCGAGGTCCACGTGTATCAAACGACTTTTTTCAATACACTTACGAAGAAATACGATGAAAAATCGACCAATATAAATCTATCTTCTATCGGAAAATTACGACGCATTTTTTTTTCATTTGTACTGTAGAAAATTTTCCAAAGTTACCTTACATTTTAGTTTTGATTTGATGGCAGCAGGCTATCGCAAGTATTTTTTACCTCAATCACAATCTGGCAGCGTAACATTCTCTTCAAATCTTTTTTTTTTACAACTTCCACAAATGAATATGTTAGTTAATATTAGGTGTACTTTTTTCCTGCGCATAACCTTTGTAGGTAGGAGAAGCAAAGGTATCAAACCGTATAAAAATACAAATATAAAAAAAAACAAAAATTTTTGAATTTAGAATACAGATAATTGATAATTTGTTGGTAATAACAAATTATTCCTTGCGTAATCATGTCTATTTATTATATTCTGGTCAAACTCAATTTAAATTTTTATGAAATATTAAAACCTTAAATCACCCTTGACCGTGATGGAATTGGAATGGAAAAAGCCCTTGTTTTGATAAATTGAAAAAAGCACGCGGGTGATAAACATGCCATACCGAACCTAATCGTTGTGCGATAAGAGGCAGTTTTCGAGTAATTGTATTGAAAATCTATATTGAGCGTAACTTAACACCTGCAGTTGTAGGAGATAATATTATGTTGGCGTTACTTTTTAATTAATTAGATTAGGTACATAACAAATCATTTATACCTACAGTACAATACCAGAATACACTAAATTGTTTGGTTGCGCATATTTTTAAACCTAAATACTTACTCAACTAAAAACAAAAACGATGTTCGAGTACGTAGCGACAAAACTAAACTGCTACATACTCAATACCGCAAGCTGCTACAAGCATATGTTTAGGACCCGAGTAACGGTCTTTTTCCCTCTTTAAATAAGGTTCCTTCACTGCACCGAATATTTGACCCAATCTGTAATCCCTAATTTATTTACGATACAGTATTTCAGTATGACTAACCTGACTTTTCTTCCTCAGAGCTGGCGTCGTGGCTCAATGGACACGAACCGTGAGCAATGTTCCGTGGCCGTTGTCCGGGTGGTGTTGCCGGACGAGTGCCGCGGCTCCATCCGGCGCGTGCCGGTACCGTGCCGGCCCGGCGCGCGCGCGCGCGACCTGTGCCGCGCGCTCGCGCACGCCGCCGCCATCACTAACCCGCAGGATTACGCATTGTTCGCGTTGCATGATGGCCATGGTACGTTTTATTGTGTTTTTTGAAAAATGAAAGGCTGTATTTTAAGCTCACAAGAAAGTTCACTGTCTCTCGTGTCTTTCGTGACTATCACTTTACAAGACTCATATAAAAATACTAGCTAAAATAAATTGCCTTGCCTAGTAATCCTTTAGAAAATCCTACTAATATTATGATTGGCCTGTTACTCTAGTGGTCAGTGGCCCTAACTGCTATGCCGGAGGTCGTGGGTTCGATTCCCACACAGGACAAAATGTTTGTGTGATGAGCATGATCATTTGTTCTGTATCTGAGTGTAATTTATCTATAATATTACTATATTATAGATAAATTACACCCAGATACAGACTTAGTATTTAAATATATATATATATAAGCATGTTTATCAGTTATCTAATACCCATAGCACAAGCTCTACTTAGCTTGGGACTAGACGGCGTTGTGTGATAGTTGTGGAAAAAAAATATAAAAACGAAAGTTAGTATGCATGGATGTTTGTTAGGTAGGTACTCTTTCACGGAAAAACTACTAAACGAATTTCGATGAAACTTGGTACACAGATATAGGTACCACGTCCCAGAACAGCATATACTTTAATACTTAATATCCTAGGATTTTTTTTACTATCACGCGGTTGAAGCCGCTGGTAGCAGCTAGTACCCACATATCTTAAATACAATCTTTCAACTGTGTTCGTTATGCTAACTAAACTTACGCTATGTTTTCATTATTCTTACAGAAACAATGCTGAACGAGAACGACTGCCCCCAAGAGGTTATGTCAGACAAAAGTGGACAAAACTTCACCTTGGCCTACAGAAGAATAGACGCCAAGATCGCTTGGCCACAACAGGCCATGCTATCCTACCCGTAGACTGCTTCTTACAATAATAACTAGCGATAAGAAGCGACAGAAATCTCTTAGAAAATAAAAATAAAGAAAAACACTTGCATGAAAATCATGGATAAATTCGCAAACACTTGGTTGTCAAATCATGCTCATTATCAATAAGTCATCAAAATTATATCGGGAACGAATGAGAAACTATATTTTTATCACCTTAACAATAAAATCAAAGTGATATTTTATTCAACTGATTTTGTAAGTGCTAACATTTTCTAAGCTTACCTACCTTACTTATAAGTACATCGCTTATAGGCAGTATTTTTAAAGCGTCGCTACTCAACGAGCATACTAATGTCATATAACTGTAGCTTTTTTACTCAGTAATGTATAAGTACCTAATTTTATATTATTGTAATCTGACTGAACTATTGGGACGTGTCTGACCTCCCAAATTTTGTACATTTTGTATCACGTGGGGAGCTATCATTCGAAGTTTGAATGTGATGTGTGAATAAAATGTTCACCAGTTTTTTTTATTAATTGTGTTGTACCTACACCTGACTCGATGTTCGCAGTTAGGCACTTTCTGACTGTCTTATAAAGACAGTGTGTATTTTCTTCAAGTGTGTGTTTGTGTATGTTCCTAAATTTTGTCACGTAGGTACACTAAATAAACTCACCAAATTGTTGTTTTAGTTTAATAAAATTTAAGTATTTCTTTAAACATTTCTAGTGCTAAAATTTACTTTTGAAGTATCTATATATATTTTAACTCTTACTAACTTGTTTATGAACTGTGATGTTAATCGTATTAATTAGTAATACTGTAAGGTTTTGTATTAATTTTTGTATATTCGTAGAGCTGTTTCTTAATATAATTTATTTATATATAACATTAAGGTAACTAACCAACAAACCGTTAGTTTAATAAAGGGTAGATTCTAGTGAGATTGCAGTTTCCAGAAGTGTATTTAAAATGGATTTTTACCTACAAAACTAACTTTTTTCTAATCTTTATAGATTGTAGACAAATGTGTGAATTCTCGCTAAAATTTACCCGTTATTTGAAGCGTATTCAGATGAGACATTGCCTTACATTTCATCACGGACAATATTTTTGTAGTTCGTATATTATTCCATATTAACCGATAAGTGCAATCAGAACGATTGCGTACGATTTGGAGAAATGATTGAAGTAACTTAAGTAGCTATAGCAATAAAACCTTAAATATTACCTCTATTCCACTGCCAACTAAAGGATTCGATGATCCTTTTCTGCCAATATTTAAACAATCAACGACCGCCATAAATACATTGCTAAATAATAATGACGACACAGTTCCTTCCGTCGTCAATTGCATTAAGTTCTTTCGAGTTTTGTAGTTCCGTAAATCTATACTCCATTCGAAATAAGATTAGCCATTTAAACAAATCTCTTTTACTGTCCGTTCAACCGATTTTGACTTCTATTCCGTGGACATAAGGAGGAAATTAAAAGCAGAACAGTGGTTACAATACCAACTATTTACTGATCGCCATTTGTCATGACACCAGCGCAATAAAAGTTAAAATCGGTTGAGCAGACGGTAAAAAAAGGTTTGTTTAAATGTCTAATCCTGATTCGAATAGAGTAACATTTATAATAATATTATTATACTTACTCTATATTTTATAGTTCATCTTATCTTATTATCCCTGAGAGCCTCCCCGAGCGACATACTATTTGACCTGCTGTAACATGCATCGCAACCTAGCTAATCGATTTTTGACGATCAGCAAATTCTTCACTAATTCATTATAATTTTCACGACTATATACGTCAGAGTACAACACTATCGTAACTGAATACTAGGCCAGGCTAGGGATTTAATCAAGACAATGCACTATTTTTACCATCGACACTGCCAAAAAGCCTTTGTGGAGGCTTTCGGATTTATTTGCCTTCTTTCTATGGAAGATGAGATAAACCCAGAGTGTTTTAATCCGACTTACAATGCGACCTACTTCATCTATTCCCATTCTTCATTATTTAAAGACTGAAACTTATTAGTCTCATTATTATGAATCTTTTATTGAGATACAGAGTGATTGCGGTTTCATTATCTATAAGGGTCTATTACACCACTCGACATTCAAACCGGTTTTGTCGACGTCGCGTAGTGTAATAAGGGTCAGACTATCTTACTAGGAAGTCACTTTAAGACAGTCTGTGTAATTTGTGCGGAATATCGAGTGGTGTAATGGACGTTTTAGAATATCTTAGAAATCACGAAATCCGGTACTGCCATACTTAGATATTGATAAAAAATCATCCTATAAACCTTAGAAAAACGTTCATTCATTAAAATATTTCTCCAAAACACGTACATTAGAATCAGGGACCTTACCATAACGTGTTAGGGTGTTTTTAATATAGTGCGGATTTCATCACGCATGCGGAATTGCTCCGCATGCGGGATTGCTGCCCAATATCATGCCTCGCATCCTGCGTGCGTATTCCACGCAATAAAAACGTCTGAAAAGGACATTTACTGGGGATACGCGTGCGGAGCATTCCCGCATGCGTGATGAAATTCGCACGATATTAAAAACACTCTTATAACGTCAAGCTTTCGAGTGAAAAAAAGGGATGGAGCTATATATCCTTTAGAGGTAACCGGGACAGAGTGTAATGTCCCGCAAACCTCCATTGAAAAGGGCGGATTTCAAATCGCGCGGAGAACTTTGTTTGCGCGATACAGGATTTCATATTTCTGGTGGTTCTTATGTAGCACCATAGATGTCGCTACGCCCTATATAGCTCCATCCCTTTAACAGTTCAGTATAGGTCGTCAAATAGATCGCATTAAGAGCTCGTGGTAAGGGCCTCAATACATAAGTGTGGGTAGGCAACTATTGATTCTGAATATGTGACCGTCGACGCGCATGTAAGGCGCCATTTGTATTTATTACGTCACTCTTATTAACGTTAGTTGTAAAACACGTATATTGTGTTTTGATAAAGTTTTCAGTCATATTGTGAAGGAGTAAATGGATTTTTACCAAATTTACACGTGGTGTTTTATTATTGGCTTGTTTTTAGTAACCCTTACCCAATATTTTAAACTGCAGGGGCCCAGCAGGACCGAAGCGTACTGGGGCCTAGGGTTAGGTGAAAGTGAACCCCGGGGCCCTGGAACAAAGGCAATGAAGGAACAGGCTAGATTTTTTGTCAGTAAGAGTCTGATACTATCTCCCGTCCCGCCCAAGGGCGGGATTTGTAACAATTTGTGAAAAAGCCCAATATCTTACCATATTGTGGTGCTGGAGAAGAATGCTCCGTATCCCTCGGATAGAATTTCGGACCAATGTATCCACATTGCGAGAACTCAAAGTCTCCTTTCGTCCGAGTTTAATTGCAAGGAAAGACAGTGGTAACCTCAAACGGCTCATCGTGACCGGTAAAGTAGATGAGAAAAGCCCTCCCCCAATTATATTGGTCTGACCAGATCCTCACCGCTCCTAACTACGGTATTCAATGCCCTTCACACCGCCAGAGACAGAAACAGATGGAGAAAATCTTGCTCATTTAATATCAACACACGCTCAAACTTAGTACGGACTGACTTAACCAGTCGTAACAAGTTGCAGCGTGTCGCCATACCACTGATTTGAAGCGATCTGTTTAAAAATACGGTACATGTTTACTAAGAATAAAAGAAAGGAGCTGCTCTACTGAAAATCTATTGACAAAAAAAACCGGTACAAGCCCCAGGCGGTCCAAAACCACCAAGTTAACCGAAACCGCCTGACCGTGGCGATTTACAAAGACGACAACGGTTTTACAATGAAATCGTGCAACAGTCAATTTATCTATTTTTTTTATAGTCATACCTACTATCTGTGGGCCATACAAATATTTATTATACAAAGCCCGAGATAAGCAATGCAGTAAGTAGCTAATAATTTAACTACTGCCGTATAAAGATTTAATTGAGAATCTGAAGTGTTGATATATTTGATAAGAAATTAGCTTTCATTACGTTTTTATTCTAAATATTTTTCTTTCTTTTCTTTTATTCTTTTTTTTTTAACTTTGCCCCAAATTAGGAATAACTCCTGTATCGTGGGTGCGTTCACAAACATGTAAACTCACATACACAAGACACCCAGACCCGGAACACCTATCTGTAGGCCATACAAATATTTGTTCCTTGCGGGGATCGAACCCGCGACCCGCAGCGCAGCAGCCAATCGCTTAACCACTGCGCCAACCGTGCCGTCAATTATTCATAATTATATAACCCAAATATAATTAAGTTGTCAAAAGTTGTCAAAGGTATCGTTAGACTTAAACCTAGATATACAGTTTGTAAACAAAATATAAATAATAAATTGTTGTATTACTGACCATCCATAAACCTACCAAACAGTTCAATTTGACGTCACCACTTTTTTAAGATGGAAAGTCATCAATCTTCTCCCTCTCTAGGGTTGAACGAAAGAGCCTGTCAGACTTTTGTTACTGAAAGCCAGCTGTGTCTTTCAGTTGCTGTTTACGTTCTAGCTCATTCTATCAAACGTTCCCTTAATGACATCACTACCGCAGCAATGTTTTTTTTTTATTATTGAGTTCTAACAAATAATTAATTGACGATGTTTTATGACCACAGATATATCAAACAGTATTTATGACAATATTTAACTTCAACTCCTTACTCAATTTGTAAAAATTAATTAGATACCTACTAAATAAATATTAAGGAAGTAACAACTCCAAAAGTAATAGTAATGCAACCATAGCAACTACGATACTTATATCGATCACACTTTGCCCACAAACCCTTACAATTTTCAACTTGCATTACTATTGCACACTACGTCCACAGTCCTCAACACTTTCTATCTAGCAACCATGTTGTACCCACTTGACGAAAAACATACTATGCAAGCGAACTACCCGAAGAAGTTGCCTGTACCTCATTGGGACCGAGTGCATCTTCAATACCCCGTGAGAAAATATCCAGGAGCTGGGGTCTCTAGTGAGACTGTTGGACGAAAATGGAAAGATCTGCCAGAGGTGTTAAAGGAGCCGGTAAATTGTTTGAATTTAGTTTATAAATCACTCCGGTTGTCTAATTTATTTATAGAATTGCACACCATTTTTCTTTTTTCTGTAGGTAGCCGGCTTGTACTTTCACAACAGTGGTAAAAAAGAAAACTAGATTTTCTGCTATTTCATTTTTAACTTATAAAACCAGACGAATTTCTTGACCTACAATATTCAGACGCATTATTGGAATTAAGCTGTGGGCATTGATAATTATTTCTAAACACTCTGAAGAATATTGGATATGAGAAGTAGAGGGCTTCTCATATCTAAAAATTTTGTTTGCTTTTTTGAGCCAATGGATGGGGGGATTACGATCGTCGACCACATCATCGCTTTCCATACTTCTGTGTTTTAAAGGCCGACGGCAAAAAAATGGGACGGCCTAGGTCTTGTAGGATTCATTTTCTGGCCTAATGATGACCAGGAACAACAGTGTTAATCTAGAAAATAAATTTGTTGAGTGGAAGGTATTACCTAGTTTTTCCATTAAAAAAGAGAGTGGGGGTCAGTTAATACAAGTCAGACTTTTCAAATCCCATAATATAGCTATGACATTTTTTGTAGTTCTGATTACTAGATATTTTATTCTAAACAGAGAACTCCAGTGGAAGAGCTAAAGAACTACTTTCGTGACTACAACATAACGAAACAGTTAACGAGGTCTCAAACGGCTGAAGACTACGGGTTCAAACTACCGGAGACTAAGAGGTTCAACAAACATACGTCGTGTATGGAGAACGAATATGTTTATCCGCAGCCTAGAAGAGTAAGTAAGTTAACTTCAAGCGTGTACTCGTATTCCCTGAAAAGACCGCGTGAAAAAAAGTTCAAAACACACTATCTTTAGTCCTGACTGAGTAATAGTGGCAAGTTTATTACCACTAACAAAACACCAGCGCAAATATTTTGAGCTATACAACAACTTTGGCAACTCCAGAAAAAATTCTAATATATTGTATGTCTTGATTTCGCCACTTTTTACCATCGGACAACCCGACGTACGGCGAGTGTCCACCCTTATAATGTTAACACTTCTAGGATCAGGACTAAGCATTTCCCGTCGCATCCATCGAAGGACAGGAACAATTTATTTGCATTGGTCTTCCCGTCCGATTATTATTTAGAGTGAATAGGCTCTTCATAAACTAGTGTGCTTTACCATCAACAATTGCATCACTGCTTACCATCAGGTGGGATCGCTGTCTAGCACTAATTTATATGAGGTATTTAAAAAAATCAACAAACGCATCCAACAATGGGAGCCTCTCAAGATATAAAATAACGAAATTCCGGGAACCAACCACAATTTTCCGCGTGACGCACCTATGATTTATTTTGTGTAACTGATAAAATTTACTGCGTAAATATCTATAGTCATTAGATGACATCTACCGGTGCAGAACTACTTACCATTTCAGATAGAAGATAGAGTACCGCAATGCTCCGCGCACGGCACGACAGAGATGAGGAGTCGTTTCACTCTACCAGTCATACCTCCTCGGTTGATAACAGACAAGGATCAGTACAAGCTTCCTACAAGACTACCTCAGGATCCAGTAAGTTATAACTTTCGATTTTTTTTTGTTTACTACTTACCCACCGTTTACGTATAGCACCAATGATAGGCGTCTTAACACTCGCACATATTGATTATTACTAGGTAATTTTATACATAGATATATATTGAAAATAATTATTGTACTGTCCCCTATGCAGAGCATGCTTGAGAAGAAAGAGACAGTCGCGTATGTACTCCTTGGCTACACAGGTGTCACTGATATACGCATGCGTGTCCTAGGATCCCTGAATTCTCTTACAGACGCCCTGAAAAAATAAAGGGGCCTAATCAATTTTAGGAAAGAGGTATAGAGTGGTTGGAATAACCTCACCAAAGGTTTGACCGCCATGGCCCATGCACAATGGTCCGCATAGGACTCAGTGCGGAAACCAGACCATAGATCGTTAAACCACAGTTGTAAAGTTTTATCAAATTTCTATTTGTTCGATTCATTATCTCTAGTAGTAGTTTAAGAAACAGGGTTAATTTTTTTTTTGTATGCATAAACTTATTTAGATCTAAACGTTCTGTTCATAAAACTAATTTATGTTATGTAATATGTTTTCTGTTACCTTGTTTTGAACGGTGTTTGTGTGCACTACTTGGATAAACATTATGATTAATATTGTTACTATTACGTGAATATGACCTTGCCGAGTTTTAGGTTTAAACAGGTGCGACTTTAGCTGCCCCTGTTTAACCTTAAACCTCTACTTAGTCGGTAGGTATATCCTTGATATAGAGGGTTGGTAGCAGGTAGTCTTTGTGAGGTATCTTGACGAAGGAATAAACCGTAAACCCCTTAAAGGCCCTGATCGACGGGCGAGTAAAACCGCGGTCTTATGGCTCGTCGGTAAAGCTCGCCGGTGTATCATTGCAATACGAACGACGAGCCTGGCTTGTGACTCGTCGTATTTGCTCCAATTTCTACTGGGCTCGTCGTTCCAAACTGTTTTACTCGCGAGTCGATCAGTACCAACGAGCCCTTTAAAACCGCGCTATAGGCTAGTAGGTCGATCACCCACTTTAGAGTTGTGCCTTTAAATTAAACCCACCCATCTGACTTGAGTACTTTTACTCTAATTAAAACTACGTAAGTGCATCGAATAAAATTTTACACGTTTCCATTTTACCAACGAACGCAGTGCGACCATTCGTCTCATTGTATTTTTAATTTGTTAATAGTTACATTATATTTTTCAAGATTCCACTCGAACCAAGCTGGCGTACAGAACTAGAGCCCATAGACACGACCCACGAAGGTTTTGAGAAATACCTGGACCCATACCTGACAACCAGCAGACTACACCACCGCCCCTACACTGCTGAGCAGTTGCAAAGACCTTCTTGTAACAAGGATGTGGTCACTTATTACACCTTCAAGGATATTACTTACGTGAGTTTATGAATCTGAACTTTCTGAAAATAATCTGGTATAGGTTGTCTTAGAAATAATTCAGTTATGCAGATGCATAAAAATAACAAATTAATAACCCGATTGCAGCGCCATTTACTGAGTCCAGTTTTATTTTCCGACCAGCCAGGAATCCACTCAAATATAAACACAAAGTTTCGTCCATATTAGTCAAGCCATTTGGGAGGAGACAGGTGGTAAACACACGTACAAAAGAATTATACCTACAGATATAGATTTTTTTTTTTTTGCGTCTAGCGTCTACAAAAGTTAATTATTTTTTTATTTTTAAACCAGTATAATTGTTTGTTTGTAGGAAGTAGATAACATTTGTCACTACTGATTCGATTCTAATAAAAAATCGTACAAAAACTTTCTGACCATGAATTGCATTGACACTCTACTTATTGTACCGGAAAATACATGATGGTAGAGGCTACTGGAGTAAATCCGCCGGATAAAGTTAGTCTTTAGACTAAAGAGGTGTTAAAGAAAGTTGATGATAAAAATAGATTTCTTAGAATGGTTCTCGCTCTGGCCAAAGCGAATGCAGCGTGAAGTATGTTTAGCAAACAATTGCTAAACATACAAACAACAAACAATTGTTTGATTAGCTTTCTATTTTTAATCTTATTTTTAGGGTTCTGTACCTAAAAAGAAAAAAACCAAACCCTTATAGGATCACTTTGTTGTCCGTCTGTCTGTCTGTCAAGACCCTTTATCTCGGGAACGCATGAAGGTATCGAGTTGAAATTTAAACCATATACTCTGGTCTGCGATCCCTTAAAGCTGTGAAAAAATCAAACAAAAACGGCTGTTTATGTAGCGAAAAACGCACAGTTCAACACTCAACGAAATCCTGTTGATCTAGAATCCTAAAATTTGGCTTGAAGCAAGGTTCATAGCAGAAGTATAAAGAAAAATCAGAAAACTGTAAATTTATAGTTACGTCACAAAAAAGAAACTATATTGCGATTCGGAAAAAATTTTAGACTCGATTCGGGAATTGAATTTTTTTCATAGATTAGTTTGTACGGAACACTCTGTGCGTGAGTCCGACTCGCACTTGCCCAGTTTTTATTAAAATGGCTTTTAAAGTAGCTACTGTTATAGTAGCTACTGTTTTTGAAGGAAGAACACAAATACGTATATACAGTAATTTTTGTGTATAATGTCTTATGTCCGAAGCACCATATTGAATCTTATTGTAATGAAGGATTCTAGAAATGAATCACCAGTGCAGCGAGGAAATTTAGAAATTAAATAACGAACGTACTATAACATTTTTGAGTAGGTGTTGTGAAAACTTAAATTGAATCATTTGCCAAAAATACCTACGTTACATTTTCAGACAAGAACGCCAAAGCCTGAAACTGAATGGCGGCTACCAGTACCAAGACCAAAGTCTGTGTACGACAGAGAAAAGTTTAAAGAGGGTTCCAGGGAAATAAGGACGCATAACAAACTGAAATGGGTGCCAGGGTAAGGATCTATACTCCATTTGTTTAGGTGCTTAACTAAATATAAACAATCATCACCATGTCTTATATCTAAACATTATCTAAAATTTTATCTAAAAATGGTTACAATTAGTTCTTTATCTAAACTAATCTTATGTAATATTTGTGTGTTTTTTACACATTTTTTTAATATAGTATATTTAGTTAAGTACCTAAATAGATGGAGTATAACTCACTCATTAAATTATAATAGCTAATTGGTGTACGAGTATAGTACGACTTTTTGCTACTTATGATTGTAAACCATTTTGGGCAAGCATATTGTGCTAAACCAGATAAAAAATCCAGTCCTGTCCGATATTGAAAAATTTCTGGGGATCTAAACCAAAATTCAGCAGTTGCACTGTATCACGAGGGTTTTTTTTTTATGGTAGGTAAAATCATCCAATGACAAATCCCGCCCTTGGGCGGAGCGGGAAGTAGTGTCAAACTCTTACTGACTAAAAACCTACCCCGTTCCTTCGTAGCCTATCGTGCCGGGGCCGGGTATTCCTTTCGGAAGTTAACCCATGACCCCAGTAGGCTTCAATCCTGCCTGCCTGTATCACGAGGGTGACTTTTTTGTTATTTGATATAAACTAGTGCTTGACGGCGATCTCCCCTGATGGTAAGCAGTGATGCAATGATTGTGAGGCGCACTAGTTTATTAAAAACCTTAAAACACCCAAATTATATTCGGATGGGAAAACCGTAGCAGGCAAATTATTCCAGTCCTTCGATGTACGCAGTAAAAATGTCCGGACCTTAGAGGTTTCAACAATGTAATGATTGATATTCGCCGTATTTCGGGTTACTTTTAAGTTAGCATTTATTATATTACAGGACATTCCGAACAGAAGTAAGAGACAACTACATACCACCAACATTGCAACCAGTCTCACAAATCCACAATTACGAAGAAGAAGCCAGAAGTTACTATGAGAAGTCCATAGCCAACTTATCGACGAACATAAAAGAAGAATATAAAGCATTCCAGAAAGAATATTCGACTGAAAACTCGGTGGTTGGCTCTAGGAAGCCAATTTGTTCTGTGCTTGATCAGTTTATTGAGAAAAATAAAAGATTAGAGAGAAAGACTGTACATATAGGATAAGAGAAATTAAGAGATTCGTGTAAGATTAGGAATCCTTTGAAGAAGATGACGTCCCCGGGAAATAAGTCGGCAATCGCAAAAAATGTGTTTTTTGATTTATCGACTTATTGTCTAGTAATAAAGTCGATATCGACTTTTTTTTCAAAAATTGGGTTTTTATCTTTTCGACAATAAATAATTTTTGCGATTACTGTTTTTTTGCCCGGGGACATCGAGAGAAGTTTGTAGATACTGTGTAGAAACTCGAAATTTCTTTTTTTTAATTTGTTTTTTGATTTAACGACTTATTGTCTAGTAATAAAGTCGTTATCGACTTTTGTTGCAAAAATTCGTTTTTTAATTATTCGACAATAACGAATTTTTGCGATTACCGATTTATTGCCCGGGGACATCGAGAGAAGTTTGTAGATACTGTGTAGAAACTCGAAAGGACATGTCCGGAAATGGTTTTTTATTATTTAATAATTCTAACCAGGGTAATTTAAATATATTTGGATAGACATCTCAAAACCTAGTGCTTCTACCTATATCATACATTTTTAAAGCCCTCCAATTTTGAGAAAAATCATTTTTTATTTTAGTGAGAATTTACTTCTAAAACGAACAAACCTTTCTAATTATCTATGTTAATAAAGTGACACACACCCAAAAAAAGTAAACTTGTCAAAATTGACACAGGAGAACTGTCATTACTGTCAGTGTCAATCAATATTTGATTTAATATGTCAATACAAACACACTTTTTTTTGTTTGTCAATGTAAACATAACAATAATACAATCGCTATTACATTATTCATCGTCTAAAATGTGTAGCATTATCCATCATAACAAGAAGTGCATGTTTCAGCATATTACACAAGAGCTTTTAATCAGCAGAAGATAATAATCAGCAGAGTAATAATGTTAACTACTGATCGAAACCATTGTTCAAATAAATAGGAGAATTCCTTTTATTTGACTGGGAATCGAGATCGGAAGTGGATGAAAAGCCTTTCGAAAATTATGCTATTTAAAAACTGATTAATACCAAGCTATAATGGACACAATGTACGGTTTTGTAATGAATAAAACTTAAGTTTTTAAATAGTATATATTTATTGATTTTCTTCATTTTCAACGTCTTCTCTTATTAAAATATTGTCGAGAAACTGAGCAGGTGGAGTTATATTATTTTGATGCCGAGCCCATCCAAGATACCAGACAATTGTCATTATATGAGCACAGCTTCCAACAGTTCTCTTCCCAATTATGCAACTACAACTACAATCTGCCACTTTCAATAAAAAATATGTGTAATACATTCGACTACTGTCTCATGTGTTGACGAAATGCCCGGAATATTTGTAGATTGTACATCTACACTTACTTCTACGGTAAAAGTACCGTTTGGAAAGAAAGAAAGAAAAAACATTTATTTGAACGTTTAGCCGAATATGTTCCCCATAATAAGAGTGTGCCTGTTTAATTTGATAAATACCCAAGCTAAATAAAACTAAATCGGACATCTCCATGATGGGGAACACATTCAGCTGTGGCATTTGAGCATTTATATGGACGAAACTGGCTCGGCGTCTATTAAGCTGATGCCTAATCACATGGTCGGCTGAATAGTTTTGCATATTCGTTCTCTGATTAGCTCTTTCCAGTATACTTTGAGCATCAGGATGGTCAGTCAAAACGGGATGAAAATTATTTAAAATGGCTCCTGCAATTTTGAAATCATCCATTAGGTTTTGAGACCCTATATTAAAATATTTATTTCGAAAGATTTTAAAATCTCGTTTAAACCGACCATTTACAACTCCTACAACCCACGTGCACACTGTATAGGGTCGCGATCTGAAATCAATTAATCGAACAATTGATTTTTCGAGCCAGTAAAATCGATTGATCCTAGAAAATCAACATTTGATTTTTTCTGTTGGAACTTTATGCTGTATTATATATTTTCTAATTTAAAATACATTTACAAAATAAATGCTTTCATATGGCAATAAAATAAGTATCGAAATCCCGAATCAATTGAATTTTAATTCGAGTTAACTTGACACGTATCTTATGCTAAGTTGGCACATCTCTAACTCCAGTGACAGATGAATAATCATCTGTCAAATATGACATTGTCACAGAGTGGCGGAGCTTTTTTAAGGATTGCCAACAAATAATAAAATAGCAATAACATCAATTATTATTTTATGATTTTTCGCTTAAATGGAGGGGTTTAAAAATATTATTTCAGTACATTCAAGTTCCTTATTTTTGGCTTATTTAGTTGAGTAGACTTTGATGCTGGTTAGATTTTTCTCGGAATAAAAAACCAACGTCCATACAAAAAGCGGACATCTCCTTTCTTTTTTAATAAGGCCGTTTCGACTATTGTGCAAGTATCACGTTGAACCTTAAAATATTGTACCCAATAAGAGATAACTTAAAGAAATCATGAAAAACTGTTAATTAATCAAAATCAAGAATCGGTCAGAAATACTTTGAAAACAAAGCAAAGACATGGACTTGTACGTACAAACCTCTTTCTATATAAAAAAAACCAAACAAATCTACAGCGCCCATAGATTTATTACTATACTCTTTAGATTTCGTAGATTTTGACAGTTTGACCAAGTTTGACCACCATGGCGGAAATTTAATTCACAAAATTTTTACAATAAATAAAAAATGGGTTCCGATTCCGACCAAAACGCATATACTCGTATATAAAAATGTTCAGTAAAATTAAATGGAAATAGTATACTTCATTGTTGTATTAATTTTAATCGCATATGCCGTATACCTAATACAACCTTACTGGGTCGTCATAGTATCGTGTGTAGTTCTCTACGCTGCTTACTGTCAGGTGCAAACTTGGTATGTATAAGTTATTGTTTGTTATTGTTTTTCATCTTACTAAAGCTTTTAGAAGTGTGTGTAGATTTATGTACACTTTTATACATGTATATGTGCATATGCTCAGAGGACTCGCCCAGAAACATTGTACACGTTACTCCACCCACACATTACAATCAAATTCCTCTTCAAATTAGCCGCAAAGTGCCGCGTGACAGCAGTGCGGCAGCAGCGCGGCCGCCGCACTAGAACTGCTATGTTCGAGCATCATAGTGTTGTCCATTTGGTTTCTCGATTAGAACGAAAAAAGATTTTTGGAAAAAAAAAGAAACCTAAGAAAAGATAAGCATGCAAATTTCATAAAGTAAAAAGCTACTGTGGCCAAAATTTCAGAATTTATCTATTCGCTGGATGACTATTAATCTCATCGATGTTCTTCAAATAATTTATGTTCATATTTAGACTTGAACAAAAAATAAGTGCGTATCATTACTAGTTGACCAATGAACTGCTGCGCCGCAGCGCGGTGGTCGCGCTGCACTCGACTCCAGTTCCTTCGTTGCCTTTCAACCGGGGCCGAACCTTCCTTTCGAAAACCTATCGATGGCCCCAGGAGGCTTCGACCCTGTTGGGCCCTACAATATGTTGACAACTCCATGAGGCGCGCGTGGACTAATACGCGCCGTCGACGACTTGGGCTCAGTCCTGACGGTTACCGGACGGCCGTACGGCAAGCTACCCGTTGCTCGCCGTTCACAAGTCCGAACCTATTTGAGAGCAATAGTTATAATGTAACGTTACGTTATCAATTGTAAGTCAGGACCATTGTCACTGAGCCACCACTACGCTTTGCTGTCTCGGTTTTCATTCACATAATGTGTTTATCCACGTATTGAATATTTCGTCTACAGGTACTTATAGCCCAGAGAGTGAAGCAAATATTTTTAACCACCTCGTGACAAACGTAAGCTATACTTATATAGTTGTTGCTAATATAGACAAGAAAATATACAACAAAATATATTCCTAGAAAATAACAAGGGCAAAGTGTCTTAAAATGCTTTTTTATCACTGACTAACTACAGAACTTCGAAGCTGATGAGATGCACCGTCACAAGCAAGATTAGAAAACAGAGAAGAAACAGATACCCCTATTTTAAAAAAATGATGTTATTTTGAGTCGGTAAGTAACTGTATTTTTAAAATCGGCGTTCGGAAAAATGAATAAGTAAATTCCTCTACATCATTACAAGAAAAGGCGAAGGTCACGTTATCGTCAATCTCCAGCTATAAGCATTAATTAAATGTACGGTTCCTTTAGAACAGGTCCAGCCCCCTTAGCCAAGTTACAATCGTTTCGTTTTGCGTTAACGCTTGGAGTTGGCCACGCTCACAATCCATTTGTTCGAACAAACGGATTGGGAGCTGTCTACAGCTATGACCAGTATAGAGTTACCTCCATCTGAATTAGGCTAAGGACTCACGAAGCGGTTTTCACCCGCACCCACCGCGGTAGAGGAAATCGCTATTTTATTTCAAAACTCTCGAAACCACAGATTTACCTGGTTATGCAGCCATCGTTGTTGCGATTTTCGTTGGGCGATCGCGGCCAGCGTGATTCTACAAGTTGCCTGCCGGGCTAGCGGGAGCCGCAAACAACCACGCACATCGCGGTCGTAAAACGCGTCATGGAATGTGCTTTTTATATATATATCTGTATTCTACAGAATCCGCGAGCCCGCAACCGCGGCGACTGCGGGTGAAAACCGCTTCATGAGTTCTCTCCCTTAATCCAAATGCGAATCAATGATTCAACATTTCACACTTAATATAGCTGACATACTAAAGTGAATAAAATATATGCAGGCACTTTCAATCAACTCTGTGATACTTAAAAATCAAATAATTCATTGATAAAATCACTCAGAGAAACATGGTACCAGTGATTGTCTGTTACTATACGATGTCTGCATTTAATAGCATATTGAAGCACGAACTGATCACACGTGAGTCGCGCCAGGTGCGAACTGGCCGCAAATCGCCATAATTATAACATTTACTTGCGAAATATTTACCCAAATGTTAAACAGTACACTAAAATAACTCGGCAAGCTAACTCTTCGTCTATTTTCAACAAAACATCACAATTTTAAAGTAAAATATGTTACGTTTAAGTCATTTAGTGTTAGTGTTGGTTTTCGCGCTGAATCAAGCCGGCAGTGATGTGCCACAAAAGGTAAAAGTAATTTTTAAATTCACTACACTCGAATTCATTTAACCGTATCTAAATGTATAGAAGCGGATTCTATTATGTATTTTTTTTGAACGAACAGCATTTAATGCCTTTAACACTCTCTCAGCAATAACGATAACAGTCAAAATTAAATATATTATTAGAGAAATATTAGTTTCATTGGGAAATCGTACTAATTCCCTGTATTTTCTTAATCAAGCATTTTATATAATGCTGAGGCCAGTTTTCACTCGTCCCAATAAGATTTCTTTTTCTAATTTTAGTTGTCTAAAGAGTAAACAAGTTCTCCTATTTATATCGAATGACTACTCGTAATACTGGTACATACTTATGTAGTTACTGAAGAGAAAAGTGGTAAGAAAACGAAATTTCATATATCTTGGTGACAGCAAGGAAATCTGTGTTACGCACTTGCGCTTTCTAACAGCTGTATCAATATTAATCAATTACATTGTGACCCATACATTTATTGTTTTTTTTAGTTTGAAGTTCATTAATTACTCAAGCTCCAAGCGAACGACACCTATTGTCTTTCTATTGTGTCTCTAATTACGGTATTCAACAGGTTAACGTCTTGTAGCAGACCTGTTTTTGATTTTTTTATTTTGGTTTTTAATTTTATTGTATATTATTTACCACTTTCATAGCAAAATCTTAAAATGAAGTTTATTTTCTTATACATACTTTAGATAATATTCTAATTGATTTGCCGAGTTCTTTCAGTGTAGATCTTTTTTTTTATAAGTGGGAAAAATCCAATGACTTCTCTCGCTCTGGGCGAAGCGAGGGGGCATGTCAGACTTTTACTGACTAAAAACCACTCCTGTTCCTTTTTTGTCTGCATTCCAGGGCCCCGGGGTTCACTTTCACATAACCCATGACCCCAGTAGGCTTCGACCATGCTGGGTCCTTACGGTTTTCTGACAGCTACTGTACGCGGGTGGAAAAATACGCGCCATCGACGACTTGAGCTCGGTCCGGTCGGATATCGGATGGTCGGATACCGGACAGCCCGACGGCGAGCTACCCATTGCTCGCCATCCGCAAGCCCGCACCTACGGTGGCCGGAAATCGGAATCGGGATCCCGCGCGGCTAGGGCGTGAGGGCCGTTTCCTCGCGCGTGTATAAGGAGGCGACTGCCTGCCTTTACTCCTCGCTCGGACCATGGCCTATACCAAACCGCGGGGCGAGAGGTCTTTGCCACCGATCGTCCTCACATGGACACGGCGGTGTTCTGCCCACGCGGGGCACACCTCTACTGTATGCTCTACCGTGTCCTCCGGGCGTTAGACGCAGTGGTGACACCTGGGTGTTTCTTCCAAACGAATTCAGTGCAAGAACCACCCGAACTTATCATGTCCAATAAGGACTTGCGTCATGTGGAAGGTGATGACGCCGTGAGATCTATTCGGTGTTGGTCTAAGACCTATTTATGTACGGGTACTTACAAATGTTTAATAAACGGAACGGTTTCTTTTGATGATTCGATGATATTTGTTTCTAACATTCGAAGTCCAGTGTGGCCCATTTGTTTGCCACCTGAACCAAAATAGATAAAAACTCCATAGTAATAGCTGGAATACGGAAAAGAAAAGCAAAGTAAAATCAGCTCTTAACCCCTAATATCTAGATGAAAGTCAGTTTTCACGATAGAAAGTAATAATAAAAGTATAGTTGGTAATTACTGTTTTAATCAAATGCAGATTTGATTAGAACAGTAATAACCAACTATACTAAAACAATAGTGATTTCTAAACAGTAATAAATAGCAATGCGAAAATTATAACAATCAAAGTGGTTTTTGCTTTAATTTTCTCTACTTACCTTTTTTGCGATATGTGTAACAATTGAATGAAGTTAGTTACTTGTTTAGTTTTTCTCAATCTGAAGATAATATTGTGTGGCATTAAGTACTATTGAAATCATGCTATTCTTAAGACATGCACTGCTAATGCATTGGATGTCTGCTACCATAAAAAGGTTTATCTCTTAGTAATTTTTCGAAGAATGTTTCATAATCTACAACGCGACGCTTGGTTCTTTGACTTAGATAAGAATTATATCTTGATTTCTATTTAAATATTGCTACTACTACATAAAAATTGTAGCATGTTCTATTTATTTACCGAGTCAACAACAAGTCATTATTTGCCAACATTAAATTATTTCCATGACAAACGTTCGTGACATCACCATGGAACATAAAACATACGTAATAGTTACATAGTCTTGATTACTGTTTTCCTATAGCATTGTTATTTCATAAATATTTTGTTAGGTACTAAAATTTGCTCAGGAATTTATTGTTAAGGTCACAATTACTATCGCCAGTATCAAAATATTTTTTGTTTGTAACGCTCTTTCCTGAAGATGACCTTCCAAAACCAAATTAAGGGTGTTTTTATTATCGCGCGGTGTTTTTATTATGGGGATTTCATAACGCATGTGGATTTGCTCCGCATGCGTATGTCCTTTTCATACAAGTATTTATGGCAATGCGGGGAATACGCAAGCGGGACGCATGTGGGGCGGGGCAATCCTGTATGAATGAAATCCGCATGATATTATAAACACCCTTAAGCTCAAATCCACTTATATATCACTTGATAGTAAAGTTTTTGCAATAAAAGTATTTTAGAGTATGAGGAACAGGGTGTAAAGTCCCATGAACCTCCATTGAAAAAGGAAGATCCTCCGACCACAGACAGGTATTGCTTCTGGTCCGGGCAGATATTTTCACACACATTTTGTGTTCACCAACACGTAACCTTTAACAAAAATGGGCCTAAGATACAACCTTTGTGAAATCCAACACTTAACAGACCTTTTTGCCAAATCGTGATCAGGTAGGTCATGGTATGTTTATCAATCGTCAAATATAACTAGTTTAGCCAAGGCATTTAGGCGTGTACAGTCGACACATACCGACAAGCTGAGGTCAACGCTGCATAAGGCCTCAATCAAACTAGAGCAGTGAAAGTTGTCCTGCACCCACAGGTTTTTAATCCTAACGTTTATGTCACGTGTGATACTTTGATAGTTTTTTTAGGGCTTTTTTGTGCAATTTTAATAGAAACAGTAGAACGTATGTACAAACTCTTCGTAAAGTTTAAATAAACATTATAATACGTAATATTATGGTCGATCGTTAATTTCAAATTGTCGGTCTTAGTCATAAATCATGACTCGTCACTTGAATATGCATTGTATCGATCCTAAATTTATTTCGATTTTCTTAAATTTTCAGATATTAGTCACAGTTTACTACGAGAGCAAATGTCCGGACAGTAGAGAATTTATCATTGAACAACTACAGCCAACCATAAACTTGCTGCATAAATACCTTTTGCTGAAATTAGTTCCCTTTGGAAAAGCAAGAGTGAGTATGGAAGTTATATGACCAAGTCCATAAAACTTATAGGGTTGAAGAATATTTGATAATAAAAAAACTCAAGAAGAACAGTACCTCTACCATGAGTTTTAAGCAATAGTATTCGTCGCTACTCGATATCGACGCCGTAAATATTTTGTATGGCAAATTTTGGTTCTGCAAGTGACCGCTAGAGGCGCTGCAAAATTGTTCCTTACAAAATATTTACGGCGTCGATATCGAGTAGCGACGAATACTATTGCTTAAAACTCATGGTAGAGGTACAGATGACTCTAGTGCTAGTTAAATTATGGTATAAAAAAGTCAGTAGGTCATTTAAAGGACGAATTTATCTAACAGTGGAATCAATGGATCAAAAAGTTGTTGTATTTCAAATTGATGAAGATGGTGATGCTGATAAAGATTTTTTTCTAATTTCCAGAGTATAAACAAAGGCTACGATGGTTTTGAATGCCAGCACGGCCCCACTGAGTGCACCGGTAATCTTGTGCAGAGCTGCACGCTGGATCTCATGCAGAGGCGAAACGACGTGGAAAAGGTTTCTTATGTCGCGTGCGAAATGCAAACGGAAGCGGGAACTAGAGGGAACTTGGAAGTACGTAATGGTTTTAAATATACCATAAAATTGGATCTGCTTTTCTTGAAGAGATTATTGTAGAGTAATAGCTTAAAATTCGTTCGATATCTTGATGGTAGTAGCCACTATGTAAGGAACTAGATACTGAAATTGACTGAAATTCAGAATTGTTTTTGATTTGAAACCCGTTGCCTGTCCTAGCAATAAGGCACAGAACTAAATAATGTGCAGAGCATTAATTTGCAATGGCCAAGTACACTAAGTGAGTCAGTCATCGATTTATCTAAAGGTACTCATCCTGATCATTGCAGTGCACTAGATTTGATTAAGAATTCGCTTATAAACGATACACTAAACGAAGATGGATATTAATATTAAGTTGCATTCGAAGTATTATTTGTTCATTTAACATAACATTAAAAAAAAACTCGAATATTTATTTACTTCAATGATATCACCTCATTGAACTAAATAAATAGCTAAAGTAAATGTTACTAGTACATGTTTTATATCAAAATAACTAGTGACATACATATGTTACATTTGAAGGACCTTGGATTTATTAATTTATTTTAATTTGTAATGCTGTCTTTTGAAAATGTATTTGCATTACAGTAACTCCAGTAAATATTGTACCTCATATACATTTTGATGCACGTGGGCTCGCTTTGTCATTGTGCCAGCTGATGTGGAATACACGCCGAAAATGAAGGCAAGGCCATTATGGAGTCAAGTGACTTAATTTCATAAACAATATAGTTTACAAATTAATGTGAGAAATTACTCGCGATTGTCTTATCGTTCGCCGTGGTGGAGCTTGCCGCCTCACAGCCTTACATTATAAATACAATCAATTGACTGGGCCGATGTATTTGTTTCCACTAGTCAAAATGTATTTCTTTGCAAGCCTGAGAGCATTGGGGTAAGAGCCAGTTTTCAAGTTAATGAGTTAAAAAACAACGTTGCTCCTAAAATAACAGATGGTTTTTCAAAGACCTCGGTCTGCTCACCAAAAACCTTAAATAATATATTGTGGTGAGTTCTAGCCTGACCAGTTGTGGCCCAGTGGTAACGGTTCCGACTAATCACGGGCTCAAACCTAGCCAGATGTATTGTGTAATTTATTTAATCATTAGTGCTCCCAAAACGATGAAGGAAAATATCGTGAGAAACCGGCAAGTCCTATAACCAAAACATTCAAAGACAATAGTCCACCGTCGACGTCCACCAATCCACACAGGGCCCGCGTGGTGGATCACGGCCCATTCCTTCTCTTAGAGAGGAGGCCTGAATCCCACTAGTGAGAACATTTTAAGGCTGATTATGCTTACGCTATGAGACCTGGCCGCTGCACTTTTCAGCAAATGAAAACGGCGGGAGTAGGAGTCGGTTTTCGTGTAAATAAGTTCAATAACGAAAATAAACTAATTTTGTTGTTAAATTTTCAGTGTGCCATGAGAGCAGGCGTTCGAGTTGATGAAGTAGAAGAATGTGTCAACTCTGAAAAAGGCATAATTTTGCAGCTTGAAGATGAATATCACACTAAACTCGTGAGCCCAAAATTTGTCCCCACTATAACTATTGGCGGGGTAAGACTATTTAAAAATACTTTCATTGTTCTCATCATAAACAGTACCGTCAAAAGGGGTTAATAGAAACGCAGGGGTGAATAGGAATAAAACTTTGATTATGATTTTCACTTCGAGTTACATTTATTTTACTGATTTCTAACAAAGAATATTTTTTTTTTACAATTAATTAATAAATTGATTTACTCTACTTTAGGAAAAACTGATAGGCAACGTAAAAATCCCCTTCAAATTGTTTCTATTCACCTTTGCGTTTTTATTCCGTTTGACTGTAGGTAGTTCTTTAGTTACATAGTATAGAAAAAAAACTTATCAGGAAACGAAGATGTTTCGATCTTATTTTTAGCAAGTTAAAGGCTATTTTTGTAGGAAAGCCTCAAGGTAGGATTTCATGCTTATCAACTCCATTCTTTATGTTCCAGATAAATATAAATCATTCATAATATAAATCATTCATATCAGTGTCACTATTCTTTCTTCTTTTAGTCTCAATTGACTTAAATTAAATTTGTACATACCATATCTTAGAGTTTCTCTAGGGATTATGTGTGGTCCAATCCTGAATATGTTGTGCCGATTTTTTGTTAGATTTTTGGACATTTATTTTTAGTAAGTAGGTATTTGATTTGTTTATTCTTTTTTTTTCTTATTTTGTCTCTGTCTTCAGGTTTTCAACCAGCAAGTACAAGACTCAGCTCTGGAAGATTTCACAGGAACTTTATGCTCAATACTCACATACATCCCGCCATGCCAAGAACACTACAATTCCATAGCAATGCAATATGTATTATTTTGAATAAGCAATAAATTAACATATTTTTACAGTATTGATGATGTTTTAATTGATCCCATTAATCGAAAACACATGGTCAATAGCAAAGGTTTTGTTGTTTGGCGGTGCGAGCTGCTGTTTGGATATGCAAGTTTCTGTCAAAAAGTACATTCACTTAAAGGGGACTACTATAACATATTTAAAAATCTTTATTTAAAGTATCTTCTTTATTTAAAAACATTTTACATGGCTTCATCCAAATAATACGGAAAGAACAATGAATTTCAACAGATGATATTTTTTTTCAAGAAACACTAGAGATTTCAGTGTTCTCAAATTATATAATTTATGTTTTTCAACAGAAGTACTAGTTTAGACGTTGTGTATTTTCCTTATTCATAAAATTGTTCTATTTTGTTAGATTGTTCACCGACACAGCGCTGCATTTTCGTGACTAGGCGACTGTATTTTGCTTAATTTATTGGACCAATTTTAAAGGTTACGAAGGCGAGTTGTCCACGATCCATCGGTAGTAATGCGCTATGTTTGTGTACACGCTGGGGACTCCCTCGCTGCCGCAGTTTTCTGAACCGAAAGATACTATGCCCACCTGGAATAGACGAGTTAAAAAGTGTTAAACAACTGATATTACAAACACCTATAAAACTAATAAAAGTGAGCCGCATAGGAGTAGAAGTAGTAGAACAGGTGATTATTTGTGCATAAACGATGCAATGTATAGGGTGTCTCAGTAAGAGTGCACTTTTTAAAACTTTTTTTTTCATTCAAGTGGCAACTCTGAAATTCGACAGCTGTTTCTCTGACCTCTGTTTGTTCCGATTATTAAAAATTGAGAGCTTTTCGAAAGAACAACGCGTTATAATTGTGAAAACTCATTACAAAAATGGGGAAAGTTACGCTGAAACCGCTCGCAAACTTCGCCAAATTTTCAGCCGAGAAAGTGCACCTAATGTGTCAACCATTCGAAGAGTGGTCAAAAAATTTGAAGAAACTGGGTCAATTATGGATAATAAGAATCCTTTGCGTCAAAGTACCGGTCAGTCTCTTGAACACATTGCTGGTCTAAACGAGAGTGTCGCCGAAAACCCGAAAACATCAATTCGACATCGCTCTCAAGAACTTCAAATTTCACGAAGCAATACGCAGCGAATTTTGACTAAAGACCTCACATCACCTTCATGCGTACAAGATTCAGTTAACTCAGGAGCTCAAACCAGCAGACCACGGAAAGCGCCGGCAATTCGTTCAATGGGTAATGGAGCAAAGTGGAGTCGATGCCAATTTTTCGGGTAACTGTAACTGTCTGGTGCGGATTTTGGTCAGACGGCGTGATAGGACCTTACTTTTTTGAAAATTAGGCCAAAATTGCAGTGACTGTGAACGGCATTCGTTACAGGAATATGATAACGGACTTCTTGTGGCTTCAACTGGACAGCATGAATCTGAACCACATCTCTGTCATGGAAAATTTCATAAAAATAGTGATGTCATCGGAGCCGTGGGGGTCATTTGCCGGATATTTCATTCCATACTTAATCGGAACATGTCTTCTTTACAATACAATAAAAATATCACAACTCTGTCATAAAATACTTGTTTTTATTTTAAAATGAAAAAGTGCACTCTTACTGAGACACCCTTTATAATAGATACCTATGCTGAGATTTTAACTCAATACAAACAATACCGAGAATTTCCTGAAAATAGCGCCATTAGCTGAGTAATTTGATTAAAAGTCTTTTTATCAAACTTTAGTTTCAGTTGCTATATCTGAATTGATATTCAGATATCGCAGTAGACAGCTGCACACAGAACATAGGTTTGTTAAAATTTACGGTATAGCAACACCCTTTCCTCATCCGACCAGTACCATTACCCTTGCTTAGATTCAAATGATTGATTACCAGCAGATCTAACTAGTAATAATAGTTCTCACCTGCACATGTCGTCCATCTCGAAATAGTAACAGTGGAGCACCTCCAAACCCTGAACACGCGTCCTTCCCCTCTTCACCTCCAGCACAAAGTTGACCTTCGTTCACAGGTACTGACTCTCCAAAGATACGTTCACAGTTTTCTAGTGGCACGAGAGGGACTTCCAACTGTTGTTGACGGCTTACCTGTAGTTTAGGACAAAGATTTGCGTAATAATAATAATTGTTATTATTATTTATCGTTTATTATATTATATAATTAAATTGTTACAGCATATGACATAAATGACATTAAATAAATTAGATTAATTATTTGATTACATAACAAAATTATATTTATTTTGAAAATAGGTTTTCAAAAAACAATTTCACATGTAATTTTTTTTTTTTTTGTTATGTTATACTAGATGGGACTGGTGTTTCCTAGTTGACTACCGTTAGAAGAAACACGGAAACAAACTCAGCGGTTAAATTCTCTTTAAATCTAATAGCAACCCGCCCCAGCTTCGCATGGGTGCAATGGTAATGTTAAATACATATAAACCTTCCTCTTGAATCACGCTATCTATTTAAAAAAATGTAATTGTAAAGATCTAAGCATACATAGGGACAGACAGCGGGAAGCGGGAAGCGACTTTGTTTTATACTACGTAGTGATACAACAGACGTGTAATGGTAAAAACATAAGAACCATGCAAATTGGTGTCTGAAAAAGTCTTTTGAGGAAAGAACCGCACAGAATTGAGTGAACTTGTCCAGTCAGTGCCAAAATTTGTCAGTATTCGCTTAAAATTCAGGACTAAATATAATTGGAGATCAACTATTTGACGGACAATATTATAATAGTCTTTTGTTTATGACACGACATCAATATGCAAGAGTGTACAAGGCATTTGATTTTAAATTGTGTCATTGCCGATGTTTTCTGTTCAACTTAATAATACAATCTACATAAATTAAACAGGCTTTTATAGCTAATTAAAGACAATTAGTGGAAATGGCAACCTTGTCTCCTGCGACGAATATTATATTTCAATAGAAAATCTAATGCTCAGGCATTTTTAACTTGCATTTTGCTATCACTGTCAGTTGCTTTATTCATTTACTGGCTCAATAAGCCAACCATTTACAGATTAACATCCTTCCACTCAAACCGTCAAAAATGATGTCTCCTTTATTACTTCGATCACGTAACCGACATGATTGGCATTCACGTGTTCTACATAATTTCCCCATCACATCAAAATCCTATACAAATCACGGTCACAAATACAAGCAAGGGCAAAACAATTAGCTTGACATGACATGCTATCATTAAAACTGATGGCTATCTTTCACTCACCACATTATTTTGTCCGGACAGTTTGCCCCACCCGACGAGTGAAGCTCGCTCATTCAGTACGATTTCCGGCTTATCATTGAGGCAGATCGGAGCAGCTGTCACTGGAAAATGGAAAAAGGTGTGATGATATGGGAGGATGAGTGACAGCAGGAAGTTGAGGCTATCAGTCTGTCAGTCAACAAACTGCGTTCAAGGGTATTGGCAAAGTCAATGTTACCAGAGGTCAGACTGACTATGATAAACATCTCTGTGAAATGCATTCACTCTGGGAATGAAAGCTCAATGATTATTAAGTTGAAAATCTTGCATATATCTCTTAGTAAAAAGATATAACAGAACCAAGGCCTGATGGTTTTTCTTTTGATAATTTCAATAGCATCATAGATCATAGAGTTATTTATAAGATCTTTTTTTACTTTTAATGTACTCGCGCTTGACCACAATCTCGCCTGATGGCAAGCGACAATGTAGTGACGATGAAGCGCACTTGCCTAAAAGTAATCTATTCACTTTTAACAGAAAGTTAAAGTTACACAGATAAAAATGGCTACTGCGTTTTCCTTAAATCATTATGTATGATATTACCTTATCTGTTTATACTTATTCAAAATAAACCATACCAACATTGAAATCTGTATCCGCAACCAGAATTAATAAAAAAATACCTGAATATTTGATCTCCTCCTTCAACATAATAAGCGCTATATCGTGTCTGAATATCTTCTGCTCGTATCCAGGGTGAACGATGACATTCTCCACTTTGATGGCCTGGGTTGGAGGTGCGCAGAAATAATCATTGCAGTCGGGACTCCGGCCTATATCCCATTCACCTACTACAATGGTTGATCTAGAAGAAAAAGAGATTACTTTGCATAGTCTGACTGTACGTGATATACTGTGCTTGTGGCTTCTGGCATTTTCCAAATATCATCCCATCCCTTTCCATCCATACGCAAGTTTAAGGCTGATTTACCATCAAAGATATACGAAGGACAACTAACTTCGGTGTTGATTAACGAAAATGAGCTGAAGAATGAGCGACGCGTTTTGTATCTCTGCAAGCTATAGGAAGGAAGTACAGTCAAATAGGGTTAATAGGAACGCAAGGGTTTTTTCACGTTATTAAAAAATTGTTTGCTACACTTAAGTACTGCAATTTGTTCTTGCTTTGTAATACAAAAATTATGGAAGCTTTGCTAGAAAATTATTATAATTATAATAAGTGAAAGTCCTAGTTAAAGTTTTATTTCTATTCCCTCTTACGTTTCTATTCGACCCGTTTTATGGAACACATAGCTATAATACTAAGAAACGTACAAGGGATAATAGATTAGATCGTATACCTGCACTCAAACAGTTTATTTTGAAATAGGTACTTAATGAAGAACAAATAGATCCAAATAATTAATACTTACAGTTTATATCCTTCTGGTTTGGCAAGAGCGCAGTGTGCTGCAGTTAGTACAACTCGTTTCCCTATGATTGAGCCACTGCAAGCAAATCGCACGTTGCCCGACTCTTTGTCTGAATAAAATGAAACAATAGGATTAATTTACAATCCTTCACATGAGACTCATGTGAAGCTTCTGGTTTGGTTTTTTATCGGATCTATATTAGACATTCAGCCTCATATGCAGCATCTTAGTTTTATTTTTATCGAGTCCGTATTACTTAGATTTTTAGGACGTTTCTTTCTTTTAGTAAGGTGTGTTAAATCGTTAGTGGTGTTGAAATCAAGGCTTGTCTTACGTTGATGATTGATTATTCTAATGTTGAGCAAATGTAGCCGCAGGTAGTCACGCCAGCGATACAAAAGTTGTAATTTTGTTATTATTATCTCAATTCACCGATGACGGTTTCCTGTCCATTTTCTGTTTCGGGTCCTTGTCCTTAACAAAACTAAATCTATTTGGAATCATGTGTTTGTTGTTGTTGTTTTATTTACATCGTTGTGTTCGAAATCTTAGAACTTTTGTTTTCACATGTGATATGTATGTCTGTTAGATTTAGTAGTATGTAGTTTCAGCATTGTGTGTTTTATGCCCAATAATTTTTTTTCTTTCTTCTTTTCCTTCTTTCTATTTATCTAATACTTGGATTTACTTAAAAATATTACTGAAATGAATCTTATGGGCCCAGTCGTGAGGCACACACAATGTTATTGTTGTTTATTGACTGTCAATTTTTTCTTTTATTTATCCCCCAAGTTCTTCCAGACTTTCTTCTCCCGCGCCGTCTCAAACCAGTCCTCACGGTAGGTACGCGTCCAGATCATCCTAACACCTCATTTTAGGCCGACTTCCAACCTCGATGGCGCTTACCCTCTGCAGGAACCCACTGCTTGGCAACGCTTGCCCAGCGGTCTCATTGCATGCGACGGCAATGGGCTATCCCATTTGAGCCTGGCAGCCTAAATTATCTACCTGTACGTCACCTTTCTTCGAAATACTCATACTCACCTATATTAATTTTGAACCGTAATTGTGAGAAAATAAACAGTACATATTGTTATTACTTACAAAATTATCATGTTCCCATAATTCATATCAGAGTTTTGTTTTTGTTTGTTAACATAAATTGAATACATTGAATTCGTTTACGGAAATAATGACAGCATTATTGATGAAAATATTTTGGCAACAGTCATCTGTAAATATTCTTTACTAGATTCTACCTGCGGTGTTATCATCGTGATAGTAGTTTTTTCCATACAAACTTTTGACCTCGTTTCATCCCTTTAAGGGGGTGAATTTTGAAAACATGCTCTCCTAATGCTCGCCTACGTCATAAAAGGAAATCTTGAGCAAAATTTCATGCTCCTAGTCGTAGTAGTTTCGGTAGTGCGTTATTATGTCAGTTATTAGTACAAGGCATAGTAGATTAGTAGGTAAAATGGGATTAACATCGTCGCATAAGCGTACGAAAATCCCTTAAATAAAAAAAGCATATCTATATTTTTCTAGTAGTCTAAATTTTATACTCACGAGTAAACCCAACCCGAGCAGTCCAAGGCTGGCTGCCCAGTCCATTGTACTCGACTCCTCGCACCATGCTCTGACCGCACTTGTCCTGCCCATCCTGGAACACCTTACCGCAGTCGCACGACGGACAGCAGACGTAGTCCTCGTCACCTGCGTTACCGCATATCAACTGGTTGAGGCGGTGGAAGTACCTATTTCAGGAAATAGAAAAATGTTTGAAATATTATAGTGTTACCGGGCAAACCCGATTTTAGGATGAACTAGTTTCGCCTAGGCCAAACTTTCGATATTAATTCATAAGCGAGAGAAGCGACCTCGGAATTTTAGGGTATCCCGACACATAGGCTCCATGCGTGAATAGAGAACTGATTTGGCCTAGGCGAAACTAATTCTTCCCAAAGTCGGGTTTAACCAGTAACAATAAGCATCCCAATTCTTACAGAAATAAATCAACGGCAAAAATATAAGAGTATGATTTAACAACCCATTTCGAGAAAATTCAAGCGTGAAATATCTCGGAAAAAGTATGGTCGATTTCTTTTTTCATTAAGACAGAATCGTCTCCATTAAAAACACACTAGCCAATATTATTGTCCGACATTACGGCAAAGACCGTCGTCGCTAATTCCTCACATTTGCTGAGCATGAAACCGTCTTTGTGCTCCTTATGGACCCGGGATTGAGATCAAGCCCAGACCAGTTATTATTTTCTATGTAAAGTTTTCTTAAGTTATAGAATCTGCCTATATTACATACTGTGATTAAATCGAAATTAAAAAAATTAAAGGTAACTGCCAATGCGCCCATATCAGCAGTTACCTATTAGGCTATGCTGCACCCTTAAGTTATGTTAATATGCTACTAGGTACTTACTTATCTGAGGAGAAACATGAGAAGTCCATAAGATCTTCTAGTATTGGACATGAACTGACTGGAACGCATGTTGTATTTTGTGGACATGGACTCTGCAATAAAAGTAAGTAGGTATAATAGTAACAGTGATTTCAAAGCTGAGTTTATGAGCTAAATAAGTATGGACAATATGCTCATCATATGGGAATGAGGACATGTATTCTTGGCTCTCAATTAATACAACAGCTACCTTATAAAATGTGTTAGAATGTGTGAATCTAAGCGTGGTTATGTGCTGGGCAATCGTGGGCACCTAGACTAGATCATATTAAAATGTATAAGCATCGAAACACATTGGTTCCTAATATGACGTGAAAGATATTCTTAAATTAGTCAGCAAGGCTATTCATAAAAAATATACTATAGAATTATCCAGAAAAATATAATACGCGGTATCATACGATCGTCACACAAGTAGAACCATCATGACAGTTAACCTTGAAGTGTAAGGGGGTTGCGTGTAACCATAGCAAATGGCTCAACTTATTTGCCGCGTACTATGATTGGTTTATAGATACAGGTTAATATTTTTATTTAGCCTATACTCTCCCACTACTAGACAAAGGCCTCCCCAAAAACTGCCTGTAAGCAGTTTTTTCCCGAGCTACCTCAACCAGCCCTTGCGGTAGAAGTGAAGGTTGTCTCACTGCGTCTTTCCAGGTAGTCTTCGGCAGTGTTGTACATCCTCAAATACCCATTATTTGGACTCTTGCCTAGCGATCAGTGTCCATGTGGCTGACGTAATCCATCCAATTCCATTTTAGCCTGGCAGTATTAGGAAACTGCCAGGCCAGTATTTTGATCCCTGTTTTTGACCACAGCGTTGCGTTTCTTACTCTTTCCATTCTTTTGACACCAAAAATGGTGAGCTCTACAATTTCTTTTAAATAATTTTGAACTTACCCTAATACTTAAAAGCACGTCATCATCCTTGATTCCTCCCATTCCAACGCTTAGACCTATACCTGTAAAATTTCAGTAAGTTAAGCAATGATTAAATTTTTAAACTATTGTAGATGCGCCTTCGGGGATCCAGCACCTGCTTGCAGTTAAGAGCCATAAAGAAACTTTAGAAATGGGTAAATCTCATTTTCTGGTTTACCAGCAACAATCAAACAGTAACTCATTGCCATCGTTATCATTATCATCCTCATCATTATGTCATAGACCTTGCTGGACATATTATAGGCCTCCCCTAAATATCACTACAACGGACAACGGACGGTCCTGTGCGGCTCGCTTCCATCTCATTCCGGCTACTCTCACCAGGTCATCAGTCCATCTTGTGGGAGGCTTGTGGGAAAAAATATTTTGATTAAACAGATCTCTTGTGAGACGGCAGGATGTTGTCTCTGATACAAAACGAATATTTTCTGGTTTATCTACCATGAGTACCTTGCTCCGGATGGCCGGAGAGTTGAAGTAAATCACAATACCTTTTTGCCTGTAAGTGACATTGTACGTAGTCCATATTTATCTCTGTAACCATATAGTGGTTGCTGCCTATATTTCTAGTTAATTGTCATAAAAACCAACAGTTCATAATGCACTGGTAATTCACCGACAGACACGTCCTTGATACAAATGATGTTATCATTTTACTATGTGCCCTGATCGAGGCTAGCCTTTGTGTCATACCACCTGCAATTATCGGGTGCATCATTTGTTCAAATTACATGACATGGTGGAAGAGATGTGGAAACAAACATATTGCGTAATAGTTATGTAGATACGTATATGATTTACTTAAATCGATGGTAATTGCAGGGGCCTAGGATACCTCTGTATCAGCAGTGTCATTGATTAGGCATCTCTGGGCAATAGGGGCTCCGATGTGTGCAAAATTCGAGACCACTTTTAATTCACCTATTGATAAGAAGTCTGTCTGTAGTGAATGAGTAATGAATATATAATAGCATGTTCTAATTTTATAACTCGCGACGTTCATTCTAGCATTCTCTACGATTACAATAAAAACTTAATCTATACCAGTCAGAATACTCCAGAAAAAGAAGTTTATTTTTAACGAAGACTGGTCTAGTCAAAAAATTAGGATCCCTCTTAGGACCTATGCCACTAGGTAATTATATACTTTTGTTTAGCTGTCAAATAATATTGATTAAATAAAGTGGTATTCTGAAAGCGACTGCTTTGATATTGTGTGGAAATAAGTAGTTGCGGTATAAACAAAGTCATATAACGTGAGACAAGGCTTGAGTTTGAATATGGATGGTAGATATATGTGGATAAGATAGTCGACTTATAGAACACTTTGTCTACTTATATAAGTAATCCCAATGAACGATAAATGGATTTTGAAATATAACTTCATTAAAAAAGGAACTATTGGAATGAAAGTCAATAGAGGCACAATCATCAAGAAATAACATGGAACGATGTACACCGTTAAATTTTAGTCGTTTTAATCCCGCAGGAGGTCGATTCGGTACATGAAATACTATCGATTTGTAAAGAAAAAATTAAAAAAAAAAGTACTTTTTTTCAAAAACTCGAATTAATACGCATGTACGAAATTAATTTCTTTAAGTAAACGAGTCAATGACCTTGTAGGTAACTGTCGGTCGTTGCGTACTAACTACCCACAGTTCATTGGCCTCGCTCAGCTGAGGTTTACTTAAAGGAATTAATTTCGTACATGCGTAAATTAATTCGAGTTTAAAAAAAAGTACTTTATTTTTTAATTTTCTCTTTAAAAATCGATAGTATTTCATGTGCCGAATCGACCCTCTGCGGGATTAAAACGAACAAAATTTAACAGTGTATATACAAGCAGGAAGACACGGATTTTTTTAAAAGATTTAGGTTATTTAAAAAAAAACACTGTTTTACAAAAAGTATACAACCAATTTCAATATAGTCGCAAAAAATATCTTGGCTTTTTTCTTTTTACTACAAATCTACGGTTTTCAGACTTTTTCCTTTATTTGTACTATGAGGCCTTGATTTTATTTGATGGGAAGTACCTACCATAAGCGGTCGTATCTTTTGATTACATTAATTTGATTTTTCGCTGCCCCAAGGGGTAGCAGACGTTTTGAGAATTTGACATTTTTAGTGATGTTTTGTAAAGAAGAAAAAAAATCACGCTAAACTTTTTAGTTGTGGTACCCCTCTGTTAAACCTAAATAGTGTATAACTTCGATAGTAAGGTAGAATAGATAAGATTGACTAAAACCATTACAAGTGTGCCTATAAATTTTTAAGGATTCCCTCAAATTCTTATGGATCATCAGATCCTGACCTTGGTACCATGGAACCACCTGGGTAGTACACTATTACAAACAAAAAAAAAATTATCATAAGAATAATCGGGAACATACATAAAAAAAGGTTCCGACGATTTGAGGACCCTCCTTTTCGAAGTCGGTTAAAATAAAAGACCGGGAGAACGTTTCTGTCCGTTCGGATTTATATTATTTGATGTTCATCACGTAACTATGGTTTCGCCACTTAATTTGTTTGTCTCTGCATGACATTCGGTTAGCTCATTATTTAAATTCCAAGAGCATAGTAAATAGGTAATATGTTCCAGTTTGATGACCACCTTTTATTTAGTCACACTATTAGTTTATTTGACAAATTTAAACTTATATGTTATGTGTTATTAAACTAGAGTATGACTAGAGTAACGTTTGAAACAATGATGCTCTTCGTCATCAACGAGAGTACCGTGCAATTAAAATTAGCATACAAATGAAGGGTTCAAACACAGGACATGAACTCCACAACGTTAACAATGTAACAAATTAAGATGATATCGCATGTAATGTAACTAAAACAAAGAAAATTCAAGACAACCACATTTAAAAAAAAAAAACCTAAGTAATGAAAACTTCTCAATGAAACAAAAATAGGTAAAGAAGTACTGAACAAAAGATAAAAGTGTATTTTTTATTTACTAAATTAGACATTTATTAAAGATACCTAGGTTTTATTCGATTTGATACAAGAAAATCCAGGAAAACTACCAATAATTAAAAATATACTTACTTCCAAATTGTGCATTAGTCCATTGAAAAACACAGAAAAACAGCACATAAACACACACTTTGTTAGCCATAGTTGTATCCATAAAAAACACAATTAAATTAGTAACAAAAATCAATAAACTAATCACGATTTTCACTGATCATCCCACAAATTTTCATATGTATTTTTATCGACTTCAGAAAAATGTTTTATGTGGAGGTCGGCATCGTTGGATGGGCCACTATAAAAATGATACGGTACAGAGCCTCCATTTCGACCGGCATGGTTCAGAGGTTGTGAATCTTCGGTTGTAAATCAATATTTTTTGTATTCATGTTGATGAAATAATTGATTCGTAAAAGAAACTCCATAGACAAGCTGTAGCTTGGAAGCATACATTAAAATTGTTGCCTTTTGGGTAAAGTTCTCTCATACAAAAATTTCATGTCCATATAAAAGAGCTCCAAACTAATGAAAGGAACTCTCCGATTAAGCTACAGAGACGTCGCTATTAGAAAATATTGCGATCATCAGAAACATGGAAACAGTAACAAAATTCCTCGTGTCATCTCCATGTGTAGAGAGCTGTGGTTTTTAACAGAGTTAAAAAAGGTTGACGATCACTGACGATAACATGATTCACCGCTACAAAAGTTTGCTTCAGATTGGTGCAGGCATTTACACCTAGGTATTCATTATTATATGGACATTAGTTCACGCACGATATATTATAACTTTTGACCATTAATCAACAGAATAACCAGAAGTGGACCAGATTTCTAGTTAGTAATTTTTGGATGCCCTTTGGAGTTCTATAACTTTCATGACCCCAATCATTCTGCCATGATTCCCACGATTCGGACATATAACTGCATAGGTAGTTTTGAGCATTAGAGAAAATATTTGGACAACTAATCACAATACAGAGACTAAAGTAATTAAAAAGGTGCATAAACATTATTTGTAAATATACGAATTAGGAAGAGATTTATACTAATATAAAAACGTATTAACGGAGTCGTATCATAAGATTTAAACTAGCAGTATATTTATAATCTATTGAATTATTCAATGATTAAAATATACAAAGGTATGGTCGTAGAATGCGGTTCGCAAGCCAAGGCGTGAACGAAGCGTGTCCGTCTAATCTTGCCAAAATCAGTTTTTATACTCTTATTGTAATACGTTTTTGCTTGCTCTGGTGTCATTCACATCATTGGGTTACGGACACCGGACTCTTAACAATGTCTTCTTTCCCAGAAATAGAAGACCCCATTATAACTGGACCTGATTCTGTATTCCACTTTTTATTATCTACTGTTGTTAATTTGTTGCCTATGTTAGAAACGTTATGTTTTGAGAAATAAGATTCCTATAACCAATAAGTAACTCGTCAACTTTATTGCCATTTTCTTGCCACTATCTTTATATGTATGGTCACCCGGTCAGTGCATGTCTTGTTCTTCCATATTGTTTTATTTGTGGTTATCCCAGTAGTCAGTTCCCTTTCAAGGCAGTATTAATGGAGTTTGATATTCTATCACATCACTTCTCGATACAAATTCTCAATTTTCAAAAAGTACTTTCTCTGAACAAAATTCCATATCTTACAACGAGATACAATGCATAGTAGCTATCTAAAAGCCAGCCGCCCAGCCCCAGTTCTATTCGCCAACATCCGCAGGTCGTAGCCCGCTCGTTCCCACCATGACATCAACATTGTTTCGAAGCATGTAAAAAATAACTTCCTAATCAGATAATGGAACAATTTCATACAATTAACCGGCGCGGATTTCGGAATGACGGCACCATTGTTTTCAGGTCGGCCTTTGATTTATGACACGAGGCTGTTTACCGTATAATTACTATGTTTTTGGGATGACACGATATTATTCGTAAAACGTTTATAAATTTTAACCAAATCTAAAATCGATCAATAAACAAAACCTTCATAGTAATAAGTAAGTCGGCGTGTAATTTGAGACCATTAGAAAACTCAAAAGAAATATAAGTTAAAGAACAATTGTCAAGTTTGAATCAGTGTCATTATGAATTTAGAAAAAATGGCATAATTAATTTTTTTTCCAATAATTTTACAAGAACTTTGGACCAAAGATTTGGACCAAAAACAATGTTCGTATAGTTAAATTCTAATTTTATGAATTATTTAAAAGCATCATACTAGTTAAACATTTTTCAGATGATAGCCAAACATCACCGAATTCATGCATAAGAGCTAAAATCAAAAATGACAGACACACGTGATTATCACCTTCATCCCTCCAGCGCGTTTCCAACAAACATCATGAAATTAACAAGTAGCGCCTCTGAACAAAATTTATTCATCAACTACGTGTGTCTTGTCAATGAAATGAAAACAAGTGAGACCCTGAGCCCAAATGTCGGGCCCAACGAAAAGACGTCTTTAAATGTTATTGACGTTTCATCAATCCTAAATGATGATGTAAGTTTTCTATTTATATTATCAACTTAGCATTACTAAAGTTTTAAAGAGAATATGGCAATTTTAACCAGTAATTTTGAATCTTATCAATAGAACATTCCCGAAGACCATCCTATACAAGTAGAAAGATCTAAGGCAGTTCACGAACTTTCTGAATCATATAAGAAGGCCGAACTAGATGAAAAAGTTGGAGAACAAAGTGCACCCTACTCATCCCAATATGTTAGCAAGTTTTTCTATTGTATTTGTGCAATTTTTGTGTTGATTATTAACATTTATATATTGAAAGTGACTTTGTACTAGCCAACAACTACTTCGGGTGAAGATAGCGACATATCTGAAAATGATGAAAATAATTTCCTCCCATGTGACAACCCAAATGTTTTGAAATTAACCAAAATGAAGTGGTTAACTGAGGATCCAGATGATGGCCCTGATTCTAGGTATGTATCTAAAGATAAAGATATTCAAAGGCACGCTCTTGTCCTAAATATAGACTTGACATGGTGTCGTTCCAGAAAAGTGAACGCATTAACAGGTGCAAAATTAAAAAGTAAGAAAAGAAGATGTAACTAGTAACCAGGTGATGAAAATTAGGTAATTTTACTTAAAAAAAAATCACTAAGCGGTTACATATAACCTTATTTTTAGTATATGCGAAACCTGAAACACCCGTCTAATATTTTTATGTAAATCAATCTATGTACGGTGGTGTCCAACTTGTCATCTTTTTTTTTATTTATTTTTTTGGGAAAAAGTATAACGTGGTGTAAAAATTATTGGAATCGATTCAGTTACTGATTCTGAACAAAATGTATTCAGGTTTCCCTTATACTAAAAATAATGTTGTATATCCGTATACTATCAAATATTTTACTGAAATTAATACTATTTCCAGTTTACCATCGGTGTCAAGCTCTAACTGTAGTCTGGCTTCCGATTCCGACCCCCAAGAACAGAATGATTTCGACGACAAATATTTGTCGACTATACTGCGGCTGGACAAGGAACACAACTTGTTCGGTTTGTCAAATATAGCTATAGTTGGAGCCAAACCATCTAAAGTTAAACGTAAAGATGATGAAAAGGCTGTGTTCCATCAAACAGCTATCGTACAAATATGTTGTAGCCAGTCTTGCTGCAGACATAAGGTTGGTTACATTTTACAAATACAATTCAATATACAACAGAATTTTTTTTTTTGCTTATTTACCAACCTAACACATTTTTTTTTCTGTTTTAGAGCAACACTGACTTGCCAGCATCTTTAAAGGTATAATAAGATATAATTATGTGCAATTCGAGTAGAATAATCTTCAAGAAATCAAATTCGTTCGCTTTCAATAAATTCTCTGTTTTAGTGCGGTGGACGCTGTCGAAGTTGCTGTTTCAATGCATCTTGTACATCATGTGCGACAGTTTGCGATCCTCTACCTATCTGCTTGGTAAGAAATAATTCTCGCCATCAATTTACTTAGCCTTCTCCCAAAAACTGAACAAGACTGTTATCAATTTAGATTTTGACTACTTGTAACGACTGTCATTGTTTTTTTATTATTATTATGAATAGGCTCTCGTTTGACCACCATCTCACCTGATGGTAAGCGATAATGTGGCCGACGATAGAACACGCTTATCTAGAAGCAACCTATTCCACCCCTAGGTTGCAGCTATCAGGAAACTAGACTCCAGCAGGGAATTCCACTCCTTAGCTGTAAGCACAATAAGGGCGCTTTCAATTTAGACGTCTAATGTCAGACCACAGCTCCATGTTATCCGTGCCGAAGCTGGACGTTTGCAGTACGTTAGCAGTCCGTCAAGCGCCTAATTTTAAAACTGGCTGCCGTATGTTTGTATGCCAGTGAAGAGCTATTCAACAACGAATTGAACATGTGGTCTGCTGCTGCTGACGTTGCCGTCCACGTCCTGTTGCCGTTCGCGGGACGATGGCCGCACCACGCTCTTTGTGTGAAAAATACATAAATACATTAAAAAAAAAAATCATCCGTATGCAGATAAATGATAAATGATAAATGATATTTTATTTTTGCAAATAGGTTGTCAAAAACACTTTTACACGTCAATTTTTTTTTTTTTTCGTCAATTTTAACTAGATGAGGCCGGTGTTTCCTAGCTGACTACCCTGAGAAGAAACACCGAAACAAACTCAGGGGTCAAAGTCTCTTTTAAAGTCCATACAGCAAACAAGTAATGGTCAAAGCATATGAGAACCGTGCAGATTAGTGTCTGGTATGGTCTTTTGAAGAAAGAACCACACAGTTCTGAGTGGACCTGTCCAGTCAGTGCAAGCATTTGTCAGTATTCGTAAAGCTCAACTCAGGACTACTAAGGAGCTCAACGACTTGACGAACAATACCAAAGAAAGGACATTTGGGTAGGCCGCAAAAAGTACTCATAACTGTCAGACATTAATTAAAATTAGAGAAAAACAAGAAAAAAAATCCACATAGTCCCCAAATTCACAATAATAAACTACCGTACTACCGTACGTAGAACACTCCGTATCGGCATCGCACAGGCCGTCAAAAAAACGCATAAATTGAAAGCGCCCTAAAAATACAACATTAATTTTTAGTATATGTGAAACCTGGAAATTGTTTAGAATCAGTAACTAAATCGATTCCAAAATTTTTATACCATGTTACGAGTATATTTTCCCAAAAATATTTAAAAAGGTCACAAGTTGGACACTACCGACACTAAGTACAATACAGGTCACGGCAGGTCATACCGGGCTTTAGGAGTCAGGGTACAGCTGCGGCTGCCAGGTGCGGGAGCAAAACAGCCCCTTAGTGGCCCGGATGACCTGGTGACCATGTGTTTGTGTAGACAACCAAGTAACATAACAAGCTTATAACTTTGTGATTTTTCATGATACAGTTATGAAATTTTATACATAGATTCTTTGCATAAAAATACTAAAACCTATAGTAGTATAGTATTTCGGATTTCACATACACTAAAAATAAGGTTTTATACGGGTTGAAAGGGATCTTCAAATGACTTCTGGTACCAAGGTAACTAACCTAAGATTCTGTTTTTGAGACATGTTGAAATTTTTGTAAGCTCACCAGCTAACCCACCCACGACGAGCGTGCCTATCCTTGTCAATCAACCCGTGAGGCTATTATTATTTAGCTACAAGTTTCACCCAGCACCTAACTAAATATTTTCTATTATTTCTTTAGAGATAAAATTTAGACATATTGCCTTTTTTTATTTTCAGGATGATCCACCATCGTGTGCTCGAGTAGTAAGTAATCCATTGGGTGATTTTTAACTATTGTAATTTCGTATTGATCTTTATTGTGTCATTTTATTTTCCCAGAGTTCTACATGCTGTAGATCAAGTGGTATATGCAAGGTCAGCAATAAAATTTCAAAGTTTTTTTTTATATTATGTTATAATATTATTTATTTTGTGATTATCTGCAGTGTAGTGCATGCTGTCCACCTCATAAATGCGGAGCGGATTGCAGTAAATGCTATGGTTTAAAGGTTTGAACAATAAGTATAAAAAATAAATATAAGATAAGTCATGGCTACATAGATACCTATTATAGAAAAATTAAATTTCAGATTAAACTGAATCGGAAACCAATATTTGAAGAACCAAGAGTCGAATTGACACCGCGTGCCAGTTGTGTTCTGCAAAAAGTTCGTCTTCTTTATATTATAATACTAGTTTTTGCACACGGCTTCGCTCAACTCTACCCTACTCAACGCTACACTAGTCTAATCTACCCAACCCTACCTAAAAACCTTCTCCTGACCATAACGAATACAACAAAAAAGAATTAGCGAAATCGGTCCAGCACTTCTTGAGATTTACTCTTATTGTAACTAGCTGTCCCAGCACATACCGCCTAATGAGGATAACGCCATCTACGGGTATTACCAGAACCAGTAGAATACATTTCAAAATGACATTTTAATAAGAGATGGCCTTGTATTCGAATTTTTTTTTTCGTGATTTTTTTTCCGTCCTTTCTCACCGTTTAAACCTTCTCTGGACTATCACGAATATTTCAAGACCAAAATTAGCCAAATCGGTCCAGCCATTCTCGAGTTTTAGCGAGACTAACGAACAGTTATTCATTTTTATATACACCGCTATTTTTTAATTAGTGCAAATGCTTAAAGGGCTTATTAGAAAAGCTCTTGTTATTATTTAAGTAAAGTCTCAATGAATAATATTCATAAACAGCAAAGTTATGTATGAGCGTTTGTTTATATCCCAAAATCTCACTCAATTTATGGAAACATTGTACAGGTTATTGTTTATGAATGAAAGAATGTCAATAAAAATGGAAAAACACTGCGCTTAGTATTTTCTAGTAGTAGTTGTTACGAATTATTGATTCAATTATGAATTTACCAAATGACAAATTTTCGTGGACAATTTTGGGATTTCGTTTTTTTTTTACTTTTGGCTACATAAATATGATCAGTAACGGGTACTGATTGAACCCCATTTTATTTTGGCACTTATTAAAAAATAGGGGTGTATAAGAAGAAGATTAATTAAATAATCAAATTTATTTCATCACCACCACTGCTCTCATAATAATAATAACGGTAAAGGTAAACATCGTGAGGAAATCGGCATGTCCTAGAACCAAAAATTTGAAGACATGTGACATTCACCAACCGGCACTGGGCTCGCGTGGGGGATTACAGCCCATTCCCTCTCAGAGAGGAGGCCTGTGTCCCAGCAGTGGAAACATTAAAAGGCTGATTATGCCATGCTATAAATAATAATAATGCTATAATCATAATAAAGCTTATTTAATCTACAAGCAAAGGTCAGCTATAATAAGAATTATTTTAAAACGGCAGTGGTGAGCAGTGAAATAAGAATTGATTATGAAAAATACTTGTATACAATTTTTCTTGGTTCCCCAGCCCATAGCAGCTCGGACCTGTTACCACAGCCCTCGTTGCATCCCACCTTCTTCGTGGTTCCCTTACCTGATGCCATGCTACTGGCCTGCGCGACCATCAGCCCCCTGTACCGCACCAACCCGATGCTTCCATAATCCGCCATGTCTGCCGGCCAGGAAACCTACAAGAGTTCCTGTACCTGAACAATACATTTGCTCACGGGTAAGTTTCAAAAGAAAATAGTTATAGATTTTAAAAAAGTAAAGATATATAGGGACTTCCGACTTGACGGGTGATAAGGCAGAATGGAAGAAGAAAACGTGTTGCGCTGACCCCAAATAAAATAGGAAAAGGGCAGGAAGATGCTGATGATGATATAGGAACTTCCGAACGTTTGCTTATACGAGAGACACGCCATTTTCAATTAATTGCACACACGACCGTTCTCGAAGATAGCCGACCACGTGGCGAGTTCGATTCGATTTACTCTGGCTAATGCTGGCCAATATAATGTTTAGAATAACGCGTGGTCTGTCCTATCCTGTATCGATAGTATCCCTATAGAATTTAGTTGTCACTGGCCTACCGTTTAACTGGATGACTGTGGCAGATTACAATTCAGTCATCCACTGACTTCTCCGTTAAACTGTAGACCTACAGGAGACCTATAACTACAAATAGGTGTTGATTATATTTTACATATTGATGTCTTCTTCCAGAAATGTGAGGATGAGGCAAAGAAAACGAAGTGCGCAAACGAAATATGCCCTGCAGTAAGTAAAGAAACAGTCACTTGCAAAATTATTGTATTTCTTAATCCTGGAAAGACGGGCAATAATCGTTTCATACTGGACGCCTCGTTGCTTAGGAGGCTTGCGAATAGCGGAACTGGGAGAAGGTGGTGGCAACAAGATGGTTTTAACCTGGCCGAAAATCGCTAAGAAAATAATAATAGACTGTTAAAAATAATGTAGCTTAGTACCAATGTCTGACATGCTTAGAGAAGTAATGTTTCGTAATCCGATTTTAATTTTACAGCATAATCCAGCTCTGAGAAAAGCTTTGGAAAAAAGATTCGGAAACCCCTCTGAAGCGAATAAAACAGTAGAAAAACCGGCAGAAAAAACACCACCGAGAACACCACCTTCACCACCTAAAAAATAAACATAATGGTAACATAATGGTATTACCGGCGACGTCGTCCCGACGCAGTCATAGCTGCTGCAAGTGTCCGTGCGTGAGTAATTCTACTAATATTGGTAATTAATAACACCCAAACACCCACACACATCATCATACACGCACATCTAGTCTATCTTATAGGCTAGATATTAAGGTGTTCCTAATATAAACAATTTGACGGCGCAGTTCGCACAATGGTTGAGAGATGGTGTCACAGGCTCAATTCCCACATGTTGTTCCTGTTCTGAGTGTCTTGTGTGAGATTACATGTTTGTTTACGCATCCACGCAATAAGAGTAATCCCTAGTGTGGCAAGGTTTTCTTTTAATAAATAATCACCCACGGCGTTGGCTGTCGATCTGTCTGTACAATATCGATAAACTCAAACCAGTAAACGTTCATTCACTTTCCAAAAATAGACAGCACGAATAAGGAAGGTTTAAGTTTATGATACATTTTATAATAGTGAAAGGCTGCGAAATTCAAAGTTTAGTTATTATGATGGTCGGTAAAACTCTAATGAGTTTATGATTTTCATCATCTGTAATATACCGATAATTGTATTAATTCTGAGATAAATAAATGAAAAAAAAAACCGTGCGAAGTTGGGAGGGGGGTTGCTAGTTTAATTATATTCTAAAATTAATTTTAAAAACGTAAGTACAAAAGTAGTACCTACCTACATTATTATCTTCTGCGGATATCTTCATTTCTAATATGATCCCGCAAGGAAACTCCGAATAGACCTTTTCAGCACTTTGATTGTCTCTCATAGCATTGTAGTACATAGGTTCACTAATGCAACAAGGCATTTACTACTAGTTCACCTAAGGTTTAAAACCCCAACACAACTCACTTAAGCTGTAGTTAGTTCTAAGTTCAATATTAATCTCATTAGAAAAAAAAAACATAAAATCTCTTACATAACCAAAGCTTATGAAAGCGGCATATTGCATTTTGACTCTTTTGAAAAATAGGAAATCATCAAATAATATCCTGCTCTGGGAGAAGCGAGAACAGGAGTGTCAGACTTTTAATGAAAGCCCTTGTTTCTTCTATTGGTCTTCGAGTTCCAGGGTCATAATGTCTCTTTCAAACAAGCCCGCGGTCCTTGTGGAAATCGGCCCTCGTGGGCCTCATCAATTATACTGACGAGTCTTTGAGCCACCCGTAAAAAATGACGCGCCGTCGACCCAGGCCTAATCTTTATCAGGTGACGAGTTACTCATTTCTCACCGTCCGCATGCCTGCGGTAGCCTGGAAAAGACCCGCGATAATCGACGCCTAGGGTATCTCCTGTGGTTAGTTGGGGAGTTGTTTCTGTCTGAAATACTGACATTTCATCAGATTCGATTATGTGGTCAGATTGTGTTATATTTTTTTTGTTCGAGCCGAGGCAAGCGCGGTTTTTTTTATTAGGCCTCGGTCGAGGCTCGTCCACACATCAGCTGCTTCGCGCAGCATATGCCTCGCAAGGCTGCTCGATCTGTGTGGACCCGCCTGTTGACATCACTCGCCCTTGGGCGGAGCGGAAGATAGTGTCACACTCTTACTGACTATAAACCCGCCTCGTTCCTTCTTTGCCTTTCATACCAGGGCCGAGTATCGAGGTGTGTAGTACTAGGTGTTAAATCATAACCTACATTAAATATGGAGGATCCTTCAACCGGTGTTGTCTGGTGGACAACTTGTGGTCGGGCTGATGTATACATTTGTGCCACGTGGCTTACTTGCTTGCTTACATTATGTTTAGGGGAGGCCTATGTCCAACAGTGGACGTCCTTCGGCTGAAATGATGATGATAATGATTACACATTAAACGAAGCAGACAAATTGATAATCTACAATCGTTAACGCTATTAGAAAACTAATCAAATGTTTGGGAACGACCTCATCTCAACAAAATTCGTAGCCTAGTTCAAAATGGTATAATGAAATGTAATCGTTTCTGTAATGTTCCGCTACATCCTGTAGTTTTATGGCATAAATGATATTTACGCTGAGGCGTTACCGATTGTAGAAAGAGATTCGAGACGAAACAGTCGTAATTTGGCTAAGTCTGCAGGTGTATTTATGACCATGTTATGGGACGATGCCATATATTTGATGATAGAGGTAAAGGATGACTAGTAAAATTTTAATGGCAAAACATATTTCAGGATACTACTGAACCACAGAAATCTATCGAAGATATTGAGACTAAAATTATTTTAAAAGGGAAGAAGAAGAAGAAAAAAGTGAGTTTCAACTGCAAGTGATACCTAAATTTATTGCGCTACCTATTTTTTTAATAATTATTGCTAGGCTCACGCTTGACCACCTGACCTTTCTCACCTGATGGAAAGCGACGTGTGGTCAACGATGGAGCAGGCTTGTCTAGACGTAAACTAGGTATTCACTCTTGATATAATATACACCGTTAAATTTGATCGTTTTAGCCCCGTGAAGGGGCGATTCGGTTATGAAACACATCGATTTGTAAAGATAAAATTAAAAAATAAAGTACTTTATTTTAAACTCGAATTAATTTGGGCATGTACGAAATTAACTGGGTGAGTTCAATGACCTGCAGGTAGTTAAGGGCCGGTTCTAGTCACTGTTTTTTTTGTATGAACTTCGCTCGGGACTATGTCGACTTCGCGGCCCCAAAAAGATTTTTGTTTTTGCGAAGCGCTTTTAAATAACAAGCTTTATTTCAAATATTTCCATAACGTAATCTCGTAGATAAATACGTTTGAAATCGTGAATAAGGGTCAGATTCGCGATTTTTTTTTATCGAGCCAACTATATCATGTTTTCATTTTTGCCAAGCGCTTGTTCATATAGTCAATTTTAATAAAATATATTTTCATTGTGTTCTCTTCTATATTTGTGGATTTCCAAAGGTTTAAAAAGTTCGAAATAAGGCCAGGTGCCTGAATACGCAACGACCGACAACTACCTACAAGGTCATTGACTCGTTTACTGAAATAAATTAATCTCGTAAATGCGTATATTAATTCCAGTTTCAGAAAAAAAGTATTTATTTTTTTATTCTACCTTTTACAAATCAATAGTGTTTCATGTACCGGATCGACCCTCCGCGGGATTAAAACAATCAAAATTTAACGGTGTATATATATTAAATTCTCGGCTTTAAATGGAGCATTGATATCCAACAGTGTACTTTTATTTTGGCATCGATTGGTGTCAGTGAAAACGGACATTAACCTTATTTATTTCACAATATTTATGTACACACAATATAAAAAAAAGACAACACATAATAAATAATAGTACAAAGGTACTGCTTATTTCTAAAGAAATTTCTTCCAGCAGACCTGCTAAAGGAGAAATTATAAGAAATGTAGACAATAGTGTGTAGGAAACAAGAGAAGAAGAAAGTGTGAAATCTTAATCTAAGCTATCAAATAATACATAATATGTAGTTAAATATAAAATAAAATACTTATATGACTATACATAAACATAACATAAATATATATATATATAACTATCACGGTTGAGAGGACAGGTAGTGCTCTTTTACTCTTTTTTTAAAGAGTGAGATTGATTTCAAATCTCGAATGCTAGGTGGAAGTGAGTTCCACAACCTTACTGCGTGGACAGAGAAAGAAAAGGAGAAGTAACTAGATTTATGTGGATGGGATTTGAGAAGGGATCTAAGGTGTGATCTGCATGGCGCGTCACTAGGACGAGCGTAAGAAAAGCAGTCACGTAAGTAGGAGGGATAAGACGGGTTATGTAAAATGTTAAAAAGGAGACATAAAATCCTTGTGTTCCTGCGAAGACGGATAGGGAGCCACTTGAGTTCCTTGCGAAAGTGAGAAACATGGTCATATTTTCGTAAACCAAAAATAAACCGAATACATAAGTTTTGTAGTCGCTCAAGCTTGTTCAATAGCTCCTCAGTAGCATCCAAATAGCAGGCGTCGGCATAGTCTATAATCGGCTGAATAAGTGTTTGGGCTAAACAAATCTTAGTTTTCAAAGGCAATAGGCCCTGGAGGCGCTTGAGTGAATGGAAAGAAAAATTTACTTTTCGACTTACTTCGTTGACCTGCGCACGCCATGAAAGATTTGAGTCAATAATAATACCCAAATCTTTAGCAGTTTCAGTGTAGTTAATACGAACTCCATCAAGAAATAAAGGCGGTAAAGAAGAAACTACAGCCCCACTACGAACGAATCTACTACCTATGATCATGGCCTGTGATTTTGTTGGGTTGATCTGCAAACCAAATGACTTAGCCCAAGCGCTGACACAATCCAGGTCATGATTCATAGCAGCGATAGCAGAATCTGCATCAGCAACAACAAAATGTCGATAAAGTTGGTTACCTTAGTTGGTGATCTAACGACTAGATTATATCTACGACTAGCTTTTGTTTTATTTCAGAAGCGTTCTATTTCGTGCGAATGTTTTCGACCAGGGTGCGCAACTTGCTTCGTGTTTAGACCAGAGGTACCTAACTGTTCTTCCTAAGTTCTTTACACACTAACTTATGTCAATAGTTCAAGTACAAAGATTTTCGATTCGAAAAATGAAATTATTTCGTGACGTAACTACAAATTGGTTTCCGGATTTTTTCTTTACATGTGCCATATCATTGGTTCTTACCAAATTCCATGATTCCATGTTAACAGAAAGTCTCTTATAGGTTTTTTTTTTTATGGTAGGTAAAATCATCCAATGACAAATCCCGCCCTTGGGCGGAGCGGGAAGTAGTGTCAGACGCTTACAGACTAAAAACCTACCCCGTTCCTTCGTAGCCTATAGTGCCGGGGCTGAGCCTTCCTCTCAGAAAACGGCCCTTGACCCCAGCAGACTTCGACCCTGCCTGCCTGCAGTTAGCAGGCTGGGCCTCTTCGGTATGCTGATAGCTCCTTGAGGCGCGCGGGAACAGAACGCGCCGTCGACGACTTGGGAAGTCTCTTATAGGTGTTGATTCCCTTGCGAGTGTCAAAATGTGCGCTGTAAACTGAGCTTCAACGGCCTTGTCTTTAGATTATGTTGACTTAGAAGTATAATTTTTTAATGTTCTGAAGTCTAACCTTGATATCTCTACGTGTTTCCGAGATAAAGGTTCTTGACAGACTGACAACAAAATGATTTTATAAGAGTTCCGTTTTCGACAATTGTGGTATCAACCATGAGTATTCCGAAAGGGAACCTCGTCGTCCTGGAACGTTATCTAAAAAAGGAAACATAGATAAGGTTTTAGTTAGTAAAAGTCATTGGATAATTTCCTACTATAAAAAAGGTATGAAACTCTAAAAGTGAGACACCATACCCGGGACTATAAGTTCTCTCAGACAACAAGCATACTATATCCAAATTGGCTGTTCCTGTTATCATAAACCTGGATGATAGTTACCTACCTGCACTATAACAACCAACACTAAGATAAGATATTCTTTATTTGTGTAAACATGGTATACATGATTATAATAGCATGCAAGATTGAAATTAATGTCTGAGTCCAGTCATGTTTAGCCGTAAATGTCGGCGTACAAATATTTATAACATTGAAAACTAAAATAATATATTAAAACTTCATAAAATATTTGCCTGGAATTCCAATTAAGTACATTAAATTTATAACTTAGAGACCACTTAATCGAAGGTATTTGTATCTAACCGTGTCAACATTCAAAATTACACTAACCTGTAAACCTGCTTTTAACATAATCAACTGGTTTTTTTTTTTTTCAGAAACGAGCCGAGAATGGTAACGTGCATGAAAGAAATCAATGAAATCTCATATCTAATATTTGAATATTCTAAAATTCGTTCCCGAGTATCATAATGCACCTTTGGGTGCGTTTAGCCCAGAAAATTGGTAGGGTAAGAGATCACTAATTATATTTGTTTTACAATAATTATACTTTTTTTCTTTATCTTCTCGATTTCATAACTTAGGCTCGTGGTTAGAGCGTCCAACCCGTGATACATTTTCATTATTTTTCATACAACTGCCTTTACATGACATCTTTTTTAAGATATTTTGGAAACGCATATCTTTTGTATAGATACTATCTAGGTTTCTATTTAAATTAATATTTCTTTATGAATCGAAAAGACCTCTGGAAATTTGCTGTTTGGCTTGGATTTTGGCCCTTTATAATGTACTCATTGTTATTGTTATGTTTATTGACAGAAATAGAATAAGGATTACTGTAATTAACGTGGATTAATTTATTGAGTTGGTCTGCCTAGCCACAGAGCGAGAGAAAGAGAGACATCTGTCTCTCTCTATATATATCTATAATATATTCGACCACAGATGAATGAGACATCATGAAGCGTTGCGTTCACAAACTAACACTCATAAATTAAAAGTATATATATATATATATATAGAAATCGTAACAATTAAAATTCTGAATAACGATAACTTTGTCCAAAATTTTAAGATTAAAAAAAACAGCAACTGCCAGTTGGAGTTGCGCTCTGAGGGTTTCGTATAAACTTATTCCCGAATGGGGTCATGGAGATTTTTCCGAATCGAAAAAAAGAATTGTTTTTGTGACGTAACAACAAATTTGTTTGCAGACTTATTCCTATATCTGTGCTATAAGACTTAGCTTTATGTCAAATTTCAGGATTCTGGGTCATCGGCAAGTGTACCCTATTAGTTTTGGTTCCTTTGAGAGTATCGAAACATTCATTTTTTGTGCCTTAAACGGCCGTATCTTTTCTTAGAAGTTTGATTTTTTCACAGCTTCAAGGGACCACAGACCTAAATGGTTTTAATTTCGACTAGATACCTCCACGCGTTCTCGAGATAAAGGTTCTTGACAAACAGACATCAGACAGACGGACAACAAAGCAACCCTATAAGGGTTTCGTTTTTCTTTTTGGTGTACGGAATCCTAAAACACGCATTTCCTAGAACTAGTTTTGTGAAATATTCGAGTACTTAAATGACGGGGTTACATAATACATTTGATATTGCAACTCCTTAGTCTGATTTATATTCATTTGGTTCCATTTCAGGCTCCAAAATATTTACTGTATCTCACAACTCCCACACTCAGCCGCGAAAAGTACAACGCTGCTAAGAAGGAACAGAAATGCAAGACAAATGGCAATGATGACAGTTTATCTTGAGTAAGTGACGCGGTTACATAATACATTTGATATTGCAACTCCTTACAGTCTGACTTATATTCATTTGGTTTCATTCCAGGCTCCAAAATATTTATTTTATCTCACAACTCCCACACTCAGCCGCGAAAAGTATAGCACTGCTAAGAAGGAACAAAATGCAAGACAAATGGCAATGATGGCAATGATGACAGTTTATCTTATCAAAAAATATCATGAAAATATCTGTATTTACCGTTAAATACAATTTAAAATACATTAAAAAGTAAATAAATGGAAAGTTCAACTCGTCGCTTTGTTTTATTGGCGCTTATTCCCGGTTTCAGTCTTTCCCACGATTTCAGAATGCAAAATTTCAAATGAGAATTTCTATTTTAGCACCAAAAACCAAACTTCGAAGAAATTTTGGCGTAAAATTGGTTTGACAGGTTCTATTTAAAATTCAGAACGTTGGGGAAACCAGGTGATTCACCCAAGTCTCTGAATATCGGTGCATTTCCGCTGAAGTGGAGCTGGGAGGACTGGAGTGAATTTTGGCGTAAAATTGGTTTGACAGGTTCTATTCAAAATTCAGAACGTTGGGGAAACCAGATGATTCTCCCAAGTCTCTGAATATCGGTGCATTTCCGCTGAAGTGGAGCTGGGAGGACTGGAGTGAAGAAGAACAGCAGTGAAAAGTGGCAAGCGTTTCCATTACCGGCCTCATCTAGTTTAAGAGCCGAAACACATAAGGCTCGGCGCAAATGGGCCACCGACCACAGCCATCGGTGGCCAGCGACGGCGACTTAACACCCTTTTTAATATATTTTGTATAGACGTGCCGCACGTGTATCCGGTGGCGGCCACTCGCTACAGTAGTATCCGCGACTCACCACTAGTGGTTACTACGTGCCACACAAAACGCCGACACCCGCCACTGTCGCATTGCTCCACCCCCCGCGCAGTTAACCGTCCGATGTTCTACATATCGCACACGTACCATCATGTAGCACGACGTCTCAATGGATGTTGATACATTCATATCGGAAATCCATCCATCCCAATCATTCACGTCCCGCTATTTGGGGTTATAAAATGTGGCCGGTGGCTGTCGCTCGCTTCTGACACTTAGAAATGTGGCAGTAGCGCGCGACAGACACCGGTGGCTGTGGTCGGTGGCCCATTTGCGCCGAGCCTTACCGCGTCGTGTGACGCGCTAAAGTGACGAAAAAATAATTGACGTGTAAAAAAAAAATTGACTTGTAAAAAAAGGATTTGCGCTAAACTGACAAAAAAAATCATAAACGTCATAATGGCGGGACCAAGTCTTGTATTGGAATGATTCTACCACGTACATTTAGTACGATTTTGTACTTTTTTGTACCCGTCTTTAAACTTTTGTACCTCACACGGTTTAAACGGAATTTCATGATAACCATGGCCCCGCCATTATAACGCGTTATAATGGCGGGACCATGCTTGTACTCCAAAACTATAACGAATTTCATCATTCTGATCAAACTAGTATTATGTACCTGATTTAGTACCTCCAAAAATCAACAGTAAGTGACTGAGATGTTAGTATTTTTTTTACAAAATTAATTTTTAATTTTTGACATTTTCAACGCCTGAATCCTTAGGCGAGCAATAATACTTTATGCAAAATTCTATAAGCAACTACTTTTCGTGCAGGCGCTTTATAATTAATTATGTTTTATATAAGGGTCAACGCTGCGGTAAACGGGCGCACGCGCGAGCGCCTGTCGCGTGACTATGCGCGTGTGTCGTGTGGAATCCGGTTTACACACGACACACGCCTTAGTACCTGCGCAGTGTCGCTAGTTCTACTTTAACACTGTGGATGTAGTTGTGTCGATGGAGAACTTTAATGTATTATTACACAGCAAAAGGGGCGTGGGACGCGGCTACCCGCGACTGGTATCCGGTGAGCTCGAACGGAGCACTTTTGTATGGGACCGCGCGTGCGCCCGCTAAGGGCTTGTGTACACGATGCCGCCGCCGCGCCGTCACCGCGCCACTATGCTGTTATAAACAGCATAGTGGCGCGGCGGCGGCATCGTGTACACGGGCCCTAACACACTAGGTTATTTAAATCATATTACATAGGCCAGATAGGATAATTATTATTATCCGTTTTAATATATTTCATAAAGTTAATACATGTTATAGTCTGTCTAATGAAAGTGCGATCTGAGAAAATGAGGTCCAATAAAAACACATTGATTGTGGTATTACTGACATAGTAGGAGATAAAAGTTTTGATACTTGACTGTTTTTTTAATTTGCGTCCATTGTGAAGACGAACACTACACTGCGCTCCAATACGCAAATCGTTGATGTACTTCAAAAGGCTGCCCAACGTACATGGGACTGGGCAGGATATATCTGCCGCATGCCTAACAAGCTGTGGGCACGTAAAACACAGGATCGGTTTCCAGATACACCAACGCGGCGCTGCGGCAGATCACGATGGATATGGCGGGATGACGTGGATGTCTTCCTTAAGAATTAATAATAATAATAAAATAATAATAGTTTTTATTAATCCAAGCATTACACACAGACACAATTCAAAACAAGGTAGAAAGATACAATACGCAAAGTTTGTGAACAGAGCATTTTTGTCTATGCATACAATAAAATTATGAACCCTGTCTCTTAAACTAGGAGACCTGTATCTTAAGAGACAGTGAAATGAGAAACAAGGAATTGTGGCAATTGGAATGAGAAGCAAGGAATTGTGATCGTCGCAAAGAGTGGAGGGAGACCTTTGCCCAGCAGTGGGAAAATAAAGGCTAATTAGATTTAATAACCAATACAATACAAGAACGAATAAAGATTTATTTATTGGTATATTACATTATACGGTACTACTCTGTCAGGAAAGGACCGAGAATGTAAATCAATAATACACAAAATGTTAGTTATACTTCCAAATTTATTTTATCGCTTTGGAGGTATGCGGAACAGAGAGTAAAGTCCCCTCCTCCGACCAGACGGAATAATGTCTGGTGTGCAACTGCTTGATAGTTGATTTCGGGCTGTTGTATATATTCAAATCGCGCGGAGAACTTTGATTGCGTGGTAAAGGATTTTGTATTTCTTCATAGTTTTTATGTGGCGTCACAGTTGTCGCTACCTTCAAGTATGCTCTTTCAGAAATTTATTTATTAAATCTTTATGTACTAGTAGTAAAAACACACACAAGATTATCTATAAACATAATAAATAGTCGTCGTCAACAATGGTCAAAATTATAATGTCATACTACTAACTCAACAATCCGAGAAATCTTCTTTAGTCTATTGCGCTAAAGGATCTTGCATATTCTGATTGCAGATAGATAGACACAAGGATCTTATAGTTTATAAAATCTTTGGATAGACATTAGTATCTATTGACATTGACAATACGTGATATCTTAGGATATATAAGATCCGTGGTCATTCGCCTATTGATGCGTTTATTGATTTTTAAACTTTAAAACAAGATACATAGGTACTGTTTACATAATATACGTAATCCCACCAACTTTAAACTGGAATATCTTTATTAAGAGCCAAACACGGCTCCTATTAAAAATATTCTAGTGCCGTGTTTAGACTAGTGTTTGGTATACTAAAATTTTCAAGAGCTGTATTTTGGCAATAAGCTAATGTGCAAAGACATTGAATATAGACTGCCAATAGACAGGACATAGCGAACACAATCGTGATCCGATAGTTGTTCAGGACACAGACCTCCTCTCTAAGAGAGGGAATGGGCCTTAATCTACCACGCGGGTCCAGTGCGGGTTGGTGAATGTCACATGTCTTCGAATTTTTGGTTCTAGGACATGCCGGTTTCCTCACGATGTTTTCCTTCACCGTTTTAAGAGCAGTGGTGATGAAATAAATTACACAAATTAATGTTCCTGACTCGCAAGTCGCGGCCGTTACCGCTCGGCCACCACTGCTCGCTCGCTCCGCTCTATAAATTGTATTATTATAATTGATAAAATTTGAGATACATCCAGTTTAAACTGAAGCTGGTTTTTTTTGACAATCTTCCTTTTCCTTGAGAGTCTGCCTATATTCTTTCAGTAAGCTTTCAGTATTACTTACAATAAAACTACTTATACTACTTATAATTTTTTTTAATATTCATTAACCATAAATTATTCGGATCAAGAATCCAAGTACCTACTTACTGGCAAGAAACTACATGTTTACTCTTTTAAAAAAAGTGATTGTTTCTACACTATTTTCATACTACAATAATTGAAATGATTGAAAGAGGACTATATTGTCAAAAGTTGTGTAGACACTTGTGATATAAAAGTGCTTCATTTTTATATGACATCACTAGGCTCGGCCACTAAACTTCACTAGATAATATTTCGCTAAAAACTCATAATTGTTATTTTATAAGATAGTATAATTCGCGCCAATAAAGAAATTCGAATATTTTTATAGATGGCTTTTCATCTTGCTCATCCAAATTAATGAGAAGCTCAAAATATCTCTGTTCGATTAATTTATAATTGTTTTTTTAATTGACTTATAATATAATTATAAGTAAAAATTATTGTGTTTATGTTTCAGACTGACTCTTGATACTGTCACTGACGGTATACATTGCAAAGATTTTATAAACTATCTAGATTGCTCACGACAACCTCACAAACGTTCCGAAGAGTACGATACAAAAGGCTATGTTATCTCTTTCTACTAGTGTGTCCACAGACTTGTTCGTATTACAGGACAATTCTATTCTATAGAAGTTCAAGTTGTAATTATTGTATATAAGTTGAATTAATCAAATCAACACAATGACAAAAAACCTAAATGTGTGTTTTGTTTTTAACTACATATTAATTGAACGAAGATATCCGTAGGAGAACCAAGGCTGCCGACATAGCACAAAGAATCGCCAAACTAAAATGGCAATGGGCAGGGCACATTACTCGCAGAACATATGGCCGTTAGGGCCGAAAGATTTGGGAGTGACTGCCGCGTATCGAAAGACGCAGCGTTGGAAGGCCTCCTACAAGGTAGACCGATGACCTGGTAAAGGTTGCGGAAATCCTATGGATGCGAAACGCACAGAACCGTTCATTGTGGCGACATTTGGGGAGCCTTATGTCCAACAGTGGACGTCTTTGGGCTGAAATGATTATGATGATTGGATGAAAGGTTAAAGAATACGAATATCATAAGCACACGCACAGGGATTTAGTATCAAATGCTTCGTCTGGCACTCTAACCGAATTAAATACGCGCTTGTCGTAGCTGTACGCACACAGGTCGAGCAATTTGAACTAATTTTACTAAAAAACTGATCCTTGAAACGTTTACGGTATAAACTACTATGTGTAGCATGTTTTTCGTGATCTTTTTAATGTCATGGGTCCCAAAATCTGTTCTTGTACTGGGGAGTCTCAAGTAAGATTACTAAAAGTAAAGCTTCCTCTTTATCACTAAAATAAAATGTTATCCACTAAAAATATTTAAAAAAAATGAAATTTAATTACTTTTGACTTCTTAGTAAATTAAACTATTTTTTCAGGGTTCACAGACAGTTAGGAATGGTACTTTGCCATCCATAAGTAGAATTCTACAGCATCAATTAATATTAAAATGCTTCAATGACAAAAATGTCAATAATTTACTTAAATAGTAAATTTATAGTTACCCTAGTTAAAATAGGGGTAAGAAAGGGACACACCACCTCTTTCTCGTTGTCTTGCATCGGAACTTTTTCCCCATTTGCTTGTTAATGAAACATATGTTGTACAATGAGTATGTGATATTGCTCCGTAAGCAATCCAGTTTATCCCTAGGACATATAAGATCCTTGATACATATTATAGTTTAAAACAGTTTAAAAATCGGATGTACAGATTATCTAAATAGCATGTAATAATTTTATGAAATATATTAAAACGGATAATAATAATTATCCTATCTGGCCTATGTAATATGATTTAAATAACCTAGTGTGTTAGGGCCCGTGTACACGATGCCGCCGCCGCGCCACTATGCTGTTTATAACAGCATAGTGGCGCGGTGACGGCGCGGCGGCGGCATCGTGTACACAAGCCCTTAGCGGGCGCACGCGCGGTCCCATACAAAAGTGCTCCGTTCGAGCTCACCGGATACCGGTCGCGGGTAGCCGCGTCCCACGCCCCTTTTGCTGTGTAATAATACATTAAAGTTCTCCATCGACACAACTACATCCACAGTGTTAAAGTAGAACTAGCGACACTGCGCAGGTACTAAGGCGTGTGTCGTGTGTAAACTGGATTCCACACGACACACGCGCATAGTCACGCGACAGGCGCTCGCGCGTGCGCCCGTTTACCGCAGCGTTGACCCTTATATAAAACATAATTAATTATAAAGCGCCTGCACGAAAAGTAGTTGCTTATAGAATTTTGCATAAAGTATTATTGCTCGCCTAAGGATTCAGGCGTTGAAAATGTCAAAAATTAAAAATTAATTTTGTAAAAAAAATACTAACATCTCAGTCACTTACTGTTGATTTTTGGAGGTACTAAATCAGGTACATAATACTAGTTTGATCAGAATGATGAAATTCGTTATAGTTTTGGAGTACAAGCATGGTCCCGCCATTATAACGCGTTATAATGGCGGGGCCATGGTTATCATGAAATTCCGTTTAAACCGTGTGAGGTACAAAAGTTTAAAGACGGGTACAAAAAAGTACAAAATCGTACTAAATGTACGTGGTAGAATCATTCCAATACAAGACTTGGTCCCGCCATTATGACGTTTATAAAAAATCGACGTACAAAAAAATTTGTAAAAAAAAGTTTTGTTTTAAAAAGGAGCGGGGGCGAAGTGAATTTGAGCAAAGTAGTATTTAATATTAAATTCTAAAATTACTAACCGATTGCTACTCCTGGTTTATATAACGTATAACAATAAATGGAAAGTCTCATAAAATGACGTACAAAAAAAAACTTGTAAAAAAGTTTTGTTGTATAGAGGAGCAGGGCGAAGTGAAGTTGAGCTACATTATTTAATATTAAATTCTAGAATTACTAACCATTTGCTACTCCCGGTTTCTGTAAAGTATAACAATAAATGGAAAGTCTCATTCATAACAGTTTTATTTATCAGATTACATAGTCTCTGGATACCACGTATTTTTCTATACAGCCTTTGTGCACAGGCATCTTGTGACTGATTTGGTCTATGACCGTGTACGGTGGAGTTCCTTGAGCGATATGACAATAGTCACTGCAGTACATGAACGGTGCTATATTCGTTTGGAAAGGATTCGGAGGGAATGGAGCCAGATCAAAGGTCTCGCCATGGCTCCAGGATGCAAGAGACGATGTCGCATAGGGGTTCTTGTACTTCTGCTTTGTTTCCGTGATGAACGTTCTGTACGTGAAAATGTTTCATCTTAATAAGTTTAATACAGGTGCACTGGATGAGGGTTAGGATGATGCTGCCAGATATAGAAACGATCACATGAGGAAATTCCCAGATCCAATCATCACCATCACCTTCAGTCGAACACCGTCCAATGTTGGACATAGTCTACACCAAGGTCCCGGCAATGAGCGGTCCTGTACGTCTCGTATTCATCGGACTCTAGGTCATCGGTCCCAGGTTGAAACGCACATTTTATTTATTGGAATCTAAGATGGGTATAGATATATTTGTACAGCGTTAAAGAGATAGATTCAAATCTCACATCCTCGACATGAGGTGCCAAACATATAATACTCCACACCAATCGCACATACCGTGATGAAATAAAGACAATTGTAGACGCTTATCATACGATATATGGCACCGCTTACTTTGGGCATTCCAATAGACCAAAGCTTAAGATGGTCACGCCCCCCTAGCCAAGTTACAATCGTTTCGTTTAGCATGAGCGCTTGGAGTTGGCAACGCCCCCGATTCATTTGGTCTGACCACGTCACAGCGTTGAGATGACGTCAAAACAAAGGAATTGGGGGCGTGGCCAACTCCAAGCGTTCACGCTAAACGAAACAATTATAACTTGGGTAGGAGAGCAGAACACCTACTGGTCTACCATTACGTCCCATTTAATGTCTTCTATATACGGTGAAGTTTGGGTATGAAACCCAAAAAAAAAAACAGTTTTTAAAAAGCAAGTTGACCGCTCACCCCTTCAAATTGCTGACAGGATTATGGCAAGCAGCAACTTCTTTAAATTCTTTCTTAACATGGATCCTGTCATACACACCTCTGCGAATTGTACCTGTCAAAGGCATCCATATTTCTTTGTGCCTCGGTCCAAAGCCTTTAACCTACGAATAAGTAATATTTTAGTAGCACTCACAATTTACTTGCTGCAGTTTTTCGCGTCCGATTATAATTTAGGTCCCTGAAGGCTAGAGTGAATAAGCTCGTAATGAATTAGTACGCCTCACCATCAACGAATGCATCACTGCGTATCCTCGGGTGGGATCACAGCACTGGTTTTTATTATTAAAAAATACTCATACATCAATATGCATAGACGCGCACACTGAACCAAAATAAATTAGTACTCATATAAAGGTTTATTACGAGGTTTAAACTCCAAATGTATACGGTTTCAGAAATAATAACTTAAGTATTAAAAAAAACGGTCTAGTGCGAGTCGGATTCGCGCACGAAGGGTTCCATACCATATCGAACAAAAGAGGGGAAAAATTCGCATTTGTTGTACGGGAGCTCCCCTTTGTATTTATTTCATTTTATTTTTAGTATTTGTTGTTATAGCGGCAACAGAAATACATAATTAGTGGAAATTCCAACCGTCTAGCTATCGTCCGCCGGGATTCCGATCCCGATTTCCGGCCACCGTAGGCGCGGGCTTGCGGACGGCGTGCAATGGGTAGCACGCTGTCCGATCGTCCGGTAAGCGACCGGACCGAGCCCAAGTCGTCGACGGCGCGTTCTGTTCCCGCGCGCCTCAAGGAACTGTCAGCAAACCGTAGAGGCCCAGCCTGCTAGCTGCAGGCAGGCAGGGTCGAAGCCTGCTGGGGTTAAGGGCCGTTTTCTGAGAGGAAGGCTCAGCCCCGGCATGATAGGCAACGAAGGAACGGGGTAGGTTTTTAGTCAGTAAGAGTCTGACACTACTTCCCACTCCACCCAAGGGCGGGACTTGTCATTAGATGATTTTACCTACCAAAAAAAAAAAAAAAAACCGTCTAGCTATCGCGGTTCTTGAGATACAGCCTGGTGATAGACAGACGGACGGACAGACAGCGAAGTCTTAGTAATAGGATCCCATTTTTACCCTTTGAGTGCGGAACAATAAAAACGACAAAATATGCACAAAAAAATAGCAGAAACACTCTTTGGTTCGGCTATTATTTATCACTTAAATGTCACTAAATAAAAAATATATATCTTTAATACATTTTAAAATATTGAGAAACAGAAGCTTTTTTTGAGTATGTGATGGGCGAAAAATACTTCATATCAACATTCCTCTTTGAACTTACCCTTGGCGCTTTAGATTCAGAGTAGAAAGTAATATGATCTTTGGCTCCAATGCCATACTGGTCATCAGGAGTGAAGGGTCTGTGATAAGTTCTATAAGTAGATACATAAGGATCCAGGTGTTTTCTTATACCACCAGGAGCACTGTCAAGAACAACTGGGGCTTCATTTCTTCCGGCTGCTACAACCTTTAAGAATGCATCAGTTTTATTCATGTTTATCAAGACGTGAAAACTTGAAAGTCTTTTAAAAACCTTCAAATTTTCAAATGCGGTCGTCTATTTTATCTGGAGATAGGTTTAAAAAAGCTATGTTTAATTTTAGCTTTTCGCTTTATTCTGCGTGAATATTAAGCCTTAACTTTAAGAGCTTGCCTAGAAAAGTTTGAGGTAAGAATATTAATTATCGGCAATCCATCGTCGGTCAGTGGTAACACCCTTACTTATATCTCCTGCTACAAAACTACACTACTATAAAGTTTTTCATTAAAGAGTGTTCGAACTATGAAGTTTAATGAAACAATTTTTTTTAATCATTTGTTACGATGAAGGGAGTGTCAGATTTTTCAAACTCCGCTGTAAGTTGAGATTTTGGATGACATCTAGGCATAAACGGGGCAAAACTTCATGAAAGGGAGTTATGTCAGCCTTCAGGGCGGCAATCTTCTGTAGGTGGTCTGCATAGAACAGAGATTTCATTTAGGTAACCCTAAAAGATGAATAGCGTCACATTATTTTGGTGTCATGTAAATGGATGTTGAATAGAAGCAGATACAGCTCGCCTAACTATAGGCGAGTAGAGTTCTGATTAGGTGGTCTGCATAGAACAGAGATTTCATTTAGGTAACCCTAAAAGATGAATAGCGTCACATTATTTTGGTGTCATGTAAATGGATGTTGAATAGAAGCAGATACAGCTCGCCTAACTATAGGCGAGTAGAGTTCTGATATTATTAATAAATTTTAATAATTTCAATCCGTTGTTGAATCGTTTTGCATTTCGTGATTGAATGACAAGACATATTTGTCAAATTTTTTTAATTAAGGCCCCTGGTGACGACCTAATGCCGTAAGTTCCAGGCCTATTAGATGGCTTACTTTGTGTAATTTTTTTAATCACCCACAGAAATTTTAAAAACATAGAAGCGGCATGGGGGCGTGACCGAGTCCGCGGCACAAGCACTACATGGGCACATACCGGCAAACGGCCAGTCATTTATAAACTTGCGAGATCGCGAACGTTTTCGTAAATAAATTTAGAATGCAGTGGTTTCGTGCAAGAATCGAAGCGATAAAAAAAGCCTGGGTCAACAAGGAATCTCTTACCATGTGTAAGTACAAGTTTAATAGTATATTTATCTTTAAAATCAGGAAAAACAACAAATCTTGTAATATCCCTTACTTTTACTACGTTATTTTTATTTTCAAAGATCAAAGCGACTTTTATTATTGTTACAGTAAATACATTGCTTTTTAACCACTACCGAATTTTGACGCTCAAAAACTGGACCAGCAATGTAAAAATAACATAACGATACTTTATCAGTGCGGTATATTTCATAATACGGCCGCTGTTTGACGCGGTGAGCTAGTGCTGTCCGTAATGTAGGTAAAAATGTAGACTATCGATAACACTATCGATTGTTTGGATATCCGAAGTGGAATAATGTATTTTTATTTATTATTATTTTACAGAGTAGTTGAGAAATACGTAAGCAACTGTCGTAAAGTAAGTTGTTTAAATTATAAGTTAATAGTCGGTGGTCTATTTTGTTGGTTTCGGATGTAGTATGTTATGCGTTATCTTGGTGTTATTTCCTTACTTTTTCAGATTTTGATATTTTTTCTTCCTTCTGTCTTTAAAAGCTTCGAATGCGCTATAATAATGGGCTATAAATATGACTCAGAATATATTACCGACTTTTGCTTAAAATAAGACAACATTTTCTAGCTCTTTATTTGTTGTGCATGGGTGTGTGTTGTATTTTATATACTAAACAAGCACTGTACTATTTTTTTTGTCTAACAAAAGCCTTTTACGTGGTGAGGTTTAGCAGTAGCTTAGGTAAAAATTAAAACTAAAATGTTATTTTATGTTTACAGTTTCCCGAAAGACGCAATTTTAAAAACGCAATGGATTGATGCCACTGGAAAACCACCTAATTGGTTCCCTACAAAAAACAGTACCATATGCTCAATTCACTTTCAACCAGAAATGTTTCAGCCTCTAAAGAAAAGACGCAGACTTTTTGCATGGGCAATCCCTAAATTAAGACTAGAACTTATTTTTGCAGAAGTGAGTTAAAGTTTTTTTTTAATAACTGAAAGCTTTTTCATGTAATAATTCTTAATAATATTAGTTATTAAATTTTTCAGGATTTTATAGAACCAGGACCAGGATTTTTCTGACGTTCGGCGAGTTTCAACAACACAAGGGTGGCTCTTACGTTGTTGAAATCTCTACGGTTCAAACTAAGCGTTTCGCATCGTCGTTTATACCGCTTATATCGAAGGACTAGAACAATTTACCTGCTACGGTCTTCCCGTCTGATTATAGTTTGGGTGTCTTCAAGATTAAAGTGAATAATAGGCTCAGTGCTTTTCACCATTAACGATTGCATTTCTGCTTACCATCAGTTGAGATCGCAGTCAAACACTAGTTAAGTTATATTATTTAAAAAAAAACACAATAAACGAGCTATGAGCTTGAAATTTGGTTATAATGTTTTTTCGTCAGTTTAAATAGATGAGGCCGGTATTACGTATGTTTTTTCCTGAGAAATTAGTAAACCTGTTTTTTTTTTTAATTTTTATTGTTTTATTATTAATATTTTTTTTTTTGAACATACCGGTTTTTATTTCATTTGTTTTTGGAACCCCAAAAAAAAAATTGCATAAAAAGAAATGAAAATATCGATAACTTTTCTATTTAGTCAAAAACTAGTGTAAATGTAAAATAAATTGCTTTTGCACAGCACATTGATGTTTATGTGTGCGTAAGTTATACGGTGCATGGAAAATACACGATGTGCTTGGCACATCGTGTATTACGATAAGGTTTATAATTGACTGTGTAATATGGTCTGATTTATAATTTGCGGGAGTGTGCGCGACTGTGTAACTATTGTGGCATATGTAGTGGTGTCGGTGGTGGTAGGGACAACTGGAGACATCGTGTTCCAATACATTTTTTAATTACGTAACGTATCTCTCCTTTCCGAAATCTGTGTAATCACCACTGCTCTCAACAGCGACAGAAAATATTTTGAGGAAACCAGTATGTCCTCAAAACACAAAAATCTAAGGAATTGCGACATCTACCAATCTGCACTGACCTCACGTAGTGGCTTATAGCCCACTCCCTCTCATAGACAAGAGTTATATATCTCCGCAGTGGTCACACTAAAGGATGATTTATATCTTTCTATGAATCAGGTTTAAAACTTACATCAAAAATATATTCCGGGTCGGGAGCCTTGACTTCAATCTCTGGTGGTGCCAAAGGAGACTTCTTTAAGCCTCTGAAGTTATCTTTCATTTCTGATATCGTTAACGGTTGTGTGATACTGATTCCTTGTAACTGTAAAAGTCGATTGGTAATAAAATTAGTCAACTGCATTTATTTTGAGCAGTGGTGGCCGAGTGGTAACGGCCTCAACTTACGAGGTCACGGATCCAAACCCAACCAGGCGTATTACTTTTTGTAATTTATTTCATCACCACTGCTCTTAAAACGGTGAAAGAAAAAATCGTGTGGAAGCCAGCATGTCCTAGAACCAAAAATTTCGAGACATGTGACATCCACCAGCCTCAACTGAGCCTGCGTAGTTGATTACGGCCCATTGCCTCTCCTAGAGAGGAGACCTGAGTCCCAGCAGCGTGAACATTATATGGCTGATGCTATGCTATTCTATGCATTTATTTTACACTAGTGAACATTCATCACAATAATTTCAGCCGAAAGACGTCCACTGTTCGACATAGGCCTCCCCGAAGTTTCGCCACAACGACCGCTCCTATGCATCCTCGCATCCATCGGATTTCCGCACCCCTCACCAAATCGTCGGAACACGTTGTGGGAGGCCTTCTAACGCTGCCTCTTTCGATACAACCTTTCGGCCCCATCGACCGTCTGTTCTTGTTTGGAATTTTTTCGGGGGAACATTACTTACATTTTATTAATTTATCCAATTTGAGACGAAAGTGATGTGACGATTTGATTACAATTGCGGGTCAATTTTGGCTAGATCACGCAGAATAGAGAGATTTTTAAAGAGAAAGGGGAAGATTTGCCAAGAAATGAGACTTACACAAAAAACACAGCACTAGAATTAACTTACCCGTTTTTCAACTCCAGTCATATAGCTTACTCGCCGGCAGTTGATGGCACAATCAGATCGTTCCATAGCTTTGTTCGGATTTGGTTTGACACAGTATTCGCCCGTGGTGGTTTTATACGACTCTTTCTCAACCACCATGTCACGACCTGTGACCCGCTTTGGTAGTGGTTCGTCTATTTTCTAAAAAAAAAATACAAACGAGTAGAAATTTAAAAAAAAATTGAACAATAGTATATGATGATTTTGAAATTTGCGGATGTAGATACACTTCTGCCTGTCCCTTGGGAAGAACTAGAATGATTTTATGCGATCAGATGTCATTTTACCTACATAATACCAGGCGCGATTGGCTGTAATTGCGTCGCGAGTTCAATTCCTGCATGGAGCAAATATTTTTGTGGCTTACAGAGTTCTTCTGGGTCTGGATGTCCTATAATTGTGAGTTTACATGTTTTTGAATGCACCCATGATGCAAAAGCAATTTCTAGCGTAGGGCAACTTCTCTATAAATTAACTAACAGTTAAAGTTACTATTGGCAAGTTTCAGCTCGTGTGTGTTTTACTTGATTGTAATTACATCGATAGTTTTACTAGGCACTTTCTGCCTCTCTAAACTTTCTGTAAGTAAGAGCAGCGATGCAATTGGTGCTCAAAAACTGTTTTGAGTAAAACGTTGATTTTGAACTCAATTACAACTGCTATAGAATTCAATGTACCTACCTATCAATAGTGTGATCGTGATTCGTGAGTGATGGTGCCCTTTTAAATATTTAATGTCTTTGCCTTTAGCGAGTATACTCGAACACTTATTCTTGCATTTAGCAAGTTGTTTTTATGTTAAAGTAATCGAAACATTTTTCGCGTTTGGCTCTCTGATTGGTCAAGACTGTTAAGAGCTTGGAACGGGCCAACTGGAGCACCGAACGTCTTAAACGTGTCGATAGCGTTAACGTTAAACAAACTCGCAGTAGGTACCTGAATCTTCCGGAATACTTTCTGGAAAATTTAGGTGTTTTCGAGGCTCGAGTAAATAGGCTCCTAATAACGTGTGCTACTCATTAACTACTACTATTATTAACTAGAGCGCCTTACCATTAACGATTGCATCACTACTTATCATCAGATGGGATCGCAGTCAAGCACTAGAGTTTATATCAATAAAAAAACTAGAATTCATACCTAGTCAACAAGAACTGAAATATCAAACTTACACAATCCAAAGCATGCGGTATAGCAGGTATATGCCGCAAACCGATACTGGTGCCCGTCCTAGTCTCATTGTTGGACAGCCTCAGAGGTATATTGTACTGTACATTACCCCAAGTATTGACATTTTGAACCAAGAGCTCGTTTAAAACCAAAGGCTTACTACAACCCTTCGGTTGCGTCATGATGACGACAAAAATATTACAATAAAACGATTAACAGAAATATTTAAGTATAAAATAAAAGTAAGATATAATTAATGAAGCTAATCTGTTAACAATGTCACGTCAAATGCAAGTCAAATGACTCAAAGGCTGTCACTATATTTTTAAAATTGAATGTACGGTTTAGTTACAAGTAATTGAAACTTTTTTCTCAAATAAATAAAATTCTGCCAAAAATCAGCTCGATGCACTAGAGCCGATTGAGAATCGAGCCAAGAAGATCATCGACTATGATGCACTTGTCAAGTCAAAACTCCAAAGTCTTAAGCATCGATGCCGAGCTGCATTTCGGGAAGTGTGCTTTGGAATGGTACAATTTAATTCCGCCGAGTCTGTTCCATCGTCGGACTAGTAGACGTGCGCCACCAGTACTTGGTGGACATTACACTCATACATACAAAGCGTTTTGGGAACACATTCTTTGCGCGTGCAGCTAAGGAGTGGAATTCCCTGCCCGAGTCTCCTGATAGAATAGTTACAACCTCTTTAAGTCAAGAGTAAATACGCTACTTCTAGCCAAGCATCGCTCCATCATCATCATAGCTATGGAGCTATGATGATGATGATGTCGGCTACATCTTCGTTTATCATCAGGTGAGATAGTGGTGGAATGCAAGCCTATGCATAAAAAAAATTGCAGTTTATTAAGTATCCTACTTATAAACACGAAAGTTTGTATAGATGTTTGTTACTGTTTCATGCAAATACTACTGAATGGATTTCCATGAAACTTGACACATGGGTAGATCATGTTCTGGTTCTCACATAAGATACTTTTTTAACCCACAAGTATGTTCTCTTGGCATAATTTTCTACTAGCACGCGGGCGAAGCCGCTGACAGTAGCTAGTAAGGTATTTAGTCTTTTCATGTCTTTACAAAAATAAACTCTATATATTTTGACAGTAAATTTATTTTTCAACTCATTCCAAACAGCAACATCTAGACAACCATTTGAACAACATCCCTCTTCGCTTTCTTGATAATCAGTGGGTTGTTGTCAAGATCGTACTCGTAGGGAGCAGTCTGGCCCGCTTGCAAGTACATAGGCAGGAGTACATCGTTCTGGGAAAGCCAGTCAATCACGAAGTCAGTCACTGCCTCTATATGTGGGGACTTCTCAAAGTTTGCTTGTATGCCCATTTTCGTATCTCTTGTGAAAGACTGCAATGAAAAATACAATAGTACATTAATACAAGTCTACTTTGCTCACTTGCATCCAAATTATATTTATTATTTATATAATTATATATTTAAAAGAAAGTCATATTAGTTACATTATTAACTCAAAAACAGCTGATTTGATTTGGCAGAAAATTGGTGGGAAGATAGCTTAGAACCAGGAGACGGACATAGGACAATTTTCATCCTGTTAAATGAAAAAAAAAGTAATCTAAAATTTGCTCATTTAATGGCATAGGGTAGTGTAGGGTAAGGTGGAGTGTGAAGTTTACGCTCCTTTAGAAAAAACGAGAGCAAACACGATGCACAGTTGCAAAGACAAATAAAAAAATATTTATATACCTGATACTGATTTCTCATACTCTATAAAAAAAAATTATACACTTTTATAGCGAAATAATAATAATTACCGGAGAACCAGATGAGAGCTTCATACCAACTTCACTTAAAGCTTCTTTGAGTGTGAGCCCCTTGCATTGTCCCTTTAAAAATACCAGTCAATTTTTTCAGCATTTATACAATATTGATATTAAATACAATATAATTCTTTCTTTTGTAAAACCTTATGTACCTACTCAGTGTTAAAAAATCTGCCATAAAGTGTTGTTAACTTGTATGATTTCAGTTATTGTGAACTTGTCTCGAGAATAGACTATCAAATTAAGTAAAAAAGTCTTTTGCACCTTCAAAATGCAACTGACTAATAAAAGTCCTTTATTTTAAAATAACTTTTCTTTTATTTCTAGCTTTCTGTTTCTAAAATACGTTACCCTATACTAGGAATGACTCCTAAAGGTGTATGTATCTACTCATGGGTGCATTTACAAACACGTAAACTCACATACCTACACAAGACTCTTTAACCCAAACCTATCTTTTGGTCATACAAATACTTATACGTTTAGTGCGGGAATCGAACCTGCGATACACTGCGCAGCAGCCTGACGCTCAGCCACTGCACCAACTAATTTATTAACATTATAATATCTAACTTCTTAAGGGTTCAAACATATTACCTTGGGGAACAATTGCTTGATCATAGCAAACAGATCGTCGGCGTGGTCGTGGTACAAAAAAAACGCCCATGGCGATCGGAAGAATTCAAAGAAGTCATCCAATTTGTTCGCCTGATGAAAAATATTAAAATTATAACACAGTTAAAAATAGCATAGGTATTACAAATATGCAAGTCATAGAAAATAAATCATACATCAGGAGATGTGTAAAAAAACATTAAATTACATCTTATTCGATTACTTTTTTGGGAGCAAAATTAGGAGTGTATTGTAATGGGAAATTATCAAATGAAATATGTTATAAAACTTTTAATTTGGTCTATGAAACTTAATTTAATTTTGCTTTTACAATAGCTCTATTGTTCAAGACTTTTTTTTTTTTTTTTTTTTTTATGGTAGGTAAAATCATCCAATGACAAATCCCGCCCTTGGGCGGAGCGGGAAGTAGTGTCAGACTCTTACTGACTAAAAACCTACCCCGTTCCTTCGTTGCCTATAGTGCCGGGGCTGAGCCTTCCTCTCAGAAAACGGCCCTTGACCCCAGCAGGCTTCGACCCTGCCTGCCTGCAGTTAGCAGGCTGGGCCTCTTCGGTTTGCTGACAGCTCCTTGAGGCGCGCGGGAACAGAACGCGCCGTCGACGACTTGGGCTCGGTCCGGCCGGTTACCGAACGATCGGACAGCGTGCTACCCATTGCACGCCGTCCGCAAGCCCGCGCCTACGGTGGCCGGAAATCGGGATCGGAATCCCGGCGGCGGCTGGGGCGAGCGCCCCGTTGCCTCTGTCTGATGCGGTCGGCCTCCTCCTTTGCTAGCATTACTGCTTCGCAGAAGGAGGCGACCGCCTGCCATCCCTCCTCACTACGGACCATGGCCTGAACCAAGGCCCGGCGAGAGAGATCGCTGCCGCCGATCGCCCCCACGAGGACACGGCGATGCTCCGCCCAGGCGGGGCACACCTCTACAGTGTGCTCCACCGTGTCCTCCGGGTGTTCCGCGCAGTGGCGACACCCGGGATTGTTCAAGACTTACTGTAGCCCTGGAAAGCAAAGAACAACTGACGACCAACTGCACTGGGCAGCTTTTAATCAGTAAAAGCCTGACAGTCCCGCTCCACCCAGACCGGGAGAAGTTCTTTTTTTTTAAAGAAAAAACATACCTCCACACTAGCACACTAGCAATTATTCCTGTATCTTGGGTGCGTTCACAGACATGTAAACTCACATACACAAGACACCCAGACCCGGAACAACTATTTGTAGGCCATACAAAATTTTGTTCTGTGCGGGAATTTAACCCGCGACCCACAGCGCAGCAGCTAATCGTTCAACCAATGCGCCCAACGTGCCGTCAATGTAAGAAGTTATTTGATGATTTCTCACCTCAAAAAAGGGATGGTTTGAGCCCATTCCTCTTTCAAATAGGAGGCACGAGGAGCAAAGGAAGATTGTTAGCTTTTTAATTCAGTCAATTATTTATGACAAGTTTTACGTTTATAATCATTGTAAACAACAATAATATATTTTTTTTACTATATTTCAAACTTTTTGACGTACCATATATCTCACATGCAAATTATTGAGTTCTGTCGCCGGTCTACCGTAAATATGCTTAAAGTTTTCCAAAGAGAACTTCCCTTGGCTTAAACAAGTCACGCCGTCGACCACAAATTCTTTATTCAGGTGGATCTTGAAGTAGCCTGCTTTGAATGTCTCGAACACAAACCCCTGTGGAAAAAGATGTTATTGAACGGTCCTATACAACTAAAATGAGCAGAAAGTAGCCAATGCTGCAGAAATGTTCGTGTTCAGCCATGCGATATTCACTAGCTGATCAATATTGGCCTATATTCTTCTAAAACCATTCAGGGATCTAAATGTCGCTGATTAATCATTAACATTGAAGTCTGTAGGTACATCATTTTTCTTTCTCTATCTTTCAGGGGACGTTAAGCCTAATGAGGGTATTCAATAAACCGTACGAGACCAGTTAGGTAGGGCTGTGAAGAATTTATAGGGAACAGGTGGGTTTAAGTCAGTAAATGGGGCTAGAGAGCGTGTCAGACACGCTCTCTCACTCCACCCTAGAACGGAAAAACTCATTGGTTGGCTCAAGAAAAGTCTACAATATGAGTAAACCTACTTTTCTCCATTGGATTGGAAAAGAGTACTTATAAGATGCTTTAGAAACATATGAAGAACAGGTTCTTATCTTGTATTGACAAAATGATGATGAATTTATTGTTGTTAGACTCATACCATTCTAAAAACAAGAATCTTACAAATAGTATAATGATTATTTCTATTAAAATAAATTACTAACATTATATCCCAATGATTGTATATAATTATGCGGTGTCTTCAGCCCCGGGGATCGTACTTCCAAGTACTTCAGTCCTCCGGGTAACACGCAATACATGACTATAGGCTTCGATAATTCTATCAATGCCATCTCCGGGCGCGCGTAATCGCTGTTGTGAAGGGTATCTGCTCTGTTTACTCTGGAATTAAGTTGTTCAAATAAATATATCATCATTTGTCATGCTGGGTGTCTGACTGGGCGTCAGACACCCAGCATGGCAAATGCTGAAATGGTTAACTACATTAGACCGACGCACACGTGGACCACGCTTGATTTGTGCGGAGATTTGCATTGCGTGGCGTGGATCTAAAGTAGCTCTACAAGTCTAGTTGCTCAAAAGAAGGACGATTTTGTTTACTATTTTTGTTGTAAGTAGTGTGTTTATTTTATAGTTAGTCAAGTAATTTTTTACTTGACAGAGAGCAGAGAGCAGTGGAGGCCGAGTGGTAACGATCCCGACTTACGAGTTGTAGGTCGCGGGTTCAAACCCAGCCAGGCACATTACTTTGTGTAATTTATTTCATCACCACTGCTCTCAAAACGGTGAAAGAAAACATCGTGAGGAAACCGGCATGTCCTAGAATCAAAACTTCGAAGACATGTGACATTCACCAACACGCACTGCCCAGCGCGTGTTGGTGAATGGCACATGTCTCCGCGTGGTGGATTACGGCCCATCCCCTCTCCTAGAGAAGAGACCAGAGTCCCAGCAATGGGAGCATTATAAGGCTGATGCTAAGTATTTTTTTAAATATTATATGTAATTAGGATAATTAAACAGAAGACTACATGAAAAAAATTGGCCTGTGCGAAACTAGTTCACGCTAAAATCGGGTTTGGCCAGGAACATATAATTATATACTCACGAAATAGTTGACTTAATGGTATTTTTGTCAACTTTCATGCAATCTTGTGCCCATTCATATGTAAAGGCTGGTTTCACTTCAACGAATAGTGGGTCCAGTTGGTTCCTTATTCGAGTACCTAACTGTGAACACAATTAACGTAACAAGTAGGTAAGTAAGTACTTTAATAAAATATATTTCTAAATTCCTCCTTGCAGTCACACTCGATTAATATATAAAAAACTATTTAAATTATATCTAAACATGTACAAATCCTTAAATATTAACTAAACTATTTATACTAAAACCTACCTATATACATATAATACAAAAACACAGTACACTCAGGCGTCGAAATACTCCTCCACAACGCTTTAATAAATAATGGAGTTATTTTAAAATATGAAAGTTTACTTTTAGGGACTTTTTTTTAGGCGGGAAATCATTCAATGACTTCTCGTGCTCTAGGTACTAAACCCCACTCCTATATTCCTTGTTTGCCTTGCGTTCCAGGACCCAACGAGTAGCTTCAATGGATTTAAAATCATGAAAGACACTAGTTTTACAGTTACGTTTTGCTGTCGCAAAACAAACGCAAGTTTTTTCATATTTTTAAATAAGCTGTCATTTTTACATACACCTTTTTCTCCATCACTGCTCATAGATTTGGACACACTCGGTTATACTACAGAAATACTATCTACAGCCTCGGTCGCAGTTGTCGCAGCCGGTGTGCAGGTCGGAATACTACAGCTGAGCCCTTTCTAAGGCATATCAAAAAGGAATATAAGTATACCTACTAAAGTCTACATACATTTTACTACACCAACCTTCTGCCCAAGCTCATAGCGGTCATAATACTTATGGCTCCGTGCATCTCCATAGTACCGCTTGTGGTACCTCGTGCAAGGCCCCGCGGCATACACGGACGGGTCTAAAGTACGACAATCGTGGTCGACTATCACGCCGCCGTCATATGCTAGCCCGCTTTTGTGTATAGCTGGAGGATATAGAAGGACAAATTAAATTAACTGCTTTCGCATTTCGCACACGTGATAGGTAGGATTCAATGGCTAAAGCTGGAAACCAGAGCTGTTACGGAGGTCCGATTCCGATCTTGAAAGTTTTTCTTTTTATTTGATATAAACTAGAGCTTGACTACGATCCCGCCTGATGATAAGTAGTGAGGCAATCGTTAATGGCGAGGCGCACTAGTTTATTAAGGCCCATAGCGACCACAAGTGGTGAGTCTCGGACACTGCTGTCGCGAGTGACGGCCACCGGCTACACGTGTGCGGCGTGTCTATACAAAATATATGAAAAAGTATGTTAAGTCGCTGTCCATAGCCAACGGTGGCTGTGGTCGGTGGCCCCTTTTGTCCTGAGCCTAATTGAACCGTGAAACAAGTGAAGTTTTTAACGAAACTTCGTTTTTCGGAGAAAGAGAGTAAACATACAGTTCGAGGCCTCCAGCCACCTCTGCTAAGTCGTGGTCTCTACTTAAAGACTCGTCTGTTTTTATTTCAAGCGCTATCCCAGAAATTGTAATGACATGGGTTAGGTTACCTATGGCTGAGTGTCAATTTTTTTTTTTTTAACTTTGCCCTACAGTACCTAATACCCCTGTATTGTGGATGCGGTCACAAATATGTAAACTCACATACACAAAATACCTATTTGTAAGTCATACAAATATTTGTTCCGTGTGGGAATCGAACCCGAGACCCGTAGCGCAGTCAATCGCTCAACCACTATGCCAACTGTGCCGTTGGACGCAATTACAGTACAAACATTAAAAAAAGAACAGTTTTTATTTTAAGTATAATGTAAGTACATACAATTATATTTTTATCTGGTGAGAGGTTGACACCACACTAAGGCCGTGTTTACGGAGACGCGGCGCGTTGAGCTTCTTGTCGTACATTGTGGCAGCGGGCCGCGTCATCACTCGCGTAAACACAAACATATGGCAAAGTACGACGGACCGCCCGACGCGCCGCGTGTCCGTAATCGAACACTTAGTGTCTGGCGTTGGATGACCATAATTACTAATACCATCTAGAAGAAAATATGAAAAATGAGTCTTATATTAAACGAATTTCGGTTAGGTTAGTAGGCCACTATAATTGAATATTAAATTTCAAAGTAGTGGGGTGGTTCTAATGAGCTGTGATCTTAAGGCTGCCTTTCCACCAGAGATATGTTATGCTGCGAGGATGTAATAGTGACTATGTGACTGATACTAAGCACTGTTAGTCACTGATACTAAGCTATGTAGGTGTGCGAGTAAGATGTGCTATGAAGATGCGCTGCCGCAAAGTAGCTGCGCAGCTCGAGGTATACGACGTATCGATATTAGGGAAGTGACGAGGGCACAAATAGTTACAGCGCATCCTTCCATATAAAAAAACATATCTTAGTTGAATCCATTTCCACTAGTGCTAAACTATGTGCACCAATGAATATTATTGGTGGATATCAAACGCATCCATAGCAACGTAGCACAGCATATCTCTGGTGGAAAAGCACCCTATCGCCATTGTTTGTAAGTACGTACCTATAAAAGCTCTCATATTGACTCCCCTTCGTCCATAATAAAACAAAGCATTACACTCCAAGTTTAGATAATCGGCATAGGATAAGAAGTCCGCATGTGTTATAGTGTTATCTACGGTCACAGACCAAGACTTGAAATAAAAGGATCTATAAACTTTGATTTTTAATGTATCCAGTATGTTTATAACTGTTTGGTCCACCTTTAATTACAAAACAAAATGATATGAAATGTATACCTATGTTACCGAAAAAATATACAATTCAGGCATTGTATAGAATGCCTCTTGTCATTCTATATAATACCTAGTCCGTCTAAGCATTGTATAGAATACCATGAGATTGCCATGCTAATCATTAAAAAAAAAACACAATTTTTTAAATGTGTAACGGATACGAGTAGGTAACCACTCGATTTCGATATCTTCTAACCTAATTAGTCCATTCCAAAACCATGTTTGGTGACTTAGGGCACCCCAACACGCACAGGTTAGGTTAGGTTAAGTTTTAAACAGGAGCTCAACATCGGTAATTAGTTACGCTTCGTCATTGGCTATTAGAAGGTAAGAATTTAATGTTAGACTTACATTAACATTATCAAACACAGGAACTCTAGTCTTAGATGGATCCTCAAATGGGAAAGGCTCTATGAAAATGATGTGCTCAGGGAGGACTTTGATCTCCAAAAGTGCGTTGATACACAAGTAGGCTTGTATTGTTGCTCCGTACACTATTATTTTATCTACAATAAAGAAAAAAAGCTTAAGCGAATAACAGTAATCGAATGGAATAGAGCGGAAAAGTTTTTTTTTTATTTGTTTAACGCGCGTATCTCTTGAACTAACTACCGCTACGATACACTGAAGAAAGACCGCATTCAAAGAAGCGAGAGAAAACGCTGGGCTAGTAATTAAATAAAATCAATTAAAAGTTAACTCAGGCAGCAGACATATGGGTCGGTCTCCGTTACATATTGTTTTCATTTTGATATGCTGGCAGCGTTGAGGGTTTAAAAAGTGTAAGTAACAGAGATATTCATGATATCGCACATTCGCACAATTATCATAAAAAGAAAAAAACACAGCATATTGGAGTCTATTTCTGCATATTAATTCCTATCAATATGCTATGTAAATATATTATTACAAATTCGCTTGAAAACAGCATGAATTGATAAATACCATTGAACCTCATCGAACTCTTTTTTTGAAAGTGGGACTTCATCAAATAAATTCTCCCGCTCTGTAGTATCATATTTTTATTGACTAAATTGACCTGTGTTCCTTCAATTGCCCTGAGATCGAGTGCTATTCTCTAAGACAAAATCCAGATAAGTACATTCAAATCACTTACAAAATGTACCTATTTGGATTTCGTCGGTGGGCCAGCGCTGCAGTCAAGACTATTTTCTTAGAGAATAGCACCCCTGAAATGCAAAAGTAAATAAACTGAAATTCTATGGCAATTCTTTCGAAAAACCCTACAACCCTAGGAGAATAACATTTAACCCAAAGAGTGTTAAAGTGGCATATTATAATTATTATTTAATTTACTTACAATGATCATCATAAATAAATTTTTTGACATACTTCAAAGCCTTGCTAGCTTCAGCTATTGTGTTGATAATGAACACATTCTCTGGAGTTTCGTCATTGGCTATCTGTATCTCTGTGTCGCTGAACCTGGGTTGATCCAAGCGTGTGTACTGAGGCGCTGATGGGTTACTTCTGCAGGGAAAAATAATGGTCATTTAGTCTATTTACTTGAACATTAAAAATGATTCAACCTTTGACTGAAACTAATTAACTACTAGTAAATGTATTTATGTATACTCCATTTGTTTATAGGTACTTAACTAAACGTAAACAATTTCGATATGTCTTTTTATTTTAAAGAAATCGTATAAAAAACATACTAAGATTATTTAAATTTATTTAAGTACCTGACATCGGTTTAAGTAAATAACTAACTGTAACCATTTTTAGATAAAAGACATTTAAGATTGTTTACATTTAGTTAAGTACCTAAACAAATAAAGTATAGGTTTTTTTTTTTGGGTAGGTAAAATCATGGTATTTCTTAAACTGTCTAGATACTCGTAGTTTAACTTCCATGACTCAACATAGGAACTAATATTCTAAATCTTGCATCGCGATTTTTAAAAGTTCTCCGTGCGATTAGAACATACACACAGCCAGAAATCAACTGCTAGGCAGTTGCCCGGATCAGACATAACGCCCTATCGATTTTTATGATCGGAAGATAATACACGAAGCATACCAAGCGTTAAAGTATTCAAAGCTTTATTATTTTATTTTATATTGGTCTTTAGGAAGGCCACGTCTGCACAGATAGGCGGCTTGCTTAGCGCCTAGAGCCTAGTGTGCTGAGCTAGACGACACGCAAAGGCTCCAAGCGCGTAGTGTGATCGAAAGTTACAGCACATTCGATTGACTTTGACACTCAATGACTCAACAGGTTATTCGTTAGGCTTCAGGCGTCTAGCACGTCCCCTAGCATAAGATAGTAAGTCCTATAGTGTTCCCACTGCTGCGATTTAGACCTCCATTCTAGGAGGGTGAACACGGACCGTATTCCAACACGCGGTCCCAGTGCGGGTTGGTGGATGTTAGACGTTTTGAGAGAAGTGGCGATGAAATAAATTACAAAAAGTAATGCGCCTGGCTGGGTTTGAACCCGAGACCTACAAACTCGTAAAATACCGTTACCACTGGGTCACCACTGCTCTCCCCACATCGTCTCCAATCAGAGTAAAACTTTAAATCATTTTCTTATAATATTTAGTCAAGTAAATACCTTATATCATTATCTCGTTGGATCAGTTGAACCATGTGATCTGGATGCTGATACTGTTTACCGAAAAACAAAAAGAGAAGGTCGTAATGCTTTCTATTACCACTAGTCAAGGTAATGAACTTTTCTTGTCTGAAAATTAAAGAATATTTTTATTATTCCTAGATCTCCAGCCAGAGAAAGGATCTGGTGCGAGAGCTAAAGCGTGCGCGAAGTATTAAACATAACATATTGTTTTTTTTTTTTTTTGGAGGGGCAACACTTTTTTTTAACAGAAATATAAGAGATTATGACTGGCATCCGGCAGTGAGAACCAAGTGCAAGGTGACGGGGCAGCCTCGCTAACGTGTGATCGTCTACTGTTTTATGCTAATGAAGCACGTGTGTTTAGTGCCCGATACAACAACTTAAGATGCAGCGAAGCCACCTAATCGCACCAGCATCCACCCTAGTAAGCGCACGTCTAGTCTGGGTAAAGTCTAAAGGCGCTTTCAATTTAGACGTTTCATGTCGGACCCCTGCCGTACGTTTACCGTGCCGCAGCTGGCCGGTTATACTGTACGTTAGCAGTTCAACGACAAGCGCCTAAATTGAAAACGTATCTGGCTGCCGCGCGTTTGTATGCCAGTGATGTGCTATTCAACATCGCACAATGTCGTGACGTTGCCGTCGTGTTATCGACCGTTAGCTGCACGGTTCCCGCACCGTACCTTTTGCGGGAACATTCAAAAGAGGTTCGTGGTCCTGGAACGCAAAGGGAAACTGAAGGAACACAAGCACGTTTTAGCCACTCAAGTTAAGTCTTACACGCCCTCTGGCTCCACTGATGGTTTCCTAACCCAAAAACTAAGCTCTTAGCAATTTAGTAATTAAAATGTGCCTCACAAATTGATCTCCATCATACACCCCTGGATGACATTCACGTAATAAGTATACGGAACACTTTTCAAATATTTCTCAGAAGCGTTATAATATTTTACGAACATGGACTCGGTTCCGGGTTTACAATGTTTCGTGTATGGTAGTCCATTCGGTGATATTAGGGTCACATTGTTGAAAGTTAGGTAAGTTGATGTCTGACTGAAATAAGAGAGTAGAATGCATTGATATATTATAAGGAAGATAAGTTACGCGCTAGCATCGCAATCAGAAAACCTGGCCTTGAAACTCACGCATCTACACTACCTGTAGTCACTGATAGACAAGGACAGAAATAAGAGCCGAGTGAAATGGCGCTAGCCGCCGATTATGTGTGATCGTCGCAACCAATGTGAAGTCGTGAAAATAGTCACAATGTCCACATACTAAAGACGAGTCACCTATCTTCCGCAATTTTGATTTAATCTAAGGTAGAAAGACATAAAAACTTAGGGCCAGTTTCTTTGAGTTAATAATGTGTCAAAGCCTACTTAAATGTCAAATTTTGACAGGTTTTCAAGCTAAAATAAATTAGGGTGCTAAAGACGCAAGGCGCTAAATTAACCATAGACATACAATTATTTTAACAGAATCGATTGTTGTTGTAATCTGGTAGAAATTGCCCTATGCAATAAGACCGCTTATTCTACACTTATTTTTTTTATAAATGTTTTTCCTGTGATAAGTTGTGCAATAAAGAAATAAATAACTATTATTTCGCATTGCATATGAAGATATACATTTTGTGTCTCCTATGCATTCTAATATAGTTACCTCATCGGAAGGTGCACAAAAAAGTGGAGAAAGCCACTAGGACACTTAGACCATTAAAATAAAAGGCCAATAGATGTTTTCACTGTTGATATGACAATGTCAATACACAGTACGATTACCTGACCATGTTAAGACTTGTGCTTTACTTCTCTGGAGACTATCTACCCCCCTGGCCAAGTTACAATCGTTTCGTTTAGCGTGAAGTTGACAACGCCCCCAATTTTTTTGTTCTAACGTCATCTCAACAAAGGAATTGAGGGCGTGGCCAACTCCAAACGTTCACGCTAAACACAACGATTGTAACTTGGCTAGGGGGGCTGACCTCAATTACAGGTTATGCCTACAGTAGATTGTATATAAAATATACAAAACATACCCAAAAAGTAAAGCATTCAAGAATCCTAAGGCGGTTCTTGATGCGCCTATGATTACAATACGCGTGTTGATATCCATTTTGGGCATAGTCGTCAGTTTCTTGCTCATGTACCAACAACTGAATGGAATACTGTAAAACAGAAACGTACATGATCAGCAAAACACTTACATTACGAAACTAGCCCTTACTGCTACGAAATAAAGAGAAGGAATGATGCGGTATTTTAGCGTCTATTGCACAAACGTGGCATCAATTTTGCTATGAATGGGCGCATTGCTCGCAAAACAGATGGTTGACGGGGTCAAAAGGTTCTGCAGAGGCGACCGTGTACCGAAAGATGAGGTGGGTTGTAGCCTACTGTTGTAGGCCTCCTACAAGGTGCCGATAACGTGGTGAAAGTCGAAAGAATTCGATGTGATGCGAGACACACAGGCCAGTCATTGTGGCGATATTTTGAGGAGGCATGTCCAGCAGTGAGACGTCTTTCGGAATAAATGATGATAATGGATTATTATATCAAAAAAAAAGTTTATCACATTTTTAGGCCGAAACTACGTAAAGAGGACACCCGCGTGGTCCCATACTAAAGTACTCCGTTGCAGGGACCCACATCTCAGGCACGGGCATTCGTCGCGAGGAGCCGGACCCCGCGCCCCCTTTTTGCTACGTAATAAATATTAAGTTCACCATCGTCACGGCTACATGCACACCGTTTAAGCTGAACTAGCGACACTGTACACATATATATGTCGGAGATCGTTGCACACGACACACGCGCTTAACGCAATTTCGGCTCATAGAGAGGATTCTTGTTAATATTCCTTTTTACCCGACTGCAAGAAGGGTTATGTTTTTTTTTCGTTCTTGTTCACAATTTCAGGAGTCACAACTAGTAAAAGAATACTTACATATTCTCCGTCAATAAAGCAAGTCTTTTGAGTTTAGGTACAGCGTCACCGTCGATCTCAACCGTCCTCGGAACCAAAGGCACCATGGAACTCACTAGGGAGTTAGCTTTATTCATTGTCTGTCAAAGAAATCAGTTAATTAGTAATTATTTTACAATAAAATATGGATTAGTTATAGGTAAGCACTTACTACCGTTTTTAATAAATGTAAAAATCGTCAAATCCTCCTCTATATCACCTCTATAAGGTGTTAAAAAATTAACTGCAAGAAAAGTAAGAACTGGTTTAGAATTACAAATAAAAAAAATTGGCGAAAAAATGATTTTTAAATAACAACCCGTTTCGGAGATATGCAATATTTTCACTTCACACAAAATTATTGAATATGCGCACTGTACACCGCACGTGCGCCGGCGCGACCGCCCCGCCGTAGGTACGTGTGAGTCGTTCACCCCTGTGACACGACACGCGACGGCGCAAATTCGTAAACAGCTGATTCTAATTTTTTCATCACATTTCTCAGACTTTGGACTGGCAAATTATCGAGCTTACTTACAAATAGCATATTTTATTATACCTATAGGACTATTAAAAGCACTGGTAGACTCCTAGGATTGTTTGGACAGCAGGCACTCGTCATTGCTCACCATACAGTTCACGGTAACGGTTACGTGCCGCAGCTAAACTTTGACCAGTCGTAATGTAGGACACTACCATATCTAAGTACTCTCGATTGGAATACGTAAACGGCATTATTAAAAGCACGAAACTGCACGAACACACGTATTCGCCGTAATGACACAAGAAAACACCCTTACCGCGCGACGGATTTCGTACAACTAAAGGTCGGGAGGGGTAGAGAGAGCTGCGGGAAGAGTAGCGGGCGGCGGGGGAACCGCTAGCAAGCCGCTCGCGCGCGGTACGATGGCGGCCCAAGCCTCAAGCGCAGCCCTGGGTACAGCGCACAAAAAAATATTATACTAAATTATTTTATTTATGTGAAAATATAAAAACGCTCAAAAAAAAATTTTTTTTTTTTTATGTGTTCGTTTTTCGATGGCGAGTAAGTGGACAAAATTCTTGCAGTTAATTTTTTAACACCTTATATATTCCATATTACCATGTAGGAAGCCCGTGTCTTTTCGGTACAACTTTAAATGTGTTCCGAGTTGTTCGTTTAAGTGTTCCCTTCAGGGACGAACCATCCGTCACCCGTGTTCACACATATCAGGACTTCCCTGATATGTATCAATTAGGCATCAGTGTAAAATTTTTCAACTTACCATCACACTTTAATTCTTTTCCTATATTATCCCGTATTATATTTTTCTTCTTAGAATTCAAATAATGTGGATAAGAAAGATGGTATATTATTCTGTCTTACAAGTACTCATAAAGCTTTTCGCATTTATTATGATTGGTGTTATTAATCCAGGAGGGTCATTGAATCTTGAAATGTAACTAAGCACCTCCCATTTTGTTATTTTCTTACCATTGAAAGCTTGTATTGTTAGGACAAAATGATATTTTTTAACTTACAAACGATATTTACCGTAAAACGTCAATAAAAGTAATACGACATATTGAGTGACACGCAACTAAGGTTTTAGTCGCCATTTAGGCAAATTCTTAATGGCAACCAAAAACTTAATTGCAGACTCGTATTAAAAATCCAACAGACTATCAACTTTTTAATTCCAAACCCAAAAACCCAAAGGACCCAAAGGTTGACTGGTAGTGAACGCCTTGTTGCAATTAGTCCGCCTATGTACCACTACTGTACATGAAGTTTAAATAAATAAATAAAATTCATTACCCATTTATTCCTATAAGCCGTTAACCACAACATAGTGTTATGTCCAGACAGCCTCAACATTTCTCTAGCAAAGAACCTGAAATGTGGCTCAAAGACCGGGTAGACTACAGCCACTTTGAGACTTGTGAAACCAGTGTTCAAGCCATTCCCTGCTAGGTGGTACTTGTGGATCCGGTACGAGTCTAAATTGAATCTGGCTCGTAGGAATCCTATCTGTTCTGGCTCCCTAGAAAAGAGATCAAACTATGTGAGTAATCGAAGTACTTCGAACAATGCGACGCACCAACTAACTGAGAGCGAATTCTGGAAGGTGAAAATGGTTCATTGTCATTAGTTCCTTCAAAAATTTTACAAGTGTTTTCACCTTTACAAGTGATTTTCCAACCTTAAAAACTCACAAGTGGCTAAAATAATATAAAATAATGTGGAACTAGTTACAATAAAATTCAACATTAGTTCCATTATATCTAGATTATATTAATATGGAACTAGTGATTTAAAAAACACCAGTAGTTCCATCATGGAACTGTTAATGGTACCTATTAGTGCGAAGAATCTACGTTCGTAATGGCAGGCAAAAAAATATAAATTAAAGAAAGGATTTTGAAGTCTTATTATGGAGCTTATGATGTCCTATAAGCACTTATAATTAGTAACTCAGGATTGTCATCCAGATTGTCCAATTCTAATCGCATCTTATAAAATGTAAGCCTGAACTTGAGTTGTGGCCTTGTTTACATTATCTGAACAATCTCACTGATTTGTCTTTACAAAGGTGCATTCTTTGTTGTGATCATCATTTCAGCCGAAAGACGTTCATCGATGGCCATCGGACTTCCTTAAGTATCTCCATATCGACCGTTCCGGAGCGTCTCGCGTCCTGTGGATTCTCACGGCCTTCTCCAAATCATCACCACACCTTGTGGGAGAGACTACTTTAATCTCATTTATCATCATCATCATCGTTTCAGCCGTCAGATTTACACTGCTGGATACAAGCTGCTCCAAAGTATCGCCTCAACGAACGGTCTTGTGCGTCACGCATCCATCGCATTCCCGCGACTCTCATCAGGACATCGGTCCGCCTTGCAGGAACCATTTAACGCAGCGGTGCGCGGTCGTCACTCCAGTAAGTTTCGGCCCCATTGACCACCTATTCTACGAGCAATGTGCCCTGACCACTGCTACTTAAGTTTGGCGATTCTTCAGGCTATGTCGGCGACCTTGTTTTTGCTGCAGATATTTTAATTTTTGATGCTGTCACGCAAAGAAACTCTGAGCATAGCCTACTTCAATCTAAGTACAGATAAAACAATAAAACACACGTACTCCAGTATTCCCAAACCGATCACATGCATTCCGCTAGTGAACACATAAGCTCGATTCTCTTTCCTACTGATTGTGCTCTCGATAGTGGTTAACGTCTCTTTGCCATCCAAATTTCTCATCAGGCGTGCAATTTCAGGAATATCGATTATTTCCGCTTCACGAACACGCAATTTTCTGTCGAAAAATATGAGAGGATTTAAATTTTTGAAAAATTTTGGTTTAATTTTTGAAAAAGGTAGATTGAATTATAGATTGTTTTACCCCAAAACTGAACTTCTGTGTGCAATATACAGCGAGTAGGTGCAACAAACCTTTTGCTTCGTTGGAATAAACTGTAACAAAATATTTTATAATTCGGTAATAGCTCGGACATTTAGAGCGCAGGAATGAAACATACAAAAGTAGATACCAGTTATAGGAATAGGTTACAAGCACCACCAGTTTCGTAATGGTCAGGTGGCTTCAGGCATATAAAATCTCGATTTTCAATACATTCACGAAGAAATAAATAAACGGGGCTTGACGGGCGACCAATGGGGGTCGCTTAACGCCCAGCCTGATACTATAATTTGTAGCGGAGGCGACCTCGCACACTTTTCCGCACTAGTGCGAAAAAGTTAATTGCGTGCCTAAAAGCGGTTGGGATAGCGGGTTTCCGAGTAAGTGTATTAAAAATATATTTAAACAACTTACAGTAAAATGTTGCAGCAAAGGAAATGTAATGTCAGCCGCTGGAACCCGAATGATACAATAATCATAATCCTTCATGAGTTCAAACGCTGCTTCCAATAAGTCGTAAGCATGTCTGTAATGCAGAACATAGTTATAGGTATTATAATGGAATTGTTTAAAAAAAAAACTGATAAATTGCGGTAGGACTTGTGTGTGTGTGACACCTTTAAGGCGGAAGTTTGTGTGTGAGTATATTTATCAATTCTTCACGCTCGAACGGCTGAACAGATTTAGATGGAATTTGGCGCACGGGTCGACCATGTCCTGAAATAGGACACTTTAAATCCCGGGAGTATGTTTCCTTGGGACAATTTTCTACATTCACCTTTCTTTTTTTGTCAATTTTCTTTTTGTTATTTACCTTTATGTATTTCTAAGTAACAGGCTTTTGACAGACGGACAATTAGTAATCATATAAGGTGCCGTTTTTGCCGACTTTAATTTTTTTTGCGGATAATAGGACATATTTCGAAAGTACCTATATTTATATATAGGTATAATATTATATTCTTTACTTCTCCGATTTCGTCCGTGTCAATGTCGGTTATTGCGGAAGTGAAGTCAGAGGCGAAGCCAGACATAAAGTAGCATATATCTATCTTTGGGATTCAAGCTTACTCCACGCCAAATGTAATTAAAACTGTTTAGTAGTTTAACCGTGAAACCGTAACAGCTCGACAGAGTTATTTTATGTATTAAGTATGGATTGAACACAATTCAAATTTACCTGTCATCTATGTCTTCGCGAAACGCAAACAGCTCAATCATAAAAGCGTTTTTTGCTCCATGGTACATCTCAGAATCCGTGTGGTCAGTTTTAAATGCTTCCTGTGAACTTCTTTCTGTAACTTTTATTGATAAAAGTATTAGAACCACGAGGGCACTTGAATTTGGAACTCACTCAGCTGATGCAGGGTGCTACGAGGATGCCAGGTGTTGATTAGTTCACGGATCCAGGTCATAACGATACAAGTCAGCAGGCTGGGATGGGATATTATTTTTCTATTATTATTGATAGACTCACATTTGGCCACTATTTTAACCTGATGATAAGCGATGACGTGGCCGACGATGGAGCACGCTTGCCTAGAAGTAAACTATTCACTCTTGACTTAAATACTCCTAGGTTGTAACCATCAGGAAATACAGACTACAGCAGTGAATTCCACTCCTTAGCTGTACGCACAATCAAGCGTGTCGCCAGCCGATGATGAAGGGGAGGAGAGAGGATTGGAAGTATAGAGAATAAAAAAAAATGTTTATTTTCTCCACAATATAACTCCTAATTGCTAGCCTTAAATGTACGGTAACATATAGGATTGGCATTATATTGTGGGAGACGAGTGCCTGTGGGAGACGGGTGCCTAAACTAGGCTTTGAAGCTGCATGCAAGCCTCTAGGAAGGGAGGGGGGTGCTCCCCCTGCCCCCCCCCCCTGGCGACGCCCTTGCGCACAATTAATGTATAATCAGTACTCCTAAAATGCTTTGTACGATGATGCTTGATGATGTCATTTTTCTTCACATGCTTTCCTTGATAGCATATTTGCTTTTTTCGGTTGATCCTTCGTAGTGCCGAATGTGTTGCGGCAGGGGATGGAAAATTACCTGCATTGCATTCCGTGACGTAACAATATCTGGCGAAAGTCGACCGTGGTTTGACACCAATCGTAATCGCGTCAGTCGAAGTAGGTATGCGCAAAAAGAGTCAGAAAAGAGAGCCTATAGTAGTGCTGCCAAATCGTTGACGAAGCTGATGTAGAAGTCTCGATTTAGTCTACAACCTGGGTGTCTTTCAAGTAAAGAGTGAATAGGCAAGCACCTGGTAAGTTACCCAGCGCAAACCTGTCAATAACAAAAATTAGAAAAAATAATGTACATAGTATTTAAAAAGGACCATAATTGAATCATGTATGATAGAATTATTTTATTTATTTGTTCCAAAGTTTATCAATTATCCTGAATTCTGATTCTGAATTATAATATTATATTAGTTACAAGTTAGTTAGCGTCACGGCGGCGGTGGAACTGTAGGCCTTTTTTGAGGTGGTAAATCAGACTTTTACTGAGTAAAACCCACCCAGTTCCTTCAACTTCGAACATTCCCGTAGCCCTGAGCACATAGACAGACACTACGACTGGGAGACCAGAGTTATTAAAATTATGCAATTGAAACATAGGTACTACAGTAGCTTACTTGTTCTAAAATATGACGAAGTACAAGACGACAACTGCCTCAGTTGTGGTTCTAATACAGGGTTCCGTAAGAATGACGACTTTGCATTTAAATATGTGTTTGGCCTGAATAAAAGAAAGGTTAATTATGCGCCTTTTACACCAATCCATATTCCGCACACGATACACAGACTGTTTTAGAGTTTACTTCTGAGTAAGGCTTAGCACGCACTGCGATTAAACGCAAGCGGTTTAGAAATAACTGAAAACGCAAAACCGCGTTTCAACACGCACTGCGGCTTAAAATCAGTCTCTGAAAATACATACATACATAGCCGGTCAAAATTATAACCCTCCTTTGGCTTTGCCTTAGTCGGGTAAAAAATCACTAATGCGTGCGTTTGTATAGAAAGTCATGTGTTAATTTTTTTTGCGGTTTCGGACTTGCCGTAAAACGCGGCGTTTAATAACATAATAATAACATTCCACATATTATATAACATAATTGTAACAGGCCTTTTAGGTTTAAAAAATAATCCATCAACATTTCCATTTACTGCTATAAGGCAGCGAACAGAAACTCCCTTCATCCCCACCCCTGATATTAAAAAGAACATCATTCTTACACTATCGATCTTTTCACATCCTACCTACTTCTGATCCTAATTTAGAACTTAGTCACAGAACATTTTATCAAAAACAAATAATTAAAAATATTTTTATTTCACATAGTCTGTATGGTGAAATGGAATGGAGGATAAGCAATGGAGACGGACATTGCATCGATATTGATAACGGTAAACTCATGTTTTTTTTATCACGTTTTTGTTTCGACCAAATGACGACCTCCATCGTGACCTTAAAATGGAACTCGTCACCACCATCATTCAAAAATTTGCTGAAGCCCACGAAAACAGACTTCACCGACATGTGAATGTTGAGGCAATCCAGCTGTTAGACAACACGGACCTAGTGCGTAGACTAAAAAGAACTAAACCCTTCGAGTTAGTGTAGTGTTTAAAGTTAGTGTATAATAGTGATCAATGCTGTGCTATGCATATAACACATGAACAAAGTGTTTTTATCAATATCAGACTCTAAGAAAGTGCTATGGACTACTATAAAAGTGCTAAAGGACGCGATTCTTAGTTTTAACAAAACCTGTATTGTATAATAATAAGTTAGAGTTAAATTACTTATTAGTCTTTTAGGCTAGATTGTAATTAATTATTAAGAAATTAGTTCTTAATAATAAGGAAAAAAAAAAGTAACTTTACCCAAAATCGTAAATAAAAAGAAGTTATCAAATCCGTTCAAAATTAAGTACCTAAGTAATAAAAACCTTTCAAATCTGGTGGAAGGGGAAACTGTCAAGTAACAGAGAAAGGATACACAAACTACAATATGACGTCACCGCCATTAAATTACGCGCGTGAAAAAGAGATAGCGAGATGTTTCCATCAAGCGCCCACTCTTTGAAATGCTGATTGCTGCTTAAATTTTACTAACAAATGTTATTGCAATTTACAGAAAAATATATTTTAGTACAAAATATTGCCAAAAATAAATACAGGCAAATACCTTTCTACACTACAATTGCTACAGAATTATATTCAAGCTTGGCTTCGAGGCATCACGAAACGCCTGCTCGACTCGACGGAGCAGAACAACGGCTCAAGGCCTTCAATAGCTTTAAGTAGTTATAAGGTTCAATTTAAGTGTACGTCACACACTCCATCATTATAGGCAGCAATACACGAAAGTTTCCTTTGAAGAATCCCTAAAATTCCCCAACAGATGGTGCGGGTGACAGCTATCAGATTCATACCTATCCTTTTCTCCCATCTTAGAGACGTATATTTTTGTCCTGCTGTTATTCTACGCTATGTAAAAATGTCCCTAATAAGCTATCAAACTAACAAAGCTAAAAACTTACAGGTATTCCTGAGACTTTTCCTCAGCAACATTAAACAGCGTAGTATCAATATTGACAATATCGTAGTCAAAAGGATCTTCATCTAGCAAGTTAGCCACAGAGTACACAGAATTCATCGAAGGAGTTCGATGTAATCCCGATTCGGCAGAGTGGACTTTTACGAGCACTTCGTCTTCATAACCGTCGCCACGGTAGAAGTTAACGCGGCTCGTTTTTTTCGTAGCACGAGGATATATTTTGTCGTGTCGAGACTGTTTGGAAAGAGAGAACTGGGTAAAAGACACTTTTTTTTTTTATAGTACACTAGCTTCTGCGAGCGGCATCGACTATATAGCCCCTAGACGCCGCATGTTTGCTCCAACCACCGAAAAAATTCTGCCAGTTAGCTGAGGTGCGGGAAGCGGGGTACTGCGTTCTGATTGGTCCGACCAAGGTCATCACGACACTATGGATGGGGTAGATTTAAATAAATCACGAAAGTATCGAAATTTTTTTATAATATTTAGTACAATTATTAATTGTATTTTTTACCTTCCTAGTTCTTAATATTATTTTAATATAAAATGTACATACTTTATGTTATTAATAAATTTTGAGCGGTAACGTCAATTCAAAAAAGTAAAAAAAGCTGCAAAAATCCTCTCTATCTATAAAAACGTAACATAGGTACTTATAATTATTATAACGGTAAAAAATAGTATCCAAGGAACCATTTTTCTCGCTTGTTTGCAATTATCCATTTATTTTTAAAATCAGAATCTTTAGGGATCCTAAAATCAATAACCGATTAACAATAAAATTTCAATTTTAATGTAGTAAGTATAAAATGATCTTATAAATCGTAAATAGGTATTCAGCTTTATCGATAACAGAGGTGGTCATAAGAATTGGTACATCACTACACACATCAGATCTATTAGTCAGATGTGTTGACAGACATGCGTCGCCTGTTATTGCACGTCTAGTGGCTGTAAGGTCGTTGGCGAGCGGCTTCGCCGCGTGTTAGTCGGTTTCTCCAACCCCGTTTTACCTCTTTGGGTTGGAGTTTCGTAAAATCCATTCTTAGCGGATGTCTACAGCCTATAAGGAACCTACTTGTTAAATTTTAAGTACGTAGGTGTTAAGGGCTTGTTTACGGAGATGCGGCGCGTTGGGCGGTCGTCGTACATTGCCATTATATGTTTGTTTCAAAAATTTCGTCATTAATCAGTTAGTGGTATTTTGATTTTATACATATAGATTTTGATACAAGTGGAGAAAGTTTATCAATGCGACCGAGACGGAATTCTAGCCTAAGTAGTGAAGGTGTTATGGGGCAGAGTGCTGTAGTGACAAAGGGTCTAAGGGCTGCGACACACCGGAATGGTAGCAGCCGGCAGCGACGCGGCGAGCACTTTCAGTGTGAAATAATTTTAAACTTTATCTTTATAGGTACTTAAAAGATCAGTATCACGTGAATATCTTGTCGGAGGATATGCTCGCGGCCACGGGAGCTTTTCAAGCTATTCATGCGATACTAAGTTCACGTGAACAGTAATAATACACAATATGATTATTGTTTTTTTTTTATTATTATTATTGATAGGTTCGCGCTTGACCGCTATCTCACCTGATGGAAAGTGACGATACGGTCGACGATGGATCGCGCTTACCTAGAAGAAACCTATTCACTCTTGACTTAAAGATTCCCGGTTTGTAGCCATCAGGAAACACAGACTCCGGCAGGGAATTCCACTCCTTAGCTGTACGCATAATAAAAGTGTTCCCAAACCGCTTTGTGCGTATAGGTGGGATGTCCACCATGTACCGCTGGCGCAACGCCGTACGTCTGGTAGACCGATGATGGAACGGGCTAGGCGGAATTAGGCTATGCAATTCCGACGCTCACTCCCCGAAATGTAACCTGTAGCAAACCGACAGGCCTCGACTCGACGAGTGCATCATTGCCAATAATCCTCTTGGCTCGCCTCTCAATAGTCTCAAGCGCATCAAGCTGGTATCGGGCAGATCCGTCCCAAAGATGAGAGCAGTACTCCATACACGATCGCACTTGCGCTTGATAAAGTTTGAGCAGCTGATCCGGCGTGATTGTTCACGTGAACTTATTATCTCTTAGGAGCCGTTGACCTTACCTCTTATTAAGACCATTTCCACGTGTATCAAACGACGTTTTTCAAGACACAGCACACAGCTCTACAACACCCTTGGCTACGGCTCGGGCGAGTTAACGGTTTATATTATTGCTACTATAGAGACATAGATCCTAGTTTAAGTCACGGGAATCTGCTGGGTCTGGAATGGCCTGCATAGCATTGTTCTTGTTTATTGTGGTTCTATGTTTGGTCGTGACGGAGGCAGAGGGATATAAGCATGAAGATCCAGCACTTCCAACGTCTTTCGACTAAATAAAGTAAAGATACTTACTATTGCTTAATATTACAGTTTAGGATTAAGGGGATTACATCGCCCAAATCCAAAAAAACACCTAGGTTGATTGAAGTTTATAGATTATTCCTTATGTACGATTACCATATAAAAAATGAAGGGATACTTAAGGACATTACTAATAAATTGTATTGATTTTTTTTCTAATTTCATTGAATATCGATAATCAAGAAAAAATTGAATCAGTACTAACACCCCGCGCGCACCACCCCCTGCAATGCCTACTAGTGTAGAGGTAAATTCTTCAAGGTCATTGAGCAATGTAATACCCTAAAAGAGTCTACTTACTGTTGCCGGGCTGCTGTGTTTAATTTCCGCAGGACAATCGAAAGGACCCCATTTGCCAAGCATTATCGGCTCCCTAAAAATATTTTCAATGAGTAAAAATCAGCATAATAGTGTGCATTTAGTTGTAAAACTCTAAACATTTACATGAATTAACATTGAAGTGTCTGCTTGTAATGTCCCAATAGCAGCCTTACTTTTTAAAATCAGTCAAGTGGTTTTTGAGTTCATTCATTACAAACAAAAATTTAATAAATTATAAGTAGGTAGTATTAGTATATAGGGTGACTGGTAATTAGTGACCGATACTTAAACACGTGATTGTAGTCATGATAACAAACAACTTTTACTATGGGACCAAACCAGATATCGCAAAAAATATCTTCTGGTCAGTACCTACATTTATGACTACAATCACGTGTTTAAGTATTGGTCACTAATTACCAGTTACCCTATATAAGTAGATACTATTTATAAAACCAAAGTGCATTATGTAGGTACAATAGATACATTTTCATACCCGAAATCGGATAGCAGAGAATTAGTTCGCACATTCTGCTCTTTCTCAAGAGCTGTAGCAGTTTTTAGTCCGTGATACGGATGCAACTCATACAATTTATGCAATTTCTTATAGTTTATTTCTGTGTTCAAGCACATAACAGCAACTGCACGACCTTGGACCTGCAAATGGTTATATTTTTAACATTCCGTGTCTAGCATGGAACCAACGAAACCACATTACTGAGCTTCCAGTATCTGTCCGTCCGTCCATCTATCAGTCAGTGGGATGTCTCTCGTATCGTAATAGGTACTATCAAAGACACTTTCGCCTGACAACCGCTAAGTTCATTTTTGCTTGCGCTCGAAACGAAATCCTCAAAGAGTTTGGTTTGGCGCCGCACCGCAGGATTCAAGCAATTTTTTTTTTAAATGGTCAGGCGGAAATGACTGCGATGGTACCTACCTGCAGTAGATATTTAATTGAGTGTATTTCTATTTGCCAGCGCCAATAGCCTATACCAACAAAAATAAATCAGAATTTCACTTCATTTATTTCGCAAACAATTTTAATGTATCTAAATCTAAAACTTAAAAAATACAATAATTGGATAAATCGTTATTAAGTATGATTATTAGAGGTCATACGTAATTTTTTTCGGTTTTCGGTTTACTATAAAAACGGAAAAAGAAAGAAAGAAAACGTTTATTCGTGCCTAACATCATCATATAAATTAAAAACACATAGTTAATGGATAAAAAGAAAATGAAAGCATGTGCGAGGCCAAAAAGGCGCCTAACTCGGCAAATGCTGGGATATAAAACAATTACGACGACGAATAACTAAATACACTACAACATCAAACTCGTATGTGATTCCGTTGATCTTCGGCCAACCATAACGCTAGATTGTAGGTACGACCCCCAGATTGAAAAACAATACATCCAGGTACTTACATCAGCAACGATTATTTTTCGGTTACTCTCAGGGTGTCGTCCAATTATTTCGCTTATATAATATTCACCGTACAGCTCTTTTAGACGCGGACATTTCTTGTGTAATATTTCTACTATATCGTCGTTATCTTCCTCCCTTGTAAAAATAAGTACATGCAATCAAAATTAGACACTAACAACCAACCTAACACATCCTATTTTAAATTGTTTGTTTACAGTTTTGTGAACAATTCATACTAATATTATAAATGTGAAAGTAACTTTATCTGACTGTTACAAAACCGAGGTTAAACTACTGAAAATATTGTGATGAAAGGTTGACGGAGTAAGCTTGATAACAAGGAAAGATATAGGCTACATTTTTATGTGACTTCGACTTCGTCTACAACAACCGACATTCATGAGGGCGAAATCGCATATACTAAAGAAGAAACATGACATCCACTTCTAAAGTTTATTAACCCTAATACTAATTTGATCACGGTGGTTTAAATCAGTCAAGCCGTTCTCAAGTGATGATCTACCACAATCGGTAGGTAAAGATAATCTCTTACTTAGTCGGTAATTGATTTTCAAATAATGTGAATACTTACACTGCTCGACGCATCCTCAATCTTGGACAAAAGTCTGTTCTCACAGCCGTATACAAATAATTACCCTGGATACCGTCCTTGGATTTTGGCGCAAATTTGTAAATATTACGTTTTTTAAATGTTTGGAATCTTGTTATAAGTTCTGTAACAACGTAATGACGGCTAGGTTAGCGCAGTGGTTGAGGCCAAGCGCACGCGTGATCAAACTATAGTTAAAACATTTCGGTAGCAGAAAAGCAAACATTTATCACATTGCTAACTGATTTAGTGACAAAATACAAGCTTACCATCAGGACAAAACAGAGGTACAACCAGCACAATGTACTGCAAGTAACAGTCGTTAAGGAACACTGACACTAAAGCCTCTTCAACAAAGAAGTCTGTCACCGAGTCGACGCTGCACATGAAGTGTATGAACAGCGTGTTGCGGGACAAGTAGTATCTCCTGAAAATATAGAGAAGAGGAATTTATTAATGTGTTACCACTCTAAAATGTTATTATTGTATTAATGTAAAATCAACTTTGTTCCATTACATGTAGGGTAGCTTTTTACTTTCCAGAAAATATTCAAACAAATCTCAGTTTAGGGTAGTAGTTTTAATAAGCGATGTAATAGCTCCTCGTGTATAAATATCATATTTTATATTAATTTAGCGAGCCACTCCGGCTACGCACTAAGTAGATAATATTACGCCTATGCTTTCACCAGACGGTTTGACTATTTCCGACATTTTTTCTATTGGTGAGGTCCGCATGAGAACCCATTCAGTAGTTTTTGAGTTTATCGCGAACCGACCGATGAACGCGGTGGGGGACATTGTTTTATATTAATAATTATGGAGTGATAGTGCTGATAACAACTACGAGATGATGAAAATATTTTTTTTTTTTATTTCTTCTTGATCCTGCAATCTATCGGTTCGACATTGAACAGGAGATTAATTAATTTGTTTAGTCGTGCATGAAGCAATATTCATTGATATGCCCATACAATTATATAATATGTGAAATTATTATTATTAATTAATTATAAAAGATATTATGTTATTTATGTTTATATGAAAATAAATGTTTAAAAAAAATAAATGCCAATAAGAGTTGTTTACAGCAATAGCAACTGTTATTGGCATATTTTTTTTCACGAGTGCACAAGCGCTAAAGTTCGGAGAGCCTAACTTCAGATTCGCCAAGTTACGTATCTTTTTTTACGTTTAATTCATTATTCCCCGAGAGGACGCCGGCGTCCGCACACCTATTATCTTTCTATTGTGTCTCTAATTACGGTATTTAACAGAAAAAATACAATCATAAAAAACCCTATGATGCTATAGATTTCAATATTTACTCACTGATATAAATTCCTGATCCAAATTTCCCAGTCAGCAGGATCAAGCCCAAGTACGTCGGGATGGTCTGAGAGCGCCATGAATCCCATTATTTCTTTGTCCTCATTTATCATGCATATTGACAGGGCTGATAACTCGCTGTAACATACGATAAGAAACATTTGAAAGTTTTTGAAAGTGGAGGCACATCTAACCTCGGCCAACTCATGGGCTATACTATTATGTGAATTTAGAATTCGAAATAATTCAATTCATCATTTTGGAAAAAATAACTTTTTTGTACAAAAATTAAAGTTCAAATTCCAATGCATTTTTTTTTGGGTTTCTTTTTAAACCTACTTCGCTTGCGAATAGGTCGTACAGCATTTCGTTCATCGTCTAGTCGTAATCTTGAAGTTATTTCTGTACTGTGAATAAACGCATGTTCTTGTAACCTGACTACAGCTAGATGCAAACTATAAAATGGCTAATAAATATGTCGAAAGCCGTTGTAAACACCAAACGATTATCTCAGCGTTGGTGAGAAATGCATACTGCGCACTTTGCCGTCAACACGTTTACATCCTTTGAATCAGACTGAAAACAAATTCATCAAGTGAAACTCAGAACCACTGAAATCTTTGCTTGGTGTTGCCTTGTGGATCAAACCGAGTGTTACTATATTGATGCAAGGCGCACAGGACCGGTCATTATGGCGACACTTCGCGGAGGCCTAATGTCCAACAGTGGCCGTCTTTCGGCTGAAATGATGATGTTGAAAAGGCGTATTAACAGAAAAACGTCATAAAGTTTTCAATGTACTTGTTGCGAATCAATTCATCATCTAGCCTTGTCCCATGTTACTTAGGGTCGGAATTAAAAGATATTAGGTGGGTCGGCGCAACACGATTCTTTCTTTCTATTGTCTACCGCCACGCTATCACTGAATCCCTTTTCTTTCATCACAATCCATTCATCTTTTCTTTGGCCTCGCCTCACCTATCCACATGTATTTTAATCAAAATGGAAATATACCTTGTTTCTTTAGCATTAATTTCAAAATTTTTATGATTGCCTAAACCAAATTAATTGTATTTCCTGTATTATAACAAATGTAAGAAAATGTAACCCTGTGGGAAATGGCACTGGTGTCTTTAACACTGGTTACCATGTAACCTAGCTAAGACGCCAGTTGCGATCTTTTCTATTCTGTGTCGATGCCAATTTTTTTAATCACCTAAGATATTTTTGTAAACTTTTCACTATTTTTGAGACAATAAAGCATTATTATTATTATTTTCATAACTTTTTTAATAACATGCGTTCCATTTCTCTTTACATGATCATGCCAAGATTTACGACTCCCTTCAGTTTTTCATTCACTGTTGCTACTTTCAAGCTTCATCTATGTACTCACTTCATTCATTCACACATCCCTCCACACATTCATCTCACCGCTATATATTATCTTTTTTCATCCCATCTCTTTCACAGTTTAACATTCTGATCCACACAGCTTCACAGGTCTTATCACAGACTTGCCCTTTTTGCCAGATTTTGCCCTTTAACTTACAAAGGCATCCATGGGTCGCAAGAAATGTTAACTCATCATCATTATCCTTTTAATGTTCCCACTGCTGGGACACAGGCCTCCTCTCTAAGAGAGGGAATGGGCCGTAATCGACCACGCGGGCCCAGTGCGGGTTGTTGGATGTCACATGTCTTCGAATTTTTGGTTCTAGGACATGCCGGTTTCCTCACGATGTTTGGAATTTTAACTATTCGAATACTTTGACAAACAATTTAAAAAGCGGCTGTATTGGCTAGATTAAAAAGTTGAAGGTTTGCATATACCTATTGCAATTAAAAATAAGGTTCAGTATAGCGCCACTTTTGTTTTAGTTTTAAAGGTTTTATAATACAATCAAATACACTTACATCAAAGAGCCAATATCCACATCATGGAATAATAGGTCTGTATGGTCTTTTTTCCAAATCAACTCAATGTCGTACTTATCACCTTCTACTGCCCTTCTAAACATTCGGCCCTTTGAACCTACTTCATAATCAAAGTATATCGACATTTTCTTTGCCAGGTATTGTGTAAAGATACTTTTCAACAAATATACAACGATATGTCAGCTTTAATTATCAAATTGATAATACAGGAACAATCTCGTTGGTCATGAAAAAGAAACAAAGGTTTTTAAACTATGCAAATATATTACAACCATAATTTACATTTTAAAATTATACATTAGTTAAATAAAGAGACGAATATCAATGAATTTTTAATATTATTTTAATGTTAGCATGAGATATGGCCATTTTGTGAATCCTTTCTCGTTCTTGAAATACTGATAAAAATTAAGTACATTGTCTCCTGAAATGTTAAAAACTTTTTCATGACTTTTCCGTGTCTATGGGAAGCTGCCTGTCATGTCAACATTTTACGCGCGCTATGCATTGAGTTTCTCAATAGATACGTTCGAACTTTGTTAGTGTATAGCGCTAACTTATTTAAAATACAGGGGCCAAATTTTGTTATACTAATAGGCGAGTATACTTAAGTCTTCACATTTGACCATGGAATGGTACGCTATCCAAAAACATTGAAATTGTTTCAAAATCAATGTTCTGTTTCATTTGTTCGCCTAACGTTCGTGCACTGCATTCAATTCCTCTATAATTCCATTATATATTTCACATAAAATATCATAGAGAAAAAAAAATTGTCACAATATCAGTTACAACTGTTTGTTTTATTTAATTTCAAAGTTCGAGCGCTGCTAATGAAAAACCCCATACAATGCTCGTAAAAATACTTAATTCTATCAATGCTTTTCATTACATCTTTCATAATTTGGTGGGTGAATGAAAGTAAAATCTTTCCTAAGCTAAAACTCGAGTGTCAATGTGTTAGTAAAAGACATGACTAAAAACTATTCTAAAACAACACTATTCCAATTGAAGACAAACTAAAATAATTATTCTTGTAAGAACTGAAAATAACTTATAAAACTATATTTATCAATTAAAATACTTTAAATCACTTCCGTAAATAAAAATAACCAATACTTAAAAATGAATGCAATTACTCAGCACATAATTATAGAGATTCAAATGTACAAGGATTAAAAAGCAAAACATTATTTTATCAACGAGAAAACGACCATTTAATACGTCACAAAACTTGAGTCAAACCATCGACAAACACAAAAATAAATTGTATTAAAAACATCCGAATATTTGATAATTAATTACAAATTGATTCTCGTACGAAAATCACGGCTAATAAAATATTGTAAGGCGCAGTGCATACGTCTTGATATTTCCGTGCAAAAATAATCTCAATTAAAAAAAAACCAAGCGTTTATATCAAGAAGTAGGAACTGAGCTCAGTCTAAGTTCTTAGATTAGAGGCGGGAGATTTTTTCGCACTAAATGCGAGTGGGATTTAGACCTGCTAACATTATTGGGGGTAGTTTTGACTGTTAAACTGGCGACTGTGTTTTGTCTTTGTAAGTTGACTTTGTTTGCGCTGAGAGGAGCTCGGGGAGTTGCGAAGCCGTCGTTGTTAAGCTTGAGGGCGGAACGTGTGAGCCTGGTCGGTGTGTACATGAGATTACTCTTCGGCGTCATCTGCAAGTTGTTGACGTGCTGAATGTTCTCTTTGCCGACTTTAGGCGTCAAAGGTGTTTTGACCCTCGGAGTTTTTTTTGGGGTCTTCTCATCTATGGCATGATAGACGATGGTGGGGATGACTGCTTCGTTCGGTCTCTGATGCGCCATGGAGCTGCGGCTGATCTGCTTTTCATTGATGCCGTCCTGTAAAGAGAAATTTCAATAAATATCTCAAATAACATAAGACCGATTCAATTTTCCACTAAAAAGTTCAATTGAATGAACCTTTGTCTCAAACTCGAAATCTTTTTTTATTTCACATAGGCCACTTACAAAACGTCAGAAGTGCATGGTTCTAAAAAATATATATTTTCTGGACACCTCTAACGCTATGATTAACGTGACCAAAAGTATTGCTGAAAAGTCCAGAAAATGTTGAAATAATGTAGAATACGGGTAGAACATATCCTGACACAGCATACTTTTACCCAAAAGTATGTTCCTTTGGGATACGTTTCCACCATCACGAGGGGGAAGCCGATGGCAGCAGCTAGTAAATCATAACCCTCTCAAAGGTCTCATGCCAACATTTGGATCAATCGACTTTTATATAAGTCATGATATAGTAGATGCACTCTAATAAATGTGTGGGTTACTCACCTTGAAGTCAGTATAAGTGGTCAGAAGCGTAGTCTCCATTAGCGGGTCCTTGTGCGCTGCTCGTTCCTCCTCCTGCGAGCCGGTTGAACGAGTGGCGTTGATAGAACGACGAGTGCTACTGCGACGTTTGCCATGAGACTGAAGATAAATAAACGAAATTTGTAGAAGGCGATGGCGTTTAGTTGTATTTTTCGTATATGAAAATATGAAGCTGAATGCTCACCCATACAAATAATTGGCTACTAAAGCTGCGCGAGATAATAGAATTTATTCGCAGCAGACATTGTTAACAGTTAAGTGTAATCAAGACATGGACAAGGAAATGGTTGTATCGGAACCGAATTCGGAAGCGGTGTTTTTATATTTATTTGAACCGGAAAGCGAGGTAAAAGCGTTAAATGAAATACTACTAAAACTAATCAAAAATTCAGGTATAAATGAAGAGTGAACATTCTCGATACGCAACAAAACCAAAGATGAATGAAAGAGTAATCAATAGAAGACAGAGGAAGAAGGTTCCCCGCGTATCAAGTACAAACTTTTTATACTTCCAATATAAATTCCGATTGAAATTTATCGGAACCGGAATCAATGTCAATCAGAAGTTCCGAACTTTCGGAATCGGCATCATACCTATGTAACATCTCTGATGAAAACTCAAGTTAGGACAAAAACTATTGTCACTACATTCATCTTCTAGCGAATCAAATTAACAAGCGAGCCAAGCCAAACTAAGGTAGGCTATAGTGCCTACTGCAAGTTTGTTTTACACTAACGCAATCAATATGTTTATGACGTTAGGCGTTCCGATTGGCCCGCTTCAAGCTATTATCCAATCAGAGAGCCAAACGCGGTAAACGCTTCGATCGTGTTAACGTAAAACTCACACTCAGCACACATTTCACTGTCGTCAACTTACCGTACGCTTATGTTTGAGAATACTGCCATTGACTTTAGGCGTCTTCCTCAGTTCGCCTCCATAGTCGAGCTTCCTCTTAGCATCTTTGCCTTCCGCAACAACCCGAGCAGCCAAACGTCCGCTGATGCGCCTGCCACAAAATAAAAATGTTTATTTTAGATGTTTTCATGTTCGCAAAAAAAGACAGGCGTAAAGATACAAAGAGACAAAGTAATTTTAAAAATAAATACAGCTAAAAAGGCTTTGTTCGTAGCACACAGATGTATTTTTATCTCTATAAAGATTTTAAAGAAGTAATATTGTTTGTCCTTTATTGTTTGAAAAAGGAAGTGTTAGAAAAAAGAAAGAATCTCTAAAAGTAAATGCATTGCACTTTTTTGTAAATCACTAATTTATATGAAAAAGTAGTGGATGTTGGGGAAAAACGTCGAGGGAGGTCGACACCGTCGAGGTCGAACACGGCGAAGGTGATATGACGATCTAATGATGTTCGCGGGGCACACTTGGCCAGAGATAGCAGAGAGGTTTGGAAGGAGCACGGGGCGGCCTTTGCCCAGCAGAGGGACACAAAATAGGCGAATAAAAAAAAAGTATTAAGAAGTAACTTCATCCAAAATCATAAATAGAAAGAATTTTTCAAATCTGGTGGTAGGGGAAACTGTCAAGTAATATCTGAAGAACAGAAAAGGATGTAAAAACTACAATGTACTCAACTTTAGTTCGGTCTTTGTCAGAATTGTCATATTTTGATTTAATATATATCATAGTATTTATTAGTTTATAATATTAGCATATATACGTATTTTATTATTATAAGTAACTAATTTTATTGATACTATATTATATTTGAAATTACTGTTATTTATTTATTGTGCACACCTACCACAGTTTTGTCTTTTTAACCCAAAGGTTGACTGGTAGAGAATGCCTTGTTGCATTAAGACCGCCTATGTACCACTATTGTACATGAAGATTAAATAAATAAATAAATGTCACGGTATCGCCATTATTAGGTTACGTGTATAGAAAAAAGGTTACGAGATGTTCTCACAACGCGCCCGCATTTCGTCGTACAAATATTTGAAATGCTAATTGCTGCTTTAGTTTATAACCAATTTCGATGCGATTTTCAGAAAAAGATTTATCTTTAGTTTTATTTAGTAAGTAAAAACTATTAATATACAAAAATAAACTCAGGCAAGTACCCAATTTTTTGATCGATAGAAACATTTTTTTTTGTTACTGCTGGGTAGACAACGAGAGCAACGCCGCAGGAAAAGCTAGTATTTTATAACAGCTGGTTATTCAATATTGTCGGGAACATAATAGCGTCGATATCTGAAGTCAATTACAATCTACTCCTACAATCTAACCATAATTACTTCTATCCAATATTCTAATTACCTAATGCTTTTCTGAACAATGAAGCATAATGATTACACACAATTTGTTCTACATGTACCTATATTGAATACTTTATGTAACTAGTGCAATATTTCTCATTCCCTCTACTTACGCAATACGTCAAAGTAGAATATTTTGGTTCGATCGCTACAAGTCATTAATCAAACGAAACTTGCCTCAATAAACGTGACGTAATGGTGTTTTCACGTCAAGAAATTCACAAGCGAGCACTGAAATTGTAAAGGAATGAAAAATATTATCTAAATACTACACAAGTGTGCGAAAGTGCGTGCGGTAACTAATGACTGCTTTATATGCTGAATAAAAAGTGAGTGATGCCAATAACATTTCTTTTTTTCTGCACGAGTAATTATTTGCACTTCATATAAAATAAAAAACAAGTTTACGAAACAAAGAGTATAAAATCAAGATTTTAAAAATGGAAATTGTTTATGCTCATTGCAGAAAAATTTACTGTTTATGCTCATTACAGAGAAATGATCTTTGATTATCCAATAAATTTTCACACGATTCATTATTTTTATGAAACTTATGATGAAGCGACTTTCCACGCAATAAGTTTTAGTTTGAGTGGTTAAGAACAAAACAAAAACAAAGATGACTGCAACACGAATTATTTAATCACTTCACACTATTTTGAAGACAAATGAGTCCTGTTGACTCTTGCATATCAGTAGATAAACTACTCGATTCGTAAAAAAATATTACCGAACCTATGATTTTTAAAGCTGCCTTTATATAAATAAAACAAAGACAGGTTAGCTATACCATTTTTAACACAAGGCTGGATTTATTTTAATGATTTCTTATTTGAGCAATAACTACATTTACAAAAGAAAAATCTGCGACAGTTCAATTTTTATTCTAAAACTCACAACGCGCCCCAGCTTCGCTCCGATATTAGAAAGCTATTGTCTTCTATCTTATGCATGTATTATACACCTAACCATAAGGAATCATAAATCACTGTCTATTGGTGAAAACTGCATGAAAATCCGATAGTTTTCGAGTTTATCGCGAACAGACAGACAAACAAACGCGGTGGGGGACTTTGACTAACATAACCTTATATATAAAACAAAGTCCCCACGGTCTGTCTGTCATCCTTGTGGATGTAAGAATGAATAATTCAACTCCTAAAATTATCGTTCAATATCTTGCTGGCTGGATCATCTAAAACAATGAATCTCTTACCTCTTAACAGTAGTGATAGCAGATCTCTTAAGCGCAGACAAGTTGTTGGTGAAGGTGGTCACCGCCTTAGTCGCGCTGCCCGTGATCAGCTGGCGCTTCGACGGCGGCCTACGAGTTAAAAGACCTGCTTACTGTCAATGCGACTATACTTATATCTAACACAAAGTTGAAGGACGACACAGGTAATTCCTTTTTAACACTTGGACCACTCTTGGATGGTCCGATGACGATACATTGATAAATACTTTTTGATACAATTTTCAGAAAAAAATCAAAGAATTTAATTAGACCAACATAATCTTTTCAAGTAATTTTCATGCTGCTTCTACTAAGAAAAGTTAAAGTTTGAGAATTTTGGCTACCAAACATACAGTGTGAAGCTAACTTTGAAGTGAAATGTTCACTGCTGAAGTGGTCAAATCACTCAATGGAAGAATTCTTAATCTGGCGCACCGAGCACACGGATGCATTTATGGCAGTCAAAGTTTAGTTTATTTACTGAAATACACTATTTGTAGCTTTTCATAGAATTAACGACAGTAAAATGTCAAGTTAAGTCCCTTTCCAGCAACAACAGAGAACTATTTATCTATGAAAAAAGAAACAAAAAACCATCACCAAATTCAATTTTCAACGTTACCTATTCTTTTCAGCTGTGGCAGCCAGTCCCGCGGCAGTCCTATTCCGTTTGCCGAGTGGTGACGTTGCGAGCGAGCGGAATAGGGGCGTCGTCGGCGTCAGCGCCTGCTTGCGTGCCGATAGTTTGTTGTGACGCTCCTGTGGGTAGAGTTAGGTCGGGTAAAGTAGCAATGGATTTCACGCTCGCCGAGGCAAGACGAGGTGACGAAAACAATACACAAAATAAACCCCGAAATAGAATACTAATCTTTATAAAAAAAAAAAAAAATTGATTTCGTGACTGTACTTTATGTCTACATTATTGTAAAAAGTGGTTAATGGCTGTAGCTTTCAACCAGGTGGTATAATCCTCGACACACGTGTTAAACCGTCATGGCAGTCGACATTGAATGCGCAGTAACCGATTTTAGAGTCTCAATCGTAGTGGGGGCTGCGCCCAGGGGGATAACCATAGACTTATTTAAGTACTATAACTGTCTGACTGATCGAAAAAAGGGATGGATTCGGTGTGAATATTGATCGAGGAAATTAACCTTTATTAACACCCGTAATCGTACATATTACAGAAATAATTCCCCAGCTAGTTCTCGCCTCACCTCGACCTTAAGTTAAGCGAGTCAAAGGAGACGAGGCGAGACATACCAATACACAAAATGTTATCGCTACTCTCTTGAGTCGTCTCGCCTTGCAAAACAGTCATAGTTCTATTTCTTCTTAATAAGTGCGAGTTAACTTCAATCCACTGAAATAGAATTCGAATATCAAATTCTGTAAAATTAATGTGGAAGAACTATCGGTCGATTGACGTCATTCAATAGGGTAGTGGACTAATTTTTTTTTACATCATGTTTTAATAAAGGAGATAAAAACAAACAACTTTTCCAAAGTAAAGGTATTCCTACGATAATTATCTCCAGAGATAATACGGTCCGAAAGTAGCATTTGATCACGTGACCCAAAATCGCTCCATATAAAAGTACACCACGGCGTGACGTCACAGCGTGGAATCGACGCGTAAATGTATGGGATTTAATTTTAATATTAGCTTTATCTCCGTGGATTTAGCGTTTACATTGATACTTTCATAATGAAATATGTTTGTAAAGTGCTATAGATTCTAACATAATAGTTTTTTTCGTTATTGGAACATTTTGATTTTTTGAATTTTTTACGATTTTTAAAACCTCAAAAAACACATAAAACATGAATTTTTTAATTTTTTTTTAAATCTACGTATTAGTTTATTGCTCATCTTCATCATCATCATCATCAGTCTATGGAATTCCACTGGAGGACACAAGCCTATTGACATTGATGACCAGTTGCAGACCAAGAGCTAAGCTAAGTGAGTTTCGCTCGCCAGCTCAGCTTGATCATGGTCTGCAAGCGTCATATTCGACGTGATTCGGTTGTCTGGCGGTCCGGATGGTCCATTACATATGTAATCAATTGCATTCTATTTACACTTTTGTAGCTCCACGTTCCAGCAAGTGCGTAAACTCTAAGGATGGTGATAATATGAGTCAAAAGGCCATCAAGTCTACTAAATCGTGTGTGAATAAAATAAATATGCTTACAGCTTTCCTGGTCTCCCATTCGTCTTCCATGAGTTGAAGCAGAGGCTTGCCATCAACAGTGAACGTGTTCCCAGTCCTGGCTTCATATTCTGACACTAATTCACGGATTTGCGCCTCGATCTTCGGTAACTGTTGCAATGAAAAAATATTTACATTTCATAACATAATTTGATATTATCAAGTTGAGGAACAAATTCATAATTTTGTTTTTCTTTTACTTTTGTGATTATACCGAAAGTAGAAGATAGTAAACGATAAACAACACCGCATAGACAAAGAGAAAAAATAAACGTAAATGGCTGGTATGTTAGAATCCTACCATACAAGGAACACTCGACCGGTCGGTATGACGTCGCTTGCGGCGTATGTCTAGCAGTGGTCGGCATTCGATTAAAATGATGACGGTAAAACTTACGTTACTAGCGATAGCCTTCCTCTCCTTCTCTTCGCGAAGCAGCTGTCCGCCTCGGTTGTGATAACGACCCGGTTCCGTAGCTCGAGCCTCGAGCTCCGTCATCTTCAGCCAAAGATTTTTGCGTGTCACCACCATATCGAAAATGTGCCTGAGAAATGATGAAAGAGGGCATTTAAGCGTTATGTAAGTTTAAAATCATAATTTTATGTGAACACTTCTGGTTACAGTCAACTTGATTCAATCAACTATTGGGTGAAAGGGTCCCATGCTTTACAGCTCTGGCCTACTATTATATTTAACAGATACAGTGCCTGAGGTAATAGTGATTCGGAGAAATGAAACAGGTCCCCTTTTGCCAGTGGAGCTACCGAGGCTAGTGGTCAGCAAAATAGTAATCGCCATAAGTAAAAGTATGTTAGCGAATTTTACTCTTAACTTTCAGAAATATTAACTAAAACAAAAGGATACAAAAAACTAGCCATATGAACCCTTGTTCTGCATAGAAAGTTTCCTAATAGTAAAAAGACACTTACTTGTGCTCATTATAATACTTGGTGATCTTCTCCAGATACAGCTCATGCAGGGTCAATGTGTCCTCGGTGAAGATGTCTTGGAAGTAATGCACAAACTCTTCGCGCTCGCGACTCGAATACATGATGTTGTCCCACATCAGCTTGATCTTGGTACGGACGTTCGCTACAAACACCTGAGAAAAAGGAAATTGTAGTTAGAATAAAGCAACTGGTTACAGTACAATTAGTTATAGTACGCGGCAAATAAGTTAACTTACTTTCAACATATTTTCCGCGTACTATAGGTTTGTGAAAATGCGTAACCGCCGTATATTTATAATGTAATTACTTTCATACAAAAAAAAGTTTTGAGAATACATTAATTTTGCAGTTAAGGAGTGTTGTTCCTCGCCAAGGTCTGTTTCCTGAGATCAACAACTTAGGGGTCTTTATGAGACTGAATAGATTATTTCTAGGCAAGCATGCTTCATCGTTGACCACATCGTCGCTTACCATTAGGTCCAACGCATGGCTCTCGATAGTAAAAAAAAAAAGTTACTATACAAATTAATGGTGGCAACACTACAGTCCACTGGAAAGGCTTGCCTTTGAAGGTGTGCCAAGGAGATTGGAGTGTGTGATAAAATTACACAGTTCTAACGTGCAATTGCTCTAACAGACCAGCACACACTAAAAAATTCAATGAAACACAAATGAAGAACGAATATTTTCGGTCATATCCTGCTACAGAAATCTACTTGTGACAAAATTGCAACTACAATGACAGCGATTTTTACGACACTCTTTGCAATATAGCTGAAGTACGACAAAATTAAAAGCTGCTACCTAATGTACTTGACACATACTCAAAATTATGACTATCGTCACCTTTTGATCAGCAATAGAAGTATTACAGGTGACTTTAAAAACCTGAAAATTTTAAGTTGCCGTTATCATGAGTATGTTGGTACTTCAATATTCGTTAAATACTAGCACTGCCAAGGTGATGATGACGCGATGAACTAAAATGCATGGAAGTAGTAAATGCAACACATAACCGTCTTACTAGACTTTGTTGGTGTCGGGAAAATTTGGGCCACATTGCGCTGTGCCGTGAAAACATACTCGTAGCTGACATCATAACATGTAAATCTACTATTACGTCTTACAGTAAAATGAAAGCGTAACTACACTACTGCTAGGGATACAGGTAAACTAATAGTTTAAACCCTTTCACTAATAGGAAGGGCGAAATAGCCAAGTAATTATAATAAATCAAAGTGTAACAATTAAAATACATAACGTCTAGATAGTGCTCCTGATGGCTATCAATACCTGTTACGAGAAAGTAAACCGATTTATAATCCAGCCAAGCAAAACGACTGGTTAGATTACGATTTTGCATAATACGTTATACCTATGTTAATTAGAGACAGAATTAAAACTGGGCAATAAATGCCCATGATGAAATGGGGATTGCAAGCCTACCTTACGAATTTATACCCAACTATTGAAAAGTAATTTAATTAAAATTACTGAGGAGATTAACAAAATTTTTGGTAAGTATTGCGTGACCCGAGGGCTAGCTCATTCTTTGCCCAAAGAATCAGCATTGCCATTCAACGTGGCAATGCTGCCAGTCTTTTGGGTACGTTTCCGGATGACAGCGATGTGGAGGAATACTTCGACGCCTGAGTGTATTTGGTGGTTTGTATTATATTTGTACATAGTTAGGTCTAGTATACATTCTTAGTTTAGTTTTTATGTACATAGGTTTAGTATAAATACTTAGTAAATATTTAAGTTTCTTTTGTTTCTGCAATAAAATATATAATCTATAAAGTATTGCAATACTCAACGTGAGTATTAACGCTATGCATACTTTTACCAATGCATTAAAAAAATCAACTATTATTGCGCTGTTTTATTCAATAATAACCAAGTGTTGATCACCTTATTAGTCCTGAGATGAGCTATGTGAATATTATCAAATGTTTACACTACCTGGATAGGTCCACTCAAATCTGAGCGTTTCTTTCCTCGAAAATTTTTAATAATTTTTCTTCTATCTATTTTATTTCTATATTATTTGTGAGGTACAAATAAACGTTTTTTCTTTCTTTCTATCTTTCAAAAATCCATTTTAGAAATTAATCTGCATGGTTCTCATATGATTTGACCATACTAAAATATAAATATACATGTTTACTGCATGGACTTTAAAAAAGATTTTTCACTGTAATCAGCCAGGAAACACCAGCCTCATCTAATTTTAATTAATAAATAAATTGATGTGTATAAGTTTTATTTATAACCAAAATAAACCATTAATCACCCCAACAGTTTTCTCCCAGATGACCCAGAGTGTCCAGAGTACCCATAAAAAGTTGTCATACTATTGTCCTAGGAAGACCCATACAGGGTGAAAGGGTTTTTCTAGGACAATAGTCGAAAGTCAAACATCCGCCGATTATGCAGAACCACGAACAGAATCACAATCCTTACAAAATTAATTCATAATCTCATATCATAAGAGCTAAGTGAACCATTTATAACATCATTCAGTGTTGAAAGAAACAAGCCCTGTCAGTGTTGAAATTATTTCTATGTGGTTAGACCACTTTCTGTATGTAACTGCTGGATCAATATTTAACATTCCAATCATAAAACCCATGTTATCTTAGATCAGTGTAAAGACCTATCTATAATGCTAATAATGTAGTTTGAATTAATGCACCGCATAAGTAATTTAGATTACCCTGTTTACTCTAAACATCGTCTAATATAGAAACAGGAATATAATATTATTTCCTTGAGAAACTTTATTCTAATTTCTATTAATGCTATATTCAATTATTTAATTGACTATTATGCGACTATAGCCAATTGTAATTGACTATTATATGACTATAGCCAATTGTAATGGACTATTATATGACTATAGTCAATTTATAATTGACTATTTATAATATTAGTGTGATGATGACTGTGAAGGTGAAAGTTGGTATGTTTTTATATATGTGTGCGTTTGTTGCTCCTTCACGCCCAAACCGCTGAACGGATTTGAATGAAATTAAGCACACCAGACAGACTGTGTACTCGAATTGGACATAAGATATTTTTGATCCTGAAAGTATGTCTCTTGGGATAATTTTCTACACGTAGATAAAGCCGATGGCAGAAACTAATATCTAATAAACATGAAAAATGACGGCTTTTTTAGAAGGCCCTCAATGCTCATAGCCAAAAACGACATTATCAAAATTTTCGTCCATACCAAGAGGCTATGACAGCCATAACTTGTACTCAGCGCACATTATGTGGGTACGACTATCACGAGTACACGACTAGACTACCCTCGCGTTCCTTATTGCGTTAAAAGCGATTATATCGACTAAATTTAATAGTCACAAAATGATGATGATGATTATGATGATGCCATCTAGCCGATTTCGGCCACAGCGACCGCAAAATATAAGGGTATTAAGTAATAATTGTGACGTTACTCGTTGGTTGGTTTCGATTCGAGATGTCACGCGGTGATTCCCTACTCTATGAAATAAAATGACTGTATCTCCTTGAATGAGAGTGTACTGATACTATGGGGCCGTTCAAGTATTACGTAAGTAGATTTTTTTAAATATTAACCCCCCTCTCCCTTTTCACTAAAAGTAAGCGAAGCTCTACCCCGCCCCCCTCAAGCTTACATAAACTTTGGTACAAGCATTTTTCAATTTGTTCTGGTTTCGTTATTGAGGAGTGTTTATAAATCTAAAATAAAGAATAGGCTTGAAATCGAGGCTGACTCTAATGGACAATGGTCTTCAAGGACATTGGATGTTTGTTGGTTTCGTGTGACTTTGGAACATCAATAATGTTCTCTTAAAATACTAACAAAATATACTGCTGACGTAATCACCATCCAGACCCCTCCCTTCCCATGTCATAAAAAATAAGCAAAACAAAGATCCCCCACCCCCCTCTAGTGCTTACGTAATATTTTAATGGCCCCTTTATAGCTCTACCCATACCTTCAACATATACAGGCATTGTGTTTTATGTCCCTTGAATATCATACCTGAATCTTCTGCCTTTTGATCTGGTCACAGCGCTTGATCTCCTCCTTGATGGCGGCTTCTGTCTGTGGATGGCACCCAGGATGTGCGTGCAGGAAGTTTTCGCGGTAAATCTGATCTTCTTCCAAGCAGTCCCACAGCTTTGTGAGACGTTCACGTAGTTCTAGTACCTACAAAAATGTGGCCATTGGTAAAATTGAGACATATATTTCTTCAAATGACAAAATAAAATGCTTTGTATATTTGTGTAAGTACTTAAATATTGTAAGATTAAATAACTTGAGCCCGCAATTTCTTCCGCGTTATAGGTCGATAAAAGTATAACATTTTTTTTTTATGTTTGTAAATCAACAAAATCTCTTCAACCAATCACATCATCTCTTACCATCAGGTAAAATAGTAGTCAAATTCATCATAAAAAAAAACCAGGTAAATTCATTCGCGTCATTCCCTTTGCGTTCTAGGGCTAGAGTAAGAGCTCAAATACTTCCTGCGCTCCCTGCTACTGGCCAGTCAGTCGCTAGACATTGTATGCAGGGCACGCGTGTCATGGATTTTAATACAGAAAAGTTCATTTGAGATAAAAGAAAGTTTTCCACGATAACTCAAATAAATACCTATAGCAACTTCTTCTATGTTTATTAATAATAATCAAATACATTACATATAAATGTTAATGTCTATAATTTCTAGAGGCATTGACGATAAAATGCGGCGTGCCGTTGCGTCAGGCCGTATATACTGCGACCAACCACTCTCATATGTTTGAATAAAACCATGGATGACTTGCTTGAAAAATTTACTGAGTTTAACATTGTATTTCATTAAGGTCGGTTTCGCAGTTTAGTCGTGAAAAAGTAACAAATAAACAGTTAGGTACTTTCACATTTATAATATTAGTATGTGTTTAAATCTTCTAAAAAAACATACCCTGTTATTAGTCTGTTCGTACTTCTCGTGCAGGTCTTGTTGAAGTTTGGAGAGGCGGTCCATGTTGAGATCAGTCACTTTGAAGTCCACTGAGAGAGATGACGTTACGATGTGCTCAAACTTGTTTTGGGGTTTGATGCGGAGTTTGTCTAAAAAGACGACATACATTATAATTAGCTGACCTCAACTGTCTCTTTGTATTTTAATTTAGACTAGCTGGTTGCTAGAATGCAGTGTACACGTGTGCCACACACGCCGATCTGGGCCCGTCGGTCTCCATACATTTTATATGGAAACTACACTTGATACGCGTCACGCGACGTCCTTCTAAGTAAAACTCAGGCATGTTACACGTGTGCGTCGGTCTAATGTAAATCTAACTTTAAAACTACATAATCCCATTTGGTCAAAATTTAAACTTGTTCTTTTTATGCAGAACCCTTATTACTTTTCTAAAAGAAAAATAGCCTGAGTTACTCCATGTAATATCTGCTACCTATGAATGAAAGTCCGGTCAAAATCGGTCCAGCCGTTTCAGAGACTACCCGAAACAAACAGACAGACAAACAAACAAGATAAGATGACAATGACCTACTAAAAGCTAGATAAGTTAAATTAAGAAATGCCCAAGGTCAAAGTTTATAAGGTTAAATTAATATGAACATTAACAATATTCATTAAATCTAGTCTCAAATATTTTGACAGTCAAGATAATACTAGTAACAAGTTCCACCAAGCATTTTAAAGCTTTAAAGTAGGTATCCTGCGTAAGCTGCAAGCAAAGCGACCGCTGGGCAAGTGTCGCCACGCAGTGTGTTCCTGCAGAGGAAAAGCTAGCGATCGGTGAGTCGACTTACATTAATCGAAGTTATTCGAAACAAACAACAACGAATAAATTCGAGTTGCTTTTTCCTTCAATTCGAATTCATTCGCAAGTCGACGCGGCGGGCCGAGTTGATTAAGCGGAATGAATTGTATCGGCGCAAGGAGTTGAATCGGTGGATCGAGTTGAATCGGTGGACCGAGTTGTCTCGGCGCAATGAGTTGAATCGGCGGTTCGAGTCGACAGAGTTCAATCGGCGGACCGAGTTGACCCAGCGGAACGAGATGAGTCGGCGAACCAAATTGATTCGAATCGCAATTCGAATCAGTCTCCTTTCCAATTCGATTAACTCGAGTCGTCAAAAATGCGAGTTGGCCCATCGCTAGGGAAAGCGCCGTCGAGACCGGCCTTCTTTCTAAGCCGGGAGATACGATGATCTGGACGGACGCGTACAACGAGGACTGGTTCGAGAAGGTGCGGGAGAGGAATGTCTGGAAGGACTTGGAGAAGGCCTTTGCCAAGCAATGGGGCGGTAAAGGCTAGAAACAAAAAAATTAAGTATGCTAAGTATGCTAAATTCCACAATACTCACCCATAATATCCTTAATTTCAACTTGAATGTTCAGGAACACCTCAGCTCTCTTATCCCTCTCCGCCTGCAGCATTTCCAGGTGCTCTCTCAACTTGTCCAGTTCCTCTTCTAAGGGCAGTGGCACCTCCTGAAGCTCATGGATGGTCACTCCAAGTTTGTCAGCAAGGTCTCGCTGCCATTCCAGTAGTCTTTCCATCTTCATTCGACGCTGTTCCACTTGTTCCCTGTATCTGTTGGCATAAGAGTGTTTTGCACCTGTTTACTATTGTTTGCTCTGCAATTAACACATCCTTTGACACTGAAGGGAAGTCATAATAATAAAAACGTCTTTTATGTTTCATTGTGTGATCAAGACACTGATAAGTGGCAAATAAGCATTCACATTATCAATTTGAAGAGTTTCCAAGTACTTTTGAATGTTATTGTGGAATTTTATGCACTATTATGGGCCCATCTGACACAAGCAGATAAAGGGTTAATGTCGATGCAAGGCACTTGCATTGGCAGAAGTCAATAAAACAATAAAAGAATGTTTAACAAAGGTACATGATGAACAAATGCGTTTATACCAACCACTATAAGACCAGTTTCGCACTACGTCCGATCCGAATCCGATCCGTCAAAAATCAGCTCTTATCTCACCGCTTTTAGGCAAGCAATTTAGTTTCTAGTTTCTGCACTAGTGCAGAAAGGTACGCGTGCTCGCCCCCTCCACAATTTTATTGTAATGAAATAGTTCTACGCCTACTATGGACCATACTTTCATGGGTTCGGATCGGATCGGACGTTAGAGTGTCATAAGACATCATAGCAATTACAGTTCTCATGAGAAGATTGTACAGTTAACATCAGGAAATTAACAAAGGAAGATGCACAATTACAGATGACCTAAGAATCTTTCTCATGTTATCAACTGACTGACTGTTACAAAACCGACCTACCACCCATCTAAAGCAATTGTCTAATAACCTTCTTTGAAAGGTGTGAGAATAATGTAATTTATAAGCAAGTGCCATAATTAGCTGTGAAAAGCAAAGATGTTATCTATTGCAAGTCTTGAGCATTACTCAAAACTTCTTTTTTTTACTAAATTATGGCTTTAAAAGATGAGTTATAAAATTTTACAAAATTAAGCAGGTTTGCAATGTTTAACTAGTTGTCTGCTGTGGTTTCACCCATGTCTTTGGTTACTGTTCTGTTTTTGTGCGTCATATCATGATTTTATATAGCCAATCCTATTTGTCATGAATGTGACTATCCTATACAGAAGGACTTTTTCTAATCTGTCTGGTAGTTTTAGAGATTAGTGCATTTAAACAAACAAAATACTGTTTTTGTTTATTATATTACTATAGTTAGCTACTGAGACATTATGCAGTGATTAACTTTGGTCAACTTTAAGGCAACTTAAATGAATTTTTCCAATATTTTATGATGTTACCATTTTTTTTTTGGTTCAATAGCATTTGCTTTTAGTAAAATTTATGAATAATGTATAGTGTGTGTAACTGTATGCTTGCGTACCCAGCAATCTGTTCTTCCAGTTCTCTCTTGTATTCTACCAGCATCATTTCCTCTTTGAAGTCCAGAATAGTGATGTCAACAGACAGGCACCGACTCAATTCTTCTGTCTCCTCCTTCAATTCTGTGAAATAAATTATTCTTTTAGCTTTACATAATAAAGAACTGAGTAATCAAACACTATTTACTTTTATGCAAGTTGAAAATTGATTCAATTTAGTCATTTTGAAAAAGTCTTGTGAAAAATTAAGTATTGTAAAATTGTAGAATGTGAAACTTAAAGATCACAATATAACATAATCTACAAATGCTCTAATTATTAATTTATTGTAAGTATACTAAAAGAAAAAAAATCACAAATAAAAATATTGCTCTATTGAACAATTTAATTAACATACAATATGCAGCATTTAAGTTCAACCAACATAGTAACAGATATTCAGGACTCAATCAAGTGTAACACATCGGGGGGCTGCATGTTTCGCTATGATGGCCATTTTAATTCAATTTATTTGCCATATATTATAACAGATTTTCGGGCCTCAATCGAAGCGGCAGCTACGCATAACCTTAGCAACAAATTCAACTTATTGGTTGCAGACTATAACAAGTTTTCGAACTCACTGTCAACTTGCCCCTGCATAGTCTTGAGCTTTTGCCTGGTCTCCGAGATGACATCTCTGTGTAACTCCTTCTCAATCTGCACAAGCTTGGTGATGTTATTAACTTTGGTGCTGTCATCTACTCCAAGGTGTGACCAGTTCAGCCAAAGCTCCTCCATCATGGAGCGGACATTCTGCGATATCTCCATGAGGACCTCATTGCTGTAAAAATAATTGTTATGAAGAGGAACATAGAATGATATGGCATGTTTAAATGTTTTAAACCTTTGAGATATTTCATGTTTATGTTGGAAAACTGGGTTAAAATGTAGGCTGGTTTGGTAGAGGTGTGCTTAGCACTATATTTTTGATTATTTGTAGCTTTCACAAATGCTCTACAGCTCTAAGTAAATTGGCTATCAATTTGAGCTATGAAATGTGCCAATTTTCTATATAAGAGATTAGTACAATGTGAATTCACACAATAAGTTGTCAGCAAGCATTTTATAACCAAGGCCACAATCTGTGAATATAGTATGGAGTTTCAGTATCACAAAGTTGTGATACTGTCTTGTTTCCTTCTTATGAAAAGAGAATTTGGGCCAACATTGCAAGATAGTCATTGAAAATGTTATTGCTTAGTGATAGTAATTCTATATAATAATAAGATTAACTTCCTCCACTTCAAATAATTGAAAACTAACATACAAACTATGAATACTAGAACTTAATTTTATAAAATTCACATTCACGATTCAGTTAGCAAACAGCTTTTGAAACATCCTGTTTTAGCCTAAAATATGTAAGTGCAACATTATGGTATAAGTAGGTATGATCCTTACTCCAGTAAATCTAGCTGAAGTCGTAGTTATTGTTTTATAGGTTTTATTAATAGATCAAAAGTTGATTTGTAACTTAGAAATTTGAAACTAATCTGTAACGGTGGGAAGACTATGAGAGACGCTTTTGCTTAGAGCACAAATGACGAAACACAGAAGTAAAAATATGAGACAAATTTTTACTTAATTTCAAGAAGTTATGAATAATATTTGCCGAGAAAAGTAGAAACACAAGATCTAAGGAATAAATTCACTGTAATCGTGAATCGTGGTATAAAATCTTAGAAACTTACAAAAGCTTGTTGACATCTTCGGATAACGTAATCATTTTATATATCTCTTCACTGTTTTTCTTCGAATAAAACTCACATAAGTTCACAATAATGTCTAAATAGTGGCCGTAATTATAATTCACAAATAAAACTCAATAATTCTAAAATACCACCAACACGAAACCGAAATCCAACGAGCCTTGAACGTTTGTTTTCAAAATTCAATACGTTACAAATGAAAGTGTCGTCTACTGCGCTCTAATTGGTCGTTTGGCTTTTCGTTTAGAAACAGTGTAAGGAAAAGAAAATTTTCAATGTTATTTTGCTTACTTCATTAAAAAAAATTGTAATTAATGTAGAATAATCTCCCTTTGTATTACAAATATTCTACTATTTTTGTTATATCCAATCCGTGTTTTGCAATAAACTGTAATTAACTATCTAGTGCTGTGCGTTCGCTTGGGGTGGCGCTACTGTGCTCCCAACTGCGAGCTGCGTATTGAGCTAATAAATTAAGCAGAACGTGATTTTGATATTCATACGAAGGATATATTTCTTATTAATTTAACCAACGTGGTTGCTTTCATTACAAAGTTTTTTCTTCTTGTTAGAAATGATAAATAAAATCTCTGATCTGAGCCGAACAGATTTTTATTTAGGTTTGAAATCATCTATTGACTTCTTCCGGCGCAGTGGGAGGGCGTATCAGACTTTTACTGGCTAAAATTACACCTTTGTTCCTTCAGTTGCCCTTTACGCTCCAAGACCACGGGTTTCCCTTTCAGATATCAACCCATGGCACCAGTAGGCTTCGGTCCCACTTGGCTCCATACTTTTAGTAGTTAAAAACAAGCTACCTATTGCTTGTTGTCTGCAAGCCCACACCTGCAGGGACTAAAAAAAAAAAAACCTGCAGGGACTAGAAATCGTGTTTGGGGACCCGGTAGCGAGGGCGTGAGGACGTTCGTTACCTCACGCGTGCAACCACCTGCATCGCTAGCATTATAGCTTCGCAGAAGGATGTGGCCGCCGCGCATTCCCCCTCGCTCTGGACCATGGCCCGTGGCTTCTGGCATTGGCGTCCGACCGAATCAGGTGCAAGAATCTTTCAAACTTACTATGTCCTGGGAGAACCTGCGTCATGTGTAAGAAGAGATCGCTGCGACATCTCACCAGCCACTCCACTAAAAAGGCACTTACCGCCAAGCATGACTATGGCGTGCTCTGCACTGGGTTGCGCGAGTCATCTTTAGTATAATATGCCATGGAACTGAATAGATTTAGTAGGTATATTTTGCTTAGCCAGTAGGCTATTCAATGAACTATAATATGTTAACGTTTCGGCCTCAGCTTATTACCTATTCTATTACGTACATACATAAGCACACCAATGAATTTAATTAATTACAACGCCAATCAACTTCCTCTAATATTGATCAACCAGCTGCAGCAGTATTACGTTAAAGTGTTGAAAATGATAAATAGGTATATATTATGTATAATAAATGGGTAAGTGTAATATATGATATAATTGCAAAATCATTATACTTACAAGAAATAACAACTGAATCTATAATTTCATTGGATATAACAATTAGTTAATATCGGTTATACCTACATAATGAATTATTTATAATATTCACTGAACTAATTTCGATATTAACCCATGGACCCAGTAAGCGTAAAAACCTACGCCTACTGAGGCCATGTGTGGTTGGCAGTTGGGGTTGGGGTCCCAGCGGCTGGGGCGTGACGACATCCGTGTGGCCTTCACTAGCATTTAGTTTTGGGCGTTTCATTCAGGAACGATTCTTAAATTTAGAACGTTTCTTTTATGAAAAACGAACGAACTGTTTTGCGATTAGCCAACATTACGTTTTTTTTAAAATTTGAAACAACCACAAATGCGTCCAATGCGTCAAAAGGACTGATGATTGAACGAAACAAAACGAACCATTCACTCGTTTTTTTGACAGGAATATATTCTATACTGATATTGTTATAAAATCTAACTAAACTGGGTTTTACGTTTTTTCGAATTTGAAAAGAATACATTCCATATTGCTATTGCGATTAGACCGTATGAATTAAAAGATTTTAAAAAGAGACTGGTTTGTCGTTTTTCGAATGTGAAAGGAATACAATCCATATTGCTATTTCATAAGACCTAAGAGAACTGTTTAAGGATATTAACATCATGACGGTGCCTTGTCAATACATCTATGAAAACATCATGTACGTTAGAAAAAATCTTCATCTTTTTAGCAAAAGAGGCGATAGACATAATTATGTTACAAGGCATAGAGACCAATTAGTTCAACCACGTTTCAGACTGGCTAAAGTGGCCTCTTCTTTCATGGGGTACTGTTTAAAATGTTATAATAAAATACCTCCCCACATATTAGAACTCAATGAAACCAAATTTAAATCTTGTGTTAAACGCACGCTATGTAGACAAGCGTATTATAAGTTGGAGGATTATATTCAAGATAAGAATGCTTGGCTAAATGCTGGTCCAGCTCCACTACCACTAGGGCGTACAGATTGATTAGTTTGAACAATACCACTTTTTTTTTGAAATTTGATATTTTTATAGTATTGTATAATGTAGAAGCATTTATTTCTTTAACAAATTTTGTAAATGTGAGTACCATGGGGCAATTTATAGTTTAAGGTTTGTTTGACGTAAATGAGCATGGCAGTTGAGAGTTTGTCATGCTCACTTAAATGTCTCACTGATGGTGGCGCGTGTATTGGATCATTCGGTTCCCTTCGAAATGGTTGAGCTGAGTGGTGCTGATATACGCGTCATGTTCGTGAACGGGCGCTGTCAGTTGAGACTGGTCATCTCTTAGCTGCCAGTGGTTTATTTTTAATATTATAATTAGATATTTTTTTTTTCTTTTTATCTTGTTTACATTGTTCTCACATAATAGCAGCAACAAAAAACATGTAACCGAGATATTTGTAATACAAAACAAGTTTGAAAAGAGTGTCCATGGAGTTTCTTGCACATTCTTCTCCATAGAGATCTACGCTTTGGAATGTGCAATTAGCATCATTTTTTCTGACAGACCGACTTCTTGACTTTTCAAAAGTGCCTGTAAATGGTTTATTTGAAATAAAATGCTTTGAATCTTTGAATCTAAAGTATGAATTGAAAGTTTTTAGAAAGAAATTGGTTTTTGTTTTTGAATGATGTTAAGTTAAAATCAATCTTATTTTCAGCTGCGTAGAAATCAATTATGATACTTGAATGGTAATAAATTGACTGCTGAAAGTCAAGCGTTCCTTTTATTTGTTTTGAAATTTAAAATCAATTGACATCAGAACCGCGCGCGCGGTTTTAGATAATCGTTTGCAAATAAGTAGAACCAAAATGGTCGCCGTTTATATTATTATTATTATTGATAGGTTCACACTTGACCGCTATCTCACCTGATGGAGAGCGACGATACGGTCGACGATGGAGCGCGCTTACCTAGAAGAAACCTATTCACTCTTGACTTAACGTTGCTATGGTTACGCGCAGATTCCGCCCTATTTCGATTGTAAACCAAAAATCTGTGACTGCACATTCAAGGTCGATTGCTATTATGGTTCGATTTATATGCCGTGTATCGTAAACTTGTTTTTTCTTTTTGTAACCGTTTCTTAGAACTGTTATTTATTTTTCAATACACTTGCTCAGATAGTGGCTCTTATACACGCATAATGGCACCTGTTACCAAACTGTGACATTTTGATTACCATTACGCACTAGTGCTGTAATGTAGCTATAACCTTTTTGTTCAACCTCTTTGTTCGCAAAACAAATTTTGAATACGAAAAAATAAAAATTGTTTGTGGTCTATGGCCGTCATTTTAAGATGCGCGCGGTTTTTGGCGAGATTTTTTCGAGTGAAGTTCATGGGCTGTATTAATTAAATTAAATCAAATATGTACCATAAAAACATTATAAAATGTTACATCCATAAGCTATTGTCACTACGAATGACATTAACGTAAAAACTTTTCACACAAGATAACAAAGGACGACTAGGCAATATGATCAAAAGACCATATAGCCATAGCCTAGCGCCTTCGAAAAAAGATTTAATTTTTTACCGCCATGTTTTGAAAAATTTTACTAATTTTACGATGTAATATCAGTTAGCTAAATTGTTTTTCTTCACAAGTGAAAAACGTTGTATGATACACGTGAGTAATGAATAGTTACCGTTCTTGGCTCTCTTAAGACCCGAGCCAAGGCTCGGGTCTTATTATCGCCTCGACGGTAACGTCCTATATTACACACTTATATCATAATGTACTATTAAACTGTTTGGTTTCGTTTTACGAAAAACCCGAAACGACCCAGTACTATTAGACTGCTTCGCAGAAGAAGACGTCCGCTGGTTCAATCTGCCTCGCTCCAGACTATAGTCTGTACCTGGGCCCAAAGAGTATGAAAGGGCCTGGCGCAAAAGGTCGTCACCGCCTCAGTGCCGTCCCGGAGAACAAGGTGGTGCTCCGCCCAAGCGGGGCAGACCACCGTGTCATCCGTAACATTAAAAGTACATAATTCCATATTTTTAAGATCAATAGGTATAAGAATGTGTGATCATTACATTTTTGTTTTTAGTATATAATAATATGAATAATAATAGCTAATGCTGTAGATCTACCTAATATTTTTAACCGACTTCCAAAATAGGAGGAAGTTCTCAAGTCAACCAAATACTTTTTTATTAGTTAAGTACCTACCTACTATCTTATTCAAGAACTCAAAAATCAATTTACTTTACTAATTAACTTTTGATTTTTTTCAATAGGTACGAGGTAAATAATAAGTAGGTATACCTATAGTTCTAAGGTTCTGGAGTGGCGGCCGCGTACCGGAAGACGCAGCGTTGGAAGGCCTACCACAAGATGAACCGATGATCTGGTCAGGGTCGCTGGAATCCGATGCACAGGACCGGAAATTGTGGCGACGCTTGGGGGAGGCCTATGTCCAACAGTGGACGTCTTTTGGCTGAAATGATGATGTTGATTTGTCGAGAGTGCGCCACTATGGCGGCTATGAGCGGCGTCTTGAATTCGCTGTTAGTATTTGTTTGCAAATGTTCGCCTACCGATACGGCCCCGCTCGCCGCGCCACTCGCTGCTAAGACCGAAGTTGTGAATGCGCCCGAAGAATAGATACGATTAGCTTAAAAATATACTAGGCCTCCTCTACATTGGGCGCGCGAGTTCCTCGAGCGCGTGAGCGACGCGAGTACCCCACGAGCGCTGGGCTACAATAAACAATAGGCACAAATGCACGATGCTTAATTTCCTTTTCTTTATTCATTGTTTATTTGCTTTATTTTTCTATTGTCTTACCGCAGTTCTACTGACTACGTTTAGTTGTGCAAAGTGCGTGGTAATATCTGATTATTTAAGTAATTCATATTTGCGTTTGTGCAATTATTTATGTTTGCATTTCATTTTTTAATTTAACTCGCTGTTAAAATAAAAAATGAAATGTTAATAACAGCAGCTGTAAGTGAACAATTTTGATTTTAATAGTGCTTTGAAGCAGTTAGGCAGCAAAGTTAAAGTAAGTATAAAATAAAAGAAAGGTATAGGTAATATTATTGACAATAATAGGTACCTTTCTTTTGTGAAGGAACTTACCGTCATGAATATGGCGTACCCTAGGGCATGCAATATCGGAGGGTTATCAGTTCCGGAACTGGATCCGATACTGGAGAGCTAATTCCGGAATTCCGGAACTGGTTCCGGAATTGGTAATTTTTTTAATTTTTTATTTATAATTGTCTCATTGTCTCTGTTTGATCCAGCAAAATACGAAAAAAAACTTGTTTTAAATGAAACAAAGTTTAGAGTCAAAAATTACGCATTCTCACTATAATAAAACCGACAAGGTATATGAAACAAAATAAAATTATAAACAGTAAAACATAAAAAATAGTCTCGAAACGGAGACTGTTTCGAGACTGTTTTCCTTTATAAAATTATTGTAAATCAGTCTTTTTAATCATTTTAAGTTACAAATAAACATATTTAGTCATGATTTTTCCTTATTACTCTAATTAGATATACTCACTATATTCAAATCAACAACATTTATAAAAAACAAAATAAAGTAATTAAACAGTAAAAAAACGTAAAAATAAGTCTCGAGATAGTATGCTACCTAATTAAAATTAATATAAATCAGTCAAAATCAAAAATTAATAAAATTTGTTTACCATTTACCTTAATTACTCTAAAATATTCTAACAATAATAAAATCAATAAAATGTATATAAAACTAAATAATGTAATCAAACAGCAACAAAAATACAAAATATTCTCGAAACCAGCTTAAAATTATTGTAAATCAATCTTTTAATAATTTTGAGTTACATATTATGCATATTTGTTTTATAAAATCAAATAGAATAAAGAATTTAAAATATACTAACATGAGAATTATTGATAGTGATTAATTGAGATCAATTAAATTATTTGAAAGAAATATTTTTTTTTTTTTGACAAGAAACGTTGTTCTTGGTAATGAGTTCTTAAGAATAATAACGCGTTTAACATTTTATCTGATAAAGAGCTTCGTATTCGGTTACAAAAGTATCCAGCACACGAAAAAACTCTCTCACTTTCTACACTCGTGGGTAAAACCGATGAAATATACGTATATGCTTCAGTCAAATATACACCTCGGTCTCCTCCGTTATCGTTGTGGAATATTCCACAGACGTTACATTGCATGCGTTCAGAAAAATATATTAAATCAAACTATTAAAAAAGAAGACATGAATATCGGAATTCCGGAATTATTCCAGTCAATTCCGGAACTGAAAAATTTGTCAAATTGATCCGGAATTCCGGAATTCCGGAATTGCATGCCCTAGTACCCAGCACTAGTTGTGATAGTCTCTGTCCGTCATATTGCCTTGTGATCTCGCCGGTACTCTGTTCGCCATGCCGCGATTTGTTGCGGTTGCAGAGTTTCGCCCCAGTAATGAATCTCCATGCGCAAATCAAGCTTGCCTGCAAGGACTGTTGCCTTCAAAAACCATGACGGCAGGCAGGCAAAGAGGCTCGGCCATATGGAAAGCCATGACCCTCCGGAACGCGTCTGTATTGGCCGTCGGTCACATCCGCAGTGATTAAAAACCTTTTTAAGATTTTTACAGAAAATAATAATTATATATGCTTGTGCAAGGCGCGATCTGGATATTGCTAAAGCAGTTACTTCCTTTGATGACATCTGGGGAATACTCTGCAGTACCGCTGTTGTAAGAGGAAATATCTCTACGCATCGAAGGCTTTGTGTGAAGATAACATTATAAAGTGAACTAAGGCTTTGTGTGAAGATAACATTATAAAGAAAACTGTTCTAAATAATCAGATTCAGATAATGTCTGTGTTTGCTGTTCAGTTATTCTCTGAAACCAGAGAGCTTTGCAATTTCCGTTTATAAAATAGAATAGAAAAACCTTTATTGTACAACAAAATAGTAACAAAGTTTTACAAAAACTTAAATCTATTTGGGTATGTTTATCTTGATGATTGCTCTGCAAAGTTTATGAGGGTCTCTAATTCTATTATATTATAGCTCTTTTTTTAAGTGAAAAATCATCCAATGACATCTCCCGCCCTTGGGCGGAGCGGGAGACATTATCAGATTTTTAATGACTAAAATCCACTCTTGTTCCTTCCACTGCGTTCCAGGGCTCCGGAGTTCACTTTCACATAACCCACGGATATTATGTCTCTAGGCATCATTTCTAGTGCCAGAGCCTTAACGTTAAAGGTCATACAGGTCGTTAACCTTGGTTAAACCAGTTTGTTCAATAAACTTCAATCTAGAACGCGGTTTTAAAAAAAAATTGCTAGATCACTGCTTTCAAGATGAAACATTGGCAATGCATAGGCTGCCTTGAAATAAATTTAAGATTAACAGCACTAGTTGAGGTACTAATTTTTAGGACAATGGCCATTAACGTTTAATTTGCTATTATATAAATTAGATTGGTACTCATTAATTGCTGAAGGTGCTGGGATCGTAGTAATAAGTGGATGGTAATAATCAGCAAACGATTATAGGCTATTTCATGTGTAATCAACCGATGGATACATTCATGAAAATAAATAGAAACTATTAACGAAAATCAAATTTGTTTAATATCCTTTAGAATAAAATTAAAAATTAAAAAAACCCCCGACAGTCCTTGTATCAATATCAATATGAAATGTTTATAACTGGTCAAGACAAATCTAATGGGCCCAAACTCAATGGGTTTACTAGTAGGCATTCCAAAGCTCCATCAGCCACCTCCCAGTTCGTTCTAGCGTCAGGTCCTTGTCATCATGAGAAATGTATAGAACTGGTCAAGACGAATCTATTGAGCCCAAACTTGATAGGTATACTAATAGTCATTCCAAAGTTCCATCAGTCAGCTCCCAGTTCTAGCATCAGGTCCTTGTCATCATGAGAAATGTATAGCACTAATGAGCCCAAACTCGATTGATTTACAATGTCAATAAGCAATCCAGGGTTCTTATCTTGAAGCTCCATCATAAGATAAGACCAGCTAAATGTTCTCCGACGAGATGGATGTTATGTCTGGTTTGGACAACTGCCCGAGAAAAAAATTGTACTCAGCGGGCACTTAATGCTCTACGTGTACAGTATAATAATATTCTGAGGATGTTGTTGGGGCTACCAAGATATTGCAGTGCATCAGGCGTGTTTTTGGAAGCTCGGGTTGCTGACTTTCATGCCATCGTGAAAAAGAGGTTGGCCTCGTTGTGGCATTGTGTACTAGCAAGATCCAACAGCATCCTAAAATTAATAGCGAACTAGACAGTCTGTTTCTGAGACACTGGATTGCGCTCCACGTTTCAAAATGATCATTGGTTTTCATTTTTTTGTAGTTTAATAGTTTAGGTACTAAAATAATTCCTAACTACTACTAACATAAATGTGGATCTCTATCTTTTAAATCGAAAAGGTCTGAAATAAAGTTCTTAATATTATTATTTCATGTTCAAATTACGCGGAGAATTCTAATTGTGCGATGTAGGATGTCGTAGCTTAGTTCATATCTAGCTTAGGTCATAGATATCGCGACACATTTGATACACTTAGGGCCGATTTCATCATTCACTATAAAAACTTATTTCAACTAAACTGAGCTCAGCGTAATCTAGTTTAAAGACCCGAGTCGTAAACATGGGCGACAACAAAAGAATTGAAACTGAGTTTAGCGTAAACTAGGTTCAATACATCGCGGTGAAACGCAAAATGAAGCTATAATCTCGATTAGTCGCTCAAACCGCGTTTTGTTTGAACGAATCGCGATTAGTTTATTGGTGAATTTGGCTCTTAAACTGTCAAGCCCCAAGAGGACAACGGTGTCCGCACACCATTGCACATTGTCTTTCTATTGTGTCTCTAATTACGGTATTCAAAGGGTTAAATCACAACATGAACTTCTGCATCTCCCCTTCACTTATAACCACAAACATAACTTCGTTTTTGCTCAATACAAATGCGATCGCTTTGTTTGCATACTTAACTCAGCATTAGTTATTCTCTTCGCTTCGTAATAAACGTAACACACAAGAAACATGTGTCGGATACGGATGAACACGGTGGTCTTTTTATGAGGTGCGGTAAGAAAACTATTGGGTTTACATAATTGTGCAGGTTTTACTTACGTTTGACGACTATTGTTAGCGTTGAAAGGTTGATCGAGCTTGGTTTTTTAGTGTTGTGGTTCGATTGTGATGACAACGGGCAAAGATTTTAATATGGTCGGGATTTGAAATAATAGCGCGTTTGTTTTTGCAGAAACAGTTTGCTTGTACTTGTGATGGTATAAAATATGTTTTTTTTTGAGGTGTATAATATAATAATATAATATAATATAATATTCCACAACTATCACACAACGCCGTCTAGTCCCAAGCTAAGCAGAGCTTGTGTTATGGGTACTAGACAACTGATAAACTTACTTATATATTTCTAAATACATACATATTATAGATAAATTATACCCAGACACAGAACAAATGATCGTGCTCATCACACAAACATTTGTCCTGGATGGGAATCGAACCCACGACCTCCGGCATAGCAGTTAGGGCCACTAACCACTAGACCAACAGGCCAGTCGTATCATCCAATGAGTTCTCCTGTTCTTTGTGTCAGACTTTTACTGACTAAACCACATTTGTTTATTTCAGCTTCCCGTTGCGTTCCAGGACTGCGGGTTTCCTTTTCAGAAATGCCCCTTTGTCCAGCGGTCATCGGCCCTGCTAGGCCGCTACGGTTTTGTTGACATCTCTAGTTAAGGCGCGCATAGAACTGACGCGCCGTTCGATTATGTTGTTATATTTCTGCCGCTTCTGGATCTACGCAGCCGCGGAGGCAGCGCCAGTATAGGACGACAAGCTAGTAAGATGTGATGGTGCACGACTAATCAACACAAGTAGTCTCGTCTCCCATCTTCCATGGAAATAAAGCCACTTCACCCGCATTACCTATAGTTTGTCTTATCACGCACCTAGTTTTAAACTTGTTTATCTGAGCTACATTCCTGCTGCCAAGAGATTAGCTTGCGGTTTTACTCGCGTCTTTTGTGCATCGCTCCTGATTGTCACAGCATGATGCTATATACATAATAATATGTAGATGATACAGACTGTGTTAATTACTTCAGCCATAGCCGTTCTCAATAAATGGGCTATTCTGTTTGAAAAGGATTTACAATACGAACAACAACGACAGTGGTCTAGCATGAGTTTAGTATAAAATATATCAAAAGTAAAAAAAAAACTCTTCATCTATATAATTTCAAGAAGGTATTAGTACCATTTTTTCCACACCAGCTTTATTTTTTCCAACCACAAACCCATTTACTCAAAGACTCAACACACAAACCACTCCACTAATGACGCTACCACCCACAAAGTCACAAGTACCAACCGTATTCACCAAGTCACCACTTTACTTACTACTTATCAATTAGCGGTTGCTACGCATTACAGCAACCGGGCTTAGATTATAGCTTGCAACCTGGGTTACGTATCGTACTCGTACAATGTGAATTGGGTTGCTCAATCACTACCTGTATAGATATTTTTTTGACGTAATGTATGTGTATTATAAAAGGTTATGTATTGATTTTTGTGACGATAGTTTACGCCACACACACGTACACGAGGAGACAATTCGCCTCCTTCTGCGATGCAGGAATGTTACCAAAGGAGGCAGCTGCACGCGTGGGGAAACCGTTCGGTAACCGTACCGATCGAGCTCGTATCGTCAACAGCACGTAATGTTTCTCGCGCGCCTAAAAGAGATGTCAACAAAACGGTAGGGGCCCAACATGGCCGAAGCTTACTGGGGCCGTGGGTTACTTCCGAAATAGAAACCCGCGCTTTGCCCTAGAGCAGGAGAAGTCATTAGATGATTTACTACCTAATAAAACAAAAGCGAGGAGACCATAGAACACTTCTAGGAATAACTTTAGGTACCTGGGTTAAATGATCTCTTTCCAGGCGAGGCAAGACAAATAAATTGCAAGACAAACTGAAAAGGCCCCGAAAGAGCTACTGGTTCCTGAAGGAGCTATTCAAAGGTGAGTGGCACTAACACAAAAGCTCATAGATATAGATATGTGTATTCTCCCACATCTTTGACACTCCCTTTTGCTCCACGTAGAGCAGGAGATGTCATTTGATGATCTGCCCCATAAAGGAACAGATAGATAACATAAATTATACATAGAATTATTCAAAGAAATTTCCTGTTATCAGTAGACCAAGGCATACCTCAGTCTATTGATGATTCGTCACCAACGAATTACGATGCTCGCATAGTATGTGAATTAAATTGCTCAACAGCTATGTGTGGCCAGTTTCCTTGACCGTAGGGAATTCAAAGAATGGATTCTTGTTAGATGCGAGGTAAATAGGTGATAACCTGTTGAATACCGTAATTAGAGACACAATAAAAAGACAGTAGGTGTGCGGACGCCGGCGTCCTCTCGGGGAATAATGAATTAGCTTCCATAGTGCTATGTAGAACTCTTGCTAAGACCGCTGCGACCACAAACTGGGTAAATAAATGATTTCTTTAACCATACTATAGACATTTCATACAGTTTTTATTTTGTAGGTGGGAAAATCATCCAATGACATCTCCGCGCCTTTGGGTGGGACGAGAGATAGTGTCAGACTTTTATTTACTAAAAACACACACCGGTTCCTTCGTTGCCTTTCATACCGGGGCAAAACCTCCCTGCTGGGCCCCTACAATTTGCTGACAATTCCTTGGGGCGCGCATGCAACGATACGTGCCGTCGATGATATGCGCTCGGTCCGGAAGGTTACCGGACGGTCGGACAGAGAGCAACCCATTGCTCGCTGTCAACAAGCCGACGCCTGCGGTGGATACATTTCATATATACGTTTTGCACATTACGTATTCCACAAGGTTCAAAGGTGCGTGTCTACAGTGCAAAAGCCTTGTATAAGTTCTTCTAGGATCTCTTTTCCCGAACAGACTCGAGCTACCCTTTATATATTTATTAAAAATTCATTCAACATGAAAGTACAAAGGCGGACTTAATGTCTTTGGGTTATGCGTTGCGGTCATCATAATCTGCATCATTCTGCGAACACTAAATCGTTTTCTTCCGACTTTTTAGATCAATACACATAAGAAGGCGTGTTTTCCGATATTTGCGCGATATTCATTAATCACTCTATCTAACTAATGAGCTGAAACGAAGTTATGATTTATTACTAGAATTGAAATGTGAGAACTCACACTATTAAGCTGATTTTTATGTTAATAACAATAATTAAGTTACAGTTTGATCATTTTTAGGTTTCTGTACCCGAAGATTACGTAATAATAGAATTTATATTTCTACGGCCGTTACAATAATAAAAATTAAAGTTAACTGGGGCTCATTTCCGAGGAACTTTATCGACGTTTTGATTGATTTTAATATATTCCATATAATCAAAAAAAAAAATGTTCCTGGCAAAAAACACAAAATGGGTATCTATTTTTCTTTTCTTTGTGTCATCACCAGAGATCGGAGTAGGTAGATTGAATTGGGGTCATTGATCCAAAATGCATATATTAATATGGACATTCCTCCTGAAAAAATAGGTTGATTATTAATGCTTCGATGGGAATTCGATTGTTTTTATTATTCAACAGATAAATAATAAATTAATTTTATTTTGATACCTTCCTGTAAATTTTGAATTGAGTAGTAATAATATCACTACCAACATTAAAAATATTAAATTGAATCCGGAAATACCGGAATTACTTTCCCGAAAACTGGTTTATGTTCTTCTTTCTGTGTGCATTTATGATACAACTACCAAACATCAATCTACCTATTCCGATCACTGGTCATCCCCATAAAGAAAAGAAAAATAAATTAATTTCACCTTTCAGCTTTTTTTCAAAAAGTGAAACATAGCAACAAAAATTGAGACTGATTTCATAATGTAGACAAAGAAACAGATATTCAATCATGTCTCTATGTGACCAGCGCATTGAAAACCGCACATTCAAAGACACATTGAATTATCAAAGCGAAATGGCCTCGCCTGTTTAAATCTACGCTTCGTCCAGCACGACTAGATGGTGCATCAACTCTAAGAGTACGCCACCCATATACTTTGACCAGCGCGTCCTCCCTTCTTACTGCTAGCTCAGTGTACTCATACCAAGATATCTACAGGAAGACTAAGGTTAACGACATAGCCCAAAGATTCGCTTATCTTAGTGGCAGTGGACGAATCTCTTGGCCTGTAAAACGAATAGACGTTGGGTCCGAAAAAATCTGACGTGGAAACCGCGTACCGAAAGATGCAACGTTGTAAGGCCTTACACCGTTACCGATGTCCTTGTGAGGGTTGCAGGAATCCAATCCCAATAAGGTAATATATGAAGTGAACAAAAAAAAAAAAACATATAAATTATGGTTTTATTTTCAGTAGAAATACTTATTGCAGTATCTCAATCGAGTATAAATGTAAGTAATAAACAGTTTCATTATTTAGAAATACCTTACGTTGATGCTTAGTTCGTAATCGAAATAATTACCTACTTTACTAGACATTTATTTCTTGATTGCTGCAAATTATAACATTACTTACATACTGTTGTTTTCAACTCATAGCACATCAGATATCTTAAATGGAATAACAATAAACAGCAATTAAACTAAATCTACATAAATTACATAACGCTTTTATATAATCCAAAATGAAATAATCAACATCCGTCCATTGCTCTATTACTAGAGCACAGCGACCTTGATTTGTAGGTATGTAATTTGAAACTTGGAGCTTCACACGCCACAACTTACTATAGCAAATTTTGTTTTTTTTCTATGTATGTTTTATTATGCAAATTTTTTTGTTTAGGTAATCGTCTGGGCTTTATGTTTTGGTCAATTTAGGTTTAGGTTTATATAGTTTATTCTCCTAAAGAATAAAATACCACTTACATGAGAATACAAGATAATGTAATAAACTTATTATAAGGTCACCAATACAAAACAGTTTTACATTTATTTACTCTATAACTAATTTTAATAAAATATGAGATAAGTCTTCTAAAATACATACCTCGAATGTAATATTGATTTGATTTACCCATACTGTCCCTGTCAATAAAAAATCTCTGTATTTATTGTTGTTTTTTTTTGGTAGTTTCTTCTAATGTTTTTCTACCATTTCGACAACAACCCATCTTAAGTCTGTTACATTTAGTGCAAACAAAAGACATCAACGCGCGCTCCTTCACGCGTATCAAGCATTTGGTTCAACCACAAGCAAATTGCAGAAACAAAATGCATATTATTTAAATTAATGACTAGTTAGAGTTACAATGCTCTCGAGTGATGCAAGATTCAAGGCGAATTGCATTGCTCAGTTCAAGATCAGCGGTCATTTATCATTTATCTGGGTTGCAATTTATCTTCTTCTATTTATATGATGAATCAAATTAATTAGGCTGATTATTGTTTGTTTTATTTTTGATAAGATTAATATTAATGAAATGTTTAGTTAATCTTATTGCAAGATTCATCAAACGATGTGCTGAAAGAAGAAGGGTGGTGGCCTACTTTTAAAAATATGGTTTTGGTAATTAGAACATAATATTTTCTTATTGTTTACTTATCTCTTTTCTTTGATACCCATGAAAACACAAGCATAATCTATTCTTATAGTCTAGCTTTGTACTGTCAAACAAAATAAAACCATTCTATATTTAAAATTAACCAGCAACAACCTAGCGTCAAAACATAAAAAAATGATTGTAAAATAAACGTAAATGTAATTATTACAATAAGAATAAAAAAGAAAGTCGTGTCATAAACGTTTACGCCGCCTACTTTACCTCAGTTTTGGCACACACGGAAACAAACACAACTTGCCGTCACGAGGACCCAATTACTTACTTTACTTAGTAAAGTAACATAAAATATAATAATGCTAGCTTTTTCCAATGGCTTTGTCCACGACCAATTAGAAACCATTCTAAGGAAATCATCCTACATAGTTTAGTATTCGGTGTCCTTTTCCAAGGTCCAATTGACTGGCCTATTGGTATTGTTAGTGGCCCTGACTGCTATGCCGGAGGTCGTAGATTCGATTCCCACTCAGGACAAATGTTTTTGTGATGAGCACGATGATTTGTTCTGTGTCTGTGTGTAATTTATCTATAATATGTATGTATTTAGAAATATATAAGTATGTTTATCAGTGGCCTAGTACTCATAGCTCTGCTTAGTTTGGTACTAGACGGCGTTGTGTGATAGTTAAAAAAAATCTCTAGACCAAAACCCTTCCAAATTGGTTCAGTGGTGTGAACAGCAAGTAAGGAAAATAAATAAAAATTTATAAGTTCTAGCATGTTCAGCTGCATATCGTAGCCTTCAAATTTTTAGAAAGAGGTAGTAAATAAAACGTGATTATAAGACATCAAAATTATATAGGTACCTATTAAATTTAGTTTAGGTATCAGCATAAGCATAAATCAGCCTTTTAATTCTCCCATTGCTGGGACTCAGGCCTCCTCTCTAGGAGAAGGAATGAGCCGTCAAGCACCATACGGACCCAGTGCGTGTTTGTGGTTATCATATATCTTTGAATTTTTAGTTCTAGGATATGCTGGTTTTTTCACGATGTTTTCCTTCGCCATTTTGAGACCAGTGGTGATGAAGTAATTTGCACGAAGTGGGCGTCTGTTTGGCTTGAAACCTAGGACATAGAATTCATTAATCGGGGTCATTATCACTGGGCTATTCTTCTTCTCAGTCGGTACGGTCTTATCAGAGTGGTCGCGGTCATCACTGTGAATCAAGATGAGAGTGATCATCTTGATTATATGGGACCATTCATCGCGGACTGCAGCTTTCCGGGTACATTCATAGACCGAGCACTTAGTTGCGGCCTTGATCTGGTCTGTCCATCTCATTGGTGATCTACCACGTGGCCTGGTGCCCTCAACTTTGCCCTGCACTACGAGACGCTCTATTATTTATTATATACTTTATTGTACACCATTACATATACAATAGGAAACTAAAAACTAAAACACATACATACAATGAGCGGCCTTATCGCATCCAGCGAACTCTTCCAGGCAACCTGGAATGGACAGTAATTGCCTGGACAAAAAATGGGGCTGTCAATGATGTGACAAAACCAGTATCATACATATATATTATAATAGATACACACACATATATACATATATTATATAATACTCCATGGACTATACTGGTCTATTTCTACAACTTATTACCTCCTTCTTCGTCTCGGCGTGATATTGACACAAACAGACATACAAAACGAATACGAATCACGTTCGCATTTGTGTTACTATATTAGTATGACTTAATTTTTTACTTGAGTTACTTTAGGAACCAATTACTTCACTACGTAATAATATAATATATAAAGGCCCTAATCTAAAGTTATATTAGATTATGAAACAATGGAAATTTATTGAAAGTGTGTTACGTTTTGGTAGCGCTGTTTTTGTTTGATAGTAATAAGGTTTGTGTGAAGGTACAGTCGTACGCAAAATAAACCGTGGACCGTACTAGCTTAACATTTGGCGTCTGAGTGTACAGTAGTTACATGCTGATGGAAAATGTCATTCGGGGAGTGTCCCTTCACTTCGTCCTTATTACGATCTCTATATCGATTCCTGTTACCTTATTGTAGTTTTTTTTATTTAAATAAATGTTTTTATTCATACAGAAATAAAAAGTGCCACATATACAACATTATTTTTTATATATGCGAAACTTAGAATCAGTAACTGAACCAATCTAAATAATTTTTACACCATGTTATATGTTTTCCTAAAAATATTTAAAAAAAGGTCACAAATTGAACACAACCCACACTAAGTACACAACAGGTCACGGCAAGTCTCATCGGGTATTAAGCGCCAAAACAACTCCTCAGTTACCCGGATGGCCCGGTGACCATGTATTTATGTCGCCATCCAGGTACACTGGCTTATAACTTTGTGATTTTTCGTAATATAGTTTTGAAATTTTGTACATAGATTCTGCACATAAAAATACTATACACGTGTTTCAGGTTTCATATGTACTAAAAATAAGGTTGTTTAAACAAATATGTTTATTCTTTCAAAAGGCAATTATAACATTTAACAGATCTCTGGACTCCACACTAGTTCATAATAACTTATTTAGGTATTTACACTCAAAAAAAATAAAAACGAAAAGAAACCACACACACACACACACATTACGTGCCTAGATTTTTTAACGATGATACTGAGATAGAACTTTGTTAAAGATAGACTGGTACTCCAGGGTTGTACCTAATTCTATCTGATAATAATTATTTTCTCTAAATGAACAAATGACAATCACCGTTAGTGTAACGTTCTTGCAGTGAAGAAATAGTCTTGACTGAATTGATACTTTCTAAGAATGGTTGCTACAAATAATAAATATTACGTTTATATTATACACCAATATAATAAATATTATAATGTTGTTATCGCATTTTGCAATCTCTTCTAGGCAACCTGGAATGAACAGAGATTGCATGGACATAAAATGGGCTTGAAGAGCAACCCCATTTTGCATGGTGCGTTTCCAAATTAGTTAAACAATTCAATATTACCAATAATTTATTATTATCTATATATTATATACTATTTTAGATATAGAAAACAACCATATGCAAAAAGATCTTAAAATAGCAGTAATGACGTGTTACTTAACAAAACACTGGTCAATTTCAACGTACAATTTCAGAACACCAACACAATGACCATAAAACCCATCACTACAACATTACCAATTTATAATCATCGACACACACTTAAAAAAAAACAAAGGATGCATTGTTTCCAATGCGTAACATTGCAAAACTCAGAACACAGCATTTTGAAACGAAATCTGTATCAAACTCGGAGTTTCGAAACACCGAGACGATTAAGCCGTGGTTTGATCAGACTCTTACGTACAGTAATCAAACTAATTGTAACTTGCATTTTAAGCAGAAACAGTCCTGTTTTACGCGGGTTTCGAAGTACCTACACAGTTGCTAAGTCGATGATTTTACTTTCAATATTTTCAGATGGCTCGTTTGTTGATCTGAATGGTATTGTTGTCATATTAGCAACGAGCTGTCTTTTGTCTCGTTTGACTTCGAGTCTGGCTTCGTCGAGCTTCTACTTCTAGGTGGTTATAAAAAAAACCGGGCAAGTGCGAGTCGGACTCGTGCATGATATTCGAAGATTTTTCCGAATCGGAAGTTTTTTTGTGACGTAACTACAAATCTACAGTTTTTAGATTTTTTTTTACTATATTTTTGATACTTCATGCCAAATTTCAAGATTCTAGGTCAGCAGAAAGTATCCTATGAATTCCTTTGAGTATCAAAATAATTATATTTTGCGACGTAAACGATCGTATCTTTTCATCTTGATAACCGCAGACCTGAGTCGATACCTCGACGCGTTCCCTAGATAAACGGCCTTGACAGACAGTCGTACAAAAAAGTGATGCTTTAAGGGCTCCGATTTTTCTTTTTGAGGTAGAAAACCCCACAAAGTGGAGCCGACCTACCGCCTTAGCCTAACCTAACCTATCCGTGTCGGCATGAGTGGTGTTTATAATAGTAATATCATTTATATTAATGAATATTTTAATAATAGTTATAATATTTTATTTTCACAAAAAACCTTTGTTTATAACATTAACAAGTTATTCTATACTCTAACTGATTTACGCATATTCGAAAAAGAGAAAGACCAAATCGGTCTTTCGGAGTTGTGTAACGGGTCCTAGTTCGAATTCTGCAAAGAAATATAATTGAGAAATCGGTAGTTCATTTCCTGCAAATACTCTCTGGGGTAATGTGTAAGCTCATCTTCCTCCACAGTAACAGTATGACACTTCGTATCCTTCAATTTGTGAGAGGATTCTGGCGTCGATTGCTGCAGTTGGATAATAAAATTTTTAGCTGTTTTAATAATCCGATTACATACCCAAGAGCTTTCTTGGTGCGGTATTCAACTAACGTTAAAAAATGGATGGAATTTGTGAGTATATGAAAGGAAAGACAATTGGTGTCAGCGGACAGAATGAAAAAAAAAAACGTTTTGCTTCGACCCCAAATAAAATAAGACGAGGGCAGAAAGAAAATGGTATTCGATGAATGTTCCCGTGCATCAAACATTTTAGCTATAGCGGGAAGTAGAAAACAAACCATCGACCGTACTCTGTTAGAATACTTTTACCAACTTTTGATAGAATACCTGTTATTTATTGAACGAGTGTACCGCCCAATCGAGCTGTTTGATGGTCAAGTGCAGTCTATGAACTCGCGACCATAGACCGTTTCAACGTAACGATCACTTGGTCAACTCTATCGTGGTGTCAACAAAGTTAGACATTACAAGAATTTCGTAAAATTCGACATCGCAAATATCTTATTTTATTTTCTGCGAATGTTTTATTTTTGTAGCCACCACTTCATCCCATACGATCAATGAGTAATCTCTACGCTACAACCATTGTCGTTAAGTAGTTATACACCGTTAAATTTTGATCGTTTTAATTCCGTGGAGGGTCGATGCGGTACATGAAAAACTATCGATTTGCAAAGATAAAATAAAACAATAAAGTCCTTCTTTTTAAACTCAAATTAATATATGCGTGTACGCTTCATGCACGACATTAATTTCTTCAAATAAATGAGTCAATGACCTTGTACGTAGTTGTCGGTCATTGCTTACGAACTACTTACAGGTCATTGAACTCGCCCAGCTGACGTTTACTTAAAGAAATTGATTTCGTACATGCATAAATTAATTCGAGTTTAAAAATAACTACTTTATTTTTAATTTTATCTTTACCAATCGATAGTTTTAATCAAAAATGTTAATTGATAGGATTCAAACGATCAAAATTTAACGGGTTAGATTTGAATTAAAAAATATCTAAGAATTTCATATTTTAAGAAAACTAAAAAAAATAAGCCAAACAATCCCTGAACAAATAAAAGAATATAGGTAAGTAGAAATGTGGGAAGTATTACCAGGATAATTTTCAAAAATCACGCGTGGCAGAAGCTTTAATATTTTAAGATAAAGCTTCATATAATAATACTCATACGTCAATGCGGACTTTAATTATACAATATAAAGTTAATCGTTAATTTTATGATACGATTGCGAAACCAGCTTTCATATTATTATATTATTTCTGAGATTTTAACCGCGTTATTATGCAAAGAATACAGAAAATATAAAAATGGATCGTCCTTGCTCCGGATATGTTTGAGTATATTTTTGTAATGTACCTACAAACATAATTACGTTTCGTACTTATCTGCTTTGAGTTTTTATTTCAGAAAGTGAAGGTCGGGAAGCTTTTGTGTTAATATAAGTTTATTTTGGAATATAAACCAAGTTCTAGAGACTTTAGCACACTTTAAAAAATGCAAAAATACTTACAAAATAAAATGTAAACTTTATACATTTTTTTGTTATTAAAAACAAAATATGCTATTAAAGTAATGATGAAATACAAGATGAATAAGATAAAGTATAATCTATTTGAGAGTAATCAACAAAAAACGACGAAAAGTCGGATATAATATAAGGAAGTTATATAATTTTTTACGCTACAACTACAGTATAATATAAACATAAAAATCGATTATAATGTCTAATAAATAATCATGTTTTTCAAAAGTTTTTGAATAAACAATTTGCATAATTAAGGTGATTTTTTTTATGAATATAAAAAATTTGATATTATTATAAAAGTGTAGTAACGTAATTAGTGCCAGTATCGTATTTGGGATTTATGTGACAATATCAGAAATCTTTGGGATTAAAATTGCTTAATTATATTATTGTGAAATCTTTGGACGCTTGCACTAGCCTATCCCTAATAGTTTTGTGATAAAATATAGTAACCCATTGGAGAAATCCTTATTGTAACTTAAAATTAAGATGAAAAATCTTTGAAGCTATTCTGAATACTGGACCTAATAAAACTATTTGATTGTAATAACCGCACTCTTCTAAATAAAAACTGAAAGAAAACATACCAAATAAAAAAGAAGTTCCGCAGTAAATCAAAATAATTGGACAGAAAATATTAAAATTCGCTAATCTAATTGATCAATTCATAATAATTTATTGCAAAAACAGACTTACATAAAAATATGCTAATTGGATCAATATTTCGCAATTACGAGTGCATGGAAATTGTTATGTGATAATTATGGCAAAATATGTTAATGTTGCTATCAGATGCTTTTTCTATAAATCTCTCAACAAATTTCTATCTATTGTTCTAATTGAGACGCCGATCGACTGACAATGCGGCGCACCGCGCACACGTAACTGCAGCCAGAGCACTCGCACACACCGACCGTAAGTGAAAACGAGTATAAATACGATGCAAATTACAAATGCTGGCATTACCCACCACCCTCTCGTGGAGTCAGGTGTTCCACAGTAATCCATCGCCGAAATGTACTACCATGTGCGTAACTGTATATACAAAGTGATACCTAAGTGCTATTGCTGAAATCGTTGACCAAGTGCGCCAATCTCGTGATCTTGCTAATTGGACTGTGCATAAAATGTTAATTAGCCTATTACACCAAATTAGTACTCAAACGTGGAATATTTACTTCATTGATTGAATGCACTGATGAACGAATCCAGTGAAGTATCCATAAGAGCAATTCTTCCTGTTAACACGTCGTTAGGCTTCATAGGAAGTCTTTCGCATTACATAAATCAGATTGACTGTGTTCCTCGAGTTAGTGCCCGCAGTGAAACTGGTTAATAACAGTAACCGATAGTCAGGTCGACATTTTAACGTCGATTCCTCAGTTATTGATTGGCAGTCCGACATCCGCTATTGCTGCAAGATTACAGTCGAGCCTACACGATGCTGTTATGAAAGCATGGATAATAATTCGCAAGCTCTAATTACTGAATTTATTTGTCATCAATTTGACTTCCCATAATTTGTCTTATTGAACAACTTGTCACTAAAGTTTTCTCTTTCTTTTTTGTGCAGTATTTCCTGGGATTCTTGGCCGTGGTGGCCGCCTACCCTGGACTCGTCCATGATGAGGCACCCCAACTCGAGGCCAAATACGACCACGCCCTCATTGGCGAAACGGGACACCATCATCAAGTAGAGCATGAACATGCCAAGTCACACCAGTCGATCAAATTCGAGCACTTCCACCCTGTCCCCGTATACGTGAAGAAAGAGCACAGCCATTTGCTCAAGCACCCGCTCGAAAAGGGCAAGTCTGAGCAGAACCTGAAGCTGATCCACCCCGAGACTGAACACAAACATGGTGGCGGTCTTGTGCTTGAGGATGACAGGCACAACACGGACCACGCTGCCGCGCTTGAGCACGGAGGCTACGAGCACGGAGGTTTCGAGCAAGGAGGCTTCGAGCACCTCTCTGGCGGTTATGAAGGCGGTCACGGAGGTTTCGAAGGAGGCCAAGGTGGATTCGAAGGAGGCCACGGTGGATTCGAAGGCTACGGCGGCGGTGAGGGCCTTAAAGCTTACGCAGAGCTTGCCCAACCGGAAGCTGAGGGCCACTATTACGGGGAAGGCTCCCACACACTCGGGGGCAACTCTGGCGAGGGCTACAAATACGAGAGCTATTAACTGCATTTAACATAGACTTTACCAACCACGGGCATACTAGCGTGGAGTCCGCTCCATCGTTTACAGTAACTATAGGTCTATCTCTTGCCTGTTGATATTAGTACACATAAGGTTAGATCTAGCTTGAGACTAATATGTATTCAGCTTACATTATGCAGTTGAAATGTTTCTTGTAGATTCAAAATGTACCTGATCTAGGATTAATTCTAAAATCGTATTTAGTAAATTGTATGTAGGTCTTGAATTTTTATCGATATAGATTCTCGGCACTACGCGGCAATTAAATTATGAAATGTTAGAAACAGTTCCGTTAGGTGTTAGAAAGTACGCGTGGTGCTATTTAGAGTTGATCGACTGCTTGTTCGTGTGATTGTTTTCTTTATAATTGTTCTCTCGCTTGATTTTCGTATTAGCAATAATTGCGACTAGGCGATCGTTGATTGAGTCCCAGAGAAATTGTGATATTAATAAAATGTTTGTTTTTATATAAACATTGGTGTTTGTATTTGAAACCGTCAAATTCTTCTTATCCACATAACTTTATGTTGCAAATGGTATTCTTCTGCTCCAATAGACCATGTCTAGATATCGACAGTAATGTGAATTGTTAATTACGTACATTGACGGCTCATGTAATTGTTACCGGCTTATTATCGCTCCTTAGTTCGCAAAAAGGATCGATCATAGCGCTCACATAACTATGATTTAACATAGTTACAACACGTGTATCATTATAGGGAACCTGGTTAACACGTTTTTACAATACTGAATTTGTTACACTAGGCAAGCTTTTGACAGCTGTAATTGGGAGACGGGCAATAAAAAAATAACCGTTAGAACTGTTTATTGAACAATTTAATTATTTGTAACAGTAATTTGCTTTACATAATGCATATGACAACACAACCTAAATAAATACCAATAGTAGCACAGAATATAATCACTGTGTAACTATGAAAATACATACTTTAACTAACTAACGTTGGCGAAGAAATTGTGAAAGGCGCTGTCGGTAGTGCAGTCTTATTTCATTGAAATTGCCGTCCCGTAGTTACTTGTGAGTCACGATATTGACTCTATGTATATTCCTTATATAAGGAAATAATACTAAACGATAACTATTACTTATCTAGGTAGGTACTTGACGTAATACGCGTGAGAAAATTGCTTGAGACACGACTTCATAGGCTTTAAATCGTGATATATTATTAGTTCCTACTATCTATCTTGTTACATGGTTTATGGATAGTTTTTTCAGTCACACAGATAAAAGCAAAAACCTTTTCCTAATACTTTCTATAAACTTAGATGTCTTACACCCGTATTTATAAACAAGTAAAACTGAATTCTTGAGTAAAGGTCACTACTGAAGTAACAATTTGTATTCTATAGTTAAGAAAAAATTAAATTTTGGGTGAAGATTTCAAACTTCAAGTAATGACTTAATAAGATTTTACTTAGTAACAAGTAATTACTTCTTTACAAATACGGGTGTTAGAGTCTGGTAATAAAATCCCATATCTGACTTATTATCTCGGTTTTAATGTTCTCATTAATTCGATAGAAACATAACTGCAGATAATTATTAAAAATTAGTTATTTTTAGAGTTAAAATTGATAAAGCATCCATGTCATCTTTAACCGCTCGCAGCTGAAAGACGTCCACAGCTAGAAATAAGCCTCCTTCTAGTGTCGCCGCAATGACCGCTCCTGTGCGTTTCGCATCCATTGGATACCCTTGACCCTCATCAGGGGCCTGACATGACGTGTTCAAATGTTAGCGAGAAAGAGGAATGGAGTTAGGTACACCCTATATTCCTTCGAGCACCGATTGTTCAATGTACCTACATTATGTTTGTACAACTTGAATGACCTTGAAAATTCTATACACATGGGTGTACAAAATTTATTCGGGCGAAAAATTTCTATATCTTCGTTTTTCCTGGAAGAAAAAAACAATTTTTTTTTTTTTTTTAATGTGATTTTATAAAAAGCATGCAATTACGTAATAATAATTACCCCGCCTCAGCCGAGGGCATATAGCTCCATTCCTTTAACAGTCCACTTTAGGTAGTAAAATGGATCGCATTCTGAACTCGCCTCTGGTCATCAGTTCTTATAGTAAGCGGCAAATAAGCTGAACTAAAATGGCAGTCCTTGCTATGGTTACTCGCAGCCCACATACTGTGCCGCACTTCGATTGATACGCAAAAATCTGTTACTGCGCATTGAAGATCGCCATTTTGGGTCAACTTATATGCCGCGTATTGTAAGTTAATTTATGTAGCACTACTGATCCACCCCAGATTCTCTTACCTTCCTCTTGAATCATTCTATCTATTAAAAAAAACGGCATCAAAATACGTTGCGTAGTTTTAAAGATCTAAGCATACATAGGGACAGACAGCGGGAAGCGACTTTGTTTTATACTCGTACTATGTAGTGATGAAGCACTTAAGTTTGCTCCAATTCCAAGTGTCAACGTCATAATTATGATGATGTAATAAAAGCTAACGTTGTTCACACTACAGCACACTTCTGTCATATTACTGTGGCCTAGTTTACACTCTTTAGTTAAAGAAATGAGTGAATTTTATAACTTCCTTTTGATATTGTGCAGTGTGAGCAATGATGTTTACGTATGATTATGTTTTGTAATAGGTCAAGACTGGTAATGTGCAGTAAAATACTCGGTGAATTGTCTTGGAATTTACTGTTTTCCTAACATGAAGAAATGTTCGTTAGACATTGTACATATCTTTTTTTTTTTAATTGATATAAACCAATTCTTGATGAAATCGTTGATAGTGAGGCGCACTAGTTTATTAAGGGCCTATTCCCTGCGATTATAATTTAGGCTTGAAAATCGGGACAGGTTAGGATAGTTGGACAGGGATGGGAAAAGTTATCAAATAACTTTACCCGCTTTAGCAGGAGCGAAAGGGAGGGAGTGCCAGACATTGGTTAACTGAAACCCTGTGTTCCTTTGAGTTCTAGGGCCGCGGTGTGTCTTTTGAACCGATGAATAATATAAAGGTATTTTATTTAAAGTGGGAACTCATTTAATAACTTCTCCCGCTTTAGGGTGGAGCGCGAGGGCGTGTCAGACTTTTACTGACTAAAACCACACGTATACTTATTCCATTTTTGCCTTGCAAATCCCCGAGTTTTCCTTTCGCTAGTCAACCCATGGCCCTAGTAGATATACGGTAAAGTTTTATGGTTTTCGATCGGCGGTGTAAACTATTAGCTAGAAACCATAAAACTAAAATAAACAAGACTTAATTCTATTAATTACTTAATTAGAAATCATTTCTTCAAAGGTGTCAGCCTGAATCTTAAATCATTAGAGAGGAATTAATATTATAGCCATATATCCTTATTATGCTATAACAATATTCAAATTTTTATGAATATACTTAAAACCGAACCATAAAACACTTATGTGGGGCGATGTTACAACTTGGCCGACTTATGCAATAGCGGCGAATACAAATCTCTTGATTTTAAAACACGACATCACAGCTTCCTGGTTTTGTCGACGATTTCGTATTCATACTGTAGGTGGCACCGCTTTCTACGCGATGATATACAGAATCAGATATTCCGAAAGTATTTTGCAATTCCACTGCGGAAGATTGCGATCGAACCGCGAAAAACATTAATGTCATTTTTAATTTCCTAATTTCAAAAGCGTTGTTTTTAGTGATTTGTAATAAAATTTTTGTTTGGGAATTAGCAGTTGAAATTGTAAAAATCATGGTGATATTAACAACTTCATTAAAAAACCGTTATTTAGGCTCATGTATCTAAGCACTATATACTATGTTTATTTATTTTTACCCAATACTTATGATTTATTTGCCCGTTATCATAGCAGAATCATAACCATAAAATGAATAAACTTTTCTTTAACAAATAGAACACAAAATATAATATAAGTGTATTAGTATTTACCTATTGGAAGCAATATTACAGAAATAAAAAAAACCCCAAAAAAAACAAATGAATAGCTAATTTTAGAACGGGAACAGCATGCCTTAAAATTTTAAGTCAATCTGAAGATATCACAGATAAAAAGTTTCAAAAAACGACAAACAATTAAACATTTACAAATTTTTCATAGCGCCTTCATATTTCATGTTAACATTATTGCACTACGTCTATTCACAACGAAAAAAGTAACTATTTTTTAGGCGATAATAAACCTTCCAGTGAAATTACTATTCTTGAATAAAATGCTGCTTTTTTAAATTAAAATCTTTTCATTTAATTAAATTATATTTATGACAACTTACATATTCTTAAATACAAATAATATCACTCAATCAATGGCACCAATATTGCACTCGAATTAAACAATACTTAGTTTTTAAATTATTTTAGTTTTAATCACAAAATATAACAGCAAGTCTTTATCTCAGTTCAAGCAACGTCGACATCTTAAAAACTATAAAATAAATCAAAAATCAATGTTCCCAGATGTGACGAATTATTTTGAGTTGCTCCGCATTTATAGGAAACATAACTGGAACTGGAATCTTTTGCTTTTCAGTAAATGGAGCAAACCTTGGAATTGTGTACGGTTTGTCCACTTTGACATACACATTTCTTACACCTTCAACTGGACGTTTTACTCCTACTACAGGATTTGATACTCTAAATGCCTGAATATATTCTAAAGGCGCAGAATATGGTGGCGGTAAATTGACGTCTTGAGGTTTCGGGATGCGCACTATCGTTGGAGTTTCAGTGCTTCTCACTAATTCTATGGGCTGATTTTCAGTAGTGACTGATCCATGTGTTAAAAAAACTGTAGGAGTAACAGTCGAAGCTTCAATCCTGGCTAAAGCATTCTGTGTACTTAAGTTTTTGGTCAGTTTTTCTAACTCAACGTTGTATTCCCGTTGGTCATAATATTGAGGAGACTCTTTCATCTTCTGTAATTTAGTTCGAATGTTATATTCATTTTTCAACAGTTCTTCCTTTTGTCGGGATATAGTGTCGGTAATTGTTTGATGTTGGTAAAGAGGTGCCAGGAGAAGAGAAAACCTATCTTTTTGTAAAATAGAAGTTTGGACTGTAGGTGACGGTGGTGCTGGTGTGACTGGCTTTTCTTGTTGTCCCTCCAAAGGTGTTACAGGTGTTAGTGGTAGTAATGGTGGTAGGCCTTCAATCGAACTAAGCGTTTCTTTAAAATCTTTCGTTCCCTGAGATACGAAGTAGGTTTTACCTCTAGGATTTGGTGTAACCACAGACGCAGGAACTTTTTCTAGTCCTTGTAGCTTTTTAGTTCCTTTAGGTACTTGCACTCGGGATAGTCGTGTTGGCTTATAGACGTTTCTTTGATTTTCTTTATTTGGTCGAGAATGTGAATAATGTTGACCTTTTGTACTTGATTCTGTATATGCATTTTGTTGAGCTTTTGTACTCACTTCGGTGTGCGCATTCGTACGTGTCTCTGTATTTGCTACAGTATTTGCAGTGTGGTGAGCTACTTCATTTGCTTGAGAATATGTAGTTTGTGGTGATTCTGTCTTTGGTACAGTGTTACCAGTTTTTTGACCCACCACATTTGCTGGAGAATACACATATCTTTGAGTTTCTGTATTTTCATCGGTCTTGGCAGTTTCTTGAGCCGTATTTTCTTTATAATATGCAGCTTGTTGTGTTTCTATATTTGCCACTGTAGTTGTAGTTTGTTTGGCCGCTACGTTTGCTTGAGAATATATATTTTGTAGAGTTTCTGTGTGTGCTACAGTTGTTGCAGTTTTCGGAAGTGTATTATTTACTTTATTATATGCATTTTGTCGAGCTCTCTGATATGCCACAATATTAGTAATTCTTTGAGGTGGGTTTGATTGAGAAAGTGAATTTTTTTGAGTCACTGTATTACCATGAGATAACTCATTAGTTTGAGCTTCTGTTGTTGTTATTATGTTAGCTATGTTCTGAGCCTCCGTACTTGTTTGAAAATATGCATTTTGTTGAGGTTTCTGATAATTTGTTACAATATTCGTTGTTTGTTGAGAAAATGAGTTTCTTTGAGTAACTGTGTTTATTTTAAAATGATCATTTGGTTGAGCCTCGGTTGTCTCTTTTCTATATGAAGTTTTTTGAGCCACAGTATCCGCATTTTCTCCAGTTAAATTGGTTTGAGGATATACATTTAGATTTGCTTCAGTATTAACTTTAGGATATACATTATTATTTTGACCTTCTTTAGTTTCTTGAGAATATGAATTTCGCTGTGCCTCGGTATTAACTAGAAAATATATATCTCGCTGAGCCTCGGAATTAACTTGAGGATATACATTCTTTTTGCCATCTTTATTTTCTTGAGAATATGCATTTTGCTGTCCTTCGATATTAACTTGAGTAAATGCAGTTTGCTGAGTCACTGGTTTTGCTTTAAAATATGCATCTATTTCGCTGTCTGTAGTTGGTGTTTTTACTTGAGTAAATGTATTTAATTTAACCTTTGTATCTGCTTGAGAATATGCATTTCGTTGAGCCTCTGCGGTTTTTTGAACATTTGCATTTTGTTGAGCTTCTGCAGTTTCTTGAAAAAAAGCGTTTTGTTTAGCCTCGGTACTTACTTGAACGAACACTTTTTGTGGAGCCTCTGTATTTGCTACATTAAATGCCGGTTGAGGTGTCACTGTATTAAATGCACTTTGTTGCAACTCTGAATTAGAAAAATTAAATGCGTTTTGCTGTGCTTCAGAGTTTAGGGCAGTAAATGCATTTTGTTGAGCAATTTCATTTTTCATGTTATATACGGCTTGTTGCGCTATTGCATTTGCTTGCGAATGTACGTTTCGTTGGGCTTCTTCATTTGCTTCAATATATGTGTTTGCTTCAATTTGTGCAAACTGGTATGGAGATAGCGGTAAAGCCTGATAAGGAACCATTTGTAGAATCTCATGTTCATAATGAGGTAAGAAACGAACGTACGATTCCTCATTATTGCTTTGGTTAGTGATTTTTGTTCGACTCGCTTTTTTAGGAACATAAGGAGTTGAGTATTCTTTTTCCTTGTATTGTTGTCGTGCTTTTGTATATTTATAACGTGGAGTTGTTGTTATCTTTTCTGTGGTAGTTTCGGTAGCCGGCGTTTTCTGTGACAAGTCATCATTGATTTCTTGTATGTTTAAGAGCTTAAAATAATTCAGCACGTCAGTGTTATCTTTCTGTTCTTCGACTGGATTCATCCAAGTTTGATACTGCTGTACGTTTTGTTGTTCAACACTTTGTCTGAGCTGTTGCTGAAGAACAATAAAATCATTGTCATATTCTGGATATGGCTGTACAACCGCACCGGCTGCTTGTAAAGTTTGCACTTGGTCTGGTGTCAGAAAGAGTACAACTTCTTTCATGCCTATTAGATCAGGGCGATGAGATTGCGGGGGTACTGTTGGCGCTGGTGATGAAGACGGTGGTTCTTCATAGAATGATTGCGCAACAACATCATGAAGACCTGCTTTCGCTGAGATCAAGAACATTGGTGCTATCAAGCACCATATCTGAAAAAAAATATTACATAATGACTTAACCATCGAAAATAATGCGTGAGATAGGCTAAATATATTCAATTGTTTTACTTACGGGTATCCCCATGATTGTAAGTGAATGTGTCCAGCCTGTGACCTGCTGTGCCGCGGTTAGTCGTTTGCTCTAAAATAAAGATGAACAACATTTTTATATAAGTATCTTACACACACATAAATTTAATAGATCCGCAAGTGTGGCATTCGCCAACTGCCGTAATGATTACGTTTATGAAATCAAAGTGTGGATTATATCAATATTCAACATTGTCGTAATCTTATTAGTATTTTAGTGAAAGTCGTGGTCATTAGATAGAGATAATACGATGCTTAAGCAATGACAATAATTCCTGTTTGTTTGATGAGAGGCTGGATACCACCATCAAGATTTATTTAGTTATTTAATGTCATGATGGTATTTTTATAAATCATGTGATGCTTAGACAAGGTACATTAAATTCTTATTATTATTTATTAAATCTTTTATTATAAACCTCATAAAACGTAGGACAAAAATCTGTAAAAACAAGAGTACAATAGACGGTCTTATCATAGGAAAATTTCTTACAGACAACTTTGGATTTATTGAATGGATAGGGATACTTTAATTTGTAAAATAAGTACCTATACTTAGCTAGAATTTACCAGAAAAGACTTGAACATAAAATACTATAATTATCAAAAAAAAGGATGTATTAACTTTAGATAACCATCACCAACCTCAGCCTGTGATAGTACAGCTCTATTGTTCAAAGCTAGAGTAGGTACATACATGTCTCAATGACCCGAAACGAATGCGTTAAATGACGAAGAGAAGTGATCATAAATCAAATGAGATTAGACTAGGCGGAGAGGGGAGTACTGTTACAACTAGATGTCCAAACCAATAAAATCAATAACACTAGCATAAGCCATTAGTAGGAGGAAATACATACCTAATTTTATTTTGTTAGCACATTTCACACTCGTCCAAAGATACTGTTTTGTTTAAAATTTTTATCTTTGTTTATAATTTTGTGATCTACATATCGTTTAGTGATTAACCTTAAACCAGTTTTGTACTCGTATTTTAATTATTGCTTTATTAATTATTTTTTTATTTCAGAATATATTTTACTCTTAGCAGGGGTGCACCCAACTGCAGCTTACCTAACCTAATGGTTCATTATCATTTTTGTTTCCTCGCTTTTATATAAACTTCGTTCGCGACCCCACGAGAAGCGATCATTCGCGTCTTGCTATGTATTTTTAATTAGGAGACTATCAAAAATGTTCGCAATTTATTCAAATGCCATTTATCTGTTAAGTAATACTCTAGAAAACTGGTTTAGACATCCTCTTATCCAATTTCCGTCTAACGGAACTATCTTGTTTTGCTGCATCAAAAACCAGTTATTCATTCGTTTTTATAAGTTTTGAACAAGATGGTTATGATATATCAAAAAAATCTGTAGGTTCCGTATTAGTCATTATGAACTTGATAATTAAACTAATGGAGTATCATTTGTTCGAGTAGGTACACTTTAAACCAATAACCAAAGCCTAATATGCGAGCATGTTGAAATGAATTGAACTTTTAAATCACAGAAAAGAAAATTGTATGGCTATTTACTTTTTGTTTTATATTTATTTTGTTAAGGTATAACTTTTAACAGGTGCCTAGGCTTCTGCTGAAAAAACCAGTGAGTGTGACATTTTTTACTTTACTTAAAACATCCCGCTGATATAACCATCAGCACATGGATGAGGACCAGTGATTTCTAAAACTCCGATACCTATACAACGTCTAATGAGGGACAAATCTTAGCATCCTTAATTCCTCAGCCTTGCTATGTACGACAGCATGTGAGTACTTGTAACATGTTGATACGAGCGCCTACTCTTATCTGAATCTCAATTGTCGTTGCCGAACTTTGTTTTTTTAACGATTACTTTTTAGTTTTCTTTTCTTTTTTCTTGACAATCTTCTTGCAGATCATCTTATGAGATTGTCACCTGCTTATGACTTACCAACCTAATAAAACTGAAAATTAGGCCTCCAGACAGGACTTATAAAACCGTCCACGAGCTTCACCTTAAGGCGTCGCTGGGGCAGGTCAGCAAGGGGTAGGCTGCTGAATCGAAAATTGAAAATTTAGGGACGAATTTAAGACTAAGTCTCAGTAGCGCGGGTTGGCTCTGCAAGGTCTTGGCCGTAAGGACGGAGAGCCAAGGCTCTAAGTTTTACGAAGAGTGCTAGTTTCTTTAGGGCTGTCTTGGAGCAAAGTAATAACTTCACCGGGAGTGAAAAATTTTGCGATTTTACTCATCCACTGCCAAATTAACATTAACATCATCATCATCATCTTCCTGCCCCTTTCCCATGTTAATTGGGGTCGGCGCAACACGTTTTCTTCTTCCATTCTGCCCTATCACCTGTCATGCTATCACTAAACTGCCAAACAATAGTTATGCTAAATATTTTTTGTGCCTTAAAAATATTCGGTTAAAGGAAATTATGCCAAAAGTTTTATGCCAAATGAATTTCGGAGTATTAAGATTCTGCCAAATAGAGGGAACCAATTTTTTTTTTTCAGAAAAAATAATACCTTCTTTTAGGCACGAATTCACTGCGATCGCATGCGATTGGAAGCAATCACCGGACATCTACATTCCCAGAACAACATCTTCTTCAAAACAAACCGTTGCATAAAGACAGGTTCTAACTGATGAGTCACAGAGTCATAGCTACTCGAGTGCATGTCAAGCTGTTTTCATTGCCACTCCCCTTTATACCCGTAACATACATTCTGATTCAAATCCGTGTTAATTCATCTGTACGTGTGTAACTATCCGGTTAATTTCTAGCTAATATCTTTATTTTCGCGTAGACACCAAGGAAGCATGGTACTTAGCTGTAGGTTTTTTTTAGATGGGATATCATCTGCTCTAGCGTCAAACGGGAGGGCGTATCAGACTTTTGCTGACTAAAATCATACCTATGTTCCTTCTTTGCATTGCGTTCCAAGACGAAAGTGAACCCATGGCTCCAGTACGCTTTTGCCCTACTGGGCTCCTACGGTTTTATCGACATCCTTTTGAGGCGCGCGTGGGACACTATCCACGCTGGCGACGACTCGGGCTCGGTCCGAATGGTTACCTGACGGCCACAGGCATGGTGAAATAAGCTTTAAGCCTGCTAATGATTATGATGATGTGGGTTTATAGCGAAAAAAAAAAACTTAAATATCTTAACTAAGGATGATCGCGACTTAGCGATAATTCACATTAATAAAGCCTAAAAAAATACATGTAAGATCAGTTGTATCTTTGACGACTTGCTAAAGAACCGCGGCAGAGCTATTCCACTATAATATAGTCATCTATCATATTCATATTTTTATTGTACATCATCATCATCATCTTCCTGCCCTTATCCCGTTTTATTTGGGGTCGGCGCAACACGTTTCTCTTCCATTCTCTCCTGTCACTCATCACTAACTCCCTTTTCTTTCATATCACTCCTCACAAAATCCATCCATCTCTTCTTTGGCCTCCCTCTCCCTCTCCATCCATCCACATGTAAACTCATAACTCTTTTAGTAACATGCGTTTTATCCCTCCTCTTCACATGACCATACCAAGACAAACGATTTCCTTTCAACTTTTCAGTCACTGGCGCCACTTTCAAACTTCCCATAATATACTCATTTCTCACTTTATCCATTCTCGTCATATTTTTATTGTACATACAACTTCTAAATAAAAATTAGGATAGCTAATGTACACTGTACACGGGCGAGTCAAGTGTGGATAAAACCACAATTGCATTTTCTTACAGCAAACCTTACATAAATAGGAGAGAAATTCAGCCTTATAATTGTACCACTACTAGGACCTGTGACTAGGACTCAGGCCTCTTCTCTAACTCTCTAGTCGAGAGAATTGGATTTAATCTACCACATTGGTTCCAGTGCAGGTTGAATGATGTCGCATGACTAAATAAGACGAAACCGTTACCACTGGGCCACCACTACTCTTGATGAAAACTGCTCTTACTAAAAAAAAACTTTTTACAAGAAAAAACCACTTACTTAACTAAAAAATAACACTAGAATGTTCAAAATAACTTATTAACACCGACTTCCATATTGAAAACTTTTTTTTGTAGTGAAGTCGACTGTTTTTGCTTGTCAAAAATTGTGATACACATATAACCAGAGTACCTACATCTATCGCCGATTTCAATCAGCCCAAACAACGCTAGAATACGTTGTTTTATTAGGAAATTCCCGGGCCTACCTTCCATCTTCTAGCTTCATCATCAGATCAATTCGATGGTACTTTATAACCAAAGTACAGCTCATGACAATTTTAATAAGCTCAATGACGGGTTGGATACATTGATTAATTAATACGGAGTTCCTGTGCCTACCTTCCGGCTATACGACGAAGCCGGAAGGTAGGCACCGGAACTCCAGTTCGATGGTACCATTTTTAACATAACTTTTTTTTTAACATAGCATAGTCGCTTAGCTATCTTCATTGTGATATTTGTATGAGTGTGAAGGTCCTTTGGCCATTTCTAGTCTTCTTCATCAGTTTCACTTCATCTGTGTAAACAATATTATTTGACTGTATTCGTAGATGCGAGTCGAGTTTTCGATGAAAATACCAAAATCACTATAATTATAGTGGCTCTCCCTCGATCCCTTATGAATCCCATCATCAAAACTAGATTTTGAAAAGAAAAATGGAACCAATCTGAAAGCAAAAAGTATCAAATCGATCCATAAAAGACGGAGTTCTTAGGTAACATACATAAAACAAATACAACCAAATTGAGAACCTTCTCCTTATTATGAAGTCAGTTGAAAAGAAAAGCCTAACTCTGATAGCGTAGTAAAAAAAAAAAACGGTAAATTTAAGTAGTTTCTCTCCCTAATCCTAACCCTATCCCTATATATATTTAAGTGATGTCCTCCAGCTCGGCTCCACTTAAAATCTGATTTGAAAAGAAAGGTGAAATATCGCAGGCATATATTTGGCACATGAGTCACCATGATTAAATACTAACCGATATACAGTTAATATCAATATTATAGATATTAACACACTCGAAAAACTAAATAGTAGTAAGCAGGTGTAACTGAAAGTTTATTTATATATTTATTTATTCATTGATGTACAGACAGCAATATAAAAATAACGACAATAACAGATATAGATGATAACAGCACAAAGTTGCTGCTTATTTCAAAAGAAATGTCTTATAGCAGATCAGAGATGTAGACACAGTGTATATAAATAGATTACAAAAATTAAAATATACCTTAAGTACTTAACAAAATCATAAAGTGTACAAAATAATAGTGAATAAACAAGTGATTCATTTAATACTAAAAATGTTTTCTCTTAGCTTAGGCACAGGGCTTGAACTTAAGACCTCGTGCAGACAGCAAAATGCGCTTTCTACTTCTGCATCATTGGTACCAATAACTATTCTAACGAATGATTATTAACTGAAGCCTGTATTCTAAACGGATGTAATATTTGTCTTTCATAAGTGCCTATTAATATTATAATATTTTCATCAATTATCGTAGTTATTCGAAGTATACCTACTGTTCAACCATGGCAATAGACTGTTTCATCAAGTAATTACTCATATTATTATTTATTACTTGATACAGCAGGGGAGCAACAAGATTAATTTGTTGCTCCCCTGCTGATTTCCTTTTGATCAGACAGATTTTCACTGGCATAGTATAAACTAAGGATGTTATGAAGTCCGATAAAACGCAACCGGATCCGGAAAATTTAAATTTAAATTATCGAAACCGAAACTGGAATCATAAGTGGAGATAGAAGCACCAAATGAGCTACAAAATCTCGGAGTGTAACTGAAGCACAATGTATAAGCTCATAAACCTTTCCACTCCACTCAATCTCCATTGGTCATAGTCGTCTTGAAAAAACTCTGGTCGAGGAGAAATTTCTATAAAATTAACAGCCTATATGAATACTGAGTTGAAATTGTATTAAGTGGAGGAATCGAAAACACACAAATGTGTATGTTTTGGTATTGTTTATCCATTTATGATCCATTACGCCTCAACAAACATAGGTAGACTGTGGCATGGATTAGGTAGGATTGGGTTACTACTTATAGAGATAAATATGTACCTAGTAACTATGACTGAAAAATTTGATTTTCGATTACCGACTTATTGTCCGGGCAATAGAGTCGGTAATCGAAATATAAATTTTTGCGATTATTGACTTATTGCCGGGGTGCGTCGACCTGTATTTTTCAGTTACTCGTTGTTTTCCTATACCACAGGTTTCCTTTACAAATAATCCTGCAGTCCTAACGGACATCAGTCCATAGAAAAAGGGCAACCAGTTGATTATGCTGTCCGTACGTTCCTGAAGTTCCACATTTAACTTTCAAACGAGCAAAGACACTGCTGACAAAAGACAGCGCCTGACAAAAATATCACCTGACTTCTTTATATGCGCTTTGCTATTTGTTTAATACTTTCTAAGAACAAAAGTATATAAATAGAGACGATCTTAATGCATCAGGTATTCCTTTCGGCAATACAGAGGAAAATAGTGGTAATTGCAAAAAAAAGGTAAGAAAAGCGACTGCAAAGATTTACAAGTAAACCATAAATGCAATCATATAGGTGCTTTAAAAAAACGCAGTAGGTTACTACGCGTTACTTTGTGTAATTTCATCACCACTGCTCTCAAAACGGTGAAGGAAAACATCTTGAGGTAACCGGCATATCCTAGAACTAAAAATTTGATGACATGTGTCATCCACCAACCAGCACCGGGCCCGCGTGGTGGATTACGACCCATTCCCTCTCCTAAAGAGGCGGCCTGAATCCTAGCAGTGGGAACGTTACAAGGCTGAATCTACGCAATGCTAGGTTACCATTATGTTTAATTGCATGACTTTTACGTCGCCATAGAAAGACAATTTTGACAGGCCATAAACAGCACCCTACTGCTATAAATAATTGTATCAAAATATTCCATTAGAATGTGGGCTGCGATTACATCAAAACTTGTTTGATTATTTCCACATTTGGCTTTGGATTAGCATAATGAAGTTGATTGTAATATTATCTCATCTAATTTCACTTCCACCTAATGTTTATTGAACTTTATCACCGAATTACATAATCTTAATTACTACTAGGCCAAAGAAAATATGGATGGATTGTATGAAGAGGGATATGAAAGAAAAGGAAGTTAGGGTATGACGGGTGATAGGACAGAATGGAAGAAGAAAACGTGTTGAGCCGACCCCAAATAACATGGGAAAAGGGTAGGAAGATGATGAATTACTATATAGGATTCAGCACAGTTGGCGCATTGTTGAGCGATTAACTATCGCGCTGCGTGCCGCGGGTTTGATTCCCGCACTGAACCAATATTTGTATGATCTACTGATAGGTGTTCTGGGTCTGGGTGTCTTGTGTATGAGTTTACATGTTTGTTAACGCACCCACAATACAGAAGTCATTCTGGTTTTAGTCAGCAAAAGTCTGATACGCCCTCCTGCTCCGCCCTAGAGCGGAAGAAGTCATTGGATGATATTTCTCCGGATAAAAATATGTTAAGAAATTCAGTAACCATGGAAAGCTATGTTATTAGTAAGTATACTTCCAACTGTCTCTTATCATCAACCGTCTTCTTATCATCATAGTTGAAACTGGTTAGGTTAGGTTAGTTAGGATATCAGCCCCCCTAGCAAAGTTACAATTGAGATGACGTCAGAACAAAGAAATTGGGGGCGTGGCCAACTCCAAGCGTTCCGTTAAACGAAACGATTGTAACTGGCTACCTTTCATTACCTTTTTTTCCACAACAACGTCCGCTGACATCAACGGAAATATCCTAGTTCATAAAATATTAGCGGATATGGAAAATGTTAATTCTTGCAAAACTAAAACTTTCTTATTAAAATTAGATTGGCGATTATTTAATCATGTTTATATTTAATATTCAATATACACAAACTGATGACGGAGATCTGTTATAGATCGCATATGATGGACAAACAACTGGTGATTTTATAACGGTTTTGAACCAAAACACAGAATCTGAACATTGCAATATTTCTCTCGTTTTCTTTGAATCAACCCTGATTTATTGATAAATCAGGGTTGATTTAATTTAGTTTCTAAAAAGAATATGGCTGTACCGTAATTCTATGAGTTCAGAGGTCCTACCATAATAGCTAAAGAAGCCAAATAGCTCTTAATGCGATCCATTTTACGACCTAAACTGAACTGATAGGGTGTATAGTTCCATACCTCGCCTGACAATTTTAACACGTCGTGGTAAGGCACCATGTTTCATAATTGTGACAGATTCCATATCAACTAGGCCTTATGAATATGTGTGATTTGTGTGAGTGAAAATTGATTTAATGTAGGGACTAAAGTGACTATAATGTCGGATGATTTTAGTCAAGTCCAACAAGGATAAAACAAACAACAAAATAACTTGTAAAACGATACGTTTTATATTCATCTATTTACATGTACAAACTAATGACTATCAAAGTATTTACAATTCTATTGACTATTTGGTATGATCACGACTGTTGCTGGTAGGCTCACCAGCTGTTTGAAGAGCAAGGCATTACCTTACCAGCAGCAGCTCTTCTTCTTGTAATGGGTTACGTGTTTGATGATGTGGAGTGGGTAAGGCTTCCATACGGCGACTGGGACTTCAACGTGCTTCTCAATGGGTACATGGACCTTCTTGATGACCTCGTAGGGCCTATCAACAGGGATGTGCACCTTTTTGATGACCTCGACTGGGACCTCTTTGACTACTTCGACTGGGACTGGCCTCTCGACAGGCACGTGCTCAGTCTTGTACACGGGGTAGGGGACGTGCTTCACAACTTCAACTGGTACTGGGTAGGGCTGGGGCACTGGTACCTTGACTTCTTGACGGACGGGCACTGGGACGGGTTGTGGTACAGAAACCTGGATGTGACGGGTCACCTCTACAGGGATGCGACGAACAACGTTCTGAACAACAGATGCCAGCTCGTATCTGGTAGCAGCAACGTTAGGAGGGCCAACAGAGACGGTAGTTCCAATCACTCGTGGAGCTCCAAGTGTGCCTGGTCCTACGCCGTTTCCACCGATTGCAGGTCCAGGAAGGGTTGAGTCCAGGAGTAGGCTGCCTTCAGAGTATCCATTGCCAGATGGGGCGGGAGCAGACAGGTCAGATGAGAGAGTACCGTAGCCAGATCCAGAACCAGGTCCAGAGAGCCCAGGGCCAGAGGCAGATGGTCCACTTAGGAGGGAACCTTGTCCGTATCCACTGTTGCCTCCAGAGTAGTGTCCACCACCACTGATAGACCCGAGACCAGGAAGAGCTGCACTACTCAACACTGGGTGGTCATCCACAACATGCTCCTCAACAGTCACAGGTCCCGGTCCATTGCCATTACCATGGTTTGGTGGTCCATAAGACGTCGAAGGTGGCCCATAGGACGCTGATGGAGAATTTAATGCTGAAGCCAGGAATGAGTCCTGACTATTGTGCTGTCCATGTAAATATCCAGCATTAGTGCTGTACACCAGCGCTGACACGAACAGAAGTTTGACCTGGAACAAATGTTTGTACGTTTAGTATGAAACTAGATACTGAAGCAGGGATAATTTTTGTTTTAATGTTTATTTATGTAGAACTTACAACAAATGCCATGGCTTTTAGCTAATCGCGTAGAAGCCAGCTAAAAAAAACGAGTTAGTTGTTGTCCCTTCCGAGTGTCGGTAGCTTGTGCTGTGACATCGGACGACTCCACATATTTATACAACTCGCTCTTTCCAACAACGCCTATGAATACATTAGATACAAAACTCGAACGGACATCGCTGGAAATACGTCACCGTTGCTAAGATATAGTATGTTAATTTTTGTACTGATCTCGTTAACATCGTTTTCTATGATTATGCAAGGGAAACCGTGTAATAAAGGTCTAGGAAACCATCTGCCACGGGACAGTTGCTTCACATAAAAATGAATATGAAAATCTAAATCAAGGCTGTCACGTATTGGAGTTGCGATTAATGTATCAAGTTATACATAGATTAGTTTACATAAATTGCTTTTATATTTGGAGTTTTCATTTCTCAATGCGTCACTAATTTATTTCTTAATTTTGTTTTTATTTAGGTACCTACTGTTACAGATTTTTATATGATTAATCTGTATGTTGTAAAGTTCTTCCAGGAATTTTCGTGCCACCTTATATGTATATAAATCAATAAATATGTTTACAAAAACTTTTCGTGTAGCTTCGCTAGTCATTTAAAAATAAACATTTTAACCAGTCTTACGAAGACTTTTCATGTACCTACCAAAAAAGTGACTAATAAACATTTTTGTCAGAATTATAATACGTTGTTAATTATTCTACTGTTATGTTCAAATGATAGGCGAAGAGGTCAGCACCCTAAGCTCAAGTTACATCTTACAGTACCCTTGGCTTGTTAACACAAGTGAAATCTTACAGTGGGTGCCAGAGTTCATCGAATCGAACATTTCCTTTACAAAACCATTCAGACGATGTGTCCATGATACGGTTGAGACAGCTGAAAGAACCTGGACTAGACTGGCACAGAAAATAAATCTTTGGAAGGTATTGGGGGAGGGATTTGCTAAGAGTCACATAGAGACATAATATGACGGTACTGTTGGCACAATTTAGAAGGCGATTGGCTGCGTGTCACGGGTTCGATTCCGCCACCGCCGAATACATCCAAGATGTAATGCGATTGTGGATGTATTCAAAGGACTATGACATCCTAGTTTGTGGCAACGTTTTATAAAAAGAAAATGAAAAATCAATCAAATGTATTCATATGTAGAACAATTAATATGTATTCTGAAAAGTAGTTACAATAAATAAACAAATACAAAGTGATCAAATTACATTTAATATATTTGGAATAAAATCATTAAAGATAGCTTTATCATTGCTTGCAGCTCTGCAAAATGAGAAAGCCTTGTTTCAGTTTAATGCATATGTATCCTTAAAGAAAGCAGGCATGACCTGTGATGTGAATTCTTCGCAGGTAAAATCATTACCATACATTTTGTACTTAGCGGTTGGCGGGAACGCTAACAGTAAAATTTTACTAAGCTTGCACAGCTGATTATATAGATAGATTGGAATGCAACTTAAGCATCATTACGCGGATTATGAGATGATTATTATTATTTAATTTTATTAACTGGTGCCCGCGTTTCCGTCCCCATCAAATACGCAAAACAGCACATTGTCATTTGATCATAATTTTAAGCAGATTTTTTTGGGTGGAACTCTATTTCTTTTTTTAAAATAAAAGTAGCCTGAATTACTACTTATTATATCATCAGTTATCTACTAGTCAGAGTCCCGTAAAAATCGCTCCGGTCATTTCGGAGATTAGCCGAAACAAATGGACACACAAAAAAAATATTTTTGTTAAAAAAATATATTTTGGTATTATAAACAGACACTCCAATTTTATTTATAGGAATAGATTGTTATCACTAAAATGTCTCACTGAAAGTCGCGTGAGTGTTGGATTATTCAGTTCTATTCAAAATGATTGAGATAATAAATAGTGCTGACATGGGTGTCATATGTCGCGACTCATCATCATCATCATCATTTCAGCCAAAAGAAGTCCACTGTTGGACATAGGCCTCCCCCAAGCGTCGCCACAATGGCCGGTCCTGTGCGTCTCGCATCCATCGGACTCCAGCGACCCTGACCAGGTCATCGGTCCACCTTGTGGGAGGCCTTTCAACGCTGCGTCTTCCGGTACGTGGCCGCCACTCTAGAACCTTTCGGCCCCAATTCGGTCTTCGGTCGCGACTATTATCTCTTTTTGCTGTGCCTATACAGGCCTACTTCAGGGATTACCCGGACGGGCGAGATGCTATTAAGCCTCGTTTTCCTTCTGCTTTTTCTGACCTTCAGCAATTTTGAGCCAGTTTTTTGGAAAAGACTCCAGCTCATCGCGACATCTGTTTCTAAGAAACGATTAATATTTTATTTTCTTGGCAAATAATAAAGGTAAAAAAGGAAATCTTCAAATTACTTCTCCTGCTATGTGTGAAGCTAAAGGTTTTTTTTAGTTTCTTACTAAAACCAACCCGTGTTTCTTTAATTGGCCTTTGCGTTTCAGGACGGCTGTATGTCTTTCGAACAGGCCTGCTTCATTCAAGATACATGGACCACTTTCCGTACTCTCTTGTATAAGGAAAGTAGATCACATTTCATATAAGTTACTTAATAGTACAAGTGTGCGCCTAATACTTTTTTAGAACTAGAAAGCTACCATTATTACGTTAAAACCAGTCCAAATAAGTTGTACTATAAAATTTGTAGTTGATGAATGGGCTGATACGTTTATTATGTTACCTCTGTATAAAGGTGAGATAATAACAAGACCAACTCTTATTATCGAGATTTTAGATCTCATTTAAGTAGGCGTAAATATGTATGTATACTTACGTTTTATGAAATATGTCTCTGTGTTACATACACCGTTTTTTGAAGTGGCAAATCATCAAATAACTTTTAACTAGCGGGACAGTTTACTTTTCTTGACTAAAACCTACATGCATCTCTTCAGTAGATTTTTGCGTCCAGTGCCAGTCATGCCACTCTATCGAACAGTCCAAAAGCACTAGCAGACATCGGCCTTACTGGAATGTCTCCATTTTGCTGACAGCTCTTTGAGGCGCGCGTGAGACATGACGGGCCGTCGACACGGTCCTAACCGGATAGAGAACCAGCGGCAGTTGAGGCGTAAGGATATCCTCTCCCTTAGGTTTTCAAATACCTCTTTTGTTCGCATTTCTGCTTCCAGGCAGTGCCTGTTCTCTTTCCTTCGCCGCGTACCGTGGCCTAAACCAGAGCTATAACCTTGGGGTCTTTAAGTGACGAGTGAATAGGTTATTTCTAGGCAAGCGTGCTCCATCGTCGGCCACACCATCGCTTACCATCAGGTGAGATAGTGGTCAAACGCGACCCTATCTAGAATAAAAAAAGCTGGATGCAAGACGTAATACATATCTGAACCTATTCTTCTGTTCTGTACCTGAACTGTGCTGTCCAGATACCGATGATCACTTGCTGCAGAGCTGTAGAGAATTAAGGTTATAGGTCCCATTATATATGGGTGAGCTTTTTGCTCTTAATCGGGAAAAAAACCTGTGTGTAGGGATGGCTTATTCATAAAGTAAAGTTTTTGAATCGATTCGAATAGAAATCTAAAAAATCGATTAAGAAAAGATCCTAATTCTATTAGAGTGATTTTCCAAAGATCAATCTTTTTCTTTTCGAACGTTACTGAGCATAAAACCAATAAGAATTGCACCTAGACCTCAAAGTTTACCAATTGCACACACGTACTACTCCTGAAGCGAATTGTTTTAATAAAAGTTACTGTAATCCTTCCATTGTGTGTTTATCAAAGAATCAATGAAATATTTTTGAATGTAAGTACGTAAAATACAGCTTCGAGAGGGTATGCCACTCTCCATATATGTAGAGACTAATGGCAGAAAAAGAAATTAAAAAGGATGGGCAGAATTCTTCTACACACTTTAGATGGCCATAGAAATGCTAAACCGGTGCTAATATCAAACATCTCATTTAAATACAAGTCTTCACTAGTTTTCTGCCCTTGCAAATTAAGTTAGTCAAGATATATGACATCACTAGTTGTCCCACGCGGTTTCACCCGCATTTTTAGTTACCTCGCTCTTTGGTTGTAGCATGATGTTATTATACATCTTATAGCCTTTATAATAATAAGTTCCTGAGATTAGCACGCTTAAACAAACAACCTCTTCAGCTTTTTTTTAACTAGCCATTATTGTCTGCTGGGCAAAGGCCTCCCCCAATTCCTTCCCGACATTCTTCTCCCACGCCGTCTTGAATCAATCCTCATGGTACCCGTCCAGATCATCTCACCACCTCTTTTTAGGCCGTCCTCGACGACGCTTACCCTCTAACCCACCGCGTGACGACACTTGTCGAGCAGACATTCATGCTGTCAACGTGGCCCGCCCAATCCCATTTGAGCCTGGCAGCCTTTTTCCCCACGTCTATTACGCCCATATTGGTGCTCAGCATATGCTGCGCTCCATAGCTCTCTGGCAAACTCCAAGGCGAAACTTTTGCAATTCGGTGAGTGACCAGGTCTGAGCACCGTAGGTTAGAATAGACGGATACACTTGTCGATGGGTTTATGCTTCAGGGAGATCGGCAGATCACCCTTCATTAGCGTCTTGAAGGACTAGTAGCTGTTCCAAGAGTTCTGAATACGTCAATCGAGCTTTGTAAAATTACTAATCTAACCCCTAGCTAAGTTACGATCGTTTCGTTAACCGTGAGCGCTTGGAGTTGGCCACGCCCCCAATTCCTTGGTTCTGACCACGGACTAAGCGCTGAGGTAACGCCAGAACAAAGGAATTATAACTCCAAGCGTTCACGCTTAATGAAACGATAGTAACTTGGCTAGGGGGACAGATGACCTGGTGTGGGTCGCGCGAATCCAATGGATGCGAGACGCAAAGGACCGGTCATTGTGGCAACTATTGGTGGAAGCCTATGGCCAGCAGTGGACGTCTTCCAACTGAAACGTTGAAGTATAGATATGACCCAATTTTATATACACTTTTAGTATGTTTTATTAGAGAAAATGACGTAATTTGACCCTATGATGTCAGTAGATTTGTTATTATAATAAAGTTAGTACAGTGTAAAGTTTTCGATTTCACCTGTTCGTGGGAATTTGTATGCTAATAAAAACCGGATCGGTCTTCTGAACAACTGTTTCCGCTTTGTTGGATCGTTTACATAATTGTAAATAAATACAACTTATTGACCTACTTTGTTATTTTAATTAGGAATGACTGAACACCATCATAAGTTGGTGATGCTTTTATGAATTAATAGCTTCTGCCAGCGGCCTCGCTCTCGAGAAAGTTGGTTTCTTGATACAAATTTCCAACCCTCGTTTTTCCCCCCTTGGGGTTTTTTTATGGTAGTTAAAATCATCCAATGACAAATCCCGCCCTTGGGTGGGGCGGAAAATAGTGTCAGACTCTTACTGACTAAAAACCTACCCTGTTCCTTCCCTGCCTTGGATCCGGAGCCCTGGTATGCTTTTTCATACCTCCCCAAAGCCCCAGACAAGGCTCCCCCCTTGGGGTGCCTAACCTACCTCCCAAATTTTAAGTTTGTAAGTGTTATAGTTTCTGAGATTTCGTGATTCATTAATGAGTGGTATTTCGCTTTTATATTTATAGATAGACTAGCAGTTTCACCCGTGTCTTTGGTACTTCTTGATGTTATAATAATATAACCTTCCTCTATAAAGCCTATTCAACACTAAAATAATTTTTCAATTCAAAATAGTTGTTCCTAAGATTAGCACGTGCTTACAATCAAACTTCTTTGCTTTATAATATTAGTATAGAAAAGTAGAAACTTATTTTAAATGCCCACCTTATTACACATACATACAATTTTTTTTTCCAGTACCTCTACCATGAGTTTTAAGCAATAGTATTTGTCGCTACTCGATATCGACGCCGTAAATATTTTGTATGGCAAATTTTGTAGCGCCTCTAGCGGTCACTTGCAGAACCAAAATTTGCCATACAAAATATTTACGGCGTCGATATCGAGTAGCGACGAATACTATTGCTTAAAACTCATGGTAGAGGAACTGTTAACTTAGAATAGAATAGAATAGAATAAACTTAATGGCTTTTCTATAGATATCTGACTTTGAAAATGAAAACCGTCTTTTTCTATCAGCTTTGTTTTTTGTGATATGATGTTCTGTACCAAAATGGTATAAAAACATGAAAAATTTACCACAAACATAAATTTAATCTTCAAAAGCGGCAAAAACTGATCTTTTTGATGATTTTCTTGAATGTGAAGCTTGAGTTAGGTTTTTTTGTAACTTCTCGTAGACATGGCGTTAAATTTAACTTAACTGATAACAATACAACACTGAACCTGTAAATATGCGGCTAAATTAAAAAAAAAAAAAATTAAAAAAGCTGTATTCTAGAAACTAAAGCTGATTGGTGAAAACGGGTGGTAGATTTAAATTTAGGGTATCGAAATGTATTAGAAGTTCCAAAAAACTACCGGAAAATTTCAAGTAGTTTTTGTAGGTGTTTTTTTTTTTTTTTTTTTTGTTATCTGCCCTCCTAGCCAAGTTACAATCGTTCCGTTTTGCGTTAACGCTTGGCGTTGGCCACGCCCCCAATTCGATTGTTCGAACAAAGGAGTTGGGGGCGTGGCTTACTACAAGCGTTGACGCAAAACGAAACGATTGTAACTTGGCTAGGGGGCAGACCTATCAAACCTGAAAGAACCCTTTTAAGTCCTCGTTCATAATATAATGTTACATAAAACATGTTGCATTAACCGCAAGTAACGTAAGGGCAGGTAGATTAGCCCCCCAGCCAAGTTACAATCGTTTCGTTTTACGTGAACGCTTAGAGTTGGCCACGCCCCCAATTCGTTTGTTCGAACAAAGGTATTGGGGGCGCGGCCAATACCAAGCGTTTACGCAAAACGAAACGATTGTAACTTGGCTAGGGGGGCAGCTAAGGATCCTGGATTTCTAAACAATCACCGCGGGTCTAGAACGCGAAAGACAACTACAGTAATATGAGGATTTTAGTCAGTACAAGTAGGTACTAACACTATCTTGCTCCACCCATAACAGGAGAAATTATTTGATGATATCACAGCCTTAAAAAAAAACAAGAGGATAGATAAATTTATCCATGATACAATGTCACACATAAACATGAAGAAGAAATGACATCACCATCATGGAAATTCACGGGACTTATAAAAGAAGTTAATAAATATGCAACATCGTCGTCTTTAGGTCAGTATGCAAATAGGATAGAGATCAGAAATTAGAGTCCGGTTTCTGAAACTATCTTCAGTAAATCCGCTATCACAAGCGTGTTATTCCGACTAAATTAAATAATTATTATTTTAATAATCAGTTGCATGTAAGATAACATTTGACCACAGATTTATTAAACATGCTTTCTGAAAACGAAGGATTATAATTATAATGTATAATCTGAATTATCTGTCTACCACTACCTTAACATACAATCACATAAGGAAGTCAATGTAATTATTGTAGTCGTACTTTATTATTAAGACCGTACTTTGAATTTGATTGTATTGTTTCAATTGTGTTGTATAAATAAAGTATTTTGTATTGTTTGGTTTTCTAAGACTTAACGTTCCGGTAGTGGCTTCTCACTCCGGGCCCTGGTTTAAGCCATGGCCTGGAGCGAAAGGGAATAGGATACGGTCGCCAGCAAAGGAGATGGAAAACTGTGAAGAAACAGATATCTGCAACTCTAAGTTGCTGCGACAGGAGACGCCCCGGGCATCAGGAGTCGTAAGGTGCTCGCCGGCTACCGTAGGCGTGAGCTTACGGACGATGAGCAATGGGTAACCGGCTATCCGGTAAGGACCAAACCCGAATCGACGACGGCGCGTAGTGTTCTACGCGCGCCTTAAAGATATGTCAGCAAACCGTAGAGACCTAGCCTGAATATCTGTAAGGGAATCTGTGATCATAAGACGCACTGGGCAGCTAAAGAATACAGGAGTAGTTTTAATTAGTAAAAGTTTGATATAGCCTCTCGCTTTACCATAGAGCAGGAGAAGATATAGAATCAATTAAAAACTCAAATAAAAGGTTCAATATTCCATTCCTATTCATCGTCAAAAACGTGACCAAGTTCTAATAGGTCCAAATGATATCTGGAAGCAAACACTATAAGCGTATTTGGAGCGCACGTTTCTCTCAATGAATCACTGAGTTACGTAAACTAAACGACAATTTATCATTTCACTCCACCATGGGTTACCAAAACAAGTGAAAATTCCGCCCACTTGGATCAACCTCATTCGTTTTCAAATGTTACTTGGATTTATTTACAGATTTGTCTTTGATTAAAATTAAAGAAACATAAATCATTTCACAGAAAGTAGGTAAATAAGGTTGATAGATACGATCTCTAAAAATTAATCTTTGGGTTATTTTTAACACAGTGTTACGTGTGCAATTTTGCTAGAGCGAGAGAGAATGTCACGCATTTACTGACTGAAACCCACCTTCCTTCGTTCCTTCAGTTAACCTTTGCGTTCTAGGTCCGCGGTAACTCTTTGAAATAATCCCGCAACCAAACTAAATCATACGTACCTATGCTTGGTTTACTCATGAAGCCACGCTTTGGAATATTTATCGGTGTCATCATCATAACATTCTGCAGCATCTTAATTTACTTCCTATTTAAATCGCCACAGATGTAATGAGGAACAAAGTTTTAGATCCATTTCAAAGGTTCTTCTTCCGAAAGAGAAGACTTCTTAACCCATTTATTCGTATTTGACTGCGTGCATGCTGAGAATGTGGCTGTCAGTACAGTACTTAGACACTTTAGATAACTCTGAAGGAAATTTTCAGAAAATGACCAGATAGGGACTGCTCTTATATTAGCTTGCAGACTGGCTAAATAGTGATACTTTTTAAAGCTTATGTGAATATAGTGTTTGAATTTTATAAATCAAGGAAATGAATTAGATTTTTTTTAAACCAGATGAGTTTAGACGGGTGTTATGCCGCTTGATAGATTGAATGGTTTTTATGAATAACTAGCTTTTGCCCGCGGGTTCACTCCCGCTCTACCCTACTCTACCCTATATTAATAAATGAACTGGTTTTGGTTTTTTAACCAGATAAAACTTATGTCCTTCACCTGGTCCCAAGCTACCTTCCCACAAATTTTTAGCCAAATCGGTTCAGCCGTTCTTGAGTTATAAATAGTTTACCTAACACGACTTTCTTTTATATAAATAGATATAAAAAAGTGTAGTGTATTCAAGGAATCATCAATATTTCCCTAGATTTTCCCAACTAGCCGACCCCAAGTCGGCTTCCAGTCTAACCAGATGCGGCAGAATACCCGTGTTTTACATGGAGCGACTACATTTCAGACCTCTACAACCCAGTTAAAAAACAACAAGATACTCCTTGGCTATACCTGTTTATTTAATGCTCTGTTATACCTGTTAATTAAATGCTCATAAGTATTTAATTGTTCTCCAAATCTCACAGTACTTACTGCAATTAGCTATCTTTAAAAAAGTTTTCAGTCAATCATGGCAGAGACGAATTGCCAGTTACGAAGAATACCAAAGCTCTAATCTTCCCATATCTCTAATTATATATTTACTGGCAATTTATGGCACTCATACAATATATGATGAAATTGTTATAAGTTTGATTGATTCAGGTTCAGTATCTACTTATTGAGTTGCATAGATCTAGTAGAGTGAACTTAGGAAACTTTGATTTTCCTTTCACTAATCATAAAGTCGTGCAGGGAAAATAAAATTAAATATTCTTTGGACACTTATTTGTTTATTAAAGTTATAAAGCATAACATTATTTACAGCAAACATTATATTAGAATATACAGTAAGTATATTCACCTAAATTAATGACTTAGTTATCACCCTAGATTGCAGCCTCACGATGAGCTATGAAGCGATTATATTTACAATAGACCGGACTAGGTTTGTGACGATTCTACTATGTACAAAATGTGTTTCTTTGGTCATACAAGATTACCAGCTGGACCAACCGTGGCTGCCATGGCTACTGTGACCGTGTCCGTGGCTCTGGATTACCTTGTGGTGGACTGTCTTCACGATCGGTACGGCGTACTTCTTCTCGTACGGGACGGGTACCTTGATTAGCTTCACTATAGGCACTTCAACGATCTTCTCAACTGGGACAGGGTTGTCAACCTGTACCTCTACAACCTTCTCGTAGGGGACCTTGACGATCTTCTCAACGGGGTAGGGGACTGGCTTGTCAACCTTGACTTTCTGGATCTTGACGACTGGTACTGGCACGTTCTTGTATTGGGGTACTTGGACGGGGTAGGGCTGTGGCACGGGGATCTCAACTCTCTGGGGCACGGGGTAGGGCACGGGCTGCGGCACTCTGTGAGTTACATCCTTGAAGACCTGGAAGCGCTCCTCGCGGACACGGTACTGAGTGGGAGCGCCGTTGCCATTGGCGAGACCGTGAATCTCTTCGATGACGGGAGCCTTTTGGCCTGGGGGTGGGGCTTCACCACCGGGGACAAATGAGCCAGGACCGCTGAATCCAGAGCCACTTCCGATGGAAGGTCCACCGAATCCAGAACCCCCTACAAGGGCAGGGCTACCGGGTAAAGAGCCGCCACTGTAATCTCCACCGAGTCCAAGGTCACCAAATCCTCCTCCATATCCACCAGACAGTGAAGTATCCAGGACACCGTGGCTTAATCCCGATCCGGAGTATGTGGCTGAGGGCAATGACCCAGCAGGGAAGCTGCTAGGCGAGAAACTGGATGATGAATATGATGGGTATCCTCCGGACGGTAAACTACTTGGATAACCACCATGATTATTTCCGTGGAGGATGCCGGCGTAGGTGCTGCTCAATAGGATGGCTAAGCATGTCAGTTTCATCTGGAAAGATAGGAATTATTTAGTTTTTTAGAATTCTTCGTCTATTTTTAACTGTAATTTTTTTTTTTAATGAATACTTACAAAGGTAGCCATAGTGATTAGCTAATCGCTGGCCACACGGTGAACTTGTGTTGACTGTAACAAGCGACGCTTGTTTGTGATGATGTCGTATACTTCCATCTTATTTATATCGATGTCGCGTGTGGGTCACTCGCGTTGAGAACGAGAGTAAACGAACAGGTTTCTGAATATTCTTTCCTTTTCTAACGGAAACAACGTATACTCGAGTTATTGAATATATTATGCTCATCTGTTACTCAATGCCTGCTTCACAGATGAAGGAGCCTATGTTAAATGGAAATGAACGTTATGGCGATTTCTCACTGAAATGACATTGAGAAGGTTTGATTATCGTAATAGTGTTTAATATTCTATTTTAATGGAATTATATATTAAGGCCATTAATGTGAAATTTCAACATGGTGACACCATATTTAATGGAAATAAATAAAGCCATATTTGAGTTAAGTCTTCAGTATAATTATTCAAAGTATTAGAGTCCTACAACTACTTTCTTAATAGCTTGAAGTATTAAACAAAGAGTGGATATTGTAAGGCTGATATATCCTATTTACCCTTTACAGAATTCATTTTAGGATCTAAATCTCTGTAAATTTCATGTACTGGTTATCTACTCATAGCGATAATTTAACACAGCTTGTTGTTCGACTTTTTGGCTCCATTTTCACCCTAGAAATTGTTTGGTCGAATTTAATTTATACTGTTGTACTCGTACTTACTTCCATATAAATGGACTTTGAAAAGAAAACTCGTGATATTAGAACGCCAAGAGCAACGGAATTGCATAGGTGTGATTTCATTCAGTAAAAGACCGACACAAACTACCGTTCCACCCTAGGCCGGGAGAAGTAATTGGATGATTACCTTCCTTAAAAAAAAATAGAAGCTGAAACAAGCCTTCGGGCTTGCTCGCTTAATCATAGTCCTCATCTATTAATGACTCGATCTCACCTTATACCGTTAGGCAAGATCGAGTTCATGTCGTGTTAAAAAATCTTTCTATTTTCATCTATGACTGACATATCAACGCACAACTGAAAGTACTGGGGCTAGGAACATAAAATTTTATACAAGGCTTTCTTATATGACGTAGGCGAGAGGGGTTTTTGCAAATTCAACTTTTAATCAATTGATTACCGTAATTAGAAACAATAAAAATACAATAGGAGTACGAACGCCGGCGTTCGCTTGGGGCTTGAGTAATTAAGAGGGAGAAAAAAAGGAATTTCATTTGTGTTCAAAATATCATTCTGTGTAACAATACAACATTATTTTTAGTATATGACCTGAATATACGAGTAATTTGTTCAGAATCAGTTACTGAATAGATTCCAATAATTTTTACACTATGTTATATTTTTCCCAAAAATATTAGAAAAAGATCATACCACCGACATTTGAATAGAATAGAATAGAATAACAGACCATCACAGGTCATGGCAGCTCATAGCGGGTATTAGATGCCAGGGCACTGCTGGGTGCGAGAGCAAAACAACCCCTCAGTAGCCTAAATGGCCCGGTAACCATGTATTTGTCCGTCAATCATGTAACATAACAAGCTTATAACTTTGTTATTTTTCATGATACAATTATGAAATTTTGTATATAGATTTTTTACATAAAAGTACTAGACATGTTTCAGGTTTCACATTTACTAAAATTATGGTTGTATACTTTAAAGTTTGCGCAATTAGTAACTAAAGTTGTCATTAACTATTTGTTTTAGAACTGCCCCAAATTCAATAGTTTAGGGAGTATTAAAGATTGGTTGAATGATTCTTAAAACTTGGCGCAAATTCTAAACAAAACGCTAAATTAAGGCTGTCGTTATTACTTTTCAAAACCATTCTCAAAACATGTTTTAGCTTATATGAAAACCTTATCTCGAACGAAGTCACTGATAAAATAAGTACACATATATTTTTATAATAAATTTTTACATAGAAAAATGTCTAATTTTGAAACTACCTAAGTTTACTCTTGTGCCACTTAATACTTAATATAATTTCTGCAAATTAAGATAGTATCTCGTTCATCTCGTTTGATTAAGAAACTTTCATTATCGATTATCGATAGACAAATTTTAGTAAGATTTTTTGAAAAGATAAAGTTTTTCAAGCTGTGTCGTAGAAATTACGAAATTTTCATTATTATTTATCGTCATGTTCCTGCCCTTCATCCATGGTACTTGGAGTCCGTGCAACACGTTTTCTTCTTTCTTTCTGTCCTGTCAAGTATCACACTATCACTGACTTCCTTTTATTACAAGCTTTATTTCATATCAGTCCTCACACATTCCATCCATTGATAAATGATATTTATTTTGCAAATAGGTTTTTAAAAACACTTATAACACGTCAATTTTTTTTTTGTCAATTTTAACCAGATGAGGCCGGTGTTTCCTAGCTGACTACCCTGAGAAGAAACATCGAAACCAACTCAGGGGTCAAAATCTCTTTTGAAGTTCTTACAGCAAACATGTAATGGTCAAAATATATGAGAACCATGTAGATTGGAGTCTGGGATGGTCTTTTGAAGAACGAACCACACAGTTCTGAATGGACCTGTCCAGTTAGTCCAGTTTGTCAGTATTCGTATAGCTCAACTCAGGACTACTAAGGAGATCAATGACTTGACGAAAAATACCAAAGAAAGGACATTTGGGTAGGCCGCAAAAAGTACTCATATCTGTCAGACATTAATTAAAATTAGAGAAAAGAAAAAGTTTATCAACTTAGTCCCCAAATTCACAATACTGAAATATAAAAAAAAGTAATTTTACAGAGTTAATATTGCAAATTGTAAAAAAAAGTAATTGTTCATGTCAAATTGTAAAAATAAACAATGTCATAATTGTATAAATAATAATAAAAAAATAAACAATGTCATTTTTTTTATGACGTTTCTCTCCTCTCTCCTTTCTGGATGGTCAACCTGAATACTCATAACTCATATTTTTTTAGTAACATCCGTCTCATTCCGTTTCTTGATATAACCGAACCAAGATTCCCTTTCAACTTTTCAGTCCCTTTCATTTTCGTCACACCATCTATCCCAACATTTTCATTTCGGCTACATTTTTTTTTATTTTCTGCTGCATTTTTTTTTCTGCTACATCTTTCCACATTCTGATTCATATACAGTATTGCTGGTCTGATCACGGACTTGTAGATTTTACTGTTTAAACTGAGGGGCATTTACGTTCTAGTTGCTGGATGTAAGCACGCGGTATAAACGACGAGGCGAAACGCTTACTCCGCTTTACTGGTACTATAATGAGTTGATCCGGTGCGTTACCCCTCAATCTGCCTCAAAATCCTCTTAGGTAAGCCGAAAGTTAGAGCAGACTAGTATGGGCGTCCCGGTGAGAGTTATGGCACAGAACTGAACATACTGCTGAAATCACATAAGAAGTATTTAGCTTTGAGTTAAATTTTAGGTCAACGCTCTCCAGCGTTTACCACCACACATCCATTCTACTCTGAACCTATTTTGTTACAAGATTCTGAAAAAATTTCAGAGACTTTTCAGAATTTTTTCCTTTAAATGCATGTACGTATGGCATGGCATACCTTTTGTTTTTTTTTTTTTGGTGGGAAAACAAAGTAACTCCTTCCAAAGACTCTAGAAGGACGAGAGGGAGTGTCAAGCGTTTACTGACTAAAACCCACCCGTGTTCGTTCAGTTGCACTTTGTGTTCCAGGGACACGTGGAATCTATCAAACAATACTGTAACCCTTTTTTTCCGGTGGGAAAATCATCTTATGACATGTTCCGCCCTTGGGCGAAGCAGGAGATTGTGTCAGACTTTTACTATTTAAAAATCCACTCCTGTTTCTTCTTTACCTTTCGTTCCAGGGCCCCAGAGTTCACTTTCACATTACTTAATTCAGGGTTCAGGGTTACAGTAGGTACAAAGCCTACTGGGGCCCAGTAGGCTTTGTACCTACTGTAACCCTGAACCATCCCTTACCTATAGTTTAAAGTGTCAGAAGCGTTAGGTTAGTTTTTGCATAACACAACATGGAGATAGACGACAATGTCTCCATGTTGAGTTATGCAAAAGCATTATAAGAATTACGACCATGGAGCTAACATAACAACAACCTGACAATCTAGTTTTCATTATAACTCCTAATCTCTTGTTTTATTGCTCCAAGTGAAACTTTAACAGTGGCTCAAGTTTACAAGAACAAACACAATGAGATAGGAGCCAATTTGGCCTCACTCAGGTCTTTTTTTATATTTTTAATATGGTTTTTCATTGATTTTTTTATTTTAAATGTGTATAGATTAATTACTTTTAATTCTATTGTGGTTTTTCCTGGGCGTTGGGCTTTCAAAGAAATAAGTTTAGCATAGCATAGCATCAGCCCTATAATGTTTCTACTACTGGGACTAGTTACAAATAGGGGAGGACCTACTATACTTCCTTGGGGAACACCAAAATACCTGGTAATTGAGTCACTAGACCTCCATTTTACGTTCTATCATGAGAGGTTATACTCCGTTTAGACTTTTTTTTTTAATAGATTTTAGAAAGCCTTATCATCTGCCTATTAGCATCTTAACACTAGAATTCAAATTCAGTATCATTACAGTGATAAGCAAAAATGCAATCATATTTTTGATATTGATTGTAGCAATTTTCATGAAAACAGATTATTTGTTTGTGTCGTCATTGTTGCTTAACATTAATTGAGATATTTTTGTGTGTGAACTTTTATTACTCATCTGTGGTCTTCTTTACCAGTTTCAGTTCAGCAATGATTACTTTTCCTGTATTAAAATACAGGAAAACTAATATACCAGAATAACTAAGTTTATATATGCCTGTAATATTTTTTTCCTTAAATTATGAGGATTGCCTCTCTGATGAAATTATAAAATTTCACTAGAGAGGCGCTTTCAGGTTAAGATTTCAGGTCTTTGAACTTTTTCACAATTGTTGTTGTTAATAATAACAACAACGATTGTGAAAAAGTTCAAAGACTTTTGACTTCGACAATTGTTTGTTATAGAATGTCACTTTATCTGGAGCTTCTACTCCAGTATTTATTCTACTCCAATTGACTGTTGATATTTTATCTCTATAGAATAATCCTATAAACTCTTCTATGTAAACTAACATGACTATGTATGTATTATTTTAGTGTAAGTTAGTCATCGTTAATTTGTGGGTACAGCAAGGTCTAAGTTCAGCCGCTGATCTCTGTGAATCTATAATTATGATAATGAGTTTACTACGTAGGTCAAAAAGGTTAAAACTTTAAATTTCTAGAAAGTTAGTATGGTGCTATAACACTTATAGATGAATGAAAAAATAATATTTCCTCACTTTTCCAAAATATCATACCGCTTTATTTATTTAAAAATAAGAAAATAATATATATTCCAATTTCTTTTTATGCTATAGCACGCTCATATAGTGTTGCAACCGTCCCGAACTCTGTTATCACACTGGATTCACGTTTATGTTTTGACATAATTATATATGTTGATCCACTAAAACTGGATAGTCCGGTTTTAAAATCATTTCTACTGTAATATACTATTCTAGGTTAGAAAAGATACATAATACGTTTTAGGCATTATAATTGCTTTCATTCAAAGGTTAAGTGCAGTTACCGAAGCAATACGGTGTTCTCAATTTAGAATTCAGGAAAAATAAATATGAAAGCTACATTTATTGTTAAGATTTAATATTTTCGCAACGACACATTATTCAGCAATGATATATAACATTACAATAAAAAAATATGCATCCAAAACAAAATATTTATCAAACAATAATGTCATTAGATAAAAAAACTTTTTAAATTGTTAATTAATATTTATAAAAATATAAAAATACCTGAATGGAGTTGGGGGAGGCCTTTGCCCAGCAGTGGGAAAGTATAAGCTAAAGAAAAAAAAATTGGTACGGCTCCGGCCTGCAATTGAAACCATTTTAAACATACTTTCAGCAATAGCTTTCGCATAAAGATATTTCAATCTTCAGTGGAAAAACCAGGTCCAATACTCTTTAAGCATCACATGCAAATACGCACATCGCGACAGATGTTTGAGAAGATTAGCCAATTATAATGACCGCTGCGTTTCATAATTTGAATTGATCACAAACGAGACGTGAGGCGAGTCCCATCGGACGACGCGTCCGCGATCAGAAAGCGAAACGCACGCAAGATCCACAATATTTCATTACATTTAACGCATAACAGTAAAAAGAATGTGTTTTTTTGTAATAAAATATTACTACATGAATTATAAATACAATTTCACTGGACCTAATGCAAAATCTGCCAGTTTGATGATTGACAGAAGACACAGAAACAGTGCTGAAATAAGGTTCAGCAGTTTAAGAGTGAAGTATACTACTACTGATGCCAATAATAATTGTCATCTCGGTCTATTAATCAGTCTAACCGCTTCTGCGGGTGTCTAATCATAAATTTTCATGAATAAAAGGTGCTCATTCTTTGGTAATAATTCATTGAATGGTTGCAATATATTACGTTATAGTAAGTTTGAAATTTATTGTCACCTCTATTACGATTGTTACGTGAATTATGTCGTGAAAACTAAATTGATTTCGTTTTTTATTAATTCTCATCTCGTCATAATTAGCTCTTAATTACGTAATTTTCTGTCTCGGTGACATTAGCCTTCGTAACATATCGTTAAAATTGTTAAAGAGAAATCAGAAGAAAATTATACAGAGATAGATTTATTACGTGATACAGTAGCATCTTTTTTTAACTGTTTGCGATCATGCATCACTTGAACAACTGATACATGCATGAAAAAATTCAGAAAATAAAGTAAGAGCGACTGAATATCAATGAAATAATACGCAGTTTATTTATGTATTTTATTTTTGTAAAACATCGAAAATACTTACAAAAATTTAACAACAACCTCAACAGCTATAAAAAACTTATCACAACAATAAAATTAGAATAAAATAATTATTTTAAGAACAATATTTACAATACATTTTAGTCTACTTTTATAGACGCGTAAACATACAAAGATGTATGTACAAAACCGTAATAAGTCTTAACAATATTAAACCTTACACATAAAAAATAAATGCCAAATTTTAATAATACATCGTTTTAAGCAGTCCAATGAAATCATTTCTAGTCTATACAAATTACAGAAAACCAATTAAATAATATCAACTTAAAAAATAATTAAATACAATATAGAACATTGTACATCAGTTCAGAAAATACAGTTAAATTATAAATTAGTTACATTCTAATACTCTACGTGGTGGCGTCTGCACCGATGGTATCAGACTTTGACTCTGCAACCGGTGGCGGCGGTCGCAATAATATTGGTACGGAGGTTTCTAAACTTTCAGTTTCAGCACCAGCTTCGAACAACGGCTCAGTCTTCATAATCCTAAGAAGTTTCGGTTTGTTGACGCGCCGCCTGCGAGAATGCTTCTCTAATTTCATATGACTACCCCTACCCATAGGCGATTGTGGAGGAGGAGGCTTCAACAAAGGATAAGGTTCCTCTACGTCAGACTTGGGATACTTCCTATGGTAAGAATGGCGTCCCGATAGCAAATTAGGGTGCCTGTGCCTCTCATTTATTGATCTAGATCCTGATATAAAACGATTTTTAGTTCTGCTGTCCTCAAAACTACTTGAAATAGCATCATCACCCTGTCCTGTCAGCTCTGATGAAGAACTGACTTCTCTTTCACTTGCCGAATCATCTTGTTCTATAACCGCACCTATGGGGTGATTACTTGATGCGTCAGCAATTGGTACAATGCTTTCTTCTTCTTCTTGACTTCTAGAGTATTTTACTCCCTGATAGGGAAATCTTCCACTGTTGTATATGTCCATGTAAGAGCCGCCTAGTGCACTAAGTCCATCATTAATAGGCGCTAAGCCTCCAGGGTTTTCATTTTTTAGCAAAAACTGTAGTTGCGACAAATCGAATTTCATTGGTGCTGGTTTTGAATATTGGTCTCTCAAAGACATCATTTGTGTATCGTCCACAGTAGGCTTTCCCTTTAGCATTTCGGCTACTAATTTGAGGTCTACATTAAATGGGTTTGCTACTTTAAAGCCATTGATTGTCGATAGTAAACTGCTATCTATTTCCGGTCTATTCATACTCATAGCTGGTTGTTTATTTAATAATAACTTATTGAGTAAGTTGGTCGTGACGTCAAGCTGATGACTGCCAACGTTTTGGTTGATTCTCATTGGTAGAGGTGTGGGTATACTCCCTTGATCAAAATTGATATTGTGTAACTTTAGAGCATCATTAGCCATACCTTGGGTCAGTTTATATGGGATGTCATTGAATTTTAAAATGCTAGCGATATCTGATGGTAATTGATTTTGGTTGCGATTGTATCCTGACTGGGTGTTTTGTGATTGCAAACTATCTTGGTAGTTGTTGGACTGTTGAGATAAATAACTGCTAAGCCCTTGTGAGTAAGTTCCCGAACTATAACTTGGTTCCGGGGACAGTGTCGGTTTGCCATAAAAAGTTGATTCTATTTGTTTCAGGTTCTCAGCGTTTAAGTAGTCATCAGACTTTGTTTTGATGTTAAATCCGTAGATAGAATTTTTGTCTTTATAAAATGAATCTGTTACAGGTCTTATGTACTGTCTTAAATTTTGGTCTAGTTGATCTTTTCCATAGTTGTTGGTAATGTATCGGCCGCTATTATCTAAACTGGTTCCTGACTTTGAGAGATCGGAATTGGGTACTACATTCGACACATCTATTGGAACGATATTTTTTAATGCCTTATCATGATCAAATGGTTGTTTTGGCTTGTTATCTAAATTTTCTCGAGGTGTTGAAAGAAAATATGGAGATGCTGTTATAAGATCATTTTGTGTACTATATAAGAAAGGGTTGTTTGAATTATCAGTAAATTTATTTTTCTGTTTATCGTTACTGCCATAATATCCACCTGCACTGTTTATATCCGAGTTACCAATATTAGAAGATCCATAGTTATTGTTATTTCCATATAGCTGTTGTTGTTGTTGCTGCTGTTGTTGTTGTTGCTGTTGTTGTTGTTGTTGCTGCTGTTGTTGTTGCTGTTGCTGCTGCTGTTTCAGTCTCTCATGTGCTTTCGCAGCTGCTTTTGCAAATTCTTGTGCTTCAATAGCTTCAGTGCCTGACTTAGATACTTGGTCGTAATTATAGGGTTTACCAGTTTCCATGTGGAAATTCATTTGGCTAACTGCCGGGCTATCAGATTGCATGTTTAGCTGGGAGTATCTTGGAGGATACCCAGAATTATATTCAATCAAAGGCTTTTTACCTGTTAGTTTCCATCCGAAATCACCGTTCGAGTATAAATCTGTTTGACCTGTTTCATGCTCAAGGTCTCTGGTACGAATTTTTAAATTGTTTAACATTTGGTTATCGGGCTGTACGTAATTAACAAATAGGTTATTTGCTGATGCCATACTACCGATGCGATGTGTATCACTATTGACGTTATCAGAGTTTGAGTCTAACCTTGAATCTTGTTGGGAATTTGGGAACTGATAATTCTGATACTGGTTATATTGACTCTCTTGAAGGGATTTTGCTGCTGCGTTTATATTGGAGTTCATAGCATTTTGCCATGACTCTCGCAACTGGTCCTGGTAAGGTGAAGTTGTAGTTGTCGTTGATGATGAGTACTCATTTTGATATTGTTGTTGGATATTGTTTGGGTATCTAACTCCGTTGCCAGCGTAATCATAATGATCTATTTGCATTTTCTTATTTTGATCATTACTATCGTAACTCACGACATTATTACCGATGGTTGTCGTAACTCTATTGCTGTAGTCTGGCGACCCAGTTTGTATGACTGATAATGGTGACGATACATATGACTGTAAATTCGGTGGACTAGAAAGGTAAATTGGCGATGAGCTCGAAACATATGAATTTGACTGTGTTCCAGTATATTGCCCGTTGTTCAATGGTGTAGACAAATACGATGGTAATGGAGACGCAGTACTCTGTACGCTATCCAAAAACGAATTCGGTGTACTGTATTGGTAAGGACTAGGACTAGACAAGTACGTTTGACCATGTGATGCTTTAGGCTCTAACGGTATTTGATTGTTTTGCTGGTTGTTGTTATCGTAATTAGATGGAGAGACTGTCGAGTACTGGTACTGTGGCTGCGGTGTAGCTGTATACCCTAAGCTCGGAGCTGGGGTAGACATCTGTGATTGTTGGTAGTACTGATTTTCTGCTCTCAATTGCTGGAGGAATTCCTCCGGTGGTAAGGAGTACTGCACGGATGCATACTGGTTACTAGCCCCTGCGCCGCTGTCCTGTGGTTCCGTATTCTCTGGCTGCTTCTCAGTTTCTTCAATCTGCTGTTGGAACGGGTTCTTGATTCTGTAAATTTTTCGGCTCCTCGAGTAAAATGTTCTACCGAAATTATTGACTTTATTAGGGTCATCATTGATGGTATACTGTATGCTGGGTGAACTTAAAGACTGGCTGTTTTGGTCTCTCTGTAGGATATTATTGTAGCTCGTGATAGCCTCAACTTGGCCATCGTTGGAAGCCATCTGTTGGTAACGGAGAAGGTCTTGCTCGGCGAATCCATTTTGACAGCGGGTGGTTTTGATCAGTTGTATTATGACTAGTAGCCGTATCTGGAAACAAAAAAAAAAACAACATTATTATCACTTTAATAAATCAACACGAGGACACACATAAACTAAGACAGGCACACGAATTTTATAATATATAGCTATTATACAAAATAATTAATTCATGTGTTATATGATTTCCGTTGAGTTTCGGCTTTATTTAACGATAGATTATGATCCTATTATATTTTTTTATTCTGTAAAAGAATCAAAACTTGTTTCTGCATACAATATACAAAGCGTAATTTATATGAATTTTGAAGTTTGTAGCTCAAGGCACAAGGATTCTGGTATCTGTTTTTTATAAAGATTTTTTTTATTTTTTTATTAGTTGGCTGTCCGGTTACGTATCTATCCAAAATCTTTTAAAACAATACCATTATTGTCCCATCGAAATCGAATCCTATTCATTTGCACAACTCTTTAAAAATATATTCGTCTAATTAACCCACATGCTAACAAGGTGCATTTCTCACGCAATCTCCTTCAACATCACATATACGTAAATCAATTAATTAAACTAAAACCAAGTTAAAGAAAAACTAACATCAACGAGTTTTGAGGCATTCGAAGCACCTGTTTAGAAATTACCATGTTGATGAGTGAACTATTGATTTAGAAAACTGTCAGCTTCTTGTAATAGTTCAGCATTTTTAGAAAGGCTAGTAGCTTACGTTAAAGGACGTGAATACTGATGACTTTGAATCTGACCCATCCACTCTCGATCTTTACTAGTTTCGAACTTGTTCTTCGAGTCGTTATTTTTAACTTTAACTTGTACTGTCACGACTAAGATTTTCCCTTTCAACTACTGCTTGTCAGGGGTCAACCTGCCTTCTTGTAGTTCTGGGCGTACCCACCTACTCCATAAACGATTTTAATTTGAGAAAACATTGACTAGTACTTTCACAAAACTAGTATTTTGAATTTCAAAGTAATGTCTTATCAGAAACCTGTTGATATCGTGTTGTAGAATTGTTAATTTCACAAAGTTGCTAATACTGAGTTTAATCGTTAAGCAGTGTAAAATATGTATCTCGTGCAGTTGTCTTAAATCGTAATTATGACACGCCTAGAGCAGAGAAACTTCTGGCAATATTTGCATTAGTTGCATGTTAGAAACAACGACAGTGAATGTAATTATTCATTTGATTTCAAAAACCGTTGAAAACAGCTGCTGGTGAGCCCACTTCGATATGCCAGCTAAATTTATGGAATGAAGTTTCATATTCAAATAGACATGACATGATAAATCTCTTAATATGCGCGCTTAAACGCTGGAAAAACATCATTGAAATCATGCTATAAATTATTACATTAACGTACAGTTGATATGAGTCTAAACGTGGTAACGACAATTAATATAGTCTGTGCTATGGAGTTATTGTCATTTTCATCAAAAGATTAAACTAAATAAACAAAAGAAAATCAGAAATATGAGAGTTATCGGAAGTTTTAGGGAATGTCGAAGTTATTTTTTTTTATTCATATTGATAGGCTACTCTCGCTTGACCGCTATCTCAGGTACCTGAGGTTAAGGTCAGGTAGATGAAGTTCATGTTTCCTGCAGTGCTACCACGAACTCTTAAATCGATCCATTTTAAGACCTAAATTGAACTGTTAAAGGGATGGAGCTATACTTATATATAGCTCCATCTCGCTCGCTCGCAAGACTGACATTTTAAGATGTCATGGTAAAACCCTCTGCCCTCCTAGCCAAGCTACGACCGTTTCGTTTCGATTCTCTTGCGTCGAACGCCTCGAGTTTCTCTCGCCCACGCCCCAAATTCCCTTGTTCTGACGTCATCTCAACGCTCAGTCACGTGGTCAGAACAAAGCAATCGGAGGCGTGGCCGACTCGAGGCGTTAGAATCGAAACGAAACGGTTGTAACTTGGCTAGGCCTACTGGTCTTGTGTAATATTTATCATTGAACTTAGACGTTTTTCCGTTTAGACATATTCCTAAATTACATAAAATAAGCTTATGCTCAGGTCAAAAGTAATTAAATTCACTCAATATTGAGTGATATTGCCAGACAGCGAGCGTGCTGCGTGTACACTGTCTGCAACGTTCGACGACCGTGCGGTATGCCGGGCGATAGTGAGATGTCAGCACGTGTGTCCTCAGCCGTGAATCGAATCGCTTTCCTACACTCCGTACGGATTCCTAATTATATTACTGCGGCCATTTATCTTTCTTCATCATTAATTGGCAAACTAATTGAGCATGCAATAATAACAAATAGGTAAAGTGTTTGGCTATAACTTCGTGGACTGATTTTTATACTAAAAGGTATTTATTGTAATATAATAACCATTTTGCTATAAGGCAACGATCACCTGATAAAATACAAAAAAAAAATTTAATCAATGTAGTACATATTAGGAACCTTATTATCTAAACTAATAAATAACGCATAACGTTATCGGCGTAGTCTTTTGCTACGTTTTGTAACGTAACCGTACTCGGAAACGTCGATATACGAAACCTTTCGGCCAAAAACCCTCTCTCTCTCACTCTCTCGAAAAGGAACGTAGATTCAAATTTCGATTCCAAGTGATACACTAAAAGAGTTTGGGTCATCCGCAAGCCTGCGCCTACGCTAGCCGGGAATCAACCTAAGACTTTCGACGCCCGGGGCGACTTCTGCGCCGGATGTGAACTTGGGGTGTGGTTCTCTCTCTCACATTTTCCATAACCTCATACTCTTGCATTACTACCTCACAGAAGGAAGTGGCTACTTCTGATACCCTCTCGCTCCGTACCATGGCCTCAAGTAGGATCGGATGCGAGAGGTAGCCGCCGCCGATGGCCTCTACGATGACGTGGTGAAGTCCGTGCCTTCGTGGAGTGTTTTTAAAAAAGAAGATGACGTAACTCATTTAAATCAGTTTGAAATTGTGTATTTACTCAAGCCCCAAGCGGATACTGGTGTCCACACACCGTCTTTCTATTGTATCTCTAATTACGGTATTCAAAGGGATAACAATAAAACACATTTACCTTGTTAATTCAATAAAAAAATCATTCAACTTAATGTGAGATTTTCACGAATATTAAAAAAGAATAACAAAAGAAAGTTCGATAACATGCAGTTTCCAAAATATTGTTACACATTAGTCCTTTGATCTCAAAGTATAACAGTGTCTGTATAACAAGTCTATTTACAATAGAACCAAATTTTAATTCCCTTTTTGAAAATTATAACTACTTAACAGAAAGCGTTCAGTTCATCACACTAACTTTATATTGCCGAAAATTGGTATGTGTGTATTTGTTTGTTACTCCTTTACGCACAAACGTCTGTACAGATTTACATGAAATTGGGCTCACGGGTAGAGCACTTTACTTTGTCTCCTGGGAGTTAGTTCTTTATTTTCTACTTTCGCGTGGGCTAAGCCGTTAGCAGAGGCTAGTCATTTCGTAATATCACTGACTTTGACTGCTTACTAATAGCAATATAGAAAACCAGTTCTGTACATAAATATTACGTAAGAAACTTTATATTTAAATTTAAAAAGCGACCGAAATAATTTTAATAATTCATAATTTATTATGACGACAATCAGTGCACACTACGACCACGTATAAGTTTGTTTATCTTCTTAATCATTAAATAACATCCTTCATATTCAACTCAAAGCATTTTAAAGAAACTATTTACAGAAACTTTGGAATTTTCAAGAACTTGTCGAAACGACAATATATAATATGTGAAAACAATGTAAGTAAATTTAAAAAAAAATGTCGTAAAGGTCAATCACAGAATCAAGATATAAAAAGTAGCTACACTTAGTATAAGTACAGATTTCCATCAGGAAAACAGTTTTTCAGAATCAAATCAATTAATTTTAACCTTCTACAAACAAATAAACCGTTAGTTCCCAAATTGTCGTCCGCAGGCTACTGGTTGTCCACAAGAGCTAAAACTGTGGTCCAAGAAAAGTCTAAAAATTCAACTGAAAAGTCACATTGATGCAATCTATTAAAAACATGATTCCTATATATTATGTTTTCTATGACAATAATAATACTCACTTTCAATTAGGTAAGAATATACCTATTGCCATTTTCATATAAAAATCAAATCAATCAATAAAATAAATATCACATCTACTAAATTAATATACCAAATGTGAACTTGTGAACAAACCAGGCGCATAATTCCATGGAAGAAAATTTATTTTCTAAGCATTTTAATTTCAAAAGTAATACGCTGTTATAACAGAAAAATGTAGAGAGAGTAATGAGCTGAAAATTCCAAGATAAGATAATTTTAATAAAATTATTAACATAAGAGACTTGTTATGTAATCTGCATATCTGTTATTTAATATGCTCTGGGGTGCTAAGACTTCGAGCTGTTTTGGTGCAGGGCTGAAAACGGTCTCCCTATATGGCTTACAACTGTTTGATTCTTAGCTTTTATGCGACATTTTTTATAATATGGCGAATACTTACAATAACTACTCCCGCTCTAGAGCGGTGCGAGAGGGTATGTCAGACTTTTACTAGCAAAAACCATACCTGTGTCCTTCAGATACCCTTTACGTCCAAGGGCCATAGGTTTCCTTTTCAGAACTTCCCTCAGTTGTTAATTTTGTCGAGCTATCTCGACTTTGTCTAGACAAAGTCACCTTTTTGCTACTGTGACTGAATAAATAAATAACGACCTCCATTCAGACATCATCATTTATTTATACCTCACATTACAAAACTAGGCCTAAAGGAAATCGGCCCAGTGAAACGCGGAATTGGGAAACACAAAATTAAAACCAAACCACTATTTTATATTCATATATCGCTGTATAATAAATAAATTTATACAAGACTAGTGACTCACTCCCACTTCGCACGTTTTTACGGTTTGATAAAACACCTAAAACTGTTTACTAATGTCTTTGTATATAATAATTCTGTTGTACGTTAGTTTGTAACATAATATCTCCTAGACGATTTGACTGATTCGGGTGTAATTTTGTGAGTACATTTGAGTGAGACTCTGCTTATTTTGAATTTACAATTGATCCGGTAGGTGGCGTTGCAATCGGGATCTTAATTTTTTTTCTTATCTAATGTCAGCCTTCGGTCAGGACGTTTTACGGGACCACTAGTAAATTTATAAGTTTAATAATAATGTATGATAGGTTTATAGGTACCCCGATGGATGCGAGATGCTTATCATCAGTCGTTGTGGCGACAATTTATGAAAACTCAGGGCGGAGCGGAGCAAAGCCGCATGCGTGATGAAATCTGCATGATTTTAAAAACACCGTAATGTGGATTAGAAAGATGGTAAAGTATATTATTCTGTTGTCTTGTACGACTCCATCTTTCTTTCTATCAATTTCTGTTATTTCTGTGTTCAAATTGTCGTCAACGTACCTAGATAAAAATCGGATGGCACGGTCAGTGCATCTGTGCATCCGAGCGTGCTCCGTGACACTGATGATCTGGATCCAGATGCCCCTGATTGTACGTAACAGATTTTTTCCCCGTCCCTGACGAAACACGGTAGGGCCAGGTACCCAGAAATGTGTGGATAGCGCTTAATAGTGAACGTCTTTCGGCTAAAATGATGATGATGATGATTTAGGTCTACGAAAACTTTCTAGAATAAATTTTCTAAATGATCAAAATCCATTTCATAGTTTAGAAGAACCACGTGGCACTGAGCGACTTTATTTTATCACATGTTTATTTTTACATATTACAAAACAAAATCCTTCACCGCGTCTGTAAGTCTGTATGATCACAGTAAACTCAAAAAGCACAGTTTTCACCGATAACCAGAGTGAGTCATGATACCTAAATGCAATGATATTATATTAAATAGATATGTTATAAGCGCGCAATCATAAAGACTCGAAAAGTCCCTAATTAGGACCTAACTCACGCGTAATTGATAACAATAGCTGTTTCTTTTATCTTGTTGGATTTATTATGCTATCTCTTTTCTATTATTTTGACTTGTAGTGAAATGTACAATAGTAAAAAGAGTGCGTGTGTACGGCAGCTGTTGCGCGGAACACATTTTTCGGTTGTTTTGTGAGTGTATATATATATACGAACATATCTGTTTATTAGAATAATGCCTACATGTATACATGTAGAGGAAAACCAAGAAATTCAAAGATTTGTAACACCCATGTGCAGCTGGGCGGGTGGCTAGTATGATATAAACTCAGCATTTGAATCCAATGATTTACGATAAAAGGAGTCGTGAACAGATTCACACAATAGAAAGTCGAGCTAGGAAGCTTTCAACTCGTGACCATTATGCATGCAAGACAGGATAATACCCGTCCGGGTGAAAGGGCAAGGTATATAATTATATACGTAACTTAACAGCTACCCACACTTGCATCTGTGGATGGGAAAGGATATTATCTTAATAGTTATTGGCTTGTAATAAATTTTATAGAGGAATAAATATAAATTATTTATTTATTTCATAATAATATAATATATTTATTCCTTTATAAAATTATGTGTGTTCCTCTATAATAATATGTGAAAGTATTTAACGATAAAATATGCAAGAGCCCTTAGGTATAAAGCTAAAGAGAAAGAGAAAATTGTAAGTTATCTACATTATCCAATTACGCTAGATTATAAAATAGTAGTTCCTTGTAATAAATTAATACTGGTAGAAAATGCCTAAGGCATTAAGTCCGCCCTTGTACAGTGTTTTTGCATAAGGTTTTGTGAAAATAAAAATAAAAAATAATAATAATTTTCATTAAAAAAATTGGTAAATAAATTTTGGTGTTTAATTGTTGTAATGCGTGTGGGAGCTATTGGCGGATTTTTTTTTAGTGAAATTTGGTGATTGTATTATTCGGCACATTTACTACTAATGTAAATAACAAATCTCAATTTTGTACGCGGTGTCCGATGTCTGATGTCAGATGAATAGAGGTTAACGATTAAAATGTGCGCACAAAACACTTGTGCAATCTCTGTTCTCCTATTTTACCATCATCGCTCGATGGAGCGGTAACATGACACGAGCATGATGAAATCTGTCGCATCACTTTTTCCTAGTTTCTGATTCTGGTGAATCATATTATCAACTTCCATACTCCGTACTACTGCAGACTAATATTTAATATAAAAGCCCAAAAGCCTTTTGTGCTTACCCGGGAATCGAACTCAGGACCCCATGCTTAACAGGAGCGCTTACTTCGAAGCAGTTAATGTGATTAAAATGTCCAAAAATACGTTAGTTCCTTCGATTTTAGATCACTATTATCATTTAGCAATATCTTAAATGATATAAGAGTCTTAATAAAAATACAATAGTTTACAGACACATCACATGTTTGTGTATGGGCTTGAAAAGAGACTTTGAAATAAACTCAGGGGTGAGTTTATTTCGGTGTTTCTTCTCAGGGTAGTCAGCTGAAAACCTAGCTAGGAAACACCGGCCTCATCTAATTTAAGTTAACGAAAAAATTGACGTGTAAAAGTGTTTATAAAAACCTATTTGCAAAATAAATATCATTTTATTAATAAAAAAAAATACATATAAAGACCTCTGTGCTTGCCCATTTGTAACTTAATATTCCTGCAATATTCCGCTTAATAAATCCACTTCGCTGCCTCAAGATATCTTAGATCTACATAAAGATACACTGTCTCATGTTCAAACACCATTAGACTAACTTAATCCCTGTAATTTCTTATGTTAAACTCAATGCAATTCAATGCAGTTCTTATGTTAAACTCAATGCAATTGATTGCTCCTCTTAAGTTGCGACCCTAAGGTCGGCGCTAAGTGATGCCAATTGCCTTTCAATCGCGATACAGTGAGATTTACAGTCATGTTATATGTCTAGCATGTTATTAATAAACTCATTTGGTTTTATGTTCTGCTGTATGTATTTAAACCTGTCGTTGATCAGTTTTTATGTCGTAATAAAATACTATTCTTTGGTGATGTAAATCGTAATAGCAAATATCGTTTAAAGCATCTTGCTTCAGGCTAACAAACTTTATTTACTTGTAGAGTGAACTACGCAGTTTACAGGAAGTTTAGTAATACCTCAGTATTTTAGAAAGTAGGTAGTATATAAAACAATGTTAGTAAAATGTTGAGGAAATAAAAACTTGAATTGGCTTATCTCTGCGTTCAATTCTTCCTTGTCTATGTTACGGGAAATAGGTAACATAGACAAAGGAGCAAGGATATACCTAATAGCTAATTTTTTTTTTTAAACATAAGTGTCATCATCATTGCAGCTAAAAGACGTCCACTGCTGAACTTAGGCCTCCGCCAAGTGTCACCGGTCCACTCTGTGGGAGGCTTTCCAACACTGTGTCTTGCGATTCCGGACAATATGATTATTATTTATTATTTTATTGTGCTTTTGGATACAACATAAACTGGTCTACACTATCCTCACATACCTATTAATGTTTTTATATAGAAATATTGTATAATCAATCTTTTTTTTTTAAAGTAACGTTGGAGTTTCTGGCCGATTCTTTTCCTTAGGAAACGACCAATTGAAACCGTGCACTCGCTACTGATATTTTAGGCATAATGCCCATGTAGACCTATATTATCATCATCATTATCATTTCTGCTGAAAGACGTTTACCTACTGCTGAACATAGGTCTCCTCCAAGTATCGCCATAACGACCGATCCTATGCATCTCACATCTATCGGTCTACGTGAAATAAAAAAAAATAATTTGAATAAAAATAAAAATAAACTTTCGTTGCCTTCGTTTCAGTACAAGATACAAACCAATTTATTACACAACAAGCATAACAGTACCGCAATTAGTAAACGAAACCTAGCATAAACAAAGCTCGAAGCTCCATAAGTAAGGGCTTCGCAAGATAAACGAACGTCAAAGGTCGCGAAGACATCGACTGGGATGTTCGATGTTCGCCGTTTCTCTGCCCTTACTGGTCACGCGTTTCACCCAGTGTGGCCAGGGAAAGTGCGCTTCTGAACATGCCATGTCGTTTTTAGCACTAACTACCTGTTTAAACAGGCTGTGAGGTCTTTGACGTAGTGTGGGAACATAGACAGGGAAATTGATTGGCGTAAAATGTTAGTGAAATGAAAGTGCAAGTTCGGAAAGCTTACGATTTGATACGCTAGCGTTTTAGACGTAATTGTTTTGAGTGGCGTGGAATTGGCGAGGTGTTATGGTGAATGGAATTGGACAGCTGTTTGGTTGTGTTTAGTTAGGCTTCTCTAGCATGGCCATGAGTTACTTAGATTTTATTAAATTCGACGGGTCCCAAGAATAAACTCTTATAGAAAAATAAGAGGAAATGTATTTTATTACGTATTCGTATTGCACATATCTACTAAAAACTACAACCAATTTTTTTTATATAATTTTACTAATTGAAATAACCAATCAAACACTATCTTATTATTTACACAAATCTTCAAAACTTTACACCGTAAATCGATAATTTTAATAACAAAATTTCATGGCCTCTTAGTATACACCAAAGAGGCCATGAAATTTTGTTATTTTGTTATTTTGAATTAATAGAGGATTTTAGATTAGAATAGTCTCTATTACTCGTAGATAATCGATTTATTTCCTTTTTTCAGGATTGTGTACTTCTATTGAAATTTTACGTTTACGTTGCAATAAAAATTACTTCTCAATTTAAATAAGGAAAAAAAATACTAGTCGTACAAAACCATGTGTAATTGATTTAATATCTTTGTACATACACTAGCGGTCCCAGCAGATGATATCCTCCCCGAAAACTGGCATTTAGACAAAAAAAAAAGATCGCAATTTCTGCACTTACTACCGGGTCCAGTTCTTCAGTTCAGTATTTTCAAACTATCCAGGGACCCATTCAAATGCATTAACATAGTTCCAGCCAAATCGGTTGAGCTGTTTAGGAGAAATTAGGTGACAAACACACGCACAGAAGAATTATATTGACACGTTTTCTTAAAGAAACTAATTTTGTACATGTGTAAATTAATTAGAGTTTAACAAAAAGTACTTTATTTTTAATTTTATCTTTACAAATCGATAGTGTTTCATGTACCGAATCGACCCTTTACGGGATTAAAACGATCAAAATTTAACGGTGTATATATTAAGATAATAAATGTTTTATTTATATACCTGTCTTTTACTGGAGTCACATACATCACATTGAAAGTTCACGCACATTTTCTTACGCACATTATAATAAACATCAGAGCTACACGACTACAGAATTTGCTACAACATACCGCTACGCGCCATATTGGGTAAGGTTAGTTAGGTGAGTACGTGTTAACAGTAAATTTATTCTCTGAAGACATTTCACGATTTAACCATTTTATTTCTTGATTTTGCGGTACATCTGTATACTGCTGTTTAATAATAAATCAGCAAAAAATGTGAAAGGCCTTTTTGCAAATGCTAAAAAACTTTCTACAGGCTTTAAAACAATCATTTCGTCCATTGGTTTTTAGAAAATACGAATGATATTATATGTTTGGTTTGGCGATTAGTACGGTCCAAGTTTGGTCCATCAGAGATGAGATACGGCGATAGACTATACTAATAGCGTTCAAACAAAATACTGATTACATACTGATTGATTAAATACTGATTTATTTATTCATTATTTCCCAAAAGGACGCCGGCGTCCGCACACCTATTGTCTTTCTATTGTGTCTCTAATTACGGTATATTCGTTTACGTTAGTTTTATGTGCTTCATCTTGTATTTCTACTAACTGACTTGGTGAACATTAATCTGATATATCACGACATATCAAAGAAAAAATGAGTGGGGGGATTAGGAGGGTAAAAAATAGCTTACGACCTTTGATACATTATAAAAGAAGATACGTTACGCGCTAACATCTAAATCAGAAAACCTGGACTCGAAACTCACACATCTACACTACCTATAGTCACTGATAGACAAAGACAGAGATAAGAGCCGGCGCTGTCGTGCGAGCGAAATAGCGTTTGCCGCCGAATGTGTGTGATCGTCGCGACCGATGTAACACCGATTGCGACTGAGTGAAATTAGTATCTGTCGTGATTTCAGAGGTCTACCAGCTAAAGGCGTTTCATTTATCTTCCGCTGTTTTGATCATATAAATGCCTACGAACTATTTTCAAACCTAATAACTTAAGAAAAGGTTCATAAAAATCAGTCTAGCCTAGCCGTTCCGGGGGTGTTCGGATAACAAACACTGTGACCCGAGATTTTTATGTATATGGTTTAAATAGTTTATTCTCATAAAGACAAAAGAGCCACTTACAAGAAAAAAAAGAGCCACTTAAAAGATTACAGGTGGTATAGAATCATTATCTTGTATTCTCATATACAGTACGGCCGAGGGATCTTGGCGCGTCTGAAGTTAGGCTCTGCGAACTATAGTGCTTGTGCACTCGTAAAAAAATAAATGGTTTGAAAAAATAAATGCCAATAGCAGTTGTTATTTCTGTTAACAACAGTTATTGTTTTTTTTTTTTTATAAATAATTTATTTGGCGCGCTTATTTTGAACGCTAAAGTTCGCTGAGCCTAACTTCAAGCGCGCCAAGATCCGTCGGCCGTACTGTACATGAGAATACAAGATAATGATTTTATACCACCTGTAATCTTCAGCGTTTCTTGATGTAAATACCCTTTTTGTTACACCCTGTAAATGTATAATAATTAACTTTTTCTAAGGTCACCGATACAAAACAGTTCAATTTAGTTTTACATTGGTTGCGTACTTATCTTGATTTTATTCTCAACTAGCAGTATAGTAATATTATTATTGGGGAGTTCATAATAATTTAATTTATATAAAAATAGATTATTTTATAAATAAATAGATTAATTTGCAATAAATTTAAACTAAAGTCACTAAAACTGTACCCAAATGTAGTTCTATTACAAAACCAAACTGAGTTAATAGGCCAAATATAATTAAATTACTATACTTCAAACACGTTTGATGGTAAAGGGTCTTCGATAGCGACTGGTCACGTAATATCCGGAACATTTTCTATGGTTTACGGCTCCAAAGTGGGACGACATTACTTTAAACGGGACCAAACATTATATAACTCTGATAATATCGGAGAAAGTGAGCAAGAGCTAAGGATTTATTGTTTAGAAGTAAACTGATGGAGGCTTTAATAATTACACCTTGAGGCGGCGGAATCACTGTTGTTGTAATGTAGCCTGTGTTTTGGTATCTTAGTTTACAGTATTTACGTTAGTCTGTATTTGTAGTGAAAATATATTTCCTATACTTTCTGCCTTTTTCCAATAACATACGACAATACCTAAATATTTATGCCTGAGAAAGTGATCATGACTCTCTGTTCTCCACATGGGAGTTGAAACATCTCAATAAACCATCTTAGACATTAATGTGCATGGTTCTAATATTACATGATTCTCATTTTATTATTATGATTTCTTAATCATTACAAGTTTACTGTATGAACTATGAACTTCAAGCTCTGACTTAGTTTCAGTGTTTCTTCTAAGGGCAGTCAGCTATGAAATATCATCTAGTTAAAATTGACAAATATATTGATGTGCAAGAGTTTTATTTATAGTACATGTACATCGATGGTTATTCATAACTTATTTACAAAATAAATTATAATTTCCCAATAGCGCAAAAATAATGAAATGGTGTTTATTTAAATGAGGTCTTTTGTTGAAGTATGGAGCGAAACAGCTTTTCAGATTTTTACTGGCTTCACCCAGAATAGGAGAATTAATTTATTTAAGTAAACAAGTCAATGACCTTGTAGGTAGTTATTGGTCGTTGCGTACTAACTACCTACAGTTCATTAGCCTCGATCAGCTGACGTTTACATAAAGAAATCAATTTTGTACATGCGTAAATTAATCAGATTTTAACAAAAAAGTACTTTATTTTTCATTTTTATCTTTACAAATCGATAGGGTTTCATGCACCGAATCGACCCTCCGCGGGATTAAAACGACCAAAATTTAACGGTGTATAGTATAATTACGGAAGTAAAGCACACTTAGATATATGTTTGTACGTTACTTTCTTAAACATCCTGTCCAAGTTGCGATTGTTTATATCGATGATATCATTGTTACATCTTCACTATCATCATTTCTATTCGAGTTCAGTCACATTTCTGGTTTCTGAGTTTTTGAAAAGGCACAATTATATAGAAGTTATTGTTCTATTTTATAATACTGTTATTGTTTCATTCTCATAGCCATCTTAAAGTAGATTGAATCTTTTATAATTGTACCATCAAACATAATCATAACTATTGTGATACGTTTTAATGCATTTAAATGTACATTATATAATAATTTTATTATTTTACTTTAGTACATTTTGATACAAGTGCAGAAAGTTTGTCATTGCGACCGAGGTGAAATTCGCACGAGCCGTAGGCGGTGTGTTATGGAGCCGAGGTCTGCAGTAACTTTTTGCACATTATGTCAAACGACGGTTTTCCAATACACTTACGATACGTGGGGGTTGATCCGCGCCACGTGGGGTGGACACGCGCCTGATACGATAAACAATTTTATTACAATAAAATTGTGGCGGGGGCGAGCACGCGCTTTTTCCCACACTAGTGCGGAAAACAGTCCACTGCGTGCTTAAAAGCTATGAGATATGAGCGGGTTTTTAAGTAAGTGTATTGAAAATATCTTTGCAGAAAAGGGCCAATGTTTCACGATTGATTTAATTTGTCTTTATAGTATTGAATAAACTAATCCCGGACCATTGAACTTCTACTACAAATATCGTTTAGATACTTTGACTTTGCATTTCAACCCCTGACGACCAAAAGATTTCCTACTGCGGACTCACATTGGTAAAATGAACCGGGTTAAAACTGAAGCCTACCAATAGGTATTCTGTCAAAGAAAGCTGAATTGAGTTTTTAGATCAATACTGATTTACATAATGGGGTCCGAATGCGCGTCTCCTTTTCAACGTCTTACAAAGACTGGCTCGTTTTTTTGCACAAAGAATTAGCATTACAATTCATTTATATAAGTTAGATTGTATACTAAATTATTACTACATCTTATTTTACAATTTATGCAAATCAATTTTACTTTACTTTAATTCAACGTGGCAAAGCTGCCAGTCTTGACAGCAATGTGGAGGAGTACTTCGACGCTTGAATGTATTTTATGTTTTTGTTATGCACATCACTTCACTACATAGTATATAAAAGTCGCTTCCCACTGTCTGTTCCTAGGTATGCTTAGATCTTTAAAACTACGCAACAGATTTTGATGCGGTTTTTTTTTAAATACCTATAGTGATTCAAGACGAAGGTTTATGTGTATAATACATGCATAATATATTTAATATCACCATTGCACCCGAGCGGAGCTGCGGTGGGTCACTAGTACTACATATATGTTAATTGGTTTCTTGAATATTGTTAGAAATACTGTATACGTTAAATAAAACATTAGTTTAGTTGTAAAGATTTACATAATAAAACACTAAAATTACACAACAATTTCAATGCTAATCCTAACACGTAAACATCAATCTCTTTAGCACTTCTCAACACCATAATTGCAAATAAATATCTCATAATTAAACAGTGATCAGATCACTGATCAAGTGTCAAGTTTCACTGATATTTAGCATCAATCAATTACCAATGAAGGTATGATTACAGGAATATAATCAACTGCCGTAACGGAGCAGGATCAATGACCATATCGATCCGTCATTGACTATGATGCTTAAGGCTATAATCCTATGATAATGTGGTCGATGAACTGTTGTAAATGATGGTTGATGTGAGCATTGCCTTTTGTGCGATATTGAGTTTTATGTGTTGAGTTCTGGTATGAAATGGAACTGTTCAAAACTGTTGGCGGCTAGATTATCTACGTTTATTTTATGCAAATCTTTTTTACGATCTACTATAAATAAAAGTAAACAGAGTCTTATAATGCATAATAATCTTTTCTTTTCAGAATATATTTTAGTATTTTAAATTGTACTTTGTATCGGTAACGAAAGATTTAACAGTTTTGTGACAGTAGTTTCTTTTTTGAGGGTGGGATATTATCAAATAATTTTGTCCGCTCTGCGTAGACCGAGAAGAAGTGTTAGGTTTTTATGGACTTAAACCAATTCATGTTCTTTTAGTTGCCTTTTGCGCTCCCTTTAGAACTCTGCGTAAAATCTCGCATCCCTGAGTAATAATAGTTACTTCTATAAGCTCAACTCAACCTAATAAATACAGTTCAGCAAAATAAACGAAACTCTGTACTGAACACCACCATCACCATACGAGTAAACCTTTGTCTCTGTCTTGTATATATTATATTTTTTTTAAATATCACAGCAAACAAACAGGCGCTCTTTTCAACAAATTATTATTAAATTTGTTGAAAAGAGCGCCTGTTTATCCTTACAGATTTTTTTAATGTGTGATTTTAATTTTATTAAGTTCTTCTTTGTGAGGCGTATTACAAACATTTACAATATACATATACTTTCAATTTCATGTATACTTGGGTAATATTTCAATACTCGTATACCCAAGAGCTGGCTTTTACCTTGGACAGAGAATAAAAATTGTCATACAGCGTGGTTATGCAGCCAGTCTTTTGGTTACCAGTCGACAGCAATACGAAGGAATATTTCACGTATTGTTTGCACGTAAATAATCCAAAGGATAAAAATGTAGTTAGAAATTAATACTATAATAGGCATACGTAAATTAATTACCTACTGTTCAAGCAATAACGTGTCACGAAGATGAATCTCTGTTAATTATATTAATAGCACGATATCATAAACTGGCAAGCTATTAATTTTGTTTCGTGCATAATTAACTCCCAACGATTTATAATGCGTGACACGACAAAAAAACCTTTTTATTTCATTAAGAAAAATCAACATGAGAAAGTAAAGTATATTATTAACTAGCTATTACCCGTTACTTTGCTTGCGTTAGTTTTACATTACTCTTCATTTTTTTGGGCAATAGTTTAAAACATCTTTTAAATAAAAAATGTTTTAAACGATTGCCCCGAGTATTTTACAAAAAAAAATCATAGGTTATTTATCGTATAGGATATTTTTAGTAAAGAAATACCCATAAAATGTTTTAATGTCATTTTTAATCTTGGCGAGGTTTTTTTTTTTTTTAACGTAGGTAAAATCATCCAATGACAAATCCCGCCCTTGGGTGGGGCGGGAAAGTGTGTAGTGTCAGACTTTTACTGACTAAAAACCTACCTTTCCGTTCCTTGCCTTTATTCCGGGGCCCGTGGTGACAGTCTCACATAACCTTTGGAATCTTGGCGAGGTAGTTTTTGATTTCTTGTCAAATAAAAAGTAGGTAATTTAAGTTACACATTAGCTACATCACTATACATTAGCTATATATCCCAGTGAAAGTCTCGACAAATTCTGTTCAACTGTTTCGAAGACGAATTCATTCCGTATTTAAAAATCCCGTTCTTGCAGGAAAATGAAAAGTAGCTTAAATAATTTATTGTTAAAATTGTTTTATGCAATATAAGTACTATAGAATCGAATATACCTACTATTAATTAAATACACCTTATCGCGACCGACCGAATAAGAAAATTCATAATAAAGACTTATATGTATGTATACGGAAATACACATTTAAACAAAAAAAAAAAAAACCTCGGGTAGAATCATTAATTAATTATTTAGGATTAGCAACAGATAATCTAAACTAATATTGTAGTATTATTATTTACAATACTATTTACTTTATATTAATTAATTAATATTATGTATTATGATATAGAATGTTTGTTAGTATGCTTATTATAAACAGATGGAGAGGGAGGCCAAAAGAGAGATGAATGGATTGTGTGAGGAATGATATGATATGACATAAAAAGGAGTTAGTGATAGCGTGACAGGTGATAGAACAGAACGCAGGTCAAAATGTAAAAAAATTAGGTATATGTTTTTTGTCCAGCGGTGGAAAAGTAATGGCTAGGGAAAAAATATTGTAGTACACTGGAAGTCCTAAATCTATTGACTTTCATTCTATCCATTTAAAAGTTATCTGTAAGAGATTGCCCTGTGCGATAAGGTTGCCTATTGTAGCTACACTTGTTTTTATAAATGTCTTGTATTACTCGTATTATGTAGTTAGCAATATATAATTTGTACGAATGTATTTTTAATTTGGCACTCTACATCTCTGTGTTTTCTAAACAAATATGCAAAAATGAAATTGACTTAATGCGTCTGTTTTCCTATAAAAGTAACTATTGAGTAATCCTTTAGAGAAGATTAATTTTCTTGGAACTGATTTAGAAATCAATGAGTTATGAAGTAAAATGTTACGTTAACCTCTCCAATATGTCTTAGTAATGCGTCTTCGAGCTTCCTATGGGTTTTTCCTAAATAAAAAATGTTATGCAATTATGATATAGAGTTTATAGTATTTTAAACTATTCTTGACTTATGCAAGTTAAGTATAATTACTTACTTAACTAGCATAAGTTACTCTCTCTCCAGAATGGGCCATAATCCACCACGCTGGCCCAGTGCGGATTGGTAAATGTGATATGTATTCGAATTTTTGGTTCTAGGACATGCCGGTTTCCACACGATGTTTTCCTTCCCCGTTTTATAAGTTGGAGAATTAGTTTCAATTCGAATCTATTTTTGTTTGTTTTTTCAATTATAAATTGTATTGATTAGTGGATTCTAAATTCAAATTGTCCATAGATAACTTTGAATGAAGAGCCTGCTAATTAATATTTAAACTAAGCTACTATAGTTAGCGAGTTTTGTTTATTTAGACTATAATTGATAACTTTACTTAACGATTTATGTGAGGTTGATGGCAGAATGATACATATGACTAGAATGGAGGTACTGGTATGAACGGCAGATAGAGATGTACGAATAAAAAATATATGCTACACAGACCCTGAAATATGTACCTAAGTATATTACAATATGTCATTAAACTTCTTCAAGTGCCGATGGAGATAATCGGGCTGGTTTTAGTGAGGTAAAAATGTTTTTCCACAAAACTCCAGGTACCTTTTGAAGGTTTTCTCCGTAAAAACAATAAAAAAGTAAGATACCATAGAAGGGCAGAAAGAGGATATTTTATATGGCAATTTCTCGCCCTCATTTTTTATCAAAACATTGACTACTATATTTTTATTTTTTACTTTAGATGAGCTGATAAATAAAGAATATAGATCTCAATGTAGCTTCATCATTTTTAAATTTTCATAAAAAAATCAGTTCCCAAAAATATCAAATTCAATTATTTATTTCTGGTAACCTTAAACTTTTCAGTAACCTTAAACCTATAAAAAAAAAGAATAAATTAGGCAAATAAAAGTGAATCTCACTTTCCTTTTCTCACATTCAATATTTCTTTACGTAATAACGGCATCGTTTGTAAATATATCTTATAACTATTGAGCCATTACACCAGCACTAAATTGTCTTTATTATGAAAAGATCGACGCTTGCGCAGAGCAATGCGTTACTAACGACATTAGCTGTCGTCATTTCTTTGCCTGTATCCACTTTCATCTCACCATTGTTCTATTGGAATGTTTATTTAGGAAGGAAAATATACATTGTCATTTGTGAGAAAAGATTTATTTTGAATAATGTTTATACAGTAGCTTTTTTGTTTACTCCAATTGATAAAATTATGACGCGTGTTTAGAATCTGGAGTATACACCGTAAATTTTTGGTTGTTTTAATCCCGCGTAGGGTCGATTCGGTACATGAAACACAGTCGATTTGTAAAGAGAAAATTAAAAAATAAAGTACTTTTTTTAACCTCGAATTAATTTACGCATGTTCGAAATTAATTTCTTTAAATAAACGACAGCTGAGTGAGACCAATTAACTGTAGGTAGTTGGTACGCAACGACCGACCACTACCTACAAGGTCATTGACTCGTCTAATTAAAGAAATTAATTTCGTACATGCATATATTAATTCGAGTTTTAGAAAAAAGGACTTATTTTTTAATTTTGTCTTTCTAAATCGATAGTGTTTCATGTACCAAATCGACCCTCCGCGGGATTAAAACGACCAAAATTTAACGGTGTATTTAAATAAGTGATCTTTACACCTTATTAGTAAAAAAGTAAATTACATAAGGAAAGAGAGCAACTGTACATGTACCTAGGTACATGAAAATTTTATGTTTCCTAAAAATTATAATTTTATAATTAGTATCTTATTCATTAGTACACAATCTATCTAAAATAGTATAATAGCCATTACCTGGTGCTAAATGTACCCATATTTTACTAATATTTGTGTACCTCCTACTGTGGTAAATCACAGATATCGACGATGAAGTGACATGAACTCCTAACTGACATTTTTGCGGCACTAATCGGCAAAAGCAGCTAACTATAAATCGTAATAAGATATAACGTTAGCTGCTTTTGCCGATTAGTTAAACGATTATTTAAAGTCTATCTACGTAAAAAAAGCAAAATCGCAAAAATGTCAGTTAAAGGAGTTCTTGTCACTACATCGTCGATGTACTTTTATTTATGTAAAAACTTTATTTTACTGTGTACACCAATAAAGTTATTTGATTGGATTTGAGTCACTATATATTGCTATGCTTACATTATAACAGATTTTTTCTGATATTAAAAATTGAAAAAAATATGACGTGTATTAGAATCTGGAGTATACACCGTTAAATTTTAGTCGTTTTAATCCCGCGGAGGGTCGATTCGGTATATGAAATACTATCGATTTGTAAAGATAAAACTAAAAAATAAAGTACTTTTTTTTCTAAAAGTGGATACTGACTACCTACAGTTCATTGGCCTCGCTTAGCTGATGTTTACTTAAAGAAATTAATTTACGTAAATCGTAAATTAATTCGAGTTTAAAAAAGTATTTTTTTTTAATTTTCTCTTTACAAATCGTTAGTGTTTCATGTATCTAATCGACCCTCCGCGGGATTAAAACGACCAAAATTTAACGGTGTATATACATGCCCAATAAAAAGACACTTTCATTTAAATATTATTGTTTGTACACACAAATACTTAAAAAATAAATATAAATAGAAGAGCACGAAGTTACATCTTATTTTATAAAAGAAATTTCTTCCATCAGACCTGCGACATGAAAGTTCGATGTCTTGCATAATTTAAAAGTGCTTTTAAATTTATTTTTTTATATTAAATGCTTTCAGTTGATTTGTTGTCAAAAATATCAAAAAATCAACCAACATTTTATTTTATTCCAAAGTCTTTCACTCCAGATGTTTTGTTTTGCGCAAAAATAATTTGTATAAATTATACAGAATTAACCGACTTTTGGGCGTTACGGACATTAATAGACTACTTAATGGAAATACATGATTTATTGCTATTGCTATTACTTACCTAAATAAAATTGTCTTTGTATCTAGTTTGTTTATTTTTTGAGATAGGCGAAAAAAATTGTATTTTTAAATCTACGTAGGTAGTGAAGTTAGAAAATATAATGTTTTTATTTTTAAAGACAGCGCATATTTTCACTCTATTTATCTACAATAATTAAAGATTTTAACAACAACAATAAAATTAACAACTTACGGTTTGCAGTACGGTCATCATTTTCACGTGTATCAGATGACACCAAAATCAACACAGTTCTGTTCAACACACCATAGTTTATTCACTGACACCGTAGTCCAAATCCTAACTAACTGACGTTAAGGGGTTGGTTGTTCAAACGGGGGTTTAATACGGCCGTGTGTTGGTTGCAGCCGTGGTGAAGTGAAGTTCAAGGCTAGGCTGAGTTAGGTTTATATACGAGGGTGCCGGAGCGTGGCGTTGTGTTTGTGTGAGTGTGCAATGTTGCAGTGGGTGCATAGACGGGAGCAGCGCTAGACGCACACAGGGGTACTGCAGTGGTTCTCAAATAGTTTTTGCGCTTCATGTCAAAAGTGAAGTATGACAAATGGTCGCGAAATGTCAAAGGCAAAATTACAAAGATTTAATATTTTAAAATTCATGTGTGTTTATATTTTTTTTCAGTTGGTTTCAGTCCAGTATAGTAAGTGGCAAATAAGTTGAACTATCCGACACGGTTACACGCTGCTCCCCACCTCGACTGAGACCCGAAAGTCGGTTATAATCCTCGTCACACAATTTGAACCATCATGACGACCATCCATTATGTCGACCTTGAATGCGCAGTACCCGATTTTAGGGTCTCAATCGAAGGATACGCGTTACCATAGCAAATGGTTCAACTTATTTGCCGTATAATATATCAACCAAAAAAAGTATAACTACTTCAATCGAAGATTTTATGTCTACAGTTGTTGTTCTGTTTTATTTTCTTTACTAACTATATACTTGCTTTTCCAGTTTACTTTAATACATTGGCAGAATGGTCGACGATGCCGGTTCTTGTTCCCATGAACAAAAACTAGTTAAAACAAAAACGTTAGCGTGTGGCATTCACAAACATCTAAATTCTCATACACAAGACACCTGAACCCGGAACTATTATTATTTGTAGGCCATACAATACACCGTGAAATTTTAGACGTCAGTTGGGTGAGTCCAATGACCTGTAGGTAGTTAGTACACAACGACCGACAACTACCTACAAGGTCATTGACTCGTTTACTTAAAGAAATTAGTTTCGTACGTTGTGTATATTAATTCGAGTTTTAGGGACGATCAAAATATAACGGTGTAGTTATATCTATTCCGTGCGAAAATCAAAGTAACAACACGCTGCACACGTACCATCAAAGAAACTTCCGCCGGACCACCACTAAGTTCATTTTTGCGTGCACTCGAAACGAAAACTACAAAGGGTTTGGACAAATTTTTTTTTTTTAAGTGACCTTTAGAATATAGACTTGACAAAAGCGGAAAACTAAGCTGCCAGCTATAAAGTACATAAACATACACACAACATTTTGCGGCCACTTGTCATTTAGAACTTTGACATTATATGCCTAACTCGTTTGTACACCGTCGTACCCCTGCTCAAACTACGTCCTTTGATTTATGTACCGATTGTATGGTGATTTCGTTATGACTAATCGGGTGTGTATCTTGTTTCTGAAAGTTTATTAAGTAACATGTTTTCGTATTTATTCGTAATTGGCAGGTTGGTTAGCAGCTTCTCAACTAGTAAATATTGTTTTTTTTTAGGTGGTACGTCAATTTTCCCACTCTTAGTGCTCCGCCCAAACGGGACACACCTCTACTCATTGGACTACCAGACGTACGGTGTTGCGCCACCAGTACAAGGTGGGACATCCCACCTATACGCACAAAGCGTTTTGGGAACACTTTCATTATGTGTACAGCTAAGGAGTGGAATTCCTGCCGGAGTCTGTGTCTCCTGATGGCTACAACCCGGGAATCTTTAAGTCAAGAGTGAATAGGAAAGCGCGTTCCAACCGCATCGTAGCTTTCCATCAGGTGAGATAGCGGTCAAGCGCGAACCTATCAACAATAAAAAAAATGCTTTGTCGTGTCCTCTAGGCGGTTCATACAATGATTAGACACCCGGAATTATCTTCCACCGGAACCAGAAACAGGAACCTTCCGAACTTACCTATCTTGTTCGGCGAGGACTTGTAGGTTTTATGCGGAAGGTGAGGACGCTGTGATGATCTCCAGCTGAGCCATGATTGAGGTGTACCCAATTGTTTTATTAAGGTGTGAGATGAAATAATACGTTGATAAACAAAAACAAATCATCATTTTAATATTTAGTAATTCATCGACATATTAATGGAATCTAATTCCATTTGCATAATTTCTCAACGTCATCTACATACTCTTAACACTGGGGTCAGATGAGGCTATCGTTGCGTATGGAACATGAATTTACCAGTTTTCTGTCGGAGATGTCTTGTTTTCGGTGTGATCCAGTGACATCTCCGCGCCCTTGGAAGGAGCGGGAGATAGTTTCAGACTTTCACTGACTAAAAACTCGCTGCTGTTCCTTCTTTGTCTTCATTCCAGGGCCCCGGGATTTCACGTTACCCATGGCCCCAGTAGGCTTCGACCCTGCTGGGTCGAAATACGGTTTGCTGAAATCTCCTTGAGGCGCACGTGGAACGATACGCGCCGTCGACGGCTTAGGCCCAGTACAGCGGTTACCGGTCGGATACCGAATGGTCGGACGGCGAGCTACCCATTGCTCCCTGTCTGCAAACGCGCGCCTACGGTGTCGGAGATGTCTGAGCTATCAATTCGAACCGAGTCGAAGAGTCTCCAGTAAATAACCAACAAAGTTATTTTTGCGCGTTTGAATATTTTTTTTTAATAAAAATAGCTTAAGATACTCTTTATAACATCAGCTATCTATAAGTAAAAGTTAGATCAAAAGTTAGAGTTTTGGAGATTAGGCGGAATAAACAGATAGATAATTAAAGTTTTAAAAAAATGTTTTTTTTTTTTTTCACCTATAGGTATCAAATATACTTTCATACGCACTGAGTCAAAAAATGTTATTTTGATACTACAAACAGACACTTCAATAAATCTAACTCCGAGCGAGTTTAACTGTCAATGTTTGTTCACGTATTTGTTCAAAAATGCGTTATAAAAGTATCATTCTGATGACGTCATTAGAGTTAACTCTAGCCTCAAAGAACGCAGGGCTGAATGAAGCGCAAGGGAATGTCAGACTTTTACTTACCTATGTTTAGTCAGTACCTTTTGCGTTCCAGGGCCACAGGGACGCCTTCGAAGAATCCTGCAACACTGGCACATTAATGCTTAGATATTTTGGATACAACTTCAAAAAAAAAAATCAAACAAGCTATAGATTCACCTGTCAGTTCCTTTAGATATTAGTTGCGATTTCCCAATAATTTATTTATGAATTTGTGGCGAAATATTTTATATTAGTATAAGGAACTTGTCATCGTTTTTCATATGGTCAATCAGAAGCTTACGATGTGGTATTTGTAAACTGATGTATTTACATATTATCACTTAACCTGGTTTAATAATTCTTCTTTGTTCATCAAACCGAATTTAATTAAGTCAATGTCTATTGATTTGAAAAATGTATGAATAAGTAATCAAAAATCTGTCAATCAATATGCGCCTTTCAAAATCATTTTAATTCATATTGGCCTACATGGACACTTATAAATAGTCAGAAACCTAGGGTACGGTTTCAATTGGTTGTTTCCTTCTTACAAAAACTCTATGTTTACTGTATAAAAAAATATTGATTTTACATAATTTCCATTACTATAGTATTAATAGGTATGAGAGAACAGTGTAAGTCAGTCAACATTGTAATCAAAAGAACAATAAAATAGTAATCTATGAATCTTCGGAGTGTAAAGTGTTCTCACATTCACATTATACAAAGAGGCTATACAAAAATAAAAATGAACCTATCAATAAATGAGAGATTTACAATAATAAATTACTAATGAAGTTCAGGTCGCTGTGATTTAAAAAATACAAAAAAAAAGGAAAAAAAAGTACGACAAAAGAAAAAAATGTGTCTTAATTAAATTTTTACTCCAAGTTTGTTGGGATTGACTTCCAGTCTTAGTGTAGAAACAATATTTTACATAGAGCGACTGCACTTCATGATTCCTCTTCCTCTCCTCCTTCTCTTTTTTTAGTTGGGCTTTGGATAGTTTGTGCATTTAGCCAGTGTCAAATGTGTCTGTGTCAATTGTAGTTACTCACACTCTTATATTTTTGCAATATTTGGCAGCAATTGTATCGAGTCAACCTTCTCGGCAAGCTTCGTTGTGAAAGCCTGCAATAATTTTTTTACCGCCAATTTACCGAAATCACGTCTGTTTTAATTATTTTACGTATTGTCCAGTTGTGTAGAAAGTTGAGATGCAAAATTACACCAATTTTACACGTGGACAATGGTCCACTCAGAATCATTTGTGAATAATTAAAGAGTCACTGAACTTCACTCCAAAAATATTTTCTGACTTTCCTTAACGATTGTTATAAAATAATAGACGGGACCAAAAGCTTAGCGTGCTTTCTGAAGCACGGAGCAATTTCTGAATATTATTGTGATGGTCCTCGGCTAGTGTTGTTTACCTTTGAGATCGATTCTGAACGTAATAAATTATTGTGACAAAATAATATTTCTTTTATTATTATTGAAGTTTTGGCCACTATCTCACTTGATGATAAGCGATAATGTGGTTGACGATGAAGCACGTTTGCCTCGAAGCAACCTAATCTCTCTTGACTTAAAAACCCTTAGGTTGTAGCTATCTGGAAACAAACTCCGCCAGGGAATTCTAGTCCAAATGATCTATACCTTGCAATTATTCAACTATTAATTGAATAAATTAGAACAAAACTTTGAGCAACACTGTGTATCTTCACGGGCGTTAATATTTCCATGCCTAGGGCGCAATTAATCATCTTAAAGGGTACCTTTAACGTTTACTTATACGTTACGTAATTAGGTCTTTTAAATGTAACGATATATTCAGGTTTATTAAAGAAATCACTTTCCACAACTGAAAGTAAGAAAAAATCTAGTAGATATACTTATCCCTTTTGAGACCAACAATTAACTCACTTTTTTCCGACGATTAAAGCGCGGCTACTTTTGCGATTTTGCGTAACTATTTAGTAATCTGTGATTTTGCTGACATGTCTTTGAGGCGCGTGAGGGACATTATTCCCTTCGACGACTTGGGCTCGGTCCGGTCATTTACCGGACGGCCGGATGGCGACCTATCAATTGCTCGGGTTCGGGGCCTAACGACTGGCTGGGGCGTGCGGATGTCCGTTCCCTTTGCGTGCGGCCGCTTTCTTGGCTTGTATTACTGCTTCGCAGAAGGAGATGAACGCCGCCAGATCCCCCTCGCACAGGACTCGGCGCGAGAGGTCACCACCACCGATCGCCACCCGGAGGACACGGTGGAGCATACTGTTGAGGTGTGCCCTGCCTGGGCGGAGCATCGCCGTGTCCTCGTGGGGGCGATCGGCGGCAGCGATCTCTCTCGCCGGGCCTTGGTTCAGGCCATGGTCCGTAGCGACGAGGGATGGCAGGCGGTCGCCTCCTTCTGCGAAGCAGTAATGCTAGCAAAGGAGGAGGCCGACCGCATCAGGCAGAGGCAACGGGGCGCTCGCCCCAGCCGCCGCCGGGATTCCGATCCCGATTTCCGGCCACCGTAGGCGCGGGCTTGCGGACGGCGTGCAATGGGTAGCACGCTGTCCGATCGTCCGGTAACCGACCGAACCGAGCCCAAGTCGTCGACGGCGCGTTCTGTTCCCGCGCGCCTCAAGGAGCTGTCAGCAAACCGTAGAGGCCCAGCCTGCTAGCTGCAGGCAGGCAGGGCCGAAGCCTGCTGGGGCCAAGGGCCGTTTTCTGAGAGGAAGGCTCAGCCCCGGCACTATAGGCAACGAAGGAACGGGGTAGGTTTTTAGTCAGTAAGAGTCTGACACTACTTCCCGCTCCGCCCAAAGGCGGGATTTGTCATTGGATGATTTTACCTACCAAAAAAAAAAAAAAAAAAAAAAAAAAAAACCACCACCGATCGCCCCCAAGTATGACACGCCATCTCATTCCACCCTAGAGCAGGAGAAGTCATAAGATGATTTCCAATCTCAAACAAAGATGAGTTTAATTCAGTAAAAGTTAACCGAAAAAAAAAGTGTTACTTATTCAATTAAGGGCCTCGTTCACCATCTCCAAGTAAAGCGTTGATTAGTTACTTTCCGATTAAAGTTAATTGGCAAGTAAAAGTTATGAGTATCCTCTATCAATTTCACAAGCGAAAATAAAGCTTCGAGTAACTACTTACGGGTTAAGTGAATGACATACCAAAACATTCGAAACATTCGTTCAATAATACATCAGGTACTCGCCAGATGTCATTGTTAGTTGTTTTTTGTGTATATTTTTTAGATCTGTAACGTCGGTTTCGGTTGCGTCTTGAATGGTGTGTTGTAGAATAATGCGTGTGAACTTATAAAAGAGACAGAATTGCAAACTTTTCTACAAATGAGAGGGATATTTTGGTATCTCTTGCTCAAATCACCCGCCATTTTAGTTCAACTTATATGCCGCGTATTGTATGCTACGTTATTAGTAAAATCATTTAGAAAAAACCACCACTCACCTTTGCGATTTAGGTATAATTTAATGTTTTATAATTATGCACTTACTTCACTGATAAACGGAATCTAGCAAATCAGTTACATCTAGATTCGGAAAATAATCAACATGGAATTTAAAGACGCGAATCCTCGGTATATGCAGCGCCGTGGAATATTCTAATTCATCCAACTCATAATCAAAGAAATCAATACCATATTTTAAAAACTTTCTTTGAGTATATGCGCAAATGACAACAGAAAGGCTACAGACACTACAGCAAAAAATACACAATACAATATTCAGTAAAAAATCACCGTTAACTGCCAAGTAAGTATCCTAATTGGCAGAGCATGTGGCAAGTAAGTTACTGGTCAGTTAATCTTATGATTAGTGCTACTCGGACATCGTGAAACTCGAACGTGAAGTTACGGGTGACTTTAACTGACGATTAGCCTACTCGTCACTTTACTTGACGGTGGTGAAAGAGGCCCTAAGTCTGTTTCCTGATAGCTACAACTTAGGGTTCTTTAAGCCGAGAGTGAAAAGGTTACTTCTAGGTAAGCGTGCCCCATCATCGGCCACATCATGACTTACCATCAAGTGGTAAAACGCGAGCCTATTTGTAATAAAAAAAAAAATTAAGTAAACCAAAACGATGGAACAATCTATTGGAAAAATTAAAACGATGTTATCGCATCTACTGGTGATGGTGGTGGTATCCAGGCGACTGCGGCTCTGAATGGATCAAGAGAGTCTGTTACTGACTAAAGCAATCTTTTCTTTTAATAGGAAATCATCGAATAACTTCTCCTACTCTAGGTTAGAGCGAGAGAGCGCCACCCACTTTGAAGGTTTTTCACCGAAGAAAGGCCTGCGCGGAACAAGCGCCTGATTCGGAAACATTAAAATATCTCAAATGATTTTTGTTCGCAATAAATTGCAGTTACATCTAGTACAGTCGTCTGCAAGCCCAAGGTAATATTTTAACTCCTAACCTTTTTTCGTAGCAGTACCTACCTAATTTTAGAATTTATTTTTTGTGATTAATGTTCGGCTGACCGCTCTAAAAGTCACCTCGCCTAAAAAGTCGTGCAGTTTAAAGACACCCGTCAAGTTTCCTATCGAGCTCCATAACTTCCCAGTACATAAGTTAACAAAGCTATCGGTGCATCTAGAAAGGGAAACTATTGTTTATTAGTCCGATTCACCGATATAAGTCACACGTACTGTGTCATTGTAGTGTTAAAAGTATTCTAGACCTGTTTCCTTTCTTTGGTCAGATTTGTTTTTTTCTTTTTGGTGGTGGCTCTCGATGGAGTGAGAAAGAATATCAGCTTTTACTTACTAAAACCCTCAATGTTTTTTCAGTTAGTCCTTTGCCGAGGTACAATCCACAGCCCTGGTAAGCATCGGTCCAACTAACCCCGTCAATCTTCCTGACGTACGGCGCCTTGTGTTCCACGCGCCGTTCGCCCGGACTTTGTCATAACTGGATGGCTTGGTCCTTACTAGACGGCTTAGTCCTTACCGTGTGGCTTGGTCCTTACTGAACGGCTTGATCCTTATTGGATGGTTTGGTCCTTACTGGACGGCTTGATCCTTACTGGACGTCTCGGTCTTTATTAGATGACTTGGTCCTTACTGGACAGTTTTGTCCTTACTGGACGGTTTTGTCCTAACTGGACGGTTTTGTCCTAACTGGACGGTTTTGTCCTTACTGGACGGTTTTGTCTTTACTGGACTCCTTGGTCCTTACAGGACGGTTTGGTAGATGGTCTTTTAGGTTAGCATGATTTCTGGAAGCTCGAAAGCAGGAGGAACACATTGCCCGTAGAATGGATATGGTAGCCGATAGCTCTGAATAATTCTGGAGTGGCGAATACCGATAGGGCTGTACGTAGTGATAGCTTATTACTGCTTCGGGATTGTGCATAGACGACTTGATTTATTGACCTTTGACATTCATTCATCATAGACCATTTGATTAATGATACTTTTTTGACGTATTTTTTTCTTTTTCCTTAAAAAAATCTGGGTAAGTGCAAGTCGGAATCGCACACCTAGGGTTCCATACAAACTAACTTATGTAAATAATTCAATTCCCAAATTGAGTCTCGAAGATTTTTCCGAAACGATAAAAGTTTTTTTTTGTGACTTAATTACATTCTCGGTTTTCAGATTTATTCCTATACTTATGGTATGACACCTTGCTTAATGCCAAATTTCAGGGTTCTACGTCAACGGAAAGTATGAATTTACCCTAAGAATTTTTTTTTCATTTCTTTTTTTGTCGTTAACTCAGAAGTTTGGTTTTTCACAGCTTCAATGGACCGCAAACCTGAGAATATGGTTTTAATTTCAACTTGATACCTCCACGTGTTCCCGAGATAAAGATCCCAGACAGAAAGACAGACGGCAACAAAGTTATCCTATAAGGTTACCGTTTTTTCTTTTTGAGGTCCGGCACCCTAAAAATACTATGACTTACACTAGAAATTACTCCTATATGCGTGGATGACGTTTCACGTGTGAATCCGACCCGCGTCACTCAGTGCAGCTGCCAGACGATCGACCACTCCGCCAACCATACTGCCAATTTACATCTAAAAGTTCATACATAATTTGCAGCTGTGGAACACAAAGGTCCACTGAAGAAACACAAGCGGGTTTTAGTTAGCAGTCTGACACTCTCTCATGCTCCACACTTAGAGTAAAAGAGTTTCTTTGAGATTTCCCAACTCAAAATGAAATTCATATCAAGACCCAAAATTAAGCGCCTATCCAAAACCTTTACAAACATATTTTAACACGCAAAAGCTTGCCGTATTTCACCTTATAAGGTACCGGTACAATATCCATACTACAGTTATCATACTTACTTATTACCGGCCGTCCAGAGCAATGTAAGTGCATATTATCCCGAGGCTCAATTATCAGGTGTACTAACTAGATAACACTATAACTAGGGGTCCCGGGTGTCGCCACTGTGCGGACCGCCCGGTGGACACGGTGGAGCACACAGTCGAGGTGTGCCCCGCTTGGGAAGAGCACCGCCGTGTCCTCGTGGGGGCGATCGGCGGCGATCTCTCGCGCCGGGGCCTGGTTCAAGCCATGCTCCGGAGCGAGGAGGAGTGGCAGGCGGTCGCCTCCTTCTGCGAAGCAGTAATGCTAGTAAAGGAGGAGGCCGACCGCATTAGGCAAAGGCGCACACGCCGCCGTCGCCGCCGGGTTTCCGATCCCAATTTCCGGCCACCGTAGGCGCGGGCTCGCGGACGGTGGGCAATGGGTAGCTCGCTGTCCGTCCGTCCGGTAACAGACCGGTCCGAGCTCAGGTCGTCTACGGCGCGCACCGTTCCCGCGCGCCTCAAGGAGTTGTCAGCAAACTGTAGGGGTCCAGCAGGGCCGAAGCCTACTGGGGCCAAAGGTTATGCGAGAGTGTCACCACGGGCCCCGGGACAAAGGCGAGGAATGGAAAGGTAGGTTTTTAGTCAGTAAAAGTCTGACACTGTTTCCCGCCCCACCCAAGGGCGGGATTCGTCATTGGATGATTTTACCTACCACAAAAAAAAAAAAAAAACTATAACTAGGGGTACTTGTTCAAGTGATTGAAAATTGATAGTTTCCTTTACATTTCCTACTATAAAGCCAACGCCTTGGTTTCGTTCGGAGCGCCTGCGCAAACAAGAAGCTATTTCTGCCGCCATGAGGCGTTGCTGTGTTCCGGTTTGTAGGTAATGCGTGCCTCTTTTTGTGAGGTTGAGAACTGTTAAATAAGTCCTCCAACCTTGAGTGAAGCTAGAGGGAGATTCACTCTGACTAAAACTTACCTGTATTCTTTAGTTGCTCATTGAGTTTCAGGGCGTATGTTCTAAAAATCCCTTAGTTCCAAGGTAATATGTACCTCTAGGATGATGAACGCCTTTTGAAATATTTTAGTTTTGTTTACCAGATATCAGTGACCATCTACCATTAGATAGATAAGCTGGCTACTAGCTTGACGAGTAAACAGGTCTGCGCTGTGTCATAATGGTCATCATCATTTCAGCCCAGAAACGTCCACGGTTGGACCAAAAGGCTATTGAGTTCTTACTTTTAATAGGTATGCAGATGAAAAAATACTTCATTTTTGAAATCGGTTAAAAATAGTAATAATTTGTACACAATCTAATAATTTAGTTTAGGATAAAACAGTGTCGTTTCGGTTGCCTTGAAAAATCTCTACAAAATTCTAAAGCTACCTTAGAATTTGTCGACAACATTTATTTATTTATTTATATCGGCACACCAACGACTCCTTCACTGGTTTAACATTATAAAAATACACTTTGCAATTTAAAAATATTGTAGTGAATTTGTCACTTATAGGCGTGCACAGCACTTGTACAGTAATTTATATATAAAACAAATTTGTGATCATATTTTAGAGGTAGTGGAACAGAGAGTAAAGTCCCACGTACCTCCGTTGAAAAGGGAGGATCCTCCGACCAGACAGGTGTTATATCTGGTGGGCTACTGCCCGATGGATGATTTCGGGTTTGTTCTATATGTTCCAATCGCGCCGCGAATCTTACTTGCGCGATGCAGGATTAGTTCATTTGTGACATTGATGTCGCTACATCACTCCCCTCCGGAGATCGGAGATCGATGGTTCTTGATGCTTCTTGATGCGTCGTGTGATGCGTGCCAGGCCAATGGAGGTTGGTTCCAGTGAGTCGGAACCGGATTCCGCATAGTTCTCGGTGAGTCGGAACTGTCTGCGGTGATGCCCCAGTGAGTCGGGGTGGTGCTATCCCAGTGAGTCGGGATACGATGCTGCAGGCTCCAGTGAGTCGGAGTATTGCGGCTGGCTCCAGTGAGTCGGAGCGGTGCTGTGCGACGTAGGGCTTGACTGCTGTCGTCGACCAGGAGAGGTTCTTCAAGGCTCTTCATGTGACTGGCCGAAGGTACAGGTGCTTAGCCAAGGTCGCTGACGAGGCTGAGGGTGATGACCAGGTATGACCAAGTAGGCATGCTGGTGGTCAGGATACCCATATAGCCGTGGGTGCTGGCTGTATGGCTCGCTGCTCGAAAGCTTGAGGAAGTGATGATGACGTCACGAAGTAGTTGCTGCACGAAGGCTGCGCTGACGTTCTTTGTCGAGGGTCACCAGTTTAGAGGTAGTGGAACAGAGAGTAAAGTCCCACGTACCTCCGTTGAAAAGGGAGGATCCTCCGACCAGACAGGTGTTATATCTGGTGGGCTACTGCCCGATGGATGATTTCGGGTTTGTTCTATATGTTCCAATCGCGCCGCGAATCTTACTTGCGCGATGCAGGATTAGTTCATTTGTGACATTGATGTCGCTACAATATAAAAATAATAAAATTAAATTACATTAAAACTAATTGATAAATTACACTAAAATAAATTAAAACAACATGATTGTTATTTAGCATAGCATAGCATCAGCTAAGGCTGGTTACCAGTAGTGGGAACATTATAAGTAATGTTCCCACTACTGGGACACAGGCCTCCTCTTTAGGATAGGGGATGGGCCGTAATCAACCACTCGGGCCCAGTGCGGATAATTATTTTATGGAACGGAAAATCAAAGCTATCTTGTGATTATCTAGAAAAACTTAGATATATTTAATATAATCATATTATTTTGAAAGCTAAAGAAAATGTTTGTTTGTTTCAACGCGCTAATCTCAGGAGCGAAAAGTTCGAATATTGTGTAATTATTATTTTAGTGTTGCTTAGCCCATCTGTCAACGAAATCTGAAGCTAGAACTATATTAGACCACACACGTGTAAAACGCCTGATTTGTGCGTAGAAAGACGTTGCGTGGCGTGGATCAAGTGTAACTCTACAAGTTTAGTTTTCATATAAAATGTATGGTGACCGACGTGCCCAGATCGGCATGTATGGCACACGTATGCGCAGTGTAGTTCTACCTTAATAGTAATATAAGATCAAGCTATGGCATAGAGCAACAGAGCAGTAACCAAAGACGCGAGAGGAACCGCGGGGGAAAGCTAGTATAACGTAAGTATAAGAGCAAAACGGTTTTCTTTTCATCTCACAGCAATTAAACGTAACAGTATAATTATACCTAAACACTATACTACTAAGATAAATTACGCAATGACTCATCTCAAGTGATAGACAGTTCATTAACAGACTACGATTCGTTGCTTCATTTACTAACAGTCAATAATTAACACACAACAAGATTAATATCAGAAGCGACCACAATAATGACAGACAGGTATATCAATATATATTTCAGTTAACACCGGTAAAATAAAATATTAAATTTAATATTTCCATCGATATATATGTACTACAATATTTCACAACGTTGTGTACTTTTAAACAACGCCATCTAGTCCCAAACTAAACAGAGCTTGAACTATGAGTGCAACAGATAAGCATACTCGTATACGACATAACTGCGTGTCGCGGGTTTGAGTCTCGCACGGAACTAATATGAGGATTATGAATGGTATAGATATTTATTTATTTATTTACACTTTATTGTACAACAAGATAACAATTATTATAAAGGGAAACCATAGAAAAAAGAAAAACATACAATCGGCGGCCTTATCGCACTCGGCGATTTCTACCAGACAACCTAGTATGGACAGAAATTGCCAGGACACAAAATGGGGTTGCACTTGGTGCAAATATAAATGCAAACTAAAAATTATAAATTATTAATACCAAAATAGATACATATATACATACATACAAAAAATATACAGGCAAGAGAATAAGTGATACATCGAAAGCAATGTCACAGTGTCAAGTAATGCTCCTTCACAAGCTTTTTGAACACAGGTAGTGTTTGCGCACGTTTTATTGTCACAGGCAATGCATTCCATAAACGAGCGGCCTGGACAGTGAATGCCTTATCCAGGAATGGTATAGATAAAGTATACCCAGAGATAGAACAAATGTTCAAGCTCATAATGCAGGGCCGGTATAGCATTCAGGGCCACTAACTACTAGACTAACAAGTCAGTTGAATAAATAAAATGTATTTATCCATTGTCTTCCTTACAACTATCAATATATGTATGTATATTATATGTACTTACTGATGACAATAACTTATACATCATTATTTTTAGTATATGCAAAACTTGACTATAGTTTGTTCTATACACCATGTTATATTTTTTATTTACATAAAAATACTAGGCACGTGTTTCGGATTTCGCATATATACTTTAACTAATTTTGTATACTAAATTCTCTTAATGTGAAAATACAATAGGTACTTAGATATAAAAAAAAGCAATAACATCTACACTGTAACATAAAATAAACAACACTTTTTCTGTGAATTTACTCAAATATATCGATTTTGACGTGAAAATCGTAAGTAACCCAGATTAATGGTGTTTTGGCAAGACGATTGGTCCTGGCAACTGGTACGGCCAGCAGCGGTCTCCACACATAACACTCAGGTACCTAGATACATATAAACTCAGGCGTCCATCACTCCTGGATTATGCTCAATGCTGCTAAGTAACCTAACCAGATAGGAAACATAAAAAAGATATTAAACTAGATAGATTTGCTACAACGTACCAGTAGATGCAGCGTTGGAAGGCCTCCCTTGATCTCCGATAACCTGGTAAGGGTCATGGGGATTCGATGGATACGAGACGCATAGAACAGGTCGTTTTCTCGACTCTTTTGACCTATGCCCAACAGTGGATGTCTTTCAGCTGAAATGATGATGAGATTTGCAAAGGTTAGAGATATTTTCATCAGACCAAAACACGATTAATTAAAGGTTTACTGCACATAATGTTCCGTCCGCTAGCATTTGCAAGACCGTAGCTACACTCAATGTAATGATAGTTTACCGTCCTTGCTTTTCCTGATTCCTCATAGCAGGTCTTAGTACCGGAAAACGCGGAAGTGGGAAAGGAAACGAGAGTGAAATGCGCACACCTAGCGACCCAACCCCTGAGATAAGAATATTACAAGTGTGACCAGTTTTTTGCCAACCTGTCAGTTGTAAGAGGCAATTAGTAGGGTTTCCTGGTTAAGCTTCTTTATCCAATTATAGAATGCAAGTTTGTGAACAAGAAAGTATCCGGTTGATGCTTTATATCCTACTCGGTGTATATCTAGTGGAAATTATTAAATACCTTATCTATTTAATTACAGGAAATCTTTCTGGGTTTAATAGATTCCTTAATACGGCCATTGCAGGTTTTGTTTGAAGAAAACTTTCGATAGGTTCGCAACAGACAGTGCGGTGCCAATGTTATAGATCTATATGAAAGCTACTGAGTGAGGTTTTTTTTTTTTTTTTTTTCGGTAGGTAAAATCATCCAATGACAAATCCCGCCCTTGGGTGGAGCGGGAAGTAGTGTCAGACTCTTACTGACTAAAAACCTACCCCGTTCCATTCTTCGCCTTGGTCCCAGGGCCCCGGGTGCCATTATCACATACCCTTTGGCCCCAGTAGGCTTCGGCCCTGTCGGGCCCCTACAGTTTGCTGACAACTCCTTGAGGCGCGCGGGAACAGTGCGCGCCGTAAACGACTTGAGCTCGGACCGGTCTGTTACCGGACGAACGGACAGCGAGCTACCCATTGCCCACCGTCCGCGAGCCCGCGCCTACGGTGGCCGGAAATCGGGATCGGAAACCCGGCGGCGGCGGCGGCGTGTACGCCGTTGCCTGATGCGGTCGGCCTCCTCCTTTGCTAGCATTACTTAGTGATGTGCCACCTTCTCTCTGGAGGACTTTTCAAGATACTCTAAATCGTTAAAGGCAATATCTACTGGCTACACGCCCTTAATCATTGCAGGCGCCTTTTGTTTTTGATTACGATGCCACGTTCCATGAAAAGTATTTAAATTGGTTTCAGACTCTCGTATACCTTCCAAAGGTCCAAGACCCCTGGGTCCTAAGATATTTATAAAAAAAAAAAAAAATAAGCTTTTTAATTCCTGAGATATATTTTATATATAAAAATTAATAGCTGTTCGTTAGTCTCGCTAAAACTCGAGAACAGCTTGACCGATTTGGCTCATTTTGGTCTTGAAATATTCGTAATATTCTTGAGAAGGTTTAAAAGGTGAGAAAACAAAAGTATTCATTGACTATTAGGCTGTATGAAGTTTGCTGGGTCAGCTTGTACTTAATGAAAATCAAAAAATATACTATTTTTTTGTTTATAATGAATAAATTAGAAAATTGCTGAATTGATTTTGCAAATTCTTTCACCAGTAGAACGCTTATTTATCAGAGAGTGACATGGGCTACATATATTTTTTATTTGACGTAGGCGAAGCCGCGGACAAAAGCTATATATAGATTCTTAATAACTTTAATTTCACATGACCTTACCAATAGGAACTATGCATTTTCTATCAGCGAAAGGATTTTCACAATGAGTTCAAGCCTTCCAAAGATTACTTGTTACAAAGATATAGCGACATCTATACCGCCACAGATGAACTACAAAACAAACCTGACGTTCACAAACGTTAAAATCGGTAGAATATTTTGCGTGTCTACCATACTATAGCTCGACAGAAAACATCAGACAAGTAGCCATCAGATAAAATACTCGTCTTGTCAGAAAATCCTTCGTTTTCATTACAGGTTGCGGAACTTTCACCTTTTTCTGCATCTAGAGGTATAAACATTACAACATGTTACATAATAAACGCAAATCTTGAAAGTATTTTTTAGGTGTGAAATCATTCAACGACTTCAAGAGCTTGTTGGATATTTACTAAGTCACTCCTGTTCTTTCCTGGCCATCTTTCCAGAGCCCCGGGAATCTCTTTCACATAACCTATGGCCCTAGTCGACTTCGACCCTCCTGGGCCCCTACGGATCGCCATCTTATTTTGACGTCTCTTTGAAGCACGCGTGTTTTCTACGTGTTTTCGATGGCACAAACTCAGTCTGAACGTTTAGCAGACGGCCGGACGGTGAGCTTAGCTTGCTGATCCTGAAAGTAGTACGAGTATAGCCGTGAATCGTCAAAAATTGGGCATCTTTTATCCTAAAATAATCAAGAATTATTATTTTATTTTTGTCTTGATAAATCTTGATTGCGGAATTAGCGTGTGTGTGTGTGCGTGCGTAGATACCAATACCCAAGCGCTACCATTGTAGTGCATCGATGCCGATATAATTTGCTTATAATTAGGATAATTTATTTCTTAAAAATACACTACCTACGTGTTTCCATTTGAGTAAAATTTCAGTGCTTAAATTATGATTGTTCAATATTCTTTTAATAGTTCATATATATAAATGTAGAAATTATTTCAGAGGGTCACATGGGAGGTATGACGAAGTCGACGCAGATACATTTTAGCAAAAGAAGGGCAGCGAAAATCCATCGAGCCGTTCAGGCTACAGAGCATGCCAAACAATTATACATACATACATACTCTCGAAAAATCCAACCCTCATTCTGGCGCAGTCGGTCGCACCAAATCTAGCTCGACTCCATGCCATACTTTGTACAAGTATATATCTGTAGCCAAATCCTATGGGTGACATGATCAAAAAGGTTAGGTACCACTGCTATAAAGTCGTCAAGGACAAGCAAGATAAACGGCTTTTAAAAGGTGTAAAGATGCAGCCTTTTTACGACGAGATTTAATTAGGAACTTATTACCGAACATGTTTAACACGTTAAGTGCGAAGCGAGGCCTAAATCACCCCTGATGCAACTTCCCTGTGGTGCGGCAAGCAAAAAAGTGAATTTCTCTGTCGTGCGAATGGCATAGCTTTGGTTTGGTCCAGTGTAGGAAAGAGATAAATATATATTTGAGATCACTAATGGTTCCGGACTCGGTAGTGTACCTACCTTGGTACCGGATGTCTTAGGCCTCGTGCCGCACTGAATTAATATAATTTTAATGCAGTGCGGAACGAGGCTAAAACGTCCCATATCCCCCCTGACCTCGTACCGCACTCAACGCGAGCTTCCCGCGACCAGTGTTGTGCATCACGTCGATTGGAGAGCACGTCCTTTTACAGCGCCGAACATGTCTAAACGATGTCGGAAGAAGTTAATTTTAAAAAACCCAGAAACAGAGCCAAAACAGGTAAGTTTTTAATGAAAAAATCTTCAGTAAGTACCTAGTTTTTTCTTATCTTGGTAGCTATGTACCTAAAGTAAGTGTAAGATATTATTACTTAAGTATATTATACCTAAAGATATTATTGGTAATAACGATTATTGACGTACCTAATACTTTGCAACATATCTAGAATTACCTATTATTCTATATCGTGATAATAATGTTATTATTATTAGGACTTAACACTTAATTGATATTTTTGTAGGTAGTGAAAAACTCCACAAGAAACGCAAAGCAGCCGTTGACAAAACAGGTAAGTAATATAATTAATATTTCAGTAGTTCTTTGTCTAGGTTTTGAAAGTAGGTATATAAATATTAAAGATTTTTAGGGTTCCGTATCGAAAGGATAAAAACAGGACCCTCTATTACTAAGACTTCGCTGTCTGTCCGTTTGTCGCGATAGATAGATAGTTGAAGTTTTCTCAAATTATGTAGGCCGCTATTACAATAATACTAAAAAGTTAATAACAACAAAATACCTATGTAAAGGGATATTTTTAATCACCAAGTTTGTTAAGTGTGTTAGATTCGACTTATGTAAACAAACACATTCATTTGATGCAGTTATACCTACATTATCATTGTTATTCTCATCTACGATCTAACCTAAGTAACAATGTCAGTTTTATTACGTTATCTTTACATTTTTGTTATTTTTCAGCACCTGAAAGCGCACGCCATTGCCTCGAAAAGGGTGAAAAAAGGAGAAGATGTGTTGGTTGTTACCAAAAACTACGCACATTTTTACCATCTCGTGAAGCTGATAAAAAATCCAAAAAGATTTTGACTCAGTGCACTCAGTGCAAAAAATCTTATTGTCTACCCTGTTTCAATGAAAAACACTCATAAATAAGTACAACATATACATATATTGAGATTTTTATAAAAAAAGTATATTGATACTGATTTTTTAATGTTAATTCAAGTTCTAATAATTGTATTTTTAAAGCCCGAGGCAGAATAAATAGGACAGTTTCTTTTCTACTTCTGGTTGCCTTTTTTTCTATTCTGTGAACCGCATTAAGATTTTCATATACAAATAGAAAGATAAACCTTATGCATAAACCGTAATCCATTATTTTCCAATAATAAGTCTGTAATAGGTGCCTCTTAATGGTATAGAATGGAACGCTTCGTGCGCGAGTCCGACTCGCACTTGGCCGGTTTTTTTTTCTTTATGGCGCCTTCAAGCACAATTTAGATTATTTAAAAAAAAATGTATCCTTTGATAGCTTTGTGTTGTTTTGCCAGGTTTTGCCCTTAAAACGATCTAATGAGATATAATTGATCAAAATCGGTCAAGTCGTTGCGTAGTTAAGACAGTTTAAAAACGTCGATATTATTTTTCCCATCACTAATCGCAGCGAAAATTTGCCCTATTTCAGTGCGTTACGAGGTGTATAAGATCCCATATTTTGTTTTGCTAATAATTCCTAAACTAGCCATCAGATCCCGGGGCGACGGTGGATTAGGGTTCATCAATTCACTGTCTATATCAATAAGGACCAAAATTCTCATTTATCTTTGATTTCGCGCCAGAAAATGGATTTTAGTCTGTAAAAGGAGGTGGGGTCTAATAGACCGCGTGTCGCCCTAACGTCTGGTCACGGTACGGGCCGATTATACCTCGTGCCGCAGGAACGGAAAGTATGCAAAAATTGGTGCCGCAGCTAACGTGTTAAGAAAAGCGTAAGTCAAAGCAACGGCCTTTTAAGAATGGTTTCTGAGAACAGACGTGAAAAAACTTACAAATCATTTTTAACTGACGTCTGAAAATAGCAAAGCTGTAAATAACAGGTATATTAATTTACGCCAGACTTCATGTTCGTGATATAGAAAATTACAGTGCGTATGTTATAAAGCGATATTTAATCATTTGTATCATTACTGGCTTATAGCACAGCGATCTTGCACGAGCGCTCAATAGGTCGTGAAATATAGACATGAGTAATGATCATAACTTTAATAGCTATCATTCTACGGATGCCTTTGCTTTTAGATCATTTAACTTCAAACGGTTCAGTTTCGTGTCTTAGTAGTTTTACTTTTACTGGTAAAGTATTAACTATTTTAATCACTTTGCGTATGAATAGGTATTTGATTGCAGTTACATAATTTGTCACACTGAAGTCTATAATTTTGTCGTAATTATTTCTAAACTGTATTCCCTAACATTGAGTAACTTTTGTCTTGGCATTCTCTCTTTTTAGTTTTAGATTTAACTCTGGACGTTTGTAATGTGCACGTCGATTTCTACACAATTCTCACATAAATGTATAATTTACGTAACATTATAATGTAATCATGGGTTTGAAACTATTTATTGATTTATTAGTATCCAAGAAGATCCTTGCACGTTCTCCTCCATACGGATGTACACTTTGGAACGTGCGAATTCCTTGACAATTCAAAAGTGTCAGTAAATAAATGCTCTGTGTTCCTATCCCATATTACTTGTGTTTGGTGAAATAACTCCTTCTTCTGGTTATAATATCTTAACTTCTTTCTTATCTAAAAGTTTAACTTTGTCCTTTAATATTGACAGAAGGGAACATATTATGTGAAATAACGATGATAGAAAAATAATGTAGACCTCGTTTAAATTTTTTTCTTATATCTAATTGAATCTTTTTTTTTGTATAAGCGCATCTTTAAATATTGTTAAAATATTGAATTTTACAAAAAACAAGATCAAGAGCAATTTGGTTTGCAACAGAGAATTTTATGCTGTTACATAAGCAGTTGATAACAAGATATTAATAGACCGTCTATTCTAATTCAGACTGCTTGTACTTCCACAGAGTAAGGACCTTCAGCTCTATTTTTACACACTTACTAATACTATCGAGCAGTTTCCAGTCCTAATTACTGGCTTATGTCATCATCTATGATCGTTAAGTAAGAAGGGTACGAATTTCAAACACTGGCAATCGCAAAGTTTATTTATATTATTTAATTTATTATACTAAGTATATACCTATCCCAAGTTATTGCACATCAAATTAGGAAGAATACACAACAACAATTTTTGTAATAAATAATTCAAAGCATTGTTTTACAATATTGCACACTTAAAAATATAATGTAATCATCCTTAAATAAAGCCTCTTCTTGTAGAATATGTGTATTTACATTTGAATTGATTGATTATATTGTGCTTGATGAAAACACGAATTTGATATCTTCAACTGGGTATAATGCAACATTTATCGTCTTCGCCTAAATGGTATAATTTCCATCTGATATGACTACTGGCTCTTTTATAAGATTATAATTATCTGGCATATCATTGAAAAGATCATCCTATAACGTATCTTTTTCAATGTGATGGGTTGGAGTCAGAAAGTCTTTCATTTTTCATGTACCACCATTATTTTCGTCTATATCAAAATCAGCCATCTAAATTGGGTCTTGATTTTGTATTATCTTCGATGTTCTTATAATCGAATGTTGTTAGGCTTCTATATTTACAGTACCTAAATCATTCTTAACCATTCACATCATTGTGATATATTTTAATTTACTTATGACAACCTTTTCTTTTCGTTTCTTTCATTCTTATTCTTAGAGAACGCAGATTGTCTTGAATCAGGTTTGTTTTCAGGTTTGACCATACGTTTAGGATGTGAGTGGTAATTTCTGGGGTAAGGTGGCGGCTTTTGTTTACCCACTGGAGGTACGTAACGGTATGGTACAGTGTACTCCGCTTCAGGATTAAAGTCTTGATGAGCTGCAGTCTGACTATAAGATGCAGATATCGGATGGGAGTTCACGTACGTCACCTTTTCTGTAGACGGATTATGAAGGAAGGTCTGTGGTACCATAACTCTGTACGGCATCGGGTACTTTGGATGAGGCATAGGAGTGACGTAGCTTACAGTTTGTACCATTCCAGAGTTCTGTTTACCAGTCTTGTAATGTGTGGGTAAAACGGTAGCGATTGTGTGGTCCTTGCTTGGATAGTTCTCTGAAAGGATTAGTCCATGAGTATCTGACTGTGGTGGCTGTTTTTGCTGGTACACATAGTTTTGCTGTTCGCCTGACTTTGACTGTGACGTATGACTTGATTGTGCGGTTTGAGAAGAATAACCAGAATGATCTGGTTGGTCATGCTGAGTTTGAGTGTAATAAGATCCATGAGAAACTTGAGACACGGCGACTCCTTGTGCAGATCCATAATCCGGTGCTGGTGTTCCCGCTGATTCGTATCCCGCTGACACTGATTGCGAATGTTGTTCTTGGGGAGCTCCGCTCCATTCTGGGGCTACTGTGTTTGTTTGTTCGTACTCTGCCTCCGCGTGTGCCGGAGGAGCTCCATGTTGTGGAGCAGGAGTACCATACTCAGGCTGAGGAGAACCATACTCAGGCCGAGGAGTACCATACTCAGGCTGAGGAGTACCATACTCAGGCCGAGGAGTACCATACTCAGGCCGAGGAGTACCATACTCAGGCTGAGGAGTACCATACTCAGGCTGAGGAGTACCATACTCGGGCTGCGGGGTACCGTACTCGGGCTGAGGAGTACCATACTCAGGCTGAGGTGAACCATATTCCGGCTGAGGAGAACCGTATTCAGCGCCAGGAGTTACTGCTGATTCATATCCGGCACTGACTTGCGCTGGAATTTCAAATCGATACTGAGGCGTATCATGAACACCACTTCCTTGCTCCAAGGAGGACTGTTGAACCTCATGGGATGACACATGTTCCGTTTCTTGTTGGTAATGAATTGAAGGCATGTAAAACTTTTGCGACGACACCGCTGACTGTGGAACGTATTGGTACTGATATTCATACTTCTGAGGCAGTGCAGGTTGTTTGTACAGAGAATAACCTTTAGGCATTGTCATGTAATGGTGACGAGTATAGCTTGCTGGGTACCTAGCCATCACAGGTTGAACTGCCGAGTATTGTACTCCAGCTGAAAGATGAGCTTGCGTGTACGACGGCTGAACGTAAGGATGAGCGTAATGCTGAGGCTCGTATTGAGACACAGAAGAACCACTGTGACCAATGCTCTCTTGACTATAACTCTCATGGCCGTGGCTGGCTATCTCAGGGCTAGAGCTAGGATATGCCATTACCTGAGGAGCAAACTTATATCCAGCTTTCTTAAAGTACTGGTTTACCAACTCTTGTAAGTTCAGATGGTTCAAGTAACTAGACAGGGGATAGTTCTGCGGTAAATTGGCATACAATTCTGCAGAGGGATTAGTCAGGGACGAGCTCGGTATTCTCAATATTAAAACTGGGACAACCTTCTGTTCTAGGTGGGAACCGGGAGTACGCAAATGATCTTGGGTTAAACCAACATTTTGGTACTCTGGGTTTTTGATCAGCTGGGTAGGATCAACTAAGTAATCTGGCATGACGGTCGGAAACTGACCACTTAAGCCTGAAAATTGTTCGCCGTTGTATGTGGTGTATAGAGTTGATGGATGTGATGAATAAGAGTTACTGCTATGTTCATGCGATAAATATGATACAGGTTTTGGTTCAGGTGTCGTAAACTCAATCGCAGGTTTTTCATAGTGATAGGCAGGTTTCTCGTGTTTCACTGGTACTAATTCAAAGGCTTGTGAGGGTTGAATTTCAACACTTGTTTTAACGTGCTTTTTTCCGTCGTAATGGCGGAAAGAATGAGTATTTGCTGGAGGAATATCTTCCTGCGAGTATGGATATATCATGAATTTTCCTTTTTCTTGAGCTGGTTTTCCGAAATAGGAATATGTGTATCCATGGTTCGTTTTGTACCCATATCCAAGGTTAGCGTCAATGGTACGCTTTCCTTTATTTTTAGTGTCAGTGTCGTTAACAATTTCAATAGCTATAACAGCAGGGAAATGTAAATTTTCTGTTTGTGACGCTTTAGGTTTTGTTTCAGTAGCATTTTTCTTATCTTCTTTTGGTGTATCGTTTTTAATTCCATACTTTGCTTCTACGTCTCTTAGGAATTTCTTTTCGTCTGCTGTCAGAGTTGTATTTGACTGTTTATCTTTGTCTTTTACTTCTGATTTGTATTTCTTTGGATCTGGATCAGCCCATGTCGTTGTCAGCGCCACACAAAACAGCATCTGAAATTGATACAAGGAATTGGTTTATTATGTTATATAATTCAACACAATTTGAACAATAAATACCGAATTTATATTATAAATATATATATAAGTAGATTCTAATATGTAAATGTATCTCTTACAAAAACATCAAAAAAGGTAATTAATGACAGAAATTCCATTAATTTAAACACGGGCGACGGATGAAAATGCATAATAGTGTGCCATTAATTAATTACTTAATCAAGATCATTGAGTAATATCATCATCAGCATAGGAATGATTAACCTACCGACCTAACACTGCCTATAACCTTGTTCCACGACCCGCTTTTTTATCTTTAGATAATATTTGATGACACTTTCCATTAGTTCAAAACTATATAGCGACATCGTCAAAACGTGTGTCAACACCTGGCTACCTTATCTACAGCTACATAAGGCTGGTTTTAACTACCATAAAACAAAGAAATATTCTCAATAGCATGTGTACCAGCAGTGTCCGTCTGTACAACGTCCCATTAGCAGATTGCGTGTTTGTCTCATCGTTCACTCTCTATGCGAGCACTGCAATTAGGTAACATAACATTATCTTTAATTCTTAGTATTCCAACATTGAGGCAATCTTGTGAAATTTAACATCTGTTACGAGGCGATGACGCCAGATGATCACTTGATATAATGCACACATCCGCATACAAATTGATGCACATATCTCAGTTTAGATTTATTACAATTTCTCCGTTTATGACGCACCAACTTTCCATTTATATATTTTTTTAATCCACGATTTGATCATTTTGACATTTTAGTTTAATCTCGATCGTTAAGCTGTTCGTAAAAGAATGAGTGAAATGGTGTGTGGATGCGCTATCGTTCCTTATGATCTCTCGCTTGCGCAACAGTGATTTTCTCGCGGAGCGCGCGACCCGTCGCGCCTGCGACTTTCCACGACCTCAGGTTCTCGATGGTTACCTCGCAGATTAATTAACGACATGTTCGCATTATGTGGAAGTTGTAACTATGACTTACGTAACAGTTGTACGCTCTCCGGTGACTACACTGCGAAATTTATGAGCGGCCGCTGTTCATCGTAACATTGTCGACTAATTGGCTGGAGACTTGAAGAGTCCCTAGACAAATAAATGAATATGCCTTGTTCCTACTGAAGATACATAGCTTTTGATGTTTATAGCTGCTATGTCCACATAGTGAATGCGTTTTATGTTTATCTAAATGTACAAATGATTACATATATCACAGAGAGGTGCTAAATAGCTATGATCTTGATGTGTTCGTGCAGTTAGCGATGCAATACGAGATGAAAGTAATCGTCGGGAGCTGATATAAATGTTGGGAGAAAGTCTGCAGACCAACGACCAGCGATCAGGATTGCAACACCGAATAACAATACGTTTCCTAGGTTCGGACTCCTGCCAACTTCAAATAACTGTAATTTAAAGTGTTTCTATTTGAAACTCGTGACCACTTTGTTTTGTTTTCTTGGCAGTGTATCCGAGATGTACAAGATAAACTAAAATAGATGATATAGAGTACATCAACTACGTAAATTTAAATTGATTATATATAAGACATGAATATATGTAGGTTTATTATGAACTACCTTCTGACCAAAATATCCGTATGCTCTATTGCAATTTGCGATCAAAACATTCGTCTTATCTGCGATATGGTAATTTTTTGAGGTTTGTGTTGGCAAAAAACGAAAAAAAAAGGATTAATAAAGATTTATTGGCACCAGGTTACCAAGTTATATTAAGGTAACTTAACAACTTATTATAATTTGGTAACCCGTATAACATATTTAAAAAATAAATATTAAGTAGAAAACTAAAAAAACGGGAGCGAGGATAGGACAACCATGGATTCGAAAAGGGCCCAAAAAACTTACAGCATTATCACACTCATTGGCAACGCATTGGCACGCAACTGCTTCTTTGGGGCTTCTATCTAATGATTACGAGTTGGCAATATGTCATTGCTCATACTCAATATCAGTCTACATAGCTATTTTTCACAGTGTAGCAAAAGCCCTCTAATAAAATAGAATACTTCTTCTTCATCAAAAGGCTTAAAGTCACCCAAAGGGAAATGGAGAGGGCTATGCTAGGAGTTTCCTTGTGTGATTGGTTCAAAATGAAGATATCCGCAGCAGAACCAAGTTTACGCACATATCCCAAAGAATCGCCAAACTTAAGTAGCAGAGGGCAGGGCACATTGTAGCAGAACAGATGGACAGTGAGGCCGAAAGGTTCTGGAGTACAGATCACGTCCCAGAGGATGCAGCGTTGGACGGCCTCCCGCAAGATAGACCGACGACTTGGGGAGGGTTTTGAGAATCCGATGGATGCGTGACGCACACGACCGGTCATTGTGGCGATACATAAGGGAGGCCTATGTCCAGCAAGAACAACTTTCTGCTGAAATGATGACGCGTTCTATACAAGCGAAGCACATTGTTCACACTTATTAAACAATCTTATGTTTAGAAAGAAAAACAGCTTAATTCAGTTGGTAGTAGTTGAAGTCGTTCAGTTTGTTTTTGTTCTTTTTTTCAGTATTTTTTTGTTTCAGTTTTGTGTTAGGTGTTTTTGTCGGTTGTTGTTTTTTTGTTTCAAATGGCATTAATGCTGAACACGTGCCCAATCACGATGAAGTTGCATTACTATTCACCGACTATGTTGAGGTCGCACACGGTCTGCATATACACTCACTTGTGCTTTATTACAGTTATACTTTGTTCAGACTGAGTTACCCGGCAGTGCTTTCCTTGCATAACACCTGCATTCGCTTTAATCGCTTTTAAAAGTCATATAAACTATAAATGAACGGTAAAAGTTACTGAACAGGTAGACTTATGAAAATAATCAATGGAACAGGTTCTTCATTAAAAAGCTTTGTTGGTTTTTTGCAATTATGTCAGTAACCGGTCGACCAGATGGCATGATCGATTATATTGCAATCTCAATTTTGAAGACGTCAAAGTTAACATTTTGTTTATTTTGATGTAATAAAGAAGCTAAAACTGTCGGCGTAAATATAATAATAATCTTTTTTAACCCATTTTAGCTAGCTTAGCTCATGAGCTCATACTAGAAGATACAGTTTCAGGGCGAGAGGCGCTGCGTGCCGAAATACAGGCTCAAAGCCTAGTTCGGCAGCATATTTTAATTTAGGCACAATTTCATTGTAATTTATAAATATCATAATTAAGAGCACATACAAATTGTGAAATATGTATTTTTGGTGTAATAAATTATTATTATTATTATGTCTTTAAATGTTTTTGTAAAGTGTAACTGGTAGAAAATGTTTTTTTTTTTTGTGATGGGAAATTTTCTAATAACTTTTCCTGCTCTGGATAGAGCGAGAGAGCATGTTAAACTTTCACTGACTAAAATCAACCTGTGTGCCTTAATAATCAATTATCATTTATTATTTGTTTAACATAGGTTGTTACCCTTCTGTTACCCGTTGCGTACCAAGGTCACGGTAATTTTTTCTAAAATTTCTGCAGCCCTTAGTAGAAAATACCTAGGGTAATAAGTCCATACCTGTCCTTATGAATGCATAAAGAATTAAATAAACTCTAGTAGCGTAGGAGGAACGTCAGTATACATAACACTACTAAACTACCAACTGCAGATTTGTGGTCATTTATCTTAACGTTATGTAGTTCTAAACTGGGTAAATGGTAATCACATTTGTGGCAAAGAGAAAATGAGACAAATTGCTCAAAATCTTAGAGTCTAGTGGCTTAGCAACGCGAAATTATTAAAAATACTTCGAAAGAGTAATCTTGGAGGTACTCAAAATTTATGTATCACGTATTTCATGTGTCAGAAACCCGATAATAATAATTATAATTGGCAGCAAGAACAACGGTATCTCGAAAGATCTTTTCTCGAACATACATTATATTCTTAGATTAAATCCTTAGAAAACTTCCTCACACGACAGCGCGGGTCTTATCTCTGTCCTTGTCTGTCAGTGATTACAGGTAGTGTAGATGTGTAAGTTTTGAGTCTAGGTTTTCTGGTTGTGATGTTTGCGCGTAACGTACGATAGGTTACTAACATCACAATCAGAAAACCTTATAATAACTTATAATATATCAATGATTATATCGGATTTACAATATAATTTTAAGGATTTATCATAACTGCTGCCTACAGGTGGCGGGTTTATTCTTCCCATCTTTCTAAAAAAAATTGGATCCTCACTTGGAATTTCTCCTGTATCATGGGTATATCACAAGACACCCCGCCTCGGAATAACTTTTTCTACAGGCAATGATACATTATAACATACCAGCTACTGCCAGCGGCTTCGCACGTGTGAAAATCGATTTCACCCCCTTAAGGGAGGAGTTTCGTAAAATCCGTTCTTAGCGGATGTTGTGTTTTGGTTTATGAGATTTCGTGATTAATCAGCGAGTGGTATTTCGCTTTTATAGATATAGATTACTTCGTCGCCGTCTATTGGAGCCATTGACTATGACAAAATTTGTGTCATGGGTTTGTCTTGCTGAAAATTGATCGCCCTCAAAGGCATCCTAGAAGATGTCTATGTTGACAACATACTTCTACAATACATATCCAATCATACTTTTAATACGTCTACCACAAAGATTTTTGTGCAATAAATGTTTTTTTAAGGCGACACTAAAAGCCAGCGACCTTGAGGGAGTAAAACAGGAGCTAGCGTCACTTCCCGCGCATCAAGATTATTCGAATAATATTATGTCCTTCATTTATTAAACACAATATGAATAAAAACCGTATATCAAAAGATTGGTAATTAAATTATCTTTTAGTTTACGAAAGTTTCATAAAAATACACCCAATTGTTTTTGCCTGATCTTGGCTTTTCTGTGTTTTAGACACAACTTTGAAAATAAATCACACCAAGTTTTATTAAAAAAAATGTATATATTCGTATATCAAATTATTAGGCAAATAGTCTAGTTTAACATATTTTTTTTCAAAACATACGGACCCCGTTTAGACGTGATGTGGGATTTAAAATCATCAAAAATCATATATATATGCCTCTTAATGAGCCATTAAGCATGCGTAATCGTAAATTAAGGTCAATTTCTAGTGCATTACCTGCTCACGCTGTATTACATAATAATGTAATATATTTTCGCTCACCCTGTATCATCGAATTACACAACTAGCTAATGAGATGAATTTAATGCGGAAAATATGCGCATAATCTCACTCATTCCGTAAAAAAACGGAAATCATTACGTGTTTCTATTTATGTCTACCGTGTGTTATGCTATTAATTTATTCATAGTATAACCAATAGGCATGTCACTTCGTCCATTACCTTATTTTCAGGAAGAGCCTATGACCAAAATTTGTGATGTGATCAAATTGAGAAATTTTATCGATATTCTAAACTCAACTCTATCTTCAATTCAATTGACAGTTCATTTTAAAGAAGTCTTTTTTTGAAGTCGAAGATCATCGACTGACTTTTCTCGCTCTAGGGTGGAACGACAAGATGTGTCAGACTTTAACTGACAAAACGCTCTTAAATTCTTGAGTTACCATTTGCGTTCTACGGCCGCGGTCATTCTTTCAAACGTACTTGCAGCCCTAGCAGGCATCGATCCAGCTGGGCCCTTAAGGTTTCACTGACATATTTTAAAAACCTTAGCCCAATAGTTTTCGGTAGTCTTTTCCTTTCATAGCGACTGAGTAAAGCGGAGTGGAAGTAAGTTCCTTCCAAGGAATTAAAAATGTGGGTGCTATAGTTTTAATTGATTTAATTACTCGTATATTTGACACGCCGCATTGGCCTTTTTATAATCGACACAGTAGCTCACAAACGTAATTTACTTTATGAAATAAAAAACAAAAGTAAAATTAGTTAAAATTCCTATTACGTTTCTTGTAATACAGCTTTAAAATAGTTATAGGACAAGTGTCGCGGTAGTCATCATAAAACGAATATTAGGTACTAGTATAATTACTAAAGACTATTAAATTAATTAAAAGCAAAAGACTTTTCCGGTCTATAGATGGCATGGCTAACGCAGTGGTTGAGAAATTGGCTGCTATAATACGCACGGAACAAATATTTGTATGGCCTACTGATAGTTATTCTGGTTCTTCTGGATATCTCATGTATGCCTATTACATGTTTGTAAGCACACCCACGATACTGAAGCCGCCGCCGGGATTCCGATCCCGATTTCCGGCCACCGTAGGCGCGGGCTTGCGGACGGCGTCTGATCGTCCGGTAACCGACCGGACCGAGCCCAAGTCGTCGACGGCGCGTTCTGTTCCCGCGCGCCTCAAGGAGCTATCAGCACACCGAAGAGGCCCAGCCTGCTAACTGCAGGCAGGCAGGGTCGAAGCCTGCTAGGGTCAAGGGCCGTTTTCTGAGAGGAAGGCTCAGCCCCGGCACTATAGGCTAAGGAACGGGGTAGGTTTTTAGTCAGTAAGAGTCTGACACTACTTCCCGCTCCGCTCAAGGGCGGGATTTGTCATGCCCACGATACTGAATTACTTTTTTTTTATTATTATTCATAGGCTCGCGTTTGACCACTATCTCACCTGATGGTAAGCGATGACGTGGCCGACGATGGAGCATGCTTGCCTAGAAGTAACCTATTCACTCTTGACTTAAAGACTTCTTAGTGTGGGGTCACGTTTTATAAAAAAAAATCAGGCAATTGCGAGTCGGGCTCGCGCACTGAGGGTTTCGTTCAAACTACGTTTGAAAAAAAAATCCTTTCCCGAATTGATCTATAATATCGTTAAGTAGGTTCAGCGTTCAATTACGTCTATCATATCTTTGGTTTCATTTAAATGACCAAAATGACTCTAGGTAATTATACGGTCAATAACGAAGAACGGTCCTCATTATACGTGTTATAAATTAAGCAATATTTACTTAGTTGTTAACTTTAGTACATAAATTATCGTTTTATTAAAATCGGCCTTATAATGTACCCTCTGCTGGGACTCAGGCCACGTCTCTGTAAGAGGGAGCGTAATCAACCACGCTGGCCCATGGCGTGGATGTCACATGTCTTCGACCTTTTGGTTCTAGGTTTCCTTACGATGTTTTCCTTCCCCATTTTAAGAGCAATGATGATGAAATAACTTTCTGTAATTTATTTCATCATCTGCTTCTTCTTCTTTTATTATCATTTTATTGTAACTTTGGATCACCCACTACCCTTACTAGGCCACCTCTGCAGCTCTTGTGTTGTTTTTTTTTTAATTTTTAATAAACTAGCACTTGACTGCAATCCTACCTGATGGTAAGCAGTGATGCAATCGTTGATGGTAAAGCGCACTAGTTTATTAAGAGCCTATTCACTCTAGCCTTGAAGACGCCTAAATTATAATTGGACGGGAAAACCGCAGCAGGCAAATTGTTCCAGTCCCTCGATGTAAGCGGTATAAAGGACGAGGCAAAACGCTTAGTCCGGACCGCGGAAGTTTCAACAACGTAAGGGTGGATATTCGCCGTACGGTACGCCGGGTTGTTCGATGGTTTTTTTTTTTTTTTAACGTAGATAAAATCATCCAATGACAAATCCCGCCCTTGGGAGGGGCGGGAAATAGTGTCAGACTTTTACTGACTAAAAACCTACCTTTCCATTCCTTGCCTTTATCCTGGGGCCTTTGGTGACAGTCTCACATAACCTTTGGCCCCAGTAGGCTTCGGCCCTGCTGGACCCCTACAGTTTGCTGACAACTCCCTGAGGCGCGCGGGAACGGTGCGCGCCGTAGACGACCTGAGCTCGGACCGGTCTGTTACCGGACGGACGGACAGCGAGCTACCCATTGCCCACCGTCCGCGAGCCCGCGCCTACGGTGGCCGGAAATTGGGATCGGAAACCCGGCGGCGGCGGCGGCGTGTGCGCCTTTGCCTAATGCGGTCGGCCTCCTCCTTTACTAGCATTACTGCTTCGCAAAAGGAGGCGACCGCCTGCCACTCCTCCTCGCTCCGGAGCATGGCTTGAACCAAGCCCCGGCGCGAGAGATCGCCGCCGATCGCCCCCACGAGGACACGGCGATGCTCTCACCTCGACTGTGTGCTCCACCGTGTCCACCGGGCGGTCCGCACAGTGGCGACACCCGGGCGTCGTCTCCGCACGAATCTTGTACAGGTACGGACCGAACTTGCCGTGTTCGGTCAGCACCTGCGCCAAACGGAAGGTGACGACGCCGTGGGGCCTTTCCAGCCACGCCTCAAAGAGGGGCCTTACCGCCTCGATCGTGGCGTGCCCAGCACGAGGTTGCGACAGTCGCTCTCGCCATTTCACCATGAGATCCCGCCGGAGCTCTGTCCGCCATGCCGCGACTTGTCGCGGCAGCGGAGTTTCGCCCCAACGTTGCATCTCCACGCGTAAGTCATGCATGTGTGCAAGGACTGTTGCCTCCAAATCCCATGGTGGTAGGCCAGCAAGGAGGCTCGCCGCTTCACAGGACACCGTACGGTATCCGCGGATCATCCGGATGGCCATGACCCTCTGGCAGGCGGTTAGCCGGGCCGCCACTCGCTTTCGTAGCGATGGCGCCCACACCGGCGCGGGTTGTTCGATGGTAGAAAGGAGATGGCGGTATCAAGTCATGCAATTCCCGCGCACACTCTCCAAAATGCATCCTGTAAAACACAGAAAGGCTGGCTACTCTACGTATGTCCATTTACTATTTAATTGCTCTGTTTGCTCTTATATCTGTACCTACAGCTTTCGACTTTTAGTTTCATACCTTTTTTATTGGTACGCCCGGGATAAAAATTCCAGGTTAGGTCTATCTGTATGCCAAATTTCACCTAAATCCGTTCAGCCGTTCGACCCTGAAGAAGTAACAAACATGCACAAGCACACATAAATACACACATTTACACACTTTCACCTTTATAATATCCGAGTGATTTCTAATATTATATTTACAACAGAAAGTTAAATTTTAACTACTATTAATTATTTATAATAAATAAACCAAACTTAACTACGTCCATATTAACAAAATCAAAATACGCTCAGGCGTCGAAGTACTCATCCACATCGCTGTCATCTAGAAAAGTACCCAAAAGACTGGCAGCATTGCCCAGTTGAATGGCAATACTGATTTTTTCGACAATAGCATTGAGATAAAGTATATCCAACAGCTACCAATTTTAGATTAAATTTAACATTTCAATCTTAAAAAACTTTCAATGAAATAAAATGGGAAGCTTTTATTTTCTTTTGTACACCTTCTTTTATATTATGGAATAGAATAGAAAAACTTTTATTCGGGACAGACACAGCACTACTGTTACAAACTCAAAGTAAGAGACATCAATGTAGTTTGTGTAACTTTTTTGGCGTATAGTAAAATTTAATTCTATTCTATCAAACTTACAGAATGCGCCTAGCGTGCCCGAACCGAAAGGGTTATCAACTTAGCATATGTTAGGCGTCAGACGCCCGGCGCTGGTTTTCAGTGGGCACCCCGCAGTGACGCATAAAATATGTTATATTTTTATGTATTATATGTTATGATTTTCACAAATGAGTATAATATCTGAATGGATGATGGATGGAGAGGGAGTGGGAGAAAATGGAGGTATTGATAGCTTGACAATTGACAGGATAGAATGGAAGGAAAGCAAAACGTATATTACACCGACACCAAATTACACTGAAAAAGGGCAAAAAGATGGTGATAATTGTTTTTAAATAAGGGTGATAAAAAATATAAATATAGAGAAAAAAGGACCAAAGAAAAAGAAGAAAGGAAGGGTAATATACTCGTAGAGCTGTCTCTGCACCACCCTAAGGTTTTTTTTTTTTTTTTTTGTGGTAGGTAAAATCATCCAATGACGAATCCCGCCCTTGGGTGGGGCGGGAAACAGTGTCAGACTTTTACTGACTAAAAACCTACCTTTCCATTCCTTGCCTTTATCCTGGGGCCTTTGGTGACAGTCTCACATAACCTTTGGCCCCAGTAGGCTTCGGCCCTGCTGGACCCCTACAGTTTGCTGACAACTCCTTGAGGCGCGCGGGAACGGTGCGCGCCGTAGACGACCTGAGCTCGGACCGGTCTGTTACCGGACGGAGGGACAGCGAGCTACCCATTGCCCACCGTCCGCGAGCCCGCGCCTACGGTGGCCGGAAATTGGGATCGGAAACCCGGCGGCGGCGGCGGCGTGTCCGCCTTTGCCTAAGGCGGTCGGCCTCCTCCTTTACTAGCATTACTGCTTCGCAGAAGGAGGCGACCGCCTGCCACTCCTCCTCGCTCCGGAGCATGGCTTGAACCAAGCCCCGGCGCGAGAGATCGCCGCCGATCGCCCCCACGAGGACACGGCGCTGCTCTTCCCAAGCGGGGCACACCTCGACTGTGTGCTCCACCGTGTCCACCGGGCGGTCCGCACAGTGGCGACACCCGGGCGTCGTCTCCGCACGAATCTTGTACAGGTACGGACCGAACTTGCCGTGTTCGGTCAGCACCTGCGCCAAACGGAACCACCCTAAGGTGGATTGGTAGATAATGCCTAAGGCATTAAATCCGCCTTTGTACAGTATTTCATTAGTGCATAAAGTTTTAAATAAATAAACATTCGAACAATATGCTATACCTACCTAACCATCACTTCCTTAATATGCAAGCTCATGTTTCAGGAGATTGTACATAACATAAACGATGTTTAATGATTGTGTTGACATTTACGTCGTAATTGAATATCATCTTGCACAAAAAATGCATTCAGAGATTAATCAATATATTTTTAATTTGAGACGTCAAATTTTAAAAAGAGAACGTCGATTGAACTAACTTCATTGTCAATTATTTTATGCACACCACACTTTTCTATCAAAAAGTCGAAAGTATTTTATGTATGTAAGTGTGAGGGAGAAAAACTACAATTACAGATGCGCTTACACAAGCTTTAAGTCAAAATGGGCAGGTCACTATCACGTTACATAGACAACAGATTTTTTTTTTATGGTAGGTAAAATCATCCAATGACAAATCCCACCCTTGGGCGGAGCGGGAAATAGTGTCAGACTCTTACTGACTAAAAACCTACCCTGTTCCTTTCCTGCTTTGGTTTCAGGGCCCTGGTATGCATTTTTATACCTCCTCAGAGTCCTAGACTAGGCCTCGACCCTACTGGAACTCTAGGGAGTTTGCTGACAATTCCTTGAGGCGCGCGGGAACGACTTGGGCCCGGTCCGGTCTGTTACCAGATGAACGGAAAGCGAGCTACCTATTGCCCGCCGTCGTCCTACGGACATAGACAACAGATGAGCTATACGGAATACCCGTTGGAGTGGACAACTTCTGGGAAAAGGAAAGTAGGAAGACCAATTAAACGGTGGGCTGATGAAAATATAAATAATACAAGAAAAGACTGGATGAACAAAAGCCAACATAAAAAAAAATGGAAACAGCTGGAGGAGGCATATACTAAAAATGAGATTCATACCAGTAAACATATAACTAACTCTACTAACAAAAACTAGCTTAAGTGAATCTACTAATACTAGTAACAACTTTAAAAATGTATTATTATTTTATGTGTACATGTAACTCCTTCCTTTCTTCCTTCTTTCCAAGGAAAGGTTGAGGGTACCAGGCCACGAGGAAGATCGCCTATGAGATGGACTGACCAGATAAAAGTGGCAGTAAATGGCTCATCATCACTACATGAATGCACGAGGAAGGCGGCTATCAGAGAGGAGTGGCGGCGTGTTGTGAAGCTTGCCACCAACACCTGAAGTGATGACCATGACCACTCTGTCTAGAGTGATACCGACAGAGAAGAAGTAACTCCTTCACGCTCAAAAATCTAAACGGATTTAGATAAAACATGTCATATTTGAAGACCATATCTTGGAATTGGATATACTTTTTATCCCGGAGCTAGGTATGTTCCCTTAGGATAATTTATTACATTCACACGTGCAAAGTTGCCAACAGAAGCTTACTAGCTTCTGTTGGCAACTTTGCAAAACATAACTTAACATAACATAACTTTGCAAACATATTGATTACCTACCTACTGGTAGGTAATCAATATGTTTGAAGATAAACTAAATAAAATCGAAGCAGTAGTAATTAATACGTCATCTTGCTAACTATAAACCAAACCAAAATGTAAATCCCATAAAAAATTGCGAATCTACTTAAGTTTCTTAGCATTTATGCCAAGTAAACATATTATCATACTTACACTGGAGTTTGCAGAGCTTATAGGAGCTTACAAAAAATTGGGGTACTGGTAGCCCCGATTTACGAATTGTACATCGTGGGTCCAAAATCAGGTAGGTGCTCAACTTTGTGCAACTTATTCAAAAACCACTGCTCTCAAAACGATATAGGAAAACATGATGAAACGACCCATTTCCTTTCCATGGGACGAAGCATAAGCCCCAGTATTGGCGAATGTTTATAATATATGTGTAAGTTTTTTACTTCTTCACGCTCAAACGGCTAAACGAATTTGCATGAAACTTTACAATAATATATTTCAAATATATGAATAACATATAGGCTATAATTTGTAGTGTGAAAAGCACTAATTAGACGCAGGTAAAGCCGCTAGCAAAAACTAGCGATAATTAATCGCATTATGCAATGTGAGTCGAGTTTTTAATTTTTGTTTACATGGGTTGTTCTGTTCTGTGTAACTCGTCATAATGTACTGAACTTGGCTGATTGTTTTCGCGATTTCAGGTTTGGTCCCATAGTAAAAGTTGTTCGGTATCATGACTACAATCACGTTTTTATGTATCGTTCACTATACCAGTCACCCTATATAATAAAACATAATCATGTATTTGTTTAAAAAACATAACGCCACTACATACATACACATGCATTTTATGATTGTACAGCGTGAGACAAGAGTATATCACGATGGTTTACGGATATGAAGTTTATTTCTCTTAATTGTTTTTGAATCAATGATGTGTGCAATCTTGTTTGGTATCGCTTACAATGATGATGTGCCACACTACTGTTATGTGCGGACGGCGGGCAATGGGTAGCTCGCTGTCCGTCTGTCCGGTAACAGACTGGTCCGAGCTCAAGTCGTTTACGGCGCGCACTGTTCCCGCGCGCCTCAAGGAGTTGTCAGCAAACTGTAGGGGCCCAACAGGGCCGAAGCCTACTGGGGTCAAAGGGTATGTGAAAATGGCACCCGGGGCCCTGGGACCAAGGCGAAGAATGGAACGGGGTAGGTTTTTAGTCAGTAAGAGTCTGACACTACTTCCCGCTCCACCCAAGGGCGAGATTTGTCATTGGATGAAATTACCTAATGAAAAAAAAAAAAAAAAAAACTACTGTTATGTAATATACCTGAAAAACTATTGAACTATGGTCAACAGAGTTACAATTGAACACAAATAAATAATTCCATGTCATGGATATCATCTGGTCTTTGCCACTTCAGCAGAAGTTCAGGGCTCAAGGTTTTCCAGCAAACCATGAAGCACAGTATCCTGGGAGTTTAAATTTTAGAGGAGTTTGATTTTGGAGCGAAACTCGGACTTTTACTGACAAAAACCACTCCTATGTTACGCCGTTGCCATGCATTCCTGGACTCCGGGTTTTCTTTTCAAAAGCGAACGCATAGTCCCAGTAGGTTTCGACCCTGCTGGATTTATTAACTTTGGAGTATTGTCACCGACGTCGCTGTATGATAATAGCGACGTAATGATAATAGGCCTCTCCTGTGCATCACCACAGGAAGGCTCCCCAAAAGGTGGAATGTTATCTTGGTGAAAGTCAATCGTTGGATATTTGTAGTGACACATGGGGCCAAGTTAATATCTTTCATTATTTAAACTAAAAGACGTCATGTGCATCTCACATCCATCAGATTCCTGCAACCCTCACCGGGTTATTGATCCAGCATGTGAAAGACCTTCCAAAGCTGCGCCATTCCAGAGCCTTACGCCCTCATCGACCATCATTCTATTCTAGGAACAAATGCCCAGCCCACTGAAACTTATGTTTGGCGATTCTTCGGATTGTAACGGTAACCTTGGTTCTCCTGAAGATATTTTCATTTCTGATTCCTGTTTCAGGCTGATAAGATAATGAATAATTCCATGAGATACGTAGTATCCAATCCAAACAAAAGATGAACCAATTGACATCCTCATGTAGAAAATCTTTCCTATTATGAAGTAGGCAATAGCAGCCTTGGCATAGTCAAATAGAATCAAACGGTCAAAAGGTAACGTTCGGTCATTGACCAATTTTCAGGTCATAACCTACAAGGCTACAATAACATTATCTACTATTCTCGCGTGTGATGTCTAAGGCTTTTACAAAAGATCTATTGATAGTATATGTATCTTTTGTAAAGCTTAAAATATCACGCGTTATTTTACAGTACAGTGACTAGTTTTTGTATTCCACTCGGAAAATGTAGGTAAATACATAGTGTGCAAATGGGTCGATTGTCAAGTACATAAAGAAGCTTTTCAGAATTGTGATTAGAAACATTTTTCGATGTTCCTCCATTTGCTGAATAATGAACGGCAATTATAAGTAAGCCTTTTATTTTGCTTCCGCAATGAAGGAAGGTTTGGGATGATGTTCGTGAAATAGGTGGTAGTGTTTTGGTATTTGATTATACCTATAAGTATTTACCCATTGCTATGTAAAATTAATTATATAATTGTTTTATATTTTTTAAAGTTACCCCGTTATCGGGTGTGTGTTCATAACCATTTAAACTTACAGACCATAACTATCATTCTGTAGGTCATACAATTATTTGTTCCTTGCGGGAATTGAACCGAATTTATACGCGAACCATGGTTTGGCACCATAGCTTGCGTACGGGTTTAATTCCCGCCGTGCCGAGTTTTTTTTTTTTTTTTACGGTAGGTAAAATCATCCAATGACAAATCCCGCCCTTGGGCGGAGCGGGAAATAGTGTCAGACTCTTACTGACTAAAAACCTACCCTGTTCCTTCCCTGCCTTGGTTCTAGGGCCCTGGTATGCATTTTCATACCTTCCCAGAGCCCCACACTAGGCCTCGACCCTACTGGGCCCCTACGGTTTGCTGACAACTCCTTGAGGCGCACGGGAACAGTGCGCGCCGTAAACGACTTGGGCTCGGTCCGGTCTGATACCGGACAAACGGACAGCGAGCTACCCATTGCCCGCCGTCCGCAAGCCCGCGTCTACGGTGGCCGGAAATTTGGATCGGAGTTACGGCGGCGGCTGCGGCGTGAGCGCCGTTGCCTGATACGGTCAGCCTCCTCCTTTGCTAGCATTACTGCTTCGCAGAAGGAGGCGACCGCCTGCCACTCCTCCTCGCTCCGGAGCATGGCTTGAACCAAGCCCCGGCGCGAGAGATCGCCTCCGATTGCCCCCACGAGGACACGGCGATGCTCTTCCCAAGCGGGGCACACCTCTACCGTGTGCTCCACCGTGTCCGCCGTGCCGAGTTGGACTCTTACCTAAAGGATTAGCCAGATATTTAAAGGTAGAGAAAACTGGAAGAAAGGAATTGAGACTTTTGTCTAGCCGTGGGACACCATAGCATCAGTAATAACAGACGTCGACTTAAAAAAAATGCCCTATCTAGTCAATAGAACTAAAAATATATATTTTGATCAGATATAGAAATGTAAACACCTATGAATGCCAACTAGTTTTCACTAGTATCGATCGAAAGTGCTTCTGAATAAAGCAAATATTATTACAGCTTTGAATAACATTGAGACGTAAACAGTTTATTTACATACCCACTTGTGCATCTATCTCAAAAATCGAAAGTTCTACATTAATAAGAGAGTGAAAAGTTTGTGAATGATTTAAACAAAAAAAAATCTTTAGTTAAATACTAATGAATTAGAAATCTGTTGGATATTTCCAGTTTTGATTTTGATTGACTTTTGACTCTTAAATATTTTTGTCTATTCTTAACTAGACTTATATTAAATTAAGCTTTAATTTTCTTACAAAAGGAACTGAGTAGAAACACAATTGTTGTATTGTAGCACCAACTTTATATTATGCAAGCAAGCTTAGTCCTTACTAGTTCAAATGTCATCGTTTTCAGACAAGAGACACCGCACGCAGTTAGATACTGTTCGCAACACTTTTTTGAAGATTACAAAAACACTATTGAGAAACAAACTTGAACTTTACTTCAATTGCGGAATCTCATTACTCTTATATAACTCAAAGAACAACATACCAGTAAATATAACCGCATATTGTAGTCACTGCGCAGCACTTTCTGTCAAAAGAAAACAGACTTATGAGCACAACACTAGTCAAAGCACGTCACAGCACTGTTATCACGTTATCACAACACTATAATACCTGTGTGTTGTCCGGAGTGGGTATATGGAGCGAACGGGTACATGCAAAGCAATGGTTCAGCGAAAGACATCGTTACGTTCTTTTATACCTCGGAAACATTCCCACAAGATGCGCTGAGCTCCGCTTGACCGAAAGCGCTCACTCCGGTACCGCGCCGAGTGTACAGTCCGCGCGACCGACTTGCTTGCGTGCTTTCACTGGCTACGAGTGTGAGACAAGATAAACTTCTTTTGCATTGACTTTTTGCAATAGGTTAGTACTTTCACAGTGAGCCTATGCATCGGTTATTTGTAGGTCATTTTTAAAATCTAAAATCTAAACTTAAAGGTTTTGAAAAGGAAAATTTCGTAACTTTTTTAATTTGACCTTTTTTGCTACAAAAAACGTTTAAATTCGGGTCAAAATATTATATAATTAATAATCAACTCCTACAATTTGTCTAAATATAGGTAATTTAGAGGTTCTTTTGACAACTTGCGTCTGCGACACGAATGCAAACTATCCTTAAAAATACAGACCCCCAGATATAAACCACTACGGATGTCAAGACCAGTTTCTTAATCGACTTATATATTTATCTCTAGTGGTCGTAATAACCAATAATCGTCGATCAAAATCAGTAAGTAGTTTAACAAATAATTTGTATGTTCAATGTATCAACATCAATTCCACTACGGATAAAGGTGCTGATTACTGCCCTGCGTCACGCTTGCCGAAATACTTGAATTTCAGTTATTTTGGTTTCGTATTAAGGGCTGTTGAATCAAAGCCCTTAATATGAAATCAATTGTGTGGCAGATAGTATTTATAATTGAAAAAAAAAATACAAACTTCTATGTAAACTGTCATTTCTCCAATCAATTTCCTTACAGTTTTATCGGTGATATTCCTACAAAACCCTCTTGTTCAAAAAATTATGTTAGGCTTGTGTTTTGTCTGCCAGCGTCTTACGTAATATGAGAACTGTTAAATCTTTTTAAAAATAATTAAGTAAATATTAATTTGTTGCTATAGTTGTCAGTGTTAGTCAGTACCTAATAGGTCAGTGAACTTTACCAGTAAATTAAATTAAAATACGATAAACTGATTATGCAACAGTATTTAAGACAGTTTTCTGATTTGACGACATCTATTCTTTAGTTGTTCCTGATAATTAAATCTCAGTAATAACTACATAACAATTACAACGAAATCAAACAACGCACCTGTGTTTAGTGAATGTAGAATAGGTGGTCGGTAGCGCTTTCGATTTATTTGCATACAGCGGGCAGTTAGGATGAACGAAGTCGTAATATTGCCAAAATGTTGATTTTGTCGACAATTATGGTACAAAAACCACAAATACTCAGTGTATCTACCTAACTAAACAAATATATGTTACCAACAAACAGAAAACGGGTCGCGGCAGATGAACAAGAAGATGGCAAGACGATTTGGATGACTTCCTCGACGAAAGTAACCTTTTTTTGGGAGAAAATCATCTAATAACCCCTCTTGATAGAGCGAGAGGGAGTACAAAACTTTTAACCTTAAAACGAAAGATAAAAACCCACTTATGTACCTTCAGTTGCCCTTGGCACTACAGGGCTACAGTTACTCTTTCGAACAAAACCAATTTTTGAAGAGAACTAATTTTGAGTATACTCAGAATTAGGACAGTTCAAGTTAAAACAAGGCAACCGCCCATCTTCCTCATTGCCGAAATCGCTCCACCATTAGTTTTATAATTAGTAATTTCAGCTCATGTAGTAATGCCTTGTTTATTACCCAGTAAACTACATGATGAAATTTAATAGAGAAGTGTCGATTGGGTTCGGTTTAACATCTTAATAAATCTTAACTACAACTGGTTCAAGAAATTGATTCACAGTTTAATATGTCTTATGCAAACATTGCGCCCATTAACTGCTGGTTATTTAGACTCATCTTGTGATTGGTATACGCCTTTAAAAATGTCTAAAATGTAGGTTGTTTATGCGATTAATTAATGGCAGTAGAATACCAGCCGTAGTCGTTAAGCAAAGCTTTCGAGAAACGCAAAAACTTATCTATCATTATATTATGGTGTGGGAATGTAATCAATCAATTGATCAACTCAATCGATCGTAGTTTATTGCCGAGCGTAGAGACCTACTAACTTTATTGATGTAAGTAACTTGTGGTAGTTACATACAACACTGAAAACTATCTGGAACAATAAAAGAGATCACAAAAAAAGCTCTATCCACGGACGCATAGCTTCATAGACGCGTATTCATCATCATACGCTTGGTGTACCCCAGCGTGAAGCTTACACAAACAACTAAGAAACTGTGTCAACGAAGCGGCCACGACACGATGCGAGGGTACAACGCTGTCGCTTCGTCTACGTGTAAGCTGTGAGCAGGCGGACATCAAGCGTACAATAACGAATATGCGTCTATGAAGCAACAAATCTGCTCCTCTAGCCAAGTTACGATCGTTTCGTTAAGCGTGAACTCTTGGAGTTGGCCATGCCTCCAATCCGTTTGTTCTGACGTCATCTCAACGTTCAGTCACGTGGTCAGAACAAAGGAATTGGAGGCGTGGCCAACTCCAAGCGTTAGGCCTAACGTGATCGAAACGTTTTCCGCGTTTGTCTCGCTGATTGGACATCACAAACATGTCGATAGCTTTAAGCCAACGTGAAACAAACTCGCACTAGACCCTTGGAACTTGACAATGAAGCCATTGAAAGTCAAGCTGTTTGGTTAGCAAGCAATGGTCTGTATATGTCTTTAATTATTAATTCATTAAAACTTCATGCAACACAAAAGTACAAAGGCGGACTTAATGCCTTAGGCATTCTCTAACAGTCAACTGAGAGCAGTGAAGAGAAATCATGGCAGGTGCAAAAAAAAAAGAAAAGATTAATAAAAAAAAAACAAGGGTACAAATGTATATAAATAAAATAAACATACATATGTATTCAAATTCAACTACATCAACTCATATTTTTAGTGCTTGTAGACCAAGAGCTAAGCTGAGCCAGAAGAAGTAGTTGAACTAGTGTAGCTGACGTTACTAAAGTTATTTACATTGCACAAAGTGCAAAATAAGTAGTTTGTAAAATTATTTCCGCTAATTGAGCTAAGCGAAACTAACTCCGCTTACCTTTTCGTTTGCAACAAACATTTCAAGTAACCATTTTTTATCTCTGTGTGGAAAGAGAGGGAGTGTCAGAATTTTAATTACTAAAACCTACCTGTATTTCTTGAAATTCCTGAAGTTGCCCTTTGCGGTAAAAAGCCACGATAACTCTTTAGAACAATCCTTAGCCTTGGCAGGCATTCATCCTGACGAACTCCGTCAATACTTTTCAACTAACCTATGATCTATACTCCATCTGTTTAGGTACTTAACTAAACAATATTGATACAGCTTTTAATTTTAAAAAAAATTGTATAAAATACAAACAAAGATTATTTAAATTTTGTCAATTACCTAACATCTGTTTAAGTAAATGGCTAATTGTAAACATTTTTACATATGTAAAGATTGTTTACATTTAGTTAAGTACCTAAACAAATGGAGTATAACTATTTCTTTCCTCTACATACCTACATATGTCTGTTTAATTTATTGTAAAATTTATGTATTCAGTTCCTCGGGCAAAAAACATTCTTCACATAATTTCCGTTAACATAACGGTCGATTTAATTGTTTCAAATCAGTTCTCGTAACCTTTTATTAGTTGATTACTGCAATTATTCAAAACCAGGTAATTTGTTGTTTTATGTGTTAATACATAATACGTATTTTGCAACGCAATTCTCAGTACATAAGCTTGCAAGATGGTTTATGTTTTCTGCAATACATTGCGATGCAATGTACGACATAACAGGAGGAAAGTATAGGCATCACAGAGTAAGATGTAACAGAGGCCAAACTTTATTCATTTCGATCTATATAACCCTTGCATTTATGCGCTGTTTCTTTATCAAATTATTATCCTTTTCCGTCTTTCGTGTTCCATCTCTGCATGAATCACTGACCTATAAACAGTGCGTTACATTGCCCATCTCGTAATTCACACTTTGGAGTCTAAATAGAAGGACTGCATATTAACTGCATCTGCTACTGTATCACAACTGTCATAAGAACTGCATCGCAAATTCATGTCAGTAGGACGCCGACTAAAAGACTATACGAAATATTGTTCGTATGTTCGGTTTTGGCTACAATCCTATGGAGTCTCTGATGTATTTCTACTCTGTGGTCTGTAGACAGTGTCATCATAGTCTATCCTCTCCACTCTATTATTCGTTCTTTCCAATCATGTATGTGTCTGAAGTGTATAGAATCCTTTTTTTTGCCAAAGTAAACACAAATATAAAAACCAGATAGTTATTGAGCCATGTTGGCATATGCGTTGACTTCAATTGAAGGTCGATGGATAGGTTATAAGTGCAGCAACATTCACCTGTAACCGGAGATTAAATAAACAGGATTTCAGAAATAAGACAGTATTTTGAAATAAAAACCGACTTTAACGCAATCGTAAATGAGGCGGAATCTTTGTTTGCACCTCTTTCAAAACACCATATTGCAGACACCAAACTGTCGTGAGCAAAGTTTTTCACATAACCACACAATGAGAAAAACTTAAATATAATAATAGTTTGAGATTTTGCACCGGAAGTGCCCAAATCATTGCAACAAACAAACAATGCATTAAGAAATAATCACTTTTGCATAAATCCTCATTTGCATTCCAAATAACTGAACGTAAAAGTAACAGTGTGCATCAAAATACGTTTAAAAAAAAGTTGTAGGCACTCGAACGCATTTGTCTATACCACGCAAGAGTTCCGTCACAGATAATATAATACTATTCCGTCGTAACTGCCTTAATTTAAATTTGGAACAATGGCGGGAATGTACTCGTCTGTATAATGAGTCGGGAAAAAAGAGACAGTTTGCGAGAAATTAAATAGTTATGTAATAATAACAATTAGCTCGTTAGTGAGTTTGTAATTATATAAAATTGTGAGTAAACTGTTACTTTAGACATTGTGATGCACGATTTGGAAGATTTGTAGTTTTTAAGGCGCGTTTAGAACGAAGATTGTCGTGTATGAGTATTCCTGCTACTGAATTATTCACGACGCTTTTATTTATTTATTTATTTATTTAGTCTTCATGTACAATAGTGGTACATAGGCGGACTTAATGCAACAAGGCATTCTCTACCAGTCAACCTTTGGGTTAAAAAGACAAAACTGTGGTAGGTGTGCACAATAAATAAATTACATTAATTTCAAATATAATATAGTATCAATAAAATTAGTTACTTATAATAATAAAATACGTATATATGCTAATATTATAAACTAATAAATACTATGATATATATCAAATCAAAATATGTCAATTCTGACAAAGACCGAACTAAAGTTGAGAGCACTTCAAGTAGTAGTTCCGAATTTTACGCTTAAAGGAAAATTTACTTTCAGCTTTTTTGATGTCAAGGGGAAGCATATTCCAGAGTTTTGTAGAAGAGACAGTGAATGAGTTAGCCATAAACCCAGTCCGGTGACAAGGAATATGAAGAAGCATGTTTTTGGAAGCTCGAAGGTTGAGATTATGAGAACTGCCCAATACTTTAAAACATTTTTTTAAATAATCAGGAGCACAAGGATCGTTTAATATAGTGAAGAGAGTGCAGAGAGATCTGAGGGATCTCCTGTGACGGACAGGCAGCCATTTAAGCTGAGAACGGTAGGAAGAAATGTGATCAAATTTACGGAGGCCAAAAATAAAACGAATGCAGTTATTGAGAAGTCGATCCAATTTGTTAAGAAGTTCTTGGGATAGATCAGAGTAACAAACATCACCATAGTCAATTAAAGGTAAAACAAGCGATTGGATCAAAGTTGTTTTAGTGCTTGAAGGAAGGAAATTTTTGAATCTATAGAGGGACCGCAGCGTAAAGGTGACTTTCTGGCTAACCTGAGCAACATGCTTATTCCAGCTTAACCTATTGTCAATATATAAGCCTAGGTCTTTAACGTGCGTCGAGAAAGGAATAACTGTATTGCCGAATAGAAGTGGCAGTAGTCGGCTAGTGTCCAAGCTTCGTAAAAAGTATGAACTACCAATAAGGATAGCTTGGTATTTACTGACATTGACAGTAACCCCAAATCTGCTTGACCAATCACCAATCGCCTGAAGATCAGCATTAATTAAGGAGATGCAGTCATCGAGGTGGTCAAGGTCGGTTTGCGCGTAGAGCTGTAGGTCATCAGCATACAGATGGTAAGAGCATTTGAGGATAGCTGTGATAGAATTAATAAACAATGAAAATAAGAGTGGAGAGAGTATACCGTCTTGTGGAACGCCGGTTTGCAGGTCGCACCAGTCAGAAAATTTCTGATCGACACGTACCGCTTGCTGACGTCCACGAAGATATGATGAGAACCAATCCCGTGCCAACGAAAAAACCCCAATTTGAGACAAGATAGCCAGAAGGATGTCGTGATCAACGGTATTAAAAGCATTGGAGAAATCTATTAAAACTAACACCGTTAACCTCGAGTTCTCCAGGCCATCCCTGACGTCTTCAGTAACTTTAAGCAAGGCTGTGGCTGTACTGTGGCCAGGGCGAAAACCTGATTGGAAAGGGGATAGCAATTTATTCCCAAACACAAAAGATGAAAATTGTTTAAGAGCAACTGCTTCCAAGATTTTCGACAGAAAAGGGAGAATGGATATTGGTCTAAAGTGATTTGACAAAGTGGGGGTGGGAATTTTAGGAAGAGGGATAATGAAAGCTTTACGCCAGCTTGTAGGAAAAACCCCAGTCTGAAGGGAGGAATTGATGATGTGTGTGATAGTAGGGAGTATATTTTCCAACATAAGGGATAACATGGTTCTGCTGACTCCATCACAGCCGACAGCCTTGGACTTAATCGCAGTGAAAATTTTGAGGATCTCCGGTTCGGTCACTAGGGAAAAAGAAAAAGAATCATGAGGTAAAATTGGCTGGGAAGTTATATCAAGAATAGTATCGTTTTTGACAGAAGTCGAGAGCATAGCCGACGACGAGTGTTCATTCAAATCATTTAGTGATATACTAGAGGGAAAAGAAAGAGAGGAGGACTTTGTTATGCCGAGTGATTTGAGAAACTTCCAAATATTAGCCGGTGAAGAGTTGAGGACATTTTCGCAAATGTATCGGCGTTTAGAAGCCCTTACCATCTGGTTGCAGCGGTTTCTAGCCGACTTGTACAGGTTCCAGTTCTCCACACTGCGATCCCTTCTATATTTTCGAAAAGCCCTGTCACGCCGTCTCATCGCCATTCGAACTTCAGGGGTGATCCATGGAGCCGGAGGGCGCTTGACTCGGACGGCCCTCAGTGGCGCATGCGCATCAATAAGTTTAAGAACCGTCTTACCCAGAATCTCCACTTTTATCTGCTCTGTGGTTTTGTATGCAACTAACTGGAGCATTCTCAAGAGATTTGTCAAACCGCCCGCTACCTATCCCCAGTATTTACAAATAAAATACAACATGCAATCATTTATTTAAATTATTTTCGTTTTTTTTTTTATTTAATTAATTTCATTATAATAATACATAATAAGATTCAATTTTATGAATCAACTGCCTAAGTTCTTGTAAAATATAGCTTGTGAATAGAGCATAGCATACTTATATATTTTTTTATTTTGTTTATAGTAAAATAAAAAATAACCAGAATACAATGAAAAAATAATAATAAAAATTGGGTTAAATAAAACAATAACAATAAAATTTTGCATTTGTATGTGAGAAAGTAGAATGCAACTGTATTATGTGTGTGTTCTTCATCCGCTTATTTATTGCGACTGCATCTAAACGCACCTTAATACATCTTGTGCTTAGATTTAATGTGTCCGTAGTTTGTATGCAAGTGAGAGGTAAGATCTAAGATGTCACTGTCTTATCGTAATATCGTTACAATCTCAATGTTTTGCGTTTTTACAACATACCTATCTAGTTTCTTATATAACATTCGTCATGACGAAGGTTTTTCGGCCTAGGAATAGCAAAACCTAAATATATCTGTAATTGTCGATGTGAATTTGAATGCAAAATATTAAAAAGATTATTTTGACCCACAAAAGATAATTGACCATGCTTTCGTGTTATGTCATTCGAGCTAGCAAGCTCATAGTCTTGTTCCACGTGCCCCAAAGTGCAAATAAATCTAAAAATAGCAGGATATACATAAATTAAATTCTACGTTCGAAATGTTGTACGATATTGTTTGAAACGGAAATGAAGTGTCATCAATTTTGATTTATAGAACTTACGTTATTTGTAAATAACAATTTATGTAAAAATTTGGTTTCGGTTTTCGCGTGTAGAAAATATTAAAGATTACAGATTTTTACATAATTTGCGTGCCTACATTATTTGCGTGGTTGATTGAGGCACTGCGTGTCGCAGGTTCGGTTCCTCCAAGGAATACATATTTATAAGGTTTTCAGATAGTTGTTCTGAGTTTGGGTATCTTGTTTATGTGACTATACATTATAAGTAATAACTTGTAATCTTGTAACATTACAATCAATCAATGAACTAAGCCTATCACAGTCCCCCTTTTTCTGATATTCTCTCAAGGAAATTCCTCTGAAATAAAATGGAAAATTCTATTGTTTTAATAAACCAAATGAAGACACATATGAGGTACATATATTTTAAATCGAATGATATTTTATTTCCTGAATAGGCACTTTCGTTTACAAAGATATTGTAAAAAATAGTTTTATTACTTGATAATAATCTCATCTGAGAGCAGTGGAGGCCGAGTGGTAACGGCCCTGACTTACGAGTTGTGAGTCGTGGGTTCAAACCCAGCCAGGTGCATTACTTTGTAATTTATTTCATCACCACTGCTCTCAAGTGAAGGAAAACATCGTGAGGAAACCAATATGTCCTAAAACCAAAAATTCGAAGACATGTGATATCCACCGCACAGAAACCGCGTGGTGGATTACGGCCCATTCCCTCTCCTAGAGAGGAGGCCTGAGTCCCAACAGTGAGAACATTAAAAAGCTGATTACTTATGTAATAATCTCATCTAAATGATACAAAGATTGTACAAAGCAATGAAGATGAGTTACCGAATACGATATTAAAATCATCAGTCATCGAATGTGTTACACTTACACCCGTATGTGTTACATATTTAAATCGATAATGTCGTAACCCATAGCCAGTTTCAATACAAGCATCAGGTAAGTTATACCATAACTAATGACTAATTAAAGGCCCTTTCGTCATAAGAGCATCTTTCAAAATACAATAAATTAATGAGGCGTGCCCCATTTTATATCACAACAATCTACATTCGATATTCCAATCAACTAATACGCAATCGTTAACTATCGAAACTAGCAGTAATTACAACGACCTTAGACATACTTTTATTATTAAAAAAAAAACAAAGAGTATATCATGATGGATCGTAGAAAACTAACCTCTAATTTGTACATCAATCGTCAATTTTAAAACCTACGACAATAATTTAAGGTTTAAAATCCAATGACGAATAAAAGAAGATCTACATACGCAGAACGAATAGTAAGAGAATTGAATCTTACTACTCGTCACGTGACTAGTGGATTATTTGACGAAATCATAATTGAATGCCGTTTCGACATACAACATGATATAATCGTAACAAAGGATGGTGTTAAAGAACGTTTTGTTTCTGCATGACATCAAGTGTGGGTGTTTTTGAAATCATCTAATGATTTCCGCTTTAGAGTGGAGCGGAAGGAGGTGTCAGACTTTTACTCTGACTAATATCACACCGTCCGATTTCCGGCCACCGTAGGCGCGGGCTTGCGGACGGCGAGCAATGGGTAGCACGCTGTCCGATCGTCCGGTAACCGACCGGACCGAGCCCAAGTCGTCGACGGCGCGTTCTGTTCCCGCGCGCCTCAAGGAGCTGTCAGCACACCGAAGAGGCCCAGCCTGCTAACTGCAGGCAGGCAGGGTCGAAGCCTACTGAGGTCATGGGTTAACTTCCGAAAGGAATACCCGGATCCGGCACGATAGGCTACGAAGGAACGGGGTAGGTTTGTAGTCAGTAAGAGTTCTGACACTACGTCCCGCTCCGCCCAAGGGCGGGATTTGTCATTGGATGAGTTTACCTACCATAAAAAAAATACCTTCCTTTAGTTACTTTTTGCTTTCTAAAACCACGAGTAACCTTTTTAGAAGTCTTCCCATGGTTCTAATAGGCATCAACCGCGTTTAGGGCCTCTACGATTTTGCTGATATCTCGTTGAAGTTCTCGGACGGTTGCCGGACAGCCAGACGGCGAACTACCTATTGCTCGTCGTGCGCGAACCCACGCCTACAGTGCCTGGTAGTCGGGATCTGTGTCGCGATGGCTGGGGCGTGAGGATGTCCGTTCCCTCACACATGCTACTTTTTTCTTCACTAGCATTATTGCTTCGCAAAGGGAAGCGACCCCTCCCCCTCCTCACCCTCGCTTCGAACCATAGCCTGGACCAAGGCCCGGCGCGAAAAGTCACTAGTATAGGTGTTACTTCCTATTTATAGTTGGGAAGTACTTACCAAGGGCGTCGCCAAGGGGGGCAGAGAATAGAGAAAAACATTGTCTTTATTTAATTTAATCTGCCACATTATAAATTTGTCATCTAAAAGAACCCAATTAATAGCATTTAAACAAGTAAAATGGGTCTTCAAGGGAGCCACTTTTGTACAAACACACACTAAAGAAGGTGGGGGCAGGCAATATGGCGCCACGCGCTTTGTTTGGTGTTGCGAACTCAGCACTTTCAGTGTTAGATTTAGCACTATTATGGTCAGAATTTTGGTGGTAACTACAGTCCCATTGGACATTTTAGTTGGTATTCCACCAACTTTAGCACTAAAATGTTGAAGTTTTCACTTGTTTTTCAGCTTCAAAAGCTTCCAATTTTAACTAGAACTCATATTTTTGCCATGGTGGCCTGAAATAAAAGCCTTGAGCCTAGTTTAGGTTTTAATCTCCCACAATATAATGACCATCCTATATGTTACGGTAGAAATAAGGCTAGCGATTAGAAGTTATATTGTGGAGATTTTTTTATTATTATTAGTCTCTATACTTCCATCCAAATAGCCTTCCCCTTGGTTATCGGCTGGCGACGCCCTTGCTACTTACACTAGAGGATCAAAAGGTTAAGCAATTTCTCAACGCATCACTTCCGGCGCGTACAATTAATTCGCAATACAATTAAAAACTGACCTAATGCTCAACTTTTTATTTCTCAACAGTACATTGCTTGTACTTGTACATCAGGTACACTATTCATTTCACTGTAACGGTCCACATTGTTTGAATGTTTTAAAATACTTAGATCTTATCCTTATCTCATCTGTAAAGTAATACATGATGTTTCATAACTATTGTGTGAATTAGAGGGTCCTTGAAAGTATTTGTTAGAATTTTGTTCCAGATATTTTGCGAAATATGATTTTGAATTCCAGAATCAGTTACACATTTGGTATTGTTATGTACAACACTAGTAATTAGTGTGTTGCGGACAGCATTAGAAGACGTCAGCGATTCTAGCGAGAGCACATTACAACTACGGAACCAAATTACTACTGTCCTACAATATTAATGCATAGAGTAGGTATGCTACTAGTTTTTAACGTGATAGAAAGTAATGGAAGAGATTGTAAAGGTTTTCATCAATCGACGTGTGCTGAAAAAATATTATTATTATTATATCTAGCCTATACTGTTCCACTTTTAGGCAAAGGCCTCCCTTCCAGTGTGCTCACAAAATAACTTAAAAAAACATTATACCTATCCTTTTGAGGTCGGCTTCCAATCAACTGAATGCAGCTGAAAATCAGCATTTTCCATGGATCGTGAATCTCATCTTCACATTAACTCTGTAGCACAAGAACTCTTGACCTAGACTGATTTTCAGATTTCTCTTATAAGTATTCAAAAGCTTGAAAATCTACTAAAGATTTGCCGCAGACGACAAGCAATGGCCGTCCGGTAAGGACCCAGCTCAAGCGCATTAAGTGCCACGCGCGCTTCAAAGAGATATCAGCTAAACTGAAAGGGCCCAGTAGGATTAAAAACCCATAAGGACTATTTGAAAGACTGTGAAGAAGACAGACTTCCCTGGCAAACGCAAAGAGAAACTGAAGCAACACAGTAGGTTTTAATGAGTAAAAGTTTGACACGCCCTCTCTCTTAGCCCTTGAGCGAGAGAAAACATGTGATGATTTCCTAATTCAAAATTAATATACCCAAGCCAGGCAAAGATCTGTACCACTAACAAAAATCTACATAGTCTTGCCTTTTGAGAAACGTAAACACATATTTAATGATAAAAAGTTCTAGGAAAAAATCTGCTTAAGAAATAGATCTTATCATAGATGTCCACATGATGGATAACGAAACACAATAAAACGATTTCAAAACGTATTTTTTTAGACCCCTTGAGGCATTTTCTGCAGCCAAAACCCAACCATTCTTTTTACGTAATTTATGAGGACTTAGCAAATAAACTGACAGAAACGGAAAGCTACTTTGTTCGTACTATGTAGAGATGAGTAAAATTTTTACTCAAATGTTTTTTTTTTTATATATATTTGTAAAAGGTTATATATACCCCCCTAGCCAAGTTACGACCGTTTCGTTTCGATTCTCTTGCATCGAACGCCTCGAGTTGGCCACGCCTCCAAATTCTTTGTTTTGACGTCATTTCAACGCTCAGTCACGTGGTCAGAACAAAGGAATCGGAGGCATGACTGACTTGAGGCGTTCGACGCAAGAGAATCGGAACGGTTGTAACTTGGCTAGGGGTGCTGAAGTACGGAACTGATTTTAAAGATTTTTTTACTTAAAAAAAATGTTCAATACCATTACTGTCGTTGAATGTCACACGATTTCTGAGAGATAAGACCACGAAAACTGAAATAAAACTCGCGATAGCGGAAAATCACTGGATTATTATTATTATTATTATTATAGATGGTTATCAAATTTAAAATATAATAATTTCATGCCTCACATACTATGGAATGTTTGAAATGAATAATCACACGCGCCTCTTCTACTGACAAATTATCGCAGAACCCAGAATTCTATTAACATATTATTCGCATTAAGGACAGTGGCTATTGGTGGCTATATAGACATTAGCATTTGATATATTTAGTCCTTCTTCGATAAATTAGTTATTAATTAATATTATTATCTGTGAATATTATAATCAGAACCTGCTACTGACGAGTGGCTCGATAGATTGGTTTTTAAATGCGATCCGATTTTATTAAATATGTCATTAACCCATGTAAAACATTTGTATTAATCAATATACTGCACAATAGAAAATGATGATTTATTTATTACGATCTGGGTTTGTCTAAAAATAATACAAGCATTTTTAAACTTTGAATTATAATTTGTGAACTTGTCAAATTCTACTAAACCCAATATGTTTGACAATTTCTCACGCCAAAGTAAAAATTAATAAGTAGGTTTTCAAATTATGAATTTAGAAACTTGACCATATTTTAAAATAATTAAATAGGTACTAATTTAGTGATCTAATTTTTTTTTTCATGCGTGATGTGAATAAAAAATAGTAAAGATGTATCTCCAGTAAAACTTACAATTTAATGCCTTTATGAGTGTGCATTGGCTGCGCGTCGCCAGTTCTACCAGCGCCTGGCACACGCCGCCAACACCTGGTATACAGCCTATAGGGAAGATAGTAGGATGCACCGGTGCCACCACAAAAATATCACCAGGTACAGCACTAACTTTTTAAAATATAATAATATTTCACAACTATCACACAACGCCGTCTAGTCCCAAGCTAAGTAGAGCGTGTTTTGAGTATTAGACAACTGATAAACATACTTATATATTTCTAAATACATATGTATTATACACTTTGATGTTGTCTTGTTCTGTGTCTGGGTGTAATTTATCATAAATTACACCCAGACACAGAACAAGTCATCGTGCTCATCACACAATCATTTGTCCCGGGTGGGAATCGAACCCACAACCTCTGGTATAGCAGTCAGGGCCTCTGACCGCTAGACGGTTGATTGAAAACGATTGCAAAGCAATTATCAATATAAAACAATAATAATTGCATAATCAGCCTTATAATGATACCACTGTTGGGATCCAAGCCTCCTCTCTGGGAGAGAGAATGGACTGCAACAACGCGGAATCAGTGAGGCTAGGCAGCTTGGTGAATGTAACGTCTTCAATTTTTTAGTTATAGGACATATCGCATCTAATTCCAATTAAAAATGCGTCTTTTGGATACAGCATAAAACTTGATACATTTTGCTAGATTTAACCATTTTAATATTAATTTCTGTAGTCATCTAATAAGCTATTTATAACGACTACTGGCAGTTTGTTAAGAAATCAAACATTCATCTGAAGATGCAAAACACAACTTATGTGAAGCAGGTTTTTTTTTTTTCAGATTAGAAATCAAAGATCATGTAAAATGTAAAGTCAAGTCATATTTCCGGGGCGAAATTCCGCTGCCACGACAAGTCGAGGCATGGCGGACAGAGCTCCGGCGGGATCTCATGGCGAAATGGCGTCAACGACTATCGCAACCTCGTTCGGGGCGCGCCACAATTGGGGCGATAAGGCCCATCCTTGAGGCGTGGCTGGAAAGACCTCACGGCGTTCTCAACTTCCGCACGACGCAGGTGCTTACCGAACACGGAAAGTTCGCTAAGTACCTGTTCCGGATTCGTGCGGAGGATTCGCCCGGGTGTCGCCACTGTGCGGAACATCCGGAGGACACGGTGGAGCACACTGTAGAGGTGTGCCCCGCCTGGGCGGAGCATCGCCGTGTCCTCGTGGGGGCGATCGGCGGCAGCGATCTCTCTCGCCGGGCCTTGGTTCAGGCCATGGTCCGTAGTGAGGAGGGATGGCAGGCGGTCGCCTCCTTCTGCGAAGCAGTAATGCTAGCAAAGGAGGAGGCCGACCGCATCAGGCAGAGGCAACGGGGCGCTCGCCCCAGCCGCCGCCGGGATTCCGATCCCGATTTCCGGCCACCGTAGGCGCGGGCTTGCGGACGGCGTGCAATGGGTAGCACGCTGTCCGATCGTCCGGTAACCGACCGGACCGAGCCCAAGTCGTCGACGGCGCGTTCTGTTCCCGCGCGCCTCAAGGAACTGTCAGCACACCGAAGAGGCCCAGCCTGCTAACTGCAGGCAGGCAGGGTCGAAGCCTACTGGGGTCATGGGTTAGTTCCGAAAGGAATGCTCGGCCCCGGCACGATAGGCTACGTAGGAACGGGGTAGGTTTTTAGTCAGTAAGAGTCTGACACTACTTCCCGCTCCGCCCAAGGGCGGGATTTGTCATTGAATGATTTTACCTACCATAAAAAAAAAAAAAAAAAAAAAGTCAAGTCATATTTGCTTTCAGTCTGTCTACGGTGACTGGCCTTATTGAGCAGTTTCACTTGATTAGGAATCGTAACAGTGATAATTATTATAATATATATGGAAAGATATTCATTACATTGTTACTAAAATATGTACATAAGAAACTTAAACATTAACTAAGTATTTCATTGCCATTCAACGTGGCAATGCTGCCAGTCTTCTGGGTACGTCTCCTGATGACAGCGATGGGGACTTGTGTTCTTGTGTACTTCTTCTTTTTGTGTTTTTGAATTGTATGTACGTATAAATTCTTAGTTTCGTTTTTATGTACATAGGTTTAATAGAGATTAATCATCACAATTATTCCAGCCGATAGTTGTCTACTGGACATAAGTCACCAGCAGGTGACGTCGCCACACGTGTTTGTTCTGAGCTTCTCGAATCTTATAAACTCCGATGGCCATCACCAGGTCATCGGTTCTCGTTGTGGAAGGATATTTTATATTTTCAGGTATATTAGTAGGAGCCCAGCATTGCCACTACCTGCTAGGGCCAGGGGATTGGTTTTGAAAAGGATTTATTCATGGTCTTAGAATGTAAAAGGCAACTGAAGATTCATAGGTGTGTTTTAGTTAGTAAAAGTCTGACACGCCCTCCCCCTCCATCCTAGAGCGGGAGAAAACATAAGAGGATTTCCCACCTCAAAAAATGGGTATATTAGAATATGTTATCTGGATATAGACTTTTTTCATCATAATTAAAAATTCTTTTAATATTATTTAATTTGAAAGACCAACTAACTTATTTTTTTTCGTTTCGCCTTCCAACCTTCTTTGATGTATAGGTGGCATTAATTCAGTCCTCTAAAGTGCAGGTGTTAAAGCACTTGGGACACTCCGATGTATGGACCATGTTATGAACAAGGCCACTGCACTCACTTTGGGTATGCAACTGATCTATAAAACGCGATTTCGCCAAGTTGTGTTTACTTAGGTGTGTATGTGCTTGTTGCAAAATCAACAACAATCATAAGTAGAAATAAGCACTGTGCACTGTAGAAACTGATTAATCACATAATTAAAACACGTATTTTTAGCAATGAAAACATTTTGAACTACATTACAAGACTTTGAACTTTTGTAATAAATTATGATTGCTATCATAGCAGCCAAGTTAATACTGTTTATTCACCTTACCTACTAAATATGCAATGGTCTTTTTCCATAATTATATAAAAATATGTATTGTTGAGTAAACGAAAGCGCAATCTTGATAACAAACTTTTGGAACAGTATTGACGTTTAAAAGAGGAAAAATAATTGTTAATTTACTGTAAATAAATTACTAATTGTAAGTAAATACTAGGTACTATTTGTTATAATATTATCACTTTATATTAGGATAGGTTGCATATTATGACACTCTTTATGCCTACGAATATATACAATATGAACAGCTTTTCATATTGCATATATTCTCAATACATTAGGTAATAAATGTTATCCTGAAACATATTGCAACTTTTTCAGATTTCTCCAAACGTTAAAAGAGAGAGTAATTTCGTATGTTCTTTACCTAACTAATCCATTAAAATATAACGATGGATAAAAAGTATAAATCTTTGAATTATTGTTATTAAATCAATATTTTCCTTATGTCAGACTATAATAACTGCTTGCAAAAAAAAATGATTTTTGCCAATGTCATCCATATTTCACAAGTAAATAAAGGTCAGGATTGCTTGGCAGTTTTTGTATATGAGTAAGCTGAAATGTGTGGTCGTGTATGCAGCGGTTTTATAAGAAGACGATGAATGACTTAAAGACTATGTCTTTCTGTTGCCCATTCATTCTTGTCACGTGTTTCGTAATATTGCAGTTTATTTTGTGGACTTAAGAAATCGTAATACATTGTGTTTTGTATGATTTTATACGTAATTCAAGAGAACGTACTGCCGACAATCTGCTATTCATTTTATCAGATGTTATATTAAGAATTGCTGTGCAACAAAATGTGATAAGTAAAAATAACCTCTTTTACCATATCAAACATATGCGATACGACACTATTCCGTCCTTATCGACGAAATATTCATTCAACTGGGGTAATTCTCACACGACTTACTATGGAGTATTTAACCAAAAAACTTAATCAAGATATTTACTTTATAAAAACAAATTCTCTTGTCTTGAGACAGGCTGGCGGCTGGGGCGTGAAGATATCTGTTCCCTCACGGTTGCGACCATCTCCCTCGCTAGCATTACTCCTTCGCAGAAGGAGGAGACCGCTTCCCATATTCTCTCGCTCCGAACTATGAGAACCCCCTAGCCATGTTACAACTGTTTCGTTTTGATTCTGCGTCTGTTCTAGAATATAAATTGCGCCGAACGCCACGCCTCCGAATCCTTTGTTCTGACCACGTGACTGAGCGATGAGATGACGTAAGAACAACTCGAGGCGTTCGACGCACGAGAATCGAAACGAAACGGTCGTAACTTGGCTAGGCCTGCTGAACCAGCGTCCGGCGCGAGAGGTCTCCGCCGCCGAACAAATTCGCCTCTCGACAAAACAACACCACGCGCTACACATTTGCAAGATCAAAGATCTAGTCAGGCATTCCGACTTGATCGTAGATAGATTAAGGGGATTTAGAAGTACTTTTCTATCTGATATAATGATGATGACATTTAACTTTAACCTCATAACTTAAATGACTTCCTAATGACCACCTTCTCAAGTTAAATCATAGCTATACAACAGTAATAGACTTATGAAACTATAACTAGGAATAATATATTTGTAAGTGGCAAATAAGTTGAACTATAATGGCCGTCTGGGACTCGAAAATCTCTTACTGCGTATTGAAGATTGATCGCCATATTGGTTCAACGTATATGCCGCGTATTATAAGTCATGTTTTCTATGTCTTTTTAATCAGGGGGCTTGGACTAGGAATGACTCCTGTGTCGTGAGTGCGTTCACGATGTAAACTCACTTACATAAGACAGCCCCGGAACAATGGTCTGTATTCAATATGTCACCGTAAAATTGTAAATACCGTCGGATTACAATCTATCTCAAAAGATTGTAAACTATACACATACAAATATTTGTTCTGTGCGGGAATCAAACCCGCGATGCGCAGTGCATTTGATAATCGCTTAACCTCAAGCGGCAACCGTCTCAAATTTAAACAATAATATGAGTTCCAACGTTAAAAATGCGTTTCAAAAGGAAGACAATAGTAATGACGTATGCCTGATGGTCATAGGCCTCCTCCAAGTCCATCTAGACATTCTCCTCCCGCGCCGCCTAGAACCAATCTTCGTGGTACGCATCTAGAACTTTCCATCAACAGAAATCCACTATTTATTTATTTAACTTTTTATGTACACACATACAAATTCTAAGGACTACTCCTACTACTACTGTGAGGAGACTCTTGCCCAGTCACTGTATAATAATAATATTATATTTTCACATCTATCACACAACACCGTCTAGTCTCAAGCTAAGCAGAGCTTATATTATGAGTACCAGACAGCTGATAATCATACTTATATATTTCTAAATACATACATATAGATAAATAACACCCAGACACAGAACAAATGATCGTGCTTATCACACAAACATTTGTCCTGGGTGGGAATCGAACCCACAACCTCCGGCTTAGCAGTCAGGGCCACTAACCACTAGACCAATAGGCCAGTCAATGTATATGTGGTTCATGTGCCCCGGCAATTACATTTGAATTTGGAAGTCATTTTGCCCACGTCTAATATGCCCATTTCGAAGGCTTTTATTACTGGTTCCTGTGCGATAAACCTCAGAAGAGAAACCGCGAGACAAAACTAGTAGTATGCCACTAAGTAAGTCATAAAGTTGTTAATCATTAAGAAGTTATTTAAATTAGAACATTCAACTTAATACGTCACTCTCACCGGATGCGTCAATTACATATTTATATTCATATTTATATTAATAAATTAAAAATTACATAATATTTTAAAAGAGAAACTAATGGTACTTCAGTTCACCAAGTTTTAATATAAAATGAGTAGTCAAAACCCATTGTGATTTTCTGGTCATTATTTGATTTTGATCTACATTATTCAGACAATGAAACCAAACTTGTTTCAATGAAAGTTTATCTAACATCTTATCTTAATAAATTGCAAGTAATAGTTCAGCCCTTTAGAAAACAACTTAGTTTTGGTCTGATCAACCTTTTATTATTTCTCATTTTAAATTGTACTAGCTTCTGTCAGCGGTTTCATTCGTTTATAATAAGTTCTTCAGTCCATTATAAATTACTATCTGTACCACAGATTTAACCCGCGTATTTAGTTACTGCCTTCCTCAAAAGATGGGCTATCATATAATAAAAATATTTTAGTGTAACTAAAATATTTTTTTAGTTACACTAAAATATTTTTTTTATAATTTGAACCAATAATTCCTGATAGGTAAGTTCTAGGTTCAAAATAACAAAAAAACTCCTTAGCTTTATAGTAGGCATTATGGTAAATTTATATTTTAGATATTCGGTGTATATGTTACCGCTAATGTGCGTATCAGTTAGAATGCAGATTAACTAGTTAATCTTCATACTTCCTGGGCAATCAGCAGACTAACGGCCAAACAGGTTCTTTGTTTAACTAAAACACACGAATTCATTGTAATTATTAATTTAAATATCTAAGAATAACCTTATGTTTGATGACATATTTATTTTAAGGCACCCTGAAACGGACAGATAGCCTAGAAAAGCGAAACGGAGCTCTCGCCTTAAACTTGGTAACTACGGAGGCTAAGGCTTCTTCTTCTGGGTGGTTATAAAAAAATAACTATTTTTTATAGTCATCCAGAAGCAAAGCGGAATTAATCTGCTACTTTAAGTGAAATTTCACACTATCAGATTGTACCCTGTAATTTTCAGATTACCTAGTTAATGCGCATATTAACGTATGCCGCATTCTAACGGTAACATATACACTAATTTTAGCATGTATAGTGTCGTACTATAAACTATACGGTACACTCAGTGTATACTGTGTGTAGGTACACTGTGAGAATACGTTATTAGTATAGATAGCCTATGTTTTAATGCACGATATAAGCTATCCTAGTACCAAATTTCATACAAATCCGTTCAGCCGTAAATTAATGAGATTCACGTTTTAAGCTTCTAATATCAATTACAAGACTTTCTTTTTTATATTTTTATACAGGGTGCCTTTTAATTAATTAGCAACCATTTAATGGCTGATAGTATACTACTTTGCTTACAGCAGATAGGTACTTTCACAGGAATATAGCCTTCGACTAATACCTGAGTAAAAGTTATTCACTTAGCTTCCATCATAATCTGTTCAGCCGTTTGAGCGTGAATGAATAACAGACATACATACACATGCACATCAGAGATTTTCTGAAAAGTGGACTTTTTCTGGAAAGGAAACTTGTAGTTCTAGAACGCAAAGAGCAACTAAATGATTCCGGTGTGATTTTAGTCAGTAAAAGTTTGACATGCACTCTCGCTTCAGCCGCACAGAGCGGGAAAATTTTTCAGACATTGGATAATTCCACCTCAAAAAATCACCCACACAGAAATTATATAGATGTGTAAATTCAAAGTTTTGCCTTTATAATATTGATAAATGAAATGATATTTATTTTTCAAATATGTTTAAAAAAACACTTTTACACGTATTTTTTTTTTGTCAGTTTAAATAGCAGGTTACACTAAAAAGAAATACCGAAACAAACTTCAGGAATCAAAAGTCTCGTCTAAAGTCCTTACAGTAAATATGTAATGGTCAAATAAATAAATATTAATGTGTGAAAAAAGTGAAAATGAATATATCATCCTGCACGTGTATAAAGTAATTGACAGCTCACAACCAACTTGTGTTTTATATGATAGACATCAATCTATCATACAAAACACAAGTTCAAGTTGTTTCACCTTAACATTGATCTACAAACAGTAATAATATGAAATAGAAATGCTCATAAAAACACGTCTACGATCTATACAAGTTCAGTGAACTGAACCACTTTCTTACTTTCGATATCACAGGACAATGGTCGGTTGCTCCGATGACCAACAAAAAATGCAATGGCCTACTTATAAGGTGCAGTAGAATGTGCATGTTTAATATCTATAAGTTTTAATAAAAATGCATAAACATTAATTGTTCCCCGGTATAGAATTGAAGAAAAAATCGTGTAACATGTAAGGTCAGGTAGCGGAGATGAGAATGTTGAGATGAGAGATAAAGTGAGAAATGAGTATATTAGGGGAAGTTTGAAAGTGACGCCAGTGACTGAAAAGTTCAAAGGAAATCGTTTGTCTTGATATGGGCATGTGAAGAGGAGGGATGAAACGCATGTTGCTAAAAGAGTTATGAGTTTACATGTGGATAGATGGAGAAGGAGAGGGTGGCTAAAGAAGAGATTGATGGATTGTGTGAAGAGTGATATATGAAAGAAAAGGGAGTTAGTAATAGCGTGACGAGGGACAGGACAGAATGGAAGATAAAAACGTGTTGCGCCGACCCCAAAATAAAACGGGACAAGGGCAAAAAGATGATGAGATGATGATGTAAGGGCAGGCAGGTGATGACGTTTCCCGCGGCTTCCACTGCCACTGTAATTTTCAGGGAAGTTGTGTGACAAGTGTGGCGTTTCTGATTATGTTATCTTCTTCTTCTTTGCCCTCGCCTCTACCCGTTACGCAGAGTCGGCTTTCCTAATCCTGAGGTTTTTTTTATGTGGAAAAACATCCAATGACATCATCAAAATCATCCAATGACAGCGGGAGGGCGTGTCTTTCACACATCCCATGGCCCCAGTAGGTCATGAACACTACGCGCTGTCGATAACTTGGGCATGGTCCGGACACTTACCAGACGGTCCCCATTGCTTACCGTCCCGGTGGCTAGAGCATGAGAGACGTAACCTCACGCATGCGGCCGCTCCTTCGCTAGCATTACAGCTTCACAGAAGGAGTTGACCGACTCCTCCTCGCTCCGGCCTGTATCAAGGCCCGGCGCCCGTAATCTTAAGGTGCCTTCTAATTCGCTGATATGTATTGTCATTACACAGACCCAGCCACTAAATATTTCTCCGGACATTCCACGTAGTTTGCGGCATGCCTCTCTCTTTCTTTTGTGTAGCCATAGAAAACCACTCTTCACTAGAAGATCATCGGGTCTTGACATAATGTGTCCTTACCATTATAGCTTGACTCTGTAAACTTCTTAGCACTGGGTGCGTTGTATGTTATGTTGATGCTGTTAGCGATCAGACCGCCCATTGTAACACCCTATTAATTTTAAATTCCTACTTTAATTGCATGGTGTGCCTCTAATATAGAGTATATCTATCTATCTGTGTGCTGTGTATTTGTGATTGTATATTATATAATAAGTAGTAAATATAATAACCTTATCGGTAGTTACATGTTTGGGGGTTTTTCATGCCATGGGGTCCGAGCGCTCATCGAGTTGTTCGTGACATCAGCAAACAGCTGGTCGACTCTTCGCGTAACCAGAGGGCTGGGCTTTTCTTCGGTCAACGAATCAGCATTGCCATCCAACGTGGCAATGCTGCCAGCGTTTTGGGCACTTTTCCCATTGATATCAATGTGGATGAATTTTTTGATGCCTAATAAGTTCTTTTTCTACCCGTTTGTACATATTATTATTTTTAATTTGTATATATATCTATTAAGTGTTAATATAGAACTAGATTTAATTATTATTAATATGTAGTACATTTACCTGAAATAAGATTGTATTTTAATTCTACGCAAATGTAGTTCTAGATCAAAGAATTGCGTAATCATATACATACTTCCAGATATTAACAGACATTTTTTTTTCATTGATTTTATTTAGAAATCAATGAAAACAAAAAATTATATTAAATGATTCGAATTTTATAATATTGCTACTATACGGCCGTAAAGTAGCAATAGTCCAATTTTTTGTTAACATAAAAGTTTGATTTTTTTACAGCTTCAAGGGACCGAAGATTTAAGTATGTATTTTTAATTTCAACTCGATCTAAGCGATCCTAAGCTTTCCGAGATAAAAGGCCTTGACAGACCAACAGACAGACAGACCGACAACAAAATTATTCTACAAGGTTTCCGCTCTTTTTTTTAGAGGTATGGAACCCTAAAACAGATGAAAAAGTGGGATTCGAAATCCTTCCAGAATTTCACCAGAATGTCAACATCTGCAGGCCTAAAAAGGCCACTTTTGTAGAATCATAATATAAATCATATTTTTTCTATACGTCAATATTTACAAGGAATATGATTGGAATATGCAGTGAATTGTGTATGATTCGACTAATTTGTGCAACCATTTTACGAACATTGGAAGAATTGGTTATGATCTGCTTGGAATTCGGAATATGATTTGCTCTAGATGAATTGCTCATGTGACGTTTTTAGGCCCGCTAATCAAAGTAAGTACAATGCGGTCCAAATGAGAATAGGATCGATTGCCATGTTGTGACGTCACGGCGAACTGTCAAATTGAAGAAATTGAGTACGCTGAGCAACAAAAGAAATTGTTTAAACTTAATTTATTTACGGATCGTGAACGAAAAAAGATTTATCAGAAGTTAGTTCTTCAATTTTGCTCATCTCTGCGTGACTGTGTGAAGTGTCTAATTAGTGGCAAATGGAAGAAAAAGGCGAATTGTTCCTAACAATGAAAATAAAAAGAAAATAGTTTTTTTTTTCAAAACTAATTATGGCTTAAAACAATATATTTAGCTAATTTATATTAAACAATAACGTTATTTCATAACTTCAATATGTTCAGTTTACAATTTAACTAAGACTTCGTTATACAAAGCAAAAAAAAAATTATTGATAAACAAATAAGTTTTTTTTGCAAACCGTACTTTTCACTCAAAATTTGACAGATCGAAGTTATTGGCTTTCCTATTCTTATTTGGAACGCATAGTAAATGATGCTGTTGATAAAGCTCTAAGAGCATTCGAAACTACCACACTACTTCCATGTTTATGAACTCACGCAACACACGTCCACACCTTTGAATTTGATTTTTGAACAGGTATGGACAACAACTAGATGTTTCGTCTTGCTTTCAATTCGAAATGAAAAACACGGCAACATGTTTTTAAACAATGTTTCATCACTTTTGTTTAGAAACTGTTTCCAGAAATGGTGAAACATTGTGAAACACTGTTTATAAACTGTATCCAGAGATGATGAAACATTGTGAAACACTGTTTATATACATACTGTTTAAAAACAATATAATAATATATTAAGGAATGTTGCCTAATAGATAGCCGACTTATCTCTCTATATCATCAATTTTCTTAAATATTTCTTAACGTTTCACTGATATTTTCCGTGCAAGAACCAAACCAAATGCCTCAAAAAGAAATCATTAGCGGACCAATTACATACTAATTAATATAAATCCGAACATAATTTTATAGTCTTATATAAATTAGAACTAATAGATAACACAATAATGTTGACATCTTAATTATTATGACAAAATCTGAATTGTAAAGCAGCGGTTGTGATAGGCCATTCGATATGTTCTTCATTGTCACTGTCAAGTGAATGGACAAATCTGATATTTCAATGGCTATTAAATTACCCATGTAAGTGCCCCTGCGCATGAACACGAATCGGTTTTTTGCATCATGGTTTATGGGCAGTTAAAAGATTGAAAAATGCCGTAATTATTATTTGGAGTATATAAAAAAAAAACAAAGTTCGAGTAGAAAACAAATAGATACAGGTTACAGTAGATTTATTTTATTATTAAAAAAGCCCGGCTTTAATTGAGACGTAATCTTAGAAAAAAAATATGAAGTATGATTCCAAAAAAAACAGGCTGTGAACCCTCTTTTGTACCTATAATTGAAGGAACACAACCGAAAAGGAGAGCAACACAAAGGGCGTAGGTATAATCCTCAGCACACAAGTTGAACCTTCAACACTAGAATGCGCAACACTCGAATGCGCAGTATCCGATTTGCGTAGCCATAGCAACAAATTCTACTTATTTGCCGTGTACTATACCATGGGCCATGGTAAATCGCATACACGGACCGCAGTTTATGGTTATTCCTGTTTTTCGATACTTTTCGATAACTTTACTTTTTCTATCGATTGTCATATCTATAGATATGCTTCATCATCATCATTATCCTTCAATAAAAAAGAAAAACTATCGAGAAATGTTTTATTATTATCATTTTCGAGCCGTTTGGAGTTGAAATTCTTGGATCGTGGGGTCCGAGTGCCCACAAATTGTTTAATGAGCTTTCCAAACAGCTTATTGACACTTCGCGTGACCCAAGGACTGGTTTTTAACTTGGGCAGAGGATAAGCATTGCCAAACAGCGATTAATTTTAGTTAGTTCTTAAGAGTTTTTTTTTTAATTAAACATGTCTATTTATAAGGCTAGTTAAGTGTTTTTTAAATCTGTTAAAGTTGTCCTTTATCGAGAAATTATACTTTAGGAATTATAGTTGAATTTTTGGTTTCATTGGAATTAACTGGTTTATAAACTTTTCCGGAAGAGAAGTTCCAGAGAGGTTTAATTGAATTATTAATAAATGAAAAGCCATGCTTTCACTCAAAACAAATTAATGATAAGCATTACTTTAACATGAATATTCCATAGGTGAAAAATTTAATAAGACTAAATGATTTCATTGATTAATTTTCCCTTGCTACGCTTATTTAACTTACATCACTTGCTTAAAATTCCACTGGTTTGACATCAAAATTATCATAAATATTTAAATGCGCCTTATGCCTTAGGTACCTTTATATAATGTCCAATTAGTTTCTGTTATTGTCATTATATAAGTATAATGGGCGATATAATTATATATCCGGCAATGAGCGACTGTGTAATACGTATAATTTATTTTAGACGCGTTAAAAGCCTATAAAATTGTTATGTGTCTAGTTAAGAGAGTAATCGTTAATTCAATGTTGACTTTTGCCATTTTTCCTCGCTATAAAAGTCTAGGCATTACCTTCGGTTACGTTCCTTTGAGAAATCCTATGCCTAGTACGTGTAAACTAGGCATAAGATTTCTGGACTCGCCCAGGTTCTGCCAACGGCTACACAATGCTGATTGACCGAGGCTGGGCCAACGTGTTAACTAGGCATTACAAGAACTAGAACATTTTTGCGATAAATCGGTTGCCTTCATAGCCTAAATGCCTAAATGTCACAATCGATAAATATCATCATATACCGATTGAGATTGTAACAGCAATAGGATTATTATGAGGATTTTTAGGGTTCCGTAGCTCAAAAGGAAAAAACAGAACCGTTATAGGATCACTTTGTTGGCCGTCTGTCGGTCTATCTGTCTGTCAAGACCCTTTATCTCGAGAACGCGTAGAGGTATCGAGTTGAAATTAAAACCATATACTCAAGTCTGCGGTCCCATGAAGCTGTGAAAAAATCAAACTTCTAAAAAATGTATATTTTTACACTCTCAAGGGAATCAAAATTCATAGGGACCAAGAACCCTGAAATTTGGCTTGAAGCAAGATCGCACAAGTATAGGAATAAATCTGAAAACTATAAATTTTTACGTCACAAAAAAAAAGAATATTGTTTTCGATTCGGAAAAATCTTCGAGACTCGATTTGGGAAATGAACTATTTACATAAGTTAGGTTGTATGGAACCCTTGGTCTGCGAGTCCGACTCGCACTTGCCCAGTTTTAAGCATTTGGAACCTGTTTGGTCGTCAACCGCATATAAATTTTTCCTATTACCTATTGAGGAAATAGAATTTAAAGCGGCCGAATTTGTATGTTTCTAGGTATTAACAGTTCAATGAAGAGTACTCCTCATGTAGCAATATAGAAGCTACTGTAATAAAACTTCGTGTGATCAATCGAATATATTTTTTTGAAGTAGGAAAGTGTTCAAATAGCTAGTAACGCTCTAGGAGGAGCAAGCCGAAGTATCAGACTATTGCTGACTAAGACCAAGCTGTGGTCCTTCAGTTGCCCTTTGTAATCTAGAGCAACGGTAACTATTTCGAACAGTTCCCAGGTCTAGACAAATTTTTAATTTGTCAATATTGTCTTTATATTCTTTATTGTGCACAAAATATAGTCAATGAAAAAAATTAGAACAGGTGATGTCCAAAGGCGAGCTTAACCCATAATTAGGTTTTCTTACAGCAAACCTATACATACATTGTGAAATTTTAAACATGAGGATAACTCATATGCACAACAGAACTTAACCTACTTAAAACATCCAAGTCGTCGACGGCGCGTTCTGTTCCCGCGCGCCTTAACGAGCTGTCAGCACACCGAAGAGGCCCAGCCTGCTAACTGCAGGCAGACAGGGTCGAATCCTTCTGGGGTCATGGGTTAACTTCCGAAAGGAATGCTCGGCCCCGGCACGATAGGCTACGAAGGAACGGGGTAGGTTTTTAGTCAGTAAGAGTCTGACACTACTTCCCGCTCCGCCCAAGGGCGGGATTTGTCATTTGATGATTTTACCTACCATAAAAAAAACCTACTTAAAACACAAATTGTATTATACTGAAAACTAAATTGAAATACACAAATATAAGCAAGTTGGTACACAATACATAAGCATACCATACCATACATTGTCGATGTATTTATTATTTGTATGTCAAGACCACAGAATAATCTGTAGCATCTGATTGTCCCAAAAACACTACATTGTGATTCACACTGATGTAATCAAGTAACATTACACGATATTCATCGTCCCAGCTTTTCACTTTTTTCTCAGATGAAGCATCTCGTTTAGCTTAGCATGCATGAATTCGGGTGTAATAACCGTTGGCACGTCGACTATGAAATATTTATGAGATGTTTGTTGACTCCGATCTCTCTCTTTATTGTCACACAACGCATCTTATGTAATATTGTGCTATTTTATTAGTGAGTAAGTGCGTATTTATTCATAGGGGCCATGATTTATAATGGGATCTTCGCGTGTCTACAAATTGCCGACGGCGATTCGCGAATGTGCGGTAATTTGATGGACAGATTAGAACTGTAGCGGATGTAGAGAGAATTTCAACTGTATGGGGTGTGAAGTTGTTAAATAAATTCTCCCGCTCCAGGTGGAGCGAGAGGGAGTGTCAGACTTTTGCTGACTAAATTTCACCCATTTTTCTTCTGTGGCCCTTTCCAGAACCAGAAACGCATTGGCTCTTTCAAATTGAAAGATGTTTTTTGCGCTCTTCTTATCGTAGCTATAATATTTAAATCCAAAACTTAGCATCACGATAGTTCACGATGCGTTATTTAATATTCAATACTAGTATCTTAAAAGTAGGTATTGGGATTGATATTGAATTTAATCCCAATAATTATTGTCATTTCGTAAGGCGAATCTTTTTTAATAATAAAAAAAAACTTTTCTTCGACACTAACGAGAAATAGAACCGCCACCTCTCTCTTGCCTATTATGGTTGGCTTAAGTGGAGATTTGCAAGAGGAAACGTCCTCGGAAAATTGTCCAGAGGGCCTCTGTGAGTTAGTTTCTGCCTCTATATCTATATATCTATATAAACGAGTCAATGACCTTGTAGGTAGTTATCAGTTGTTGCTTACTAACTACCTACACCTACAGTTCATTGGCCTCGCTCAGCTGACTTTTACTTGAAGAAATTAATTTCGTACATGCGTAAATTAATTCGAGTTCAAAAAAAAAGTACTTTATTTTTTAATTTTCTCTTTACAAATCGGTAGTGTTCCATGTACCGAATCAACCCTCCGCGGGATTAAAACGACTAAAATTTAACGGTGTATAATAGCACATAGCTTATAGTTCATAGCATAACAATGTCACTCACCATAAATTTACTTAATTTACCCAATAGTGTTCTAAGTAAATATATGGTGAGCGATATTGTTGTGCAATGAACTATAAGCTATATGCTATTATAAATATTATAGGGTAGTCTGAAAACAGCTTTATTGTACGAGTAGATCCTCATGTTACCAGACAGGTGCAAGCTTCCGTAAAACAAACATCACATTTTTAATGACTCAATAAAATTACAGTTTACTCCAGAGAGATGTGCTAAGAGATCAAATTATGTAACTTTTACACTAAGTTTCACGTATTTTAACTACCCTAATAAAGGAAATGAATGGAACTTATGAAACTGCTTTACTATAAACTAGCTGCTAGCCGTGACTTTGCCCTCGTGAATTGTCTTATCTTAAGGGGGGGTCTTATGTTCTAAGATAGATGGGATAAGACATGGTCTATGGTTATGGCTGGTGGGCATGGTCAAGTTTCATACAAATCCGATCAGCTGTTTGGACGAGAAGAGGTAAGAGACAGAGTTACTTTCACATTTATAATAATATGTCTTTACCTATGAAATTGCCGTTATTTATAACGGGTTGAAAAGAAAGAAACAAATAGTTTCTTTGTGTTTTGTATTTTCTATAATATCGCAGTAGGTACTTGTATAAACCGTTTTATCTAGACCTATTATTAGTATGGACTTGGACTAGCTAGTAAAAGTATTTTATTCCAAGGATCCTTTGTCTTCATCGTCTTCCTACCCTTGTTCCATGTTATTCGGGATCGGTGCAAAACGTGTTTTTCTTCCATTTCGTCCTGTCACTTGTCATGCTATCTATAACTCCCTTTTCTTTCATATCACTCTTTACACAATCCATCAATCTTTTCTTTGATCTCCCTCTCCCTCTTCGTCCATTCACATATATACACACAAACCTTTTAATAACATGGGTTTCATCCCTTCTCTTTAGATGAGCCTACCAAGACAAATGATTCCCTTTCAACTTTTGAGTCATTGGCGCCAGTTTCAAACTTCCTTTTCGAACTCCAAGGATGCTTTGTAATATTATAAATTCGAAAGTAGGTACGTTTTATTTGTTTTTAATTTCATGATGACATCAAACACGATACAGGAGTAATTCGAGTAATTCCTAGCGTGGCGCGACATCATTTTTTTTAACAAAAAATTAGGTAATAGGGCTCGATAAGTTCAGTTGAGGCATGATTGATGAATAAATATCCAGACATACAGACTTTCACATTTGTAATAATTAGGAATCTCGTTAGTCCCTTCTCTTATCCAGTGAAAATCTTGAAATAATTGAATTGAATTGAATCTGACAGACGCAGTAATCACAGAGCTATAAATGTGGGCCTCTAAAACCGAGAGCTGGAAACTTTTGATTTAAAGAAAACTGGCATCGGATATCAATTTTTAAGTAACCTATATTAGTATTAAAAAAAGAAAAGATTTGTATTTTTAACCGACTTCGAAAAGGAGGAGGTTCTATTTTCGGCTGCATGTATTTTTTTTTATGTATGTTTACCGATATCTCGGTCAATTGTAGACCGATTTTGCAATTTTTGATTTTGTTCGAAAGGTTATAGACCCGAGTTGGTCCCATAGAAATATTGTTTCGATCTGATGATGAACTTCGAAGATATAGAACGTAACTCTTCAAAAAATCATAGCCGAACTATCGTAACAAGTAAAATTGCTTTATTTATACGTGTAGTCGGTGACTGACTGAAAGAAGAAGGGGAGGGGAAACATAGAACTGAACTGATGATGAAGCCGGAAGGTAGGTAAGAAATGGAATTCTGTAATAAATCACCATACTCTAGCCGTGTTTGGTATTAATAGAATTGTCATGATGATTTGAAGATTGAACTGAATGGCGGAAGGTATTTATTTAAGTTTGTCTGACGGGTACCTGCTACAAGTAACTACTACAACTAAAAAGTGTGAAATAAAAAACTTTTTACAAAAAATAATACTACCGAGTTCAATGTAAAAAAAAAAAACAAAAAGTACAAAAGTACAAAAAATTTGCTTCTGCCAGTGGTTTCGCCCGCGTGAAAGTGAAAAAATATCCCAAGGGAACATACTCCCAGGTTAAAATGTATCCTGTGTGCTACACCAGGCCATAGTCTATACGTGTAGCAAGATCGAAATCCTTCCTTCGATATCTTTTCAGCCGTTCGAGCGTAAAACGTAATAATCATACATGTATCACACATATATGATTGTTATTTTAAAGCGCTACCCACACATTTCCGGGTCAGGGCTATCCATATTCCAAGTTGTTTTCAGTGTTCCCGTCGGGGAGGTGCCATCCGTCACTGCTGTTTACACATATCAGGGAAATCAGTAGCAGTGTAAAAATGTTTAAACTTACCATCACACTTTAATTCTTTTCCTATATTATCTCATATTATATTTTTCTTCTTAGAATTCTAATAATGTGGATTAGAAAGATCGTAAAGTATATTATTCTGTCGTACAAGTTCTATCAACCTTTCTATGTTCATGTTGTCATCAACGTACCTAGATAAAAATCGGCTAACATGGTTAGTGCGTCCGTGCGTCCGAGCGTCCTCCGGGACACTGATGATCCGGATGCCCCTGACACGGAACTATGTGAACGAGTTTATACAAATCGTAGGTAACCGATTTTTTTCCCTTCCCTGACGGAACACAGCAGGGCTGTGTACCCGGAAATGTGTGGCTCGCGTTGAACAACTATCTCAAAGGATTGTAAACGATTATGTAGTCTATGATAGAGCATGCTTTTCTAGAAGTAACCTTTGCATTCTAATGAAATAAACACAAAAAAAGAACTGTCACTCTTCAAAATTTTTAATTAATGTTCTCTACCACTGAGTTAGGTCTAAAAAAATAGTACATCACACTAATATTATACAGGCAAAAGTTTGAGAGTTTGTGTGTGTGTATGTTACTTCTTTAAGCTCGACCGGCTGAACGGTTTTCAATTTTGATGATATTTGGCACATATGTAGGCCACATCCCGGAATAGCGAATTCATATTCAAATTCATTTATTCATATTTATACAACCTTATTTTTAGTATATGCAGGACCTGAATCACCCATCTTTACATTTTTATGTAAAGAATCTATGTACAAAATCTCAATACTGTATTATGAAAAATCACAAATTTCTATGCCAATAACGGTATCAGGTTGGCGACATAAATACACAGTTATTGAGCCACCCTAGCTACTGAGGGTTAGTTTTGCTCTCGCATCCAACCGTGTGCTGGCGCCTAATGTCTGCTATGACTTGCCGTGACCTATTTTGTACTTAATGTCGGTGGTGTCCTTTTGTAAATATTTTTGGGAAAAATATAACATGGTGTAAAAATGATTGCAATCAATTCAGTTACTGATTCTGAACAAACTTTATTCAGGTTTCACATATACCTACTAAAATAATGTTGTATAGATTACATTCGATGGTTTCTCATGTTACATTAATGAATCTTACATTATATTTAGCTTGTGTCTTGCATGTGAAGTTATTTTGTTATACAAAGAAATAGAGAACGATAGGTATTTAATAACAATAATAATTCAGTCCTAATGTCTCTGAAATAAGTACATAGGATACTTTTTATCCCAGGAGTATGTTCCGTAGCGATAATTTTCTACTACCACGCAGGCAAAGTCGCTGGCAGCTGCTAGTTCAATCTAATTGCAAAGATTCAAAACCAGTCTTCAGGTGTGAAAGTGATGGATGACCATCTAGACATATCTAGCGTTAATTTATGAAGATCTATTGTTACACTGGCCGAGTAACACAAAACATTGTGTTGTGTAACATTTTATAAATATTAGGTATTTGACCCCAAAATATTCTACGCCTTGTAGATGAATTCAAATGTTTATAAACTGGTTTTGATTATTAAATTAAGGTTTACAACGAGCAATAGAAAACAGGAGAAAATTATGTCATAACAGCTCCTACCAGTGGCACCGCCAAAAAAAAACTTTGATTCTCACGTAGAAAGTCAGTTTTTTTATTTAGCCAATATTCTTTGCCCAACAGGGCAAAAGCCTCCCCAACTTCCTCCAGGTATTGTTTTTCTCAATCCACCTTGATCTAGCTCTTGCAGTAGGCGTCTAGGTCGTATTAAGGAATATAACTAATCCCAAAATAAAAAGTATACTAGGTGCTACATATTCCAGCACTTGCTCTACCCGTGCCAAATTTCTCATTCAAATTTGTTCAGCCGTTTAAACGTGAAGGAGGAACAAACATACACACATATAGACACAAACTTTTGCCTTATAATATTAGTGTGGTGCCATCAACATGGCCCTTCAATTTAAGTCGAACGCCATTCCTCTTATTCAAATTTTCTTACATAATTTTGAATTCAAGTTTTGCGGCATATTGAATTCACATCTTTTTCTTCTCGAATCGATGGTTTTCCCTTTCTAGCAGCCTTTATAGCAGCGTCAGTAGCGTTTTTTAGGTCCTCCAAAGTGTATGGTGTATGGTAATTTTGGGCACTATTAAAGTGTCCAAAATGTCCCTACATCTACAGTGCTACAGTGAGCCTTCATCTAATATACTAATAATCATAACTCATAAATAAAGTTTTAATTACAATATCCTTATAATCCTCATGTCGTTTCCTGTATTTCGGGTAATTTTTTTTTATTCTTAAAAATCATCAAATAACCAGGGAGTTACAGATTTTTACTTACTAAAAACCCACCTGCGTTCCTTCAGTTGCTTTTAAAATCGGTAACTCTCTCGAAAAACAGCCCTGACTGTATCTGGGGTCCGTAAGTTCAATTTCCCTTCATCATTTACGCTTCTCTAGTGGCCACACTTTACGACTTCCGGGCACATGATGTTTTGCAGTTTTCGCAAGCTGGAAAATTGAGTAACTCGTTGACATATTTAGGTAATAATGTCTGTAAGTAAAATCTGACAAGATGGCAAACAACATAAATATTGTTAGTAATCTGATCAAACACACTCGGGTAACATAATGTGGATAACGTGTTAATCGTGTTTACTATATTGCTTACTTGCCTGTGCACACCATTTTCTTTGGCAAGTCTATGAGTTGGCAGTTTTAAAGGTAAAGTTAGTTAATCGTTAACTAAACGAATAAATCATAATCGTTTATTTCAAATAGACCAATTACAAGCACTTTTGAATTGTCAAAATGTCGGTCAGTCCAAAAAAAGGTGATTCTAAACTGCACGTTCCAAAGCGTAAGAAGGATAACTTGCACTTTTATGAAACTTAAAACATCCTTAAAACTGAATTTACAAAGGAAGAAGGTAATCCTATATCATATATCTCATTTAATTCTTTTTTTACCTATATAATATTTTATCCATGTCTGTGTTCCGCAAAAAATATCATCATCATCGTCATCAGCCTTTTTAATGTTCCCACTTCTGGGACACGGTTCTCCTCTCTAAGAATGGGCCGTAATCCACCACGCGGGCCCAGTGCGGATTGGTGAATGTTACATGTCTTCGAATTTTTGGTTCTAGGACATGCCGGTTTCCTCACGATGTTTTCCTTCACCGTTTTGAGAGCAGTGGTGGTGAAATAAATTACACAAAATAATGCGCTTAGTTGGGTTTGAACCCGCGACCTACAACTCGTAAGATGGGGTCGCTACCACTTCGCCATCACTACCCTAAAAAACTCTCACTGGTATAAAATAATTTATTCTAAAACCGGAAGAGCAACAAACAAACCAAAACAAACGCTCTGGATAACTAAAATTCTTTCATATATCCATCATATTTCATCTGTTTTTCTACAGCGCCATCAAGGTATTCGCCACTGAACTTTTTCATCTATAACACCAGATAGTTAGCTGCTCAAACTTTCTAAAACCACAAAATACCTACCACAGAACTCTTCAATACTTACGACGTCAACGCCATCTACTGCACACTCATCCAACTGTTTATTCGACTGGTTTCATAGTCCAACTGCGTTTTGCAACCAAGTGAAAGGTGGCGTTACCGTTCTGCTTTTACGTTGCGACTACGCCGCGCCGTTGCGCTTCCACAAATGTTAGTAGTTTTATTAATCTTCGATAGGTGGCGTTTTTGCTTTTATTTATAATAGTAGAGTAGGGCTCAAGGAGTTGTCAGCAAACCTTAGGGGCTCAGCAGGGTCGAAGCCTACTAGGGCCATAGACCGGTTTCAGAAAGGAAGGTTCGGCCCCGGTATAAAAGGTGACGAAGGAACAGGACCGCTCCTATTCCTTCTCGTCTCCTGTTTTTAGTCAGTAAAATTCTAACAATATCTGGGAGCCCCACCCAAGGGCGCGGAGATGTCATTGAATGATTTACCCACCGAAAAAAAAGAAGGCCGATGCCCGCTAGGCACGGGCCACGGAAATTTTCTAAAAAAGGAACCCATGGTTCTAAGATATGAAGGGAACTGAAAAACAAAAAAGTGGTTTTAGTCAGTAAAAGTCTGAGACGCCCTCTTGCTCCACCCTAGAGTAGACATTGGATGATTCCCCACCTCGGAAAAAAAAATTAAATCTCCCGAGTAATTATTTTACTCCAAATCTTTTGGCCTTGCTCTTAACCTGACTACTAGAGCATTATCGAAATGAAATGAACTTAGAAGTCACCTTTAACATCAAACACGTACAACTGTAATTACATAAGACTATGAATAGTAAAAATTTAGCAATCGAAAATGTAAGAACTGTAATTTTAGGTGAATTTACAAAACAACAAAAGGAATATAGAACGTAATGATGCTTATAAAGTTCATAAATCATCTGTGAAATCTTCAAAAACATCATAATTTGCCAGTCTGAATATAATTCAACACAAATCTATCCAAAATTAAGTTGTTATAAAAAATACAATAGCTTAAGTAATATCTTTCTATATATTTTGATAAGACGTTATGCATTCAACTTTCGAAACAGATCCTAGGTACCTTTAGAACAGAACAGATTAGAATAATAGACTTTATTGTACCTCATCAAAGTTTTAACACTACTCCCTGATGTTCTTTTTATTATTGTATGTATGTGAACATGCCGGCCGATAGGTATTATGTCATATGGTGTGTCCAATCTGGCGAATGCACCGGCGGCAGCACAGACATGCTAGCGGGCATGCCATGCGCCGTATTCGAGTGGCGTAGGAGGTGCACGCGTGCCGCCCGCGATACACCTACCTCGCCCATACAACTGAAACTTATAGTTCAAACGCCAAATAAAATACGCGCGCCTCACTCGAGCCTTGCACTTGAGCGGTACTCAGACGTCAACCACACTATCGCTTACCATCAGGCATTAATGTATCTAGGGTTATTTTTTCAGGACTGGCGTAGCCACTGACATGTTTGGTTTTTGTGTAAAATTATTAGTATTTTAGCGTCCATCACAAAATTTTGAATCGGTAACCAAACATCTAGGCGTGGTTGGCTGTCCATACTGGCACGATCGACTTGCTCCTATCCCCCCGCCCCCCCGCCCTAAATGCGGCTATGCCATCAAGTAAGATAGGTAGTGGCTCTCAATAATATAAAAAAAAAAACAAGTAAGTCGCTTCTCTTTATTCGGATTCAAAATTATAGGTACATTAAACTTTCAAGATGTTATAACTGGTCACCTGAACACCTATTGTTTTAAATTATGTATATTTTACATAACTTGCGCATCGTCTCTCCATTGTGATTACAGTAACCGTGGGTTTATTCCGAAGTGCGGTTACACTTTCGTCTAGACAATATTAGTCATGTTAACTGGACAGGTAGAAGATATAAATTATATATTTTGCATTAATATTGTTGCGACTTTCTAGACCTATAACTTGAAATGGACGTTTAACATCGGGTCTATCGAACAAAGTCAGTGATAGTGAAAACAGGCAATGGAATTGTTGCATGTGAACTAGCTCTGACAACATAGGGCCAGGGGAAACTTTCAACAAATGATTTTATAATTATATCAGCTATTATCTATTATTTATTTATCAGTGTATTTGTTACGGGTCTATTTTACCTTGTGAACTCTATTGTTTGGTGGCTTTTATTTAATATATTGACCACTAGCGACCCGCCCCAGTTTCGCACGGGTGCAATGGTGATATTAAATATAATATTATGCATGTATTATACATATAAACCTTCCTCTTGAATCACTCTATCTATTAAAAAAACCGCATCAAAATCCGTTGCGCAGTTTTAAAGATCTAAGCTGTTTGTTCCTACGTATATAGGAACAGACAGCGGGAAGCGACTTTGTTTTATACTATGTAGTGATTATACAAATCAAAAGATATCAGCGTCGTCTCTTATGACGAGGCCCGCAGGGGCCGATGCCAGCCAGAACTGTGAGGTTGTTCGAAAATAAAGGGCTACTAAAGGGACACAGGTAGGTTCAAGTCAGTAAAAGTCTGACATTTCCTGTCGCTCCACACAGCGGGAGGAGTTACGTGCATCCTTAAAGATGCGTCTCTAACTAGTTTCTTTCTTTCTAATGCCTTTCTGGTTCCCCATAATTCCCATCCCTTTCATTATTAACCAACCTTCTTTTCTGTTTTTCTTTTCTCTGTTCAAAATTGTGTAACATAGCTATAATTATCAATTAATTTATTGTCAATACATTTCAACAACCTCCGCTTTTATATCCCAGTCCTACCGGTTTTTTTTTTTTGTGGTAGGTAAAGCCATCCAATGACAAATCCCGCCCTTGGGTGAAGCGGGAAATAGTGTCAGACTCTTACTGACTAAAAACCTACCATGTTCCATTCATTGCCTTTGTCCCAGGGCCCCAGGTAACATTTTCACATAACCTTTGGCCCCAGTAGGCTTTAGCCCTGCTGGGCCCCTACAGTTTCCTGACAACTCCTTGAGGCGCGCGGGAACAGTGCGCGCCGTAGACGACTTGAACTTGGACTGGTCTGTTACCGGACGAGTCCTACCGGTAGATATCCCAGGCACAAGGCTAATAGATTTAAATTCGTGATAAAACAGTTATGTAACTGTTTTGTTGTAAAATAAAGTATTAATCTATTTTATTCTACAAGCCAATAAACAATTTAATTTCATAATGACTTGTATTTAATTAAAAGCACTAAGTGCTAACATATATCTAGACGTCGTTAACACTTCTGACTGACAGATCATGACGTTGATGACAGCTTCATTAACAGCCTGCATATTTGCAATCTTGTCAGGTTGAGTAGCTGTAGGTTAACAAATTGTGCTGACACAGTTATCGCAGTGCTTGAGCGATTGGCTGGTGCGCTGCGTGTCGCGGGTTCGATATCCGCACGGTACAAATATTTGTGCAGTCTACAAATTGTTGTTCTAGATCTACCCAGACCTGAAATAACTATTTGTATGTATGTTGGCTGTACTCGCAATCCCCGGGTAGACTCCCGTCTTCTGTAGGAATGCAATTTTTCAAGTTTGCAAAAACAACGAAATAATAATTTATTTCCACCATTACAATTTTAACTAGGTACTTAAATAAAAGCATTGGTTTGTTGAATATACTTAAAAAAAAAAAAACATATATACGGTCGAATTGAGAAATCTCCTCCTTTCCCTCTCTTTTTTTGAAGTCGGTTAATAAAAGCAGATTTATTATTCAAAATTATTTAGTATACTCCTCAGTTTCGTATATTATATGATTCTGATAGCTACTTAATATAAAGTTAAGTATATCACAATCATTGATATATATGTACTACGCACTAGATGAGGCGTGCCGTACAGTCACTTTACTTCACTTAATTGACCTGCAGGCCGAACACTTTTACATTGATGGCATTAGTGCAGTTTTGACGTTCATGCAGTGTCAGCGCGACGCTTATAAATACAAATTTAAGTGAATTTGGACATATATAATAATTTTGTAGTTAAGTAAGTAAAACCATTGGTTGTTCAAGCAATGTAATAGCTTCTACTATCGTAATAGTACGTTAGAGAAGATATTATTTTATTTAAACTCTTCCCCATTTTACAATCATAGACTAAAACATGCAGATGTTCCCTCCCACAAAAAGTTGAATTAGGTTTTTACCTACAGCTAGTTTACCAAATACAGACTTCGCACGGTCTTTTATACTGTTTGAAATTTTTTAATATTTTATTTAACGCTCTTTCTTTTTTTGTATAATTAATAACAATGTTTTTTTTTTTAAATAAATTACGACGAAATGTCAGCAAATCATGACGTATCAGTTTTCATCGGTAAGTTTTGTTGTTAAGCATGCTGTCATTCGTTAGCACTTAGGTAATTTACGTACCATATTACGTGCAGGTTAATATTAAATTTGAATTAGGTTCAGTTGAATTTGTAGTCTTATTAGTGATTACTGATTTATTTATTTGTTTTACTGTTATTGAGATCTCGTTTTTACATACACTATAATTACATTTTGAAATAGAATATTATTGTAATGAAGTATTGTAGGCAAGAAACTGTGTCACTTCTGCGGTATAAAAATCTATATAGATGACATGTCATCACACTAAGTTGAACGAAACGCGTAAGTACTAGGAAATGCATGGCGCTTTAGACCTTTTGGTCGCGAAAAAGTATCCTCTATAAGCTGTCTTAGCGCTGTAAGTTTTAAAAGTTTTGTTAGACGACATAATGGCAATCTAGCGCTGCAGCGATTTATTGTTTGAACTTTTCAGTATTTTGACAAATAGTTTATATGAACGTGCTTGTCTATCGCAAGAATATAGGTCGATGATCACAATGAAAGTGTTGATTCAGTAGCAGGCACAAAAGAATAGGAAGACGGCTGTCCAAGCGGCGGGTCCAAGTTGAAGCAGTAGGCAAGACGTCTATTACAATAAATACATAATGAGTACGGCAATTATGGAGTCGAAATTTGGGCTAATTTTATTGAGATTTCCTTCGACACGCTTAAGAAAGTGTGAGCATAGATGTTTAGGCAATACATATATCTTGTATCGATACCCAATTGTGATAAAGTTCTGCAATTTCAGATAAATCAACAACAAAATTAGTTGCACGATCATTCATCCTTTGAAATTGCATGGCCTACAGGTCTGACACCAAATAATTGACTGTGTCAAGTGTCAAATTCCCTTTCACGCTTGCACTAACATTAGTCATTCAGAAACGACGATGTGCCTGGGCCTAACGATGTTACAAAAGAGTTTGGTTTTACAATATCTATATAGTACTCTAGTATAATAAAGCTGAAGTTTGTGAAAAAAATAAAATAAAGAATAGTTCTAATGGCATTCTACAGGAGATAGATAGATAGTATTCTTTATTGTACACTAAAAATAAAATTACATAGAGAACTTAAAATTAATAGGGTGTCACAATGGGCGGTCTTTTGGCTAAAAGCGATCTCAGGAAGATACTTATCTTGGAATGACTTTCTTCTCGATGTCAGGACGGCCACCGATCAGTATGCATTCTAGAGAAATTTATTATAAAAAAAATATTTATATCACAATTCATGAAGACATCCGCAGAAGCAGGCAAGGTACATTGCTCGCAGAACACATTGTCAATGGGGACAAAAGCTTCTGGAGTGGCGACCACGTACCGGAAAACGCAGCGTTAATGGAATATATATTTTTTTTAATATGTAAGGGAAATATATCTGCACTTTTGTATCCTTTTTTTACTAAATTTAATAGTACTTTTTTTTATGTACCAGCCTTGTTAGCTCTCCACGACCCGTGGTCGACTGATTGAGAATGCCCAAGTCCCCCTTTGAACCTTTGTATTGCATGAAGCGAAGAGCCAAGTATAATTACGAGGCTCTTTTATTTCATAATAAAGTCAAACACTGGCCGAGCTAAGGAAAACAATCAACAGGAAGATTGACTGGTAGAAAATGCCTAAGGCATTAAGTCCGCCTTTGCACACTGTATATTAGTGCATAAAGTTTTAACTAAATAAATATTGCAGGTGGATTAAACCCCAGGACACAACTAGTTACACGTCATATGATTAATCTCAGTCTATCTAGAATGCCTCGTTGACCTGCCAGCTTGTGTTTAAATTGTCTTCAAACTTTTCATTCATCATTTTCATAAGTTTCAACTGTTTAGCCTCTGTCGAAACATAATGTAAATTAACTATAGCAATATACTCGTATCTAATTCAAGTTTGCGTGGCGTGGCTTAGTTTTAGTCTAGTATTATTGTTATTCGGATAAATGAACAGGAGGAATTTCTTTTTTAGCTCAATCATTGTAGGGCTTATAAACTCCATCGCGGGCTTGCGGATGACTAGCAATGCGATAGCTCACCGGCGGCCGTGCAATGACCGTCCGTACCGAGCTCGAGTTGTCGACAACGCTGCAACGCGTATTAAGCGCTCAAAGAGATATCAGTAAAACAGTAGGGGCCTAGCTGGACCGACACCTGCTAGGGCCACTGAAAAATTCTGAAAAAGGAAACTTTGAATGCAAAGGGACACAGGTGTGGTTTTAGTTAGTAAAAGACTGACAGACCCTCCCTCTCCACCCTAGGGTGGGAGAAGATTTCCCAACCCAAAAAAAAAAACATAAATAATAGATAGTGCGTCTGTTACTGAATACGTCATAAAGAAACCTTAAATATCGACCCTTAAAGAAACCATAAAAAAAAAAATTAACCTACTAATAGGTTAGTAGGCCAAGGACATAATGGTTTTGTTTTTGTTAGCACTATGTATAATGTGAAAAATATAATCATCTAAACAAGATGCTTCTAATAATTAAATAGTAATTTGGGTGCTTGTAATCCTAGCAAAAGTACTCTCACAACTTTCAATAGATACGATTTGCTGGCGTTATTGTCGGCTGAGACGACCGTGACTCATCTTTTGGCAAGCATGGCTAAAGGTGTTCAACGATTCTGACAGCTCTGAATATTAATGTTCATAATTATTATAGACAGTAATTAGTGTATGTGTACTCTTTTAATTACATATCATTATATAAGATGCCATAGTTGCCTTTTATTGATTTCACTTTTAGTTCTTTTGTCTCATTATATCTCAGTACAATGGGCATTATGCTCGTACTTTGTTATAGGTTAACCCAAAGGTTGACTAGTAGAGAATGACATGTTGCATTAAATCAGCCCATGTACCACTACTGTAAATGAAGTTTAAATCTATATGAGTACAAGCGAAATACCACTCACTGATTAATAACAAAATCTCAGAAATTATAACACCTACAAACTTAAAATTGGGCAGGTTCCTTACAGGTTTTTTTTTATGGTATGTAAAATCATCCAATGACAAATCCCGCCCTTGCTCGGAGCGGGAAGTAGTGTCAGACTCTTACTGACTAAAACCGTACCCCGTTCCTTCGTTGTCTATCGTGCCGGGGCCGGGTATTCCTTTAGGAAGCTGACCCATGACCCCAGCAGGCTTTGAGGCAAAAGCTAGTTTATATTTAAAAGCGAAATACCTCTTACAGATTAATCACGAAATCTCAGAAACTATAACACCTACAAACTTTAATTTGGCTGGTAGGTTCCTAATAGGGTGTAGATGTCCGCTAAGAATGAATTTTAAGAAACAACACCTAAAAAAAAACCCCTAAGGGGTAAACCGACTGTCACGCGGGCGAAGCCGCTGACAGAAGCTAGTAAATAAATGGGATACTTTGCTAAACTAATATAAAAGTAATTTAAGAATATATTCATCAACAACGAAGTTATGAAGCTTCGGAGCTGTGGTGCTATTCTCTAAGAAAAAGCAGCGCTGCCGCAACGACGAACATCCAAATAGGATACATTGAATTAACAATCCAATGTGTAGGTATATTAGGTTGACAATCCAATGTATCCTATTTGGGTGTTCGTCGTTGAAGCAGCGCTGCATTTCTTAGAGAATAGCACCACTGGTAATTAGAAAGAGAAGTATGAAACAGAAATTTGGAAAGGATAATGCACGATTTTGCCATGCTGAAACCAAACTGCTAAGCTTTGTTTTTAGACTTCTAAAACCGTCACAAGAACGGCAAAATTATAATAGGAATAAATGAGTAATGAAACCAACTATCATTAACAACAGTTTTATTATAAATAACAATACATTCGAAATTATAAAATACTGACCTTCAAATTAGTTAATTATAAACATATTGAGCTCTATGAGCTTTTTGCCATTTTTTCAATATTACTTAAAAATACTTAATGTCTATTAATAAACATTATACATTCATTCTTTGTACATTGGTGTCATATTTTAATTTAATATTTTTCATTACGATTAATTATTATATTACCTTTCGTTACAAGATTCACGCAATCTAAAAATACAGCAAAATAATTTTCTAAGCCCCTATTTTCGTTTTGTTTTTTCTTATTAAAAGTATAAGGGTTTACCATAGTAGCTTTAAGTTGGGAAACCTTAATTATTATTTTAATTTAAACAATGATTTAACCTAAACCTTTTTTATATACAACCTTATTTTTAGTATATGCGAAACCCGAAACAAGGATCCAGTATTTTTATGTAAAGAATCTATGAACAAAGTTTCATAACTGTAACATGAAAAATCACAAAGTTATAAGCTTGTTATGTTACCGGGTTATCCACACAAACACATGGTCACCGGGCCTTCTGGGCGACTGAGGGGTTTTTGCTCCTGCATCCATCTGTGCGCTGGCTGCTAATGCCCGCTATGACCTGCCGTGACCTGTGTTGCACTTAGCGTCGGTGGTGTCCAACTTGTGACCATTTTTAAATATTTTTGGGAAAAAATATAACATGGTATAAAAACTATTTGAATCATAGCAATAATCTATAATTGGAATCGATTCAATTATCGATTCTAAACGAACTATAATTCAGGTTTCGCACATACTAAAAATAATGTAGTATACTGTTTTTTTTTTTCAGTCATGAGGTCATTTATGTGGAAACTTTTCGATTTTCGGATTTCTTTTATAATGTCCGTATGTGACACCACCAGCAGCTGTGGGGTACATCTGATTTGGAAGAAAACCTCTTTCTATATGTCGCGGAATCGCGAGATGTGGCAACCGCCCACTTGACAACGCATCGTACAAAGACGCAGGATCCTTCGACAAACCTCTCTTTAAATATTCTACTTGAATGTTAGAAGGTATGTAAGAGTCAAGCAAGGAGGCAGGACGTCTCTTAAACGGACTATGCGGTTGATACGGCCGTGGAGCCAATGAATTTGGACCTAGATTATTTTCTTGGTAAACCTGCTTTGTATAAGGGCGATATATTGGCAACGCCCTTGGTAAATGCGACAGGTGCGCGGGAGTACCTTTCAAAAGCAAGGGATTAGGACGAGGTAGGTCAGGTATTGTATGGTGCTTGTATTGATGCCCTCTGATAGGTGCACGAGAATTATAGTGACGCGGAAACTCCGCCTCAGTCGGCGGATGGTAAGTAGGTGGTGTTTCAGATTGATCAGTGTCGTCATCGATTGTGTTCGTTTCACTGTAGTCTGGACTGCTATAATAAGACTTGGGAGCAGTCGATGGTACTAGCTGTACTCCTGGAATGTAGCTGTTGTAGTTCAAAACAGGAACCTGGACGGGCTGGTAGCTAATTACTGGTTGCACCGTTGCTAAAGTTGAAGTGACAGTCGGTTGAGGTCGGTAGATGTACGTTGGTGCTGGCGGATCTGTTGGCGGTGAGTATACGGGTGCCTGTGCTACGTAATTATTGGCTGTACCGGCCCGGTGTGGACCTCTAGGATTAAATTCTGCAAGCGCGTGCGGCGTTTGTGGTGCTGATGGTGTGGAGTAGTACTGCGGGACTAGATATATTTGCATTGGCATGTTCGATAAATACCCCACCATGGCTTGCTGGGGTGGAGAGGTGTACTGTGCTTTGTTTCCTTCTGGCGAGTATCTCTCTGGCGGTTCTGTTACATCATACTGGTGTACATATCGCTGCTGTTGTGGTGGTGGTTGAACCGTCTGGGTCTGAGGGTTATCGAAAAACCTAAGGAGCCCAGTTTTCATAAAATCTAAAGAATTAAACCCTAGCCCCATTTCAGGGGCTGTATTTTGTTGAGCATCAGATTTATCGTGGTCCTTTTCTAATTCGCTCTTCAACTCAGTCCTCAGGTTATCTTCCTCTATGTCTTGCAACTCGATTTTCTTCTCGGCTCTTACGGCGAGGGTCACGAGGAAAAAGGTAGCAATCTGAAAGTAAAAGCGGAAAAGTCAGTTAAGAGCAAGGTGTACGTCCAAGCAGCCGCCGCACTGGACCGTTCGAGATGGTGCGAAGAGGCGTGCCCGCCGCCCGCACCCAACATTACGCCAAACAGGTGAATGGCAAAAAATAGACTAGAACCTATTACGAAACCGGTTGACTTTGCCAACGTAGGTACGGGAATGCAAACTTTTACTTGCAATTGATGTGGTTAAAAGATAATGTGGTACCAACCATGTTACGTGTTCCTTACATTAACCGTGATTACAACTATAAGTTATTATTTACAAGTTACAATCATTAGAAACTTACGCATCGATGTTGGCTTAAATATACCTACTCTATAACAAGTAAATAAATAGTCTTACATCACACATAACGAGCGCATGTAAATCCAGTTCAAATAATAATAACATAGATTGATGTGTGAAATGTATTCACATTCAAAGAAAAAAAAAACAAGTCTTGCGAAATTAATTCTTTTGTTTTCGATTTTCTCATCGCATGCAATGGTATTGAAAATGGTATCGTGGGCTGAACCTTTTATTCCACACATAAGGATGTGCTGGTTGTGCCTAATCTAAAAATGAATAGACCATTTGCTACTTAGGCGTTTCTTACAGCGTTAATTAATGTTAATTTCTCTGTCGGATTAGATACAAGTATGTGTTGATGAGCTGTAAAATCACCAATTTACTCGCTCCAAACACGGTCCAAAGATTATACATTAACATCATACATTAACTCGTGCCTGCTTGTGATTAAATTGAATTAGGCTCTATGTAAATAATATTGGCGAATACAAATTGAGATGATGCACTTAATTATGTAATTAATCATCGATATTAATTTTATCATTTACAATAACCTTAGATCGTAGTTTTAAAACGTTCTAGTTTTATTTCGGAAAACAATAACGTGGATTTTGCGTAATATGTACTACATTTTTTGTGTTAAAAATCTTTTAACATTTAGAATCTGGTCGTTATCTAATATCATGTATTTTGTACTGCTGTGCTTACTATCGTTTCTAGTTCGAAATGGAAAATTTTATGAACAGGAAATATTGTTATAAAATCTTGCTAGATAGAATCTTGATCTCAGGTATTGACACCAATTTTGAAACCTAGTTCATCCTTGATAGCCAAATTATGCATCAGAACCGTTATGAGACGGTCGTGGGTGATTATATATGATTATTATATAATTATGTTGTGTCAAATTCTTCGATGCAGATAAACATTATTATGCAAAATGAAAGGTGCATGAGGATTTTATTGGTAAAAGTTCGTTTGGCCCTGATCGTGGAACATTTAGACGGGTTACGGGTTAATGTTCCACGGGGGGACGGGTTAAAATAAATTATGCAAACCTACATGCTTTAAACTTAGCGTTTAAAGCATGTAGGTTTGCATAATTTATTTTGTAGAAAAAAATCTTGTTATTGACATAAAAATCTTCAAATGCTTCATTTTTTAATTTCTTTGAAAAGTCTGGTCATCTTAGTCCTTATTTTTTAATTACTTAAATTTCCTACCACTCTTCCACATTGGGTCTACAACTCTTTATTTCCAAATTTGGAAGAGATTTCTTCAGAAATAAGCATCCTCTTTGTACCTACTTTTCTATTTCTTTCTTCTGTTCCGTTTATTACATGAATATTAATTTATTAAATAAATAAACAAAACTTGTTTGTGTTTCGACTACTGCCGTTTTTATTAGGTCTTTTTAGATTTCTTACTAGACAATGGTAGTTCATCACATTAACTTACTCTGTTTGGCTTGAAATGAAGCGGATAAATTAATATTCAAACATTCTTACGCTAAATACAATATTCTTTAATGCTTGTTAATAACGGTTATCTTATTAACAAGTTCGTTATAACTGCTATATCTGTATAAACCTTGAACGTGGTCGCTAAACAGCATTACTTGCATGCATTTGTATGTTAATGGTACACTTTCTTCATTTCACTCCTTGCTTATTATTCTAATGTCGATATTACTCCAATATACCATATACCTACCTAGTGAAATGATTTTTTTTTATCTTGAAAATATATAGCATTTATTTTGAATCGCTTAGTGACTGATTAATATATGCACAACGGTGGCTAAGAGCTTAAATTTTTGTTAACTAGATGACTCGACAAACGTCATTCAAATACTTCAACTTCAACCTTTGATTAATGGCTTTTGTGAAAGAGTCACCACAATTTTGCCAATAACACGTACAAACTGTTAATATACCATCAAACGCTGGAGAGTATTTAGTGAGAATTAACCATAAAATAAATATGTCATTCAAATACATTCGTCAAAGGATTGACAGCTATCCTAAATATTGACCGCTAAGAATAGTTTGTACATACCTAATAAAAAATTAAAAAAAAAAACAAATTATCCATTAACATTATAAACGATTCTCCTGATGATAAATAACTCTATGGTCAATTTTGTAAAACGTTTATTGCAAAACGATTGTTTCGAATTGCTCAAAGAGGTCGTTGGCTGATATGATTGTTTGAATTAATTTTCAACACCTAAACGCATAAATTAGGAAGAAATGAATTTCTTCCTAAGTAATAACAGGTAATTTCTTAGGTTTTTTCTTATGTTTTTAGGGTTGCGTAGCCAAATGGCAAAAAACGGAACCCTTATGGATTCGTCATGTCTGTCTGTCTATCCATCCGTATATCACAGCCAGTTTTTTCTGAAACTATAAGAACTATACTGTTGAAACTTGGTAAGTAGATGTACTCTATGAACCACATTAAGATTTACACCCAAAAAAAAACAAAAAATTTTGGGGTTCCCCATACTTAGAACTGAAATTCAAAAAAAAAAACATCAAATCAAAAATACGTGTGGGTATGTCTATGGTTAGGTCTTCAAAAATGATATTAAGGTTTTTAATATAATTTTTTTCTAAACTGAATAGTTTGCGCGAGAGACTTCCCAAGTGGTATAATGTCCTCCCCCCCCCCCCCCTGTAACTTCTAAAATAAGAGTATGATAAAACTAAAAAAATATATGATGTACATTACCATGCAAACTTCCATCGAAAATTGGTTTGAACGAGATCTAGTAAGTAGTTTTTTTTTTAATACATCATAAATCGTACCGTTTGTACGGAACGGAACCCTCAGTGCGCGAGTCCAACTCGCACCTGCCCAATTTTTTCTTTTTTCTGGTGTTATCATAATAATACAAGCAGTATGTGAAACAGATCCTAATTGTATGAGGCATAATGCTTTATAACCATACTCCGTGGTGTGAACTGCCGGTTCTATCTTTTATACGATCCATTATGTTCCTTGAATAGGAATTGCCAAATTATATTAGAAACGGACGTACTTCACGCATTCAAATCTCCAAATCTTATCTTTTATTCTCATGTAATGCAAAAGCTAAGTGCCCAAACGTTTTGGGAATGGACCATCGCAAAGAAAGTTTGGAATGGACTTTCTGCGTCAAGATTGTTGAGGTTGTGTTTGTATCACTGCTTACTATTAGATAGAATCGCGTTCAAGCACTAGTTTATATCAATAAAACAACGATATTAAAAAAAAAAAAAACTAATAATAATAATATAATATTCCACAACTATCACACAATGCCGTCTAGTCCCAAGCTAAGCAGAGCTTGTGTTATGGATACTAGACAACTGATAGAAATACTTATATATTTCTAAATACATACATATTATAGATAAATTACACCCAGACACAGAACAAATGATCAAAATTGAAGGTCAGTTTGTTATTTGTAAACTCCTATAGAGTCTTTGGTCAACTTGACCCACTCGAAATGAACCTATAGGATTACTCGACCCAGTCACATTTTGTCGACTGGACCCACTGCACCTTTTCAAGTGACATTTAAAAGAGCAAGCTCGTCAGAATTTTTATTGTACTTTTCATAATATTACGTAACCAGATGACTACCTACTGGGCAAAAAATCTGCATAATGAATAAAAACCGTAATATTTCGGTGCCGAATATGGTATTTTTTACTTCACCTGATTGACAAGAAACCGTTGAATAATTGTGGAGCAGCTTTTTGAATACCGTGACCCAAAGCTTGTCGGCAATAAGAGCAGATTTTGCAAGTTCTTTCATTTTTTGGAGTGACTGTTCTTCGTTTTGCGTTGTATTTTGATGATTTTGGGTAACATACGTACAAAAATTACGAGTAATTAGCGTTCTATTGTTCCACTAAGAAGAGATCGTTTTTAAAATAATATCAGCCACATTTAGATCTCCAAAGTTAAGCAACGGTTGCCGAGCTTGATTCTTAGGATGGGTAACTATCCTTACATATGGAGATTCCGCTGTGCTTCATAAAGGACCTTATGCCGATAGTCCCGGCTGTCATTTGAAGACTTTTGACCGCTGTAATGGATAGTCGGAAACCAGGATATTTGATACCAGTATTGCCAAGAAGTATTTTGTTACCCAGCTACAGGGTTGTGAAGATCACATAGACGGTTGCTAGTATTAAGCCATATCCGGCAAGACTGAAAGCCGACCCCAATACATTTTATTTTGAGAGAAGATTTCGCAATTTGGTTGTGTTATTCCAGTCAATACTCTGATCCCTAGCTGCTATCTCCCAATAGTACGTACTACATTAACCTCTATTGGCTAAGTTTGTTATCCGTAAGTCAATCATCAATCAATGAACTGCCCCGATGATTAGAGATTGTATCTATAATTCCTAATCAAGCTCAAAGTTTACACAAGTCCCTTCTCTCTACTATTTATGAGTGTATTACGGTTTGTGGGCGAAATAATTACAGTTGGTCAGAACCAACTGTGTGCATTTACAAGCCAGCCCGATGAATTAAGTAAAAGTAAATTTCATAATAAACAATTTACTTATTTGGATAGGTAAATTCTCATTCTTCTCACATTCACGGTACAATAACAATTAATGGCAATTAACTTGAAACCGTACCACACGTGTTATAAGGCGTATGTTACAAATCCAAGATATTTCACTAATACAAGTAACGAAACGGCCTACAGTTTTTAATAGTTACCAAGGTCTTGTATAGAGAAAACTGCATTCGTAGTGTAAGCAATTCCAAAATCATGACAGGATATACCTGTGGAGTTTTTGAGCCCAAACATGTTACTCATTAGTTGAAAGAATCCACTAATTTCGAAAATATTGGTTACGGATATAAGTTTTTTAAGGAATTATAAAAGTAAAATACAAATAGGAAATGATCTAAATGTGTTTCTAAATTATCACCCGGTATTGCAAAGTAAGTACTAAATAATAATTAATCTGTGATCATCATCATCAATTTTGTATATATGTCATAGTCAAAGGTCGATGTACAGTTTCTTCACGGTATGACTGGTTTATCCTAGGTTACATTAGGTTAGGTTAGTCAAGTCAGGCCTGAGGATTGACTAGTCAAACGTAGGAGCGCCGGAGTTTCAACTATTGACTATAAAATATATATACTCTATTGCGGTAACTACAATGAGTCATATAAATTATTTCATCTTCTCATTTTTTACTTAAACTGCAAAAATAGAAACCTGTCTCATTTAAACACTAGTGCTCCTATCCGAAATCATTCGAAACTTTTCGGAGATAATATATATTTTTAACGGATTCGGTTACAATTATGAAACTATGCATACTTGCTTTTCCAATTTACTTTAGATATTGGCAGAATAATCGACATCGGCTCTACTTGCCATTAATGAAGAATAGAATAGAAATAGCAAATATTTGTTATCAAGGTTTCCAAATTCACATAATTTTCTTTGTAGACATTGTTTTCGTGAACAGTACAAATTCTTCAATGCAATCACTATTCTAAAAGAAACCAGCAATATTACAATTTTATTGTATTGTAAACCCATTTTAATATTACACAACATTAAATCATCGTGCCTTGACCTAGTTTTCTCCATGTCTAAAAAACCAAAACCGGGATATTACACGACGATATGAGACAAGATGAATTGGCCATTGGTTATTAACGTAATTAGACAAAATCGCGAAACGTATTATAAGGAAATCCTTCTCGATTTCCTTTTTAATGTTGCAAAAAGTTGGAAATAAAATTTTCGATATCTAATATTATTTTAATGTTTGTTGTTAATTTTTGTATTGACATATCCAATTATGTAACGTTTTGAACGTTCTGTGGTAATAAAGAAAAATGGTGAGTGAAGAAAATGGTGAGTGAGACCAGACCACCCAGTAATGTCCACGTGTGTCAAAGTATTGAATGAAAATGATTTCCAAGTAACAAGTTCTAACTTTCTCCTTTTTCACTTCCTAGTGTTCCATACAAATGATCATGACTGTTGTGTGATGTGGTCTAAACTTAAAATTAAATCTAGATATTTTTTGCATATTTTAAACGATGGTTCCAGAATTGGTTTTGATTATGAAATTCATAACTTAATTCCTGTAGCAAATTACTATCTGGTCTCCATTTGAATTATAACTAGATGAAATTATTATCTATATTGAATGAACAATGGCTGCCTTCCATAAGAATCATTGTTAAAATGCGAAGAAAGACAATTACGCAAGGGATAAATATGTACCTTTACTTATAATACTACTGTAATCCTTGACCTTAGGTATTGCACTAAAATCAAGAGTTCCGATTGAATCGATTTCTTGTCTTTCAATACTGTTAGTCAGTAAAACTCTGACACGCCCTCCCGCTCCGCCTTAGAGCAAGAGAAGTCATTAGATGCTTTCCCACCTTTTTTATCGAGGAGAAATCTTCAAATGGCGCCTGGGTTTTTGAGAAGACTTTGGGAGAGAGGGAGTTAGGGATTTTTACCACACTAAAACCAACCCACTGATCACTATCGGTACATTCAAAGGGACCCATAACCTCTCAAAAAACCACACCGAACACCCTCTGTACAACGCCTGTTAGCACACATCCCTAGACAGACTATAAATGTGGTTACTTATAACATTATAGGATTGTTATGATACAATTAACACATTGTATAATAGTTATCTATTGTGACACCTGCCAAAACTGTTAACAATGTTTTGATAGAAAACAATAACAATATCAAAGATGATATGTAGCATAGACACTATCTATGAGATCTATGAGATAATGTTTACAAAATATTATCGGGTGAAATCAATTCAGGAAATCGTGATATAATTAGTATATTTATTCTATATACGCCATGTCTCTGTCTGCAATGAGTTTTAAAAACATTTTTACATGTAAATTTTTTTCGTCAATTTAAAATAGATATGGCCGATGTTTCCTAGCTAACTACTCTAAGAAGAAAACCACAACAAACATCAAGACATTCTCTTATAAAGTCCATACAACAAACTAGTTGGTAGGTAATAATCAAATTATATGAGAGGTTGATAACCATACAGATTAGTCTTTATATGGTCCATAGATTTGAATGAACCAACCTGTGCAAACATTTGTCAGTATTCGTGTAGCTCAACTTAGGACTTTGAAGGAGCTCAACGACTAGACGAGAAATTCCAGAGAAAAGAAATTTCGGTAGGCCTCACTAAATACTCAATCTGCTTGACGTACTTAAACTGACATGACCCGCGTTATGACCTTATGACTATATTGAAAGGAAAATTCCTACTACGTGAATGACACTCGTAAAAAACTATAAAAGTTATACCTGTTATTGTATTGATTCTATTACGAAAAGTTTTGGTATTAATGCAGTGACTAGTAGGTATGCCAAATACAGGTCTTGTAAAAGCCCGACAACTACATACACAACATATATTAAAACAAGATTAAAACATAAGGCCATTTAAAGATACGGGTTACTATTTTAAATACCACAATGAAATAAAACCTTACTAAAAAAGTCTATGCTCACCTTCAATAGAAACATGATGAACTATTTAGCACAGCACAGAGTCCCAACAGTAAAGTTGTTGCACACACAAATCACCAACGATTCACGATCACTTAGTTCAAAGTCACAACACCTTCAACAATTCACCGCATGTTGCCGCCTTGCTTCGTTGACAACTTCAACTGTCTGTCCACACATCCGTTGTTGCAGGTTGCAGCCAGTCCACGCAAGCGTGCTTGAAATCCTATAATTTGAACAAACCATCAGTTAAAAAAGAAAATCGTCCACCATTGATTGCACTCGATAATTGAACAATTGAACATGTCATTAACATGTCACAATTTACGCGGGAAATTCGAAAATCGAACACTTTATTTTTAATTCATTTTTTTTTTATGCAAAGGGAAAACTTTCACTTGTAATTGAAGGTTTTATGTTATGAATTTTAATTTATGATATTATAAATACGCACTTGTTTTTATTAAAAAGTCATGGATGGCAAATGTGTTCGGACGGCTGCCCGCTCGGAAAGTGGTCGCGCGTATCGGCCGTTTGTTGTTAAATACCGCACTACTCTACATATTGGCGTACAGAAAGGCAATCATATCAAGTCGGCTGTTATGATGACTTCAATTTGATGCAAAGGAGATCATTCCGTCAATAGCCATTGATGGGTCAGTACCACGTATTTATAATGATAAGTACAATGAACTTGGATGACACCTTCGCATTGTTTAGAATTATTTTAATTCAAAGTAAGTATTAGATCGTTATTTATTTGTTAGAGTAAGTAATGTTATCTAGTTTTATTATTCAATGTTAGATAATAATTAATTTAATATAAATGAAATTTAACGATATTTAAAATAGGCAAGTCAAGTGCGAGTCGTAATTAATTTGCGCACTAACGTAGCCCACGTTATACCTAATGGTAGCTACTAAAAACAATAGGTATACCTTTTTTTTAATACTGCTACCAGCGAAAAGAAAGCCCTATTCTGTCTTATAGTCAGACGAAGAGACAGCTAAAGTTTAGAAATACGATCCTAAGGGTTCCATTTTTTTCCTGTTCGTTACTATCCCACAACTGGGCGAAGGAGGCCTTCATCTAGTAGTGGGACAAGTCCTTCCAAGCGTTCTTCTTCCGCACCGCCTCGAACCAGCCCTCATGACGGTTGATGTCAGCCCACGTTATCGCCCTCACTTTGGCGGACTCGACTGCGCTTGCTACCTGCAGTAGGTACATTTCATGCAGCTGCTGGATCAATTTAAACTCGGTTTTTTCGTACCTATACACAGACATTAGCCATTTCTACTTTTGATTTCCTGTATTGTACCACAGTAAATAGGTATGTTTTAATATAAGTAGGTTATCGTGGACTTTAATTTGGGCCTAAAACAGTTCTGATCTAAACAACAATAAAATCCAAAGAGCACTAATAAATTACAAATAATATGTCTCTCTTATAAGATTTTTTTTTATTCAAGTGCTTTCACTAATATTTTAAATGTTTTAAAGTTATCTTTCAACTCCCACTCTGCTCTGCCCTCGACTATCCTTCTACACCACATTTTTTTAATTATGGCAAATACTTAAAGGGCTTATTAGAAAAGGTCTTGTTATTTAAGTAAAGTCTCATTGCATAATATTCACAAACAGCAAAGTTATAAGCGTTTGTTTATATCCCAAAAACTCGCTCAATTTATGGAAACATTGTACAGGTCATTGTTTATGAATGAATAAATGACAATAAAAATGGAAAAACACTGCTCTTAGTATTTTCTAGTAGTAGTTGTTATGAATGATGATTCAATTATGAATTTACCAATAATGACAAATTTTCGTGGACAATTTTGGGATTTCGTTTTTTGTACTTTTGACTACACAAATATGATCAGTAACGGGTACTGAGTGAGCGCCATTTTTTTGTGCACTAATTAAAAAATAGGGGTGTATATGCGTAGTCGCGGGCAGAGCTAGTTAATTGTTTAAGAGGGCACTTCTCCACTCGCGTATCGTCAACGTCGAACATGGTTTAAAAGCTTGTTGCTTCATCTAACGTTACCCAACGCGATGTTTGATGAAGATGCAACGCGAAAAAAGAGAGATAACGCCTGAAAACACTGTTGGTAATTTCGTGATTTCCTCGAATATTTCATAAAACTTGTGTCAGGAAATACTTGTTTTATTTAAACTCTTAAAAGTTTTTGAAAAACATTTTGGTCATTCAGAATTTCGATGAAATGTGCAAGGCTCTTAGAGATGTACTTTTTTTATATTTTTAATATAAATGAGTCCATTATGGTGGGCCAAGTTCATGTAAAATAGCAGATTTTAAGAGATCCTTAGTGGACTAGTTTTAAACAAATGTATGTTTTGATTTCAATACAAGCCTAGATCTACAATTATATATATAATCCGCAAGATAAATGTGTACCTATCCAAAACATCTGGAGGAAAGATGTTTAATAACATCATAATTACGTAAGAGCGATTGTATAAAATGTATATCGGGTTGGCCGCTCTTAAGCATTTGATTCGACAGGTAATTGAATTGTGTCTAATTTATTAAAGATCATTATTTTTTTATCGTTAATTCTCTGTCAGTTTCTTGTTCAGTCTGATATTATTGGCCAGCAACAAACTAGCCGCTAGTTAATCAAAGGAAGATACATCTGATAAACCTGGAGTAAATATTTAAATAGGTAAGTACCTATTGAAACTTGTCCTGTAAAAATTCCGTTACACAATGGATAGTTCGCGCGTGCTATTATGGATAAATTCATATTGTTCACATAAGAGAATCATATCTTATAAAACATTTAACAAAAGAATGCCAATAACATTATTAAAGAAATAGTTTAATGTCATTGCAGAAAAAAATTATACTTCAACAATCACACACTTAGGTATGTAAAAAAACTCTTCCTACATCATTATTTGTTTGTCTTTACATTTATTTACATACACTAAGATAATAAAGAGGTACCTAATGCGGGTTACAGAACATTTCACTAAGCAAAATCTCCCCGGTGGCAAAATTTCAACTTTTTAAAATGTGCATGAGTAGATTCGCCCGGACCAGTACCTCTACCATGAGTTTTAAGCAATAGTATTCGTCGCTACTCGATATCGACGCCGTAAATATTTTGTATGGCAAATTTTGCAGCGCCTCTAGCGGTCACTTGCAGAACCAAAATTTGCCATACAAAATATTTACGGCGTCGATATCGAGTAGCGACGAATACTATTGCTTAAAACTGATGGTAGAGGTACAGTTAGGTAGAACGGGCCAGACGTCTCAAAAATTGAAGGGATATTTCGGCAAAATCATATTTTTATTAATTAAATAGCTGATAAATCTGTAAACTATAGTATCAAATGACAATTATTTTAACAAAGAAAATACAGAGTAAAGTAACTATCATATCAAACTTATAATTACATACCTAATTAACTAATTTCATACAATTTGTTGGTACAAATATAAGAAAGGTAAGAAAAGAAAAAATATTATTCATTGACTATTAGGCGGTTTGTTTTTTTTTTTTTTTTTTTTTAGACTATTAGGCGGTATGAATTTCGCCGGGACAGCTAGTCTTCCTAAATATAAAAATGAATAGCTGTTCGTTAGTCTCTAAAACTCAAGAACGGCTAGACCGATTTGGTTCATTTTGGTCTTGAAATATTTGTGATAATACAGGGAAGGTGAGAAAATATGGAAAATTTCACGAAAAAAAAGAAATCCGTCAGCTAGCCGATAATAATAAAGATTTTAACAATTATTTTCAAAACCCATGGTTACCCAAGAACTCTTCATTTCGTAAACGGTGTTATTATAGAACAAATAATTCGGTCGATTCCTGGAAGTCACTTTTACTCACGCCCCAAGCGAACGCTGGCGTCCGCACACCTATTGTCTTTCTATTGTCTCTAATTACGGTATTTAAATGATTAAACCCTGCGGGCACAAATTACCCCACCGGCTTCTTCTGACCGTCATCAGCACATTGAAGTCTGAACACAAATCAAAATTTATATTACGACTTGCCATAGCTTCTGTTAAACTTATCTTGCCCAGATAGGGCTAGATAAGTAATAAATTACTTATCTAGCCCTATCTGGGCAAGATAAGTGTGTGTAGTTGTGTAGTTTGTGTGCGGACGCCAGCGTTCGCTTGGGGCGTGAGTAATTAAAAGAACCTATAATAAATATCCTGTGCATATTTTAAATCATCTTCAATAAAAAAATAAATTAAAAAAAGTCATCTTCAATACTCTTACTGAACAACCCGCTTTTATCCCTACCGCTTTTAAGCATGCAATTTACTGTTGTCCGCACTAGTTTGGAAATCTTTGCCATGATTATACCCACTTAAGTATATCAGGCTGGGCGACCCTCACGAGTTGCCGACCCACCCGTTTATGTATTTATTCGTAAGTGTATTGATAAACGTTTGATATAGGTACGTAGAAATTTGTTATTGCAGCACTCGGCTCCATAACACCCTCGTCTGCGGCTCGGGCAAATTCCGCCTCAGTTGCAATGACATACTTTTATATAAAAATGTACTATTTCCGTCACATGGCATTTCATTTTATGAATGACCTAAACATTAGCCAGCCAGTTCATTAAAAACTGTATTAGATATCGATTAAATGACATTCAGGCCGCTAGTCGAACGGCGCCGTTTAGTCATCAGGTTAGTCTATTAGCTGAATGGCGAATAAAATTTGTTGGCTACAATCTTGTGAGTACTGGAATACCATAAGTATTAGACTGTAACCAGAAGTCTAAAACTATATAATTAGAAGACTATTCCGGTGCTTACTGTCGCTAATGTAAAGCCACTAGAATAAAACAGCGGAATTGTAATGCTCTGGCATCGAATCGATATCTCTATAATAATGGAGTGTTAAAGCCATTACCTAATGTCTCTTTTAGTAGTTGCCATGTTAATTCTTTTGTTTCAAAGGTTTTGTTTATCGCTTTTAATAAAATACGTGCCACGGTATTACGGCAATCGAAGTACCCTTTTGGGGAATTGTTCGTTGATGCGTAGGCGGTGAATGAAATATTAAGACATAATTTAGGTGGAAATTGTTTTTCTTTTATGTAACGATTTTATTTGTTTTTTTTTTTTTGGATCTATGGATCGATATAGTCATAAATATAAACAATTGTGGATCAAAAAACGAAAAAATATCGTAATACTTTTTTTATAGAAAAATATTCAGAGTTACCAAACTTAAATAAATTATAGGTTGTTTTATTTTCAACGTAATTTAAATAAGAAAAAAATATGATATTACTATCTTTTAAATTGGAGCAAAACGCACTAGCATTTCATAAAATTCAAAATTCAAATTCAAAATATTTTTATTTCATATAGGCACTTATAAAACGTCAGAAGCTAGTGCACGGTTCCAAATTGGTCGTTTCCTATGGAGAAAAACCGGCTAGAAACTCCATGGTTACTCTTTTAAAAAAGTGGTTTGTTTTACAATATTTCCATATTACAGTATTCATAATTATGTAAGGACAGTGTAGACCGATCAATATTGTACGCAAAATCACAATAAATATAAACATAATAAAAAAAAGTGGGTCGTAAAAGAAAGTACTCTAAGAATTCGTGAAGTCTACAGTGTTCAATAAAATAGGTAATAGAGTAGGTAAATAGGTAATGATACTTTTTTTTGCGACGTCTTCTAATTTCTATTTATTCTATTAAGGTATTAATTTATTAAATGAAGGAAAACATCGTGAGAAAACCGGCATGTCCTAAAACAAAAAAAAAATCGAAGTGGTGGATTATGATCCATTGCCTCTCCTAAAGAGAAGGCTTGAGTCTCAGTGAAACATTAAAAGGCTGATGCTATTAATTAAATATAAAATAGAAGACGCCGTAAAGAAAACATAGAAGCAATAATATCAACTCAAAACCCCAGTCGACAATATACGCATTCTTGTAAACATGACACATTCTTGTAGCCATTAAAACCAATACAAAGAAAAAACTTTTCAAGGCTAACGTCACGAAATAGCATCAAACTTACACAACCACAAATATTCATACCCACACACTTTGTGACCGCTAAACAAATAAAAGTCTTGTTCATTTTTAGGGTTCCGTAGGTACCTGAAGAGTGCAAAGGAGACCCGATTACTAAATCTTCACTGTTCGGCTGTCAGTCCGTTTGTCAGCGGGCTGTATATCATAAACCGCAGGAAGTAGCGTAGAGAGTTCGAATTTTCACAGAATGTTTTTCTATTAACCAAATTAAAAACTTGACTCTCTTTATTTTTTTAAGTTTGTTGTACTGGCACTACCATACAACCAACTTTATTTTGTTGCCGTATTTAGCTCTATTTTGATATTGTAGTACAGAACTCTTCATGATCAAGTCCGACTTATCCTTGGCCAGTTTTTTATTTTTTGTTCACTTTTATGTTTACTAAATTATTTTTGTGTTATTGCTCACATCCGCCAATAATGAAGGTCCGGGATCATTATGAACTGCAACGTTTACGTTACGTCATAACGAGATGGTTTTCTTTCACATTATTGAAAAAGAGTCATGAGATATAAAATTTTAGTCACGAAAGAATTTTATAAGGTAATTTTGGTATTATAAAGATATCGTGATGTGAAAATTTGTAAAGTTCACGTTCAAGTCCATTAGCTATTATAGATGGTTAGATGAATAAAAGTAGAGAATATAAATGGACTGTGACTAAAAATGGTTTTAGTCAGATTTTTTTGCGAGATTGGGATTGCAAAACCGTTCCATGACATTTGAACGTCATTATTAAGGCGCCTTCAAATTAGTCACAAAATGCCACACGACAGCAGCTCGGCTGCAGCGCTAGCATTGCGATGCTTTGTTATTCCATATAAACAAAAAAACGCGACGGCAACGCGACTGCTGGACTACATTCTCGCTGCGGTTACGCAGCACTTTGTGGCTAATTTGAAGACGCCCTAGAGACCTACATGGACGAAAAGATTATCATCATCTTTCTACCCTTGTCCCGTGTTTTTGGTATCGAGACAACATTATTTTTTTTCTTTAAATCCGTCCTGTCACCCGTCGTGCCATCACTAACTCCCTTTTATTTCATATCACTCCCCACAATATCAAACCATATTTTCTTTGGCCTCCCTCTTACCTCTTCATCTACATGTACCTATACTCATAACACTTTTCACATGACCATACCAAGATTACGATTGCCCTTCAACTTTTCAGTCACTGGAGCCACTTTTAAACTTCTTCTAATATACACAATTCTCACTTTATCCATTTTCGTCACCACACATCCATCTCAACATTCTCATCTCTACCAGTAATCAGGACCACACAAGAATATATCTATCCGTATTCCAAGCAACAAGAAAACCGAAGCAGAGTGAGTTTTTAAATAATTTTGAAGGCATACGCGTACTTCAGTGACTCTACATCGGCACAGTTTTAATTGATTATGCATATAAAAGCACTCTAAAAAAATTTAGATATGAAAATATAGCTTACGATGAGTCGATGACATTTACGGCTATAATCAAGGCTTTTTGAGACCTACATGTGACTTTGACGCAATATCAGGATTACCTAGTCTTAGAGATTAAGTTTATTGGAAATGGTTAGACCTTGTATTAGTGCCGTGAGAAAAAAAAACTAATTTATATTAAAAAATATCAAAGTGACGAATTCAGGTCAAAGAATATCCAAAGTAAATTCGCTTAATTTATCAACGAAAGTGCAATTTGATGAGCAAAGTGCAGTTGCATAAAACTTGCAAGATGTTGATGAACTTGTTCAAGACAAAGATGTGAATGTACTTTATCTTACATAAGACTGAAAATTAGACAATGGATTATTTCCTTGTGTTCATTTTTGTACAATATTTTATACGATTCAAAAGTAATACTTCAGAGACTTGAGCAAAAAGTTAAAAAAAAGAAACTTCCAAAAAGTCCATAAAGTCTATCAAACCGTAGCCAGCCTAGTAAAAGTGGATTGCCCTTTTGTTTTATTTACAGCACTTTTGTTTCCATGTTATAGCTTGCTTACTTATTAAAATAATGCCAGGCTTTCTCTTGCACCTGTTAGATGTTCAATACAAAAGCAATTTGAGTTAGACGATTGCTCAGATAGCTTTATTTATATATTTGCAATAATTATCGACGTTCTAGGGTTTCAGGAAAAAAAAATAGAAGTGTAAATGGTACGGTTGGCACAGTGATTGAACGATTGGTTACCTCGTAGCATGTGATGGGTTCAAACCTATGATATGCTGCGAGGTATCCAATCGATTTTTGCATTTTTGCACATATTATAAAAACAAAGTTTGTAAGTGTGCATGTTTGTTACTTTGTGTTCGAACAGCGGAACGGATGAAACAAACTTACCTATGTAGTTCAATTTCCGAATGGAACTTGAAGATTTTTCCGAACCGCAAAAAAAAATCATATTTATTCCTACATCTGTGCTATAAGAGCTTGCTTTATACTATGAATTTTGATTCTCTTGAGAGTGTCTAAATATATGTACGATTTTTGCGACATAAACGGCCGTATCTTTTCTTTCGTTAACTTAGAAGTTTGATTTTTTCATTGATTTAAGGGACCACAGGCTTGAGTATAAGGTTTTAATTTCTACTCGATACCTCCACGCGTTCTCGAGATTCTGCGTCTTGATAGACCAACTGACAGTCAGACCGAAAACAAAGTGATCCTATAAGGGTTCCGTTTTTTCCTTTCGAGGTAGAGAACCCTAAAAACAAAAAGTTTTATACCTAATTATTTATTTAATCTTCAAATTATATCTACACATGTACAAAACCTTAAATATTAACTAAACTATTTATACTATATTTTTGTCGTGGAATAGCAAAGGATACCAAATTGATCCCGGGAGTATGCTCTCTTGTCTACTTTCAAGCGGGCGAAGCCGCTGGCAGAAGCTATAGTATTCTCAATAAACGCTCTTCTATCGAAAATATGACGTACATTAATAAACTAAGAGTAGTTATATATCGTTATCTTTATAGCTGAACACATACATAGTCTGTGCTAGCAGTTTAGATAATAATATCTCAATGCACAACGTCGGTCGGATATTTCGTAGACACAACTTCCTTCTTCAACGAACTTATCTTTATAAATGCAGATCTTATCAATTTATACTCGTTCATTATTAATTGCCTTTCCTAAATTCAATGTGACGACACGTCAGGCCCGCTTTCCACCAAAGCGGAGAGGAGAGGAGACGAGAGATGTGTTGCGAAGCTGGCCGGTTATTTCCACCAAAGCGGAGAGGAGAAGTGTAGCGGAGGGGAGATGTGAGCTTTGTGTAGCAGAGATGTGAGCTGTGAGAGAAGAGGCGCGGGGAGAAGGCAGCGGGTTGTGTGGTGTGCGAGTGCGTGCACCACACGGCCGCCCGACTAGACACTTCTCCGCTCTCCGCGCTGCTTGCTCGCTCGCCGCATAAAATTCTATAGAAAAATGAGACATCTCCTCTCCTCTCCGCTTGATCCATTTCCACCAAAGCCAAGCGGAGAAGAGATGTAAAAATAATGAAATCAGATTGGTTTATTCAAACACATTTCTCGTGTCCTCTCCTCTCCGCTTTTGTGGATATCGGGCCTTAGCGTAGTGGTTGAGCAATTAGCTGTAACGCTTCGTGTTCGATTCCTGCACGGAATATAGGTTTTATGGCCTATAGATAGGTGTTTCGGGTCCAGATGTTTTGCAGTATTAAACGCACCCACGATATAGGACTAATTTCTAGTGTGGGGCAAGGGCAAGGTTTACAAAAGTATGTGTTGGGCAAAAATCGAATTTGATATACTCAGTGTCACACTCCGATTTATTTAGTATTTTCGGTTGTCTACTTCACTATTCTTTCTACTTTTCAGAATGAAGTACATGCTGAATTCTGGTAATGTTTAGAAAACGAAAGGAAAACATGAAACCCTACTTTTCTAGTAATACTCCAAAACAGAACGTCAATCAACACTTAACCGCATTAATCTTCCCACAAATGAGTGACTTACGCATGTCGTGATCTTTTTTCACATGCATAAAAAGTCAATTAAAAAAAAAAAAAAAAAAAAAAAAAACCTCGTCAAATTGTCACATTAAAAAGTTTCTTCTTAAGCGACGCATATACACGCAAGTTAACCATAATTTTGTCTTTTTTATATCTCAGCATGATTAGTGGTCAAAACTGTGGACAACCACTTACACACATTGTAGGCTTCGAGGCAATAATTTTATATAAAATATATTATAGTCATTTTAAATGAGTTAAAATTCAAAGTTTGGCTTTGATGGAGCGTCATAGTCATTATAGTGACCAAGCTCCCTAATTTAGATTTAAAAAAAAAGTCCGGCCAGTTACGTATATAAACACCTTAGGTCCCAAAATGGCACTAGTCTGCATTTTTAGGATGTTGTTCGCACCAGATAACAATAGTGTGACACTAAATCAACTTTCAGCTTCAAAAGAAGTGTTAAAAGCCGGTGCTTGGAAAATCTTATTTTTTTTTTTAATTTTTATAAACTAAACATCTAAACATTGGCCATTATTCCGAAAACGTTCGAAATTGTAATTCAAAAATGGAACCTAGGGTCCTAACATGGAGTGTGGTCTTAACACTAACAAGGTTCAATTGTTTTTATGTCAGGCGTTTGAGTGAAGAAGAGAGATGAAGCTATACACCCTATTATGTAGCTCCGTTTAACCGTATAGTTTAGGTCGTAAAACGGATAGTGTTAACATCTCGTGGTAGGGCCTCTGATGTATGCTAGGACTTGGTAAAAGTTCAATGAAGTTTAATATCACACAAGATCAAATTGAATACTTGTTAATAAAATCGTTTAAAAACAAAATTACATACAAAAGGCAGTTTGGGGGACGTCTGACGGGAATTAAGAAGATTATGGAAAAGATAAAATCGCCCTTTGTAATTACGGGACCTCAGCCCTCTCCTGCTGATCGAAATACAACATATCTAGGCCTAATATGCTTGTACCATCAACATAATCATCTTGTCAGTGCATTATAAGTCGTATGTCCACTAGTAAAAGCGGTAAAAGGAGGCCTTCTTTCAATTTACCTGTCAATCTTTTGCTTCGTGACTTGCAATTATTGGCTAACAACATAAAACCTACGTACGGGTCCAGTACAATGAACGATGATGTTTCCGTGATCACTTGACTAGACAAATTGATTGTTGACCTATGGTTACATATGATTTTTTTTTTTTTTTGGGTAGGTAAAATCATCCAATGACAAATCCCGCCCTTGGGCGGAGCGGGAAATAGTGTCAGACTTTTACTGACTAAAAACCTACCTTTCCATTCCTCGCCTTTGTCCCGGGGCCCGTGGTGACACTCTCGCATAACCTTTGGCCCCAGTAGGCTTCGGCCCTGCTGGACCCCTACAGTTTGCTGACAACTCCTTGAGGCGCGCGGGAACGGTGCGCGCCGCAGACGACCTGAGCTCGGGCCGGTCTGTTACCGGACGGACGGACAGTGAGCTACCCATTGCCCACCGTCCGCGAGCCCGCATGGTTACCTATGATGCTTATCACCCAGGCTGGTTTTTTCTAACAAGATTAAAAGGCTCACTGACGTTCGGTTGACACGACAAGTTTGACCGACGGTTGCCGAAGTTGTCCAAATACCTAGCGTCTCGTAACATTATTTTTAGTATATGCGAAACCTGAATATAGTTTCTTCAGAATCAGTAACTGAATCGATTCCTATAATTTTTTCATCAAGTTATATTTTCTCCCAATAAAAATAAAAAAGGTCACAAGTTAGACACCATCGACGGACGATGGATGTATGGCCTGGTGACCATGTGTTTGTGTGGACAACCAGGTAACATAACAAACTTATAACTTTGTGATTTTTAATTTTTTTATCTGATACAGTTATTAAATTTTATACATAGATTCTTTGCATAAAAATACTCGCGCCACAAGGAGCTGTCAGAAAACCGTAGAAGCCCAGCCTGCTAGCTGCAGGCAAGCAGGGTCGAAGCCTGCTTGGTTCATGGGTCAGTTTCTGAAAGGAAGGCCCGGCCCCGACACGATAGGCAACGAAGGTACAGGGTAGGTTTTTAGTCAGTAAGAGTCTGACACTATTTCCCGCTCCACCCAAGGGCGGAATTTGTCATTGGATGATTTTAGCTACCATAAAAAATTAAATAAATAAAACCCGTGTTTCAGGTTTCGCATATATACTATTATACTCGTATATTAAAATCTTTCCTTTCGCTGGTCCGCTGGAAGAAGTTTCATTACAATATTTTTGTAATAATATTTATAATGTAAGTACTGTCTTTTACAATTTATAAGTGAGTACACAAATAATAAAAAAAAGGTTTCAGTTTTGATGAAGATACCAAACAGCTTGTTTAATTACTTATTTGATGTTAACCGCTCCTAATACTTAATGTGCAGTCATTGCAAGCTATCCAAGAGAAAACGTTTAATTAACAAAAACAGTATTTAGCGCCAATTATGTTATACACTTGCCTAAGGTTCGCCGCTGAATCAGTTTCATTCGCTACTTTCGCTTAACTCAGGGTTGGTGAACCTAAACGCGCGAGCCATTCGTAGCAAATTGCAAAACTATTCGAGCACACTAATACAACATTGAACTTATATAAAAAACATACAGCTACATTTTTGACATAACTGTTGACCTAGTGCTGTTGGTCTACTATGCCGGAGGTCGTGGTTGCGATTCCCACCCAAGACAAATCTTTGTGTAATGACCACAATCGTTTGTTATATGTGTAATTTATCTATAATAAGTATGTTTTTACATATGTATGTTTATCAGTTATCTAGTACTCATAGTTCTGCTTAGTTTAGAACTATATGAGATTGTATGATAATCGTGGAAATTATGAAATGACTCCTCCCGCTGCGAGTGGAGTGACAGGGAGTGTCAGACTTTTACTGATTAAACCCACTTGTGTTACTTCAGTTGCCCTTTGCATTCCAGGGCCACAGTAACTCTTTGGAATTCTACAGCATGGGAACTGTACGATTACTTTACGATTTTCAAGATTATATTTTTTTTTTGCAAATAGGTTTTAAAATAGAAAGAAAGAAAGAATAATAATTTATTTGGTACAGCATAAGGCATGAACACAACAATTAGAAATTAACAAAAACAAAAAGAAAACTGTAATAAAAAAATAATAATTGTATGCCTCATGGCTGCAGTTCATCATTAATGCCAGACAACTAGTGCCTGACGCTGGTTTTCAACTGACCTGTTGTTGTGATGCAACGGACGTAAAACCAAAAATAAATACCATAAAAAAAAAATACCAATGATAAATACCATTTTATACATAATTTTTTCCTCAATTTAAACTAAATGTGGCCGGTGTTTCCTCGCTGACTAACCTGGACGAGAAGATACACTGAAACAAAACAGTTAACGATGGAAATAAATGGTTATTTTTTTTAATAATTTGACTAGTCTCACTTGATGATGAGCAGTTTTTCCACTAAATCACCAAGTCTACTTCCTTTTGCGGCACGTTTTGACTAATTTATTTTCTTTTTTTATATAAAAATAGCACAGACACCGATAAAGGTTAAGCTACCCCTGACCTAACCGGTAAATACACCACCAATAAGCATTGTTCAAAACGAGTAATGGTTTCAGAAGTCCAAGTTCTATATCTAACTATATTTTTATTCTATCTTTCTAGGACAGGTCCTCCACTAAAAATAAAATCTAGCAGGTAATCAAGGAAGATCACTAGAAAAATGTCCTTGAACCTATCCTCACCAATACTTGTACATTGTTAATCCGTGCCTCTAAGGTTCTTCTGATTTAGGAGCAACTATCATTGTATTCACCCTGAGTCAAAAGGGATTCACCATTCAGGTTCGATAAATCGTTCTAGCTGATTCCGGACTATATTATATATATTCGGTTATTTATAATTTTACAAGTAATTCTTCAGTCATCAGTTACCAGCAAAATTGACCACTAAACAAGATAGATAGATAGATGTGTTCTTTATTGTACATTAAAAATAAAATTACTTAAAGAACATAAAATTAATAGGGTGTCACAATGGGCGGTCTTATCGCTAAAAGCGATCTCTTACAGACAACCTTTGGATGGATTTGACAGAGAAGGTGATCACCAGAGGTCGGAGTAGGTAGATTGATTTAAGGTCGGTGACGTCAAACGTAGAGGATAATATGGATTTGCCTCCAAAATACCGGAACTTCATATTTATTGTGATATTTGTTCCGGAATTTTGAAATTAGCACGAATTTGTGTTTAAGGTGAAAAACGTATTAATAATATCAATCTACGCTGCCAGTGTTAGCTAATGGTGAAAGAAATCAGTATTTTATTTTATACAAAAATACCTTGGAATAGTTACACCGTATTTTGTCCCTTACTGTTCAATTAGAAATGACGCTTGACAGTATGACGCTTTATTTTATTTTAGTCCATAATTCCAATCCCGGAACTTTTTCCGGTACTTCCCGCACATTATGGATAAAATGGCATGTCCATATTATAATATCTTGACGCAAGTATATAAAATCAATCTACCTACTCCGACCTCTGGTGATCACTCACGTCCCTACTTATGCATCGCTCTCCGTAGCTATTTAACGCATCCACTTTACATAGCCGTATAAAGCGATCAGAAAATTCTACGCTAATCACCGTACCTACGATACAGCTATTAGCTGCATATAAAAGTGTTTGGATGACGTCCACTGGATCGGTTTCACTGCGTACTTTCTAAGCCAGTGGAGCAACTCGGGCGCACCCGATGTCTCTTTACGCACTCCCTTTTGTAATCCACACCTCTAGTGTTAGGTGTCTTCTTCACCTTCGTTTTCATTTACCGTGTAAGTGAGATGAAAATTAATAATTAAGTTTGCACATTGCTCGCACAACGAACGGTCGATGGGGTACGAAAGGTTCTGGAGTGGATTTAATGATTTAATTATTTTAAAGAATATGGTCACTATATATTAGTATATTCCTCTAGGAACCTTTATCCCTGCGGGATTGAGTATGGAGCTGGCTGCTTCTACTTTAGTCTTCTTTTCTGCTTACAAATCTATAAAAAAAACTAGGCAAAACATATCTTATACTCTTCAACAATTCTAATCTGACACACTATTGTCTCATTCAGTGCAAAAAAACATACCAAATTATAACTCGCAAGTAACATTTTGACTTTTTACCACACGAACGTCCATCACAATTTCAGGATTGAATGAACACATCAATCATCGACCACACACATCTACGAATAATTTGACAGCAAACGATTTAATGCATAATTTAATTTGACCCCGTTAGATGCTCTAGTGACTACTTGATAGAGCTACTTTCGTTTATGTAACATGTCTGTGAAAAAGACAATGAGGACGTTATGTCTGTCCCAATATGCCTTCCGTTTATTGAATATTTTCATATTTGCTTTAGACCGTGTTTACGGAGACGCGGCGCGTTGGGCGTTTCGTCGTACATTGCAGCAGGGGCCGCGTCATCGCTCGCGCAAATACAAACATATGGCAATGTACGACTGACCGCCCGACGCGCCGTGCTACGCACCGCTTCTCCGTAATCGAGCACTTACTGTTTGAGGATAATTCGTAGTCATTGAGGAAAGTGATCGAGGATAGTTCAAAGGGATTCGGCTCAAACTTTACAACTACAGTATATTTTTAGTAAGAACCAGAACTTTGCCCGCGAAGTGCTCGCGAGAATATTCGAATTTTATAAAAGCTTTAACACACCTAAAACCGTATTTTAAGCCCAATTTTGAAAAATTATAATGACAGTCTTAATTATTCATTTTGGTTAGAATTGGTTCTAAGTTTCAAGTTTATTAACCCAAGAAATAAGAAACCTCAAAAAAAAAATTGTCCTAAATTGTTCTAATGCGGGTAGTTCGGAAAACAAATAATGACAAGCTTAATTATTATTATTCACTGAGGTTATTATTTGTGCAAATTTAGTATATTGATACTAGGAATGAAATGAATATAAACGAAGCTCTCCCTTTTTACTCTCTTTTAGGTTGAATTAAAAAAAAAACCTTCTAAGTGCTCGCCAACGTCGTAAAAAAAACTTTGAGCAAAATTTCTAGTTCCTAGTCCCGTTAATTTCAGCTGTGCGTTGACATTTGAGTCTATCAGTTTCTCCTTTAATGTAGATACACGTAGATAGTGATGATAGTTCAAACCTTTGCAGTTTCTGCCAAGTTTGAACCATCAAGCTTTTTAACGAATTTTTTTCGTGAAACGAAAGTAACAAATGACCACTGGCCCTTTTTTAAGGTGAGAAATCATCAAATAACTCCTCTTCCCCTGGGTGGAGTAAGTGTTCGATTACGGAGACACGGCGCCTTGCGCAGCGCGTCTGGCGGTCCGTCGTACATTGCCATAATATACGTTTGTGTTTACGCAAGCGATGACGCAGCCCGCTGCTGCAATGTAAGACGAAACGCCCAACGCGCTGCGCAACGCGCCGCGTCTCCGTAAACACGGCCTAAGAGGGATTGTCGGACTTTTATTGACTAAAACCTTCTCCTATGTTCCTTATTCCTGCTTTGCCTTGCGTTACCCTTATGTTCACTTGCCCATGCCCAGCGTCAAGGAACAGTCAATTCGAACAAAACAAGAAACTTTTTCGAAGAACGCGCAGCCTTGGCTGGAATATTATTTCCCCTGCAGACAGAGTCATGAACTCAGTTTGTATGCCTATAATAACGAGTTCGTCTAATTAAGTTTTAACTTCAAATCGGTTTTGGCAGGAGGACGTACTGAGGCTGTATTGCTATAATTATAATACACTGCCTCTAGAATTGCTTACAAGTATGAATTATATCAGTGTAATGAGTAGATGCTGTATAAATAATAATAAGCTCTCTTTTAGCATGATTATTATGCATACCGTGAGATATTGTCTACTTTTTGTAGGTCACAAGCAGTCAAAAACTATTTAGATGATGCTAATAACTCATCTGTTTTTCACATCTGAATAATGTTACATGAATCTACAAAAGATATGGTCGTGGTCGTTCTAAAGTTACAGAAATGCAATGGTGACGCAAGATTCATCCAGGCTTCTATTAATATTCTATCCTAAAAAACAGAATGCGAATAATCAAATGGACTCTCATACCCTGATTTACAAGACCGTAATTTTTTAACTGAAAGATGGAGATGAGCATTATGCAAGCCTTATTTAAACTACGTAAGTTTCAATAAACTTAGTTAACATTTTATCACCCGCTGCGGCACAGCGACGTCAAATCGCCATCGTTAAAATTTATACATAAAACTAGGAATTATGTATTTATTATTACTCTATTACTGTGAAAGTTGTGGTTCATCCATACGGTAGTATCTTGTATTTTGAGGTTGGGAAATTATCTAATGCCTTCTCCCGTAGAGCGAAACGCTAGGGCATGTACATACTTTTACTGACTAAAACCCACCTTTGAGTCTTAGTACAGATGTAGATTTCTATAAAATTTGTTTATGCAACATTGCAGTGCAGACAGTGTCGGTGTTTTCTCAGACATTTCAGACATAAGGTAGTAGTCTAACCTAGTCTCTAACGTGTGAATGCAACATAATGGGCGTTTACAAGTTTGTTTTTCCACCATTTCGTTTTAATCTGGCATCATTTTTTAATTAGAGAGCCGCAATTTTGTATTGGAGAGAATTTAATTTCAGTAATTGCATTCTAAAATTCCTCCGCGGATTATAAAATTACCAAACATTTTTCCACGAAATATTTTCGCATATAGTTGGTCTGAAATTTCGGTAAACGATAAGAGATTTTTAGAAAAGCACTTTTAGAGGCAGACGATCGCCGCGAAACCACTAAACCACTTCTACTGACTAATTAGGAGAAATATTGGCACTAATATTCCCAAAAAGCATTGCAGGTTTAGCTGTTACTCCGGTGAAAATTTAATGAAAAATATGATCATAAACATTGAATTTACATTTTCCGGGCCGTGGTTAAGGCCATGGTCTGGAGCGAGAAGGAATCACCGGTGGTCGCCTCCTTCTACGAAACAGTAAGTGCTCGATTACGGAGACGCGGTGCGTTGCACGGCGCGTCAGGCTTTCCGTCATACATTGCCATATGTTTGTGTTTGCGCGAGCGATGACGCGGCCCGCTGCTGCAATGTACGACGAAACGCCCAACGCATCGCGTCTACATAAACACGGCCTAATGCAAAGTGCGGTCGCACGAGCGAGGGAACAGACCTCCTCACGCTCCGACCGAGCCTGCGGTCGCGTGACAGTAGAAAATTAACCAAAGAGAATATACTCTCGAAATAGAATGTATGTGCAAGTCTCAGTCAAGAAGATACAAACATACTCACTCATGGCCTTACCAATATTAGCGTGATAATCATGGAAAAGTATCGGGTAATTTAAAGTTGTATAAATTATAATTTAACCACCTTGTATAGCACAACATTTAGATGAAAACTAGACTTGATAAAAGTAGTTTCTTGCTGATAGACTGATTAGGAACTTTCATTACACTGGCCTTTCAATATTGTTTTTATTTAGTTCTTAGATAATTAGAGATTTCAATTGCGATCAAAGATTTGTCAGATTCGTACGTTGGTATTTATTAAAACTTTACAGCTGCTGGACTGGCTGAATGGCCTCATGAATATCACACAAGAGAAAAGTGAGAGAAAATTTTGCTTTTAAATCTCGTTTTACTCCAAATAATCCTATTGTGTTCTCGTTTCGTGCTCGATAATTTATATCTTCGTCTCGTGGTTTGTTTTAAAACAAACTTCTTTTACATTTAAGGTATACTTGTTTCTGCAATATTGTTTGATAGAGTTTTTGAGATATGCAGAACAGAGAGTAAAGTCCCACATGTCTCCATTGAAAAGAGAGGATCCTCCGATCAGACGGGCGTCATGTCTGGTGGTCTGCTGCTTAATGGATGATTTCGAGCGGTTATATCTATTCATGAGTGTGGAGTGCGGAGAACTTTAATTGCGCGATGCAGGATAGTTCCTTTGTGACGACATAGATGTCGCTAGAGATTCACCGTGACCCTGGAACGCAAAGGGTTACCTTCGCAAGGAACTCAGGTATTTTTTGAGATGACATATTATCCTATGACATCTCCCGCTTTATTGTGTCAGAGTTTTACTGACTAAAGCCAGATCTGTGTCCTTCAGTAGCCTTTTGAGTTCCAGTACCATTTTCAAAAATTCCCTGTTGCGCGGGCATTGGCCCGGCTCGGCCCCTATGGATTTGCTGACATCGTTTTAAGGCACGCGTGGAACACTACGCGCCGTCAAAGACTCGAAATCGATCTGGAATGCTACTGGATGGCCGGACGGCAAGATAACCATTGCTAATCGTCCACAAGCCCGCGCCTACCATGGCTGGTAGTAGACGTCGCGGCGGCTGGGTTGTGAGGTTTTTTATTCCGTCACGCGTGCGGCCGTCTCCTTCGTCTCCCATTCCCTCTCGCTCTGGACCATGGCCTGAACCAGGGAACGGTGCGAGAGGTCGTCACCGCCGATCACCTCCGCGCGGGGCACACCTCCAGTCCTCCACTGTATGCTCCACCGTCTCCACACTATGGTGATACACGAGCGTTTTTTCCGCTTGAATCTAGGGAAGGACCTTTCCGAAATTTCCATGCCCGGTATCTACATGCGTCATGAGAAAGGTGGGAACGCCTTGAAGCCTCTTGAACCAGACCTCAAGGACTCACCGCCATGATTATGGCGTGCCCAGAAGGAACACAGGTGGATTTTAGTCAGTAAAAATCAGACACTAATTCTCTCTACCCAGAGCGGGAAAAGTTATTTGAGGATTTCTAACCAAAAAAAAACATTCCTAAACAGGTATGCCTCCTCCTGTTGGAGGTAAATACCTCCTTAATCACGAAACAAATCTATCTAGCTTTTGACTTTTCATAATTGGCCATATAGATTTATCTAATACAACGATATAAATTGGAGACGTAACAGTTATTAGCAACCACTTACTTCGCCAGCCAATAAGAATACTAGCAATAAGACTACATCCTCTATTCCTCTATAATAGGATTACACAGTCTATATAAAATACTAGCACTTTGTCAGCGACTTCGTTCGCCAAAATGATTTCATAAAAACTAACACTTCTTAAACCGTTTTTTGATAGTTAATAAAAAATAATAATAAAAAATTTCAGGTGTAAAAGTTAACCCAAAGAATAACATTCGCCCATATATATACTTTAACATCCCCCAAATCGTTGTGTAGGGCTAGTTTTGTAAAACGAATAATGAAAACCCTTTCATTTATGCCAAATTTCTATTGTAGCCCCTCAGCGATAACGCAAACTCATGCAACTCGCGCGTTAGTCGACTCATTGAGTTCGACATGAGTCAGCCCTGCCTTCGTTGCTGAACCTTTCCTTTTCAAAATTTTTCCTCCTTTTCACCCCGTTTAAATTTAAATTTTCCAAAAATCCCTTTTTTATTTCTTATCTACCTATACAATAAAAGGAATCCTTGCACAAATTAGTCTCGGCCCTGCGTTGATACGTCAGTCAGTTTCTCCTTTTACATATATCTAATTACAAATATGCTCTTAAACGCTTTATACGCCATTACACCAGCCACTTGAAAGCCTTTCAATAAAATAATCTTCTTCAAGTACTTATACGTAACTTATTGCACGCACAGATAATTTTTATGACTGCTCTACTAATAAAGATATCTTTCAATGACCATTACTTTTGTATTACAAGGTGATTAATTCAAATAACTAATCATTCACGCCTTGCTCACACCATGATGTGTGTAATCAGCCTTAAAATGAATTGCCAAATGTTATTACTCAGTGAGTACCTACCGCTACCTACATTCATCAAAAATAACGAGATCAATATAATCATCGTTTCAATTAATGAAGACGCTGCTTCCATTGCCGCGTTAATCGTTTTATTTATTTTGAAATTTAGGCTACTTAGTAATTTTGTACCTATAAGTACATTGGCTGGAAAGGCCCCACGGCGTCGTCACCTTCCGTTTGGCGCAGGTGCTGACCGAACACGGCAAGTTCGGTCCGTACCTGTACAAGATTCGTGCGGAGACGACGCCCGGGTGTCGCCACTGTGCGGACCGCCCGGTGGACACGGTGGAGCACACAGTCGAGGTGTGCCCCGCTTGGGAAGAGCATCGCCGTGTCCTCGTGGGGGCGATCGGCGGCGATCTCTCGCGCCGGGGCTTGGTTCAAGCCATGCTCCGGAGCGAGGAGGAGTGGCAGGCGGTCGCCTCCTTTTGCGAAGCAGTGATGCTAGTAAAGGAGGAGGCCGACCGCATTAGGCAAAGGCGCACACGCCGCCGCCGCCGCCGGGTTTCCGATCCCAATTTCCGGCCACCGTAGGCGCGGGCTCGCGGACGGTGGGCAATGGGTAGCTCGCTGTCCGTCCGTCCGGTAACAGACCGGTCCGAGCTCAGGTCGTCTACGGCGCGCACCGTTCCCGCGCGCCTCAAGGAGTTGTCAGCAAACTGTAGGGGTCCAGCAGGGCCGAAGCCTACTGGGGCCCAAAGGTTATGTGAGACTGTCACCACGGGCCCCAGGATAAAGGCAAGGAATGGAAAGGTAGGTTTTTAGTCAGTAAAAGTCTGACACTGTTTCCCGCCCCACCCAAGGGCGGGATTCGTCATTGGATGATTTTACCTACGTTAAAAAAAAAAAAAAAACCTATAAGTACATCCAAACATAATATAAATAAAATTAAAGTGTATGTTTGTAATATAACATTTTTTAACTAAACGCAGTGTATTCGATACCACAATAATTCAAGACCCAAAAATTTTTGTCTATCTATTTTTTCGAGCTAATCTTCGAAGTGGTTGGACCGATTTTGACAAGACTTTGACTGGTAGATAACTGATGCAATAAGAAAAAAAAAAGCCACTAGACATTGTGACCAAATGGCATTGTGCTGTTTTACGAGTCTGACGAACGTGGGTGAACCCACGGACACCAACTAGAGATGGAAGTTGGAAAAATTAGAGAATTGGAAACAATTTTAAGAATTTTTTCAGGATACCTCAAAAAAGCCGCTATTTTTCGTTGGGAAATCATCAAACTACCTTCTGTTTAAGGCGGAGGGAGAGGGAGTGTCAGACTTTTACTGACTAAAACCCACCGGTGTTCCTTCAGTTGTTCTTTGCGTTCCGGGGTCACTACGATAACTTTTACGAACGAAACTAATAAGGAAAAAAAAAAAAAAACACTTCAAGAACTGTTATGAAAAATTACTTACCTACTGAAAAAAAAAAAAACAAAATCCTCGGTGAAGTCACGGCAGATCCAGTCAAAGATGGAGGTGATAGAGTGGTATCAAGAACTCGAACACCTACAAACAGGTTTGATCCATATTTCCCAAAATTGGGAAGAATAGAAGTAGTGGAGGTCTTTGTCCTGAAGTGGACTAACACAAGCCATGCATATACCAATATCTACATACGAGTACCAATAGTATAAAGTAAATCGACTATCCCTAGGTAAACGCTCGAATTGCATTTTTTTTTTAATTTCTGTTTTAAGCTTAGTAAAAACTAGCTAGCTTAATAAAAAATATTTTTGTGTAATGAATCTTAAACCCAACTTAAATATGAAACTTATGTATAGATATAGTCATAATTATGACAGTTATACATAAAACAAACTTCAAATCGCTCTCCTGTAAAGTAAGCTTTTTACTTCCAATGGTTCACCTAGGAACAGTCGAAAGTCGCTTTCTGCTACCTCCTCTAAAACTAAAGGTGGAGGCCGACCGCATCAGGCAAAGGCAACGGCGCTCACACCCCAAGTGCCGCCGAAAGCGCAGGCTTGTGGATGGCGAGAAATGGGTAGCTCGCTGTCCAACCGTCCGGTAACCGACCGGGCCGAGCCTGACATCCCCCGCCTTTAGGCGGATCGCGAGATAATGTCAGACTCTTACTGACTAAAAACCTACCCCGTTCCTTCTTTGCCTTGGTTCCAGGGCCCTGGTATGCATTTTCATACCTCCCCAGAGCCCCAGATTAGGCTTCGACCCTACTGGGCCCCTACAGGAAAACCACTGACCAGATTTTTTAAATTATTTTCTGATTAAAATACTCGGGAAAAAATGTATGACTGAGTAACAATGGGCTATATATTTCCCATTTTCACACAGACAAAGCCGCTAGCTTAAACTAGTAATACATTATCACAAAACCAAAGCTTATCACCAATATCGGTTTCGCCATGTAGACAAATCTAATTTATAATTTAGGAAGGATCAAGGTAACAAATTTTGCAAGAAGCTTATCAATGCAGTCAATTTGAAAGCCATTTACCAATGCTCTCAATTAGAGAAGTCAATCTGTGTAAAGTTAGACAGCATTTTTACCAACACATACAAAACAAACCGCAGATTTTAATCATAGCTATGAATATTTCAACATAAATACATCTCAATATGCATAAGATTAAAACAAGTGCAATAAAAGTAAACTCGTCTGAAGAAATGTATCTACTGCATTTAACAAATCAACATTAGCTTCTGCCAGAGGCTTCGCTACCGTGCACCCAAATTTCTCCATACTAATTTTGGCTTCCGTTTCACCCCTTTAGGGGTTAAATTTAGGAATCTCGTTTAGTGCTCAACTACGTCATAAAAGAGAATCTTGAGCAAAATTTCCCGCTCTTAGGTCCAGTAATTTGGGCTATATGTTAAGATTATGTCAGTCAGTTACTCCTTTTATATCAGCATCAGCCTTTTAATGTTCCCACTGCCGGGACACAGGCCTCCTCTCTAAGAGAATGGGCCGTAATCCACCACGCGGGTCCAGTGCGGCTTGGTGAATGTCACATGTTTTCGAATATGTAATAATAATGTCCCCTTTTGTATACACCTAGATTATAATAAACCACAAGGAAACAGTGCAACCACAGCAATATTAAAAATGATCTGATTCCGTAGTCACGGCTGTGGTCAAAAACAATCAAGATCGCAAATTATTCAAATGACTTGCATACTACCTATGTCTGTACAGAACATTTGCTACATATACCTACGAATTAAAAACTACGTAACGTTCTTAAACAAAACAAGAACATTGCGAAATGTATCAGTGTTGAAATAAGATCGTATTCGATAACATAACAGAAATTCTGTATGGGGTAAAAGAATTATTAAAAAGTGTAATAGCCATAAAATCATAGACAAGTTTCTATGTAGATTGGAATCTTTCGTATCAACAGCTGTAGTAGTTCTACCTATAAAAGAAGAGCGAAAACATACCTATCATATTGGAATTGAAGAGCTTAATTACGAAGTTAAAAATTTCCGTAAACAGAAAAAATAGTACAGTTTTAATATATTTCATTATATTAAAATGCCACGTTTTTGATTTCAAAGTATTAAAGAATTTAATCTCTCGATCAATATCAGTGAAGAGGTATCAGTGAAGAGCACATAACTGTCGATAATCTTCTTCTAAGATTTTAGGTACTCGCATAGTATACGAAGCTTGAGGTGACGCCCGGGTGTCGCCACTGTGTGGAACGCCCGGTGGACACGGTGGAGCACACGGTAGAGGTGTGCCCCGCTTGGGAAGAGCATCGCCGTGTCCTCGTGGGGGCGATCGGCGGCGATCTCTCGCGCCGGGACTTGGTTCAAGCCATGCTCCGGAGCGAGGAGGAGTGGCAGGCGGTCGCCTCCTTCTGCGAAGCAGTAATGCTAGCAAAGGAGGAGGCTGACCGTATCAGGCAACGGCGCTCACGCCGCAGCCGCCGCCGTAATTCCGATCCAAATTTCCGGCCACCGTAGGCGCGGGCTTACGGACGGCGGGCAATGGGTAGCTCGCTGTCCGTTTGTCCGGTAACAGACCGGACCGAGCCCAAGTCGTTTTCGGCGCGCACTGTTCGCGTGCGCCTCAAGGAGTTGTCAGCAAACCGTAGGGGCCCAGTAGGGTCGAGGCCTAGTCTGGGGCTCTGGGAAGGTATGAAAATGCATACCAGGGCCCTGGAACCACGGCAGGGAAGGAACAGGGTAGGTTTTTAGTCAGTAAGAGTCTGACACTATTTCCCGCTCCGCCCAAGGGCGGGATTTGTCATTGGATGATTTACCTACCAGAAAAAAAAAATAGTATATGAAGCTGAAATTACGATGTCTAGAAAAATACTAAGTATAATTCAAAGAATCCAAAAGCGTGATGACCTCGCTACCTTTAAAGAAAAAACGTGAGACTTGTCTGTGGGATATGAGCAAGAAGTATATAAAACGAAGTTACCAAAAAGGATATTCAGGTAATTATTCAGTGTGCACTGGAAGCAAAAAATAGCAAATAACAACTAAACTAGGACATGTGCGAATATCGTTAGCACGCCCAAATTAAACACACGTCTAATTGCGATGGAATGTTTTCGCTTATGAGACTGCTATTAAATGACTTTAAAGATCAATTTATTGGTGTCGAAAGACTTGCAGGATTTTTTAATGATTCAACTCAGCAGATTACAATCTAGGCACATAGACTTTCCAAAGTTGCGCCACACCCTTCAATAAGTTACAAAATAGTAGAATCATTTATTAGTTTCTTAACCATGTATACTTAATATTACATAACTTATTCCTGTTGCTTTGCTTCAATAGCTTTTACAGAGAAAAAGTATTGGCATTCAGTGATTTAGTAACCTTTCTTATCTGATCACTTCTTTCAAAAATGATTTCTTACAAAATGACCATAAACGGCCTTATAATGTTCCCACTGCTAGGCCTCAGGCTCCCCTATAAGAGAGTGAATACTTACATATTTCGAATTTTTGGTTATGCTGGTATTTTTTCACGTTTTTTTTTTATTTTTCTTATTTGAGAACAGTAAATTGCACAAAGTAAAGTAACTACCTGATTTTGCACCCATGAAACGTACTTATACTTACTCGTACAGTACGGCCGTACTGTAAGTCGTTGCTGTTACTTAGTCACCATTATACAAAAAATGCATAATATTCGCTCAGATTCAAAGAACTGGTTTTCTGCATTGGAAACACAGTTCGAAGTATCATCTGATAACTTGTATCTGAATCACGTGCAAACCATGTCACAATACACCTCTTTCTCTCGAAAACAAAGCTATGTTAAGCAGCGGCATCCGCATCGGTTACATCACTATTGTATCGCGGTTCGGGGTTCACGCACGCTGACTTTTGGCAAGACATCAACGCACCAGGTGGCTTGGCTCGAGTAGGGCTGTCACGGTTGATGTATTATGCTTTCTTTTTTGACAAGTGTGTTTTTGTCGCTTCATTGCATTTGATGAACAGAAGCTCTATTGATGGTCGTGTTTTGTTTTTGTTTTATTCTGTTCCACAGAACACGGTATAGCTGTGCCGCGGAATGGCAGCATCTTGAGACAGTCTCGATCTAACACAATTCGTGGCGCCAAAACTGTGTTGAGCGTACTGTCAGGAACTGCCTTCAAAGCTTTTAGTTTTAATACATCATCAGCCACATAATGCGAGTAAATGATGACACACATTGTTTGTGTTTGCTGAGGCGTCTCTTGACTCTGTGCAGTATACTGATCAAACGACCCACGGCTCTACGTTTTTGGTTTTGTTACACGATAGGTACAGCATTTTAATAAGGGTCACTTGGTACATATCACGTGTCAAGTGAACATACTGATGGATAACACTTGGTTATTCATGCGTGGGAAAATGGGCTCGAAGAGTGACCAGTCTGTGTGCGTGTCCAATTCTATGTACCTGTCTTCTAATGTGGTATCTCAAGGCTGACGGAGAAGCAGACGTTTTTGACTTTAAAAGTTATTACGTAAGTATACAAACACTCTCGGACAGGTGGGCGAGGATTCTCTCACTAAACGCCTGAGGGAAGACGACGCTGCCGTCGAGGTCGACCGCGGTGTAAGTGGTGTGATGATCATGTCATCTGATCATGTTTGCGGGGTAAACTTGGCCAAAGAAATAGGAGGCATTTGCCCAGCCTTGGGACACAATATAAGCTAAGATAATAGAAAATCGTATTCAAATGTTTATTGCCGAACCCCTCTTAAACGGCTTGACCGATTTCTATGATTTTTTTTGTGTATATATATGGTAGGTCTAAATAAGGTCGTAGACTCTGTGTTACCTTTTTACCCCTACCGCCCATTATTTTCTGTGATAATTTATATTAGCAGAATAATGTTTCACGTTTTCTTCAAGCGCAAAATTCGGAACTACTACTTGAAGTCCTCTCAACTTTAATTTTGTCTTCGTCCTAATTGTCATATTTTAGGTTCTCTTCATTATAATGATTTGATATTTATCATAGTATTTATTAGTTTATAATATTAACATTTATACGTATTTTATTATTATCACTTATACATTATATTTAAAATTATGTGTTATTTATTTATTGTGCACACCTACCACAGTGTTGTCTTTCTTAACCCAAAGGTTGACTGGTAGTGAATGCCTTGTTGCATTAAGTCCACCTATGTACCACTACTGTACATGAAGTTTAAATAAAAAAATAAATAAAAACATAATTCAAACTTGTACGTTTAATTGAATTATTGCAAACCCTAAAGACCACTTTTTTTTCACTTTTCTAACTAACAATACGACAATATCCAACTTAGGATCTGCGAAGACTCTGGCCTTTCAAGCGCTAAATAATAACATTCAATTTGAAGGCTACATTTTGATTTTGACTACGTCAGACCCACTCAGCTAGTCTAGACGATTGAGAAAGAAGTTTGGAGCAATCATGAAGTAAGATTTGAAAATGTTAAGTTTTGCCCTAGTTAGCATAAGTTTAGTTACTTAGGATAAGGCTTAGAGCTTGATGGAATGATGTGTGTCTGTATTCTTTCTCAGCAAATAACGTAATAAAGTAAGAAACAAAACATGAACAGAAAATCGTGGCCATAATTACAACCTACATTTTCAAGGAAAAAGCTGTACCTATCTTGGGTTTGTTATGAAAGTTTTTCTTATGAAATTAAATCAAAATTGCGCAATTTTAGGATCACTTTATCTTGGCAACGGCACTGACGGCCTGTCTAAGGCATTACTACCGACCGTCACATTGGAGCACACAGTCGAGGTGTGCCCCACTTGGGAAGAGCATCGCCGAGTCCTCGTGGGGGCGATCGGCGGTGATCTCTCGCGCCGGGGCTTGTTTCAAGCCATGCTCCGGAGCGAGGAGGAGTGGCAGGCGGTCGCCTCCTTTTGCGAAGCAGTAATGCTAGCAAAGGAGGAGGCCGACCGCATTAGGCAAAGGCGCACACGCAGCCGCCGCCGCCGGGTTTCCGATCCCGATTTCCGGCCACCGTAGGCGCGGGCTCGCGGACGGTGGGCAATGGGTAGCTCGCTGTCCGTCCGTCCGGTAACAGACCGGTCCGAGCTCAGGTCGTCTACGGCGCGCACTGTTCCCGCGCGCCTCAAGGAGTTGTCAGCAAACTGTAGGGGTCCAGCAGGGCCGAAGCCTACTGGGGCCAAAGGTTATGCGAGAGTGTCACCACGGGCCCCGGGACAAAGGCAAGGAACGGAAAGGTAGGTTTTTAGTCAGTAAAAGTCTGACACTATTTCCCGCCCCACCCAAGGGCGGGATTTGTCATTGGATGATATTACCTACCAAAAAAAAAACCGACCGTCACATTAAAACAAAGTTGAAGAGCCTTATTCATACTAATATCGACGATAACATCAGATCCTATGTAACGGGAGGATTGTTACCGGAAGACGCAGCGTTGGAAGACCTCCCACAAGGTGGACTGATGACCTGGTCAGGGCCGATGGAGCCCGATGGATGCGAGACGCACGCGCACTGGACCGGCCACGGTGGCAACGCTTGGGGAAGGCCTATGTCCAACAGTGGACGTCTTTTGGCTGAAATGATGATGACGAACGGGAGGAATCACTGATTCCAATAGTACAGGTTTACCTAGTTTGTGATGTTGAAACCAATTACACAAAATAATGCGCCTGGCTAGGTTTGAACCCACAACCTACAACTTGTAAGTCGGAGTCGTTACCACTGGGCCTCTACGCTCATTTTTTTGAGCGTTTCACGATTGAGCCAGTCTCATGATTAAAATATTTAGTGTTTATAAAGTCACTAGTTACTTTGTGTTCCATTAGAATGCGAAAACCACTCATTATACCTAAGGTTTTTGCAGTATTTCCCAGTAAATATTGTGTCAAGTTTTTTTTTATTGTAGGTAAAATCATCCAATGACAAATCCCGCCCTTGGGTGGGGCGGGAAATAGTGTCAGACTCTTACTGACTAAGAACCTACCCTGTTCCATTCATTGCCTTTGTCCCAGGGCCCCGGGTAACATTTTCACATAACCTTTGGCCACAGTAGGCTTCGGCCCTGCTGGGCCCCTACAGTTTGCTGACAACTCCTTGAGGCGCGCCGTAGATATTGTGTCAAGCTGCCTTCTCAGCAAACTTCTTTCAGGCATTCAAAACTACAATAAAAATCTTAGCTCCATTTTACCTGCGCGCCATCGCGCCTGTTTCAATGATTAGGTACATTTACTATTAAAAACTGCACTTATTTTACAATACTTACAATTTCCATCACATATCAATTGACGAGTAATGAAAATCGCCACTGATCTTCCGAATCCCGCCAAAAACACCTACACGACAATTATTATGTGATACTTCCCTGTTCCTTTACAAAAGCGGACGGAAGCGTGGGCTGCGGTAGAACCTGTGTTGTCTAGATCACTTTCACGTCAAGGGATCAGTTTCCAACTGTACCGATAACTAAAGTTAGGTAAGTGCGTACGGTAACTTGAGTACTGACGTGCGGAAATTATTTTAACTCTGTTCGTGTTCATTTCATTTGTAACAAACTAAGATTAAATCAAAACATCGGAAGTTAGGTGACTCGCCTTTAACGCGTGGACCGCTGAAATTGTGCCTATACTTATGGCACGGTTTCACATCGGTCGCGACCTTGTTCGCACGATAGCGCTGGCTCTTATCTCTGTCCTTGTCATCAGTGACTATCCCCCGATTTCTGATTTAAGCATTCGAAGTTGAGAATTACTCAAACTCTACTTTAGCCTGTAAACCTGTAAAAATTTGGCATTTAAGTAGGGTTTAAGACGTTTTTAACTAAAAATACTTAATTCAGTAACCTGCCCTATAGGTTTGCGACAGTGATGTCGCTGATCATAGATGTGTGAGTTTTGAGTCTAGGTTTTCTGTTTGCGATGTTAGCGCGTAACGTACCTTCCCTTATATAAATGAAAATGAAATCGGGATCTTGATCCCGGCGGCTGGGGCGTGAGGGCTGCTCCCACGCGCGTGCCGTGCGGCCTCCTTCTTTGCTAGCATTACTGCTTCGCAGAAAAAGGCGACCGCCTGCCACTTCTCCTCGCTTCGGACCATGGCCTGTACCAAGGCCAGGCACTAGAGATCTTTGCCGTCGATAAGACATCCTGACCAAAATACCATAATTCAGGACACTTGACGCCGACGCTACGTTGCTCGCCTGGCAGTTTCCTATAGTTTACATTTCTGGGAGTGGGTTGTATGTGTTTTGGATTACAAATGGATTTGAAAAATTTCAAGGTAGTTGTTGAGCGACTGCTGCGTTTCGTGTCACGGGTTCGATTCCCGTACGGACCAATATTTCTATAGCCGGCAGATAAGTGTCCCGGGTCTGTGTCTTGTGTATGCTAGTCTGCATGTTTGCAAACGCATCCACGTTACTGGAGTAATTCCTAGTGTGTGACAACGTTTTAAAAAGAAATATATTGACGTTTAATAACCTAATTTGGTTGGTACCCACTTTTTGATGTAAATATGTAGATAACAGTCTACCAGAACTGATTCGCTTCAAATATTTAGTTAAAAAGACCATTAACTGAAGAATATAATCCATTACTTCAATTGTTTAGGTAAGTTCAACTTCCTTAAGCTGGACATTGATTTTCGAAGTAGCACATACCTGAGTATTCGTTAAATCTTCAAACCCTCATAACTCGTAAATCATACGAAACACGATAAAAAATATTATGTACGTATTTCGAGAACATTGACATGTATAACATACTCAAATATTACTAAAACTCGGACACATCAAAATATTTTAACTGTCCGCTTTACGTGAAATGCCCCGTATGTTAGTTTGCATGTTTGTGCACCCACTATACTTTTCCTAGTTTGGGGCAAAACTTAAAAAAAAAACATTGACCTTTATTTATCTACTGTGGTAAGTCTAGGTAATTTGTTACATAATTACATCTGAAAGCGGGTTTTCAGATGTAATTATGTAACAAATTAAAAGTGATTAGCTACCAGGCAGATGCATCATAAATGATCATCAATATAATTTTCTCTCTTGTCCACATCAACAAGATGTACCTGCAAGCATTAATTATGTTATCACATAACTACTCGACATTTTAACGAGAGGTAATCTCATCACATACATTCGAGTTTTCCAACCTTAATCAAGTTTACTAGCAATAAATGGCTCTAATTAGTTTCACACGTAATTCGTTACTCCGATGATAAAAAGAAATGCCGAAAAATACATTTTCATGTAAATTAGTCTACGGTTCTTTGAATGCCAGATAAAATACAGTTTATTTTTTTCGATGTTAAGAAATATTTTTGCTCCATTTTGCGTAATAAAACATCAGAAGATCATGCAAATGGTTAGCAATAAACGTTCTAATTGGCAACGCTTAATTTTTATAGCGATACGTTCCAGTTTTAAATCTAGATTTATTGAATCTAGCCAGTGGTATTAATAAGCATAAGTATGTGAAAAGATGGGTATTTATATAAGATTAGCATCCAGTGTCTTCGCCCGAAAGTAAAAAATTGTCCCAAGAGATTGAACATTCTCCCGATACAGAAAACATCCTATGTGCTATTAATTCTAGGGGAGTTTTTAATATCGTGCGAATTCCATTACGCATATGGAGTTGCTCCGCAGGCCTGCTGCCCTATATCACGCCCCGCATCCCGCGTGCGTATTCGACGGATTACAATAAATACTTGTATGAAAAGGACATTCGCGGGGGCTACGCGTGCAGAGCAATCCCAAACCCTAGGACATGGTCTAACCATGTGCCAATTGACATCCAAATCCATACAACCATTTAAGTGTGATGAAGTAACAAACACACCACTAAACTAAAAATTATCGATAAATTGATAGATACTAAGTCTGTAAGATATTTTAACCATGCCAAATTACCTTGGTTTTTTTTTTGCAAACAATTACAAATATCAAGCAAAATGTACTGAGGTATATTTTTCTTTATAATGATTTGACAAACTTTCCATAAACGTAAATTAACGAAGTAAAAAGCAATTTCAAACTAATTGACAGTAAGCTTATTTCTGAAGAGATATTTCTTAGTACCTTAAATGTAACATAACAAGAAGACTCTAATCGGTTACCGCACAATCTTAAATCAAATGACACGGAAATCATAATTAATAAACATCTAAGTGAACCTTATAAAGTTGTACGCGAAAGTTGTTCCGACCACGAATAATATGAAATAGAAGTTAGGACTCGTACGAGGCATTGAGGCCATTTAAAATTAATGGCTATTACGTGTGTATAGAGATGCGTTACAGATGTGCGGACCGGTCTTATAGTAATACAGATTAATAACCAACCTGTACCGAGTACATAGGATATGACAAATATTAATGGTAGTGTTAAGTAACTGTGATAAAAAAAAAATCTCTGACCTGGGGGCTTACTCTCGAGTTTAATTCTGATCGGTCGACATTGGAATTGTGACGTTAGGTACTTTTGAATTTTATGCTAGGGCCAAATTGCGTGACCTTTTTGGGAAACTAAGTAAAATGGGGATTGGGTTTGGCGTGTGGTCACGCCATTTTAAACCAATTGGCGCTAGCATCGAATTTAAGAGTATTTAACTTCATAATTCCAATGTCGACCAATCGGAATTAAACTCGAGAGTAAGCCCCCCGAAGTGGCCCAGTAGTAACGGCCCCGATTTACGAGTTGTTAATTTATTTATATAGGGTGACTGGTAAGTAGTGACCTATACTTTACACGTGATTATTGTCAGTATAACAAACAACTTTTACTATGTAACCAAACCTGAAGGCACGAAAAAAGTCTACTGATCAGTTCGCCTAACTTGTCAAAATATACTGAACTTGCAGATTTTTTTCATGATTTCAGGTTTGGTTCCATAGAAAAAGTTGTTTGTTATCATGTCTACAATCACGTGTTTAAGTATCAGTCACTAATTACCTGTCACCCTATATATCTATACTTTATTGTACATATTAAATTTAAAAACATTCAATGGTCTGCCTTATCGCATTCAGCGATTTCTTCCAGGCAACCTGGTATGGATAGTGATTGCCTGGACATAAAATGGGGTTGTAGTTGGTGCATTACAAAACCAATTAAATATTGATGAAAAAAACAGAGTACATACTTTACTCTAGATAAATAAATACATTATATATAGGCAAGAAAACAAGTGACAACTACAATTTATACAGTTAAAAACGAAATATAATTACAAGGACAAGTAATATTCCTTCACAAGCGTTTGAATACATGAAGTGATTGCGCGTTGTTGTTGTTCGTCGAGTTCAAACCCAACCAGGCAAATTACTTTGTGTAATTTATTTCATCACTACTGTTTTCAAAACAGGGAAACAACATAATATCTTGAGGAAACAGATATTTTACCAGAACGAAATAATTCGAAGAATTTTTTTTCTAGGTTTAGGGATACATCCAATAACTTCGTCCGCTCTTGGGCGGGGTGAGAGGGCATCAGACTTTTACTGACTAAAACTCAATTCTATGTTTTTTCTTTGCCTTGCGTCCTAGGGCCGTGGGGTTCCCTTTCGATCTACACATGGACCCAGTAAATTCAAAGACATGTGATATCCACCAACCCGTATAAGGCCTTCGCAGGTGCGTGGTTGATAAAGGTCCTTTCCTAGAGGACAGTTCTCGTAGTAGGAACATTATTGGAACATGTCTGGCCTGACCTGACATCAACTGGCCTGTTGGTCTAGTGGTTAGTGGCCCTGACTGCTATGCCGGAGGTCGTGGGTTCGATTCCCACCCAGGACAAATGTTTGTGTGATGAGCACGATCATTTGTTCTTTGTCTGGGTGTTATTTATCTATAATATGCATGTATTAAGAAATATATATAAGTATCTTTATCAGCTGTCTGGTACCCATAACACAAGCTCTGCTTAGCTTGGGACTAGACGGTGTTGTGTGATAGTTGTGGAATATTATTATATTATTATTATTATTATAACAGATGAGTTTCTAGGCAAGCGTGCTCCATCATCACCACATCATCGAAGGTGAAATATTCTAATTATGTCATTTAATATGATAAATAAATAGATTTTTAAAGACTTCTATCACCATATTATCACTAAATGATTTCAGCTCTAAATGTATTCTGAACATAATTCTTTCTCTATCATCATCAAATGATTGACTGAAATAGAACAAAGATTATTAGGTAATCGCTAAATATATTTATTGATTTTTGATGTAACTGAGCTTTTAAAGCTACCTATTTCTTACTAGTTAGCCACTTCCTTTTCAATCTTTATTCGTAATAAGAGGATTGTCGGCGTTGATGCACTCGTCGAGACAGTACCCCAAAGTCTTGAGCATCGTCGCCGTATTTTCTCAGTAAATCAGCCTATCGGTTTTTATCGTTTGCATTTCGATAAGTGTATCATTGGTATCGTACAATTTAATCCCGCTCAGCCCGGTCCATTAGCGGGCTACCAGACTCCGGTAAATGATGGACAAAACGTTTTTAGGAACAAATTTATTGTGCGTAGGTATAACTTAGGAGTGGAATTCTCTGCCAAAGTCTGTGTTTTCAGGTAGCTACGTAGCTACCACCTAAGGTCTGTTGTTTTAAGTCAAGGTCTGTTGTTCTAGGCAAGCGTGTGCTCCGTCGTCGACCACTCATCGCCTACCATAAAGTCAAATAGTCAATATTAATTTAAAAACACTAAACTATTACTGCGTTCATAAGTTTTCTAACCAATATGTTCAGCAAGACTTAAGTTATAATTACTTTTACAAAAAAAAATATGGCCATATTTTAAACACAGACTTAGAATGTTATAATTTAACAACACAATGGAAATAACCAAGTTATTCAAACAATGCTAATAGTCATATATTAGAATGCTTTAAAGTGTATCGAAAGAGGTCAGCAACATAATATGCAAATTTTCTAAATGAATAAGATCACGAATTTCCATTTAACATTTATTTACATATTTTAATAAAATGTCAATAGTCGTATGCTTTTATCAACATGCACTGAAAATAAAACAAATTTTCATACCTATAACCTCTTCCTTTACGTAACACCAAAGTCTAAATCTAAAATAGTCATGGTCCATTATAAAAAGGAATTGTAGAAAGGAAAAGAAACATTTTAATAATTACACCGGTTATTCTATAGAATAAACGGTATATATTTATAAATATAAGTAAAACCAAAACCGGATAAAATTGATCGCGTATAATTTTTTTTTTTTATTAGACCATAATCAGTTGCAGCCAGCATTTCTATTAATTAAAACTTCTCCCACCTCACACATTAAGAAAAAAAGGAAAAAGTACGCGACAAGAAATTGACCACCTCATTAAAATATTTCAAATCTAGGTCACTATTCATTTCCAACTCAACTATGATTAGATGTTCTGCGAAAAAAACCAATCCCGTAACATAAATACCTACATACTTGTAATAATATATTACACAATACAACATAAGAACATTAGTGAACACTCCCTATAAGGCAGGTGCGTTAGATTGCGCATCATAGAAATGATACAAATAAACAGCGGGCAATTAAGTGAGCACGCAGCTTCCTTTCACTGCTGATACGAGGTGTCCGAACTGTAGTGATAACTAGAGGTGGGAAAAAGTTCCATAGCAGCTCGTCTTCGGCACTTCGGCGGTTCGGCCACAACCAGATGATACAAAAAGCGAAAGTTAGAAAGAGAGAACAAGACAGGTGTCTCAAGACACTAAATCATCCTAATACTACTAATAAGCTTGAGCTTACTAGTAAGCTTGAGCTTATTAATAATCGTAGTAGGTACTATTACTAGTGCAAAGGCCGCGGATTTTTTTAAGAGTTACCGTGGACCTGAAACCCAAAGGACAATTGAAGGACACAGTTGGGTTTTAGTAAGTAAAAGTCTGATACCCCATCTCGCTCTATCCAGAGCGGGAGAAGTTATTGATAATTGATGATGAGACCCCAAAAAGAAACCTCCTAACCTAAAAAATAGAAATTCCCCTACACTGCCTATGCACGGGAAACGGCACGATTCTGAGGGAACCAGTGTCACCAACACGGAATATAACTACTAGGTACTCTCAATGACCGCGGCTCGTTAAGCAAAAGACTAGTTTCTTCGGCTTTACCGCAACTTTCGGCCTACAGCTTGACCTTGTGTCAACCTCTACTGATGATAACTCTTACGCCACTAGGTACGGTTATTACGCTAATTCTCACGTCCATCATACGGGTAATTTCACCCAATTTATTTACCGCAAAGCTTTGAGATTGTTTTTATAAGAACTTGTTTTGATTCGTCATGTCGTAAATTATCATGCAGACTTTTATAGCTTCAAGAATTCAATTTCATAAGTTTGGGTGTGTTAATGCTAACATTCTTTTTATATGACTACTCTTCTTCGTTACATGACGGACATAGATTCTTTTTAACCGAATTAAAAAAAGGAGGAGGTCATCAATTCGGTTGTATTTTTATTTTTTAATGTTAGTTACCTCAGAACTCCGTCGTTTATTTATTTATTTTTAAGAAAGCTTTGCCAGCTTGAGAGCAGTGATGGCCGAGTGGTAACGGCCCCGACTTACGAGTAGCGGGTTCCAACTCAGCCAGGCGCGTTACTTTGTGTACTTTATTTCATAACCGTTTTTTTCCTTCACCGTTTTGAGAGCAGTCTCAAAACAGTGAAGGAAAACCTCGTGAGGAAACCGGCATGTCCTAGAACTAAAAAAAATCGAAGACATTTGACATCCACCAAACTGGACCCGCGTGGTGGATTATGGGCTATTCCCTCTCCTAGAGACGAGGCCTGAGTCTCAGCAGTGGGAATAGTATAAGGCTGATGCAATGCAATGCAATAAGAAACCTTACAGACTAACGAATATACGAGTAATATTTTTTATAGGTAGTACTGAACTTTTTTTTTCCTCTTAAAGGATATGCTTCCTGTTTTTTTTAGTCGCATTTTTTTCAATTCTAGCGCTAATGATGGGATCCATGAGGAATCGAGGGAACTCCTAAGCAACCATAATCTATTATATCTCCAAAACCTATTTGCAAAATAAATATCATTTATCATAGGCAAAATTTTGAAAATGAGAATGCATAAGATATGATGAAATTATGGTTTTCTCAATGGTAAACTACATGAGAATATTTTCTATTGTCGTTACATCTATAATTTCAGGATAATAGTTACAACGTCACGTTTCTCTTTCTATAAATAGCAACGGTAATGGCAAAGATAGGCTTTAAACCATATCTCTACCAGCTATACGAGACGCGGTATATATTTACAAGGAATTTTATTTATTTATTTACGAACAAATACAAATAGAAGAGCACCCGCGCCGGCCCTTGGTACAGGCCACGGTCCGAAGCGAGGAGGAGTGGCACGTGGTCGCCTCCTTCTGCGCAACAGTAAAGCTAGCAAAGAAGGAAGACGCACGCATGAGGCAATGGCCCTCATGCCTCAGCCGCCGCAGGAATTCCAATCACCACTGTCGGTGAGCAATGGGTAGCTCGCCGTCTGACCGTCTGGTAACCGTCCGGACTGAGTCCAAGTCGCCGACGGCTCGTAACGTTCCACGCGCGCCTCAAGGAGATGTCAGCAAACCGTAGGAGCCCGGCAGGGTTGAAGCCTTCCGAGGCCATAATGTGAAAGTGTACCCCGTGGCCCTGGAACGATGACAAAGAAGAAACAGGAGTGGGTTTTTAGTCAGTAAAAATCTGACACTATCTCCCGCCCCACCCAAGGGCGCCGAGATGTCAATGGATGATTTTCCCACCTAAAAATAAAGATAGAAGAGCATAAAGATAGCTCTAATTTCAAAGAAACAAAATACTTGACAGTTTCCCCTCCCACCACATTTGAAAGGTTTCTCGACTAATATTGAACGTATTAGATTTGTTTCCCATTGTTATTTGAGGTAAAGTTATTTTTTATACGAAGAATAAATAAAATCGAGTCAAGTACCAATTCCTCACTTACTTCACCATCGTTTTCACTTTCATTACAAATACACGAAAACCTTACAACACGACCGCATCGGTAACAAGTGAGTAAGATAAATAGAGGGCGTGAAAGAAATCAATTTGAAAGAACATCAGCACCCGTATTATGCAAACTACTATAACTTTAGATGTACACTAGCTATCTCACGCGGTTTTGCTCCGCTCCTTGTTTACTGCTCCGCTACCGTGTCTCGAAGCGTTATATACACCGTTAGATTTTGGTTTTTTTAATCCCGTAGAGGATCGATTCGGTACATGAAACACTATCGATTTATAAAGATAAAATTTTAAAAAAAAACTACTTTACTTTTTTTAAAACTAGAATCAATTTACATTCAACTGACCGATGCATGCGATATTTGTCTGTGATCAAATCTTGCAAATTAAATTTGATCCACTTCCCGGTTATCGATTGAGCTGAAATTTTGTATGCATGTGTTAATCGCGTGACAATACAATATTATGATGACATGGAGTTGATCTGATGATAGGAACTCGGTCGTAAACGACACAACCCTTTCGAGTTTAGGCTCCTTTGATTTTGTATTGACGAGTATGTAGGTGCTAGATGGTAACCAGGGTCTGAAGATAGAACTGGATGATGGCCATTGAAACTCGGTAATAAGCTCAACAAGATAACCACATTGTGTTTGAACTTTTTGGAGTGGTCTTGATGAGTATTAATTAGACATATAAGTATATACCGCGCTATAAAAGCTTACTATGAAAAAAATATTTTCATTGAAAACTTGTTTTTAAATTCGAAATGAATATGGTACATAAATGGTCTTGAATTAAATGATTGGTTTCAACACATTCTGCATCGTGATCCCGAGCGTGCAAATATTTATTTAATAAAACATTTTTCTTTAAATATACCTCACCTACGAATTAAAAATAACAATTTATGCCATGTCAAAAATGTTATGTGGATAAAGAAAATTCAAAGTATTATTTAATGTCTAATTTTAAAGAGATACATTTATAAAAAAAAATATGGGTAAGTTTATAAGAGGTCCTTAGATCAGCGTGTCAAAACAAACAAACTCTTCAGTTTTATAACATTAAGTATAGATAGAAAATAATACCTGACTAGCATTGTATTCCCAGCAAATACCAGTAATATTGAAGAGAGAACTAATATTACATCAGGGTGTTCTGCACACTGTGCCACGGTTGGATTGTTTGAATAGTGCTAACATTTAAAAGCAGCCAAGCCTACTGTTCTCGAAGTTCGGAGTAAATTATAGACGGCAACTGTTGCGTACAAACATGTTATATCATCCTTGTGAAATTGGTTTGTTTTTGTTGGTATTTAATCTACATACCGGGAGTGGTTAAGGCTGTTATTACCATGGCTGTTAGTTGAAGCATCAATTACTTAATTTATGTCCGCCATTATATAAGATTAGGTCTTTATCTTTAGCTTAAAGTCACCCAATGGGCTATGCTCGGAGTTTCCTTGCGTGATCGCATCAGCAATTTAGGCATTATCTGCAGGAGGTCACAGTTACCGACATAACCCGAAGAATCGCCACACTTAAGTGCCAGTGATCAGGGCACACATCACTGATGGTCGATGGGGCCGAAAGGTTCGAGAGTGGTATCTACGTACCTACCGGGAGACAAAGCATTGAAAATCCTCCCAGAAGGTAGACCGATGACCTGGTGAGTCGTGGTAATCCGAGATTATAATCGATGCGAGATGCACAGGACCACTCCTTTTGGCGACACTTGGGGTAGGTTTATGTCCAACAGTGGACTTCTTTCGGCTGAAACGATGGTGATATCTTTGTATATCAGGGTCATGGTCCTTTGAAAGGCATGTCAGGGGCAGCAGTCAACTAGCAGAGGTCCCGTTAGGAATAATGAAATGAAAAGTGACTGTACCCGGCGATTCTCCCTATACGCACTGTGTAAGTATATCCAAGAACTACTCCCGTTTGATTACCCGTTTCATTAACTATTAATTAATAATTATTATTAATTATATTACTGTCCCGTTTTATTAACTATTATGTCGTATGGAAAACAAAAATGGTTAAGATATGGTTTTGGAAAGCTACAATGGACTATAGTCACCAAGTACCATGTCAAGTCTATGGCCCCTAAACCTGAACAATGTTAAGATTATTATTATTAAATGTCTACGTTCTCTTTTTCCATTTTCATGATCTGAAATACCATTATCAGATTACAAAAAATAACAAAAAGTTATATTGTCAATTAGTGAACAAACAGAATCAACAAGCAGAGTTGCAACGGATTGAAGAAGTTATAACAACAACCCCAACGCATTTATGTAAAGTTGGTATATACATAGTAAATCTCTCCTATCATTATCTTTTTCCAAAAACCTGTTATTTCAGTGTACCTTGGAAAGTGGTCTAGACACTATAGCATTGTAGAAAAGCAATACTGTAGTAACACAGCCATAAACAAGTTACCGTGAAAATATATTAAGTTTTATTTTAGAAATAGGAAGTTAGTGATAGCGTGACGATTGACAGGACAGAATGGAAGAAAAAAATCGCATGTTGCCGACCCCAAGTAAAATGAGACCAGAGCAGGTAGAAGAAGGGGTAAAAAATCACAATATCATCTCTCAATCATCCGGAGTGAAATGAATGAAGCGAGAGGTATTGTCAGACTTTTACTGACTAAAAACCAATGCTGTTAGTTCAAATGCCGTTTACATTTCAGAGCTACGGTAAATCTTTCTAACAATCTCGCAGCCCTGGCAGACATCTTCAGGGTGGAATGATTTATAGGACTGGTAAAACGATACTTCATATGACAGTCTTTCAACAGAAATTTATTTAAATCAAATACACTATAAAAAACATGCAACGTTTATTTCCAAACAAAAATCGATAACAATAACACTGACAACAAAGTTAACGTAACATTATGCATAACATAACTAATTACTATTACAAACTACAAAATCTCTCATTTGCAATAAATATCTGTGGTTAACATAATGGCAACTATATGTCCAACTAATAACTATACATCAGTTCTATTCAGGCGCTTATGTCTAGACATGGCTATAGTTTAGCATAAGTATTACGACTAGCCGAATAGGCGTTCTTGTAACTTGAGCTGGACTCCTGTGATGGCGGCCCTGTATATTCACTACCGTGAACAACATCGTTATCCTCCTTTGGCACACTCTGGGATATAGGACCTTGCAACTTTTCATACTCAGACGTCGATCCTTGCGGAATATATTGAACGTTATACTTGCTTTGAGAATTTGTGGGATAGTAATTATAGAAGCTCTGAACTGGATTCTGGTATAAAAGACTATTGTATGGAGAAGGATTTGGCTGAGCAAAAAGCAGCATAGTAGATGGCTGACCCAAATAAGAGCCACCAAGTGACAAAGGCTGGTAAGGCACGTTGTAATGCCCCTGAGGGAGTTGATTATAAGTATTCTGATGAGGACTTATATGTGTCGTGGGATTAGGTGAGAACAATTGAGGAGCATAAGGAACTACAGGCTGAGTTGAATAACTAGGCGGCTGCTGTAGGAAAGCTACTTGAATATTCCCATTTGCCTTTGAAGGTACTATTTGGTATTTAGACTGGTAACCAGGATTTGGTACAAAGTTTAATGGTACGAACTGGGAAGTAGTCGGTGGAGGCAGCAGGCTTATCTGAGGTTGCTGTTGCTGGGAACCGTAAGAAGATGATGACGGTTCGCTTTGCGTGCTTGGTGAGGAATAGTACTGACTGCTACTTTGACTTGGGTAAAAAGAATTTGGCACTTGAGATTGGTAGGACGATGGGCTGGTCGAACCGCTTTGTGAATTAGGATTCTGTGTATAAATGCTATATGTATAGTCTTGCTTCTGAGCTCCAGTAGGAATAGAATTTATACTCGTCCCCTTTCCAGCGTTCCGTTTCTTTTGTTCCACATCCTCGACCTCAGTACAGCATACCAGTGCAGCGAAAGCGACGAGAATCTGAAACAAATCAAGGTTAAATCAATCATGTTCTTTCTACGAACGCGAAGAAGCCAATCAATCAGCTACCTCGTTATCGCGATGTATATTTAAATCGCATCATACAATAAACTGAGAGCATTTATTTTTGTTTCAACGATTTGTAATAAATGACTTCAACAAGAACGCCCCGAACACATTTATCTGCTTACAATTGAACGCTTGTTAGTACTTGTTAGCATCATTACATTACATAAAGACTCACCAAAAGCTCCCATTTCGCCATTTTGTAAAACGTGTGCAGCAACGCGTGTTTCTATGAATATAATTACATTATTTGCTTAAGTGGAAAACGCGTATTGCGAAAGGAAAAGTGTTCTATTCACCGGGGCTCGCGGAAAAGTGCAAGACGGTATCAAGTTCACGCATTTATATGAGCGGCCGTGGACAACTTTCCTTAGCTCCAGATCAGCGAGGGAAGTGACCGCACGATAGGTCTTTGTCCTGTATTGGAACGTATCCAGTTTACGCTGATAGTGTCAGTTTCCTACTGTAGCAAGCGGAAATACTTCGCGTCCATACCTTCATATTTCTCTCTAAAGATATCTAAAGTATTCGTGTTTGGTTCTGCTGTATAAATTAGAGCGAATACCCAGTCAGCGTTGCCACTTATTGAAACGTGATTTATTATCATCCATATCTCTAGAATCTATTGAGTTGTTTAAGGTTGAGCCAATCTAAAACCCTTTCACGTAATAAGTCCAACTTTTACAAAACAAACCAAAAAGTTAAAGGAATTTGTAGTAGATTAAAATCGACAAAAAGCTCAAGTAGTCAAGTGCATTACGTAACTTGGTTTTTGTAAGCAGTTAACTATCAGCAGCGATGCGGTAACTACCAATAAGATTATATCGATAAAAATCAAGTAGGAAGGTACTGCTACAGATTGGAACAAATAACATGCTTATTAACGCCTTGTATAGGATTTACCATTATTGCAATAAATTATTTTGCACTATTTCATAACTTGCAGAAAGTGGTGGCCTGTCAAGATCTATTCTTCTTTTTAAAATATGAATTTGGAGTTGTTTTTTCTTTTCCATTTTCTTTAAATCTACAAAAAAATTGAGGTACAAAAGAAAGAAAAATTAATATAAAACAAATAAAATGACGTTATTATGCCAAAAAGACGGTAACTCGTAGTAATGTGTGAAAAATGTATGCATAGACAACATAGATAACATGTTCTGTCTATGGTATAATACTGTCAATCAATGCCCGGTCTATACATGGCCCGGCATGGAAACTGATTTTTCTTTGATCTTTTGTAGTTAATTGTGCGTCTATTCCAGCACAATAAACATATTTTCTTTGTCTTTCATACGTTACAGTAGATACTTACCATTTCAATCATAAGTCGAGCAAGTTCTAAGGAAATTCATTATCACCAACCACGTTCAAGTAAAAGGGCTTCCAAAGTATCTCAAGCTTTCTACTGCGCCTGCGCGAATTACCTCTAATTGCAGCTAGCAGGTGGCTACTAATGAAAATTGCAGAACACCGCTCCTTTCCACGCAATTGAAGGTTATGTAACCTGTTTTACATTTAGTTCTGTGGGAATAGAAGCAAAAAGGTGTTTCCTGTATCCTTGTGTTTGCGTTTAGTTATATGTTAGAGACTGGCTGTTTATAGCGAATGCAGTGCTCACACTACGATACTCTGATTGACTCGGTCATGGGCGCACTTTTGTAAATCTGAAGTACTGTATTTTTAGTATTCCATACCTCAAAAGGAAAAAACGGAGCCCTTATAGGACCACTTTGTCTGTCTGTCTGTCAAGACCCTTTATCTCGGGAACCCATGGAGTTATCTCAAATCTGCGATCCCTTAAAGCTATGAAAAAACAAACTTCTAAGTTAATGGAAAAAAGATACAGCCGTTAATGTCGCAAAAAACGTATATATATTTCGACACTCACAAGGAAATCAAAATTCATAGGGTACTTCATATTAACCTAGAGCCCTGAAATTTGGCAAAGTTTTGAAGCAAGGTCTTTTAGCACAAGTATAGGAATAAATCTGAAAACTGTAACTTTGTAGTTATAGCCCTAAAAAGCAATATTTTTTTGTATTCGGAAAAATCGTCGAGACTCAATTCGGGAATTGAACTACTTATTTAAAGAAGTTAGTTACTACGGAATCCTCAGTGTGCGATTCTGACTTGTACTTGCCCAGTTTTTTTGTATGTTAGTCAATAAGGTATTTGTGTAATGGAATACCTGAAAAGAAAAATATTATTTAACCCGAATTTTTAGATTAGTTATCGTAGTCAAATCATAAGAGAGAGTCCAGGCTTCACAAGTTTACTTGGAGCAGACAATGGAGCAGTGGTGGCCAAGTTGTAACGGCCCCGATTTACGCGGATTCAAAGCCAGCCAGGTGAATTACTTTGTGTAATTTATTTAATCACCGCAGTTCTCAAAACGGTGAAGGAAAATATCGTGAGGAAACCGGCGTGTCTTAAAACCAAAAATTCGAAAACATGTGACATACACCAAACCGCACTGTGCCCACATGGTGGATTATGGCCCATTCTCCTCCTGATTATACTATGCTACATGGGTGTCAGTGGATGTTCATGTACGACTTGTTAAGCTATAAAATTTAATGATATTTATAATTTATTTTACTATATGTACAAGATGTTAACTATGTATTCAATTTCAGGCAGCGCATTTTCTTTCGTTGAGTTACGAAACTGACTATAAAAGCTCTATCAAAATGCGTGATTGGATCGATTATATTAACGAGTGTAAGACACCATTGATCCAAAAACAAGAACCAGTTGCTGCCCTATTTCAGCAATTTTTACCCGACTGCGCCAGAAGGAGGGTTATGTTTTTTGCTACAAGTACTCAAATTCTTACTAAATACTATACTTTTAATATTTACTGTACTTTTTAGAGTTCTGTTCGTCCGATTGAAAAAAGGGAACCTAATAGAAACACTAGTGTGTAGCCAAAGAAGACTGGTGAAACTGCACCTGAAACATTACACAAATGAAATGTTAATCAATCTCAATTTTTAATTTGTTTCATAATTTATGACGAATTATTCAGTAGTATACACCGTTAAATTTTGATCGTTTTAATCCCGTAAAAGTTCGATCCGGTACATAAAACACTATCGATTTGTAAAGAAAAAATTAAAAAAATAAAGTACTTTTTTTCAAAAACGTGCAAACTCATTTCTTAAAAACATGATTTACCAGTACAGAACCCTCTGCGTGCGGATCTATTTCACACTTGGCCGGTTTTTATCCTTGACTACTAAATGACTAACTTAGCTCAAAGTTGCATTACTATTTTGGTGTACAGCCAGACGCGCAGGCTAGATCATGACCTCAAATAGAATATAGTACACTTTTCATCACGTGAGTAGGTACATTTCGCCCGGGTGTCGCCACTGTGCGGAACATCCGGAAGACACGGTGGAGCACACTGTAGAGGTGTGCCCCGCCTGGGCGGAGCATCGCCGTGTCCTCGTGAGGGCGATCGGCGGCAGCGATCTCTCTCGCCGGGCCTTGGTTCAGGCCATGGTCCGTAGTGAGGAGGGATGGCAGGCGGTCGCCTCCTTCTGCGAAGCAGTAATGCTAGCAAAGGAGGAGGCCGACCGCATCAGGCAGAGGCAACGGGGCGCTCGCCCCAGCCGCCGCCGGGATTCCGATCCAGATTTCCGGCCACCGTAGGCGCGGGCTTGCGGACGGCGTGCAATGGGTAGCACGCTGTCCGATCGTCCGGTAACCGACCGGACCGAGCCCAAGTCGTCGACGGCGCGTTCTGTTCCCGCGCGCCTCAAGGAGCTGTCAGCACACCGAAGAGGCCCAGCCTGCTAACTGCAGGCAGGCAGGGTCGAAGCCTACTGGGGTCATGGGTTAGTTCCGAAAGGAATGCTCGACCCCGACACGATAGGCTACGAAGGAACGGGGTAGGTTTTTAGTCAGTAAGAGTCTGACACTACTTCCCGCTCCGCCCAAGGGCGGGATTTGTCATTGGATGATTTTACCTACAATAAAAAAAAAAAAAAAAAAAAAACGTGAGTAGGTACATATGTTCCCTAGGGATAATTTTATACATTCACACGGGTGAAGTAGCTGGCAAAAGCTAATAAAATATAATCCATACTTCACCATTTTTTTCCTCGAATTATCTCACCAAATAACCAGATATTGACGTGTCCGGCTCAATTATTTTAAAGATGTCCCCTATCAATCATGTTATGTCTTTGATGTACCAACATAATTGATCTTACGCAATTTCCGACAGGATGGCAACCTAATCATAAAATAAGTGAGTGCTTCTTAAGAGCTGCCAACCCGAGGTACATTTTCTCATACAACCGCTCTTGATTATGATGTTATTACACATCTTTCTTCAGATATTTTGGATACACAGATATTTTGTGGATATTATCTAGGCTCTTATAAAAATCAAAATATAAATTTGTGTAAAACAAATCCAGTAAAGACCCTGTCTGAAAATCTGCTGTTTTTCGTGAACTTTGGCCCTCTATAATGTACTGATTTAATAAAAAATATAAAAAAGTACTTTTATAGAAGCCTTGCACATTTAATCGAAATCCTAAATGATGACAATTATTCTCAAAAACGCTTAAGGGCTTAAAAAAAAAACTTATTTCCTGGAACAAGTTTTGTAAAATATTCGAGTAAATCACGGAAATACCGAATGTCAACAGAATTTTCAGGCGCGTTAGATTACTTTAGATGAAGCAACAAGCTTTTAAACCACGCTCGACGTTGACGATAGGCGAGTGGGGAAGGGCCACCTTAACCAGAATAACGCAATAAATAAATATAAAATGTCTATGGGTATGTAGCGGAAGCTCCCACGTAAGCTAGTGGTTTTTCACCTTCATCAATCAATAAATCAAGTCAAAAATAATATAAATGATTTATTGATTTATATTTGCCCAATATTTTTTTTCCTTGATCTAAGCGGAGATGTCAGTCAAAAATGTATACAAGTATATTTCGAAGTATATTTCAAAACAAAAGTAGCTAAATATTGCGAAGGCATTTGTGAAGTTTTTAAATTACTCGTACTAGATTTATCCACATGTTGGCTCTCCCCGCCGCGCCACGTTCTCGGAGATATTTTGTGGAGAGAAATCATCACACAAGCTCTGGGTGGAGTGATAGGAAGTGTCAGAATTGGACAGACTAAAACCCATAATCCTTCGCTTTGCGCCACCACACCGCGCCCTTTCAACGGTCACTGTAAGATTTTCAATCAATCCAAAGATCTTGGCTCGCCCCCAACATGATTTTTATTAATTAAAAAGAAATATGAAATTAAATGTGGATGTAGGTAGGTAAAGCTATAAGATACAAGATTAGCACAGCATAGCATCAGCCTTATGACCTCCTCTCTAGAAGAGGAAATGGGCCGTAATCCAACAAACGAGGCCAGTGCGGGTTGGTGGATGTCATATATCGTCGAATTTTTGGATCTAGGGCATACCGGTTTCCTAACGAGGTTTTCCTTCACCGTTTTGAGAGCAGTCATGGTGATCAAATAAATTACATAAAGTAATGCGCCTGACTGGGTTTGAAACTGCGACCTCACTCGTAAGTCGAGGCCGTTACCACTCGGAGAGCAATCTGCTCTCTACTACTCAGCCACCACTACTCTCAAGAAGATACAAGATTATTAAAGGTAAATTAATTCTGTAATCATATTATCACGAGTCTAACAATAATGGGCTGTAATTACTTAGTTAAGTGCACAAAAATAAAGTTATTAAGTTGTTACAAGATGTTAGCTCGTAACACATGTTTTTGCGCTCTTCAAGATAGTTAAGCTAACCTTAAATACAAGGTGTCCCGTTATTAGTAGCATCTAGAAGTTCCACCACCAATTTTTAGGATTCCGTACCTAAAAAGGATAAATCTGAAAAAAAACCCTTATAGGATCACTTGGTTTTCCGTCTGTCTGTCTATCTTCTGTTCTTCAAGAGCCTTTATCTCGGGAATGCGTGGAGGTATCGAGTCGAAATTTAAACCATATACTGAAGTCTGCGATCCCTTAAAGCTGTGAAAAAAACACACTTCTAAATTTACGAAAAAAAGATACGGCAAAGGATACGGCCATTTATGTCTCAAAAAAAAAATATATTCGACACTCTCAAGGGAATCAAAATTTCATAGGGTTCTTGGCGTTGACTCAGAATCCTGAAATTTGGCATAAAGCAAGTTCTTCTAACACAGATATAGAAATAAATCTGAAAAAAGTTCTTTTTTGTTACATCACGAAAAAAGCGCTTTTTTGTAACTCGGAAAAATCTTCGAGACTCAATTCAGAAATTGAACTATTTACATAGGTAAGTTTGCACGGAACCACCAGTGCGGGAGGCCGACTCGCACTAGCCCAGTTTTTTTTTCTTTCGGCTTGGAAATCATGAAATAGATACCTTCTTCCGTATTTATTCCGTTATTTCTTCTTCTTCTCAAAAAAAAATAAAAACCTTCTGCTTCTTTTTGGAGCTGGCTTATCCTTATGGCAGCTGCCTAAGGCGTGAGGATGCCATTATGCTTCCTTGCAACTTATCACCACGATTGTGGCATGCCCAACAGTTAGGTTAACGATGAATTAGGCCTCGACCATCGACCCTGACAGGCTCTGTCACTCATGCTGACATCTCTTTGACGCAATTTTCACTACCATGCGGCTGTTAAGGCACGCAAGACACGATTGCGAACAAAATTACTTTAATTTCTAGCTAACTGTGCTGCAAATCTTTTTTGGTGTCATGACTCTGCAAAGAACAAAGCTCATTATTGCTAAATTGCAAAAAAATGACGCGATGATATGACCGGTTATCCCATCATCGCAAGTTAAATGAAAGCAGGAAGTTGAAGACATTATTTTTCCTTTCATTACATAATAATATTCTGGCAGATTTTGACACACCTAACCTCTTTTTTAATTTACTATCATAAACTAATATTTATCCCTAGATGCTAGATACATACTTAAAAGCAATACTTTATATCAACGCCACCTGTTGTGATCTAACAAAACGTAGTATCGCGAATCGATCCTTTCACTTGCAGTGAATGACTTTATAAAATTCTAGTTTCGATGGAAAATGTTAACTACAGTTCTTATATGGATTACTTTAATGTTGTATAGATGGTGTTAGTTATAAAATGAAGAAAAATAATTAATTTTGTGCAAAAGTATATAATGTAGCAAAACCTTAGATTTTATATTATCTACAGCTCTACATACCTGTACATTTTAACTGACGAAAGAAAGAGTAAATGTCCCATATAGGAATAAACACGCAAAAAACGTTGATACCGCCGATACGAGAGAAGATGAAGATGGATCTAATTATAGAAATAAACTAAAAAAGATAAACAAAATAAAAAAAAGACTACACAGCCATCTGTTCTTCATCATCCAAGAGTTAAGTCCATTCTCCTGCTAGACATTTTTGCCAAGATTATTAGATTTAGGATGTCATGTTGTTCATTTGAAGTACCGAGAGTGAATTTGGAATACGAAATTATCTATATTCAATTATAATCATTATTTTTTATGTTTTTAATCTCATAATAAACTATACTATACTGATTCATATCTCCATAAATTAGTATTGAAAGCTCCAAGAGCATATAAACAGGAACTATTTCTCAGTAACTTTACTGACAACACAATATACCTTTCATTGAACACTGTCGTCTACTTCCTTAGATGTAGCATTTAGTGTCAATTAAAGATCCCCAGGCAGATTGCGATAAATCTGTCGTATATACGCCGTCGTAAATTCTGTTAATAGGGGCTTAGGCATCTTTGATTTAATGTTCTACTGTGGTGAGGGCATTGCTTTAGCTAATAGATGTACCTGGAAAGTACAGATGTGACCTTCATTTGCGTATATTGGTTCACTTTAAGGTATAAAGTCTTTGCCGGGAGGAGAGGTATGGCGCATTTCCTAAAAATAATAATGCTTTCATAAAAAATAAACTAAAAAATGTTATGTTCCGTGCCATATAACAAAAACATGATCACCCTCAGGCTTGTAGCATATTGCAGCCATCCAGAATAAATTAGAAATAGAATTAGAGTAATACAAGAGAATTATGATGGTGAGATATCTACGCAAATAAATAAAACAGAAGCCATTTATCTTCATCTAAAGTCAGTTCTGAATTGTCAATTTCATAAAATATCAGATATTTTTAGTCGACTTCATTCAATGGATTTGAGAATTTATTTTTATATTTTATAAGATATACTTCCAGATTAGTCCAACACCTGTTATAAGCACATATGAAGCTTATTTTATGTATTTTAATAAAATTTAAAGTCATTTTGGAATTTTCATCAAGGAGTCATATATTTGCATACTGAAAGTACTTATCACTTAAACACACCTGAAAAAGTGAATTTTCTATAGAAGACCACACTTTAGTGTACAACTTGCACACTATTTAGGTTTATTTGAGAGCTACCATAGATAAAAAAAAATCAAAAACATAAAGTACAACCGACTTCAACTTCAAAACAAGTTTACTACAACCAAAGTCAGTTGTATTTTTTGTAAAAAGTTATTAAGCTCCTCAAGAGGAAGGTTTTAACTTTCATATTTTTATATATATGACGGCGCGTGACATTATTAAATAATGAAAATCGGTTAATTTGGAGAATCGTAATTGGTTTTGTTACTTTTTTAATCATTGGTCATTATTTTGTTATTTTTAGCGATTAGTCGATTTGATTTTGAGATACTGGTAATTTTAACTAAGAGCGGGTAACACCGAATGGAGTTGCGTCTGTCATGACGGGCGAACGTGATGTCAATTTTACGTAGGGTAGTTGACAACCGTTGCATGTTTTGAGCACTCGCAAACCCATTGGCTCTAAATCGCTAATTATTGTTGTAATCGTCTATTGTTTACGTAATTTAGCTGTCTGTATACTTAAAGTAGTGAACAGTCATCGCTACAGTGCATTAATTTCAAAGTTTCCTGAAGTTCAACGCCCAATATGATTACCGCGCTGACGAAGTCACGAATCAGCAATCAGATACAACAGCCCGGTCTCCCGATATCCCGTTATATATTTAGAGCTGATTTCATCATTCAATATAAAAACTTAGTTCAACTAAACTGAGCTCAGCGTAATCTAGTTTAAAGACCCGTGTCGTAAACATGGGCGACAACAAAAGAATTGAAACTGAGTTTAGCGTAAACTAGGTTCAATTCATCGCGGTGAAACGCAAAATGAAGCTATAAACTCGATTAGGCGCTCAAACTGCGTTTTCTTTTATATAATCGCGATTAGTTTATTGGTGAATTTGGCCCTTAGTATTCAAGCGAACAAGATCTTGATGGGATCTCAAGCTATACGTATTGCAATGCCTACCTACTCTTGTAAAATTAATTTTATAAAGATCTATTTGAATTAATTTAACAAGTGTAGTTTTAAAAGTGCGTACATATTTCCCATTCTATTGGACTAAGAAGTAAGCAAATAAGTTTTTTTTTGCCTATACGTTCCCACTGCTGGGCAAAGCCCTCCTCCAACTTCTTTCATGTATTTTTGTCTCGGACCACCTCGAACCAGCCCTTGCGGTAGGCGTCTAGATCATCTCACCACCTCTATCCAGGTCTTTTTTTTCTCTTTTCAGCAAACAAATTAATGTAAAAAATAATATTAAGAAAATTAGAAAATCCATAACAATAAACCCTAGATATATTCCCGACTTAGTAACGATAGGTTTCATAGATAATTTCTAAATGTGAACTGTCAAAGCAGGAAATAATTTTTATAAACACGTTGAAAAACTCCTCATAAAATTTTATATGCTACGATTACTACTTTTATTTCATCGTATCTGTTATATGCACATTATGAACACTGAATGCTAAATACCTATTAACAATACATCGTAATAATAATTGCACAGTAGTAATAAATCGCGTCACGGCAAGTCGCAAGTTTCAAGCAGTATATTGTGTCGAATTCATCGCATTATTTTTGTTTCTATTATGTACCTTTGAGATGCATAGGCCTAGTTCTACCTAGGCAATGAAGGAACGGGGTAGGTTTTTAGTCAGTAAGAGTCTGACACTACTTCCCGCTCCGCCCAAGGGCAGGATTTGTCATTGGATGATTTTACCTACCATAAAAAACCCCTACAGGATCACTTTGCTGTCCGTCTGTCTCTCTGTCTGCCAAAACCCTTTATCTCGGTAACGCGTGGAGGTATTGAGTTGAAATTAAAACCATATATTCAGATCTGCGGTCCCTTAAACCTGTAAAAAAATCAAACTACGGAGTTAACGAAAAAGGATACAGCCGTTTATGTCGCAAAAAAATGCATATTTCGACACTCTCAAAGGAATCAAAATTTACTAGGGACTTCCCGTTGACGTAGAATCCTGAAATTTAGCATGAAGCCAGTTCTCATAGCACAAGTGTACGGAAAAATCTGAGAACTGTAAATTTGTAGTTACGTGACGAAAAAATTAGCGATTTGGAAAAAATCTTCGTAATTCAATTCGGAAATTAAACAGTTTTCATACGTGAGTTTGTACGGAACCCTCAGTGCGCGAGTCCGACTCGCACTTGCCCGGTTTTATTTTAATTTTGTTCTCTATAAGTGTTCGTTTACGGAGACGCGGCGCGTTGCGCGGCGCGTCGGGCGGTCCGTCGTACATTGCAGCAGCGGGCCGCGTCATCACTCGCGCAAACACAAACATACGCGCCACGCAATGCGCCGCGTCTCCGTAAACACGGCCTAAAGCGTCATTTCCTCAAAAAACTTTTCAGCATCAATTATTATTTAATACTAACTCTATAATAGGTCTTACTTCAAAGAAATTACATTGAACTTCAATACAAATTAGATGCCAGCCATGTCGAAATTAAATCAGATTTTACGTAAAGTGCAGAATAAATTTTTCCCTCAAGCCATTTAGCCGTTCCAAGCGATCAAACTGTAAAATCGTACTTGATTTATTAACGGATGAAGTAAACTGCTATACAATGTATAACAATGCGTTTTCGCACATTATATTGAACAGCTGGTTGAGTAAGAAAATTGCATTATTAGCTTATAACTTCAAGCTATTGATACCAGTCATACGTGTCTAGTATTTTTATGTTAAGAATCTACGTTCTAAATTTGATAATTATATCATGAAAAATCACAAAGTTATAAACTTGTTATGTTACCTGGTTGTCCGCACAAACACATAGTCACCGGACATCTGGGCGATTCAGGAGTTGTTTTGCTTCCGCAAACAGCTCTGCGCATTAGGAGTCACCTAATGCCCACTATGACCTGCAGTGACATGTGCTGTACTTAGTGTCGGTGGTATCCAACTTGTAATATTTTTAATTATTTCTGAGAAAAAACATAACATGGGGTAAAAATTATTAGAATCGATTCAGTTACTGATTCTGAACAAACAATATTCAGGTATCGCACATAAAAAAAAATAATACAAAAATATATTTTTAAGCGCTTAACTTAGCTGAAATATTCCCATGACGTCATTTCCCGCTCTGGGTTCAGTAGACTTCTACAAAACAAACAGTCACATCGGAGTTACCCAACCGCTACAAAATTAAGTCACTCGGTCAATAAAGCCGGTATTGTTTATTTATAAAGTCGATCAAGCAGAACTTTTGGTCAATCTGATTATGAACTAACTGTTTCAATTTCAACCTTGTCAGTAAACCATGGTTGGGTGGACGCAACACTTTTTACCATGCTTTTTGGAGTTGGTACTTCATGCACAGTATGGGATATTGTCGTATGACTATGAAAAAGTAACTCTGTATTATCTCGGATTACGATTTTATCATTGCTAATCAAATGTTGTAATCAATTCGAAGTATGTGAACAATAGAAGGAGCGAAAAATTGTATTACGCGCTTTAGGGCTTGTTTACGGAAACGCGGCGCGTTGCTCGGCGCGTTGGGCGCTTGCAGCAGCGGGCTGTGCAGCAGCGGGCTGTGCAGCAGCGGGCTGTGCAGCAGCGGGCTGTGTCATCGCACGCGCAAACACAAACGTTATTATGGCAATGTACGACGACTACCCAACGCGCCGCGCGCACTTAGTCGTAGAGTTCGGGATACCAGCCCAAAATACAATGTAATACAATATAATAGAAGTAACAAAAAATTCGTTGCCCTGCAAATTACATTCTTCGTAAGGGAACCCGATGAGGATCATGTTATGTATGGACTCTTCGCCACTGGTACTTCCTTACACTAACAATTTTAACTGTATACGGCAAACGCAATGATTCCCGGCCGCCGTAGGAGTCAGCTTGCGAACGACTAGCAATGGGGAGCTCGCTGTCCGGTCGTCCGGTTGGAACTAGAAAATTCTGTCACTCCTTCTCGCTTCAACCAGAGCGGGAAAAGTTATTTTAAAATTTAACACCTGAATAATAAAGAAAAACTCTCTTATATAACTAGAATGTTTCGTATTTTTTAACATCTACACATAACTTTAAGACTATTAACTGAAACCACCAGTCAATACAAATTTTGATCTGTTAACAGTATTGACTGAAAAATATAGTAAGGCGATTTTGATAAATCTGATATTCTATCGAAATTTGGCATAAAGCAAGGTCTTATAGTTCAAGTAGGTAAGTATAGGAAAATACCTGAAAACATTAAATTTACAGTGACGTCACAAAAAAAAATCGTTTTTCGATTCGGAAAAATTTTCGAGACTCGATTTGGGAATTGAACTATTTACTTAAGTTAGTTTGTACAGAACGACTCGCACTTGCCTAGTTTTTTTATAAACTGTAAGTCCTTCAAGCTGTAATAAATAAATATGAATAAAAAAACTACACCTAACTGTATATTCCCCAGTTACATGATAATTCAGAATAAAAAACGTGAAAACGTGAACTTGTCGGAACACCTACTGTTGCCTATCAAACGTATAATTACATATGATATAAATCTTAGTAATACAAATACACTCGATACAACGAATATTAGCATCGATTTACGTTGTTTAATTATTTAGGTGTTCCTGTAACGACATCTTTAACTTAAACATTTTGTAATTCGATTTTGTTTGTAACAACATTGTCAATAATTCGCATTATTGTAATGAAGAATTTACTGACTGACAAAAAGAATAAAAACATGAATTATAGAATATAATTTAGGTGTCTTCAAGGCGACAGTGAATAGGCTCTTAATAAACTAGTGCGTCTCACATCAACGATTGCATCACTGCTTATCATCAGGTAGGACTATCAATAAAAAAAAAATTCAATGGGCTTTATTCATACACTGATGATTCACACCGGCTTCGTCTGGAATTGTATACATAACATAATCAGCCTTATAATGTTTCCACTGCTGGAACCCAGGCCTCCTCTCTAAGAGAGGAAATGGGCCGTGCATTAGGCACACGTGGGCCACGTACGCCAATCTGGGCGCATCCATCTCCATACATTTTATATGGCAACTAGACTTGTAGAGCTACATTAGATCCACGCCACGCGACGCGACTCTACGTACAAATCAGGCGTGGCCCACGTGTACGTGGGTCTAATGTAGTTCCCGCTCTACGGACCCACGCGGGCTTAATGCGGACTGGTGGATCTCACACGCCTTCCAATTTCTAATTCTAGAACACGCGTTTCCTGACGATATTTTCTCTCATCGTTTTGAGAGCAGTGATGACGAAATAAATAACACAAATTAATACGCCTGGCTGTTCGAACCTGCGACGTACGACTCGTAAGTCGGGCCGTTTTCAATGGGCTACCACTGCTCTCAGTACATAGCATAATTATTATGCTATGCTATACACTTCCTTGTTTATTACCCGGAAGTCATCAAATTACTACTCCCCTGGGTTATTTTTTTTTTCGCTCCAACTACTCCCCTGGGTGGAGCGAGAGGGATTATCAGACTCTTACTAACTTAAACCCACCTTTGCGTCCCACACGCCACATTAACTCTTTTGGACAAACCTGCAGCTCATATAAAGAAATGTATGCAATGAAAATACAAGAAACAAATTCCCACACACCAAAACACTTAACATTTATAACAACTCAAAACGAATGCTCATGAGAATGTTAATATTATGACAAACAACATTAATCTCAGGTAACAATAGAAATCCAGATTGCGGCAACAGTAGGTACCCTGAATGCATAATACCCTAGAAGGCGGTTAAAAACGTGAATCGTTGCGTAAGGAACGTTTAAGAATTCGGAAGTGAATGCAGTTGGCTTCCATTCTGAGCCTGACTGTACATGGTCCCTCGACCATGAAGTATTAAGTAACTGTCTACAATAAACAACTATCATCATCTGCGTGAAGTGTCATGTTACACGTAAGAACTACTTGATCAGGTTTTTATTTGTATACCAAACATCATTCATCCTTTTTATTCGACTCAAGAATGTAACAACATTTGACATAATGTACTATATTTGATGTGTGTGAATTGCTCCACTTTCAGAAGGACCAGCTCATTGTTTCGCATTTATTATGCAACTAATATTTAGTGTTACGAACGGAACTACATCTGTCTCACTATACTTAGGTTATTCACCTACTGTTACCATTTAATTAGATACTGATGTTCTACTTTCACGTCAGATCCGACGGACATTCGAATTAAGATCCGGTTTCATGTTAATTGAGATGAAATCTATTGCTCAATCAGGTGGTTGTCCGGTCGAGTCCATTACGCGGAAGCGAGGTGACATCGCGCGTGAGGCGGTCTTAGGCTTATTTCAATTTCCTATAGTACTTTCATATGAGTGAAACTGGCGATGCGCGCCAAGCGCCGATTACCCAAGCAGTACCAAGTTTCCTGTGGAAGTTACGCTGTCTGAATGATTTTTCCAGTCAGAATATACACATTAACACAGATATGGAAATGGGAAAATGAAAGTCAAACTTTTTATTGGCATTTTATTCTAACAATAACAACCATAAAAACTACATTTATAAAATAATAAATAGACAACCTTAACTATTTACTATATTTACAGAAATTCACGTCGTTACACACAACAGTTTCAAGCGGTGGTTGTTCAGATTAGATGCGCATCATGATTCAATATTGTTATTGCTAACAAAACAAGTTTCTAACCTGTCTGCGATGAAAGATATCAAGCTATTTGATTATACAAATTATACACATGTTACCGAAAAGAAAGCACACCGACAAGATAACCAAAACACGTACGCGCCGACGCTCACGGCGAGTATCACAGTGGTGCCCGCACAGCTAATTAGCGTAACGTACTCAAATAAATAACACCAAGTGTAATACTTTCGCTCACATACACCATGCTATCATTCGCACCACGCCTACACACCCCTCACACAATACTGTCAACTACTATTTACACAAAAACTATTCGCGAAACCTTATTTTAATGAGCTCGTGGCTTCAATTCTTCGCTGTACTTGATAGTGTTGTACGAGGTCTCGCTGGCAGCGCCGTACGTGTCTTTTGGTGAATAATGAGAACTTGAACTACCGAAACTGTGTTTAGGACCAGAAGAATAAGAGCTTAAAGAACTGTGGCTCGTAGCGGGCGCCCTGTATGATGAGCTACCTTCTCCGAAACTGCTTGGGGAAGCGTGATGGTGCTTTGTAACATAATAAGGCTTGTTGGAAGAAGCTGCGTGAGCATTGTTGGATGAATATGAACTGCCAGGAAAGCCATAGGTGGTTCCAGGAGGTGCAATGTGTCCTGAAGAGAAAGCGCTAGCACCTTCTAATCCTTCACCCTTGACAGATTGGTAAGCAGGGGCGATGAACTTAGATGAGCCGCTACCGAAACCCTGAGATCCTCCGAAGCTGGCACCGTGACCTCCTGTGTTAAGCGATAGACCGTGGCTAGCGCCGCGGTAACTACCGAAAGATGGAGAACTGTAAGATCCAGATAAGCCAGACAAACCATGACCGGAAAGACCGTGGCTAGAAAGACCCTGGCTAGACTGACCGTGGCCGGATTCTCCTTGAACAGATGAACCTAGGTAAGCAGAGGGTTTGAAGGAAGTTTTACCGGGACCAGGATAGCTACTTAATTGTTTGTAAGCACCACCTAGGGAATGTCCAGCACCACCGAAAGAATGTCCAGCTCCTCCGAAAGAATGTCCAGCTCCACCAAGACTAAGTCCAGATCCCAGTCCAAGTCCAGCTAATGAGTGACCGCCTCCACCGAGGGACAGTGATCCGGCATCGAACGAATGTCCAGCGCTAGGAGAGCCATAGGACTGCGCGGGTGCGTTAGACTGGCTTTCAGAAGGAGTGAATAGGACCGGACCAGTGGAGTACGAACCCAAGCCCTTGGTGCCCGAGGAGTATGCAGGTGCACTAGATAATTGCTGTTGTAACTGTTCAGATATAACGAATTGTTGCTGCTGCTTAGGGGCCCCGTATGAGAACTGAGGGAATGAGTACTCTTGACCACCTTGAATTGCTTGCGCATGAGCACTATCGGCACCCTGACCTTGGTGGAATTCCGCGACGGTAGTCGAAGGCTGCAGCGAGATACCTCCAGCGTTCAGGCTATGGGAGAGCTGGTTCATGAACTGAGAGAGGTCTGCGGTTGCGAAAGCCCCGCCGTGACTGGGTTGAAGAGTGATAGGAGCCAGTTGGATGCTGCCGTGACTGTTGGGAGATAGCTGCGATAAGCCCTCAGCGGAATATTGAAGGGCTCCGCTGGATCCTTGTCCGCCGAAGCTGTAGCTGGGCTTGGCGCCACCGATACTGTAACCGGCACCAACGCTGATGGAGCTGGCGTCGCCCTGGCCGAGGGAGGCTGGTGACTGATAACTGTGGGCCGAAAGTCCAGGCGAGCCGTAGCCCACCGCCGCCTCACGCTTATCTTTATCTTCCACCTTCTTTGCCATCACGGCCCATGACGTCGATATACACAAGAGTGTGGTGAAAACGATCTGAAAAGATAAAACAATAATTATATACTTTCATCCAGATAGTAATCGTCGGAGAGAATCAAGTCGAATGGTAACGATAAACATAAAATATTATGTTTTACGCTAAAGTAATTCAGAAACGGGTTTCCAAATACTGCGGCCGGGCAAGTGCAAGTTTAACGACGACCCGCATGGCAATGTTAATATTTACGCCCACATTATAAAAATTTCACTTTTTAACTTTTACTTTAAACATAATAAATGTGTTTTTTCTTTTAATAAATATTGCAATCGAGGCTCATCAATTACTTTTAAATGAGCTTTTTACGATGTAATAGTTATAACTACAGTAATAGCAGCACTCGAAGATGTTATATTTACAATGATGTTATTAAACTCGTGAGTACTTGTAATTCTTTTAATATATGTAGTACATACGAGAATACATATGAAAATAATTAATATTTAATCGATATATTTTACTATTTTGATTTTCCGACTAAATAAATATTTAAAGAACTTTTTTTGTTTAGTGCACACAAGGGTCCTTAAAATCCAATTCGAACCACTGTCGTTTTCCTCAACATCACAAACACTTAATTCTAGCACTTTTCCATCACGGAACACGAACTCACCGTGAATTTCATTTTAGATGCTTATTTAATATACTCGTCGCGTAGATGAAACTAAATCACTTCACAATGTTTGGAACACAACACAAACAAATATCTCCGTGTATCGGTCGGCCTGCCAGTACAGCCGCCGAATTCGTAATGTGATGTCGCTGTGTTTTCACCGAATTTATAAGAGAGCGTTCGGTGGCGCGCACCCGGCTGTCGGAAGGGTAAAAGTGTATCGGAGGACCCTTTCACTGCACTAGCTGAAAGAATGGGAGCGAGCCAGTCAGCTTCCGAACCCAACAATGAGGTAATAGAAGCCGGAAGCGTTGCGTCACACTCGATCACGGTTTGATGCACTTATCGACACAGATGTCATACGAACGCGAGCCCCTATTGCCGACCTGGTTTCTACCACAATTGATGCTCTTTTTTTTTGTAATTTGACTATCAATTTAAATATTCGTTCAGTAGATCGTTTAATGCTCCGGAAGGAAAAATGCGATAGTTATATGGTCATAATATCTTATCGGATCTAATGCTTGTGTTACTTTTACGCTTTATTTACTCCAAATTAACATACTCAAAACTATAGTTTACGTTACTGTTAGCACGCCTGGCTTCATTACAATGTTACTAATTAAGTTCGAGAACCAATATTTATTTTCCATGTGTGAAAATAAACTGTAGTTGTTCTATATTTCAGATCTACATATTTTATGTAAGAATTAGCACAATGACAAAAATATCTCATACGTAAATTACACTTTCATTTCAAAATTTGAAATTGTAACATAGTAATAAAACATTTACATTTTTGTCACTAGACCGATTCCAAAGGTACTTACTATATAAAATAAACGAAATGAAGACCATCTCAAATTCTCCTAAACATAAAATTCCAAGAACAGGCTATTAAAATAATTCTATTGAACGTCAGAACAAAATGGAACTTTCAAATTGTAACAATACGTATTACACGGTATTTAAAACCTTGTTTGCCATCGCTTACGACTTGGGTGTTCAATCACGCTTCATGCAAACCCATCAAGTTTACGTTCAAGTTTATAGCACTGGCACTGTAGATACAGACTACCGAGTTAGCGAGAACGAATGCACTTTCGTTCATTGATGTCATTTGTACGCGAGATGAACAGTCAAGTAAGTGATCTGACTGCATGTACTCACATTACCGCAGTTCTAGACAAGCGTGAAATATTAGACGTGGTTTTGTGTGACTTTTTATTTCTTAGAGACGCAACCAAATAGGATGTGAGTCGCTTTTCCATCTTTGTTGTACTCTATTATTTTTTTATAAAAAAGGAACAACTAATAGACACATTATGACATCTTACAACTAATTTTTTATCTTCAAAATTCTTCTACTGATAATCCGCTTTATTTTTCGTTTGGGGAAATGGTGGAAGGTATATCTTCATCACCACCGCATCGGTATGTTCTTCACGGAATTTCGCGCCACGAGAATATCTGAAAATAATACCATGATTCAGGAAAACAAAGGGAGGGAAGAGAATCAGTATGCATTTAAGCGGAAATTGCGACTTTATTTTTTACACAAATAGCGGAGTCATCTCAAAAACTCCTTTCAAATAATGTATTATATTAATTATATATGTATGTTTATTTTTTTATATACATTTGTACCCTTGTTTTTTTATTGATCTCTTGTTTTTTTTTTTTATGCACCTGCCATGTTTTCTCTTCACAACCCTTGGTTGACTGGTAGATAAAGCCTAAGGCATTAAGTTCGCCTATGTACTTTTGTGTTGTATGAAGTTTTAATAAATAAATAAAGCTGCAACTTAAGGACATAGGTGAGTTGGATGAAGTCCTAACGCTAAGAAAAGTATATCTTCTTCAAGGCTGTAGGAAACTGACACGCAAGGGGAAACTGACAGAACATGGATGTCAGTTAAAGTTTGAAACTCCCACCGAAGTGGTAGAAGCTATGAATATTTGATGACTTTTCTCACCAGAAAAAAGAGATTGTTCTCACCAGAAAATAAGAGATTTTCTCACCAGAAAAAAAAGAGATTGTCTCACCAGAAAAAAAAAGAGATTTTCTCACCAGAAAAAAAGATTTTTTTGTCCATACGATTCTATTTGCCATCATTTTAGTAGTCTCCTTTCTAGTCTTAGGATCTAAAGGCGGAAGGTTATGTTGTAGGTATTAAATAACGTTCTACTCGCATAGCTGACATAACTACTGACAGATAAGATCTTGCCGTCATATTCATAACCTTTTTACTCTTGGAATCAATTTCCAACCATATTACCTTCTTATCAGATGCACGAAACGCATGCGATTTATTAACGGTTGTCGATAGAGAAAATCAATATCCCTGTTAAAAAGACTTAAATGCGTCAAACACAAAGGTTTGATGTAATCAGGACTGAAGAATTATCCGGGAAGTTCTTCGACGAACTACCAAGGGACTTAGTAGAAGCGACGAACTGCCTAATTTACAGACTAGCCGCATCATATTATAATTTTATGGACGACAAGCAATGAGCAGCTCGCCGTCCAGCCGTCCGGTAGCCGTCCAGACCGAGCCTGAGACGTCAATGGCGCAGTATAGTAGTACTACACGCGCCTCAAAGAGATATCAGCCGAACTGTATGCCCAGCATGGCCGAGGCCTACTGGGACCAACCCATAGGGATTGCCTTCCGAAAAGGAACCCCCGGGGTCCTGCAACACAAAGCAAAGAAGGAAAATAGGTTTGATTTTAGTCAGTAAAAGTCTGACACGTCCTCCCACTCCGCCTTAGCGTAGGAGAAATCATTAAATTAGATGATTTCCTACCTTAAAAATATAAAAATAATATAGTTTCATTCCACTAGAGATGTGGGATTGTTCGAAAGAGTCACCGCGGCCCTAGAACGTAAAGTAACACAGGTAGGTTTTAGTCAGTAAAGTCTACACTCCATCTAGCGCCACCTAGAGCGCAAAACCTTACTTGACTACTCCCCACAATAAAAAAAATATAAATTTCCATCCAGGCTCCTGGTCTAGTTAAATAAACATTTTTCAAGCATTCATTATAATGAACTTACAATTCCCCAAGCGACTGCGATCACGCGACCTGTGTGTTTGTCGCTTTTCACATTTGATCTTCGTCGTCAGATAGTTGAAGAATCTTTGTCATTTCCTTCGATTCAATCAAAACTTTCTCTACGAGTAGGTGCTATTTTATAACACGCACATCAAGGTATACACTTCATTAATAATTGCTGCAGCTGTGGTGACCAAGTTGCAACAACCCCGACTTACGACTTTTAGGTCGCGGGTTTTTTTTTTGAGGTGGGTAAAATCATCCAATGACATCTCCCGCCCTTGGGCGGAGCGGGAGATAGTGTTAGACTGACTTACTGACTAAAAACTCACCCCGTTCCTTCGTTTCCTTAGATACCAGGGCTGAGCTTTCCTTTCAGAAACAAACCCTTGGCCCCAGTAGGCTTCGACCCTGCCTGCCTGCAGCTAGCAGGCTGGGTCTCTACGGTTTGCTGACAACTCCTTGAGGCGCGCGGGAACAGTGCGCGCCGTCGACGACCTGGGCTTGGTCCGGATGGTTACCGGACGGTCGGACAGCGAGTAGGTCACGGGTTCAAAGTCAGCCAGGCGCATTACTTTGTGTAATTTATTTAATCACCACTGCTCTCAAAACGATGAAGGAAAACATCGTGAGGTAACCGGCATGTCCTAGAACTACAAATTCGAAAATGTGACATCCACCAACCCGCACTGGGTCCGCGTGGTTACGGCCCATTCTCTCTCCTAGAGAAGAGGCCTGAGTCCCAGTCGTGGGAACATAAAAAGGCTGATCATTTATGCTATGCCATGTTAAATAATTACTAGTCATTGGCATTTAATACACATCATAATATGTGCTGTAAATATTACATTGTGTATCGACTATCGAAACTGTTCGATCAAATTTGAAAGTAACTATTACATAGATAATTATGACTATTTTTTATTTTGCAGTTTTTTGTTGTATTATTTCGACAACGGAGTCTAATAACACTATTGTTGATCGCTTTCATATGTTCCTTACAACCTGCGCGCGCGCCGTGGCTGTCTCAATAATTACTATTACATAAAACCGTTGCATTGTGCTCTTGATCTGACATTGATCGCTTATACCACGTATTGTTTCGTGATCACGACAGTAACTGTGAGGTAATTTAACTTGAAAACAAAAGAAGATTTGATAATATACATTTTTCAAATAAACATAAGTAAATAACAATATAATTATGTACATAAGAAACTTAAGTATTAACTAATTATTTATAGTAACGTAACTATGAGCATACCTGTGGAAGGTCGATCCAGTACATGAAACACTATCGATATCTAAAGATAAAATTAAAAAATAAAGTACTTTTTTTAAACTCGAATTAATTTACGCATGTACGAAATTAATTTCATTAAGTAAACCACAGCTGAGCGAGTCCAATGACCTGTAGGTAGTTGCCGGTCATTGCGTACTAACTACCTACAGGTAATTGCACTCGATCAGCTAATTTTTTTGACCTTCAACGGAATTAAAACGATCAAAATTTAACCGTGTATAGTACGCGGCAAATAAATTGAACCCGTTGCTATGGTTACGCGCAGAACTACTTCCATTTAGATCCGAAAATCGGTTACTGTGCATTCAAGTTGGACAGCCATGATGGTTCAAGTTGTGTGTTATGTTTTTTTTTTAAGTTACCAATTGGAGCCCTGCACTAGCTTCTGACCTATAAGTAGCTACTAATTACAGTATATTGTTGTAGCAGAAAGTAAGACAGACCATAAATAATCTTGGTATGATATTAATTAATCCCTTACGCAGTAATTACGCAACCCACGAATCAAATAAATCGTATAGTAGTTTATTACCAAACTATGTATCAAAACCAGTACCTGGCACGAACATTATAAGTGTATTACTGTACGTAATGTTATTGTGACGTTTTTCTATGTAATCCCATTTTCATTTTGCTGTACTTTAGAATTCATTTCTTAGGCGTTATTGAGATGACTGTATTCTCTTTTTAGGGTTCCGTATCTCAAAAGAAAAAAAAACTGAACCCTTATAGGATCACTTTGTTGTCCGTCTGTCTATCTGTCAAGACCCTTTATCACGGGAACGCGTGGGGGTATCGAATTGAAATTAAAACCATATGCTCAAATCTGGGGTCCATTGAAGCTGTGAAAAAATAAAAGTTCTAAGTTAACGAAAAAAAGATATGGCCGCTTATGTCGCAAAAATCGTATATTTTGACACTCTCAAGGAAAAAATAACTTGGCTTTATGCCAAGTTATTTTTTCCTTGAGAGTGAGCAAGGTCTTATAAGAATAAATCTGAAAACTTTAAAGTGCTTACGTCACAAATTGAACTATTTACATAAATAAGTTAATTTGTACGGAACTCTTGGTGAGCGAGTCCGACTCACACTTGCCCAGTTTTTTTTGTTTTTATTTGGAATATCATTAAATAACTTCACGCGCTCCAGGTGGAGCCGGAGCGCATGTCAGATTTTTGCTGATTGAAACCCACGTGTCAAGGTAGGTAACTCTTTCAAAACCATTTCAGTAGCCCAACCCAAAGAGGAAGAAATTATTTGATGGGACCTTAAAAAAATAATACTACTCTGCTCTACAAAAAAGTGATTATTCTCACATCACACACGTTTACAACTATTACGTTATTATTAAGATAATAATGGTCATTAACTTGGGTACTTCTTTCTGCATGAGATAATGAAAACATTATGTTGAGTAAACCTGCATGAATTGTATAAACATCCGCATATTATAATAAGTACCTAATATATACCGTTAAATTTTGATCGTTTTAATCCCGTGGAGGGTCGATCCAGTACATGTAACACTATCTATTTATAAAGATAACATAAAAAAATAAAGTTTTTTTTCTAATACTCGAATTAATATACGCATGTACGAAATTAATTTCTTTAAGTAAACGAGTCAATGAACTTGTAGGTAGTTGTCGGTCGTTGCGTACTAACTACTTACAGGTTATTGCACTCGCCCAGCTAACGTTTACTCAAAGTAATTAATTTCGTACATGCATAAGTTAATTCGAGTTTTAGAAAAAAAGTACTTTATTTTTTAATTTTATGTTTACAAATTGATAGTGTCTCATGTACCGGATCGATCCTCCACGGGATTAAAACGATTAAAATTTCACAACGTATACGTCGTGGTTAACGACAGTCTACACATACATACATTGGAGCTAGCACGATTTTATACAAATAGGTTTGCTTTGATTTATTTGTTTTCATAACATTGTTTTTTTTTTGTATGTAGGTAATTAAATAATAAAGCCTATAGTCTATTCAGAAAAGAAATTTAAATAACATAAGAAATTAAAAAATTGTTTTGTGAATACTTTTTTTACATGGTCTTTAGTGGAAAAAGTCGTAAAAAATAAACCTACGAGCGAAAACGTTAAGTCTATGGGTTGTCTTGGTGACACTTGGAAGACGTCTATATCCAGCAGCGGACGTCTTTGAGCCAAAATAATGATGACGACGATCTTGAAGATAGTTCATACTCAGCATAAAATCTATGGGATCTCGAATTTATATAAGGCATATTGCAATTCATAACTCTTCACAATGCGCAAATTCCAAAAATCTATATGTAATTCAACGTTACATTAACGTTTCATGACCTAGGTCAAAAACTTACTAACTAGTTAGTTGACTTCACCCAATAACTATACAAACTTTGACCTTACTACATCCAACACGCTAGACAGTCTCTTGCTGACACGGGTTGACGGGTGACAGTCTAATTGAAACAAATAGTAAAGAAAAGACAAAGTGTCAAGTTCTTCAAGACGGAACAATAAAGGCACATAAACAATGCAGATAGTATAATTCACACATTGTATATAAGTAAATTATACTGCTTTCTTATGGTAATGGGACAATACTATGCGTAGTCTATGTGGTTAATTTGAGCGTGTTTGTAATAGTTTATGTAGAGTCGGACAATACCCTCTTAATTCAAATGGTAGTAGGTACATACTGTCTATAATTGAGACTATTATATTCGTTAGAATAATATTGACGACAGATCACTTACAATATTTTTTTTGCTATTTTAAATGCCCACTGGCCCTTTGTTAGGTTGGAACTCATGAAATAACTTCTCCCGATCTGGGTAAAGCGAGAGGAAATGTCAGACTTTTACTGATCAAAAGCCACTTGTGTTTCCTAAGTTGCTCTTTGCATTTAAGGAACGCAGATACTCTTTCAAACATAACTATAGCTTAAACGAAAACTGTAAATACGGTCAAAAACGTGTACTTAGTTATTATACATCATGAGGATTAAATAAATAAACGTAAAGGAACTTCCAACGAGCTGTTGATTTAGTGTAAACAGCAAGGTTTCCCCATTTTAAGATGCAACCTGCTCTTACTACGAAGCCGCCTGCAAAGCTGCGACCGGAGCTCTCCACAACAAGCTGTCAAAACCTCTGTCCTAACCATCTATATTATAAATGCGGATGTGAGTTTCTTTGTGTTTTGTTGTTACATCTTCACGCTTACCTTCTTTCTTTTCATATGGGTAGACTATATCCTGGAATAGGACATAGGATACTATTTATACTGGGATTATGTTCCTTTGGGGAATTTTTTACAAATTTCACGCGAGCAAATCTGCTGGCAGAAGGTAATTCCCTATAGGTATCGAAAGCCATACCGTGATGACTGTCCATGCAGGCAGCCAACTACACTACACACACGTGGGCCACGTACGCAGATCCCCAAACATTTTATATGGAAACTAGACTTGTAGAGATACTATAGACTACATTAGATCCACGCCACGCGACGTCGTTCAAATCAGGCGTGGTCCACGTGTGGTCGGTCTAATATAGTTCTAGCTTTATACATACACTAGTTTCATTAGTGCCAGTGCCAAAAAATAGTTGTATGAGTTGCTTACGAATGCTGGCCAGCAGGCTACAAAACAGAAGGAACAAAATAATCAAGAAGCAACTGTTAATGTCAAGAGCTGCATTCAGTCAGCGAAGCTAGATTTTATCGCTCTAAAGCTGTCAAGTTGAATTTTAAATAAACACTCGAAGTGTGAACGCAATCGCGAGGTGCGAATATATGCGCGAATCGCGAGGACAGTTTGTATTCGCGCATATATTTCGTTTGAGGTGCGTTTCTTAGAATGATTTACATGTTTTGCGTTTAATTACGAAAGAAGGGTTTACCTGCTCGTCATGCTTATTTTTTATATAGATGAGTCAGTCTATTTTTTTAAAGAGAATTTTTCAGCTCTGGGTGGGGCTTCCCTACGCGGGGGGTACACTCCCCCCCGTCTATGGCTCCGCCAACACCGGCAGTACCTGACGCGGACCACGACGACGACGACGATGTTCCAGAGGTGACCGAGGTAGAGATGAGAGTGGCGGTACGAAGGCTGAGTGCCAAGAATACCGCCCCAGGACCTGACGGCCTGCCTGGGAGGGCCTGGGTCCTGGCTATGGAGGCTCTCGGGCCTCGATTGAGGGGGCTCTTTAGCGCATGTCTGGAGAGGGGCCAGTTCCCACTTCGCTGGAAGACGGGGAAACTGGTCCTCATAGCGAAGCCTGGGCGCCCTGCGGACTCTCCGTCCGCGTACCGGCCCATTGTGCTGCTCGACGAGGTGGGCAAGCTCTTTGAAAGAGTCATTGCAAACCGCCTCGTCGCGCGCCTTGCAAGGGTAGGGCCGGACCTGTCGGACGGACAGTTCGGTTTTCGCAGGATGCGCTCCACGGTGGACGCCATCATGCGCGTGCGAGCCCTCACGACGGGGAATGCGGTGTCCCAGGGCAGGTGTGTCGTGGCAGTGTCCTTGGACATTGCCAACGCCTTCAACTCCCTGCCCTGGAGTTGCATTGGAACGGCACTCCGGTACCACCGGGTGCCCGACTACCTCTGTCGTGTGATCGAGGCCTACCTATCGGAGAGGTATATCATCTACCCCGGTCACCAGGGAGAGTGGAAACGTCGAGAGATGTCGTGCGGTGTTCCGCAGGGATCGGTACTAGGACCACCCTTGTGGAACATCGGGTACGACTACGTGCTGCGCGGCGACTTCCCCGACGGGGTCAGCGTGGTCTGCTACGCGGACGACACGTTGGTCCTAGCGCGGGGAGAGTCGTACCGGACGGCGGTCGAATTAGCGACACGCGGGGTTGCGATGGTCGTTGACAGGATCCAGCAGTTGGGACTCGAGGTGGCACTGCACAAGTCCGAGGCCATGTGCTTCCACGGCCCTCGGGGTGCGCCACCACCGCGTTCCCAGCTAACGGTAGGAGGGGTTCACATCAGCGTCGGGTCGACGATGAAGTACCTGGGACTCGTCCTCGACAGCTGGTGGAACTTCAAGGAGCACTTCCGACGTCTGGCTCCCAAACTGAATCGGACTGGGGCTGCTCTCGGGCGGCTCCTGCCTAACCTCAGGGGACCAGACGCCTCCTGCCGGAAGCTCTACGCGGGAATCGTTCGGTCCATGGCTCTCTACGGGGCTCCGGTGTGGGCACCGACGTTGCAACAGCAACCGAGGGCCCAGCTGAATGCGTGCCAGAGGGTCATGGCAATACGCATGGTGCGAGGGTACCGAACGATCTCCCGCGAGACGGCGACCCTCCTTGCTGGCCAACCGCCGTGGGATCTGGAGGCAACAGTCCTTGCACACATGCACGACAAGCGCATGGAGATGCAACGCCGGGGCGAAATTCCGCTGCCACGACAAGTCGAGGCATGGCGGACAGAGCTCCGGCGGGATCTCATGGCGAAATGGCGTCAACGACTATCGCAACCTCGTTCGGGGCGCGCCACAATTGGGGCGATAAGGCCCATCCTTGAGGCGTGGCTGGAAAGACCTCACGGCGTTCTCAACTTCCGCACGACGCAGGTGCTTACCGAACACGGAAAGTTCGCTAAGTACCTGTTCCGGATTCGTGCGGAGGATTCGCCCGGGTGTCGCCACTGTGCGGAACATCCGGAGGACACGGTGGAGCATACTGTAGAGGTGTGCCCCGCCTGGGCGGAGCATCGCCGTGTCCTCGTGGGGGCGATCGGCGGCAGCGATCTCTCTCGCCGGGCCTTGGTTCAGGCCATGGTCCGTAGTGAGGAGGGATGGCAGGCGGTCGCCTCCTTCTGCGAAGCAGTAATGCTAGCAAAGGAGGAGGCCGACCGCATCAGGCAGAGGCAACGGGGCGCTCGCCCCAGCCGCCGCCGGGATTCCGATCCCGATTTCCGGCCACCGTAGGCGCGGGCTTGCGGACGGCGTGCAATGGGTAGCACGCTGTCCGATCGTCCGGTAACCGACCGGACCGAGCCCAAGTCGTCGACGGCGCGTTCTGTTCCCGCGCGCCTCAAGGAGCTGTCAGCACACCGAAGAGGCCCAGCCTGCTAACTGCAGGCAGGCAGGGTCGAAGCCTGCTGGGGTCATGGGTTAGTTCCGAAAGGAATGCTCGACCCCGGCACGATAGGCTACGAAGGAACGGGGTAGGTTTTTAGTCAGTAAGAGTCTGACACTACTTCCCGCTCCGCCCAAGGGCGGGATTTGTCATTGGATGATTTTACCTACCATAAAAAAAAAAAAAAAAAAAAAGCTCTGGGTGGGGCGAAAGAGAGTTTCAGGCCTTGACTAAAACCCATATTTTTTCCTTCACTTTTCTTTTTGGTAACAGGGCCACAGTAACTCTTTCGAACACACCCGCAGATACGTCAGTATTTACGGACCACCATCACAATGAACAAGCTCCCGCTATGAGTTCCTTTTATGTTTGTTTTATAATTTATACTATGTAGTGATTACAAAATATATTTGGCGGACTTACATTGCTTTCTTAGATAATGTCTAATAGAAAACTGATTTTAACATCTTCTAAAATTGACAAATGGATAATCATGACCCAGATTAGATTCTACCTATTTCTATAACCCAGTTATTCAATCATTCATAAAATTAAAGACTAATGACCTAAGTCAAGTCAGACAAATTCATTACGCTTGATGACTACTCTCAAATCAAATCACCAATTATATAACATTTTATTTTTAACTAAACGCCGCAAAATTAGGCACAATCAATTTTTTTTTGTTTTTCTGAATGAAACACTCTGGGTTATCTAAAACTGGAACATCAAACGATGGTAGACACAAAATGTTTCTACTAGTTACATAACCCCTAAAACATGACTATGATAACTGGTCAGCATGAGACTTTTCACTTTTATCAGACCTTATGACTTCTCACAGTGAACACACCCAAAGAAAGTCGGAATGTCGCAATTATGCGTAAACCAAACATAATATATGCGGAACGAAACAAATGCATGCATCGATCTTACTGAAGAAAGCACATCTGCAAGCAGATCTGAGCCGAACTATCTCTTTAATCCTTACATAACCTAACTGAAGGAACACAAATAAACGAACTTTTTGTGTTATTGTGATTACAGTTACAATATCTGTGCCATCCTTTGGTGAAGACCTAATTAAATAAACAAAAGTTCTCAAACTTCCAATCCAAAATTTCAATGTAATCTCTCATCTGATGCCGTACAAAAACCGGGGCTCGGCTTTCGGAATTCAAAAGGAGAATATTGTGCAAGAATGGTTTAAAAAAAGAATCAATTTCCATAGCTCCATTATGTCTGCGTCATTTGATAGCGACAGTGATGGTGTAACGTCCGAACACTGCCTGGCTGACGTCATCTCGTATTTCTATTCCTTGTCTGCTAGAAAGCGGCTACTGGAATACCAGTTAGTCATGCACCAATTCTTAATATAACCCATGTTGTTTATTCAATTATTATTCATTAAGTTTTGCATGAGTTAGTATCGACCTACATTTTTAACTGCAGTTGACCGGTTCATTGGTAAGCTCGACGGTGAAAAAATTCGCACTTCAAATAACTTTCGTCCTAGATTTTTTGTCTTGATGTGTTTTTAACTTTTAAAAGCATCCGTTGAAAATTTCATGGTGACGGTCTTTTATTTTTATTTGGTTGTTAGATCCTGTCTTCGCATCGACACGCTTAAAATCGGAGTTTATTTCTCAATTATATTGAATTCGGTGTCATTCATTCTTGTCATTACATTATTTTTCTTATTGCTTCATTCAAAAATCTATCTATCTCTAAATACTTATTTCTTACTTATCATTTACTACATTTAAATTTAAAGGGATGTCTGTAACTCACAACATATAAAGCCGATTTGCATTCATACACTCAGTTTAAGTTTCGGTTGAAAACCGACGTTAGACAACGATTTTTTAGTGGACTGGCATTTTTCTGAACAGAGTCTATTTGGCGAAGTCTTGAGGTACTCAATTTTATTGTTTTAAATTTGAGTTTCTACTTGTTTGTGTTTTTGTTTGCCAAATAGCCACGTTTTCTATTTTCTTTATTTCTGGAACAACAAAAATTATAACAACGATTTCATCCAAAGCTTTAAATGTCAATTGGATTGGACATTCAATTTGACAACGTCAGCTGAATCAACAAAGAGAATCCTGCTTCTGAAGAAGGAAGTTTTAAGTGTGGCTCCACAACTTAACGGCACCAATGAAAGTCTTAATCGATAAGTGGGTGATACGCACTTAACTATCGAAAATCTCTCACTCAATTGCGAAACCCAACGCAGTAGGAGGTATCTCATTCATATAATCGTGCGTACGAGATGATGTCCCTTCGCTAAGTCATCGTTAGTAAGCATGTTATGCATGGATTCTCGAAAGTTAATCGTTTTATCTATACCTATCAATTGGTGTGATTTTGTAAGGTCAAAGCGTTTAATGATTCTCGTAACCTAAATTAAGAACTATACCACCGAACGGTTTTTTTAGATGGATAATTAACTAATGACTTTTCCCGCTCTAAGGTGGAGCGGGCGTGTCAGACTTTTACCTGTTTCTTTTAGTTGCCCTTTGCATTCTAGGACCATAGGCTTCCTTTTCCGTGGCTCTAGCGGACATTGGCTCTGCTGGGCTCCTAAGATTCTGTTCACATCTCTTTGAGGTGCGCGTGGGACACTACGAACAATCGATAACTTGAGCTCAGCAGTGTATTTTCTAAGAAAACAGCCTTGAGCGCAGCGCTGGCCCAGCTACGAAATCCAAATAGTACATTGGATTTGTATGTAGTTTGAATGTAAGTACCTATTTGGATTTCGTCGCTGGCCCAGCGCTGTGCTCAAGGCTGTTTTCTTAGAGAATAGCACACACTCCGGACGGTTACTTTCACGGTTTTTTTCCATCAAAAATGGACTTAGCCGACGCGCCGCCGTTCTGATTAGCTATTAGTAAACCCAGCAAAGGCTCATTAACATGTGATTCAACAACTTTCCATGGAACCCGTCACTTTTCTCTAGATTTTGTACCTATGAAAAACATTTTATTTTCTATTTACATTTTGAATTTTTATTTTGTAATGAGCGAGTACCAAATCGGAAGTGAAAAAGAACCATAGAATCAATGTCAGTTAAAGTTCTCTATCTTACTAAATCAAAAAGATGTAACGTTGAATATTTTATCTTTCCTCATTATAATAATTATAATTGGAATAAACGTGTCAGTGGGGCTCACAGGGAGGCCCGACGTAAGTTCAAAGATTGGGTGTTATGTGGTAGACCAAAGTCGGGCCTTCTGTATGAAGAAATGTGTGACAGCAGGAGGGTGTTCAAGTCACGACTGAAATGGTGCCAAAATCATCAGGACCAAATAAAAATGGACGCTCTGGCTATGAAACATAGGAAAGGAGATTTCCGCAGTTTTTGGCAGAGCACTAATAAATTGAATGTCCGACCTGGCCTTCCTGTGAGCGTCAATGGTGTGAACGACCCAAAGGAGATTGCGAACTTGTGCAAGAACTGTTTTTCTGTGAAGTCTCCGTTGGGTGCGGCGGGGGAGGTGTTCAACGCTGGCATGAGCAGTCAAGACGTAGGGACTACCTTCTTGGCGAGAGATGTAATTAAGGCCATAAAGCTTATCTCGAGAGGCAAGTCGCAGGGGCATGATGGACTCAGCGTTGAGCACCTACTGCACGCCGGCCCGCATATCGCTAGGGTCTTGGCTATGTTTTACACGCTGTGTGTGAGCCATTCCTACTTGCCAGATGAATTTATGAAAACGGTGGTTGTGCCTGTAGTGAAGAATAAAACTGGTGACCATACTGATAAGAGTAACTACAGGCCTATTTCTCTTGCCACTGTTATTGCCAAAGTGTTTGACGGCTTGCTTAATGCACAGTTGAATAAGTACGTAACTCTGCATGACAATCAGTTCGGGTTTCGTCCCCGTCTGTCCACCGAAAGTGCTATACTGTGTCTAAAGCATGCCGTCAAATACTACACAGATCGTAAGACGCCCGTGTATGCGTGTTTCCTTGACTTGTCCAAGGCGTTTGATCTGGTTGTGTATGATCGGTTATGGGATAAGTTGAGGAGCATAGACTTGCCCCAGGAGCTTGTTAGCATGTTCCGGTACTGGTATGCGCACCAGTTCAACAGTGTCAGGTGGGCGGGGGCAATGTCGGATCCGTATCGGCTCGAGTGCGGAGTCAGACAGGGTGGCTTAACTTCTCCTACCCTGTTTAATTTATATCTAAACGGGCTGATTGTCGCGCTCAGCAATCAGCATGTCGGCTGCCACATAGATGGTGTGTGTGTCAATAATCTGAGTTATGCGGACGACATGGTGCTGTTGAGTGCGTCGGTCTGCGGACTAAGGAAGCTGATGCAGATTTGCGAGGAATATGCTTGTGGCCACGGATTGGTATATAATGTTAAAAAGAGCCAGCGGATGATTTTTGAGACTGCCAGTGCAAGATGCCCTGGGAATGTACCTCCGGTTAGACTGAATGGTGTTCCTCTAGAAAGGGTTGAGCACTTCAAGTATCTAGGGCATATTTTGACTGGCGACCTCAAGGATCATACTGACATGGAGAGGGAGCGGAGGGCATTATCAGTGAGGGCGAATATGATAGCTCGAAGATTTGCACGATGTTCTAAGGAGGTGAAGGTTATGCTATTTAGAGCATATTGTACATCACTCTACTCGTGCAGTCTGTGGGCTGACTATTCGGCTAAAAGCTATAATGCTATCCGCGTCCAGTACAATAACGCGTTCAGGGCGGTGGTGGGGCTACCCCGTTACTGCAGTGCGTCAGGTATGTTTGCGGAGGCGCGTACTGATTGCTTTCACACAACTATGCGCAAGCGTGCAGCATCCTTGGTGAGCAGAGTGCGGGCTAGCTCCAACATCGTACTGGCGATGATCTCCACTAGACTGGATTGCCCTTATATGCGGCATTGTTCGGCTAGACATGCCCCAGTACTAATGCCGGAGAGAAAGTTTTAATTTTAATTTATTGAATTTTGTTTATTTTTTAATTGACTTTGTGTTATTTATTTATTTGATTTTAAATTAATTTAATTTGTTTTTTATTTATTGTAATTTATTGACATTGTTTTAATTTATTTGATTTTAATTTATTTGATTAGGTTTTAATTTTGTTTATAATGTTAGTCTATGTTATTATTGTGTAAAAATGTAATTGTACAAATGGGTATATTTGACCTGAATAAAAATTATTATTATTATTATTATTTATACCTCAGCGAAATTCAAATTGCATTTAGCAGATCAGAGTGTACTATGACTACAAAATGCAAAAAACTAAGACATTTTGAATTTCGCGGGCTGCCTTTGACCATCTCTATTGAAATAAAACAAAATGTCCCAATCCCGCAAATTGTTTGCCGACTTCGATCCCGCAGACATGTGGTCATCGGGGATCACGATTTTGATGCGGGATTGGATTCTCTAGTCAGGACGACAATAAAATTCTTCTCCATTTTTACCGAGATGCGCCTGTTTCAATGATTGCACTGTACAATAATGTAGACAACTGAGATCTAAAATTCTACATCATAATATTCACTAGGAATCAATTTACGAATTCACGCAAAACAAAAACTTACTCGAAAAAATCTCGCGCAAACATGTGATAACTTGAGGATTTTTTTGGTTGATTAATCCAAACTTGACATTTAGTCTAGGTTTATAGTTAGTCTAGTCTCTAGTGCTCCTTTAAACATCGTTGCGTATCACTTAAATATTATAAAATGAACATTTTGTATGTCTAAATGTGTGTATGGAAATATGTATGTTTGCTATTCCTTCATGCTCAAAAGGCTGAACGGACTTACACAGGCAGATCATATCCTCAAACAGCTCATAGGATATATACTTTGGATCCCAAGAGTATATTTTTTGTGGTACTTTTCTACTTCTAGTAAAAGTATATGCCTATATCTTTCAGTGGTAAAGTAGCTGAAGAAAGAATTTTCAAAATTGACCTAGTAGTTTTTGAATTTATTACTACATAGTATAAAACAAAGTCGCTTCCCGCTGTCTGTCCCTATGTATGCTTAGATCTTTTAAACTAAGCAACGGATTTTGATGCCGGTTTTTTTGTTAATACATAGAGTGATTCAAGAGGCTTTTTTTTTCTAATGTGGGTAAAATCATCCAATGACAAATTCCGCCCTTGGGTGAGGCGGGAAATAATGTCAGACTCTTACTGTCTAAAAACCTACCTTGTTTCATTCATTGCCTTTGTCCCAGGGCCCCGGGTAACATTTTCACATAACCTTTGGCCCCAGTAGGCTACGGCCCTGCTGGGCCCCTACAATTTGCTGACAACTCCTTGAGGCGCGCCGTAGACGACTTGAGCTCGGACCGGTCTGTTACCGGACGGACGGACAGCAAGCTACCCATTGCCCACCGTCCGCGAGCCCGCGCCTACGGTGGCCGAAAATCGGGATCGGAATCCCGGCGGCGGCGGCGACTTGTGCGCCGTTGCCTGATGCGGTCGGCCTCCTCCTTTGCTAGCATTACTGCTTCGCAGAAGGAGGCGACCGCCTGCCACTCCTCCTCGCTCCGGAGCATGGCTTGAACCAAGCCCCGGCACGAGAGTGATTCAAGAAGTAGGATTATATGTATAATACATGCATAATACATTTAATATGACTGGCCTGTTGGTCTAGTGGTTAGTGGCCCTGACTGCTATGCCGGAGGTCGTGGGTTCGATTCCCACCCAGGACAAATATTTGTGTGATGAGTACGATCATTTGTCCTGTGTCTGGGTGTTATTTATCTGTAATATGTATGTATTTAGAAATATATAAGTATGTTTATCAGCTGTCTGGTACCCATAACACAAGCTCTGCTTTGCTTGGGACTTGACGGTGTTGTGTGATAGTTGGGGAAATATTATATTATTATTCCCTTTATTTATTGTATCACATATTTTTTAAATTTTTAAATATTTTTAACATATCTACATATAAAAAAAAAACATTTAAAAATATAAAAAATAGTGTCCCACCGGTATCGGGAACAGGGTCCAAGCTACCGGCGGTCAGGGCTCCAGAGAAAGGAACCTCCTAACAATACGAGCCGTGTCCAGGAGTACCGCTTTCTGAATCAAGCCCTTATTATTATTATTATTAATATCACCCTTGCACCCGTGTGAAGCTGGGTCGGGTCGCTAATTAATTACAAACAAAAATTCAAATCCTTTCCTAGATTCAAAGAATAGTGAACTAACCGGTACTGCTCTCCATGTAGGTAACCTAAGGAGAACTGTGAATCTATTACTTAGTTAATCTAACTTATCTTAAAGTCCAGTTGTTAAAGCTGGCCTCTATCTAATGGAAATTATGATGTCGATGGGAATCTGGGTCATATTTAAATATTCACTCCTAATGAATACGTTGAATCAGGATTCATGGTGATAATTGTCGATCAATTAATGCAATTAACTTGAACTGGTTTTATTCCAAGGGCTTAAAATAGATTTTTCTTGTTGCACTGGTTCCTGTACCTACACAATCTGCTATTTATTTAAAACCGTTTTTATTATCATGTCGCTTTTATTACCAGGAAATTATTAATTTCGTTTGAAACACAGACCTGTGCCATTATGCAACATGTTGATGGAATAATTCACGTCCATATACGTCCTAATTAGTTAGTTAAAATTCAATCACTTAATTCAAGCACTGAAAATTGAATGTACATAAATGAACTTAAATATTATTAATTTAAATAGTTAGTTATCCTTATTGTAGGTACGTAATATGCGAATTGACGACGGAATTGCCGCATTATATTGTTAGTTTCTCTGAGTTTTTTTTCTTTTCAGAGTAGTCAGCTAGGAAACACCGGGCTCATCTAGATTAAACTGACGAAAAAATTGACGTGTCAAAGTGTTTTTAAAAAACCTATTTGCAAGATAAATATCGTTTATCATTCATTTATCAGTTCATTGGTATATTATCACCGCATGCACACTTTAGTGACGTAATCAAGATTTATCAAGAATTTATAAAAATAGGTCATCTATAATTTATGATAAGTACTTGATTATTTTAGGATAAAAAAAAAATAACTTGAATCGATTCATTAGCCAATTCAACATACTTAGTTCTTTCAGGATATTCGTTTATTATGTTACAATATGTTGTATTATTGGGCTAAAGATTTCATAACGAGGTAAAGAATTTAAAGCTATAGGACAGGGGTGACCAACCAGTCGATCGCGATCGACCAGTTGATTTCGGCTGTTAATCCAGTCGATCTTGGCAAGCAGTAATGTATTTACTTTTAGGCTAAGAGGAGTATACCGCGGGGCAGCACATATCTGTTACCTTATCACCTCGTAACTTTTGGTTTTTCAAAAGGATATCGAGGCAGGTAGAAGCGGTTTTTGGACTCGCTGCACTCTTTCTTTCTTTGTTTATCCGATTTTTCAGCGTAATTAGACAATTTTTTTTCTATTCATATGGAGGTATCATATTGAATTTCTTCGAAGTTTTGTGCAAAAATATTTGAACTCGCTCGCTATTTCATTTTTATTGCTTTTATTTATTGAAACTTTATGTGCAGTACCTAATCTATACTTATAATAAGTCTGTAGAAGTAAAAATTCTGTACATTGAAAATATCAAAAAAATAAATGGCAGGGGGTGTTACTAGCCCGACACCGAATCCAAAAATATGATTAAAAAATTTTTTGTCTGTCTGTCTGTCTGTCTGTTTGTTCAGGCATCACGCAAAAACTTCCGGTTCGTTTACGATGAAACTTGGTTTAATATCCTGGGCACCACACTGGGTCTTTTTATCCCGGAAAAGTATATACAATAAAAAACAAACTTAATTTTGCGGTTCGATCCCTAGACCCAATTAATGTACCAACCGCAAATAATAAGTTTGTCCCGCGCCGGGACAGAAGTATTAATACCGGTAAGTATGCTCGATAGATAACGATTTACACAAATAGCACTTTACACAAAAAACTCATTGATAAGTTTCGTCGTTCACGCGAACGAAGTTGCGGGCACAGCTAGTGGTACATAAAAATTGATTTTGTAATTGGTAGATCTTGCAGAGTTTAGTTAGTAAACAGTAGATCGTGTGTCGTATCAAGTTGGCTACCCCTGCTATAGGATCTCAACTGTCAAAACTATAGATTGCTACAGCAAAAAGTAATAAAATATATCTAACAATCCCAATCAAACTTCCATCATGATAGCCAATCCTATCGAAGGTGTACGCACAAGAGATTATTATAATGCTAAAGCGAGAACTACACTACGCAGACGTCCGCCACAAACGCCTCTATACTCTCTGTTCTTCTACTCTCAAAGTTCAATAGGACACAAACAAAATAGAAATATAAAACCTAATTTTAAAAAATATTAATATAATTCACTTTAAAAAAAATGGAATACATAGAAACTATATATTATTATACTAATATATTATGTCTATGAAAAAAGTACTCCGTAAGTTGTGTGTTCGTACTAAAGTAACTGAAAAACAGCTTACCTGACTGTACTATATATCTACAGCAAGAACCCTTGGGACAAATTACTTCGCACTCTCTACAACAACGTTTGCATGCATATCTAATGTGGTGTTTAAGCTGTTTGAGTAGTTTTTGCGGGGACATGTAATTATGTTGATTTTTGTTGCAAAACATGTTTTTGAACTATTATTATGTATTATGATGGCCCGCTTTCTACATAGACTGCAACTCTCAACTGCAAATCTGAATTTTCTATCCATTTCCGACATTGATTAATTTGTATGTGTTTTGTTTTTGTGTATTTGTTTGTTTTGTAATTCACATTAACATAGGGAGTTTAACACCACGACGAGGTCGCGGCAGACCACGAAGGAGATGGCGGGATGACTTAAATGTTTACTTTAAGAATTAGCAAAAAGTTGCCCAGAGCCGGGAACAAAGGAAGGAAAGGAGGGAAGAAAAAGAACAGTAGAACTTTTACAGATTCACCGTTTACACAGTTAGCTAGTATTTCTGGTCAAAAAACTAGCGTCACACTTTCAAAAGACAACCGTGCCATTACCTATTTACATTATTATGATTTACTTTAACTGCTACATTCATTCGATAACGATTTACAAAAGAATTTATAAGTTCTGTATAAAAACGCTCCTAAAGACTGAGGTTCGTAAAAAACTTGCAGAAAAAATGAGGGCACCGTGTTTACTTGAACGCAGATTACGAGAATCTTTCAAGTTTTATCCGGTATACTTATTGAGCATCTATAAATCAGCACCGGAACATAAAAAAACTTGGCTTTCAGTAATCATCGAAGATCACGAGAAAGATTTCTATTCAGGTAGTTTACTAGTTTTCGAAATTAATTCACTAGTGATTTATATTTTTAACCGACTCAAAAAAAAGACAATTCAGTTGTATTTACCTCTGAAGCTACGATTTTTGTTAGTTATAGCTGAGGGTATCACAACTTATAAACTTAGAGGGCAGAAATTAGAATTAATCTTATCGTTCTAGTTTTTTTTTTTTGAGTCGCTCATTTTTTTTATTATTAATTTCATGTACAATGGTTACTAGTTTGACACACCATCAAATTTTGCGGTTACAGTTGTTCGTGTATTAAATTGTTGTAAAACGAATCACCTGGCTAGAGGCTGAGTTTCAACGGATCGTAGCAATACTAGTCTACCGAGCACAACACCTCGCCAGGAACGGAAGTCGTCTACAGACTATTCCGAGCCCCGACATCGAACTCAAGTTAATTCAGATCTTCGGAGCCGTGATGCACGCGCTAAACGAACAGCATCGATCTCCGCGATCCAAATGGGCTTCGACGTCGCATCTCACGTTGTGAAGCGCGACTAGCATAGTCACATTGTTTAGAGCCTTTCGACTCTCGGGGCTCCTCAGTGATATCCTTGCCGTATTTAACTAGATGGGTTTCTCCCTTAAATGCGTTCAGAGTTGCTCCCTGCGGATGATAGCTTCGCACCACCGGCCGTTCGACCGAGTACAGAACCAAATGTCCGACACCGTGGTTATTATGATAATAGACGGTATTACTATCGCAACGACATGCCATCAGTAGGGTAAAACTGACCTGTCTCACGACGGTCTAAACCCAGCTCACGTTCCCTGTTAGTGGGTGAACAATCCAACACTTTGCGATTTGTGCTTCACAATGATAGGAAGAGCCGACATCGAAGGATCAAAAAGCAACGTCGCTGCGGATGCTCAGCTGCCACAAACCTCTTATCCCTGTGGTAACTTTTCTGACACTTCTTGCTAAAAACTCTTTACACAAGAAGATCGATAGGCCGTGCTTTCGCAGTCCCTATGCGTACTGAACATCTGGATCAAGCCAGCTTTTACCCTTTTGCTCTACGCGAGGTTTCTGTCCTCACTGAGCTGGCCTTAGGACACCTGCGTTATTATTTGACAGGTGTACCGCCCCAGTCAAACTCCCCGCCTGGCAGTGTCCTCGAACCGGATCACGCGAGAGTTGTACACTGCACGCGCTTGAATCACAAAAACCGCACGCTTGCCGATATCATCGACCGCGCACTGCTTCCGCCCAACCGAGTGAGTAATGAGACAATGAAAGTAGTGGTTTTTCAGCAATGATCGCACGAACGATCTCCCACTTATGCTACACCTCTCATATCTCTTTACAATACCAGACTAGAGTCAAGCTCAACAGGGTCTTCTTTCCCCGCTGATTTTCCCAAGCCCGTTCCCTTGGCTGTGGTTTCGCTAGATCGTAGATAGGGACAGTGGGAATCTCGTTAATCCATTCATGCGCGTCACTAATTAGATGACGAGGCATTTGGCTACCTTTGAAGAGTCATAGTTACTCTTGCCGTTTACCCGCGCTTACTTGAATTTCTTCACGTTGACATTCTAAGCACTGGGCAGAAATCACATTGCGTCAACACCCGTAAGGGCCATCGCAATGCTTTGTTTTAATTAGACAGTCGGATTCCCCTTGTCCGTGCCAGTTCTGAGCTGACCGTTGAACGGTGATCGAACAGAACCGCGTCGATCACGTACGAGACGAAACCAACACGTTCTGTAGAGCTGGGCAAATCTACAAAAGGCTGCAACGTTAGTCTGGAGACTGCACTCGTGCCCCGAGAGGTACATGCGCATCGACCAGGCACAACACCAGCCGCCAGTGCTTCATGTCCCAGACCAACCACCTCGGTCCTCAGAGCCAATCCTTGTTCCGAAGTTACGGATCCAATTTGCCGACTTCCCTTACCTACATTATTCTATCGACTAGAGGCTCTTCACCTTGGAGACCTGCTGCGGATATGGGTACGAACCGGCGCGACATCTCCACGTACATCCCTCACCTGAATTTTCAAGGTCCGCAGAGAGTATCCGGACACCGCCGCAAATTGCGATGCTCTTCGCATTCCGAATCATATCTCCCTTCTATAGGATTCCATGGAACTCGAACGCTCAGGCAGAAAAGAAAACTCTTCCCAGACCTCTCGGCGGCGTCTTCAGGCCACTTTGGGTTACCCCGTCGAACTCTCGCTATAAAAACGAGGGAACGATTATCGAAACGGTTCCGCTGCCGGGTTCCGGAATAACAACCGGATTCCCTTTCGCTCAACGAGCGTTATTTATCATAAATAAACACGCCACATCAACATAAGATTTCTCTTTGAGCTTAGGATCGACTTACTCGCGAGCAACTACTGTTTACGCGAAACCCTTCTCCACGTCAGTCCTCCAGGGCCTCGCTGGAGTATTTGCTACTACCACCAAGATCTGCACCGACGGAGGCTCCAAGCGGGCTCACGCCCAGACCCTTCCGCGCTCTCCGCCGCGCACGTCCTACTCGTTACGGCTTAATGACGGCATGAAGAACGTCGCACATGCTCGTAACGGTAGTGTATAGGCAAAACGCTTTAGTGCCATCCATTTTCAGTTCAAGGCATCCTTCTTCAGGTGAGTTGTTACACACTCCTTAGCGGATTCCGACTTCCGTGGCCACCGTCCTGGTGTCATATACGCCTTACTACTTTTTGGTAACTTTTAGCGTTTTTTAGGCGCCTTAACACTACGTTTGGTTCATCCCACAGCGCCAGTTCTGCTTACCAAAATTGGCCCACTTGGCACCGTCATCAGATCTCCGGCTTCAGAGTTCAAGTAAGCCGGAGTACTCACCCATTTAAAGTTTGAGAATAGGTTGAGGTCGTTTCGGCCCCAATGCCTCTAATCATTCGCTTTACCGGATGAGACTGTTGAAATCGACGCCAGCTATCCTGAGGGAAACTTCGGACAGAACCAGCTACTAGATGGTTCGATTAGTCTTTCGCCACTATACCCAGTTCCGACGATCGATTTGCACGTCAGAATCGCTACGGTCCTCCATCAAGGTTTCCCATGACTTCGACCTGACCAGGCATAGTTCACCATCTTTCGGGTCCCAGCATTTATGCTCAGAGCGCGCCAGCATTCACGGATTGGAAACGAGACGCCTCGGGAATGCGAGAGATCGACTAAAATCGATGCTCCATCTTCCCTGAGCACGCAACTACGCGCGCCTTCACTTTCGTTGCGCCTTTCAGTTTTATCATCTCAATGACTCGCATACATGCTAGACTCCTTGGTCCGTGTTTCAAGACGGGTCCTGCGAGTGCCCGAAACCTAATCATCGCTAACAGAAACGCGCACAGTCTGAGACAACACGGCAGCGACTGCAGAAGCGCCGCACTATGTCCGCACTAAGGCGTAGACATAGTCACGACGTTATCTTGCGTCGGGCCAGACGCATCTAAAACGCATGCGAGGTTCGTCATAGCTACCGTCCGACAGCCGATCAGCTACCATTTCACTATTCTTTTGGAATAGAGCTATTTCCAAACAGCACTTAGACCGACATCGAACGGGTTGCGATGCATTTACTAAGAAAGAAGTGCACGCCGTCCGCGGACGTCGACGGACGCGACCTGTGTCTGACGACCGAAGCCGATGACATCGAGTTGCGCATCCATACGCCTCGGAATGGCGATGAATCTCTCCGTTCGTTTATTCGAGTTTCGCAGGTTTACCCCTGAACGGTTTCACGTACTCTTGAACTCTCTCTTCAAAGTTCTTTTCAACTTTCCCTCACGGTACTTGTTCGCTATCGGTCTCGCGGTAATATTTAGCCTTAGATGGAGTTTACCACCCACTTAGGGCTGCACTCTCAAGCAACCCGACTCTAAGGAGAGTCCCTCTCACCTCAATCCTCCGTCGCTACGGGCCTGGCACCCTCTATGGGAAAACGGCCTCATTCAAGATGAACTTGGACAAGAGTGATTGCAACGAGAAAGCGGAACCTCCCAAACACCACATCTCCCGCCAACTGATCATCGGCGGGATTCAGTGCTGGGCTCTTTCCTGTTCGCTCGCCGCTACTAAGGAAATCCTAGTTAGTTTATTTTCCTCCGCTTACTAATATGCTTAAATTCGGCGGGTGATCCTCCCTGATCTGAGGCCAACGATATACATCGAAGTAGACTCTCAAATTGAGCCTTCTTACTTGTTACATACTATAAGACTCATGCAGCCGCACTGGACGTCCTCAAAAGAAACAAAACAAAAGCAGTATGTTATACTCTGCCCTCAGGTTCGTGTCATTGTAATCGACCAAAGAGTCCCTGCATACGTGTGCTAAGCAGCCTCCAGCGCGTGTCCTCGCCGCCGTGTGGACGACGATACGCATCGGAGCCCGCTCCGCACGCACACCGCTTTTGACTTCGTCCCAATTGTATGACTATGTCTTTCTTGTATGTACTTGTTTTATTTTTAAACGGACTAAAACGAGAACGCTTTAGACATCCGCGTTATAGAACCGTCATTTGCACTTTAGCGCGCTCAGTCATCACACAGGAGGAGACGTTCGTGCACGTTTAGAAGCGCAATGTAGCATTTGTATTTTATACAGCCAGCCCTCAGACAGGAGTGGTCCTAGATGTATTTCCAAGGACCGCAATGTGCGTTCGAAATGTCGATGATCAAATGTGTCCTGCAGTTCACACTATGACGCGCAGTTTACTGCGTTCTTCATCGACCCGCGAGCCAAGTGATCCGCCGTTCAGGGTAGTAGGTTTACACCTTGGTAATTGTTACATAAATAAACGAGAAGTTGTGCCCACACCATTTGGCATGGATTTTTTCCATTTTATTTGAGTGAATGTCTGTCTGAAAAACGAATGCTCCAAAAATATCTAGACAGATTTATAGCTTATGTGAAGCACAGTATTGATTAGAAAAGTCAATTTTTATTTTTATAATGACCAGTCATTTTCTATTCAACGGAATCTGATCGCATGCCCACTTCATGCGATCAATACAGTTTGTCGACTTCGCAGCGCTACAACAAAGCTGTCGACTGATTCACCGACCTGTATATGTGAGGCTACAAAACGATGGTATCGGTGTTTTCTGAACCAGACGCGAAGCTAAGTAATCAACAAATCTATATTTAGGTAAACTCACTATCTGGATTGTTTAGATAACTGATTGCAGCGAAACACGTTATCGTTTGTTGCGATTGCACAACAATTGATAATAATCTGATGCATTCGGTTTAGCTTAACTATGATACGTAGTAGATACGCTTCTCAAATATTTAGGGGTCCATACTCACCATTATTATAAATAACAAGATATTTATCATCTAGAATGTCCCAATTTGGTGTTAAAAATCTCTACATAGTATAAAACTTGCTTTCCGTGTCTGTTTATTTACCCTTTCTTCTTTCTAACTCTTCCTAGGTCGCGCAACGGCTTTTAATGCTATTTTCACTAATAAATAAATAAAAATCGAGGAAGATTTTTATGTATAATTTGCACCCGTGCGAAGGGCGGGCAAGTAGTTTATCATATTCGCTAAAAGATGTTCCTAATTCAGAATTAAAACTCCTCAAACACTATCCACCTTGGTTTTGAACCACAAAAATTGCGATTACTAGACTATAATTAACAAGTGAATCTAAAAATGTTAACAACCTTGAACCGCCGCGTCACCTGCTAAATTTATCATGTACACAGATAGGCGATGAGTCAGCTGTACTAGTGTGATTAAAGGTGAAGTACAATTTTATAATTCGGCTTGGTATAAGTACAAGTCAGCTGTGTTATTGAGGTTTCGAATTTTTCATTCCCAGTCTGCTATCATTAGCAGTCTGTATGCTTTGCTATGCATATTGACCACTGGGCAAGTTACCACACAGTGGGGGCCTGCGGATGGGTGACGCCACCGTGGCCGACCTACCTCGGAAGAGGTGGCGAGACGACGCCTACCGCAAGGATTGGTTCACCGTTCGTGAAAAGAATTCCTGGAAGAAGTTGGTGAGGCCTTTGCCCAGCAGCGGGAAAGTATTGGCTTAATAAAAAATGGTGTGATTAATCTTTATTACTTAATAATAATCATTAAATAAACCAGATATCTAATAAATTTTTATAATTCTGTCTATAATTTTACTATCACACAAATTTGGGGATACTAGTAATAATAATAATAATAAGTCGTGTCAGGTAATGGCTTAATAGCCAAGAGCCTCGACCAACACCTTAGGAGGCTCTCGTTAGGCGGCTGGATCAAGGGCTTGATTCAGAAAGCGGTACTCCTGGACACGGCTCGTATTGTTAGGAGGTTCCTTTCTCTGGAGCCCTGACCGCCGGTAGCTTGGACCCTGTTCCCGATACCGGTGGGATACTATTTTTTATATTTTTAAATGTTTTTTATTTTGTATTGAAATGTATAAAAATATAATTTATACGTGTATATGTTATTATACAATTTTTATTATTGTTTATTTCTCCTCACAGTGAGAAACTTATTCTAGGTTTTAGATATATCCAGTTTTTATAAATCACAATGTGAGGAGCTGGTGTCATGCCTGTGTTACAAATCACCAGGTCCCCACCCCACGGAAGAACAGAGTTTTTATCAGGATTATGTTAAGTTATATTATCTAAGAGGTTATAGGTAAGGAGATTCAATGATAAAAAACAAAAATAAATATTTATAATTTTGGGGGTAGAAGTAAAAGTAGTTTTATTGAAAATCACCGTTGACTTTGACAACAGGATAGCTGTAGAAGTTTTTGGGTCACGGAAAACCAAAAAAAAATGATAAATAATAATAGAGCATAATTCAAACTGTTTTGTGATGAAACCTGTAATACTTAATCAAAAATATTTTTTTATTTTTATTTAATATATACTAGTGCTTGACTCCACCTGATGGTAAGCAGTGATTCAATCGTTGGTGGTGAGGCACTTTAGCCTTGAAGACACCCTAATTTGATCTTGTTATACGTTGTTTACGTGTAGTTATAAAACTAATGGTACGTACCTTGTAGTACCTAAATAATAAATTCTATAAAAAAATGTTATATTAATAAATGTTGGTAAAATTTCAGAGCAACAGAAGGGACATAGGTGTGGTTTTAGTCAGTAAAAATCTGACCAGCCCTCTCGCTTCGCCTTCGCGAGATAAGTCTTTATATGATTTCCTACATCACAAAAAATGCTATGGTTTAGTTAAACAAGCGATCATCGGTCAAGGTCGGCCACGGCATTGCTTGGCGGTGTTTTCATAAGAGTACTACTTACTATAATATATTTTCGTAGTGTTTGCGTTTCTTAGCACTGCTGTTCAGTGTTTTTTTTTTATTATTACCAATTTCATCATTTAAATTCAACGTCAATGTCAAAAAATTCATTTCTTCAAAGTATAGAAAATCTATGGTTAAAATAAAAATAAAAAATTAACCATAATATTTACCAGGTTTAACCTATGTCAAACCTGTGAGCACATTAGGCTGATTATGCTATGCTTATGGTATTTTATACGCATGATATTAGAAAATCTGACACTGCTCGCCCTTTGGTTTAGATACAAAGCAATATCTTATAATGCTAAGTATTAAAAGTAAGCTCTTTTATTTAAACTTCTAGTGGTGAAAAATAAACTAATCCATTAAACTACGGGGTAGAAAAGTAAAAGGCCCACAAAAGGGGACCCAACCTTGGGAAATTACTCTGCAAACAATCGTTATGGAATCCTTAGTGTTAACTTCTTTTAAAAAATTGCTTAGATCTTGTTTTAACCTAGAGCCGTACCACACGATGCGTTGCGGCGCCGCACCGCATATATTTCGACGAATCGGCGGGCTCACGAGTGACGCTGCGCCGCTCGTACGGCCCGCCGATTCGTCGAAATATTTGCGGTGCGGTGCCGCAACGCATCGTGTGGTCCGGCCCCTTTTGGTAAAAATTATAGAAATTACCAGAATTCAATGTTAACGAAAACATCGGTGCTACTCTTTTACGAGGGCGTCGTCACTAACATAAATGTTTCCTCGTCAGAGTCCATGGCTTGACTGATGTCACATCACTGGTATACAAACGCACGGCAGTCACATACGCTTTCAATTTAGGCGTTTGGTGTCGGTCTGCACCCTACAGCAACCGTTCGTTTGCGGGATATAAACAGCGGCACGGCAAATGTGCGGCAGCGGTCCGACATGAAACGTCTAAATTGAAAGAGCCCTAAAATGAACTAGAAAATGTAAAAGAACTTTAATTACAGAAATCGGTGCCAAAAATTGAAAAAGAAATCTATCTTGGCGTTTCGTATTTCATTTGAAACAATATTTGTTTTCTTCAATAGTGTTGAATCTCATTAAGATCGAGAGTGAAAGTACACATTACTGAATTTTACAACCACTACCGGAGTCGAATTGTGATAAGTACCAAATTGTACTCATTTCAAAGTGTTAATGATTAACCTTCTTAGAGCCAAATTCACCAATAAACTAATCGCGATTATAGCTTCATTTTGCGTTTCACCGCGATGACTTAAACCTAGTTTACGCTAAACTCAGTTTCAATTCTTTTGTGGTCGCCCATGTTTACGACACGGATCTTTAAACTAGATTACGCTGAGCTCAGTTTAGTTAAATGAAGTTTTTATTTTGAATGATGAAATCAGCCCTTAAGCGGGAGCAAAACAAATCAAACCATAATTTATGATGAAGAAGGATATAAAGACTATTTTTCTGACTGTTACTGCTCCACTGCTGAGCAAAGGTATTCACCAAGTCCTTCCAAACATTATTCTCCCGCGCCGTCTTGAGCTAGTTCTCGTTATAAGAGTCTAAATCATCTCGCCATCACTTGCGCCTTTATCCGGCAAATAAAAAGCTTTTCTTTCTTTCTTTCTTGACCCTACTGCAAGAAGACTCTTGACCAGCGCCGGCGATCAAAATATTGAGTGATTACCTGAGTGCCCCGATCCCCGAGGCACCCGTCCATGAGGACCCCTATTTATTTTTCTTAAAAGTACTGATCTGCTAGCGGCTTCGCACATACAAAATTAGAAAATTACACACATAATGGATTGGGGTACTCAGGGAATAACCCATAATATTAATAGTCCCATTTGCTCTCGCCCCGTTTCGTAGCCTGAACCACCGCCAATGATGAATGACCCTTTTTTTTAAGTGGGACATCATCCAATGACATCTTCCATCTTTAGGCGGAGCGCGAGGGTTTGTCAGACTTACTATTGACTAAAGCTCACTTCTGTTCCTTCCTTGCCTTCGTTCCAGGGCCCTGAAGTTCACTTTCACACAACCCATGGCCCCAGTAATGATGAATGACCCATTGAAAGAAACCATTTAAGAGGGCCTTTCCCCACTCGTCTATCGTAAACGTGTAAATGTTTTAGTAGCTGGTTGTTTCATCTAACGTCACGTTTTATGAATAAGCAACGCGAAAAAAGAGAGATAACGCCTGAAAACTATGTTGGTATTTGGTAATTTTGTCATTAACTCTGTTTTTTTAAACCTCTAATCTCCTCTTTTCATTTTGTAGTTTTTAAAAACACAATTTCATTATACGAGTATATTTTTAATTTATGACTACATTATGAATGGCCAAAGTTCACGCAAATTAGCACATTTTCAGTGATGTCTTCACTGGATTAAATTAACATAAATTTATTGATTTCAATAGAAACCTAGATAATATCTACAAGATCTGTGTTTCCAAAATATATAGACAGAGAAGTGTAAGTAATAACATCATAATCACGTAAGAGCGGTAATACAGAAATGCATCTCGGTTTAGCCGTTTATAATGAGTCCTCTACTTTATAAACAATAGCTAATCCTCCCATTTATACACTAAAGACACACGGAAACATTGACATATCACTGCCGTGATAAATTTTATATAAGAGATTACATCGAAGCATGCCTTTCGAAGGCCTTTCTAAGCAGAACCAGCTGAATCCTCTCATTATGATGTAACTGGAGACGTGGGACTAAGGGACTGTGGGTAACGTGCATTATTGTACCTATTATCAAGGTAATACATTCTCTTTGTTCCTTCCTGAACTGTAACTGAACTTCCTGAATGTTTGTGAACGTTTCTTTTTATCTAAAACCACAGGTATATTATACTAGCCAACCCGACAGTCGTCGTTCTGTGATAGTTAAACATCGTTTTATTTATTTATTCAATGCTAAGGAAATGTTACTATTATTTTATTAAATGTATTTTTAATTTGTAAGTTTCCTTGGATGCTCTGTTATGTTGTACAAGTTGTAAATAAATCATATTATAACTCTACGGTTATAATTAAGCTACCTAGTTCACTGTAAGTACATAGGTATTAATAATAATAAAATCTTTTTATTTTTCTCCACCACATAATGCAATAATAACAATTAGGCACTTGACTCAATTTTTCTAATGTTTTTAAGTATCAAAAAGTATCTTTATCCAAAAATCGCAAATAAAAAGAAATTTTCGTACTCGTTGTCGTATTCAAATTAGAAACCTTTCAAATCTAGTGGAAGGTAAAGCTGTAAAGTAACTGTATAAGGCTGTACTTGTACATATTGAAATGTGACGTCGCCGCCATTAGGTTACGTGTGCTTAATAGAGATGGCGAGATATTCCCACTACGCCCCCACTCTTCCTTAAACCAATATTTAAAAAGCTAATTGCTGCTTCTTTTAATAACCAATTTTGATGCTTTTTCAGAAAAAGATTTTTGTTTTACAAGCTTTTATTTAGTTTCACCTGTCCCGATCTTTGTCTGTGATCAAATCTTGCAACTTGATCCACTTCCCGGTTACCGATTGAGCTGAAGTTTCGCAAGATATGTAAATCAGATGGCAATTGACAATACAAAATTATTATGAAGTGGAGCTGATCTGATAATGGAATCAGAAGGTCTGATAATGGATCTGATAATGGAATCGGAAGGTCTGATAATGGATCTGATAATGGAATCCCATAGGAACACGGTAGTTAAATGACATAACCCTATCGAGTTTGGATTTGTTTGATCCGTCTTAACGAGTACTTTGGTGCTAGATGGTAACCAAGGTCTGATGATGGAGCTAAAAGATGGCCATTTTTTAAAGCTCAAACACCTGTGTTTGAGCTTTTAAAAATGGTATTGATGTGTATAAATTATATACCGCGCTATAAAAGCATGCTATGAAAAAATGATTTTCATTTAAAACTTATTTGTTATTTAGTATATAATATTGTACTAAAAAATAAAGCTCAGACAAAAACTACAGTACATTCTTACGATTTGTACAATTACATTGATGTATAAGGGAATGGAGCCTGTAATAGGAAAACCTGTGTTACGGGCCTCCAGGCCTCCAAGCTACCCAGATTTGCTAGAGCTGTATAAATATTTACAAAGAGCGATAATTTTCAATATTTATAATTTTGATATTTTGGAAAATAAATAAAACAGTTTAAAGACATAACTAACTAACACATAAACAACACAAATTAGGGTATGAAAGTGTGTGTATATAGTGTGTAATGTTAAAGCTATACATTTATGTGGTGTAGGTGTAGGACGTAATGTGTTGTTTTCTATGCGGTCACTTCTAAAAGTCTCTCGGTTGCATCATAATCAACAGATTGGGGCCAATTATGGACCCTCATTTAAACACTGGAATTTGATTAAAGAGTAGATGGAAATGGCTTTATTGAATATAAAGGTTTGACAGCTAAGTTTATAAGCAATACTTTTTTGAATTTAAGTAGTTTGAATCTATGGATGAACAATGTAATTTTTACGGATTTCATTTTGCTCTTCATTAGAACCTTCCTGAGACAAATAGTTAAAATTAAAATTATATGTGTTTAAAATCGACGATCTGATCGTGTTCGCGGGGCAAACTTGCCCAGAGATTGCCCTAGACAGAGAAGTTTGGAAAGAGAAAGGGGAAGCCTTTGCCCAGCAGTAGGACACTTAACAGGCTATTAAAAAAAAATAGTTAAAAAGAACACATTTTGTACGGGACAAGTTGTTTCCTGAACTGTACACTATAAATGTTTGTGTGTTAGGTAGCACTCACACACCAATATTCACTAGTGTCGTACAGCGTAAAGGTTGGTGATTCTTACATGTACAGACGCCAGCACATCAACCTATCTTAATCTGTCAAATTTCTTTAATTGATTTTCAACTTTATCACAATAGCGGAAGGTTAATGTTCGATCGGTAAAATTTGACAGATTGGGGTAGATTGACGAGCTGGCGTCTTTACGTCTGTTGCGCGTTGGTAAGTCGCACACTAAGCAAGTAGAAACATTTGTTGTGACAAGTGAACTCATTGATTCGCCTTGTCGGCTAAAAGTAATTTAAGGTTAATGTGCGTAGACCGTACACATTTAGTCATATTTTTTTTATTTATATAGAAAACTAGCTTCCGCTAGCGGCTTTGCTCGCGTGAAAGTCGATTTCTCCATACAAATTTGGACCCCTCTTCATCCTCTTGGTGGGTGAATTTCGGAAAATCTTAACTTAGTGCTCGCCTACGTCACAAAAGGAAACCTTGTGCAAAATTTCTTAGTTCTTGTAGTTTCGGCTATGTCTCGATATGTCAGTCGGTTAGTTTCTCCTTTTATATAAATAGATTATTATCTACTGAAAACGCCATAAAAACAAAAAACAATCTTATTATGGCGTCTCGTCTTAAATACTTTACTAAATAGTGAATTGACTATATAGCTTTCATTTATTAGGCACTCCTTATTTTGACTCCGGCACAAAAAACTTTTTATTAATCGTTGTATATTCTAGTAATAACTCCCGTGTCATGGGTGCGTTCACAAACATGTAAACTAACATACACGAGACACCTAGACCTGAAACACCTATCTGTATCTGTATTTGATTTCCACGGGAATCGAACCCGTCACTCGCAGCGCTAATCGCTCAACCACGGCGCGTTAGGCCTTGTTTACGGAGACGCGGGGCGTTGCGCGGCGCGTTGGGCGTTTGTCGTACATTGGAGCAGCGGGACGCATCATCGCTCGCGCAAATACAAACATAATTGGCAATGTACGACGGACCGCCCAACGCGCCGCGTCTCCGTAATCGAGCACTTAAGGTAACACTAAAAGCCAGCGACCTTGAGCGAGCAAAAGAGGGGCTGCATTAATATTATTCGAATACTCGTAATAATAGACAAATTATTATTCGAATAATCTTGGTCAAACCGTATGTCAAAAGATTGGTAATTAAATATATTTTATTTTGTGAAAGTTTCATAAAAATACACCCAATGCCCTATTTGGCGCAACCGTGAGACACACAATGTTAGTTTTATCCTTTTTTTTATCTTAAGTGTCTACATGTTGTTTCTGCATTGTGTGTAAATATGACATGTGTCAAATAATTTTTTTTTCTTTCTTTCAATGTTTTTTGCCTGATCTTTGCTTTTTGTCTGTGTTAAATATAATTTTGAAAATAAACACACCAAGTTCCACGAAATAAAATGTAAATATTCGTATAGATACCAAGTTATTAAGCAAATAGTTTAGTTTAACATATAATTTTTTCAAAACATACGGACCTGCTGTTTAGACGTGACGTTGGATTTAAAATCATATATCTGCCCCTTAAATTATTTGTTTTAGAACAGAACAGTGATCATAGAATGTGTTGCTGACTGTATAATTAACGCGAAATGAAAATTTCTTGGATCTTATTAATTAGCGAATCTCATAATGACTCTTAATTTAAGGCATACAGTTCCGAACATCTGGCCGGAGTTAAATGCATACAAACTCGTACTGCCGCATGCGCCCGCATAGAGTTGAGTTCCCCGTTGACCTTTAAAACCATTTTCTTTGCGAAATATTGACTGATTTACATATTATGGTATGTAAATTCTGAAGAACACCATCTATTTATTAGTGTGAACATTTCTAAAAATCAAAGCTGTTTGAAAAAAGTCGGGTAAAAATATCATTAACAACATAATGTGTCTATTTGTTCAAGTAATCAAAGAAACAGATATAATTTTCTAGTAGTAGTTAAAAATAATAATATGTACAAACGGGTAGAAAAAGAACTTATTGGGCATCAAAAAATTCATCCACATCGATATCAATGGGAAAAGTGCCCAGATCGCTGGCAGCATTGCCTCGTTGGATGGCAATGCTGATTCAACATGATATTTTTTACCTGTTTTCCTTACTAATATATTTTTTTAGACATAATGAATAAATCGCACGAAAACATGAGTCTAAAGTAAACATATGCTTTTTTCAAACCTATTAACCTAGCAGTTACCGAGGAGTAAGCTTCAAAATCTCTGTTTTATGGCACTGCTCGGGCACTAGAGCCTTAATATCTGGTCGCCGATGTGCTTCGTAATGAGAGCGTCAGTTATGTCGGCTGCAGCCAGCCAGTTTGTAGTTGTCTTTTTTCCAAGACTGACCACTTTTACTATCTCTCTAAATCGGCGACACGGTTACGATCGTGAGTGAGATTTACATCATTTTATACCAAATTACATTATATTATATAACACGTATAATAAAGAGTACCTTCATTACGTGAAAGACGCTTATTTAAACATTTTACCCTTTCGTTTTGGAGTTGCGGCTTGGTTTTATTTTGGTCTTGTACGACTGTTTATTTTGTGAAATTGATTTCTCATTGGTCATGCTACCATGAGCGTGCCGACACGCTTCATGTTTTTGCAAATGCATATAGGTAAATGGGTATTCGTTTTGTTTATTTGTGTTTTGAAAGTGCTAAAAATATTTGTAGTGGTACGAGTATTCTCCATTGCAAATTGGACCCAGTTGGTACCAATAAATAAACATCCAAACTTCAGCTGCTTCAGTAATGTGTTTTGCCATCGTTTGAATTACAATGCATTAGTCTACTGATATAAATTGAGTTTCAGTAATTTTTAAATAATAATAACCGAATTTATTTAATAATATCCATATCTTTTGGTTTCTTTGATAAATGAAAATAAACCAAGAACATTCATTTGTGTTTTGAAAGTCGTACAAGTATTGTAGTATCTTCCTTTTCAAATTGGACCCATTTGACACTAAATAACACACAAATTTCATATACTGAGGATTGTTTCAAAGACTTTTTAAAAACGGAAATCATTTAAAAGACATTTTTATTTAAAATTATAATTTTACATAATTATTACAAATCCCTAATTATTCTGTCCATAACCAGGTGCATGACAAATGGCAGAAACGCCTGGACTCTTCTCACAGATGAAAGCAACAGGCCTATCACACCACATGTCATTTAGTAGTCCTGAACGGAGGATCGAACCACAGGCTTCACCAGGCGGGGTATTGTTTGGCTCTTCTCCACCGAATTTGTTGTATCCTGCCTCTGTCAGCGTTTGTCCTGGGAAATAAGGGAAACGTAAATATTGTGAATATATATAAATATATGAGTATTTCTCAAAATACATGTACATCTTTGAAAAAAAAAGTGTGCTTTGAAACAGTTCAAAAGTTTTATATTTATAAATCATCACACAAAAAAAACACACACTCAATTTTGTAGGATGAATATTAATCTTTAAGATAACGAAGAATTATAGCTATAATCATACTTATTATCAAATATTTCGATATTTTAAAAATAGCTTTTTTTACCTTTCATACAAAAACCTGTTTGCCACTCTACCTTTTTCATGTGTTTTTGTTTCATAAAATGCGATACGTAACTAAATTATTGTAAATTTCTTTGTATCATCGTTCTACAGTAATCGCAGTTTCTGTATCAAATTGATTTTCTATGGGGTGCCATAGTGAATTGGCAATTTAAAGCAAAAAAACAAAATGAGTCGCTCTCATTTACTATTTAGTTATTACTCTTTAGTTACGATTTATTTCTACTTTCCCATGATTTCTGAACGATTCCGTAATTTTTTTACACGGACAACACTAGCTTCACTCTGATTGGCTATTGGTTTGACGTCTCTGCCATTACATCTATCGTGAAAATCAGTGAGAACGTGTGTGTTTTGTGGGGTTACTTTTTCGAGACAGGAAGTAAAATCAGCGATTTTTCATAGAACGGTAAGTCTTCATTTACCCATTTTTTGTAATACGTGTTGTACGAATATTTAATAAGCTTTTATATTTGCTGTAACAGCTTTTATCAATAAATATATTTTTTCTGACCTCAATTTGTCTAATATTTCGTAACGTTTTTTACGAATTTCGTTACGTAACGAAAAAGTACAACATAAAGCTGAGTGTATACTGTTATAACCTGACTAAGCATAGTAATATTCACTACTTAATTTATGAAAAAAAAATATATAGAGCGTCAATAACTAAAGGATTGGATATTATCTGCTATATAGAAGTGCCACCAGCAAAAAATAATGAAATAATTTAAATTACGTTTTTATGTGATTTAACAACTTTTTACCCCTGATATTACTTACATGAAGTTCTATTGAGAACTTCCTCCTTTTCGTCGGTTAAAAAACCTCGCGGCTTTGTTTCAATTCGCTTGAGAATAGAATTATACCGATTGTTACAAATACTTAACTCTTGCTAATGACACTTCTGTAGAGATGCCCACTATACTTGTTGGTTTGACTTATCAAATTGGTTATTACTTACAACTGCTTATATACAACTGCATTACTTCTTTTGTTTTTTAAGGAATGCCGCCAAAAACCAATGCCGAAAGGCAAAAAGCTTACAGAGAACGACTCAAAAAGGATAAACCAAATAAATATGAGGAAATCCGTGTCAAACATTTGGAAAAAGTTAAAGAAAATATCAAAAAGAAAAAAGAAATTCTTACAGAAGAAGAAAAACAAGAGCTACGAGCAAAGTGGAGACAAGCCAATGCTATAAGAGCTGAAAGAAAAAAAAAAAGGCCTACTCTACGACAAAACAAAACAACACATTGGAAGTAAGAAAAAATGCTAAAAATAATACAAATATCCTAAAGGAGAGACTACAAAAGCTTACTGAAGAAAATACTCAATTAAAACGACGAAATAAAAATTTAAGACAGGCCTGCAATCGGATGAAAAAGCGAGTGGAAATTCTGAAAAAACGACTACCCCAACAAATTAGGCCTGATAATGATGCTATTTCCATTGAAACTCGTCAGTGTGCAAAAACAAAAAGGTGAAACAGACAAACCAAGTAAAGAAATAAAAAGTCATGAGGAAGAAGGATCAACAACTGATATCAATACAAAGCCAATAATTCTCGAGGATTTAATAAGTGACGAAGCTGTAACTACGGATGAAAAATATATGAGTGATGCAATGTCATTTAATGAACCGGAGTTTAATTTCAATGATTTGGACAATGTAGATGTTATAATACAAAATAATAATGCAACAAAAAATAACACTGAATATGAAAATAATGAAAATGTACCAATTGAAGGCACTCACAAAGTCAAAGGCGAAACATGTGGACTGACTATTCTTAACGACGAAATACTGGAAAATATACACACAAAAAAGAAAGTGGTTTATAAAGGACTTAAACCTCTATCGCTTAATAATTATCTTCACGCGCCAAAGCGATGTGATCCAAAGATTAAAAAACGGATTGTCAAACCAAATGTGTTTCGGAAAGAATTCAATTATTACAAAGATAAGGAAGAAATTTATAAAGCGCTAATGGATAGTGATTCTAATTAAGTTTTTTTATGTTTAAAATAACGTCAGGTTTTCATTTTTAAAAGATTGGGAAAAAAAATAATTTGATTAAAATAGTATGAATGATTACTCCCTTATTTTATTTCTAACCCCTTAAGTATTTGGGTACATACTTACAAATATTTCGTATTGAATAAATGAAGAGCATTCACAATATTTCGCCAATGTGTAACCAGCCTTATGGTTACTATTTAGTTACATCTAAGGACTATTTCGTAACAATATTTCGTTACTACCATTTCGTTACGTACATTTATTTTGAGAAATACTCATATACAAGATTACAAATGATTTTATCATTTCATTAGTGAACTAGCATTTGTTCACACGCACTTGTTTGTCATCACATACACACACGTTCGCGAGAAGGTTTCTTAAAATCTTAACATATTTTGAAGTAAATTTTGAAAAATTAGTATTATCCTTTATTATTATTAACCTTGAAACATGGCACTCCGTCTTTCGTTTTTTTTTTACCTCTCATGAGCATTAGCACACGAATAAACGATGTCCTAGAGGACATAGCATAATATCTACCTCGGGAGTATGTTCCCATGGGACAATTATTTTCTACTTTCAAGTGAATGAAGCCACTGTAAAAACATAAAACTGTCTTGAATCGACATCTATCGCGATCCTTTACAATTTCTAGCTATCGAGAAAAAGTTCATTGTAGGTCTTTTGAGTACCTCACAGATATTAGCAAAAATTAATGTACCTACTTTATTGCCAATTTATCTAGCACCAGGGTTGCTAACATTTCTTCGACATAATATAGTATTTTTCAAACTAAGCTATAAAATATATAGTACAGTTTAAAAAAATGTAGTATTTTATGGAGAAAGCAAAAAATAGACAAAGATATATTTGTTACTTATATGCTATTATAAAATATATATGTATATTTATTTGCACTTCTTGCATATGTTTTATCATATCTAAAATGAAATTGTCATAATGTTATACCTTATCACATTCAATTTTTAAATTAATATAAATCAATATCTCTATATTTTATTAAGGTTTAAGTTTTTATTTTTGTATTTTTCTTTTTTTTAATCGGAGATATCGACCCACTTTCATTATCGCTACTATTTTCTTTTCTATAACTAATTTATTTAGGACTTTAATTTCTTAAAGAAGAGATTTGAAAATAATCAGCAAAATCAAAGACCAAAAACATATCAGACCAATGATCAAACATTCGTTTGACATTAACCAGTTTGGAACGCAGTAAGATAGATACGTTTGAATACACACTACCGCATCAGTCAAAGGTTGAATATATAGTATTTTTGCGTACTATATACTCCTTCATACACAGACTCAAAATATAGTAAAATACTATATATTATAATACGGTTGGCAACCCTATCTAGCACCTACCATAGTACTTACAAGATATATAATAGCTTACCATGAATTGTCCTAAAATCCCAAGTCTCGCCCCAATCATGGAAACCGATAAAAGCCAAATCTTTCCGGATAGCCCCCTGTAGCGATTTCTCTGGATATTTATCGAAGAGTTCCTTCAACACGGTGGCTTCGACGTCACTGTTTATGATAGCAAGGTGGGCACCTTCAGCTGCACATGCCAGGAAGGCTCGAGAAAAATTTCTTGGTACGGTATGAAACTTGTAGCATTTATTAGTTCTTTTATCCAAGCTGTATTCTGAAAAGAATGTGTTACGTATGTATATTAATAACGGCACTGCATTAGGCTATTTTTTTTTTATTACAAGGACATATTTTTATTTTAAATAGAAACGTGCAGTGGTTGAGCAATTGACTGATGCGCTGCATGTCGCGGGTTCGACTCCCGCACGGAACAAATATTTTGTATGGCCTACAGATAGGTGTTTCGGGTCTAGGAGTTTTGTGTACGCGAGTTTATATGTTTGTGAACGCACCCACGATACGGAAGTAATTCCTAGTGTGAGGCAACATTAAAAAAAAGTCTACGGCATGCCCTGGCACTTTCACCTGAACTACTTGATACTGAAACCAAGTTATATATAAAAAAAAAAAAATAACAGATCTTTAATTCGAACTAAAGTCGTAAATAGTGTTAGTAACAATAATCTTACACTAAGTGTTAGTAAAAGAAATTATAGCTCGACACAGTAAATTACAGCATTGAACCATGTATGGACAGTCCACTCCGTCAGCTGTCATTCTCAAATCCCCTGTTGGGGCTAGCCATGACTCGTGCTACCATTGATACCGCACGCTTGCGGCGATTCCTTTCATGATCATCATTTCAGCCAAAAGAAGTCCACCGTTGGGCATAGGCCTCCTCTAAGCGTCCTACAACGACCGGTCCCGTGCGTCTCGCATCCATCGGATTAACGCGACCCTCACCAGGTCATTGACCTTGAGGGAGGCCTTCTAACGCTTTTTTTTTTATGGTAGGTAAAATCATCAATGACAATCAATGACAAGTCCCGCCCTTGGGTGGAGCGCGAAGTAGTGTCAGACTCTTACTGACTAAAAACCTACCCCGTTCCTTCGTTGCCTATCATGCCGGGGCTGAGCCTTCCTCTCAGAAATCGGCCCTTAACCCCAGCAGGCTTCGACCCTGCCTGCCTGCAGCTAGCAGGCTGGGCCTCTACGGTTTGCTGACAGCTCCTTGAGGCGCGCGGGAACAGAACGCGCCGTCGACGACTTGGGCTCGGTCCGGTATGTTACCGGACGATCGGACAGCGTGCTACCCACTGCACGCCGTCCGCAAGCCTGCGCCTACGGTGGCCGGAAATCGGGATCGGGATCCCGGCGGCGGCTGGGGCGAGCGCCCCGTTGCCTCTGCCTGATGCGGTCGGCCTCCTCCTTTGCTAGCATTACTGCTTCGCAGAAGGAGGCGACCGCCTGCCATCCCTCCTCACTCCGGACCATGGCCTGAACCAAGGCCCGGCGAGAGAGATCGTTGCCGCCGATTGCCCCCACGAGGACACGGCGATGCTCCGCCCAGGCGGGGCACACCTCTACAGTATGCTCCACCGTGTCCTCCGGGTATTCCGCACAGTGGCGACACCCGGGCGAATCCTCCGCACGAATCCGGAACAGGAACTTGGCAAACTTTCCGTGTTCCGTTAGGACCTGCGTCGTGCGGAAGTTAAGAGTGCCGTGAGGTCTTTCCAGCCACGCCTCAAGGATGTGCCTTATCGCCTCGATTGTGGCGCGCCCCGAACGAGGTTGCGATAGTCGCTGACGCCATTTCGCCATGAGATCCCGCCGGAGCTCTATCCGCCATGCCTCGACTTGTTGTGGCAGCGGAATTTCGCCCCGGCGTTGCATCTCCATGCACTTGTCGTGCATCTGTGCAAGGACTGTTGCCTCCAGATCCCATGGCGGTTGGCCAGCAAGGAGGGTCGCCGCCTCGCGGGAAATCGTTCGGTACCCTCGCACCATGCGTATTACCATGACCCTCTGGCACGCATTCAGCTGGGCCTTCGGCTGCTGTTGCAGCGACGGCGCCCACACTGGAGCCCCGTAGAGGGCCATGGACCGAACGATTCCCGCGTACAGCTTCCGGCAGGAGGCGTCTGGTCCCCTGAGGTTGGGCAGGAGCCGCCCGAGAGCAGCCCCAGTCCGGTTCAGTTTGGAAGCCAGACGTCGGAAGTGCTCCTTGAAGTTCCACCAGCTGTCGAGGACGAGTCCCAGGTACTTCATCGTCGCCCCGACGCTGATGTGATCTCCTCCTACCGTTAGCTGGGAACCCAGTGGTGGCGCACCCCGAGGGCCGTGAAAGCACATGGCCTCGGATTTGTGCAATGCCACCTCGAGTCGCAACTGCTGGATCCTATCAACGACTATCGCAACCCCGCGTGTCGCTAGTTCGACCGCCGTCCGGTACGACTCTCCCCGCGCTAGGACCAAAGTGTCGTCCGCGTAGCAAACCAAGGCCTTCCAACGCTGCGTCTTCCGGAACGTGATCGTCACTCTAAAACTTTTTGTCTCCATCGACCATCTATTATGCGTGCAATGTTTCCCGCCCATTTCCACTTACGTTTGATAATTTTTCAAGCTATGTCAGTAACATTAGTTCTACTGCGGATATCTTCATTCCTGATGCGTTCTCGCGATTGCCTTCACTTACACTATTACTTCTCCTAGAAGTAAGTATATGTATTTACCTGGATCGAAGCTGCACTGACTAACATCTACTAGAAAGCTCTCGGCGTGGTAACAGATGTAAGGCCGAGGGTCTTCACAGCGACGATCTGCGAGATCTCCATTTGCATTCAAAGTGATACATCTTTCGTTATTGCCTTTATTATCTGGTTCATTTTTAGCCCAAGTTACCGGAATTTTTAAAAGTGGTGTACCTGTAATTTGTAAAACTGTAGCTGTGCCTTTATTTGTACATACGGACTTCTGATGATATATTTTTTGAGGATAATGTAATACATTAAATTGTTTTGATTGAAGCTGATGGTAAAAAAATGTCCACAATTTCGCATTACAGTTTTAAAGAACTAAATAAAAATCGGTCGAAAAGGCCACCATCACCTAACGCTTGGGATCGAATCCTTCTATTTTAATAAAGATTAGAAAACGCATATTAATGAAAACGTTTTTTAATTACAAATTTGTATTTATTTCCATAACAGAGGTGCAAGTAGCAGCTGTCTCAGATGAAATAAGATCATTTATCATTTCTATACATTTTCTTTAATTGTTTCATTCTTAAAAAGGTTAAACTATAGGTACATGTCTGTTACTAACCTTCAATTGTATTATAATCGCCTTGAGAAAAAGTAGCATGAATACCAGTAAATATTTCATATTCGGGGTTAGAGCGATAATAATGTTTTTCATTTCAGCTAGTATTTCTGGTGTGCTTGGGGAAGCTAGGTCAGCACCTGATGAAAAAATTAAAATGAAACACGCCTGCAAACAGTTTTCCTATGCAGTACCATATTTGTTTATTACCAGTTATTTTTAAAACTGTCTCCTAATTGGGCATCACAAGGTCTACTGGGGCCATGGGTTGGGTTGAACATAACAGTTTTTTTTTATGATAGGTAAAATCATCCAATGACTAATCCCGCCCTTGGGTGGGGCGGGAAATAGTGTCAGACTCTTACTGACTAAAAACCTACCCTGTTCCATTCATTGCCTTCGTCGCAGGGCCCCGGGTGACATTTTCACGTAACCCTTGGCCCCAGTAGGGCCCTACAGTTTGCTGACAACTCCTTAAGGCGCCCGGGAACAGTGCGCGCCATAAACGACTTGAGCTCGGACCGGTCTGTTACCGGACGGACGGACAGCGAGACACCCATTGCCCGCCGTCCGCGAGCCCGCGCCTACGGTGGCCGGAAATCGGGGTCGGAATCCCGGCGGCGGCGGCGGCGTGTGCGCCGTTGCCTGATGCGGTCGGCCTCCTCCTTTGCTAGCATTACTGCTTCGCAGAAGGAGGCGACCGCCTGCCACTCCTCCTCGCACCGGTGGAACATAAGAGTGGCATTTAGTCAGTAACTAAAAGTTTAACACGCCCGCTCGCTCCGTCCAATATTTTGTTTATCTAAGCCTAAACTCAACACCACCTTTTTATGTAGATAATGTCAGACTTTTACTGCCTAAAATCCAAAGTTTTCCCTCGGCTGCCTTTTATTGTAAGGGCTGCGGTAAAACCTTCGAACAATCCGCAGCCCTAGCAGGTGTCGGCCCTAGCCGGCTTCATAAATGTTCTTCCTATGGTTACCTATCATAAGTTCGAAAAACGTTTGACCGAATTTCATTTCAACTAAAACTTTTCAACCATTATCGTTGCGTTTTTTTTATTTCATTCAAGTCACGGCTGCCACTGTATCAGTTGACCTATTCTCAATTCGAATTTTTTCGTTACACCAAAGTTTCATTCGGTCGAAAAACTTTTCACCGATGTTACACTCAGCCGAAATAACATTTATTCGAAGTATTATGTTTTCGAACCTTCATTATACCACCATGGAAGGTTTTCTGTCTGTGCTCCGGCGGGGTTTGGGCGGTCCCACGCGAACTCATCGTCGCAGATGGTTTCAACGCTCACCACCGCAGCTTCGGCTTGCTGGCAGGCTTGGCCGGCCAGCCTCAGCCGCGACGGCGGGCTTTCAAATCACCTGCTCCTCAGCTCGTGGGCCGCCCCACCCCAGCGCGCCTACGCGAATTTAAATTACACTCTAGGGGGGTAGGGCAGACAAGACTGTGTGAAGTCGGGTTTGCAGCAATTCGTTTCTGTCACTGAATTTTGTAGCACAAAATATTGACTTTTATGACACTATTTTAATTTAATATTGAAAATGACACCAATTATAGTACGCGGCAAATAAGTTGAACCATCCGCCACGGCTACGCGCAGCCGATACCTGAAATTGGTTATAATCCTAGTCACACAAGTTGAACCATCATGGCGGTCGACCTTGAATGCACAGTAATCGATTTTCGGGTCCGAAGTGGAGGGTTGCGCGCAACCATAGCAAATGGTTCAAGTTATTTACCGCGTACTATAATCGTAATCGTACCAAAATTCTGTAAACTGTTGTTTCGGTGTGATGAAAATATGGCAAATAAATCATTTGGCAAATGAAAAAAGTTCAAGAGAGGCTTCGGCCAATAGCAATTCGGTAAAATGATACCTATGACGCATGATACTTCGATGATATAAAAATATGTTAAATAATACATATAGCAAAAAAGACTTCGGTCAATAGTTTTCGGTCACATGAAATTCTAACAAAAAAAAATCGGAAAAGTGATCGGTTCCCTGTTCACATCTCTTTGAAGCGCTCGTGGAACACAACGCGACGTTGGTCCTGGTTTGATCCTAACCGAACGGCTGAACGGCGAGCTACCCATAGCTCACCGTCCCCAAACCTGCGCTTACGGTTACCGGTAGTCGTCCTGCGACTTTCGACGAGCCGTTTCCGGGGGGAGGACAGGGCGTGGGGCTCGTCTCCTCATCACAGTTTCGGCTGCCTCATTGCTTGCATTACTGCATCTTAGAAAAAGATGACCACCTCACATTCCCTCTCCTCACATTCTCCTCAGGAAGGCACATGAGTCGCAAAATATATAGTAGATGGCGCCGAAAGGCTCTAAAGTGGGAACCGCGTATTGGAAGAATTCATCGATTATTTAAGAAATTATCATACTTTTAACCCGGAACATTTACGGCCAGTAATACGTTCTTTGTAAGTTAATCTTGGCTATCACAGATATAGATGAAGGAAAGCATCGTGCCTATAATTGCCAACCCGTCATGATCAAGCAAGCATAGCGAGTAACGCTCGTGCCTTTCCTATGGGTGTGAGAAGGCCACTGCCCTGCAGTGGAACAGTAACATGTTAATAATACTAGGTTTATTAACATAATAACAATATAACAAAGGAAGTACCTTCCAATGAGCATCGCAGCCGAGCGTCGATAAAATTAGCCGGCACACTGAAGAATTTAAACCATGTTTTGGTTATTGCACTGTATTCATAGTCACATCTGAATGCTCCTTCTAAAATACAATGAAAATAATTTAGCAAAGTTTATAAAAAATACTGTAAACTCGTTAAAAAATAAAAGGCTCGTTTTGACATTTGAGAAAGACCCTAGAATGTACCTTGGAACGAAACTGAAAGAAGGAACATTAAAATAATAATGAATTACATAAAGCCATAAATAATTTTAGTGGTAATAGCTTTTCAACACACTTACTTGAAAACTGCCTTTTATCGCACCACGATTAGGTTCGATATAGCATGTTTATCACCCGCGTGCTTTTTTTAATTTATCAAAACAAGGGCTTTTTTCATTCCTATTTCGTCACGGTCAAGGGTGATTATTATTTTTTTTTTAAAACAAAGTGGCGGATATTTTTAAGGTTTTAATATTTAATGTGTTTTTGAACATAATATAATAAATACACCTGATTACGTAAGCAATAATTTGTTAATACCAACAAATTAACAATTATCTGTGTTCTAAATTAAAAAATATTTGAATTTTTAATATTCTTAATATTAGGATGTATACAGTTTGATATCTTTCCTTCTCCTTCAACCTGTAAAGGTTATGCGCCGGAAAAAATACATCTAATATTAACTAACTACTTATTCATTTGTGATAGTTGTGAAAAAAAGATTTGAAAAGAATCCTTTAGATGCTACGCTGCCAGATTATGTGATTGAGGTAAAAAATACTTGCGATAGCTTGCTGCCATCAAATCAAAACTAAATTGTAAGGTAACTTTGGAAAATTTTATTCAGTACAAAATGAACAAAAATGTGTCGTAATTTTCCGATAGAAGATTATTATCAGTGGATTTTTCATTGTATTTCTTCGTAAGTGTATTGAAAAACATCGTTTGATATACGTGGTGATATACGTCCCCACTTGTATCGAAATGTACTTTTTCAATACACTTACTCGAAAACTGCCTCTTATTACACTACAATTAGGTTCGACATGACATGTATTTCATCCGCGTGCTTTTTTTTAAATTTGTCATACCAAGGGCTTTTTTCATTCCTATTTCGTCACGGTCAAAAGCGATTTTTTTTTTAAAGCAAAGTGGCGGATATTTTTAAGGTTTTAATCATTAATGAAAATTTAAATTGTGTTTTAGAACAGAATATAATAAATAAACATGTTTACTTACACAATAATTTGTTTTTACCAACAAACTAACATTTATCAGTGTTCTAAATTCAAAAATATTTGAATTTCTATTTTTATTTCCTTTTATTCCTTGTATATACATATAAATTACATTTTTAAATATTTTTTTATAGAAGGTAATACAAAAAAAAAAAAACATTTAAAAATATAAAAAATAGTAGCCCACCGGCATCGGGAACAGGGTCCAAGCTACCGGTGGTCAGGGCTCCTGGGAGAGAAACCTCCGGACAATACGCGCCGTGTCCAAGAGTACTGCCTTCTGAATCAGACCCTTGATCCAACTGCCTAACGAGAGCCTCCGCAGGTGTTGGTCGAGGCTCTTGGCTATTAAGCCATTGGCCGTCACGACTATCGGCACAATGACTGCTGTGTCCACTTCCCACATGTCGACAACCTCGCGAGCCAAGTCAAGATATTTAGTTTTTTTATCCTTCTCAGCTTTCACGAGGTTCTCGTCATGAGGGACCGCTATATCAATAATCATTGTGCGACGCTCTAGTCGATCTATGACCACTATATCAGGCTTATTGGCAACAATAGTCCTGTCAGTGATTATAGATCGATCCCAATACAATGAGACATTGCCATTGTCGAGAACTGGGTCGGGCACATACCTATAGTACGGTACTTCTGTTTCCACAAGATTGTATTTAAGAGCAAGTTGCTGGTGGATAATCCTGGCTACGAGGTTGTGCCTATGCAAATAGTCTCCGTTAGCTAGATGAGAACATCCAGAAATAATGTGTCGGATTGATTCCCCGGGCCGGTGGCATGCCCGACAGATGTCAACCGTACCGTCCTTCACAATATATTTCCGGTAGTTGTTCGTCATCATAACTTCGTCCATTATCGCACAGACAAAACCTTCGGTTTCCCCGAAGAGGTCACCAAAACGGAGCCAAGATACGGACGCTAATAGGTCTACAGAGGGCCCATGTAAGGCCCGGTAAAAGCGTCCGTGAAGCTCCTTGCTCTGCCATACTTCCCTGCGGTCATTAGTGTCCAGTATTATAGGTTTGCGCCAGTTCTCGTTAGCCAAGGAGAGCGGAGTGAGGCCCTTGTCCGCCGCTACCACATCTCGGTGCATGCCCACGTCGATTTCCAAGAAGTATTCCCTGAGACTGTACACCTCGCGGTTGTGTAGGGTCTTAGCATTTAAGAAGCCGCGACCCCCGCACTTCCGCGGGATGTACAGTCTCATCACCGAAGACCGTGGGTGATGCATCCGATTTGCGGTAAGCAGTGTGCGGACCCTCCTATCCAAGGCGTCAAGTTCTGTCTGAGTCCATTTGAGTATGCCGAAAGAGTACATCAACACCGGCATGACCCAACCGTTGAAAGCGCGCACCTTATTCCCGCCTGATAAAAAACTATTCAGTACTTTATTCAGGCGGCCGAAGAAGCGCTCCTTCAACGACCGTTTCACGTCATCAGCATTGATGCCTAACGCTTCCGACATACCCAAATACTTGTAAGTTTCAGTTGAGCAGAGGGATCTAAGGTGTATGGAATCCGTAAGTTGAATTCCCACGGATTCCATAATCTCTCCTCGCTTTACATGCATGACTGCACATTTGTCCACACCAAATTCCATCCTGATGGCACTACTAAAGGTTTCAGTTACCTTTAGTAGCTCCATCAGTTGCAAGTCGTTGGGGGCAAAGAGTTTCAGATCATCCATGTAAAGAAGGTGAGATATGACCTGACCACCTCTTTTCAACCGGAAGCCTAAGCCAGTACCCTCTAGCAGTGTGCTGAGAGGGTTCAAGGCTAGGCAAAACCACAGAGGACTCAGACTGTCACCCTGGAATATGCCACGCTCAATCCTTATCGGTTCACTGTTCTCCCGAATCTGTCGACATCCCGGATAGCGAAGGACTGTTCTCCACTGCCCCATACACGACATCAAGAAGGTGCGCAGAGTTGTATCAACTTTGTACAGTTCTAGCACCCTCATGAGCCATGTATGAGGAACAGAGTCATAGGCCTTCTTGTAATCTATCCAACATGCCGACAAATTCTTTCGAGAACGTCGAACCTGTTGGCTTATGGCCATATCAATGAGGAGCAGCTCCTTAGTACCGCGGGACCCGTTCCTACATCCATTCTGAGAGGCTGACATGATAGAATTTGTCTCAATATGACTATTGATTTTAGCTCTCAGAATGGATGTAAGCACTTTATAGACCGTCGGCAAACACGTGATCGGTCTATAATTTTTAGGATCCGCAGTACTACCTGATTTGTGGAGCAGGTGGGTTATTCCTGTTGTTAGGAAGGGGGGTAGCGACCCTGACTCTAAGGCAGACTGGAACTGAGATGCCAAGCGAGCATGCGACCTTTGGAACCATTTTATCCAGAAATTGTGCAGCCCATCCGGCCCAGGAGATTTCCAGTTAGGCAACGGACGGACTGCACGGGCTACATCTTGGGGGCTGATGGTGATTGCCCCCATTTCTGGTAAAAGATCACATGTGCGCTCGACCTCTCGGATCCAATCACCCTCGATGTGACTGACAGGCGCCGACCAGATGCTACGCCAAAATGAACACATGGCGTTATCATCCGGCAGGCGTGTATCAGTCACACCTTGGTCCGGTCGCTCCCAAGCCCTGTAAACCCACCTTTCATTACTTTGGAATGTGCGATTCTGAGTGTACCGCTCCACTCGGCGCTTATACCGACGAATACGGCTTGCCCATGCATAGATCTTCTGCTTCAGGAAGTCGATACGCTCTGTGACGCAGGGCAGATAATCTCGAGGACTAATATCAGTTCCAGAGAATGCCCGCCTCACAAAGCGCATCACTCTAGGGCGAGTATTGCCCTCCCTGAAGCAGATAAGCTTGCCGATGAGTGCTCTAGCCTCACCGATACGGCGCTCAATCCTGCACTGCCAGGCCGGCACGGTTGGTCGTGTAGCTCTGTCAAAATTAGGAAATTTACAGTGAGCTACGCGACATGCCGCTACAGCCCCACAGTACAAGATTGAGTGGGTATCAGTGAGGTCTTCGCTGCTATCAAAACAATTTGATAGCTCCGAATCTAAAGCACACACCAGCGCCCTATTTCTCTTGTGCATGGGCAAACGAGGTAGTCGAGGTCTAAGCCCCGGCGGAGTGGAGCGGTACTCCCGAAAAGCGTCCTCCAAAGCGCTCCTCAATCGTTCATTGCACTGGGTACTCACAGATATAGCCGCGTCATCATCGGCGTCACCAACGTGGTCGGGTCGCGGTGAAGCACTGGGTTGAAGTTGCTCCGCGACCGGTGGTGTAGCAGGTGAAACACGGCTACTCTGCGATTCCAGGCGCAGTCTATCAAGCACAGCATCATCCAACATACGGCTACGCTGGATGACCCGTACCTGATCCGACAGTCGTTGGGCTGTGACGTTGACAGCTGGCTCAAGCACCTGAAACAGAGAGAGCATCCGACCACGGTACGCAGTCAGGTTAGTTCCCCCCTCTGTAGCCCCAAAGTATGAGCGCATGACATTTTCATTAATGGATTGTGTCCATCTCATGCGCTGCACACTTCCACCGACAGCGGGGACCCTATCAGAGGCCGGAGGGCCTCGAGGTCCCAAGCTGGCCGGAGGTCGGCCTCTTCCCCGTCGACGCGCTGGTGGTGGTGTCGTCGGCGGCGAGAAATATTCGTCGCTCGAGCTCGACGCAACTGCAGCTACCGGAATCACTGGACTCACGGCTGGCGCTGGTCCCGGCGGGGTTGGCGTCGGTCCTGGCGGCTGCGAGGCGGAGCTGAGCGACGAATCCGATGGTGTTGGGTGTGTGTTTGTGTTTCTAGCCCGGCTTCTTGTCAGCATTTCTTTTCCATAGATAGCATTATGTCACGTTGTCTGGTTAAATCATCCTGATACTATTGTATTTATTGTTACTGAGATTCTGGTTTTTTTTTTTCTTGTTGATTTTGGGATAATAGACATTATTTATGGGTATATTGTAAATATATTTGTTGAAAAAATTTTATGTGAAAAAATTCGGAACTGTCAATTCGACAGCCGGGCCACAGATTATTATTATTATTAGGATTTATAAAAGTTTGATACCTTTGCCTCTTCTTCAACCTGCAAAGATTTAACGCGGAGAAAAACGTCTAATAAATACTATTATCTAAACTATTTATTTGTGTTATTTGTGAAAAAATTCTTTAGATGCTACGCCGCCGTAGCCAGATTAAGGTAAAAAAATACTTGCGATAGCCTGCTGCCATCTAAATCAATACTAAAATGTCTGGCAATATTGAAAAATTTTCTTCAGTACAAAATGAACAAAAATTCGTTGTAATTTTCAGAGAAAGTATTTCTTCGTAAGTGTATTGAAAAACGTCGCTTGATACACGTGCCAATTTGTCACGGTAGCCCTCGGCTCCATAACACACTCGCCTTCGGCTCGTGAGAATTCCGCCTCGGTCGCAATGACAAACTTTCTGCACTTGTATCAAAATGCACTATATTTAATAAGCTTATTTGTTAGTTACGTAAATATCAAAACGGGCCTTTATATTTTTTGACAACTTTAGTCTGGTGTAAGGATAGTTTTCAAACTATTCCATTTGAGATCCTTTGCACTTTCTGCTCGATACGAAAATAAAAAGTCCTTTTTAAAGGCAGTAAGAAGTACTTATAGTTGGTTAGCAACTTTTGAAAATTCTAGAAAAAAATTAAAATAGCTTACCAATAAAGCAAAGGCTGAACAGCAGCGCAAAATATTTTAACCAGGACTTCATTTTGTGAGAGCTGGAGTGCATGTGTCGGGATACTATTATTTTTGATAATATTTACAGGGATTTCCAACTGTCTCAAGGATTTATAAGTGCCACCATATGGCAGACATATGAATCCTTTAGTCAGTGGATCTCAAAGCGATATGAAATAATACTTAATCAAATTATTGTATTTCTGAAAAAAAAAAGATATTTTGCAAAATCAGGAAGGAATGGTGAAAGAGCGAGATGTGGGATATTTCAGACCAATAAAAAAAATATCTGTACTCGTCCAGCCAGAATTTACTCGCTACCAGAAGTTGGTCGAAGAAAATACTAAGAATACACATAACCTTTCAATTTGCTATAAACGCAAATCAATGGTCATTCTTCCTACCGTTACATACGGCGCTTAAACCTGGTCTTTGCCAGTTCAGTAGAGATTCAGTTTAAGCTTGGTGTCTAACAGCGAGCAACCGAGCATAGCATTCTGGGAAACAGTTTAACGTATCTCATTAAGAACGCATTGTCATCGAAATGTCCCAAAAAAGCTAAAATGGAAATGGACCAGCCATATCTGCCGCATATCGAACGGTTCATTGGCTTATCGTTGGTTCCGGAAAATATGCGGCGATATCACAGACTTAGGTGAAGAAAGAGAGACAAGCTTGACGTCTATTGACAGGGCTAGTCCAACCAGGAGGAATAGAAAAAAGAAGGGAAGACCTTTGCCCTACAGTTAGTACGAACAGGCTGAATACCTAATACAGGTATACACAGCTTACACTACACATTTATATTGACATTAATAACTTTATTGTGTTCAGAGCTTTAATAGTACATTATGATATAAGTGTGTAATGTAGGAGGTTACCATCGAGGCCAATACACTTGCTCAGAAAGTGGCTCTTATTGACTTTTTGATTACCATTACGCACTAGTGCTGTAATGTAGCTGTAACCTTTTTGTTCAACCTCTTTGTTCGCAAACAAATTTTGAATACGAAATAATAAAAATTGTTTGTGGTCTATGGCCGTCATTTTAAAGGCAGAAACATACTTACGTGTCGTGGCGTGTCGTGTCGCGCCAGAAGCATATCGGTTTCATACATTTAATATGGTTAGGGACATATTTGTCTGTGGTGTCGTGTCGCAACGCGTTCTGTCGTGGCGCCGACTGCTTGCCACCGATTGCGAAACGACAGACAGGCAAATGTGTTTTTAAACTGGCGCGTGGCCGTGGCGCGAACATCTAGCGGGCACTTTTTAATTTATTATATTTGCAGCAAAATTACTGACGATCTTATTGAACTTGTACGTCAACGAAAAGTTATTTATGACTCAAAGTGTAAAGAGTACAAGGATCATTTGATCAGAAATGCTGCTAGGGTTGAAAATGCAGAAATTTTCCCTCTATTTATAGGGTGAACCCAGTATCTTCTTTTCTTTTTTTTGCTCTTAAGAAGTTTAATTGCTAAGAGAAATTGAAGGTCTTCATCAAAATTGATGTATGAACGCTGCAAAGTTTGGTTAAGTACTGTTCAAAAATAACGCCAGAGTGCGCCACGACACGACACGTTTGTGTGCACACTCGCCGTCACGACAGTAAGCATCACGACACGCCACGACACGTAAGTATGTTTCTGCCTTAAGAAACATACTTACGTAAGTATGTTTCGTAAAAAAAATCACGCCAAAAAGGCGTTTTATTTTTTTGGTGGTGGGTAAAATCATCCAATGACATTTCCCGCCCTTGGGCGGAGCGGGAGATAGTGTCAGACTCTTACTGACTAAAAACCCACCCCGTTCCTTCATGGCCTTAGATACCAGAGCCGGGCTTTCCTTTCGGAAGCAAACCCTTGGCCCCAGTAGGCTTCGACCCTGCCTGCCTGCAGTTAGCAGGCTGGGTCTCTACGGTTTGCTGACAACTCTTTGAGGCGCGCGGGAACAGTGCGCGCCGTTGACGACCTGGGCTTTGTCCGGATGGTTACCGGACGGACAGACAGCGAGCTACCCATAGCTCGCCGTCCGCAAGCCCGCGCCTACGTTGGCTGGAAATTAGGATCGGAATCGGAATCCCCGCGGCGGCTGGGCCGTGAGGGCCGTTGCATCTCGCGTGCGGCCTCCTCCTTTGCTAGCATTACTGCTTCGCAGAAGGAGGCGACCGCCTGCCATCCCTCCTCGCTCCGGACCATGGCCCGTACCAGGGCCTGGCGCGAGATATCGCCGCTGCCGATCGCTTTCACGAGAACACGGCGATGCTCTGCCCAAGCGGGGCACACTTCGACCATGTGCTCCACCGTGTCCTCCGGGCAGTCCACGCAGTGGTGGCACCCGGGCTTCGGTTCCGCACGAATCCGGAATAGGAACCTCCCGAACTTACCGTGTCCGGTGAGAACCTGGGTCATGCGGAAGGTTAGGACGTCGTGAGGTCTTTCCAGCCACGCCTCAAAGAGGGGCCTTACCGCCATAATTAAGGCGTGCCCAACGCCAAAAAGGCGTGATTTTTTCGAGTGAAGTCTATGAGCTTTATTAATCAAATAAAATCAAATACTACCAAAACATTATAAAATGTTACATCCATATTCTATTGTCACTACGAATGACATTAACGTAAAAACTTTTCACACAAGAAAACAAACGACGACTAGGCAATATGATCAAAAGACCGTATAGCCATAGCCTAGCGCGTGCCTATGAAAACAGATTTAATTTTTTACCGCCATGTTATGAAAAATTTTACTAGTTTTTGTTGTAATATTAGTTAACTAAATTATTTTTCTTCACAAGTGTATTGAAAAGCGTCGTATGATACACATGAGTAATGAATAGTTACCGTTCTTGACTCTCTTAAAACCCTCGCCACGGCTCGGATCTTAATACCGCCTCGACGGTAACCTCCTACATTACACACTTATATCATAATGTACTATTATATAGTTGTGATAGCCTATTCGTCGTGAGAGACTATTAAGACATTAAAAGTCTTGAGCTTGGACCAACATCTAGAAAAGGCGTAAAGCAACTCTAAACGAGAGCTTTAAACAGAAAATAGTAACTACTTCTGGACATAGCTTGTCATTTCAAATAATAAGATGAACTACTCCAACACATTTAAAAATACTTTTTTTTCATATAAGTAAAGATTTTTATTATTTCCATAAAATACGTTTTGATTGTTTTTTTTTTTTCTATATTCTAGAAACTGGTTAAAGTAATTTTTTTCACCATAAACAAAGTTACTACCCACAATTCATTATCATTTTTACCGTAACATTTGTAGAAATATAATAAAATTAATTCTAAAGTTTAGAACACATAGATGACCTACGACAATGATAATGAATTCTGCTTAAAAACAATATTAGTTTTGCAAAGCAGATAAACATCCAGATGTACTAAAATGACATCATTTATACATTTAACAGCATTCGTAACATTTAAATTCTTTGAATACTTATGAATTCTAAACTATGGTAATTTTATTCATCGCTGACGTCATGCTATGAGACAATTTCTACCACAAAATATAACTTTCACGTCTTTTACCTCTAAATAATATTGATTGTCATTATGAGTTTCTTAAACTTTACCCTCGTAATAAGCAAGAAAAGATATCCAATCACAGAGAGACGCTAGTACAGATTTATATTGATAAGTTATGTATTGTATACATGTAAATAATAGTATACCACAAACTATCTGCGCATTTATATATTTCCTATCCCTTTGCTATCCTGTCTATCTATATAATTATTTTTTTCTCTGTCAAGTCATCATTTTTTTCATTGTCAAAATTCGTTTTTAACGATCAGACCGCCCATTGTTACACCCTATTAAGCTATTTATGTTAAGCTATATAGATATTATTATTTTAAGCTCCTAGAATATTATTGATTATTTGATTATGTATAATAAAGAGTATATGTATCTATTTATGAAATACGACTACATCGATCAACACTCAATGCTTAAACGCATTTCAACCTGCACGAAAAAAAATCTATGAGTAAACGGATTTGCTCACGCCCCAGCCGCCTGAATCCATATTCTGTTACTTGACAGCTTCTCCAACCACCAAATTTAAAAACTTACCTAATATTGAATGGATTAGAAAAATCTCTTTTTTTTGCGATTTTGCCCAGTTACTTTCTAATAAAAAAAAAAACGCCCAAGTGCGTGTTGGAATCACGCAAGAAGTGTTCCGTACCGTTTATAGCAAAAAACTTTCCACTCAAATATTTATTTTATTCTGTTTATTAGTATTTGTTCTCTTATTTAAAAAATAAAAATTAAAGCTATCTTTTGAAGCAACAACGGGCCCTGATCCAATCAAAAACAAGCGTGAAAATTACAACAGCCGCCCAAATTTTGCTACTGCTTTTTGGTGCGAAAAAGGAGTAGGTCCTCCTTTTTGCACCAAATAATATTATTGTGACATTTGTGTATTGATTTTTTTTACTATACACGTACTTATTAATAGTTTTTAAAATGAAAAGATACCTACTTACTTATATTGATGCATTTTATTCTCTGTAGTACAAAATTAAGTCACGTATTTCTTTAATTTTGGTGCAAAACAGAGGCAGATCCGAACTTTAAAAAATCATAGTTATTGTAAAACTTATTAGACAGGCCTGTTGGTCTAGTGGTTAGTGGCCCTGACTGCTATGCCGGAGGTCGTGGGTTCGATTCCCACCCAGGACAAATGTTTGTGTGATGAGCACGATCATTTGTTCTGTGTCTGGGTGTTATCTATAATATGTATGTATTTAGAAATATATAAGTATGTTTATCAGCTGTCTAGTACCCATAACACAAGCTCTGCTTAGCTTGGGACTAGATGGCGTTGTGTGATAGTTGTGAAATATTATATTATTTGTTTACCTTAAAATCTTTAGTAAAATATGTAAATATGCATTTACTATATTATAATATGTAACAGAAAAAACATTTGTGTTACCATTAATTTTTTTAAACGTTTTTTTTAATTACCCAAAAACGGTGAAATTTTGACTTGCTTCCTTTTTGCTGTAAGATCCTCAATTAGTTTTCAATGGAGGCATCAGACTGTCTGCTCCGATTACTTTGGACTTAAAGTTTAGCGAGATAAAATCGCCAGAGCAACTTATTATACAATAAGTTGTCTGTGCCCATTCGATTGAGAAGTCTGTGGTATCTTTAATATGGCGATTTAAATGTGGTCTGGTTTAAGTATTATTTTGGAGATTGGCATTAATTTAATGCTTCGATTAGATAACGGAAAACGGGTCATTCAGTAATGCATTTTAAATACACTTGTTGTTCGACATTTAACATACTGGTATGTATTTTCGGGTTCCGTATCTCAAAAGAAAAAAAAAGAACCCTTATAGGATTACTTTGTTGTCCGTCTGTCTGTCTTTCTGTCAGTCAAGACTCTTTATCTCGGGAACGCATGGAGGTATCGAGTTGATATTGCTGCCGTTTATGTCGCTTCAAGTTTCGACACTCTCAAGGAAATCAAAATTCATAGGGATAGATATTCTCAGCTGGGCGAGTCAATGACCAGTAGGTAGTTGTCGGTCGTTGCGTACTAACTACCTAAGGGCCATTAAATCGCTCAGCTAACGTTTACTTAAAGTATTTCTTTTCGTACCTACATGCTTAAATTAATTCGAGTTTAAAAAAAGAAGTAGGTACTTAATTTTTTAACTTTGTCTTTACAAATCGATAGTGTTTCATGTACCGGATCGACCCTCCACGGGATCAAAACGATCAAAATTTAGCCGTGTATATTCCCGTTGACCTAAAACCCTGAAATTTGTCATGAGACAAGGTATTATAGCACAAGTATAGGAATAAATGTGAAAACTGTAACAAAAACCATTTATCGATTCGGAAAAATCTCGGATATCAAGTCAAAGAAATCAAAATTCATAGGGATGAGATACTCAGCTGGGCGAGTCAATGACCTGTATATAACAAAAAAAAAATTATCGATTCGGAAAAATCTCGATTCGGGGATTGAAATATTTACATGAGTTAGTTTGTACGGAACCCTCAGCCTGCGAATTCGTGCAGTTTTTTATAATGAAAATTTATCTATGGTAAAATCGTGCCAGGACTGCAGTGAATTATCCCTATTGTTGACCACGTCTTTACTTACCATTCGCTAAGAAAAACTTATCTGAATGATAGTAAACCAATAGATCTAGTTGTTGAACCGATCACAAATCGTACCTTTCATATCGTCTATACATATCGTACCTTTGATAAAACAAGAGCACAAATGCAGTTGTGCAACAAAAGTCAAAATGGCTTTTCCATTTTGAGTTTTGCTCTGCATTATATAGGGTGACTGGTAATTAGTGAACGATACTTAAACACGTGATTGTAGTCATGATAACAAACAACTTTTACTATGGCACCAAACCTGAAATCGCGAAAAAATAATCTGCTGGTCAGTACAGTTGTGTTCGCCTAACTGGTCAAAATGTATCAGTACCTACATTTTGACCAGTTACTTGACTGATTTTTTTCGTGATTTCAGGTTTGGTCCCATAGTAAAAGTTGTTTATTATCATGACTACAATCACGTGTTTAAGTATCGTTCACTAATTACCAGTCACCCTATATTGTTCTAAATTCATTCTCCTTTTCATTAATTTTTCATCCATTTTTTGATAAAAATACCTATTATTTTTATCAACAAGATTTTTATATCAATTTTTAACCTGGAAGAAGTAGGGGGAGACCTTTGCCCAGCAGTGGGAAAGTCCCTTGGGGCTAAATAATATTTGGCGACCTGAACTCATTTTTGCAAATTTGTAACAAATTTTTGTACGATTGTTTTACCAAAGATATGATGTGTATTATACACAAGATTCATTTTTGTATGCCAATTTTTATCCATCTATGTACGTGATCAGTCCCCTAAGAACTGAATAACGTAAAATATTTACATAATACTTTCAATTTATTTACAAATCAGTATTTACAAGATGATACAGAATTAAAACCAATGGAAAGTGCCGGTAACATCAGCTGCAGGGAAGAATGACGGAGTCGTGTACTTAGAAGTAAGCTGGGCCGACATAACCGGGGGCGATGTAGCGGGCACCGAATCCGTTCACCACGGTGGGACCGGCAACCAGGGTCTGTAGGGGAAATGGATATAATTAGTAACGAGTTTAATAGAAATAGACAACAATATTTCAATATAATCAAAGGCGAGAGAGAGAGAGCTCATGGTAGAGACCATGAGCTCTTAACGCGGTTCATTTTACGACCTAAACTGAACTATTAAAGAGGTGGTGCGCTATCTCGCTCGCACGCCTGCTATTTCGACACGTCATGATAAGGCCCCAGGGAAAATTAAAAAACGCAACGACTACTTCCTTATTTTTTTTTCTTAATACTATTTTTCCTAGTATGGACTAGGGATTACTTGCAAAACAACAAATTAAAGATGCTCTATCTAACTCATCGAAGACACAGAAATAATGTTATGTGTGAATGTGTATACCCATATCTAGTAATACTCTATCCCCGGTTTTAGTCTGAAAACCTTTCAGGCTTCTTTCTGCTTTAAATCAGGGTTCCACACGTTCCTAACTCAAAATTTCCGATTCAAAAACTGGTTCCTATTTTTACACAGTTTTTTTTTATTACCCTAGCTGCGGGAGCAAATCCGGTGTATCCTGGCCAGGCAATGAACTGGGGCGCAGCAGCGGCCAACGCCACGCAGACGACGAGGAAAACCAGCTGGAATTATTGTGAAAAATCATTAGTCTACACGTTGGAGGAAGTTGGAAATTCATATCGTTTATTTTTTTGCTAGGTGTAAGTCTAAACTAGAGAAAAGTCTAGTTAAAAAGCTTTTCTCGCGTTGAGAATCCCACCGGATGTGTACAATTTGAGATTAAATGTATCCCATGGTAATTAGCGATATTATAACTTTCTTTAATAAACGTATTATCATAAGATAGATAAAATATCAACAGTATTTTATATTAAACAACAAATACTGTTAAGTACCTAGCGCCGCTGCTGGAACACTCGGTACTATTTGGACTAGGTTGAACTATTTTGATCTGTATGTGTATACAGGTATGGATGCAAATGAAACCAACTGAACTGAATGGAACTAAATCTCTTTATTCAATTGTTCTCAGACCCAACCAAATTGCGGTAACGAAACCATAGCGACTTCTAATTCGATGCCAAAGCCATCTATCGATGAAAATTGAACTAAACCGTGAAAAATACTTAACACTAAAAATAAACTGTTTTTCTAAATAACAGCATCAAAATTGGTGACTAAATGAAGCAATCAGCATTTCAAATATTTATATGAAGAAAGGAACATTGGAGGCGTGGTGGGAATAACTCGCCATCTCTTTTGTAAACACTTAATCTAATGGAGGTGATGTCATATTTCAGTATGTGCCTTCTTACTCTATTACTTGACAATTTAACCTTTCACCCCACTGAAAAGGTTTCTTTTTAACTAAATATTGAATTGATTTGAAAAATTCTTTTTATTTTGGATAAAGTTACAAATGATAAAAAAATTAAGTCAACGAACTTAGTAAGTATTATCCAATTTGAAAAAGAAATTTCGCACAGCAAATAACAGATAGTTTTTGAAAAGTAATTCAAAATAAATACTTACGAAGTATTTCATTTTGATGACTGTGGGTGTAGATCTCACTAGAACTGCTGTAGAGCCTTCTCAGTGCAAACTATACCGTCTTACGGAAGACAGACGCATTTATAGGGCCCTTGAAGGTCGTCAGCACTAGGTACAGGCAGCCCAACAGAGCCTAGACCCTGCTAAGGTTAGACCTGACTGAATATTTAATGAATATACCTGTTGTCAGGAAAAAATGCCACAGAACTTAATTATTCGCTCCACCACTAGATATGGTGCGCATAATAATAATTTATTGAGGCTATTTTGTAATCTAGTTGACTCTGTATGTACCTAGGTAGATATTGCTTTGTCATCATAGTCTTACAGTCAATACTGTCAATTAGACAATACTAATTTTGACTGGGTTTCGTCAAAACTTTTAATAAGTTAAAACGCATTTGATTTATTAAAAATAATGATATTTTTATTAGTTTTATAATAATTAATAATTTGAATAATAATTTATTAGATTGAATAATAATTTGATTGATTAAAACCCGATTGTAGGTTAAGCTCGCCTGTGTATGTACATCACCTGTCCTATTTTATGTTAACTTTATAATGCGTGTACAATAAAGATTATAAGACGATATATTTTTTATTACTTCGAACTGTTTTAGTTACCCCTGTAGCGACATCATGGCGGACAGAGCTCCGGCGGGATCTCATGGCGAAATGGCGTCAGCGACTATCGCAACCTCGTTCGGAGCGCGCCACAATTGGGGCGATAAGGCCCATCCTTGAGGCGTGGTTGGAAAGACCTCACGGCGTTCTCAACTTCCGCACGACACAGGTGCTTACCGAACACGGAAAGTTCGCTAAGTACCGTGTTCTGGATTCGTGCGGACGATTCGCCCGGTGTCGCCATTGTGCGGAACGCCCGGAGGACACGGTGGAGCACACTGTAAAGGTGTGCCCCGCCTGGGCGGAGCATCGCCGTGTCCTCGTGGGGGCGATCGGCGGCAGCGATCTCTCTCGCCGGGCCTTGGTTCAGGCCATGGTCCGTAGTGAGGAGGGATGGCAGGCGGTCGCTTCCTTCTGCGAAGCAGTAATGCTAGCAAAGGAGAAGGCCGACCGCATCAGGCAGAGGCAACGGGGCGTTCGCCCCAGCCACCGCCGGGATTCCGATCCCGATTTCCGGCCACCGTAGGCGCGGGCTTGCGGACGGCGTGCAATGGGTAGCACGCTGTCCGATTGTCTGGTAACCGACCAAACCAAGCCGTCGTCGACGGCGCGTTCTGTTCCCGCGCGCCTCAAGGAGCTGTCAGCACACCGAAGAGGCTCAGCCTGCTAACTGCAGGCAGGCAGGGTCGAAGCCTGCTGGGGTCAAGGGCCGTTTTCTGAGAGGAAGGCTCAGCCCCGGCACTATAGGCAACGAAGGAACGGGTTAGGCTTTTAGTCAGTAAGAGTCTGACACTACTTCCCGCTCCACCCAAGGGCGGGATTTGTCATTGGATGATTTTACCTACAATAAAAAAAAAAATCCCCTGTAGCGACATCTATGGCGCCACATAAGAACTGTCAGAAAATACGAAAAATCCTGCATCGTGCCACCAAAGTTCTCCACGCCATTTGAACATAGAACAGCCCGAAATCATCTACCGGGCACTTGCCTACCAGACAGAACACCCGTCTAGTTGGAGGATCCTCCCTTTTCAATGGAGGTATGTGGGACTTTACTCTCTGATCCACATACCTCTAAACCCCGTTCTCTCTTGTTTACCTGTATTCGTGTTCGTTATCGCTTAATTAGGCAAGCGTGCTCCATCGTTGGCCACATCATCGCTTACGACTCTTCAACTGTCTCAAGGATTTATAAGCACATTTATAAGTGTCACCATATGGCAGACATTTAGTCAACGGATCCCAAAGCGATATAAAATAATACTTAATTACATTCATAATACTTCTTAAAAAAATAAAGATATTTTGTCGACTGCGACGGGTAGGGCACATTTTAGTACAGATCGCCGATGCGGCCGAAAGATACTGGAGTTGCGAACGCGTACCGGAAGACGCAGCGGTAAAACGATGTAGGGATACCAGCCTACCTAGCCAAGTTACAATCGTTTCGTTTAGTGTGAACGCTTGGAGTTGAACACGCCCCCAATCCCTCTGTTCTGACGTCATCTCAACGTTCAGTCACGTGCTAAGAATAAAGGAATTGGGGGCGTGGCCAACTCCAAGCGTTCACGCTTAACACAACGATCGTAACTTGGCTACGGGGGCTTATTTTTTAGGACTAGCATTGCATATTATTAGCCTTTTAATGTTCCCACTGCTGGGACTCATGCCTCCTCTCTAAGAGAGGGAGTGGGCCGTAATCCACCACGCGGGCCCAGTGTGGGTTGGTGAATGTCACATGTCTTCGAATTTTTGGTTCCAGGACATGGCAGTTTCCTCACGATGTTTTCCATCACCGTTTTGAGAGCAGTGGTGATGAAATAAATTACACAAAGTAATGCGCCTGGCTGGATTTGAACCTGTGCTCTACAACCTACAACTCGTAAATCGGGGCCGTTACCACTCAGATACACCTGTTCCCAGCAGAATAGTCTGTTTTGATTGGAATTATTTCGATTGTTGGTGCGTGTTTACTTATTTTTCATCTAATGACTCCTCCCGCTTTAGGTGGAGCGGAGAGATTACTTACTGCTTTTACTGGTACTTTCTGCGTTTACTCATCTGTATTTCTTCAGTTTCCCTTTGCGTTCCAGTGCCATGGTAGGTCTTTCAAACAGTCCAGCAGCCCTAATACCTAGGCATTAACCATGCTGACATATCTCGCATTTTACACCATGTTATATTTTTCCTCAAAAAATTTTTTTAAGAGTCACTAGTTGGACACTACCAACATTAAGTACAACACAGTTCACGGCAGGTTATAGCGGGCATCAGGGGACAGGGTACAGCTGGGAGCAAATGAACCCCTCAGTGGCCCGGATGGCCTGGTGACCATGTAAACACAGTGTGGACCACCAGGTAAAATAACAAGCTTATAACTTTGTGATTTTTCATGATACAGTTATGAAATGTACCTGTTTCTTTGCATAAGAAAAAATAAGGTTTAGGCAAGTATTTTCTGCCTCAATCACAACATCTAGCGGCGTAGCATGTACCTATCTATGTTTTATGTTCTTCAAAACTTGAATTCAATATTTTTTCACAAATAACTCAAGTGAATAAGTTTTACTCGGTTTTACTTCACTTTTTATTTTGACTTCGCACGGTTTGTGCATTTAGGTAGTGCCAAGTTTAGAAAGTATAAGCCTGCGCCTACGGTGGCCGAAAATCGGGATCGGGATTCCGGCGGCTGGGGCGTGAGGGCCGCTCCCTCGCGCGTGCACGTGCGTACTCCTCCTTTGCTGTCATTACTGCTTCGCAGAAGAAGGCGACCGCCTGCCACTCCTTCTCGCTTCGGATCATGGACTGTACCAAGGCCCAGCGCGAGAGATCGTTGCCGCCGGTCACCCCCACAAGAACACGGCCGTGCTCTGCCCAAGTTGGGCACACCTCCATTATGTTCCACCGTGTCCTCCGGGTGATCAACGGTGCGTGTGGTGACACCCGGACGTCACTTCTGCGCGAATCTGGTGCAGGAACCTCCCGATCTGACCATGTCTCCATGAACCTGCTTCATGCGCAAGGTGAGGACGCCGTGACGTTTTTCCAACCACTCCTCAAACAGGAGACTTACCATTAGATCCCGCAGAACTCTGTCCGCCATGCCGACGCGGCAGCGGAGTTTCGCCAAGACCACAGCCCCGACGTTGCATCTCCACACGCAAATCATGCATGTGTGCAAGGACTGTTGCCTCCAGATCAATTAGAACGCCAATATATGTATTTTATTTTTTATGTATTAAAACTCACATTCTAATATTTTTGCAGTATTTTGTAGCAATAGTATCGGACCAGCCTTTTCGGTAATAAGCTTCGCTGTGGTAGTCAGTACTACAATAATTCTCAGCTCCATTTTACGGAAATCGCATCTGTTCCGACCCTGGACAACATTATTGTCCAGCTACATAGACATGACATACAAAACTACACCAATTCTTTCATCACAATATCTACTAGGAATCAATTTCCGTCTTCGGATTATTAAAACGGTAGGAACAAATATTTGTATGGCCTACAGATAGTTGTTCCGTGTCTAGGTGTCTCATCAATGTGAGTTTATAATAATCTTCATAAATATAAAAAAATGAACAGCTAGACTTATGTAACCCATTTTGGTCTTGAAATATTCGTGATATTCCACTAGGAAAAGTTTAAACGGTGAGAAAAATTGAAAAAAAATCACGAAAAAAATATTCGTCTATTAGGCGGTACGAAGTTCGCCAGGCCAGCTAGTCATGACACATTTTAATTCCTAGATGGGGACAAAACTATAAAACAACACGAGGATAATCCTAACCCTTTCACTTGGCCTTTCTTAACTCCACTATCACCAGAAAACGTGTTTTCCTTCAACAAAAGCGTATGCATCAGGCTAGGCCTATTAGTATAACAACATAAGGTAACAATGCGGGCTTCCCTTATAATTTAGTCATTCAATACATTTGCATACTAGCATTCGTGCTGATTTATAGACATAGTCCATTGCTTCTTGGAAATTATGTTGCTTAATATCATGTCTAAAATCAGACCTAGTTATCATTCATACATTGCTATTACAAGCATTACTAATGTGATAGGAGTTCAAGTGGGAAATCAAACGAAGTGATATCATTCAGGTTTCTTATATTTAACACAAATTCACGCTATAAGAAAATCCAGCCACTCTACCCATTTAAATAAAACACTCTCGGAAGTTGAAATACTATCCCCTTTCTTTAATAGCACGAAATATTTCAATAAGTCACATAAGTTGATAAACTTACTAATGTAATCGTACCTATATCTTAAAACATATAAAAATCTCGTGTCACAGTATTTGTTATCGAACTCCTCCGAAACGGCTTGACCGATTTTTATTAAATTGTTTGTGTGTGTATTTGATAGATCTGAGAATAGACTATTTATCACCCTCCTACACTCACCCCCATTTTTTATTTGATAATTTATATGGCAGAACAACGTTTGCCGGGTCAGCTAGTTCTTCCTCTTCACGAATCGATGGTTTTAGTTTCCCTCAAAGTTTTTGGGACTAGTAGGTTGCCACGTTTATAGTGGCGTCAAAGGCGTTTTTCAGGTCCTCCAAGGTGTATTTGTAGGGACATTTTGGATGCTCTGATAAGTGGGCCATCGTTTGGTCAGAAGCATCGCACTCGAACTGAGTGTCCGAGGGGTCAGCTAGTTTTCACCAATATACAAAAGTTATTATTATTATATTAACATAGATATGCACTAAGAAAGAATTTTTTTCAAATTTATTCACCCTACCGAATGAAACGGGGGTCCAAAGCTTGTACGGAGAAACCTTATTTCTTAAGGGCGATGCCGCTGGCAGAAGCAAGGATTGTTACGTACTGGTTTCTTCCAGCCGCTTCGGTCGCATGAAAGTAAAAAAATATCCCTAAGAAGTTTACTCCCGGCCGGAATAAAAGTATCCAATGTTAAGATCCAATCTATATCTGTGCCTACTCGCTGTAACAAAAATCGCTCCACCGTGATCGGGAGATTTTTGATAATTTCCCACCTAAACAAAAAAGATAGGTATGCTCACAGCACATATGTTATAATAATAATAATGTTTTTTATGTTTTTGTAAAAAAATATTTAAAAATGTGTAAATATGTATGTGTTATGTAAATAAATGGTATAATAATAATTTATTTATTTATTTACATAACATCTGCTGCCCTTCATAATATTTTTCCTGTAAAACTTTCTGTTCCTACCTTATATTGATAATTTGAGATCAATTTTTAATCTACTGCCACCATCTCACGTATCGAATTTAGCGTTGTTTGAAAGACCATCCTAAATGGATTGAAATAGAATATAAATTTTGTCATATCAATGAGTTAATTCTTCAAAAAAGTATTATTTTTAGAATTTGTCGATAAGATTCCTTGTGTACCTACTATTAAAACAACAAATGATAGACCATATTTTTATTTATATAGTTACAGAAGTTACAGATGGATATGTACAGGATACAAATATGCTCTGGGACCGACGGACAAAGTGCAAGTTGCTAAAGGTTGTTGCGAGGGGAATCATGGTGTTCACGAGTTCTAGAAGAATGCAGGCCAGCCAGGGGCAAAGTACCGGGGGGCGGCTGCGTTGACAACGGTAGGACCTGCAACCACGGTCTGTGGAGAAAGAAAGGTTATAATGAATCAGTAAGAGGATATACCTACGGCTAGGATCAACCCGGATCAGTCGAAGAAATCAAGCAACTTATGCCTGAAACACTGATGGCTTTGGATTGTTCTTACGATCTAGGATTAGCACTTATTAGTACATAAATTATCCTTTTCCATCAACACTCAAGCTTATAAGCACCCAACATACTGTTCCTAAAAAAATGGACATTATCGCATTCGCTTTTATCTCATTGTATTCTTTAAAAATGACCGATAAAAATGAACATTTGCTATTTTCAGGACAGTTCATCGGTAATTCTAAATTCGCACTACACTAACATTTTTGTCCTTTGATATTGTGCATTTAATTATGCAATAACATCTTGGGGACATTTATGTAATACATACCCTGGAGACTGGAGCAACTCCGGCATAACCCGGCCAGGTGGCAATGAACTGGGGAGAGGCAGCGGCTAGGGCCACGCACACGACGAGGAAGACAAGCTAGAAATAGATCACGTTAATATTAAAATGTCGTAAGGATAGTCGTATGAAACCAGATCATATATATATCTTTGTAACAATGGTCCTTTTAAATTTTGTTGGCCTAATACTACGCCACTTTCACAATATTGTCCAATGTTCTCATAATGGACATCAAATTGATTCTATCTCCAAAGTTTGATTCATCATCATCATTTCAGCCGAAAGACGTCCACTGTTGGAGATAGGCCTCTCCCAAGTTTCGCCATAACGACCCGTCCTACGCGTCTCGCGCCCCTTGGATTTCAGCGTCCTTCACTACGTTGTGAGGTCGGTGTCGGTCAAGTTTAATTCAAATAAAGAAAATTTTGCTTTCACGTTTAAGATCAGTACCCTTCACTCACTTCATCAAAAATTAAAAAAAAAAGAGAACTCCTTGTGTACTAGACAAGAAACATTGTTTTCGTGGACCAATATAATAGTAACCTTCATTGCTTTCTAGAAGATAACATACAATAGACAAAATAATTCAAGAAAAACTTACGAAGTATTTCATTTTGTTGAATTGGGTAGAACTGCTGCTGAGCCTCCTCAATGCAAACTATATCGTCCTACGGAAGGCAGACGCATTATATAAGGGCCCTTGAAGGTCATCAAGCAAAGCAGCTTTGTCGCCAAGCTTTGTAAACAGATAAAAGTGGCTACTGCATATTTATCAAAGAATGGAATTTGATAACTTGCTCCACCTAGTCGATGTTGATGACAAAGTTTGCGGTTGCTAAGTGCATAATGCAAGACCGTTATGACTGACTGATTTATTAAATACATCGAGTGCTTATCAATGGATTCCAGCGTCGTGTTCAAAACTGAAAATAATGGAATCATTTGGCCTAGCGGTACTCTAACAAATGACGAGAATGATGTATAGAATTTTCGTGGGAAGAAATCGAATCAGTTCGAACAATCCCGCTACCTTGGTAGTGGGCATCGGCCCTAGTGAGCCCCGACCATTTTGCTGATATCTCAAGCGCGGAGTAGGCAAGACAACCCGATTGGGGTTGAAAAGCGATCCGATACGGTCCACACGAATTCAACGTCACATTAACACCATTTATTGACCTATTTATTTATGCAAGTAACCGCACCACAAGAGTTCACGCGAAAATATCAAAATAACTATTTGCTACCGCTCCGCTTCACTATTCAGCGCTTCGCACCCACGCGCTGTTGTCATATTGGTCACCGCAATGGAGTATATTATATCAATTGTTTGTTCACTTGGGGTCGCATCGCTTCGCGATCACGGTCGCGTAGAATGAAAAAAAGACGGACAGGCCCTGAGTTTAAATTTTATTGGCTATTTTATTTTATTAGAGTAGATACTAACATTTGGTCTTAAGGATTTTTATGTATTTTTAATTAACATTATATGAAACTAGTCTGATGAAAATATAGATATTGAATTGAATATATATACATTTAGTCAGCCTATGTAGGTTTCCCATAAAATTAAACAAAGTTCTTAAGATATTTAATTAGCTATGCAGCCCCAATTAGATCTTTTCTTCCAAAATACATCTCTTCGACTTAGTACTTCATAAAACAGACAAAACCTAATTAACTTTATGCAACCTTAACTAATCGGACCATGTTTTTAACTTCTAAAGTTCTAATATCTCGTATATTTTTTCTTGACAACACTGTGCCGCCTATCAATCTATCAGTAGTCAACCTATCATTCAATCAGTAGGTACTGCATGTCATTTTATGCATACAATAACTTCACAAGAGTACATAACGTTCTAACCTCTTTGTTTTCCAGTATGCAAAGTGTATAAAAGTGTAAATTAAAAGCATAAACGTCGATGTAAATACTGGTACATAAGGTTATCTACATACAATAATTATGCATAACTGGATCAAAATGTGGGCGGCTCTCATAATTTAGTCATCGCTGTGTGCACATTAAATACTTGTTATGCCTTCATACCTTTATGAACGAGTTTCAATTAAGAATTCTTTATTAATTTATTAATATGGCAACAATACTTTATAAATCATTTATGAGAGACTTGTGGTTTTCCTTTTCTGTGACGTGATGCCCTACAGAGTAGTACATGTAAAGCTTGCAAAAAAACTTTCTTGTAGAGAAATAATTATTTGAAATACTTAAAACGCAAGCCGTGTGTGGCCTAAAAGCTACCCCAACTTAAATGGGCTTAGACAGGACATCTGGAGGTCTCTGCTGCGTGCCCGAAAATTGTGGGCCCGTAAAATACAGGATTGGTGGCCAGGCACCGCAAAACTGGGTCGTGACAGACCACAAAGGAGATAGCGTGATAACCTGGAAGTCTTGAAAATGTCTTGAGAATCGAAAAAAAGAAGCGAAAAATCATGATCGTCGGAAGGAAAGGATAGAAGCCTTTGCCCAGTAGTTGCATAATAAGTACGAGCTAAAAATTCATAAAAGTTCTGATAGACAGATAGGCTATTTTAATGAACCCTAGTCACAGCAGGGCAAAATCTGTCTTATTTCCTTTCCAATTCTCACTATCGCCGCACAAGCTCATGCCGTCTTTACCTGGTTCTGCCGCACCATCTTCAGACTTTTTCCAGAACCCACATTGTGGTTGATTTAACCCATTAGCCGTTCGATATGCAGCAACCGTGTTCTACTTATTTAAGTGCATTTTGGATGACTTCGACGATTTGTGTTTTGGAGAACAGCACTTTGTTCGTAACTTTTATAAAGATGCACCATTATTGAAATTATTGTGTATTGTGCAGGTTTAATGGCAAAAACCTAGTTCGTTTTCAAAAAAATCTAAGCGACCAAGAATCTATGTAGATACCATAAAAAAAGTTAAACCGATACCATTTGAAGCAATAGAATTTAGATTTCTTGCTATTTCTACGAGAGATGAATTGGAACCAGAAAACGAATTATCATCATCATCTTCCTGCCCTTGTCCCGTTTTATCCAGAAAACGAATAACATTATACATAATTATAGAGATTAATGACTCTTTCATCAGTATCTCTTTAGAGAGTCTAGGACTGGCATAATTATGATAAAAGAAATAAACACTCATCCGAATTTAGAAAACATAACATTGCCTGATGAGATAATCTCGGCTGTCAAGCAGATTAGCGCGAATAATTTTATGAATTTAATACAGAATTATAGTTTACTAAGAATAAATCCGACAATTCAATTCATACAAATCTTTCATTATTTTCTGATCCCCACAATATCATACATTCATTGAAATGTAAAACGATTACATCAGCTCATTTTAAAATGATTTATGCATTGTTATGTCATACAATTCCATTATATTTCTTCTAGGTATAGAATGTTGTATGGCCATAAAATTAATTGAAATGACTGCTAAGTAAATAGAGAGATCACGAACATTCATAATAAAATTCATCATCATCATCATCAGCCTTTTTTTTTAATGTTCCCACTGCTGGGACACAAGCCTCCTCTCTAAGAGAGGGAATGGGCCGTCCTCCACCACGCGGGCCCAGTGCGGGTTGGTGGATGTCACATGTCTTCGAATTTTTGGTTCTAGGACATGCCGGTTTCCTCACGATATTTTCCTTCAACGTTTTGAGAGCAGTGGTGATTAAATAAATTACACAAAGTAATATGCCGGCTAGGGTTTGAACCCGCAACCTACAAATCGTAAGTCGGGACCATTACCACTCGGCCACCACTGCTCCCAACTCGGCCAATTAAATTCACCTCTTCTATATTAACGACAATGTTGGGTCGTTATAGAAAATGATTTATTAGGGTTCCGTAATCAAAGGGTAAAACGGCACCTTATTACTAAGACTCTGCTTCTTCCGTCTGTTTGTCTGTCCGTCTATCACCACGCTGTAACTCATAAACCGTGATAGACAGTAGGAAATTTCACTAATAATGTATTTCTGTTGCCGCTATAACAACAAGTACTAAAAAACAGACTAAAATTAACATTTAAGGGGGCTCACATACAACAAACGTGATTTTTTTACCGTTTTTGCTACCGACGGGACGGAAGGAACCCTTTGTGCGCGAGTTCGACTCGCACTTGGCTGTTATAATTTTGTCTTATTTCACTATCAAAAAATTTAAGGAGTCACTCACCCCCTCGCCGCAATATGAATCTTGTGTAATCAGCAAATAAGAGGTTTTTCGGCATCAAGACGAATATGTTCGTCCAGCTCATCGTGCGCTGAACCCACGACTTCATGGGCATCAGCTCGGTAGACAGAGTTCTCGATCCAGACCGCGATGCGGTCGGATATGGCCACCATGAACCTAGCGAGTCGGCCCGGGTTCGTGCGGGTTGGTTTTGGTTCACCTGGTAAAAGAACAGAACAAAACCTATTTATTAAGAATTATTTTCATCATTAACAGTTACAATTGTTTCTTTTATATGTAGGATTCTGGTACGCGGTCGCCACTCCAGAACCTTTCGGCTTCATCAACCTGATCTGCCTGCCGCTAATAAGTTGGGCGATTGTTCGGGCTGTGTCGGTATCCTTGGTTCTCGGATACCTTCATTCCTGATGAGATTACGCAAGGAAACTCCAATATCGCATAGCCCTTTCCATTGCCTTTTGGATGACATTAAGCCTTCTGAAACGTGTTTCAGAGGCAAATATAATCACTGGTACTCGAGTGGTGACCGCATACTGGAAGACATAGCGTTCGAAGGCCTCCCTCAAGGTGGGCTGAGGACAGCGTGAGGGTCGCGAAAATCTAATGGATGCGAAACGCATAGGACTGTTCGTTGTAGGTACACTTGGGGGTGGCCTATGTCCAACAGTTGACGCCTTTCAGCTGAAATGGTGATGGTGATGATATGTAGGATTAAGAATCCAAGCTAACGATGTCGATGTCTGCAAACGTTCAGAGACGTAAAATCAAACAACGGTATGTTAAAGTAGCCTAACGTGGCCCTGAGGCCCTACCACAAAATCTTAATGATTCATTTTACGACCTGAACTCAACATTATTAGTCTATTTTGTTTTTAATACATGGGTTGGGAGCATTATTAAGTGATAGTTATTAAAGTCGTGAATACTGACCTAGAATTTCAGCAACTCTCTCAAGGACAACGTCAGCAATGCTTCTCAGACGGTTGGAAATCAGGATGTCCTTCTGCCCCTTAGTTATGCAATCACATAAACACATCGCCACCTGGACAAAGCAATAATCCTTATAAAACGAATACATAAGCAGAATTATGACAACGCTGGGCCCTTTTTAACTGACTTAAAAAAGTGCTAGTTCTCCAATAAAATTTAGAATCTTTTATTTTAAGTTTTACTCTATTTTTTTTTTCGAATATCTTTTGGAGTCGTTTGACGGATTACCGGACCAGGTAGACATCAGAAGCATCGCAGGTTCCAAATGCACTGTGCTGATTTTTGAGATGTTGCACTGATAAGGATATCTACTACCTAACAGTGTAAAACCAAGTGTACAATTTCGAAAGAACTGCGTGCAGATCACGTAGTTCTTTCTAAATTGTGAATTGGTACTCGGAAAATCTCGAAATATTTAGACTTTTTTCATATTTACTTCTAAACTGTGCAGCTTACGGAAAAAGTTAACCAATATTTACGTAAACATCCACAGAAAAAAATAAACATAGTATATAGGTACAACCATACCGTAGATACGAAATGGTACAAAAACTTCAAAATTAAGTGTGACGAATAGCACAAATTTGTGAAGAATAAAATAGGAATATGCACATAGGAATGTGCATATTCTACCGTATTCTACCATACCGTAAACGAAGAACGTGAAGTGATGACTCCTGCCTGCGATAGAAACTTACGACACAATGCAAATAAGTACCTATGTAAGTAACATTAGGCTTACGTTTACGCTCTCAGCGAGTCGGTCGTTTTCTTTTGGAAGGTCCAGGTTTGTCAGATGACTCTTCTTGGAGCTCCAGAGACTGTTCTGTAGTTGTACCTAGTGGTAAAGTGTCATTGAAGTCGTCTTCTTGATCCGACGACTAAAACGACACATTCGAACTCAATGAGAAAAAAAATGATGTAGGTACCGTTTTTTTATGGTAGCTAAAATCGACAAATCCCGCCCTTGGGCGGAGCGGGAAGTAGTGTTAGACTCTTAGTGACTAAAATCCTACCCCGTTCCTTCGTAGCCTATCGTGCCGGGGCCGGGTATTCCTTTCGGAAGCTGACCCATGACCCCAGCAGGCTTCGACCCTGCCTGCCTGCAGCTAGCAGGCTGGGCCTCTACGGTTTGCTGTCAGCTCCTTGAGGCGCAGGGGGACAGAACGCGCCGTCGACGACTTGGGTGATGATGTAGGTACTTTTGCGTAGGCCAAAAACTGAAAGACTTCCAATTGAGACCAAGCGCCACGCGGTTAGCAGAGGTACCTACTATAATTTGGTTTTACAAACAAACAGGTAAAGTCTTCATCATCACCCCGATTCCTAGGGCTACCTACAGCAGTTTTACTACCTTGGAAATCATTGCTGACGACCCTAGGGATTATGCCGATGGTGACAAACGGGAACGCAGGGTATTAATTGTCGGTACGAATGAACATGTCGGCCCATAAGTTCGCCCGATATACAGTAGCGGTCAAACACACGCTCTCTAAAGCATATTTAGGTACTACCGATCCCTATACTGGAGTATCCTATGAATCAACTGTACCAACTGGGCTGCTAATATGCTGCGACTCCAGTACAGTCCACTTTCAGGGCGCTAATGTGGTTGCCACGTTATTGCAGTCGACAGCTTATCAGTTTTCATATGCAAAAGGAGTGCGTCTCTTCTCCCCAGATTGCGTGGCAGTAACCACAACCTCTTGAGAGTAACTGCTGAAAGATATGATGAGAGCCCGTAGTGAGGCACCTTATAAAAACTATTTCTGGTTGCTCTTTTTTATAGGTTATAATATAACATCCAAAGAGTAATTTTTATTACTATTTTTGTTGTGGATAGTTCACCACAACCAAAAATTCTGAAACTTGACTGTTAAATAAATTATCTACGAGTAACATCGGAAAAAAAACAGCACAGTGCGTTTGTTGTGCGATTTTTTGCTATCTATCGCAATATTTGTACCTAAGTACGGTGACTGTCATACATATACACCGTAAAATGTTGATCGTTTTAATCCCGTGGAGGGTCGATCCGGAATATGAAACACTATCGATTTGTAAAGATAAAATAAAAAAAATACTTTAGTTTTATTTTTCTAAAACTCGAATTAATGTACGCATGTACGATATTAATGTATGCACTTATACTACCACTCTGAGTAGTTTATTTTATCAACACTACTCACAAAGTGAAAGTGAAAAAAATTGTGCTGAAGCTGGAATGTCCTGAAACGACAAATCCAATATATTTGAATCTATTAATCCCCACCCATCCTGTTTGGTGCTGGACAACCCACTCCCACACACCGACAGGGCCATAGCTTCGGAAACAATATAGGCTGTTCATGTAATCATCTGATCAAACCTGAGCACTAAAGTTGACAAGCCACGCTTGCCTCAGGCGCAACTCCTTGCTATTGTCCACCTGGTCCTTGCGCTTCAAGAGCAGGCCAGTCGGCCCAGTATAAATAGTTCTCTCAGGTCCCTTCAAAGCTTGGAAGTACTGCTCCGTTTGCCTGTAAAAGAATACCGTAAGTAAACGCAGGAAGCTCACACAGACACTGCCACAGAGTAACCATAGCAGCCTGTTACTTTTTCTACTTATCAAGCGCGAAGCTTGTGCACGAAATTCAAATATTGCTATTTGATAAATTGTATATGGACGTTTCAACACAAGTCACAAGCCTCGCATGAATGATCATTCACAACGGGTCCTACTATGTTCTAATTGTTATAACGCGTAGACCATTTTGTAAAAAAAATTACGAAAGGCTTTGTTGTCATTTCGATTGTAGTTACTAGTGTATCATATGAGCGGTTTAAGGGCCTGGTTACATTACCACAGTGTGGTGCCTAACTACTGCACGTTACCGCGATATACGATGCTGAACCGTACTGAACGGCTGCACGATACGCACGAATACGTCGCAAAACCCTCCTTGATGAAGTGATGCCGCAATTTTTGACAACGCAGTACCTGAACAGCACGGTGTCGTGGTACGACCGTTCATCGTGCTAATATGTGGCGCAGGCAGACGCCGCGCCATTTCACCATGGCCAGGCCCTAAAGGCAACCTTACCTTACCCAACCTACTCTACCTTTAGTAAGCAGCAAGTCGGTGGTAAATGGTAACTCTTTGTGTTGGCCTATCGTACCGAGTAGTTTTAAAGAGTTTCACTGGTTTCAATAAGTAGAGAGACCAGTTTAAATTGAACCCACTAATCTACTAGCCCGAAGACACTTCTGGACAATATAGAACCTGACTAAGGCCGGTTGTACACACAAGTTTTTTCGCCGTAAAACTAACGCTTAATTGGCCGTGCGTAGTTGTTCACATAAGTTTTGTCTCCGGTACGATAACTTCACCACGGTTTATGCACCTTTTTTGTTAAGAAGCTCTCACAGTGACCCATACAACACTGGCAGCAGTGCCTACATACGATGAATTAACCGTAGATTTTTACGCTGACAAAACGTAGGTATGTGAACAGGCTGTCTTAAGCACCACAAAAGAAAAATAACTTAATAATTTAATCTTAACTTAGTAGATAATCTTACTTTCTCACATGATAATAAAGTAAATCATACTCAGGGCTAAGGAAGTAATCCTCCTCTAAGGCGCTCTTGATCTTATCTCTCCTATCACGCGGCAAAACAGAGCATTTTTCGTTCCAAAGATCTCGAAGGCGGCGTGAGTTGGGCCGAGCTAACATCTCCACTCGCTCCAAGTTCCGGCGTTTACGCAGCGGCATCCGCATTCGGGCATTCTCTAAAGATTCAATGAAAGAGAAAGAAAAAAATATTAATTAATTATACGTACTCACCTTTCACTAAAAGACGGCAACTTATTAGGCAATATACGCAAATTAGGTTTATATAGACAGTCTCTCGCAGACCATTATTGAATGTGGACCAAAACCGGGTGGTATGCAACAGAGGAGTCCCCTGCTTGGATCTCTGCCATCTGGTAGTGTAGCCCTCAAACCGCTGGCAGATTCTTCTGCTTAGTGTCCATGGCAAATTAATTAAATTCCTTTCCTGGCCCAGTATTCGGCCACGGCAATGCCGTCCACTGATGCTGGCAGATTGATGACTGAACAGAAATGCCCTACTTTTGCGAGATCATGATGGCAGGATCGGCATCGGGGAGGTATCCGTCTCGTCTCTTAAAACGCTGAACCACACACACACCGCCTGCGTCAAACTGAAGTAGAATACCTACTGATGAAAGAAATTACGTTTTTTTGTGATCTTGCTATTAATCTTTCAGTTTTGCTACAAGTTCTGAATTTCATATCGTAAAAATGTCGTAAGAAAAAAGCACACAGCAGCGCTTGAGGTGATACAAGCCCCCGCTGGACAAAGGCCTAAGTATTCTACACAGTAATAGGTAATTACAATGGCAGGTAAATAGGTATCAAAATGGTTTGCTATATAGGTAGTCAGGGGGACCCCAGTACCCAAGATGTTGCGCTACCCATTCGAAAGTCTATGATTGATGACTTTTGTGTCAATTTATCAGTAATAACCAAAAACAAGGCATATCAGAGGCCAGGATCCCTCCCCACCTCTCCCCTGAAAAATAACGCTAGATACGCCAATGTTAGGTTAGGACCTTCTTCTCTTTTCTTTTTTTCTTTTGCTTCCGACTTCAATTCTTGTTCAGACGCGTTCATGGCTGTTTCCAATTCCTTTTTTTTCTTTTCCTTCATACTCTCCTTACTGTCTCTCCGGCTCGGTTTTTTGTTTGAACGTGGCATGATTGTTTAAACAAATGTAGCACTGTAAATTTAAAGAAAAAGTCTCAAAAAATCACTGCATCGGTATTTTGTATAAACTTTTGACAAAATGACTGAAGTATGACGTGAGAAAATAGATAATGACGGTATAAAAATGAAAAGTTCCAGCCTTGATTTTATTAAAATTGAACAAAACCTTTTTGATCGATTGTACCATTTTATTCTCCATACAGATTTTATTATAGTATGCGGAAAATAAGTTGAACCATTTTCTATGGTTACTCGCAGCCCTTCTGCCGTCTCCCTTGATATCTCGAAGGCCTTCGATAGGACTTAGTACGATAGCACGAAAGCTTAGCAATAATGCCAAGCTTCCTTCCTTTGGTCTACCTACTGGTCTGTATGACTGAATCGCAGACCCCGTTAAAAAAAGAGGGCGATCCGTCCGGCTGCTTGTTCAGTCAAATGGATATTAATGCCAGGATCACTCAGAGGTCGGTACTCTCGGAAACACTATTCTTGCTGCACATAAACGACCTACTTAAACCTGGTACCTTTGGGTATGCAGACGATAGCACTGTAGCTAAGAGATAAGTGTCCGATGAGCGTGCTCTGTAGTGGGTCATAGATCCAGTCTTTCCGAGAGGCAACGATTGAACGCTTGAACTTACCCTTGACCAGTCTCAGATTGGGGCGATGCCAATCTGGTCAAGTTCAATCCTGCTTAAACTCAGGCGTATCTTTTTTCCGCCAAACAGAGCCTATTCCACCCGGTTCCATCATCCACCTTGCTTCTACATCTCCCGCTCCCATGGGCGGGAGATGTCATTGGATGATTTTACCCTCCAACAAAAAAAAAGCAACTTGGGGAAAAGGTTGTCGTCTATTCTCAATTTTGGCTTTTACATCAAGGCAACAGCTCAATAGGCTGCCAAAAAATTGGGAATTTTGGCTAATTTGAGCACTACTTCACGCTAGAACAGCTGCTCAACCTTTATCAAGCGCAATTTCGATCGTGTATAAAGTACCGCTCTCATTTTTGCGATGGTACTGCCAAATATCAGCTTAAATTGATACCCTGGAGTCGATTGATAAGCGAGCCAAGCAGATCATCGGCGATGACTAGTCGAGTCAAAATTCCAAAGTCTTGGGCATCGATGCCCAGTTGCTAGCCTGTCGTTTTTCTACCGTTTACATTTCGGGGAGTGTGCGTTGGAATTGCACAATTTAATTCCACCTAGTCCGTTCCATCATCGGACCACTATTCTAGACGTACGGCGTTGCGCCATCGGTTAGGTATCCGTCTGTTATTTTAAGATATGCGCCATGTTTTGGTACAAATAAACTCTTTTCTTTCTTTCTTTTCTTTCTAGGGTAAAACCCGAATAGTCGCCCCGGGGGTATAGTTGCCTTGATTGCAATTACTCTAATTTCGCAAATGAAAAACATATTATTTTATTTTTCGATCGATTCTTCTATTGACTCTGCAACTACAACTAAGTTGACCGTGTTGCATGTCTCTGTGCGATTTCTTGGGACAGCTAGGTGCGATCAGAGTTTTTGCAGGATCCTCTTCCTCCACGAAGCATCTATCCTAAATGTAATTTAGGTACATGGCTTAGGCAACTATCCCCTATATGGGATAGTTGTCCAAAATTTAGGGGTCCGCAAAAATCGCCAATACTCTGGAAATATCAAAGATAATGTGTATTCTTTTCATAAATATGAAGAAAATAAACCAAAGTACCTACCCATTTTACAAATATAGGATCTTGCTTTTTGTACAAAGAGATATAAAGTAATTTCAAAAAGTGGAGCAACTATCCTGGTTTTACCCTACGTACAAAGCGTTTTGAGAACACTTTCGCTATGCGTACAGCTAAAGAGTGGAATTTCCTGCCGGAGTCTATGTTTCCTGATGGCTACAACCTAGGGCTCTCTAAGTCAAGAGCTTCGATGAAACATGTACCTACGTCAAGAGTGAATAAGTTACTTCTAGGCACCATCGTAGCGTGCTCCATCGTCGCGCATCGAGCGGGAAAAAAGTACTTACTCGTATACCTAATATTAACTAATTTATTAATTTGAGATAGTTATGAAAAAATGTCTAAATTTCGAAGAGAATCCTTATATTGGATTAAGGTAAAAAATACTTGCGATAGCCTGCTGTCATCAAATCAAAACTAAATTGTATGGCAAATTTGGATTATTTTTTTTTGCAGTACAAAATGAACAAATATGCGTCGTAATTTTCCAATACAAAATAGATTATTACTGGATTTTTCATCGTATTTCTTCGTAAGCGTATTGAAAAACGTCGTCTGATACACGTGGAGTTTTGTCACTGCAGCACTCGGCTCCATAGCACCCTCGCTTGTACGGCTCGGGTGAATTTCGCTTCATTTGCAAAGACAAACTTTCTCCACTTGTATCAAATGTATCTACTATTTTTTCACTTTTTGCTGTCTGACAGTTGAGCAAACACCTCTCCCAAGTCACGTCTTCAGGAACTCATTGTGTGGAGACACTTGCCTATCGGTCATTGTGCATGCGTCTGACGTTACCCGTCCAAACCCACTTGATCCGGGAAACCTTTTTATTATTCGATCTGATCTTATTATTAACACTCAGAATCCTGCACTTCTTAAAAACTGCAATTTTTTTTTTTTCAAATCAGTACGTAAGTGTAAATTCTGAGCACAGTAATTATTACTGTGCTCACCTATTATAGGTAAGTTACGCTGAGCAGGTTGAAAATATATTTTTGCCATAAATCCTTTTCATCTTTTTATTTCACTGTGAGTTTTAACATCTTTGTAGCTAAAAAAAAATACAATCGAATTGATAACCTGCTCCTTTTCTTGAAGTCGTTTAAAAAACACATTAGCCTTTTTATCTGCATCAATGTCTCATAACAAAGATTAGGGTATTTTTTAAGATTCAAACCTCAAGCTGTAGGTATTTCAAAATATCTCCCACATTTTAAAAAGGCGTCATAGACCTCCTAAAAACCCTTGGGTCACGCGAAGTGTCAACTAAGCGTTTGAGTAATTCTTTAAAAAGCGTATGAGCTCACGGATCCCACGGCCCAAGAGTTTCAACAACTACAAACGGCTCAAAAATATAACTGCCGTCTAAGTTACTATATTTCCGCTGCAGCCGCAGCATGGGATGGCATAAGAATGTCGACACAGATAGGGGCCCACACTAAAAGTCTACCCATCTTCCACGGAAATAAGGACATACCGTCCGATCTCTTACCACCGTCGCGTGCCAGGCCATGAGGTCCCAAAACAGCCGGAACGCCGACGGTGACAAGGGCTCGTCGGTGATGTCATTAATATTCGCATGCCACGCTATGCGCCCCGCGCTTTGAGTGCATAACAGACCGTGGTGACCGAGGCTGTAGACAACTTCGTCACAGTAGGCAGAGATGAGGAGAACAGCAAGGAGCGCCTACTAAGGCAACAAATTAAAGTATAGTTTTTGTTAATATTTCGGTGTATAATAAAGTTTATTCGTTCGGTAACTGTCCGGACCGAGCCCAAGTCGTGGACAGCGCGTACTGATCCCGCCAGCCTCAAGGAGTCGTCAGCAAACTGTAGTGGCCCAGCAGGGTCGGTGCCTATTCTGGGGCCTTGGGAAACTTGGGTACCAAGGCAATGAAGGGGAAGGTTTTGAGCCAGTAAGAGTATGACACTATCTCCCGCTACGCCTAAGAGCCAAACCACACGGTGCGGTGCGGCTCCGGCGCGGCGCCTGAACGTTATCGCTCCGGTTTTTTACATACAAAAATGTGTTGTAGCCACATGGCACCGTGCGGTGCGCTCCGGCACCGCACCGCGCGCTCGCCGGATTCGAGGCGAAGCGGGGAGGGGTGTAAACAGAGCGCCGCCGGAGTGGCACCGCACAGTTGTTTGTTTATTAACAGCAGCAACACACGTCTTTCCCGATCAATTGTTATTACAGACTGTAGTACGTAGGGCAAACCAATAGTTTTTCGCCGCTGCGGCGCCGTCGCGGTGCCGCACTTCCCGTGTGGTAGTCAGTGCCGCGAAATGGCTTGCGGTGCGGCGCCGCACCGCACCGTGTGGTTTGACTCTAAGGGCGGGAGATATCATTGGATGATTTTTCCCACCTTTAAAAAAAGCCTGATGGTAAGTATATAGTGATGCAATCGTTGATGGTGAGACGTTTATAGTAATTAAGGACAACTAAAACAAAATACAACATGTTAAAACTAAAAAATATATATATTTATTTATCATTTATGCCTTAAACAGAGCCAGCTGAAAAGATCTGGCGTTCCATCATTAATTTGTGATGAGGTCGTCAATATCTCTCTCTCGAAAGGAAGGTGCCAGGTGTTATTCTTCTTTTGTGCACAGGGGGTGAACTTCAATGGCGACTGAAAGCAAAAAAACCGTTGACTTGTTAAGAAGATACATTGGCTTCGCACGGTTTATGAATTTAGCCAGTGTCAAGTTTAGAAAGTATTTAGCTTTCACAGTTACTTGAATTCCATTAGAATGAGGATGACAGCAGTAAGTGTATCGAGTCAGCCTTCTCGGCAAATTTCGCTGAGGTAGTAAATACAATAACATTCTCAGTTGTATTATATCAAAATATCGCCAATGATTCCACATATTAAACTACCTATTGCGAAATTATTTAGGGTTGCCAGGAAACATAGAGTTATGAAAAAGGGCTAATTGAGTTTTGGGGCGAATAACAACTTATTAGGCGACTAACTACTTGGTTACAAAAAAAAAAACTTGGTAGCGATTAAATATTTTTAGCACAATATTATAATGAGCTACAACATGCAAGGATCTATAAAAAAAATGGCAGCTACTATAAGATAAGACATATATTAAACAGGGCCAATGAAATAATTGGTGAGGTATTAAAAATTATCATCCTACTATTTTGATTTGTTAACCAACCAAATAAAAGCTAACAATAAAAATGATGACTTATGGTCATGTAACAAATTTACAATAAAAATATTGTTTTATGTTGTCAATAAAACAAATATTATTTCTGCACCTACCTGTAAAGGTGCCTTTTGACTGCTATATTTACTTGGGAAGACCATCCACTGATGCTGCCACTGCCACCTTCTGAACAGTAGCCTTAGATTTTCGTCCTTCAAAAGAAACTTGTGACCTCTCAATAAGTCTTTCGATACTATGTCAGTTTGTGGACCGCTTAGTATTGCTGCTGTTATGAAGTATGGGTCGTCCTGAGATCTGCGGCGTAATAATAGATAGTTATTTACACACTATACACTAATATTATAATGGCGAAGGTGTGTGTGTATGTTTGTTACTTCTTCCCGTTCAACCGGCTGAACAGATTTGGATGAAAGGAGGATGCCATTTTTGGGCCTCCTTCCAATAGCTATGTATGCTATATCGTTAGATGGGTATTTTGAAACTGAATAAACGTTACTGTGGCACAAATTTCTACATCTTAATCCGTTCAGAGTTATTCTCGGCTTAACATGTTACTTTTGCCAATACCCAAATATGAAGAGTACGTGGCAAATAAGTTGCGACCAAAATGGCCGTCATTACTATAGTTACGTATTGTCCCCCACCTCGATTGAGACCCGAAAAACTTTTACTGCGGATTGAAACTCGATCGCCATTTGGGTTCAACTTATTTGCTGCGTACTATTCATACTTGATTATTATAAAAACTATAATAAAAAGCGTGGTCTGTTACGCAGACGACACGCTGGTCCTGGCGCAGGGAGAGTCGCACCAGGCGGCGGTCGGACCAGCGACCCGCGGGGTTTGCGACAGCTATTGGAATGTCGAGCAACACTTCGGACGACTGGCTTTCAAACTTAATCAGATCGGGGCTGCCCACAAGCGGTCCCTGCCCAACTTAGGGGATCCAGACGCCTCCTGCAGGAGGCTCTATGCGGGGATCGTTCGGTCTATGGCCCTTTACGAAGCGCCGATAAGGGCGCTGTCGCTGCGAAAGCGACCGAATCTCCTTGCTGTCCTGCCACCATGGGATCTGGAGGCCACAGTCCTTGCACGCATGCACGATTTACGCATGAAGATGCAACGCTTGAGCGAAACTCCACTGCCGCGGCAAGTTACGGCGTGGCGGACAGTATTCCGGTAGGATCTCATGGTGAAATGGCGACAGCGACAATCGTAACCCAGTGCTGAGCACGCTTTAATTATGACGATAAGTTCCCTCTTTGTGGAGTGGCTGGAAAGACGTCACGGCGTCCTCACTTTCCACGCGTGCTTCAAGATTTCAGCAAAACCGTAGGCGCCCAGCAGAGTCGAAGCATACTGGGGCCATGAGTTGTGCGAAAGAAAACCCGGGTTCCGCCCGGGTTTTCTTTTTTCTACGAAGGCAAAGAGAGAACATAGGAGTGGGTTTTAGTCAGTAGGTAAGTCTGACACGCCCTCTCACTCCGCCCTAGAGCGGGAGAAGTCATTGGATGATTTCCCACCTAAAAAAGACCTATTAAGTGAAATAAGAAAGGAAATTAATTCAATTATTTACTTTGCAGGCATTAGTTTTTCAAGTATTAAGTGTTTCATCCGTACATAATTAAGAACTTCATTTTTTTTTTTTAGCCCACTATATTCCAATTTTCTAGTTGTATATTGCTTAAAATATGATTTGCAAGTAGGAAATCCAATCCACGCATCAAAATCGCGATCCCGCAAGCCTATGGGATTGAACTCATCAAAGCCGCGGCTCCCGCGGGACTCATGGAATTGGAATTTTTTAATACTATTATTTTGAGTAGTAATATGCAAAATACCGATCTTAGACCTGGTTCGGGCCGCGTTTGCGGAATCGTATTCCCTATTTGCAACCATAACACGAATTTATTTACGGAATTCATCAATACAATCCTCTCAGTTTTTCTAACCTTATTGAATGGCTATTTCATGAAAAAGTCATTTAATAAGAATTGCTAAAAAAATTGCATTTCACAAGCTACTCGTGAGTGTCCCCCTAAAATACATACCAAATAAGTATACTTACAAATTATCAGTAAAGAAAAAGCTTGTATTATCCATAATTTGCTGTATCATTCTCCTATTCCAGTTCATCATGTGTTGCCTGCCTAAAAGCAGGATCTTCTTCCTTTGTCTCAGAAAGTAATCAACCACTGTATTCAATAGTTTAACCTTGGCCATATTATTGCCTGGACCCACAGTATAGGCTATGTTAAGCCCATCTAAAACAATATCATAAGGTGCAGTTTTCTCTATGAAATCCGAGAACCTCTTTAATTCCTCAGGAGATGTTTTTAAAAACAAATCTGAACCTACAATTAGTTTTTCTTTCACATTTTGCTGTAGTAAAGTGAATTCTTCATTTGTTAATGATAAATGGTCTAATTTGTCCATACAGCATGAGCACTGACCACTGAAAAAACATAAAAAGTCCTTATACAGGGTGGATTTCTGAGGCAGGTCAGTACAAGCAGCTTTTTGAGGCAAATATTTTTTAACAAGAATCTCATAAATTCCAACTAACGAAATAGATTTTTCTCGGCATAAACATAAGGATGATGTGAAGATATTTGAAAATGAAAACTTCTTTTGCTAATTTTTATCCAGACGCCTCTACCCAAAACTAAGTGGTGAGGGCTTTTTTTTGTAATATATATATACAAAAAAAGTCCCTCACTGCAACTGTATATCTGTTTGCAATAAGTTTAAAAAGTAGGTACTAAAGAGATTTTCATATTGTTTTCACCAATACACAGAGTGATTCATGAGCAAGGTTTTAATGTATAATACATGCATATAATAGTAGAGGAAACCTCAAGGATTTATAACACCCATGCAAAGCTGGGGCATTCATAAGAATTTTCTTAAGAAAAATATCTTCCAGTTATAACCATGATCATAACTGATGGCACTTACTCCACTTTCCTTATTCGAGCAAACTGTGCATCCCAGTCCATAGAGCTATAAATTTCTTTTAATTTATTTGCAGTATCCAAAGGGATAATAGCACAATTTTGAGCTACAAATGAAAATACTTCATCTAAATGTTTTGCTATAACTTTCTTGTCTTTATATTTTCTTAGAATATAATCCAGCCATGCTTCATAAGCATTTTCTAGAAGAGGTCTCTTATGCCTGATGCTTTCTTGAATCAGTTCTAAAGCCTTTTTCTTTTTATTTAATTTGAAGAATGTAGCTATCAGGGTACTGTAGGCTGAATGTGAAGGAATAGAGCTTAAATGTATTTCATCCAAAACTTTTAATGCTTTTTCCCACTCATTTATAATACAAAGTGCATGTAATAGTCGTTCACATGTACTGTACTCTAGAAATTTGTACTTATCATGTAAACTTTTATGAACATCTACAATAAACTTTGTTTGCTCTTTTGATAATTTATTAGACTTCCCGATTTCATAGTAAAGATATAGCAAGGCGTTAACAGTGCCTAAAGATAGCTCTTCTCCTGAATTTATAACATGCTCTGCAAATGATAATGCAGATTTATGGTTCTTAAAGCCTACCATAAACTTTAACATGATAGCATCAATATTCTTTTGGGTTACATTGCCTTGCTTAGATAGAACATCATTCTTTACAACAGTCCAATCTTCTGCATTGTTTTCAATTATTGACTTCAGGTAGTCTATTTGCTCATCAGGATGTTTTTCCCTTGCGTAAGATACATTTTGACTAAAAACTCGTGTAGCAACTCTTGCAACTGTAAATTAGGATTATGACGATTTATATTTGCAACTTTTCCGCTAAATCCATAATATTATTCAAAACCCAAACCCGCTCGAACCTCAGAACAGGATACTTACATGAACTACGTGAAGAAATAGTACGAGTTAACGAATAAAACATGCTGTAAACTGCAGTATATTTATTAGGTCCTAACTGTAATGTAGTATTTATGTTATTCCACTCAAAAATATATTTATAATCGAAGTTCAATTAAATAAATTTGAGGTTATATTTTTAATATTTATTATAGGTTTTTTTTAATTTTGGTTGAAGGTTCAGAAGGTTGACCTTGGTTATGTTGGTCACTTGCAAAGACGGTAAAGACATGCTCTGTGGTAAAGACCTTAGAATAATATTGGACCAGAAATACCTACAAAATAAGCGTGTATACAGTGTTGCCAACCTGAATTTTAGAAAATTAATAGATTAAGTGCCAAATGTTGGTAGAAGTTGGTAGAATGTAAAATGCAAAATTGGTAGATCTACCACCTCAATTTAGAAGAGGATTAAAAATGCATGAACTGTTCTTAAAATGTTTATTTTTGGAAATCATATATATTTTATTGAAAAATTTTAAATGTTCTGCGTTAGGCTGCCCGTTGCTTGCTATAAACCTTTAGTACGCAACAATCCCTCTAGAGTCTCCGTGCAAATTCTATTTCTCTGGAAGGTTTTCATATTATTAATTGCAGAAAACAATTTCTCAACGTTGGCGCTACTATGTGGAAGTGCGAGTAATTTTCTCACGAATTCGCATAGTAAGGAAACATTGGAGACTGGTCTCCTTTTTAATTTCCAGAATTGTTCAGGTGTAGCCGTGTAGGATCCACATTTTTTTGTCTATGGGCGCGAAATGGCGCGAACGGTAACTGTTGATGGCGTGTTTTTTTTATGTGGTTTATGGCCTGGACTCTATGTATGCTTGACGCATCGTTGCATGGCTCACGCAACACATCGCAACGTGACTCGTCGATATAAAAATAATTCAAAGTGGTGATATGTCAAACTAATTAAAAAAAATAGGTAGTTTTTAGGTCTAGGGTGGTAGATAGGTAGACTGAAGTGTAAATTGGTAGATCTACCAAAAAGATGGTAGATATGACATCACTGGGTGCATACCTACTAATAGCCAGGCACTAAAGATGGCGGCCATTGCTAGGGAAGCACTTAGATTATCAAAACCAAAATGTATCGATATCGATACCCGACTTTTTATATTTAAAACATGGGAATTGGTTTTGGAATTGGACATTGTTTACAGATATTTAATAATATTAAATTTAAGTAAACGACAATAGTATATGATGAAACATAAGGAAGAATATCGGAAAATCGGTAAGAAAATTAAAAAAAATATGATATTAATTATTATTTTTGGATTTTATTGAACGATGATTCTGTAAAGTGTAATGAACAGGCACACGGTGCTTTAATTCCAGGTTTGACATTTTCCATCCCAATGACTTCAAGCCACTTCTGGCTCAGCACTTCACTTTTAGGGAACCTGTGCAAATAAAAAACATGCAAAATTATTTCAGTTGGATGTAGGTAGGTAGGAGTAAAACAAATCACAGACTGAACTCAATAACCACCACCTACGGCATGACGGATGACACTGTATTGTTTTGGTAAGTACTAGGTCTCGCTTTTTAATTTCTGTTAGAGTTTTATTTTCAGAATCGTCTCTTCAACATATTTTACAGGACCCTAATCACAAACTAGAAAAATAATAGTTCTTTATCGATAGCTTATTAAATAAAAGACATCACTATTTTACATTGTCAATAATATTGTAAACAAAACGTTATAAATTTAGCAAATAGAGGTTTAGGTCAGAAATAATTTGTATGTACTTTTAGGAACTTTCATTATATAAATAAAACACATATACGGAAAAAATAACAGTAAGATAAAGTTTTTCATAAAATACGGCTACTAACCTATGCATGGTTAAATGAGGTTGATTGGTATTTTTCCTTGCACCACACTGAATTATTGAACACGAAGGCATATTCAATTTGTATCCCTTGACACTCACAGCACAAAACAACTTAGTTGTTGTTTACTTGACACATGACGTACTACAAAACCACGGGCACTAAAGATGGCGGATGGCACGCGAGGTAGGTATGTTGACGAAAATGTAAAAATGTTGCCAGAGAGAGAAAAAACAAACAGCATGACATCTCTATCTTCAAACGAAATTAGTTAAAAAGAGACAAAATCTAGTTTTTTATATCTACATCGATTTAATAGATATTTGTATAAGCAAGGAATGTATAGAATATTAAAGGCGTCTCTATATATTCTATTCTCTAAGGTCACTTATCATGATGGGCCCTGACTACGGAACTCGGAAGTACAAATAATTTCTAATATTAAGGTAAGCCTACATCCAATACCGGGTTTATTGTGGCCATTTTTCTGGAAACTCTCTCTCGTGAATGTACTTTTACGGGGGTTGTAAATTGGTACTTTTGCAATTTTGCATGAGCCTGAACTTCTGATTTTGCATCACCCTCATGCTTTTTCTGCACAGTAGTCATTGAATCATTGTAGCTACCAGTACCTCTACCATGAGTTTTAAGCAATAGTATTCGTCGCTACTCGATATCGACGCCGTAAATATTTTGTATGGCAAATTTTGCAGCGCCTCTAGCGGTCACTTGCAGAACCAAAATTTGCCATACAAAATATTTACGGCGTCGATATCGAGTAGCGACGAATACTATTGCTTAAAACTCATGGTAGAGGTACAGTAGCTACTAGGGTCACTATACCTACTATCCAACTTGGATGAACACTACAGACTGCTAGACTGTAGCCGTATTTTGCAATTTTGCATGAGCTTAAGCCTGAACTTCTGATTTTGCATCACCCTCATGCTTTTTCTGCACTGTAATCATTGAATCATTGTAGCTACCAGTAGCTACTAGGGTCACTATACCTACTATCCAACTTGGATGAACACTACAGACTGCTAGACTGTAGCCGTATTGATTTTGCTACTGTGTAAACTATGCTTGTCTTTGTTTTAAAAAAGTCGTCTCTGGTCGTTCCGCTTTTCTCTTGTCTACGGCTTTCCTCATTGGCTGTCAAATATTGTCTATGCTATATTTACAGACTACTTGTCGTTGTGTCGTGGTGCTGTTTCTTATTTACAAAATTACCATCTGAATTTGATTCTATCATTACAGAAAGTAAATTGAGAATTTGCTTATAAAAATCATGGATGGCAAAACTACAAAAATGCCCAAAGTGGCAAAGGTAAACAGTGCAAATTACTAGCCATAAACGGTGTTACATTGAACTGCTAACTGATTTGTAAATTATTTACTTTCAGGTTAAAAATAAAGCACCAGCAGAAATACAAATTACTGCTGAGCAGCTTCTCAGAGAAGCTAAGGAGAGAGACTTAGAGATTTTACCCCCACCACCGAAGCAAAAGATTTCAGACCCAGAAGAGCTGAGGGACTATCAGCATCGTAAGCGAAAGGCATTCGAAGATAATATCCGTAAGAACAGGCTTGTAAGTGATTAGATCTTTAATTTGTTATTTTTTCTGTGTTTGGAAAACTAACAGGATCATAAATAAAGAACAAATTTTTACCATTGTTGAGATGATAATATTGAACGAAAACATTGTGTTTAGTTTACTAAATTCGAATCAGAGGTGTTTCAAATCCAATGCTAAGCTAAACAAATTTTCAGGTTATTGGAAACTGGCTCAAATATGCTCAATGGGAAGAATCACAAAAGCAAGTTCAGAGAGCCAGATCTATCTATGAGCGAGCTCTGGATGTGGATCACAGAAATGTTACCCTATGGTATGTTCTCATCTCATTTTCTATTACAGTAACAAATCTGTTCATAACATGTTTATTTTAATCTACTGATCATTAATTTGTAGATCAGTAAATTATGAAGTGCTTTTGTCGATTTCTAGGTTGAAGTATACAGAAATGGAGATGAGGAACAGACAAGTAAATCATGCCCGTAACTTGTGGGATAGAGCTGTAACTATACTACCAAGAGTATCACAGTTCTGGTACAAATATACCTATATGGAAGAGATGTTGGAGAATGTTGCAGGTGCTAGACAAGTATGTATCAACTATGTACAAAAAAAGTATGTTTTGTCATCCAAATGAAATATTAATTTTCAGATGGAAACATAACCAAAAAATTCGTAATTATAATTTCCAAAAACCGCATTTAAATTAATCATTGAAAAATCCAACTTAAGTTGTTTAAAATTATATTGTCAAAAATGATTATATTTTTTCAATGCAGTTAAAATAGGTAACTACTATAAATGTTTCTATCAAAAAAGTGGCTTCAAAATGAAAGTCCCACAATAATTTACAGGATAAGCCTATTGCCAACAACGGAATAAAAGACTTGTCTCCGGGCTCCTGAGCGACCTGGGGATTGAAAGCACTATATTAATGTATTATTGCACTATACTCAAAATCAAAGACTTGCTATCTATCTATATACAGCTATAAGTACAAGAATTCTAGTTTCTGATGGGCCAAAGTCTCAGCCTTTTTAGGGAAGTAATTTATACTGTAGTCAAGACACGGATTTTTTAGCCAAAATTGTGATGAAGGCTTCGTAATTGAAACTGCCTAACACCATAACTTTGGTTGGATACAACATGAAAGTCTAGTAATGTATGATTGTGTATAGTGAATGATTTAACACTTGTTTTTTTTTTAGGTTTTTGAACGCTGGATGGAATGGCAACCAGATGAACAAGCATGGCAAACATACATCAATTTTGAACTTAGATACAAAGAATTAGATAGAGCTCGTCAGATTTATGAAAGATTTGTCATGGTTCACCCTGATGTAAAAAACTGGATCAAATATGCAAAGTTCGAAGAAAATCATGGATTTATAAATGGTTCAAGAAAAGTCTTTGAAAGAGCTGTAGAGTTCTTTGGTGATGAAGAACTTGATGAAAGATTGTTCATTGCCTTTGCCAAGTTTGAAGAAAACCAAAAAGAACATGACAGAGCAAGAGTTATTTACAAATATGCTTTAGATCATATTCCAAAAGACAGGAACAAAGAATTGTATAAGGCATACACAATACATGAGAAGAAGTATGGTGACAGATCTGGCATCGAAGATGTTATTGTTAACAAGAGGAAATATATGTATGAGCAAGAAGTAATAGAGAATCCTACCAACTATGATGCATGGTTTGATTATATAAGGCTTGTTGAAAATGAAGGGAATGTTGATGACATCAGGGATACATATGAAAGAGCTATAGCAAATGTACCTCCTTCCAAAGACAAGCAGTTCTGGCGACGCTATATCTACTTGTGGATTAATTATGCATTGTATGAAGAGTTAGAAGCTGAGGATGCTGAGAGAACAAGACAAGTTTACAGAACTTGTTTAGAACTAATACCACACAAAATATTTACATTCTCCAAAATATGGTTGATGTATGCCCAATTTGAAGTCAGATGTAAAGATCTAAAGCAAGCAAGAAAAACATTGGGCATGGCTCTTGGTATATGCCCTCGGGACAAACTATATAGAGGTTATATTGATTTGGAAATTCAATTAAGAGAATTTGATAGATGTAGAATTTTATACCAAAAGTTTTTGGAATATGGGCCAGAAAACTGCATAACCTGGATAAAGTTTGCAGAGTTAGAGACATTACTAGGTGATATTGACAGGGCCAGAGCAATTTATGAAATAGCAGTAGGACAACCAAGACTAGATATGCCTGAATTGTTATGGAAAAGCTACATAGACTTTGAAGTTCAGCAGGGAGAAACTGAGAAAGCTAGACAACTTTATGAAAGACTGTTAGAAAGAACAGTCCATGTGAAAGTATGGCTTTCTTATGCCAAATTTGAACTCAATGCTGAAAATGCTGATAACATAAATGTGGAACTAGCCAGGCGTGTGTATGAGCGTGCTAATGATAGCCTTCGAAGTGCTGGGGAAAAGGAGGCTAGAGTGCTTCTTTTAGAAGCATGGAAAGATTTCGAAACAGAAATTGGTGAAGAAGAAAAGCTTAATAAGGTTATGGCCAAAATGCCAAGAAGAGTTAAAAAGAGGCAGAAGATCATCAGTGAAAGTGGAGTTGAAGAGGGTTGGGAGGAAGTGTTTGACTACATATTCCCAGAAGATGAAATGGTCAGACCTAATCTTAAATTGCTTGCTGCTGCTAAAAATTGGCGCAAACAAAAAGAAGTTACACAACCTACAGAGCCTGCAACAAATGAAGATGATAATGATCAAGAAGATGGAACACCCCCTCAGAAAACTAATGAAGATGAGGATAATAATTAATAAGTTTCAAAATAAAATGAAGTATTCATATGAGTGATTTATTGATATTAATCTACGTCTTCTGGTCGAACAGGATGTATAACTGGTATAACTGACTTTTTATTTACATCTCTTGAACAAGCTTTTCTCATATCTGGAAAGAAAAAATATACAATTAGTGAAATATTCACCAACATTTTTGTTTTATCCAAACTATTAATAATAAGTAACATACCATAAGCATCTTCATCTGGGTCTCCAGAATAATATTCTAACACAGTCCTATAAACTATGTAGCCCAAATTCCTGTACATATTAATTGCAACCTTGTTACTGACTCTCACAAAAAGATCTACAAAATAAGCTTTCTTTCTGAAATTAATAAAGAAAAAGTTAAAGAAGAAATCAGCAGATAAAAAAAATTATCAATACTGAGACAATGTAATTTACTTCTCAGACACATCTTCCAAGATATTCATAAGAGTTGCAGCAAGGCCTAGTCTTCTGTATTCAGGACCAACAGTCAAGGCTGTGACATGACCATGCCAGTTCTCACCATGACCCTCCGCTTTTCCCATAACTAAAAATGTAAAATAATGAGTAAGTACCATGTTGTAAATCAAATATATGAGACGCTAACATACTTACTGTATCCCATTATTTCTCCGCTTGGTGCTTCAACAACTTGGAAATATTCAGGCCAATGAGCCAAATACTGAGTATAAAATGATAACCCGTAAGTCTCGGTCAGGGGGTCCAAGTTCCTATTATGAAGTTACCATCATTAAGTTACTAACATATTATTATAAATTTTAGGATTTTGTTTTTGCAAATTATTACAAAAAAAAAAAATACTATTTGTAATTTGCACTTACACGTTGTTGAATTTTAACATATCTTCACACGTAAATGGTCTGATTGTAGTCATAGTGGATACTTTTTAAATCGTCTACACAATATAATTTTAACTAACGTTATAAACCTATAATTGAATCAGCAGTCAATTCATGCACATTTTATGAAATGTCAACCGCAGAGTACATTTAATATGTCAACCACAGATTAGAGAGAGATCAAAGAGAATATAAGCACTACGTTTAGAGAGATACTAATGTCAACAAATCCCTCATTCCGAATTGCGTCAAAAGTGATAATAGCGCAAATCCAAGCAACGTACAACGTCATAATAATTACTCAATAGAGTCTGTCTAACGAAAGCGAGTTTTTTTTTAAATTAAATTGGCAACATAATGTTGCCGTCAAAGTTTATGATTGCAATTGTCAGTATTTTGTAACAAAGATTGATTTTAAAAATTCGCACACTTGCTTATCCAACTTACTTTTGACATTGGCAGAATAGTCGACATCGGCTCTATTTGCCATTTTTCTAAAAATAGAATAGAATAGATTTTAAAAATATAATTGCTTATCATGGGTAAAACAATAAAAAGTTATGTAGGAAAGCTGTGAAATACTATGATCAGTAAGTTTAAAGAAAAACAAGAAGAGAAAGTAGTTGTTTTTGATCTCGGGTTTTTAGTTAGTATGACATTATAATCTTGATCATTGTTGACTGACTATTAGACTTTTGGATGTTAGTCAAAGACCAAGTCTGTATACACCATAGGTCAAATGAGGAGATTACACATGTCCATAAGCTTACGCTTTAGTGATATGGGCAAAGTGCCCTTAAATAGTTCCTTGATGGACCAGTAACTTTTTCAGGTATTTTCTGTTCGACACGTTATTTCTCTGTCTTACCTGGCCCAGAAAAAGACTACTTGGCCCAAGTAGACAATAATATATTTTAAGACGTATTGCGTATTCTGTCCGCCTACGTTTACGTTCCTTTTGGAGCCGCTGGTTATGATTTTCGTCTTCAACATTTTTATATGTAGACCAAACAGCATTTGCTCTAGTCCTGTGGCTGTAGGAGAGAACAGGACAATATTATCAGAGAAACGCAAATTACTCAGCTTCGCTGATGACAATGCCCTTCTCTTCCCATTCGACTGCTAATTTCTGAAAGAAGTGGTTGACTCATTTCTGTTTGAAACATAGGATCTAATTTCTCTAACTTGCTGGAAGATGTATGATGTGTGGATTCTATTTTTTGTTTTGTAAGGGAATTGAATATTTCTGAGTGTGTGATGCTGTTAAAAGCGTATTGGTTGAGTATATTTATTTCTAAACATTTTGTGTTCCTCATATTAGGAATATAGTTCGTCAAAAATAATTATACGATTGTCGCAAATACAAAAAAAATACTCAAGTATCAAAAATTTTTTCTCCTAGTATGACATATTAAATATTAGTAATACCATATTCAATATTTTTTGATTTGACCTCATTTTCTCAGGTCACGCTTTCGTTAGACAAACTCTCCCTTTACTTTGTAACTATTAAATTTGGTCGCCTTCAGATCTTGGAAGTTGAAATTTCCTCAAACCTTAAGTTTGGATGGTCCATTGGGTCCAAAGCTAAGTTAGTTGCTAGGAAACTCGGCATTCTTGCTAAGGTCCGGTGGTACCTAATATGCTGATGTACGGATGACTCATCCTTGTATCAACTTCTGATATCCGGATGTGAGTGATTTAGCGGCTTCTATGCTGACTCGTACTAACTGATCAATTGACCTGACGTCACACAAATCCTATATCACGCAATCTTCGCAGCAGAAACACTATTACAAAACTATCTATCAAGAACAACCGGAAAGTTGCCCAAAACAGATATAAGACTGGTCTAGTCAGAAGATCCTGTCATTTTAATAGAGACAAACAATATCCAATAAAATATTTTTAACAGTAAAATGGAATATCTGTAAGACTATAAATGGGTAAATACTTGCATTTTTGACTTTATAAAGAACCATGGCATGAGCAAAAATGTATGGTGCGTGGGCTTTTCCACCAACAGAGATGAGATCACTTTTAATGGACTTGTTCGTCAATAAATATAAATATATAAACCCATTTTTGTGAAAAATCCATGGGGTTGATTTGCTATAAATATTAAAATCCTGCAAAGTAATGCTGTATAACTTTGTTAGTTTTCTTTTTTATTTATTTAAACATCATGTACAGTACATAGGCGGAGTTAATACAACAAGGCGTACTTTACCAGTCAACCTTTGGGTTAATAAAGTTTACATTGTGGTAGGTTTGCACAAAAAATACATAACAAACACACACACACACACACACATCACACACATACACACATCACATAATCTTATGCTTGTTAACCGACTTAAAAAAGAGGAAGTGATAATTTATGTTTGGCTATAGGTATGTTTTTTGACACATATATGGTCCATGATTATCTAACGGAAGAGAGGGAGAGGGAACATCGGAATGATCTGAGGGCAGAAGGTAGGCACCAGAACTCCATTATAAATCAATAGATCTTAGCCTTGATTGGGCTAATTAAAATTATTATGAGATGCAGTTTGGCTTGAGGTACGAGGTGGTTGTGTCACATCTGGAAAGTTTTGATACTAACTAAACCTGAGATGATGAGAGGCTCACGTGTGGTCCCATCTTACTTGTTAGTAAGCGAAGATGTGGTCGACGCTAGAGCACGCTTGCCTGGAAGTACATATAACCTATTCACTCCTGACTTAAAGACCCCTAGGTTGTAGCTAATAGGAAGCACAAACGCAGGGAGTTCAATATGTAAAATGAATGTATTCCCAAAACGAATTGAACATAAAGGCGGGATGTCCACCAAGTACCGGTGGCGCAACGCACTTCGTCTAGTGCTCCAATGATAGAACGGAATAGGCGGAATTAATTTGTGCAATTCCAAAGCACATTCCCTGAAATATAAATAAAAGAAAACCGAAAGGCTAGCATTTGAGTCGGCGTTTGACTCGATAAGTGCATCAATGCTTATATGATCTACTTGGCTCGCTTTTCAATTGACTTCAGAAAAATCAAGCTGGTATTTGGCAGACCCATTCCAAAGATGAGAGCAGTAATCCATACATTATAGAACTTGCGCTTGATAAAGGTTGAGCAGCTGTTATGGCCGTTTCACCTTTGCTAAGATAAAAGCAAGTAAAAAAGGAAGCTAAAGTAAACAAAAACCGGGCAAGTGCGAGTCGGACTCGCGCCCTGAGTGTTCCGTTCAAACATTACCTATAAAAAACAGTTCAATTCACGAATCGCGTCTTGAAGATTTTTCCAAATCGCAAAATAACTACAAATTTACAGTTTTCAGATTTTTTCCTATACTTGTACTATGAGAAGTTACTTCATGCCAAATTTCAGGATTCTAGGTCAACGGGAAGTACCCTATACATTTTGACTCCTTTGAGAGTGTCGAAATATATGTTTTTTTCGACATAAACGGTCATATCTTTTTTCTGTTAACTTAGGAAGTTTGATTTTTTCACATCTTCAAGGGATATCAGACTTAACTGTATGGTTTTAATTCCAACTCGATACCTCAACGCGTTCCTGAGATAAAGGGTCTTGACAGACAGTATCTGTCTGTCTGTCAAGGCCCTATTTATCTCAGACTTTCTTGTTTTAGGGCTTTTTCATGAATGCTCAGAAAAGCAGTCGGGTTTTTTAGTTTTTTAAATTACCGTTTTTTGATGTACTCCTCCCTGTCTTCCTTTAGGTATAGTCATCGACTACAAGTGTCAATGAAGTAATATATTTTACTTTTTGCGACAGTTCTGCGATGATCTCATGAAGAGTTCCGTTCTATATCTCCGAAGTTCATCATCAGATGATGGTAATATTTCTATGGGATCAATTCGGGAGTTTACTCTTTCAAATAAAAATAAATAATTCAAAATCTTTCGACATATTGACCAATAAATCAGTGACTATTTAGGTATTTACATTTTTTTTTGCAATGGAATTTAAGGTGGTACCCATAGTAACAATTGAAGTACAAAAAGAATGAGTGCAATTTGTCCCATGGTACTTTATGCCATGATCACACGTACCGAGTAAAAGGGTGAGACAGTAAAATGTTGCTCGGCCAAAACAGTGATTGTATGCGAGTTGTAGAAATAAGCGCTCAGGTGAGCACTCGGTGCTATGTTTAGACGCACTGAGTATTCGATCGAGAGCACTATCTCGCTCGTCTGCTCGATACGTGTGATCAAGGCATTAGAGCACAAGTTGTTCTCTAAATTTATAGAGTTGTAATTAATGGTTGTAATCGATACTTATGATACACAACTATCGATTAAAACTCGACTAGACATACTATCTTTTTACTAATTTTATTCTTAGGCAATAATTTCTGTTTGAAGTTGAATGAAATACACCCTTTAAACTTGTTTGTTTGTTAAATATAATGTTGTAATCAATTGAAAAATATTAAGTATTGATTGACACATCCAATAATAAACAAAAAATAACATTAAAATAACTCATCACACCACAACATGACGCGTATATCGCATTGCTCAACATTCAATAGAAAATAGAAAGATGTATGACATTGTTGCCACCATAAATAATTCTCCTGGAACTGAAGACAATTATTGTCTGACTCGTTTTAACACATGTCGAAAGACATATTTATTACTCTTTTACAAGCTAAAAGCTCAAGTGGAGCGATCTATGGGCTTCATGCAGTTTACCAACACGACAATGGCCGAATTGTCCGTATAGGATATTTTTTATTGGCCCGTACGTCCCAACCTGCCATGTCTTTGGTTTTAAAAATGGCGTATACAAGCTTTTTGTTTGCCGGTTTACGCTGTTGAATACTTTCCAAGACCTCGCGCGTACTCGGATAACATCTAAACGTCGTGAATATGAAATTGAAGTACATGTGTAGGTATATAATTAACGCTGTGGACCCCGTGAACGAAATTTTGTAGCGTTATGGTGAATTAGAATGGTGCCTGTGGCTCTGTGCTGTGGCTTGTCAATCTCGCACGTCGCCAGGTTATCCGTTCGTAACGTAAATATCACCCAGCGAGCGTTTTATATTTCAGATATGTCAGCGTCGCAAAACAGTAGATAATGGAGAGTTCAGAAGATGATGCGGGCACAGCGACGAACGCTTCCCGCCGTGCATCGGCGCGGGAAAAGGACGTCGGAGTGGCCGAGGAAGTCAATGCAACTAGTAGTTTCCAACAGGAGCAATCCGAACCGCGGCCGTCGTGCCAAACTCCCGCGATGTCGGAGGACAACTTCGACGGCGACAGCGTTCCGTCGCCGTCGGCGCAGGACAATACAAGCACCGAGGCGATTTTGGACATGATAGATGAAATCGTCGACGGTCCGGGTGCACCAAAGCGAATACCGCTAGCAGAAGAATCTGTTGACATACGTTTTGACGAGCTCGAACTCACCAGTGAACACTCGAACATCATACAGGAATCATGTAAGAGTCACGACAACGACTCTCACTTGCCCGCCGTAGCTTCTGTCGACAGTGCCGAAAGTGAAGTATCGCTTCAAGCTAGCATTGATACGCAACCCGAATCATCGTCCCTCACAGCATCACTCGGCGTTTTAAAACCAGACAGTGTAGATTCATTACCAGAAAGTTCATCTGTATCTGAGAGTCATGATTCTACAGTGCAAATACAAACTGAAAACATTACTGCATCTAATGTGGTTCCTGAGGTTTGCTGTATTGATTCATTATCAGAAAGTTCACCTTTACCTCAGTGTGAAGAACCTGCAGTGTCTACACACGTGGAATACAGTTCTAATAAGGGACTTGATGCGTCTGTAAGTTGTGAGACATCAATACCTGAAAGTTCCTCTTTGCCTGAGAGTAAAGAATCTGCGGTTTCAACAATTCCTGAAAATAGTGATGATGTGTCAAATGTGGAACCTGCTAGTGGTGTATCATCATTACCAGAAAGTTCATCTTTGCCTGAGAATGATGAACCTGCAGTGTCTGTGCAAGAGGAAGATAGTGCTGTGTCTAATAAGGATTCTGAGAGCTTTGTTACATCAATACCAGAAAGTTCATCTTTGCCTGAAAGTGATGAGCCTGCAGTGTTAACTCAATCTGAAAGCTGTGTTGGGTCAAATGTGGTATCTGACGTTTCAGCATTACCTGAAAGTTCCTCTATGCCTGAATCTGATGATCCTGCAGTGTCTACACAACCAGAGCATAGTGCTGTGTCAAATGTGTTACCGGAGGCACATGTTGCACCTGCTGGTTGTGTTGTTTCATTACCAGAAAGTTCATCTTTGCCTGAAGATAATGAACCTGCAGTGTCTTCTCAACCAGAAGAGAGTGCTGTGTCAAATGTGGTACCTGAGGCACTTGCTAGTTGCCCTCCACCTAATATTCCTTCCAGTAGTGAAGAAAAGACTGTGCAAAACATTTCAGACGTTAGTGAGTGTGAAACGCAGGAACGAACAGTGAAGTGTGTGTCATCCAGTGATAGCAGAGACAATGTGACTGTAGAAAGTGCAGAATCAACGTCTAGTGATAGTAGTGTTAGTGAAGGTAGAGCAGTGCTCGTAGAACCACAGGTGCGGTCTCCACTCAGACGACGGCTCATACGGCCAGCACCGAGTGACCGACGTCCTGACTCTACAGTGTCCTCAACTGTTGATTCTCAAGTTGTTAATATACCTGCTACTGAACAGACAAGTAGTGAAAATATCACCAAGGATGTGACAAGTTCATCTGATGCTGTGCCCACAATACATGGTAATGTAAAACCAGAAGAGATTAGAAATGTAAGTGAAATTAATTTCTGCAAAGCAGAAACATCTGTGAGTCCTCCTAAAAAAATTAAGCTTATTAGACAAAAAGTTATTGCTGGTACCAGTAATAGAGAGTCTTCAATTAATCAGTCAGCTCTCCAGTCAGATAAGGATCAATGTCAGTCAACTTCATCTGATAACCACTCATTACCCTTGCCTGAGCCTCATAAAGAATCTTCAAATACTATTAGTATCTCACAATCTCAAGAAAACAATGAATCATTAATATCTGTTAGTAACTGTGTATCCGAGAAGCCAGTTAAATCTCCAGATCAAGCAGTATGCCTTGAAGAACATTCCCAACCCAGTATAGAACATTGTGATCCACCAAAACTAGAGGAGGTGGAAAAGCATGATGATAGTAATCAAATTTTACCCAAACATCCCAGTCTAAACCTGCCAAACTCATCAGAACCAGAGGCTGATGCCTATATCAATACTCATGCCAATTCTAGTAAAACTGTACAGGAAATAAGTAGTATGCCTACACCAAGTTCAGTTGAGTCTGAAGCTGTCATCAAAGAAAATTATATAGAACAGGGTATTGTCAGTAACATTGACAAAAATGAATACAAGGAAACAAAAGATTCTGAGTGTGCTCAAAATGAAGTCCCCTTACAAGAAAGCATACCTGTAAGTGCATCAATTGTATCAACCTCTGTGAATTCTGAACCAGAAAAACGGAGTAAAGAGGTGCAAGAAGATCAAAAGAAGGTTCCACCTTTTAAGCTTAACTTGTCTATGTCAAGTTTGCCAGAATCTAAATTAGAGACAGAACAGAGCAGTCAATCAGGTATCAATAAAAACAGTGGTGTTCATGAAGAAACTGAGGTAATTAAACAGGTCCCAAAATTAACCATCAAACTAAAACAACCAGATGAAATAAAGTCACCTGTACCAAAAGTAACAATAAAACCTATTAGACCACCTGCAGAACAAGATACTGATGATAACACTGACAAAACTCAGCACATACCAAGTGTAACTAAAATAAACATAAAACCCATTCTTAAACCACCAGATAATATTAATGAAAAATCACTGAGGTCACAACATTCTGTAGATGAGGATGCTAGATCAAATGCTAAAGATCAGTTACCTTGTATAACAAAATTAAATATCAAACCAATTCCTAAACCACCAGAGAAAATAAATGACATTCACAGAAAATCCAGCAGTAGTGAAATTTCAGAATCAGAATATTCTGAAAATGATGAAACGAGTACTTCAGACCAAGCATCCACTTCAGATCATGGGCCTTCAGATGTGGTTCCAAAAGTTACTATAAAACTAGGAAAGCCTGGCACTGAAAGTGAAGGTAAATTTTATACTGAAAAAAATGTTCCAAAGGTTACAATAAAAAGTTTTCAACAGGATGAAAAAGATGAACAAGAAACTAAATTAAAGTTGGTAATAAGTCAATCTGAAGTATCTTCTGACACACAGCCTGAGAAAATTCCAAAACTAACAATTAAAACTGTATCAAAGTCAGAAGGTCAGCCACTGAGTCCGAAACTGACTATTAAACCATTGAAGCCCCCAGAATCACCAAACAAAGAAAGTGAAATCCCTAAGATTAAGATATCTACTGAATCATTTTCTTCGTCACCTGAAGTAAAAGAAAGTCAGCATGTGCCTAAAATTACAATTAAACCTGTAACAAGGTCTTCAGCAATATGTGAGAGCCCAGAACATATCCCTGTAGTAACAAAATTGAACATTAAGCCTATTTTGAAACCTACAGACAGTGGAGAGTCCTCCGATGACTTTGATAATAAAGTTCCTGTAGTTTCAAAATTAAATATAAAGCCCGTAATAAAGCCTAAAGATAATGATGTAGATTCTAGTGTAGAAGATGTACCTAAAATAACTAAATTAAATATTAAACCAATAAAGAATCCTGAGGAGAATTCTTCAGAGGAAAAAGACTGTGATGAATTGAATGCTGACATTGATGAAAATAGTATACCTGTTGTTACTAAAATTAATATTAAGCCTATAATTAAGCCCCAAGATGAAGAAACTTTAAAAGATTCAGAAAATCAATCATCAGAGACTGGAAACTCTAGTGATGATAATGGAGATCACATACCTGTGGTTACAAAACTTAATATTAAACCTATCATAAAACCTGATAGTTTGGACGAATCATCTAAGGCAGTTTCATCAAGTGAACAAAGCATTCCTGTTATAACTAAATTAAATATTAAACCATTAGTAAAACCAGGAGAAAATATCTCACCCTCATCCCCTAAAAAGGAACATTTAAAAATTGATGCACATAGTTCCATAATACCAGTAGTGACTAAATTGAACATTAAACCTGTTGTGAGACCTGAAGAAGCTGAACTATCAAAACCTAAGGATGACTCTGTAGAAAAAACATTAACAAAGAATCCTCCATTGGTTATGAAAATTAATATGAAAACTGTCACAGAGAATTACAATCATGAACATGCTTGTAACAATATAAGTGATGAAAGATTATCCTTGTCACCAAAAAAGAAGGTAGCTACTGCATTAGAAATTAAATCAGAAACATGCTTGGACAACAAGAATCTTAAAAAAGTTGGTGGGACTGTCAATGATTTACAATCACCAGACATAGACCATTCTTTTGAAGAAAAGCCCAAACAAAACTGCATACCTGATTCAATTGAAAAGGGTAAAGAAAGTGATGAAAAAATATCTGTAATTAAGTCACCAACCTTGTCAGAGAAAGAAAAGCATACACAATCACAATCAGAGACAGCCCCTGAAAGTGATAGTTTAGTGACAGGATCTGTATTTCCTGAGACAAGTACACCGAAGGAGCCCAATGATGTAAAAGCAAATCCCCCTAGCCAAGAACACAAGAATATCAACTATGGAACTACTGATGCAGTTTCAGAGTCCAGTATGATGCAAGCACTGGGAAGACAGAAGTTTTCTTCAGTACAAAATTGTACTTTACTGAAAAAACTTTTAGAAAATACGAAAAATAGTTTAGATAAGAGTCTTGAAGTGTCTCCAATAGTAAATTATGCTTTGCCAACTGAGAAAAATGATAAAAGTATTGTAAATAGTGATCACTTGGTTGAGTCAGGAAATACAAGCACAGATAAAACAAATATTGGAAAACAAGAGAAAAATGAGAAAAGAAGTTTAACTCCTGATAAAATTAATGATTCAAATAAATCATTGGATTCGGGCTTAGATGCAATACAGGATCATAGTGATAAAGCAAATGAGAGCTTAACTAAACCATTAGAAATCACCATATCTGATAAAATAACAAATCAAAGCTCCGGTCAAGATTCTCCAAGAATAATATTAAAAATAAATAAGACTGACCATGGTCCCTCAGCTAAAATAATTACTGAAGATGTTAAGAGGCCTGATACACAACAAAATTACACTGAGAATACTCAAGATATTATTAATGATAAGCAAAGTCCGAAAAAATATGTAAATAGCAGAAGAAAGCAACCCGTGGATACATCATTAAATTTATCGGCAGGAAAACGATTACGAAGCTCAAGGATAGTTGAAAACACTGAAAAGACCCCTATTGCTCGGCGAAATATGGGTAAGAGACCATCAACCACAGAAACTAGCCCTCCTCAAAATAAGGAATCGGACCTATCTCTGTTACAAACAAAGAGGTTAAAATTAGGGCAACTTCTGTCCAATAAATCCTTAACTATTACACCAGTTTCTAATCCTTCTCCACCATCACCCACGAAAAGTAATTTAGACATAAAACAAGGAGTTAGAACTGCAAATCATTCTCTGCTAAATAATGAAAACTGTTCAAAAAATGGCAACTCAAAATTGCACAATATTTTGTCTAATTTGCAAGCAAAACAAATGCAAACATTGCATAATAATACAAATTGTTCAGAGAAAGCTCAGACTGTGACTACAGAGATAGATTTAAATGCCTCAGGGAGTAACTCGGATGCAGTTGAAATTGCTCCTGTAGAAAACTCGCATCCAGATCTACAGGAGATGATAATAAACGAAAACTCTGACTACCGTGATTTTGGTACAGCTCCAGAAGAGGTCTCTCAGGATCCTCTAGATGTGAAGCCAACTGAAGAACCTCCTGAGGTCATTGAAATTCCTAAACCAGTGGAGTTAACACCGCAGCCCAAGAAACGTGGACGACCACGGAAATTACCGGTGTCGGAAGGTGCTAAACCCGTCGTCACATTGCCTGTACCCGCCCTTGAGGAGCGGCCACAGCGGTCGCTTCGACTAATGAGGTGAATATGAGTTTTCTAACCATCATTGCATTTCTGTCTGTTATTCTATCAAATCATTATTGTTGCAATAACGTTCTTACAAAATATTTTCAGGGACAGGCCGGCGATACTGCAGAAACCACGCGGGCGAGGCAGAGGGCGTGGGGGGCGCCGCGCTGAAGCTACGCCTCCCACAGAGCTCGAGACCATTGTGGTGATCGAACCTGCAGACGAGCCCGAAGATCGGCCAGTTACCGTCGACATCGACCCTACTAGCTCGAGAATCAAGCTTCCACGCATGACGGAGGCTCTCGACAAGATGCCAAACGTCTGCGTAACGCCATTATCGAGTAGAAGACGAAATTCGTCTGGGAATTTTTCGACTGGTGAAACTCCAGACGTGAAGGTTGTGCTTGAAAGTTCAAAGTTAGAGGAGCTGGGGAAAACGCCTGAAGCTGGTGGGTCGGGAAAGGGGCGAGGTGGAAGGGGTGCACGCGGGGGGCGAGGTCGCACTCCGCGCGGTCGGGGGCGGGGCCGAGGAGGAGGGCGCGGCGCTATGTACATGAAGGTAAGCTATATTCTAGCTGATTACAGGGTTCCCGTATTTCGAGTAGTTTTCAAGGATATTTATGAATGAGGCTACAGACTTTAAAAAGCATAGCGTAAAATTGTTTGTCGTGTTTCAGGAAACATTGGGTATCTACGGGCGGGTGTGCGGACCTGCGACCACGACAGTGCAGCTCTTCGAGGAAGAGACGTGTATGATGGATGACAACGCCACGCCCGCCAAGTGAGTACGATTATGTCGTCTAGGTAAAACACAACAATGTTTCTGTATATTGGGTTCACTTCACTATCAATGACTGCTAGATAATGGCTCTTCTAAGTTCCACCATACAACACTTGCTCTTTCGTCCGTATCCTTCAACTATTCCAGTCAGTAAAAGTCTGACACTATTTCCCGCCCCACCCAAGGGCGGGATTTGTAATTGGATGATTTTACCTACCCAAAAAAAAAAAAACCCTCACATCTATTAATTTTGTCGATCTATCTAGCTATGGGCTTGCCATTTGCGTTGGCAAGACTAAAGTTGCTCGTGCGCGCTTCCTCTGAGATAATAACAAAAAAAATAAATAATAAGATATCATACTTTTTTAAGCTTCCAAATGATCCATGTCTGCCCATTCAGTTAAGAAAAAAAAAAATTCCTAGAACAAAGACAAACACAAGCATTTCTAATAAAATATCTTTATATTTTTAGACCTTCGCACCTACTCGACGAGGACTCCCAAAGTTCTGTGAAGAGTTCAACAAATGAGAGTAATAAATTGAAGAAATCAAAATTCGCCGATTTGTTTGACAGGTAAGAACCGAAAAATCGATATAGAATCGAATCCAATCAAACTTCATCTAACAAAAAGTTTTAATCATAAAATAGTAAGCAGTTAGTGATCACTGCTCAACTTCAAGCAAAATTTTCAATAAAGCTACTGCATTTTCTTATATATTTTTGTGTTTATAATAAAGAATAATAATATAATAATAATATAATATAATATATTCCACAACTATCACACAACAATGTTATGTGTGTTCTTATTTACAGTAACAAGGTGTGGACAGCAGCGGATGTAAAGGAATATACATGGCCACCTCCAGATAGGGCTGATGGTGAACATAAGGTACAATATTAACATTTGTAATAACATAAATTACTCTTTTTTGTGGTGGGGATTCATCAAATGGCTTGCTCTTATGGTAGAGAGGGATGGTATGTCAGACTTCTACTGACTAAAACCCACCTGTGTTCCCTCAGTTACCTTTTTTATTCCTGTGTCATTAATCTGTGTGCCTATCTATACAATATAACCGCACCAAAGTATTAGGTTAGTACTAGTACTAGCTACTAACCTAATCCTTTGGTGCGGTTATACTGTATAGAGAGGCACATCTCTGCCCAAACCTATGGAGAAAACTGTCATACGATATGCCAGATTTCTCCATAAAAAAAAGTAAAATAAATAAATAATATTAAATAATCAATTTTTACAGGTGATGATGATACAGGAACAAGTAGCGATGTTCCTAGGAGTGAAGAGCTTCAAGCGGAGATACGCGGAACTGAAGAGGCGAACAATCTCTGGCGAGGAACGAGACTACGTTCTCAGTAAAGGTCTCGTGACTGAAGCCTTGTGTGATCTTGGTAAGTTACCTAAATTTATAACATTACTAACTGACCCAACAGACGTTATCCTGTCTTAGCTATGAACTGTCAAATGCGCGAAGATTAATCCCGCGTTCCGAAATACGATATTTTCGATGTTAACGCTCCAACAGTCGTTCTGAATTACCGTAAAGGCGTATATCAGGCGATTTGTTGACGCGCTGACAGTGTGAGCTAGAACTAGAGTTTCTGTATTAACTAGTGTATGAGTTCATGACAAAATTGTTTTAACAATTGAACAGAAATGTTAGTCAAATTTTATTGTGCACTTTCAAGCTATAAATCTTCCTTTTTATGATTTGTTATTGACGTGCAGGTTGTTACTATTATAAAAAATGTATAAACAGTCCCATTTCACTGAGTTAGGGACTGTTTCAATGATTCCATGTATTGTCCAGCTGTCAATTTGAAAAAAGTTATAACACCCATTGACTTCGGTCGAAAAAATGACAGCCAAAACGACACCTATTACTTCCATATACACAACTTAAATTCAGTACTTAACTGCATATCTAATACCTTTTTCCCCCTAATAGGTATTACTGCTGTGGACGCCAGCGATGTCCTAGATATCATGCTGTCGGACTACCCTCACAAATACGAAGAGTATCGGTCGCACCAGCGGCAGAGACAGCTTCAGGCCGAGGAGGAACCGCCGGAAGACGTTAAACCTGAAGAGAGGATAATCAAAGTGGAGATGAAGGCGGAGAAGGTGGTGGAACATAAACCTGAACTACCGAAAATTGATCCCGAGAAGACTAGACAGGTAGGTTTACATTGCAGAAGTGTTTAAGAAAATAAAAAGGGTTAGTGAAAATGTCAGAAGAAAGGAATGTCATTCATTAAGCATAATTGCCATTAAAAAAAAAACCTAGATTGTGTAATTTCTTTCTAACAGCAAAACTCTGGAAAATCTATTTTATAATATAATTGGGTAGTTGACAAATTATTTACCAAAACAGTAACTTTATACAAAATCATAAATCATAAGATTTTATATATGCTTAGGGAAGCAGTTAAAATAATAGAAAACGGATGCACTAAGTGAAATGTGACGTCATCGCTATTAGGTTACGCGCGTATAAAAGCGTCAATGAAATGTTCCTATCACGTATCCACTTTTCCTCATATCAGAAATGAAAATGAAATGCTAATTGCTTCAATTAATAACCAATTTTGATTGTTTGTAGAATTATTTTCCATTTTATTTTTTGAAGAGAAAAAAATACTTAATTCTGAAGTAATTATACGGATTATTTTGTTTCTAATAGTAACCATAAAGGCTAGCGTTTGTTTAGGCGTACATTTTGTTTGAGTTGTAGCAAATAGTAGTTCCATTTCTACCATCGTAAGTAGCGCACTAGGTTTGTTTCTTTTGTAAGCAGTGGTGTGGCTATTGTAATTGAAATAAAGTAATGGTTGAAGTTGTGAAGATGGTATAAGGTTGTTGTGGTTGTCGCAGGACTTGGCCCTGGCCGCGATAGCGTCGGCGAGCGAGTGGAACGCGCGCACCAACCTGCTGCGGCGCGGCGCGTGCGCCGACCTGCAGACGCTCACGGTGCAGCGCGCGCGCCCGCCCGCGCTGGCGCCGCCGCACGCACACTTGCGCCCGCCCGCCGGCTTCTACCCGCACGCCCTGCTGCCCGGACAGTACCAGCACTCTTATCGGATCTATACGCCCGATCAGCTGAGGTACACTTTATTCTTTTTCAGTAAACTTACTCGAAAACCCGCTTTTATGCCAGTACGTTTAGGCGTTTAGTTTTTTACCGCGCATCAACCCCCGCAAGTCGCGGCTTGTCCCCCACGAGTCGCGCGTGTATTAAAAAATGTCGTTTGACACGCGTGCAAAATTTGCTACTGCAGCTCTCGGAGCCCTAACACACTCGCCTACGACTCGTGCAAATTCCGCCTCGGTCGCACAAATTTTCGGCACTTCTATCAAAATACAATAAGTCAACACAGTTTATGGTCTATCGCTTAACTAGACTACATCTAAGGTTTAATAATACTCTGCTATATAAGTAGAATTTAACGTCGTGGCGCATCAACCTGCAGTCTCTCGCAGTACAACACGTTTGTGACACTACAGACATCCCAGTATGTTTATGAGTTGACATAGGTCAAGCTCGATTGTAAATAATGTTAAAACTGATATTTATTTTACTATCTTGGGATATCTTAACTCTTTTTTCAAAATAAACTAATCATGTCATAAAAAGACTTAGTCATAAATTGAGAATTTTTTCGACGCTAAAACGCTTATATATAATAAGCGTTTTATCTTGCTCTCAATAAATAAATTTTGACCACAACACTGTGTTAAAAAATTATGTAACCCTGCTTTCCGAGATAGATTAGCATGATAACAGCCTTATTCCCACAACTGAGACTCGGGCCTTCTCTCTAAGGGCCCATTCACGACTTCGGTCTTAGCTGGGAGCGGGGCCGTATCGGTAGGCTAAGACCGAAGTCGTGAATGCGCTGTAAGAGAGAAGGCCCGAGTCTCAGTTGTGGGAATAAGGCTGTTATCATGCTAATCTAATCTAATGGCCGTAACCCAACACCCGTTCAGAACCACGTTCAGAGCGTATTGGTTGATTTCACTTATCTTCGTCGCTGGTTTCCTCTCGATGTTTTCCTTCACCGTTTTGAGAGTAACGGTGATGAAATAAATTACACAAGGTTCATACAGTTACGTAAAGTTCAACATACAGATGACATTCGCGATAGATAGGCCATATGAATAAAACTTAGCCAATGACTAAACATCTGTCCGTCGTAGGTACTTCCCACTGAACACAGTGCTGGCGGCGCCGCCGGCCCCCCCGTCGGAGGAGTGGAGCTCGGAGTCCGAGCCCGACTGGGCCGACCGCCTCTCGTCCTCTGACGACTCCGATGTGCCCACGCATCACGCTGCTAAGGTACGTGCCATCATCATCACTATTGTACAGGCCTGTCTAAGGTCGCTTGTACACGTCAAGAAAAGTCGTTGGACCTATGCAAGAATTCGTATTATTTCTACACACGAACTGTGTACACTGCTTTGGCGCTCGTCTGCGCTAGACACGACGTGTGAAGTTGCTATGGTGCAGTGGGGGTATGGGATAGGTTATGGGGCTAACATCAATAATTTTTGTGCCTTGATATGACAAACAAATAATAAATAGGTGGGACAACAGGACATTTTCCCCTAAACAATCAAAACTTCTCATTAACATCAAGTTCCAAAGACCACCCACTTTCAAAGGCTACTAAGAAGCAACCGCCCACGTCATCTTGGTATGCGACGCAGTTACTCCTTATCCTCGGAACAGTGAAGCCTGTGAAACTCGCAGGAGGCTTGTGCTTCTGAATGGAGCTAGGCTGGCTATGTTAGCAGGGACTCCCATGCATAACGGAACAAATGGGAGGCTAAGTGGGTATAAAGGAGTTCTGACTCTGTCTTTAAAACACACGCTATTTATTCTAATCCCAGGTTATACTCATCCTTTATCTTCATGCTGAACTATTTATTACATAACAAACCACCTTATGATTAACAGAGAGTTAGGTACAATCAGACAGATTATAGTACATAAACATTACATTGGCCTGGTCACAGATTGGCATTCGAAATTTACCAAGTTCATAATATGGTACCCCATAGCATTAGCCATAGTATCCATAAATCACAATTTGGGCCTTTAGTTCGGATTTTTATACATGAATCAGAACATAGTCGTCGTTTAATTTTAATATGAGTACTTGTTTTTTTTTGTTTATATCCTTTTGGGCATTGACCTTATATAATTAGGACTAACTATATAAGGACTGACTGACTTTACAATTTGGCCACGCGGTCATGCGGTGTCCGCGAGGCATTAAAAATGCAGTGTTTCTTGTAAAAATATATGCAAATGTTTGGACAGCCCTATCAGAACTATTTAAATCTACGTCCTTGTATTATTTCATAACTAGCGACCCGTCTCAGCTTCGCACGGGTGCAATGATGATATTAAATATATTATGCATGTATTAAGCGTAATTTAGACGGTACGAGTTTCTCGAACGTCTTGTTCGAGAAAATCGTACGCAATAATCGTAAGCAATAATCGCCATGACATTATCGTATCAAAGTGTTTACACACAGGTAAGAAACAAATTCTCACCTACGATTATGTCATACGAGACTCGTAAGCAATAATCACTAGGCGATAATGTCCTGCGTCTGTTTAGACGGCAAAAATATAATGAGAAGATTCTTGCTTTCAGTGTTGCCAACTCTATACAACCAGTGAGTGCTAAAAAACTTCCCAAAAAGGGCCAGATTGCTATGGATTTCCAAAAATAGTGCTATATGAAATAAAATAATAAAATTATATAAGTAAAATTGTTTAACTTTTCTTTGACATACTTAAAAACTGTTACAACTATTATTTTAATACTATAACCACTCATATTTACTGTCAATGTCAATATCTATTTCTGCAGTTGTTTTTATCGTTTTCTCCTTGTACCTACTACCGTCGCCGTTGATGTGGATGGTTGTAAAATTTCAGCCGCCTTTTTCAACATAATATGTTGAAAAAGGCGGCTGAAATTTTACAACATTATTAAAACCATAGTCAAGAAAGATATTATCTTTCTTGACTATGTTTTTAATAATGTATTAGGGAATTTCATACGAGTGGCAAGTTTTGTTAACATTTTTAAGTCCTGTTCGAATATAAATAATTGATATACGTAATTAATTTATATACTTATATTTATATTTATTTATTCCAATTTATTGCTATGTGAAACTACACCAATTTTACATCACAATATCCGCTAGGAATCAATTTGCAAAGAATTAAAACACCCACTGAACATCACCCGAAGTTATCCCGCCAAAAACTCATAAACTTATTAAATATCTATGTGTAATTCCAAAGGTAATAAATCTATGTGAAATACGAATGCATATATATACATGGCGTGTCTTCGTTTTATTATCTGGAATTAGAAAATTTCGCTTGACTATTAAATAGTGCTACATTCAGTGCTAGGTGCTGTATGTTAGATTTCAGTGCTGGCCTTGTGAAAATAGTGCCAAATCTAGCACTGAAAGTGCTAAGTTGGCAACACTGCTTGCTTTCGAGAATCTCGACATGTCTATACCTACCAAAGATCTTATATATTTTGGGGACAATCTGGATTGATTACGGAGCAATATTACACACTCTAAAGTGTACTATATTTTCATGTCCATTAGGTTCATATGTTTCATTTACAAGTAAAAGAAGAAAAAACGTTCCGAGCAAGACAACGAGAAAGAGGTGGTGTGTCCCTTTCTAACCTCTATTTATAACTAGGGTAACCATAAATTTAATATATATGTAAATTATTAATATTTATGTCATTGCAGCATTTTAATATTAATTGATGTTGTAGAATTCTAATACTTATGGACGGCAAAGTACCAGTTACACCTTTTCAAGGATTTGGAGTGGTGACAGTGTGAAACGTGGAATGCCTCCTACAAGGTGGACCGATGAACTGGTAAAGGTTGCGGAAATCCGATGGATGCGACGCTTAGAACCGTTCATTGTGGCGACATTTGGGGGAGGCCTGTGTCCAACCGTGGACGTGTTTGGACTAAAATGATGATGATGATTGGACGAAAGGTTAAATACGAATATCATAAGCGCACGCATGGGGATTTAGCGTCGAACGCTTTGTCTATACCTCTAGCCGAATTAAATACGCGATTATCGTAGCTGTACGAACCACCGACGGGCCATTTCACAAAAAAAGTCGTCAATCAAAACTGATTTTACTAAAGAACTGAATCTTGAACTTTAATACCATTGAAGCGAGTATTTCATGAGATAAATTAATAAAAAATTAAATTGTAGTACGTAATATATTTTAAGGTGAAAATTTACAAGGGAAGTGACTTGACATATAATACAATGTTTTTTTATAAACGCTACACTAAGAAGTTTTTATTATGAACTAAAAGAAGTTCCGCTACACATGAATTGTGATCTCTCTTTATGTCATGGGTTCCAAAGTCTGTTCTTAACTGGGGAGTCTCAAGTAAGATTACTAAAACTCTCTTTATAACTAAAAAAAAATATTATTCAGTAAAAAATATTTTAAAAAATTGAAAATTATTTACTTTTGACTTCTCAGTAACTTAAACTATTTTTTTTAGGTTTCACAAATAGTTAGGAGTAACTGGTACTTTACCGTCCATAAGTAGTAGAATTATACAGCATCAATTAATAATAAAATGCTGCAATGACATAAATATTAATAATTTACATATACAGTAAATTATGGTTACCCTAGTTATAAATAGAGGTTAGAAAGGGACACACCACCTCTTTCTCGTTGTCTTGCTCTGAACGTTTTTTCTTCTTTTACTTGTCAATGAAACATATGAACCTAATGCACCTGAAAATATAGTACACTTTAGAGTGTGTAATTTTGCTCCGGAATCAATCCAGTTTGTCCCTAGGATATTATATGATCCTTGTTCTCGCCAGTCGAGAAACTCGAACCGTCTAGGTATGAATGTTTAGACGGAGATGCTTTTTTGTTCTTACGATTATCGTACGTTCGAGACGAGAAACTCGCACCACCTAGGTATGTGTTTAGACGATGACATTTTTTCTATGCTCTTACGATTCTCGTATGTTCGAGGCGAGAAACTCGTACCGTCTAAATTGCGCTTTATGCATATAAACTTTCTTCTTGAATCACTCATCAAAATCCGTTACGTAGTTTTAAAGATTAAGCTTAAGTAATAAGTTCATACATAGGAACAGACAGCGGGAAGCGAATTTTTTTATACTATGTTGCGATTTTAATCTTAAAACCATCGAAATTGTAGCGCAAGAAACTGTCAAAGACGAAGCGCAGCAGTCAGACGGAGGTAGCAAGCAGTATCAAGGAGGAACCGCGCGTGAGTGAGGAGGTGGATCTGTGCCGCGTGTGCAAGATGCGCCTCGAGGCCAACCGCAAGTACACGCACGAGCGGTTCCTCACGTGCGCGAACTGCAACGCGAAGCGTGAGTATATCTAGTAGTGTGACATTTCTGAAGTTTTTTTACAAGACCTTTTTATTTTATAGCCGCTCACTTGCCCCGCCGGCGTCGCGACCGCACAACGCCAGTTGATCACAATTTGAAGATGATTGAAAACACGACTTGATTTAAAATAAGTGTAGTCTTAGTTACTCATTTTACCATCAGCTATTTATAAGTCAAAGTCCCGTCAAATTCGGTTCGGCCGTTTCGGAGATTATCCGGAACAAAAAGACAGACATTTTTTTTTATTTTAGGTATCGGATATATTTTGGTAAGCATTTAGAAAATTAAAAATTAAAAAAAATTCGATATTACAGACATTTCAATTTTACTAATAATATTTACAAACGTTTTAAACTCTTGATTTAACGAACTAGCAATAAAACTAACCTACAGCAGCCCGTATACTTCTGTTTTTGTATTTAATGTCATGTTATCTATATTCGCAGTACACCCGTCGTGCCTGGAACTGAACGCGGACACGATACGCAAGTGCCGCGAGTACGCGTGGCAGTGCGCCGAGTGCAAGACGTGCTGCTCGTGCCGCCAGCCCGCCGACGACGACAAGATGCTCTTCTGCGACCTGTGCGACCGCGGCTTCCACATCTACTGCGTCGGCCTCGACACTGTGCCTAGCGGTATGCCTCCATTCAATCAAACACTCTATTCTACGAAACTATCGAGGTTGTACAATTAGTAGGTAGTCGCGTCTACAAAACAAACAAGTATGTATTTAAGATGCGCTCACGCGACGTTCATCAAGGCTTGTAACAGCTGAGTGGCGGCCGGCGTGTGGTGCGGGCGGCCGTCGTTGGGCAGCTCCCCCGCTGTTCCCCCCTCGCTGTAACCCCTCGCGGCAATGTTGAAGGTAGCGGTTTTAATAACGGAGCTGCCAACTATGCAGGGCATTAATAGTGTGTGTAGATCGATTCACAATGCGAGTCATACGAGGGCGCATGACAGAGCAGTATATTTGAGCTCACAACCACTATGAAGAACCAAAGAATATGGTTGATGTGAGCGAAATCAGCTAGATGGCATCGTCATAGATCGATTCAAATTTACGACGACCGCTGATTGTATACTCGCTCCGCAGGAAACCATACTTCACCCCACCAGTAGAGCTTGAGTTGCGCAGTGACTCGCCTTATATTCTGAACCACCAGTAACTTTAAATCGAACTATATTCCTGCCTCCTTCATTCTCATACTGAAGAAGATTAGTAGCAACCACTTTTGGAGCATTTTAAGACACGGGTATTGTATATACCGCCAACTGCTTAACATTAGCCTGCTACAAAACAACATTCTCTCTAGAAACATTGAAAGTGGGTTATATGTATTATAATTACACTTATTACAAAAAGATAGGCAAATATATCATACTAACAATGAATGGAACTTATCATTATTTTTAAGTATGATAACTGTTATCTATCTGATTGTATCATGTGTTTGTGTAGCGTAATTTGTTTGTTTACTAACCAACGCCAAAGTATAGTGGGATAGGTCTGGCACTGCATAAAACGGAAACAAAAATGATATGATTTTTTTTCGTTGGTTTCTAGACTTCGAGTCTTGGTATGTTGATAAAAAGTATCTCGAAGTCCTTTTCTATCTCTTTGACTATCTCCAAGTTGAATTCCATTAAGATCGGTTTAGCGACTTGGGTGTGAAGACGTAACAAATAAACAGAGTTGCTTTTACATGACTAAATGTGGACTGTTTTTTATTTTTTGTATATTTCAATAAAAAATACGGGTTTTTCGGGTAGCCCTGGTCATGCTGAGCATTTCAATGCAACAATAAAAATAAATTTCGAAAACTATCGAGTATCCGCTTGTTGGCTTAGTAGGACAGGTGGATGTTTAAGTGTCTCACAACTACAGTTTCATTATGTAACTGTGTGGAGGCCTGTAGGAACTTGTTCCGTATGGAACACATTGACATAATACCCACATTATTATTGTAACCCTCCCTGTTTTTTATTTTATGGTAGGTAAAATTATCCAATCCTCCGCCCTTGGGCAGAGCGGGAGATAGTGTCAGACTCGTACTAACTAAAAATCTACCCCGTTCCTTCATTGCCTTGGTTCTATGCATTTTCATACCTCCCCAGAGCCCCAGAGTAGGCTTCGACTCTGCTGGGCCCCTACAGTTTGCTGACAACTCCTTGAGGCGCGCGGGTACAAGGTTAGCAAGTGACCGGAAATCGGGATCGGAATTACGGTGGCGTGAGCGCCGTTGCCTGATGCGGTCGGCTTCCTCTTTTGCTAGCATTACTGCTTCGCAGAAGGAGGCAACCGCCTGCCACTCCTCACTCCGGACCATGGCCCTGTACCAAGGCCCGGCGCGAGAGATCGGCCCCTACAATGTTACGGCGATGCTCTTCCTATGCGGGGCACATATCTACCGTGTGCTCCACCGTGTCCTCCGAGCGGTCCATACAGTGGCGGCACCCGGGCGTCACCTCCGCACGAATCTTGTACAAGTACTTCCTGAACTAGCCATGTTCGGTTAGTACCAGCGTTATGCGGAAGGTGAGGACGCCGTGAGGTCTTTCCAGCCACGCCTCAAAGAGGGGCCTTACCGCCATAATTACGGCGTGCCCAGCACTTTGACAGTCGCTCTCGCTATTTTATCCTGAGATTCCGCCGGAACTCTGTCCGCCATGCGTTGCGGGAGCGGAGTTTTGCCCCGGCCCTGCACACCACACGCAGATCGTGCATGTGTGCAAGGACTATTGTCTTCAGATCCCTTGGTGGCAGGCCAGCAAAGAGGCTCGCCGCTTCGCGGGACACCGTTCGGTATCCCCGTATCATCTGTATGGCTATGACCCTCTGGCAGCCGTTCAGTTGGGCCGCTGGTCGCTTTCGCAGCGACGGCGCCCCGTCAAGGGCGATGGACCGAACGATGCCAACGTAGAGCCTCTGGTAGGAGGCGTCTGGACCCCCTCGGTTCGGCAGGAGTCGCTTGAGAGCAGCCCCAGTCCGATTAAGTCTGGAAGCTAGACGTCGGAAGTGTTTTTCGAAATTCCACAGGCTGTCGAGGACAAGTCCCAGGTCGACTATTAACTACTTACATAGGTTACTATTTTAGTGTACAGTAAAGTTCATATTCTAAAGGCTACGTAGTTGATGAGGTTATAACTCAATAATTATTTCTCTTGTTCCAGGTCGATGGCATTGCGTAGAGTGCGCAGTTTGCAAGTCGTGCGGCGCGCGCTCCCCTGGGGGCGCGGGCGGGGCGGGCGGGGCGGGCGGCGCGGGGGCGGGGGCGCCCGAGTGGCACCACCAGACGCGGCGCGGCCCGGGCGGACACAAGGTGTACTCGCACTCGCTGTGCACGCCGTGCGCCAGGTCAGTACTCTCCCACACTTTACTACTGTAAAACATCAGCTATCACAATATACAAGGATTAAACGTCAGCTGCGTCTCACCGACTGATAAATAAAAGTTGCCTACGGAAGCCAGCTTGATATGCTCTGACTATACATAATTGTCCTTTTCTAAGGCTACATTCGTACTGATACTTGACTCGATTAGTACCTAGGTGAATAAGTAGGGGTCGTCAATGGTAACAAAACACTAGAGGCCACTAAAGATATTCTTTGTTAATAAAAAGTAGAACCAAAGAGCATACAAACTAGCACAATTTCCTGTCAACTTAAATATTATAATTAAATCTAAATTAAATGAGGTTTTATTCAATACGCGTAAACCAACCTGTCAGTGCGGTCAACACCTTGTTTTGCTTCAAGACTATTCTAAATACCTCAAAATTAGAAAACTTTATTGACGCAAGACCAAACGAAACTGATAGTCTAGTAGGAATGTCCATATTTTATGCAGTAGTTTATTGTTATAGAATCATAAATGTGTACATAACTATCCTATTAATTTTATATAATGCTTTATCAGTACCATAAACACCAACCTATCATAAAGATTTGAAATGACTTCAAATTTTATCAACCCTCGTTTTAGTTTACAACATATACTTATTATTATTTATCACCCAGAATACATATTCTACAGTAGATATATCATGTTGTAGTTTCGCCATTAATCTTTCGACATGCCATGAAACCGATGAGATTTTAGTTGCTAGTTGTGTCGTTGAATTCATGAAATGGATGACCACTGTATGATTCTTTATTGATTATGTTAATGTTTGAGAAATATCTATTGTCTTATTACCTGTCGTACTTGGACTATGGATCAAACTTTAAACTTGTAGTTAGGTTTACTTTTAATTATGAAAAAAAAAAACAATAAAAAATAATTTCATATTATTTTTCAAGTAATGCCAAGAGGGGCCCCAACAAAACCTGAACTTTCGCAAAGGAAGAGTATATATCGAGGGATGCAGATACAAAGTACAGAGTTTCATACAAACTTCATTAAATGAGTTTATGTGTATATGTTTACGTATTAATTGGTCTTGGTAGTTGATGTGTTCTCACGTCATTTCATGCGTGTTTGATGTGGACTAACACGTGCCGGTCATAGTGTCGTCTCGACGTTCGCCTTCACTCTGTCGACATCCGCTTTGTCTTTGGTATCGTAGCATTTTGGCCCCCGCAGAATGTTTACTTTTGCCCCAACGCAGCGTTCTTACTCAGCACATCCCAGTACCATATAAGTTGCATGCCATTCCCATAGACATAAGTTTATTATTTATGCATATTTGAAGAATGTTTGTTGATTGTTATAATCTATTAATAATTTCTTTAACTTTGTATTTTCATAGTATTAAAGTCTAATAAATTTGCGAGCAAACAGTCTTCACAGAAAGAACAGCAAAGTGGACTATTTATTCGAAGCACTGCCAATTGGTATGAGGGAATCACTTTCTTTAGCACTGTCCATAAACAAACTTGCTTTATATGCAAACGAAACTGACAGTGGTACAAAATTCTGGGCTTGTCTTATTGATAAAACTGCCAACTTTACTGTTCCTCCTTTTTTGATTATTTTAATACTTTCATTTGTTCCATAATTGATGCAATACACATTAGGTAGCTAATAACTTTTTGTATTTTTTGTATATTGTTGTTTTGATGGTTGTACTGCGTCAATTAGCCTTGTATCATCAATGACAATGGGTGTCGACATCTCATCAGTCATCCTGCAGTCGGCTGCGACTAACTCACATCCATACTGTTAACTAACAAGGGCGTAGTACCATCAGTCCCCGGCGTTCACTAACTCGACTTTATGTTTGTTGCTCGTCTTCGGACTCGATACACTTTTATTATATTTACTTGTAGCTAGTCTTTCTAATATACATGCTGTAAAATTTACGTTTTCTAGCCACTAAATTAGTTATTTTGTTAATATTTTTGGGCATTTACTCCCTAAATGGTTTGTATAAAAAATTGGTTTTAAATTAGTGCAAAAAATGTGATGGATTCAGAGGCATCACGTCCTTACTGAAAAAAGCAACCAATGTCAACGAAATCCTCAATGCACACTAAGCGTAAATCCCTGCACTTAAACCAAATCGTAACGAGGACAAGCAACAAACGTACGAATGAAGCGAGACCGTCCACTCGGCGCGGGGTTTCGGTGTTTAATACTAATGGCGTGTTTCTGTGTTCCGGTGCTTGTGCGCGTACGGTCCGTATGTGTGTGTGCGTGCGTAGGGCGTATCGCATCGGTCGCTACTGCCCGCTCTGCGAGCGCTCCTTCATCGGCCCGAAGGGGACCATGCAGCTCGTCATATGTAAGCTCTGCGATAGGCAACTGCATCAAGGTACGTCATAACCACCGAACGTGTAGACGCATACGCTTGCCCGCCCCGCTCTACTGGTTAGACATGATTTGTATGCCAAGCATGTTACTAGGTTATTCTCGTTCTTTAAGCCTGTCTTTGGGTCCAAACGAAGTTCAACCGTAGATATTCTTATTAGAACCTTTACATTGTAACCACGGGTTCGTAAAGATATAATTTCTAAAAAAAAGTGTATACAATGATACTATACTACAGTTGAGCTTCGTTCCAAGTCCAAATTGTGCTTTTAGAGCGAAAATAATTTTACAACCCTATTTTGAAGATTTGTATTTAGTTTCACCCCGTTTCCTTATATAGTGGGGTAAGTACTGTTTGATATATACCCCACAATGAATGGTCATGTCTAACCTGATGCGGTTTTCTGAAAATGAGGATACAATATTTATGTTCATTGTCCGAAAACCGTTTTTTTTTATACTAGCGCATGTTACTACTATTTGTGAATGCGCTGTGCATGTTCTGTAGTAGTTACGTGAAATATGTAATTCTCACAAAGCTTCACTCAGTCCTTCATTATTGTCATGATACATAGCTCCGTTTCCATAGACATTACGTAGCCTTATAGTATGTATATTTATGCTTATTTTTCCATCTATATCGCTATATCCTATAACAGTCCAATATTTGTGCTACCTGTTATGTATGATTGCCTACAGAACAACTTGTACAATATATCCTGATATATACGTAACAACACGGTTCGCCGTCCAATCATAAACTTACGAAATATATACCGATAGGGAGCTTTTGTTTTTTGTTAGATGTGTTTAGATGACAACGTATAGGTGAAAGCATGATGTATAATACACAGTAAGCAATGATCTGCCTAAATTAGAACATAGCTGAAAGTATAATGGGTCGTAAAACACGAAAGGTTACCGAAACTTGCCGAATTGTGTGTGCAATGCATTGTCGTGTATTAGGTGTAGGTAAACGGCTCGATTACGAGCCACCGGCATGGGGATGAAAGGGACAAATAATTATGGCTTAGGTATGTATTAAAAGTACTAAAGTACATGTTAACAATTATATTTATTACCGCCATGTTATGCTGACTGTCCAGTTTTATTGTGTTTTCATTATTATAAAATATGTGAAAGGTTGATTACATCACCAAAGCTTAATTATTCCTTAAAAAAGTGTGTTTATAATTTCAAACACATAATAAATGACTTTTCCTGTTTTTGTCAGAAGTTCCAGTCAGGTTTTGCAGTATCTTTTGTGTGTGGTGTGACCATCCACAAACAATGAAATGTGGACAGTCAGGCAGCCCCGGAGTTACCGTGTGATCATAAGCCGCCGTGCTCTTCAAGTCTTGATGTTGTCTGTCATATTACCAACTGGCCTTATAATAATTATGAAGTGTTTTGTTTTAATCTTGCTAATCAACAAACAACTAATTGAGGTACTGCAATGCATATTGAAAACCTCTGTTGGTGTTGGTCAATTACAAAGTAAAAATTGTTGGTATGGTATATGAAGACACGGAAGCTCCGGTATAACGGCGAAGCCGTGACCTAATTTTGACATAAAGCCCAATTCCGTGACAGATTGCGTTAGACAAACGGTGTCGAACCTGAACGTGCTGGACTACACGTGCGCGGAGTGCCGGCGCGGCGGCATCACGTCGCGCGCCGCCGCCGTGCGCCTGGCGCCGCGCACCATCGCCACGCTGTTCATGGCCAAGCGGCGCTTCAACAAGTACGCGCACCGCCAGTACATGGCCAGCCGCCAGCGCGACGCGGCGGCGCGCGGCGACGGCGACGCGGCGCCGCCGCCGGACGCGGAGCGCGACAGCGACGCGTCGGAGGCGGGCGCCGACGGGGCCGACGGGGCCGACGGGCCCGACGCGCCCGACGCGCCCGACGCCGCCGACACCAGCGACCCGCTCGACGTCTGAACATTGTCGCCTAGTGAAACAGTGAACTGTGTAAAAACAAACCCTGTAATATATTACGTAGCTGTTCTTAGTTCGTATGTAACTCTTATTCGCTTCGGTACTACGGTTGTAAGGTAAACTGTTACATAAATCTGATTAATATAACGATTAACCGGTAGGCTATGTACGTTTAAGTTGTCGGATAGTGAGGAGATACTAGGTGTATTGTCTCTTTGTGTTATCGCTGCGTTTTATTTTCTGTACGCTGAATGTTTGCGATTACGAACCCGGAGGAGCCGGCTTGTCGAAATATTATGTATATTATTATATCCCTAGTGGGAGTTAGACGGTTTGATTTAACAGAAGATAAAGATCATAAAAGTGGTTAGATAGATAGCTGTAGATCGCAGGACTCTTAACATGTAAACTGTACAGTAATTTAATACTAACTTCACTATATGGGTAGCTGGGCAATCATACTATTTTTAATATCATAGATTTGATTAAAAGTATCTGCAAGACAAAATAAATCATGTATTGTATTGTGTATTCGTCCACAATTGGTTATGTTGAAAGTGATTAGATTACGTGAGATCGTGTAGTTGTGCTGTTGTTATACTTTACGAGAGAATGGTGGTTTCATTGTGTCAATCATGTTCGTTTCTGTGTGTGACTCTATATTAGAACTGTAAACGGACATGGTATCTTTTGTCATTTACGAATTAATTAGTTCTCAGGAATACAAAATAATAATAAATGCATACAATAGAAATCTGCCTTTTAATGCATTTTTTTTTATTTTTGTTTCTAAATTGTTTTTTTTTTTGTCACCGCTGTTTACGAATTGATCCTCACGCTATTGAAGACAATGCGCATTTTGTTTATTTTTGATATAGTATAATTTTTAGATTATCGTTAATTTTGCTTAATAAGGTATTTATTTTAGTTGTACTTTTACATGGATACAGCTGTATACAATCTTATGTCCCAGATAATATTCGTGGAGGATTGTTACATGAACGGGAGTTATTGAATTCATCAGGATCGTTATGATAGATTCTGTTGCCTGATATGAATTTTATTTATGAATCGATTGGGTATGATTTAAGAAATGTTTCCCCCTAATACGCACTTTATGAAAGTTGTTGATTAATTACACTATTTAGATTATTTTATAAGATTTTTATCGTTTCTGTAGTTTAATTATGTACGAATGAAATTCAGCAGCTCTTCTTTCAAGTGACAACTGATTGTTTTCCTTACTTAATTTCAAAGTACAAAACACATAGCTACCTTTATGTACTATTACTTGCACTCGTTCTGGAACGCAATATGAACCCAATGAATAAATATAGTTTTATAGAAAGATCAAATAAATTATTTAACTCAGAGTATAGTATGTTTATTTTTCATTATGAGGAAATTATTTATTTATAACTGTGGAGTTACAAAGATAGTATTAAATATAGCTGAATTGGGTGGTATTAATTTCCAGGGCGAATCCGGAAATGTTAGGTTGAACATTCGTGTAGGCAGCCACAGGTATTCGTTTTCGGTATACGTAACATTCTATTCAACAAGTGTATGCATTTGCTGTACTTACGATATAATCTCTGCGCGCTATCGTCTTTTAACCACTGCTGTGTGCAATTATCCCCATAATGTTGTGTATTATATCTTGTATTAGAATTATATTGTGTAAGTGCAGGTGACCTTAGTAACATCATTGAATACTGACACTAATGTATCAATGTTTTAGTTTTTAATTATGCTTTGGTTAATATTAATCATAATTTACTTATTAGTGATGACTTTTAAGATAAAATTTATGTCCCCGAAATCATGATATAAACCTTTTATACAATATACACAACTGATCCCGGTGTGGCTCACGCCGTAATTCGCATTGCTTTATCGACACAGGTGAATTTGTAAGACTTACTTGTAAGAGAATAATGATAACTTTATGTCTACTTAATGCAAGTGTAAACGTTATAGAAATCTCGCACTGTTCGGTCAATTTTGTAAAAAAAGATAAAATAAATTTTAATTTGAACTTTTGTTTTTTTTTTTTTATTGCAATGCACGAATAACAAAAAGGAAAATAAAAGACAAATGTGCAATAAAAAATAATGTATATATAATTTGACTTACAGTATGGTAAACTCGGTAGCATAATTAACAAAATTTTATAAACACTGAAAATATTCAGCAAATATATTTTATAAACTGGCAATAAAGCATCTGTATCCTTATATTTCGATGAAACCTGTGGACAAAAAAAAACGCAATACATTAATGTAAGATAAAGACAATTAAAACACATTCAATGTTTCCTTTTTAAATAGCATTTAATGTATAACATTTGCAGCATGGACCTAATGTATAAAGCCTGTTCAGCAAAATTTATTGTGTGCTAAAGGAACTCAAAGTGACATTGAATTTTTTTTTTATTACCAATAATGATTAAAGCCTTGTTCAGACTGACGAAAATAACGCGCGTACCGCGAAATTCCTTCGCACCGAATCGTCATTTGTAACCGGCGCGAATGATCGCGTAACTTTTCGATCATTAGAATAATAGACGAACTGAGAAAGTCGCGTCCCGCGCGGGATTCGCTTCAATCTGAGCAGACTTTTAGGTTTTAACTAGGTTTTGTTTTACTAAGCATCAATTTGAGTGATGGCAACATTGAGCTGAGCACATACACGTCACTCGTCGAGCCTCAGGCCGCTGATGGAAAGGAAGGTGAAGGCGTTGTGCAGCGCCAGCACGGGCACGGCGGTGACGGCCGCGCTCACGCCCGTGCGCTGCCGCACCGCGGACACCGCCTCCGTTATTAATGACATCGATGGGGCGCTCCATACCTGCAACATTGTTTTAAAACGATTTTACGATGCGATGTTATAATAATAAGTTAGGAGTGAAGGTGTGGGCGAAGTGGGTCCTCGCCCACGGCCTCGCGTGCTCGAAGGCCTTTTCACACCAACTTTTTGCCAACCTTTTATTTTCTGGAACTCCGCATCTTAATAAGTATTTTCCAATAAACTTACTCGAAAACCTGCTCTTATCCCACCGCTTTTAGGCACGCAATGGACTGTTTTTCGCACTAGTGGGGAAAGATGCGCCGTCCCCGCCACTAGACGAGGGTCAACCCCCACGAGCCGCGTGTATTGAAAAATTTCGTTTGACACGCGTGCATATTTGTTACTGCAGCCGTCGGCTCCATAACACACTCGCCTACGGCTCGTGCGAATTCCGCCTCGGCCGCAATGACAAACTTTCTGCACTTGTACCAAAATGTAGTATTGCGTAGGCATTTACAAATCAATCCCATACCTGATAAAGTATCCTCATCTTGACGGCATGGCGCGCGCCCATGTCGCGCTCCTGCGTGAGCTTGCGCAGCGCGTACTCCAGCACGTCCTCCAGCTGGCGCCGCGACATGGCGCCGGCGCGCGAGCGGTGCGTCGCGCACACCTCCTCGCTGGGGAACGACAGCTGGCAACTTGAGGGCGATGAACCTGCCGACGAACGTATACTTGTCGTGTACGTCAATGCAACTGGGTAACTACCGAAATCGTAAAAACAGTAAGTTCTTAAAAGAAAGTTCTAATGAAATTAGGAATGTTACTAGTGTACCCTCTCAAATCTGATGGAAGGGGAAAATGTCAAGTAAACCATATGTGCAAAATACAGAATACAGATAGTTGAGTTTGTTTCCTGATAGCTACAACCTAGGGGTCTCGTCGGTGAATAGGTTACATACAAGCAAGAGTGCTCCATTTTCAACCACATGATCGCTTGCTATCAGGTGAGATAGTGTTTGAAAACGCGAGATTATTAATAATAAAAACGCTGGACAACGATTACGAAAGCTTATAACAAATAATGTAATTAAAAATTTAACTACCTGTAGCAACATAACAAACAAAGGCGGCAACAGTATTTTCGTAGTTCCACCTTCTCGTGATGGCTACTTTGTAGTCACCGATGTTGCATCCAGTCTCCTCATCTGAAAATGTAATTATGCAATTTATAGCAGTTCCATCTTTTCATCATCGTTTTAGATGAAAGATTTCCACAGCTGGACATAAACCTCCCCCAAGTATCGCTACCACGACTGATCCTGTATATCTCGCATCCATCAGATTCCGCGACCCACCTGGTGGACTGATGGCAATACTGCTTTTTCCAGTACGCGGTCACCACTCTAGAACCTTTCGGCCCCATTGACCATCTGTTCTACGAACAATGTGCCCTATCCACTGCCTCTTAAGTTCGGCGATTCTTCGGACTATGTCGGTGACTTTAGTTCTGCGAATATCTTCGTTCCTGATTCGATCACGCAAGGACACTCCGAGCATAGCCCTTTGGGTGACTTTCAGGTTTCTGATGAGGTCCATTGTTAGCGACGACGTGTCTTGATTATGGATCGTGAAAGACATATTATTCTGCTCCAGACCAAAAATTGAACGATGGTTGTTGTCTTGTGCCCGCGGTGCAGCGTGCCGCGGTACGACACCGTGTCTCGGTCGCGGCGTCGTGACGTACGATGGCGGTGACGTGCCGTTGACATATGTCCACGCTCTAATTGCAAAACTGCAGTTTGGACGCAGTCGATATAACTGCATCGAATCTGCTAAGCTACTGCGCAATCCGCCATCCATGAATTATGACACGAATTTCATGACTTATTTGAACCCTCATCCCTCCCTTGTACTTGTAATCTGGTCCGAGTGCCAATATTACTTGTGTAACTTTTTTTATGGTAGGTAAAAATCATCAAATGACAAATCCCGCCCTTGGGTGGGGCTGGAGATAGTGTCAGACTCTTACTGACTAAAAACCTACCCTGCTCCTTTCATTGCCTTTGTCCCAGGGCCCCAGGGTTCATTTTCACATAACCCTTGGCCCCAGTAGGCTTCGGCCCTGCTGGGCCCTACAGTTTGCTGACAACTCCTTGAGGCGCGAGGGAACAGTGCGCGCCGTAAACGACTTGGGCTCGGACCGGTCTGTTACCGGACGGATGGACAGCGAGCTACCCATTGCCCACCGTCCGCGAGCCCGTGCCTACGGTGGCCGGAAATTGGGATCGGAATCCCGGCGGCGGCGTATGCGCCGTTGCCTGATACGGTCGGCCTCCTCCATTGCTAGCATTACTATTACTTGTGTGACTGTTTCAGTTTTAACTACTGCTCTCTTAGTGCATACTAGGTATATGTTTGTAATGCAGTTGAACCCGTTTATTGAGCATTTGAACTGCAAAGCTGTAGTTATAGGTCAGTAGACTCACACTCGAAGCGGTTGTTGTCAGTGTGCGCCCAGGCGTGCCACTCCACCTGCGCTTGTCGCGGCAGCGCCTGCACCACGGCGTACTGCACGATGGCGCCCGCCGTGCGTCGCTCCAGCTGTCGCCGCGCCTCGCTCACTGCGCTGCCGTGCGTCACGTAACAGACACTCTGAGGGACAGTGTATTCGTCTTAAAAAAAAAAATGGTGACAATGGTTAAAGGCGAAAGAGACATTGTGAGATAACCTTCTGTTAAAGAGTTATTCTACGAAAACGACATTTTAAGAAGTGATCAATTTCGGCCTCGCGAGGCAAACGCGCACGAGCCTTGTCAAAATCTAGACGCGGCCACGCCAACAGCATTTGCACTGCAACGCGGCTTTACAGGACTCGATCCAAAGGGCATAGGTGGATACCAAAGGAAACGTTTTAAGGATTTCAATGATAACTGTTTATTATCCTTTATTTTATATACCGGAAGATGTGTTTCATTAATATTACGTAAAACGTGTGCTCCTTAGTAAGGCTAAAGGAATTTCAACCACCAAAAAAAAGAAATGCGCAATGAAAAACAATCTGAAGGTAATTCACTTGTGAAGTTTATATAACAAGCTGCAAAGGAGGTAACTGCACTTAGCGAGGGAAAGTTTAAAACTCATATTTAGCGTGTCTTAACCAAAAAAGCACATTATAAGGTTAAAGACTATATCGAAGACACGCTTGTTTGGCAATGAGTGCTTCTGCACATGTGGCCCCCTTGTAACTCATCGATATTGTGTAGATGTGTCTATTAACTGCTCCATTTTTGTTTTTAATATGTGACACTTATTTACTTTCTATTTTTATATTCTTAAGATCATCAGATAATGTAATTGTTGTAGAGATAATTGTAATTATTTATTTTTTCTTGCTTTTATATAGCCTCTTTCTACCTATAATGTAAATGTGAAAACACTGTAGACTCCGCAAATTCTTAGATTACTTCTTATCATGACACACTTTTTTATGATTATTTTTGTTGTGCTTTCTGGTACAATATTGACTGGTCTACATTGTCCTTACAAAATCTATTAATAAATACTGTAATATGTGGTTGCGCAAATAAGCTTGGTGGACTGTATGTTTGAAAAAGCGATCTAAGGTTTGTTAACAATATGCAGTTACTGTGCCTTTATTGATGAATGGATGTATTAGGGAGGAACACTGACCTTTTGACCTCGAAGGTTCCACGTGGCGCCGGCCGGCGAACCCCGACTTCGCACATTCAATCACTGCCAGGTCCTGTATTGCACTACACTGCACTATTGTTGAGTCTTTGAATGGTTGGATCACGAAATAGTCAATTTTCTTGTAATTTCGAGCGGGCGATGTTAGCGGAGCGGTCACATTCACAATCGATGCACAAAAAACGTAATGTCATTCTTTTCTTGAGGTCGTGCGGGGAAGGGAAACGGAAGGGATAGGATTGCTAGGCCAAAAAATAAATTACAAAAAAACAAAATCGCGGATCATAGCAAATTGGCGCAACCATTCCCCCCGGGTTTGAAGGGTTACCTTCAAAGAAAAGGAGAAAACAAAAGCGAAACTAAACCCTATTACTATATCTAGACTATCAATACTAGGTAGCGAAACAACTTATAACTAACTATGCCACTACTGCTGATTAGGCAGAGGGCAGAGGCGAATAACCGGACGCAGGTACGATCCAGTTGCGGTTTTAACCTTTACGACTCGCGTTATTCCGTTCGAACCCGGAAAAACTTCTTCCACTACACCAAGAGGCCAGTGCAGAGGAGGCGCACTCTCAGTCTTCAGTATCACCACAGTACCGACTGTGACTGGATCTGAAGGAGTGTTCCACTTTTGACGCGACTGCAGCGTATGCAGATAATCTGTCCTCCATCGCTTCCAAAAGGACTGAACTAAGCTATCTAGCAGAGCGTGACGCGGGTGAAGCTGCAGTTTGTCAGTCTCGACATCTAAAGCGGGCAAATATTTAAGAGGAGTCGTCGTCAAGAAGTGAGCCGGCGTCAACGCTAGTGGCTCCGATGGATCACTAGACAAAGTCCGACACAACGGACGCGTATTCATCAACGCCTCTACCTGAGCGAGTACGGTGCTCAACTCCTCGTACGAGAGAATCTGTTCGCCTATGACCCGAAACAGGTGCGACTTAAGGCTTTTAATATTCGCCTCCCAATTGCCACCAAAATGACTAGCCGCTGGCGTATTAAAACACCAATCAATGCGATTCTCAGCTAAGACATGGGCGAATTCACTTTGGTAGTACTTGGAGCGTAAGAATGTATGTAATTCCGAAATATTGCGTCGCGCTCCAACATAATTTGTGCCGTTGTCAGAGTATAAGCGCTTAACGGGACCACGGCGAGATAAAAATCGTTTAAATGCAGACATAAAACCCTGCGTACTCAAATCACTGGTTAACTCTATGTGAACTGCACGAGTTGTCATACAAACGAATAGGCAAATGTATGCCTTTGTGGAACGTATACCACGACCACGGGCAATAGTGACTTTAAACGGTCCAGCATAGTCCGTCCCAGTATGTATGAAAGGTTTCACCGTCTGTACAACACGACAAGAACGATGGTCGGCCATTTCCGGCGCGTTGAAACGCGGGCGGAGCTTAAAGCAGGGCACACATCTGTGCACTCTAGCGCGTATCAAATTGCGAGCGGAAAGTATCCAGTACTTCTGTCGAAGAATGGACATTAATAAATCGGGACCAGCGTGACAATTCACCTTATGGTGATAATCCACCAACAAATCCAAAACGTGATCCTTGCGTGGTAGAACTACTGGATGCATTTGTTCAAACTCTAACTTAGCATTTCGCAGACGGCCACCGACACGAATGAGTCCGTCTTGCAAAAATGGTTTCAAATGTTGAAGTGCGTGACTACAAGGTTTATGTGATTCTAAACTACGAAATTCTATTGAAAAATAAAATTTCTGCAACTCTCGAAGTACAACTGATTCAGCTCTATCCAAATCAGCTGCGATTATAGAACCACGCGATGGTAATAATCTCAAAAATTTTAGGACGTAAACTACACAGCGTAATAGTCTCGACCAAGACGAGACTCGATTAGACAACAACAAAACAACTGACTCTTCACGCGGAACTGATACTACAAGCGTATGTTTCTTCTCCTCGGGTGGCTCTGAAACAGTAGCGGGGTTAAACGGAGCATTTGGCCACTCGTTAGGAGTGGTATGAAGCCAGGGAGGGCCACAAAACCAAAGCGGATGATTTAAAATTTGCGCAGGAAGCAAACCACGTGAGAGACAATCAGCTGGGTTTTCTTTTCCAGCGACATGGAATATATTTTCCGGTGACAATTCAGCTTGAATCTTAGCCACCCTATTTGCGACAAACGTGCCCCATCGATGCGGTGAAGAGTGGGCCCAACATAGAGCAACGGTTGAGTCTGAAAACGCTACAATTCTCTCTATATTAATGCGAGGACGACAAGTTTTGACTATAGATGTAATCAATTGGACCAACATAAGAATAGCGCAGAGTTCGAGACGAGCAAGAGAGACAACCTTACGAGGAGATACCTTTGATTTTGCGCTAATGAGGAAAACTGAAATGTTATCGCCATTTTGGACCTGAAAGTAAACCACTCCCCCGTAAGCCCTCTCACTGGCGTCTGCGAAACCTACCACATTAACAACAGTGTCTGGTACTATACCAACATGGCGAGGAATCTGTATCTGATCGAGCATTGGAAGCTCTTTCCTATAGCGAGCCCACAACTTAGCAACACTGTCAGGAGCGGTGTCGTCCCAATCACAGTTGGAAAGCCAAAGCTCTTTTATAAGCAGCTTTGCATACAAAACGACAGGAGCTACAAAACCCATTATATCCCATATCCGAGCTACACATGCTAGGATAACGCGTTTGGTACAAGTTGGCGGAGTCGAGCTAATTTTAAGACTGAACATATCAGTTGCGGGTGACCAACTTAAACCAAGGATCTTATGCGAATCACTATCATCGAATTCCTTTACCGAAGTCAACCGGTGTGACGGTGGAATCGACTCTAATGTAGCTTGCGAGTTGCTTGTCCATTTCACCAGATCAAATTGACCGGACTTCATGAGGCTGATTACTTGAGCAGCGGTCTCTATAGCCTCTGCTTCACTAGGTACACTGTACACAAAATCGTCCATGTACAATCCGGTTTCAATAGTGGCCCTTGCTTTCGGGTATGTATCACCCTCGTCAGCGGCCAACTGCTTGATAGTGCGAAGAGCGTGAAAGGGACTAGACTTAAGCCCAAAACAAACACGATTGAATTCGTAAACCTTCAAAGGTTCCTGCGGAGAAAATCTATACAAGAAGCGTTGGAATCTACGGTCACATTCTCTGATTCCAATACTAAGAAACATTTGCCGAATATCAGCAGAGAGCGCAATAGCAAACAAGCGAAAATTTACTATTATTTCAAATAAGTTACCCTGGAGGTTCTGACCACAACACAAGATATCGTTAAGCGATATGCCAGTACTAGTTTTAGCGCTACCATCCATAACCACACGCAGTTTAGTTGTAAGCTTGTCTTCTCTAACAACTCCATGGTGCGGGATGATGTAAAACGGGTAATCACGTGTCTCCTCAGTCTCGGCAGGCGCTGATGAGATATAACCTTTATCTAAATATTCGATCAGCACATCATCATAGGCTTGCTTCAACTTAGGAGACGCCTGCATCTTACGTTCCAAGCATAGAAAGCGTTTTTCTGCGGAGGCACGGGAGCCACCGAGCGAAAAAATATCACCCTTGAAAGGGAGCGCGACAACATAACGACCATCTTTATCACGAGTAGTCGTGCGGGTATAAATCTCCTCAGTGACCTGATCCTCAGGGCTGAGAATAGGCGGGACATTGACCTCTTCAATCTCCCAGAACTTGCGGATGGTAGTCTCAAGCGGCGGCTCGACGGTGCAACAGTGCGACACAGTCGAGTAACTATCTAAACAAGCGGGTGCGGAACCAACTATAACAAACCCGAGAACTGTTTCCAGTGCGTGCGGAGCGGGGTACATCGGAAGACCTTGAATTTTACGTGATAACTGGAGATGCGGGAGAATCGAAGCACCGATCAATAGATCGATATCTCCAGGGAAAGCGTAATTTCCGTCGGCTAACTGCAAGTTCTTAAACTCCGTCAGCATGGACGTGTCAACCGGTACCGTGGGCAACCGTTCCGTAATCTTATCTGCGACTAGCGAATCCATTTCAAACGAAATATTACGATTAAAACGTGAACTAAATATTATTTTAATGGAACCGTGAATGGTTGCCTTTAAACCTCCAAAACCTTTCACTTCTGAGCGGGATGACCAATTATTAAAACTAAAACCAAGGCGTTGACAACAATCCCGAGTAATAAAATTACTCTGGGAAGCGCCATCTAGTAGCGCTCGAACGGTGTGCGGTTTGCCAAAGGCATCTACAATGACAACTTGCGCGGTCGCAAGTAAAACGGTAGTGATTTGAGTACCAGCGGCGGAAAGCGAACACAATGTTACGTCGTTTGCACTTGCAGCAGGCCGCGCGTCACAAGCGTCACGCGTCTGCGCAGGCTGCGGCTGCGATGGCAGCTTACTACTCTCAAAATGTAAGAAGGTATGATGTCTAGCTAGACATTTACGACAGCTAACACCACTGTTACATGACGTAACCAGATGTTTGTCACTTAGACAATTAAAACACAAATTATTAGTGCGGACAAACTTGTAACGATCACTAGGCGATAATCTCTGAAATTCCGAACACTTGTACAGCTGTGTATGGCTACCCTTACACAGAGAACAGTCAGGTGTTGAGGCGGTATTAACTAGCGTATGTGCAGTCTTGACTGACTTCGATGACGCGTCTATACGGCGATCGGAACCTGTCCTATTCGTGACTTCATGACGTGCCGACGTGCGCTGCAATACCTTAATATGGTCGCGAACAAAAGATTCTAAATCTTCGAACTTAGGTATTTCGTTACCGCGCTGAGTCGTTTCAAACAGACGAACAGTTTCAGGATCTAATTTCTTTAAACCGATATACAAAAACAAAAAGTCACAGAGGTCATTGACCTTTAGGTTCTTTACTGCACGAACAGATGATGCGAAAATATTTAAAAACTTCTCTAAATTATGATCGTTACAAACGGAAAAACCTTTCAAATCGAATAATTGATCTAAATATGCGGTGGCTACTAATCGCTTATCTTCGTATTTTGTTTTTAAAGTGTTCAAAACTAAAGTGTAATTTTCAGCGCTAAACGTAATTCCAGCACAGACAGCCTTTGCCTTACCGGTCAATTTTTCTACGAGATAATGCAATCTCTCGTGATCTGTCAGCGATGTGTTCCTATGTATTATATTTTCGAAACTATCTATAAATAAATTCCAATTTCGAATGTCACCATTAAATTCAGGTATTTGAATTGGCGGCAATCGTGGGCGTTCGCGAGGAGGGTTGGATAAACCACTCGCGGGGGGGGGAGTCTCTAAACTCCTAGCAATACGTTTGATACGACAATACAAGTCATCAAAGGACGACAATGCCTGATAACTCACACAGTAATCAGGATTTAACTCCAACTCTAAAATGTTTATATTATTAATTGTAGATTCAAAATCCGCGCGCAAACTATCTAAAGTTTCCAACGAACACAAGAAAGCATCTCTAATCGCCAGATCCGAGGTTTGCAAAGATTTATCACAAATTGATTGAACACGTGAAAACTGTGAGTCCCTTTTAGCGTATAAAAGCTTTAACTGAACCTTTAAATCAGTACTAACCTTATTGCCCTTGAGAGACATCTTGTTTTGATATATTCACACTATACACTCAAACAAACACTTAACGAATTATTAAGTAAGCGATAATTATCAGATAACAATATGGTAATATTGTAAACAACAAAGTGAACGGCGAACGAACGGAATAACCTGAATCAATGAGTGAATATTACCCAATTTTTCGATTAAATCATTCACGTCGTTCATATGCGTATATAATCTATGGTTTATCCGTTTCCTACAAATATTCACTCAACAATGAACGGGTATTTTTGAAATGCGTCTACCTACATGCAATTTGTAGGACTTCCGAATGAATTTTGTCAAGAAAAAGAATGCGATCGATTTATATCTACGCTGATATTTACGTAGCTAACTATAATTATGCGGTGCGGTTGACGGCGTAGGTACCGTAATTATCAATGGCTCTTTAACTATACGAGCGAAATAACGTTTAGTTGCCTAAATGCCTAGATGCGGGTTTTCTACTATTATATCTAGGTAAACAGGCGCGTTGCGTTTATTCCCTATGGAACAAATACTATATTGCGAAATTACAAGAAAATGATTCACGATCCTGTTCGTAGGACCAAAAAGTAATGGATGCGCAAATAAGCTTGGTGGACTGTATGTTTGAAAAAGCGATCTAAGGTTTGTTAACAATATGCAGTTACTGTGCCTTTATTGATGAATGGATGTATTAGGGAGGAACACTGACCTTTTGACCTCGAAGGTTCCACGTGGCGCCGGCCGGCGAACCCCGACTTCGCACATTCAATCACTGCCAGGTCCTGTATTGCACTACACTGCACTATTGTTGAGTCTTTGAATGGTTGGATCACGAAATAGTCAATTTTCTTGTAATTTCGAGCGGGCGATGTTAGCGGAGCGGTCACATTCACAATCGATGCACAAAAAACGTAATGTCATTCTTTTCTTGAGGTCGTGCGGGGAAGGGAAACGGAAGGGATAGGATTGCTAGGCCAAAAAATAAATTACAAAAAAACAAAATCGCGGATCATAGCAAATTGGCGCAACCAATATGAAAAAAATCTAATATAAACCTTTTTTACCCGACTGCGCCAGAAGGAGGGTTATGTTTTTCGAGAGTATGTATGTATGTATATATGTATGTATGTATAATTGTTTGGCACGCTCTGCAGCCTGAACGGCTCGATGGATTTTAGTTTGAGAGGTGTCATTAGATTCGTATTTACTATGAGAGTGACACTGGGTATATCAAAATAATAATAAAAAACAAAATGGCAGATTTTTAGCGTCAAATTCAAATGTTTGGCACGCTCTGCGACCTGAACGGCTCGATGGATTTTAGTTTGAGAGGTGTCTTTACATTCGTAATTACTTTGAAAATGATATCGTAATAAAATAAAACTAAAAAAATAAAAAACGGTAATTTAAAAAACTAAAAAACCCGACTGCTTTTCTGAGCGTTCATGAAAAAGCCCTAAGACAAGAAAGTCGTTGTACCCGATTGCACTTATCTATATAATATTTTAAATACTGGCAGTCGGGACCCATTCTAGAAAGACAGCCGTCTAGTCAATAGATTGGAGTAATCTGAAATGTAATATAGGTATGTGCTCTCAATTCTAGAATGGGTCCCGACTGCCAGTATTTAAAATATTATATAGATAAGTGCAATCGGGTACAACGACTTTCTTGTCTTAGGGCTTTTTCATGAACGCTCAGAAAAGCAGTCGGGTTTTTTAGTTTTTTAAATTACCGTTTTTTATTTAAAAGAGTAACCATGGAGTTTCTTGCCGGTTCTTCTCCATAGGAAACGACCAATTTGGAACCGTGCATTAGCTTCTGACGTTTTATAAGTGCCCATGTAGGCCTATGTAAAATAAAAATATTTTGATTAATTTTGATTTTGAAGGCTGAGGCCTACTGTCCATGATTGCTTAGTTACGGCTTTCATTTATAGAGTTCCGTAGCGAAATGGCAAAAAACGGAACCCTTATGGATTCGGCATGTCTGTCTGTCAGTCCATCCGTATGTCACAGCCACTTTTTTCCGAAACTATAGGAGAGCAGTGGTGGCCGAGTGGTAACGGCCCCGACTTACGAATTGTAGGTTGCGGGTTCAAACCCAGCCAGGCGCATTACTTTGTGTAATTTATATCATCACCACTGCTCTCAAAACGGTGAAGGAAAACATCGTGAGGAAACCGGCATGTCCTAGAACCAAAAAATTCGAAGACTTGTGACATCCACCAATCCGCATTGGGCTCGCGTGGTGGATTACGGCCCATTCCCTCTCCTAGAGAGGAGGCCTGTGTCCCAGCAGTGGGAACATTAAAAGGCTGATGATGATGATGATGATGATAAGAACTATACTGTTGAAACTTAGTAAATAGATGTATTCTGGGAACCGCATTAAGATTTTTACACAAATAAATTTAAGGGGTTCCCCGTACTTAGAACTGAAACTCAAATTTTTTTTTCATCAAACCCATACATGTGACGCAGATGCTTAGCTAGATCCACAGGGGACCCGTATCAAAATTCACACATTTAAAAAAATTGGTGCTTTTTACAAATGCTTGGTTTACCCTACGAGACGATTGTGGATAATTAGTTGCCAATTTTTGTCTACGTCGGGGCCCCTGTAGCGCGAGGGCCCAGTATAATTAATACGGCGGTAGCTACGCCTCTGGTGTGAGGTATCTATGGATAGGTCTTCAAAAATGATATTGAGGTCTCCAATATACTTTTTCTAAACTGAATAGTTTGCGCGAGAGACTTTCCAAAATGGTAAAATATGTGTCCTCCTCTCCCTGTAACTTCTAAAATAAGAGAAAGATAAAAGTAAAAAAAAAAATATAATTCACCGAAAATTGGTTTCAACGAGAACTAGTAGGTAGTTATTTTTTTTTATACGTCATAAATCGTAAACCAAGAACTTTTATACTATGTTACTTACTGCTACGGAACCCTTCATGGACGAGGCCTACTCGCACTTGGCCGCTTTTTTTAATTTGTGTAAAAGTTTTGTTACTACTTTGGTGTACCATAAAGTTATTTTATTCTCACTCATACTCCAAAGACTAAGCCTGACAACCAATCCATCCAAGGGATATCGTCTTACCAGTGCAGTAACTTGCTTTTTTACGCCCGGAACTTCTAAAACTGTGCCAGAAAAATATAAAAAAAAACATACAGCCGAACATAGAACCTCCTCCTTTTCGAAGTCGGTTAAAAAGGACTTTAGCGCTCCTCCAAGGATTTCGTCCTGTGCCTGAGCAGCGCTGGCACCGTCTTAGTTACGGCACAGAATAAGTACAAATACAGAAGATTAATTCTTAAACTTACTAACAAAGCTCCTAATGTTTATAATACACCACACTATTTTATAATTATGGCAAATACTTAAAGGGCTTATTAGAAAAGGTCTTGTTATTATTTAAGTAAAGTCTCAATAAATAATATTCATAAGCAGAAAAGTTATGGCCTTTTTTTTATATCACAAAATCTCACTCAATTTATGGAAACATTGTACAGGTTATTGTTTATTACTGAAAGAATGTCAATAAAAATGGAAAAACAATGCGCTTAGTATTTTCTATTAGTAGTTGTTATAAATGATGATTCAATTATGAATTTACCAATAATGACAAATTTTCGTGGACAATTTTGGGATTGCGTTTTTTGTACTTTTGACTACAAAAATATGATCAGTAACGGGTACTGATTGCGCCCCATTTTTTTTTGCACTAATTTAAAAATAGGGTTGTACATTGCACGGCAGGAACGTGAACTTCAAAATATTTGCCTACAGGATCGAGTCGCGCTTGTAACGATTCAAAATGCACCATATGTCCCCGCTGCGAGTTTCTTTTATTACGCCAGTTATGCGCCTTTGAAAATGCCGCTATGTAGTAGGGTTTGGAGTTGTGTTTTTTAATACTTAATGTAAAATAGGTACCTACATTTTATAACATAAAATACATTCAGATTTTCTAAAATTACATGGTTGATTGATTTGTATTTAAGTGGTTATAAAAATGATACGGAAAATAACACGAATCGTCCTTATGCCAATAAGCTGCAATCATAATCTAGGTACCTAACAGCGTTGCCAGACGTCCCGATTTTGGCGGGACGTCCCGATTTTTAAATCAAAATTAAATGTCCAGCGCGGGACAGGCTCAGTCCCGCTTTTCGTGGATGCAGCGTGTGCGCAGCGTGCTGAGGACGCTCGGCCGGGTGGCACAGACAAAGTGAACTGGCCGCCCGCCGATAGGGTAAATCTGATTTTAAATACCTATCATATTTTTGTTAAAATACATTTTCTATGGCTATTTTTGCTATTTATTATCACGTACACGTAATTTAAAGATCAAAAAATAAAAAAGAATTTATATCTTCTTTATAAGTTTTTTTACTATGTCCCGCTTTTGACGAAAGAATCCCGCTTTTTTTACTAAATAGTTTCAAAATCCCGACTTGGTTTAGAAAAAATCTGGCAACGCTGGTACCTAATATACATACATAATAATTAACATTTTGTAAGATGTATCGTTGCGATAAAATCCAGTATATATTGCCTATTAGGCAGTCTCTAGTACTGAGAGGTCTACGTACACTGAATGGTTTTTGGTCATTGACACTTTGCGCGACAAAACTCGCAAATATATGAAAAAAAATATAATAAGAATAATATATGAAACACGATACAATGTTCGATAAAGAATTCGAAAATAATTTTCGTTCGCGCGCGTCAAGCGGTAGGTCGAACACGCATGTGAGAATTAAAATAGTCAATAGAATATTCAATTAGAATAGCCTTGCAAGAAAGGCCGTGCGGCGTAAACACAGTTTTATACCTAAAGTGAGGAGTGCACCCGGTCTGGTTTCTGCACCGCGTGTTACCGTGTTGTGGACGCCAGATGGGCAGTCGCTCCTTGTAAAATACTGATTTAGCTGCATCCGGTAGTTGTTACTGTTACTTCACACCTGTGTATAACTCACCTGTACAACGCTGCGAATGTGTGCTCTAGGGTGCAGTGCCCGCAGGACTCGAGTAAGATGCCTGAGCGACAACGCACTCTGCGTGCGAGGCCCGCCGCCCGCCAATCGTAGTGTGCCTGGCACAAGAGCGATCTGACCGCATGTGCCCATTACTTCGCCCACCTGAGTGCAAATATAGCGCTTTATTTATTTACTAGCTGACTCGTTTACTTAAAGAAATTAATTTCGTACATGCGTAAATTAATTCGAGTTTAAAAAAAAAGCACTTTATTTTTAATTTTATAAATCGATAGTGTTTCATGCACCGAATTGACCCTCCACGGGATCAAAACGATTAAAATTTAACGGTTTATATAGATTTGTTTTACTTTACGAAAAACGGCTATCCGTCAATCGCATTAGGTAATGGTGATTTCACAAACTCATTCTATAGAACTACTAAAGCTCGGTCGCGGAGCAGAAAGAATTTCGTACGTAATGACCTTTGGGCCTACTGACAGTGGTCACAAACGTGTTTATATTAAGTGCGTTTTACATTGAACATTTGAAGGAGAAAAAAAAATTACTAATTTATTAAATAAACTATTGTTATTAAATATAAATTATTTATTTACATTCTATATTATAACAATTTAAAAATCAAGTTAAAATTACGAATTCGGTAGAAATATGATAATAAAATAAAAATTATCATTGTCATTCATTATTTAAATTTATGAATTTCGTCAAGGATATTTTTAGTAACTAAATGCTAACAAAAAAAAAACACATTAAAAAAAGACAGTTGGCTTCCGTCGTCAGAGATTGTAGACAGAGGTTTACAATCCCTGACGACGGAGGCCATTGCATCTGTGCGAGCGAGACGCATTATATTTACGCGGGAGTGACAGAGACAGGTAATAATAGGTCAACGTACGAAATTCTTCCTGCTCCGCGTCCGGGCTTTAACATGTTTATCTTCTATTCTTCCGCGAATACATCATAGTCAAGATTTGTGCCCACGAGAGCGTTGAGCGCAAATACTTTGCGAGCGGTAAGACTGGTTTCGTACAACGATGTGATTCACAGGCGCACGCGCAGCGCAACAATCTTTCTTTCTTGATCTATATTTATATTGAAACATTATGCACATAACACCGTACAAAGGCGGGCTTAATGCCTTTGGGATTTTCTACTAGTCCAGAATCCAGTCGAGTTATGTTACCTTAACAGCCTGACTATAAGGTCCAATATTAGCGGGCGCCCAGTGCGATATGCCCTGCACGTGCATAGTGATGCGCTCCTTCGTTGTAACACCCTCGCAGTCGTGTGTGTTGTTGAACGTTGATTTGTGGGCAACCTGGTGAGAGATGGGTAGTTAACATTGATCTAAAGCACTGAACCCTAACTTAATTATTATGCACTTCCTTTTCAAATAATAATAAACCCACGCCTCTCTAGTAATCCACGCCCCTTTTGCGAATCTTTTTGATATCCCTTGGATCAGAACTCTTTATTCTGTTCTCGAGTTCTATGTTTGAACCACCAAGTTAAACAGCTATCAATAATTAAGTGTTATTCAAGCGTCAATATAAAACATTTAACGGGAATAATGCACACTCAAATTAGAAAATTAAGTTACAATCATAATTTAGTTTTTACTTAAATGTACTTGCGTAGTGCTTTATTAAACAAATGAGTTATCTTAATTCTATGCAAATAATATGTGAATCGATGCATGGGCGTCGCCAAGGGGGGGGGCTATGGCCCCTTTCTAGAGGCTTGCTTTACAGCTTCAGAGCCTAGTTTAGGCACCAGTCTTCTACAATATAATGCCCATTCTATATGTTACTGTAGATATAAGGCTAGCAATTAGGAGTTATAGTATTGTGGAGAAAAAAAACTTTTATTATTATTAAAAAAAAAACTTTTTTTATAATTCTTTATACTTCCAATAGCCCCCCCCCCCCGCCCCCTTGATCATCGGCTGGCGACGCCCTTGAATCGATGCACTACATTGGTTTTTTTTTATGGTAGGTAAAATCATCCAATGACAAATCCCGCCCTTGGGTGGAGCGGGAAGTAGTGTCAGACTCTTACTGACTAAAAACCTACCCCGTTCCATTCTTTGCCTTGGTCCCAGGGGGGCCCTGGGAAAGTACACGTGTACAAGTACAGTGGGTGCCATTTTCACATACCCTTTGACCCCAGTAGGCTTCGGCCCTGTTGGGCCCCTACAGTTTGCTGACAACTCCTTGAGGCGCGCGGGAACAGTGCGCGCCGTAAACGACTTGAGCTCGGACCGGTCTGTTACCGGACGGACGGACAGCGAGCTACCCATTGCCCGCCGTCCGCGAGCCCGCGCCTATGGTGGCCGGAAATTGGGATCGGAATCCCGGCGGCGGCGGCGGCGTGTACGCCGTTGCCTGATGCGTTCGGCCTCCTCCTTTGCTAGCATTACTGTTTCGCAGAAGGAGGCGACCGCCTGCCACTTCTCCTCGCTCCGGAGCATGGCTTGAACCAAACCCCGGCGCGAGAGATCGCCGCCGATCGCCCCCACGAGGACACGGCGATGCTCTTCCCAAGCGGGGCACACCTCCACCGTGTCCTCCGGACGCTCCGCACAGTGGCGACATCCGGGCGTCGTCTCCGCACGAATCTTGTACAGGTACTTAGAGAACTTGCCGTGTTTCGTAAGCACCTGCGCCAAGCGGAAGGTGGCGACGCCGTGGGGCCTTTCCAGCCACGCCTCAAAGAGGGGCCTTAGCGCCTCGATCGTGGCGTGCCCAATGCACTACATTGGTAGCGTATCGGTATTGGTATCTACACTAGCGCACATACATACAAGGAATTTTTTATACTAAAATATTTTTTGAGTATTTTAGGATAAAAAAAACTTATTTTAAAAATAGCTGAAATTGATTCAGTATGGTATTTGAACATAATACTTTTGTTTATATTTTTTCCTTTATTTATTTTGGGGTTTTTATCTCAACAGATATGCCAATTCCATAGTACCTTTTAACTTAATATTCTCATTACATATAATTACCTAAACTAAAATAATTAGGACATTATGTACATTATAACTTTACAATAATAAAGATGGAAGTCACAGATGAAGGGCTGATGTAGATTATGTATCGCGCAGTTTTTAGAGAGACTTCAAAAGTTTAACACAATGAATAAAAAAATATGTAATAGAGATATATTCTGAAATTGGAAAAAAAGCCAAACGAATGTGTCATTCCCATAAACTTGAACCCCAACGAACTCTTCTTATCAGATAAATATCAGATCACGATAACAATTATCATTAAATAGTTAATAGCTATGTGATTGTTATTATATCAACATGCACTCATTACATAATGCGGCATTTTTATCAAAGTTCAAGATTACTTTTCAAGGTTGTTGAATAATGTGCGAAATTATTTTATCAGATTGCGAGAGATTGAGTTGTGGTAGGCAGGCGCAATTTGCATAGTTTTATTGTATTACATTGTGACTTAAGATAAAGAGTTAAGCCTACTGCCCACGGTCGCGTATTCGACATTATACGCTTCGTGTACACCTACGTGAACCATGCATATAAAACTATGAAAATGCGTCAACGAAGCTGCAACGACACGACCGCACTACGCTGCCGCTTCATCGACGCAGTTTACACCAAGCGTATAATGACAAATACGCGTCTATGAAGCTACGTGTCCGTGAACAGTAAGCCTAACATGTTACATAGCTGCAATTTATGCCGTGCCTTTTTTGCATCTTTGCAAGAAAATTCAAGAAAAATTGCAACACGGTTTTGTTAAAAAAGACGCCTTGTTGTTCGTCATGCACGTCATCGGCTATTATCATTTATAACACACTAATCCCTTGTTCATACAATGTTATCAATAATTGCTTAAGTCTTGGTTAGTTCTGAATTGCATTTTGACCGCTACTTACTACATCATAAGGGTGAATTTTGCCAAACATTAAATTAAAAGCATCGGGCAGCGGTCATTGCACGCAATCATAAATCGGCTATTAGGCATTGAATTTTACTTATTATGTTCCACCTAATAAGGTTGAACTTCACTTGCAGCGCCGTATATTATCAGGCAGCGGGCATTGAACGCACACGTGGTTTACTTGTTCAACATTGAAAAATACAGAATATGTCCTGAGTAATAAGGTTGAATTTCACATACAGCACCAAAATCTATGCTCTTGCTCATCATTGTAGCATACCTCTAGTACAGATTTTGTTTTAAGTGATATAAACTAGAGCTTGACTGGGATCCCACCTAATAGTAAGCTGTGATACTACTGTTTATGGTGAAGTTCACTGGTTTATTAATCTTTTTACCGCTTACGTTGGGTATATCCGACCAACAGTTTCGCTAGGGCGCTAGGGTCCCATATCCACGAATAAATACTACATCTCGTCAGCTCTAGTAATCTATGAGGATTGAAGAGGTAAACGCGATGTAATATCCAGTCTCAAACACACGGCTCACGACACTGTTGAATAGGGCACGAAAACATTCGTAAGACCAATCCGACGTAAGATGTTAAAAGGTGAATAGGCTCTTAGCCTTGAAAGACGACTAAGTTATAATCGGACGGAAAGACAGAATATAGTGAAAATTCACTTACAGCATCAAATATAAGTCCTACATCGCCAGGCAGCGGGCATTGCACGCACACACGCGTCGGCGGATTAGGAAAGTTAAACGTATTTTTGTATACTTCGTTCAGCGCGGCGTACTCTTGCATGTCCCTCATATAAATGTTGACTGAGCACACGTCGTTTAGACGTAGTGACTCGCTATCCAGCAAACCTGAAATGTGGAACGGGATAAATTATAAGAAATCTTTATAAAATTTAAAAAAAAATAAGAATGCTGATTATGAAAATCTAAGTGCATTTCTTCTGTTCTTAGATATTGAGATAGTTTTATGACCTGGGACCTTACTATGACGTGTTAAAATGTCAGCCGTGCGAGCGAAAAAGACGGATAGAGCTATACACCCTGTATAGCTCCAACTCTTTAACAGGTCAGTTTAGGTCAAATCGCGTTACGAGTTCGTGATAGGACCTCTGGTCAGCCTTAGTTAAAGAGCCATAGTTTTATAGTTAGCATAAAAATATATTTAAATGGCATGCAGAGCCAAACTTGCGAGATTTCCAAAGTTTCAGTTGGTTTTGAGATGTAATAGTAAGCTCAATATTAAATTATTGACCACCATGTCTAAAAAGCAAAATCGTGCTCTCGGCGCCAGCGTCAACGGGCAACTCGAAAATTTCATCCTTTAATAACGCAAACTTTCTTCTGTGATTTATTAGCGTTTAGGTTTGTCATGTAGTCGTGACTGTGGCGTGCTAGACACATTTTGCTTTGTCATGTATACATGACTGTGGCAGGCAAAAGGTTAAAAATTAACTTATAAAACAAAAATATAAATCTACATAAAATAAAGTTCGTGCACAAGTTTACCTACTAATGAGTTTTTTCATAGCGTTTTCCGTAGCTAGCCTCGTATCGACGCCTTCGCCAATAATGCCCCCAATGAAGTACCATCCATGTTTGTTCCCGTATATACTCCTATGGTCCAAGATTGGAAGGCTCTCATGCTTGCTGTGAGCCTGCTCGTAAGTATACCCTGCCGGCACCTCTATACTCTCTTCATCGTTCTCCAATTCCACCTCTACACTAGTAACCTTATCACCAGAATATGTGAGCAAAGGATTCAGTTCATTTTGTTTCTTTTTCTCCTCCTTTTCTAACTTCTCAATAGACTCTAACTCCGTCTCACTCAGTTCAATATCGCTTATATCGCTAAACACCGAATCGCTTAAATCGCTTACAAAATCTAACGGGTTTTTAACAGTGGGAGGTAGTTTGATTGCTTCGTCGAAGTTCTCTTTTGGCGCTAAATGTAGTTTTAAGTTTAAATAACCGACGGGAGCGACGGGGTCATCCGTGTGCATCACCAGTTCTTTATCATCTCTGTAAAAATACAAAAATACAAAAATACCAAAGTATGTTTATACAGCTGACTCAATAACTGATTAATGAAATGTATGTTGCTTGTGAGCAAATGATATGCAAAGTCGTGGATGAACAACAAGATAAAAGAAGAAAAAATAATTAATGTTTACAATCTGTATCATAATTAAATATTATTTTAAAACAAAAAACATAATATTGCTAATTGAGGAAGGTGTTCACCCACAAGAGAAAAATACTGCTATACACCACTATTTTTTAATTAGTGCAAATACTTTAAGGGCTTATTAGAAAAGGTCTTGTTATTATTTAAGTAAAGTCTCAATAAATAATATTCATAAACAGCAAAGTTATGGGCGTTTGTTTATATCCCAAAATCTCACTCAATTTATGGACACATTGTACAGGTTATTGTTTATGAATGAAAGAAGGTCAATAAAAATGGAAAAACACTGCGCTTATTATTTTCTAGTAGTATTGTTATGAATGATGATTCAATTACGAATTTACCAATAATGAACAATTTTCGTGGTCAATTTTGAGTTTTCGTTTTTTGTACTTTTAACTACACAAATATGATCAGTAACGGGTACTGATTGAGCCCCATTTTTTTGTGCACTAATTAAAAAATAGGGGTGTATAGAGCATAATAGAGCAGTATTTTAGAAATTTCAGAAAGTTTCATACTGAAGGCACGCTCATATCCAAACTTTTTTATTGTTATTTGGTACCACATCTTTTATACCTATTTTAACACTGTGATATGGAAATACTGTAAAAGTTAATAAATGAAAATTAACCGTAGAAAACTAATTCAGACCAATTGGAACCATTCACTTGTTTTTGACGTTTTATAAATGCCCATGCAGGCTATGTGTAATAAAATATTTTGGATAGAATTTTGTAAAACATGCTTATTTAAGATAATCCTTATTTTGGCTAATTATTGTTATCTAAACCACGTTTATACTATAAATAGTGGCAATTGTCTTATTTGTACAAGATAGGACCACAGAGCTTAAAGACGAATTAGGAGCTCCTGTTAGAGGCGGCATAGCCAGCACTTTCCGTAGTGTGTTTATAAATTTATTAATTTTCTTACAAACATTATACACACATATTGTCATCAACATCATCAGTATTATTATTATATTTTATCTAATCTGTTCTTTATACATTTTTATTATTAAAATATAAACTACGCGTCCGTGGAGAGAGGCCTAAGTAATCTGAGAGTTAGTCTCAGGGCACATTTTTACAAACTCAGTGCATTGTTTTCGATTCTTTAAAAACTTTCAAACCAATTTGACTGTGTCCGTTACAGAAGTTGTACGACAGACTGTCGGTAGCATCAATTTTATAAATACTGCCATCTCTAACGCTGCCTTGATCTATGGAAATACCATTTGTCACACGCATGTCACGTGATCGATAAGAGTTTCCAGTCTATTTATTGATAACGGCTGGCCTAAGCTAATCAAATAAGGTCCACAGACAGGATTTTATTATGACAAATCTGTATCTATGAACGAATTTAACGAATTTCATGGGTATAAAACAGTGTGGTTTTTGATGAATATTGCTAAATCGTGTGTTTAATATCGTAGAATGCACAATAGCATTCTTGATTCCTTGACATAAAATTGATAATAAATTTTATAGTCATCAATTCGTTTGATAATAGTGTATGATATTCAACATTTTTGACACGCTTTTATCTAAGACCTTGCAATGACAACCACAATGTATTTTTTTAATAAATAGTGCACTAGTAACATATTTGTTAGTCCGGAGATCTTGTTAGTATAATCAAAGGCATATTATATAGATACACAGAGACCTGCGATATCTATAATATTTTTTATTCTATGTTTGTTGTGTGTGTCCATGGCATCAAAGGTTGTATGGCCTATATATTTATGATTCGGGTCTGAGTCTTTTGTGTATGTGTGTGAGATTATATGTTTGTGAACGAACCCACGATAGAGGAGTATGTCTCCCAGTGTGGAGAAAAGCAAAAAAAAATTTTTGCTTTGACATCATCCAATGATTTCTCTCGCTCTTGAGTGTTGCGTATGCAGCTTTAAATGAATACAAGAACAACTTAAACTGGTTTTATAAACATTTTAGGTTTTAGAACGACTACCGTACAACTGAACATTTGTATACTCACATTACTAATTTCTTCTTAAACAAGGGACAGTCTAGCGTAAAGGTCTCGTACTCGCCACCCTCGCCGCACACATTGAGCCCGTACTTGTCCTGCATGACTAGAAGATGTGGTTGGATGTCGCGGAGGGACAAGCCTAGGTGCACCCGTGGATCTAGACCTAGTGCTGCCACCTGTCAAACAAAATTCTTATTAATATTGATAGCTGTTACCCACAACTTCGTTCAAGTGAACTTTAAGAACATTACTTTCCTTTTTTGGAGTAATCGTATAATTTATTTATTTATCCTTTTCGGAGATGTCCCCTCCCCACAGGAATTAATTTCGGGAATTAATTTCAGCCGAAAGACATCTACTGTTGGACATAGGCCTCCTCCAAGTTCCCACAATGGTTTTGCTTAAAGAACGGATGACCTTTGGGGCCGAAAGGTTTTGGAATGGCAACCACGTACCGGAAGACGTAGCGTTGGAAGGCCTCCTTCAAGGTAGACTAATGATCTGGTAAGGATTGCGGAAATTCGCATTCCCGGATATGAGATATACATTTGGATACGAGAATTTAATTAATACTAAAAAAAAAATACTAAAAGGAAGCCAGTCATATCGCGAAAAAACATAAAGTCAAGTAGGTGTACTATAAAACACTGTATGGAACAGGTAAGTTCGTTTTTTTTGTGACTGGTGCTCCCAAATGGGACAATGTGCGAATGGTACATCATGCGAATAGGGCATTATGCGAATGGACATTCTCCAAATGGGACATTCTGTGCCAGCGCCCGGCCTTTTTGCGAATGGAACTTTCTGCGTCAAATCCGTTTATTTGAATTATGATTCTAAGCCAATCTGAAGATATAGTTCAAAGTGTGCAATTTTATAAAACAACAATTTCATAGGCCCAATTATTTGTAAGAATATGAAGTAAGGTTATCAGTACATCTACCATGAGTTTTAAGCAATAGTATTCGTCGCTACTCGATATCGACGCCCTATATATTTTGTATGGCAAATTTTGGTTCTGCAAGTGACCGCTAGAGGCGCTGCAAAATTTGCCATACAAAATATTTACGGTGTCGATATCGAGTAGCGACGAATACTATTGCTTAAAACTCATGGTAGAGGTACAGAACCAATCGGATTAGCTACTAAGAATGCACCAGTAGTATTAAGTATCGTATACTGCGTGCATGTGTACCAATGGTGACTAAAATAGACGCATATGAATGCGTGTAGCTATAAATACCAGGACAAAAATAGTACGATCTATTCTTTGATCATTTTTTTTTTTCAATCTGAATGAGGATAATGTCATAATGTCACTAGTTGGCACTTAATTTAAATGCAATTTAGATAAGAGTGGATGCCCGTTGATGAGTTTGAATCGTATTTACAACGTGTTAAAACGAATGACATTCAGTGTCAAATAAATTGAATAAAACTATCACTGACGAGTGACAGCCTCATGTTTAAGGAAGTTATTTTTGACTATTCATTATTGTAAACAATACTTCGGAAATTTATATTAGTATTTATGTGGCTAAATTAAGAACCGTGTTTATACACGCGGCTGCGCCCAATAACGATACAAATAATTATAATTTGCGTAATAAAAAAACAATGATAAATATGAATAAACCCACAAAGAATAAATCTTAAAACTTTCAAACAAATAATTTTCCAAGCAGTGTGATATTTAATCATAGACGAGAAAGAAGTCTAAGATTTAATCATAGACTTGATGCTACCAGAGCGCTATAAAGGAACAAAATATACATTATACATACATAGATAATAAACACATTAGGTTGGTCATTTGCATGGTGTTCTAATCCGATTATAATATGGGTGTCTTCAAGGTTAGAGTGAATAAACAAAAACAGGCTCTTAATAAACTAGTGCGCCTCACCATCAACGATTTCATCACTGCTAATTCTACCCTTGAGGCATGAAAAGAGGTTTTAAGCGATATATATGTACTACGCACTAGATGACGCGTGCCGTACATTCACTTTTTTCTAATTAGTTGTTCGGCAGACAGTACAATCCGCGCTCAGCTGACGTTAGTGCAATTTTGACGTTCATGCAGTGTAGGAGAGCCGCTAATAAATTCGAATCAAAGTAAACCAGGACATAACTGATAGTATTTGATAGTATTTAACAAATTGATAGTATTTCATGTACCGAATCGACCCTCCGCGGGATTAAAACGACCAAAATTTAAAGGTACAATAAAAACTCATCAAGAAATGTCAGCGAAGAGAATTTATACCAAACGAAGACTATTATTACATTTTGAAATAGAGTATTATCGTAATGAAGTATTGTAGGCAAGAAACTGTGTCACGTCTGCGGTTATGCGGTATATCTGGCAAAGCAAGCATGTTCGGATGGCACTGATTTCATAGCTGTTCCTCACTACATGGACTATGTTCCCATTCTTAAAAAGATATGTCTTCAAAATTGGAAAGATTACTTTGATCTTCGTTCAAGGGAAAAAGGCATTTGGTATAGAACAATCCATTCACAACCTTCTTATTCACCATGGATTGATAAGTGTTTTTTTACCAGGGCAGACTTAACCATATTATTAAGACTCCGTTCAGGTCATATGCCTCTCAATAAATTTGCTTTTATGATGAAAAAGTTAACATCACCTGTTTGTAGTACATGTAACGAAGACGAAGACACATATCATATTTTGATGAGATGTGTTCGGAATCAATCGCTCAGAACACAAATTGGCGTACATAACATTAATTTATCGAACCCTTTATCAGACAAAATAGTCCTTATAATTAATATGGTTAAGTTTGCTCTGAAAAACCGTCCGAGGACCTAGTTATATATTTTATTTTATGATTATGTTTACCTACAGTGTCATATTCGCATCAGCGAAAAAGCTCTTTAAATAAAGATTAAAAAAAAAAAATCTATATGGATGACATGTCATTACACTAAGTTGAAAGCAACGCGTAAGTACTAGGAAATTCATGGCGCTTTAGACCTTTTGGTCGCGAAAAAGTATCTTCTATAAGCTATCTTAGCGCTGTACGTTTTAAAAGTTTTGTTAGACGACATAATGGCAATCTAGCGCTGCAGCGATTTATTGTTTGAACTTTTTAGTATTTTGACAAAGAGTTTATAGGAACGTGCTTGTCTATCGCAAGAATATAGGTCGATGCAGGCACAAGTTAGTTTCTGATGCTTACACAGTTTAGTATACGCAGTTAAAAGTCAGCACACAACTACAAAATTACCAACTAAGCCGCAGCTAAGACCAGACTATCTCAGCTTAGCTCTAAGTCTGAAACCCGGCTTAAGCTGTAAAAGACGAAGAACGTCTTTTACCCAATTAATCATGCCAGGGGGAATGCCGTACTTCCAGCGTACGGCACTTCCCCTGGCTTACTCAAAAGGCTAGCGTGCCATACCCTGTCGAAGGCCTTCGAGCTGTCTAGGGAAACAGCAATCGCTTCCCCATTCTTCTCGAGGGCCTCGCCCCACAAGTGGGAGATATAAGTTCTTCTTTTTTATTCTTTGTACAATCAAATATGTATGTAATATATAAATTTCACGCCTGGCGAAGCGGGTACGAGTCAGTTTCTAATAGAGTTCTTTCAAGTGCAACGGTTTGAAAGACCACGTTTTCTGTATACATCAAGTGTATGCTCCAACAAATATATATATACAAATATATATATATATATACAAATATATTTTTATCTGTGACATGATTGCAATACTTGTCAATCACATTTCCTTGATACTGATATCGCAAAGGGTATTCACACAGCATGCTGTTTACTGTATGAATGGGTTTGAATTGCAAGAGTGAGAAAAAGTTAGCTCATGTATGTCTTGCTGGAACTTGTACTAGATTTTATTATAAGTTGTATTTTGAAAGTAGGTAGTACCACAGGCTTAGGCACCGCAAACACCGGCTCAGTCAAATGTTTGGTCTGTATTTTTTATTTTTTTATTAATATAAACAAGTGCTTGACTGCAATCCCACCTGATGATAAGCAGTGATGCAATCGTTGATGCCGTTGATCGTGAGGTGCACTAGTTTATTAAGAGTCTATTCACTCTAGCCTTGAAGACACCTAAATTATAATCGGACGGGAAGACCGCAGCAGGCAAACTGTTCCATACCTTCGATGTACGCGGCATAAATGACTGACTGTATATTTATGTTTTAATACTACTATCGTGCAGAAAGAGCTCCAGTGTATCTATTAGAATTTCAAGGTTTACTTTGTGAACAAAATGCCATAATTCGATATACAGCGGGCTTCCATTTTTTAATGTTACGGTAATCAGCCAAATGTATTTTCTATGATTCCTTTTGATTTCCCTAAATTTTCTTCAATTTTTTTTCCGGCTTCCTCATGGATCGAGATAGCCCCGAGTATCTTACTTCCTTTAATTATTTAATGTAAACCAAAAAATTTGATTAACCCCCGACGGAAAAGACGGGTGTTATAAGTTCGACCTGTCTTTCTGTGTGTCTGTCCGTGGCATCGTAGCGCCCAAACGAATGGAACGATTTTGATGCGGTTTTTTCTGTTTGAAAGTTGGCTTAATCGAGATGGTTCTTAGCTACAATTTATGAAGATATGTAGAGGTATTCAAGGTCATCAGCTCGTTTGTTAACTGCGGTAGGGATTTTAAACACTTAATGGGTGTTGACTTTATTTTAAACATATGTGTGACCTTATATTTGAGATACTCGTACAGTCTGGTGGTATTTAGCTGGTCTGATGATGGAGCTCGAAGATAAGAACCCTGGATTGCTTATTAACATAGTAAACCTATCGAGTTGGGGCTCATTAGATTCGCCTTAATTAGTGCTATACATTTCTCATGATGACAAGGACCTGATGCTAGAACTGGGAGGTGGCTGATGGAACTTTGGAACGCCTACTAGTAAACCTATCTAGTTTGGGCTCATTAGATTCGTCTTGACCAGTTCTAAAGATTTCATATTGAACACAAGGACTATCGGGGGTTTTTTAAATGTTTAATTTTATAATTATTTATATAGAGTGATAATTGTGTTTGTTGATGCCTATGTGAGGTAATAATCAAATTACTTTACTAACCTTAATAATGATAGCTTCGACGCCGCTTGCTATCATCTCCTGCAACAGTTCTTTTTGGTTCCGCCTCCATAAGTACGCAAGGGAGACTAGACCTAAACGGTTACATCTGTAAGAAAGGCAAACTAGTTTAGCTGTGTAATAAGATCAGAGAGAATGAAAAAAAAGAAAAGGATTAAGTACATAGGTACTTATAATTTCAGCCAGTACTTCATCAAGCACTGCTTTTATTTCATGTATTTGAAATTATAAGTACCAATTGACCTCAAAAAAGTATGGATTACAATAGAATTTGAACTTTGTCAGATATAACCAAAAATTTGACAATTTTATCAAGTTTAAATATATAATTTTTGGTTAATTAGGGAGTTTCTCTAGAAAATTTATTTAAAATATGAATAGGTAACAGTTTGCGTCTACTATTCACTGAGCAAAGACTAAGGAACTTTATTTATTAGCACAAAATTCTAATAACGATATTTAGTTGGGTCGACTTGGGTTACTCGGTGAACTAGAAAAAAATCACCTTACAAGACTACATAGTGTTGCGCTACAAATATCTAACATATTTTTAGAAGTAAATATCGTCATACAAAATGCTCACGCACATTAAGCTATGGTATTCAATTCTTCACGTGCTAACCAAAGTGCAATCATAGAATAATAAATCGAGGGTAAAACACTTAAAAACCTATTAAAAATAAAGTATGAATACACGCAGATCCTACTAAACGCTCATTAGTTTTAGTGCTGACACACATAAAAAACTATTTAAAGCTAGGTCGGATGATAAACAAAACAAATTTATTGCAATATGTAGCAACTAAATGAATATTTACAAGTCTTGTGTACGATCTTAAATTTTATGATTATCTAAATAGAATCGCAAAATAATCTTACGCCTGGAAAAATGTTGATGAGCAAATCCAGTAGTGTAAACAAATGTAAATCAGATTATTATATTTTAATATAGAAAATATTGCAAGATTTTGATAGTGGGGCGGGTGCTCAAAATCATGGAGAGAGGTCTTTTTATCCGAGTAATTACTACCGATAAACGTTATTACTATCATGATGGCAATACCATATCACTATGTAAGCAATTAACAAAGTTGTAGATATGCAAAGTCCACACAATATTTACTATAGGTTTTTTTTTTATTTTTTTTTTTTTATGGTAGGTAAAATCATCCAACAATAAATAGGTATGTCATGAAATGACAGGATTTTCCATTCATCATGTTAACATTAGCAATAATTTCATTGAATCAACATTTAAAGATTTAAATATTAAAATTTTCCTTCCTGTTTTAAAATAATAGGTATATTTATTTTAAAATAAATTCATTCATATAATGAACAGTTAAAGTAAAACAAATAAATTAGAAATACTTACACATTTTCAACCCTTATTCTTTGGTAATCTGATAATATGGCACCGACGGCGACCGCCTCTACATCTAAATCAATCTGAAACAAAAATTATGATCTACAATATTAATTGTACAAGCCATTTTATCAGAAGTCTTCTACGACAAGATAGAGGCAACCCACGCCTGGTAGTGGGAACCATCTCACTAACTCCACCAACTACTAACTAGACACTCCACCCACAAAATGGGTGTAATGGATAGTTCGCGTATGCGTGCGTGGAAACGGACGAAAAAGTCGCACACGAAATCTTTGAATTCACGGGCGTCATAGATATTTCTGGAGAGAAATGGGCTGGTTGAAATGAAGTCCGCTATGACCCGCTTACAATGGTCCGTTAGGGACTAAAGTGCATAGAGATAAAACATAATATAATGGCCTAACATTTCGGCACTTCTACTTACTACGATAGGAGTCGGAGCTGTAGCTCGGCTCCACACCCACAGCCTTGTTTTAGGTGGGAAATCATACAATGATATGTCTCGCCCTAGGCCGGATCGGGAGGGCGTGTCAGACTTTTACCGACTAAAACCCACTTTTATTCCTTCTTTGCCTTCCTTCCAAGGCCCCGGGTCTTTTTTCGCACGACTCATGGCCCCAGTAGGCTTCTACCTTGCTGGGCCCCTAAAGTTTTGCTGGGTTTGCTCCTTGAGGCGAACTTGGAACACTATGCACCGTCAACACCGAGCCGGCCGAGCCCAGAATCCAGACGACCACCGGACGGTCGGACTGCGACTACTGCGAGCTACCCATAGCTTACCGTCCACAAGCCCGGGAGATCCAAGGTTCGGGATACCGGCGGCTAGGACGTGAGGGCCATTCCTTCGCGCGTGCGTCATTACTGCATCCTCCTCGCTCCGGACCATGGCTTGTACCGAGGCCTGGCACGAGAGATCGCTGCCGCCGATCGCCCTCGATCGTGGACACGGCGGTGGTCTGCCTAAGTGGGGCTCCACCGTGTCGTCCAGGCGGTCCACACAATAGTGACAGCTGGACTTTTCTTCCGCACGAATCCGAGGCAGAAAACTCCCGAAATTACCATGTCCGGTGAGAACCTGCGTCATGCGGAAGGTAAGGATGGCGTAAGATCTTTCCAGCCACTCCTTAAAGAGGGGAATTACCGCCATAATTGTTAATTTGTCACGGTAGCTGCGACACTCTACTATATACCGGCAATCGATCAGTACAAAAAGTGTGATGGAGGCGTATTTTGTCTACTCTGTCACATGAATTTTAAAAAAGAAGTAAAATATTGAATAATAAATAGTAGATAATTATGTGTTTTACTAATAAGCTCAAAAGAAACTTGAGAACTTAAAAAATTTCAAGCGTAAATAGATACGATATTGACGTTATTTTCGAGGGGAGAAGCGATTGTCCGTAAAAAAAGAAAAGCCCAGCTCCACTTTGCGCAATAATGCAAGTGAAGGAGATGACCGCAATCGTGACGGAACAGACATCCTGAGGTCCCAGTCACCGACACAACAGACTCCTCGGGTGTCGGAAGAGGGAGGATGATTCACGACCACCTTAGGCATGGTAGCTTAGCATGGTAGCAATAATTGGTAGCTCGCCGTCTAGTAAGAACCGATCCCGATCGTCGACGGCCCAGTGTACCACGTGCGTCTCGAAGAGATGTAGCAAAATCATGTCTGCCAAAGTCGCGGGATCTTTTTTAAGAGTAACTGTGGTCTTGGAACGCAAAGAACAACTGTAGGTAGGTTTTAGTGAGTAAAAGCCTGACACACCCTCTTAATCCACCCTAGCTTCGAATCGTGCGGAGGATTCGCCCGGGTGTCGCCACTGTGCGGAACACCCGGAAAACACGGTGGAGCATACTGTAGAGGTGTGCCCCGCCTGGGCGGAGCATCGCCGTGTCCTCGTGGGGGCGATCGGCGGCAGCGATCTCTCTCGCCGGGCCTTGGTTCAGGCCATGGTCCGTAGTGAGGAGGGATGGCAGGCGGTCGCCTCCTTCTGCGAAGCAGTAATGCTAGCAAAGGAGGAGGCCGACCGCATCAGGCAGAGGCAACGGGGCGCTCGCCCCAGCCGCCGCCGGGATTCCGATCCCGATTTCCGGCCACCGTAGGCGCGGGCTTGCGGACGGCGTGCAATGGGTAGCACGCTGTCCGATCGTCCGGTAACCGACCGGACCGAGCCCAAGTCGTCGACGGCGCGTTCTGTTCCCGTGCGCCTCAAGGAGCTGTCAGCACACCGAAGAGACCCAGCCTGCTAACTGCAGGCAGGCAGGGTCGAAACCTGCTGGGGTCAAGGGCCGTTTTCTGAGAGGAAGGCTCAGCCCCGGCACTATAGGCAACGAAGGAACGGGGTAGGTTTTTAGTCAGTAAGAGTCTGACACTACTTCTCGCTCCACCCAAGGGCGGGATTTGTCATTGGATGATTTTACCTAATATAAAAAAAAAACCCTAGCTTCGAATTATCAAATGACTTTTTTGATCATTTCCCATGTTAAAAAGAAGTCAAACCTACTTTTATATAGTTTGTATCATTGCAGATCATTTGTACATTGAGATTACTCTGTGAACATAACTCTCTGCAGCTTATAAATATTATATTAACACATATTTACAGTACAATGTCAATGGAACCATGTTCAAAGTCAGATATTTTCTTGACAAGTTTAATGAATCACTTCTCTGTTTTGTCTTTGTTTGTACTGATAGTGCCCCAGGTAAGTGATGTTTTGTGCATCATCACAAAACTGGTTCAAAACTGAACTTTTATTATTTAAAAGGAGGATTTTTACTATTTACAGGAAAGAATTAAGTGATTGCAAATGATTATGTATGATGTTATGGATCATACATAATTTATAATGGTTACACTATTGGGATACAGCGAATCGCGAAGTATTTCGGCAAACACGAATGCTTGACACTTACAAAACCATATAGAAATGTGATAGAATTGTGATGCAACATCGCATATGGTACACGATGGCAATATCACATAATATGATACAAATATTCGCGCAAAAATGTAGCCCCAGCATTAGTGGGACAATAAATCATTGATGCTTCATTTTCAGCCTAAAATATTGTAATAACACTTTTGGAATTAACAGGCAGTGATATTGACTTTCAAACAGATTGATAAGCGGTTTCATCCCACATTATGAAAGTACCATTATCTATATATTACATAACCCATATGAACTGTTATAAAATAATATGCATTGTGTTTTTGTTCCAGGCACTTTAATAAACTCATTATCATGAAAATATTATAGACTAGCAGCAGCCAGTGGCTGTGCTATTCCAGGACATGATCTACCATGTGTGAAATTTCACTCAAAACTGTTCAGCCATTCAAGCAAGACAAAATGAACAAACATACACACACAAACTTTCACTTTTATAATTTTACGGTGGTTTTCCTATTTAACCAAAAATTAATATGGATAAATCAGTGTTGATAAAACCTGTGGATTACCATTTATTACAAATTATTTAGGTCATAATATTGCCTGATCAGATTAATTTCGCCAAGCAAATTAACCCCTAAATATTTATTTATTTATTTATTTATTTATTATTTATTCAGTACAGCAAAATAGCCATTAATACTAAATTAAATTAAACCTTTCACTCTGTCTTCTCACAGAACCTTAAACTTTCTAGTAATATCGTCTTCCATTCATCAGCAAACAAATCCAATCCAGGGTTGGTCTCCACGAGGGCGTTGAACATCGTTAGCATACGCGGTATAGGAGAGGTGGATCGAGCTACAGTGCGACAAAATGGGACATTAAATAATTTATGCTTTCTAGAGCGATTGTAATTATTTGGAACAAATAATTGACACAACTCCGCATGTAAGTCGGATGCGTCAGTGTAACCATTGATAATTTTAAAGGCTGTTGTAATTTGGTCAACAGCCCGTCTTACTTTCAATGAGTTGTAATTTAAGCATCCGAGGATAAACTTCGTAGGATACATGTATGGATAATATCCAAATAGACGCTTGTATAGGTACCTGAGAAAAGCTTTTTGAACTTTCTCCAGCATAAGTGTATATGTAACCTCATGAGGGTTCCATACACAAGCGCTGGTTTCGAGTTTACACCGAACTAAAGCATTATAGAGAAGCTTTATAACTGCTTGGTTTTTAAAACATTGACTGTTACGCAAAACAAATCCTAAACGTCTAAATGACTCTTTAGCCAGGCTTAATATGTGCGTATGGAAAGTTAGTTTTGTGTCAAATTGGACACCAAGGTCTTTCACAGTCGAAACTCTAGTTATAAGATCATTGTTTATACTGTAGTCGTACTGTATAGGACTCCGCATGCGGCCAAAGCTCATTATTTGGCATTTGGAGATGTTAAATTCCATCTTGTTGGTAGTAGCCCACTCACTCAGGGCATCTATATCATGCTGGAGAGCTATACAGTCAGACACAGAGTTAACATTAATAAAAATCTTTAGATCGTCAGCATAAAGTAAACACTTTGCGTGTTTTATTATTTGTGGGAGATCATTAATCATAATCAAAAATAGCAGGGGACCTAAAATGGAACCCTGACTCACGCCTGATCGTGTATGATAGACATGCGAGTTGTATAAGCCAAGACGAACAAATTGCTGGCGATCTCGAAGATAGTCAGAAATAAAAAGAAGAAGACTTGGTGAAAATCCTATGGCACTTAACTTACGTAGCAAAATGTCATTATTAATTCTATCAAAAGCCTTGCGGTATAAATAGATTGCATAAGGTAGAAAGATTTGGAAGGAGAAAGGGGACCAGACTTAAATCTAAATTAATGGTTTATTTCTTTGATTTCCACAAAAAATTAAAAACAAAACACATTTTAGTTGATCTAGAATAATATTATCCTTTTTGAAGTCAGTATAAACATCATGCAGTGCCATAAAGTTGTAACAAGGTGCTTGTCTAATACATTATTCACAATTGGTTATTACAATCATTGAATGGACTGGTTCTGTATTCACTTAAAGTGGTAATTTAAAACATGTTGCATGACTGTTGTTTATGTAACTTTGTATGTAGATCTATTTTGTACATGTTTACATCATGTACTTGGTTGGCCTTGTGTTGAATTTTTTTTTAATATCAATAAATATCAGTATAACTTATCTCTTTTTTATTTGTTAAATGAGGTCTTAACTTACCTTAATTTTAGAAAGGAGTCTGTACAAGTCCTCAACCTCATCATTAGCTGTGGGGAGGTAATTCTTGCCCTGGTTGACAGCATTGCCAGTTATTGCTTCCCTGTATAGGGGCAGACCCATAGCCTCAGCATACAGATCTATACCTTGATGACCCACTGTTTGGTACATGTAGCTGTCCATCTCATCTAGAATTGAAATTTTAAATTGATAAAATTACTTTATAATGTGAAAAACATGCTAGTTATAATTAAGTCATTAAAATTCAGCAATTGTTTTGTCATGTTCAATTAGAAAGCATTAAATAATTAAATCTGCATCACATCAATTTAATACACATTTCACAGGTAAAATAACAAAAACAATTGATGCCAAATCACAGGTAGGCTTAAAATAACTTTTGATGTTTTTATTTTAAGGCATATGTTTCAAAACGTTAGATTTCATTCATACAATTTTTATTTTTATTTAATGGGTATTTTCATAGTGGTACAAGTACAACAATAATCGTTAAGCGTTTGGCATAGTAAATATACGCATCTAAATCGGTTAACGGGTTCAAATTAACCTTTATGTGTAGGTTGGAGGTTGGCCAGCGCGACTATAGTGTGCCCGGCGCCGACACACTGCATCATGTTGTAGCAGCTGTCCTTACCCCCGCTGATCAATGCCACCGTCCTCATCTTCCCCACAATATTATAAGCACTCACGATAACACTACAATACACATTACATAACGTTCACAATAATTGTGCGCCCTTTTTGGCAAAATAAAGAACAAAACGCGGTCCTGATCACGACAGTGGCATTTCTCTCGACGCCTCGTTAGAATGTACTTCTTCCTACTATCTCTGACGCGACTTCACCACCTGTTCGTGAAGGAATTACAACGCAACATAATCGTTATCTATTTTGATAACATTGTTGAAACGTAAAGCAAAATTAAAATGTTCCCAAAAACCTCGCAGCAGCAATCTGTCAAACTGCGTTTCGTTCTGAAATCTGTTGTGAGCGTAATCACGATGTGTAACATGACTTTTCATAGAAATAGCAATGCAAACGTTGTCTCCTTTTCTATGGGTCGGTTTTGTTGTTATTTTTGTATTTATTCGACGAGAGAAAGAAAATTTAAAACTTAGTTATTAGTTATTAGAAATTACGAGACAATTTTGTAATTTCCCCTTCGCATGAATGTTTCAAGACTTTATTGTACAGTAACATTTATAATCTTAATTCGTCAAAACTACAATTCAGTCAAAACTGTAAAGATTTCTAATGAAAAATGAAAGAAAAAAAATGTAAGCAATTTTTTTATTATCTCCCTGATCATATTGAGAATTTAAATAATGCACGATCCACGATCTTTATATACAAATGGCAAGATTCAACAAGTAGTTGAAGTTTTCCGTAATGCGACTTATGCTACAATTGTACTGCGCATGATCGCAAATAAATAATGCCGTTCATATACCGATTGAAGCAATGCAGCTTGCGTAGCCCCGGGAAAGTCCCACCACATTTGTTATTTCATTTTTTGCTGATAGATCATTCTCCTGTAATACACTGTGAATCAGACATATTATAGACAATTATACATCATTAATTAGTAATAATAAAAGAGCAGTGGTGGCCGAGTGGTAACGGCCCGAACTTACGAGTTGTAGGTCGCAGGTTCGAACCCAGCCAGGCGCATTACTTTGTGCAATTTATTTCATCACCACTGCTCTCAAAGCGGTGAAGGCAAACATCGTGAGGAAACTGGCATGTCCTAGAACGAAAAATTCGAAGATATGTAACATTCACCAACCCGCACTGGGCCTGCGTGGTGGATTACGGCCCATTCCCTCTCCTAGAGAGGAGGCCTGTGTCCCAGCAGTGGGAACATTAAAAGGCTAATGATGAATGATATGTAGGTAGCGTAGCCGCTACCTGCTCTTAGATTGGGTCAAAGAAATATTGTCTGAGTGTATTTAACTTCCGAATCTGCAATAATAGGTAAAGTATATAAACCCTGTATTTAACCTTACAAACAAAATCTAACTTTACAAAGAAAGGTTTAAAAAAATAAATGCCATTATCAGCAGTTGTTAGTAGCAATAACACCTGCTAATAGTATTTATTGTTTTAAACTATTTTTTTTTTACGATTGTACAGACGCCAGCACGTTAATATACCCAAATCTGTCAAATTTTACCAATCGAACATTAACCTTCCAGTCTTGTGATAAGGTTGAAAATCTATTAAAGAAATTTGACAGATTGAGGTAGGTTGATGTGCTGGCGTCTGTACAAGCGCTAAAGTTCGCAGAGCCTAACTTCAGACTCGCCGAGTTAGAACGGCCGTACTGTAATTATTTTTAAGTTTTTCTGGCTTGCACTCGTACCTTGTTTTATTTGTTATTATAGAGTTATTAAGGTTTTTTTTTTGTATTATTTAATGTTAACCTCAAGAAGAGGTTTTTTTAGCCCATACTTTTAGGTGATTGTACCTAGTAATAAAAACACAGCCCGTACAAGCACTGCAATTAGTTAACTGGCGAGTAGTAAAGCCATAGAAGTCTGTTCGTTTAATTTTGAAAGTAGTATTTTTACCGCTCTCAAGTATGCTCTCATTGGGACAACTGTCCAATTGTGGGACCACAGATGCTGGAAAGCGCCATCTCTTGTTTCAAAAATATAAACAGTTTAATCATATTTGACTCGAACTTGATTTGAGGTGTTTTACTTGAAAAATAATATTTATGACAATAAAAGTTAGCAGTTCAGATGTATTAGCATTTAATTGATTAAAAATGAAACTATAGCAATTATTTAAACGAGGATAATTGCTCTTAAAACTAATTCATTTACGAATGATGTTTTGTTTCATTCCCAAAAGTCTGTATAAAAACTTGCTAGTGTAAAAAATGTTGAATAGGTCCTTACTGGAATATGTTTAAGATTTTGTTTTGTAATTTATTACTTTTTTATACAAAAAAAATAATTAATTCACTAGAAAAGTTAAATAATTTAAAATGATGTTGATAACTTTTTCATCAGGATAAAATAAAGTGAATGCTCAGCAAAGTACAGACGCCATTAAATGAACCATTACGTTCTGTGCCTGGTTTGTCAAATTATTGATGCGGTGGTTTGAATCACGTTTGAATTTAAGTGCGAAGCTCTTTAATTCTTTTATTTTCTTTAACTCAACAATAATACCCTGTAAATGTTTTTCTAAAAAGTGTATTAATTAAGTGAAATCTGTGGCAGTAAGTGTAAAATCATGGTTTTGGCCGAAAGAAGTAATGATGTTCGAAACGGGAAGCGGTCAAGGGGGCCAAGCCCCAATGGCCATGGAAGTCCAGATTCCAGTTCTGAAGACGAGAATGGTACAAGATATTTCAAATTTCGTATCGCTTGTTGTTGCTTTGGATTACAGTTTTTACGGGAAATCGAAGAGCTTTTAGCATGTTCATTGCTAACTTACGTTTTGTGCAATACGCACCTATGATAAGTACTTACTCAATAGTAATCTCAGTGTGAATATTAATCCTTAGTGTATATCTGCTTGTGCAATACTTTCTACGGTGGAGATATTAATCATCATCATCTGACATTCGTGCTTTATTTTTTATGCTTACCATCATCGCCTTCCTGCTGCGTTCATCTCATCCACAATAATTGTAACACGACACCAAGCAGTAATACCGTTTGCAGCTGAAAAAATTAGAGTGGGCAGAGATTATCAGGCTGTGTGCCCTGAACTGGAACCAGTAGATCAACGCAGACCAGAACTTATTTCTGATAGAGCTTTGTTGGTTTGGTCACCCACTTGTGACATATCTGATATCAAATGTAAGTAAAAATTGGTTTTTGAAATCTTAGTATTATTTTTGCAATATTTCAACATCTTTCTATATTTATAGTGGACGAATATATCACCACAGCAAAAGAAAAATATGGGTATAATGGTGAACAAGCACTGGGGATGTTATTCTGGCACAAACATGACCTCAACAGGGCTTCAATGGACCTTGCCAACTTCACTCCGTTTCCTGATGAGTGGACTGTTGAAGATAAGGTGCTCTTTGAACAAGCTTTTCAGTTTCATGGCAAAAGCTTTCACAGAATACGACAAATGGTAGGCACTTTAAACATAAATTACTCAATTTTGTGGTTGGTAAAAGAACATTTCTAAAATCCTTTCTTTTTTTTCATTAGTTGCCAGACAAATCAATCGCATCATTAGTTAAATACTATTATTCATGGAAGAAAACAAGGGCACGTACTTCACTAATGGATGTTGTCAGTGAAGGTCGCAATGCTACCAGCTCAGGAACAGGCAAGCGAGAAGGAGGTGCTGGCTCTGAACCCGGAGGCTCTGACAAAGAGTCAGATAATGATGAAAAGGTATGTACTACTTGTATGTTAGATTTCATGGCTTGTTGTAAAGTTTAATCAGATATAATTTGCTCCTTTTTTATTGTGTGCAATGTCATTGTATTACCAATGTACCTAATTACCGAAAACAATGTCAACTGTATCATATTTTTCACAATTTTTAACTACCATAATGTGATAGTATATCTGGATTGTCCAAATTATGTATTGTGTACAACTTCTAAGTGGCAAATTCTTTAGTAAATAAAATCGCAGAGTGGCAGAAATTAACTTTCACAGGACTACAGATAAATATGGTTTTATTTTGTAGCTGTGACAAATTACTTTCTTGATCCCAGAAATGATATATATAGAGTAAATAATTTGTGTCATAGCAAATTATTTTCTCTGCATGTGGCCATTTCATAATGAGTGTAATGTTTGAAAGAAGTAATTCATTATTATATAAGTAGGAATATACATTGCATAGCAACATGTTGGGTTCTTGATGGGTTCATATTATTCTGAGTTATGGACTTGTGTTCAATGTGACAGAAGTGGACTTTCCACCGTGGTATTGTCCGAGGAGGGAAGTCCCTCGCGGCAGGCGGGGCTCCACAACGCGCCGCCGGCCAGCAGGGCGCCCAGGTGGGTGCTTTGCTTCCCCACAATGAGTATAACTTTGCTGTCACCATGGAAACTTGATGTTCAGTGTCTTCTTCCATCCTCTCACATTATATGTCTATTCAATTGGTGTTTGTCATCCATTATTTGATGTTGATATCTTCTACTTGACAAATGTTGGTTCCCTGTTTCAAAATCTTTCCACAAAATGTCTGTTTTAGTCATGCCATGTCATAGCATTGCACATCATAGCATTATTTTGTTATCATGCAAGTTTTGATTGTGGCAACATGAGCTTGTGTACTAGTCTATATATTATACGACAGTTATTTGAGTAGTTGGAGTCAATCAATATGTTTATAAATGGTTGCTTCAAATAACTGTTACATATTGTATTCAATTGTCATTTTTCTAATTATCATAATTTAAAATTACGTCCTAATGCTTTATGTATTCTGATAATGCTTGTTCATTTTAATTTGGTCCGCTCTGCATTTTTATTTACAAACTACGATTGCTATCACTCTCATATGCAACATTCATTTATTCATTTATAATATTCTCTATGTATCATGATACATCTAAACTCTACACAGCTAACACACAAATATACGAGTACAACAGATAATATTATTATGTTTTTTACACATTCTTTATCAAGTACACTTCTAAACTATTGAGCTGTAGCACTAATTACATACTTTATGTACAATGTATGCAATTTTTTTTTCTTGCAATATATTTTGGTACGGAATATGACAAGATGCATTACTGAAAAAGGAGAATGTATGTTAAAATAATTGTCTGCTGTTGAATGACGCATCAAATGTAATTGTTGTGTTGTGAATCTTGATGGACCTTAAAACTATCATCCATCAATATTAGTGCTATAACTGTGTACCCACTGTGTTCCCGCATTGTACTAATTTTTAACATGTAGCCTGCCTTCCTCCCCTCCTTCCATTTTCCTATGATTTTCCCGCATGCTTCCTTTAATAGCCCCGAACAATGAAGGAGTACTTGTTTAATAAATCTAATGTGTGCAGAATATCATTTAATATTCTAATGGGTTTTAAAAGAAGTGTGTGAGAAGTCATTGTGTACGTCTTTGTCTGTCCTTACACGAGAGCTCATCAATCTCGTGTAGCTGGTGGTAGTAGTAATGTGCAGGAATGTAAAATGTTAATTGGGGTTTAGGGCGAGGGCGGCGGCGAGAGCGCGGGCAAGTGGTGCACTGTGTGCGGCATTCTGTGCAACCAGATCACGGCGCACAACTCGCAGAAGTTGTGTCAGGCATGCCTCGTGCACGCCAGGTCGGTAATGATACATTCATACTACAGTTTTATTAGATTATCCGCTGGTTACAGTCACTTGCATGTTACACAATGCAGCTCAATAATTTTCCGAGTGTGGTTTAATTAAATGTATAATAGGGATGGTTGTTTGAATATTGGCGGTGATGTAACAGACGCACGGGGACGATGAGACCGCTGTGCGGACCGTCCGGAAGACGCGGGCCGGGTTCAAAACAGCAGCGGTACAAGCATCGGCTGCCGCGTGGCATTTACATCAATCACGACGATCTCGTCGCCATGGCTACCGGGCCTCAGCCAGGCGATCCCCCGCAGCCCGGACTTATCAATCATGGCGAAGCCATGCTCAAAGCTATGGATAGAGAAGTTATATCTCTAAAGAGACAAGTAAGATGCAACCCGCTACGATGTCGCTAAGTAGTGTCGTTGCGAGACACATTCTCACCCTTACGTCGACACTCTGTATTCTTCTAAATAAGTTGATTTTAGTCATTAGTCCAGATAGAGCATGGATGTGACTAAGCGTTTGTGTGATGTAATGTGAGAATGTGATAATTCAACTAACTTTATTAATTCAATAGTCAATAATTTTAGTAGTATTTCATGCTAATTATACTACAATACTGTATTAGGTAGTATTGTGGGAAAATGTATTCTGCACACATAGATTAGTTGATCAACATTTTTTTTTCAAGTTTTATTAATTTTAAAACCATTCAACTCCCAAAGTTACGTACTGCGCTTCAAATGTTGCTGTGCGTCCGAATCCCAAGTCCCTACTATGTAGTTTCTTGGATAATCCAGATATGCACTTTATATTTCTTAGTTCTAAAATTGTGTTTATCTGAAGTGAAAATAGTGGATATGATAGTATGAGTATAGTGATTATATATTTTTAAACAGGTGCAACAGAACAAACAGCAGTTGAGTGCTATGAAGCGCAAGGTGGGTGATACAGGCGTGGAGGAGCTCAGGCCCGGCGAGCCGCCCGCTAAGATCAACTCGCGCTGGACTAACGATGAACTTCTCATGGCAGTGACGGCCGTTAGGAAGTATGGTAAGGGATTCCCACCAACTTATTGCGTCACAATGTTTAAGGAAATTTCAGACGTTTTTCCTTAAAAATTGTGACGTAATGGAGTCGAGCCATTTCTGGTTCATACCCATTATTATCATTTTGACGGAAGTAGGTACGTTTATCATTCTAATAATAGATTTTTCCTTAATGCCTAGTTTACACGTTGGCCCAGCCTCTACCAATCGCCATTGTGTAGCCACTAAATAAACGGGGAAACCCTGCTAACACAATGGCGATTGGCCGAGGCTGGGCCCACGTGTTAACTTGGCACAACGTGAAGTTTGTATCAAAAGTAAGAAAAAAGTTTTATTTGAAATAATATGAGATTGTTTAGCAAGTTTGTTCCTCAAAACGCAGGTAGGGACTTCCAAGCGATTGCCGAGACGCTGGGCACGAAAACGGAGGCGCACGTACGTTCGTTCTTCATTTCGTACCGGCGACGATACAACTTGGACGCTATGGTGCGCGAACATGAGGCTGAACGTGGAAACGCTCATCACATACAAGCTGGTGCGTATGATTACTAGAGCTTCTAAACTCATATAAAAAAATATATTATTAAAATAAGTGGAAATCTGAAATTAGATAACAATTAAAAGTTTGAATTGCAGGCACCACAAGTACGGATTCAGCTGAAACTGGTGACAATGTTAACAATGGAACAGACTCTCCCCAGTCCATAAACAAAGATGAAAAAGTGAGTACAAAATCAGTAACCTTATTTTTTCCAGATAAAATAAAATGTTTCAATGTATAACTACGATTTTCATTTATATTTTAAATATTACAAATAAAACGTTTAAAACGCACGGTTTACAACATCCTTAAATCGCTGGTTGCAGTCTTGATTACTGTGAAATGTTTACAACAACTGACGTTTTTCTTTTTTTTTTCCTTGAAGACGGAGGTAGACAGCGAAGGTGTGGCCATCGGCGCGTCGGCGGAGGCAGGCGGGCCTCCCACGACACCGCCTAAACACAAGCCCGCCAAGTGATGCGTGAGACCTCCGCATCTCTAGCCAAACTAGTGCTACTTATGACCCCACCAGACATTCGGGTATCACACCCCATTCCATATGATATTACAGCGTGGCGGGACTCACTGTCGCTTATTATCCAATTTTATTACATTTAGGCAGCAGTTAAAGAACTCGTTTAGACTTAAAACTCGATAAACTAAATAGTATTTTTCACATGCTGTAAATTAAGATGCTGTTTTCAGAATACAGTTGTAGAACTCCAATTGGCTTGCACAACTTGTAACGTATTTTTAATGGTGCAGATTATTATTATCAATTAGACGTACTAATCACAATGTCTGATTGATTATAACTGTTTGAAATTTGATGGAATAGGGACAGAAATGTTTGTATACGCTTTAGGGAAGCATTAGAATTGTAAATAATTTTATAATGTATGCTAATAGGTTAGTTTCCAGTTTAGGAAGCTCGTGTAAAAAATATAATCATAAGTGTGTTCCTGTCTCTGGTTTTTTGATGACTGATGTACAAGAGCTGTGCTCTATGATGAGTGGTTGTGCTTTGTCCAATATTTCTTCAGATTTCTCGAGTGTGATAGATTTATTATAGAAATAACATATTAATCACTTGCCTTATGTAATAAGTTTGTCTCATGTACTCGCATGTTTATAATATGACTTACCACAGGAGATAGATTCAGATCTAAGAACAGAATTCTGTGGTATTGTAATAGTTTTTTATGTAAATGATTCTAAGAGATAATAGTAGCTAGATATTTTCAAGTAAGACTTATTATTTTATTGATAAGGATACTATCAATCTTGAATTATGATGTCCAGCTGTAGTTTTATAGGTAAAAATCAAAGAAAGTTTGGGGTTACACAAATTTCTGCTATGGATACTCATAAAATAGGTAAATTAAGGTGGCATTTATAGTTGCGAAAGTGTAAAGTTCCATTATAAAGCCATAGATACTGCTTAGTTCAATAAAAGCAATATATCGAATAATACAAGATTTCTTATGCACACGTAGAATAGCTATGTTATAAAATTTAATTAAAGATAATTTTCCATACATTTAAATAGAGCGATATAGAGAATGTTGATGATATTTTTGTACTAGTAAAGACCTCCCGATGATTAGAACAGTTTGGTGTGATTAATTGACGTTTTTGTAATGATGGTATTAACTTTAATTTTTTACTTTATTGTAGGTATTATTTAGCGTAATGGACTACCGCGTCGTTTTTAGCATAATTTACTAAATAGTTGAAAAAAATATGTACATCACAAATGAGATGAGCTATTTGCACCGGTTGCTACGATGCCGAAGATAAATTGTTACCGAAATGTCTGTTTTCTTATTCAGTGTGACTAAACTTGGCTGTACATATTTATGTAGTATTATTTGCTAATACACTTCAGACGTTGCACTCGGTAGTAAAATTATGTTTCATACAACTGAGATGAGATTTGGTTCCACATTTTTGTTAAATTTAACGTCCGCCTAACATTGACGTAAGCAATAAGCAATATTTTTTTTATTCAATAATTATTTCTAGTTGCTGTTTAGCATATATATAATTAACGGAATACCTACAGATAATTCTGTAATCATTTTATTTTTTTGGGAAATGGGTTTTTAAATAACGCCTGTAAATATAAGTTCCTCGATATAAATTTAATTTGTAACTAATTTGTGGTCAGACTAAAACTGGTTTACTGGCTTACTATAGATTTAGTTTCAAATCTTTAGCATATTTACGAACGGCGTAAAACCTTAATCACTCCAAAGAGATCCACAAAATGAAGTCATCTTATTTATTGATGCTAATTAGGGCTAATAGGAAGATTGTTACTGAATTTAAATTATTTTTATTAGGATTATTGTTTTCTGTATATTAAGAACTTAATTAAATCAATTGACATTGTGTTTTTATTAATTAAGTAATGCTCAAAGTTTATTGTTTTGTCCCATCACTTGACAGTGGTCTCCACAAATTATTTAGTAGCTATTACCGAAGTTAAGGGAGTTTTCATTTTAAGAATAATAAATAAATATAAGTATGTATGAATGTGTGCTCTTCATTTTCATGTTATTTTTGACGTTTTTTCCTGCTCAGGTTTTAGGGCCAACGTTGCGTTAAGCGGGCGCACGCGCAGTCTTATGCAAAAGTAGATTCGCGCCTCGCCGCGCTGGCACTCTTTGCGGTCCGCCGCGCCTTGCGTCCCCTTTGCTACGTAATAATACATTAGGACCAACGCTGTGTTAAGCTGGAGCCCGCGCGGACGTCTGCGTGGGCACCCGTCGCGTGACTACGCGTGTGTCGTGTGCTCGGGTCCGTGTGAAAACGGACCTTTTTCTTTCCCCGTAGCGGAAACTGGATTATTACCTGCGCAGTGTAGCTAATTCAACTTTAACGGTATGCATGTAGTCGTTTCGATAGAGAATTTTAATGTATTATTACGTAGCAAAACGGGCGCGGGGCGCGGCGAGCCGCGACTGTTCGTTTTTGTATGGCAGCGCGCGGGCGACCGCGTAACGCAGTGTCGTCCCTAATATTCGAGCATTTTTAATTAAATAAAACAGTGCTAGCTGGACGAAGCGATTTGGAATCGTGCATTGAGGGTTTCGTACAAACCTACCTATGACAATAATGCAATAATCCCCTCCCCAATTCCCGAATCGAGTCTCGGAAGATTTTTCTGAATGGAAAAAAATGTTTTCTTTTGGTGACGCAACCACCAGTTTTTAGATTTTTTCCTGTATTTGTGTTATAAGACCTTGCTTCATGCCAAACAGGATTCTAGGCCAACGCTAAGTACCCTATGAATTTCAATTCCCTTGAGAGTTTGTAAATACACTTTTTTTGCGCAAATGTCCTATCTTCTTTTTTCCTTAACTTAGAAGTTTGACTATCACAGCATCAAGGGACCGCAGATATACGTTTTAATTTAAACTCTATACCTCCACGCGTTCCCGAGATAAATGGCCTTGACAGACACGAACAACAGAGTGAGATAAGGGTTCCGTTTTTGCCTTTTAATGGAGGTACGCAACCCTAGTGAACCAAATCTCAATGTCGAATAGCGTGTGAGAGAAAACCTACAGCCTGGCGCTATACATAGGCCTTTATTTTGACTATTGTACGAAATCAAAGCGAGTAGCCTAAGTTATTGCCCATTGAAATTCAAATGAATTATAGAAATCCCGGGTAGGTAAATCCACAGAGCGTTGGAGTCGAAGCACCGTTGACTACGCATTTCAAGACAAGGTGGCTGCTTGGTGCTTATGCCTACGACATTCTTGTGGACCCTTAAAATACCTTGGATTTTGGGCTTCGTAGGAATAAGGTCCTCTTAAGATAAGTTCCACCAAAACATTTTTTCATAACACATGGACATGGATGGGGATATCTTGTTGCGCTCAGTAGTTTATGGCCGTATCCGACTACATCATCAGACCATCCAAGCTACATAGGCATAAGTACCATATATTAGTTCAATCGTTTAAGGGTAACTGTTTCAAAATTTATTTTCAAGTTTTGCTACTCAAATTGAAAAAAAAAGAGCTAAAGAAAAATAGTACATTTTGGTACCAAGTGCAGAAAGTTTGTCATTACGACCGAGGTGGAATTCGCACGAGCCGTACGCGAGTGTGTAATGAAGCTGAGGGTTGCAGTGACTTTGCACGTGTATCATACGACGTTTTTCAATACACTTACGACTGGTGGTGATTGACGTGCGCCTCGTGGGGGTCGAGGCGCGCCCAGCCTGATAGATAAATGTAATAAAATTGTGGCAGCGGCGAGCACGTGCCCTTTACTGCACTAGTGCGGAAAACAGTCAATAGCGTCCCTAAAGCGTCTATTACACCACTCGATCTTCCGCACACGTTACACAGACCGTCTTAAAGTTAACTTTCGAGTAGGTAAGACAGTCTGACCCTTATTACACTACGCGACGTCGACTAAAACCGTTCTGAATATCGAGTGGTGTACATAAATAATAGACCCTATAAAGCAGTGAGATAAGAGCGGGTTTTCGAGTAAGTGTATTGAAAAAACTTTACTGATTTTACTGGTCATTATAAAGCAGGAAATACAATAGATCGACGCACACTTATGCGACCACGCCTGGTTTGTAGGTACATAGCGGCATGTCGCGCCGCGTGGGTTTAATGTAGCTTTAAATGTCAAGGTGCCATATAAAATAAAATGGGGGCATAAATAGTAGAGGTCAGTGATGGAGGCCGAGACGCGCGTACGTGGCCCACGTGGGCTCAATGAATGTTGTTAGAATCTACTATCATAGAATAAAGATTCTATGGGTTTTATTTCTTATATTATTAGGTATTATACTCTTTGTTCTTCTTCTTCTTCTGTCAGTTGTCAGTAGTTGAAATTTCATGAAATTTTGAAGGTTTCTGTGTACGAAAGCAAGTTTTAATAACTAAAATACATTTTTCAAGTGTAAGAAAAAATGCCAAATAAAAAAACGACTAAAATATCCCGAATTCCTTTGGGCTCTGTGCGAATGGCTAATGTCGCAGATGCTCCCCATGTGCTGGAGTTATTGTGCGATTCAATATCTAAGACTTTTAGGGTCACATGCACCTATGATATTATTCTTCTCATGTAAGTTTACCGTTATTTTTATCTGACTGCGGCTAGGGTTATAAGGTTGGTATATGATATTCGTGTGTATGTTAATCTGTTCGTTAGTAGCTCCCAAAATATTTTTTTTTTTTGAGGTTTTTTTTTATGGTAGTTAAAATCATCCAATGAGAAATCCCGCCCTTGGGCGGAGCGGGAAATAGTGTCAGACTCTTATTGACTAAAAACCTACCCTGTTCCTTCCCTACCTTGGATCCAGGGCCCTGGTATGCATTTTCATATCTCCCCAGAGCCCCAGACTAGGCCTCGACCCTACTGGGCCCCTACGGTTTGCTGACAACTCCTTGAGGCGCACGGGAACAGTGCGCGCCGAGATCTTTTTGAGGTGGAAAATGTCTCTAGTAATACAATGATTAGAGAGATTTGATCTGTAAGGCTTACCAACATCATTCTTGAATAGTATCATAAATTAATCCGGATCCTTCCCTGTGTGTCTACCGTTACCGTGAGTACCTATGCCTGAAAAGCTTGTTTCATTCATTGTGATGTTAAAAAAGAGTGCCTAAACATTCGATTGCTTTTCGGTAACTTTCGTCGTTCACTCTCAAAATTTCACATAACTTGTTGTTTCAAGAAATACGTCTTTTTTTTTTTAAAAAAAAACCTAAGTTTTTGGGAGAACCCTTATTTTGTCGAAATCGTAATTCAGAATCTCGATTTAATGTGCAAGGTTTCTTTACTCATGAGTAGATAGTAAATAGGTACATACAATACGAAGAGACGAAGCTCACTTATAAGTGGGGGTTTATTAGCAATTTATTTTTACATAGGTAAGTCTAGGTTTTGTTTCAGTAGAAACCGATAGTAACCTAAAAGGTATCTGTTTTTCCAAAATATCTGGAGAAATAGGTTTATTTATGTACCTAATAACGTTTAATCATGTAAGAATTTTAGAAGAATCGCCAAACTAAAGTGGCAATGGGCAGGGCACATTGCTCGCAGAACAGATTTCCGTTGGGGCCGAAAGGTTCTAGAGTGGCGACCGCGTACCGGAAAACGCAGTGTTGGAAGGCCTCCTACAAGATGGACCAGTGACCTGGCAAGAGTTGTGGGAATCCGATGGTTGCGAGATGCACAGGACCGTTAATTGTGGCGACACTTGGGGGAGGCCTATGTCCAACAGTGGACGTCTTTCGGCTGATATGTTGATGATGATGAAGAGTTTTAGGGGAAGTATCACGCTTATTTTGTTTTTCCAGTGAGAATAGTGTATTAAGTATATGCCAGCTGGACGCTCGTAAAGAAATTGTTGGATTTCTCGCGGCTAGGGATTATCCGAAACTGCCGTCAGTGCACCCATGTGCTTGGGAAGAGTACATCTGGACCAAATATAAGTATGTATTTCATTTATCTACTTAGAACATAGTCAATAAAGTTAGCCCCTCTTCTATCAAGGCTTGAATCTGAAGCCGTCGACAAGCGGTAGCGACAAGCAACACGATTACAGCTCATTCACGACTTCGGTGTTAGCGGCGAGCGGCGCGGTATCGGTAGGCGATTGGTCGAGCGCGCGCCGCTATGACCGCTATTAGCGGTGTCGACCAATCGCCTACCGATACGGCTCCGCTCGCCGCACCGCTTACGGAGTCGTGAATGCGCAGAATGTGAATGTTGGTGGCTTTTATATTACGGGTGTTTTAGATGAGATTTAAGCATGGGTCTCTGGAGCGGGGTGCAAAAACAAATAAAATAATCTTAATCAAACCGAAGAAGGCCAAGCAACAAAAGTTGACATAATTTGTCGATTTTGATCTCCATCTTGAGTCTGATTTCTTTATGAACGGATATAAAACTAGGTGCAAAAATTTTGAACTTATCTCACTCTATTTAGGTACCTACTCTTTTATCCTGCTTAAATCGACATGTTATCTACTCCTATCAATAAACAAATAAAAGTCTCTGAGGCGGGGCGAAAAAAAATCCACTTTAAAATATTTCTGCCTTTGCCCTTTGATCTAATTCGAGTCACAACAACTGATGAAATCGTTTGCGATCAATAAACGTCGTTTGACGTCTACCCATAATAGTGTTTTTTTAGGGTTTCCGTACCGAAAGAGTGAAAAAGGACCCTATTACTATGACTCCGCTGTCCGTCCGTCTGTCTATCCGTTTGTCACCAGGCTGTTTGTGTCTTTGTTTTTAAATCTTTATTTAAAGAGCTTTTTCGCTGGTGCTAATATGACACTTTGAACCGTGATAGTTAGAGACAGTTGAAATTTTCACAGATGAAGATGATATATTTTTGTTGCTGTTAAAACAACAATTACTAAAAACAGACTAAATGTTAGTGGGGCTCCCATACAAAAAACATGAAATTTTGCCGTTTTTTTTTGCTATCGATGGTACGGAACCCTTCGTGCGCGTGTCCGACTTGCACTTGGCGGGTTTTTTCAGCTCCTATTTTTCAGGGAAAACGAAATGAATTCCCGAAACACCCTGTTTATCCACTTGTTGTGCTGGAACTCAAACTTCGGCCGCGAATTAGTCGACAACATGCTCAGGACCATCTTTATGCATGATGCCTACATTTACCACATCGCTATGATTAAAACTGTGGTCCAAATACAAAGTAAGTATTGAAACCATTTATAACATAACTTCAGCATAGCATAATCAGCCTTTTAATGTTCCCACAGCTGGGAATCGGGCCTCCTCTCTAAGAGAGGGAATGGGCCACGGGGGCCCAGTGCGGATTGATGAATGTCACAAATGTCTTCGAATGTTTGGTTCTAATACATGCCGGTTTCCTCACGATGTTTTCCTCCACCGTTTTGAGAGCAGTGTGGTTATGAAATAAATTACACAAAGTAAACCTACTGGCTGGGCTGGAACCCGCGACCTACATTACAACTTGTAAGTCAGGGCCGTTACCACTCGGCCCCCACTGTTCTCTGTAGCAAGTGAGTTCTGAATGCTAACTTACTGTTTACAGGTATTAGAATAAAAGTGACTAGTAAGGATTTTCAGCCATTTGTTAACACCATGGACTAAAACTGGTTTGGGTGCTCCTTTGTGTGTTTTTTAAACGACACCACTGCCGACTAGTGTAGGTACCTGTAACGTGTAATAAAACAATTCCTTATATTTTAACGATAATGCTGACATAGGTCAAGCTCACAAGGAATTCGTAGAACAAATAATAAATTGTATTGATTACAATAAAAATAACTAAATTATTCTAAAAAACTTGACCCTATATATGTATATGTCGGCGCATGATGGCCATCGGTGTCGACGTCACACAAAATTCACAGTCACAGTAATATAGAATGTCAGGAAATGTTACAGTGATGATAAAGAAATACCTTACTTCAAGTTCAAGGTGTTTATTCCATAGGCGGCGAAAGAGTGCCCTTCCAAACACATTACATCGGTTTTTATACACAGAAATTGACAACTATCAAAATTCACTATGAAGGTAGAAAACTATTTTAAATAAATAGAACGGAAATCGTCATAGTAAATTCTTATTTAAATATGGCCGGATGCTCTGATATTTTAAAGAAATAAAAAGGAACTGGTCAAGTTAAATCCTCACAAGTTTAACCGGGTACTGTAATATGTTTAAAATAAGAAAGGAAGTCGTCATTTGATTCGTTATAAATTGAACAGGATGTTGTAATATTTAAAATAAATCGAAAGGAAGTCATCAAATTAAATCCTTATATAAATTCAACAGGATATCGCAATATTTTAAATAATTCAAAGGAATGTTATCAAATTAAATCCTAGTTTAAATTCAACAGGATATTGCAATATTTTAAAAGAAATAAACAGGAAGTGACCAAATTAAATCCATATCAAAATTACCAAATATTGGTTTTGCGCCCATACGGCCATTCTGATTTCAGCGCGCTCTCTGCGCTGTACAAAACTTTACATCAACTCAGTATCACCCTTATTGGGTTTAGTCTTCATTATAGAGCATCCGACATTTTACATGCAATCTATATCACCCAGATCGGATTAGCCTAAAATTATACAACATTAAACATTGTGTGGGAATCACCCTTGTCGGGTTAGCCCAAAAATACACAGCGTCAAACATTTTACTGGCGTCAACCACATTGAGTGAGTGAGCCCAAAATTACACAGTATTAAACATTTTACCAGCGTCACCACATAGGGTTAGCCCAATGTCAAACAGCATCAAACATTTTATCGGCGTCACCCATATAGGGTTAGCCCAAAATTACACAGTATCAAACATTTGGTGTGAATTGGCTGATTGACATTACATGGCATAACTCGCCTTTTAGTCCTAACTTGGCAATCACCCGCCTAGGATCTAGCCATACCAAATGGCATCACCCGCCTTGGATATAGCCCCCTAACTAGCATCACCCGCCTTGGATCTAGCCATACTCCATGGCGTCACCCGCATTGGATCAGCTCTGGTAAGGGAAAAAGGATACGCATGGTGGCCAGCCAGCGTAATGGGTGGGAAAGGGACTAATTAAGCTAATGATTCTAGATCGCGTTTAAATTAAAAATGGTTAGAATAGGTTCGAACCAAGAAATCAATATATGTAATTTATTTTAAAAGCAATAAGCCAATTCACATTATAACCACCTATCTACGGCATCACCCGCCTTGGATCTAGCCATATTCCTTCATGGCGTCACCCGCATAGGATATAGCCCCCCTAACTAGCATCACCCGCCTTGGATCTAGCCATATCTCATGGCGTCACCCGCATTGGATCAGCTCTGGAAAGGGAAAAAGGATACACTGGTGATCAGTCAGCGTAATAGGTGGGAAAGGGACTAGTTAAATGCAATAAATCTAATTCACAAATTCACCGCCCATACGGTCGGTTCATTATCATTACAAACTAAAAATCGTGAACAGCGATTTTTTCAGAACATCTTAAATAATAACCGTAACCGTGCTTCAATTTATAGCACCATTTGACAGTACTTGTAAAATTTTAACAGAAACTTCTAAATCTTTGATCAAGTTTTGCCATTGTCTTTCATGTGGATACATTAAGGCATCCTTCTTTCAAAAGGTCTCATTTTATCTTAGCTCGCGTCAAATATTAACTTGTCTCGAAATTATCGCTCGTCCATCCTTAATTTACATGAAAGCTTAAAACTCAGTGGCAACACGTTAATGCAACACAAATATGGGAAACTCACGTACCATCTAACGTAACATAAGTATAGTCAACTACAAATCTCTAATAATGTTGCCACTATTTATAAGCTCTACAAATGTCGACGTGACAGTTTGCCCGACCAGTTAGCTATGCAACTATGTTTATGATTTTTATTTTTGATTTGAATTTTATCAAAGCGGTTTATATTACGCAAATATCAGTCATGTCAACAAAACTAAGTTGTCGAACTATATTTAATAATTATTTCCAGTTTTATTGTACGAGACGCTAGCCGTTATGATTAACCGTAGAAAACTTTACTTTCGCAACAAAATATTAATTTATTGCAACTGGATATCCTCATTATAAATTTTACAGGGTCCTGCACTTTACCAGCGACTTCGTTCGCGAGAAAACTTTACTAATCCTTAAACTGCAGTTTTGAGGGTAATTTTGAAAAACGAATAACTACAGTCTTTACTATTCATTTTGATTAGATTTGTGTTAAGTAATGTTACTAAAACATAACTACAACTTAATCAAATGAAACGGAGCGCAAACACCTAATCAGACCTAAAATAGTCGATTACTTTATTTGATCTCAGGATGGCAGTACATCCTAAACAAGATTGATTGTCTAAAGAATCGATTTAGTAATAAATCAAATTCTAAAAGAGCTGTCCGTTGGTTCCCTGCATATAGGTTCCGAACCCTAAAAGGAACAGTATAGATGAACCTACAATGTTCATTTCGCGATTGAATATTTAAAAATTAGCTTGATGAAAATAGAGATTTTGAACGTTTACAAATAAAATCGTTTCAACAATCGATCCAACTACCGAACTATTCAATAATTCAATCTAACTAAAATCGATTCAACAATCGAACCATGAGAATCGATTCAACAATCGAACCATGAGAATCGATTCAACAATCGAACCATGAGAATCGATTCAACAATCGAACCATGAGAATCGATTCAACAATCGAACCATGAGAATCGATTCAACAATCGAACCATGAGAATCGATTCAACAATCGAACCATGAGAATCGATTCAACAATCGAACCATGAGAATCGATTCAACAATCGAACCATGAGAATCGATTCAACAATCGAACCATGAGAATCGATTCAACAATCGAACCATGAGAATCGATTCAACAATCGAACCATGAGAATCGATTCAACAATCGAACCATGAGAATCGATTCAACAATCGAACCATGAGCATCGATTCAACAATCGAACCATGAGAATCGATTCAACAATCGAACAATGAGAATCGATTCAACAATCGAACCATGAGAATCGATTCAACAATCGAACTAAAAGTCGATCCGACCATCGAACTAAAAGTCGATTCAATAATTGAACTAAAAGTCGATTTAATAATCGAACTAAAAATTGCTTCGATTTCCTTCACCTGTATAATTGATTCATTTAATCGGTCTTAAACAGCTATTCATTCATAATTCGAACATTATTTTATTTTTTCAGACCATCTCGTGGTTACCAGACTAGAGGAGCCATTCGAAATATTTTAAAGAATTTCCTAAAATATTTATGGCAGAAAATGGAACTAGTTGGTATTTTTAAAACAAAACTACCTACAGCGAACGATATATTATTTGAACTGATAGTCTGCGCATCGCGACACATAGATCATGATTAGAAACTGTGGCACTAAAATCTTACTTCTTGCTAACCAAAACATGCAACGCAATAAATTTTGCTTGCATTTTTTTTTTATTTTTTTTTTTTTAAATGATTATTTTTTACTAGCAACCTTACAACGTTCGAATCAACCTATTAAAACCAATTGGCATTTCACTAACTGTAATGGACAATTTGCCTGGAGTCGAACCAGTACTAACAAAAACAAATCTAAACAGAATCGAAATGAATGTTTTTAGGCGGTTGGTTTTAATCTTTGGTTATTTTGTTTATAGAAACAAGAACACACCGATATTTATTTATTTTTTAGCCATATTGACAGTCAACTAACTTGCGGTTTTATTTTAGCCGTCTCTGGAAAATATTTCGCGGAAATATTTCATTCAAAAGTTGTCGACTTCTCCCTCCATTAACGGATAAGATGACCAAATTTTTTAACATTGAAAACAAACGGAAGACTGACCTTGCGAGCCAGGACTAAAAATGACAATGACAGTTACTAAAAACGTTTTTGATTTGAATAATTCTTGTTTGTACCGTTAGTTTTTAATTCGTCATGTTTACGAAAAGTTTTAAAAATGGAGACTAGTTTGGGCAAAGAGTCAGGACACAAGTATTTCACTACAATACACATTTCATAAAAACAATATAAATACCAGTGATTAGAGAATCAGTTACCTCACTATCCGTTTGGCCATCTTTTGGTTGCATAAACCGCGTGGCTGTTCAGTTGCGGCGCCGCTGGACGTCGTCAGCAGACCGGGACTCTTCGCCAAACGTCTGGATCAGGTCCTGCTTGACTTGCTCCCATGTGTTTTTGCAGCCCAGGTCTTCGGTCTTCCTTTCAGTGTGGGAGCGTACCTCGGGATCGAATGGCAGTTGATAGGAATTGCCATGATCTCCGGAAGGTAGAAGAGTAGCGGACAGTACTGCAGTCACGGCACTTGATTCGGAATCCAGAGGACTTCAGTAGGAGCGAGCTGGATCCCACCGCTGCTGTCGGCGCATGATGGCCATCGGTGTCGACGTCACACAAAATTCACAGTCACAGTAATATAGAATGTCAGGAAATGTTACAGTGATGATAAAGAAATACCTTACTTCAAGTTCAAGGTGTTTATTCCATAGGCGGCGAAAGAGTGCCCTTCCAAACACATTACATCGGTTTTTATACACAGAAATTGACAACTATCAAAATTCACTATGAAGGTAGAAAACTATTTTAAATAAATAGAACGGAAATCGTCATAGTAAATTCTTATTTAAATATGGCCGGATGCTCTGATATTTTAAAGAAATAAAAAGGAACTGGTCAAGTTAAATCCTCACAAGTTTAACCGGGTACTGTAATATGTTTAAAATAAGAAAGGAAGTCGTCATTTGATTCGTTATAAATTGAACAGGATGTTGTAATATTTAAAATAAATCGAAAGGAAGTCATCAAATTAAATCCTTATATAAATTCAACAGGATATCGCAATATTTTAAATAATTCAAAGGAATGTTATCAAATTAAATCCTAGTTTAAATTCAACAGGATATTGCAATATTTTAAAAGAAATAAACAGGAAGTGACCAAATTAAATCCATATCAAAATTACCAAATATTGGTTTTGCGCCCATATATACCTACAATAACTATTCATTTGTAGAAATTTCAATGAATAAACATTGTTTTCCTAGGGGAAAATAAGATCTACAGATCATCTACGGCAGTGTTTTTCAATCTTTCTAGATATGTCTATTAAAAAAAGGGTTAAATAGACACATACTGACGACCCCCCCTAGGACCATAATATTGCAGTGAGTGGACAGGCACACTGCGCTTTTGAGACCGCTTTTTGAATTTAAACATCTAAGTCTGCTATGTTTCAAATCGCACATAAGTTTGCGTGTCAAAAATAGAACAAAAATCAGAAATAAGTAGTACATTTTGATACAAGTGGGGAAAGTTTGTCATTGCAGTTGAGGCAAAATTCGCTTTTTGGAGCTAAGTACTGCAGTGACAAATCTCCACGTGTTTCAAACGACGTTTTTCAATACACTTACGAAGAAATACTTACGACACCTTTTTAATTGTTCATTTTGTACTGAAGAAAATTTTCCAAAGTTACCTTACAATTCATTTTTTTTTAAATTTAGAACACAGATAATTGTTCATTTGTTCGTATTAACAAATTATTGCTTACGTTATCATGTCTATTTATTATATTCTGCTCAAAACACAATTTAAATTTTCATTAAATATTAAAACCTTAAAAATATCCGCCTCTTTGCTTTAAAATAAAATAATAAATCACCCTTGACCATGATGAAATAGGAATGAAAAAAGCCATTGTTTTGATAAATTTAAAAAAAGCACGCGGGTCATAAACTTGCCATATCGAACTTAATTGTAGTGCAAATAAGAGGCAATTTTCGAGTAAGTGTATTGAAAAAGTATTAAGGCAGCCTAGAATAAATCACCGAGTGCGATAAGGACGCCGACTGTATGTTTTTTTATTTATTTTGAGTTTTCCTTTCATAAATACAATTTATGAAAGCTATCTTGGTGTACTAACGATAAAGTGTATATAAATAAAAAAAAAAAAATGAAATTCCTAGCAAAGGGGATTATTAGACTGGTTGTGCTTAGCAAGCACAACCAGTGTGATTCAGTATTCGTTCATAGTCAAGAAAATTTTTGTAGGTTTGATTCCTGGCCAAAGTCGTTCAGAGGCGTCATTCAGGCGAGTGACCGTGTCGGAGCGTGGTTTGGCGGCAGACAGGATGCCAGTGTTATGTGTTGCTGATCGCTCGGAGGTGTGTCCGCGACTCAGGATTAGAAGAGCTGTGTAAGTGTGGAGTCTCATCTACATACGTATGTAAATGTTAAAAAATACCATTTACCTGTAGTCGAGGCTTCAAAGTCTTAAGTAGTGTGCGTGTTTTTTGAGAAGGGATATCGTTAAATAACTTATCCCGCTCTAGGGACAGACTATCACCGACTAAACTCACATGTGTTGTTCAGTTGCCCTTTGTATTCCAGGGCCATGATAACTCTATCAAAAAATCCCGTAGCCCAAGTGGCCATCGGCCCCACTGGGCTCCTACAGTTTAGCTGACATCTCATCGAATTGATGAATTTGATTGACACGCGTCGCACACTACATGTCATCGACAACTCGGGTTCTATCCTTACCGGACGGCCGGATGGCGAGCGGTTGCCGGGCGTCTCCTGTGGCTGCAGCTGGGTCGTGAGGTTGTTCCCTCACGGTTGCGGTGCTCTCCTTCCCTAGCATTACTATATCACAGAAGGAGACGGTCACTTACCATTCCACAAGTGCTCGCGCAAGACCATGGCTTGAAGCAAGGTCGGGCGTGAGTGGTCGCCTCTGCGGATCTGGAGATCTGGCTCTGGCGCCGTTCTGGATGCTTCATTCATGTTCCTACATAAGCTTCAGTCGGCCTGCCTTTCATGAGTTTCATGTAGTGGCTCTTACAGATCTTAAAAAGACGTATATCATTTTTTCTTTGGTGACGTGCAGCGAAGAAGACAACGATGATTTAGTGCCGATCCTTGAGCAGCATTCGGAGCGATTGCGAGAGCTGTACGGAGAATTTTACATCAGTGAGATGATAGCCAGGCACCCAGAGTCAGAAGCTGTGCTGCTCGTTTGTGAGGTGATTTTGTACAAGATCCTTTTTTTATGTTTAGTGAATGAACCATTACTCAATTACTTAGCTTGTATCATAAGCTAAGTAGTAAAGTAGGTATGTAAAGCGTAGGTATAACAGTCATTTTTAACCAACTTCGAAAAGGAGGAGGTTCTATGTTCGGCTGTATGTATTTTTTTTTATGTACGTTCACCGATATCTCGGTCAATAGTGGATGATTATACTTCCGAATTGGTCCCATAAAAATATATTTTTGATCTGATAATGAACTTCGAAAATGTAGGACGAAACTCTTGAATCAGAATTGTCGTTTGTATATGTTTGTTCGCCAATATCTCGGTCAATTGTGGACCGATTTTGAAATTTTTTGTTTTGATTGAAAGATTATACTCCCAAATTGGTCCCGTAGAAATATTGTTTTGATCTGATGATGAACTTCGAAGATATAGAACAGAACTCTTCAAAAAATCATAGTAGAACTGTCGTAACAAGTAAAATTGCTTTGTTTATACATGTAGTCTGTGACTGACTGAAGGAAGAACTGTAGGATACATAGAGCTGATCTGATGATGAAGCCGGAAGGTAGGTAAGATACGGAATTCTGTAATAAATCCGTGTATCCTAGCCGTGTTTGGTATTTGGTATTAGAATTGTCATGATGATTTGATGAATGACGGAAGGTATCTATTTAATTTTGGCTGAGGAGTACTACAACTAAAAAGTGTGAAATAAAAAACATTTTACAAAAAAAATACAACTGAATTCAATGTAAAAATAGAACATAAAAAAGTGCAAAATAACTTTAATTTCGGAAGTCGGTGTTTAAAAACGAAGAAACTAAAGCTATTTAAGAAACACCGACTTCTTGAAATTAAATTTATTTTGCACTTTTTTGTGTTCTACTTTTACATTGAAGTCGGTTGTATTTTTCTTGTAAAAAGGTTTTTTATTACTCAGATTGTGAGATTTCGCAGTCTTCGCAGATTTCGTAATTTTTTAGTCAGGTGATCTTTGACATTCATTAATGTACCTAATGTTAACGTCGGCGTTGGTCGCATTCCTCAAACATGATGATGAGTAGTTCGTAAACTAAATTTTGAATAGTTTTAACCATAATTATGTCTAATTATACTAGAATTTGAAGTCTGTTAATCATATGGTCATAAATTAGGCTGTGTGATCTTAACAAGAATTTACCTACTGATATAGGTATCAAATGATTCAGAGACCTCAGGCCCCTCGCCACGGCGACTTTTTGTAGGGATGCTGTTGCGAGTTTCGTAAGCGCGCGATAGCATCGCTACTAACGCGCGTTAGTCGCATTTGCAACGCGCTACAGAAGAGATACAGATTCTCGTCCAACATACCACAGTATCTCACGACGAAAGTCTATGACCAGTGCGTGTTGCCAGTGATGACATATGGCTCTGAAACGTGGTCGCTGGTCGCTTACAATGGGCCTCATAAGAAGACTCAAAGCCACCCAAAGGGCAATGGAAACAGCTATGCTCGGAGTTTCCTCGAAAACTTCGAATAAAAAAAAAACATTTTGAAAGGCTTGTGCGAAACTCATTCCTGGTTCCAGTAGTTTCAGCTGTGCCTTAGTATGTCAATCAGTCACTTTCTTCTTTTATTATATATAAGTGTAAATAGACAAGAGCCTGTGTGACTAGTAGCAACAGAATCGAATGCTGTAAGCTGATGATGAAACATCAACTCCAAATTCTTTGTGATCTCTGTCAAAAGTAAAGGATTTTTTGTAGCATAAAGAATTAGCAGTTGGAGTAATGTGTCTTGGAGCAAACATCAACTACGAAGCTTTGGAGGAAGCCTACGTGCTGTTGCCGTTTGGCGGTCTTAAGCATGTGCAGAAGGCCCCGAATTCCGTGCCTAAAACGGTTGACTCTATTTGCAGGTAAATATTTTCGCGTGGCTTAGAAGGCTGCCACTGGACATGTCTGCCGCATGTCGAAATCGCACGACAAGGTTGCGGCAGATCAAGAAGGAGACGGGACGAATTAGTAGTCTTCCTTAGGAATTTGCAAAAAGTGGCTCAAAACCGAGAACACTGGAAGGAATGGAGGGAGGTCTTTACTCAGCAGTGAGACAGTAAAGGCTAGATATAGTAATAATATAATAATTTGCTGACAAGTACTTACTCAGGTCCTTCAAATTTGTCTGTTTGGGGGGCCCTAAAATTACGTCACCTTCTCTGCTTTGTCTTTTGCGGCTTGGCATTCGGTATTGTATAAAATACCTAGGCAAAGTGTAGAATCACTACATAGTACACCTACATGGTTTAGGTATTCTATACATTGCCTCGGTATTGTACAGAATTCCAAATTATAGGTACAGATTGCCGGTAACATATAATTATTATACATATAAGTACTACCTGAATACTGGTTATTTACTGATTGAAATAATTTCTGTCCACAAAAGTATGATGAAAGAGGAGCCTCCCGTGAAACAAGAAAAGAAACCAGATAGAATAGAAAGTAAGGGCGTTGAGAGGGATTCCAAATCTAGGGTAAGTAAGGAGCAAATTGTGTACTTCGTTCAATAAGAGCATAGCATAGCATAGTCAGTCTTTTGATGTTCCCACGCTAGGACTCAGGCCTCCTCTCTAGGAGAGGGAATGGGCCTTAATCCACCACGCAGGCGCATCCGTAATCCGCGCTGGGCCCGCGTTATTACTTAGCCACCACTGCTCTAAATATAATTTTTAATAAGAGCACTGATATGTAATTTTAAATGATAACAGTCAAGAGTTCTCTCATTGAGAAAAGTCAAAAATGAAAGGTAAATTATGAAAAGGCGAATTCCACCTCGATCGCAATGACAAACTGTCTCAAATTTTAACAAAAAGTAGTATTAGAGCATTGCATATTTCTAAGGATAGTTAGTGTTTTTTTAAATCAGTGTAAATAAGGCTATAATGGAAGTGTTAGACTGGGAAACAATTTTTTTTCCATTGTAGTGCAATATTTAAATATACAGAACAAAAGAGATTACTTACCTGAAATGGTTAAAGATCATTTTGGGTAACTATTTGCATGCACTCTCGCCCTTTGTAGTCAACATGAAATGTTTAAATTCTGCTATTGAACACACAGGTTACATGGGTATTCGAGGATGATGACAGCCACAATTTCAAAAGTGTTGGTTTGATGCCATCTATCATGGAAGGGGTAAGTCTACAGGTTCACTGCGTTTCGTATCAAAGTAGCTTTGGGCTTCACTCGTCAACGTTGAGCTGGTTGCTTCATCTAAAGCAAACCCATCGCGAATTTTGATGGAGAGACACTGCGAAAAAAGAGATATAACGCGTCTATTGGCATTCAGTAATGCCGTGATTTACTCGAATTTTTCACAAAACTGGTTTTAGGAAATACGACGTGTTTTTTTTTAAACCCTTAAAAGTTTTTGAGAAATATGTCATCATTTAGAACCTCGATTTAATATATATGTACTTTATGGTGGGTCAAAGTTCACGTAAAATAGCAGATTTTCAGAGGTCTTAACTGGATTAGTTTTACACAAAATGTTTTGATTTTTATAGAAGCCTAGATAATATCTACAAGATATCTGTGTATACAAAATGTCTGGAGAAAGATGTGTAAAAACATCATAATGAAGTAAGAGCGGTTGTATGAAAATGTACCGCGGGAATTGTTTCTTATATAGCGGACTTTCTAAAAAGTAGGTACATGGGTAGTAAAAGCAAGCGTTCAAAAAGTGAAGCTGAAGCCATTTATTTTTGCGCAATTTAATAGTGCAGCTCAAGCGGAATTTACACTACACATTCGCGCGAGTGGCACATGGCGAGACGAATGAAGAGTTCCCGTTAATGTAAACGTCAAATCGTATGGAAAAGGAGGATTTCTTTAATCCAACAGGCTGTTGTATAAGTTCTAATTGAGCTGAGAACTTGAATTGAGCGATGCAGGTTTACGTAGTTTAGTTCCTTTGACGCCTTAGATGTCTGTCATCAGATCGCGCTTACTCATTCAGGTTTAGTATACATTGTAGTTTATATTAATACTTATATGCAATCGACGATCCCCGTTTAAAAAGTTGCATTAAGCCATTGTGCGGTTACGCAGCGTGTAGCTACTCCGCAGCCGTAAAAAACTTTGGTGCCCTATACACCGTTATATTATGGTCGTTTTAATACCGCGGAGGGTCGATTTGGTACATGAATCACTATCGATTTGTAAACAGAAAATTAAAAAATAAAGAACTTTTTTTTTAAACTCGAATGCACGAAATTAATTTCTTTAAGTAAACTTCAGCTGATCAAGGTCATTGAACTGTAGGTAGTTAGTACGCAACGACCGACAACTACCTACAAGGTCATTGTCTCGTTTACTTAAAGAAATTAATTTCGTACATGCGGATATTAATTCGAGTTTAAAAAAAAGTAGGTACTTTATTTTTATCTTTATAAATCGATAGTGTTTCATGTATCGAATCGACCCTTCGCAGGATTAAAACGACCAAAATTTAACGCTGTATATTAGCACCATTTCTCTACCCCTCATCCCACGTTACTTCATCATCATCATTTCAGCCGAAATAGACGTCTACATTTGGACATGGGCCTACTATAAGTGTCACCACAGCGACCAGTCCTGAGCGTCTTACATCCATTGGATTTTTGAGACCCTCACCAGGTCTTTGGTCCACCTTGTGGGAGGACTTCCAACTCTGCGTCTTCCGGTGCATGGTCGCCACTCCAGAACGTTTAGGCATTTTCTTTCTACATTCTTAATTACGTTATTGCAGCTGGTCATTAGTGAATCAATGATTGAAGATCAGCAAGTTATCCTGAATCTTTTCCAAGACGAAGATGAAGATGAATTCGAATTTGATATTGTTAATATTGATACCGATCTTTTGAGGATTCCGGAGATGGTTATATACGACGCTTTAGGTGATGGGTAAGATGTTACTTTATCTGCTAGACAAGAATCCAAAATAATGTATTTGTAATTTATGAATACCTTAAAACGAAGCAGTGGTGGTGTTGCCCAGGGTTAATGACTCCGACTTACGAGTTCTATGTCGCGGGTTCAAACCCAGTCAGGTCCATTACTGAGCCCACATGGTGGATTGCGGCCCATTCCTTCTCGTAGAGAGAAGGCCTGCGTCCCAGCAGTGGGAACATTATAAAACTGATTATGTTTTGCTATGCTGTCATAAAACAGACTTATAGGTTCTGTTCTCACAAAAAGTCAGTTCAGATAAAAAGTCACCGTCGTGGTCCCAGAACAGAAGGGGTAAATGAGGGTGGTATTTCGTCAGTAAAACTCTGACTCACCCTCTCGATCCACTCAAGAACGGGAGAAGTCTTTTGATGATGTTCCACCTCAAACAAAATCAACGATAGCAAATATTATAATACATTTTTTTAAATGACCGATTTTATGCGTTAATTTTTTTACATTATTTTCATTATTACAGGCCTGCCGACAGCGTCCTTAAAATAATAGACGGACAAAAACGAACTACCGATGATAGTAAGACAGTACAGGATAAAAAAACAGAGAAAACTAAAAGAGGACGTAAGTTATATGTAACTTTTGTTTTGGCATGGAGTAAGTAATGTCACCGATTTGTCTTTCGTATCGCTATTTTGATTGTAGCGCGTAGCATAGAATGCTACGACGTTGCGCCGTAGGCGAGCGTAACTGAGCGGTGCCGAGCATAACTGAGCTTAGCCGAACTCAGATATGAATCGGTGACAGACCTCGATGGAAACAGCTTTATATAGCCTTTATAGGTATAGCATAGCCTAATGGATAGGCTCGCGTTTCATAACTCTTACCTAGAAACAGCCTATCACCCCTAGGTATCTTATTTTCCTATATTTCACTTCGCAACCAGTGGAGGTGCAACTAGTCCCGTCACCAACAAATTGTACCCATAACAATACGTTTTCACAGCACCCAGCGGCTCCACAGTTTTCGAGATGCCGGAACCTGTTCGATATTCAGGAACACCGAATGCCTTTCTTCTTCAGTTGTTCGCTATTCATCCTGATTACGACGAGAGGTAAAACCTGATGTAGTTACGTTTTAAAAAACCGGTTTTTTAATAAATCGTTCCGAAACACAAGAAACGGTAAAATTGTAACCAACTTCAATAAAGGAGGTTCTGTATTCGACCCTTATGTACTTGTATGTATGTTAGTTTGTCCGCGTTTTTCTCGTTCTCTTCAATAACTAACAGTAAGAGACGTCTAATGGTATGTATGTGTATTATTGATACCATTTCATAATATAACATCACGCAGGTACAGCCTGAAGGGATAGGTACAGTCTCATGTGTACAGTTTATCCTGGTTCTCCCATATTTTACAAACAGTGCGCTGAGTGCGTGTTATATTTACATTAACGCGATCAATACGTTTACCGCGTTTGACTCTCTGATTGGTTGAGAGCTATGGGCGGACCAATCGGAGCGCTGAACGTCATAAACGTGCCGATCACGTTAACGTGAAAACAGCTCGCACTTTGCGCACAGCAACAATGTGTAGATTTAGTTGTTATGAGTATTTTCTCATTCCTGTATATGTACTGTACCATAGAACCTACTCACTGTTTAGCTATAATTGTGGGAAAAGACAACTAAAAAGTGAAAGATACACAACTTTTTTACTAAAGATGAGAGAACTGACTACCAAAGACAAAACATTAAAGTTGCAAAAAAACTTTGATTTCGAAAGTAGTAAACTGAAGAAACAGAACCAGAAACATCATAAAAAGTTTTTTTTTCTTATTATTATAATCTAATCTCAAAATTCAAGACGACTCCATGAATTCCGGGGGTCAGAGAAGGGTGGAGGTATGAAGAAAATAGTCATTAATACTCTAAACGCAAGGTTTGCTGACCATGACGAAAATGGATAGATGATCCTGATGAAATGGTCCCTTACTAGAGAGACTGGCCACATTGGCTGAAAACAGATATGTGTGGGAAACGGACAGGAGGGCCTTCTTCTAGCAGTGGGATACAATGAGCTAATTAGATTAGATTTTCGCTGTTAGAGGCCCTGTTAATTAATGCCCTATGATTACAATACATATTGGCATGTTTTCAGGTATGGCTTTGATATGCTAGAAGTGGCATTCGAGATGTATCCCGACAGAGACTATTGTGTCGTGAGTCTTCCTACGAACCAGCCTGCTTTTCCATTATTAGAGCATTTCACGGTGTGTATCAATTATGTTGTGGCCTGCGATATTCAAGAGCAGTGATGGCCAGACCAGAGTAATGGTGGCCCAATAGAATGCCCCTAACTTAAGAGTTTTATATCGTGGGTGCAAACCCAGTTATAGTACGCGGCAAATAAGATGAACCATTTGCTGTAGTTGCGCGCGGCCCTCCACTTCGATTGGGTCCCGAAAATCAGTTATTGCGCATTCAAGGTTGACCGCCATGATGGTTCCACTTGTTTGTCGAGGATTATAACCGATTTTCGGGTCTTAGTTGAGGTGGGACACTGCGCGTAGCCGTGGCGGGTGGTTCAACTTATTTGCCGCTTTAAGTTGTGTTATTTATTTCATCACCAATGGTCAAGAGAACATAAGAACATTAAAAATCGAAGATATAATATAGGAGTATGTGACATCCACCAACCGGGCACTGGGCCCGCGAGGTTGATTACGGCCCATTCCCTCTCCTTGAGAGGAGGCCTGAGTGCCAGTAGTGGGAACATTATAAGGCTGTGATTTTGCTTTCACGTTAGTGGCTGAGTGTAAAATGTTTTCAAATGAAGGTTTGATGAGAAAGCGAGAGAGTCTTTTCAAAAAGCTTCAACTTCAACAAGTTTCGAAGTTATGTGTAGATTAACGTTTTGAATTTCAAGTTTTTATTTTCCTTTTTTATTAATATACTTTGTAAAAAGTAATTTTAAATTACTTCTGCTGTCCTATATCCTGATATTTCTGCTTAGTTTTATATTCAACAAAGCTGAAATGATTCTTTATATTTATTTCAGTTGGTGACTCCATACGGATGCAATATGAAGTTTATGAATGAGTCGTTGTATGTGGCGCATGTTAATTCAATTCGAGGGTAAACATTATAGCAAAATTTATTTGAGTAACCAATAAAATAATCACAATTTCACGGAACTGTTAAAGGCATGGAGATACAAACAATTAAAAAAAAAAGACTGCCATGTCAAAAAATAAACTAAAAATAAAAAAAAAATATTTAAAACTTCCTATTTCTATATTTATTTATTCATTTATTTATTTATTCTTTATTGTACATACAGTTTTAATAAAACAATAAAAGGTCAGTGGATGTACATTGGCGAGCTTAACCCATAATTGGGTTTTCTTACAGCAAACCGAATACATAAAAAATGAGAAAGAAACCTTACATTTGAGGATAACGACAATCATGCACAACAAAACTTAATTAAATAAATGATTACATCTAACTTAAAACTAAAAGTATACTAAATAGATATTTGTACAGCATACTATACATAAACATAATATATACAACATATATATAAATATATAAATAATAATAAAACATATACATACATATTTACGGGTCATGTTGATAGGAAATGTTCCTTAATTCTTCGCTTGAAAACCTCTAACGAAGGGCTAGCCCTCAATGTGTGAGGAAGAGAATTCCAGAGGCGCACTGCACGAACGGTAAAAGAGCCACTGTAGCGACTTGAAGAGTGGGCAGGAAAACGAAGGAGAAGAGAGGATGATGAGCGACAAGGCTTCTATCATATATACATTACACAAAAACAATAATATATACCCTAAAGGCTATTCCTAACTAAAATATGGCATCAAAAAACTCCTCTGCATCGCTGTCGACTGGAAGTGTGCCCAAAAAAAAGATGTTTCTTAGTTTAAAGAAAAGTGAAGAAAGTAGTCACTCGTTGATTAAACACGATATCTCTGAAACTACTTGATCTACAAAACTGAAATTTTCATCGCAGTCTACTACTACTCTAAAATACTTTCTTATAGGATAAAAAGTCCCCCGACTGCGAAGAAAATTTCAGGTTTGTAGATCAAGTAGTTTCCGAGATTCCGTACATGTAAATCGGTTCAGTCATTTAGAAGTTACGGTGGAATAAAGAAACATACATACATACATACATGAATCCTGAAAACATAACACTCCTTTTTTGGGGCAGTTGACATTTTAACATGTCATGGTACCTTCCCTTAACAGTCATCGACGTCAACTGTCTTCAATTTCCAGCGCAATGTCAGTTCGTCCTGGTGAAGCCTGCGACGTGACTGCTCTCAAGGAGGTGTTGGAGAACGCGCCGCGCATCGACAAGCTTATAGACCTGTTCCAGTCCACGCTGTCGTCATACACCCTGCAGTCTTTCACGCTTCTCAGTGAGAACCAACCTGTTGGAGTCGTTGTTCTGGGGTGAGTGGCCACGATGCTCTAGAAGTATGCCATCTTGGGTTTTTAAATGTCTAGTAGGTATATGGAAATTAGGCTTATGATCATTTGATGGTAAGTGGTCACTCTTCTGATACCCATACTGAGACGTCTCATGAGCCCAGACAGGTTGGGAATTGCTGTTTATTGTTTTTGATTTAGTTTGTTTTTTTTTTGTTTCTATTCTATTCGTTTTGAATGGCCGTAATTAAAATTAAGATAACCAGAAGACAAAATGACGATCATAAGTAACATGGTAGATTGGCCTTAACGTTCTGGAGTAGCGATCGCCATGTACTGGAAGACGCAGCGTTGGAAGGCGTCCCACAACGTGGACCGATGATCTAGTGAAAGTCGTGGGAATCCGATGGACGCTAGACGCATAGGACCGGTCATTATGGCGACACTTGGGGCAGGTCTCCACACAGTGGAAGTCTCGCGACTATAATACTTATGACGTAATTTTATTATCATTGGTTTTAGCCCGTTAGACAACGGGGCATCTATACGAACACATTACGACTTGGAACCAGAACCACGACGGGCAGGCACCGATGCAATGGTAAGTGTGTTAAGTTATGATATTTAAAGCATCTATTATGACCTACATTTGTTGCTACCGGTGCATGGTGGACATCCCACTATATGCACAAAAAGTTTTGGAAATCCATTCATTGCGCGTACAGCTCAGGTGTGGAATTCCCTGCCGGAGGTTGTGTTTCCTGATAGCTACAAGCTGGGGATCTTTAAGTCAATAGTGAAAAGGTTACTTTCTAGGCAAGTGCGCTCCATCGTCGCATTCCATCAGGTGAGATAGTGGTCAAGTGCGAGCCTATCAACTATAAAAAATTCTGCTACAGTGACAGGGATTTGGCGATTGTCCGGCACAAATTAGATTGAAAAATATCAATCGTGCGTGGGTTTGTGTGCTGCCACTAACTATAGTTAAAGTCATAAACAATCAGAATATGGTGGATTTTGAGTTAATATTTTGACTAATTCCATTAAAGTAGTATGTTCGATTTTAGCAAATACCATTTTCTTGAATTAATAATGCTCTCATACATAGAAAAGAAAATGAATAAAAAAAATAGTTCAGCGCCATCTAGTAAAAATATGGCCGCACTTGAGCACATAGCGCTCACCAAACAGCTGACTGTACTCAGAAAACAATACCAAATCAGTTAGATAAACAACTCATTATTGATAAGGTTTTCTGTTATATGACGTTTCGCTTTAGGAGAGAAAGAAAAACAAGAAAAGAAAGTAAGAAAAATAATTTACTTGAGGGAAATGATGCAATCTTAAGCGTAGCTCTAGTACCAGATACTAACTTCGATCAAGAATTTACATTATCATGATTAATGGATTAATCCTTAGTACAGACATAATATATAATAGATTAATTTTTCTATTATAGATATTAGCCGGTGTACTTTCCCCTGCATTTGAGCCTCATGCTCGATGGTTTTTGAGGGAGCTGTTACGTCTGTCGAGATATACCACTCTCTTCTGGATCTGTAAGCTCTTTGCTAAAGGTGACTCGGTACGTTATTTCAGGTTACGTTTATAATAGGTGACCATGAAGTAGTTGATTCATTTGGAGGTACTTGTTCCAAAATAAAAAAAAATCTTTAACGGAATATTTTTATCATCATACAAAAGAACCATTATATATTTTTAATTTGTAAAGATTATTTCCTAAGTGGTCCATTCTGCAGTTCTAATTTTCGATAACGCGTGATAAGTATCTGGTGAATAACGGGAATAATGTTGGTTGTAGTTCAATCGTAAGAAGCTTATCCATAAACTTTGGACTTTAAATAGTGCAGAGCAATAAAGGACTTTTCCTTTTTTTAAATAAGGGTGTAAGCCTTTCTTACACCCTTATTTATAAACAAGTAATAACTAATTACTTGAAAAAGTAATTACATAAGTAACAATTTGTATTCTATAGTTAAGAAACATTGAAACGATTCATGAATACTTCTAACGTCAAATAATGACTTAATAAGAAATTATTTAGCAACAATATAACTGCTGATAGCTCTAAGTTTTTAAAATATTTTTTTATTTTATTATCTACCTACTCTTTTAGTGTCCTGCTCGTAATTTGATGTCGTTGGCTAGCCACATGAATCCAGTTCACCCACGGATTTCATTACCAAATATTAGTGCAAACAGTGAGCTGGAAAAAGTATACCAAGCTTTGTAAGTTTTTTTTGTCTTGATTTTTTTATAGTTATACTTTTTTTTTATTTTCGTGTGTGTGTGTGGACACTTGGAGAGTGAAAGAAGGGGTGGGGTTCCCTTGTGATGCGTTGGAGGCTGTAGATGCAGTGTGAGGTTCGTGGGAAATGTTGATATAAGTATCTACTTCAATAAGCTTCCTATTTTCTGGTGGTTATTTACCGTATGAACTTTGGACCTATTTATAGACAGGCTGTTTAGTTGTTCCGATAAAGGTCATTCGTTCCCGGACGATTTTTCGAAATTTTGTTGTATACCGAATTCCGATGTAGGCAAAGCCACTAGCAAAAGCCACGTGGCTAACCATGTAAATTTTATATTTTTTTGTCGTTTGGTACCACAGGGGCTGCCCATTTGCGTTGTGGGTATGCGAGCGTCCTCTGACCAGTTTGCCCAAAGTCAATGTCAACACCAGTATCGTGGTTGTGGGCGCCAGTCGGACTGGACTCTCGTTTCTTGAGACTTTGCTGATGGGGTGAGTTTGACCCTTTATTATAGTTTAACTAAAATACAATATGATGCAGGTGTTCAGAAGATGATCATCAGAGAGATGACTCATATATGGGCACTTGACGAAAAATAATGTGACGTCAATCGATAAGAACGCGTATGTAGCAATGTTTACACGATTCTTACGAATGCGGTAACAATCGTTTGGAAAACAGGTAGGTTGGCACATGGAATTTGTCTTGAAAGAAAGTTTTTATATTTGTGTAAAAAAATATGGACAGAATATCAGACAGGAGTGTCAGACTTACTGGGTATTATCCATCTATGTTCTAGCGTTCCAGGGCCGCGGTAACGTTTTCGAACAATTTGGCAGCCCTGGTGCTTTGAAAGATACATGACGCCTTGATAAAACATTCGTGATTCTTCCACTTTCCCACAGGCCATCATCCCAGTACCTAACATTCAGCAACGTGACCCTCATCTCGGAGCATGGCGTGCCAGACGTGGCCGACTGCCTCAAGGCCGCCGACATATGTGTGCCGAAAGACGGCCGGTACACCGACCGCTACATCAAGAGCATACCTTTCTACTTTTATTTGGACATCATAACTGCTGTTATGATTAAGATTGACCGGTAATTTATTTTTAACAATTTGGTTGGCGATTGGATTTCGGTAGTGGTTGAGTGATTGGTTGTTGCGCAGCTGCGTGTTCGGTTCCCGCATCCGTCCGATCATCAGAGAATAGAGAGAATTTTCCACCAGACGGATGTTGTGCCTGATCTGGGCAACGGGCATGTGGAGTACTCTGATAACGCTATGCAGGATTTTGTAATTTGGATGGATGTTACTATCATCGATTACTTTATTTTTGGTTTTTTATCTTTTTTAATATTTGTTGCCTATAATAAATTTTTGTTCCTACTTTTACAAAAAAGACTTGAATACATGACTATCAATTGCTTCATACAAATGTTTTAGTTATTTAAGTTTATTTACAGAAAGAGAAAATGCATTCATTTAAGAGGCGGTGGGTATAAGTACTACGACCAACTTGTGTTGACTTGCGGCCAACAGTTCCAACATCCGGATTATTTAAAGGAATCTCTTGGACTTGTTAAAGAAGTTGCGTAAGTGTTGATCAAGTAAAGAATTAAAAAAAAACACTAAAAAGTACAAAATAACGTTTCTAGTAGTGTTTTTTCGTTGTTTAACACCGATTTCCGAAATGAAGTTATTTTGAAATTTTTTGTTTTATTTTTTTACGTTGTAGTCGACTCTATTTTTTTTGAAACATGTTTTTTTTTGTAAAAACTTTTATATTTTACACTTTAGTTCAGCCAAACTTAACCTTCTACTTTTCGAATTGTGACCACCATTTTCGGCAGTTTGATGGTACCTTAGACCTAGTTTACGGAGACGCGGCGCGTTGCGCGGTGCGTTGGGCGTTCGTCGTACATTGCAGTAGCGGGCCAATGTACGATGGAACAGCTAATGCGTCGCGCAACGCGCCGCGTCTCCATAATCGAGCATTACGGTCAAAGTGACTCGTTTTATTTTGTTCAGGAAAGGCAAACCATGTGAAAGAATGCTGCTGGATAATCCTATGCATATATGGGATTCTGTTCCAGTGTCTCCCGAGATCCCTGAAAATGTATTCTTGATCAACTCGCTGTACGAAGCTAACATCTGTTTGAGGAAAGTGATGCGCATGATCAGCGAAGCTAGTTAGTAGTTAGATTTAAAAAAATATTCTTCTTATTGATTTTTTTGGTGTAACAGTTATATCAATCTTATTCTTTGAAGAATGTAGTGTTAAACCCAAGTCCCCACAGATATTGATATAGATATTGTTACCAAACCTGAAATCACGAAAAAAAATCTGCTGATCAGTACATTTGTGTTCGCCTAACCAGTCAAAATGTACTGAACTTGCTGATTTTTTCGCGATTTCAGGTTTGGTCCCATAGTAAAAGTTGTTTATTATCATCTGAACACAATCACGTGTTTAAGTATAGTTCACTAATTAACAGTCACCCTATATATATATGCCTATGTTTAAAAAAATCACCGAACAAAGTGGTATTTTCAAAATATATTAGGTAATGGTCATCCGTCATTTCTTTCTTATTTACGTACTTCCCTATGTTTTTATTTCTATACAGGAGACTCATTAGTGGTAAGCAAGCACAACCAAGTGATAGTTTACGGCGACCATATTGAAGCTTACACTTGTATAGCAGCACTGTTAGAACTGGGCCTGACTCCTGAGAAGATTGTCTTTGTCGAACCGTTCCCTTCGATCGAGGAGCCTGCCCCTCTTAGAATTAACTGCTTTAATGATGAGTTGGTATGTATGTATACGTATGTATGTATGGTGGGTGGGTATACATTTTATCTCCTCTACTATTCCGTTCTGATCAATTTTGTAGACAGATAATTGAATCATTTATCCGTACTTCGACGAGCGTTATCAGACATTCTTCAAGTAATAACGAACATTGTCATGATGCAATGTATGAGTTAAATGGTCCATGAGAGCGAAAGGTTCCAGAGTGACGACCACATCCTTGAAGACGCAGCGTTGGTAGGCCTCCTAACAGGGGGACCGGTGACCTGGTGGGAGTCAGTTGAAATGATGATGACAGTATGGGCTAGCTCCTCATAAAGCGGACCAAAGGTCTGTAGATTCTGACGATGTTTGAGGGAGCCTTATGCTCAGTAGTGCATAGCATTTGTTGAATGATGATCATGACTAATTCTTACTTTGACTGGATCGATAAGCAAGTAACCTTGTTCAACGACGCTTGGAATACTGTTGTCGTAGGAGGATGTTAAACCTGTATTTTCTGTTCCGTGGTTAAAACCTTGATTTAAAGTCTGATTGCAGATTGACCGAAGAGTCCAAGCGACCTTGGATAAGCTTGGCATCCGTGTGTTACGCCAATGTCACCTGGCAGCGTGGCATCAAATAGACAACCGGGTGGAATCCATAGATTTCATGGCACCCCTGACTTCGATCTCGCTAAGAAGCTTTGCACTTTTCTATTACGGATTGCGAGCTATTAACTTGCATGCGTTTAAAGGTATTTGCTTTTTATTTTCTAGAGTAAAGATATTTGTTTTTTTGAGGCCTGACCAGGCACTGTTGATTAGATGACCTTAGTAGTGAGGGGTTGGTGAGATGAGGGTTGCTTCCAGCTGGCTTAGGAAAAGTATAGCTGTTTAGAGGTATGCGGAATAGGGTGTGAAGTTCCGCACACATCCGTTAAAAAGGGAGGATCCTCTGACCAGATCGTTGTTGCGTCTGGTCCGGGAAACTGGCCGATGATCGTATATTTTGGACACTTGTATATGTTCTAATTGCGCGGAGAACTCTATGATGTGTACTACGTTGCAGGATTTTGAATTTATAGTTCCTTTGTGGCAACATAGATGTCGCTAGAACTTGAAGAAATTGGGCAGGAGTTTGCCCACCAGTGGAATTGTCATGACTATCTAAAATAAAGAACGTTTGATCGTAAACCTAAAAACAGCAGTGAAAGTATAAATCTGTAGATGATAATGACGATTCGTATTTTTCTTAACATGTCATCACCTCCCTAGCCTTTTTCCAACTAGCTTGGGGTCGGCTTCCAATCGAGCCTGATGAGGCTGAGTACCCGTGTTTTACATAGAGCGATTGCCTATCAAACCTCCACAGAGAGATTCTGAGCAACAAGATACTCCTAGGGTAGATCGATAGCAGAATCTATCGTCTGACTACCTATAACGACCATTTTGCCCTATACAGTAGATAATAAATCATCTATTTTTTTTTTGCACCACACAGCTATAAACGAGTGTGGTTTAGTGTACGACGGGGGGCTAGTGGTGGGTCCCACATTTGAGACAAACGACTCCTGCATTTCTGGAGCTGGGACTTGTGTGCGATATTCCCGGCGTTTGTACGCAAGCCGCTTTATGCATCGGTACCATTGCTCTGAGGATATTGGAGAAGCGGTAACAATCTTATTATTGTTTTTATATTTAGCCTGTACTGTCCCACTGCTGGGCAAAGGCCTCCATTCTTTCCAATTATCACGGTTACTTGCTTTCTCGTTCCAATTCTCAAGGAAGACATCCAGTTCGTCCCGCCATCTCCTTCGTGGTCTGCCGCGGCCCCGAGTCACTGTGTCCGATACACATGCGGCCCTGCCCAGTCCCATTTAAGTTGGGCAGCCTTTTGAGCCACATATCAATCTTACGCCATTATATATTGAACCCTTCTACTTTTAAAGGCGAGTCTACGTTGGAAACCGAGCACGAAAGGAGCACGAACCGAACATAATTTCATGTAGTGTGCACCGATTTACAAGCCTAGAATAAGCGCGTTTCGAACGTCTGGTTCGTGATTGACTGACGCCTATTGACGGTTTTTTGACGAACACGAAGGATTTCACTTGACGTTCGAAGACAGTGATCGTTTCAGGCTTGTTGTACGTCCACACTTAACACCGCGAGTAGAGCGGCTCGGCTTGTGTTTAGCTCAAGGTCGGCTCCTCTACTCACCTCTAGGACATGCCGGTTTCCTCACGATGTTTTCCTTCACCGTTTTGAGAGCAGTGGTGATGAAATAAATTACACAGAGCAATGCGCTCGGCTGGGTTTGAACCTGCGACTTACAAAAAGTCATTCGGAGCCGTTACCACTCGGCCATCACTGCTCACAGTGTATTAAAATCTGATAAAATTTCATCATGGCCAGTAGGTATCAGTATTGAAGTCTTCTTGGATGTAAGTTTTGGGACAGATAGTGAGTAGTGTACATATTCGTAGTTTGCGACTGAGCATCGTATTCATATTCATTTCAAGGACGCTCGTATTTCTTGAAAACAAGGGAAATAATGATGAAGGACTGATGTTAGTTCTATGTAATAAGAGGTCAGCACTGTAAGAGCCAACGCCACGTAAAGGAAAAAAATAACCGGATTAATACTTGCGCAGTGTCGCTAGTTCAAATTTAACGGTGTGCATGTAGTCGTGTCGATGAAAAACTTTAATATATTATTACGTAGCAAAACGGGCGTGGGGTGTGGCTGCCCGTGACAGGTGCCCGCGTGGCGAGCGCAGACGCTGCTTAACGCAGAATTGGCCCTTATTGCAAAATACCTAAAGATAAATTCAATAATATAACTAGGGATTACACCTGTCCTTCTCCAATCTATAAAGTTAGCTTTGTGTTATAAAATAACACATAGAATAAGCAGTTGAATTATTATATAAATATTCCCACTGCCTGGCTCAGTCCTCTTCATCAAGGGAGAGCTCATTATTCAATAAGTACGCGGACCCAGTGCCAGGGCTGGTGGTTGTCATATGTGTTTGATTTTCTTTCTTTGATGGTCTTTGGCGTCCTTTCGATGTTTTCCCTTTTATGTACAGGTAATTTGTGACAGTAACTGGAATCAGAATCCAAAAATAAGATTTGATACCCAATTTAATTTTTTCTAATTTTGTATACCTATCCAACTCTCCTGTCCAGGTCCTCCTGGCCCTGGTAGGAAAGGCAACGAAGGAATGGGGAGGGTTTTTTTAGTCGGTAAAAGTCTGACATTATCTCCCACTCCGCCTAAGGGCGGGAGATGTCATTGGATGATTATCCCCACCAAAATAAAAGGTCTGCTGGAAATTTCATTTGAAATAAGCAGCAACCTTTTGTGCTATCTTCTATTTATATTGGTTCTTTTAATTTTTAAGTATTTGTTTGTACATATATCATCATCATCATCATCATCAGCCTTTTAATGTTCCCTCTGCTGGGATACAGGCCTCCTCTCTAAGAGAGGGAATGGGCCGTAATCCACCACGCGGTTTTGTACATATATAAATAAATAAATTTAGCTCTACTCAAGGATCGAACCTAAATCTACCTACCATCACCAGGTCTACACCCATGCGGTCTGTTATTGTAAGAACATCCCTGAACTTCAGAAAATGTTTTTATTTTTTAATATTTTTAGCTAGGAAGACTATTCCTGCTGAAGTTGGATCCATTCATGATGGGTGACACAGAATTCCAAGATGCGCCCGATGATATCTTACCCAGATACAGTTCCACTACCTTGGGGTAATTGAATTTATTTATTCATATTATTTCGCTTGAACCCTATCACAGCTGATGGTAAGCAATGATGTGGTTGAAGATGAAGCACGCTTGCCTAGAAGTAAGCTATTCACTCTTGACTTAAGTCACCTAGGTTGTAGCTATCAGAAAACACAGACTCGGGCAAGGAATTCCACTCCTTAGCTGTATGCACAATGAATGTGTTCCCAAAACATAATAGACGTTTTGTTATGTATGGCAACCGTGTATGACTAAATGCATGGACGACGTACGTATAGTATTAATGTGGTTAAAGACCTTCACCGCAGTCAAACTCGACGGCGAAATCGTACCTTAGGTGTCCAGTGAGTGACGATCTTAGCTTATCTGTCTGAATGTTTCTTGCGAAATGGCCAGCCAATTCCTAATTTAGTCTGGCTGTTTTGACGACGATCTAATCATATTCACGGGGCAAACTTGGCCGGAGGTCGCCCAAGATCGAGGGGATTGGGAGGAGAAAAGAGAGGCTTTGGTCAGCAATGGGGCACAATAAAAGCTCTAAGGAACATCCAACAAAGGGTGACCATACAAAAATATAAGTAAGTGAACCTTACCTTCAGTTATAAGAGGCCACAGCATGCTTTTGAAAATATGTAAGTATAATTTAAAACTAGAAATAGAATAAGAACTCTACTAACTAAATTGTTATACAACACTAGTTTTAGTATATATGAAACCCGAAACACGTGTTTAGTATTTTTATGTATAGAATCTAGGTAGCAATTCCATAACTGTATTATGAAAAACCACAAAGTTCTTAGCTTCTTATATCAGCTGGTTGTCCACGCAAATTCTTGGTTACCGGGCCATTCGAGTGTCTGAGATCGTTTTGCTCCCGCATCCAGCGATGCGCTGGCGCTTAAGGCCCTCTACTCATTTTGACCTTTTTTAAACCTCTGGAAATCCACAAATATAAAAGAAAACACAATGAAAATTTATTTTATTAAAATTGACTATATGACCAAGGGCTTGGCAAAAATGAAAACACGATATAAATTAGTTGGCTCGATAAAAAAAAATTGCGAATCTGACCCTAATTTACGATTTCAAACGTAGTTATCAAGATTATGTTACGGAACTATTTGAAAGTTACAAATAAAAATAAAACTTGTTATTTAAAAGCGCTTCGCAAGAACAAAAATCTTGAATAGTTTTTTTTTTTTTTTTTTTTGGTAGGTAAAAATCTTGAATAATTGTTGTTTTTTTTTATATAAAAATAAAACCGCTGTTTTGGGGCCGCGAAGACGACATAATCCCGAGCGAAGTTCATACAAAAAATACAGTGACTAGAAACTGCCGTTGTTTTTTTTTATATAAAAATAAAACCGCTGTTTTGGGGCCGCGAAGACGACATAATCCTGAGCGAAGTTCATACAAAAAAAACAGTGACTAGAACCTGCCCGCTATGACCTACCGTGACATGAATATTTTCGGAAATAATCGCTCTAAAAGAAAAAAAAATGTGTCCTCCTCTAACTTTTGAACTATATGTTCAGAAAATATGAAAAAAGTTTCAAAAGTAGAACTTTATAAATAATTTCTAGAAAAATTATTTTGAACTTGATGGGTTGAACAATTTTTGAAAAGTTGTACAAAATATTTTCTGATCTAAGTTTGTAATTTAACAGTAAATGCAAGCATTTTTTTTTTAACTTGGTTTACGTATTTTATTATACTGAACGTATCTTCTTTAAAATAAAAAAAGGATTATTAAAATTAGTTCACCCAATCCAAAATTACCACCGAAAACCCAACATACATAGCCCGTCTAGTTTGTAACCCAATTTCCCGAGGGATGGCGCTGTACGCCTTGTTTAATTATTTCTTAATTTGTTCGATACATTCGTTCAATTTGCGCAATTACGTCATCTTTCTCTAGAAAACATCATGTCATGAAAGCATGCATGTTAAGATTCTCCGAGCTTTCATGACCCTCCGTTATATTATAGTCGTTAATTTCTTTCTTGTACGGGGAAAAGTTGGTTGATTTGATAGTCGTTCTAGTTTAAGGGTTCTATTACATTGTGAGAAATTGGGTTTAATTAAATTATATTGTGGGTAAAATTCAACTTCTTGGGGATATTGTCCATATTAATTTGTATGTACCGTATGTACGCAGTTACTTGAGTTTGTTAGAATACATAGTGATTTTTTTTACACATTGTGTTGCCTGTACATATATAGTTACATTGAACACTTGTGTATAATTACTTATTGTCCGGTATTGAAATCTTTGTAACGGACGGGAAACTACGGAACCCTGCGCGATTACCATTTGTTTGCTCAGGCATCACACCGAACAAACGCCGGTAAGCGTGCACCCCTTCGGCGTCTTACACAAATGTACAATGAACATTTTATAGACATTGACATATATATGCTTAGTAGAAACGCTTTTCGAGGTAAAGTTATTAGTGTACTGAAAAACTTCTAGAAATATCTTGTGGTAACTGACTACTTTTTAACTGCATATATAAAGTGTTCCTTCGAATGTGAATAAGCGCACCGATAAGTTCTCATCATAGCACAATACCTTTATGTGAATATGTGGAAAATGTTGTGGTTATTACATTGATTTTGTTTTGTATACCTTACTAATAAGTGTAATATATAATGTAATATCGTTTTTTTTCCCAAATAAAATAAAATAAAAAAAATAAAATAAACCCTACACTGAGCGTGGCCCGACACGCTCTTGGCCTGTTTTTTTTAAATTTTTTTGGGAAAAAATCTGACATGGTGGACAACATTATTGGAATCGATTCAGTTACTGATTCTCATCAAACTACGAGTATATTCAGGTTTCGCATATACAAACAATAATGTTATATAATAGTTACCTTGCGATTTTTTAGGTTCTCCCGAGGTGGCTCTATTACGAGTAGCTTTTCACGGCTTGCAGGAGCAGCCACGCAGACGCGACGGTAATTTTTTTATACACTATATTAGTAACAGTAAGTGGTTTTGTGAATAAATAATAATAATAATAGGCATCAGCCGGACGGGTCGATCTCAGAATAACCACGAGCTTCATTCTTAGAAGTTAAGCAACGCTTGCCGCGGGTGGCGTGCGGATGGGTAACCATCTTAAGAGGGCCTTTTAGTGTTTTTGTTATCATCATCTTCTATTTCAGCCGAAGGTCGTCCACTGTTGGACATAGGTTTCCCCCAAGAGTTGCCACAACAACCGGTTCTGTGCGTCTAGCATCCACCGCATTCCCGCGACTTTCACCAGGTCATCAGTCCACTTTGTGAGAGGCCTTCCAAGACCGCATTTTCCGGTGCGCGGTCGCCACTCTAGAAACTTTCAACCACATCAACCATCCGGTCCATCCGTTCTACGAGCAATGTGCTACTGCAATTTTAGTTTGGCAATTGCGGACATCTTCATTCTTGATGCGATCACGCAAGGAAACTCCGAGCATAGCATTTTCCATTGCCCTTTGGGTGACTGTAAGCCTTCAGATGAGGCCCATTGTAACCGATCATGTTTCAGTGCCATCTGTCATCACTCTGGCAACACACACTGGTTGAACTAGTGGTTTTGTAAATGTAGAGAATATATAGCCACAAAAGCTGCGAGAAATTTTGTAAGAGTTACGACCAGGGGTCGTGAAGGCAAGGACATGATCTACCCGTGTACCAAATTTTATTAAAGTCCGCTCAGTCGTCTAAGCGTGAAGAAGTAACAAACATACACACTCGCAAACTTTCGCCTTTGTAATATTAGTGTGATATGAATAAAACATAAATATCTAATACTAGCTGCTGCCCGCGGCTGATAGTAGAAAATTATCCCAAGGTAATACACTTCCAGGATAAAAGTATCTTAACTGGCCTGTTGGTCTAGTAGTTAGTGATCCTGACTGCTATGCCGGAGGTCGTGGGTTCGATTCCTACTCAGGACAAATGTTTGTGTGATGAGCACAATAATTTGTTCTGTGTCTGGGTGTAATTTATCAGTTGTCATAACACAATCTCTGCTTAGCTTGGGACTCGGCGTTGTGTGATAGTTGTGGAATATATATGTATATCTTATTTGCAATTTTAGAACATGATCATCCCCTGTGCCAAGTTTATTAAAGTCTGTTCAGCTGTTTGAGCGTGAAGAAGTAACAATAACAAACATACACTCACACACACGCTCAGAAACTTTCACTTTTATAATAAGTATTAGTGTGATTTTGTTAAGGTGATAAAAGTTTTTTTAAGATAAGATAATGTTAATAGATGGCAACCTGTGATGAGGTTTGACTCTCCGATGGTCCAGTTTGCGATATTACCAGGACCCTTATACTACTTGAAGATAAGGAAGCCTGGCAAAGAGGTTCCCATGGCTATCCAGCAATGCTTGCCGCGACAGGTATCATTAATTATTATTATCATCATCATCGTTTCAGTCGAAAGACGTTTACTGTTAGGCCGTGTTTACGGAGACGCGGCGCGTTGGGCGGTCCGTCGTACATTGCCATTTGTTTGTATTTGCGCGAGCGATGACGTGGCCCGCTGCTGCAATGTACGACGAACGCCCAAAGCGCCGCTCAACGTTCCGCATCTCCATAAACACGGCCTTAGACATAAGCCTCTCCAAAGAGTCGCCACAACGAACGGTCCTATGCGTCACATCCATCGGATTACCTCGATTATACATACAATATTTAGCTAATAAAAAAAATAATTATAATATCTTGCAGACTATTTGGTATTTTTCTCTTGCTCCACCCAGAGTCAGAAAAGCAAAATATTGACATAACAAGTCAAAAAAAAAAATACAATAGGTATTTCTACACCGGGAAGCAACAGTGCCGAAGATAACTACTACGACAGCGTTCTTGTGGCTATTGTTGATTCTGTCTTTCAGGAGTTACCGTAGTTGGCACTAGAATGATGGGTAATCCTTGAAGAAGCACTGCGAGAATTAGTCGAAATTGGTTCGTGTTGACAGACCGGACCAGCATTTTTGTTGAGGTTGGATACCATTCAATAACTTCTCTCGCTGTGGGTGGAGCGAGAGGATGAGTCAGACTTTCTCTGACTAAAACCCACCTGTTTTCCTTCAGTTGCGCTTTGCGTTCCAGGCCCAAGGAAACTCTTTCGAAGATTTCCGTAGTTCAGACCGGATCAGCTGTCTGCTTTCTGAGCCAAAGCACCCAATAAGGGGAAACTTTAAATCACTTTTTACACCTTCAGGGCCATAACTTGGTAACGGATATGAACGGCAACTATTTCCGTGTTCATCTGAACGTGCTCCATGTGATTGACGGGGTCGTCTGCCTCTCCCACAAACGTTTCTCTCCAGAAATATACCAGCAGCTGTATGGCAAGCATGAGGCCTTCTTCAATAAGTTGTACACTCGATATAAGGTAGGAGATCATTCAAGACTTGTATCTTAAGGGAATCATCAAATCTTGCAAGGCAACAGTATTATGTTTTAAGTAATAGTATATATAATAAAGCGAATCAAGCACTTAACATCTTTTCACTACCTATCGGTGAGTACAAGAATATCATTCCTGGCTGGCTCCTACGGTCAGACCGTATTATAAAACAGAAGAAATTGTGAATAGTAAAAATTTATAACTACACTATACATTCTCATCAACACATCATTCATCACACCACACCAAACATTCGAATACATGTACTATCGTAGATTTTTTTTTTATGTTGTCCTAAATTTTAAATTGTAATAGCTGTAAGTAATAGTTTTGCATTTTTATTTTTTTTTTATTCTTAAACACAATGTAGCGCATGTTTTTCAAAGCACTTATATAGGGAGGAAGACGCTGTCGACTGTAACACAGTACATATTAGTACAGTCGTCAACGTATCTCTTAATATTATCGCATGTTTAATTTTTCTTGAATTAAGTAATAATGTTTTTTCTTGAAGTAATTATTAGCGAAAAATTCATTAATCATCTATAATTTTCAGAACAATGAAATAGAAGATTTCTACAAGTTCTTCAAGCAACCTTGGATGTCAGCACTGTATCAAGAGTCGTTTAAAGATCTCGTGGATGACATCAATGAGCAAAACATTGGCACTGTACGCTTAATATTATATTGATACTTGTATTTTAGACAGTAGGGCATACTTTCTTCTATATATTTTCATAATATGACTGTGGTTACTCGGACGTCACTTTTAGACCATTGATATATATGTACTACGCACTATAGGTCGATGTTTTAGACGGATTTGTCACAAGTCGTAATATGTAGTCATAGTCAAAGACGTAGAGTGGACGAATTTAGACTTGAGCGAAGGGGCATCAGCGAGGCCTGTTTCTTTTATAAATTCGAAAAATATTAAGCGACGTTGCTGACAGAGTTCCGGTTTTTGGTCAGTAAAAGTCTGACAATTTTTCTCGCTCTAGCCAGAGCGGAAGATTATTTCTTCCGCGCTTTGATAATTTTCCAACTAAAAAAAAGTGATAGGAACGAAATAATCGATACTGAAATTGACTAATTCTGATAATTTAGTAGTAATGTTACACAAATTTATAAAAAAAAGTTGTTTTTAATTGCGGCACCTACACAAAAATCGGGTGCGTAAGGCCAACCTGAACTTGGCCCGCGTGGGGGATTAAGGCCCATTCCCTCTCTTAGAGAGGAGGCCTGATTCCCAACAGTGGGAACATTAAAAAGCTGATGATGATGATGGTGTGAGGCCCCTAGTTCCTAGCCCCGTAAATCGTCCGTCGTTGTCGTCGTTGTCGTAGTGTTTGTCTTGTATATTTGAATCAGGAATTTGAGATAATTTTATTATTCAATTTTGGAACAAAATCTATGTCAATAAAAATGTCAATCAAATCTAAGTTCAAGAAAATTCTATTGTAACACATTTTTTAATGGCCTTAAATAAATAAAAAACGAACTTTTTATTTTAGACATATTTGGTTCATACATTTTCAATTTGATTATTATATTATATTATTAATTTATTATAGATATCATAAAAAAAACGAAACCTTTAAAATACGTAGGTTACCTTTAAAAATTCGACACTTGAAATGGTGTCAATGGATTGTAATTATCTCGAATTTTGAATACGATTCTAATGTAGGTAGTTTAGGTAAGTACCTACTAAATTTAATCTTCATAGAGCAATAATTGTAGTAATTATTCATAAACGCCATCTTTTATATCGAACTGTGTACTAAAGTTACCCCTACATTTACGTCATGTGTGTGTACAACACCTCCACACTGAATTATTTGCAAGAAGGGTTTGCTTCAAAGCTTTGGAAGAGCTGTCCCAAAGGTTTATTAGTCTGGCCAAGAGAGGGCGTTAAGAGCGCATAAATCGAAATGTTCTTAATTTGAAGTTATGTACTTTTTTAGCTCAACTATTTTTTCATAATTTTTTATTCCTAGATAATCCTTTTCGTAATAGATGGTTAATATTTTTGACTAACTTTATATTAATACTAGCCTCTGCCAGCGGCTTCGCCCGCGTAAAAGTCGATTTAACCCCCTTTAGGGGTTTTTTTTTTTTTTTGGGTAGGTAAAATCATCCAATGACAAATCCCGCCCTTGGGTGGGGCGGGAAATAGTGTCAGACTTTTACTGACTAAAAACCTACCTTTCCATTACCATCCAGCCTTTATCCCGGGGCCCGTGGTGACAGTCTCACATCCCCTTTATAGGTGGAGTTTTGTAAAATCCGTTCTTAGTGGACGTACACACCTTATAAGGAACCTACCTGCCAAATTTTAAGTTTGTAGATTTATATTATAGTTTCTAAGATTTCGTGATTAATCAGTGAGTGGTATTTCGCTTTTATATTTATAGATGAATCAGGATCACAAAAAGTAGTAGGTACAAAGTATTTTCTATGTCCTTGTTGGGTAGTAAAATGATGAAGGCACTTTGCTGAGCTTGACGTGTTAAAATGTCAGGCGTGCGAGCGAGAAAGGGGGACGGAGCTATACGTCCTATATAGCTCCATCCCTTTAACAGTTCAGTTTAGGTCGTCAAATGGATGGCGTTAAGAGCTCGTGGTCGGATTCTATTTACTGCGTACTTTTTCGATTCGTGTACATATAGCAATCTACTAATAGCTTTTCTTGAACTAAGCCTTAATAAATTCAAATCATTTGTAAAGCGAAAACTTTTGCTAACGGCTTTTTACACTGTAAAAGGCTATCTTGAAGACAAAAAGGCTTGAGCTTGGCCTGCTCCAGTACGCTTTACAATGGTTGTAATTTCTTTTTCTCTGAGTTTTTTTTAATGTAATTATATTTCAATTGTGCTTTTTATATTCTTTTTACAATTTGACTTTGATATTTATTTTTATTTTTATATATGAATTTATTTATTTATTTTTTAAATTCAATTTTGACATAAATATTTACTTTGTTAAATATTACATTTTTCTACACTTTTTTGGTATTTTCCTTTAAAATTGTGAATATGAGGACTATGTGGATCACTTTTTCTTTCATTTCAGTTATTTTGACGTATGTCTGGCTATGTGAGTATTTCTGCGGCCTACCCAAATGTCCTTTCATTGGTATTGTTCGTCAACTCGTTGAGCTCCTTAGTAGTTCTAAGTTGAGCTATACGAATACTGACAAATGCTTGCACTGACTGGACAGGTCCACTCAAATCGGCGCGGTTCTTTCCTCAAAAGACCATCTCAGACACAAGTCTGCATGGTTCTCATATGATTTGACCATTACATGTTTGCTGTATGGACTTTTAAAAGAGACTTTGAACCCTGAGTTTGTTTCGATGTTTCTTCTCAGGGTAGTCAGCTAGGTAACACCGGCCTCATCTAGCTTGAACTGACGAAAAAATTGACGTGTAAAAGTGTTTTTAAAAAACCTATTTGCGTAATAAATATCATTTATCACTTGTTCGTTAACAATTTATTTTATTTCAGGTAAAAGATTTGGTTAAATCAAAGTTTGCCATGTTTGACGCGGAACTGAATGAAATGAAGTCAACAATGACTCAGACAGAGTCTCGTACATCAGTTGCATCCATCAGTGGTTACCTTAACGTATGTATTACTTTGTGAAAAGTCATAATATAATGGTATTTTTTTACATATTTAGCCAGCAAGATGTTCTCTTATGTTGTGTCGTCGGGGTCACCAGTTATAGGTGTGCGGAGCAGTAAAGTCGCACATATTTTCATTAAAAATTCGGTTGCCCAGTTGCCCGGACCAGACGGGAGCTGTGTAGTCCAGGCAACTGCCCGATAATTGATTTGGGACTTTTGTATGTGTTCTATCGCGTGGAGAACTCAAATACCGCGATTTAAGATTTTTACGTTTGAATTTTAGTTCCAATGAGGCGTCATAGATGTCGCTATGATGTAATCTGTAGTCAGCACATTCTCTGCTGGATGCATTATATACCTATAATGCAGATTGCATTTAATAGAATGCTTTTAAACTATTGTAGTAAATCAAAATTAAATAAAAAAAAAAAAACAAATTGAAAGTCAAAGATAAGCTCTGTTGTAGGTATGTGTAATTTCCTATGCCATTATCACATATCATTAAACCGTTGTTACAAAAACCCGAGATAAAAATTACTATGAGCTTTTGGAGAGCCCTAATACTGTAGTTTATGATAAGTGGAAGAAAGAGAATTAAAAAAAAACGGTAATTTAAAAAACTAAAAAACCCGACTCCTTTTCTGAGTATACATGAAAAAGCCCTAAAACAAGGAAGTCGTTGTACACGATTGCACTTAACTATATAATATTTTAAATACAAGGTAAATTGTAGCAGTCGAGACCCATTCTAGAAATGGAGGCTTAGTGAATTGAGGGCACATATCTATATTACATTGCAGATTACTCTAATCTACTGACTGGACGACTGACTTTGAAAGACTGCACTAGAAAGCTGAAATTTGTTACCAATATATATATCAATCACGCCGACAAAGTGATATTTAAAATAAAAAGTGGAGTGACGAACAGGAAACTACGAAACCCTACAGTGAGCGAGGCCCGATACGCTCTTGGCCGGTTTTTTAATAAAAGAAAGGCTTAAAATAATTAAGTAATTTTTAAACGCTCTGATTCTAAAACTAGGTGTCTGTTCTTTTGGCTTAGAAGTCAGGGTTGATGATTCCAAGCTGAGTATGTTTATATGTTATACAACTATCATAATGTTTTGTATTTCCGTGTTATAGGATCCTCGTCGGCAAGCCACGTTCCGTTCTGTGGTTGATAAATTCGTTGCGAAGACGGCCTTTGTGAGTATGCCACTTTTTATTACATAAACCCGTGATTGTGATCATGATAACAAACTACTTTTACTATGGGACCAAACCTGAAATCGCCAATAAAAATCTGCTGGTCAGTACTTTCTAACATTCATATAACTGGTCAAAATGTACTGAATTTGGCTGAGTTTTTTCGCGATTTCGGGTTGGGTCCCTTTTGTGTAATTTAATTTACTTGTGATGTTATCTGACCTAATTTTGTTTTCATTGGATAAATTGGTATGCTTAAAATGAGTCTATTAGTCCACTGTTGGACATAGGCCTCCCCCAAATGACGCCACAATGACGATGGCAATTGGTGGCTGTGCTTCTTGCATTCATATAATCTCCACAACCTTTACCAGGTCATCGGTCCACCTTGTAGGAGGCCTTACATCGCTACGTCTTACGGTACGCGGCCGACACTCCAGAACCTTTCGGCCATCTGTTCTGCGAGCAATATGCTCATTGCCACTTTAGTTTGAAGATTCTTTGTGCTAAGTCGGCAACCTAGGTTCTCCTGCGGATATCTTCATTCCTGATTCGATCACGCAAGGAAACTCCAATAAATGAATAATAATAGGTAATCTTAATTACTTAGGTACTGTTTTTTTTTTTTTTTTTTTTTTAGTAGCCTATCAGATCGTCATACCACCTTTGTCGCGGTCGACCTCCCTCAGGTGTCATTTGTCCTCATTTGTCCGAGTGTATTCGTGCGACGTGGCCTGCCCACTCCCACTTCAGCCTGGCTGTTTTTTCCCCGATATCTGCTATTTGAGATGGAGCACAGCGTGGTGTTTCTAACGCGATCTATTCGCTTAATACCTATTATGCTGCGCTCCAATGCCTTCGACAAATCTTGAGTTTGGACTTTTGTTGTTCAGTAAGCCACCAACTTTGAGCACCGTAGGTTAGGACGGGCAGGACAAAAATGTCAATGAGTTTTCGTTTCAATTTCATCCGAAGGCTACCCTTCATGTGATCTTTAAAGCCCCAGAAGGTCTTCCAAGCATTTTGAATTGGTTTTTCGACTTCCTTGTCTTCCCTTATTTTAAGGATACAATTTGGCCTAAGTGTGTATACTCATCGACGTATTGCAACACTTGCCTTCTACCTCGACTCTACAGTTTCGTGCTGCTGGTCATGAACTGGGTCTTAGATCTGTTCATTGTAAGTCCAGCCTTAAGACTTGCCGTGCTCAGATCTTTTAGCATTTCGTCAAGATCTGAAGGTGGTGTGGAGAATAGCATAATGTCATCAGCTAAGCGGAGGTTTGTTAGTTGTGGCCACTGTGTTTTGGTTTTTTTATTAATTGTTTTTTTCTCTTTACAGTCTAACGCCATTCTTGCGAAGACCGATATACCATCGGTAAGAAATGTTTATTTTTTAAAAGATTTTTTACTTGCGTAAAAAATCACCAAAGCACCAAATTTTAAAAGCGTGGCTTAGTTTTACAAGTGGGGTACGTTACCGACTGGGGCATATGTACCTACTTTTTATACAGATTATAAAACTTTGATTCAATTTTGTTTTCTAAAGGAATGTGGACAAAGTAAACAAGTTCGCACTCAAGCGGCCAAGTTCTGGAAGAAAGCTGGCGGTGAACAAATCGTGATGGCACATGTGTCGCGGTACCTCGAAAAGAACTCTGTCACTAACCCACACTTCGCCATTCCTAAATCCAAAGACCCTTAGATGGCAGGTTTTTTGGATTTGTACTTATTTAAAAGGGTATGGGGTTTTTTATAAAGAAAGGACAAAGGAGAAAGGTAGAAAGAAGTTTCAACAGTAAGAATGATTAAACGACGCAAAAGTAGTTCTTACCTTGTAATAATTGACACATAATCACATGATGTAAATTAATTGACTATAGTTTTGATATTAGTTTTTAATGTGAAGTAGTCCTATGTTTTTTACCAGATGGATTTTTGTTGTGAAGACTTGTAAAAAGTCACCGACACGAATACTTCAATTATAAAAAAAATCCATTACGTACATATTCTTAATATCTTATAGAACTTTATTTTGTGGTGCATATTCAATGAGACTGGAGTCATCTTAGGTGCGTGGTTTCATAGTATTTGTTATGGTGAGCTTGGTGTACGGCTGCTTACATACAAAACTATGAAACTTTGTCGACGAAGCGGCAACGTTGTGCTCGCATCACTGCATGAAGGCTTCATGACCGTTGCCTGCCGTACCACATGACTTACACCCGTATTTATAAACAAGTAAAACTGATAACTTGAGTAAAATAACAATTTGTATTCAAAAAATTTGAAAAATTGAAATTTTTACAATGACTTTATAAGAATTACTTAGCCACAAGTATTTACTTCTTTATAAATAAGGATGTTAATGTCGGGGCATACATCGAGCGAAAGCACGTTTTTATCTTTGTTAAAAATGACGGGAACGTCTTCCTCATCCGACGGCATTGTTACAAATGATTGAAAACGCACGCGTGTAATAAATACGCCTCGTGTACAGCAGCAGCAAAGGGTTCAGTACTCTTTGCTGCTCAATCTGCCTGGCGCATTTTGAAGCCTACTCTGTTATATAACGCCCCTTCGGGTAAGGTCTTCCGACTCTTGCCGACCTTGCCCGAACGGTTACGATTTTATATTATGGCTAGACACACATTATTTTTTTATCTATGTTATTTCAACAAATAATTTGACAATGTTCGAGTACCATACTTGGTAAAATGTTTCTTTATTATATTAAATTAAACAAGTCAATTACATTTTAGACAATTTATTTCATTTTACACATGTTCATTATTAGACAAGTTTCCTTACATATTATATTTACATTAAAATGCACAGTATGGCCATTGACTGTGAATGAAAATCGCGAAACAGTCTTAATTGATATGATTTTGTTTTTGTACAAAAGCCGAAACAATTATAATTATTTTCATTTTATTTTATTACTAAAATTACTTCACTATGAGATCAAAGGTTGTTTGATAAATGTGTATTAGTTTGACTAGCAATCTTTGGCTCTAAAGCCTTTTCACACTGGCGGTATGCGACGGGATCACGGCAACTTGGATTGTAGCTCAAAAATTCTTATTAGAATAGGATTGTAGTGTGTCTCCGTGACATCGTGACCGTATGAAAGGGCTCTTATACTCTGTTAAAAATGTAATTAAAATGGCCTCTTATTATAAATTTGACTAAACAATATCTAGTTAACATTACGATATCGTTGAGCTGTTGGGCCGTTATTCTTTTCTGCCGACAATCGCTTGTTTTCTTGAAAAATAATGTATTTATCGGATTACGCTTGAATTTTTAAAGTTTCTTAATCCACTTTTATTTGTAGTTTATCAGTAAAATAAATAGGGATTGGATAACATTTCACTCTTTTTAAAAATTGCGTGACAAAGTGACATACGCTTCTGTCACGCTTTTTTTGTACTGATCGATTGTCGATAGAAAATAAAAACGTCCCGTTAACCTTAGAAATGATGATGCAAAACAATTTATATTTACACAGGCTGTATTGCAGTGTTAGTTTACACTTTATTCTATGACAGCTCTACGTTATAAAGTCATTCTAGGACAACATACTTTTGGTCGTTGGGCCCGAAAGCTTCTGGAGACCGCGTATCGGAAGACGCAGCTTTTGAAGGTCTCCCACAAGGTGGACCGATGACCTGATGAGTGTCGATGCAAGACGTTCAGGGCTGTTCATCGTGGCGTTACTTGGGGGAGGCCTATGTCCAACAGAAGACGTCTTTCGGCTGGAATGGTAATGATGATGATATTGTTCTTACCATAAAGACAAACCCCACGTGTATAGACTAACGTCTTTATCACACGTACCGAGCAAACACGCGAGATAGTGCTCTAGACCGAAAAATCGGTACGTATAAACATAGCGCCGAGTGCTCGGCCGAGCGTTTATCTCTACAACTCGCTTACATCACTGTCGCGGCCGAGCAACATTTTACTGTCTCGCTCTTTTACTCGGTACGTGTGATCAAAGCATTAATGATAGTATGGATGCAATTTCGTAATTTACCAGGAAATTATGCATTGTATCTTGTATAAAATGCAATCAAATTTTTTATAAACCCAAAAAGGATTTAAAAACTAGAAAAAAGCAAAATAACAGATACTGCGTTTGCTCCATGGCATTAGTTTTTTTTCTGCACTTGTGTTTATGAATTAATTTTATTTGCATTTTCAAGATTAAATACTATTTTAAATCTAAAACTTCTATTTCCAGCTTAAAAATAGAGCCATCAAAGATATAAAGGTGTACATATTTATCTCAATTAATACAACAATCAAGAAAATACGTTACTTATCTTATTCGATTTAAAATGTCTGTACAATAATGACTAGCATACACAATTTACGCATATTGTGAAACAAACGTCTCCAGACCCGTATTGATAAATCACCATATTCATTTAAAAATTGTGCCGCCTACTAAAGTGTCTTAGATTGACTCTTGATGACGTTTTAACACTGTCGTCTTGAATAACGTTTCGATATTAATTTCACACATCTATTGTATTGATGACACAAACTAACTAATAATATTCGTGTTTGCGTCAGTAAACCATGGACCACACGGATGTAATCCACCGTCCAAACCAGTGGCGTACTAGTCCCACAGGGGCCTCGTATCTAAAGTCGCACAGGGGCCCCAAATAGAAAAAAATGGTGTTTATTTGCTTGGTTTACCCTACGAGACGGTTATGGATAACATGTTGCGAATTATTGCCTATGTCGAGGCCCCTGTAGCGCGGGGGCCCCGTATCATTGATACGGCTGATACGGCGGTAGCTACGGCCCTGGTAGAATATGCCGATTGTAAACTAAGGCAACCATTGTGTTGATTGTCGGTTTGTTGGTTCGCTGTATTAGGTCTCCTGTCTACACAGATTACCGCAAGCAAGCTCACCTCTGTTGGAACGCAGGATTACATCCTTGTGACCTATGCTTAATCGAACACTAAAACGGTTGCGCACCCAGGTAGGCCACTACATATACAACTTAGCGAAATTGGGTTTTAAGACCCGACGGTTACCGGTAAGTGCGGCGCTCCTGAACAAGAACTAATTACCTGCACTTTGGAGGACTTAAAGATGCTACCGGTATGTAATTCGCATTATGTTCTTTCAAAATGATTTCATCGAAAATTGAGTGGACAATTCATTTTCTTTCAAGTAGACAACTCAGGTTTCAACTGATGGCAAGTAATGGGTAGCGCACCGTTTTAGTCACTAAAAGTAAGACATTCGCTCCACTCAAAGTGGGATAAGGTATGTGATTATTTCCAAACAAAAAAAAAAAAAAAACAACAAATAAGTGATTTATTAATACGGGCCCCCATAAATTAAAACACTATTTGTACCTATGTATAGACTAAACACGAATTCACGCGTGAAAGTAATTCGATAGAACTTTGAGTTTGCGCACTTGTGACATTCTCAAAATCATATTAGAAAGTATGATTTTTCTTCGTGGAAACGTACGCATCACTTTGGTATTTTAAGAACACGATTAGAAAGATAACTGGAAATGATATATCACTTAATTTCTGTAAAAGCCAAAAATAGCACAAGTTTGATTACGGATAGTTGTATCTTAACAAATCAAAGGTCTGTCATGTATTGTACTTTCCTTCATAACAATTCTTTTACTACGAATTGCTATCAAAATTCAATAAGTTACTATTATACATAATAAAAAATGTAGGCGAACTTTTTCAAACCTACAAAAAGACCTAAAATCACTGGGTTGTGAAACCTGCAACGCTCGAGGGTTAACACAAATTTGAAAAAGTTCCATATATAGTATACCATATTTTTTAGGATCGTTGAATTCACAACACATTTAAAATATTATAACTGACGTGAATTGTCGACATTTGGTGTTACACCAAATCCGAAAATTCTTTAATTCATACATACTCGCTAGTACAAATCTGTCCGCCAGCATTTAGAACAAAAAACATAGATTACCGATCCTGAAAAAAGAACAGGGACCGTATGCATAAACGAGATGAAGTTATACACTTATACAGGGCGTATAGCGCTATCTCTTTTTCGTATTGCAGCTATGATTGCCGTTACCGTTGAGATGAGATGGGATTATACAGAGCGTATAGCGCCATTCCTTTCTCGCACTTCACACTTTGATACGGCCCCGAAAACGGTCAATGTACACTTGTAACCACGCAAGTCATGCGACGTTTCCACAAGTCACAGAGTTCTGCATTTATTTCGCGCTGACTACGGCGGTGCGTAGTCATGCGCCGGCGCCGGCGAGTAATCGGCGCCGTGCAGCAGCGATTAGGTCTGGTATTGCAGCATCGGCGCGGCCGCGAGGTTCGCGTGGTGGCCGGAGTTCATGCGGAGAGCGGAGAGTGACTTGTTGTACCATTCGTCTTCGGCGCTCATGCCTGTTGGAAAGAGTTGATCAGAATTATGCTTATATAATACACATGGGACAAGGGCAGAATAATGATGATGAAATACGGAAAGTTGAAAAGAGAAGAGTGTTGAATTGAAAATGAAAATATTAACAGACTTCATTAATAGATAATAATAGTTTGCCGACCCTATGAACTTGAGGGAATCTATACTAGTACTAGTAGAATGTACTAATGAGCCTTTTTTAAGTTTGGACAGAAAACTAAAATAATATTAGGGTGAATATCAAGGTAATATCATTTTTTTTCAATTTTGGTGGCGAAACCCTTTCTTCAGCTTTCCCTTTCACGAAGACTGAAGAAAAAGTTACTACTCTACAGTTTCTTCTTCTCAATTTTTGTGAAAATTAGGGACCTGTGTTCTTAATTTTCACGAAAGCTAAAGAAAGAGTTTCGCCACCAAAATTGAAAAACACGCCACCAAAATTGAAAAAAAATAATGATTTACTGGCAATTATAAAGATAGAATACGTTAATTTTACTAAATCATTCATTCCATCTTAACTTATACGCCGAACTAAAACTACTCCAATAATATAAGACAAAACACTATGTTAGAACACTAGTGCAAGTAATATTTAACTTCGTTCAATAAGACATTAGACATTGTTAGTATGAAGAACATATTAGCAGTCTACGAGAGTTCGAAGCAAGTTCGTAGCGCGCACGTTCGTAGCTCGTAGCGGCGCGGCCCACTACGGCGTAGCACCCTTACCTATACATATAGTAGATATACGTAGAGGAGGGCAGGGAAGCGAATAGTGAGGTACCGAATCGACCCTCGCGTTTTCTCAAGATGCAATCTCGCCGCAGGAAATAAGATATTTGCCAAGACGCCGCGAGGACGCCCGCCAAAGTAAATGTAGTGGAAATTTTCTTATTAGAATATCTACGGTACGATGCCTCGCCTCGATTACTTGCTCGTTTTTTCCTACGCAGGAATCTTTGCGCCCGCGGCCGCTTCGTATTTCACGGTTTATCGCTTCGGGCTTTTTTTTCGTTTCTATTTTTGAAATAGGAGTGTAGTAAATGGATTTGCTGTACAGAAACCTATTAAAAATGTTATATTGAAATAGCGAGAAGATTAAAATTTGTAAGTTGTTTGCCTAACAAACAAACATTTTCACCTCTGTATACACCCCTATTTTTTAATTAGTGCACAAAAATATGGCGCTCAATCAGTACCCGTTACTGATCATATTTCTGTAGTCAAAAGTACAAAAAACGAAATCCCAAAATTGTCCACGAAAATTTGTCATTATTAGTAAATTCATTATTGAATCATCATTCATAACAACTACTACTAGAAAATACTAAGCGCAGTATTTTTCCATTTTTATTGACATCTTTTCATTCAGAAACATACAATGTATCAATAGCAACCTGTACAATGTTTCCATAAATTGAGTGAGATTTTGGGAGATAAACAAACGCTCATAGCTTTGCTGTTTATGAATATTATTTATTGAGACTTTACTTACATAACAACAAGACCTTTTCTAATAAGCCCTTTAAGTATTTGCCATAATTAAAAAAATGTGGTGTATATAAATAAAGGGAGAAACTGACTGACTGACACGATCAACATACAGCCGGAACTACTGGGACAAGGAACGTGAAATTTTGCACAAGGTTTCCTCTTATGATGTAGGCGAGTATTAAGAGAGGATTTATCAAAATTCGCCCCCTAAAGGGATGAAATGGGGATCCAAAGTTTGTATAGAACACAAACAAAACAAACTTTCACGCGGATGAACCCGTAGGCAGAAGCTAGGTAATTTTGTATTATTTTGTATAATATCTCGGTTATTTTTGTAACAGCAACACCTATTTCTTTGTATAATATCTCGGTTATTTTTGTAACAGTAACACCTGTTTCTTTGTATAATATCTCGGTTACTTTTGTAACAGCAACAACTATTTCTTTGTATATTATCTCGGTTATTTTTGTAAAAGCAACAACTATTTCTTTGCATAGTATCTCGGTTATTTTTGTAACAGCAACACCTATTTCTTTGTATAATATCTCGATCTACACTGCCGAAGTCCAGATATTAGTCTCGCTATTAGGATATTAGGTCACACAGAGCGTCTTGACTTGAGCAAGGCAAGCGATCAATCTCCGGCCGCATGTTGAAGACGTGATCAATTATACAACCCGCGGGTCGGGCGGCCTGTACAACGTCATTATGTATTAGATATATAAGTGTTGTTGCAATCGATACGTGAGGTGACGTGTAGCAACACCAGCGATTGTAGGCGAAATATGAAGGAACCTGATTGTCCTGGACTCTAAAAAGTGATTTGAAGAATCAATTTCATACTTGTATTTACTATATATCTATTATGTATCTCTACGTATCTCTACTGAGGCCGGCGTCGCGGATGTAATAGACAACCTAGACCATTAGGTTGTCTATGGTCACAAGGTGCAATATTGTTATGCCCGTCCCACACATGGCCTGACGGTGAAACTGTTTTTTGTAAATAATTTGTGCGTCTAATTTTTTTTTATTTTTTCATATACATCGTAATATCGAATAAATCAGTTAAGATTTTTTATCATTATTTCGGCCATTTCATATGTCGTTATAGCGACAATTGAAGGAGGCCTATGTCCAAAAGAGAACGTCTTTCGGCTGAAATAATGATTGACAAAGGCTTGAGCTACGGAATTTACAGATTGAAATTTAATTATCATAATTTCTTTAATTATGCTTGAATTGTTGTATGATCATCTAAGGTATCTACTATGTAGTCATAGTGTAACAGTACATAGATAATTGAAAAGAAGATGCAATCAATTGCCAGTTGGACGGCCAACACTATGTCATAATCATCACTACATAGCAGAAAACAAAGTCGCTTCCCGCTGTCTGTTCTATTTTTCCTGGGTGGGATTCGAACCCACGACCTCCGGCATAGCAGTCGCCATTTAGTAGGTCTGAGAATAGGTCCTAGGCTATTTTTTGCTCTTCTACCCTTACCTCCCATTTTTCTTTGTTAATTTACATTTACGGCAGAACAACATTTGTTGGGTCAGCTAGTCAAGTACATAGGTAGATATTAGTTCTCGTACAAATCTGCATTGGTTGTAAACTTCTAAGTTATTTATTTTTAAATAAACATACTAAGTACACCATTCTTTCAATATCTCACCCACAAGATTAAAGCCGTATGCCCGCAATCACAAACCCCGACAAAGAGTAATAAGAAACCCAACCGGCTGATATTAATAAATTGTAATCAAGTTCTTTTTCTTTGCGATCATCTGTCGGAGGCCGTGTGGCGAAGACTCGAGGAGCAAGTTTTCCCATTATTACAAGGATATTTGTATAAAAACGAGGCATCATCTTCACTCCAGCCAACTTTATAATTGCCTTGACGGGTCTAATAGGAACTTGATGAAAGCTGCCGCTCTCTCGACGTCGTCTACCGCTTTTTGTTCTACGCTACAAACTTACATTTTAGTTGGTTTCGCTTTTAGTCTAATTTGTTTTATAAAAAATATTTTAAATTTTACATAGCTGTTATTCTTTTAGTTGTTTTGGTAGTTTTACTAGCTTTTGCTCATAAAATGGGCAACTAAATAATTCTCGTAAAAATCAATATTGAATAGCAATTTGTAAAGAGAATCGACACCAAATCATAAAGAACCTTTGATTTTTCCTCCAGAGTGTTTTACGAGTTCATGCATGGATATCTAGATAATGATAATAAAAGGTTTATGATACACACATAATGAAAGCTTCTTGCCACAAACGATAGGTACATAGTACTCAGTGCAATTAGGGCGCCTTCAAATTAACCGCAAAGTGCCGCTTGAAAGCAGCGCGACTGCAGCGTTGCCGTCATACGACACGCGACTGCCGCGCTTTAGCCGCGCTGCGGCTGCGCCTTTTTTATTTATATAAAATAATAAAACAGTGCGACAGCAGCGCTGCAATCGCGCTGACGTCGCTCGGAACTTTGCGGTTAATTTGAAGGCGTCCTTACCGTACCGTAGATTTGAAGAACCAACGAGCCTAACTTGTCAAGACCTCAACTTACCCATAGTATCCTGCCTCATGCCCACAGCGCTCATGTTGGCGCCATGTCCCATGGAGAAGCCCTGAGGCATCGGATAGGAGCCTCCACCCATCTGTGATAAGGAGAATATGTCCTTCTGCAACTCTTCGTAACTGCCGTGGTGCTGTGGGAATAACATGGTGGTTAGCTTTTGAAACTTCAGGAAATCAGTGTAGGATAGTTGATGATCTGCGGGATTGCTTGAAAGAGTTGCCGTGGCCCTGGACCGTACAGGGCAACTGAAGACAGATGGGTTGTAGTCAGTAACTCACACTCCCTCTCACTCAAGGCGGGAGGAATCATGCGTCAGCGGGTTGATTACCACGAAAAATAGTCGATGAAATCAGATATGAGATTAAAATCATTATTCACGCTTTTTTATCATTTTTTTTATTACTTCTTTTTTAACGTCCGTAAGTGTGTCCGTGGCATCAGCAGGTCCTGACAGAATACCAGCGATGTTCTTTATCGTTTTAAATATCGCATTATATGCTGAATTAGGCGCCTTTTTGGCCACCCGTAGATTTTTTTTATCCTTACCTATGTATTTTTAAATTTTACGATTGTGAAAAAGAAAAACATTTATTCGTACCTACGAATAAAAGTATTTTTTTGTCCTTTTAAAAAATGCTAAGTCTTTCGTAGCCATCTCTGAGTGATTATTTAGAAGACGACGATGAGACAAGCAGAAGAAAAGTAAATCAATAAATTTCTATACCGAGTTAGGCAGCTACTGCTGCCTAACTCGGTATAGAACACGGTATCACAATTTCTTATATCAGAAAACAAAAAAAGGCTACAAAATAATAAACCCTCATAAAAACTTACTGTCCAAATACTTGTTTTACTCAACAAAAACCCAGCAACTATTATAATAAAACGTATTCGCAATCTCGTCATCGCATTACTGGCACGCAGCTTCGCGCGGCTGCGAACATAATGATTTTTACCGCCCTGTTTTATGTTAATCGCGTAAATTAATCCGTGGCTTTATGTTTTATACCGATTAACACTTGCGTTAATGGAATAGCGGCACAGAATTACGTTAGGTCAGCGACGTGGTGGGGATGGTTAGGTTTGAACTTATTATAATATTCACTTGTTATATATCCGTTATTTATTTTTGAATGGGAATTCAGCCCATAAAGAAATAATAAAGTTCGCATGGATCGATGTTTTTTGATGGCTTTTTTTTAAAGGTGGAATTTAACTTCTCTCGCTCTTGGTCGGAGTGGGAGGACGTGTCAAACTTTTACTGCCTAAAACTCTACGTGCCGTCGACTTCGGGCTCGGTCTGGACGGTTACTGGACAACCGAATGGCGAGCTATCCATTGTCCGTCGGCCCTCCACTGGGTGGCTATCTATTACATATCAGAACTCATCCTTGCCCCTGAACAAAAATGTTAAGCTGTTCGTCTCGGTTGACATTTTTAGAACTTTGACTGATTGTCAATTGTTACAGGAATGCAGATAATCTGCCATCAGTTATGCCAAGGGCGGGGGGAGGGTCCTCCATTTAGATACCTCCTTTCTTAATTAGAGTGGAAGCTGAACCCAACATGCGTTTGGAAAATGCTGGACAGGTTGTTGAATGGATTCTTAGAAGTAAGTATTATAGTGGTGATCGGCGGCGGCGACCACTCGCGATCGGCTTTGGTCCAGGCTATGGTACGGAGCGAGGAGGCATGTGAAGCATTCAAAGGCGAAGCAGTAATGCGAGTGAAGAGAGTGAAGCAATCCTCATGCTTCGGCTGCTGCAGGAGATGTCCTGGTGTCCCGGAGTCGCAGGACGATTCCCGACCTCCTTAGGCGAAGGCTTGCGGACGGTAAGCAAAGGATAGCTTGTCAAGCCATCAAAGCTCTCAAAGCCTAGCCTTCCAGATCAATATCTATCTAAATTAGAGACTAACCCTTTCACTCAATTTCGATCATAAAATAATTCTCAGAATCTACATGGTGATACATTTATTTATACAGTGCCAGAATTATTGGGACGTGTGGCGAGTATTTGCATTATTTTCATCGGTCAACCGGGCTGGCCGTCCAATCGCATTATGGCGTAATCACGGAGACTGATTAGCGCCGCATAGTAATGGCGTCCAAATTGTGGCGAAAACGAACATACCCTGTTCGTATGTGTTTTAAGTTCGTCATTAATTTATGTGACTAAAATCTGTTTTTGAAAGCCTCGTCAGACCCTGCGTGAGAAATTATTTCTGTCAATTCTTGTTATTAGAAATTGAGATTAGATGCATAAGCGTAAGAATCAGTGGGAAATCATCAAATAATGACTTAAATCGCTTTGTCCTTTGCGGTCTAGGACCAATGTTAATGTATGTTGATGTTCTTAACTACGATTAAGGGGTATTGTGGTCCTACTGGCACAAAATACCTTTGTGACGATTTTAAATGTTTAAATTTTTTCAATTGATCTGAATATGTATAATAGGTGAAATAGACTGACAGACATATCCAAGCACAGCCAAAAGTATTGCGACTAGGAACGTGAAATTTTACGCAAGACTTTTCTGTTATATTTTGTTGAGCACTAAAAAGAGGTTTTTGGAAATTCAACCTTTGAGGGGTTGAAAAGGAAGAGTTCTGTTTGTGTGCAAAACTTAGAAAAATTAAAGGTGTTTCCAATTTTATTACAATAAAAAATAAAAAAATACATTCGTGTGAAACCGGAGCGGGGTTTTAGTGATTATAATGCCACAAATAAAGACGTGTTACGCTCACAAATCATATTTTGAACATAGAACATCACAATTTGAATTTCACGGGTTGCAGTTGCATTAACCTTAATAATAACGTTTCCTTTTTTTTGTTTTACCTGTGGGTATCTGTTGATGGTGTTCGGGTGGGGGTACGGCTGGTACCCTCGGTAGCCCTGGATGTTCCTCATCATGCCGTTGCAGCCGGGCAGGACCGCTGGTGCGAGGGCCTTCTGTAGCTGCTTCTCTTGCTTACGGTACTTGGCGCGACGGTTTTGAAACCATACCTGTTTGGGAGATGTATAAAAGGAAATTTAATGATAGTGAAGAAAATAGTAAGTACTAGGTGAACCGGCAAACTTCATACTGTCTAATAAGGATAACGCTATCTCTGGGCATTACCAGAACTAGCATTCATTTTAAAATAACGTTTTAATTAGAGATGGCGTTGTATTCGAATTGTTTGTTTTTCGTGAATTTTTCCATATTTTTTCACCGTTTAATCCTTCCCTGGAGTTACTAATTATTACTATTTAATTACAAATATTTCAAGAACTAAATTGACCAAATCAGTCCAGCCGTTCTCGAGTTTTAGCGAGACTAACGAACAGCTATTCATTTTATCAGCATCATTTCAGCCCAAAGATGTCCACTGTTGGACATAGGCCTCTCCCAAATATCGCCACAATGAATGGTCATTTTTATATAGGTATATAGATTTAATTGTGAAGTATTTTTAAGCGTAGATAGTTGAATGCGAAGTGAAATGACAAGTCCTACAGAAATTAATTAAAATAAATCTTTATTAGTCATTAGCTAACCCGACAGTCTTTGTCCTGAATTAGTTATAAACTGTCAAATGCGCGAACTGTCCCACGAAGTCTACCCGTCGTATTTTTCTGAAATTTTCTATTTTTCCGCGCAATTTTCTTAACAAACTTAACCAAAAAAAGAATTAGGGAAAGTAGTGGTCCTGCCGTTCACACGTGATGACGTGACCAAAGGAAATAGGCTTTATTTTTTATATATAAACAAGATCAGGATGGACATGAACCGCCAAATTAGGCAGTTAAAGTTTTTTGCTCACAGCTGTCACATTTTTATAGTACCTAACAGGATTATACTTATTCATATTATTGTATATCAATACGGTTTAATGTGATAAGTAAAACTCGAGAATATTTTTGAGTCTCAGGAAAATTGCAAGAATTGTACAGAAAACCGTAAAAAACTAAACTGTCTTCAAATTGGAAGGATTGAAGACACCGGGTCTTCAATCCCAGCTTTTGACAAAATTATTTTTACCAGTACCTACCTCTACCATGAGTTTTGTATGGCAAATTTTGGTTCTGCAAGTGACCGCTAGAGGCGCTGCAAAATTTGCCATACAAAATATTTACGGCGTCGATATCGAGTAGCGACGAATACTATTGCTTAAAACTCATGGTAGAGGTACAGGTCACCTAGTTTCCAATTAATATTCAAGTATGTACGCAGTGTATATCATCACTGCGTACATAATTGATATTGTACAAACCTAGACTTACCAAATAAGTTGTTGTTACTAAAGTATACCACTCGTTAAGGTATACGAATAGGGAGTCTCCGTTTGATAGAATGAAATTAGATTACAAACTTATGTAGATAAAACTTCAACGTTTTCAGTGTTATCTTCATACAAGTTTATAGATTTATATAGCTAAAACAATGGCCAAAACACACGAGCCCCTAATCTGTGTGTTGTCAACGGGAATGAAAGCGTGCGTCGTTTGATATGGTGATTAGAGCTGATTAGAGGGAGAGGGTGGAGTGCCACCTCGCCCTCCCTCCTCGCGAGCTCGGGAGGGCGGAGCGCCCTCCGTACGCACTCTCCATATAAATAAACCGATATACCCTATACCTAACAGTTAGTGAAGCCACCCTATCCAAAATATATATTATGTAGGTATTTTGTATCTGTGGTTCTCAACATTGTCTTCTGTGATTTGTTTTCATTTTCATGTGAAAAACTTATTTTTTGTTTTGTTTTGTTTTGTCTTTCGCTCATAACGAGCTTTATTTTATTCATAGAGAGACATTCTGTGATAGAGATGTCCTTGAAAAGTTGTTGCTTGTAAATGTTCACATTTGCTACTAAATATCGTGTCATTCGGTTTTTTTCCATTTTTCTTTGTATTTTTGAGGTATTACGAGATATTATTACATTGTCAAGTTCTAACATATCGCGAAAAATCAATAACAAAAATTGATGTACAAAAACTGAACCAAGATTTTTTTTATAATAAATAAATTATTATTATTATTTAATATTAATAGATTCGTGCTTTATCACTATCTTATCTGAGAGAGACGATGTTGTCGACGATAGTGCACGCTTGCCTAGAAGGAACCTATTCACTCTTGACTTATAGATCACCGGGTTATAGTAATTACAAATATCTTCTAGTATATGAATCACGTACCAACATATGTATAGTATGTAGTATTATATAGTACTTAAACATTGTATACTCCTAACATTTATTGTTGCTATGTATGACAAAAATTAAAAAACCAATATTAAAAAAGAAAAAAAATTGTGTAAACAAAATATTTTTAATTGTTTTTAAATAATATAATATCTTTCTACCACAAAAACGTGCACATTTATTCTTCCGTTTAAGAGGGATGATCCACACAGATTGGGAACCGTCCCCTCCTTGTAGGTATGGATGGGGGAGGAAACATAAATGGGATATTAGTTTTTTCGCAAAGCTACCCGACTTCCTGCATTGCGCGTTGTAATGAAAGAACCCATTTCCTAACAGTTTAAATAAACGTAGCTTTTTATCAATCGATTCGATCAGGACAGTAATATCCAAACTCTTTTGTAGTTTCTTTTTTAGTGTCTCTTTTTTTAAGGTTGAAAATCACAAAAACTATTCCTGTATCCATTAGTTATGTTCTAAGATCACGAATTTCCTTTTCTCAAAAGCCTAGTAGCCCTAACGGGCATTGGCTCTGCTGGGCTCCTATAGTTTGTTGATATTTCTTTGTTGTTGTGTCTCGGTTTTGTTGTTTAAGGTGCCTATGTACTTTTTGTAACGATCGCAAGTATCAAGACTCGTCAGCTCCCTAGCCTTTTTTCTACTAGCCTGGGGTCGTCTTCCAGTCCAACTGGGACATTGAGATGGTACGGGGGGACGGGGTATTAATACTATTTGCCAATAAATACATGGCTGAAAGTTGAATGCAGGCTACAGTTTTATGGAATACCTGTTTCTGTTAGTGGTTTCGTCCACATGATTGCCGATAATTACAAAGACTAAGTCAAATAAAAAGTAGCCTATGCTTTCATAAAAATCGGTTCGGTAGTTTAACCATCAAAGTGGCGACAGACAGTTACATTCGCATTTATAATATTATGAATAGATGACAAACTGGCACAAAAAGTTGTTTAAATACCGGAATTTATTATAATTAATAAAAATAAAATTATATTTGATTTAATAGTTCAGTATCTGTCTCTAACTGCCATATCTGGTAAATATCACATATCAGTCAATGCAGCACATTTTAAAAGAAAAATTATAGATAATGTGGATAGCCAGACCACTAGGAAAGTTTATTCCCTTCTCTTAAATCGCCTTCTAAGATCAATCATTAAGCCCGCCTATGTACCACTATTGTACATGAAGATTAAATAATAATACCTAATAATAATAATCGTTTATTTCAGGTAAGGTAAGGTAATTGACTAAGGTTCACATTGTCTTAAAAGTTACAAATTGTTATCCCCAACAGTGATGCCTATCCAACGAAACTAATAGATTTTACAAAATTAATAGATATTTAAAACATCAAATATTTCCAAACAGAATACTCTCAATCAAAGAGAAACAATTTAGAGATAGAGTTAACTCGGTAAAGATCCTTATCTAAGACACTTTGTTCAGGGCCGAACGATCTATAGATAGCTATCTAATACCGCGGCAGAGGACCGAGTTATCCGAAGAAAACGGTCGCCTTTAAACTGAAAAAGCACAGGGATCCAACAAAACATTTTCTTATTTCCAATTGTAGAATTCATTTGAGGGCAGAGACAATGTCGAGAGGCGCGCGGGGAGGATGAGCGGCTAACTTCGTTACGGATCCATTTGATGGGATTGCAATGCCTCAGGGGCCACCCGCCCCCGCCCCCTGCCACCCGCGACCCTCGCACACCCGGCGACGTTGTATTTTTATATCGAAATTTCCTCTAGAAGGAGGGAGCTCGAGCGACGTCGTCTTTAACGTTTACATTCTTATGTAGCGTCGCCTAAACGTTAATAGCCTCCTACGGAGCGCGCGTGCACGAGCATACAGTTCAAGACATACATCATGTATCGGCTCGCGACTGTACATACGTATACACATTCGCATGTACTCACAAGTGTGGCGCACGCTCGCCTACGCGCATTTCACGTGCTTTTAGCGTCGCTACCGACGTAAAAGTTTGAAATAATGTCGTTTCGTTTATAACCTTTCATTTTGAAGAAAAGCTTCGACATTCGTTGTGCTTGAAAGAAAAGAGTAATTGTCGTCTTGATGGAGCGTCAGTGAATAAAATATCACTTGAAAGCTATTTCATATGTATGACAGTTAATATGTGATGATTGAATTACTTGTAGAAAGAAGAGTATCTTCGTAAGGTGCGGTAATAGCATTCGTAAAAAAATGAGAGTAAAACGAAAAATTTATAGACAGACAGCCCTGACGTTAATAGAGGATGCTAAAAGTCATGTTCTGAATAAAACATCTAAAGCGACAAATTAGGTGCTCGAGGGACAAATCAATATAGGGTCCCGGGGGATTGAGCGATTTTAAAACTGAGATAAAGATCTCTCGCGGGTTACTGTAAGCATTTCGTATTCATACGGCCGAGGCCGACAGATGCCACTTTAATTCAATCCGCCTCGGGCCTACGCTCCAAATTGTATTACCCGAGTATTCGCGCATCATTGATATTTCGACAATTCCATCCAAGAACGACTGGCGTGATACTATTGTGCTGTTCTGCTGCTATATTTTACGTACGTTTTTATTCGCACCGCGGGTGGTCCGTTTTGCTGAAATTCCTGTGTCCGTTAATTCAATTGTGAATGTGGCGGATATTTAACATAATGCATCTGAATACATAATCCACGTGGATGTTTTCTTTGGGAAATTGAAACGTATATTTTAGATGTTTTATGTGGATTTGATTGCTTCTAAATGGTAATTGGAATTATTTATTTTTCTCTAGCCAATATGTAGTGAGCTTTGTCTATTAGTTACAACTACTTACTACTAAACTTACCTACATATTAATTTGTGCTAAATTTTCTAGAGTTTTGCTTACTCTTCGCACTTTATTTATGTGTTTTAATATTCGCAATTCTTTACAAAATGTCACTTTGCGTCAAAAAATATATATTACTATCTTTTGTGCCGCATTTATTTTACATAACTTAGATTTTAAAATCGAATTGGTTGTGTCAATAATCATTTTGTATCGTAAATTTATCATACACTAATGATCAGGATGCAAAGCCCTACTTATTAAAAGAATGTAGCAATGAGCTTATAAGTCGATAACAATTTTAGCCCTGATAAAAATTTATATTGTGTGTAAGTAATGTAACATAACAATCTTATGATTTTTATGTTTTTTTTGTGTGTATTTGGTAGGTCTGAGAATAGTTTGTAGGTTATTTTTTATCCTCCTGCCCCCACCCCTCTTTTTAAGATAATTTATATGTCAAAACAATGTTTGCCAGGTCAAGTGGTAATAAATGAAAATACAATTAAATATGTTTTGAACATAATATCTGTGTTAAATTGTGGAAATGATATCAAACAATAAATAACTGACCTGTATCCTCGCCTCGTTGAGTTTCGTCGTCCGGGCCAGCTCTTCTCTACAGTAAATGTCCGGGTAATGTGATTTGGCGAAAGCCGCCTCTAATTCTGCTAATTGTTCCTGTCGCAATAAAAACAAACAATAATTTAGTTACAATAATTAACCTCTCATGATTCTGGAATACTCTTTTAGTAACTTCGATCAACCATGTACGGTCAGGGGTCAAAAGTGCAGTTGCACTCTACCAATGTTTAAGTGAATGAAATTTATTTGTAAAAGAGGGCCAATGGGCCACAACTCGTTATTTAATTCTTAAGGTTCCTTCTAGAAAACAAACGAACTGAGTGATGATCCAATGGTCCTCTTCTATAAAAAATTCTAGACACTTTAATATCGGTAGAGTGCAACTGCACTTTTGAACCCTGACTGTACGTAATGTTTCACGTGTTAACGTTGGCTAAAATTACTTGTGTAGTTATACCTATTTGTCGGATCGTTTTTGAATCGTTGATCAGTCAAAATCATCGGCGGGATCTAGTACATTTTTGATCGAAATGTAGTAAGAAATGCCGATTTAATTTTCAGGAATGACGACTGACGATGTTTTTTACGATGTCGTCCATTCTTTTAACCGTTCAATTTAGGTCGCCAAATGAATCACGTTAAGAGCTTATGGTAAGGTCTCAGGAGAAGTGATGTACATAATTGTAGTTTTAACACTATAATGGAAGGATGTAGGACACCTTTTTTGAGGTGATAAATTATCAAACTGACTTCTGACTTCTCCCGCTCTAGGGTGGAGCGAGAAAGCATGTCAGACTTACTGGCTAAAACCAACCTGTGTCCTTCAGTTTCCCTTTGTAAGGTTAGCTTAAATATATAGGTTAATATATGGAGTTTCTTGCACATTCTTCTCCATAGAGATCTACGCTTTGGAATGTGCAATTAGCATCATTTTTTTCTGACAGACTGACACCTTGACCTTTCAAAAGTGCCTGTAAATGGTTTATTTGAAATAAATGCTTTTGAATCTTTGAATCTTTTGAATCTTTGATACCTATAAAGTACTGCCACTGCAGGGTAAAAGTAAAAAAAAAGTGTAAAAGAAGTTACTTGGGTTAGTGCCAGGCGCGGCGTGTGTCTCTAAAGACACAAAGAAATAATGTTGTAGTGTGTGTTGCGTACTGTTCTATTTATTAACATAGGTCATGCTTGTTTGACTGCAGTTCCAAGCCGACGGCATATGAGCGAGAATACTCCTGCGAGTAAATGAGTAAATGAACTGCTGGATAAACATAATGCTCTAGACTGATTATTTCAAATAGGGTGTTGTATCACACTGATATTATAAACGCAAAATGTTGTATGTATATATATGTTTCTTACTCTTTCATGCTCTGAGTGCGGGAGCAAAACAACCCCTCAGTTGCCCGGATGGCCCGGTGACCATGTGTTTGTGTGAACAACCAGGTAATATAACAAGCTTATAACTTTGTGATTTTTCATGATAAAGTTATGAAATATTGTAAATAGATTATTTACATAAAAATAATCTATGTACGTGTGTGTAATGACTAATCATTTACGCTATGCCCAAGATCTTTAGGTACACCTAGGAGCTGGTGCGGAGGTTTTATTTGAGGTTTTTGGTTTGGTTTGATTTTGTTTTCTGATGTGTTTGTGATATCTTTTGATTGTCGGCATGGTAGGCGCAGTGGTTCAGCGATTGGCTGCTGCATTGCGTGTCCCAGGTTCGATTTCCACATGGAACAAACATAGCATAGCATAGCCTCGAGATAGTTGTTTCGGGTCTGGGTGTGTTGTCTATGTGAGTTTATATGTTATAAATATAATTACGATACAGAAGTAATTCCTAGTGTAGGACATCGAATTTTTTAAAATCTCACTAGGGAATACAAGTTTAGTTAGAATCGCTTTCAAAAAAATAATTTCTCTATAAAGTCAATATTAGATACCTGTGTGAAGGTGGTCCTATGCCGACGTCGTGCTGGGGTAGGACAGGACGCTGTGGTAGGTGTATGCCCAGCATGCTGAGGACCTAAGGCTGGAGACAGGGCTGAGGCACCACCAGACACTCCGCCGCTGCCTCCACCAGGCTCCGGCTTTAATTTTTTGAAGGCGCCTTCCGCTGTTGGAAAAAAAATTAATTAAAATACTATTAAATATGTAAAGAAATGTAAATTAAAATGGCATTTGTAATTGTCGTTATTTTTATACTCTTAAATTTTAAGCCATAAGAGTAATAAAACGTTTAAACTAATTGAGAAATTATTAATAGTTTTCATCAAATTCAACACAATTACTCCATAAAAAATATAAACATATAACGTTAGTTACAGTATTATCTCAGGTGAGCAAATTTAGTATTCCAGCTAATTAATCATGACTTTCTTCCTATAGATTTCACAATTTTTTATCTCCACCTATCACAATGTTTTCCAAATTATGATGACTTTTGAAAAGGAAAACACACGCTCATCTGCGGAATAGAATAAACTTCAACAAGATAGGTACAGTTTAAGTTTCCATGGAAACCGATGGATGGATATGATTGAGACATAATTAAGTTCATAGTAAATAAATAACTTATTAATAAAATTAACATTCATCAACCGGTTTTCATGAAAACTTCAACTATATCTGACCATGTTTCCTTATTTCCTTTGTTGAAAATTATTGTAGGTACATAAAGTTTAAATAAATAATACTAGCTATATGATAACAGTTCAATCTTCTTCTTCCTTCCCTAGTCCCATTATTTGGGGTCAGGTCTCCTCACTTTCCTGCGCCAAGTGGCTCTATCTTGGGTTGTCAATTTTGGCAACTGGGCTTTCTTGAAGTCCCTCTCTATATTTGACCTCTAGGTCGATGGCGGACGGCCTCAATAAACTCAGTTAAATATTTAATTATATTATTTGTACAGGGCTATTTATATTGGTAGTTTTAATATATCTATTATTTAAATATGCTAAGGGGTATAAATTGATAAATTGATGTTACCAAATGAATGGATTGTGGAGGTCGAATAAGTTGTCACTAAATGCTTTTTTTTTTATTATTCTCGACTATGACTCGCGCTTGACCACTATCTCGTCTGATGGTAAGCAACGATGTGGTCGGCGATGGAGTACGCTTGCCTAGAAGTAACGTATCCACTCTTGACTTAAATACCACAGGTTGTAGCTATCACGAAACATAGACTTTGGCAGGATATTTTACTCGGTAAATGTACCGTTGTCAACATGTTTTGTGTGTATGTTTGGGATGTTCACCATGTACTGTCCCTGAGCGACATTCGGTTAGGCTGGAAGTGGACACCAACAGAATTGGGAAAGTGTAGGCAAATTAATTGAACCATTTAAGAGGGCCCTACCCGATTCATCTATTAATTATCTATAGCATAGCTTGTTGTTTCATCTAACGCGGCAATGTTTGATGGCATTCGTTAATTCCGCCACTCACTCGAATATGTCACAAAACTTGTTCCAGGAAATAGGTGTTTGTTTTTTAAATCTTAAGTTTTTGAAAGGATTTTCGTAATTCAGAATCTCGATTAAATGTGATAAGTTTCTATAAATACTTATACTTTCATTATGTTTTTAATTTAAGAGTTGAAGGCCAGGTTCAGAGGTCTTTACTGGATTAGTTAAACACAAGTTTATATTTTAATTTTAACAGAAACCTTTATAATAGATAAGATGTATTATAACGACGCAATCAAGCAACTGTCAAGACCGTTTGTGTGGAAATGTATCTCGGTGTTGGGCGCTCTTAAATAACTTTTAATCAATATCGATAACCAAAGAGTAAAACCATCCAATTGATCTTAAACAAAACATCATCGCTCACAGCTCAGCATCGCAGATTACCATAAAGACTGCCCATCCTCCATTTGGAATCACAACACCTCCACTACTGAAGTATCAACCTATCCATCTAAAGAAATGGGTCTTATTTGCATACCGGCGTAGCGCATCGACCCCTTGCCGTAGGTCAAGATCGCGCGGCCCGCGTAATTGTAATTGCGTTGGTTTGACTAACGCTGTTAAGAGGCTAATGATTCCCGTCCAGAGGTTCGCCGCAGACGCTTGAACTAGAATACTGCTGTGATACTGCACTGTGGGATTTTTGCGGAGTTTTTTTGTGTGGCGAATACGTTCTTAAGTAGTTATTTCTTCCGCTCTGAATGGAGTAATTGAGCGGGTGTCAGTGTTTTACTTATTAAAACTCATGTGTTTCTTCAGTTGCTTTTTGCTTTTTAGGGCTACGATAACTCTTTCGAACATTCCCACAGCTTTAGCAGACATAAGCCCTGCTAGGTCCCGCTCTAAGGTACTAAGACTTATGATGATAAAGAGACTGTAACAGTTAAGAATTTTATATGATACATTGTAGTTATTTGTAAAGAAATACCGCATTGCAAAATTAAGCGATTAAGCCGTCACAAGTGTATGAGGAAACATCAGGGTGATTTATATATACGCCTCCGACCCATTAATTATAACCTACTGTTTTTCATTTAAATTTTCAGTCAGAATAGGTTTAAATTGGGAATAATTAGATATAGTACAGAAATATTAATTGCTCTGACTCTGTAGACTATGTAATTTCAAATGAATATTTTAATTACTTCATCGTTATTAACCGTTTCGGCAAAAATATAGAGTAGGTAAGCAGAGGAGAAAATGAAAAGTACACATTATAAAGTAGTTTATCCTCATAACGAAATTCAAATAGCGATCCTTAGCTCGTTTTAATTGTATTCCCACATGGCCGTCCTGTGCGGGAATGCTTCAAACATAACGTTCATTTTTGTGAAAAAATCGCATATTGGCGACATAATCACTTTACCTTCAGTGTCTCTGAGCTTCTGAATTAAGTGGGGGAGATTTTAAAAGCACCGTCGGAGGTCGGTTTGGAAGTATTCATGCATTCCCTTTGACGCTGTTCCTGGCTACTTACTAATTAACATGGAGCTAAGTGTTTGCGTCCGCGGTAAACGGGGCCTTTTAACGTTTAAAAGGTTGTATTTTTTTACTCGTTTCCATGTTTTTAGGGGCTTTGATGGCGTATATATTGGTTTCGCTTTTTACCTGACATTTTTCAGAGATGCGATTAAGCCATTAGAGATAGAAATTAAAAATTGATATTTTAGACGTTTTCGTTGAAATGTTTTGGTTTTGTGCGGTTTTTGATGAGTGGTGTGATTGAATCGTCTGAGTAAGTATTAGTTATTAATTGTCAATTATTAATCAATCTATTGGAAAAAGTATGTCAAATTGTATTGATCAATATAGCCAGTCAGATTGATATTCATCAAACAGCTTCAAAAGCTTCCAATTTCAACAAACAATTTTGTCTCGGCGAATCACGAGGGGTAGTATCAATTAGAGTCGAAAAATTGCGCCTGACTCGCAACAAGTCAGCGAACAGTATTTATTTGTTGAACATTTGTTCGGGGGCGTAAGAGAGACTCACTGTAACATGTCATTAGGGGGTGGTAATCCCCTAATTATGACGATTGACATGAAAGCGCCATCTGTGGCCGTCCGGAGTGTCGGCAGGGTCGGGTGACGGCTAAGTGTCACATACAATAGATTTGGTGTAAATTGAGGCGTTATGTCTTGTGGACTGTTAGTTGAAACTTGTTGCACTGGGTGTAAATAGAACAAAGGAACACTAGCTTCTGCCAATGGTTTCTCCCACGTAGAAAATTTCATATAAATGTGCTCAGCTATCTGAGCGTAAAGAACTAACAAACATACAAACTTTAGCGTTTATTAGAGTGATTTTGGAAGAATCAAATTGGTCCACCACATTAATCGTAGTAATACCATTGTATTATAATGTTGAAGAGAGTTACAGATCTAAGAACGACAATAGGCCCACATAGGTATGTAGATGTATGTGGATATATGCTTAAGTATTGCATATCGGTTTTTCCCCCGGTAGTTTTTTCCGCCCTGGGACCCCCAGGGAAAAGGAGGTTGCTGCTAATTAGTCACAAATACTGTGTCCCCCAGTACTTTGCTTAAAATGGTAACTGTATGAGTTTTATATTAGTTATTATTTTAATTATTATTTTTTGTTATTGCTGTTTTTTATTTTTTGCTATTGCAGAGTAAAAGTCAAATATTTGATCTGATAACAAACATCAAACATTCCAACCATATAAATCACAATCAAAAACATCTTTTTCATTAAAAATACTATTTCTCGTTCAAAATTATATTTCTCGTGAAGGGGACCCCATGGCGACCACCTCGGGCGAGCTGCGGGGTTCTCGCAAGCGTCCATATGTTCTGCACAATGATGCACTTTGCACTTGTGAGCGACACAAATGCCGCAAATACAAATTGATTTTAAATTTTTGACTTAAAAATAGGAGTAAATATCTATAGTGGTAAAAGTGGCAGTTGCCCAGCCCAGGTTGTATAAATAGTAAATAAAGGGAAATTGAAGCTGTTAAATAACTATTTTGGTAAAAAGTTACGCAATAATACGGCCCTCACGCCCTAACCGCCGGGATCCCGATCCCGATTTCCAGCCACCGTAGGTGCGAGCTAGCGGATGGCAAGCAATGCCGTCCGGCCGTCCGGTAACCGTCCGGACCGAGCCCTGGTCGACGGCGCGTATTGTGCGCGCGCCTCAAGGAAATGTAAGCAAATCGTAGGGGCCCATCAGGGTCGAAGCTTACTGGGGCCATAGGTTATCTGAAAGTGAACTCCGGGGCCCTGGAACGAAGGCAAAGAAGGAACAAGAGTGGGTTTTAGTCAGTTAAAGTCTGACACGCCCTCGCGCTCCGCCCAGAGCGGAAGAAGTCATTGGATAATTTCCAACCTAAAAAAAAATGACAATCCGAATTGAATGCTTTATTTTTTTATTACTTTATTATCAAAATCAAGACCGCCTCAATTTGTTAACACGTCAAATACCAGTCAAAACAATCGGAAACGTTTCTAACCCGTTAAATAACTTTATTTCGAGTGCCAGCTGATTCCGAAGGGTCGATGTGTCGATCACAATGGGCTTAGCGGATTTGTTCGGAGGGTGCGCATGCGCTTACGATCGACACTCCATTATGTCGAGAGCTCTTACAACGAGATTATTATGCGCATATTGGTTCGTTGTTTAGGGGAATTACGTGTACTTTTATTTACAGTTTAGTTTTTTTTTTGGATGTGTGGGTTGTGGTTTTTTTTGTATGTTCAAAAGGTGGTCTAAATGAGAGCAGTGGTGGCCGAGTGGTAACGGCCCCGACTTACGAGTTGCAAGTCGCGGGTTCAAACCCAGCCAGTCGCATTACTTTTATAATTTATTTCATCATCACTGCTCTCAAAACGGTAAAGGAAAACATCGTAAGGAAACCGCCATGTCCTAGAACCAATAATTCGAAGACTTGTGTCATCCACCAACCCGTACTGGGCCCGCGTGGAGGATTAAGGCCCATTCCACAGGGAACGAGCCTTAATAAATCACAGAGGCCTCCTCTCTAGGACAGCCTAGAGAGGAGGCCTGATTCCTAACAGTGGGAACATTAGAAGGCTGATGCTATAAGCGTTAATTGCTGTGGTGGATGAGGTTATTATGGTAAATGGAAATCAGATTAACCAAGGATTATAGCATTACTTAGTCATTAAATCAATGTATTGCACTCCTGGCTGTGGGTTTTTTCCCCATCTACTTTTCCAATCAGCAATAACTTTTCCAGATTATCGCACCTCTATCTGTTAAATTAATACCGAAATGGGAAGGCGCCGAGGTAGGTGAGGTGTTTAAGTAAAACAAGCGTGTTGCTAATACTGTGGTTTATTGGAGACTGTCGTCCTTGACATGACCGCCGCATCGGCGCATACGCACTCACACATAGACACACATACATCACACCTTCACCCTTAATCTAAACATCCTTATATTTATAGGTATACGATTAAGAACTTACATAACTAACAAAACCCAAAATAAACTTATAGCTAGGTAGCTTATTAACTTATACCTATGCTTATACAATTAATAACTTATGTAACTAACAAAGAGGGAATAGTACTTATCATAACTTATAACTAGGTGGCTTATTCCTTCTACATGCTCGGATGGGACGAGACTGGGTCGGCTCAGGAGAAGGCAAAGGAGTCTGTGTTTTTGGTTCGATACAATCATCAAAATGCTCTTGTTCTCCGTCACCCTGAGGTGTATTTGCGGCGGCTGAGTCGTCGAAGTCCCTGGGCGCTTCCTGGTTTCCAGATACATCCAACATCTCTGGCTTCACTCTCTCCGGGCTAGAAGGACAGATTAATGAACTCCGTATCCGTTGCTTAAGCTGATCAACATGTTTATGGGATTCCCTACCTAAGGCATCTACTACTTTGTAATCGGTGGTTCCCATCTTTTCCGTTACATTCCCTGATAACCATTTATCCGGTCCCCTATACTGACGCAACCAAACTTCATCCCCCGGATGCAATTGACGTGACCCAGTTGCGCCATACTTTTGTTGTCGCCACTGAGCGTCCCTAACTTTATTGTCCCTATTAGGTCTCAGGGCGTCGAATTTAGTACGCAACCTGCGGCCGAACATGAGAGACGCCGGAGTTTCACCTGTAGTACAGTGTTCCGTGTTCCTATAATATAGGAGGAATTTATTTATAAATAAAGGTATGTTAAATTTTCCCTAATGGCCTTCTTAATCACCCTTTTCACTGTGTGTACTGCATTCTCTGCTGCCCCGTTTGAGGCAGGGTGATATGGTGCTGAAAATATGTGTTCAATGCCATTGGCATTAAGGAACTGCGAAAACTCATGGCTTGTAAAGGGTGGCCCGTTGTCCGAGACTATTTGTTTAGGTAAACCAAAACGTGCGCACACGTCACTTAAAACGTTTATTGTGTGACTAGCCGCTGTACTAGGTACTTGACTAACTTCTAGCCACTTGGTTCTAGCATCAACCATAACTAAAAATATCTGCCCCGAAATAGGGCCTAAAAAATCTACATGTATACGGGCCCACGGTCTATCTGGCCATGGCCAAGGGCAGGGCATATGTCGTGGCGGCGATTCACTTTCTACAGCACAGACACTGCAAGCGCGACATGTGTTTTCTATCGCTTCGTCCATTCCGGGCCACCAAATGTAGCTCCTAGCAAAAGCTTTCGTTTTAACTATGCCCATGTGGGCTTCATGTAAACCAATTAGAACCTTACTCCTACAAACCTCAGGTACAACCACCCTATGGCCCCACATCACACAACCTAATTCCTCATATAGTTCTTTTCGGCGATTGATATATGGCTGGAGCGATTTAATTTCGTTATCGGATGGCCATTCGTCGCGAAGGTATCTTAAAACTCGGCCTAGTAATTGATCTCGGCTCGTCTGTTTTTTAATTTCGTTATAGTCTAATAGCATTGCATTTTGCGCGAAATGTAAATATGACTGTTCCGGAATTGTATTTCTTTGTTTACTCGCTACCACAGCTGGCAATCGCGATAAGCCGTCCGCCCCGTTCTGTTTAGAAGTGACGTACTCAATATCATAGGTATAGGCTGACAACTTTATAGCCCATCTTTGTAATCGACTTGCGGCCATCGATGGTATACCATGTTTTGGGCCAAAAATAGTGACCAACGGTTTGTGATCCGTGCGTAGTGTAAAACGTCGACCGTATAAATACTGGTGTAATTTTTCTAAACAAAACACAATCGCTAATGCCTCCCGCTCGATCTGCGAATAATGTTTCTCAGCCGCGTTAAGTGCGCGCGATACATACACAACCGGGCGCTCGCGTGCTCCGCCTGTACTGCTATCCTGCTCGCACATCTGGCTCAACACGCCGCCTATGCCTCTCGCGCTCGCGTCGCAAGTTAAAAACAACGGTTTGTTTGGTTCATAATGAGCCAGGACATCCGCACTAATTAAAACATTTTTAACTTTCTTAAAGGCTGCCTCACATTCCCTGTCCCATTTCCACGTCACTCCCTTCCCTAATAACCTATACAACGGCGCCAGCATAGTGCTCAAATTGTTGACAAATTTAGCATAATAATTTATTGTACCTAGGAAAGCCCTTAAGTCGGTGATATTTCCTGGTCGGGGAATGTTTAATATACCTTCTACCTTTTCTGGGTCCACTTTAATACCCTCGTCGGAAACAATATATCCTAAGTACTTCACTTCATTAGTCATAAACACACATTTGTTTTGTTTAAGTTTCATTCCGTTATTATGTAATCGCTCTAAAACTTTTTCCAGTGTATCTAAATGTTCCCTAATATTGCGTGTTCCAATAATGATATCGTCGAGAAAAACTTCTACGTTTGGGATATCGTTGAGTAGGTTGGCCATTATTCTTTGGAATATGCCTGGGCTCGAGGATAGGCCATATACTAACCTTTTATACTTAAAAAGACCCTTGTGGGTATTAATAACTGTACAATTGTCGGGGTCATCTAATTCAATTTGATTATAGGCCTGTGTTAAATCAATTTTCGTAAATATTTTAGCACCGTTTAATTTAACTAACAAGTCATTAATACGTGGTAACGGATATTTGTCAACCAGTAGCACGGGATTTAAGGTTATTTTATAATCAGCACAGATACGGAGTCCACCATCAGCCTTACGTACCGGTACAAGTGGGGTAGCCCAGTCCGAGCTCTCCACGGGCTCGACGACGCCAGCGCGCAGCATCCCCTCTAATTCTGCCTCAACGCGCTCGCGCAGCGCGTACGGCACAGGCCGTGCGCGGCAAAATACCGGCACCGCTCCGTCACGTATCCGTAACCGGGCCTTGCCTCCCGTAAAACGGCCCAGTCCCTCCGAGAACAAATCCTTATATCTGTGGAGCAATAATGTTAATTCTTTATTACAATTCGTTCTGTCTGTGTTTATGTTCAACATATTTTGATACATTGGTATTTTAATACCTAATTCTGTAAGCCATTGCCGACCTAACAAAGACGTGGTACCCCCATCTATCACAAACAACTCCATTTGTTTTGACTTATTTTTATAAGTAACTAGTGGCATTATTACCCCCATTGGTTTAATTATAGTGCCATCATAGAATCTAAATACCAATTTAGAGTTTTTTAAATGTCTATGTCTGAACAGTTTATTATACATTTCCCCACTGATGCATGACACTAACGACCCCGTATCAATTTCCATACCTAACTTGGTTCCATCGACACACATGGTTAGGCTCACCGGTTTATAACTGTTCAAGCTCAGTTGGTGGACGTCTTCTACCGCCCCCCAATCTCCCTCGTCTGACAACGGCGCTTCGCAATCTTCATCGTCCCCTGACTGGTCTGCAGGGGTTCTGGGCCTGGCCGCTTCACTCGTTTGCCGCACATGCGCTGCCATGTTGTTGGTATCACATCGATCTAGGGGCTGTCGAGCTCCTCTTCGCATTGGACATACCCGACGTAGATGACCTTTCTGCCTACATCTCCCGCAAATAAACCGATTGTATCTACATCCTTCACTCTGATGATTTGAGGCCCCACAAGCTGCACAGCTAATCCGCGACTCCTCGGTATTGCCCTTCCGCGTGCCCGCCGATCTGTCGCTCCGTACATCACGGCCTCTCCCGCCGCGGCCACCGCGAGTCGACGTGGCCACCACGTGCAGTGCTCCCGCCGTGATGTCACCGCCACTGCCTGGTTCGCCATTACTCCCGACTGTGTGTTCAACTGCCGCTGCATCTCGTTCCGCCGCTTCCATGGTGCATGCTATTTTCACAGCATTTGTATACTGCAGATTTTCTTCAGTGAACAGTCGTTGTCTAATCGCCTCGCTTCGCAACCCACATACTAGCTGATCCCGCAGGTTCTCTTCTAAAACGGCTTTAAATTCGCAATATTTCGACATCTTCTTTAGCTCTGATATGTATTGTAAGATCGATTCACCCGCATTTTGCCTTCTCAGTCGGAAACGATATCTCTCTGCCATGAACGACGGTTTTGGTTGCAAATGATCAGTCATAATTTTCACCACCATTGTATACGTTTTTGCACTTGGTTTGTCCGGGCTTGTTAAATTGCTCAAGAGTTCGTACGCTTCGTCACCCATTGTTGCAATTAATGTGGGTAACCAAAGTTCCTCCTTAACACTGTTCACTTTAAAAAACATTTCCATACGTTCCACGTACATTGTCCAGTTTCCCGATCTTACATTATACTCCGATAACTTCCCGATAGACATATTTAAATTTATTCGTCAGCCCGCTTTTAATTTATATCCTCGTCGCCAGTGAGGTGTTTAAGTAAAACAAGCGTGTTGCTAATACTGTGGTTTATTGGAGACTGTCGTCCTTGACATGACCGCCGCATCGGCGCATACGCACTCACACATAGACACACATACATCACAGTAGGACTAAACCATTTCACTTTAGCTAAAGAATAAAACCCTCAACACGATTGTAATTTCTGCGGTCATTCTCAACAATACATCACAACATCTGCATTCCTCTAAATAGCTGACCACTTCCGTCCTAAATACAGGACATTACTCGTAAAAGGGAATAATGATAAGCTTATGGACAGGTGTGATCGGCACACGTCCGCCACGCGCCTTACATTTGTTAACCAATATTCTGGTAAATTATAATAAATTGAAAGAGAGGAGTTATTTTGTGAGCGCAGTATACATAGTTGGGTAGCAATTAAATTATATCCTGGCATATATTTGGGGCTTACGTAAATGAGGATATTTTAGTTGAGTTTTTTAATTTGGATGACGCAATGGGCAACTGAAGGAACAAAGGACGGTTTTAGTCAGTAAAATCTGACACTCTTCCTTGCTCCATCCATAGTGGGAGGATTCATTTGATAATTTAAAAAGAGTAATTGGATTAATAGTGGAGTAATAAGTAATTAGATTGTGCTAGTAACATAATATTAGTATCCTGGCTTCAAACCTCAGTGGCCGAATTTTTAAAGTATAACAAAACAATAATTTATCATAAGTCAAAATCTACCAGATTAAGATGTCGAAAAATCTAGAAGAAAAAGACGTGGTATCTAGAATTCGAAACACAGAAACCAGCAGGGAATTCCATTGCTTAGCTGTACATACATTAAACGTATTCCCAAATCGCTTTGTATACCCTGGTGATCCTCGTTTGAGGTGTACAAGAATGACGATAGTTTGGTTGAGTTAGTAAGCTAGGATTGTAGTACCTACACAAGACGTCTGACACGCCCTCTCGTTCTATCTTAGTGCGGGAGTAGTCAGTATATGATTTCCTACTTCCAAAGACAACTTACGCGAAGTCCGAATAGATTGAGAAAAATGCAGGAGGATTCTGATGATATGATGGGTGTTTACTCTATCTAGCGCCTATCTTCTTATATTTAAAAATGAATATCTGTTCGTTAGTCTCGGAAAAACTCGAGAACGGCTAGACCGATTTGGCTAATTTTGGTCTTGAAATATTTGTGATGCTCCAGGGAAAATTTAAACAATGAGAAAATATTAAAAAAAACAATCGACAATTAGGCGGTACGAAGTTTGCCGGAACAGCTAGTCTCTGATATAAAACGCCTAAAAATTCTGGTTATGAACTTCCGATGTTCGGCTGACATTTCGGGCTCTGCTTCTTACGAACCTCAGTGATATCATGCGACATTTGAGGGGTTGACGGGTCGTAATACCACCTTTCACATATTTGATATAATATGTGTGGCATTCTCTCTCACCACGACCGATTTAGCCCAAAGAATCGCCAAACTAAAGTGGCAGTCACTAGATCCCTGTCCAGTGACTGCCACTTGTCGTTTTCATTGGTCGATGGGGACGAAAGTTTTTGGAGTGGCGACCACGCACCAGAAGACATAGCGTCGGAAGGCCTCTCACAAGGTGGACTTATGACCTGGTCAGGGTCACGGGAATCCGATGAATACCAGATGCACAGGACCGATAGCAATGGCGAAAATTGTGGGAGGCAAGACATCTCACAAGGAATGCCTTTCAGCTGAAATGATGATGATGATGATGACCGACTTTGCATACAGTAAATACTCCTTCCTAAAATGTAGAATAATAGAAATCCTTCTTGAAAACATTGACGACTTCATTATGAAAACTTTCCTGTCATAATGACTCAATCATGTCTTGTGTCATGAACATAAACGACTTTTCTATAGTATTTGTGAATAGGTAAATAGTAGCTTTATATACTAATATTATTGATATTTTCTGTACTAAAAACAGTTAATAGTGAGGTGAAGCATAATAGCAGTTTATATGCAGAATATTTCACCCAGTTTTTTGTATATTATTTACATTAAATACGTTCGAGCCGAGAATTGAGCCAAGAGGAAGTCGCTTGACAATATTGCTTTGATATTAATTGTTTGTTAATTAGTGAAACGAAGATCGATATTGTTAGTTTGTTTGTGTCTTAGTACGAATTAAAACATTGTTGAAACAATTATGGAGTCAGTTTATGTGCTGTTTATCGTATTTTTGATTATCGGTAAGTGATACCATGAATTACCTATATTTCTAAGATATCTTGAAAGGGGAATGCTCATTTATCTATACACAAAATGGCTGAAATGGACAAAGATGAAATCAATTTCTATTTCATTCATAAAATAAACCCAAATTCAAAACACTAGGTGCAAAAAGTAGGGTCGTTCTTTAGATGAGTCCAATCTAAGTAGTTGTTCAAAAATCGGTATAGTCTGCAGAGATAATCAAAATCCAATTAAAGGATTATATCATTTGATACTACCTGTATGGCTAAATGTTACTCATTCATGTGGATCAAATACAGACGGAAATCAATTTAAATATTATAATAATCGTTATATTTTTACTCTAGTGAAATAAATCTGATAATGATATAAGAGGTGGCTGTTTATTTCAGGCATTTGATGGGCATGCTCATGCAGTGTGTAGTTGTAGACTAGCGCTTTTCTGTGACTTCATTCCCATGGGCTAGGTATTCTATATATAAAAAATAGCATATGTTAAAGATGGTGCAGTTATTTATCAGCAAATATTTTTAGCAGTGAGACTGGTGCTTCCAGAGAATTCGCAATATTAATCTGTAAGCAATGTTTCGATTTGAAACCTTTACAAACAATGTTTTATTTATTACAAACACATCTTTGTCCTACATCCCTAACATTCAATTTTTTTTTCTTAATTAGAGACACAATAGAAAGACAATAGGTGTGCGGACGCCAGCGTCCTCTCGGTTCTTAACAGTTTAATGAATATTATAGAGATAAAAAAATGTGTTTAAAATTGTTTGCGAGTGTGTTTTTCATGTGTTTGTAAAAAGTAATATCTGAAAGTACTGAACTGCACTATTGCTGATTGTAAGGTGGTGTCACACTCGGCTGTGACAAAGTATGGGGGCAAAGACGTGACATAATTTTAGTTTATTTATTTACATTTAAAAGTAGACATCGTACTGTAGACTTCGTGAAAGAGATCCATCATGGAATCCGACTCGGCTGGGCAGCGTTCGCGAAGCTGCGGTTTATATTCCCGTCCAATATACCACATTGTCTCAAAACAAAAGTCTATGACCAGTGCGTATTGCCAGTGATGACATATGGCTCCAAAACGTGGTCGCTTACAATGGGCCTCATCAGAATATATAAAGTCACCCAAAGGGTAATGGAAATTGCTATGCTCGGAGTTTCCTTGCGTGAATGGATCAGGAATAAGGACAACCGCAGAAAATCGCCATACTTAAGTGGCAATAGGTAGGGCAAATTGCTCGCAGAACAGATGGCCATTAAGGCCGAAAGGTTCTAGAATGGTGACCATGTATCGGAAGACGTAACGTTGGAAGGTCTCCTACATGGAGGACCAATGACCTAGTAAGAGTTGCGGGAATCTGATGGATGCGAGACGCACAGGACCGTTCATTGTGGCGACACTTGGGCTAGGCCTATGTCCAACAGTGGATGCCTTTCAGCTGAAGTGAGAAGTAGACATGATAATAATTTTCAAATTATTTACTACGTAACGAGTACCCATTGGCAATGGGATGATGATGATAAAAAAAAAACAAAGGCGAAAAAAAACATCTTTGGTTTTAGAGTAAATTGTATCTTTTTATTTGCTTTTAATATTTTTACTGCTAAAATTAAATTAAGTATATAAAAAATGTGGAAGAATTTTTAAAATATCTTTATCAACAACGAATTTTTTTTTTAATTCTTAGAAAACGACGTATTGGCGAGAGAGACTTTTATATTTGTTTAAAATTGTTATATCTCCATTGCTTTTATACTAATTTTGATATTGTTTTTAACTTTTCGCAATTAGTACTCTATTTTTGTATATTTTATGATAAAATGGTTAGATAACAAATATTTTATTTTCATACATATTTCCAATTATTGATGATCGCGAGGAAACAATCACTATGCCACTTCTCATGGCTGGCCATTAGATTCGTTCACAGGCTAAATATCTCATCATACTCGTAAATTGGGCAGTTAGATAATATCAGGATCAGGGTTAGCTTATACTGAGACGCGAAGCGATGCAACACTGCGTGTACTTTTTAAAATAGTAGTACCATATAGAACTTTATTTGTGACATAAAACTCGATGACTCATACTGACTGAAACTCGATGTGAGCTGATCCATTGTAGAGTATTACTGGAAATACTTATCGAGTGTGAGACAAGAAAGTTCCTAAGAAAAGACATTTCCATGGTTGACTATAAACAACATGATCTTTTTTTTCAGGCCTCACAGCACCGATAACCGAAGCCAGACTGTTAGACCCCATCAGAAATATGTTCAGTCCAGTCCGGAGCCGTTCTCAAGCCAGACATGAAATTAAAACCGATGAATGGTTTCCCCAATTTCGAGTGAGCAGTCACCCACTGAAGACAATCGACCTCTCGGACTTAGATCCAAATATTCCAGTAATAACCAATACTCCTGATTTGAGCTATCCATTAACGGAATTTGATACAGATCGAGGTCATGGTTACATGCCTGTTAGTCCGTTATTTGCAGTAACTAGCGCTGCCATCAAAACAACTACTGACAGGCCGAAAACACAACCTAAAAGTGAGAAAAAATGTAAAGATTCAAAAACACAACCTAAAAGTGACGAAAAATGTACAGATTCGAAAGCACTGCCAGAATGTCCAAAGAAAGATAATGATTCGAAAGAGCCTCCAGAGTGTCCAAACAAATGTAATGATCCCAAAAAGCCCGAATGCCTAATAAAACCTAAAACAAAGTATAAAGATACATTTGAACCAAATAATAATTCAAAAGAACAGTCAACTATAGGTCCAATTAAATCAAAATTGCCGGTCGACGATACTCATAATTCAAAACAACCTTCTCACGGTCTTAAAATTGAATCACCTTCGAACGATCCGTATAAGTCTGGAATACCTTCTGATGGTCCATATAATTCAGAATTACCCTCTGATCGTCTAAGTAACACAAAATTACCTCCTGACGGTCCATATAAAGCAGAATTACCTTATGACCATTTAAGTGCTTCAAAATTACCTTCTGATGACCCACACCATTCAAAACTATCTTCAAACGATCCACAGAATTCAAAATTAAATTTCGAACACCCAAGTGATTCAAATAAAATATCTGATGGTCCCATAAAATCTAAATTGCCTTCTGATCGTATATATGATTCAAAGCTACATTCTGCTGGTTCGTGTAATTCAAAATTACCTTCTGAAAGTTCGTATAGTTCCAAGTTACCTTCTGCCGGTCAAGTAAATTCAGAATTGCCTGCTGATGATCCATATAATTTGAAACAACTTTCAAATGATCCACATAATTCAAGATTACATTCTGATCGCCCAAGCAATTCGAAAATATCACCTAGTTATTCAAGATTACTATCTGTAGATCCATATAATCCAAATCAACTTTCGAACAGTTTACATGATTCAAAATTACATTCAGATCATCGAAGTAATATAAAATTACCTCCAGATGGTCGCAGTAAATCAAGATTACCATCTGTGGGTTCAAGTAACTCTAAATTGCCTTCTGAAGGTTCATTAAACTCAGAATTGTCATCTGACAGTTTTAGTCACTTAAAATTACCTTCAAACGATCCTTATAATTCAAGATTACCATCTGTTGATTCAAGTAATTCAAAATTTCCTTCAGATGATTCATATAATTTAAAGTTACCTCCTGAAAGCCCATTAAACGTAGAATCACTTTCTGATAAACTAAGCCATTTAAAATTACCTTTGAATGGTCCATATAATTCAAAATTACCATCTGTTGAAGCAAGTAATTTAAAATTTCCTTCTGATGGCAAATATCATTTAAAATTACCTCATGAAGGCTCATTAGAGGTACAATCACCTTCTGTTGGTCTAAGCCATTTAAAATTACCTTTGAACAGTCGATATAATTCAAAATTACCACCTGTTGCTGCAAATAATTCAAAATTTCCTTCTGATGGTCTAATCCATTTAAAATTGCCTCCAGATGATCCCTATAAATCAAGATTACCATCTGGTGATCTAAGTAATTCAAAACTTCCTTCAGATGGTACATATAATTCAAAGTTACCTCCTGATAATACATATAATTCAATATTATCTCCTGACGGGTCATCAAATGCAGAGACACCTACTGATGGTATAAATCATTTTAAATTACCTTCTGATGGTCCATTTAATTCAGAATTGCCTGTTGACACTCTAAGTGATTCAGAGTTGCCTTCGGATGACCAATATAATTCAAAAATATTTTCAGTAAACGGTTCATCTAATCTTGGGTCACCCTCTGCGGATCCTGATAACTTAGATAAACTTTCTCATAGTCTAAGCAAGACCAAAATACCTTCTTCCGATCGTACCTTTAATTTAGATAAACTTTCTCACAGTCTAAGCAAGTCAAAGGCAAGGATGTTTTCTCATTATAGTTCAGATCAGTCTACTGAGAGTCCATATGAATCTGCATCATCATCTGACGGACCATATAATACAGAATCACAATCTGAAGGTTCATATAATTCTGAACTACCACCTGAAGGCCCATATAATCCTGATTCACCATCTGAAGATCCATATAATTCTAAATTATCATCTGAAGGTCCATATAATTTTGCATCATCATTTGATAATTCATATAATTCTGAGATACCATCTGAAAGTCCATATAATTTTGAATCACCGTCTGACGGTCCGTATAATTCTGAAGTACCACCAGCAGGACCTTATTACTCTGATTTGCCATCTAATGGCCCGTATAATTATGAATTACCACTTGGCGGTCTATATAACTCTGAACTACCACCAGAAGGGCCATATAACCCTGAATCACCATTTGATGGTCCGTATAATTTTAAATTACCTTCAAACGGCCCATATAATCCTGAATTATCATCAAAAGGTCCATATAATTCAAGATTACTTTCTAACCGTCTCATTAGTTTTAAAATACCTTCTGAACATCTTAATAATTTTAAATTACCTTCTGATGACCGAAGTTATTCAAGCTTACCTTCGGGTGATCGTAGTTATTCAGGTTTACCATATCATATAACAAATATTCCAAAGCTACTAAATAACGGTATAAGTAAGTCAAAATTGCCTTCTGACGACCCAAATAATCTAAATCTCGAGAAAATAAACAGTAAGTTTGGCATTGACATGTGGCCCATCAAAAATAAAGAATTACAAGCGGAGAGTTCAACCCAAGATATTGATTACGATCAAGTTGTAGCCCAGAAGTTCCCTGCAGCAGTTAAACTTCTCGACGAGTTAAGAAGACTAAACAAACTTAAGCAACAAAACAAAGCAAATGAACATAAAAAATATATTGAAAGTATTAATAACGGTAAAAATCTTATCGAAAATGATATTACTGGTAATGCTGGATCAAGGCCTCAGTTATCGACAGTTAAAAATTATAATAAAGAGGACATTGCTGCGCTGTTGAAGCCTGAAGGTCTTTTCAGACCGGTTATGAGAAAGCTAATACAAGGAAAATTATATTATCAGGCACAACCGGTTAGACCTCAAAATGAAATAAGTAGTAGTAATGAAACTGTCTACTTTATTGATTAATAATTGTAACAAAATTTTAATTAGCAACTTAGTTACATATACGTTTAAATGAACATAAATACTGCGTTTGAATACATGAAATAGAATTTAAGTACAGCATTTTGATTGATTCGATGATTATATTTCAATTATGGGTTTCTGTTTAATCAATACAATATTAATTTTAATATCAACGTTAATGTGTTTCGTAATTATTTACAGTAAGTAGATATGCAGTTCGCTTTTCATTACATTATCGTGGACGTTAGATTTAACTGTTATGAAATGAATGGGATCATAAATTTTATTGGTTACCCGTGTATCCATATCTGTGATTTTCATGTGTGTACTAACTTTGCTGAATGTAGTATAATGAAAACATTTGTGTGTTTTTAACATATTTGATAACGTTCATAGATACTGGATTAGGATAACATACCAGTGGAGAAATTGCTACATAATTTTTTTTTTTACCTTTACCATCATTTTCAGCTTAGTCTACGCAGTCTAGTACTTTATCTTTTCCTTTAAAGTTATACTTTCTTCTCTTTGTCTCATTATTTTTATTTTAATATATTTTCTGCTTATTTATCATTCCTTTTTAATATAATAAATTTCCGATACAACCCTGCTAAGCATGAATTGTCCGTCTTGGCAAAACATTGAGATTTCTTTTGGGTGAACTTTAGAAAATTCTCTCTTAGTGTTCGTCTACGTCATCAGTTCTAGTATATGCTAATCCCAAAACACGTGTCTAGTATTTTTATGTAAAGAATCTAAGTACAAAAATTTCATAACTATATCACAAAAAAAAACGGCAATTTCAAAAACTAAAAAACCTGATTGTTTTCTGAGTATTCATGAAAAAGCCCTAAAACAAGAAAGTCGTTGTACCCGATTGCACTTAACTATATAATATTTAAATACAAGATAAATTGTAGCAGTCTGAACCCATTCTACTCGTAAAAATGGAGGCTTAATGAATTGAGAGCATATACCTTTATTACATTGCAGATTACTCCAATCTACTGACTAAACGGCTGACTTTCTAGAATGGGTCCCGACTGCTACAATTTATCTTGTATTTAAAATATTATGTTGTTAAGTGCAATCGGGTACAACGACTTTCTTGTATTTACTTTTATTTACTTGTATTTATAATTCAAGATGGTTTTCTATCCATGGCCTCCAACTACAGCTCCTGACTTTAGCGTTGCTGTTTAAAAGTCTTTGGAATTTGAACTTTGTCTTGAATAGTATGGATTTTGAGCTCCCAAAAGAATATAATAATGTTGAATTCCAAGTTCAAATATAGATATGTTCAATATGATATGATTTTAAAAGTTTTTTAAAGCTTTCACCACTTTTGCAGTGACTGTTTCGAACGGATACCGAATTTCGGACGCTCGTATTTGCAACCAAGCGATGAGGCACGTTCCTATGACCATTGTTAGTGCTTGTCTACGTGACCAGTAGATCTATAGAGGCCTCTGTTATGTTTATAGATACATGTTGCTCAATATCGATGAATAAGTATATGAAGTTACTTGCAACTGGTTACCAGCATAGCCCGATCTACTGGGGCCAAAGGTTATGTGAGACTGTCACCAAAGGCCCCAGGATAAAGGCAAGGAATGGAAAGGTAGGTTTTTTAGTCAGTAAAAGTCTGACACTGTTTCCCGCCCCGCCCAAGGGCGGGATTCGTCATTGGATGATTTTTACCTACCACAAAAAAAAAAAAAAAAAAAAAAAGCATAGCCCGATGATTCGCCTAACTTAAATGGCAGTGGGTTGGGAATATTGCTTGTAGAAAAGACTGAGGTTGAGGCTGAAAGGTTCTGGAGTGACGAGTATCGGACGACGCAATGTTAGGAGGCCTCTTACAAGGTGGACCAATAAGCTAGTGCGAGTCGCAGGAATCCGGATGCGAGAGGAACAGGACCGATCTGTCTGTGACACTTATTGGTGGCCTATGTTCATCATTGGACGTCTTTTGGCTGAAGTGATGATGGCTCGCAACTGAAGCAGCAGTATTACTTTAAAAAACAAACGAGTATTAAAGAGTCTGGCTGTAATTTGTTTGTTTCAGTAACTTTATATTGTAATTTTTACAATATCTATTGGTTGGGTTGAAATGGTTTCATTCTGTATGCCGAAAAACAATTGTGTTGGTTGAATGTTTTTGTTGTTTTTAAAGTAACGCTGTTTAATTTTAAGATGGATCCCTCGAACCTTAAAAAAACCCAAACGAGTATCAGTTCAACATTTCAACGAACTAACTTACAGATTTAAATGTAAAACGACATAATTTAGCTTCAATCTATTAAACTAAACAAAGTTTGAGTAATCATTTCCCATACAGCGTTACCGCCGCACATTTTCGTCAATGTTACAATTATTATTCAGCGTACATTTAACGTGCAGAGCGTATATTCAGGCAACCCGAGCCGCTTGAAAATTCAGGCTTCGCTCGCGGCGGGGGCGAGGGCGGGGTGTGAGGAGGTGGGGAGGGGCAGGGGACGGTCGTTAGTGACATTTCGTATTCATGACGTCACCCGCGGGCCGATTGTTTGCAATATTACTCTAATTGGAATTGTAATTATACGCACATATCCCGCGTAGAGGCTACCTACGTGCTCGCTTCTAGCTTCGATGAATATCTGAAGTTTTAAATATTAACAGCTAAAAATTCCATTTTTGCTAAGGGGTTTTGTGTTAGTCAGATTTGATGTAGTTCCTAAGTACCTACCGGATACACCTGCATAAGGTAAGACGCAAACCGGACCCAATCATAGGAAGAGCCTACGCAGATTAATGTAACAGTTAAAATAAACATTGTTATTGTATTTCGGGGTGGTTTCCGCAACTCCACGACTAAAGCGCGTATTTTGCGTACGGAACCTAAAATAAACATATTTTAGGAATCAGGTAAGCTGCTAGTCAAGCCGTTGAGTTTTGGTGCATTGCTAGGGAAAGTTAACCCCGCGCTAGTGGTAACCAATGACCACACTTTATACTTGAGCTAATCTGATGTTGTTTGAAGTTTTTACAGTATGAGCAAAGCCCCTCCCATATAAAAACATGGGTAAAAACACGGTCCAAAAATGTAGAAAGATATATTGATTTTTGCCAAAACCAGATGCAGATAAAGGTTTTTTTTAAGGTAGGTAAAATCATCCAATGACAGATCCCGCCCTTGGGTGGAGCAGGAAATAGTGTCAGACTCTTACTGACTAAAAACCTACCATGTTCCTTCTCTGCCTTGACTCCAGGGCCCTGGTATGCATTTTCATACCCCCCAGAGCCCCAGGCTAGGCCTCGACCCTACTGGGCTCCTACGGTTAGCTGACAACTCCCTGAGGCGCACGGGAACTGTGCGCGCCGTAAACGACTTGGGCTCGGTCCGGTCTGTTACCGGAAAAACGGACAGCGAGCTACCCATTGCCCGCCGTCCGTAAACCCGCGCCTACGCTGCAGCGGTGGCCGGAAATTTGGATCGGAATTATGGCGGCGGCTGCGGCGTGAGCACCGTTGCCTGATGCGGTCGGCCTCCTACTTTGCTAGCATTACTGCTTCGCAAAAGGAGGCGACCGCCTGCCACTCCTCCTCGCTCCTTATCATGGCCTGAACCAAGGCCCGGCGTGAGAGATCATCGCTACCGATCGCCCCCACGAGGACACGGCGATGCTCTTCCCAAACGGGGCACACCTCTACCGTCCACCGGGCGTTCCGCACAGTGGCGACACCAGAGCGTCACCTTCGCACGGATATTGTACAGGTACGTCCCGAACTTACCATGTTCGGTTAGTACCTGCGCCATGCGGAAGGTATGCAGATAAAGGTGGAATTTCAAACAACAATCTTAATTGTTTCGACCCTGCTGGGCCCCTACGGTTTGCTGACATCTCCTCGAGGCACGCGTTGAACTATACGCACCGTCAAAAACTTGGACCTGATCCGGACGGTTACCGGACAGTTGGACTGCGAGCTACACATTGTCGTCTGCGTCTGCACAAGTCATCTGCAAGCCCACGCCTACGTTAGCCGGAAGACGGGTTCGGAATTTTGGCGGCAGTTGGGGCGTGATTGCCGTTGCCTCACGATTGCGGCCTCCTCATAGAGACCTGGGGTAACAGTGACTATCTTTGCAGACAACACTGAGTTCATGTAACATTTACCCTCAGACGGGAAACTGAAAGTACCCGGGAATGGACATCAATATAATGGGGTCTCTCCAAATCAGCATTCGGTCAATTGCTGATTTGGAGAGACCATACTAGAAGATGATGAAGTTAATAGTAGGTAAATATGAGGAAATCAGGAAAATATATATTACGGGCACTTAGACGTTTTGCTATTATCAAATACGGATTGATCGTAAGTAAGCATCTTCACTGACAATCATCAGCACGTTACTTGGATCTCATTTTTTTTTTAAATTTATATAAACCAGTGCTTGACTGCAATTCCAACTCATGGTAAGCAGTGATGTGGTCGTTGAAGGTGAAGAGCACCGCTTTATTAAGAGTTTTAGAGCCTATTCACTCCAGCCTTGAAGACGCCTAAATTATAATCGGACGGTGAGACCACAGCTGGCAAATTGTTCCAGTCCCTTGATTCATGCGGTAGGTATTAGCGAGAAGGCGAAACAGTTCAGACCGTAGAGGTGTCACAAATGTAAGGATGGTAGTCAGGTGATGGCAGAATGAAGTCATATTATTCCTGCATGCATACTTCAAAAAGCATCCTGTAAAATATTGAATGGCTGGCTACTCTACGCCTGTGCTACATGTTCTCTAAACTGGTTTTAAGCAAATCTGGATTGGCAATTTTTTTTTCGGTTGGTGAAAATCATCCAGTGATATCTCCCGCCTTTGGGCGGAGCGGGAGATAGTGTCAGACTTTTATTGACTAAGAAACCCACCCAGGGCCGAACCTTCCTTTCAGAAACAGACCCTTGGCCCCAGTAGGCTTCGACCCTGCTGGGTCCCTACGGTTTGCTGAAAACTCCTTGAGGCGCGCGGTAACGTGGTCCACTTGCTAGTTAGGTGGTGATACACTTTCCAGTAAAAGATCCAGTAAAAGATTCAGTAAAAGATCCAGAGAGTGAAAAGGGAGGATCCTCCGACCAGACTGGTGTTATGTCTTAAGTGAGTTTATTATAAACGTAAATAAACTATGTGGTAGGGGTGAACCCTACATCACCCCCCTCCAGAGACCGTCAAGGGCGATAAAAATCAGGGAACCTGACATGACGGCCAGAGCGAGTGGTGTACTCTTTGCTACTGCTAGGTGGAGTGACTTCCTCTGGGTCAGCTTTGTCTGCCAAAATATAAGCTGGCTTCAGGTGGTCGATTGAGACGGTGACCTCTCTGCCCTTGAATAATATTTTAAAGACTTTGTCTCCCCATGCAGCACAGATCGAGGCGCCACTTTACGACCTCTTCAAGTTCTGATTGGTGTAATGTATGTCGATTAAGCAAACAGGCTACTTCATACTTAAGTATGTGCCAGCACAAGCACGTATACCGCCATTTTAACTTGGCAGCAAAATTGCTGAGCTTCAGTGCTAACCCTGAAAATGATCATTCATGGTGAGCCTAATCTTTTATTAAACCTCTGTAAACCCGAATTCCGTAGTAATCAATGGTTTACTAAAATATTTACAAACAATCCAATGACATTGAAGTGGCGTGCAATGTAAGGCCTACATTCAGTATTAGGACAAGGAAAGAAGAAGGTGTGCCCGAAAATATATTTTCTTTTTAAGGTTCCGTACTTAAGTCGGCAAAAACAGAACCCTTATAGGATGACTTTGTTGTCCGTCTGTCAAGACCCTTTTTCTTAGGAACGCGTGAAAGTATAAGGCTTTTAGGGTTCCGGACTTCAAAAGGAAAAAGCGGAACCCTTATAGGATCACGTTGTTGTCCGTCTATCTGTTTATATATTTGTCAAGACCCTTTTTGCTGGAATGAGTGGAGGTATCGAGTTGAAATTAAAACTATGTACTCAGGTCTGCGGTCCCTTGAAGCTGTGAAAAAATCAAACTTCTAAGTTAAATAAAAAAGAAAAGATACGGCCGTTTATGTCGTAATAAACGTATATTTCGACACTCTCAAAAATAATTTCACAATATTTTTTGAGAGCGTCGAAATATACGTTTTTAAAAATTCATAGGGTACTTTCTGTTGTCCTAGAACCCTGAAATTTGGCATAAAGCAAGATTTTATAGCGCAAGTTTCCTGTACTTTAATCTGAAAACTGTAAATTTATAGTCACATCACAAAAAAAATCTTTGGGACTCGATTCGGTAATTGAACTCTTTACATTAGTTTGTATAAAACCAAGGCCGACTCACACTTACTCATTATTTTACAAGTTAATGTCAAATACTCAAGTCAGCCACTTTAAGCAGCAGTGAAAAAAGTTAAACTTCTAAGTTCTAAGTCAACCCAATTCTGTCCTAGCTCGAGAGGACACCGGTGTCCTCTCACGTCCACGCCATTATAGGCCTTAATTCCGATGTTTAGAGTCTACTTTTGTATGAACAAGTTTGGTAGTTGTGGATCTACATATTAAAGCTAAGGCCGTTTATGCTCCGTTTTGGCACATATTTTGACAATCACTACGAAATCAAAACCTATACTTAGGATACTTCCCGTTGACCTAGAATCCAGAAACGCATGAAGCAAGGTCTTATAGCACAAAAATAGGAATAAATATAAAAACTGTTAATTTGTAGTTATATCACAATAAAATACTTTATTGCGATTTGGAAAAAAATTCGAGACTCGATACGGGAATTTAACAATTTACACAGGTATATTTGTAAGGAACTCTCGAGCGTGATCCAAGTGGCACTTGTCCTGTTTTTTAAATAGTTATATTTACATAACACTAGCTTTATCCTTGTGATTGTTGGTTATTGCAGATATGAAGTCGAAGTAGAAGCCAGACAAAAGTAGCCTATTTCCTTTGCGGCTCAAGTTTAATCCGTAGCAAAGGTCATCAAAATCGGTTTAGTAGTTTAACTGTGAAAGCATAACAGATAGATAGAGTTACTTTCACATATAAAAATATTGGTATGGATAAAATACAAAAAAACATGTGTACATCATATATTATCATCGTTTATAGCTATTATTATGTAAATGAAAAACTATCGATTTGTAAAGATAAAATCTAAAAATGAAATACCTTTTTAAACTCGAACTAATTTACGCATGTACGGAATTAATTTTTTTAACTAAACGTCAGCTGGGCGAGTCCAATGACCTGTATGTAGTTAGTACGCAACGATTAAAACTCTACCTACAAGGTCATTGACTCGTTTACTTAAAGAAATTAATTTCGTACATGCGTATATTAATTAAAGTTTTAGAAGAAAAGTACTTTTTATCTTTATTTGTAAAGATAAAAAGTACTTTTTCTGGATCGACCCTCCACGGGATTAAAACGATCAAAATTTAACAGTGTATTTTACACAAATTCACGGAAAACTTTAGCTACTCTACATGCGTCGTTCAACCCATTTTAAACACTGTCACCCGGAAATCACAATACTATTCACTTTAATAACAGGAAATATTTCAATAAGTCACTATTGACAAAATCATTACGATTAATGTTGTGTTGGTTACTTAATAATATTGTGTAAATGTGTCTATTAACTGCTCCATCTTTGTTTTTAATATATGACTTTTTTATATATTGACACTTGCTTTTGCAACGCCTTGGATTCGTTAGTATTTTATTTTGTTAGCATAATGATGGTGTAATTGTTGTAGTGATAGTTATAATTATTATTATTTTTTGCTTTTATATAGCCTCTTTTATAATGTGAATGTGAGAACACTGTAGATTCAAAAAATTCTTAGATTACTCACTTTTTTTATGAATAATTTTGTTGTGCTCTTGGGTACAATATTGACTAGTCTACACTGTCCTTACATAATTTTTCTATTAATATAGTATTATGGAAATATTGTAAGAAAACCATTTTTTTTTAAAGAGTTGCCATGGAGTTTCGTGTCGGTTCTTCTCCATAGGAAACGACCAATTTGGAACTGTGCACTAGCTGCTGACGTTATAAAAGTGCCCATGTAGGCCTATGTGAAATAAAAATAATTTTGATTTTGTTGGTATATAAACTTAATGAATATATTAACGCATCGGTATTGGTATTTATCGCGAATTAAAGGCACTGCTACTATTATTATTGTTAGTATCTGATGTTAATAATAGTTAATATGATTTCAAATATTATTTATTTGTTACGGCACTTCTACCAAATTGGTGGCGGCGATCGCTCGCGCCGGGCCTTGGTACAGGCCATATTCCGGAGCGAGGAGGGGTGGCAGGCGGACGCCTCCTTCTGCGAAGCAGTAATGCTAGCAAAGAGGAGGCAGACCGCATCAGGCAACGGCGCTCACGCCGCAGCCACCGCCGTAATTCCGATCCCAATTTCCAGCAACCGTAGACGCGGGCTTGCGGACGGCAGGCAATGGGTAGCTTTCTGTCCGTTTGTCCGGTAACAGACCGGACCGAGCCCTAGTCGTTTACGGCGCCTCAAGGAGTTGTCAGCAAAGTGTAGGGGCCCAGTAGGGTCGAGGTCTATTCTGGGGCTCTGGGAAGGTATGAAAATGCATACCAGGGCCCTGGAACCAAGGCAGGGAAAGAACAGGGTAGGTTTTTAGTCAGTAAGAGTGTGACACTATTTCTCGCTCCGCCCAAGGGACAACCCCTTGGATGAACCCTTTAATAAAAAAAAACACATTGGTCTTTTTACCAAAAGGTTGACTGGTTGAAATGTATTGTAGCATTAAGCTTACCTACCACTACTATATTTAAAGTTTAAATAAATAACAGAAGTGGTTTGATGATATTTTGATTGTGTAAGTTTTCCTTTCATATTGTAATAAGGTTACCAGCCTCGCTTAACATTCGCGGAAGGACAATAATTTTATATTCAACTATATAATCAAGTCCTTTGTTCCATAAGTTGACGAGTACAACTTAGTCTACTTGTGACTATATTATATAATAACCTGAATCTAAATCTTTTTACATGTGTCATTGTTTGTAATATAATTATATTATTTGAGCCGTTTGGGGTCGAAACGCTTGGATCATGGGGTCCGGTTGCGCGTATCCTTTTCAAGGAAACTTCACTTCGCTTGATCGACACTTTGCGGGACCAGAGGGCTGGCTCATTCTTTGCCCAAAGAATCAGCATTGCTCATTCAACGTGGTAATGCCGCCAGTCTTCTGGGTACGTTTCCGTATGACAGCGATGTGGAGGAGTACTTCGACGCCTGAGTGTATTTGGTGATTTGTATTATATTTGTACATAGTTATGTGTAGTTTACATGCTTAGTTTAGTTTTTATGTACATAGGTTTATTATGTCGGTAAGTATAAATAAAAATAACCTATGTGTAATCATCGATTAGAATATAAGTCGATGTGCGTAATGTTCTTTTGTTCAGCGGGCGCAATTTTAGTTCTGCAATTCATTATACAGTTCAAGCTTGAGTTTTTAACTAATTTTTATAATTTTTGTTTGTACTCAATTCCCTTCCATAAAATTAAGTTAAAAACGGAAATTGTTATAACATCCAGAGAATAATTTCAGATATATTTTTTCTACCCGTAGAGATTAATATTTTTCTCCAAGAATATCATAAGCAATAAAAAAAGGGCAACAGCGAGTCGGACTCGAACACTGAAGGTTCCGTACAAATTAACTTATGTAAAGTTCAATTCCCAAATCGAGTATCGGAAGATTTATGCGAATAAAAATATAGTATTTTATTTTTGTGATGTAAGCATAAATTAACAGTTTTCAGATTTATTCCTATACTTGTGCTATAAGACCTTGCTTCATGTCAAATTTCAGGATTCTAGGTTAACGGGAAGTAGTAATTTTCTTTAAGAGTATCGAAATATACGTTTTTTACGACATAAATGGCCGTATCTTTTTTTCGTTAACTTCGAAGTTTGTTTTTTTCACAGCTTCAAGGGACCGCAAACTAGAATAGAATATATGGTTTTTAATTTCAACTTGATACCTCTACGCGTTCCCGAGGTAAGGGCCAGACAGACCCTTACCTCCAAAGCCAGACAGACAGATGGACATCAAAGTGAGGATCACTTTGATGTCCGTCTATATGCGTTCCGCTTTTTCCTTTTGGGGCACGGAATCCTAAAAATTTGACCTCCCATTTCAACCAATAATTTTGATCAACTGATGACGTTGAGACGATGAGTTTTGATTTTTTTTTGGCATTGACTATGACTTCCTTGAAGGAAGTGGTGCATTTCCTTAGGCAGAAATAGTACTTAACATATCATCAACTATTTATGTTACATACCGTATAATAAGTCAAAACGGATATATAGTTAAAAGAAAGAATACAATTTCTAGTCATTAACCTCATAATATATCATCATACTTTTTATTTTCATCAGCATCAGCCTTTTAATGTTCCCACTGCTGGGACACAGGTCTCCTCTTTAGGAGAGGGAATGGTCCGTAATCCACCACGCGGGCCCAGTGCGGGTTGGTGGATGTAATATGTCTTCGAATTTTTAGTTTTAGGACATGCCGGTTTCCTCACAATGTTTTCCTTGACCGTTTTCAGAGCAGTGGTGATGAAATACATTACACAAAGTAATGCGCCTGGCTGGGTTTGAACCCGCGACCTAAAACTCGTAAGTCGGAGCTGTTACCACTCGGCCACCACTGCTTTCAATTATTTTACTTTATTTATTTTAAGTCATATTAACTCATCTTCTTACACAAATGTTAGAATTAGCGGACAGCTTATCAGGTACAGATTAGTAAAACGTAACATGAAACACATATTACCTATGTAGAAACCAATTCGCCCAGTTATTGCATTGCGTTATGTAAATTAATTCTTGTTTCGTTTAAAAAATTTGTACACTACAGGTGTTTTGTGTGATTGTCACTCCTTTATACCCATTTGATATATCACACAAAACGTCCATTGTTTATTAATTTATTATGTTATCTAGCTTTTTAAACTGCAAATCCATGTCTTTCTTCTCTAAAATAAGATAGTGGGTAAACGAATGTTTTCCACTTAATTAACTTTCGTTAACAAACAAATAATTAAAAAATGTGTGTAATACAATACTAATTGAATTACATAATACTCTTCGACAAAATTATGTGTGCACGACTATAATTTATACCATAACGCGCATTGTTTCAAACAAACTAATAAAAGCACAACCAGTTGTTTCTTAAAAAGCCTTTACACATACATACTTAAAGGCTTGAAGGTTTTGAACTGGTTTTTACATAAAATCTACGTCAAAAATTCGTCGAATGTAAGTAAAAACGATGATTTCAGGTATTAGTCTAAATATGTTGTGCTCATAGAGTGTATGTGTACTTAACATAGCAAGCACAAAACATAGGGCACATTAGGATCGTCTATATTTTATTAATCCTTTTATATTTACAATGTAAATTGTTACAAATTGTACTGGTATGTTAGGGCGCATACACATCATTCATGTTTGCTACGAAAACTAACAAACTAGAATTACTGAATCACGAATGCAACAACAAAAACCTAAGCTTTAGATACACGAGTCACTTTAAATAATACGTGCGAACTGTAAGAGGAGCTCCTGCTATCAGATTGAAAATGTAATATACTTAGCACCTAAATAAAATAAGGCATCGTTTACACCAAACATATAGGTTGGCGGCTATAATCTAGCCACTAGGTTGATTAAGTTTAAAACACATGGAAAAACAATTTCAACCGCCGACTGACTGATTTTTCTTGTTTTTCATACATGGGTCAAGTCAGCGACAAACTGTACTTTTAGAGTAATCGCAGCCTAAGATAGGTTACATACCTGTGTTGTCCTGTAAGGAGCGGCTGAGCGGCGGCGCAGGCGGCGTGGCAGCGTGCTCGCCGCCGTACAGCCCGCCGAACTCCTCCGCAGACGACGACGAAGCGTTGCTGCACTTGCGGCCTTTGTCCGGCGTGTACTTGCTCTCACCACCAGTCGGCAGGAACTTGGCATCCTGTTGATGCTCATCCAACAGCCCCGGCACACCCAAAAGACCCCCGACTAGGTTAGGCCGCAACTCCTCCATGATTTTGGAACCTTGGCCGCATCCGCCGCTGCCGCTGAAGTTGAGCTGGCGGCTGAAGAAGGCCGGGAAGATGTTGAACTGCTGCGGGTCGGGCAGCGCGCTGAGCGGCGCGGGCGGCTCACCGGCCCCCGCGCACGCCGCGCTCTTGAACTCCACCGTGCTGTGGCCGGCGCGCTGGCTCAGCGACCAGCGCGGCTCTCCCGAGCGCTGCTCGTGGTCCGTGCCGTCGCCGTCGCCGTCGGCTCGGCCCCGACGCTCACTGACTAACCACATTATAGTGACGTCGCACGTCGCGCCGCACCGACCACGCCGCCCCGCGCGTTAATTGTTCGCGACTGCGCGAGAGGAACTCACGTCGCCGCCCACGGGCGAGACAGAAACGGCCTGCTCCCATACCCCCATAATCGATGTAAAATCTTTATAGGGATGCTGCGTCTCATTCATCCGCGGCGGAGAGCGCGCGCCGGCCGGGGCGGGCCGATGGGGCGGCCGGGGGCGCGCGCTCATTGGTCGCCAGCTGCGTCCGCCCCTCGCTCCGCACCGCTCCGGGCCAGATACGCTTTTCTTTGTTTTATTGTCCCCACGGCTCCTCGTCGATCTTGCGTTTAAAGTTTATGCATTGCACTATGTTTTGTTTCACAAAACGCAAAATCATGTATGGAAGTTCTTGAGGTAAAACGTGAAACAGAGAAGGGTGGATGCTTTTAATGTAGCGAGTGCTTTGTGTCGGTGATTGTGTCTGTATGTCTGTCTATACGCCGTACAGTACCGGCTGTTGCTACGTACGACATGACAAATCTTTGTTAAATGTTAAACGCAATTATGTAGGTATGTAGGTTCGGCGGCATCATGTGTTAGTTGCAAGCTTCATAACTTGGTAACTTATGGAGCGTCTCTTTGATCTGTTGCCGCATATTTTGTCTTTCAAGAATATTAATAAGAATGAAGTTTTACGTTTTGCGTTGGATGTATCTTTAACACTATTTCCAGATATTAAGAATTAATTTACATCTAGGTATATCTTTGTAAGTGTCTTATTTATTTTGTGTTCTACTTGTTAGAGACTATATGGCTGGACTCTGATTATAGGGTATAATAAAAGATATTTGAATGTGTTTTATTGACCGATTGCCATCAATTAAGCTAAAGACAAATTAAGCCCACGTATGCCACCTAAACAACACATATGACATCTTTTTATCTTCAAGAAAATTCTAGATGTTATAAAGCACAAAATACTCGTACATACGTTTTTCACCTGGAATTAGATATCTTTAGCTTTATTCCTACCTAATAAAATTAAATATTAAACTAAATGCTTGGTAAAATACCCTTATTTACACACCTATAACATTCTTTTTTTACCTTCAAAGCGAGACGTTAATAAAAACTACAAATCAAAAACTATTTATTTATTTAAGCTTCATGTACAATAGTGGTACCTACATAGGCGGACTTAAGCAACAAGGCAAACTAACTTACTAACTCACTAACTATTTCTTCAAAACTAAATAAAATAGTTACCCAAATCCAACATAAGGCTAACAAAAAAAAAATCACAATGATGTCACCAAATCTTTCTTTGAAACAAGTGTTCAAAAACAACCCTTTTGCATGCCACCCCACATTGGTTATGAATACATTACCGCTATCAAGTTTGAGAGATTCATTACTAGATGAAAGATATCTAATTGATATTCAATTTCAGTTCAGATCACTTTGAGGGCATCACCACTAAATGATTGATGGTATTCCAGATATTATTCTGCGGATTCTAATATACTTATAGTGACATTTGGCTTGGAATTCAAAAGATTTTGGTTCCGTACCCAAATGGTAAAAACGGAACCCTATAGCAAAGACTTCACTGTCCATCTGTCTGTCACCAGGCTGTAGGTATCTCATGGACCTTGATAGCTAGACAGTTGAATTTTTTACACATGATATATTTTTGTTGCTGTTATAACAACAAATACTAAAAACAGTATAAGATAAATATTTATGCGAGGCCTCCATACAACAATAGAAATAAGGGTTGTGTTGTTGTTGTGTTGTCCGTATTCCAAATTTCACTTAACTCCATTCAGCTGTTCGAGTGTCAAGAAGTAACAAACATACACAAACACACATTGTAATATAAAACCTTTGCCTTTATAGGGATTAGTGTTATAATATTAGTCATATTCTATCTTCATATTCCTATATGATCCTCCCGTTATTATTTTTATACGGAACTCTCGATTTTTGTGACTGCACACTGCTCTCGCAGGTTTGTTTTTGGCGTGTAAAAATACCTTCGGCCATAGGCTAGCTTTTTTACAAGCTTTCTATTAGCTTGCACTGTATGTAACTATGTATGTTCGGCTCAAATCTTGCAACTCAATTTTGAAGCAGATATCTTCAACCGATTGAGCTGAAATATTACATACATGTGTAAATCGGGTGACAATGCAACATTATGATGACATGGAGCTGATCTGATGATAGAGCTGGAAGGTAGCCATAGGAACTCAGCGAAAAAACTATACAACCCCATAGAGTTTGGGCACGCTTGATTAGTATTGACGAGTACTTTGATCCTGTATGGTAGCCAGGGTCTGATGATGGAGCCGGAAGGTGATCATAAGAACTCCGCAGTTAAACGATACAACCCCATCGAATTTGGGCTCGTTTTATTCATATTGACGAATACTTTCATCCTATATGGTAACCAAGGTCTGATGATGGAGCTGGAAGGTAGGAACTTCGTAAGAAATCGACACAATCCCATCGAGTTCGGGCTCATTTGATTTGTATTGATGAGTACTTGGATCCTATATGGTAACCAGGGTCTGATAATGGAGCTGGAAGGTGGCTACAAGAACTCCGCAATGAAACGACATAACCCTCTCGTCTTTGGTCTCGTTAGATTTGTAATGACGAGTACTTTGATTTGTACTTTGATCAATATGGCAGTCGGGATCTGATGATGGAGCTGGAAGGTGGCCATAGGAGTTCCGCAATAAAACGACACAATCCCATCGAGTTTCGGATCGTATAAAATAAGTTCTAACCGGTCATAAGCGACTTGGACTCGAGCATGGAGGGTTCCGTACAAATTTACATAAGTAAATAGCTAGTTAGTTTTAAAACACTCCTATAAAATAGGTACCAATTGAAAGGGCTTGCAGAAAGTAACTTGAAAAATAAAGTGACATTACTCTAAATCCAATATTCTCTTTTTTCTCAGTTATACTCTTGGTGGAGTGGTAGTGGTCATGGATCGTCTGGTTGGTTGGTTGCGGCTTTTGCGAGACTTCTCCATCTCTCTCTGTTCATGGCACTTCGTATACATTCAATGAGGAAACACTTCGAAGATGAGATGATGATGATGATTTAGTGAGGTCTGTCCATCTGGTAGGCGATTGGCCGCGAGAACGTAGGCCGTCTACTCTTCCCTATACCAGTAAACGTTCCAAAGAGCTTTCATTGCGTGTGATATATCCAAACATCTTAAAAATTCGCTGTTGCGCAATCGACGTAAGTTTTTGATTTGATGCAAAGCTCTTTGAATGGAAACATTAGTGCGTGGAGCAGTCTGTTTTATCTTCAGTAGACGTCTCTAGCGTCACATTTCAAGAGCGTCAATTTTTTTACGGTACTTGAATCTTCTCCGCATTTCACAGTATTTGTGATTGTGGATCCCAGTACCTCTACCATGAGTTTTAAGCAATAGTATTCGTCGCTACTCGATATCGACGCCGTAAATATTTTGTATGGCAAATTTTGGTTCTGCAAGTGACCGCTAGAGGCGCTGCAAAATTTGCCATACAAAATATTTACGGCGTCGATATCGAGTAGCGACGAATACTATTGCTTAAAACTCATGGTAGAGGTACAGTTATATAAAACCTGGACAATTGGCTATTTCATGAAAGTTAAGTTGATTGTTAGTCTTACGATCAACCTGGTTCACCTTCACAACCATCATTTTGGTTTCATAAATTCAACCTGGTAGACTTCTCAGGTGGTCGCCTCCTTCTGCGAAGCAGTAATGCTAGCAAAGGAGGAGGCCGACTACATCAGGAAACGGCGCTCAAGCCGCAGCTACCGCCGTAATTCCGATCCCGATTTCCTGCCACCGTAGGCGTGGGCTTGCGGACGGCGGGCAATGGGTAGCTCGCTGTCCGTCCGGTAACAGACCGAACCAAGCCCAAGGGCGGGGGATGTCATTGGATGATCTTACCTACCATAAAAAAAATAAATAAAAAAAAACCTGGCAGACTTCTAAAGAAAGTAGACTATGCTTTCTTATAATATGAGTAAGAAATGAAAAGATGTGCTGAGATTACAAATGTTATTTAAATAAGGTATAACTAAAAAGTAAAAAATAAATTACAAATAAAAAAACTTTTTTAAAAACAAGCTTTCAATTAAATGGGCTAAAAAGAAGAAAATAAACTTTTCCTTTATAACTTTTACTATCAATTTATAACGGCATTACACAATTTATATGATATAAAAGCTTGTCGCGAGATTTAACTGTGTAAATACACAGCTAAATAATTTCATTAATTAAATAATTTAAATAACTTCATCTATTGATTTTAATATTTTCAAAATCTCGCGACAAGCTTTTGTATCATATAAATTGTGTAATGCCGTTATAAATTGATAGTAAAAGTTATAAAGGAAAAGTTTATTTTCTTCTTTTTAGCCCATTTAATTGAAAGCTTGTTTTTAAAAAAGTTTTTTTATTTGTAATTTATTTTCAAACGACTTGAAAAAGAAGGAGGTTCTACGAGTATGTTCGGCTGTATGGATTTGTTTTTATGTATGTTCACCGATTTTTCAGCCAATTGTAGACCGATTTTGAAATTTATATTTTTGACTTTTTTTTTATTTTACAATTTTTAGGGTACCGTAGCCAAATGGCAAAAAACGAAATCCTTATGGATTTGTCATGTCTGTCTGTCTATCTATCCATATGTCACAGCCACTTTTTTCTGAAAATATAAGAACTATACTGTTGAAACTTGGTAAGTGAGTCTAAGTCTTCTGTGAACCGCATTAAGGTTTTCACACAAAAATAGAAAGAAACAATAAATTTTGGGAGTTCCCCATACTTAGAACTAAAACTCAAAATTTTTCTTTTCATCAAACCTATATGTGTGGGGTATCTATTGATAGGACTTTAAAAATGATATTGTGGTTTCTAATGTCATTTATTCTCACTTAAAGACACTTATATAGTGGTAAAATGTCCCTCCCCTGTAACTTCTAAAATAAGAGAATGAGAAAACTAAAAAGAAATATATAATCTATGTACATTACCATGCAAACTTCCATCAAAAATAAGTTTGAACGAGTTCTAGCAGGTAGTTTTTTTTTTAATACATTATTATTATTAAAACATCAATCAAAGTTACAACGAACTACAAGAACTTTTATAGTATGTTACTTGCTGCCACAGAACCCTTCATTGGTGAGTCCGACTCGCACTTGGCCGCTTTTTTAGTTGTGATACCAAAAACCGTACCCCACAGCCAAACTTAAATAGTGTGCAATAATTCCAAACACGGTTAGGTTACATTGATTTACAATAGAGTTCCGGTGCCTACCTTCCAGCTTCATCATCAGATCTGTCGATTTATCCCCCCCCTTTGCTTTTAGTCAGTCATCGACTACACGTATAGCCAAAGAAATTTTACTTGTTACGATAGTTTTGCTGTGAACCTTTGAGGAGTTCCGTTCCATACCTTCGAAGTTCATTATCAGACCATAACAATATTTCTATGGGATCAACTTGAAAGCATAAAAACTTTCAATCAAAAATGAAAATATTTTTGAACATCTCTCCTTTCTTTTTGAAGTCAATAAATAACTTTAATTTCGGAAGTCGGTATTAAATAACGAAAAGATAAAACATTATAGGAATACTTTTAAGTCGGTTGTATTTTTTTTGCAAAAAGTTTTTTTATGTGGATAAAATACTTTTCCCGATCCGCGAGAGGGAGTGCCCTATGCACTATGACTTTTACTGACTAAAACTCAAAGTGTTCCTACAGTTGACCTTCTCGTAACTCTTTCGAACAATCCGCAGTCCTAGCAGGCATCACTCCTAACTGGCCCCGTCAATTTTGCTGACATCTCTTTGAAGTAGGAGATGTTATTCTGAACCTTTTTTACGTGGGTATTAATCAAATGACTTCTTCCGCTCGGTGTGGAGTGAGAGAGAGTGTCAGATTGATTAAAACTCAGTGTTCCTTCAGCTGCCATTTGCGTGGGTCACCATAACTCCATTGAAGAATATGCCCTGGCAGGAGTATTCTGAAGCCGAATTGTTTGTTAAACTAGTCCAATTTGTGTCATAGTAAGTGTAATTTTCAGGTCTGTGTTGTTGTAGACTTCAAATCCAATGGAAGAAGTCGAAGTTATGTCTACAAGGTAAAATAATATAAAATTAGAATAATATAATCACATAGTTGTTGTTCTGTGTGTGTGTAGTTGATGAGAGAACATTATGTGATTTTCACGATTTTCATGTTGTAATTATAGTTAATAACCCTTTATTATCAGGCAACTATAAACTAAATATGTAATTAATCTTACAAAATAATAAACGAATATACATATACACCGTTAAATTTTGGTCGTTTTAATCCCGCGGAGAGTCGATTCGGTACACGAAGTACTATCGATTTGTGCAGAAAAATTAAAAAATAAAGTACTCTTTTTTTAAACTCATAGTAATTTACGCATATACGAAATTCATTTCTTTAAAGAAATGAATTTCGTACGTATTTACGTTTACTTAAGTAAACGTCAGCTGAGTGAGGCCAATGAACTGTAGGTAGTTAGTACGCAACGACCTGCAACTACCTACAAGGTCATTGACTTGTTTACTTCAAGAAATTAATTTCGTATATGTGTATATTAATTCGAGATTTTGAAAAAAGTACTTTACGTACTATTTGTACGTAAAGCGACGTCGTCGTGCTGCGCTGCGAGGTCGGTATCCTTCCACGAAATCCAAACAACGACACCCCTCGGCCAAAAGTAGGTGTTCAAATCGGCACCCGCATCACAAACGACTTGAAATTAGTGTTATGGCGTGGCTCCATCTGCTCGACTCTCAAAGTTCAGTTCGTCTTGACTCATACATATTCCACGATCTCCTCAACCTTCGTGGTGTGATCTAGCCTCGAAACATACAGCTGCGTCGTGGGTATTGCTGGAAGCAGCAGCATGTTGGATCCTGCCAGCGCGGTACCACACTGGTTCTGACAGGCAGGTTTCTTCCTCTTCTCTACCGTTTCGTTTTACCAGCTTGTCGCGTTGTTTGTGACACAGTACGACGTACCTTCATGTGACACCACTTTGACTGCAGCAGCGGCGCAAGATTCAACGCAAACTACTCGTATTATCAGCAGCGAGTGAAGTACTGTAACTCGCCGACTCAAAATTGCCGATGGATGCATTTTGCGCTCTACTTTCCAAAATAGCGTTGCGCAACAACTCTACTTTGGCCCGTAGTGCACCTATGGTGGTATTTGACATCTCCAGCTTGTTTTTTATGTAAACACAACCTTTATCTACAAAACATGTATTCCCTTGCAATTCGACGCCGTTCCGTTCCAGGAATTACTGATACATTCCTGAAATTTTAACCCTAGGCAGACATAGTGGCAATACTACGCATTTGTAATAAGAACGTTATAGTAGTGGAGGATTGATACTGCGAGTACGTTTCCTAATAACATACATTGATGGGGAATTTAGTTTGTCTACAGATCACGGAAGTGATATTGTTAGAGGCGGCATTGTCGACTTACAAACCAAGAAAAATCTAACACCGTGTTGAAACAGATTACACAATTAATGGAAGAAGTTTGACCGGTGTTTTTGCGCGGGTAGATTAATTCTGGTATTAAGCACCGATCACATGAGCATGCGTCAATACGCGACAGTGAACGTCGTCGTTCTGATAACGAACGGTCCTGAGCGTCTCGCATACATCACACATTCTCGCGACTCTCACTAGGTCACCGGTACACCTTGTGAGAGGCCTTCCAACGCTGCGTAATAATGTACCTAAATCGTGTAAATTACTAGTATCCAGTAATTCGACCTTAATAAATTTGAGAAAAGGCTGCTTGACTGGTCTCGAGTTTCTTCCAATTCAGTGCTTTCGAACCCTGAGAGTTAATTGATACTATCGTTTTCGAAATGCAGCTTTTCTGAGAATAAATTGGTCGAGTACTATCTGTTAGGAATATCGAATATATTTAGAGAGGGTTACTCTCTCGTAGTTTTATGAATATTTTTGGGAAAGGAACTGCATTGATGCAGTACTTTATGTTAAAATATGTCAAGTGCTTTTTCTTGAGTTAAAACCACACTTGAGTGTTTTAATTATCAGTGGATTTTATCACGCATTCAGATTTGCTTCGCATGCGTGTCCTTTTCGTATAAATATTTATTGTAATTTGTAATGCGGGGAATCCTGCATGCGTGATGAAGGTCACATGATAATATAAACATCTTTATTGTCCTTAAGTGTTCATTTGCGTTCCAGAACCATGACCATACTTTTCAAAAAATCCTATGGTTCGAGCAGGAATCGGCCCTGTAGGGCCATATTTTTGAGAAAGGAACTGCATCGATGCATTACTTTATGTTTAAAATATGTTGTGGGTTTGCCATTAGGAAATTCTTAGTAACCGCTGTTACTAACGAACTGGGGACCTGTGTCCGAAGAAGGGCGAAAGAATTGCAAAGGTCTTTTGTTAGGATTAACGACTGATGAGATCTATGAGTAGTGCCCCTGCTTACATCGTTGGAAAAATAGACATAATAATATGCTAAGCATAAACCTATGTAGGAAACTAGGAGTGTAGTTCAATATATGGATACTTTAACGAATGGGAACTTTTTGTCATTAAGATTTGAATATAATAATTAGGTTTATAAAAAATAGTCGCTTTATGAGACTGAAAAGAAAGACAGGAAGAAAACAGTTTATTTACGCCAAACATGGCGCATATCTTAAAAAATAAGACAAAAAAAACTCTGTGTAATTGTGCGAGATATATGACACATCCGCGCAAAACGGCCAGCGCTTAGCAAATTACAGGTACTCATGTGTTGGACAGAGCCACAGCGCTGATTTTCAGCACCAGCCATCGTTGACGGTAAGACGGTGAACGGCTAGCACGGACTGCATACTTTCATCTGTGATATTTTCAGATTACCTTGGAGTTATTTAATCAAATAATTTTAAATTACAGGTATATTAGTTCCGTTTCGTAATTAATTGTTATTCATTTGTTTCTTATGGTTTTCTTTTTACTGTAATATCACTATGTTTATTTAAATTTTTGTATGAAATCTATGAAAACTGTGAATTTTTAGAATGCCTATTTTCTTAAGTAATTCGTAGCTAACCTTCTTGTCTGTAATAGACTGTTATTTAAAGTTTGAGGGTACTAAATTTAAACGGTTTGACTCATTTTTGTCTTGTATCCGAAACTACTCATACGTTCCTCTACTATTCAATGGACTAAAATATATATAACGGGATATCGGGAGACCGGGCTGTTGCATCTGATTGCTGATTCGTGACTTCGTCAGCGCGGTAATCATATTGGGCGTTGAACTTCAGGAAACTTTGAAATTAATGCACTGTAGCGATGACTGTTCACTACTTTAAGTATACAGACACCTAAATTAAGTAAACAATAGACGATTACAACAATAATTAGCGATTTAGAGCCAATGGGTTTGCGAGTGCTCAAAACATGCAACGGTTGTCAACTACCCTACGTAAAATTGACATCACGTTCGCCCGTCATGACAGACGCAACTCCATTCGGTGTTACCCGCTCTTAGTTAAAATTACCAGTATCTCAAAATCAAATCGACTAATCGCTAAAAATAACAAAATAATGACCAATGATTAAAAAAAGTAACAAAACCAATTACGATTCTCCAAATTAACCGATTTTCATTATTTAATAATGTCACGCGCCGTCACGGCCGTCCTGCGTCTTCACACGTCCTCGGGTGAATAGTTTATTTCTGCAGTATTTGTGGACAATCATAAAAGAGATCAAGTAAACAACTTAACGTTCGGTCATTCTGACCGTTTGAATTAAACACCTCAATATCACAAAGAGCGAGACCTCAAATCACAGTTAACGAAAAACTCCAAACACCCAGACAACACCAGATTGCCAAACAGGCTGGGACTACATAGGCTATTGCCACACAGGTTAGTGCCACAGGCTACTGCCACACAGGCTATTGCCACACAGGCTAGTGTCACACAGGCTGATGCCACACAGGCTAGTGCCACACAGGCTATTGCCACACAGGCTAGTGCCACACAGGCTATTGCCACACAGGCTATTGTCAACAATTGTTAATATTAGCAAAGTCCTTCACAGTAAACAAGTAAATCCAGATGTACAACTCACCTGCGCCGTTATCGGTACATTCTGATTCTACACTATTAGTAGGTGCCTCCAAACCTACATTCAAATCCAATGGAACACAGCACTCACATGGCATAGGTCGTATGCGATCATGTGTATACTTATACGTCCGATTAGAGTTCAATGCTTTTAGTTAATACCTGTCACTATCAAGCACCTCAGCCACCTGATAAGGTCCCTTAAATTTTGGGTATTGGGGGCTTTGTTTTATTGCGTTCATGATTTTCTAATAACACATAGTCATAAACTCAGCTAATCGAATCTCAAATTGCCCTATCGTTACTCTACCCGTAGGTGTACCTTCTACAAAATAATCCGAGCTACGTTCAAGCAATGAAACTAATTGATGTTTATAATCAGTGGGTATATCAGTATTGATATTGTAAAAATTACTAATTTTTTTTCGCCTATATCATACGCTAAAACTGTTCTAATTTTCCTCAAAATATTTTGGTTTTCACAAACTTCAACCGAAAATCCCATTGACTATAGTAATTCCCTTCCAATAAAAATGGAATCAGAAATAAAATAGTCTGGCACGACATGTAATAATAACTACATTGAGTATCCCTGAATAGCATTACAGTAATAGTAGTACAGTTGTCAATATTTGAACATTGCACTTAACGTTTTATTGGTACCTTTCAATGTTACCGAGGTATGATGACGCTTGCCTGAGAGTCTATTTGCTAAACTTTCTTAGACTAGAGAGCACTAGGCGTCGGAATCAAAACAAAATAAAAACTTCTCACCGGATTCAACTGCTAGGTGATCAGTGGCTGGCTTCATAAGGCAGGCATTCAACCAGTGCCGCTACTAATCTGGTGTCCTTTTTCGGGCAGCGAGTGGCAATGTGACCTGGTTCGCTGCAGTGATAGCACGTAGGCGAAGATGTTTTGCTTGGTACCCTGCTGCCTTGATTCTCTTGCTGTTTATTGGTTGCTGAAAACAGAGGTTTGAGATTAGTGCTGGTATTGCGCGAGTCTTTGAAGAGGCATTCGTTTGCCATGTGGCCTAGTCTGCCATAATTATAACACTTCTTCGGTTCATTTCGCGGTTTCTTAGCGTCACTGCAAGTATTAGACTTTTCTGGCATCGCATGCCATTAGCTTTTGTTGCAATTTTATTCTAGTATCAATTTTTTTTCAGTTAATCCTAGTCTTTGCCGGCGATGTTCAATTTTCACTGCGTGAGCCAGAGTTACAGCAATTGCAATTTGTTCAATCGAAAAAGAATGCCATTGATTCATTAATGTACTCAGAAATCGAGTAGTATGAGCTGACATGCACTCTCCGTCTTTTGGGCTTTCATTAAAGAGTCTATACAAGGTAGCAGCTGGAGTCTCGAAGTAGTTACCCGAGCAAGAAACCAATCCCTTAACTGAGGCCAGGTTACACCAGCGAAACTATTTTGAGCCAATCCCGTGGCTGCCGCGCCACGGGTCCTCTGATCATTTGAATACCGTAATTAGAGACACAATAGAAAGACAAAAGGTGTGCGGACACCGGTGTCCGCTTGGGGGCTTGAGTAACTACGTGCTTTGCTCATGGCGATAATCAGAGTACCATTAGATAATAGTTTTTCTTGCATGCATAAGTCTACAGTATTGTACCATGACCTGGCATCGACATCTCGAGAATCAGGATTGAATTTGGGGAACGTTAGCTTTGTATCAACTGTATTTGTGTCCTTTATAGCATGATTTAATTCCATCATCCTACGTTGTTGAATTTCAAACAATATTTTCTAACGGTCAGATTCACTATTTAGGTTAAAATCAATACTCTGACCTGTTTCACGTTCCTGGGAAGTCCCTGGTAATCCCACTTCTGATAACGGGATATCGGGAGACCGGGCTGTTGTATCTGATTGCTGATTCGTGACTTCGTCAGCGCGGTAATCATATTGGGCGTTGAACTTCAGGAAACTTTGAAATTAATGCACTGTAGCGATGACTGTTCACTACTTTAAGTATACAGACACCTAAATTAAGTAAACAATAGACGATTACAACAATAATTAGCGATTTAGAGCCAATGGGTTTGCGAGTGCTCAAAACATGCAACGGTTGTCAACTACCCTACGTAAAATTGACATCACGTTCGCCCGTCATGACAGACGCAACTCCATTCGGTGTTACCCGCTCTTAGTTAAAATTACCAGTATCTCAAAATCAAATCGACTAATCGCTAAAAATAACAAAATAATGACCAATGATTAAAAAAAGTAACAAAACCAATTACGATTCTCCAAATTAACCGATTTTCATTATTTAATAATGTCACGCGCCGTCATATATATTTTTTAATTATTGATAGGCTCGCATTTCACCACTGTTTCACCTGATGGTAAGCGATGATGTGGCCGACGATGGAGCACGCTTGCATAGAAGTAACCTATTTACTTACCTGTTCCCATTCCTTAGCTGGTCGCAGCTCCTTCTTTATAATAGTGGTTCTCAATTTTTTCGCTTTTGACTAACTTTGAATTCTTCTTTGTCAGCAATTAACAGCTGTTAAGCAGAATTACCAAAATTCAAGAAATAAAATAAACCTTGCTCATCACTTTATAAAATCAAAAGTAACGAGCATTTTTTTATATAGACTAGACCTTGACGGCGATCCTAACTTATGGTAAGCTGTGACGTAATCGTTGTTGGTACCGCCCTAGCAAACATGAAAGACACACTAGTGAGAATCAATAGAAAACACTATACAAAAAACTTTCTGATAGAAACTTTTTTTTAAATTGATATAAACCAGTGCTTGACTGCGATCCCACCTGATCGTAAGCAGTGATGAAATCGTTGATGGTGAGGCGCACTAGTTTTTAAGAGCCTATTCACTCTAGCCTTGAAGACATCGTCATTTTGCAGCACCAGCTCATATGTGACTGCACACGATCAGAAGCTATCCCGGTGTGAACTACCGTCGGACCTTTGCAAGAACGCCTAGTTCCTAGCAGCTATCTTGGCTTTGGACTCAATGAACCGCCCAAAATTGAGGTCCGAGGAAATTTCAACTCCCAAGAGCTGAAGGCGGTTGGTGCTCTCTAGGGATACATTCCGAAAAGCAGGACTTAAAATCAGTTTGTACTCGTATTAGTGTTACTTTTCAGTTCGAAAGTTTGAAATTGAACTCGTGAGGACCACCGGTGGTCCATGGGCCACAGTTTGGGAACCGGCTACTCAACCCTAATATCCCAAACAAAAGCTCTTTTCTTCACATCCAAAACAATTCGAGCCCCTAATTAAGTACTAGCGGAAGGCAAAGCAAAATAGAATTCATCGTACACTAAAGAGAACTTTTTGGGGAGCTGGTAGGGGGAGTAGTGAAACGTCTTAGAAGTTTATTAGTAGTTTTAATTGATTCCCCGCTCCTTGAAGTAAGACTTCGCGCTTCGGCTAAGTTTCGCGTATGTGTGTGTCGTTGTTGTATCGTTGATTTGGTCTTTTCGAGAAGTTGCCGGTCAAATACCACCGACATAGCCAAACATTATATGACAGTACTGACTTCTGCCAGCGGTGTAAAATTAGAAAATTACCTCAAGGGAACATTGAACATTCCATATGCTATTCTAGGATATGATCTACAGACGTGTCAAATCTCATCCCAATCTTTTCAAAGTGTAAAGAAGTAACAAATATACATACATATGTACATAAAAACTCTCAGTTTTTAAAAATAAAACTGAAAATATTTATTTCGGACTAAGCAGACAGTAATGATATCTACAAGTCCATATTATTTTGCAGTATTAGTGATCATCTGTCCGAACTCACGCCCAGAATCGTGATGGTGCTATCCTTTATTCGAGACCATAGGGAGGCCATTCTTTTGCAAAACACAGACTGGAAGCCATCCGTGCTGTGATCGACGAATATAAGGTATAATATATAATATGACAATTCTCCTCTTTTTTTTTTTCTTTTTTTTTATGGTAGGTAAAATCAAAACCTACCCCGTTCTTTCGTTGCTTATAGTGCCGGGGCTGAGCCTTCCTCTCAGAAAACGGCCCTATGTCACCAAACTGTATAAGGCTATATGCTGCAAAGCTGAAATCGACATAAATCATGACACTCTGAACTCGTTTAAAAGAAAATTGTATAAACACTTTCCGACCGTTGATTTATCACTCCAACAATAAAATAAATAAATGATTGATTAAAAATATTGTAATATGGTATTTTTATTTTATATAATCTTATTTTGTTTTATGTAAACTAAGTTAATTTTATTTAATAAATTACTTTAATTTTAATTTAGTTAATTTAATTTTAATTTTAGGACATTTTATTTTGATTTTGAATTTATCAATTTGTAATTTAGATTCCAATCCTATTATAATTTATTTGACATGTGTATTCTAATCAAGTTTAAGTTTGACATTACTTTTATTTGTTTAATATAATAATAGATAATATAATATATAATATTCCCACAACTATCACACAACACTGTTTAGTCCCAAGCTAAGCAGAGCTTGTTTTATGGGTACCAGCTGCTGATAAACATACTTATATATATTTCTAAATACATACATATTATAGATAAATAACACCCACATACAGAAAAAATTATCGTGCTCATCACACAAACATTTGTCCTGGGTGGGAATGGAACCCACGAGTTCCGGCATAGCAGTCAGGGCCACTAACCACTAGACCAAAAGGCCAGTCAAAAAATTAATTAATTAAATAAAAAAAAAAACTAACTTAATAACTAATCTAATTTTTAATTTAAAAATTAAATTAGTTATCTTTTTTCTAAAAGTCATATCATGCCAATTACTTTTATTTTATTTTATATTTTCATAATAATATAGAGCCACGTTCACTCGTTTATGCGCAGTGGTTGCCTATGTATAATTGAGTGTGCATTATAGGACTAGGTTACGTGTACCAATTTTATTTGTATGTTTTTATTTTGTTATTGTTTTTATTTGATCCCTAAATAAATAAATAAATGTAATATTTTTTATTTTGAGCTAGCTACACAGTGTATAATAAACCTTTGATTGGCTTATAATACTTTGTTGCGTATAGTTCGCCTGCGTACCACTATTGTACATAATTATGTATTACAATTTATATGTATATGTAATACAATTTATACAGACAAATATGTTAACGTCGATGATCAATTTGGGAAATGTTGAATGTTTTAATGATATGACTGGCCGCTTTATGAAATAGCCAAGTTTACAATATAGCTGCGACATATGTGTAGGTAAAATTGGCGTATGTTGGTACTTGGAGGAAAAGTGGGATCTTGTCAGCAGGTACTTATAATAAGGTTTTTGTGTTTAATGTATGTTAGTAATCTTTGATGTATCTAATGGCGGAGTGCTCTTTTAAATGTAAATACCTAAATTATTATTTTCAATTTCACTGAAGTGAACCATGAAAATTTATTTGTGAACTCTTTATTTATTTAAAATTTTACCCCACACTGATTTCTAAATCACTCCTGTATCGCGTGGATGCAAACATTTAAAGTCACATACACAAGACCCTGAAAAAGTAGCTGTAGGCCATACATTTTGTTCTGCGCTGGAATCGAAACCGTAACACGCAGCGCGATAGTCAACCATTGCGTTAGCAGTGTCGTCATTTTTGATTATTAGACGAACACTTATTCGAGTCGAACGAAATAAAAAAAGTGTGTTTTTAAGAAATATAATAAAACGAAGCAAGCAAAAAGAATTAAAAAAAAACAAAAAGCCACATGCGACCCTGCCAGGATTCGAACCTGGAATCTTCTGATCCGTAGTCAGACGCGTTATCCATTGCGCCACAGGGCCGGATGTTAGCCATCACTAAAGTTGTGTTATAAACATACTTATCCTATTTTATCTCATAGATGCCATATTGCATTTGACATATGAACATAGAAATTGACATTATTCGTTTTGCCTGTTGCAATCTTCCCGTTCGATTATAATTTGTCTTCAAGGCTAGAGTGAATAAGCTCTTAATAAACTAGTGCGCTTCACCGTCAACGATTGCATCACTGCTTAGTATCAGGTGTTATAAAATTTAAAAAAGTAATAATAAACAACTGAGCTAAGAAACAACATATTTAAAAAAAACACAACTATTTTGTAAAATATACGTTATATAACTAACAAAAAACTCTAAAATATGGCGTCGAAAAACTGCCGCAGTGCTGTCAACTGGTAATGTGTCCAAAAGTCTGATGGCATTGTCACGTTATATTGCAGTGATCAAGAACAATTTGGTCCCTTTATGTTGTAGTACGTCTAATGTTGATCAACCAGAATTTACGTGAAAATTAACAGCCACATTCTAAAATCTACGCACCACCTATGAACATTATGTACGTGGGTGCAGCTTTTCTTTGTTTTTAGAGATAGAGATGTCTTCCAGTAAGCAAGTAAATAAAGAAAGGTCTTCTAAATTATAATAATAATAATAAATAATAAATTTATTTTCCAAAAAATCTTAGTACTATGTTTACAGGTACAGTTAGGCAAGATAAATTTTAGGAAAAATTGATGTAGCTTCTGTAACCGAGCTAGGCAGTGCCTGTATTACGTACGGTTATCAGTGCAATTTCCTTTAACTTTATACAATAATATATGCCAACAAAAAGATTGTTCCTTATTGTACAATTCATAAAATTATGTTGTAACAATTATTAAATTATTTTCTAAAAAATAATTATAATTACAGTAAGTGATTGTTAGTAATGCCCTCTTTTTTGTGTTTAGCGATACGTGCGTGTGTGCTGCATAAGAGGATGTGTTGATTGGTATGTAATTAATGTGAAGATTCTGTGGTGTGTGTGTGTTTGAGTGTGATTGGATGTATGCGTGAGTGAGCGAGTGTGTGTGTTTGAGTGTGATTGGATGTATGGGTGAGTGAGCGAGTGTGTGTTTAGTTTGATCTGTTTTAGGAAATATTTAAACTCTTAATGGTAATTACCTACTGTGCAAAAATTAGTGAGGCTTAGGCCACATTTATTCTTATAAAACCTAGACAACTTTAACTTAAATTGTAACTTAGCTACACATGTTTAACAATTGTTAAATTAATTTAAAAAAACGCGTAGCTTTTCAAATCCTTGGTTCTGTGTTGACCTACACACCTCCTACAGCGGCCAAAGCTATTAACTTCGATGGGTCGTACTTCAGTTGTTTGGTCTTCGCAGAAGGCGTTACTTTACATTTTCGCAAAAATGACGCCAAACACAGGATTAGAAATAACTTAGCTGCCTTTATACCTGTTAGAAGAAGAAATAAAATTAATTAATAAATAGTGAAATTGGATACCATTTTAAAGAGCACAAGTGTATCTCCTTCACGCTCCTACACATTTTTCGTTGGGTAAAAATCATCCAATGACATCTTCCACCCTTGGGCGGAGCGGGAGATAGTGGCGGACTTTTACTGACTAAAAACCCCACCCTGTTCCTTCATTGCCTTCGTGTCAGGGCTCTGATGTACACTTTCACATTTACCCAAGGCCCCAGAGTGGGCTTAGACACTGCTGGGCCCCTACGCTCCTACATATAGATTTCAGTAGCTATGTTTCATGCAATAAAGAGGACCATATTGCCATCAGACCGGCATAAATTCAGGCTATGGGCTGTTACTGGAAATTACACTTTTCCGACATAATATAACACCAAGTATAAATTCATCGCTGAGTGATTATTCGAAAGACTGCTATAGATGGCGAGAGCGACTGTCGCAACCCCGTGCTAGGCACGGCACGATCGAGGCGGTAAGGCCCCTCTTTGAGGAGTGGCTGGAAAGGCCTCACGGCGTCGTCACCTTTAGTTTGGCCCAGGTGCTAACCGAATACGGCAAGTTCGGGCCGTACCTGTACAAGATTCGTGCGGAGACGACGCCCGGGTGTCACCACTGTGCGGACCGCCCGGTGGACACGGTAGAGCACACAGTCGAGGTGTGCCTTGCTTTGGAAGAGCACCGCCGTGTCCTCGTGGGGGCGATCGGCGGCGATCTCTCGCCGGGGCTTGGTTTAAGAGCTCCAGAGCGAGGAGGAGTGGCAGGCGGTCGCCTCCTTTTGCAAAGCAGTAATGCTAGCAAAGGAGGAGGCCGACAGCACTCGGCAAAGGCGCACACGCCGCCGCCGCCGCCGGGATTCCGATCCCGATTTCCGGCCACTGTAGACGCGGGCTCGCGGATGGTGAGCAATGCTCGCTGTCCGTCCGTCCGGTAACAGACCGGTCCGACCTCAAGTCGTCTACGACGCGCACTGGTCCCGCGCGTTGTTGTTGTCAGCAAACTGTAGGGGTCCAGCAGGGCCGAAGCCTACTGGAGCCAAAGGTTATGTGAGAATGTCACCACGGGTCCTGTGACAAAGGCAATGAATGGAAGGGTAGGTTTTTAGTCAGTAAGAGTCTGACACTATTTCCCGCCCCATCCAAAGGCGGGATTTGTCATTGGATGATTTTACCTACCTTAAAAAAAACCACTGCTATAGAACGGAAAAAGCAATTAGAGGAACACGGGTGGGTTTGACTCAATAGGAGACTGATACTCGTTCTCCTTGTGACCAGAGCAGGACAATTTATTTGTTGATTTACAACCCACAAAAAGATAAAAAAGGTATAAATTCGTTTAGACAGTAAACGAATAAAAGTTTTTGGCATAAACACCAAAAATTATAAAGATCTATAGAATAGTCTGAAAGTTCTCGTAATTGACTAGTTCTTTAATCTGCCAATAACGAGTGACACCGCACCCCTGAACGAATAACAAAACCTAATGGCGGTATTTGTCATTGGATGATTTTACCTACCTTATAAAAAAACCCCAAAAGGCATTTAATGTATAACACAATAAAAAAAAAATTGACTGTAATTGTAAAAGGCTCGTCTTTTAATAATTCTGTGGTAGTTTACGGAACCATTATTGTTATATTTATTTTATGTCTCATTTCTACATACATAATCATTATTTACTTCGCATTAATTTACATATTTATTTAGCATCTAATACTTACTACTTATTTGAATCTTTGCACCCAACGCAGCTAAGGTTCAGTAGAAAACCAGCGTCCGGAAACTGCTACGTACCTCTACCTATTTATATTTTTCTTTTTATTTGTTCCTAAATTGTATGTACTTATCTGTGTCATATTAAACATATTTTCTTTCTTTGCTAATTATTATGTCACCTGAAATTACTTCAAAAGTAATAGCTAACGTACACAACTTACTTACAGAGTAGGGTAGAGTAGGGTAGAGTAGGGTAGAGTAGGGTAGAGTAGGGTAGAGTAGGGTAGAGTAGGGTAGAGTAGGGTAGAGTAGGGTAGAGTAGGGTAGAGTAGGGTAGAGTAGGGTAGAGTAGGGTGGAGTAGGGTAGAGTAGGGTAGAGTAGGGTAGAGTAGGGTAGAGTAGGGTAGAGTAGGGTAGAGTAGGGTAGAGTAGGGTAGAGTAGGGTAGAGTAGGGTAGAGTAGGGTAGAGTAGGGTAGAGTAGGGTAGAGTAGGGTAGAGTAGGGTAGAGTAGGGTAGAGTAGGGTAGAGTAGGGTAGAGTAGGGTAGAGTAGGGTAGAGTAGGGTAGAGTAGGGTAGAGTAGGGTAGAGTAGGGTAGAGTAGGGTAGAGTAGGGTAGAGTAGGGTAGAATAGGGTAGAGTAGGGTAGGGTAAGAGCGGGAGTGAAGCCGAGGGCAAAAGCTAGTTAGAAATATATAGAGTGACTGGTAATTAGTGAACGATACTTAAACACGTGATTGTAGTCATGACAACAAACAATTTTTGCCACAGGGCCAAACCTGAAAGTGTGTTTAAGTATCGTTCACTAATTACCAGTCACCCTAAAGTATGTTTATCACTTTACTTATTACCACAAGCTCTGCTTAGTTTGCGATTAGATAGAGTTGTGTGAAAGTTGTGAAAAAAAAATGTAAAATACTGATACTATAAGAACCGGGTTTGACTGGAACCTCACATAGTCCACAAGAGGCTTGGCAAATTGATTTACCTGTTCCTAATATACACCATTAAATTTTGATCGTTTCAATCCCGTGGAGAGTCGATTCGATACATGAAACACTATCGATTTGTAAAGATAAAAATAGAAAATAAAGTATTTTTTTAAACTCGAATTAATTTACGCATGTATGAAATTAATTTATTTAAGTAAACGTCAGCTGGGCGAGTTCAATGACCTGTAGGTAGTATTTTTTTTTTTTTGCGGTAGGTAAAATCATCCAATGACAAATCCCGCCCTTGGGTGGAGCGGGAAGTAGTGTCAGACTCTTACTGACTAAAAACCTACCCCGTTCCATTCTTCGCCTTGGTCCCAGGGCCCCGGGTGCCATTTTCACATACCATATATACCATATATACCACACAGGGGTCAAAGGGTGACCCCAGTAGGCTTCGGCCCTGTTGGGCCCCTACAGTTTGCTGACAACTCCTTGAGGTGCGCGGGAACAGTGCGCGCCGTAAACGACTTGAGCTCGGACCGGTCTGTTACCGGACGGACGGACAGCGAGCTACCCATTGCCCACCGTCCGCGAGCCCGCGCCTACGGTGGCCGGAAATCGGTATCGGAATCCCGGCGGCGGCGGCGGCGTGTACGCCGTTGCCTGATGCGGTCGGCCTCCTCCTTTGCTAGCATTACTGCTTCGCAGAAGGAGGCGACCGCCTGCCACTCCTCCTTGCTCCGGAGCATGGCTTGAACCAAACCCCGGCGCGAGAGATCGCTGCCGCCGATCGCCCCCACGAGGACACGGCGATGCTCTTCCCAAGCGGGGCACACCTCGACTGTGTGCTCCACCGTGTCCTCCGGACGCTCCGCACGATTCTTGTACAGGTACGGACCGAACTTGCCGTGTTCGGTTAGCACCTGCGCCAAACGGAAGGTGACGACGCCCTGGGGCCTTTCCAGCCACGCCTCAAAGAGGGGCCTTACCGTCTCGATCGTGGCGTGCCCAGCACGAGGTTGCGACAATCGCTCTCGCCATTTCACCATGAGATCCCGCCGGAACTCTGTCCGCCATGCCGCGATTTGTCGCGGCAGCGGAGTTTCGCCCCGACGTTGCATCTCCACGCGTAAGTCATGCATGTGTGCAAGGACTGTTGCCTCCAAATCCCCTGGCGGTAGGCCAGCAAGGAGGCTCGCCGCTTCGCAGGACACCGTACGTTATCCCCGGATCATCCGAATGGCCATGACCCTCTGGCAGGCGTTCAGCCGGGCCGCCACTCGCTTTCGCAGCGTCGGCGCCCAGACCGGCGCCCCGTAAAGGGCCATGGACCGAACACCTGTAGGTAGTTAGTACCTACGCAACGACTGACAACTTCATTGACTCGTATTACTTAAAGAAATCAATTGCCCTGGAACGCAAAGGGCAACTAAAGGATACATGTAGAGTTTAGTCAGTAAAATAATTTTTTGGAGAGAGGTTGGACTATGGCCGCTATTGCCGACGTGCAATGGTCCGCATAGGACAAGTGCGGAAACCATACTCAGACATAGACAGTAAAAGTCTGACACGCTCTCTTGCTCTATCCTAGAGCGGGAGAACTCATTTAATGAATATACTAAAAAAATGCTCAGCCGTGGGCGACGATAGGTTGCATGATGGTAATGAATACAGAATCATAAAAGTAGAATATATGACAGAAGAAAATTGAGATGTGTAAGTGCGACATTTGTTGTGACCATGTGCTGGATACGCCCATATCCGCCCCCGCTTTTGCGATAATACTATGTTATAAATGCTACAAATAGGAATACTTCACTGAGAGAGCACAGAGGGGTTCCAGTTAAATTGCATAGCTTTATTTTCCGCATTGGAGACACGTGGCTAGTGTGTTCTTAGCTTTATACTATACACCGTTAAATTTTGGTCATTTTAATCCCGTAGTGGGTCGATTCGGTACATGAAACACTATCGAAATCATTTAAAATGTTTTTTTTTTAATGGTTTTTCAGAGCACTCAAACATTTTTCCAAGAGTAAAGAGGAACGTTTCTATACATGCAAGATCTCAATTCATTCAATAAAGTTTCCTGTAAAAATATTTAGATATTTATATACAGCCCTACCTACATTTACCTTATTAATAAAAAAGAACAAAAAAATACAAAAGGTCCGAAAACCTAACATCACAAAATCATATCTTCCGTTAATTTAACGCTAATAAACTTCGGCTCGCGGTGTTTTATGTCGGAATAGTGAAAATATAGTGAAATAAATTCCGGTTGGTTGCCAGCGACGTGTCTGCATCCGGGGGTTAGGCAGCCGCGGCTTCCGCTGTCGGGTCCGACGGAAGACCGGCGAATGGGTACACAGCTTTAGGCTAAGATCTCACGAAGCGGTTTTCAACCGCGCCCACAGCGGTAGGGGAAACTGCTGCTTTATTTCTAAACTCACGAGACCGCACTTTTGTGCGGTTTCGCAGCCGTCGCGATTGCGATTTTCGCCCGCAAACCTGGCGGGTGATTATCGTAAGACATACGGTCGCCATGCATTGCAAGACGGCCCGCCGGCGCAACGACAGCCGCGAAAAACCGCACACACCGTGGTCGTAAAACGCGTTGTGAAATGTGTTTAAATTTTTTACATAAATATATCTGCATTCTTCAGAAGCTGCGGGCCCGCAACTGCGGCGGCCGCGGGTGAAAATTGAAAGAAAGAAAGAAAGAAAGAAAAAGAATTTATTTGGTACAGCATAAGGCATGAACACATCACAAACAAAGGTAACACAAAAAATAATAAATTAACAAAAGCAAAAAAATAAAATAAAAAATAATTTTGTGCCTCATGGCTGCACCAAAATAGGTCCAGTTCAGCATGAATGCCAGACAACTAGTGCCTGACGCTGGTTTTCAACTGACCTGTTGTTGTGACGCAACGGACGCAAAACCGTTTGGAGTGTGTGTATACTATGTACTAAAACTTTGTGTTGTAAATAAATAAAATAATGTAAAACTACAAAATAGGGTTTTAATAATATACGAAAAATGTTAACACTAAATAGGTGTAAGACAGTGTATTTGTTTAGTGTGTGAAAATAAATAAATAAAATACGAAACGTCGAACTTCCACCATTATGTAACACTACCTAATTAATTCTGCCTACCTTTAACACTAAAAAATGCAAATACCAAGCACGGTACATTATATAATTGAGGTATTGTGTGCTACCATATCCAGCTTTAGTTGTGCATCAATCAGATACTGTCGCAAGCGTCTTCTAAATGTACCCATCGTATTGGTCGCTCTGATCGGTGGTGGGATGTTATTCCACACTTTGGAACTAGCATAACGAAAGCTACCCCTAAAAGCAGCTGTACCGCAGGATTGGGTTGAAAGTTGCTGTGAGCATTGCCTCCTTCCACATTCCCGCCGGCTCGTAATCCAACTCAATTTGTTAAATAAGTAGTCCGGTTTTTGGTATTTAACTACACCGAACAAGAGACAAGCTAGGTGCAGTTTACGTCTAGATTTCATTTTCAGCGTAAAGTGCCTGTTTAAGTATGGCGTTACATGGGTTCTGCGAGGAATGTTGTAACAAAATCGAGCACAAGCATTTTGTACCCTTTGGATGAGCCGATCTGTACGAGCTAACAGGCGCGGACCATATACCGTGTCTGCGTAGTTCAACCTGGAAAGGACAAGGGTTTCTACTAGCTGCTCACGTAACGCTTCGGACAAGTACGGTCTCATCTTGTATAGAACCTTCAGGCGATAGAAACAATTCCTAACTGAGTCTGCTACGTGTTTCTCAAAACGCAGGTCTTTATCTATAACAAGTCCCAAATTCTTCGCCTCATACACTCGCTCGATTTGCTCGCCCATCAGCTTCAGGTCAAATGACCCAGGTAACCTCGCAAGCTGCTGCCTTGAGCCAAACACCAAATATTTTGTTTTTGTAGGGTTCAATGACAAACAGTTCTCCTCAGACCAAGTGGCAATTCTTTGGAGGTCATCGTTAAGAGCTTTAATGGCATCATCGTACTCGTGTGGTCGGAAAGATATATAAATCTGAACGTCATCGGCGTATATGTGATATTTACACTTGCGGAGACATTTAATGATATCTGCACAGTACAAAATGAAAATAATCGGACCTAAGATGGAGCCCTGCGGGACTCCTCTCTCTATTGCAATGAGTGCCGATTTCAGAGTAGTGCCGTCACCCAAACGCAAATCGACCAGCTGTTTTCTATTTGTGAGGTAGCTGCGGAACCACTGCAAGGCACCAGGGTCGAAACCGTAATAGTTCAACTTGGATAATAGTAAATGAATATTTATTGCGTCAAATGCCCGGGAAAAATCTAGCAAGACGAGCATTGTACACATTCCCTGATCTTGGGCAGCTAATATATTATCAGTAACGTCCAGTAAAGCAGTGGACGTACTGCGTTGCCTCCGGAACCCAGATTGTAAGTCAGGCAGAATGTTATTTTGTTCCAAGAATTTAGTTAGTTGTTGGCTGACGGCTTTCTCCAATACCTTAGACAGGCATGGTAAAATGCTTATAGGACGTAGGTCTTTCAACTCGGTTGGATTTGAAATTTTAGGTAACGGCCTAATTGATGCAATTTTCCATTGTTCGGGGAATGTTGACGTCACTATAGAGCAGTTAATTATTTCAGTTATGACATTTAAAGTGTGCGGTAGAGTCATGCTAATCATATCTAAAGTAATATTGTCGTGGCCCTCGGCGTTACTTTTAAGATTAGTGAGAATACGTGAGATATCACTCGGTTCTACTGGGGTGATAGCAAAAATAGCTTCACCATGTCTGTTCCCGTCATAAAACGCCATCAGTGAAGTGCTAGCTATAGGGTTACCAGGAACTATCATAAAATTATTGTTTAATAAGTCAGGATCTGAAAATTGCGACGGTAGGTCTTGTATTGTTTTGAAGGGCAACAAAGTGGATTTCAGGTTTTTCCACAATAATTTTGGGTTTTTAATTTTATTATTTATATTATGTTTGAAGTACGCAACTTTCTCACTATGCAATGAACTAACCACTAAGCGCTTTAGCTCCTTATAATATTTTATTTTTGTCTCAGTTTTAGTTTTCCTACAAGCACTTAGTGCATCATCACGTAAACGCATCATAAGTTTTATTGTATCGGTAATCCACGGATATGACTTTTCCTTAACAGTGCACGACTTAACCGGAGCGTGAGCATCAAACAAGGCGATCACAATAGTGTTAAAAACATGAACCATGTCAGTAACATTGCCCAGCAAAGAAACATGCTCCAACCCCAAAAATAATAGGTCTTCGCTCAACCTTTCTGTGCACACATTTTTAAGAGGCCGGAATTTTATCAAGTATGGCTTGAATTTTTCACGCTTAATGTGGAATTCACCTATTACAATAGAATGGCCATTTAGAGCGCCAAGTGACTCCACAGATATGTGTCTTGGTCTCATATCTGTGCACAGAAGATCGATGAGAGTTTCACTGGATGATGTAAAGTGTGTGGGAGTAGTTACCAACTGCATGAGATTGAGACAATTTAGGAATTCGTTGATTCTTTTCGTTTTTATCCCGCTTGAGTCCAGCAAATTAACGTTAAAGTCGCCAAGTAGAATGTAGTGGTCACAGTTTCCCAATGAACTAATAGCATCCGTTATGGCGTCCAGGAACAAGACCAAGTCAAGCCACGGCGGTCGATAGGCCGTACCCACGGCGATTTTTTTGCCGTTCAATGTCAGTGTTAGCCACATTTGCTCAACCGATTCGAACCTAGGATCTACCAGAGTAGTACAAGTACGCGCGCTAAGTCCTCGCCGAAGATAAAAGGCGACGCCGCCACCGCGACCTGAGCGCACACTCGCCGGTCGCGGCGTGTGACGTAGCCGATAGCCCGGCACCACAGGCGCCCGCCCTTCCTCCCCGGGTCGCAACCAGGTCTCATTATTTTATGGCCATAATGTCAAAGCAATGTTTGTCCAAAGCACCGATCAAGTCATCATGACCTGTACCCAAAGATCCAGCGTTAAAAAAGCCAACTCTAAAGAACTTGTCTCCTTTATTTGTCATTGCAATAATAAAAAGCTATTCGTGTACATTTAGTCATTTCGTAAGATAGTGGTATTAGTATTAGCCGTAGTCCATCAACTGTAAATAATATTATATGATTAGTATAGAAAATCAAGAGAATCAACAATAACGAGCTTTGGTATAATATACTTGTAAATAGTGTAATAATATATAGGTGTAAATAAATATGTTTGGGTGTAAATAGTATAATAGTATTTAAGTGTAAATAAATATGTAAAGAGTTATAAAACTGGCTTACGTGCACGTCACCAAGGAGCGCCATGAAACAAACTGATAAAAAACAAATCACACAATAGCGATATCTATACACATACAAATAGAATACAAAATTGAAACTAAATAATAAAGTGGTTAAAAGTACAACATTCACGGAACAAAGAATCATTAAGTAAAACATGATTAAATGACATAATTTGTATATAACTCGATATTTGTTTATACACACACGCAATAAAAGTTCGCAACTAATTAATAAAGAGGTTATAAGTACATTGTACATAAAAAAAATAAGAAAGAAGTAAGACATGATAATAAAACTATAACTTATATGCAAGCAGCTCAAACCGGTCCCTATCCAAAAATCCTCCCAATGTCGGCCTCACATCGGACACGTTCAGCCTTCCGGCCATCCTCCCTGCGTGCCAAGATTCTCCCATCTTTTGTCCAGACATACCTCCAATTGCTTTGAGTCCCCGCTTGACGAGCGCGATAAAGCAATTGGCGGTTTGTTCGCGTAAGTCGCTCATTAACGTAGACCCGATGCGCCTGCCCACTCATATCGAGGTCGTGTGTACTCAGTTCGCGTCGCACCCGAGCCGCGCGCAGTAGTGCGTCGCGTGTAGCTCGCCTAGCGAAACGAACCGATATACTACGCGGCCGCTGCGCAGTGGGGTCGGCAGAGATGTTCGTTCGATTTCGGAGCGTGGAACCAACGCGTTCAACATGCACGACGTCTCTCTCATCCACAATGACACCGAGCTTTGTCCCGAGAACCTTAATCAAGTGCAGGGGACTCTCATCCTTACATTCAGGAATCCCCGAAACCTCGATGTCGTTAAGGAGCAGCTCTTGATCGCGGTCGTTCAATTGGCACCTCAGTTCATCGATGGTATTCTCTAAATGACCCCTGTCCGGTAAGACTTTTTGCTCCAACCTTTGCTCGAGGGAGCCTATTCGCACTTCAAAATTGTCCATGCGCTGGTCTGATGCTTTAAGAGATTCCTTGAGCTCAGCCATTTCCGTGCGCAACTGTAGGAACTCCTGGTGCATCAGGCGGAACTCCGTACGCAGCTCCTCCTTAAATAAACGCAGCTCATTTGCGAAGTTAGATCCAGTATTTGTGGAGTCCAGCGCCACCTCCGTGCATGTGCTGGTGTCCATCAGCTCTTCAGGGCTCATGCGCTCCTCTACTTGGGCGGCTCTCGCTCGAACAGGTGTGTCCGCCTTGTTGTCTCTGACCCGATTTTTATCACACTCGGGGCAGCGCCAAGTGGGTTTAATAAAACCCGTAGTCGGAAGGCAAACGCACCCGCGGTGATAAAACCCGTTACAGTGGCTGCATTTAGCGGCATCTGTTGGGGATAAGAATTTCGCGCAACCACCGCACTTTGCTGCAGGCATGTTATAGTGTCGATCATTTATTTCATCACCACTGCTCTCAAAACGGTGCGGCAAACATCGTGAGAAAACCGGAATGTTCTAGAATCAAAAATTCAAAGACATGTGACATCCACCAAGCCGCATTGGGCCCGCGTGGTTGGTGGATTACAGCCCATTCTCCTAGAGTTGATTCTTGAGTCCTACTAGCAGTGAGAACATTATAAGGCTGGTGCTTTGCTATGCAATGCATTCGACGATGTGATTTAGAATTTGTTTTTTTCTTTGTTTTTTTATTTCATTTAAGTACATTATTCTCACCAATTCTCACATATACAATAACAGCGACAAGAAAAATGATTGAAAAGGATGTCCATGGAGTTTCTTGCACATTCTTTTCTATAGAGATCTACGCTTTGGAATGTACAATTAAGGTCACAGCTCATTAAAGCCACCCGGAACCCACCCCGCACCACCTTGTTGCACGGTGTCCACTTGTTGTCGACAGATGGTTCACGGGTAGATTACATCAATCCGGTGACGCTACGGAGTAGATGTAGTGAGCGCATATCCATACAAGTCCATATAAAGAATACTAGCCGTAGGGGGCGAGGCGGTGAGGATTTGTTGCCGGGTGGCTCTATTGAGCTGTTGCCTTTAGCATCATTTTTTCTGATATACCGACTTCTTGACCTTTCAAATGGGCTGTAGCGACATGTTTGTCGTCACAAATGAACTAATCCTGCATCGCACAAGTAACATTCTCCGCGCGATTTGATCATATAGAACAGCTCGAAATCATGTATCGGGCAGTAGCCCACCAGACTTAATACCTGTCTGGTCGCAGGATCCTCCCTTTTCAATAGAGGTATGTGGGACTTTACTCTCTGTTCCGCATACCCCCGAAGGGCCATTGACTGATGAATTTTACCGAATGAAAAATCAGTATGTCCTAAGACTTTGTCTCAACAAATACCGATTTTTGAGTAGATTTTAGTTGACTAAAACGAGAGTAAATTTCATGACAATTATGTATAGCAGCCATCATTACGTTGACAAGTTCTCACGTATTCTTTTTACAAAGTTAGAGCACGCGCGTAAAATACGTCCTAGATCCTTCAAGCTTACACTAGGTGGGCGATAAATGGGGGAGCTGCGTGGCTCAACTTGGGAGGGAGGAGTAATTGCTCGAGATGATGTTTAATAAGTTTTTAATGGCTGTGACGGTGCGGACCCCGCCGTTTAACCATGCCCGAATACATAAATTTTTAGAACCAACTCCACTAGACCCCCCTACCCCCTCTCCACTTACCAAACCTCAGGCAACGACAGGGGGAGAAAGGGGAGCTTCAAAGACCAATTTAAAGTAGACACACGATTTATCTGTCGTTTCAAGAAACGTTTCAATTTTACTTTATAATGTACCCCTTACCCTTTAACTTTTCGATTTGTCTTCACCAAATTATTGATGCTTGTGCTTTATGTAAGGGAGATTGATTTTATTTAAAGACATTTCATTTTTAATTATTTCTCTTATTTTCTAACAAGTTTCTTATTTAAAAAATTATTATATCGTATTAACACTCATTGAAAGTGTTTTAGAAAAATATGTTAAAAAGCAACACAAAATGTTGGTAGGTATACATATATATGGCACCCTTTTATTACGAAGGGACTAAATTTACCAACGACTGAGTGTTGTCGACCCTTGAAAGGGGTGCCTTCACCTGCTTGCAACCTGGAGTGCAAAATGAGACAGAAACATCGTGTGTAAAGCTCTTGAAAGCATACCCTTTTCGGTCGCCACGAAACGTTTGAGAGGTAACTAATTTTATAATTCATCCTTTTTGGACCATTTTCACTGATTAATAATTTATTTAACGATCCAGATTTGTTAGGCAGGTCACTTAGGGTAATGAATTATTTCCATCCCATTTATTTTTAACTGCGCCTGTTGAGTGAAAAAGGCGGACCAATGACTGAATGCAATGTATTGTGTTTTAACAATAAAAAGTAACAACTAACTATTATGCTAATTGTGGTTTTGTTTTGTTATTTGAAAAGTGGGTGTAAACAATCTTATTGAGTGCGAACAAGTCAATTGTTTGCAAAAATATTTTGACAGGAAAATTCTAAGTTGCCCCGCTGTCAAAATTGCCGCCTAATTTGGTGCGCGCGCTCGTTTACGCCCACTGTTAATTTGAAATTAGAACTCTTAAATTTTTTATTGCAGCCACGTGGCTTGGGTAGTTGCCATTGTGTCTGTTTTGATACATGTTTTTTAAATGTAGATTTTTTTTAGTTGCGTGCGCGTGTGCTCATGTATTACAAAATCATGTACCTACAGTGTTGGGTGAATTTACTGTACAATTTTATACATTCAGTTGTAAAATAAGAACCTAACAATCCTAATCAGTTTAATCCGTATTCGACGAAATGTTTACGACGTTCGATTTTTGTAGTGGTCTGTATGATCACATAGAAAAGGCTCTTGTAAATTCTGAGAATGTTTAATTTTAAGTTAACCCTGATAATTCCTCATGTTATCTGTCTATAGTAACTACCATCTGACATATTCAGTCAGTCTGTTGAAACCTTGGCTATTCATATAAATATAAATCGAAGGACGGGGGTTTTTTTTCTAACGTAGGTAAAATCATCCAATGACAAAGGACGGGGTGGATATATCTATTTAAAAATTAGAAAAAAATTAACCAAAAGAGTTAACAAAATCCGTTCTCGAAAAATACAAGCTCAATTTTGAGTAAAGAGTTTTTATGCAGACTCAAACGGCGACCTGGCTGACAAGATTTTTTTTTTTGTTTGTAGTTATTTTTTCGCGGCAAAACGGCTCCATATTCGTTTTAGTCGTTGGCAGTACACGGACGACATCAAACGAACGCGCGGCAGTCTTAAAAGCTTACCAATTACTGGCTAAAAGCACCTTCGAGCCCAGGCTGCTTCGCGGCTCGCGTGGTTACGTTCCCTCATCAATTTTGTACGTAGCTCTCTCGCAACTTAAAAACTTTATATTCTGTAAAGAAAGAATCACATGAGTGATCTAAATTGAAGTTTTTTTTACGCTAAACGCAGATTTTAGGTTGTCTGGCATTCGATTTTAACGAGTTTAATCTCTTTTTTACGTTCGTACTAGGATTTTGAAAGAAAAAAAATCAGATTTATTTTATGTAGTGCGTTTGCCAATACAGAAATCGGGACTTTACTACATGTAAAGTTTATCATCATCATTTCAGCCGAAAGATGTACACTCTTGGACATAGGCCTCCCCGAGTGCCTCCGTAAGTACCGGTCCTGTGCGCCTCGTATCCATCGTATTCCCGGGATCCTCTCCTTGTGGGAGGCCCTTCAACGCTCCGTCTTCCGATACGTGGCCACCAGTCCAGAACCTTTCGGTTCCATAGACCATCTGTTCTGCGAGAAATGTACCCACTGCCACTTAAGTTTGACGATTCTTCATGTTATGTTATTATTTATAATATTTAATTAAATAATTATAATTTAATAATTCTATATAGGGTGATTGGTAATTAGTGAACAATATTTAAACAAGTGATTGTAGTCATGAAAACAAACAACTTTTACTATGGGACCAAACCTGAAATAGCGAAAAAAAAAATCAGCAAAGTTCAGTACATTTTGACCAGTTAGGCGAACACAAACGTACTGACCAGCAGATTTTTTTTCGTGATTTCAGGTTTGGTCCCATAGGAAAAATTGTTTGTTATCATGACAACAATGACGTGTTTAAGTATCGTTCACTAATTACCAGTCACCCTATATAAATTATAATTTATTATGTGGGTAAGAGAAACTTGGTAATTATTTTGTTGGGACAGTATTAAATTTTATTCAAATATATATCAGCAGCGTTGAACTTTATTAACTGTTCATTTTTACACAGATTAGTTTCTAACACTATTTTCATCCTCCAAAACCAGCATACCTAGAGTTTTATAAAGCCGTTTAAGCTGCATTATTATGTTCACATATAACAGGTAAGTGGCGAGGTAAATGTCTCGACATTTTCCGCCATTAGATGAACGAGAAAAATGTTCCACCTTTTTTTAAAGCATGTCGAGCACTTTACAGGAAAATATATTTAGCTGGCTAGGTATGTTGACGTCTAGATTTATTTTACAATTTTTACTCATTGCTTTCATTGGTGTGTACGAGTTTCATAACAAATAAAGAGCCGTGAGTAACAAATAATTAATAATTTAAGTTGTAGCAAATAAAAAAATAAAAAAGAAAGAAAGTATATTTATTTGATAGCTGTCACCAGCATCTTACAACATAGATATGTAAAATAAAAAGTGACTATAAAAAAAAATTATGAAGTACCGATATACTGTTACGGGATTCACTCGAGTTGCTGGTGTTTTTGGGAACAGTATTGGTTGTTTGATTGATATCATAATTATTCATAATCATCATCATCATTTCAGCTGAAGGACTTCCACTGTTAGACATAGGCCTCCTCCAAGTGTCGCCACAACGAACTGTCCCTGTGTGTTTCGCATCCATCGCATTCTGCGTCTTTCATCAAGTCATCAATACATTTTGTAGGAGGCCTTACAACACTGCGTTTTTCGTTGCGTGGTGCTCTAGAATCTTTCGGCCTCATCGACCATCCGTTCTACGAGCAATGGGCCCTGCCCACTGCCACTTAAGTTTAGCGATTCTAAGGCCGTGTTTACGGAGACGCGGCGCGTTGTGCGGCGCGTTGGGCGTTTCGTCGTACATTGCAGCAGGGAGCCACGTCATCGCTCGCGCAAACACAAACATAAAGGCAACGTACGATGGACCGCACGACGCGCCGCGCAATGCGCCGCGCAACGCGCCGCGTCTCCGTAATCGAATACTCAGGGTTATGCCGGCGACCTTGGTTCTCCTGCGGATGTCTTCGTTCCTCATAATTATTAGTTTGTTTGTAAATCCATTAAGCAGTTATTTTTTCTTCAATTCAATTGTTGCGCTTTTCTCCTTGCATGTACTCACCTAATTCAGAATTAATAATACAATATTTACAAATCAAATCATCCCTCTCAATGTAGAAAATATTTTTCTTTCGCTTCTCTAATTCAATTAGACGACGCTTGGTTCGAATCCTATGTAAAATTTATATATACATTTTACGAGTCAAAGAATTTCTTTATACCTGCTTAAGTAAATTAGGCAGGCATTCCGAGTATTTTTCTCAAGAACATTTTAAGGACACGTGTACCTTACTTATGTTGTTTTCCTCTAAAAGAGGCTTAAAACAAAAAGATGGCGAATCCGAGAGCCACAAGCAAACCTTAAAAACTTTCCGACATGAAAGTTTAAAAGTGATCCGGGTAGGGGGCGCCAGGGTGGCGGGGAGGGGGGGCCGTTGCCTAGCAACGCCGCCCATACCCGCCCTACGCCGCAAATCTCCGTTTGATACAGAAAACCAAAATTTTATTGTTCCTAGCACGGAGATTTCCGATTCATTTTGGGATGTGTTTTACTTATGAACCAAATATGTAAGCAACGACATTTTTAATTGAAGTTAATGTTAGTAATAAGGCGTATTAATAATGGTCTTATTCCTGAATGTTTTAAACATTTAAAACAGGTAACTAGAATAATGCACTTCCATATTATACCTCGATCAGGAAATTAAGTTAAAATAATAATTGAACCATTTTAAATGGTTAGTGGTTAGTTCTCTTAAGAGCGTTAACTCACAATTACGCGCTATTTGGCTTCAAAACCATGATTTCCAAACCCTTAATGATTTATTGTATAAACACGTTACTTACTAATAACATTAGGAAACATTCTTGTCTAAATAGTTACAAAGGATTTTATTTAAATTAATAATACGCTTGTGAACTATATTCACTTATGTAAATAGAGTTTTTTAAATTTTACTTTCAGAGTTAATTTAGAAGCTTGAGAACGTCTAGAGGACTAACAGAATTAATAAACAAAAAAATACAAGTTAGTTACTAGGATCCTTAAAAAAATAGTAACTGAATTTTTTTTCCTGATATAGTTTTTTAATTAAAAATATTAAAATTATAAAAATGTCAAATCATTCAGAATTTATGGGCAAATTCTCGTTCAAGCTGAAAAATTGCGTTTTAACATCTGTTGAAAATGAGGAATGCAAATTATTTTCGTGACGCGTCATGTCGCATTTGAATTCAGTTTCAATCGAATCCCTAGAGTGGTATCGCCCTTGAAAAATGAATAGATTTGTTATCTGTTCATCTGTATTGCAGTTCTAATTCTTTAAATACTAAAACTATTTTATCTAGGTTGAAAGAAGAATTATACACCCTGAAATTGTTAAATAAGAAACAAACAATACCGAGAAACACCGACTTCCGAAATTAAAGTTGTTTGGATCCATAAAGTAGTGTTTTTTTTTTTTTTTTTTTTTAGTGAAGTCGGTTATTATTATTAATATTATTTTTTAATTTTTATATACTAGTACTTGACTGAAATCCTACCTGCCCTGTTCTGGGCACGCCACGATTGAGGCGGTAAGGCCCCTCTTTGAGGCGTGGCTGGAAAGGCCTCACGGCGTCGTAACCTTCCGCATGGCGCAGGTACTAACCGAACATGGCAAGTTCGGGCCGTACCTGTACAAGATCCGTGCGGAGGTGACGCCCGGTGGACACGGTGGAGCACAGGGTAGAGGTGTGCCCCGCTTGGGAAGAGCATCGCCGTGTCCTCGTGGGGGCAATCGGCAGCGATCTCTCGCGCCGGGGCTAGGTTCAAGCCATGCTCCGGAGCGAGGAGGAGTGGCAGGCGGTCGCCTCCTTTTGCGAAGCAGTAATGTTAGCAAAGGAGGAGGCTGACCGTATCAGGCAACGGCGCTCACGCCGCAGCCGCCGCCGTAATTCCGATCCAAATTTCCGGCCACCGTAGGCGCGGGCTTGCGGACGGCGGGCAATGGGTAGCTCGCTGTCCGTTTGTCCGGTAACAGACCGGACCGAGCCCAAGTCGTTTACGGCGCGCACTGTTCCCGTGCGCCTCAAGGAGTTGTCAGCAAACCGTAGGGGCCCAGTAGGGTCGAGGCCTAGTCTGGGGCTCTGGGAAGGTATGAAAATGCATACCAGGGCCCTGGAACCAAGGCAGGGAAGGAACAGGGTAGGTTTTTAGTCAGTAATTGGATGATTTAACCTAACGTAAAAAAAAAACCTGATGGTAAGCAGTGATGCAATCGTTGATGGTGAAGCGTACTAGTTTAATAAGAGCCTATTCACTCTAGCCTTGAAGACACCTAAATTATAACCAGACGGGAAGACCGCAGCAGGCAAATTGTTCCAGTCCCTCGATGTACGCGGTATAAACGACGAGGCAAAACGCTTTGTCCAGATCGTGGAAGTTTCGACAACGTAAGGGTGGATATTCGCCGTACGCCGGTTGTTCGATGGTAGAAATGAGATGGCAGTATCAAGTCATGCAATTCCCGCGCACACTCTCCAAAATGCATCCTGTAAAATACCGAAAGGCTGGCTACTCTACGCCTGTGCTCAAGGCTTTGTAGATTAGACTTAACCAAATCTGGATCACCAATTAGCCTCTTCCCACGCTCTTCCACCGAGTCCAAAGCTGATAGGTAACATTTTGCAGCACCAGCCCATATGTGGCTGCAGTACTCCACACATGATCGGACCTGTGCTTTGTACAAGATTAGAGGCTGTTCCGGTGTGAAGTACCGCCGGACTTTTGAAAGAACGCCGAGTTTCCTAGCAACTACCTTGGCTTTGGACTCAAATACTAAAAAGTACTCAAATACAAATACTAAAAGTACTTACAATACATATGCATCCAAAACTGTTTTGTACGTATGGGTGGGATGTCCACCGTGTAACAGTGGCGCCGAACGTGTAGTGATCCCATGAGGGAATGGGCTTGGCGGAATTAAAACTAAATAATGTGACAAGTACAATTCTAAATAATTTCTATGTTGGTTTAGTATACAGGCCTTTAAAACCTCATTAGATACAAACTGGGGAAGTATAGGCAAAAAAAAAAGAAACAAAACAACTAGGTATTTTTTTAAAGATCCGTCACTATTACCGGTCCCACTAAACTGCTCATCTACAAGCCAACAAGACGCTAATTCGTCTCAATTTGCGTCACACTCGCTGAGACAAAAGGAACGCAGCGAGAGAAGTCAATTAGCATGCAAATGTAAGAAAACGACCATTAGGCAGCCTTCGGGACCGAGGACACGCAGCCTGTTCGTGTATTGATCATACAATCCCTCACACGCTTACATACGCCCGTCTCTTTTTAACTTCCCACGACAGATCGCTATAAACATAAACATTTTCATACTGAAAAGCCTGTGTCGAACACCACCCCAAACCAAAATCAACTCAATCTAAATCATATCACGATTCAATTTCGATCTCGAGGTCGTATGTGTACATAAGACGTTATGTTCGGAAACAAAAGCCTTGTTGTGCCAGCAAATTCTGTTCCTGTCTTTAAAGGAATAAAGATCTATTTCAAAGTGGAGTTAAGAGAAAATGAATCGTATATAGAAATTTCAAAGGCTATTATCGATGTAGGATGTAGCGATGAGTTTTCAGTTGTTGATAAGTGTGTGGCTATGGTGTGTGGTGTATGTATGTGTTGTTGGCTAAGATAGAGGGTTGTAAACACCATGATGAGTTGTGGGTTTTATATGTAGCCACATAGATTGTATAAGTATGAAATGTAGGGAGATGTAGCTTGCTATTTATTTCAATAAAATGACGTTGGTCAATCAAATAGACGAAGCTTTACACGTTCTAGTGTAGACTTCTGCAGAGAGGAACAAGAAACTCCATAGACGCTCCTTTAAATAAATAAATATTAGTTACAAAATGATAGTCACCGGCTCTCACCAAAGTCTAGAGTTATTAGGAGACTAGTTCCTGCCAGCGGCTTCACTCGCGTGAAAGTCGGTTTCTCCATATAAGTGGACTTTAGTTTCATCCTCATATGAGGTGAATTTTAGAAAATCCTCGCTTACGTTGTAAAAGGAAACCTTAGGTAAAATTTTACCCTCCTAGTCACAGTAGTTTTGGCTGTGCGTTGATACGTCTGTCAATAGATTTCTTTTTTTATATACATTATATAAGAGGATGATAATGAAGAAATTAGGCTTATCTTTAATTTATAAAAAAAAAATTCAAAAATATAAAAGTTATGTAGTTTTGTATTTAATTTCGCGGGTTGGCTAGAGCTAAAAAATCGGTCAATTGCGAGTCGGATTTGCACAATGAGGGTTCAGTACAAATTTTCCTATGTAAATTGTTAAATTCCCGAATCGAGTCTCGGAGTCTTTCTTACAGTTTTCAGAAATGAAAAAGAGTCCAATACTTGTGCTATGAGACATTGTTTCATTTCAGATTCTAGGAAACCAGACAGTGCCCTATAGGATTTCATTTAGGGGCACAAACGGCCTTATCTTTAGATTATGTTGATTTAGAAGTTTGATTTTGTCACTGCTGCTTGATGCTGTAGACCTGAGTCTTTCATATTAATTTCAGCTTTACCGTTACGCGTTTCTGAGAAAAAAGGTCTTGACAGACTACCAGACGGACAGCAATGTGCAGGATCACTTTGTTGTTAAGGGTTCCGTTTTTGAAGACTTAAGTACGGAACCTCAAAAATGAGTTTATACAATGCAAATGTTGCCAGTCTTCGCTGTTCCCAAATTAGCCTAAAGCGACACCTTTTTTCAATTTCAGTTATCTCGACTATGAATATCTCATTATTTTTATATTAATTGATGTATAGACAAGTGACCCGTTTTTTTTATGTTAGGTAAAATCATCCAATGACAGATCCCGCCCTTGGGTGGAGCGGGAAATAGTGTCAGACTCTTACTGACTAAAAACCTACCCCGTTCGTTCGTTGCCCATCGTACCGGGGCCGAGTCTTCCTTTTAGAAACTGACCCATGCTGACAGCAGGCTGGGTTTACGGTTTGCTGACAGCTCCTTGAGGCGCGCGGGAACAGTACGCACCGTCGACGACTTGGGCTCGGTCCGTTCGGTTACCGGACGATCGGACAGCATGCTACCCATCGCACGCCGTCCTCAAGCTCGCGCCTATGGTAGCCGGAAATCGGGATCGGATCCCGGCGGCGGCTGGGGCGAGCACCCCGTTGCTTTTGCTTGATGCTATCGGCCTCCTCCTTTGCTAGCATTACTGCTTCGCAGAAGGAGGCGACCGCTTGCCATCTCTCCTCACTCCGGAGCATAGCCTGAACTAAGGCCCGGCGAGAGAGATCGCTGCTGCCTTTCACCCCCACGAGGACACGGCGATGCTCTGCCCAGGCGGGGCACACCTCTACAGTGTGCTCCACCGTGTCCTCCGGGTGTTCCGCACAGTGGCGACACCCGGGTGACTCCTCCGCACGAATCCGGAACAGAAACTTACTGAACTTGCCGTGCTCGGTAAAGACCTGCGTCGTGCGGTAGTTGAGAACACCGTGAGGTCTTTCCAGCGACAAGTGACCCGTCCAGGTTTCGTACGCAAAGTGCAACTGAAGGACACAGGCGTAACTGAGCCCAAGTCGTCGACCACGTTCCACGCGCGCCTCAAGGAGATGTCAGCAAACCTTAGGGGCCCAGCAGGGTCGAGCCTGAGGAGCGAGTCAGGTCGCAGCCTATTAGAGCCGAGGGTCGGCTTCTGAAAGGAATACTCGGCTCTGGTATGAAGGGCAACGAAGGAACCGAAGTGGGTTTTAAGTCAGTAAAAGTCTGACACACCTTCTCACTCCGTTCAAGGGCGGGAGATGTCATTGGATGATTTTTCCACCTAAAAAAGGTGTGCTTTTAGGCAGTAAAAATCTGATACGCTCTCTCGCTCTATCCTAGAGCGCGAAAAGACATTAGGTGATTTTCCACCTCATTAAAAACCGTTCTCGTTTCTTGCTTCGAGTATTAGTGACAATCACATTAAAATATGTTATGTTATTTAGGAGGATTTAGCGGATAAACAGACGTTGAACACAGCGATTTTATTTTATACTGTGAGATAATGAAAGGGCAATAGACCTCTCCTCTCTCCGCTTTAAGTGAAAAGTGAATACGTTTCCTCTCGGCAAGCACGCTTCATCGCCAACCACATCATTACTTTCTATCAGGTGAGATAGTGGTCAAGCTACTAATTTCTTTACGTGATCGAATGAGGAATGAAGTTATCTATAGGAAAACCAATATTACCGACATAGCCCGAAGAATCGTCAAACTTAAGAGTGGCCAACCCGAGGTACATTTTCATACAACCAATCTTACGTGATTATAACATCATCGAACATCTTTCTTCAGATATTTTGGATACACAGATATCTTGTGGATATTATGTAGGCTCATATTGAAATCAAAATATAAATTTGTGTAAAATTAATCCAGTAAAGATCTCTGAAAATCTGCTATTTTACTTGAACTTTATTGAACTCATATATTAAAAATGTAAAAATGTACTTCTATAGAAGCCTTGCACATTTAATCGAGATTCTAAATGATGAATTTTCAAAAACTATAAGGAGTTTTAAAACACACGTATTTCCTACGTGTGTTTCGAGTAAATCACGGGATTGCCGAATCCCAACAGAATTTTCAGCCGCTATTTCTTTTTTTTGCTTTGCCTTTCCAGAAAATATTGCGTTACTGCTAAGCTTTTAAGCCGTGCTTGATGTTGACGATAAGACTGGGGAAGGGCCACCTTATGTTTTTTTTTTTTTTTTTTTTTTTTTTTTTTTTTTTTTTTTTGCCCAGACCACGGCCACCTTATGTGGCAGTGGTCTGGGCACATTGCTCGTCGAACAGGTTGATTCCCCAGTGGCCACCACGTGCTGAACACAACATTGCAAGGCCTCTCAAAATGACCGATGACCTTGTGACGGTCGTTGGAATTCGATAGATACGAGATGCACAGGACTGATCATTTTGGTGAACCTTGGGGGAGGCCTATGTCCAACAGTGGAGCTTTTTGGCTGAAATGATGATGATGAGATACAATGAGCCCATGAAATATGAAAGGTATAAGCAGAAGACTAAGAAATAGGACTTTATCCCTAGATAAGCAGTAAGTCAGCGGTTTTTAAAGCAATAATTGTGTGAATTGTATCTATCTATATTGGTTGAATTAATTTGTATTGATATATTTCAAACGAAAGAGTGTAATTATATGAAAATCAAGTAGGTAAAAGTTGGCAAGGCGTAATCTTGCCAACTAACAAGTAAGCTAGCTAACTAATCAGAACCTGAAAAGAAAAGAATTTTAAAATATGGTTTCAAAATATTAATTGAAGCGCAAAGTACTTTTCTCCAGTTCATACCTAGTATCCCCTTGCCCAGTACCTCCCTTACTGACCCAATCCCCGATATCCAATTAAATTCTGTGATTTTCAATCTACGGCTATTTCGATAAGTGAAAATACAAACAAGTTACAATTTCATCTCTTCGACGACTCACAACGCCATCTAGCGGAGGGTAGTTAAACTATTGAACCCTCCTAGAGATGAAAGTTGACTTGCGCTAAAACTGATCGTAGCACAAGCAATAACAGTCTTTAGTTATTGGACAATAAAGTGTGAGTTCGCTTGTACAGCTTGCGCGTGCGCTGTTAAATTGATTTCTAATGTCAGCCCTTGACAGGTGCCGTGTTAGTAGAGAACTGTGATGTTATTTTGTTTTTAAAAGGAAAACAAGTGAGAATCTGAGTGATGCAACAGACATGAGAGTAGAGGGTAAGATATTTTATATTCTACCGTTCATTCAGAAAATCCAACTTCAATATGTCGATATGGATATCTTATAAGTAACCTAAAAACTCTTTGAAACACATCTCTAGATCTGACGAGTTTTCATAGAGATTTCATAACCTACAAAATGTCCCTTTCATTTACACTCTCCAAGATCCTAAACTCTTTTCCTTTAGCTTGCTTTGTTACGAAAAAGTACAATGTTACGAGTATAACTTCAGGAAAAGACTTTGAAAGATGGTAAGTGCTCTTAAAATAAATCAAGGCAGTCATTTCAATGTATGATCAAGTCATGCCTTCATGAAATCTTTTAATAAGCTTACTAATTCTCTAAAGATCCTATCTCGAATCCCTCTTCATTAATCCATTATTCGTTATTGTAGTCTAAAAACCAAAATGTAACCAAGGCTCAGAGCAAAATAAAGGAGTCTGTGACCCGTGGCGATGGATCTATTGTAATCGCATGGGATTAGGGTGTTATCAGACGATAATATGGCGGGATGGAGGCCAAGAGACCCTAGTCCATTCATAACTGTGACACACTGAAGGGCTGGATGGCGAGTATTATTTTGTTAGAGAAATGTGTTAGGAGTTTTTCAGATTTATTCGATTAGTTTCCAAAGTGGCGCCAGTGACAGAAACTAAAAGGGATTTCCAAAAATTCCAAATTAAGAGATTTGAAAAAGTCGTTGGAGGAGGGTAGATGCGCCAAACTTCAGTAACTGAGACGATAGAAAAAGCCAGTTTGTCTAGTATAGTTTGACATTTGTAATGCTTTTTTACGAGAAAACTCATCAAACAACTTTCCAACTCTGGGTGGCGTGTCAAACGTTTCGTGTTCTTTCAGTTGTCATTTGCGAGGGTCACGGTAACTCTTTCTAACAATCCGCTGCCCTGTCCTTTATTATGCAGGGTTTTAAAACGGAAGAAATCTATGGTTAATGTATAATTGTTAATGTATAAACTGTTTATATCTGAAAAAGACGCGCCAATAATGAGCTATGAAACATAAAAATAATTTCAGTTGTGAATGACGACACTCCTGTATTGTGGGTGCATTCATAATCATGAAAATTTTGGTCTACATATACGGGAATCGAATTCACAGCGAAGCCAATCGTTCAACTACTTTACCAACCGGTAAAAATGTGAAATGTTTGATTGTTATTTTTTTTAATATTTTTCTCAACTCGTTTTTATTTATCACTTAACTATTTCAGCCAGATTTTTCCTATTGTCCATTCTGCAGTCCCGTATGTCCCCGACACCGCTTGCTACGGACACCCCGACATATGGACAGCGCACTTGTCACAGCGAGTGCATAATTTGTCCCCCATTACGGCTTTATACTGCTCTATAATAAAGTGGGGTCCGATTAAAGACCAGTCTCGTCTTTCTCTCTGCCAACTGCTCAGAAATCGAGGGCCAAAATAAATTATGCATTCGATACATTGAAAGTTCTTTGTAATAGATTTTTTTCTATGTAAAGGGTGAGGGTGACCTGTCTCTTTTTGTTTTAATAATGTTTGTAATAGGATAGAGTTATCATATTTGGGGCAAACGCGATATTAAAGATATTTTTGTTTTTGTAAACTTTCTTCTGCCAGCAGCTTCGCCCGAATAATACTCTCGAAATTACAAAATATCGTATCTGTTTTCCAGTTCATAGTCTACCCGTGTGCCAAATTTCATCCAAACCGTTCAGACGTAATATTATCAATAAAAGGCAGACTATGTTCAATATGAAAAACTATTGTCCAGAAATCGTATATTAAATTATTAATGTAAATCTTTGGTTTTAATTTTTTATTTATTTATTAAAACTTCATGCAACACAAAGTTAGCATAATCTTATAGCATAATTTTCTACCTCTAGTAACGCCAAGGATAAAATAAGAATGTCAAAATATAATAATTATATGCAAAACTAAATATTTTCGAAAAAATCACAACCGCTACTTTTTATCGAACTAACCCATTAAAAACACAATTTGAATTTTAAATAAACACGCAAATTACAATACAGCTAATTTCAAACAGAAAATCGCAGCAAATATTCAATTTGACGTGCTTTTGACTAGCCGATGACAAATGTAATGGGCAGGACTCTTGTGAAATGAGGTGTGAATATTGGGTCCCTGCGGGATGTTCGTGGACCGCATGGGGGCCGATATCCTAGGGGGGCCCAGCTGCCACCCTTTATGTTGCGAAGTACAATGCAGTCCAAATTAAAGACAGGTACTAAGTACTTTTGGCTCTCTGATTGTTGTAGTATTTGTCACTGTTATAATGTTATTTGTTGGCGATGCGACAAATTTGTGGCGCGTGCCGGTTGTTAATGTTTCATTGAATGGAAGATTTTTGAGTTTTGACACACTTATGAAGTTGTCTGTTTATATTTTCTTGTTTGTGTTAAATCTGCTTAAATCTGCAGTATTTTTTTCTATAAAATAGTTGCTTGTCGATCAGTACTTTGATTAATATCCTTCATAATATGGTTCACTAATGTTAACTATACGCAGTATCTAGGCCTTGCAATTTTGATCATAGCGATTTTTTCCTATTACTGTAGTCAAATGCGAGTCTATGCTCGCATTTGACTACTCGCTCACCTGATGGAAAGCCATGTTGTGGTCACGAAGCACGCTTGCGTTCATGTAACCTATTGACTTCTAATCATTTTGATTTAAAGACCTTCAAGTTGCAGCTATCGAACACAGACTCCGACAACGAAACCCAGGCCTTAGCTGTACGCGTAATGAATATGTTCCCAAAACGTTCAGTGGTTCGATCACAGATTCGATGATGGAACTGGTTTGATGGAATCAAATTGTGAAATTCTGATGCACTTTCCCTGAAATGTAAACGATAGAAAACGACAGGCTAGAAAGTCTGCGATCGGATCGGATCGGATTTTTCTTGGTTAGCTCTAAATCTGCTAGTCCTAAGGCATATAAATCTTATACCGATGTGTAAGAAACCGTGTTTGTTTGTGGAATTAAAAGGCAGTAAGTAGTATATTGATGACCATTTATTTATTTGTGTTCCAGCATGTCTAATACTAATGGTGAACGCGCTGGCGTTTGGCATGCGTCGGGGACCACACCACCCTCATGGGCAGACCCCGGTTGATCACAGCCATCACCATTACAAGCCTAGGGGCTCGGAGTCACTCACTGGAGATGTACAGTTGTTACATGATACCAAGTAAGTTTTAAGTGTAAATAAGGACGCTTATAGAGAAAGGGAAGATTATGATACTATAGATGGACTGTATGAAAGATAATACTGCGTATGATGCAGAGCAATGAAGAAAAGGTAGGAAAGTCTGGAGGGGATGGTGATCAGAATCGAGAAGGCAAGGATGAACTGGACTGGACTATGCCTAAAATTGTATGGATAAAAAAAGGGGGTGATTTACTATTGAAGTCTATATAGTATCTGTCGATGTTAAAGATAAGTATAAGATTATCTCCTGCTCTTGTTAGTTGTAAAAAAATTGGTGAAAACCTCCTTGATTAAATTCTTGACGAACTGTGTAAAATGAAATAACGTATTGTGTTGTGGTGTAATCAGGAAGATGTAGCAAAGTCTTGTCGTGAGATTGAATTCGGATGACTTGCTAATAAATTGTGATTTCCGTGATAGTTTTAAATAATTACTGCTAAGTTTCTAAGTTACATTGTTAACTTAAGCCAAGTTAATACTTAGTTAAATTTGTATTTTGACGTACAAACGTAACATGACTGATGGCCAGAATTATTATTCGCTCTTTGAATTGGCAAAGGTTCTAACAACATTTTAAGTTTAAACAAAAAATATGGTTTAAAATAAGAAAAACATATTATTTTTTCGAAAGGTCTGGTAATTCCTATACTGAAACTATCTAAATTGGAAATGGAATAGTAGTTTAGTGAGACCAGTTTTTGTTCTGTGAACTTATGATCAAAAACTTCAAACGTGTTTTTCACAAAATAACAGCTGTGTGGAACATCATTTTTCTGTAATAATAAGAAAAAGTATCAATTTATTAAAAGTATACTGTTCGTCATGATATTGGAGGATAAGATTCTACTACGATTTTATCACTGATGTTACTTAGAGGGCAATCTTTTTGCGCAATAAATGATTACTGACTTATAAGGGACAAATGATATGACCTTACAACGACAAGCCAGACAAGTGGACAAGATAAAAACGAAGGTATTCCGAAATTCGAATTTCATCTCCATTGTTAAATTCCAGCTAACTACCTACCCAAGGGCAACTGTCTTGCCGTGGATGCTTACTACGAGTAGAAAGACGCAACTGTTGCATTAGATGAAGTAAATGATTACAATAGGGACGACGTTCTGGTCTGCGGAGTGGAACGTAAGAATGTTAGCAAACATATAACAAACGTGATATTCAATGATTCTTTTTTTATTTTTGTTGATAGGTTCTCATTTGACCACTGTCTTACTTGATGGTAAGCAATGATGTGGTCTACGATGAAGCAAGTTTGCCTAGAAGTAACCTGAGCAGTCTTGACTTATAACCGAACATCTGAGTTATACCTTAACAAAATTAATAAATCTGTAAAAGAGACAAGGTTACTGTCTCTGTACGCATTCATATCACTATGTGAAGAACTTATCCGCTATTGCAAGCCAAATCATAATTCTAGATAACAACTACCCTTTGCATATAAGTATCATCTCTCTTACAATTTTCAGTTGATATCTGGATAAAGAGTCTATACTTTACGTCTATTTTACAGACATATAGAAGAAGATACTCATGTCCTCACGGCAGAAGCGCTATCGAAGATGACGCCTGAAGAATTGGAATTCCACTACTTCTCAGCTCACGACTTTGATAAAAATTCCATGTTGGACGGTTTAGAGTTGTTAAAGGTGAGAAGAATAATTGAATAGCCTTTAAATCTTAGTTTGGCTCAATTAAGACTTAATTCGAAAACAAAATTGCAGTCTGATGGGTCATCAGACTTGACAATAACTTTTTTCTAGTTGTATAATAAATACTATTTGTATTTTTTTCGTGACTGTTGTAAATAAAATATGAAAATATAATTTTTCGTCGACCAATCAATGATCCCAAGTAAACGGGTCAAAAGAGGGAGAAAAATGACGATGATGATAGAATCTCACTTAGTCAAGTTGTTAAGCTGTATTTTTTTTCAGGCAGTATACCACACGATAGAGCACGAGGCTCCTGATCCCGATGCTGATTCATCCATTGAGCCAGAAGCGAATGATTTGGATGCTTACATAGGTAAGTTGTAAAAATTATAAAATCACAGCAACGTAGCAACGACATATTAGACTTGCATTTAATAAAAAACAAGAATATTTAATGGAAGAATATAATATTGATTGAGAATTTATTACTATCCTAACTAACGCACTTGCAATGAATTAGTTTGTTTCTACATCTCAATTGTACCTTGGGTTTTAAAAAACAGTAGCTAGCATTTTGCTACTATTAGTTAATCAAATAGATTTCGTACTTTTTGAAAATAATTATTACTGATACATAATGTCACTTTATCTAGACGTTCCTGTCCTATCAAAATAAAAAATGTTGTTACAATTTCAGCTCTGGTGGACCGTACCCTGGAGTCAGATGACAAAGATGGCGACGGTTATGTTTCCTACGCAGAGTACCGGGCGGCTCGAGCCAACAGCCCTTCAGAACGAACTCCCAGAGTACTGGCTGCAAACACTCCTTAGTTTAAAAATGTGAAAGAAATTTACTATGTGGACATATTTTTTTTAATCTACAGATTTGTAAACGTGAAGTAAAGTTTATGATAAAACTGGAATAGTTGGAATATACTTGTTGTTTCTTTACTTCACGTTTATTAATTGGGATTGTTGTCTATTTCTAGTAGGGTTGCTTGTTTAGTGCTCGTTCACAATACGGAATTTTACTCTCTAGTACAATGATTTTATTTAATTCAAACAAGTGACATGATGGCAAATAGAATGATCATAATTTTTATGTTGTACGCAAGCAGCCTTAGGGCAAATTCCACTAATGAAACTGAACATAATCGGCACATCTAAACTGCTTTCAAGCGCAGCATCATTACTTTGGCATGTTACCCGATCGAGTTTAGTGTCATTGGAGAAACTAGTCCTAAGTGGTATATTATAAGGAGTATAGTTAGGATATTATGGACCTATAACTTGGAAAAGTGTGTCATTTAGACTGATTTGGGCTAATTTTATAGTGGGACAACGGTGGGAAGATCTGGTATTTTGGAATTCCAAAATAATCTTTAAACGAACTTTAAAATATTAAATGAATACATCCGCTTATATGTACAAATTAAGTTTAATATTACGAAATACAATAAATTTTCTCTAAATAAAAATTAACTCAATTTCGTTTAAATTATTCATAATTATGACCATGATATTTTAATGAGTTTCTATGACTTACTTGGAAACAAATTTTAGTATACTAAATTTTAATATTACTTTGTCCAAGTTTTTTTAACATTCATGCTTATAATTAGGTACACACTTATTTAAGGCAGGAAAGTTTAGTTTCTCATTAATATTAGTTTGGACAAATTTTAACAACGGTGTCAATATGCAACACTGACAACCAATGTCACCTCAATCATTATCATAACTAAATCATTAGACTCTTCATCCTTTCCTTTATTCTCCACATTTGTATCTGGTCTCGCAGTTCATGCCTCCTTCTCCCCATTCAGCTGCTCGCTTAATGCCCATTGATATTTCAGCATAGGGCTCCAGATCTACATTTTCCCTGTAATTTAATGAAAATATTTAGATCTGGATCAATTCAGTAATATGTGCGTAAAAAGGAAATAGTACCTTCTTTATAGCATTTACTTCAAGCTTGTGGTGGTAGATTTACCATAACTGTGTTTAAGGCAATGTTTGCTTAAATATTACTTAATGTTGGTTGTCTTTACCAATGTTATAAAGAAGTGGAGAAATCTCTAAAAGTTAGATCATATTACAAAGGCGTATTTCTAACGGTAAACATTTTTTCACTGACAGATGTTATAAAATTGCTGAATACCATGCCATTATATGCTTCTTTTTATTCTTAAAAATACTGTTTCTATGAGACACACTAAACTACTAAGAATACTACTGCACTCAAGAATAGATAAAAAAGAAAAAAGATTACTTAATTAATATTTGTGGCTTGCCTAAATATGGTCCGCGACAAGAACATTGATGCAAATTGTTTTAACATTCCCATTAGAAATATTGTGATTTTAAAGAATATTTTTTTTTTAGATTTACGTAATCAAATTTTCTAAAAACTGGTCACTGCAAACTACAAAAAATTCAAAGCGTTTCCGGGTCAAAAAAGTTTGGGAACCATTGATCTAATCTGACGCAATCGAGTGTAAACATAGACATTACTTTTTTATATCCTTACATTCAATCATACGTACCCTTGTAATATCTTTACTCCTTGCAACAGCAGTTCAGCTCCCGAGGAATACAGTGCAGCCTGGTGTGGCCTCTGGCACGATAGCATGTACAGGCATCCGTAGTCCTTCTTCTGCTGGCCGGCTAGGTAGCTCAGGTACAACAGGATCTCGTCTTCACTGATGTAATTCGCGTTTTTGTTGTCTAGACAAGTTACGAAAAAGAAGATGCTTGATTAAGTAGGTGTCTTCAAGGTTAGAGTTAGCTAGAGTTCTTAATAATAATCCAATGCGCCTCGCCATGAACGATAACATCACTGCTTACCATCAAATGGGTTCGCAGTCAAGCATTAGTTTATTTTGTTACGTTACGTTCCACTAAAGCGTCTATTACACCACTCGATATTCCTCACATGATACACAGATTGTCTTACAGTTTACTTCCGAGTAAGACAGTCTGACCCTTATTACACTACGCGACGTCGACTAAGACCGGTTTGAATATCGAGTGGTATAACAGGCCCTTAAAGAAGTATTGCTTAGGAATGATCTAAAAAGTACTGTCCAGAATAAAGCAAATATGCTTCCTGTTTTTACCCATTCTAGGAATCGAACTCAGGACTTCACGCTGAGCAGTCGTGCTTACGACACACGTATATTACATAATTATGTACGTTGAGCGAAATATACATATCTTTAAGTCCTTTCCCCCTTTTTAAATGAATCTTCAATTTTTTTGAAATAATAGTGGTACATGTGTGAGAGTCCATAATTATTTTTTTTTACAACTATCACACAACGCCGACTAGTCCCAAGCTAAGCAGAGCTTGTGTTATGGGTACTAGACAAATGATAAACATACTTATATATTTCTAAATACATACATATTATAGATAAATTACACCCAGACATAGAACAAATGATCGGTGCTCATCACACAAACATTTGTCCTGGGTGGGAATCGAACCCATGACCTCCGGCTTAGCAGTCAGGGCCACTAACTACTAGACCAACAGGCCAGTCGGCCAGTAAATGAGGAAATAAATCAATTACAACTGTTCATAGAACAGTAAAGCCTATTTTAAATACGAAGTTGGATTTCAACCATAACAACAGAACACACTTATCGGGTTTAGGCTTAACAGTATATAAAAAAAAAAACTTTCAAGCAGCATTATCCATTTGCTGATACAATTTGCTGGTCATTTGGCGGGTGGGTCTATACTCTATGGACATAATCCCGTGTCGATGGGATTACGAGCCGGACATGGCAAACCCATCGTCCGGTTTTATTGGATTAATTTTTTTGTCTCGTGCCCTTGAAAGGTGAACGGCAGATGGACGATAGTTTGGTTCCTGATTTTCTGATTAGTATCCGGTAAAGGATTTTTTACATCATGTATTTGGAGTTGGTGTTAAGCATGGAGGTGTTTATTTCTAATGGTGATTGCCAGTAATTAAGTGACTTCGTTCTATATTTAAAAATGGATCACTTAGGACAAAATGTTTTATGTTTTTTTTTTTTATATCCTATCGTTTCAAATTAAGGTGTTACAGATATAAATACCAAAGATTAGGATAGAAAATTTTTAGGCCGTGTTTATGGAGACGCGGCGCGTTGCGCGGAGCGTTGGGCATTCGTCGCACATTGCAGCAGCGGACCGCGTCATCGCTCGCGGAAACACAAACATAATATGACAGTGTTCGACGAACAGTCCAACGCGCCGCGCAACGCGCCGCGTCTCCGTAAACAAGACCTTAGGATTAAGGTTATTCAGTATCGATGTAACTGTGTATATCTATAAATACAGCGGAAGAGTTTTTGACTGGTCTGTTGGTCTAGTGGCCCTGACTGCTATGCCGGAGGTCGTGGGTTAGATTCCCACCTAGGATAAATGTTTGTGTGATGAGCTCGATCATTCGTTGTGTCTGGGTGTAATTTATCTATAATATGTATGTTTTTAGTAATATATAAGCTTGTTTATCAGTGGTCTAGAACTCTTATAACAAGCTCTGCTTAGCTTGGGACTAGATGGCGTTGAGTGATAGTTGCGGAATATTATTATTATTTGTGTTTTGGTTTAAACGTACTAATTTCATGGGCGGTAGAATTGGAAACATCTTTCTGAATGGTATAACCAGGTTCATAACAAATAGGGAATTACGTTAAGGCCAGATTCTACTAATTTTGAACTTTTTTAAACCTCTGGAAATCCACCAATATAAAAGAGAGCACCACGAAAAAATATTTTATTAAAATTTATTATATGAACAAGCGCCGGGCAAAAATCGAAACAGGATATAAATTAGTTGCCTCGATAAAAAAAAATCGTTAATCTGACCCTAATTTCGAATTCAAACGTGTGTATCTACGAGATTACGTCACGGGAAATATTTGACAGTTATAAAAAAAAGATCAAGCTAATTTTTTAAAAGCGCCTCGCAAAAACAAAAGAATTAAGTACTGTTTTTTTTTTTATATAAAAATAAAACAGCTGCAAAACCGACACAGTACCGGGCGAAGTTCATATAAATATACTTAGTGACTACAACCGGGCCCTAAATAACATTACGCTACAACAGAAGACAGCTTCTATTATAATAATTTTCAGTTATTATTTTTTACCTATTATTTTAATTTAGATCTAGTAACAAGCGTGACTGTTACGTATTTAAAACGAAAGTGTCACATACCATCGAGACTCCTTCCGTAGTATCCGTGTCCGCCTTTCCATGCGCCTGCGCCGAAGAAGCCGGCAGCTAAGATCAGCGCCTTTAGCACGATCAGGATCACTAGGTTTGTCAAGTTCAGGCTTAGGACCTGTAAAAGTGAGAAGTGATACTGTTAAGACGGTGGATGATTTTGCTACTGAGAGATTGTTCCAAAGAGTCACGGTATCCCTGGGATTCAAAGGGTAACTGAAGGAAGACGGGTGGGTTTTAATCTGTAAGGGCGACCGCTGCGTTAAGTGTGCGCACGTGCGGGGGCCCACGCGGAGACCCGTCGCGTATCGTCGCGTATGTGTCGTAGCGGAAACCGGATTATTACCTGTGCAGTGTCACTAGTTCATCTTTTACAGTGTGCATGTAGTCGTGTCGATGGAGTACTTTAATGTATTATTACGTAGCAAAAAGGATACGGAGTGCGGCTGCCCGCGACGGAGGACTTTTGCATGGGACTGCTCGGTCGACCGCAAATCGCAGCGTTGGCCCTAAGAGTCCACTCCTCCTCACTCTACCCAGAGTGGGAGAAGTTATATTTAATCATTTCCCCGCCTTTAAAGAAGTGCGGGTGAATGAATGAATAGTTGAATGGCTTGTTCGTCATTCACAATCACTAGACGAAATAAATATCCCGGAGCCGTTGGTTCAATTCCTACCCATTTTTCTGTCTGGGTGTAATTTATTAAAAATTATGTATGTATTTAGAAATATATAAATATGTTTATTAGTCATCCAGTTCTTATAGCAAAAGCTCTGCTAAGTTTGGGGCTAGATGGCGATGTGTGAAAGTTGTTGAAAATTATTATTACCTAATAATTTTAATCTTATAATGATTACTTGCTTATCAATAGTGGTTATCTTCATATTACCGTATGGGTTCTGGTTAATTTACGTAAGTAAGATATTTAGACAACTTTTTTTTAAAGAAGTGACTTCATCAAAATCTTTATCACTGAAACCATATATCCTATAAGTTACAGACATATTAAATCCTATAAGTTACAGAGCTATCGTTTTAGATTAGATAAGAAATAAAAGTAACGGCAAAAGATAAGAAATTCTTTAAAAAAACACTTTCATAGGAGCACTTCTGATTACGTCATCCCTTTACCCTATCCTGTGACTCACACTTAAACTATTCTACTGAGAGGTTCCAGACAAAAGGCAAATGATTATTCATGCAAGAAACGCGTGCAACTTTATGAGGAAGTGCAAAAAGTACGAACCTGGGAAGCGCAGTCAAAACCAACCTGACTGCTACCAGTGGACCGTCCGATGAAGTCCCTTGCTAGGGTCGTCATCACTTGTCCCCCCGCACCACTGAGAAAACTGCCTGCCGCGTCCAGGAACGAAGACCTCCCGTATTGAGCTGTGTCGTTACCATTGTCGAATCTTGCGATGGATTCTGAATCTTCTGGCACGTCTTTGAAAATCAATGGAGGTTTTTCACGAGGCAGCAATGCGTTTGTGTCGTAACTTTTTTTCGGATACATCTTTTTCGCGTACTGGGGTGATGAGTATGCACCAGTGTGCTCTGCTGTGACTAAAGCAGCGGTGAGGGTGAGTAAAAAGTAGATCGCAACCATTTTGCTCGGTGGTTGCAAAGCGACTGGGAGCAGGTAGTGTCCACGATGGCGACTGATAGTTTGAAGTGGTTTAGTACGTGTTCCGTAGTTTTATCTCTTCCCGGCTTCTTTTGTTTCCACGCACGATGACATCTTCTAATGGTCCTATTGTTGTTGGGCTTTAGTGGCGAAATGCTATTTTGTACGAATATATCGAATGAATAGTTAGGTGTATGTTCACTTACTTTATATAACGTTTGGAGTAATGGTTTGTTTATTCTATGATATTATTATTTGTCGATACCTTATCTAGGTCAATATTTTTCGTACCGGGTTTTTTCTGAAAAAAAGTTGTGTACCTATTTAGGTAATGACTTAGGTATGTAATAAAACACTAAGTATTCTGTGTGTTTTTTTCCTGTAATAACACAAAACAGTTAACCCGTGTCAGGAAAGGTGATAATAGAGATGTCCCTTTACACCGTGCTTATTGTTGTAGTCATTCTACGAATCTATACAGTTTGCACTAATGAGTTGGAAGGTACTAGGTGACCTGGATGGAATTTCGCCAATGAGAATCTTCTTTTGCTTATTGGCGAAATTCAATAGGGTGACATCAGGTTTCAACATTGTCATTTATCACCATACTTGGTACTGACATCATACTTGGTACTGATGAACCTTGAAGTTTGGACACTAAAATGAGTGTGATAAGATTTTAAGTAGCGTCTCATTACCTTTAAAACAATTGCAACCCATACAGTATATTTATATATTTAAATGAAACCTTATTTCCCTTGGTCATGCCATGGCTTGAGAAAGATTTCACCGTTCAATGAGATCGGTTCTTTCTCTATCTCCTTTTTCGCGTTTTTTTTCACGCCTCAAGGATGGGCCTCATCGCTTCAATTGTGACGCGCCCAGAACGTGGTTGCGATAGTCGCTGACGCCATTTCGCCATGAGATCCCGCCGGAACCTATCTATGGTTCAGTATTTTGCCTACCCTTATCTCTTCCGGAAACTGCAGCGTTCGTAACCGAGCAAGAAAGCAAAAGTGCACAACCTACAATAGTGTCAAAGTAGGCGAGCATGTTAAACTTAGTGGAACATTTGTTTACCTCACTGGCTCTGTTCCGTAAGACAGACATTTGGGGCGACAGATGTAATTGTGACATAACAATATGTCATGACGATGTTATGATGCTATTGACATCGCTTATGAGGAGTTCAGGTACCGTAAGAAAGACAAATGTTTTTAAATGTTATGATTATTTTTGTTTTTGACTGACAAACGTTTTATGCATGAGTTTGTATCTTTTTTAATAACACAGTTTAGAAGCAAATATTGATTTCAGTGGAATGGACTGGAAGTTCATCATGAGTGTGTTTTCAGTTTTAGTCATGATGAATTTCTAGTCCATTCCACTGCATTCTCTGCAGGCAGGGTCGAAGCCTGCTGGGATCAAGGGCCGTTTTCTGAGAGGAAGGCTCAGCCCCGGCATGATAGGCAACGAAGGAACGGGGTAGTCAGTAAGAGTCTGACACTACTTCCCGCTCCACCCAAGGGCGGGATTTGTCATTGGATGATTTTACCTATCTTAAAAAAAAACATAGGTACTATTGCATGGGAAACAATGTTATCGTAGCTTACAGTGAGTGTACTTAGATGCGTCACGTGACAGTAACGCTTTTATTTTATTTTCTTTCTCTAACAGTTTTTGTATATAATTAATTATCTCGCCAAACTTTATAGTTTGATGGCGAGATACATATACGCCTGAAAACTCAACTTGTAAAAAGAACTGGCCATTTGCGAGTTGGACTCGTATATGAAGGGACAGTACTACAAATGTGCCCAAAAAGCCGTTAAAATAACGTTTCTTGCATGGGAACCCCATTTCATTATAAATTGTAGTTATATAACATTATTTTTAGCACAATTTGTACAGATTCTTATTAACTAAATTTTTTTTATTAATAATAATATGTATAGTATATATTAACTTTTATAGAGTAACTGAATCGATTCCAACAATTTTTACACCATGGTATATTTTTTCCCAAAAATATTTAAAAAACGTCACAAATTAGACACCACCGAGACTAAGTACAACACAGATCACGGCAGGTTATAGCGGGCATTAGGTAGCAGCGCACAGTTGGGTGCGGGAGCAAAACCACCCCTCAGACGCTCAGATGCAGACCACCGGCACATGAGTAGAGAACCGTTTCTCTACTCATGTGCCACCAGTTAGCATACACTTTTTTGAAAACTGCCTCTTATCGTACTACGATTAGGTTCGATATGCCATGTTTAACACCCGCGTGCTTTTTTTTCAATTTATCAAAACAAGGGCTTTTTTCATTCCTATTTCGTAACGATCAAGGGTGATTATTTTATTTTTTTAAAGCAAAGAGGCGGAAATTGTTAAGGTTTTAATATTTAATGAAAATTTAAATTCTGTTTTTGAACAGAATATAATAAATAGACATGATTACGTAAGCACTAATTCTTTAATTTATTTATATATTCTTTATTGTACACCGCATAAACAACAAATATAGGACATATTATTATAAATAAGGGTACAATGGGCGGTCTTATCGCACAGGGCAATTTCTTACAGACAACCTTTGGATGGACTGAGTGAAAGGAAATAGATTTAGGGTTGTCAGTGTACAAACATCATAAATAATACTAATAAGACATAATAATCCAAATACATACATACAATACCAAATAATATACTAATAAATATCAAAAATACTAACATATAACAATTATCTGTGTTCTAAATACAAAAAATATTTGAATTTTTATATTTTTAATATCAGGATGTATACCGTTTGATATCTTTGCTTCTCCTTTAACATAATACACCTAATATTAACTAACATAATCTTTTTTGATAGTTGTGAAAAAAGATTTGAAGAGAATCCTTTAGGTGCTACGCCGCCAGATTATGTGATTGCGGTAAAAATACTTGCGATAGCCTACTGCCATCAAATCAAAACTAAATTGTAAAGTAACTTTGGGAAATTTTCTTCAGTACAAAATGAACAAAAATGCGTCGTAATTTTCCGATAGAAGATAGATTATTGGTGGATTTATCATCGTATTTCTCCGTAAGTGTATCGGAAAACATCGTTTGATACACGTGGAGATTTGTCACTGCAGCTCTCGGCTCCATAACACCCTCACCTGTACGGCTCGAGTGAATTTCACCTCGGCTGCAATGACAAACTTTTCCCACTTGTATCAGAATGTACTATTTCCATTTCTTTTTTTTTATGGTAGGTAAAATCATCCAATGAGAAATCCCGCCCTTGGGCGGAGCGGGAAGTAGTGTCAGACTCTTACTGACTAAAAACCTACCCCGTTGCTTATAGTGCCAGGGCCGGGTATTCCTTTCGGAAGCTGACTTATGACCCCACGGTAACTGACCCGACCGAGCCCAAATCGTCGACGGCGCGTTCTGTTCCCGCGCACCTCAAGGAGCTGTCAGCAAACCGTAGAGGTCCAGCCTGCTAGCTACAGGCAGGCAGGGTCGAAGCCTGTTTGGGTCATGGGTCAGATTCCGAAAGGAATACCCGGCCCCGGCACGATAGGCTACGAACGAACGGGGTAGGTTTTTAGTCAGTAAGAGTCTGACACTACTTCCCGATCTGCCCAAGGGCGGGATTTGTCATTGGATGATTTTACTTACCATAAAAAAAAACCCATGATCCCAGCAGGCTTCGACCCTGCCTGCCTGCAGCTAGCAGGCTGGGCCTCTACGGTTTGCTGACAGCTCCTTGATGCGCGCGGGAACAGAACGCGCCGTCGACGACTTGGGCTCATCCGGTCGGTTACCGGACGATCGGACAGCGTGCTACCCATTGCACGCCGTCCGCAAGCCCGCGCCTACGGTGGCCGGAAATCGGGATCGGAATCCCGGCGGCGGCTGGGGCGAGCGCCCCGTTGCCTCTGCCTGATGCGGTCGGCCTCCTCCTTTGCTAGCATTACTGCTTCGCAGAAGGAGGCGACCGCCTGCCATCCCTCCTCACTCCGGACCATGGCCTGAACCAAGGCCCGACGAGAGAGATCGCTGCCGCCGATCGCCCCCACGAGGACACGGTGATGCTTCGCCCAGGCGGGGCACACCTCTGTGTCCTCCGGGTGTTCTGCACAGTGGCGACACCCGGGCGAATCCTCCGCACGAATCCGGAACAGGAACTTAGCGAACTTGCCGTGTTCGGTAAGGACCTGCGTCGTGCGGAAGTTGAGAACCCGTGAGGTCTTTCCAGCCACGCCTCACAAAGACCACTTTGTGATTTTTACGTGTCTAATACTAGACACGCGTTTCGGGCTTCGCATATACCTACTAAAATTAATGTTGTATACAAGTTATATGTATAATAATAGTACAGCTGTAAGTAGCGGCAATAGATATATCCGTTCTGTGAAATTTCTCTAGGTACCTCTTACGGTTTATGAGATACAGCTCGCTAACAGACGAACAGTGGCGGCTTAACAACAGAAACCCCTAGGCATCCTTAAGATCCAGAACCCTAAAAATGCATTAGACACAAATAACAATAGAAATCAAGCTTCTAAAAAAATAGAGTAGATAATAATAATGCCATAGATGATACAATGCTAGAACATTCAAGTTACTAAAGGCAAGGAAAGTAGGATTTTCTGCTTGGTTTACTATATTGATGACATGTTTTCAATGAAATAGTAAGTGAAATGAGCAGAACAAAGCATGAGAGCAATCTGTTCTGCTATAACGGCTAAGTGATTCGAGATTATGGGTAGGACCTGTATTGTCCGATATTCCATTGAGTTTTCATAGTATCTGCCCAATAAGTAAGCGGGAACTCCACCGGAGAACCTGACACAAATTACTAATTGTCAGTGCCCCTGACTGCTATACCGAAGGTCGTGGGTTCATTTCCTATCCAGGACAAAGGTTTGTGACTAGGTGGCGTTGGGTAAAAAAAGACCACCTGTCTTGAAGACTTGAACGATTCAAGTTCCTCCTTTCACGCAAAGTAGTTTTCTTTTTCTTAAAACGTTTTTATTTAAAAATATTGTACAAACTCTGGATACTGCGATAAGATCTGGAGATCTTCAAGAGAAAAATTAAAGAGCATTTTCTTTCTCAATGACATAGTATTTATATATATATAATGTATATAAGTATTTATGTATGTTTATATATTGTTCAATACCTATATTTTGTGTTTTTATTTGTTATTAAAAATTGTACACTGGATCTTACCCTCTTATGTAATCTCTCTCTATCACTCAATGGTTTGCTGGAAGAAAACTCATTTTTGAGTTAAGCTTGCCTTTGTACATAAATTTTGTAATCCACTGTATTTTATGTTATTTTGGTGTACAATAAAGAATTAAGATAAGCGAAAAAAAAAGAAATCCGTACGGACTCGTAATGAAAATAGTGAAAGTACTTACTAACAAAAAATTACAATAGTGACATCTAGTAATATACTTAGAAACTATTTAACTATGCACTTTCCCACAAACTTCGTTCTATACTTTTAGATGGCGCTCTACACGACTCATTCAGCGAAGGTCTTCTCATACTGATGTCAGTTTATAACGATAGATGGCGTTAATTCGAATTTGAAAATGGTACCACCGTAGTAATTTTAATTTCTATTTTATGAAAGTGCAAAATAATGCTCTGATTCACACCCGATTTTATTTAGTTTTAAAATAATAAAAAATAGTTGAGTTTTGAGTTTATTTGCGCTATTTAGAGATTTTTTTTAATTTGTAGAGATTTGTTTATTAGATAGTCAAGAAAAAAGTCAAATGAATCATGTGGTCTTGAGAAATGTTGAGAAGTTCTTATATACCCAATTTCAGGGTTGCAGAATCATTTGAAAGAGATAGCGTGTTCCAGGATTGCCCGGAATATAAAGGGTAATAGAAGGAATACAGTTTTTAGTCAGTAAAAGTCAGACAGTCCACCCAGAGTAGAGAAGTTTGATGATTTCTCTCGCAAAAAAATAGCGACGAATGTTATGATGGAAATGTCACATACACACACACACACTATCACTATGCATTAGGTTATATTACAGAAATAAAAAGGAAAAATCAATAAACTATAGTTCAAAAAGTAAATGTGATGGGCGAAGAATCCGCGATATTCCCAGAAGGATTTAGCACTGTCTAACTTAATCTGAACTAGAAATTCTTTTATCTATTTTGGCACGCGACGCTAGGTTATTAAGGCAACTAGCTGGTTACACTTCAATCAATGAATTACTTCATTTATTTATTAGAACTTATTTATATATTTTTTTTCTATCGACATAAATATTTGGGTATTGGATATAGTACCTATTGCCACAAGAAGTTTGGCCAGTTAGCAAGGATATAGTGGTATTAACTAGACTAGCCAGGGTGGGATAATAGGCCAGAATGCAAGAAATTATAAAACCAGATTGATAACTCATATAGATGTTGAATCAGATGAGTGCTAGAAATTAACGAACAATTAGGCTAGTTGAACCGGCGACCATAATAAGGACAGATTGAATGTGAAAGATGAAATATTGTGGTCCAGCTTAGGAGTAGCTTTTGTCCATAAGCGTACCGCGTCAGGCCGAGTTGATGTTGATGATAGTACAATAAGGCTAATGAAGTAGAATGCACTGAAGATGAAGATAAATGAGCTCTAACCTAACCTTTATGAAGCCTACCAAAGATATAATCAAAGGAAAAGCAGCCCACATCAAAGAGAGAGAGCGACAAGCCAAACGTCACTACACAAACCTAAACCCTTTCGAAGTTCAACAGTCATTAATTTCATGGTCGATGCAGTTGTCATGGCTCCATAATGCGTTTATTATTATTTTAAATCACGGCGCAGTCGCTGTGAGAGCGGGCGGTGAAAAGTATCAGAAAGTGAAACCGCACCGAGCCTTGACCGTCACGCAGCCAACCCAGGAGAAGTTCAACTTAAATTTTACTTAAGTCTTCAAAGTTACACGATTGTTATCTAACGGATTATAAAGTAAAAGTGTCATCTTTGTTGGTCTTTTTTCGGTTATGCTTTTTGAATAAGGTTTTAAGTACAGCTTTAGAATTTCATCGTCTTTGTTTTGAATAATAGAGATGCTTTGAGTGTTTAAATGTTGGGATATGTCAAATAGTTATGTCAGCACCATATGGCATCCATGGCAGTTTGAAATTGATTTGTAAATAAAATAATAGTTTTACCAATGCGTTGATAATGCATTTATTTACCTACATATGAAGAAACTATGTTAAATCAATAATTTTGAGAATACAGAAATTTACTTTAATTGTGTATTTTATTTATCCATTCTTTAGTTAATCTTCAAGAAAGGATTCTACAAAATATCTAATAACTTGTAACTAAGTAATTTTATCTTAATTTACTGTGATTGCTAATTTCGATTCATCTTATCCATTTCCGGAATTCAAATAATCTTCAACTCCACAGACGGCTCTAACCCATTCATCCATTAAAAGCTATTTTGGTTCACGAAGTCGTGGAAAGTGTTTTGTTTCTCGCTTTTATAACATTTGGCGGCAATTACGCTTTCGACCGTGATGCAATTGTGTTCGGAGTAACGACTGATACGTAATAATAACGGTTCACTTGAGCTGAGGACACAACGATTTGTTTATGATATTTTACTATCTGTCATACATTTCTAAACTAACAAATTGTAGACAAAGTATTTTGTGGAAGGATTAAGTGAAATAAAAGATGCAAATGATGCAATCCATAAAAATAATTGCAGTGCTAATATAGCAAAAAAAAAAAAAAGATTAATTAGAAAGAAATACAGAATGAAGCGAATGGTGAGAAGCAAGAAGATAAAATAAAAGAAAAATAAATAAAGAGAGACAATCGACCATCAACAACCAACAAAACTACTATGATTCAGCTAATGCAGCTGATGATAGAGTATTTAGAAACTCTCAAATGCAGCTCAAACTCTGAACTCAGTTTTAAATACAAACCAACAGATGTTGCCCAGAACTACAGCTTAATCATACACTTTGGTATTCCTTGACAAACAAACAAGACTTTCAGATTCATTCGACACCAGCGTCGGCCAAGCATTACGCTCTTTGTTAAAATACAACAATATACGAAAGCCCGCTCTTGTGTCCCTGCACTTGCTAAAGAAAGCTAACACAACAATGGTATCTGTGGAACATAAACAGTTTGCTGCAATAACGCTTTCTTTCTTTTATTTACAAGTTTAGTAGTGAAATATGTATCAAGTCAAAGGACATTTTTAGGAACCCTAATTTTTTTAACTAAATTTCCAGATTTTACAGACTATAGATATGGCTAGGATATATATAGATATAGCTATATGTCTAATCTTGTTAAAAAAATATTCTCTTGTTAAAAACATATTGAGTATCATGTAGACTCTTGTTAAAAAATATTGAGTGATTGTGAAGAATTCAAATGTTGCTAAATGACTACTTTAACGATATCCGCAAAATTATTTTCTTTAGGAAATTTTATAGTTCTGCGCGTCTCGCATCCATCGGATTCGAAATATACAGGATCCGATTATTGTGGTAACAGTTGGTGGAGGACTATATCCAGCAGCATATCATAATAGATAAATAATGCTTCAAAGTGTTGTCTAACATTATTTAATCCTTGTGAGTAGTAAAGTTATTAATTGATAAATGAAAGGGAAAGTTTTGTTAATGACAGGCTATCTTTATTCAATAGTCTATGAAACTTGTGTTTGTTGTCTGACACGGGAAAGGTCGTTATAGGAATAGGTAAATGAATGAAGGTCAATTATTAATTAGTTTTTTGTCTTTGAAAGAGGTAGAGGACGGCTTATTTGTAAATAATTGTATGTTCCAGTCTTAGTAAGACAATGTTTTTTTTTTTTTATAAATTTTCGTACTTGGTGGGATATAGGTACTTTATTTACAATTATTAGTTCACAATATACCACGAGTTCATAATATAGCAAAGAAATTTTATGTACGAGTCGAAATAATCACAGAAATGTGGAGAAAAGTTTTACTTTGACTTAACATCGTGTCCGCCCGCTAGGTCAGAGGGCGTTCATAATAGTCACCCATCGTGGTCGTTCACGCACCTCGCTCCATATCAATCTGATTGCCGGCACTTCTTCCAGCTCGGTGCGTCAGATTTGCCGAGAACAGACGCTTCCTTTCATCAAGAATTGTTTTAGTTACCATCGAATTTTGATCGTGCTTTAAATTTATATTCAAATTTTTTCAAGGCGTTAGCTGCGTTTAAAAATAAAAACGGTGTTGAACTCATCCTTCTATGTAGTTTAAATACGATTTTCTCCAAAGGTAGAGTAATTAGATTGAAGGTGTTAATATAGCACTATTCATAGTGTTACAATATATGCCACTGGCAGGAGGTAGGTAGTGTATGTTGGTACCTCACGGTGGTATTTTGTATCTTGTCACGGTCGTGCTTGGCGACACTTCTCCCATTCTCATTTAACGCCAGCTAATTCCTTTATGCTTTCTACAACTCACAAACAGACCACAGTTTGATTTCTAAATCTCATTCATTTCATTTCTTCATGGTCTTTCTTCCCTTTTGTACTAATTTTCTTAAATCATAAAGTAAAAAGTAACTAAAACCTAATGTATTATTTTATACATCCAACTCTGAATTGTTTTATATTTATGAACGAAGAATACATTTTCTTTATAGGAATTTATTATAAATTTATTATATAGTCATTATTCAAGACTTTATTTCCCAAGAGCGAACGGGTAATAAAGGTATAATTATTGTACATTGACCCATTAGGGGTAATTACGTCTTCGCTCGCGTGAACGCATCTTCGCTCGAACGTAATGTATGACATATACGAAGAAATTTCTAGTAACCACTGTCATAATATTTATTTCTATAAAGTAATCTCCTTTCTCCGTATTATGCACATTAAATTGTGGTTATGTAAGTTTAGAATCAAAAATAACGTGAGAGATAATTTGCGAACGTTGTTTTATACTAACGTCATCATAATTATCAAAAGTGTGATGATGATGACTGAGTAGTTCGAATGATTTTCTGTTTTACATATGTTTTTTTTACTTGAGTCAAAAACGTCTGGTCACGACATATTTTTAATGGCGTAGAGACAAAAACACGAGAAAACCATGTGTCCATTATTCGGTCAATAATCATTAGAAAAGACAATAAAACTGTTCTCTATAAACTTAATAAAACTCAAACGGAAAGTCATCCGGACATTGCTCTTAATTTGTTCTAAATTGCCTTCTATATTGCACAAACAATAACAACAATATCTCTGAGAGAGAAAATACAAGACGAACAATATTTCATATCGCGCCACGTGCGAGTTACTAAGGAAAAGACCGGCCGGTAAAAGTGCAGTGTACAATTAGAGCGAAGTTGATCAGCATCTAGATACGGACAATAAGTGGGCTCGCTATTATGGAGAGAGCCAACAACTACACGAAGGAAATAGACTACGAGAGTCACACGTTTTAGTTCATCTTCTGCTTAGTTTTGAAAGCCTCGATTCGGATCAATCGATTTTATCGCTCTGTTATCGATTCCTGACATTGAATGTACTGTGTTTGTTACAACTCTATCTCTGCGATTGCATAAGTGAATGTTTTCAAATCGTCGACTTTTTTTCTCTCAGCTTCTGTATTCCTATTGTTGCGTCATGAGCTTATTAAATTCTTTATTGTTGCTTTGTTGTTGTGGTTTCTGGTAGAAAGTCTGTAAAAGTTGATAACTGGCATTTAATTATATTCTGATTTGAATCATGCAAAATAAAGTAAACGAAAAGCTGCTCATTAATAAATGTTTGAGAATAATGACAGTTAATTGCTCTGCTATTTTAATACTTAATTGTATGTTACACATGAACGATTTTACTGTTCTGTACTAACAAAGAGATTACAAGATTGTACTTAGAAACTTAGGCCTGCATGTCTTTGTAGTCGATTTGCGTAGAGATTTGAATCATAATTTCACCAAGTCGTGTGTGCACCGCGAAACTTTCCTATTATCCGTGGAGAAAATATCCCATAAAATGAAAAACGGTTTCACCTGCGCTCGGGTCACGGCCCTGAGAGTCGCGATACTCAATTAAGATAGTCGCAGGCAAACGACAATCGCCACATAATTATCTCGCTCATTCGTCGTGACCGAACTGAATCAGCATTGCATTAGCGAGCGCAGGGAGGGTTGCTGTGCATCCACAATCAAAACTATATCAGTGGGCTGCGGCGGTCGCCGGCGCTCAGTACTAGCGCGCCTCGACCGCGCGCCGACACGCGAAACGACGAAAGTGAAAATAAACACAATGAAAATAACAGTGCAACTATTTGTTTTTTGCGTTCTTGCCCTTGCGCTTGCGAACTCCGATGACTCGGCTCAAATAGAAAAATATGAAAAAAATATCAAATCGTACCAACTGGATGTGCCTGGAAAAGAACCAATTACGATTATAGAAAATGCACGCGATGTCCAAACTCCTGAGGATCAATGGAGAGATATGACTTATGAAAATAAAGATAAAGATGACGCAGAAGTGAAGAATCTTATGACCCATATAGTGCATGACTTTGATGGAAATCGCCCAAGATGTTACGGCCCTTCTTGTCAAAATGGTTTCAATGGCGAGGAAGAGGAAGCTTTGGATGATTACATACTAACTGCAGAAAAACTTAAAGACTATGGTGATCTTCCTCAAGATCGTTTACAAGCCATTTCTGCTTTAGCTGCAAAACTTAAAAAGGAAAAGATAAAAGCTGATCGATTCACTTTAATGAACAGTGACACTAACGAAGAAGATGGCAATAGCAAGGTTCACACCACTTGGAATCGTCTGAAAGTAAAACACCATAAACATCCATATGATGATAAAGACGGGTGGGTAACATTAGAGCCTGTTGCATGGTCGACGAGCAAGATTTCAAAATGGAAACCCAATGTTAAAAAACAAAAACCAAATTACTGGAATGAAGATGAAAATCGATTTCCCAGTAATGACAGATTTCCTAATGACGACAGATTTCCTAGTGACGATAGATTTCCTAGTGATGATCGATATCCTAGTGATGATAGATTTCATAACGATGATAGGTTTCATAACGACGATAGGTTCCATAATGACGATAGGTTTCATAACGACGATAGATTTTCTTCATCTCAAGATTCCGTGAATAATTACAACTACAAGCCACAGAAAAGGCCATCATCTAGTCGACCCGGTTATATCAATAATAAACTACACTTAGCTTCGGAATATGAATCAGAAGTCCCGTCTAAACCATCATGGACTAAACCGCAACAAGCCAATTATCCAACATCATGGGCCCCAGATGACGGAAGACGTCCGCACAAGCCAAACTGTGATAATCAAGAGAATCATTCTGATGACGATACAATGTACTATGGCATGTCTGATTCTGTGGTGACGGATCATCGACCCCCTAATTTCCCTTACGAGTATGAAGCTCTTCATCAATCCTCAAGTTCATCACAGAAACGTCCATTTAGACGACCTACTCAGGTATTGTATGCTGGAGGTTCGGAGTATGAAAATGATCGTGTCTCAAGACCACCACACGGTGATGGCCAGTGGGTTTTGTTATCAACTACGAAAGGATACCGGAACAAGAAGCGTCAACGTTCTTTGAATCCTGCGGTTGCTGACGATCGTGCAGATGTATCAACAATGACGTCACATCAAGCTGTCGCGTTGACTGTGCTACCTGTGGATAAAGCTCACACGAACATGACGACATCACACGGGGGTATGCTGGAAGTCGAGAAAAGTTTTCAAACTGTTGAAGAATCTAAAAGAGATATGGACAAGAAGAACGATTTAGATGTTGCAATGACTCAGTTTAGGCCTGTGTTAAATAGGAATAGGCTTCTTAAGAGAAAAATAGTTACAAATGTGTCACCAGATAGCTCGACGTTACTAGCTGCGGTGGGTGCGGGCATGGTGCCTGCTACGATGGCTATGGTAGTCCCCATGATGCTAGGGAAACGCAGGAGAAGAGAAATAAATAGAACACCAGTAGATTCGCAATTAGACAATTTATTATTATATAAATATTGATAGACTTTAAGTTACGTAACATATTATTTATTGACTATTTATTAAATAATTTATTTTGAGTGATTGATTGATTTGGAATGTTTGACCGTTAGTAGGATCGTTATTGTTAAACTTGTTTTGTAAAACGTTTTATACACCACTTATCTCAGTTAGATTTCGTAGGAATGTTGTGATTTCTACAGTTGTGTTATAATTTAATAAATTAAGTGTATTTCCGACTAATGAATTATTGACATCTTTCATATTACTCTTTACCTATTTTTCTAAGTACCAAAAGATTAATATAATAATGCCCCCACATTTGCATTATATTGTTGGATATTGTCCTTTACCTTCCTTGCAAATTAGACGTAACAGCTTTAATGAAATATAAAAAATCTTGAACGATATTATGACTTTAATATCAGCTTTTATTTGACCACTATACATCGCTAATATTTAGCAAATCTGACAGCATTATGTATAACTTTTTATGAACATAAACACAACCTTTCGCACTGGTCTTAAAATTAACAGTAATTCGGAGTAACTAAAAACTGGTTACTTTGATACCCTCTCATTACGATCTAGATTACATCGATGCAAGATGGCATACATCGATACCAACAGTCCAGCATAGTTTCCAGGTAGGTATAGCATCAATCAAGTCGCTTTACTTTCGACTTGCTTACGGTATTTTACAGTTAGAGGATAACTAATGAAGTATTAAAACAACTAAATTTGGGTATATTGCTATAAAACTTGACCTTAAATTGAGCTAATGTACTATCCGTACATTTTGACTGGATATATTCCTAGATAGCTAAAAGATATATAAAATATTACTATTTACGTAGATAATATCAAAAATGGGTTTGGATATCTTAATTGTATACCTACGCCACTAAAGAGTTTTATAAAAATATGATAAACGAGCTTAGTTTTTGATTACCCTGAACCTGAAAAGAGGTCATTGTACTCACTCATTTTTTACTATTAAACCAAGTCTCATCTGCTTATCCTTTTACTGCTTTGTTCTTCCAACAGAGGGCTTAAACGGTCCAGGGTCGACAGATTCGGAGATATCCGTCGCCCCATCAATCAGGAGCCTAGATGGCAGCGTGTACTGTTCCAACCACGCCTCTTTTTGACGTATAAGCGAGTTAACACCTTACTTTACTACGGGTTTTCACTCTTAACGGGGACTACGAGATGAAGCTTGCAGACGGTGGGCCTGCACTAGTACGGGGCAGTGGAAGACATACCGCACCCACAGCCCCCAACGTAAGTGTGCGAGTACCAAAATCGGAGTGGTTTTACTCAGTACGAGTCTGTCAGATTCCTCCGCCTGCCCCAGGGTGGGGGACATCCATGAGAATTCAAATAAACATGGCTTGCAGTCTAGTCAGATGAAGAGAGATACCAATATTTTAAATAGAGCGCCTGAAATCAAGCCAAGAATAAAAAACAATAACCATTCTTATACATTTGTGTTCAGGTAGATAGATAAGATTTTAGGGACGACTTATTTGGGACTTTTTTAGGTTAAGCGCCTTTTTTGGCCTTGAACAGATTTTACTTTTTAATTTTCCATTCTTATGTATTTCTATTGTATACAATTTATCATGTGAGGTACGAATAAACGTTTTTTCTTTCTTACATTTATTTTTTATGCTGTTACTCGGTTGTTTTCATAATAAGTAAAAGTCACACGCAATGAGACCCCTTGTCAGCTATAGGATAAACAAAAATAAAAGTTGTATTTTAATTTATTGAATCTTTGAGCCAAAGGACGAAGAATAAAAATCGTCAGTTCTAAGGGTATGTACACACCGAGACCAAATACAACTTTATTTACTACATATATGAAAAGAAACAAATTTCAGATCGAGATGCCTCGCGGCGCAGCGCTGCGTGGTGCAACGTATTCTGAAATCTCACTATAAAATAAAGATATATCGTGTTAAAACCCTATGAGTGTCGGTCATCAAAAACCACCAGTTTTTAAGTTTTGACTACGCGGTCACTTTATTGGGTTATCACCTCAAGTAATTTTCTTTCCGCTGCGAATTCCATTTATTGGATTAAACCATTGGAAAGAACGTCAAAAATGCATCAAGTAATTAAAAATTGATTCTTTAGTACACTAAGGGCTGATTTCATCATTAAATATAAAAACTTAGTATATTTAATAAATTGCCAAATTGTATAAAGGATCAGCCCTTAATAAAATTAAAAAAACTCTTGTCATCGTTGCTGATAGACAAATGTTATTACTCTGTTGCCGATTTTATAAATGATGATTTGTTATATTTGATTGCCTTTATCTCTGCAAATTATTATGTAAATAATTATGATCTAAATATTTTACTCAATGTCTCATTTTGAATTTTAAATACGTATTTCTAAAAATAGCTGTAAGTTAACCTAAATTTTTGTATGCTAACCGGCAGAATGTACTGGGTATACATACATCTGATCTAACACCATTATTGTAACACCTGCATTCAATACAAATAAAGAAATTATTATTATTATTATTTTCGGGTACAGTTTGTTTTCTCAGCTCTTTAGCTGGTTTCGACCACATTTATCGTAAACATGAGCGACAACAAAAGAATTGAAACTGAGTTTAGCGTGAACTAGGTTCAATTCATAGCGGTGAAACGCAAAATGAAGCTCTCGATTAGGCGTTCAAACTGCGTTTTGTTTTATATACTCGCGATTAGTTTATTGGTGAATTTGGCCCTAAAGAATCGATTTTTAATTTTTCGACACTTATTGGGTTTTAACAAAATACACTCGATATAATGAGTCGCATTTTGCGCAGCGTCGCGTCTCGTCTCAGTGTGAACTGACTCTATGAAAACAAGAATCAAAGAAAAATGTGCATTTTTCTTAGAGCTTAGTTTTTAACTCGGTTGAGTTGTTTTGTGACTCGGACAAATGGGGCTAAAGTCTAACAATAATATAATTTAATATTTATAGTAAACTTCTCCCGGCCGACTATAAATGTTTCCTGTCCGGATCGCTTCCATTAGATATTTGACGCTGAACAGACAAACTATCAGGAGCACTGAAACAAAAAAGAAACATTAATTTAAATTATTTCATTCAATTCTTTTGTAGTGAACACTGTTTTGTAATAAGGTCATTGACTCGTTTACCTAAAGAAATCAGTTTCATGCATGCGTAAAGTAATTCGAGTTTAAAAAAAGTACTTTTTTTATTTAATTTTCTCTTTACAAATCGATAGTATTTCATGTACCGAATCGACCAAAATTTAACAGTGTATATAGTGTATAGCGCTATCCCTCTTACTTTCTTTCTACTACAACTACTAACATCTTATATCATGGTAAGACACCGGTCTCTCACCGAGTCGCAAAAGAAACACAAAATTTCGTCCATAAAAAGAGAGTTCGTAGTTTAAAACAGATCCGAACAAGTGAAACAACATCATAACACTACATTGTCTAGTTTGAAACGAAGTATCCTTCACATATAACTCTATTGTGATATAAGAAACCAGATGGATACTTAGTAGGTAATTAGTTTATGCGTTGGTATGCGATGCATCCGGTAGGTTCGACGCAAGGAAGAAACGAAGCTAACTATCCATAGATGTTAGATACGATACGGTATTTCTTATTGATTTCTATGTAAGGAATTATTGTCTTCAGTTTCTTCAACGTTACATAGTATAGAAGTGAGCTGTGTTACAACCCAAAAAGTTATCATTTTGAGATAGTGTTTCCTAGATTCGGGTAAATCATGGCTGTCATCGAATTCTGAGTTTGCCCCAATTTATAGATAATACGCTAATAGACTGACATCTTCTTATAACTTATGTTAAAGCATCGTTACCAATTGGGCACAGATACAAACTCCTGGCTTCTAGAGAGAAATTCCAGACTGAAAATCAAATTATAAATAGCTCATATAATAATTATAATTATAATATTAAAAAGCGAACTCCTGGGGTAATAGGAATTTTTCTCCGGTGTAGCGGGAATTTTTAAAATAAATACCGTGGCTTCTAACGCAAAGTAATTGAAAGATACCGATTGGTTATGGTCAGTAATAGTCAGAAATACCCTCTAGTTTTACCCTAGAGCGGGAGAAGTCACTGAATGATTTCCAAACAATTTTTTAGGGTTCCCTACCTCAAAAGAAAAAAAAAACGGAACCTTTATAGGATCACTTTGTTGTCTGTCTGTTTGTCAAGATCTCGGTAACGCGCAGAGGTATCGTGCTGAAATTATAACCGTATACTCAAATCAAAAATAAAATTGCTTGGGTTCCCGTTGACCTAGAACCCTGAAATTTTATCTTTACAAATCGATAGTGTTTCATGTACCGAATCGACCCTGTACGGGATCAAAACCATCAAAATTGTACGCTGTATAGATTCATCCTCAAAAATAAAAAGTTTTCAAACCACTTGTTTCCCATGTCACAAAGTTCAGTAATAGGTAAGTACTAAGTTGGTTTTGATTGTAATAGGACGGACAGATAAACGTACAATGCCCATTCATTTCACGACTATTGGAAATTTTTAAATCGGATCGGGTAGGATGATTTTTATTGAATTTGCCGATTGCAACTTAAAGTAAAACTCAATAGAACTCCATTTCCACAGAGTACGATGAAACCCCTGCGGCCGCACTACTCATGATGAGACAACATTACTGTGATTACGGTGTACTTTTCATATTACTTATACGCGTAATACGTTTTCAATAAGATGTGCAATTCGTTTTAATAGATTTCCTAAGGACCTTAATGTCGACTTGTTCTGCACCAGTGTGGAGTTACTAATGCTACGTTTACATGTGGGCCCAGCTATATATAGCCTATTAAAAAAATCGCATCAAAATCCGTTGCGTAGTTTTAAAGATCTAAGCATTCATAGGGACAGACAGCGAGAAGTGACTTTGTTTTATACTATATAGTGATATAGTAACTTTAGGTCAATCATTACAGTTATAGTTCAAAGTGGACTATCTCTTGACAAAAAGTGATGCCAACTGGATGCCGTGAATTTTCCTAAAAAACCCTCCATCTACCAATGCTTGTGACAGCTCTCTCAACTCTGTTAGTAATGGCGTGTCTTGTCCCTGCCGACGCAGCAATTCTGAACTCTGAGCCCACTTCAATCGGAAGTAAATGCAGTTATAGATCTTTTGGATTTAGAATGACCATTTTACTTGTGCCAACATTTTGTCAGTTATATTTATGTCTGATTGACTTTTCATTCATCGTATCTAACATAAACACGCACACATACACAAATCTCTACTCATACAGTACGATTTAGTTGGTTAATTTTATAATTAGTATTTTAGTTACATACTAGCTTAAAAATTGATGTGAACAATAATGACATAATTATAATACCTCAGCTAGAAGGAGCATAAAGATTGATTCTTTTAAGTCCCGTCAAGGTCTGTTTTTGTGGGAAGAGGCGAAAAAGTTAATAGTGAATATTAAACATGGACTTACGATCAGTCAGGGCGATTAATCCAAGCTGTATCCATCCGCTAGTTAGGGCTTCCCACACAATTAATATGATTGTAAAGAAGAGGTGGAAGAAGCTGTACACGAAGAACGTCGTCACCATACAGTGGTTCGCCTGAAAAGAGAAACAACAAGAAAATTAACTGTGGCACATTAGGCAGAATTGTTTTTTTTTGGTTTGTTTTTTTTTTGTTTGCTTTTTTTTTCAAGTAAAATACAGGGGTACCTGTGACCAAGTGACCCCTGTATTTTGAGCGCATTTACAAATATATAAACTCACAAACAAAAGACACCTTTTTTTTTTTTTTTTTTTTTTGTTGACGAGGGTAAACCTTCAAAAGAAGACAGCTAGACTCGGAACTACTATATGTAGAGCGATAAAAATATTTGGTCGGTGCGGGAATCGTACCCTCCAACACGCAGCGCAGCAGCCATACGCTCAACCGCTGTATCAAGCGTGCCCCCAAATTAGTACTGAAGTAAGTACAATTATGTGAGTTATGATAACTGGGTAAATGATTCGAAATCATTGGAATTCATCGTCATCAAGTAAAGTATCTAAATTAACTTTTTTTTAAATTTAATGCGTATTAAAAAGGCCCATGAAAAGTATTTTGCAATGGAATGGTTTCGGTGGTCACCGGAAAATTGCAAAAATTTAAATTGTAAAGTAGTTTTTTCTAAATAAAAACCATACGGTTATGTTGGAAACTAATGGATTTGGATGTGATTTATCGTATATAGAATGATTTTTTCATAATTGAAGACATGAGTGGAGAAAGGGGATATAATACAATTTGTAAATGTTGAGAAAACAGGCATCAAAGTTTTGTTGCTTGTTATTGAGATAAATCGGTTTTCTTTGACTAACTATTGATATCAAATTATAGTAATTATACAAATCTACTAATATGGAGTGAAAAAAAAAGATAAAAGTGTAAGAACATGTATTTATTTAAAAAAAACGAACATAACTCCTTCAGCAGTTGCTTTTTCTAAAACTAAGCTTAAACATCGTTGTTTTAAGGTTTAAAATAGTTTGTAAGTACATAAAACCTTCATTCGATGCATTTTTTTTTAAAACATTACATATCCCCTTCATCCACTCATGTCTTCAATTAGTCGAGAAATTGTAATCTAATATGACTAGCCTGTTAGTGACCCTGACTGCTATGCCGGAGGTCATGAGTTCGGTTCCTACCATTCCTACCCAGGACAAATGTTTGTGTGATGAGCACGATCATTTGATCTGTGTCTGGGTGCAATTTATCTATAATATGTATGTATTACAATCATACGGAGTCTGCAATTTTCCGGTACATATACAACACAAAAATATTACTAGAAAATGGGTTTCTCATTAATAAATACAAAAATCGCGTTACAACAATAATAGTAGATACCGAAAAAGGTATTTGGCCGTAACATAGTTTCACTGATTTCTCTTTCTTCTTTCTATTCGAATTACAAAAGAATCTATAACACCTAATTGCTTCATCGATTAGGTTTGTTTCGTAACGGCAATCTCCAACGAAAGTATTATCTGGCTTTAATAGCAGAAAATTTTCTGTGAGAACTAATTCTGTATCTTTTAATTTATTTCAATTGGTGTTATTTAATTTGTTGATGTTTATTGAGGTCTCTCTAATTCCGGAATCTAGTTACGTAAGGTGTTAGTTGGGTACGTGCTTTGATTGACGTGACCAGTGACTGACGTGACTGGCCGTATGACGGCGTGCCTGTGCTTTGAATACGAGCGAGTCACGATTTGCGTCTTAAAACAAAAAAATAAGTTGAATGGACAGTTAATAGTAGCAAGACATAATGCTGAACCTATTACAATTGTTTTGTATTTTCTTATTATTTTTGATTGGCTTGCAATTGAATGGTAAACAATAAATAATAATGGTCGATGGTGGAGAACGCTTATCTAGAAGTAATCTATTCACTTAAAGACTCCTAGATTGTAGCTTTTAGGAAAGACCGAATGCAAACTCACACATCTATGATCAGTGTCATCTCAGTCGCAAACCTACAGTCTGATAGACAAGGCAGAGATAAGTGTCGGTGCAGTCGTGCGAACGAAATCGCGTTAGCCGCAGCTGACGACGGGCCTGATTTCATCGGTCCAAGTGCTAGAAGCGAGTCATGTATGATTTATTTATTTATTTTTATTTATTTACCTTTAAATCAGGCAGATTACCCATAAAAACGTTAGTATTACTTAACCTATGTTAGTAAAATCGACAATAAACTTAATTAATTTCGATTTAATCTAAGAATTACCCACATTATGTTATTGATTTCTTTTTGTATATTTTCAGGACCCTGGGGTCCTGGCCCTTTGGAAGGCGAACGAGGGCCCGAAGCCAAGTCGCAGAGGCCCCTTAGACACTTTTCTTGAAGTAAAAATATGAAATTATCCCTGTACGCTATGCTAGTGTACCCGAGGACAACCCTCGGTTGGTATGAAACTATTATTAACTTTATTATTATTTTTAATAAATGATTATAAATTATGAGGTAACAAACTGAATTTAATATCAAGTACTCAATACAAGCGGTAGCAGACATGAGAATTGAGACTTCTTCTTCATGCCCTTATCCAATATTACTTGGGGTCGGCGCAACACGTTTTTTTTCTTCCATTCTATCCTGTCACCCATCACACTATCACTAACTCCCTTCTCTTTCATATCACTCCTCACACAATCCATCCATCTCTTCTTCGGCCTCCCTCTTCCTCTCCATCCATCTACGTGTAAACTCAGAACTCTTTTAGTAACATGAGTTTCATCCCTCCTCTTCACATGACCATACCAAGACAAACGATTTCCTTTCAACTTTTCAGTCACTGGCGCCACTTTCAAATTTCCTCTAATATACTCATTTCTCACTTTATCTATTTTCGTCACACCACACATCCATCTCAACAATCTCATCTCCACTAAATGCAGTCTATTTTCATCTATCTTTTTCACAGCCCAACATTGTGATCCATACAGTATGACAGGTCTTATCACGGACTTGTAAATTTTACCCTTCAACTTGAGACACGATTTTCGGTAGCAGACATGAGTACTTGATGTTAATTTTATGCTTGATACCGGGCAGAGTAGAGAAAACGTCAAACTGTATAGTGGACTTTACGTTATTATTATTTTATACGTTATTGTAGACCTTAAAAGGACAAATATTTATTAAAATAAGTGTACAATAGGCGGTCTTATCGTACGGGGCAATCTCTTACAGACCATTTTTGGATGGACTGAAAGCACGGAAATAGATTTAGGACACGTTGACCTAGAATCAAAGCAATGCTATATACGAGTATCAAAAAAATCGAAAGCCTTTTGTTGAGAGTATATTACAAAATAGTTCCTATCCCGCAATTATAAGTTTAAGTTTGTACCTATAGAACTTTCGGTGCACAAATCCGATCAGTTTAGTATGGCTTTAGCATTAGCATTATCAAACTTTTAGTGTTCCCACTGCTGGGACTCAGGCCTCCTCTCTAGGAGAGAGAATTGGCTGTAAACCACCACGCGCGCTCAGTGCGGTTTGATGAATGTCACATGTCTTCGAATTTTTGGTTCTAGGACATGCCGGTTTCCTCACGATGTTTTCCTATACCATTTTAAGAGCAGTGGTGATGAAATAAATTACAAAAAGTAATGTTCTTGGCTGGGTTTAAGCCCACGACCTACAAGTCGTAAGTCGGGGCCGTTGCCACTCGATCACCACTGCTTTCTATCTCTGTTTAGTATGGGCTGATTGAAAAATCAATCGTGGTGGGAAATTCAATTACCTTCGCAATAAATGTAGCGATTTGAATAGTCATAAAATAAAAGTAACATTTTTTATCCACATATTTATTAAAATCCTCTGTAGGTTAAAAAACTGGCTTAAGGATGCTCCAGGATAGTTAGTAATATACAAATTTCAAGAAAAAAAAAATCAATTTCGACTATTATTTTTTTTCATGAAGGAGTCATAGAACTAAGAAATTTGTACCTATGATATTAATTATTACAATTTCGAAAATAAATAGGTTTTACGGTCACGAATCACATTTTAACCATCATAAAACTTGATACTGACGACCTGCAAAATGCAAAAAACTACAAATTAAATTTCGCGGGCTACCATGGTGCTTTTATCTTCAGATTCAGATTCAGATTCAGGTTCAGATTCAGATATTTTATTTGTAGAACATAGGTAGGTAAACAAAAAGTACAGATGTGATGTCAATATAAAATGAACACTATGTCTTACCGTCAACAGCGTACAAATATTTATATGTATAACAACTATGATGCAGCATTAGATAAATAAAAAAAATTAAAAATAAAAACATTCAAAAAATTAATCACAACAAATCAAAAAATAATATTTTAAATTAAATACAAAAGCATCATTATTAAAAACAATTAAAAATTCAAATAACAAACAATTAATTAGATTATATAAAATAAATAAGATGGTTATGTCCTTACATTAATTTGTCTTCCAAGTATTCATTGACAGTATAGTAAGTTTTCTCGCACAATAGATTAAGAAGAGCCCTTTTAAAATGGTGTAGGCTGTCAAGATCTTTTAATGTATTTGGCAACTTATTATATAACTTGGGTGCCATTCCTAAAAAGCTCTTTGAGTATAATGAAGTCTTGTGTGGAATAGCACATATCTCTCTATAACGTCTTTTCGACCTCAGTGTTTGAAACAAATGCAAGTTTGATTTTGTGAATACTGCTGTCTCGTAAATGTACATACAAGGTAACGTAAGTAGTTTATATTTATTAAATAAGGGGCGACAACTATCAGTCTTTTTTAGTTTAAACACAGCACGTACACATCTTTTTTGAGCTTTGAACGCAATTCCTTTATCAGTGGAATTCCCCCAATACATTATTCCAAAACGTATGGTTGATGAGACAAATGCTTTGTATGCCGTCAAAACCACAGACTGATTAGAAATTTTCGCAAGATTATGTAGTGCATAAGAATATTGGTTTAATTTTTTACAAACATTTTCTACATGATCTTTCCAATTTAGCTGACTATCTAAGTAAAGTCCCAGAAATCTGGCACGGTTGGTTTCATGTATTTTTTGGTCTCCATATCTTATATTTAAATTTTGATTCTTTGTTCTTTGTTGGAACGTCATAACCTGCGTTTTTTCTAAATTTATTTTAAGTTTATTTTTACGTAACCAGTTTATAATGCAGCAGATAGCATTATTTATTTCGGTTTCATATGATTCTGAGTTCTCACACGGTATAATAATTGTGCTATCATCTGCAAACAGGACGGTCTGATAACCGGTACATTTCGGCAAATCATTTATAAAAATGAGAAAAAGCAATGGTCCAAGGACACTCCCTTGGGGTACACCGCAAGTTGTATACCTAATGGAAGACTTGTGAGCGACTTCTCTCTTAGATTTGGGACAAATTCTGTTTATAACCGTGATTTGTTTTCGTCCATATAAATAAGATTTTATTAGATTCAATATATTTCCTCGGACACCATAACGTTCTAGTTTACCCAGTAACATTGTATGGTCCACGTGATCGAATGCCTTAGACATGTCCATTAGTACCGCAGCAATTGGATTTTTTTTGTCAACATTTTTTAAAATTTTTGCATATAACTCATACACTGCTTTATTAATGTTTCTGTTTTTACGAAACCCATATTGTTCATTGGCGAGTATATTATTTGTTTCAAAGAACGAGCTAAGGGATTTGTAGATCACTTTCTCAAAAATCTTTGATAGTACCGGTATTAAGGCTATTGGACGATAATTTGACATGGTTGCTTTGTCGCCTTTTTTATAAAGTGGCTTAATTATAGTCGTTTTCAATAAGTTTGGAAAGTGGCCATGTTCTATGCATAGGTTAATTATAAAACTTAAGACGGGTGCAATTATATGTGACACAAACTTTAAAATTTTAGTAGAGATTTCATCGTGACCCGTGCTATTGGTATTTTTTAGTTCATTAATAATGTTAAAGATGTCCATAGCATCCGTCGGTCCCATAAAAAGGGTTTTTGGGAAGTGATTCACAAGAGATATAGCACTACTGTTTGCAACATGTTCTGCAGGATGTACCGAATCTACAAAATAATTATTGAAAGCCGTAGCTATGTCTTTAGGATCGTTAATTGTCTTATCATCGATAAGAATTTGCTTTACAGATTCCGGGGGAAAGTTAAATTTACACCTATTAATTACTTTCCAAGTAGCTTTGGTTTTATTTTCTGCATTATTGATAACATGATTATTTTGTGATTTTTGTGTCAAACGTATTACTCTTTTTAATCGTCTCGAATATTGTTTAAATAATTGTTTATTTTCTATATTTGGAGATCGCCTGTACAACCATAACATCTCTCTTTTCCGCTTACTACAGTTTCGGATACCTTTAGATATCCATCGTGGAGTTTTCCGAGTGGAAACCTTTTTTCTCACGGTAGGAAAGCACAAGTCGTAAAAAAGTTTAAACGTATCATAAAATGAATTAAAAGCTATTTCTGGATTTGTGCTATTGAATACTTCAGTAAAACTTAAGTTACTTATGGCTTCGACGAACTTTGATATATTTTCGGTGCTATAGTCACGACTTAATGTATACCAGTAATCAATTGAACATGATTTCCTTACAGGACATTTAAAAAGTTGTGCGGTGTGGTCTGATAGAGCCAGCTCTAAAACTTCACCAGTACCACCTCTGACACTGTGCATAATATTGTCGATACAGGATCCACTAGATATACGTGTGGGAGATCTTATACTCGGCTTAAGATTGTAGTTCAGTAGTAGATGTTGGAATTCAGCGGATATTCTTGTTTTTTGAAGAATATCGATATTAAAATCACCACAAAGCATAATCCGTTTTCCCAAGTTTCTTCCACAATAGTTCAAAATATCTTCAATTTTATTAAAGAAAATAGAAGTAGCATCTCTCGTGTATTTTGGAGGTCTATAAATGCAAATGATAATCAAGTTGTGAGCCACCAGTTCGATGGCACAACACTCTATAAAGCTGGGCATACTAAATTCTTTAATGTCTATTACATTGAACTCATATCTGTGTCTAATAAGTATACATGTACCACCATTCCTGGTGTTTCTTGAAGAATGTGTCGCAAGTTTATATTCAGGTATAAACAAGTGCTTGGTGTCATCATCTTTCATGTTATGTTCCGTGATGCACATAACATCCACTGCTTTCCCATTGCACAAAAGTTCATTAATTTGAAGGCTTAGCAAATCTGATTTACCTATTAATCCATTTATATTCTGATGTAAGATATTTATTTGACTATAGACGAAAAAAATCGCGTTCTGCGTTGTTAGTAGTGCTTTCAGTTTGAGTTGACTGATCGTTACATAGCTTATTCCTATTGTTGACTGATTGGTTAAAGTTATCACTGACTGCAGTCCCATCAAAACAATCATGAGAATGACAAGGAACTGCAGTAATTTCTGTTTCTGAACCTAGATATTTAACAAATGCCAATAGATTCTTAAATATTATAGAAACTGCTTTATTGTTTACTCTCGCACTATGTTTTCGAAACATTTCATATGTGTATTCCACACAATAATTGGAATCAAAAAGATAAGCATATTCCCACAATTCGTCATCTAAATACATGATATGATTAAAATTTTCAATGCGTTTATTAAATATAGAAAAATTGTTACTTAACTTAAAATTAGGCGAGCAAATCACAATATTAGTATTCATCACATTACTAAGCTGCTTCTTTATGTAATCAATTAATAATCTGTAATTATTAGAGACTTCAAAATCTCTTTCACCTATATAAATGATGCAAAAATCATTATGAGTAAAGTTTTGAAGCTTTTTATCTAGATTTGCAAACAACTGCTTTATGCCTCCGTTTGGTATTACGTAATGACAGAACTTATATCCTACGAACGTACACTCCCCTATGTCTAACACTTTGTTCACATTATTACTCGAGATTATACAGATTTTCTTGCGATCCTTAATAGGGATTTCAGATGACGTTTTGAGGTGGATGTTAGTTGTCGTCGGTAGAGTTTGTTCTTCTTGAGTGACACTATTATATAGCTGTGTATCTTGTTGAGGGTCCTGTGCACACTCGTATTCGCGTAGAGTATTCTTGGATCCTATTTTTGTTGACGCAAGTGTCCTGGAGTTACTCACAGATTTTCTCAGGGAGGTTATATCCTGAACAGTCATTTGTTGTGTTAAATACTTTGACGGAGTTGATAACTTCTTCATCTTTGAAATAGGTGAGCCTACGTCGGTGGTTAACATCTTTGTTGTTTTTTTCAAGAGCTCACATTTATTAGTAATTTCATTCAGTGATGATTTTCTGCTATTCTCAATGGATAGTATATTAATCTCTTCATGGGCCGATAACAGGTCCAATTTAAGTTTTTCTACTTGACATTTTAAGTCTTGTATTTCGTCGCTTTCATTTTTGGACAAGTTTGGTAAACTACTTGTGCTGCCATCTAGTGTCAAGTTATATATACTCGATTCATTGAATGTAGTCTCCGTTACTGACTGAGCTCTAGTTCTACGTAGCGTTATATTTTCGAAAAAATTCATAATGATAAGAACAAATTCGATTCTTTAAAAGTAGACGATTTGGTAAAAGTTCGTGGACAAGCTGGGATCGAACTTACGACCACAGGTTTCGTCTCCGTCGTGTTTCCGCTAGGCTAAGCGAACGTTTCTTATAGTGTTGAAATAGTAGACCCCACCTGGGTTTTGGTTATTTGATATGACGAATACCGTCCAAAGGTTGTTTCTTTGTTTCAAAAACGATTGAATTGACGGTTGACAACACAATAATTCCCCTTTGTTTCTTTGTTGAATTCACAATTTGACCAATTAATACTTTTGTTTATTCTCAAGCAGAAGTAACACTGTGATAGTTTATAGGTTTGTCACTTGCACTAGAAAAGAGTATTCAATACGACGTACGTTTGTTGATTTACACCATTTTTGTCTATAACTTTATTTTTAAAAGTTGATTTCACAAATTGTCACAATAATCACCGCATAACAATGTACCTTGTATATTGTAGTGTCTTTTCACCAATTAAGATGTTTTTCCACTATGCTTAAGACTATATTATTTTAAAACAATTTTTAAATACGGAGCTTATGTTTACACCGGTGACAGCGCACCTACCCTCGTACTTCAAGAGAGGAGTCCTTAAAAACACCTAAAAAACACTCTTTTCAAAATTTCTAAAAATATGCCGCACTGAATTAAACATAAAAAAAGAAGAACCTAAATAGATGTGCTAACAGTTTCACCGCGAGATATTTACAACCCTATACTTAATTTAGAAAAAAAATAATATTTAGGAAATCCTGCAAACAGAAATGGTCGATTTAGCTGTTTTTGAGAAGAGTTTTGAACATTATTTTTTCGAAATTACGGACAGGTTTGCTAATATCTCACGGTGAATCTGTTTCCACATCTCTTTAGGTTCTTCATAATTTTTCTTTTCTAAAGTTAACTTAATTGTAAAATAATAAATATATAATAATATATCTTACCTTACAAGCACCACAAGTGAATATAATAGCAAATAGGAACAGCAACAATGCTACAGTAATATACGTCAAGTAATAAGTCATCACAATGATCCTCTCCAACGAATCCTTCGTCGACCCAAATATGCTTTCCAAGTTCTCGAAATTCTTGAACTTTTCATCTTTTTCGTAGTAGTTGTTGGTCATGTTCAGACCCAGCTGGTACAGGTGGAAGGCTGCGGTTGCTATTGCTATCAGCTGAAACAAAAAGAACGTGTTTTTATTACCCGACTGCGCCAGAAGGAGGGTTATGTTTTTCGAGAGTATGTATGTATGTATGTATGTATAATTGTTTGGCACGCTCTGCAGCCTGAACGGCTCGATGGATTTTAGCTGGGGAGGTGTCGTTAGATTCGTATTTACTGTGAGAGTGACACTGGGTATATCAAAATAAAAACAAAAAAAAGGCGGATTTTTAGCGCCAAATTCAAATGTTTGGCACGCTCTGCGACCTGAACGGCTCGATGGATTTTAGCTTGAGAGGTGTCTTTGGATTTGTAATTACTTTGAAAGTGATGTCGTAATAAAAAAAAAATAAAAAAAATAAAAAATAAAATACTGTAATTTAAAAAACTAAAAATCCCGACTGCTTTTCTGAGCATTCATGAAAAAGCCCTAAAACAAGAAAGTCGTTGTACCCGATTGCACTTATCTATATCGTTTTAGGGATTTTTCATGATTGCTCAGAAAAGCAGTCGGGTTTTTTAGTTTTTTAAATTACAGTTTTTTAGTAATGTAATGTGGGTTCGATTTCCGCACCGGATAAATATTTGTATGGCCTACAGTGTTCCGGGTCTGGGTGTCTTGTGTATGTGAGTTTACATGTCGTTGTGAAAGCACCCGCAATACAGGAGTTATTCGATACAAACTTTCGTATGAAAACAATTCAATTCCCGATTCGAGAGAAGATTTTTCCGAATCGTAAAAAGTTTTTTTTTTTAAATGTAACTACAAATTTGCTGTTTTCAGATTTTTTCTTATACTTGTGCTGTAAGGATTCTAGGTCAATAGGAAATACTATATGAATTTTAATTCCCTTAACTTAGAAATTTGATTTTTACTCAGCTGCAAGGGACTAAGAACTGAGTATATGGTTTTAATTTCAACTCAATACTTTTATGCGTTCCCGAGATAAAGTGTCTTGACAGATAGACAGACGGACAACAAAGTGATCCTATAAGGGTTTAGTTTTTTCCTTTTGAGGAACCCTAAAAAAAGAAAGAAAAGAATTGCTTAATCTGTTTTTTTACTTGTGGCTGCGTGGAGGTATAATTTGCCTGCAATTTACTGTGTGATTGTTCTTGATCTTAGGGGACTTTAATTCAAGATTGAGTCGGTTGTTTGTAGGTAAGCGTGTTCCATCGTCGACCACATCGTCGCTTACCTTCAGGCGATATATCTAATAGTGAAGCACGAGTCTATCAATAAAAAAAAAATCGTTTACTATATCTGTATTTTAGGTTGACTATTAAAAGAAAAGTAAAGTTTTTAAAACCAATGTTTTAGGCACGTACTTACTTGCCGTTTTTCATTCATAATAGAAAAAAAAAAGATTTTGATTAGTTGACTTCATAATTTTGCTATTAATCTTTGCTAGCTAATAAAAAGCTCTAATGTTTTGCCAAGAAATTGATGTCATTTAATTGAACAGTCAAGTAGACTACTACAAGCGCTTTCGTTGTTTTAGTGCCTGACAGAATAATTAAGGCAAAGCCGCAGAGCGTCAACACGAACACAAAACTATAAGTGCTATGATGTGACGCTAGGCGCTTTTATAATTTCATAAATTCATATCAGGCGATGTTCAACTAAAAAATCTATTCTGTCTCATGTATATTACGAGATGTTTTTTTTTAAATCACATCTTTCATCCTTACTTATTATTAAAAAAAAATTCGCCACCGCATGTGTTTGTCTGTCTGTTTGCAATAAACTCGAAAACTTTCAGAAGAGTTTCATGCTTTTTAACCAATAGCCAGAGTAATTGGAAGGTTTACGGGTATCATGTTATAGTAGAGACAACAGAGATCCAAAATTGTTAAAAATTGGTTTTTGTGTTACAGGTATTTAACATTTTTTTTTACTAAATGCTTATGTAAAAAATGTTAAGTATATGGCGTCACATATTACATATGTGAACGCACCTTAGATTTAGTGTTGCATTTTAATATTTAAGTCAATATTGCTAAGTTAGTTAAGTGGCAACACGAGCCGAGAAGGTGGGGCGTTACCCTTATTGTCTCTCGCTCTCTTACTTGTCAACTGTCACGAAACACGGACTAGATATTTTATAATCATTAGTCCGATTCTTTGTACTTGACTTTATAATTATTTATACCGGCTTACTATATTGTGTGTCTACCAATGTTTGAAAATACATATTAACACTGCAAGTTGGATTTTTACTTCTGGCACTTATCATCACCTCATCGCAAAATACATAAAGGGACAGGCGCAATATCTCCTAACCGCGTTCCCAAAAAAATGTTAATTGGATATTACAAACAGAACATATAGATATAGAACTGAACAACAGACCTACCTATTTTATTTTCATGTATAGATAAAAAAAAAACTTTTAAAGCACTACTTCCAAAGCCTTTCAGTAGGTAATAAGGTTTCATGGCTCACAATATGAAAGGAAGTAAATATCTAAGTATGCATAAATAATACTTACTATTACAATGAATCCGAATATAATATTCCCCACCCTCAGGGGGAAACAGAATAGAAACTTTCTCGTCATCTTCTCATCGGTATTCCTGAAACAGGAAAAAGGTAAATATGAAAATAAATACTTGAGATACCTATAGGTTTTACACGTGTAATAATAGGTAACATTTCGATTGTAGGTGTTATGATTGAAGAGACTCTGTCTGTGGCACCTGTTGTGCAGTGCGACAATTCGACAACGGTGCGACAACGATTTTTTTTTTAATCGTTCTAAAACTGCTTTAGATTTTTATTTCGTCTTCGCAACGGGGTCTCATGTGTCTGTTAGAGCAATAAATGAATATATATATATATAAAAAAAACTAAAACCCGACAACGAAAAAAAAAGGCTGAAAAATTATGAAACAAGATTTTCAGGATGCTGAAATAAACAAGGCTACTGGAGAAACAAGAAAAAAAAAACAAAAAGAAAAGCTTTAGTCACACGTTAGGAACTTATCGTAAAACTTTAATAACGTGTGCACACACAGAATCAATCAAGACTTAACAACAATTTATAAAAATAGGTATATTTATCCTAAATCTCTATTCTTGATTTTTTAGGAGAAAATTATACCTATTTTAATAATAGCTAAAATCGATGCAGTTATCGATTCTGACCACACTACTTTCAGAATGTGAGTTTATTATGTTATGTTGTATAAGTAGGTTAAGGTAAACTATATGAGCACAATATTATTACCTACATGGGAACTTTTATCGATATTATTATGTGATTTATGTTTCACAAACATTCATAAAACACAGATTTAACAAAAACTAATAAATACATTCTCGCCATAACTCTTATATATGATGGAACACACATGGGTTTTAGTCAGCAAAAGTCTGACACAGTCACACACAGTCGACGGAGTTAGTTTTTTATTTGATATAGGTAAACGGTGTTTTGAAAAGCTATCTCCGCTGTCCATGCATTTCTAATAGTGAGATTATGATTCTGGATCAGTTAAGTTAAACGATTATTTTGAATACAAAATTATACTACTTTAGTTGTTTATGTTTAGTTAACTCTCCTGTTTTGTTAACCAAATAAACAATAGACAATCAATTCACTACGATTTGACTACAGGGGCTGACAGTCACAGGGGAAATCATAGGGTCGCGCCTAGAGACCACTGATAAAATATTCGACGCCAAAAGTGCTTTGAACGCTAAACTTCTATTAAGGGACGCCTTCCGAGCTGTCAGTTTATAGAACTTTAGTTTCAGTATATGCGAAACCCGAAATACGTGTCTAGTATTTTTAAGTAAAGAGTCTATGACAAAGTTTCATAACTGTATCATGAAAAATCACAAAGTTATAAGCTTATTATGTCACCTGGTTGATCACGAAAATACATGGCCGCCAGGCCATCCTGGCAACTGAAGGGGTATTTTGCTCCTGCACCCAGCTGTGTGCTGGCGCCTATAATGCCCGCTATGATCTGCCGTGACCTGTGTTGTACTCAGTTACTGATTTTGAATAAACTATATTCAGGTGTCGCATATACTGAAAATAATGTTATGTATGTTTGGCATCGAGTTATTGTAGAATCCTTTAGTTTATAATAAATCTAGTAATATTGTTTACAGTTTTCTTTGATACGGCACTGATAGATTACAAAGCATTAAATGAATACCAAATGAATAATAAAAAGACAATATGTGTGCGGACACCGGTGTCCTCCCGGGGCTAGACAGTTTCCATATCGTTTGGAGTGAAGTATAGCCACGTAGTCATTTGTATTGATAGTAGCACAGTGCGGTGTTTTGAGGACATAGCTTTCTTTTATAAATTACCTAATTTACCGCTGATACAATATCAACTGTTTTAAACTAACCTACGTCCATAGTTCGTAATCCACTGCTCCCTCACCCCGCCACTCACAGACGAAACCAAAACAAAACTATCTATGCACAACACACAACCGAAACGTTCGCTATCAAAACACGATGTGCTATTTCAGGTATTTAGGTAGCACACCTAATCGTCGTACTACACGACCAAATTAATTAGGCCCTTAACGACTTACGTTCTGAGTACATTGACGGTTTAGTTGATAATGGTCGTTGAGGAAGCGACGTCACGGTTCGCTGAACGTTGTAAAGGTTGCAGGGAGAGGGTCCGGGTGAACGGGCCAAGGTCGGGATTCTATAAAAAGATAGCTAAGTAAAAGATAAAAGGTAGCTAAGTAGCTAGATAAAAGGTGGCCTTCCTCTACTTTGTATGCGATAAGAATATCTGTGGGTAACTCGGACACCTGGCTTTGAGAGCAGCTCGTGCTTAAATGGTTATGGATATGGACACATCCGTCTCCTATTTGTGTCAATGGACATTGTGAACTATTAAAAATAGAGCCAAGACCATATTTGAATTCAAATAAATAGTAATCCTTAGCCTAAATATTTGGGCTACAGGATTTCTTGGAACAGTTACTGGGGCTTTGGAACACAAAGGGCTACTTAAGGAACACTGGTAGGTTTTAGTCAATAAAAGTCAGGTACTATTTGATAACTTCCCGCCACAAAAACAAACCTAGATTATATCGTGTTTAATACATTTTTAGGGTTGTAGACCTCGCAAGAGAAAATCGAGACCTCTATAGGATCACTTTGTTGTCCGTCTGTCTGTCGAGACCCCTTATAGGTCCGTAGTCGCAAAAAACGTGTATGTCGACACTCTTAAGGGAATCAAAATTCATAGGGTACTTTCAGTTGACCCAAAATCCTGAAATTTAGCATAGAACAAGATCCTGCCGCACAGGTATAAGAATAAATCTGAAAACAGTTAGTTTGTTGTTACGTTACATATACTTGTTCTGCGATCCGGAAAAATCGTCGAGACTACATTCAGGAATTGAACTATTTAAACCTCACAGAACCCTCAGTACGCGAGTCCGACTCGCACTTGCCATCTTTTTTATATTATAAGTCACCATTCTCTGGTTAAAATGTTAACTGTATATTTATAGTAGATCAGATATTAGAATAGAATACAATAAACTATATTGTACACCAAAATATGTAGTAACAATTCACAGGAACTAAAACAACAACAACACAACACACAACAACAACAACAAACATATTTTAAACGTAATCGAAATACAGAATACCAATTTCAAGATGAGAGAACGCTCTTGAAGTGAGACCAGCCTCTAGAGTGAGATTTGAATTTACATTTTACAGAATAGTATTCCGAATTCGAGGTTGGAAATCAGGGCCCGCAATCGGCAAAGAAAAACTGTTTTTTAAATTTTATGTGTAAGTAGTAAATAGGACGAACTTAACTGCTTGGGATTCTAGTTTAACAGTCAACATTTTACTGCATAAATCGCCATTTATTTTTATTGCTTATACAGCATTAATTTTAATATATGCGAAACCTGAATATAGTTTGGTCAGAATCAGTAACTGAATCGATTCCAGTAATTTTTACACCATGTTATATTTTTCAAGAAGGTAGAAGGTAAGAAGGTTACAAGTTGGAAAGTACCACACAGGTCACGGCAGGCCATTGCGGGCATTAGCCGCCAGTGCACAGCTGGCAGTGGAAACAAAATAACCCCTTGGTTGCTCAGATGGCCCGGTGACCATGTGTTTGTGTGAACAACCAGGTAACAGAACAAGCTTGTAACTTTGGGATTTTTCATGATACAGTTATGAAATTTTTACATAGATTCTTTATATAAAAATACTAGACACGTGTTTCGGTTTTCGCATATACTAAAAATAAGGTTGTATATTTGTATGTCTGTGTGTCCATTATGCTCGTATTATTCAAACACATGTACACATCTGCTGGCATTGGATTGACAATACATATAACTATTTCATCTCATGAGAATTATTGTACTCTCCAGGTTAAACTCGCGGTCGCAGAGGGCGCTGAAAGACACGGGTGTGGATTTAGTCAGTAAAACTCCAATTTTAAAAACTTAGGATTATTTTCCTATTTAAAAAAAGGTACTCTGGAAGACGTTTGCGTTGTATGTGTTTTAGTTATTTTTTTGTGTATCATGTTGCGTATCAAAGATCAATGAATAAAAAAATACTGCTGTTAATGTCCATTTGCAAATAGAGTAGCTTGATTATGCTGACTGGCTTGCTGGTCTAGTGGTTAGTGGCCCTGACTGCTATGCCAGAGGTCGTGGGTTGGATTCCCACCCAGGACAAATGTTTGTGTGATGAGCGTAATCATTTGTTCTGTGTCTGGGTGTAATTTACCTATAAATTCTGTATGTTTTTAGCAATACCTATTTATGTATGTTTATGAGTTGTCTAGTACTCATAACACAAGTTCTGTTTAGCTTGTGACTAGAAGGTGTTGTGTGATGGTTTAAAAAAAAAAGTGCTATTCTTTTATTCCTTTAATCAAGTCTCTATTATTTCTCAAAGGTTTCCTAGTCTTTAATTTTAAAGTCAAAATTACAACCGTTTGCAAAAGTGATTCCTAGCCAGCCCTTTGATCTTGTGTTTCTGAAGAACATAGTTTATTTCTGTTGCTGCCTCAAAGGTTTAAATAAAATACTAACTTCGTCTTCAAAGTTAAGCAAAGATCGATACAGAAATAAACGGGGTTTAAGCATTTTGGACGTTTGAAGTTTTCAATGCTATAAAAGTCAAGACTTGTTTATTTCTTTTCTGAGTTTATTTTTAGGCTAGTTTCGTAGTCTTGTGTTTCAAGCTGGTGGTATCTTGGTATCTTATACTCGTTTTCGAGATCCCACAGTCGACAAAAGAAAAAACCATTAGTACTCTGTTAGCCGTTTGTGAAGACCCTTTTTTGTCAGGAAAGCGTGGATGTATTAAGCTGAAATTAATATCAAATATTCATGTCTGCTACCTCTCACAATCTCAAGTTTGGGCCGTACCTGTACAAGATTCGTGCGGAGACGACGCCCGGGTGTCGCCACTGTGCGGACCGCCCGGAGGACACGGTGGAGCACACAGTCGAGGTGTGCCCCGCTTGGGAAGAGCATCGCCGTGTCCTCGTGGGGGCGATCGGCGGCGATACTTGCGCCGGGGCTTGGTTCAAGCCATGCTCCGCAGCGAGGAGGAGTGGTAGGCGTAATGTTAGCAAAGGAGGAGGCCGACCGCATCAAGCAACGGCGCACACGCCGCCGCCGCCGCCGGGATTCCGATATCGATTTCCGGCCACCGAAGGCCCGGGCTCGCGGACGGCGGGCAATGGGTAGCTCGCTGTCCGTCCGTCCGGACCGCCTCAAGGAGTTGTCAGCAAACTGTAGGGGCCCAGCAGGGCCGAAGCCTACTGGGGCTGAGGTTATGTGAAAATGTTACCGGGGCCCTGGGACAAAGGCAATGAATGGAACAGGGTAAGTTTTTATTCAGTAAGAGTCTGACACTGTTTCCCGCCCCACCCAAGAGCGGGATTTGTCATTGGATGATTTTACCTACCATAAAAAAAACCTCTCGCAATCTAATGATAAAGCTAGGCTGTTTCTACAAGCTTCAGTAAGAGCAATCTGAGGTACATTTTCATACAATCGCTCTTACGTGATTATGATCTTATAACACATCTTTCTTCAGATATAATAATATCTTGTGGATTACATTTATACTTATCTAAGTTTTTATAGCCTAATAAAAAATATGTTAAAATTTGTGTAAAACTAATCCAGTAAAGACCTCTGAAAATCTGCTATTTTACGTGAACTTTGACTCTCCGTATATTGAAAATAAAAAAAAATACTTCTATAGAAGCCGATCACATTTAATCGAGATTATCAATGATGTCAATTTTTCTCAAAAAATTGTAAGGGTTTTAAAAAACAAATTACGAGTTAGGATCAGTTTTTGTGAAATATTCGAGTACTTAAATCACGCAATTACCGAATGCCAAGTTTTCAAGTGTTTTTTTCTCTTTTTTCGCGTTGTCTTTTCATCAAACATCGCGTTGGATTGCGTTAGATGAAGCAACAAGCTTTTAAACCATGCTCGACGTTGACGAGTAGGTAAAGAAAAAAATAAAAAAAATCGTTTGTCACTAAATAATAACTTTTGCGATTCAGAAAAACCAACTCCCATCAGGTATCCTTGATGCGCATATTATTTATGTAGCCACCATGTATAGGGATAATGGAGAGTTATGTCAAACTCCTATCAACTAAAACCCTACAGTTCCTACATCGACCCTGAGTCGGGGGCCCCGCATAATGATGCTAACGTTTATCTGACAAAAAATCCTCATCACATTCTTCTCGCCTTATTAACATCAATTTAGTTCACAAGTACACTTGCCTAATAAGCCGTTTGAGCCATAAAATTAAGCCGCGATAGAAGACGGCGCTATTTTGATAATCATGTTTGGGGCACAGAACGTTTGCTTTAGAACGACTAGAGGAGTCATTACTACCAGTGCCGGATTAACCACGTAGCAAGAGCAGCAAATGCTACGGGCCCCGCACATAAACCTGGGCCCCACACATAAACCTGGGCCCCGCTTGGATGTAAATAAAATAAATAAACAAGTGAAGATGCCTCTACTAAATGAATTTTTAAATACTTGTGAAAAATGTAGACTACTACCTATAGAGCCATCGCCACCTAAGGGTCTCGTACAGCTAAGGAGTGGAATTCCCTGCCGCAGTCAGTGTTTCCTGATAGTTACAACCACGGAGTCTTTAAGTCAAGAATGAGTAGGTTACTTCTAGGAAAGCGTGCTCCATCGTCTTTCACATCATCGCTTACCATCAGGTGAGATAGCGGTAAAACGCGAGCCCATCCAAGATAAAAAAATAAATAAAAAAGAAACAAAATAAAACATTCGTAGTTATTTTTAAAGAGGAGACCCTCTGGGTCGTATTTGCTACAGGCTCCAAATTGACTTAATTCGGCACTGATTACTGTTAAATTACACCACAGCCACATTAATACTAAATAATAATGCGAAAGTATTTAGCTCTGTCTTTTTATTACCTCTCCGCCGCGACCGAAACGTTCGAATGAAACTTGGCATACGAATTTTTATTGTACTTCTTCTCTGAAGGGTACGTTCGCTTAGGATTATTGTAAAGTTGTACACCGTTAAATTTTAATTGTTTTAATCCCGTGGAGGGCCGATTCGGTACAAGAAACACTATCGATTTGTAAAGAGAAAATTAAAAAATATATGTACAAGTCACTGGCATCTGAAAATAGGTATACTTAATTCAAGCATCGTTTTTGTTTTAAGTTGAATTTCTCTCTAGGTATCTTAGAGCATAAGGGAGTGACAGAATTTAACTGACAAAACCCACAGTGTTCCTTCAAATTACTGCTTCGCAGAAGGAGGTAACCGCCACCCATATTCCTGCACCAGGGCCAGGCTTGAGAGGCAGGTAGCTAATCTAGCTTGAGCTAGATTGTAACCCAGCGATGTGATAAAAAAGAATTTGTTATTATTATTTTCAACACTCACGAGAACGAAGCCGCTAGCAGAAGTCGGACAAAAAATACTCCATTTCTGAATTCGATTTCGATATAACCATTTCGTATAATGGCTAAACCTATACTCCATTCGAAATAAGATTAGACATATAAACAAATCTTTTTTTACTGGTCGTTTAAACGATTTCGAATTTTATTGCGTTGCTACCAAGACAAATGGCAACTGCAGTAAATAGTATTGTAACCACTTTTTTGCTTTTAATGCCATCCTTGTGCTTACGAAATAAAAGTCAAAATCGGTTAAACAGACAGTAAAAAAAATCGAATGGATATTCTCTTCTTTCTCTCAAGGTTTCGACAATATCGCATCTAGCATAGGCCAGCGAGGCGACTCAAAGCTCTATGTTATAAGGCCTGTCAAAATTCTTGCATACTCGTATATTCAAATTGTTCAAGGGTCATTTAGTGAGTATCCTATGACTTTGTATGGTTATGAATTAGAAGAACACTAGGGTGGTACTTAGGTGTTTTAATGGTAGTCGTTAAAGCGAGATTAACCGTTGGATATCGAGGAAAATTATACACCTGCGCCTAAACTATTCAGCGGTAGGTTTATCTACGACAGCTTTTTTTTATTTTTTTTTTATGGTAGGTAAAATCATCCAATGACAAATCCCGCCCTTGGGCGGAGCGGTAAGTAGTGTCAGACTCTTACTGACTATAAACCTACCCTGTTCCTTCGTTGCCTATAGGCTGGGCCTCTACGGTTTGCTGACAGCTCCTTGAGGCGCGCGGGAACAGAACGCGTCGTCGACGACTTGGGCTCGGTCCGGTCAGTTACCGGACGATCGGACAGCGTGCTCCCCATTGCACGCCGTCCGCAAGCCCGCGCCTTCGGTGGCCGGAAATCGTGATCGGGGTGGCTGGGGCGAGCGCCCCGTTGCCTCTGCCTGATGCGGTCGGCCTCCTCCTTTGCTAGCATTATCTACGATAGGTAGTGTTTTATAAACAAAGGTAAAAAATAACTAATCTGGTAACCTTTCTAGATGTGGGTGGTAAGGTTAGTACCTTAATAATTTGTACCTTGCTAATGACAGATGTCTTCTAAGTAGAAAAATGTGAATCTAAAATCAGTATTTAAACTAATCACATAATATTATAGGACCATAGTTTTTAAATTAAGGTCTGTTACTTTTTTTTGGTTTTTATTTTTGTGGTGGGTAAAATCATCCAATGACATCTCCCGCCATTGGGCGGAGCGGGAGATAGTGTCAGACGCTTACTGACTAAAAACGCACCCCGTTCTTTCGTTGCCTTTCATACCAGGGCCGAGCCTTCCTTTCAAAAACAGACGCTTGGCCCCAGTAGGCTTTGAACCTGCTAGGTCCCTACGAGGTCTGGTACTTTATCCCAGTAGGACCAATCCTCGCCAGGACTGTGGGAATTTTTGAAAAAGATACCGCAGTCCAGGAGTTCAAAAGGCAACTGTAAATGAACGCAAGTGCGCTCCATCATCAGCCACATCATCACCATGGTGAGATAGTGGTCAAAATGGAGCCCACAAAAAAAAAAAACTGAATAACACAACAAGTGGGTTTTAGTCAGTAAAAGTCTGACACGCTCTTTCACTTCGTCTTACAGCTGGAGCAGTCATATAATGATTTCCCACGTTAAAAAAAGGTCCAGCACTTTACCAGTATAGTGGGTTACTTAAGAACGAGTAGGTTTTCGTTGTTCGTTTTACACCCAACGTAGCAGAGTCCTTTAGTATCTAGAATTGATTTATGATCCTAAATAATCATGGCTTTGTTTTCAATCTTTTTTATTTATTCTTCATTTTTTAATTGAATAAGACTAGTACAGGAACAGCACAATAGTAGAATACGTCGAGCTATGCATGATCATTATATAAAATCTCTCTAATGAGTATAAGATATACTTATTACATACAGGAAAATAAACAACAATTGATTGCGTTGGCTTTTTGCCTACAAATCAATGGCGTACAATAATTATTCACAATCGTACTACGGAGACAATGACGCCCGCAGAATGCATAATATATTCCTACTTATCTACGAGTACATTTGGTACCTAAGGCTCATCTCACACCGAATCGCGACGCGATGCAACAATGGTAACTTAGCCGTCATCGTCCTAACAGAAAGCAATTATCGTGCAAATACGCGATCGTCGCGCGATGATACTTGACACCTAAGGGTCAGCTTATATTAGTGGATGTTAAGCGACGTAGCAGGTTATTTCTTGTATGAATCTTTCGCTTAACGTTCTCGCAATTCTTTCTATAATTAAGGGACCTGTCTAAAATGATGCTGATATATCCTGAATCACGTGCTCTATTACCTATTCTATGGACCTAATGACAGCAGCAAAGAACGGCATTGCCATGGCCAATACTGGGCCAGGCAAGAAATTTAACTAGTTTTGCCATCGACACACTAAGAAGAAGGCACTTGCACTGAGCCGCGAATCGAAGGTTTTTGAACAAGCCAGTCTGTAGTTTGAATCTGCACAGTGCAGCGCCGTTAATCGATTCACGATGACGCGAAACGAATCATAAAAGCCAAGAAGCATTTTCGAATTCGTGACTATTTGTGAGGTGCAGCATGCGTGAAGCTAAATTAGAATTCTTTCACTAAAGTGTACACCTCTTTGTGAAGTAATGAAAATTATACACCGTTAAATTTTGATCGTTTTAATCCCGTGGAGGGTTGATCCGGTTCATGAAACACAAAATAAAGAAATAAAGTACTTTTTTTCTAAAACTCGAATTAATGAGTCAATCACCTTATAGGTAATTGTCGGTCATTGAGTACTAACTACCTACAGGTCATTGAACTCACCCAGCTGACGTTTACTTAAAGAAATTAGTTTCGTTCATGCGTAAATTAATTCGAGTATAAAAAAGTACTTTATTTTTTAATTTTATGTTTACAAATCGATAGTGTTTTATGTACCGAATCGAACCTCCACGGGATTAAAACGATCAAACTTTAATGGTGTATATGGCGTTATTTTTTATAGAGTACGCGTTGTCGTGTCTTGGTGTGAGTTGACCCTTAGTGATGCACATTGTGTAGCGCAGCTGTTGGTACCATTTGCATTACAATATGCACTTGACGGTCAGATAAAGAAAACTTTTCAGCCATAGCCGGTCAAGACCAACTTGTACACGGCGCCGTCTGAAGGTTTTTGTATAATGTTTTAAACAAGGTGCAACAGATGTAGGGTAATGGCAGCTCTGTACGATCAACTGCATGTTCATATAATTGTTTCGTGTTTACCATAAAGGAACCAGGAATAAGAGGATAAAGGTGCTATGTCGCATATATGCTATGACTAGATTTTTTACAATAAATGAAAGTTTTACGTCCAAACTCGAATTTTGTCCTTTCAAGGTGACGGGAAATAAGATATGAAAATAATTAGTGGATGAAGGAGTTATGTGTACTATGTACGTAACCACAGTAATTAGTGAAAGTGTTGTGGACATATAACTTACTGATCACAATTTATTAGGGATCGATAACATTACACGTTTATCAATGATGTATTCAAGAAGGTAGGTAATGTGTTTTCATTAGCAAAAGTATTTTTAGGATGTAATGTCAGCTGTGGGATTATTCGAAAGAGTTATCGCGATCCTGGAATGCAAAGGGCAATTGAAGGAACATGAGTGTATTTTAGTCAAAGTCATAGTAAATGTCTGATTTTCCCACTCGTCTACCTAGAGCGGGAGGAGTTATTTGATGATTTTCAACCCTCGAAAAAAAGTTTTTAGGGTCCCTTCCCCCAAAAAGAAAAAATGGTACCCTTATAGGATCACTTTGTTGTCCGTCTGTCTGTCTGACCAGACTATTTATCTTGAGAACGGGTGGAAGTATCGATTTGAAATTAAAACCATATACTCAAGGCTGCGCACTCTTGAAGCAGTGAAAAAATGAAACTTCTAAGTTAAAGGAAAAAAACAATAAGGCAGTTTGTGTTATAAAAAACGTGAATTTCGACACTCTCAAGGGAATCAAATATCAAAGGGTAATTCCCATTGCCCTAAAATCCTGAAATCTGGCATGAAGCAGGGTCTTAGAACATAAGTATAGGAAAATATCAGAAATTACAGATTTCAGATATTTTCCTATAATATTATAATGCATTTATAGTTACGTCACAAAAAAATGCGATTCGGAAAAATCTTAGTAACTCAATTCGGGAATTGAACTGTTTTCATAGGTAGTTTGTATAGAACCCTCAGTGCGCGCGTCTGACTCGCACTTGCCCGATTTAAAAAAAAAAAATCAATGTAAAGATAGCCGTAATTTACTGTGAATTTACCCGCAAGTGCATGGGTGAATGACCGTTGTTGTCATGCTGAAACGTACTAACTATAGTAAAAAAATACGCCTTTATATCGTAGCGGTAAGGACGAGTTTCATAGTTCAAGTACGTTTTACTGTACAGTTCACAATAGAATTGCTACTATTGCCGGTAAGTAATTATGTTCGTGCTGTAAAGTTTAGTGCTCTGTGTATTCGTGGCGTATAGTGCAATTACGTTACTTAGTCGCGTGTGTAGCCGGCCTATTGTGCACCAAATAAGCTGGTAACATAGGTATTGAAACCATGGGGTATTCGTTAGAAAACAAAAAGTTTAAAGGAAAAAATAATAATTCAATCAGTTTTTCAATAAATAATAATGCAATATTTTCTTTTCACAAAAACAGTACAGGCATTGGAGACATGCATACAATTTATTGATAGTGACTTCAACTTCAACTCTTCATTAATAGCCTTTGTGGAAGAGACACCACAATTTTGCCAATAACATGTACGAACGGTTAATATACCATCAAAAGCTGGAGAGTATTTAGCGAGAATTAACAGTAAAATGAATATAAATATATTTTTAAATTTATTGATAGTGTTATTCTAGTACATTGTCGAAGACTGGCGCCTAAGCCGACGTACTGACGTTTAACGGACTGACGTATCCGACATGTGTTGCTATTCTCTAAGAAAACGCAGCGCTACCGCAACGACGAACATCCAAATAGGATACATTGAATTAACAATCCAATGGATAGGTACATTAGGTTGACAATCCAATGTATCCTATTTGGGTGTTTGTCGTTGAGGCAGCGCTGCGTTTTCTTAGAGATTTGCACCAAAGGACACTGGTCTATTATCACTGATATCTCTTTCTTAAGCTTTACAATTTCATCGTTGACGATTATATTATTACATTTAAATCTGTTTTTTAAGATTAAAAAAAAGGACCATCTAGAGACACTTTTGAATTTGCCAAAAAGTAAGTCAATCAAAAAGATTGTGCATTCCATAGCGCTTGTATGTCATTTGCGATTTTCTTCCTAAAAAGACTCGATATTATAGTACAGAGTATATACCTATACTCTAGATAAAGAAAATAAACAAGTTCTGTAGCACTAACTAGACTTCCAGTAATCTAACCATTTTGTGCGATGTTTATAGGCAGCTAGTTATTATTACATTTCTAGTTCATTTGGTTTTCTATATTACGACTAGTATCGAGACTCCTTTCAGTGTGAGCGTTAAATTATTTACTGTTATAGTTCTTAAGTAAATAGAGCATTTTAAATAGACAGAACTAAATTCAAATTAGAATCGTTATTCAGCATATTAATATAGCTATTTTAATTGTTATCCGCTTATTAGCTTTTTTTTATGAAATGCTAGCTGTTGTTAGCGGGATTACCCTCATCCTTATGTCACTTTGTTATAAAATAACACTGTATATTTTTTTTTTTTTTTTTTTTTTTTTTTTTTTTTTTTCCTTATTATTAAGAACTAATTTCTTAATAATTAATTACAATCTAGCCTAAAAGACTAATAAGTAATTTAACTCTAACTTATTATTATACAATACAGGTTTTGTTAAAACTAAGAATCGCGTCCTTTAGCACTTTTATAGAAGTCCATAACACTTTCTTAGAGTCTGATATTGATAAAAACACTTTGTTCATGTGTTATATGCATAGGACAGCATTGATCACTATTATACACTAACTTTAAACACTACACTAACTCGAAGGGTTTAGATCTTTTTAGTCTACGCACTAGGTCCGTGTTGTCTAACAGCTGGATTGCCTCAACATTCACATGTCGGTGAAGTCTGTTTTCGTGGGCTTCAGCAAATTTTTGAATGATGGTGGTGACGAGTTCCATTTTAAGGTCACGATGGAGGTCGTCATTTCTGATGTACCAAGGTGCTTTTACAGCATCCCTGAGTACTTTATTTTAGAACTGTTGTATTATTTTGATGTTGCTCCGTTTAGCACATCCCCATAGTTGGATACCATACGTCCAAATTGGCATCAAAATATGCTTGTAGAGTATTATTTTATTATGTATTGATAAACAGGATTTCCTTCCGAGTAACCAATACATACTTTTATAGCGTATGTCGAGTTCCTGTCTTTTCTTTTTAACGTGAGCTTTCCATCGCAGCTTGGCGTCGAGAGTTATGCCGAGGTATTTAGCTGTATTAGCATAAGGCACTTGTGTACCGTTTATGTAGATTGGGTGATAATCGCATTGTTTGTTTGTAAAGTCAACGTGAATTGATTTTGACTCATTCAGCTTGATCTTCCATTTTTGTGTCCAGTCATAAACTTTGTTCACAGCAAGTTGAACTTTTTCCACTGCTTCTCTGTGATTCGATCCAATAGCCATAATAGCAGTGTCATCAGCAAAGGTCGCAATGGTGTTGTTTTCGAGTTGTGGGATGTCACATGTGTACAATAAGTAGAGGATTGGGCCTAGCACACTTCCTTGAGGTACCCCAGCATTTATACGTTTAAGCTCCGAATATGCATCATCTTGCCTTATCCTAAACAATCTATTGGTTAAATACGACTCCAGAATATCTGCAAATTCTGGAGGCAACATACATCTGAGTTTGAATATTAGGCCCTCATGCCAAACTTTGTCAAAAGCTTGCGCGACATCTAAGAAGACGGTGGCGCAGACTTCTTTATTTTCGAGCGTTTTTTCAATAACATTTGTTATTCTGTGTACCTGGTCTACTGTAGAGTGTTTTTCTCTGAAACCAAATTGATGATTTGGGATGAGGTTTTTTTCTTCTATTATTGGCTTTAACTGTTTCAGTAGCAGTTTTTCAAATAGTTTTGATAACACTGGTAACAAGGAAATAGGTCTATAAGATGACGCTTCATGGGGTGGTTTCCCAGGCTTCGCAATCATAATTACTTCAGCTACCTTCCACGGGCCAGGTACGTGTTTAACCCATTTAGACCTGGATCTATTTTTTCCCGAAATGTTTGTTTTTTTTTGTTAATATGGGATGTTATATGAACAAATAACACATTTTTGCAAAAAAAAAAAATCCTAGTGTAACTGGGGGCTGGAAAATACCTGTACCACATATGGTACAGTAGGACAAAGAGTTAGCAAAATACCGTTATTTTGACAAATAAGTGCTTTATTCTAATTATTATCTAAATATCTAATGAAAAGTGAGAAAAAAGCGCCACAAAAGCTTATGTAGCTTTTGTGGCGCTTTTTTCTCACTTTTCATCATTATACATGTTCATAAACTGTGAAAGCTAAAATTTAGTATGGTAAGTTAGGAAACATTTAACATGTAATCCAACGTTACATTCGATGCATCTTGCTGGGCAATGTCCACATCTTGTCCTTTTATTATCAGGCTGTTTTATGATATAATGACCTTTGTCATCATATCGTGGATTCATTGTCATATTAGATTGCCAGCTTGGTCCAGGTTTTCACCACGTCAGGCCAGTTCTCCCAATACGTTTGTCTTTTATTTACCGAAAAATACCCACTAACTAGCAAAATACCAATCATACACTTTATCTCTTCTATTTTTATATCAGCATCAATTTTTTTTCTTCTCAAGTATTTATTAGTTTCAGTGGTCAATAGCTCAAAAATTTCCTCGGAAAATAAAAAATGGTAATTTAAAAAACTAAAAAACCCGACTGCTTTTCTGAGTATTCATGAAAAAGCCCTAAAACAAGAAAGTCGTTGTAGCAGTCGGGACCCATTCTAGAAAGTCAGCCGTCTAGTCAGTAGATCTATGATGTAATGGGTCCCGACTGCTACAACGACTTTCTTGTTTTAGGGCTTTTTCATGAATACTCAGAAAAGCAGTCGGGTTTTTTAGTTTTTTAAATTACCATTTTTTATTTTTTACTTTTTAAGTTTTATTTTTTTACGATATCACTTTCACAGTAATTACAAATCTAACGACACCTCGCAAACTAAAATCCATCGAGCCGTTCAGGCCACAGAGCGTGCCGAATATTTGAATTTGGCGCCAAAAATTTGCTATTTTGTTTTTTTTTTATTTTGATATACCCAGTGTCACTCTCACAGTAAATACGAATCTAACGACACCTCTCAAGCTAAAATCCATCGAGCCGTTCAGGCTGCAGAGCGTGCCAAACAATTATACATACATACATACATACATACAAACATACATACATACATACATACATACATACTCTCGAAAAACATAACCCTCCTTCTGGCGCAGTCGGGTAAAAATAAAGAAAACCATTCTATTGGCGATTTTTCTTGAGGAACGTGGTAATTTGCTAGCCATAATAATTCTACATCTGCATACTCATGTTTCCTGCAATTATATTTTTTTACAACTTTATGAAGAGGCTCATCCGATTCTAGCTAATCTCCCACGATGTCCACTGTCTACAGGTTGATGAAGATCCGGTTCTGTTCTAAGTAAACTGGGAGGCAAGTTGCTAACATTATTCTGGTCTTCGTCTACAGAGTCCTCATCAGTCACATCAGCTTTCGCATTTTCTGGTGGAAACAAAAACACTTCATGTTCCGCCTCCGAAGTTTCAATATCTCCATCAAATAATGATATGATGTCATTCAATGATAACGGTCGGCAATAAAAACAATTGCAATAAAATAACGTGTTTAGTCCTACTGTACCAAATAGGGTACGCCATAATTTACGTCTAAATAAAAAAAAACCAAATGAATATTTAGATTATGTAACCGATGAATTTTACAAAATAGTATTTTATTATTATATTTTGTGGTAAATTATTTGAAAAATATATATATTTGTAGTATATTTACCCTTTAGAAGTCATGTCGCGACAGGAAATAATAATTCACTAAAATTATTCAATCAAAATGCACCATTATTATCTAGTAACTGCACTGTCGTATTTTTTTTCTATTAGCATAACTCATCTACTTTGCATTGACATCAAACCGAAAAATAATAAAAATGTGGGTATCTTGAAATATTTTTTCCTAACAGGTGTACCACATACGGTACGGTAGGTCTAAATGGGTTAAGAGTAAACGCAGCATTGATTATTTTGGTCAGCTTTACTATAGCTTTACGCGGGAGGTGTTTAAGAATTTCGCCTGTTATGAGGTCGTAGCCAGGTGACTTTTTCGAACTAATATTATTTTGAATTTCTCTCATAACTTCTTTAGGAGTCACAAGCTTTATTTCTTGATTTTGCACTAACTTTTCACACTCAAGTATATCTGTACAGTTACCATTGGGTTGGAAAGTATTTTGTAGGTGTTGAGCAAACCTTAAAGCTTTTTGGTCATTACTTATGGCCCATTTTCCGTTGGTATCTCTAATAGGCGGTATTTGTTTAATTGGCTTTTTTAGGTTTCTTGTCACTTTCCAAAGAGAGTAATCCGTTGAATTATCATTGGTTAGCTGCAGAAGGTTGCTATTTAGAGATTCATCCTTAAATTGTAGAATTTTTCTATTTAATTTCTTAGTTAGATTATTTAATAATGTTTTTTCCCGCGGACACCTTGTTTGCTGCCATCGCTTCCTTTGTTTTCTTTTCTCAGATAGTAAATCCACAATTTCCTTAGGATAGATGTGACCCTTATATTTGTGTTTTATTTGTGGTGTATTGTTCCATGCACATTGTTGGATATCAACAACATATTTGTTTACTTCTGAGTCAAGCTGATCTTGCGTTTTTATCGCAGTTCTTAGGTCGATAATTTTATCTAAATCAAGGGCAAAACTTTCCCAATCTGTTGACTTATTAACTAGGAATATCTGGCTTTCTTTTAGGAGGATTTTTTGACTAAGTCTCAGTATTATCGGTGAGTGATCAGAGTTCATATGAAAACCCTCCTCCAATCCAATGTAATTGGTGGATATGTTTTTGCATATGAAAAAGTCTATTAGATCTGGTATTTTCTGGAGGTCAGTGGGCCAGTATGTTGGTTTTCCTGTGCTCATAACTTCACAATGTGTTTCTTTAACTGCACTTAAAAGCTGCCTTCCTTTTGTTGTTGTAAGTCTTGATCCCCAATGAATATGCTTGGCATTAAAATCACCGCCTAGGATAAATCTTTGACCTAACATTTCAAAGAAATGTAAATATCGCTCTTTTCTTATCATGTGCCTTGGAGGACAGTATACAGCCGCTATGGACACCTGACAAAATTTGGTTTTGACAGATATTACCATAGCTTGGATATCTAGTTCTTCGTACTTGCACTGCTCGTAATGATTAATATTGTCTTTGATTATGACAGCGCTACCTCCCCTAGCGGAGTTGTCAGGGTGAAGCGAGTTATACACTGTATATCCTCTAAATTTCACAAAGGATTGTTTAGTAAAGTGTGTTTCGGATATCAAACACACGTCTATGTTTTCTGTATCTAGGACCGCCTGTAACTCATTTTGATGTTTGAGGAGCCCATTCGAGTTCCACGCCATTATTTTAAGAGAGTTATTCATTTTTGATTATTTGAAATAGATGTTTTGGTGCTGGATTCTAGCTTTTCTAATCTTCTGTCGAATGTAGTAATGCACTTCAATATCTGATTAATTTTATCCTCTATGTTCGAAGATCCTTGCTTTGCAGCTTGTGCATAGGAGCAAATATTAGTTCCTTGTGTGGTTGAAGGTTTTGGAGTTGCCTGAATACTTGCTTTCTGTGCTTGTTTGTCATGCCTCATCAGAGGAAATTGTTGAGAAGTTGTCACATCAAGTTTCTTCTTAATATTTTTGTTTTTTAAGAGTTGCATCTCTTTAGCTACTTCACACCCTCTGTAGTTTGCAGGGTGAGGTAGACCACAGTGGACGCACTTTGGCTTATCTTGAGGGGATTTGGTACAGTTGGCTGTAAGGTGTTTTCCAGTACATTTTACACACCTTGGCTCTCTTTTACAATATTTATGAGTATGCCCGTATGCCTGGCATCTCTTACATTGAGGAATAAGCTTTGGATTTTTAAGTGGGTGTATTTCAATTTTACACCCTAATATGTACTTAATGCCATAGATTTTGTTGACATCTTCGTCATTATGGAAAGATAAAACGAACATATTGAGTGGTTCTTTACTCTTCCAGCTCAATTTGTAGTCAACCTTTTCTATTTTTAGCCCTTGCGTTATAAGATCATCTTTAATGCGATCTGGCTGACAAGAAGAATGTATTTTTTTCACCACAACTCTTATTGGTCTAGCCTGTTTATTCTCATATGAGTGCCAGTGGTAGTCTTTTTCAGTCAAAAACTTGGAAATTGCTCTGTAAGAGTCTTCTGATTTAGCGTTGACTTTCACACAATCGCCATTCATCATTTTGGCGGTGAATGATTCAGCTGGTTGGCTTTCAATTAGCGAGTCGTAGAACGTTTGATAGTTTTTGACTCCCTCTATAATGATTGGTGGCGGGGGAGGCACTTTTTTAACTGGCGGCTCTTTCGCATATTTTTGTTGCTGGGCGCTTGTTCCGGGTTGTTGTTGAGGAGAAAGTGAGTTGTTTAGCTTCCTTTTTTTCCTGCTTTTAGCCCTAATCCACTCAGTTTCTTTAGCGAGTTCATCCTCATCAGTACAATATTCGACGTTTTCTTTTTCGGATTGAGCAAATTTTATGTTACTCTTAGCCAAATCTTTGGGCTCACTGCATTTTTGACCCTTGGTGCATTGATTTTCTTGGTGAAGGTTATTAAGTTGTTGCTGGAGGTTTTGTACCTGAACCTTTAGGTCATTAACAAGGACTTCCAGATTTTCTTTTGCTGATTTTTCTCGGAGATAACAGTCATATAACTGCCTTTCCAAATCAGTTTTAATTTTAACCGTTGTTGCACACATTGTGACGTTAGTTAAAACTTCATACTTACCATACAATAATTACTTAATTGCACTTGTTTACACTATAATTAGTAACAAGGTCATCGCGGAGGCCTTGATAGATCGATTCGCACTTCCGTGATGACGGCGTTTTCTCAACGCCAGCAAATTACTCTAAAGTAGAGCACGCGCTCGCGAATTGCACACGTCCGTTCTCTATGGAAGCCAAACACGGAACTCATAACACTGTATATGTGTAATTTTTTGCAGTCAGTCCTGTAGTTTTTGTTTTTATTCATAAAAATATAATAACATGTATCTTTCCTCTTTATAATATCCGTAGGTCTATACCTACATGTCTTCGGTCAATTGCTTTGTCCGCGTGAAAGTCTTCTAAAGGTACTTCTTATTTATTTAACTCTTTATTCATACAGTACTTACAGTACAGAGGCGGAATTAGGGTGCCTTCAAATTAGCATCAAAGTGCCGCGTGACGGCAGCGCGGCTGCAGTGTGCTTTGTTATTTAATACAAATAAACGACCCCCGACCGCAGCGCAGCTGCAGCGCGGCAGTCGGATATTTTACGACTAACTTGAAGACGCCCTTAATTCTTCAAGGCATTTTCTACCAACCAACCTTTGGGTGATAAAGAGGCAAACGACGAGGACTATAAATACGAATGTAGATACTCTCAGGAGAAAAAGTTACTATTTATTATAGTTAGCCCGTATTGTCCCACAGCTGGGCAAAGGTCTCCTTCCTTTCTTTACAACGATCACGGTTCTTTGCTTTCTGTTTCTGATTCTTAAGGAAGACATCCAGGTCGTCCTACCATCTCCTTCGTGGTCTACCTCTGCACCGCTTCTCTGTATCCAGGCATACTGAGTTTTACGGACACACAGGTCGTTAGACATGCGTCAGACTTGTCCTGTCCAGTCAAAAGTATTCTATCAAAATTGGTTCAGCGGTTTATACATATGGCTAACCAATTTTACAAATTGTAAAACCATAATATAAGTTACATTACAAAATTGTAAAACTCGACATATCGACATATTTTTCCTCAACAACGTCTTATTTATTACCAACTATGCCTCGCGGCTTCACACGCGTTTTTGTTTACTGCTGCGCTCGCATTGGTCATAGCGTTATGTTATATAGCCTACAGCCTTCCTCAATTAATGGGCTCCAACACTAAAAAAGTTTTTCAATTCGAACAAGTACTTCCAGAGGTTACCGCATTCAAACAAACAATCGAACTCTTCAGCTTTATAAATGATGCGAAATGATATTCATTTTGCAAATAGGTTTTAAAAAACAGTTTTATACGTCAATTTTTTTTTGTCAGCTTAAACTAGATGATGTCGGTATTTCCTAATGATCTAAGATCCGATAGAAGAAGCACCTTCCCTCATCGGTTATTTGATTAGGATAAATATTATATGCTAGATGATGCTTTTATTGATACATTGCGAGTAGGTTGCCTATCTAAATCTGGTGCCAAAGATGTGAAACAATTAAATTAGTTAATAATTTTTTTTCATCAACTACCCTGATTGGTTATTTAAGAAAGACGAGCATCAGCTGAAAGAATGCGCTCTGAGGAACTCAAAAAGTATAAGTTGCCTAATTTTCCTTGGGGCAAACATAGGAGTTGCCTCGTTTGAAGAGGTAGATAAATGGTGGTAATATACTCTCATCTGTTATTTAATCGAATTATATATCAAATGAAAGGTAATTTTATTCCTAATCCAACCGTATTAGGTTGCCTTCCCAAAAATGGTGTGAATGAATAGTTGCCTACATTTAAGATTTAAAATTTTCTGGGCTAGTTCTGGTATTAAAAATATATTTCCTCATCTGTAATTAAATGATAATAAGATTATACGCCAGATAAAGCATATATCGATATATCGCGAGTAGATTGCTTAGCTAAATCACATACCAATGATGTTAAACAATAAAATTTGTTATTAATTATTTTTTATAAACTTCCCTGACTTGTGGTTTAGGAAAGTCGTGCATCAGCTAAAAGAATGTGCTCTAAAGAACTGGAAAAATATAAGTTGCCTACTTTTCCTCGGTGCAACTATGGGGGTTGCCTCGTATAAACAAGTAAATAAAGGTTCACATGATACTCTCATCTGTTATTTCATTGAATCGAGTATCAAATGAAAGGCTATTTTATTCCTAACCCAGCCCTATTAAGTTGCCTCACCAAAAATGGTGTGAATTCATGGTTGCCTACATTTAATATGTAAAATTTTCTGGGCTAGTTCTGGTCATAGAAATACATTCCCTCATCTGTAATTAAATGACAGTAAAATTATATGCTAGATAATATATATATACATCGCGAATAGATTGCTTAGCTAAATCAGATGCCAATGATGTTAAACAATAAAATTTGTTATTAATTATTTTTTATCAACTTCCCTGACTTGTGGTTTAAGAAAGTCGTGCATCAGCTAAAAGAATGTGCTCTAAAGAACTGGAAAAATATAAGTTGCCTACTTTTCCTCGGTGCAACTATGGGGGTTGCCTCGTATAAACAGGTAAATAAAGGTTCACATGATACTCTCATCTGTTATTTCATTGAATCGTGTATCAAATGATAGGCTATTTTATTCCTAATCAAGCCCTATTTAGTTGCCTCACCAAAAATGGTGTAAACTCATGGTTACATAGATTTAATATATTAAATTTACTGGGCTAGTTCTGGTCATAGAAATATATTCCCTCATCTGTAACTAAATGACGTAAAGATTATATGCTAGATAATATATATAGGTATATACATCGCGATAAGATTACTTAGCTAAATAAAATGCCAATGATGTTAAACAGTAAAATCTGTTATTATTATTTTTTTATCAATTTCCCTGAGTTGGTATTTAAAAAAGTAGAGCATCAGCTGAAAGAATGTGCCCTAAAGAACTGGAAAAATATAAGTTGCCTACTTTTCCTCGGTGCAACTATGGGGGTTGCCTCGTATAAACAAGTAAATAAAGGTTCACATGATACTCTCATCTGTTATTTCATTGAATCGTGTATCAAATGATAGGCTATTTTATTACTAATCAAGCCCTATTTAGTTGCCTCACCAAAAATGGTGTAAACTCATGGTTACATAGATTTAATATATTAAATTTACTGGGCTAGTTCTGGTCATAGAAATATATTCCCTCATCTGTAACTAAATGACAGTAAAGATTATATGCTAGATAATATATATAGGTATATACATCGCGATACGATTACTTAGCTAAATAAAATGCCAATGATGTTAAACAGTAAAATCTGTTATTATTATTTTTTTATCAATTTCCCTGAGTTGGTATTTAAAAAAGTAGAGCATCAGCTGAAAGAATGTGCCCTAAAGAACTGGAAAAATATAAGTTGCCTACTTTTCCTCGGTGCAACTATGGGGGTTGCCTTGTATAAAGTTCTTTTAATTTATTTCGTTTAATACACGTAGAAATTTGTCACTGCAGCACTCGGCTTCATGATATCCTTGCCTCCAGTTTGGTACGTCAATTAATTCATCATTAATTTTTGGGTACAAAAAATATAATCATTAATATAATTTACACATTAAAAATAAACTAGATGCATCTTTTTCTATCAAATGAAAGATGCATCACACTTGTCACAGTTAATGCATGCGCAGAAAATTTTACATATTAAATCTAAGTAACCATGAGTTTACACCATTTTTTGTGAGGCAACTTAATAGGGCTGGATTAGGAATAAAATAGCCTATCATTTGATACACGATTCAATGAAATAATAGATGAGAGTATCATGTGAACCTTTATTTACCTGTTTATACGAGGCAACCCCCATAGTTGCACCGAGGAAAAGTAGGCAACTTATATTTTTCCAGTTCTTTAGAGCACATTCTTTTAGCTGATGCACGACTTTCTTAAACCACAAGTCAGGGAAGTTGATAAAAAATAATTAATAACAAATTTTATTGTTTAACATCATTGGCATCTGATTTAGCTAAGCAATCTATTCGCGATGTATATATATATTATCTAGCATATAATTTTACTGTCATTTAATTACAGATGAGGGAATGTATTTCTATGACCAGAACTAGCCCAGAAAATTTTACATATTAAATCTAGGCAACCATGAATTCACACCATTTTTGGTGAGGCAACTTAATAGGCCTGGGTTAGGAATAAAATAGCCTTTCATTTGATACTCGATTCAATGAAATAACAGATGAGAGTATCATGTGAACCTTTATTTACTTGTTTATACGAGGCAACCCCCATAGTTGCACCGAGGAAAAGTAGGCAACTTATATTTTTCCAGTTCTTTAGAGCACATTCTTTTCGCTGATGCACGACTTTCTTAAACCACAAGTCAGGGAAGTTGATAAAAAATAATTAATAACAAATTTTATTGTTTAACATCATTGGTATGTGATTTAGCTAAGCAATCTACTCGCGATATATCGATATATGCTTTATCTGGCGTATAATCTTATTATCATTTAATTACAGATGAGGAAATATATTTTTAATACCAGAACTAGCCCAGAAAATTTTAAATCTTAAATGTAGACAACTATTCATTCACACCATTTTTGGGAAGGCAACCTAATACGGTTGGATTAGGAATAAAATTACCTTTCATTTGATATATAATTCGATTAAATAACAGATGAGAGTATATTACCACCATTTATCTACCTCTTCAAACGAGGCAACTCCTATGTTTGCCCCAAGGAAAATTAGGCAACTTATACTTTTTGAGTTCCTCAGAGCGCATTCTTTCAGCTGATGCTCGTCTTTCTTAAATAACCAATCAGGGTAGTTGATGAAAAAAAATTATTAACTAATTTAATTGTTTCACATCTTTGGCACCAGATTTAGATAGGCAACCTACTCGCAATGTATCAATAAAAGCATCATCTAGCATATAATATTTATCCTAATCAAATAACCGATGAGGGAAGGTGCTTCTTCTATTGGATCTCGTACTATAACTGATTATCCTGAGAAGAAACATCGAAACAAACTTAGGGGTCAAAGTCTCTTTTAAAGTCGATACACAAACATGTAAATTAAATCATATGAGAACCATGGAGACTGGAGTCCGAGATGGTCTTTTGAAGACAAAACCACAGTTCTGAGCAGACCTGTCCAGTCAGAGAAAGTATTTGTCAGTATTCGTATATCTCAACTTAGCACTACTAAGGAGCTCAACGACTTGACGAAAAATTACAATAATACTCATCATCATCATTAGAAGAAGGTGGTCATGTGAAGAGGAGGGATGAAACACATGTTACTAAAAGAGTTCTGAGTTTACAAGTAGATGGATGGAGAGGAAGAGGGAGGCCGAAGAAGAGATGTATGGATTGTGTGAGGAGTGATATGAAAGAAAAAGAAGTTAGTGATAGTGTGATGGCTGACAGGATAGAGTGGAAGAAAAAAACGTGTTGCGCCGACCCCAAGTAATATGGGACAAGGGAAGAAAGAAGAAGAAGACTCATCATCATCATTACCGCCGAAAGACATTCACTATTTTACATAAGCTTCCCCAAGTGTCACCACAACGAACGGCCTGGTGCATCATATTCATGGGATTTTCGCGACCCTCACCAGGTCATTGGTCCAGCTTCTTAAGCTGCGTCTTTCGATGCGCGGCAGCCACTACAAAACCTTTCAGCTTCATCGACCAACTGTTCTATGAGCAATATGCCCTATTCACTGCCTCTTAAGTTTGGCGATTCTTCGGGCTATACCTAATATTAAAATAAATATACAGTAAAAGTGTTGATTCAAACTCAAAAATTTTCTGGCCACATTTTCCTGATCCTCGCTTCTCATGCCATGACTAATCTCAAGTATAATTGAACTTTATTCAAGTTGAGGATAATAGAAGTGATATCATCATGTCTGGTGCTTGAATGCCAGCACTTCGACAAAAAACAGGTTAGACAAAATATGCCATAACATTATGCTAATAAAATGTAAAAATATATCAAGCTTTTGATGACAAAACCCATCATACCACACTAATATTAAAGATGCGAAAGTTTGCACGTATGTGTTTGTTTGTTACTCTTTTACACTTATATAGTTGAACGTATTTGGATGGAATTTGGCGTATAGGTAGACCATGTCCCAGAATAGAACATAACCTCTTATTTGGGGAATATGTTCCCTTGAGATAATCTTCGAAGTTTACGCGGGCGTATCTAGAGTATCTAGAATCTAATAATAGGTATAGGGCCTAATTAGTTGACCTCAGCGAGGTGATTTCGATCACTCGTATGTCATCCAATAATCTGTGACACTTTTTGGCCCTATTTAATAACTGATAATGCGACATTTGTCAAAAAAATAAATCTAATACTGTTTCATTTTTGAAATAAGAAGCTTTGCATTTTTGAAGTTGTTCCATTGATAAACATTGACGTATCTAGGGTTATTTTTTCAGGGTTCAGCCCCTCACAAGCTTGAGTTTTGTGTGAATTTATCAGTATTTTGGCGGTCATCAAAGAATTTCAAATCAACATTCTGGGGTGGGCGCTAGACCATACTGGGGTGTTACGCCTTTCTTGCATTAAGTCCGCCTATGTACCACTATTGTACATGAAGATTAAATAAATAAATAAATATATGTACAGGTTGAATTTTTAAAGTTAGATCCATGTAAAAATAAAAATGAGGAATAGCAAAAACTTTCAAAGGATCGATTTTAATGAAAACTGAAACTTCGTCATTGGAAATTTTAATTTTAGAAAAATAACGCACTGTATTATTCAGCAATTGATAGTCATTGATAAGGTTCAAATTGTAGGAAGTATTATAATATTGTTTAGGCATACTGCTTTTACATAAAAATCAATGGTTAAAATTACGCTCAAGAGTCCTTTAAGTTTTTTTTCGATATTCCAATGAATATTTGGAATTTGAGTACACTGGAAAAAACATTCCGTATAACGTCGAAATCAAAATCTGCTCTTATTCAAGACGTAAGATCTATTATTAGATTTGTTTTTGGCGACCAATTCAATAAAATGCCAAATATCCAAATGTATAATGGCACCAATATTAGGAGTAGGTAATCATAAAATTATCATTTGATTAAGTACCGCTTGTCTCCACGACAGCCAAAACAAGGGAGCAACGAACTGCTAACATTTTAAATTAATTAATTCTATTTCAAACGTGCTCATAAATACGTATCTTTAAACAGGATCTGTAACACTTCTACAAAACATGGACAACATTATTAATTCTAAAATAAGGCTATTATAAGATTTAAAAAAATAACAGCTAAAAACTACAAATTAAAATTAAAAGCTGCTGAGTTTATAAGTTTTGTCCTTTAGTTATGTGTCATTAAAGTTGCCAAAAAATAAAAGGCTCGTTTTGACATTTGTATTTTGACTACCTAGCGGTTTGTCCGGTGTAGTGTAGCTACACTAGCTACTACTATAAAATAGTTACTACTACAGCAGACAACTAATTATTAATTTATTGTTTCTTTCAATTTTGTTCCAAGTTGTTGTCTTTCTCAAATGTCAAAAAGCGTCTTTTATTTTTTAACGAATTTACTTAGTATAATGTCACTAATGGTTAAGTACAAATATTAAGTGCTACAGACAATACTTTTAGGCTTCGGTTACATTTAAAGTACCAAAATATTTTCAAGTCCACACAAGCGTCGCCTATCTAAAAACATTCTCAGAGATTCACAGCTTCGATCCATTATAAGCTAAAAAAAAGCTTAACTTACTTCGTCCCACGCAAACTTGACTACTATTTCTCACAAAATCCAATTTGTACTTCCAATTGAATTATATCATGATCACGTCACTATCACAGTTGCATCACTAAGTACTAGAGCCACATATAATCACTGGCTGTTAACACTAATAGCATCGATTGAATTTATTATCGATTTGTTTCGCGTGTTTAAAGAAATTCGATTTTCGAACGAGATGCGCTCGCGCGGGGCCGGTCGCTCGGAGACTCGAAGGCATACAGGTTAGTTACGTCATAGCGACAAGGCCGGTCCAACGCAACCTACTGAATGTCCCGATCGGGGAATTAATCGTCATCGCACAAGGTCAAGACGTGAATTGATAAAGTTCCGCCATTTTGAAGAATTAATTACTTATGTCATGTCTCGTAAATTGTTTCATTTTACCAATTTTTTTTGGTTAATTTGTATTTGTATAATTTTCCCTACTCCTATTTTACACGATGTCTACCTAATTTACATTTCTTTTTTAAGTTTAATTTAGAAGGTATGTCTGGAAGATTTTTTTAGAAATAAGCATAACTTTAATACCTAGCTAAGGAGATTTGCTACGACCCCGACCCTGACTATCAGCTGCGGTAGGCGCGAGCTTGCGGACGACAAGCAATGGATAGCTCACCGTCCCCCCGATCAGTAAGTAAGCCTAAGTCGTCGACAGAGCGTAGTATTTCACGTGTTCCTCAAAAAGATGTCAGCAAGCAAACCGTATGGGCCCAGCAGGGCCGATGCCCACTCTAACGTAAAGGGTAACTGTAAGACGCAGGTGTTTTAGCCAGCGAAAGTCTGACACACCCTCGGAGCTTCACCTTAGAGCGAGAGAAAAGTCACTGGATGATTTCCCACTATAAAAAAAAGTGTACCTATTTTTCTGTTTCCATCTTCGTGTCTACTTGTTAAAGGTACGAATGTGTGTGTCTGTACGTGTGGTGTGTAAATTAATTGACCAGCAATGTAAGGGGTTCACACAAAAACGAATGAACGTTAAAGTGTCACGGTTAAGGGTCATTGCGTACAGACAGGTAACATTAAAACGAAAGGCGACAATGCACTCTGTTGACAATGCAATTTATGTTCCCATTGTGTGAATGGACTATAGGTAGCTCCATTGTTTGTTATACCCGATGAAGTTATATTAAATAAATGGTCTTATCGATTTGAATGAATGAATCGTATCTACTTATCATAAAAAGTATGTAGGGGCAACGAGTTCCTAGGTTTTTTTTTACTAAAACAATATCCTAAATTAATAAGTAACTTAATAGGTGCGTTACATTTTAAAAATAATAGAATGTATACAAACGAGTACAAAAACAATCACTGGGCATCAAAAAAAATAATTAATTAAATTCAAGTGATTGTTGTAAATAATTTAACCTCGTACGGCACAACGCCGACCTAAAGTAGACATTCCAGCGACTCTAATGACATAATAAAGAATTTAGCCAAAAGCATTAAAGAAAAAAGAAAGAAAAATGTCCTGGGTCGCAACTACTTGCGACTATTTTTAGTACTTAATCTATATCGAATTAAATTTAGGTTGGGCTTTACGATATTGAAACTGTTTTATAATTTAATCTTTTGAATACCGTAATTAGAGACACAATAGAAAGACAATAGGTGTGCGTTCGCTTAGGGCTTGTGTAATTAAAAAGTGTTGGAATTGAAAACTCAAAAACAACCCAGTTACAGAAAAAAAAAAATGTATAACACGAAGGTCCGGTAAAATCTGTCATATAATTTTTTGGCCAGCTGCTAGTTCTTGTTGAGCTGCAGGATAGTTCGAAGAGTCTGTAGAAATAGAAGGAACAAAGGGGGGTTTTAGTCATCAAAAATCAGATACTCTATCTCGCTCAAACTAGAGCGGGTGGGAGTCAAGTGTTGATTTGATTGTTATCTGTCTCAAAAACTAATTGTATTCAACACTTTTGCATATATCTACTGCCTCTCATAAAAGCTTATTACAACACGCTACAGTAAATTGCCCTTATCTTGTTTACCCGTCCATCCTAAGGTTTGTCTGACACAGATCTCAGTTCGCGATAACCACCGCTCGTTGTACTGTATTATAACATCCTTTTCTCTAGCATATCTCTTGAACTTGGAGTACAAAGAACATCTATCTTTTCCGTCTGCCGTAGACGGACTAAAAGAAAACCGTGTAGATTGAGCGATAGATGTGGAGACAATGGAATCGCTCTCATCTCTCACGGTTGTACCACACTATTGTTATACTTGTGACGTCGTTACGCTTCAGCTTGTGACGATGATCCATGTTACATGACTTAATATATCATAATTTAAGAATAATCTGTTCGCTTTATGACTAAGCTCCATATTTGATTGCTGACTACTGCGTTGCGTTCATATATTTTATCTTTTTGATACAAAATTTCAAACGGCGTTGGGGCCGTAAGCGACCACTTGCCGGAAGACGTAGCGTTGGAAGGCCTCCTACAAGATGGACTGATGACCTGCTTACCGGGTCTTAAGAAACAAATTCCTTAAGACCCGGTAAGCAGGTCAATTTGCCAAAGCAAATTAGGGCAAATTCTGAGAATCCGGAGACGCACAAGACCGTTCATTGTGGCGACACTTGGGGTAAACCGATGTCCAACAGTGGATGTCTTTTGGCTGAAATGATGATGATGGCATTATTCTGCGGTTTGATTGTTCGAAAGAGTTAACGCGGCCCTCGAAAGCAAAGCGCAACTAACGACTTTTCATGACTAAAACTGTTTTAGTCAGTAAAAGTCTGACAAGATTTCGTTCCTCCCAAAGCTGGAGGAGAAATTTGATAATGTCCCATAGCAGAAAAGTTAATGATTCTTACATACATATATCGGAAACTAAACCCTAATAAAGAGGGAACCTACCCACCCCGTGATTTTTTATTTAAGCAGTTATTAAATAAAATTTTACTGAAAGTCTTGTCATTTAAGTTGCTCTCCTAAACACTTTCTAATACACTTTAGGGAAGTTTAGTTATGTTGTCCATAAAGTTAATTAAAAGTAACCATTTCTTGTAAGTCGTGTGCTCAAGTTATAGGTACGTAAGAGTGGGCGACGGGAAACGGGTTAAACTGGTCACCGTGCCTACTTGACGGGATAGTGACTAAGTTAAGGCTGCCGCAGACAGGTGCGACGACGCATTTCCATATAAATGCGCATTTTCGCATTGAACGTTCGGTCGGACACTAAAAATTTCCATAGAAATTGTTAGTCAACGTTTGGTTTCGGCCTAACTGGAATAGAAGCCGAATATTCCGGTACACTTTCATTTTCAGCTAAAATTCATGTTTTGTTCGCAAAATAAAATCGTTCCACAGGTAGACCCATTTCTCCTCTCCGAATAGCTGCCAATGACGTTTTGCGGTCGCGTTCGCTATGCAAGGTCGGCGTTGCATTTTATGGAATAATAAAAAATGCTCTACATCTGTGGTTAGGAACAGGTATAGGTATGCAACAGAACTTATATTTTTAACATTACATTTTTTTTTTACATAATTGTATTTAATTTTTCACATTTTAATAAATATTCTGACATTACAAATAATCCTAAAGCTACTGTATTAATGAAAATTGTAAATTCATAACATATTAATACAAAGACAAATCAACAAATCAAGAATTACTACCATCGGGTAGGTACCCGTCGTATAAGTGAATCAATTTTTAATGTAAGATCTCAATGAAACTATCTAAGTATTACTTAGAAATAAATATATATATTTATATATTTTAATTAGCCGTATTATCGTGTCGCGCCTGTCTTGGGGAGCCTTTAGATGTGAGCATTATTGCTACCGTTTATTCCACTAGTGGTCTCCTTATTACTTATGTGGTATTATGGACATAGATAACATGCTTGATAGCATAGTACTTGCTACTTCCTGCTGTAATGTAGGTGAGTGTGGAAAGGCTGTACTTATCATTACTAGTTTAGATAAACTCAGGCCAGGTGGCCTAATCAATGTGATCTGTCACCGTTATGACATCTAGAAGATGTGAATGTGGATTGAAATAAGGTGAGTTTGTGTGCTCACTCGTACCCTGTTGAATTGTGGGTTGAAGCAGAATTATACGAGACCCGTCTCTGCCAACGCAAGTAAGAGCTGTGCTGACGGGGATAGAAAACTGGAATGAAGTGGCCTCATTCTATGGAACAGTGATAGTCCAGGAGAAGAAGCAACCGAGTGAGATCGTGAGCAACTCGGAGAAGTACTTGAAGGACTTCTAATGAACTGTTTTGTTTGTACTATTCTTTTTCCTATTACTCTTAAACACGGTGGCTATATCTCTTTTACCTTTTATGAGATTTGTATAGAAATTTCTGCAGTCAAGCACTAGTTTATATCAATTAAAAAAAGTATCCTTTAAACCTATTTTTCTGTTTCCTTCTTCTCGCCTTATATTGTGTGTGTACATGAATTTTTATTTAAATTTATAATTATATACAGAGAGACTTATCTCTATAGCAGTTCCATTTTGCCAAGGAAATGGCGGTCATTGTCCTTTCCTTTCGAACCGGTACAATAAACATTGCATCACTTTTCATTTGTTAAAAATATTGGCTAGGTAATACTAGAAAATGTATCTAGTCCAGTAACTATTGTTTCCATTCTAAAAAGCCGAGCGAAAATGAAATAGTATCTATAGCTATGAGTTTCTCGGAAGTAATCCAAACTAATACATATTACAATGTGAAAGTAACTTTGTCTGTCTGTTACACTTTCACGAATGAATTACTGGATCGATTTTGATGATATTTGGTACCGAAGAAGCTTGAACCTCAAGAAAAGAATAATTAATCGTGAGTAATAAAAATATTGAAATAAAAATGTGTCAATTCGGACACTGTGTCCGAATATATTGTGTCCGAATAGTCAGTTACTCCAAAGATCTAATGAGACCTAAGCTTAATAAGCCATTAATATTCGAGTACTCTGTATATCGAGTATTTTCATTAGCATAGCATAGCATCAGCCTTATACTCGTAATGTTCACACTGCTTGGACTCAGGCCTCTTCTCTAGGAGAGAGAATGGGCCGTATGCTACCACACGGGCCCAGTGCGGGTTGGTGGATGTCACATGTTTTCGAATTTTTGGTTTTAAGACATGCCGGTTTCCTCTCAGTGTTTTCCTTCACCGTTTTGAGAGCATCGGTGATGAAATAAATTACACAAAGTAATGAGCTTAGCTGGAGTTTTCATTAATTACAGATAAATGCCTGTTAAGTACTACTTGCCACGCCTTCGGAAGCTCGTAAACGCTGTGGGGGCTCGTGATAGTGTTATCATAAAGAACTTTAGCATCTCGATGATACGTCATTATCTAAATTATTTTTGCTATTGCCTATAATTGGCAATAAAGATGCGATATTGGTATTGATTGGCTTTTCAGCGGAGCCGTTTGGATTTACATTACTATAGAAATAGAACCTTCCGACACCCTGTCGCCGAAGCCGCAGCCTACCCAGGGTGGAAGCCTTCTAGTGCTATGTTTAGTTCGTAAGGGAACCGCGATGTCCTGAAACGCAAAGCGAAGAAGCAACATAGGTGTGGTTTTAGTCAGTAAAAGTCTGACACGTCCTCTCGCTCCGGCTTAGAGAGGGAGAAGTCATTGAATGATTAACCACCTTAAAAAAGACACCCAGTGCCAGTACGGTGTTCCTAGGGCTAAAGTCTGCTATTTTTATAAATTCGCCATTCCGACACGATTCCATTGTCATTTTGCTAAAAGCAGCTAAAAGTTTGGAATCTGCAATGTTCATAATTATTGATCTCAATCACAAACCGATCATTACTCAGTCAGTGGTCTTTTAGCTGTCAAAGTCAAAGTGACATTACTGTTTATTGTTTTTATTTAGAGTGGCCGCAGGCCATATTGAATTTGAATATTTGAATTTGTTATTGTATCAGTGTTTGGTTGTTGTTATGTTTTTGTTATAATATAAGTCGGACATTTATTTGTCATTATGTAGGTAAGTACGAGATTACTTCTTCTTTCAATGGAGTTTCATTAGTACCATTTCTCTCAATGGAGTGTCTGTGGTTGATTATTGGAATGTCATAATGATCCAATTATATCAATAGATTACGAAATTTGACAAAATCGATGATAGACCATTCTGACACTATTGTAATAACAGACTTGAGACAATGATCAGTCGATGAACCACTTACTAGACTACCCAAAGTGTCACATCTACACTTTGGAGGACCTTAAAAATGCCATTGACACTGATATAACCGTAGCCACCAACTGGGCCAAAATACCTTGAGGATTAAGAAAATTATCGATTCAAAAACAAGCACAGTAAGGAAAGACTATTCATTGATTGGTAGATGGTACATATATGATCTAAGATCCGATAGAAGAAGTACCTTCCCTCATCGGTTATTTGATTAGGATAAATATTATATGCTAGATTATGCTTTTATTGATACATTGCGAGTAGGTTGCCTTTCTAAATCTGGTGCCAAAGATGTGAAACAATTAAATTAGTTAATAGTTTTTTTTCATCAACTACCCTGATTGGTTATTTAAGAAAGACGAGCATCAGCTGAAAGAATGCGCTCTGAGGAACTCAAAAAGTATAAGTTGCCTAATTTTCCTTGGGGCAAACATAGGAGTTGCCTCGTTTGAAGAGGTAGATAAATGGTGGTAATATACTCTCATCTGTTATTTAATCGAATTATATATCAAATGAAAGGTAATTTTATTCCTAATCCAACCGTATTAGGTTGCCTTCCCAAAAATGGTGTGAATGAATAGTTGCCTACATTTAAGATTTAAAATTTTCTGGGCTAGTTCTGGTATTAAAAATATATTTCCTCGTCTGTAATTAAATGACAATAAGATTATACGCCGGATAAAGCATACATCAATATATCGCGAGTAGATTGCTTAGCTAAATCACATACCAATGATGTTAAACAATAAAATTTGTTATTAATATTTTTTATCTACTTCCCTGACTTGTCGTTTAAGAAAGTCGTGTATCAGCTGAAAGTATGTGCTCTAAAGAACTGGAAAAATATAAGTTGCCTACTTTTCCTCGGTGCAACTATGGGGGTTGCCTCGTATAAACAGGTAAATAAAGGTTCACATAATACTCTCATCTGTTATTTTATTGAATCGAGTATCAAATGAAAGGCTATTTTATTCCTAACCCAGCCCTATTAAGTTGCCTCACCAAAAATGGTGTAAACTTATAGTTACATAGATTTAATATATAAAATTTTCTGGGCTACTTCTGGTCATAGAAATATATTCCCTCATCTGTAGTTAAATGACAGTAAAGATTATATGCTAGATAATATATATATAGATCGCGAGTAGATTACTTAGCTAAATAAAATGCCAATGATGTTAAACAGTAAAATCTGTTATTATTATTTTTTTATCAATTTCCCTGAGTTGGTATTTAAAAAAGTAGAGCATCAGCTGAAAGAATGTGCCCTAAAGAACTGGAAAAATATAAGTTGCCTACTTTTCCTCGGTGCAACTATTGGGGTTGCCTCGTATAAATAGGTAAATAAAGGTTCACATGATACTCTCATTTGTTATTTCATTGAATCGTGTATCAAATGATAGGCTATTTTATTCCTAATCCAGCCCTATTAAGTTGCCTCACAAAAAACGGTGCGATTTCCTGCGCATGCATTAACTGTTTCAAGTGTGATGCATCTTTCATTTGATAGACAAAGATGCATCTAGTTTATTTTTAATGTGTAAATTATATTAATGATTAATAACAAATTTTATTGTTTAACATCATTGGCATCTGATTTAGCTAAGCAATCTATTCGCGATGTATATATATATTATCTAGCATACAATTTTACTGTCATTTAATTACAGATGAGGGAATGTATTTCTATGACCAGAACTAGCCCAGAAAATTTTATATATTAAATCTATGTAACCATGAGTTTACACCATTTTTGGTGAGGCAACTTAATAGGGCTGGATGAGGAATAAAATAGCCTTTCATTTGATACACGATTTAATGAAATAACAGATGAGAGTATCATGTGAACCTTTATTTACCTGTTTATACGAGGCAACCCCCATAGTTGCACCGAGGAAAAGTAGGCAACTTATATTTTTCCAGTTCTTTAAGGCACATTCTTTCAGCTGATGCTCTACTTTTTTAAATACCAACTCAGGGAAATTGATAAAAAAATAATAATAACAGATTTTACTGTTTAACATCATTGGCATTTTATTTAGCTAAGTAATCTACTCGCGATCTATATATATATTATCTAGCATATAATTTTACTGTCATTTAATTACAGATGAGGGAATATATTTCTATGACCAGAACTAGCCCAGAAAATTTTACATATTAAATCTAGGCAAACATGAATTCACACCATTTTTGGTGAGGCAACTTAATAGGGCTGGGTTAGGAATAAAATAGCCTTTCATTTGATACTCGATTCAATGAAATAACAGATGAGAGTATCACGTGAACCTTTATTTACCTGTTTATACGAGACAAACCTCATAGTTGCACCGAGGAAAAGTAGGCAACTTATATTTTTCCAGTTCTTTAGAGCACATACTTTCAGCTGATACACGACTTTCTTAAACGACAAGTCAGGGAAGTAGATAAAAAAATAATAATAACATATTTTACTGTTTAACATCATTGGCATTTTATTTAGCTAAGTAATCTACTCGTGATCTGTATATATATTATCTAGCAAATAATCTTTACTGTCATTTAATTACAGATGAGGGAATATATTTCTATGACTAGAAGTAGCCCAGAAAATTTTATTTATTAAATCTATGTAACCATAAGTTTACACCATTTTTGGTGAGGCAACTTAATGGGGCCGGGTTAGGAATAAAATAGCCTTTCATTTGATACTCGATTCAATGAAATAACAGATGAGAGTATCATGTGAACCTTTATTTACTTGTTTATACGAGGCAACCCCCATAGTTGCACCGAGGAAAAGTAGGCAACTTATATTTTTCCAGTTCTTTAGAGCACATTCTTTTAGCTGATGCACGACTTTCTTAAACCACAAGTCAGGGAAGTTGATAAAAAAATAATTAATAACAAATTTTATTGTTTAACATCATTGGCATCTGATTTAGCTGAGCAATCTATTCGCGATGTATATATGTATATATTATCTAGCATATAATTTTACTGTCATTTAATTACAGATGAGGGAATGTATTTCTATGACCAGAACTAGCCCAGAAAATTTTACATATTAAATCTAAGCAACCATGAATTCCCACCATGTTTGTTGAGGCAACTTAATAGGGCTGGGTTAGGAATAAAATAGCCTTTCATTTGATACTCGATTCAATGAAAAAACAGATGAGAGTATCATGTTAACCTTTATTTACCTGTTTATACGAGAAAACCCTCATAGTTGCACCGAGGAAAAGTAGGCAACTTATATTTTTCCAGTTCTTTAGAGCACATACTTTCAGCTGATACACGACTTTCTTAAACGACAAGTCAGGGAAGTAGATAAAAAATATTAATAACAAATTTTATTGTTTAACATCATTGGTATGTGATTTAGCTAAGCAATCTACTCGCGATATATCGATGTATGCTTTATTTGGCGTATAATCTTATTATCATTTAATTACAGATGAGGAAATATATTTTTAATACCAGAACTAGCCCAGAAAATTTTAAATCTTAAATGTAGGCAACTATTCATCCACACCATTTTTGGGAAGGCAACCTAATACGGTTGGATTAGGAATAAAATTACCTTTCATTTGATATATAATTCGATTAAATAACAGATGAGAGTATATTACCACCATTTATCTACCTCTTCAAACGAGGCAACTCCTATGTTTGCCCCAAGGAAAATTAGGCAACTTATACTTTTTGAGTTCCTCAGAGCGCATTCTTTCAGCTGATGCTCGTCTTTCTTAAATAACCAATCAGGGTAGTTGATGAAAAAAAACTATTAACTAATTTAATTGTTTCACATCTTTGGCACCAGATTTAGATAGGCAACCTACTCGCAATGTATCAATAAAAGCATCATCTAGCATATAATATTTATCCTAATCAAATAACCGATGAGGGAAGGTGCTTCTTCTATTGGATCTCGTACTAATAGATATTTTTAATATCTTTCAACCATTTTTGATTTATCAATCAGGTAATGGCCCAGACTTGGGTATTGCGAACCCAAGCAGGCATTTTATTTATTGTGCACATTTATTTAAGGTAAAAGCGTCAAAGTAGCTCGCAAAATTCAGTTTTTATTTTATTTTGTAGGTCAGTGTCACGTTCTATGTTGTACAAAAAAATGTCCCAACAATGTCCTGCTAGAAGGCATATAAATACATACACACACATACCTATGTAATCACAAAATTGTAATGATACGAATTTGTACTGTATTTATAAATTGCAATATGATAAATTAAAACAGAATGATAAAATAAAAACATAAAAAAATCTTCAAGATAACTTCTCGCTTTGCGTAAAGCAGAATTCCCTGTTAGACTTTTAAGAGTGTCTGATTAAAACCCAGCTGGGTTCCTTCAGTTGCCCTTTGATCTTCAGGATTGCAGTAACTCTATCGAACAATTCCTCAAGACAAACAGACATGGAACCTAACAGGCCTCGTCAATATTACTGGCAGCTCTTTGAGATGCGCGTGAAACACAACGCTCCGTCCGAGGTTGGTCCTTACTGAACTAATCCAACGAGCTACCCATTGCTCGCCGTCCTTATCCTGCGCCTATGATGGCCGGGAATCCTCCTGCGACTTTCAACAATATAGTCCCTCAGAAAATGACCCGATATTCTGCGAGATGAAATAGCCTTTCGGTGGTCATGACGGGATCATGCTGCCCATCCTCCTAGCCAACCACCCTCCGGTCACCAGGGAGGCCAAACCGTCATATAATTACTCGCCCAGTCTCCAAATCATCAATCGTCCGTCCAATAACTGAGAAGTGAGGTATAAAAGCAATTTAACAACAGGAAATAAAATGCCGAAAATATTTGTTTCGGCACTGAATTAAGGAGCAATTTCGAGGCAATATTGACAGGAAATAAAAAAATTGGCTATTTATGAATTGAGAATCGCAAATTGTAATATTGACTGCGCCAATTTCAAATTTTGGTGATGAAAAATAGGATTTTCATTTAGGCCTAGGCAAGTGGCTCCATCGTCGACCATCATCGCTTACCATCGCATATCGGGAAGATAGTGATCTAACGCAAGCCTATCTATGATAAAAAAACTTGTTTGTTGTTAGCACAAATGCTTGAATAATCGTTTTTACCCGACTGCGCCAGAAGGAGGGTTATGTTTTTCGAGAGTATGTATGTATGTATGTATAATTGTTTGGCACGCTCTACAACCTGAACGGCTCGATGGATTTTAGCTTGAGAGGTGTCGTTAGATTCGTATTTACTGTGAGAGTGACACTGGGTATATCAAATTAAAAAAAAAAAAAAACAAAATTACGGATTTTTGGCGCTCTGCGGCTGAACGGCTTGATGGATTTTAGTTTGCGAGGTGTCGTTAGATTTGCAATTACTGTGAAAGTGATATCGTAATAAAATAAAACTAAAAAAATAAAAAAAACGGTAATTTAAAAAACTAAAAAACCCAACTGCTTTTCTGAGTCGTAAAAGCCCTAAACAAGAAAGTCGTTGTACCTGATTGCACTTAACTATATAATATTTTTAAATCTGCGAAAAATTTGTATTTTTTCGTAAATGTGTGTGTGTTTAAAAATTCTTCCTTTAGAAAAATTCTATTATATTATAAATTAAAATTCTTCCTTTAAATAACTGGATGTCAGTTGTAAGTTAAACAGGACTAGGCCTTTACAATGCCTTACGTGTTAGCCTCCACAGTCGTCGGCTTACGGACAGTGAGCAATGAGTAACTTACCTTCCGGCCGTCCGGTAACCGTCCTGTCCGAGTCCAAGTCGTCGATAGCGTGTAGTGTTCCACGCGCCTCAAGGTGATGTCTGCAAATCGTAGGGGCACAGCAGAGTCGAAGTCTACTGAGGCCATGGGTTATGTGAAAGTGAATAACGGGGCCCTGGAACGAAGGCAAAGAAGGAACTGTCTGAGATGCCCTCCCGCCATACCATCTCATTGGATGATTTCCCACCTAAAAAATAACCATGACGTGTACAGAATACTAGGCGAGCGAGAAAGAGGGATATGGATATACACTTTATATAGCTCCATTCCTTTAACAATTCAGTTTAGGTCGTCAAATGGATCGCATTAAGAGCTCGTGGCAGGACCTCTGATTTGTTACTTAGAAAACAAATGAAAATAAATATTCCAGGTCGATATTACAGAGTTTTGTATTCTGTTTATTTTTGTGTTACGTTCGGTAGGTAAGTGGCTTCATTTCTTTTATTCGTATCAGGAAAAATATTAGCGAAATGTCACATACATCCTGTAATATCTAATGAATCAAATATATTTTCCGAACGTGCTAGAGGAACTCGCGGAGTAATAACAGTCACTCGGGTCGATTCTTCTGTTCAAGGTTAAGTCAAGATTTGTTTATTTAACTTTTGGGAACTTTTTTCTTGGGAACTTCATATTGATAATGTGAGTTAAAGGGTTTCTGCACTCTTTATAGTCTCTTAAACGTCTTTAAAAATAAGGTTTTCACAGGCATTTCACAATAAGGTAACTCAATCTGTTCTGCCTCAGAAGAAGAGATTCTATTTACCGCTTATAGATTATGTGGAAGCCTGTCTTCATGCTACAGACGTGCTTCTAAGCGACTACAGAATTTGAGCATTCGCTTTATTTTTGGTCTCCGCAAATACGATCATGTATCGGAGTTTCGTACCAGTTTTAAGTGGCTACCAATTTGTTGTCGGTGCGATACCCAAGTTCTATCCCTTCTATATACTATCTTGCACAATCCCAATGCTCCTCAGTACCTTCCTCAATAGTTTGAGTATCTTTTCCCCTGGGGGTAAACCCAGCCACGCCACCATTTCTCTTTTTATTTACGAATGAGAAGTATGACGCGAAGTGCGTTCGCGTCACACTTCCATTCGCAATGAAGGCTTCTAATGTATAAATGCAGTACGTCTCTGGAACTCTCTCCTATACTTCCTTCGCGACTGCGCATCTCTGGATGTTTTGAAGAGGAAAATTAAAGAGATTCCTCTCATAACTGACATAATATTAGTATATGTGTGAAGCCATAAAATCTAACGCTAGTTTTGCATAAAAGACATTCTGTAATTCTGTTGGTTGTGGATGTTAGATAGACACCTCTATTTATAAATACTGCCGACCCCAATTTAGTTGGCAAAAGACTGCAGGATCATTCCTACCGAATGTAATTTTAGTAAAAATTAAGCAGGTATTCTATAGAGAAGACATATATCACGGTTTATGTTTATTTATTTATTAAATACTTTTTGCACACAAGAAATACGGAGGCAAACTTAATGCCTTGACATTTTCTACCAGTCAACCTTTGAGTAATGCTGGGTGATGCAAAGACATAATGGTAAGTGTAATTGCGTCATTGCATTGCATCAGTCTTATAATGTTCCCACTGTTGGGACTCAGGCTTCCTCTCTCGAAGAGGGAAGTGGTAAGTGTAATAAAAGAAAAAAAAAAAAAAAAACTATGCAAGTGCGAATCGAACTCACGCAATGCGGGTTCTGTACAAAAATAGTTAAGTTCCCGTATGATGTTTCGAAGATTTTTCCGAATAGCCAATTTTTTTTTTGTTTACGTAACAACTTATTTATCTGTGCTATAAGAGCTTGCTTTATGCCAAATTTCAGTATTCTGGATCAATGAGAAGTACCCAATGAATTTTGATTCCTCTAAGAGTGTCAAAATATACGTTTTTTGTGACATAAACGACCATATCATTGTTTTTCGCTAACTTAGAAGTTTGATTTTTTTCACAGCTTCAAAGGACCGCAGTCGTATTTATATGGTTTTAATTTCAACTCGATACCTCTGCGAGTTCCCGGGACTTGACAAACAGGGATACAGACGGACAACAAAGTGATCCTATACGGGTTCTGCTTGTTTCCCTTTTAGGGCACGGAACCCAAAAAGGCGAATATAAGAAAAAGAAAAGATATACAGATGAACGATAATATATATGTTCCCTTTGCAGGGTAACCTTTTACGTGTATAAGGCCGGTCGGCCATTAAATCAACCTTGTTTAACCAGGTAAAAGGTATAAAGCTTTGCGAGCCGAGAATAGTTCAGTGCTACTTAGTTTTTATTTCTACTTAAGGTTCATCGTTAAAGGATACCAGTTGGCCTTCACGCAGTTATGCAGTATTTTAATGATAAGTAGAGCGATGCTTTCTATTTCTAACCTGGCAAGCAGGAATGACTCTAGTCGTGATGTAACTGCATTCACATATATTCCTATAGTTATGCTATAAGACCTTGGTTCATGCCAAATTGTAGGGTTCCAGGTCAACGGGAAGTACCCAATGAATTGATTCCCTTAAGAGCGTCGAAATACACAATTTTTTCTCGTTACCTTAGAAGTTTGATTTTTTACAGCTTCAAGACGCCGTGGACCTGAGTATATGGTTTTAATTTGAACTCGATACCTCCACGCGTTTCCGAGATAAAGGGTCAGACAAACAGACGGAAAACAAAGTAATCCTACAAGGGTTCCGTTTTTACCTTTTGAGGTACGGAACCCTAAAAACTATAATTGGACTTTGACCGAGTTACGTTAAAGTAGATAAATAAATAAACCCTCGTAGTAGTCGAGTTACAAAATAGTGCCATGTCATAAGAAAAAGATTACAATAACGCTAAGTGCTTTACTTTTTGCTCTCAGTCATTTCTTATTTTCTTCGGCTTTTGCGAATCACACAGAAAGTAACCAATTTACTGTCTTTCTTTTATGTGATATTTTGTCAACAGATATTGGAGAGGTGTTATTTTTTTCGTGTTTTTCATGTTTTTATTTAAACTTGCAATGTGTACATGTATTTTAGTCTATGGCAAATCCGAAGCAAATCCCTAACGGATTGTATAATTTTGGTAACAATAGGTATCATAGGGCTCGTCTGTTGATGGAGTCGGATACTGGCTGTAGGAACTACAGAGTGCAATAAGATAAACTCATTTGAGCTCTTTGGAATAAGCTTGATGATTATATCATGTATAGCATCAGCCTTGTAATGTTCCCATTGCTGGGACGCAGGCCTTCTCTCTGGGAGAGGGATTGGGCCATAATCCACCACGAGGGCCCAGTGCGGGTTGGAGAATTTCACATGTCTTTGAACTTTTGGTTCTAGGACATTTTTTCAGGCCGGTTTTCTCACGATATTTTCCGCACCATTTTGACAGCAGTGGTGATGAAATAAATTATAAAAAGTATTGCGTCTGGCTGGGTTTGAACCGGCGTCTTATAACTCGTAAGTCAGGGACTTTACCACTCGGCCACCACTGCTCTTGTATCGTATATACTGCGTGATAAAAATTGTTTTGTAAAAATATTTTCATTGAAAACTTGTGGCATTTGTATTATTTCAAGATTGGAATTATAAAATCCTTAAACGTAGATTGACGATTTCATTCATATTACCTACGTGGTCCCGGCAAATATTTCTTTACTCGAAAGAAGGCATTTAAAAAAAAAATAAGAGTTCGATTGCAGCGCCGCTTATGGAGTCCAATTGTATTTTTGAACTAATCAGTGTCCCACTCCAATAAACACACAAAATTACTGGACAAACACACGTACAGATTAATTATATGATGAAAACCCAAAGAGCGACACTGAATAAGTAAATTCTAATTACAACATTCAAGCCAAGTGAAATAAGCCTAGTTTACAATTGATTGATTGTTATCAGTACTTATAAAAGGCTTATTTCACTTGGCTGAATACAGGGCCTTAGTCTTTCTGATCACAATAAACTGAACTGAGTAATACTTTATGTTTATTGAAATGTAACTTACCTTGTGTTGAGTTTTGTGTGTCCTTATTTTAAGTTCCGAATGTCTCAAACATTGCCTAAATGCCAAATGTCAAAATTAAACACACAATATGACAACAAAAAGGAAACCAGTAGTCCTAGAACTCAAAGGGCAACTGTAGGACACAGGTGTGCTTTTAGTCAGTAAACGTTTGAGCTCTTGCTCCGCCCAGAGCGGGAAATGATAAATGATATTTATTTTGCAAATAGTTTCTTGGAAACATTTTTACACGTCAGTTTTTTTTTAGAGAAAAGTCAGTCAGTGGAGTTTGCGAATTATTCAACTTCAAATGCTTAAAAAATAATCAAAAAAATCGGAAAGATGTTAGTAAATTTTAACAAGTATATAAGTATCTAAGTGATTATAAAAAAGTAAAATGTTATATGCTTTGTTTGAATTACCTATTCTTGATTGTTGGAAGTATGAACGCAACCCTGTTAGTGAACGCATCCTTAAGTTAATTATTGTCTATGTTTATCTATGCCATCCTTCCTGTATTGTACTCCGTTACGTGAAAAATAAAAAACTGCAAGGTCATCGCAACGCTCCATTATTTCTTTCTTTTATTATTTAGCTCTGGTAATCTGGTCATATAATACACCTTAACACTTAGTTTTCATTATTGATCAAATAAATACCTACAAAATTCGCATCATGAAAAAAGAAACGCAGCTATACTGGATTTTTATCCATTGTATCTATTGGTCTGTTTGCTTCTTCATGTCTTTATTTTATATAGAGTGACTGGTAATTAGTGACCGATACTTAAACACGTGATTGTGGTCATGAAAACAAACAACTTTTACTATGGAACCACAACTGAAATCGCGAAAAAAGTCAGCCAAGTTCAGTACATTTTGACTTGCTAGGCGAACATACAACTATGTACTGATCAGCAGATTTTTTACTAACCACCCTTGTCATTAGATTTTTTGAGAGTAGGTATATCTTCATCTTCTTCATCTTCATCAGCCTTTTTTAATGTTCCCACTGCTGGGACACAGGCCTCCTCTCTAAGAGAGGGAATGGGCCGTAATTCACCACGCGGGCCCAGTGCGGCTTGGTGAATGTCACATGTCTTCGAATTTTTGGTTCTATGACATGCCAGTTTCCTCACGATGTTTTCCTTCACCGTTTTGAGAGCAGTGGTGATGAAATAAATTACACAAAGTAATGCGCCTGGCTGGGTTTGAATCCGCGACCTGCAACTCGTAAGTCGGGACCGCTACCACTCGGCCACCACTCGCTGCTCTTAGTAGGTATATACTCTCAAAAATCTAATGTCGTCTTTACAAAATACAAATTAACCACTTCTCGTCAAAGTTTACACATGGGGATACTAGCCTGAAATCTCGCTGAATGCCGAGTGGCTTTGAGTAACAAGAACTGTGGAACCCGGATGAGTGTGTTAGTGGATGAGTGCACTTGTTCCCGCGTCTCCCCACGGACTAAAAAAGGCATATAATGGCTGAAGTGTATCTTCAAAGCTCGAGTTCTTCTCTGATCAACAGTTGCCATTTTTTTGTGTGTGTAGTTTTGGTTGGTAATTTTAGTTCTTCAGTTTTGGGCTTGTTTGGCGGAAATTTATTTTAGTATCGGTTTACATTTTGTCTTTTTATGTAGCGACTTAACCCTCGTGTATGTAGAAAATTATCTCAAATAAACATACTACCCAGGTAAATAATAATAATAAACCACCATCAGAGTTCATAAAACAAATCAACACAACAATCACATTTACACAAACATATTATTAAACACACACACAAACAAATTAAACACACAAAATTAAAAATATAAGACCGTTTAATATATTTTAATGACGCACGATGAGTCGTCATTCAGTGTCACATTATCGAGTTGACCATTGTCGGCCACAACAGCTACTGGAGTGTTGGAACTATCGCGTACTCGCCGCATCAGGAGGAATTCGAGTCCGCATGACAGCATAGAAATCAGGCACGCCCGCCTCCCCGAACATTCCCGATGCACTCCAAAAGTGCGGAGTCTACTCGTGTACCAAGTTTAATCGGATTCAATTCAGTCTTTTGAGCTTGAAGAATTAAAAATGTAAATACTTATAAAACTTTCGCCTCTATAATTATATAGAATATTGTGGTCATATTATCCTTATAAATATATAAGTAAAAACTGACTGACTGACATATCAAAGCACGGCCGAAACGACTGGAACTAGGAACATATTTTTTTATCATTTATGACACGAGCGAGCACTAAGAGAAAATTTTCCTAATTTCAGCCCCTAAAAGGGTAAATAGGGGTTTAAAGTTTGTCCAGGATAACCTACTTCAGCACCTTGTAGAAACTAGTCTTATAAATACAGACATTGACGAAGAACACCATATTTTATAACAACTTATGATTGTAAGGTCCCACGTTGAGCCAAAGGAATAGTATATGTATTTGTCTTTATATTTTCATTTGTCTTCATTCATTGACTAACGTTTATACGTTAGTCAATGAATTTAGTTTTGCTTAGTATTGAGCAAAACTAAACCATGCCATAAATTGAAGATCTAAGATTAAGTTTCTATCTATATTAATTATTTTTCAATTTATGGAATAAATTAATTTTCTTTTAGATACTTAAGAAAAACTCTAAATTTAATTAAAAACAAATTCCACAGGATATAGCCTAAGAAAATCGGATTAACCGCGTGAACTAAAATAACTTTATTATTTATAAAACATGACATCCTTTCCTTTGATTAAACTTCCAAGCAGTTATATTGTTATTAATAACTTCCCTACGGCACAGAGGAAAAAAACGGGTAATCCAATCACTCTGTCAGGGTAAAGGGAGTATAATTTATAATAGGTAAGTATTCCCTACAGGAAAATTGGCAGACGATGCCAATGAACGGGTGACATTGATTGATCTGCTAACTGAAAGTATTAGGACCTATTCGTTTACATAATTGATTGTTATGTAGCTATTCAATACCATTTGACTAGCTTTCGCGTGAATGTCGGAAATTGTTTCAAGAGAACATCGGTATTATGTTCTTAGGTTTAATGAAGTGATGAAGTTTCTATGTTCCCATGTTTGATATAATAATAATAATATTATAATATAATATAATATTTCCACAACTATCACACAACACCGGCTAGTCCCAAGCTAAGCAGAGCTTGTGTTATGGGTACCAGACAGCTGATAAACATACTTATATATTTCTAAATACATACAAATTATAGATAAATAACACCCAGACACAGAACAAATGATCGTGCTCATCACACAAACATTTGTCCTGGGTGGGAATCGAACCCACGACCTCCGGTATAGCAGTCAGGGCCACAAACCACTAGACCAACAGGCCGGTCAAAAAAAAAACGTTCCTATGTTCCCATGTTTGATAAAGTTATGAAGTTCTTATGTTCCCATGTTTGATAAAGTGATGAAGTTCCTATGTTCCCATGTTTGATAAAGTTATGAAGTTCTTATGTTCCCATGTTTGATAAAGTGGTGACGTTCCTATGTTCCCATGTTTGATAAAGTGATGAAGTTCCTATGTTCCCATGTTTGATAAAGTTATGAAGTTCTTATGTTCCCATGTTTGATAAAGTGATGAAGTTCTTATGTTCCCATGTTTGATAAAGTGGTGACGTTCCTATGTTCCCATGTTTGATAAAGTGATGAAGTTCCTATGTTCCCATGTTTGATAAAGTATGAAGTTCTTATGTTCCCATGTTTGATAAAGTGATGAATTTCCTATGGTTAATGAAGTGATGAAGTTCCTATGTTCCGATGTTTGATAAAGTGATGAAGTTCCTATGTTCCTATGTTTGATAAAGTGGTGAAGTTCCCATGTTTGATAAAGTGGTAAAGTTCGTTTGTACAAAAAAAAGACAGAGTAAAGTGAAGCTGCGCGCCCATAAGCTAGTAAAATATACACAGCCTAGTAAATTTGTAGCTGCACGTGGTATACGTGTCAGTTTTGCTCATAATAAGTTGGTAGGAGCATGTTATCTCAAAACATTATATTGGTTAGCGACTTCTTATACATATTTATATTGAGTAACCGCTGCAGTGGTCGTTTTCAATCATTTAAATCTATAGATTTAAATGATTGTTCCATGAATTTCGTACGTTGCGTTTTCGTAAATCTCGTCTATTTCCGTACATTTCATTTATTTCGTTTCGAGACTATAACACGACTTTAGCCTCTACCAGCGGCTTCGTTCGCATAAAAGTAGGTTTCTCTATAAAAAATATTCCATAAAAGGATACTTCGCCCAAAATTTCACACTCTTAGTCCCAGTAGTTTCGGTTGGACGTTGATACGTCAGTCTGTTTCTCCTTTTCGTAAGTTTGAATATTTACTCTTTGAGAATACTGTCAACACAGAGCCTAATAAAGTTGTAACTGCATGCATTTGCTCCTTACAAATGCGTAGGCGCATAGAAGCGTCAATGTTCTAACTCTAGAGTGACAGATAAAGAAAGAAAAAACCGGCCAAGTGCGAGTCGGACTCGCGCATGAAGAGTTCCGTACGGGTTGTAGCAAAAAATAGCAAAAAAATCACGTATGTTGTTTGGGAGCCCCGCTTATTTATTTGACTCTGTTATTAGTATTTGTTGTTATATTATGTGAAAATTTAAACGGTCTAGCTATCGCGGTTCGTGAGGTTAGCAATTAGGTCCCGATTTTGCTCTTTGGGTACGGAATAATAATATGTTTAATTGTGAGCAATATTTTACGGTTTACAATCTTTCAACAGTTTACAATCTCGTGAGATAGATTATAAACTATTTACGTTAAGGTATAAGGTATTTACAATGTTATAATGACACATATAAGGAGAGGCAGAATAACCAGGGCGTGCGAAGAGGCTAATTGGTGATCCAGACTTGGTTAAGTCCAATTTACCAAGCCTCGAGCACAGGCGTAGAGTAGCCAGCCGTGTTTTACCGCGCACACTCTCCAAAATGCATCCTGTATTACAAGACTTGATTCCGCCATCCCAGTTCTTCCATCGGACAACTTGACGTACGGTGAATATCCACCCTTATGTTGTTGAAACTTCTACGGAACGGACTAAGCGTTTTGTCTCGTCGTTTATACCGCGTACATCGAAGGACTGGAACAGTTTGCCTGCTGCGGTCTTCCCGTCCGATTATAATTTAGGTGTCTTCAAGGCTAGAGTGAATAGGCACTTAATAAACTAGTGCGCCTCACCATCAACCATTACATCACTGCTGGGATTGCAGTTCAGCACTAGTTTATATCAAATAAAAAAATACCTTCAATCTACTTCGTCAAAGTATTATAAGTACTATAAAATAAGCCAGTTACAAACTCTCAATTTTCTTCGTCTGATTGCTACATTGCTACTTTTTCGAATCCGAAAGGAAATTGCCAACTCCGCAGTTGATAAGTGGTAATATAGGTATTTTATCACCAGTAAGTTAGTACTTGTCTACAGATTTTTTGGGAAATAAAATGTTTATGTACTTTATAAACAAGGTGTTGAATACCTTATATACTCGTATATCGCCTGCCTGGAGATGTTTCTTCGTGAGTGATTTCATTTTACAGTACATTAGATTTGTTCACTCGGTTGAGCTCTTCTGGTTGAGGAATAATTGAGGTAATATTGAGTAAATTGATCGTTTGCTTGATTATAATATTTTTCTTCAGTTTTCAGCACGTCACGTGTTTTTAGGTTTCTTCTTGGTATCGTTATACGTTTTCTTTTAGGGTGGGAAATCATCTAATATTTTTTTTTTGCTCTAGGGCGTGTCAGAGTTTTACTGACTAAAATCACACCTATGGTCCTTCAGTTGCCCTTAGCGTTCTAGGACCACAAGTTTTAGAAGTTGACCCATGGCCCTTTTAGACTTCGGCCCTGCTGGGCCCCTACGATTTTGCTGACATTTCACTGAGCCGCACGTGAAACACTATGTGCCGTCGACGATTTAAATTTCAGACGGTTATCTGACGGCCGGACGGTGAACCACTCATTGCTGGTCGTCCGCAAGCCCACGCCTATGGTGGGTGGCTGGTAGTTAGCGTCAAGATCTCGGTGTCTGGGGCGTGAGGATGTCTGTTCTCTCACGCAGGCTGCCGTCAGAAGGAAGCATCCGCCACCCATTCCCCCTCTCCCTAGGAACATGACCTGTACCAGTTACGAATTTCATCCAAATTGGTGTAAGCGATTGAGCGTAAAAAAGTGATACGTAACCCCGTACCCCCACTCGTACATATTTACAAACTTTTGCCTTTATATTATTGGTATGTTGAGTGCAAAAGCCGAATACGTCAAGTGAACAAATCGTTCTCATGGAATAGTGACTACTACAGATAAATTAATTGGACTTGCATTGATAGTCTGACGAATAAACGTGATTGTGAAGACTCTTCACGTAGATTGCAATTTGCGGAAGTGATAAATGGTTCTTAAGACAGTCACTTCAATTTAGCTGTCGATATCAATCAGTATTAATGGATTTGTGAGCAGCTTTTGCTATGTCGTTGAATATACGTTTTCAGAATGTGTTCATTTACAAAATGCAAGTCATCATCATCATCTTTCTGCCCCTGTTACGTTTTATTTGGGGTCGGTGTAATACGTGTTTTTTCTTCCATTCTGTCCTGTTACTCGTCACGCTATCACTAACTCCCTGAATATTTATCATAGTATTTATTATTTTATAATATTGACATATATACGTATTTTATTATTATAACTTATACATTCTATTTAAAATTATGTGTTATTTATTTATTGTGCACACCTACCACAGTGTTGTCTTTCTCAACCCATAGGTTGACTGGTAGAGAATGCCTTGTTGCATTAAGTCCACCTATGTACCACTATTGTACATGAAGCTTAAATAAATAAATAAACTCCCTTTTCTTTCATTCACTCCTCACAAAATCCGTCCATCTTTTCTTTGGCCTCCCTCTCCCTCTCCATCCATCCACATGTAAGCTTATAACTCTTAACTCAATTGTAAGTGCTGAATACATTTTTCTTATAGAATTCATTAAGAATTCTCAGATCACCAATGGCAAGAGATGACTAATAAGCGTCATAGAATTAGACGAAGGCTGTGAAGTGACAAGAATATAAGGCTGAACCGGACTCATCTAGGCATTTTACACGTAAAAACCAATATACCAATCCAGTTCGACCATCTTCAGCCGCGATAGGCACAGGCTTGCAGAGCAATGGGTAGTTTGCTGCCTGTACGATAACCGTTCGGACCGAACTCAAGTTGTTAATAATATGTATATTTTATGATATAGTGTTCCACGTACTCCTCTAAGAGATATCAGCAAACCATAAGGGCTCAGCAGGGTCTATGCCCGCTAAGGCGACGGAGATTTTCTAAAAAGAAAACTCGTAGTCCTTGAACGCAAAAAGCTACCGAAGGACACAATATGGTTTTAGTCAGTTAAATTCTGACACGCCCTCTTGCCCCTCTCTAGAGCGGGAGAAATCATAAAAATTTATTTGAAAATAATCACAAAAAGAGAAATCATTGAATGATTACCTACCACAAAAAATTCCGTCCATAATACCTAGGGCTACCTAAATACTATAGGTACTACAACATCACACCTATATCGACCTCTTTAAGATTTCACTTTGAAACCATACCCTGATTCCCAAGATACGAGTTACTGTTAAGATTTATGGTCAATAAGAAATAAAATTGCTTCTTGAGTGACATTTTAAGCTACTCATATTTTCCTATATTTTTAGGGTTCCGTACCTCAATTAGCAAAAACGAAACCCTTTTGGGATCAATTTATTGTCCATCTGTATTTCTGTCAAGAGTCAATCTGAAATTAATACCAAAACTCGACTTCCCCATGGAGCAGTGAAAAAATCAAACAACGCAATGTAAAGTTAAGGCCCTTTTTGCCGCATATTTTGGCCTTCAACCTAGAATCCTAAAATTTGAAAAGGAGCAGGTCCGATGGTACAAATATAGCAAAAAGTATAAGACTTTATTGCGATTTAGAAAAATGTTTGAGACTCGATTTCAAAATCGAACTATTTACTAAGTAAGTTTGTATAAAACGTGTTTTTTTAAGCGCATGATAACTAGAATGATTGTGCTGAATGAATTGAATTGAATGAACGCAAAGGTTTGTGTACTTACTGATGTCAATCACACGGTGTTCTGTATCTACTATTGGCGGGGGCGCTGTAGTGTTAGAGCATTTTATCACGCATACATTTCTCTAGAGTAGCGCTCGTGTCATTTCGAACCACAGACTCGACAAGTCTGTAACTTGCAGGCCACATTTTATGGCGGTTGTGCCTACTGAACTCATTTATGAACTTTTTTTGTTCTGTTAGATGTAGTAATACTGGTTTGATATATTAATTTGAAAGTAAGTTTGTATGCATAGAATCCCTTTTAAATTAATAAAGTACTCCTGACGGAAAGAAAAATATTGTTTAATGACCAGAATTACTCTAGAACACAAGATGGCACTCGCACACGAACCTTCCGAATTATGATTGTTGTTCAACCTGAATTGAGTGTCAAAATGTAAACTTATCCGAGGTTAAGGTAACACCTATATAATTTATAGAATTTGATAGTTTGGTAACCAAAATTTATTTATTTATAGGCTCACCAAAAATTGCTCACTTAAAATTATTAAAAAACTGCACTTTAATCTATGGTTTAGTGTCACAATTTTTTACAGGAAAGCAATATGTGCTCAACGGTAAAATAAGACATTGTAAATGTGGTCCATCTATATATAACTATGCTTAACTTACTACTTAACTTATAAATAAGTAACTACAAACAAATTAATTTAAGCAATTTCGTACCATAAAATACCGCATTACAGAGAAATCCGCAAAATATGCACCAAAGGAGAGAATTTCACACTTTTCACCCCCAACCGTTTTAAAATGCGGAACATTTCAGCAGCGGTTATGTACGTCGTTTTTAACACTTTACAGCAAATAAATGCAAATTGGATGTCCAATTTGCATTCCAGGATTTATCTACCAATGGCGTGCAGAAGTTATATCGAAAAGGAAAGGAGACACGAAGTTTTAATAGTTAAAAAACAACTGGCCACGTGTGATTCAAACTTGACACAACGGGTTCCATTCTACAAAATTATTAAAAAAAAAACACCGACTAAATAATTTTTCTTGTATGGAAAAAGTTTTAGTATTTCATTGTCCTAGTGCTTGAATGGCCAATCGACGAATTGTAGCAAAATTGTCGTTTTTCAAAATATTGTTTTTTATTTTTAATTATTGTTCAGATAAATATCAAGAAATACGACACGTTTTTATTGTGTGAAAGATTTTAATGAACTTCTGATAATATCCATAATTTAAAAAAAAATGTTTCCTGTATTTGCTCACTGGTCGATTAGCCACTCAAGCACTCGGGTGGAGATTTATTGTTGTAGCGGCAATAGAAATACGAATACACATTCTGTGGAAATTTCTATAGAAACAAAAATTACTTATTTATTTGCCAATAATAAGGAGAGTCCCGATACATTTGGCCTTACGGTATGCAAAATTACTTAATTGCCTAAGTTGCAAATATATTTACTTAAGATTTCCATAACATTACATGTAAAAATTATTGATTATGGCATATAATCATTGACTCTCTATCTCTTACGGTTTAAGAGATATAGCTCGCTAACTGACAGATGAATAGATGGATGGACAGCGGAGACTTAGTAATACCACAAGATAAGTAACAGGGTTTCGTTAGACACGGATCCCTACAAATGGCAAGGTTAACATTGGTCGCTATTCTGTTTTTGCCAATAATGGCATGGCGTAGTGTCTGCATAGCGTATGGGGTGACCTTGGATGTTTGGCAACCTCCGCTAGTCGATACTAGGGTGCTGAGTCATACTCGCTATGGCATGCACCACGCTTGGCTACGTATCAGATGGCGTTAAAGTTCAGCCTTATTTGAAGTTATGACTTTTACTGAGTATGGGTGCTTTTCATTTTTATTGAAACATACACTACAGCTTTAGCTTTTAGTTTTAGTTACTGTCACCTTTTGTTAGTCGCCTTTCTATCATCGATATCGATATCGATTGTAGTGTTTAATTATAAATATTTTTTTGCTAATACACGAAATAGTTGGCTTCGCTTTTTTTTTCTGTGGTTTAACTTACTAATCTTGAAGGCCCATTAAGTTTGAAATTGTCTCATTTGATGCAGTCCAACGAACTGTTAGAAACCTATCAGGTTAAAGGACGCGAGTTATTTTTTATAATCATAATAACCAGCGGATGCCATATTATGATACTACGCTAAAAAAGAAATATAAGTAGGTATTTAATTTATTTGTTGGAAAAAACGAAAATTTTATTTTTTTAATGCATTGTTTTTATAGTTTGCGTTTTTAATTAAATAAAAAAAAATAATAAAAAAATGTGGGACTCATCGATTGAATGGTTTTAAAGTTTACAACGAACATAGGTAGAAACAATTATTGTGTTTTGAAAATCCGCATAATGTAAATGAGTAATTTCATAGGAATAAATCCTGCCTATAGACACCTGAAGAGCCTTTTTTAGAACCCCGTAGCCAAAGGGTAAAAACAGACCCTACTACTAAAACTCCACTGTCCGTCCGAGTGTCTGTCCGTCTGTCACCAGGCAGTATCTCATGAACAGCTCGACAGTTAAAATTTTCTCAGACGATGTATTTATGCTTCATATATAATACTAAAAATATAAATATTTAAGTGGGGCTCTCATACAGCAGATGTGATTTTCTTTACACAATTTTAATATAGCAGTGCGGAACTGTTTGTATGCGAGTCCAACTCGCCCTTAACCAGTTTTTTTTTTATCTTTAATCCTCACACTATCTCTTAAAATCATATAATTATTTACAAAGATATTATCTAGCAGCACAGCGAGCCAAAAATTTAGCAATTCATACTAGCTTTTTTGTATTAATGTTAACCATAAAATTTTCATAAACAGACGATTCCTAACTCAATCACAGTCTAGATATCAGAAATTAATATCTAGATAAAATATTCAGTTCTAGATAGTTTTGATAGAGAAAATGTCTAATGTCAGTGATGGCGCCGAAAGGGCGCGTCGACTTGGCGCCAACCCACACACCACAAGAAAACTGTGTTATTACGTTCATCGCCAACAAAGGAGGCTGATTTTATTAAGGGCTTGTGACCCGCCCATACTGCCGCGGGGGTTATCTGCTGATGTCACGATGAGTAAAAAAATCTAAATTAATGCTGTGTATAAGTACACAGGGTTTCGGCCCTGCTGGGCTCCTACAGTTTTGTTGATATGTACACTAGTCAACACTCGTACGTTCGTGTGTACGTATATGTACGCTCAGTCCAGGTGGTTACCGGACGGCCGGATAGCGAGCTAGCCATTGCTCGTGCACCATTGCTACTTTTTACTCCGGGAGTATACAACCTTTTTTAGTATATGCGAAACCCGAAACAAAGAATCTATGTACAAAATTTCATAAATTTATCATGAAAGACAACAAAGTTATAAGCTTGTTATATTACCTGGTTGTCCACACAAACACATGGTCATCAGATCAACCAGGTGACTGAGGGGTTGTTTTGCTCCCGCATCCAGCTTTAACCTGGCGCCTAATGTCCGCTATAACCTGCCGTGACCTGTGTTGTTAATATCGGTTTTTTTTTTTTTTTTTTTTTTTTGGTAGGTAAAATCATCCAATGACAAATCCCGCCCTTGGGCGGAGCGGGAAGTAGTGTCAGACTCTTACTGACTAAAAACCTACCCCGTTCCTTCGTTGCCTATAGTGCCGGGGCTGAGCCTTCCTCTCAGAAAACGGCCCTTGGCCCCGGCAGGCTTCGACCCTGCCTGCCTGCAGCTAGCAGGCTGGGCCTCTACGGTTTGCTGACAGCTCCTTGAGGCGCGCGGGAACAGAACGCGCCGTCGACGACTTGGGCTCGGTCCGGTCGGTTACCGGACGATCGGACAGCGTGCTACCCATTGCACGCCGTCCGCAAGCCCGCGCCTACGGTGGCCGGAAATCGGGATCGGAATCCCGGCGGCGGCTGGGGCGAGCGCCCCGTTGCCTCTGCCTGATGCGGTCGGCCTCCTCCTTTGCTAGCATTACTGCTTCGCAGAAGGAGGCGACCGCCTGCCATCCCTCCTCGCTACGGACCATGGCCTGAACCAAGGCCCGGCGAGAGAGATCGCTGCCGCCGATCGCCCCCACGAGGACACGGCGATGCTCCGCCCAGGCGGGGCACACCTCAACAGTATGCTCCACCGTGTCCTCCGGGTGTTCCGCACAGTGGCGACACCCGGGCGAATCCTCCGCACGAATCCGGAACAGGAACTTAGCGAACTTGCCGTGTTCGGTAAGAACCTGCGTCGTGCGGAAGTTTAGAACGCCGTGAGGTCTTTCCAGCCACTCCTCAAGGATGGGCCTTATCGCCTCGATTGTGGCGCGCCCCGAACGAGGTTGCGATAGTCGCTGACGCCATTTCGCCATGAGATCCCGCCGAAGCTCTGTCCGCCAAGCCTCGACTTGTCGCGGCAGCGGAATTTCGCCCCGGCGTTGCATCTCCATGCGCTTATCGTGCATGTGTGCAAGGACTGTTGCCTCCAGATCCCATGGCGGTTGGCCAGCAAGGAGGGTTGCCGCCTCGCGGGAAATCGTTCGGTACCCTCGCACCATGCGTATTGCCATGACCCTCTGGCACGCATTCAGCTGGGCCCTCGGTTGCTGTGTCAACGTCGGTGCCCACACCGGGGCCCCGTAGAGAGCCATGGACCGAACGATTCCCGCGTAGAGCTTCCGGCAGGAGGCGTCTGGTCCCCTGAGGTTGGGCAGGAGCCGCCCGAGAGCAGCCCCAGTCCGATTCAGTTTGGGAGCCAGACGTCGGAAGTGCTCCTTGAAGTTCCGTTGTTAATATCGGTGGTGTTTCACGTGACCCCTTTTCTAAAAAATTTCGGTAAAGAATATAACATGGTGTAAAAATCATTGGAAATGATTCAGTTACTGATTCTGAACTAACTATATTCAGGTTTTGCAATTTTATACTGAAAATTATGTTGTATAATGTTCTCTTGAGATAATATTTTAAAATCACGCGGACGTAGCTGCTGGCACCAGTTAGTTTTGTTATAAAGCAATTAAAAACAGATGGAAGTTAGCAAGCAGGGCAGACGATCATTACATAATTTGTTTTGCTATAACCAGGTCAAGACTGTAACGCAATTAGAGGCAGGGAAATTGCCTTCAGACGAAGCCTTAATTCTTTGAATTCAGTTTAAGTTTGATAACTTAGATAAATTTGTAAATGTTATTTATTTTATGATTAGTTCTAGGCGGATATTTAGGTCTATCTTATAATATAGACGAAGGTGTATCATCAATATTCAATGTTGTCTGGGGTTAAAAGAAAATAAATAAGTTAGTTTTTCCAATCGACTACATCTATATGAATGTAGAAAATATTATATAGTTTTTTTTTCTGTGGTAAAATCATCTAATGACATCCCCACGCCCATGGGCGGGGCAAAAGATAGTTTCAAACTTTTACTGACTAAAAAGCCACTTCTGTTTCTTCGTTGCTTTTCATATCGGGGGCGAATCTTCCTTTCAGAAACCGACCCTGGCCCTAGTAGGCTTAGGGTTAGGCGCAAGCCCGCGCCTGCGGTGGCCGGAAATCGGGATGTGGCTGGGGCGTGAGGTCCGTTGTCCCACGCGTGCGGCCTCCTCCTTTGCTAGCTTTACTGCTTCGCAGAAAGTGGCGACCGCCTGCCACTCCTCCTCGCTTCGGACTTTTGGCCTGTACCAAGGCCCGGGGCAATACGTAACTATACAGTCACATTCAAATCTGGTTACACTAGTCAACGCCAACATGGTTCGCATAAATCATTCACTTAACATGATTACACTCTTGATATCGATTCTACCTAGTGAAGTGCACTAGTCTACTAAGAGCCTATTCACTCTAGCCATGAAGGCACCTAAATTTCATTTTTAAATAATAACTATACCTCACCGAAGATGCGGGATTGCCGACGACGAGCAATGAGTAGATCGCCGTCCGCTTGTCCTTTAAAGACCGAGTCTGAGTCGTCGACTACGTGTAATATTACACGTGTGCTTTAAAGACATGTCAGCAAACTGTAGGAAGCCGGGAGAGCGAACGCAAGCTGTGGCCATGAGGAAAACTATGAAAGGGATAGTCGTGGTCCTTGAATGTGACAGACAACTGGAAGAACATAGGTTTTAGTCAGTATAAGTCTAACACACCCTCTCACAATCCCCATCCTAGAGCAAGGGAAGTCATTAGACGATTTCCCACATTAAAAAAAAGCTATACTTGTCTATGTACGAGTATGTGTTCATATTGATTGGCGAAACAATATGGAAGTCGCTTTTGAGGCAATACTCCAGTATTCACAATATTTGCAAGTTTATTGGTAGGTACGTTCCAGTATCCACGTTATATTTCACATTTTTTTACATTGTTGTTGGTTTCAGACAGTTATAGCTTCAGAGAGGTGAAGGTAAAATCAACAATGTTGTAGTGCCATCATCAGAACATTGTTTCAGCATTATAATACAGGTACCTAATAGAAAGTAGGTAATGTAGTCTGCATACTTCGTTTGGATTATCTACTTAGGAAGTTGAAAATTAGATTGAAAATATACTCCTTAAGGTTATTTTTTTATTTTGCTGATGTGAAAATGTATGCAACAAAAAAAATGGTAATTTAAAAAACTAAAAAACCCGACTGCTTTTCTGAGTATTCATGAAAAAGCCCTAAAACAAGAAAGTCATTGTAGCAGTCGGGACCCATTACATCATAGATCTACTGACTAGACGGCTGACTTTCTAGAATGGGTCCCGACTGCTACAACGACTTTCTTGTTTTAGGGCTTTTTCATGAATACTCAGAAAAGCAGTCGGGTTTTTTAGTTTTTTAAATTACCATTTTTTATTTTTTACTTTTTTTTTTACGATATCACTTTCACAGTAATTACAAATCTAACGACACCTCGCAAACTAAAATCCATCAAGCCGTTCAGGCCACAGAGCGTGCCAAATATTTGAATTTGGCGCCAAAAATTCGCCATTTTGTTTTTTTTTTATTTTGATATACCCAGTGTCACTCTCACAGTAAATACGAATCAAACGACACCTCTCAAGCTAAAATCCATCGAGCCGTTCAGGCTGCAGAGCGTGCCAAACAATTATACATACATACATACATACATACATACATACATACATACTCTCGAAAAACATAACCCTCCTTCTGGCGCAGTCGGGTAAAAATTTATTCAGTATCGCTCAAGCCTTTTCGAAGGAATTCGCTAACAAATATTGTGATACGTGATTTTTATACAACATTATTTTTAGTATATGTGAAACCCGAAACACATGTCATTTTTCAAATTAGTTTGTTATGTTACCTGGTTGTCCGCAAAAATACACGGCTACCGGGCCATCCGGGTGACTGAGGAGTTATTTTATTCTCGCACTCAGTTGTGCGCTGGCTCCTAATGCCCGCTATGACCTGCTGTGATCTGTGTTGTACTTTGTGTCGGTGGTGTCCGACTTGTGACCTTTATTCAATATTTTTGAGAAAAATATACAATGGTGTAAAAATTATTGGAATCGATTCAGTTACTGATTCTGACTATATTCAGTTTCGCATATATATACTAAAAATAATGTTGTATATTTGATTAAGTTTAGTCAGAGAGCGCTAATATTAAATGCACTAAATACTAAACAATGCTTTAAGTTTGCATGCGTCAGACATTGAAATGAATGACCCTTTGGACTTTATTATCATCATTATAAGTTGACCGTATTAAGGGCAGATCGTAATTCCGGCCGTTTCGGTCATTACGACGGAGTCGGCGGCTGTCTGCACGCAAATGAAAATGGCGACTTGGGTCATGAGGCATGAAGACTTGTTCAGATCGTAATACTAATGAATTAACTGAATAACTTATTTTTGTTGGAGCTATTTGTTTTTTTTTATAATTTATTTTCTTTCATTTAGTATAGGGTCTACAATAAACTGAAAGTAAACCTTTATAAAAAAAATACTGTGTATGTTTAAGCCCGACAGATGACTGAAGTGAAAATTGCCTCTCTCCTTTATTTCTTTTTACGAAGAAAATCATTAAAGAACTTTTCCCGCTCTGGGTACAGCAAGAGGGAGTATAAAACTTTTACTGACGCATACCCACAATGCTCCTTCAGTTGTCTTTTATTACGAGGGCTAACTAAAGAGATGAGAGGGTTAACTCCTTCAAACAATCGGTGGCCCGGGTAGAGTTGACCCTAACAGCTGGTCCCTACAATATTTATCTGCTTCTCTATGAGGCGCGCGTGGAACACAAGGAGCTCTCGATACGGGCTTGGTCCTTACTGGTCACACGGTCGGCGTGCTACCTATGCCTCACCGTCCGTAAACCTGCGCCTACGGTGGTCGGTAGTCGTCCTGCAACTGCCGAAGAATCCGACGGAACCAGGATTGGAGAGATTAATATACAAAATCATAATCGTTCGGATAAATGGCCGACTCGAGCCGAACTTACTCGAATGAGCGTTTCATAGACGAGCGTGACGGTTAAGTCTCTTCAAATATAACTAAACAGTTGAGTGGAACCAAATATATTCGACAGTCAAATGAGACTTTTAGGTCCCGTTTCTGTACATTCATTGTCTTACTTTTATATTATATTAACCCAATATTCCGCTTTTGGGTTTACCCACTCCTCATTTTTCACCCAGGCGATATTTCTTTGGAATGCTCCTTCTGTATGCAAGATGGTGACTAGCCTGTTTTCATTTAAGGTGAAGGCACGTGAAAACATTTGTAAGATGTTGGCAGATAAATCATCACTGCATTGATTAGCTGGGTTTATTATTGTATTTATTTATTTTCTGATTATCTATGTATTATGCCACACCTACCATGTTATGTTTCTGCACCACCCCAAGGTCAACTGGTAGACAATGCGTAAGGTATTAAGTCCGTATTTGTACAGTGTTATTGACAAACGCATATAAAGTTAAAAAAAAATATGTCTAGTATACGGGATTTCAAATCGATGTCACTCTTTAAAAACGAGGAAAAAAATTACATGTAATTTTTTTTTAAAACCTATTTGTAAAATAGTTATCATTTACAGTAAAAGGGCACTATCTCTCCTTTTAACTATGATAATAATTATCGTAATAACAGAAATTGTATATTATTAAGGTATTAATTGTATATTGTTTATTTTTATATTTAACTACATATATGTATTATTAAATTTGATAGTTTAGATTAAGATTTCACACATTCTTTTTCTCTTGCTTTCCATCAAAGTTTAGCAAAGCGTTTGCCAATGTTGGTCCGTAAACGGTGATCTATTATTACGCACCAAAACTCCTCCGTGTCTCGGAAATTACATTAATCCGTCGTTGGTTCCATCTGTCATATGAAGATCTTTGACAACTGTCAACTATTTCCGTAATGACGGTTATGGAAAGTCAAAACGCTAGCACGTATTGTCAACGTAACCGCAGGACGATACCATTGTGTTGTGGTGTCCTTTACATTTTTTTGGTAACCACACTACTGCCGACTAGTGATGTGACGTGTACTAAAACAATTCGTTATGTCTTAACGATGCTGCAGAAATTGGCCAAGTTCAAAAGGGATTCGTTAAACATAATAATTGTATCGAATAGGTACGCAATTATAATAAAAAAAACTTGACGCAATACATTATGCCATAAATAAACACTTTTTAGCAATGTCAATAGATAAACATCGTTTCCCTAGGGAGAAATAAGATCTATAGAAATAGATCATCTCTATTGTGAACGATATCACAATGGTATGGTTCAATGATGTATTTAATGGTGCCACACAACAACAACAACAACAATACAACAGCCACGATATTATTGATAATGTAAATCAAAGACATTACAAGAATTATGGTAAATTATATTAACTCTGTGCCTCCTGAGATTAATGATACAAGTAAAAAATCTCCATTCTACAGGAAAACAAAAACAAATGAAAAAATATCTTAGTTCGAGAACTAAGTAGGCTAGATCAAACTTGAGTAAGTACCTTTTTTACAAGCTTTTATTTAGTTTCACCTGACCTATCTTTGTCTGTGATTAAAACTTGTATTTTTTTTGTAGATAAAATCATTACTTTCACAGTCAATTTTATTTTTATTATAGATATTAAATAAAAAAAAAAAACAAGAAAAACTCAAAGGTAGTTGTTCCTTTTTAGGGTTCCAAACCCAAAGGACAAAAACGGGACCCTATTACTAAGACTTCGCTGTCTGTCCGTCTGTCCGACTGTCTGTCACCAGGACAGACAGCTGGAAAGCTGTATCTCAAGAATTGCGTTAGCTAGATAGTTGAAATTTTCTTAAATTATGTATTCCTATTACCGCTATAACAACAAATACTAAAAACAAGATAAAATATATATTTAAGGTAGGCTCTCATACAACAAACGCGACTTTTTTTGCCCTTTTTTGCTCGACATCGATAATGGCAATACACTCACTCACTTGAAATATTCACAAAATATTCTGTTGTATTTTTAATTTAATAATAAATATAAAATTAAGATAAAATAAATATTTAAGGGGCCCGGCTCACAAACACCATTTTTTGCCTATTTTTTTGTTGTTCTGTTGTTTACCTAGTCAATGGTACGGAACCCTTCGTGCGCGAGTCCGACTCGCACTTGGCCGGTTTTTATTTCTAATATGTGCCAAAATTACGTGATATATTATAATATATAACTACAGTTAAATTATGTTGCACCAATAAGTTGCCTTTGTGTAAACTGATGTTCATGGCGCTGGCAGACGCAAGTCAATATGTAATTAATACCTAGTAGTAAGATAAGCTCTGTAATCAAGTTTGAACCTCCAAGAGGGCTAAGATTAGTGCAATGTGAGACGACACCACGCGCCACCATTAGTGCCGGTCACCGACCGCGCCGTTTGTATTCATGCCCTCTGAATTCATTATCCGTTGTTTAATGGGCACAGTTTTTGCCTAATTGTTTTAATTGCAATGGTAGGCACATCTGTGGTGCTGGGTTACAGTTAGGAGGTAGAATACTGTAAAAGTAATTTATATTCTAAGAAATCAGAAGAGTTTGTTTCAAATAGACCCTTTTCAAGACTTTTGAATTGGCCAGTCAAAAAATAGTGAACCTAAATTGCATGTTCCAAAGAGTAAATCTATTGGGAGAAGAACATGCAAAAAACTCAATGGAAATTCTTATGAGGTGGCGCTTCGCCACTTGCCTGTCGTCAACGTCGAGCATGGTTTAAAAGCTTGTTGCATCATTTAACGCAATCCAACGCGATGTTTGATGAAGACGCAACGCGAAAAAAGAGAGATAACGCCTGAAATCTCTTTTGACATTCGGCAATTCCGTTATTTACTGGAATATTTCACAAAACTTGTTCAAGGAAATACGTGCTTCTTTAAAGCCTTTAAATTTTTTTGAGATAAATTGTCATTACTCGAAATGGAGGCTTAGTGAATTGAGAGCACATACTTATATTACATTGCAGATTACTCCAATCTACTGACTAGACGGCTGACTTTCTAGAATGGGTCCCGACTGTTACAATTTATCTTGTATTAAAAATATTATATAGTTAAGTGCAATCAGGCACAACGACTTTCTTGTTTAGGGCTTTTACGACTCAGAAAAGCAGTTGGGTTTTTTAGTTTTTTAAATTACCGTTTTTTTATTTTTTTTTTAGTTTTATTTTATTACGATATCACTTTCACAGTAATTGTGAATCTAACGACACCTCGCAAACTAAAATCCATCGAGCCGTTCAGGCCGCAGAAAGTCATTTTTTAACACAGTAAATATGTCAGCTGTTCAGTACATTATTGTTTGTACAACTCGATAAAATGTAGAGAACGGCTGATCTTGCTTTTCCTTTTAACAATTTGAAGGTGCACGCACGCCAGCAGAGGCACGCGACGATATAATTCGGACACTTCAACGTAAGAGACCTTAGCATCCAAGTAATTTGAAAGAACGGGAACAATGTACATTCTTAGTTTTATTTCCATAAACAGAACTACTTTCACGATTGCAGTACGAATTTTAGCTTTCATATAGAGTTCAGTTAAGAGAGGTATTCCGCAGTCGCCTACTGTCAACGTCGAGCATGATTTAAAAGCTTGTTGCTTTATACATATGGGCGCAAAACCAATATATGATAATTTTGATATGAATTTAATTTGGTCACTTCCTGTTTATTTCTTTTAAAATATTGCAATATCCTGTTGAATTTAAACTAGGATTTAATTTGATAACATTCCTTCGAATTATTTAAAATATTGCGATATCCTGTTGAATTTGTTTTTTTTTAATTTGATAACTTCCTTTCGATTCATTTTTAATGTTACAACATCCTGTTCAATTTATAACGAATCAAATGACGACTTCCTTTCTTATTTTAAAAACATATAACAGTACCCGGTTAAGCTTGTGAGGATTTAACTTGACCAGTTCCTTTTTATTTCTTTAAAATATCAGAGCATCCGGCCATATTTAAATAAGAATTTACTGTGACGATTTCCGTTCTATTTATTTAAAATAGTTTTCTACCTTCATAATGAATTTTGATGCTTGTCAATTTCTGTGTATAAAAACTGATGTAATGTGTTTTGAAAGGGACTCTTTCGCCGCCAATGGAATAAACACCTTGAACTTGAAGTAAGGTATTTCTTTATCATCACTATAACATTTCCTGCCATTCTATATTACTGTGACTGTGAATTTTGTGGGACGTCGACACCGATGGCCATCATGCGCCGACATACATATAACGCAATCCAACGCGATGTTTAATGAAGATGCAATGCAAAAAAAGAGACCGCCTGAAAACTCTGATGGCATTCGGAAAATATTTAACCGAAAAAACTCAACGCTTTTTCAACCTGAGAATTGAATACAACAACAGCTCTTATTACGCCTGGAATACAATACACTGTCAAATAAACATCTACTGTACACTAACAACGCCACAATAAGCCGACGATGAATAACATCAATTAACACTACACATCAGCTGAGAGCTGCAAGCTAATTGCAAAATTTGGAGCTGCTCTCCCGGCTCATCTGTTATTGAGAGTCTGCAGGGTTAATTAACTTCGTGGAGCTATGAAACTAAAGAGTCGGTTATTTCGGAACGATATCAGTGCGCTGAGTACTAGTTAGTTTTGTTATATTACATTAACGAAATCGAAACGTTTACCATATTTACCTCTCTGATTGGTTAAGAGCTTGAAAACCAGCTCATAAATAAAAAGTCAATGTGACAGGTGTAACATGCAATGAAATAGGGGACTTCTGCAGATAACTGTTTTATTATATCTACATTATAGCACTTCCAACTGTGTATGTTAAATGTCTGCTAGCAGTAGAATTATGATCTGACCATAGATTGCGGATCCTTTCAACACTTTGGCCTGGATGGGACATACGAGTACAATGTTTTTTTATTCCAGTGGTACAATTATTAACTTTCACGCAAGCGATCGAGAAGCTACAAAGAATCGATCACGGCGCAACGGCTAAACAGATTTGGATAACATATACCTTGGCTTGGATAAGACGTAGGGTGTTTTTTATTTCAGTAGAACCTTTCCATGGGATGGCTCCCAATTATCGACTTTGAAACAAACGATCGAAAAGCTATCGATCTAAATCTAAATCGATCATAGCGCAAGCTTTAACCGCTAAATAAATTTAGAAAATATACACCTTGGCCTAGACAAGACTTACGATGTACTTTTTTATTTAAGTAGTCAATTCCTATGGGTGAGTTCCAATTTATCGACTTTATGCAAACGCTGAAGAGTGGAGTGATGGCCCAGTAGATAATAGCGGTGGCCCAGTGGTAACGTCCCCAACTTACAAATTCTAGGTTACAAGTTAAAACCCCGTTAGGCATATTACTTTGTGTATTTTATTTCATCGCCTTTACTCTTTTTGAGAGTAGTCGCGGAAGAAAAACATCGAGATGAAACCGGCATATCGTAGAACCAAAAATTCGGAGACATGTGATCTTCACCAACCCGAACTGGGTCCGCGTGGTGGATTACAGCCCATTCTATCTCCTAGAGAGGAGGCCTGAGTCCCAGCAGTGGGAACATTAAAATCTGATTATGCCATTACGCAAACGACCAAAAAGCTTTTTTTATTGTTGATAAGTTTTCGCTTGACCGCTATTTCACCTGATGGAAAGTGACAATGCGGTCGATGATGGAGCGTGCTTACCGAGAAGTAACCTATTCACTCTAGACTTAAAGATTTCCGGGTTGCAGCCATCAGGAAACACAGACTCCGGCAGGGAATTCCACTCCTTAGCCTGCTGTACGCGCAGTGAATATGTTCCCAAAACGTTTTGTGCGCATAGGTGGGATGTCTACTAAGTACCGGTGGCGCATCGCCGTACGCCTTATGGTCCGTTGATGGAACGGGCTAGGCTGAATTAGGCTACACAATTCCGACGTACACTCCTTACAAAGCTACCAATAAAATCAAAACTCAAAAGCTTAACTTATTCCATTTTCGTAGTTCAACGTCAACATTTACGAGTATGATCAGTCCGTATCGGTTGCGTAATAGTGGCTGTGGAGAGCCTTCAAGCCGCTCATAGAGCACGCTAAGGGCGATCTATTGATTGTAGGCAATACCAACGTATAAATACTAGGTATTTACGACAATTCAATGTGCAAAGCCAAGGTGAGCGAATGAAGTAGATGTTGTTATGATATCAGTTTTTTTCAGGAAGAACATCTTAGGCGGCAGTTTGCGTTTTTTTGTGGAAATAGTACATTTTGCAACAAGTGGAGAAAGTTTGTCATTGCGACTGATGTGGTATTCGCCCAAGCCGTAGGTGAGGGTGTTATGGAGCCGAGGGCTGGAGTGACAAAACGTGTATCAAACGAATTTTTGTAAAATTGTTTTATGACATTTTGTAAAATAGTTTTAAACACCTATTTGTAAAATAAATATCATTTAACTAAAGCTTTTAGTGATCTTTAAGTAATTAAAACACAATACAGATTTTTAATTTTAGTAAAAAAATATCACTTTCGTTATGATATGAGTGTTTCTATTTCATAAATAATGACTTGCTTGACTTGATTAACATTGAAATATAAGCTTCTAATATAAAGCACAATATAAATATAAATAATTTCATTTTCTAGGACGAAAAATAATTACTTTTTCAGTATGTAACTTAATAAAAAGTTACGCCTTTAAATTTATGATTTTGATTTTTTTAATAATTTAAAAATAAATGTTGAAGAGACATTTAATAAATGAATAGTCGGATTGCAAAATCTGCGAAAACTGCAGAAATCTATTAAATTACTCTGATTCACTTCCCATCGCGGGTGATTGTCTACAGTGCATACTCCGCTGCGGTGGCGTGGAAGCCTCCTCGTTACCATGGTGACGAGACGCTGCAGTGCTTTCTCTGCCGCCCTCCTCCGCAGTAAGCGCCCAGCCCTCGCACGGAGAGGGTGCGTCGGCTGCTCCCGGATAACTGTCGATGTTTCACTTGTTTTGCGAACATAAATTGAATATCGAATTCTGAAAAATTCAAAAAAAAATTGTTTTTTAATTTAGTGCCTAATTAAAGTTCCAATATGTATTACCACGGAGTTTTATTGAAGGAGTTTTGGATGCAGTTACAGTGTTTAGTAGTGATGCATCTGGTGTTGTGTGAGTGAACCATGGATGGATATTGTATCGTATTCTGTAAGACGGCGATATGACTGCCCAGGAGCGTAGTAACATTTTTTCCGATGACGACGAGGATTTGGTAAGTAGTTGTTATAGTTATGTAACAGGATATCCTTGAGTTTTGGAACGGTTCCAAGAGTAGCTGCGACTGCTGTTACATAAAGTTTCGAGTGCCTGCATTGCGAGATGAGATACTCAAATAAATTGAAAGTACTTTCCCGTTGAATTTACACTGCAGTTATTTTCTATATTATTTTAATCAGGAAATTATCTAGTCATGTTTACATTGTAACAGAAAATTACTGTTTAACAAAATATACATATTTTGGATACACATAGGCCGGAATATGACCAAAAAGTCTTATACCTCAGCATAATATTCTTGATTTTTAAAAAGATAATGCTGCACTGGTGACTTCTATGTTCGTAAAAAATCCAATTTAGTTGTAATCAGACACATTGTCTTTGTATAGTTATATATTTTTTTATGGTAGATACTTTCTAATTTTTGGATTTATCTAAAATGTTAAATAAATAATTTAACGTTTTAGATAAATCCAAAAATCTAAATTTTTTTAACGAGAACTTATAGAACGAAGGTATTATGAAAAATCGCTGAGTTATAAGCAATAACTTTTATTAAATATAACTGGTTTGCAATAAATAAAAATAAGTACCAAAACCTCCAATCTAAACACCCATTTTTCAACATGGATATTAATCCTAATATTTTAAGTAATTTCCTCCAATCCACTGAGGCAAAATGAAACATAGTTGTTATTATTTCCCATTAATTGAGCGTTGAGACTGAGTCGATTGATATATAGAAAGAAGCTTCCAACAAATACATAGATGTAAATGTCGGTAAAACCGGGTTACGTAATATGGACAGTGCAATCGCATATCGCGATGGTCATCATTTATTCATAGCATGATATCCGCCTTTTATTGAGTATCATTGCCACAATTCATCGAGTCGAGTAGCCCGTGTCAAACTCCAATTTGTTCTATTCAGTCTTTCTCATCACAAACCTTTTAAATAAAAATTAAAGAGCCGAAAAGAAAAATTCTCCATCATAAACTCTCAGATCGAGCAATGGGTAGCTCGCCGTCTAATCGTCTTGTAACCGTCTGGACCGAGCCTAAGTCGTCGACGGCGCGAAGTGCTCCACGAGCGCCTCAAGGAGTTGTCAGCAAAACGTAGGGGCCCAGCAAAGTCGAAGCCTACTGGGTCCAAAGATCGATTTCTGAAAGGAAGGTTCGGCTCTGGTTTCAAAGGCAACGAATGAACAGGAGTGAGTTTTTAGTCCGTATAAGTCTGACTCTATCTCCTGCCACGCCCAAGGGCGCGGAGATGACATTTGATAAAAAAAAAAATGACACCGCTGAATAATAAAATTCAAAAATATTTATATCTCAACAAAGTTACAACTTTGTAACACATTGAATTAAATGAAATGAATCTGCGTACCATTAAGTTGGTAGAATGGCAAGTTTAACAGTCTAATCTCACAAAAGCCAGTGAAACAGCGGAAAGCATTTAAACTTGGTTAAATGCGGCTTCAAATTCAAAGTTGAGACTCATTACTTGGGTAGTCGGAAGTGCACATTACGTGTGAGTGGGGATATAAATCCTAAGGCACAATGGTACGGGTAATGTGTAACGTAGGCGCGTATTGTTAGCCCAGCCTTCCCTGCAATATTCACCTGTTCATAACTCCGGCTACGAAAGTTTTGTGAAACAAGCAACGCACATATACGACTGCTGTTTGTCTACGTTATGGTCATTAGAAAACTTGCGCTTTTCAACGCAACTGTGATTAAATCTGACGGAGACTTTTTGCGGAGCGCAGCGTGGTAAAAAGTAGAGCAGTAAGCCAACACAATTTATGACCGACATTTACGCAGCACGGAGTGATTTTTGTTTTTGCATTCATATCATTCTGGTAGGATTGGTGTTTTGGTTAGTGACCGATTGAAAAGAGATTTGCAGCTGAAATCCATATCATAAACGAATATTTGGCTCCTCTTTCAGTTTCGGCCGTAATGGAAACCGAAACCATCTAAAACCGACGTGGTAACAGAAAAACTGACAAGAAATAAAATAAAATATTTGTATATACTTGTATCTAGTTATTTCCATATCTTGATATACTAATTAAATTAACAGTATAATGAACGAGACAGATAGTTTTTAGGTCTTTGTCACAAACTAGCTTAAACACGTTAGTTTCGGTGGTGTCAAATATTTGGCCACTTTTTTGGTGAAACCAGATTTTTAGACGAAAATGGCCAAAACCGAAACTGAATCTTCGGTCAGTCTCTAGTTTTACTTGAAAAACTGGATTCATTACCATAATTTTTTGCGAATAGAATTAAATATAAATGAAATGTGAGTGCACTTCTCATATATAATTTATCTCTTAACTATACAAGCAAACTGAAACAATAACAAGAAATGAATTTCTAAATCTAAAAAGGGTTCCTAATATACATATATTTTCTTTTACGGGTCCGCACAAGGTAACCATAATTTTACATAAAAAGAGGTAAAGACCGTCCCGAATATTTAATAGGGTGTTCGTTTATGCAATCCTTAGAAACTAGGTAACCGGTACAAAAATATGAAAAGCCCTTGGGCGAAGAAATAATCAATCTAAGTTTTGTACCTTATCTTCAAGTTAGATGAAAGTGTGAGACAACAAGCAACTTTTCTATCCTTCGAAATTGCTTCCCTAGAGCACTTCAAAACAAAACGTGTTTGGAATAATAAAGCCATTTCTCTTTGTTGTTATTCTAAATATTTACAATATTCATATTTCTAGATTTGTTTGTTGAAACCACAATTCCATGACTTCGTTTACATTAGTTAGGGCGCGTTTGGGTTGGGACAGTAAATAGGCGAGTACGAAAAGGACATCGCCCGTACTGGTAGCGAAAGTGACTATACGAAACGCTCGTTCGGTAAGGTCAAAATTTGCAATTATTGCAATTATACCCGAAAACTCAAGACTGAGACTGTGTCTGTCTTTAAGTCAAGAGTGAATAGGTTTCTTCTATGTAAGCGTGTCAAGTGAGATTCTAGCGGTCAAGCACAAGCGTATCAATAAAAAAAAAATTGTAAAGGAGAACCATTTCAAGATATGATATAAAATGGTTTTGCCCTGCACTATATTGCTCTAAAGTTATTCTTCTTTTAATGAAATAAACTATCTACGATATTCAATGACTGCTCCAAACTCCTAGTTAACACTGCGTGACCCAAGGGCTATCTTTTTACATCGGCCAGAGGTTGCGGTTATGCTATACAACTTGGCAATACCGGCAACCTTTTGGGCACATTTCCAGTCGACAGTGACGCGGAGGAATTTTTTTGACGACATATTTTAGTTAGAAGGTTTGTTGTAATTAAATATATAGAATAATTAGTTAAGTTTTTAATCATTTTAAGTTATTTATAAGTGGTATATTGTAGTAGTAATTATTCTGTTGTAAACAAAATAAAGTATTTTTTTCTCCCCATTATTTATTTTAGGCAGTATTTACCAAGAAAAATGTCTCAAACATTTTGTCATAAAAGTTATTTTTGTAATTTTTGACAAACCTGACCTTACTTTATCAAAGGTACGATAAGGTTTTTAGGCAATATCCTTTAATTTTTTTCAAATAACTGCTCACAGAAATAGTCAGGAGTTTCATCAATTTTACTGCTAATGCATAACTGCCAGGCTACATCCGTACTGCAGCTGCGCACCTTTGTGATATGGGATAATAAAGCAGCGCGGCGTCAGCACTGCAGCCGCGCTGCCGTCGCGTGGCACTTTGCGACTAATTTGAAGGAGCCCTAATATAAACAAGGCTTTCCATGTCAGGGTGTAAAATGGTACAAACACTCAATTTCCCCCTCAACACTTACTTCTACTACCAATGTAAACGCATCTTACAAGGTACTTCGGTGGTAGATATAGGGTCTATAAAAGCGGTTTCCATTTCACGACGAGTGTTCACTCGCTGCGAACAGTGAACATTTATTTGAAAACGGGTTTAGGCAGTTAAGATAAACAGACAATTGTCCCGGTTTCGGCTCGGGAATATAACGTGATAAGAATAAGGATGCTTTCAGAATAAGGATGGTTCCAGAATAAGGACAAATTAACTGTCAACATGGCGTTGTATAAAGTTTTGGCAAATTGGACTTGATTAAGGTCGGCTCGGCGGAACACTGCTGGTGTAGTATCCTTGATTCTAAGTTTGTTTATTTTAGTGATCAATTTATCACTGCTTTAAAATCGGATTTAATTTATAAAAATAGAATATATATATTTTACTTGTACCTCCGTTTATTAAATTGATGTGCTACTTCTGTGTCCTGTCAATGAGAGTTTTTACTCTCTCTCTCTTTCTTCCTTTAATTCTTGGGATAAATTCTGACTTCCGTGCAGGCGAAGCTGCTGCAGAAGCTAGTTAAACTACACAGACTTAATTTACATGTATCGATTTAGTGTTTCAAACCAGTGCAGAAATCCAGTAAAATAGAATAATCAGTGAGAACACTTCAATGCACTCTAGTATTTCGTTTCTAGCGCTGGACTTGAATTGAGTATAAGCTGCCGGTAGTGCACACATAATTTTGAGATTAACTTATTTAAAATATGTCGTTCGCGTATTAGAAATCTTTGAAAAACTCGGTTTTTATCTACTATAATATGTATTTATTATACATTTATGCGAGACGCACAGGATCAGTGGACGTCTTACGGCTGAATTGATGATACATATAAAACTACCTCATGACTCTCTGTCAATAAGTGAAAATTGTAAGAAAATTCGTTCAATCGTTTTTGAATATCGCAGTCATACAGACAGACAGATGGTGGACTTTTTATATAATATGTAAGGATTCATGAAATACAGTGCATATAGATGGACTGGTATAGACATTCTTTAGCAGGCCATCAAGGGTATTCGTAGGATTCGTTTTATAAAAAGATTCGATAAGTCTGAGAATTCGTGGGAAAAATTCACAGATTTTCCTTTGCCTTTCCATCCACACTTTTATTATTCTATCAAACCAATGGAACTTGTAAAAAGTGTAAAAATATCCTACTAATCCATAATTGAGGTTAAAGTATGTATCGATACTTCCCAGTACGTTCTATGTGGCTCTAAACTTAGTCGCAAACGGGCCACCGGCCACAACTGAAAAACGCCACCAGCGGTCTATTTCCTTTAGTTTTCATACATTTAATATAGACTCGCTACACGTGATGACGTCAGTGATTGCCATACGCTACAAATTGTTGCTGCTCGCTGCACGGCAACACAAAACGACGCCAAGTCTCCCCTCTCTCTCTCATTTCAAATCAAAGGTAACGGACGCATTTTTAACGTTGTTTGGAAAAAGAGATATAGATTTCTTTATAAATAAAAAAATAATACCGTCAAGTATGGTTTAAAGAAAGCGGTCACCAATCGCAAGTGTCTACCGACCACAAGTGACTGTAACACGCGTTAACTAGTTTTGCAGCCACTTCTAGCTTCAGGTAGCGACTTTTGTGGCTGTCGTGAGTAGCCCGTGTGTGACCAAGCTAAACATACCCGATAAGCAATTGTCTGAGCTCTCTTAAAGCTTTGGCGAGAGTGACGTATCGAGCAAGTGGCTTAAAAATTTCTATGTAAAGCTAAAGTAATGATACATGGTTGATATAAAAACTTCTAACGATATTTTTCGCTCAATGATTAACAATGTTTGCATGTTTTGGTTTTTATGACCAGGCACCATAAAAAGGTAGATTTTTATATTATATTTTTTTATATACCTAAAAACTGACTTGACTGTTTGGTTGGCTTAGTGGTCGTAAAACATGTTGTTCATGTGAACCCAATTCATGTTTATGGCTGAAAGAATATCACATTGTTAGAACCTTTTAACCTTTTTTTTGTTTTTGAAATTTAATATAAATATTTATTATGTTTAATACTTAGCATATTTTATTTTATTCTTTTATTACTTATACACCGTTAAATTTTGGTCCTACCTTGTAGGTAGTTGTCAGTCATTGCGTACTAACTACCTACAGTTCATTGTCCTAGCTCAGCTGACGTTTACTTAAAGAAATTAATTTCGTACATGCGTAAATTATTTCGAGTTTGAAAAAAAAAGTACTTTATTTTTTAATTTTCTCTTTACAAATCGATAGTATTTCATGTACCGAATCGACCCTCCGCGGGATTAAAATAACTAAAATTTAACGGTGTATATTATCTTGTCCGTCTTTGTGTTCCGTGAGTGTGTCCGTGGCATCACCAGGTCCTATCAGAATACCAGCTCTGCGTTACTTTTCTTTTTTTTCTGGTTAAAATATCGCAGTATGTGCTGAGATATGAGCCTTTTTGGCCTCGCACAAGTATTTTCTAAATCTTTTAATATCGTTTTCTTTTGTTTTTGTGCGAGTTTCAAAGAAATTTTTGCGCATGCTATATAAATTGGTAAAAGGATAATGATTAGAATACCGAATCTACCAATCTTTCTTAGAGTTTTTTTTTTTACAAATTATGTTTTCTTCCACCAATCCTACATATATCTACAAAAGTATATAAAAAAGTAGCAAACAAAGTGTGTCTATCGTTACAGGTTGCCATTTTGTTTGAATGTAATAAAATGATAGGAAATGGTGAACCTTGTTCAAAGTTATTGTAAGAAACCGCAAAGGAAACTTTGTTAGTAGTGGTTTCAGGAGTAAGGAATATGTTTTTTAGGAATACTGAATCGTGCTTAAATTTTTTTTCTAATATCCAATTTGAACCTAAAATAGAAAGAAAGAAAAGAAAGAAAAAGAGTTTGTTTGCCACAAACATAAATTTGAATACTTGTACATACATCAAATAGTAAAAAGAATTTCATAACACCACACCTGGGAAAGGTTAGGTTCATTACCTATAGTAGCTAAAATACTAGTGAATAATAATAATACATTAATAACTCATTATTTATTCATTAGCTTGCATAAAATGCAGTAAGAAATGCTCCGTATCAAACAGAAAACGAGTCTATGAAGCAAATGCTCTGCGTAGCCTCGTAGCCATTTCGTAGCACTTTTCGTAGCGGCGTAGCAACATAAAAATCTCGTTACGATAAAATACACATTTACATTTTGTAGGCATGTTTACATTTATAGGTCGTAAAAAAAATCTTTTTCATTTTGAAACTATTTTTTTTACACGTTTTAACTGTAAAAAAGAGTATTTGTGTATTTGCTTTCGATCGACGTATTTTTAACCGAAGCTTTTAAAATTCATCATACCACCTGTCCCGAATGAATTACCCGAAGGCTGCCAGAAGCCTGGCTTTATTCGAGAACCGAGTAAATATCTGAAACAGAAGTAAAGAAAATTACTGTATTCATGTATGAAATTTGAATTTCAACCGAATGAAATAAATAAGAATAATTTGACAGCAGAACTTGGAATTTTTAGTACTTGTACGTACAGATAGATGAGTGGTTTTTAACCTTAAATCAATATTTGACTTTTGTTATTAATATTTGCTCTTTGTTTTATTGGTAACAAAGCACAAAGCCTACGAAACAGAACTATTACACATTTATGTTTCGTAGTATTTTTGGAATCATAATAAAGTTAGTAAGTTTCTCATTCAAATTCATACATGCATGAGATATGTTCTGTACTTTATAAGTGAAAGCTGTCAGTCTAACTTACTGTTCTGTTCTTGATTAAAATATTTTCTTTTGTTTATTTATCGGAGCATCGGGCGTCGATATATGGTACCATTTTTATTTTTTACACTTTTCTGAAGGTTGTTTTTTGTTGTATGTTTAGTATTTTTTTTTATCTGTTTAATATTTTATCCATGTCTGTGTTCCGCATGTCGGTGGCATAACTAGGTCATACCAGAATACCAGCGCTGCGTTATTCTACTTTTTTTTAATGAAATATCGCAGCATAATGCTGAGGTAGGAGAGCCTTTTTGGCCTCGCACAGGTATTTTTTTTTAATATCTTCTATAATATTAATTTCATTTTTCTTGAATGTATTTTTTAATATTTTATTTAATTTTCATGTTTGTTCTGTGCGATTCACAAATAAATGTTTTTTCTTTCTTTCTGTTTAGTAACAACAATACGACTAACATTTTAGATCTAAATTTACCTGCTTTCAATAACATTTCCCTGAAATGTTTCTGTTTACATGTAGAATCCGAATTAAGTGATGTTATTTGTAATAAATGTTTTGTTTTGATTTGCCCCACTCTTCATGACAGAATTGGTACGTCGTAATAGAGGTAGCCTCGATCGCGGTGCCCGCACTTGTGGCCGACATACTTTACAAAACATTAATTTGGTCGGTTACATGTAAAATGTATTTACAAACTACGCTTTCACGATCCTATTAATAACACGAAGAATTTATTAAGTTTTATTTTCAAAGTAAAAAGTATTTTCGTATATTTCGTATATTTATATAATACTTAAATGATTTTATTGAACAAACAAGTTTCTTTGAATAGGGTATTGTTCTTAGCACCACTAACGAGAATCATAAGAAAAATCTACGTCACAATAAATTCAATATGGCGGCCAATATTAAAAAAAGCTGTTTATAAAAATAGTTTTTTGACTTGATCTTGTTATCCTTGTATTTAAATGAAAAGAAAAGTTATATTCTTTGTAGTGGGCATTAAACAAATAGAGTAAAATCTGAACTACAAAAGTCACAACTATATTATACTTAAGATGAACACGCACGCCTTGCCGATCGTGATAGGCCGCTAGTTCGTTTTCGGCCGTAACTAATTTTCGGTGAGCCACAAATCAGGCTGGCAATAAAACTGGAACTTACACTTTCAAATGACCCTATTATAGTTAGAATGTTTGATCTTACCACAGTAAAATTCTAAGCTTAATTTTACGAACGATCGCGATGAATTATTTTCTGGTCGCGGTTCAAAACTGCGTTGGAAGGGATAAGCTCTCGTTTATTAGCGCCTGTTTGTGTCGTTCAGGATAAGTTATGGCACCTACGTGGGTAAGGTGTCAGGCAGGTTAACAGGTAAAACCTCTATACTCTTTGTTCGGCTGCGAAAAACGTTATATTCTTCACAAGCCTGTGATCTGTTATTTTGAGATATAGACCTCATTTAATTTAGGTTCAACGGTTTTTTTAACGTGAAAAACCTTTAAAAGTTTGTAAGTAAAAACAGATTTATTTTTATACCATTAATATTCCCTTTGTTGTGTAAAAGGTCGTGTGGCGAGTCGGGATGTGATAATGTGACCACAATTTTTCGTAGGAAATAATAAATTCTCAGTTAAATTTCTTGATTACAGGTTATTGTGTGGTTGCAACGCTTCCTTCTTTGGAAGTCTTAATAATTTATCAGCATGAGCTATAAATCTTAAGAGACTAAAATTATAAATTTTCATATCTATATAGTCAGTCAGTGAGTCCAAACTTTGCCTTTATTGGCGACGATTCTGACTCACCCGCTGACTCACCCACTGTCTCATCAACACTCACCCCAAACCTGACTTAGAACTCTGCAATTTGGCACTAAGGTTCCTTTTATGATGTATTTATTCAAAGAATAAGAAAGAATTTTCTAAAATTTACCCCCTATGATGATAGAACGGGGATTCAAACCTTGTATGTAGAAATCAACGGTCACGTGTGCGAAGCCGCAGGCTGAAGTTAGTTTATTTGTACATTGTAAGTATATTTACATGCCTCAAAGTAAACTAAAGAGTAACAATGTTTACACGCTAATATTATAATAGCGAAAGTTTGTATGAATGTGTATTTGTTTGTTACTCCTTCACGCTGAAATGGTTGAACGGATAAGGATAAAGTTTAGCAAACTCGTAGACCATGTCCTTTTGCATTATTATATAGGTTGCTTTTTATCGCGGGAGTATGTTTTCTTAGGATAATTTTCGAATTTCAACCGAACAAAGCCAAAACTATCATTTTGGTGCGTACCATAGCATAATCAGCCTTATTTAGTCCCCACTGCTGGGACTCAGGACTCCTCTCTAGGAGAGTGAGTGGGCCGTAATCGACCACGTGGGCCCATTGCGGATTGGTGGATGCCACATGTCTTGTTACCATTGGGCCACCACTGCTCAACACATATTCATGCTCATATTCGGGAAACTATTCATTTCTTTAGTTCCCAGGATAAGGCAATCATTTCCTCAGAAAGTGTAACCCTGAAAAGCTAAGTTTTGCACCTGCGTCCGGTAGCATTGGTCTGACACCACGAAGGTTTTCCTTGAAGTATACATTAAGGTCACCACCGGTACGTGTGACCTACTTATATTATAAATGACCCTCCGCGCCCACTACCTCACCTGACGTCTTAGTACGAAGTTTCTTTAAATTATAATGCGGGTTGGTTTGAGATTTTCAGATAGTTGTTAGTTGGCCCTTTTCTTTGGATTTTGCTATGGAATTTTGCGGTCTATGGTTCCGAATGACGTCAGTCATTACGTGTCAACTCAAGGATTTGGATTAGGACAGCAAATAACTCAACACGACTGTTTTGCGCTTGAATAATCTTTAGAAATCGAATAATGACTGGACCTGGTAAACCCGAAAAAATAACAAGAATGTTCTTCAATCAATAATAAAAAATCAATCAAGCAATCATTTCATTTGGACGATATGGGTTCATAATGATTATACTCGTTCAGTTTCATCATAATTCAGTTTATGTTGGCATCTTATAGTACATTGTCATAGGATAATATTAATCATGTCTTTAAAAATATAAATCAAAAAAATATATATTTATAGTCAATCTATTACTAATAGTCAAATGGTCATCATGATATTAAAAATAGACGTCTAATTAAATGAAAATAAAGTTAATTAGTTAAGAAAAAAAAACAAAAAATTTTGGGTTATTATTTATTATTTCATTGTTTATCCATTTTAAAATATTTATTATTTATTTATTTATTATACACTTCATTGTACATACTTATTAAAATATACAAAGGAAAACCATTTAATTAAAAAGGCAACTGAAGGAAGACGAGCGCATGCTCAAATGACTGAATGAATTTGTATGAAAATGGGCAAACGGATACATGTAGAATACGACCAATCATAAGCGTTTATAGGGGTAGTTGTGAGTGGGCAATGAACATTCCAGTGTAGTCTAGCACTTACCCCAGGATGTTGTGCTACCGATTCGAAATTCTATGATGGATGCCAAAATACTGATAACTTCATACTAAAATCAGAAAAGTCAGGGCCAGGCTCTCCTGAAAAAAGCCCTAGATTTTTCAATGCCAATGGTACTTGCTATGAGTGGTCATCTATGAGTAGTTCTGTAGAGATAGAGATAATTTTTTACTTTTATTTGCAGAAATTTCGAATTCTATACTAATAGAAGCTAGAGTTAAATAAAACAACAAAGTAAATCAAATGAGGCTGAAAATCAACGCTTTTTTAAAGTTGCTCTGAAGACTCTTCTCTATCCTCCACATCATAGTGTTTAAGTGAGGAGGAAGCAGTGACGCAACGAACTTCTCAGCAACATCTGTCTGTCTTTGTTTCTTTCGATTCTTCTTACATTTTATTTTTTCAATGACCTGCTCCAGCACTCACAATATTTGTTGTTATTACCTAAATGTCCTTTCATTGGTATTGTTCGTGAAGTCGTAGAGTCGTAAGGAAGTAGTCCTGAGTTGAGCTATACGAATACTGACAAATGCTTGCACTACTGGACAGGTCCACTCAGAACTGTGTGGTTCTTTCTTCAAAAGAACATCTCAGACTCCAATATGCATGGTTCTCATATGTTTTGACGATTACATGTTTGCTGTATGGACTTTCAAAGAGGCTTTGAGTTTGTTTCGGTGTTTCTCCTTAGGGTAGTTAGCTAGGAACCACCGGACGAAATTGACGTATATAAGTGTTTTTAAAACCGTATTTGCAAAATAAATATCATTTGTCATTTATCTGGTTTTGACTCTAGTGTCTCGCCGCATTTACAAGTCCAGAGATCCTATATCTAATTAATCCACGAAGTAACTCAAAGTGGATATACTTTTCATTAGTTTAGTAAACTGTAAGTATCGGTAAAGTCCGACTTTCAAGTTTATTTAGTGAAGTTACTGAGCTAACGCTGCTAACGTAGAAATTGATTCATTAATATAGAAACTGTAATTTAGTTTAAAGTTATTTTTGAAGCACCGATAATTTATAAATGGTTTTCCAATTAATTTCTGGTCAAACAAGTTGTTAGCAACCAGCGAAATTTTCTGGTGTCTAGTTTAGTCATAACTATATAATAGTGTTGGCTACAATTCTCAGTAAATTGTAACTTTACTATAGTAAACAACTAATCGTTCTTCTTTTGAAGTTGGTAATAATCAAATAACTTCTTCTGCTCTAGGTGAAGTGAGAAGGCGCATCAGACTTATTGTGTGTATTTTCACAGTTGCCTTTTGCATTCCAGGGGCACGATAACTATTCAGAACATTCCCGCAGCCTTATCAAGCAGGAGGGAAGGCGCTTATATGGACTGTTTGTATAATTTTGTCATTATCTTTTTGATCCATGTTTTGCGCAACTCTGTGGCATCACTGGTAGTATTTTACGTTCGAAAGGTCAATTGTCATCACAATTTTAAAAGGATTTTAAGTATATATTTTTTTAATGAGATATGCTAGTGCTTGACTGCGATCCCGCCTGTTGGTAAGCAGTAATGTAAGTTGATGGTGAATCGCACTCCGATTGTAGAAAGGTGGTAAAAGGATGTAATTTAGGTTGATATTAGATGGTAGAAGACCTGTCTTTTTTATCGTTTTTCCTAGTTTTGTTGCAATTCTCACGAAATCACAAACCAACGACATTTTGTTCCGCCCGGATTCATTCTTTATCTTTATCGGAAAACAAGGTACGCAATAACGAATGACTTTGTGAGGCCTTTATTTTTCAAGCTTTCGAAAAACAGGCTTTTACCTTGTAAATTAGTAAAATAAAAGAGGCATGTAAAACAATTGTCGCCACTTGGCACGTCGTTGGTCCTTCACTCAAGTACACACAACTTCCCTCTCAAGAGCCGGGAGGGGTCGTCACTGCGAGCATTTTCGACGTTCGCTAAGTACACTCTGATCTTTGTTGAAACAAGACTTTAAATTAAATCAAGACTTATAACGAAAGTTACAAGTTCCGAAGTTGTAACAACACTAATAATGCTATTTATATTTTACTAGCGACCGAGTTTCGAACTAACGCTTCCATTCTTGAGGAACTGGGAGTCAAGGAGCGCTTTTCTACGCTCACACACACAGTATTGTTTTTGAATAATGTGGTTATATTTGTCGATGTGGAAGTGACTCCATTGAATGCTTTATTTTCTAAGGAAAGGTGGGTGGGATGAGGCCACGTGGCAGACCACCGATGCGATGGATAAACCAGATCAAAGCGGTTGTTAGCAGCCGTAGTCCGGATGATTGCCAGCTGGCAAAAGTGGCAGGAAGTCGTGCGGCGTACTCTGACAGCTTCCGGAGAGCTACCTTTGTGAAACCACGACCACAGAAAAGTAAAATGACCAAAAAGAAGTGCGACCTGCCCTCACTTCGCTAGGGTGTCTGGAAACTTTTAAATTCTCAGTGTTCTCTACTATTATATACCAACACACATCTAAACATCGGGGTGTGAATGCAGGAAGCAGACGCATGATACGCAGCCGTTGCTTGCATCCGCAGCCGGCAGTGATTCCAAGGCTGGCTGCACGTGCTGCCAGTCTCAAATCTACGATATAATCCAATATGAACGCTATCGGCTCCGAGTAACGATTATTTCAGGACTTGTCTAAACAGGTTGGAATAATGTAACTACATGCGCATCAACTTGCGGCCGCAGCACTACTGGTCTGCGATCAGCTGCGGCTGCAGGTCGCGGCAGCAGTCGCAGCCGAAGTTGGGCAGCACGTGCGGCCGTAGCCGCGTTCGGAATGGTTTTCACAAAAATCCATACTACTACATAGAAAACCAGTCGTGCAGCTGCACCTGGTTTCATGCATCCGCAGCCTGCAGCCGTGGTTCGAATGGCACCTTTAACCTTCCTCATAAATCACTGTCTATTAGTGCACATGGAAATTTGTTTAGTAGTTTTGGAGATTATTCCGATTTTTTGTAATTACTTTGATGGAACGGATGCGCGAAAAAAAAAAGGTTGGACATGCCTTTGTTCTTTCAGTACCAAGTAAAATTTCTAATAAGATTTTAAACCAAATATTTCAAGGTTCAAATAAATCTGTCTCGTTGCCATGGGCGAACGGATCTACCTTCTAAATTATAAGTCCTATATAAAGTTTCTAGAGAACCGTAGAAATATTATTCTTTAGAGTTTCGTACCTCAGCCAGCAAAAACGGCACCCTTATTGTTGTCGGTATATCAGGACCGTGTGGAGGTATTAAGCTGAAATTAATATCAAATACGCTTTCTTAACCCTTTAAAGCAGTTAAAAAAATCAAATTTCAAAGTCAATGCAATCAAAAGATAAGGCTAAAATATTCTCTCTCTATTCTCTATTTATGGAGCATAATTTTATCGTTTGGGAAGGGAATCGAAACTTATAAAGGATTTGCCGTTGACCTAGAATTATGTTTGGCAAGAAGCAATGCCTTGTAGACGAGCAAAGGAAATACTACGAAAACCGTATAGTTGCATCACAAAATATTGATTGCTTTGACATTTTGCGATTAGAAGTTGAAGTTTGTACGGAATCCACAGTGCGCGAGTCGCACACACACGTGCCCGGTTTTTTTAGAAATGGGGACTGAGAATTTATAGGCAATTTACGCACCTTCTCCACACTGGCAAACTTTGTCCTTTTATTGTGAGAGCCCACTCTTCCCATTTTCCTGGTTATTTTGTCATATTGTACCGTTTGTAACCTTTTTGGAAATAATTGAGTTAAGGCTGACCTTGTCCTTGGGTTTTTTTTTTTTAATGTTTTCTTGTAAAAGCTTTCTTTGAGTCAGATTAGAGAAGTGTTTTTTTTTTTGTTACATTTCAAGGCTCTTATATTATATTTGCCTCATTAAATCTGTGTTGACTGTTTGATAAACAGCCAGATATTATTTTTTTATCATAAAAACATTAGCCATTTTTCATCAGTACATTTTTATTCCCGTAACATGACTTTTGTGCCTTATGATATTTCGACCGGGATTTTGTATTGAATGACCAACTCACCATCATCTTCTTTCTGCCTCCTGCCTTTGTCTCGTGTTACTTGGGGTCAACACAACACGTTTTCTTCCATACTGTCCTGTCACCCCTCATAATATCACTCCATTTTCTTTTATATCACTCCTCACACAATCCATGTATCTTTTCATTGACCTCCCTCTCCCTCCTCATTTACTTCATATAGAGTCTAAACGAAGCTTATTTTCATAAAATATGTATTAATCAATAACACAAAACGATTATTATTGTTCATAAAAAAATAAAATTGTATACTTATTGTTTAAAATAATGAACTATATATAAATTCATTAATTTTATTGCAAAAAATGTCAATTAAACGATACTTCGGTCGGAAGAAAGGAATTTTTTGATGGTGTCCTGTACTTGAACGATGGTATATACCTACGAAAAACTCGACATTTTCAAGTGAGATTCCAGGTCAATTGTGAAAATGACTTACAGAACTAGTTATCTCTTTCGAGTGATCATTCAGCCGCTCTCATTACCTAAGTTTCTAGACCAGTTCAAAATAAAGTTCACTGAAGAACAAGATGGGGCGAACCGCGGTCGTTTCAACCCCGCTCACTCGCTCAGCCACCTTCAAAGTCGAACTTTCCTCAAAGCTAACTAGACATGTTTATTCCAATCCAGTTATTCTATTAATGTTTGAAGAGAACGTAAATGAGCTTTTCTAAGTGAAGCATTCAATTTGCCCACACGCAAGTGAACGACTTACTCGTACCTATCTCCTTTGAGTTCAATGTTCGTTGGTAATTGGATTTTTGTCTAAGTGAAAACAAATAGAATTAACTGACATGTCTGATGGTAGATCGATGCTTGGAAGTTAGGGGTTCCGGTTAAATCTTGTTATTTTGTTAACAATACTGTCGTAATCTAGAATATTTGCAATTTTTAGGGTGATTAGTAATAATTTTAAAATTAAAAAAGCTAGCCAAACGCGAGTCTGAAAAGGAAGAAGGGTTACGTACCATCGTAACTTTATTTTATTTTTATTTAATTTTGTGGGTGATAGGTAACAATTAAAAATAAAAATAAAAACTAGCCAAGTGCGAGTCTCACCCGCATACGAACGGTTCAGTGCTATCATAATTTTGTGATATTTTGATGGTTTTGTAGTGACAGTAGAAATACACTCTCTGAGAAAATTTACAATTGTTCGCCTAATAGCGTCGGTTTATGAGGTACAGTCCTGTTGGGTTGTTTAGTAATTGGGTTACGTTGGTTACATTTTGGGTACGGAACCCCAAGAACAAATCATCATCATCATCATCAGTCTTTAGTCTCCGAGCCGTATTATGTCCTGCCCAGTGGAGACTGGATTCAGGACCTGGACGGCTCGGTGACCTTAATCTCGTCGACCGCCGCCGGTACCCCGCCCCTCGAGCGCGTCACGAGGGGCGGGGTTGCGTGGCAGCACGGTTCGGGGACATTGCAGTGGTAGGCGTCTACCTGTCCCCGAACAGATCTCTCGGCGATCTCCACATCTCCCTTATGGAGCTGAAAAACGTCGTCGTTGGGTTTAGGGACCTCCCCGTGATCGTTTGCGGGGACTTCAATGCCTGGAGTGAGGCTTGGGGTTCCCGGTACACGAACGGGCGGGGTCGGTCGGTAGAGGCCTGGGCTGAGGAGTCCGGCCTGGCCCTCCTAAACCGGGGCTCTGTCTCCACGTGTGTGCGGATGCGGGGCGAATCAGTGGTGGACCTCGTTCGCCAGCCCCGATCTGGCGCCGCGTGTCGTCGACTGGCGCGTTATGGAGGGGGTGGAGACGTTCTCAGACCACCGGTACATCCGGTTTGATGTCTCCGCCCAAACCTCGACCACGCCGGTCCGGCAGAGCCCTTGTGGTCCGCGGTGGGCGCTGAGGCAGATGGACCGGGAGTTCCTCCTGGAAGCCGCGACGGTACAGGCCTGGGTGCAAGCACCGGACAGGCCTGTCGATATCGACGTCGAGGCAGAGTGGTTCCGGGAGGGCATGTCGCAAATCTGCGACGCGTCAATGCCCCGAGTCCGTCCAGGACGTGCCAAGCGCCAAGTGTACTGGTGGTCGCCGGAGATTGCGGCATTGCGCAATGCGTGCAATCACGCGCGACGCCGGTACGCCAGGTACTGCAAGCGCCGCAACCGCCCGCCGGATGCGGAGGCTATAGAGGCGGAGCTGTACGAGGGTTACAGGCTGGCGAAGCGCACCCTCCGAGCGGAGATGAAGCGGGCCAAGCTGGAGGCCCGCAACGTCTGGCTGGGGTCTCTGAATGCAGACCCGTGGGGACGCCCATACAAGATGGTTCGGGAGAAACTCCGTCCATGGGCTCCCCCGCTGACTCAGAGTCTCCGGCCCGAGCTCGTGGAGGGTGTGGTCAGCACTCTGTTCCCTACGCGGGGGGTACACTCCCCCCCGCCCATGGCTCCGCCAACACCGGCAGTACCTGACGTGGACCACGACGATGACGTTCCAGAGGTGACCGAGGTAGAGATGAGAGTGGCGGTACAAAGGCTAAGTGCCAAGAATACCGCCCCAGGACCCGACGGCTTGCCTGGGAGGGCCTGGGTCCTGGCCATGGAGGCTCTCGGGCCTCGAGCTCAAAAAAAAAAAAAGACCACTGCTCTCAAAACGGTGAAGGAAAGCCTCGTGAGGGAACCGGCATGTCCTAGAACCAGAAATTGGAAGCCAACCACCAACCCCAAGATCAAACATCTCAACTTATTTGACTGAAGATTAATTATCATAAGTTATGCTCTTTAATTCATGACATTTATGTAAGACTTGGTATTGACCTGTAAATTAAATACAATTCTATTAATAACTTAGTAACTAACAGTTCTTACAACAAGAGGATGAAAAGCGACAAACTTCCTCAGAATAGTTAAGTACAAAAATAAACTTTAGTAAGTCTGTTCGAATCTTGTCGTTCAGCCAAATTCAAACTGACTGGGTACTTCTACTTTTATGTTTTTTGTTCTATTTTATGAATTTAGCTTCTCTTCAAACTTTCAGATTCATAATCTTATTAAGTAGGCAACTATATTTAGTAAGCCCGGAGGACATGGTGGAATATAAGGTGGAAGAATACACCGCTTGGGCAGAACACCGCCGTGTCTTCGTAACGGCAATTGGCGACAATGACTGGTCTGGAGCGAGGAGGAATGGCAGGCGGTCGCCGTTGTTGACGTGGATTAGTCGACGGCGAGCAATGGGTAACTCGCTGTGCGGCCATTTGGTAAACGTCCTGATTTAGCTCCAGTCGTCGAAGGCGCATACGCACGAGAGCCTTAAGGACAGGTCAGCAAAACCGGAAGAGTCTAGAAGGGTCGAAGCCTAGGTACTCAGCGAACCGATGGGTTCGCTTCGGAAACCCGAGGTCCTGGAACGTACGCAGGAACATAGAAGTGGATTTTAGTCAGTAAAAGTCTGACACGCTCTCCTACTCCGCCCTAGATCGGGAGAAGTCATTAGATAATTTGCCACCTAAAACAAATCTATATTTAGCAAAGCAAATATTTTTTGCTAAACATAATTGACTGGAACCGTTTGACGCCCACGTTTGAAGAGCAACAAAGGTTAATAGCTTCAATGGACAGTGGGCACACAATCTATTGTTAGCTTGATGACATCGTACACAACGAAACTTGGCATTTGTGTACAAGTCAGTTGGAAGTTTCGACCTGAACAAAATTGACATACCTACTGAGGGGTTATAGAGTGTTTTTTTTTTTGTTTTTGGTGTATAAAATGAAATTTTGTCGAGTCCTCTTCCTTCCTATGTGGAATCATTGAAACGAGCGCCATCTCGTTAAAATGGAGCTGAGATTTTTTTACAGAGCAGACTATGAGTCGACTCTCCTTAAGAGGCGTATTACAAAAAAACACGAAATTGCAAGTTTTCTACGTTGAAATTTTAGGTTTTATGTTCGTTGTATGAAATAACAATTTCTTGGTTAATATAGTTCGTTTTCTCTACTATAATTACCTCAAAACTGATTTTAGATTAATTATTTAATTATTTAGTAATAAGCTTTCTCCCGATACATGTTTCGGCAAAAATTCACGGAGATATCATTTCTGAGCTCTAATTTTGAGATTCTACTAAATATCAGTCAAAAACAAAAATCTTATTAGCTCTCAAATATCCTATACTTCAATCATAACAGGTAATATTTTCGTTATATGCCTTTTATGTAAAGAAAAAAAAAACTACGTAATTCAATTATCTACCGAAAAGACTTCAAAACAAGCCCCAATATCTCCAAAGTTCTACATTATTTAGACTTCAAATTTATACCAAAATAATCATCAACATTTGCTTAAACTATAGTATTATTTTTATTTTTTAAATCGCTACTATTATTTTTTAATAAAATAAATAAAAACACTTTATATTTCACTGCGCCGATCATCTGCGATTAGTATCGCGCGAGCGCTTGTCGAGGTCGGACCTATGTCAGTTTCTTTCCCGCGCGCTTTCGTTCCGATACTACCGTGACTACCGTCGTGTGCGCCGACTGTCGCGTAGACGCTGCCGCATTGCTATAATGTGCGTGTGAACTACGAACGCAGTTTTTGATCTTTGTAAATATTTATTTTCGAACGGTATAATATACCGTTATATTGAAGTTATAATAAAGTGTGAACTTTATACTAATTGAAATAATATTTCAATTAGTATAAAGTTCACACTTTACTAGTATACCAGATAGTGAACTTATTAAAGTTAGACTAGTTAAAGTCATGATTGGTTCTACCAAATTCAAGGACAGCTTTATATATCCAATAAAAATGTCTGCATACTTGCCATATGGACTGGACCAGACTTTCCTGTAAAAACTATAACAATCTACAAAGACGACGAATTTTGGTCGTTAAAAATGTTACCCAAATTAAAAGCTTTTTATGAAAAATGTGTACTGCCAGAAGTTATCGACTCAAGAAAAGATCGATCAATGCCTTTGCGGGAAATATTTTTCTGATGTAAAAATATGATGTCTGACTGTACCAAATAATAAAATAAATAATACATTTTGTTGTTTCATTTATTCGATAAGATTTCAACCATACTACCATAAAATTAAGGCTAGACTGAAAATACACTTAATAAACTAGTTATCAACGATTGCATGAATTGCATCACTGCTTACCATCAGGTTGGATCACAGTCGAGCACTAATTTATATGAATTAAAAATAAATATATACAACTTTAAAAATCTATTTTTGCTATGAATAGTATATATTACAATCGATTGTTTATCGAATACTGCAGAATATTAAAAATATTTGTTTGAACATATTTAAATTAAAACGACATTTAAAAAAAATATCCATCTTCTAACCTCTTTCTGAATACTTCAATTACGAAAGATCAAGATCGTTTAGCCGCCGTATACACAGTATCATAGTGCGAGCGAGACTGCTAGAAGCATGAATGAAAATATCGCTCACGTAGTTCGCCGCCCGCTCGATGCATAAAATACCTAAATTTGCGTAATGCCGAAATGTGAAAGGGCTCTTAACAACAATTTGCTACAGGGAATCTTCGTTAAAATCTCCAAATATAATACAAGAGCTGATAAGTGTGCGGCGACATCTATATCACTACAAAGGAACTATTCTGCATCGCGGTTTAGTACGAGATAAATAGCTTGAACCATTTGCTATAGTAACGCGAAGCCTACCACTTCAATTGAGACCCGAAAATCGGTTATAATCCTCGTCACACAAGTTGAATCATCATGGTGGTCCTTTCATAAGCAACCACCGATTTTTTCGTCTTAATCGAAGGAGAGCTGCGCGGAACTATCGCAAATGGTTCAACTTATTTGCCGCGTACTATAACAAAGTTCTCCGCGTAAATAGAACACATACAAGTGCAACGTCTGGTCGGAGGAACCTTTCTTTTTAATGGAAGTTTGCGGGTCTTTATTATACCCTGTTACCTCTAAATGTGATAACAAATTACCTACAAAAGGTACTATGACAATGTTAGGGCCTTTGCGTGGTCTATAGAAATATTTGTATGCCCATAGATAGTTGTTTCGGATCTGGATGTCTTGTGAATAATATCTAATAATAAATATTTCCACAACTATCACACAACACCGTCTAGTCCCAAGCTAAGCAGAGCTTGTGTTATGGGTACCAGACAGCTGATAAACATACTTATATATTTCTAAATACATACATATTATAGATAAATAACACCCAGACACAGGACAAATGATCGTGCTCATCACACAAATATTTGTCCTGGGTGGGAATCGAACCACGACCTCCGGCATAGCAGTCAGGGCCACTAACCACTAGACCAACAGGCCAGTAAAAATAATGTGAATTTACATGTTTGTGAACGAATCTCGGAAACTATAACACCTACAAACTGAACAAAAAAAAACCGTGCAAATGCGAGTCGGACTCACGCACCGAGGGTTCCGTAAAAACTTACATAAGATAACAGATCAATTCCCGAATCGAGTCTCGAAGATCTTTCCGAATCGCAAAAGTATTTTTTTTTCGTGATATAATTAACAGTTTTCAGATTTTTCCTATACTTGTGCTATGAGATATTGCTTCATGCCAAATTTCAAAATTCTAGGACAACGGGACGTACCCTATGAATTTTGATTCCTTTGTAAGTAAGTGTCGAAATATACGTTTTTTGCGACATAAACGGCCGTATCTTTAACTCAGAAGTTTGATTTTTTCACAGCTTTAAGGGACTACAGACCTAAGAACACAGTATTAATTTTATCTTGATACATCCACGCGTTCCCAAGATAAACCGTCTTAACAGACGGATAACCAAGTGGCCTTAGAAAGGTACCGATTTTTCGTTTTGAGGTATAGAACCCTAAAAAAACAAGGCAAATGTCACATGTGTAGTTCGCAATGATGTGACGGCTCCACGTCAAACATAATTAGCCTTATAATGTTCACACTGCTTGGACTTAGGCCTCCTTTCTTGAAGAGGCCACTACGCGGACCCAGTGTTTTTTAGTGGATGTCACAAATCTTCGATGTTTTTGGTTTTAGGACATGCCAGTTTCCTTACAATATTTTCTTTCACCGTTTTGAGACCAGTGGTGATGAAATAAATAAAACACAAAGCACCTGACTGGATCTTAACCCGCGACCTACTATTCATAATTAGTCGGGGTCGTTACCACTGGGCCACCTCTGTTCTGTAGCCACATTACTTAAGAAAAACACAATGTAGAAGAGTTATTACGCTTTCCAATAATAGCGTGTTGCGTGACGTCGTTGTTCTGTTTCATGTATAACTTTTGTGAGAAATATTTATGTTTATTGTAATAAATGGTTTTACTCACGTCAATGGTTCGGGTTCAGATAAAGGATTGGGAGCTTTGTCATCACGCTAATATTATAAAAGAGAATGTTTGTGATGGTGTGTGTGCGTGTGGACTACACGGATCTCAATGAAACTTGATGTATGGATAGGCCATGTCATAGAATAGCACATAGCGTGCTTTTTATCCCGGACATATGTTCCCTGGGGATCATTTTGTATTATCTCGCAGACGAAACCACAAGACATGGTCTACCAGTATTCATCGAAATCCGTTCAGTCAACAAACATTTTTATTGATATAAACAAGTTATTGACTTCGATCCCACATATGCTCACACACACTTAAAAACTTTGTGATATTAGTATGATTGATTAGTGTGTTAAACTTAGTAATACCATCTTTTAGACTTGAGAGGAGTATTAAGACGCACCAAAAAGGCACTTACATTTTTCAAAAATACACCGCACTGAATTACACAAAAAAGGTATTAAAGAACCTAAATAGATGTGCCAACAGTTTTACCGCGAGATATTTGTAAATCTATCCTTAATTTCGAGAAAAATGAAAAAAATTAGATCCTGCAAATAGCAAAGTTGGATTTAGATCTTTTTTGAGAGATTTGCACAATTTTTTTTCGTGGAACTCTTGGTACAGCTATCTATTTAGGCTTTTTTTTTGTGTAATTCATTGCAGTGTATTTTTAGAAATTTCGAAAAATGTAAGAGTGGTTTTCCCTTAAAATATATTGAAGTAGATACTTTGAATGAAGTCTAAGAGAAGGTGTCATCTGGTATAAAGCTAAGTTAGCCTATTCAGCAGATAACGGTCACAGTTCACGTGACTTTGTCAGTTTTCATAAAGTTCTGTTGTTTCATTACTTACCAAAAGGAGCAAGGCGTTAAGTTGGAGTTCTAGTCAAATCGGGATTGCTAAACCTTTGACCTTTGCAAGAGAAAGGGTCCCTGTGCAGGTAAAATTTAATATCAGCTTCCCTTTATATGGGGATCAGGTCACGAATAAAGATTAAATGTTATTTATTTTGGTAGACTTGCTGCTCGAAATGAATCTGTTGTTTTATTCTTGTCATAATAAGAAATAATTTATTCTCGGGCATCGTTGGCTCATATGGTGTTAGTATCTAGTACAACTTAGGCATACACATCAAAAAAATAAAAAAAAAATACACACAAAAACACAGCACTCAATTTGAGGAAGATTTATTAAGCTGTGTATGTGCCAGTCTAACCTTTCTGAAAAACCTTCAGGATGCTGTTGCTACTTCCCCTCACTAAAAGTAAGTTATTTTAAATCAATATAGTAAATGGCTTACGTAACCACAAAAAAAACCTAAATTTGTTACAAAAAGTCAATGCCTATCGAAAAAAAAAAATTATTTATTTATTTATTAGAACTTTATGCAACACAAGGGTACACAGGCGGACTTAATGCCTTAGGCATTCTCTACCAGTCAACCAAGGGTGGTGAAGAGAAATCATGGCAGGTGCATAAAAAAAAAAAAACGCAACTTCCGCTTGAATGCATACTGACTGGTGGCCATCCTGATGTCGAGAGGAAGCACATTCCACAGAAGTATGGACTGTATATGAAAGGAAGAGTGAACAAAATCAAAAGTATGAGAAGGACAAAGCAATAAAAGATTGTTAGAAGAACGCAGATTCTTAGCGTGAGAAGAACAAAGATATTGAAAGTGGGAAATAAGATAAGAAGGAGGAGTGGGTGAGTTGAGTAGAGAGTAAAGAGTAGTCAGTGCTCGCAGACTTCTTCTCTGGCGAATCGGCATCCATTTCAGCTCGGATCTGTAACTCGAGATGTGGTCATATTTTTTCAAGTTAAATATGAACCTGATGCAGTTGTTAAGAAGCCTGTCTAGTTTGTCCAGCAACACTGCGTTCAGGTCAAAGTAGCACACGTCACCATAGTCGACTACAGGGAAAATTAAAGTTTGCACAAGCATAGTCTTCGTCTTCACAGGCAGAAAGTTCCTCAGACGATACAGATACCGCAGAGTCCCGTTGACTCTTTGGCAGACACTGGAAACCTGACTTTGCCAACCAAGGGTCGAGTCAATATGCAAACCGAGATCTTTTACGCTAGAACTAATGGGGATGACGGCACCATTAAAAATAATTGGAGGAAGAGTGTTAACCACCACTTTGCTCATCATGCGCGGACTCCCTATAATAATGGCCTGACACTTCGAGGGGTTTACAGACACCCCAAATCTATCAGACCAATCCTTGATAGCATCCAAATCTCGGTTTACATCGTCTATAGCGTCTGACAAACCCTCTACCCGCGCAGCCGCATATAATTATAGATCATCGGCATAAAGATGATACGAACACCGAAGACAGAGAGTTATAAAGTTTATGAAGATGGAGAATAGTAAAGGAGAAAGAATACCGCCTTGTGGGACACCAGAATCTAGATCACGCCAACTCGACGAATTCTCGTCGACGCGAACCGACTGCTGACGTCCCCGAAGATAAGAAGAAAACCATTCCAGCGTCTCAGATGAAACCATAAGATGGGAAAGGATAGATAGAAGAATATCGTGACTGACAGCATTAAAGGCATTTGAGAAATCAATTAAAACCAAAACAGTAACCTTGGTATCCTCCATAGCTTCTCTAATGTCACCAGTCACTTTAAGGAGAGCAGAGGAAGTACTATGACCAGGCCTGAATCCGGATTGAAAAGAGTTAACAAGGTTGTTACGGTAAACAAATCCTGAAAACTGCTTATGGACGCGGCCTCAAGTACTTTGGACAGGAAAGGAAGAATAGAAATTGGACGAAAATGGTTAGGAAGGGAGGGATTAGAGATTTTAGGAAGTGGGCGCACATAAGCCATACGCCACAGGGATGGGAATTGTCCGGAATCAAGGGAAAAATTAATTATGTGGGTAATTGGGGGGAGAAGAAAGTTGAGGATTAATCATATGACGACTGATGCCGTCATGGCCCACAGCCTTGGATTTTATGGACAGGATGATCTTTTTGATTTCATCTAAGGTAGCTGGGGAAAAATGAAACGGTTCAATGACAGGAGCTGGGAGATCAGAAATGAAATCAACCGTCTTAGACAACATTTGGGAATCCAAATGACCGGAGGTTGTGAAGTGACGGTTAATATCATCCAGGACGATTGTTTTAGGAAATTCCACATGACGTGGTCTACCGAAACCGAGAGTTCCGAGGAATTTCCAGATATCAGCAGGAGAAGAAGAAGAGATGTTTTCAAGAATATGGCGGCGTTTAGCGTTGCGTATCATCTGATTACACCGATTTCTAGCAGATCTGAAAAGCTCCCTATTTTCAACACTGCGGTCTTTTTAAATTTTCGAAAGGCCCGATCCCTGCGCCTCATCGCCACACGAACATCTGTCGTTATCCAAGGGGCTGGTTGACGTTTAAGCTTGACCTTTTTGACAGGAGCGTGTCTGTCGTAAAGCGCAAGGACCGTCCGATTAAAAATATCCAGTTTATCATCAACAGTTGTCGCCGCTGCAAGCTGGTCCCAATCAAGTTTTTACGCATCCTGAAGTAGCTTTTCAGTATCCATACGCGCGAAGCAACGCATGTGCAAAACCTTAAAAGGAAGTTTAGGCGGTTTTAGGATATACGATAGGAAAATGAGGTCATGATGGGAAAAACAATTATAATTCTTTGTGCAAAAAATGAGCCAGTCCTCTGTTCCGGTTCACGCAGAATTGACCAGTCGATGAAAAATGTCTTTGAATAGATATCGTAAGCACACGGATTCCATGTTCTAAGCGTTTCGACTCCAAATGGCTTAAAACTGTAATTTCCAATAAGGTTTTAATCCCATCGTCGAGACTTCTAAAACTTTGTCTTTGGTAAGGAATACTTCAGTTGTTTCGTACAATATTGTCCACATTTTTCTTTACAAAACAGAATTGTGTTGCCAATATGATACATATCCTGAAGTAAACAAAACCCACAGGAAGAAATTCGATAAAGTAGCAAAATATCATAAAAAAGTAGATTGTTAGAGGAAATTCAATTTGCCGCCTTTCAGAGAGCGGAACACAAGGTTACAAACAAACAAACATAAGTAAGTTTATTTATTCAGTAGATATCGATCGACGCAGGTCAGGGGAGACGTGACCTGTGTGAACAACCCCAACTTTCCCTCTAAATCGCCCTCGTTTATAACGGCTATGCTGCTAATAAGTCGCTTCTACCCAAGAATATTTTGGATCAGTTCAAGGTAAAGTACACCCTAACGCTTATTGTCATGGAACTGAATCCTTTGTTTGCAAAAAACTTTTTTCAACTATTTGAGTGATGGTGGCGAAAGTTCAGTTTAATATTGTGTTTTGTAATCAAAAACAAAAGAAAGTTTCACACAATTTTATTTGCGGTTATGAAAAATAGACAAGGGGATAACATTCTTGTGGGTGATTCTTTGAATTTTTCGGTTTGTGGACAAAATAGGACTAGTGTCGGCATCGTGGGTTTTCAGTTTAATATATTTTCTGCACATAATTTCACAAACGGTTTCTAACGCGGGCTACAAAAATTGCTCGAATTGTCTCCTTCTGACAATGGCGCCTGGCGAATCCTTCTAGCACTGATTTATGTTCCAACTAACTGTTAGCATCTTTGCCCGCTGGAAAATAGAAAGAACCCTATATCCTATTTCATGTCATGGTCTTTATCCGAATCTTTTCAGCCATTAAAGTAAGTGACCAACATACAGTATACATACCTACTTACAAATGCTTGCACTGATTGGACAGGAACACTCAAATCTGTTTGGTTCTTTCCTCGAACGACCATCTCCGATACTAATCTGCATGGTCCGCATATGATTTGATCGTAACACGTTTACTGTCTTTTTTTTATGGTAGGTAAAATCATCAAATGACAAATCCCGCCCTTGGTTGGGGCGGGAGATAGCGTCAGACTCTTACTGACTAAAAACCTACCCTGCTCCTTTCATTGCCTTCGCCCCAGGGCCCCGGGTTTCATTTTCACATAAGCACGTTTACTGTCTAAACTTTAAAATAATTTTTAACATCTAATTTTGTTACGGTATTTCTTCTCAGGGTAGTCAGCTAGGAAACACCAGCCTCATCTAGCTTAATTATATCATCTTCCTACTCTTGTCTCACATTACTTGAGGTCAGCACAACATGTTTTTTTTCTTCGATTATATCCTATCAGCAGTTCACTCATTTCAAATCACTCCTCACTCAATACCCACCCTTATTTTCTTTGGCCTCCTTCTCCCTCTCCGACCATCCACATGTATATTTTAGTATGTGTTTTAGCCCTCCTCTTCACATGACCAAACCAAGATAAACGATTCCCTTTCAAATTTTCAGTCACCGGCCCCACTTTGAAATTACTTCATTTCTCACTTCATCCAGTCTCTTCGCTTCACACATCCATTTGAATATTTTGATCTCCGCCACATGCAATCTTTTTCATCTACTCTACAATACGATGTAAACTGACAAAAAAAACGAGCGTTTCAAAACCTATTTGAAAAATAAATATCATTTTTTAACTCAACTCGACTCAAAATAGTTTATTTTACATAGGCCTACATGGGAACTTATAAACCGTCAGAAGCTAGCGCACGGTTCCTAATTATCACATACATCAAAATTTGCCTTTATAATATTAGTGTAATAATAAGATTCTTCAAATATGTACAAAATGTAAAATCTTTATTTCTGAAGCAATAAGTTTTACATTCTTTATTGGATATTCAAATGGGATATTCGCTCAAATAAAATTGTCGAGTATTTTTTTTTTATTATCGTTTGGCGTGGATTTTCGAAACACGTGTCTACGTTCTACCTCATATCAAACGAAGCTCACTTTAGTTCTAACCCACCCAACATTCCGAACCAGATATTATTCACGTCAGTTGTATTTTTATTCAGTTTTGTTTTCCTGTTTTATAAAACCTTCCTTTATTTTTAATACATGAGCCATGACATGCGTAGAAAATTAGAACATGTTTTTTTTTTTAATTTTCTGCTTCCATAAACAGTGCTGGCGACGTATACTTTTTGACCGTTTTGCCTTGAAGTGAAACTTGTGAAAAATATGTAAAAATTACACAAAATTCAAAAGCGGATTTCTCTTCATTCGATGGTTTTATTTTATTTTTATTTTTGTGAAATCAAATGCTCACGGGTGGAACGAGTAAGCGTGTAGGACGCGTACTGACTTAAACCCACCTGTGTCCTTTAGTTGCTCTTTGCCTTCTAGGGCCACAGTCACTTATTTATTAATAACTTTCTCCTAAGGCTGAGGCCTAAGAATTAGTAAGTTTTTTTCCAATTTTCAACTCTACATCCCCAATTATATTTCTTTTACCTTTCTATTGTATTTACCTTTCTATTGTACACTGCAAATTGCAAAAAACGCACGATCTGAATTTCGTGGATGGTGGAGTGGATGGTTTAAGAAGTCCACATACAGTATTCACGCGGGGAAACCTTCTATTTAATTTGGTGAAAATACTCACAGAAGAGTATCATAAATTCCTTAAACTTAAAGCGTGTAGCACCCCTAAATGTTGACGAATGTACCGAACTCGCTTCTCACCAGAATTTCGTCATTAAAGCTAATTTTCCCACAATCTGCAAGTACGGCGCTTAACTACCGCATTCAAGTATGAGGTTTATACACAGGATACAAGTTATTACAGCTTACATAGAAGACAGAGAATAATTTAAACTGAAAACGTGTTTCGGTATGAAGAATGGAGGATTTACATAGTTAATGGCACAAGACAGGAATGTGGAGCTTCGTTTTGAAAATGTATGAAACGAGCTTTGAATAAGCACCTGAGGATTATGATTAAGATAAGAAACACTATGCAGGTGACTAGCCTTTTCTGAACGAAGTTGCGAAATTATTTTCTATAGAAATAGAAAAAATATAAAAAAAAACACTTTACAATGATTAAAATATCATTATATTTATGGTGGTTATACAAAAACCGTCTTTGCAAATAAGCCAATCTCACAGTTTCGGCGCTATTTAGGCACAAGACAAATAAGTCACAATTTATTAAAATTACAACACTTCATAGTCACTTAAGACTGCAATCCGAAGATAGCCGACTAATTACGATCTGTTCCGAAGTTCTTATTCATGAGCTTTTCAAGCGAGGTCGAGGGTCGCAGTAACAAATTGCGGTATTACTAATGCTCAATGCTAATGAGGACACGAGGTAATGTCAGATGGAAGGGGAGGGACCTTGACCCTTCGAACTAATTACGGGAAACGAATGGTGGAAGTAATTGTTGTGGAAAAAAAGACGTGAAAGTACATACAATAGAAAAGTTCTGCAAAGTAGGTAGGTATGTTATGGTGTAATTTGGAATGATATATTAAGGAACTAGATTCTGCTGGTGCATTCGCCCGTATGAAAGTAGATTTCTCTAAGCAAACTTTGAACCCCTTTTCACCGCTTTAGGGGGTTAATTTTGAAAAATCCTCTCTTAGTGCTCCTCTACGTCAAAAAAGGAAAGCTTGTGCTAATTTTTACGCTCCTAGGCCCAGTAGTTTTGGCTCTGCCTGCTGTGTTGATATATCAATTAGTCACTTTCTCCTTTTATACGTACCTATATGTCGTGGCCAGATTATAGAAACAGATCACTTCATGATATGGCCAAGTAAAACTGGCCAGGTTTACGTTAAAGTGTGATGATATGTTAATCCTCCTTTGGCCATATCATTGTTGTAAAATTTCTATGACAATAAAAGGTTTAATGAAAGTAGGCCAAATAAGGATTGAAAAATCATCATATGTTAACGATTGAACGATCTGGCCAGTTTTAGTTGGTCATATTATAAAGTGATCAATGTGATTGTCTTTTAGTGACATCTATGTCGCCACATAGGAACTATCCTGCATCGCGATATCTTATCTTTCAAAGTTTTATTCCAAAACGGCTTTCAGACGACTAAAATCCACCTGTTGTAACTTTATTACAGGTGAGATTTAGTCAGTAAAAGTCTGGCACTTCCTCTCGCCCCGTCATGAGTGGTAAAATTAGAACATTTGATGATTTCCTACTAAAAAAAGGGTTAGGTTGAAGGGTTATCAAAAAGTGATTAAAATTGTCTTCTAAAAACGTGGGTCCATCCAACCACAGGGCTATAAAAGTTAAAGCCGTTATTCTTCTTACCGCCTAAACTTTTTGGTCTGTGTTTAACATTGAGTAATGTCGGTCTCGAAGTTTTTCACAAAGTCAATCCTTTGTGAGCGAGCAGTTTTTTCTGTGCTTATAATAATACTATCTTATGCCAGTGGCTTTGCCCGCGTGAAGGTAAAAAAATATCCCAAGATTACAAAGTCCCGGGATGCAAAATCCCGGGAGGACATGGCCTACCTGTGTGCCATATTTTATACAGTTGTTTGAGCGTGAAGGAGTAACACACATAAATACATTTGTATATGTTACAAGTAGCTACCTGACTCTCTCGCTCAAGCAACATGCTCCACAATCACACTATCTGGACCGTGAACTATTTGTCTCAAAACTGAGGACTAATACAACTTAGTAAGTAATCTATACTGCTATATCAATATGATAATATATACAGAAAAGATTTGAATTTTTATTTGAAACCAAAATTCACCAATTATGAAAATTCTGTAACCAGTAGAATGCGCGTCCATTTCAACTGCTCGGAAGTTTCGTAGCAGGATACCGGCTACTCTAGCATTACGAAGAATTTGTATTACACTAACAATGATAGTCGTAAATTCGTTGATTCAATATTCAGAAATATATAAGGGTTTAATCATGATCGCGCGGCCGAGAAGTTCTCTTAAACGAGGCATAGGTCGCTTTATTACAGAGTAACATGGGCATAATTATATTTTCTATTTTCACGCTGGCAAAACCTGGTAGGTAGGTAATAACTAATGGTAGTAGGTAATAAGCTCTTTTTTTTTTCATTCTACAAAATAAACAGCAATAACTTTACAAAGTTACCTATTACTTCCTGCATAACTTATGTAACTTACATAAACATGGTCTTATTTTACAACTATCGCGGGGAGGGAGTTCCTCCGTACTCTCAAGTTCTCATTCAGATTCCTCAGATAACTTACATTACTTAGTTTTCTGACAGATTCTGAAAGAAAATTTCGAAAGACCCTGTTTTTTCTTTTGGGTTATCATAAGGACATCCTTATAGATAGTAACGATAAATTTTTAACTCAAAAAGCACATGGTACTTTTTTTATTTACTTGGGAAATCAAATAACTTTTGGAGCGTGAGGCATTGTTAGGGTGCGATTCCACTGACATGGAGCTGTGAAATGGAGACGAGCGGACTGAAAATTGGCCAAACACATTGCTCAAAATCTAAACTCTACATCTTTGGAAACAGTGAAACTCAAATATAAGAATTTTTTGTCAGGGTCCATAATGGGCACATGAGCGCAGAAGCGGTGCAGGCTACTCGATGCAGGCCGCGTTCAGGCAACCCACGCAACAGCTACTCGTTCATTCAAGTGCGCGGGTGGCGAGTAGCAGCCCACGCGAGAAGAGGTAACTCAAGCTAGTTCGAGCTATCCGCGTGCGTTATTAGATGGTTCGACTGCGGACAGGCACAACGCGCGCGTTCTCCTTCTTGTCTCGTCTGGTCGAGCACTATGTGAAGCGGAGTGGAGCTAAACGGACTTTCAAATAAAACAAATGAGCACGTGGCCTCAAACCGGACAGCACGGGTATCGGGGTGCTCAAATTCAATCTGCCCAACTCCGCCTCAATGGAAACACTTTTGATTGCTATTTTCCGCTCTTTTCCGCCCAGTGCAAACCGCACCCTTAGACTTTTACTTACAAAAACTCGAGGCGCACGGTAACCCTTTCGAACCATTCGCAACCCTGGCCGGGGTTACTTTGTTATTCTGAAACCGAATAAAGTATCCGAACATTTGATGAAAAAACACGAATAAAAGTTGACACATTTTTGCCCAGCAAACAGTTGAAAATGTGGTGGATGTTTTTATTTATATAAAGTTGCGAAATTTGAATAATAGCAAATTTAATTAAAAAAAAAAATACTAGTCACTTTCCTTTCATAAAAATAAAAACCCTTTTTTCTGATGGGAAATTATCCTATGACTTCTCCCGCTCTGCGTTGGAACTAGAGGGCGTATCTACCTGTGTACTTCAGTTGTCTTTTGCGTTCTAGGGTCATTCAAGGTTCTTGCAGGCCTAGCAGGCATCGGTCCTACTGAAGCCCTTCCATTTTACTGACATCTCTTTGAGGTGCGTAGAAGACTACACGCCGTCGACACGGGCCCTTTCCTTACAGGTTGAGCGGCCGATGAGCTACCCATAGCTCGTCTTCTGTAAGTCCACGTTTACAGTGGCAGGGAACCGCCTTGCGACTCATGACACGTGGTATGTCTCCTGCAACGTCCGTTCCCTCATGAATGCGACCATGAACTTCACTCGCATTACTGTGTCGCAGAAGATGGCGAACTTCCCATTACCTTTCGCTCCGGACAATGATCTGAACCTAAAGAGTTGGACTCAAGAGGTTGCCACCGTTGATCGCCTCCACGAGGACACAGCGCCAGCGGTGCTCCTTCCAAGCGGCGCAAAACTTCCCCCGTAAGGTTCACCGTGATCTCTGGGTAATCTGCATAATGGACCTTTCCCATAAAGGTCTGGGTATATAATATATGCACATTATTGTAGAGAAAAGCCGAGATTTTATCAAACACCCTTGCTAACGTATCGACCCGCCCGGTCGCTGGTTATATTCAAAGAAAAACGAGAAAAATAACAGAAGAATTTTTATATGTACCTTAGGGTCGGTACATATCTGACGGAAAATGTGTCGCGTATTATCGGTTGCGTAACGCCAAAACAGACAAATATATGTTAAAACATTCGACCTTTAACACTTTACCGATGATGCGTTAATGCGTCGAGCGTAAAGTATAGTATAAAGTCGAAACGCTCCACGCATTTTGCGTCAGATATGTGCCGACCCTTATATTCGTGGAATTCATAATTGTCTTCAAAATTTTAAATATGAAAGAAAGCTTATGCAATACAAAGGAAAATAACAAATTACTGGAACGAAAAAATACGAGTTGATGAAAAATTCAATAGGTAGGTCCTGCTAAAATTCACACTTAAAGCGGAGAACCTAACAACATATTAATATTACATAGCTCCTTATACTTGTTTTGATATGTTGGCAGCTGAAAATGACGCCGTTTTCTCCAGGGCCTACCAACCTAACTTTATTACACGGTTCGCATATTGATAAACTAACCGAACACTGGAATACGGTAATTCACACAAGACAAGGTGATCTATCAAGATACGGCTTTTCACTAGTGAGGTTGAAAGCCGTATGCGTGCCTCGAATGCTGGAATGTGTTTTAAATAAATTACATAAAAATTAAAAGGGAAACTGTTCGAGTTCCGTACATCAAAAGGAAAAAATGGAACTCTTATAGGATCACTTTGTTGTCCGTCTGTCTGTCAAGAACCTTTATCTCGGGAACGCGTCGAGGTATCGAGTTGAAATTAAAACTACAGTCAGAAAAAAAAGTCTGCTGGTCAGTACATTTCTATTAGCGTAACTGGTCAAAATGTACTGAACTTGGCTGATTTTTTCGCGATTTCAGATTTGGTCCCATAGTAAAAATTGTTTGTTATCATGACTACAATCACGTGTTTAAGTATCGTTCACTAATTACCAGTCACCCATAGATACTAATGTGTTTTAGACATACTTTGTGCGTGCTTCTAATACCGTTTTTTTTTTTGAGTTTAGTAATCATCCAGTAGCTTCTCACGGTCTTGAGTGGAGCGTGAAGTTACTGCGGCTTTGGATTGCAAAAGGCAACTGAAGAAACACGAGTAGATAGTCATTAAAAGTGTGACGCTCTTCGTTCCACTCATGGTGGGAAGATTTCTTTGATGATTTGAGACACCAAAGTAAAGATAGCCAGAGTAAATCAAATCGTTTTTTGGGTGCCATATGTCTGCATTAGTTTTGATAAGCAAATGATTTAAAGTTCTAATTCAGAAAGTATAATAATTATAATAAAATATCAACTACTTTTATCTTTTTTTGTGGAATATCATCAAATAAATTCTCGTAAAAGCTTAAATTATCACAAGCTTTTAATATTTACCCATTTAGTAATAAACTTGTAACACGTGGCAAATAAGTTGAACCAGTTGCTATGGTTACGTGCAGCCTCCAAATCAATTTAGACCCAAAAATTGATTTCTGCGCATTCGATATCGAACGCCATTTTCGCCAACATTCTTTACTTGTAACAGAAAAACTTATACCTACCATAGAATCGGATTTTAAAACTAAATAGACATTTTAAATTCACGTTCATATCGTACTCGTTTTATTTTACACACGTGTGTGTATGCCAGGAAAGTGTAATGCAATGTGGGTTATGTGAAATGTTATCACGGGATGCAAATGCCACACGCAGGTAGAATATATTTAAACATAGCAAAAGCCGTGTTGGTCATCCGTTGCAGCATTTGTATTTTCTGCAAATGTATTTTTGTTTTTGGTATTTCATAACTCAGAAAATACATTTTTTATTTCAGTTATCACACTTATAATACAAAAGTGACCATTTAGGAGTGAGTATGTTTCTATGTTGGTTACTTCTTCACGCTCGAACGACTAATCGATTTTTTATGAATGTTTTCTTTTAGACTGTCGAGAATGGACTCACATGATTTAAAAATAAAGGAGGTGTCGTTCACTTGCATAGCTATATGAATTTTAATTTTATTGATGACTTGTGTACTTATTTGGACCGACTATTCTGCATAACGACTACTGTATTTATCTTTGGATTCCGATTTGAAACTAACTTATTTTTTTTAGATTCGTTTCAGGTTATAATCTTTATCTTGTATAAATTTTTTCCTCCGATCCTCCAACTTCTTCAGCTGACTGTCCATTAGCATTTTACTAGTGTAGTTCTAGAAGTACTAAGTTTCAATGGAGGCATTATAAAGACTAAGCAGATGATTATAATTATATTTTAACTTGAATATTTTATTGAAATCATAAAAATGTTTCCAGTAAATATTACATCGAAAATAATTTAAAATATTGCTTCAACTTTTAACGAAAATAATATTATTTTGGGAATGAAAAACTCTAGAGTACATTCCAAGTACTATCAAAGGTTCAAAGGTCAGCGTCATCAATAGTAAAAAATAAATTGTTTCATGGCTTGTTTTGTTGTGGTTTGAAACTAGAAAATTAATTTCAGCCCGCCCGTGGCGTCAGCACCAACTAGTATTATTATCAGAAAAGTTGATTTAATTTACGTTTTAGACTATTAAAATCTGTACATAAGCCTAGTAGAAAGATCAAAAAATAACCCCAAAAAAAACCCATAGATACTTAGTACGAAGCGAGAACCCATTTTACAGACAGAACAATATCCATAACAAAAATGGCTATCTAGTTGTCACATCGCTACAGTGTCTTCGTTCCTCCTTGTGGGAGGTCTTCCAGTAACGCGTTTTCCAGTACGCAGTCGCCACTGCAGAGCCTTTAGGCCCAATCGAAATTCTATTGTCATAAGTTGCTTGAGAGCCATTATAATCTCGAGCAGGCTGACGTCCAGGATGTCTTGGGTCATCTATTAGGTTCGCAATGGATTTTGTAGTTGACGTGAACTGTCCATAAAATGCCTCGATCTCTCCTAGACGCTCCCATTTATCCGAGTTCAGTTCTGTGAACTGGCTCATACCAACAGACAGATCAAAGCATAGACATTGAATCCCTTATTCCGCTCTATTGCATCAAATAATTTGATATCTGGCTAGCTAATACACTTAAAGAAAGTCTAAGCCTAGTACTTTGAAAGTCTAATTTAAAAAGTTTAGGGATCATTCAGATTGAGAGCAAAAATTTTACGAATTCGGTTTCAATACTTATGTAATTTACGAAATCTGTAAACTAATACAATTTACAGTATTCTGAACGTTATAATTAAGCGACCATTAGGTACATTTTTTACATAATTTCTCTGAAAGTAAAATCAGTTTGCGTGATCACACACAAATTTCAATATCTTGATATTAAATTTTGACACCCTTGAAGCGTGTTGTCGTGAACGCTATAAAAATGTACGCAATCAAATGACAAGGAGAACGTGCTCATCATAAAAAAATACTCTTAAAAATGAATGCCTATTTTATTTTTATTTCAAAGTACAGGCTTGAAATATCAAGAGACTTTCATTGAGTGGTAGACATCACGTAGGTACCAACATAGGTACTTATTTTTTATAGAAAAAAAAATAAAAGATTTTGTTTTGTAAATTGACATTGATTTGTGACACGTAAGTTAGGTATCATATAATATCCTTGTGGTGCAACTTATTCATAAAATACTAGGTGCCTTTTTTTCATTAGGTTCACCAACACTGATTATAGCACTATAAAACATATTTAATATTAGACTTCAGCGAAAAAATCACAAGTAAATATCGTAAAACAATAATTTAAGCTAACAAAAATACATTTAAAGAAATTCATTCATTTGTTGAACTCATTAAAAATTCATAAAAAGACATATTCGGCATAAAAAGAAATACACGAGAGTAATTGATCCGAGGATTTATTTTACTTACGTCGTTTTCAAGTAGGTACGGGTATCAGCAAGTTGTATGCGCTACTTGAATGTACCTGAATCGGTAACATGGACGGACCTTGTAGTGCAGTCTGGACGGACCTGGGCAAAGTCAAAAGTCAAAGTCAAATCTTTATTGCAGAACACAATACAATAAATTATACATTTCTGGATGTCATGTAAATGCTCGGTTAGTTGTGTTTTACCAAATTAGGCATGCAAAATTGTGGGAAAGTAAAAAAAAAAAACATTTCGTGATTAAATTACATAATATATGTCAAAGATTAAATGAATAAATGGAATAATGTCAACACAGAAATGCGGTTGTAGAAGTGCGGTTTTCAGTATTAACTAACTAAAAGATTTTTTGCGGTGAATATGTGAATACGAATGTTGCACTTTTCAACAGTCCCATTATATACGATGATTCATTTTTTATCTCTAGGTTGACGATTGTTGGTTATGGCTGTTGTCTGTTAGGTTATCAAATTGGTAGTTTTTTGAGGAAAAATTATTCCATTTATTTAAACCTAGTCCTGTTTATCCATCATTTTAGTTCACAAAACCAACAAGCGAAAGCATTTAGTCCTTATTACTAAAATGTAGGTAAATAAGCAAACTGGCTTTTCAATCAAAGTTCAATTATATCAAGTAGTTAGTTGGTTATACTAAAATAACTAGTTGTACCAGTTTAATCGTTAAGAGACTAGTTTTGAGACGAACTATCGAGGTCATTAGCTAATAGCCGCTAACGATCAATGTTGGCAACACTTTCGACTAAGTTAATTATTTGAAATAGTCAATGTTCGACAGACAGAATAATCAATGTAGACGGGGAAATTGAAAACTAACAGAAATTGTTTCGAATTTTTCAGTGATTTATCTGAAACGTTTAAATTAGTAGGTACGAGGTGGTTTAAGGTTCTCTTCAAGTGTGTTCAAGTAATTAATGCGCACAATACCTGTAATCCCAAAAGAAATATAGATTCATAAAAATAAAAATTATTTTTACATATGGCCATCCACAGGCAGGTGCGACATTACGTTTTTCTATAATATATTTTCATACCTTTTTACTCGTTAAAATCTAAATTTTGGAAACAGCTATTTGTTTCAGTGATTTCAATAATCATAATTAATCCTCCAATAGCATAAATAATAACAAACAGAACAAACTATTTGAACTCAACCTAACTACGTAAATATATACAAAAACGAAATCAAAATACATTTAGGCAACGTACGTGCAGAAAATTCGCAACTAGATTTTTGCTGACCAAAATGCGAACGTAAAGACGTTTTAGGACTTCACTCTGTCAAACATCCCTTCAACCTTAGCAGGCATCGGCTTTATTGGAACCCTTCAGTTTTTCAGACATCTCTTCAAGGCGCGCATGAAACACGACGCGCACGACTCGGGCTTGACCCTTACTGGACTATGTCCTGTAGTTACCAATAATGTTAGCCAAAACAGTATTTGCGCCGCTTGAGGGCCTCAGCAGCCGGAGCAGCAGTGCTAGCACGACAGGCCATGCATCCTGCAGCAAGACAGGCCATGGTAACCAAAGCTGCCGTCTTCACCGCAGCGTCACCTATGTGAAACAATACAACATATATACGCCTCGAGTATCTATAAATTTTAACATGAATATATGAATTTTTCATCACCAAAAGCAATATGACAGTCAAGCTAAATACGGCAGCAGTATTTGCCTTGCAAATGATGAAAACAGATGTCTTAGACGGCCGTCTAATTAAAGTTAGTAGCATCGTCGGTCGCTAATCCGCCAAGAAGGCAGGCTGGGCCATGGACTTATAAACTTTTTCATAATGAGCGCCAAGTTACTGAACTTGAAGATTTGTACACGGAATACTGATGAACTTTCTGCCTCGTTAGTCCAGTGATCGCAAGCGTTACGATTGAGCATGAAGTCCTGGATTCGATTCCCTGATTAGACGAAAAAGTATTAAAGGGTTTTTCCGTCTGGGATTTCTCAGTAGCAGCCCAGAGTCTGGAATTGGGGCTGGTTGATGGCATAGATTCACTCTCTGTTACATGGCACTAATGTACCTATAACTGGTGGAATAGTATAGGCTTTTCTGCCTAATAATAAGTCATATAATGTTTCCACAGCTGGGACTTGGGCCTCCTCTCCCGGCCATCTATAAGAGGGAAATGGGCCAAAATCCACCACGCATGTCCAGTATGGGTTGTTAGACGTTCTTCATAATGTTTTCTTGCACTGTTATTAAACATCGCGAGTAAAAATGCCATGACAAAAAACTCAGAAATAATGTTCTGTCAATAAGAGAATTTATGTAATCGGATCTTACAAGGCTTCAGTTATAAAGTTCCTGGATTATCATTTTGTGAAAATCGTCGGAAAGATAAATTTACTTTTTTTCAACGTTGAAAATCATTGAATAACTTCTTCAGGATGGAGAGAGAGGGCATGTCAGATTTTTACTGACAAACCCACTTCTGTAAAGATACAGGTGGGCAACTGAAAACAGTTGCCTTTTGCGTTCCAAGGTCACAGTAACTCTTTCATAAAATTGCGTGTAAGATAAATTAGTGCAGTTTTTTTATTGGAAAATTAGATTAAATCAAAACAGCGGAAGATCGAGCCCGAAACCGAGACCGCTGAAATTGTGCCTCTGAGGCACGATTCACATCGGTCGCGACGATCACACACATTTGGCGACTAACGTGATTTCGTTCGCACGACAGCGCCGGCTCTTATCGTCCTTGTCTATCAGTGACTAAAGATTTTCAATGTGTGAGTTTCGAGTCCAGGTTTTCTGGTTGCGATGTCAGCGCGTAACGTAGGTATCTTCCCTTATAATATTAGGTCAATGATTTGAAATCATAAATTGACTTCTTCCACTATGGGTGGAGCAAAACTCTTAGACTTTTACAGACTAAAACTCACCTGTGATTTTGCAGTTGTCACCTGCTTTTTGAGGCCACAGTCACTTTTCTGAACAATCCAAACACAAGAGTCAATATATTTTTTAGACATAAAATATCATTCAAATACCTACTCTTAGCATAGTAACGGTTTAAATTATCTACGGGATAAATTCTGTGTTTCGTTTATCCATAATTTCGACATTATTATACGTATACGTAATGAAAATATTATATTGTTAACGGTAATTCCAGAGTATCAAATCCCCTCTCCAGAGCATTAAATTGAGTTAATTGGCGTAATTATCACGTATGCCAGGCGTTCGAAGCCAATTGCCGGAGGCAAAATAATATTTATATTAAAACAGACTTTGATTTTCATGGAAATTTATATTTTTGAAGCTCGAACTCATGAGTGCTGTTTAATTGTAACTGTAGGGATTGCTTTAAACAGATTTTTTATATAGTTTATATATCGATATTGTAAGTAAGGTGGAAGAGATTTCTGTAGAAATAAAAGTCATCTTTGTACTTATTTGTTTGTTTTCTTCTTCTTGCCTGTAAATAAGAATTGTTAAATAAATAAACAAAATATATTTAATTTTTTTTATGTACAGTTCATAAAAAAAATTAGAGTAAAGAGTTTTATTATGATATTATTCTGTCACATATTTTATTATGCTCTTTTTTTAGGAATGTAGGTAGGTAAGGCTTTAGTATGTTTGTTATAGGTCAGGTTAGTGGCCGTAGTATTTTTTTTATGCTACAGCAATGCTGTTTATCGTCCACAGCACTCTTAACTAATCCAAAATAAAGTAGTTATTCAGGTAGAGTTAATGACTCTATTTTTTCGAAAGTAAAGTTGTTATTCAGGTAGAGTTAATGACTCTATTTTTTCCAAATAGAGTTAATGACTCTATTTTTTCCAAATAGAGTTGATGACTTTATTTTTTCGCGTTGCCTCTTCATCAAACATCGCTTTGGATTGTGTTAGATGAAGCAAAAAGCTTTCAACACATGCTTGACGTTGACGATATGCGAGTGGGGAAGGCACCTCTTAAGTTCTAGAAATGTTTAGAATCAAGCTCTTATATTAATAATATAATATATAATATATTCTACAACTATCACACAACACCGTCTAGTCCCAAGCTAAGCAGAGCTCGTGTTATGGGTACCAGGCAGCTGATAAACATAGTTATATATTTCTACATACATACATAAATTATAGATAAATAACACCCAGACACAGAACAAATGATCGTGCTCATCATCATGACTGATCTATACTTATTAAGATATAATATAGCGTAATTTTAGTAAAAACATCTATGTATGTATGTCTATTTATACACCGTTAAATTTTGGTTGATTTAATCCCGCGGTGGGTCGATTCGATACATGAAATACTATCGATTTAAGATAAAATTAAAAAATAAAGTACTTTTTTTCTAAAACTCGAATAAATTTATGCATGTACGAAATTAATTTTTTTAAGTAAACGAGTCAATGACCTTGTAGGGACTTGTTAGTCGTTGCGTACTAACTAATTACAGTTCATTGGGCTCGGTTAGCTGACGATGAATTAATTCGAGTTTAAAAAAAGTACTTTATTTTTCATTTTTATCTTTACAAATCGATAGGGTTTCATGTGCCGAATTGACCCTCCGCGGGATTAAAACGATCAAAATTTAACGGTGTATATGTATCAATAGTGCTGAATTATATATTCAGCACTATTGATACACATAGGTACACAACATAAAATGTATGTCAAATTGTGCTCCTGTATTTTCGATTACTTTTATTTTATTACACATTTTATACACCCTTCGCATGTCCCTGAACTAGTCAAAGCATACTTCAGCAAAGAACTCTGACTTCACGCTCACAAGAATATCCCTTTACACATTCTCGATACCCTTTTCAACATTAATTCGCATAAACGTGTTTCACTCGAAGCATGTCCGGCAAACACGCTAGCTAGAAGGCGTGTAATGCAATTACGTGACAAGCTTCAGCCTGTGGCGAAGGTTCCACGTTCATTAAGGGTTCTCGGATGTTTCAACTATAATGGTCGGGTAGATTAGTGATTTAAATTAGCGTGACACGACAATTTGAGTGAAACCTTGACGCAAACTGTTGTGTCACGATCATTATTTAGGTAGTTATACGCATTTAATGTTAAAACGTTAATTAATGTTAAAAGAGCAGAGAAAAAACTAGAGTAACCTGTGAAGATTACCTCCAATAGTTTCATCGCTTCGTCCATCTTTCCTTATTTTTGTCATTTTTTATTCAACAGTGACTACATAAATACCTATCTACTTTTTATAGAATACCTTTAACTTTGACAGTATCGTTCTCTTAGGTATGTAACAATTAGCCACCGTAGGCGCGGGCTTGCGGACGGCAAGCAACAAGTAGCTCGCCGTCCGACGGACAGTTGGTAACCGTCCGGACCGGGACCAAGACGTTGGCGGCGCGTATTGTTGCACACGGGCCTGATGGGTAACGTGAAAGTGAACCTCGGGGCCCTGGAACGAAGGCAAGCGGAAGATGTCATTGGATGATTTCCCATCTAAAAAATAGTATCTAACAATTAACTTAAAAAAATAATCATACAAAACTATTCTCAAGCAATCTAATTAAAAACAAACGTACAGTTTAAAAAAAAGCTTCAACAAATAGTAACTATCTAAGAGAAAATAGTCCGTTGGAAAATCTGCGAACCAGGATTTCCGCAATCCATACATTCACAGTCGTGAGTAAAAGCTTGTGCTAATTTGTTTGAAACCGATGTTTGAAACTGTTTCACGCAGTGTGTCCTGCAAACACGCTGGCTAGAATATATGCAACTATGCTAGGCTTTGAGCGTGACAAGTTGGAACAACTGGCGACTTCAGTTGGGAATTGAATTTATGCTTACAAATATTCTGGAAAGCTGGCTTTGGTAATATTACCTAAGTTAATTGTATATTTTGATAGAAAATTTTGATTTAACTAAACCATAGTTGAATAAACATCTAGTTCACCTCACATAGAGGACTTTGTAGGCAGATAGTTAGTCTATATAGCATACTCGTCCAGTGACGATGGGAAGTGGAGAGGTATTTGTTTGATATCAATTTTTTTATTTTATTTTGATAACAGTGAATAAGAAAAACATCTTCAAAATGTTTACTGATCATTAATTTTCGATTACCCAGTTATGGAAAAAATCAAATAATTTAGGTTTCCGTTAAATGTTTCTCACGCCTTAGAGCCTAAACGGCTTGTTACATTTTATCTTGAGAGGTGTGTTTAGATTTTTCTTAGTTGTGAAAGTGCCACTGGATATATCTAAATTTACACAGAGAGACGAATACAAAGTTTTACTCATTAAAAATTAGGAAAAAAAAAGTAATAGTTCACAGTATCAAAAATCCTGTTGATGGCGTCAAATCAATAATTGAACTGAAAAAAAATTCCTCTAACTCCATCAGACTGCTAAGAGACTTATTTCGAACTTTGTAGTTGCTTTTTGCGGTCGGGTGTATTTTTTTGCCTTAGTGATTACGACGGGTAGGCTTGAGAGGGCCCCTTGCGATCCGTTTATTTTCAACGTGAGCATAGTTGTAGTTTCATCTAATGTAATGTTTGATAAAGAGGCAACGCAAAAAAAGAGAGAAAACGCCTGACGGTAGCATTCGGTAATTCTATTACTCACTCGAATAGGTATTTCACAAAACTTATTCCTGGAAATATGTGTTGTTTTTTAACTTAAAATGTTTTTGGAAAAGTTTTCTTCATTCAGAATCTAGATTAACCTGTTGAATACCGTAATTAGAGACACAATAGAAAGACAATAGGTGTGCGGACGCCGGCGTCCTCTTGGGAAATACTGAATTAAACGTGTAAGGTTTCTATAAATTGTATTTTCTTCACTTTTTTAGTACATTATAAAAGGCCAAAATTTACGCAAAGTAGCAGATTTCCTGAAGTCTTTACAGGATTAGTTATTACAAATTTATACTTTGGTTTCAATAGAAACCTAGAAAAAACCCACAACATATTTATGTAAAAAGATGTGTAATAACATCAAAATCACGTGAGTACGGTTGTTCGTAAATGTAACTCGGATTGGCCTCGAGAAAAACTGTTCTGTTCTTGAATTTTATTAAAACAATCAAACATCCTATAGTTCATCAACAGATAAATCCCGAAACTTTCTACCCTGAGAAAACAAAGGCGTTTCCGACCCATTCTCTATTAATTTCAAACCGGTAATGACGGCCCAAACACAAAACAAAATGGTATTTAATTTTCTTAAGTTCTTCGACTTATGTTTAGGCTAATCACTTGTCAAAGGCAGTTTGTCTTGCAAAGTTTAATTTAATAATTATAAAATGGAATTGTTTTGCTCTTCTAGAGGCTGTTGTTATTATTATTCAGTTATGATTTCTTGCTCTCGGAAATGTTTTGACACGACTTTGGAAGATTTTGTAATTAAAGTATTATTGTTTTCAACGACCTTAAAGGATAAAGGAAATGTATTTTAGGACGGTAGTTTAGAGTTGTTTATGACCACTATCTCACTTGAAGGTTAGCGATGATGTGATTGACGATGGAGCACATTTGCCTAGAAGCAACCTACTTATTCACACTAACTGTAACTCTCTGTTCAATTTAATGACCCTCGAGTTGTAGTTATAACAAAAAACAGACTCTGGCCGGAAATTTCCCAAATTGTAAACCGTGTCATGGCAAATATTCATTGAACAGTCAGTCAATGCTCGCTAATATTTGCATTTTTTTTTTATTTATATGAGATATCAAAAGCAAGAATAATTGTCAGTTGTTGCGTACTAACTACCTACAGGGCATTAGACTTGCTCAGCTGGTGTTTACTCAAAGAAAATAAATTCGTATGCGAGTCTTAGAAAAAAAGTACTTTATTTTTTAATTTTATCTATAGAAATCGATAGTGTTTCATGTACCGGATTGACCCTCCACAGGATTAAAACGAACAAAATTTAGCCGTGTATATATAATACTTCAGGTCAATAAGTCCTGCGTCTAGTTCACCAAATAAATACAAGAAACTAACCAGGACCTTGAATCTTACGATTTCATTCAACATCCCCTAACGTTCCCCACTCGCCTCGACTCATTACACCCTATTCATCATTTCTGAAACTGTCTATTATATCTCAAGCTTACATAGACAGTAATAACGACCAAGGGCCCTATGACATCTTACAATCATCATAATTCCTGTATGAGAGAGGGAAAGAGATGGAGCTATAGAAACCATATGGCCCTCTCTCTCTTTCTCACACCAGATTGATGATGTTTTGAGACGTACGCCCTGTCTTCAGAAGATATTAACGTTATAATTTGTCAAATGGGTTTCATGGTAGTAGTAAGATTTTATCACTTGCCAGGTAGATGCTTTTGTTCATTCGATTATAATGAATTCCTGTTATCTTGCCCAAAATGTTGTATTATCGACTATAACGACAACGTTAATAGAGTATAATAATGCAAGTGCTTGATATAAAAGTACTTCTATTGAAGCCACCAGGGGCCCTAGTCTGCTATTTTCATAATATCGTCATTCCAACACGATCTCATTGTCATTTTGCTAAAAGTTTTGTAATCTGATAATTCATAAAGGCCATTCGATGGTCGGTCAGTGGTCTCGTGATAGAATTGTGGTAAAAGCTGTCTTGTAACGTACTCGTATTAAAAGCAATGACTGCACAATGACGTTCTAATAGTAGGTCACTGTCAAAATTTTATCAGATTGCCGAATACGTCAGACATTCATTTGTCATAATGTACGAGATTACTATTCTATGCCATTTTTTTCAATGGAGTATCAGTTATTGATGATTGGAATAAGTCATAACGATGACATTGTATTAGTAGATTACAAAATTTGTCAAAATCAATATAGACAATTATGAAATCAATGATAGACCATTCTGACAATATTGTATTAGCAGACTTAGCTGAGGCCCTGGGCTTTTGGGATGAGAATTATCAAATAACTACTCCTGTATTAGCAAGAAAGAGTACCCAGTTTCCCAGTACCTAGGAGTTTTTTTAAAAGCCAAGCTTTTCAGAAACGTGGTAACTCTTCACTTTTCTTCTTTTCTCTCTCCTGTAATCCTGGCGGACCCCGTCAAATATACTAGCAAGTCCTTAAGACACTCGTGGAATACAACGAATCTTTGACCCGAGCTTGTTCCTCATCGGATGGTAGATTAAAAACGCTGTATTTGGATCGCAAATTCTCGACACGTAACACGTGTTCTTTTGAAACGAGAGAGTTCGCCTGCAGATGTTGACGATATGTGTTCATAACGCGGTAACCTTCTGTCATATTGTATTACCGTAATCTAGTAAAATAGAATTTAAATTACTATAGTTAAGAAAAAAGAAAAAGAACGAAAGTAGATGTATTTTTAACTGTCAACATTTTGCTGTTAGCTACAGATACCAATATGCACCATTTACTATACTTATGTAGATACTTATCTGTTAACTAGCAATATTGTCTTCTCCTTCTTTTTTTCTTAGTGCCGATGGAATGAATAGTTTAATTTATAAATTAAATTCCTTGCCTGGCAAGTCATCTGCTGACGAGGTCATTAGATTTTATGTGAACAGGTAACATGTGACGTTGTGACGCAAGATTTCCATGTTACTATCGTATCAAATAAATGTGAACACAATACACACTATCACGTTTCTTTACACTTGACTTATTTACACTTTACACATTTCTTATAAACAAACTTGATGCTGGCAGCGACTTCGTCAACGTGAAAGTGTAAAATTGTCCCAAGGGTATAAAAACTATTCCATGCCATGGTCTACCCATCCAAATCTACTCAGCTGCTGAAGCGTGAAAAAAAAACATAAAAATAATGGACTGGAGGTTTCGCAAATACTAAAAATAAGATTATACAGAAGATAATAGTGTAGTATAACGCAAGATGTACAAAATACAATACCAACAAAAATTCGCAAACCGACGCTCCAGTTTTAAATTTCCTTCATTACCGGAGAGTTATTTAGTCCATTGTGAAAATAATTAACGCTTTTCCAGTTTAGTCCTGAAGATAATGAACAACACAAACTTGTTCCCTAATTAAATATGAATACGCTTTAGATACTTTAAAAGCTTTGTTTTAAATTCTCTCGTTAAAATGCCTCGCATTCTGCTTCCTCAGATCAATTTATTTATGGGTTCTGTTGTTGATTATGGATACCAATGGATCAGGGAGAACCATTATTTTATTTATTTATTTAAACTTCATGTACATTAGTGGTACATAGGTTTTTTTTTTTTTTTTTTCGGTAGGTAAAATCATCCAATGACAAATCCCGCCCTTGGGTGGAGCGGGAAGTAGTGTCAGACTCTTACTGACTAAAAACCTACCCCGTTCCATTCTTCGCCTTGGTCCCAGGGTCCCGGGTGCCATTTTCACATACCCTTTGACCCCAGTAGGCTTCGGCCCTGTCGGGCCCCTACAGTTTGCTGACAACTCCTTGAGGCGCGCGGGAACAGTGCGCGCCGTAAACGACTTGAGCTCGGACCGGTCTGTTACCGGACAGACGGACAGCGAGCTACCCATTGCCCGCCGTCCGCGAGCCCGCGCCTACGGTGGCCGGAAATCGGGATCGGAAACCCGGCGGCGGCGGCGGCGTGTACGCCGTTGCCTGATGCGGTCGGCCTCCTCCTTTGCTAGCATTACTGGTTCGCAAAAGGAGGCGACCGCCTGCCACTCCTCCTCGCTCCGGAACATGGCCTGAACCAAACCCCGGCGCGAGAGATCGCTGCCGCCGATCGCCCCCACAAGGACACGGCGATGCTCTTCCCAAGCGGGGCACACCTCAGTGGTACATAGGTGGACTTAATGCAACAAGACACACAGACACACAGCAACACATACACACACAACACACACAACACACACAGCACACACAGTACAGCATGCACAGTATATTACAGAAGTAATGGCCTATTTATAGACATGCACAAGCATATTTTCGTAAATGTAAGAGAAAACAAGTTGGTACCTATGCTTACAGATTATGTATTTCTCATTTTGAAGGCACAGTTCTCTCCTACTCGCATCTGGTGCGCGTGCATGATCAGATGTATGAACTTCAACGAAGCAAAAGGATTATGTAAGGGGTCATGCTGTGAAAAATTCGAAAGAGTAACCATTTGTGGTCTTAGAATGCAAATAGCAAAATAAGGAGCTCAGGTGGGGTTTAGTCAGTAAAATTCTGATACAATCTTCTGGCTCCACCCAGAGCGGGAGAAGCCATTTAATGATTACCCACCTTAAAAAAGAGTCATAGTAGGTGCTGTTATATAGTAGTCGGTTCCCTTGAGAAAACGTGAGTGTTTATAAGAGTATGTTCTTGCAATAGTTTGGTTTCATCACAAATTAAAAAAAAAACTAACTGGTTTAAAATTGGAAATGAAAAGTCTTCTTGTTTTTTTTTTTTTTACGACACTACGTTTGCCCCTTTCCTACTTTTACTCACATAGTTGTCCATAAACTCACGGGGATTTCCGAAACTGTGGTGCAATGGGTAGCACGCTGTCCGATCGTCCGGTAACCGCCCGGACCGAGCCCAAGTCGTCGTTCTGTTCCCGCGCGCCTCAAGGTAGCTGTCAGCAAACCGTAGAGGCCCAGCCTGCTAGCTGCAGGCAGGCAGGGTCGAAGCCTGCTGGGGTCATGGGTCAACTTCCGAAAGGAATACCCGGCCCCGGCACGATAGGCTACGAAGGAACGGGGTAGGTTTTTAGTCAGTAAGAGTCTGACACTACTTCCCGCTCCACCCAAAAAACCCTGAATTTATTTCGGAGTTTCTTCTCACAGTAGTCAACTAGGAAACACCGGCCTCATCTAGTTTAATCTGAAGGATTTTTTTTTGATAAATATTATTTATAAAGGCAATCGTAATCCCACCCACCGGTTTCCTTTGCTTGTCCTTTGCGTCTCAGGAGACGCAAAGGACATGCAAAGGAAACCGGTGGGTTTAATCAGTAAAAGTCTGACACACCCCGTCGCTTTATCCTAGAGAGGAAAAAGTCTTTGGGTGACTTCCTACCCAAAGAAAGTCATCTATAGGATTTATTAGCTCTTAATATTTTTTTATTGTAATGTTTTGATACTCTGAGTTAGTTGATACATAATATAATTTTGCACTCATTTGTTTTTAGTTTAAAAAAATGTTTTCCAACGATGATTATTAAAATACAGGTAAAATTAGTTGTTTAACGCAACTGGAAGAATCACTGATTCCGAGGTTAGGTTTCCCAGTTTTAAAATCACGGGTTTAATTGTACAGGCTTTGTTCTTATACTATCAATAACTTGTATCCATATGTTTAATTCCATAAATAAGAGGTACGGTTATAAAGTAATAGATAATAAAAAAAAATCTTTCTATCCTTATCCCATAAAATTTGGGTGTGGCGATACACATATTTTCTTTCTGTCACCCGTGTCTACCGTTATATTATTATATATTTCCTTTTATTGATGTCGTTCCTTGTCATTGTTGGAAAAAAATTTTTATTTCCTACCTCAATATGTATTCACTCAATTTCCGACAAAAAAAAATACATGGTTAAGATGTTACTCGTGTAACGAATTACCGTCGAAGCTTTTCCCTGAAGAACTGTAGATATATGGAAATAGCACTTAACGACAAAAAGTTAAGTAAACATAGCCACTAGTATTATCAGTAATGGATTAGTTAGTGGACATATATTACGTATCCATCCCTATTTGTAGACCTTTTATAATATTATAAATGCGAAATCCGTAGACCATATTCTTATTTTGTTAGTAGGTGGAAAAAAACATGTGTGAGACTTTTACTGACTAAAAATCCACTCTATTCCTCCGTAACCTTTCAAACCCGGGGCTCAGTCTTCCTTAGCCTCAGTAGGCTTCGACCCTGCTAGGCCCCTACGGTTTGCTGACTTCGTCTTGAGGCGCGCGTGGAACAATACGCGCCGTCGACGATTTGAGCTCGGTCCGATCGGTTACCGGATGGTCGAACAGCGAGTTACCCATTGCTCGCCATCCGCAAGCCCGCGTAGACCATACCCTAAATATTACATTTACTATTTAATATTAGAAAGGCGAAAGTGTGTGAGTGTGTGTTTATTACTTCTTCACGCTTAAACCACGTCCAGAAATATCACATAGGACACGTTTGTCCTATAAGTATGTTTCCTTGGGACTATTTATACTTTCACGTAAGAAAAGCCGCTGGTAACAGCTAGTACTATTGTAAAAATGCGAAAGTAATCCCGTCTGTCTCTTAGTTAACTTTTCACTTCTTAACAGCTGAATGAATTTGCAAAATACTTAGCACACGGGTGAATTATGTTTTGAATTAGGACATAAGATACTTTTAAATTTCGTTGGTATATTTCCTTTGGATAATTTTCAGTGCTCTCGCGGAAAAATGTGAAAGTAACTTTATCTGTCTAATGCCAAGATAGATTGGACTTTAGAGGAGGACAAAGGACTACTTTTAAGGTTCCGAAGTCCGATTGAATGAACGATTGGTCTGATCAATTTGCTCCGAATCTACTGAAAATCAGTCTAGTATATTCTGACCAAATCGGTCTTTATTCAGAGTGATATTTTACCATACTGTAACACAAAAACTATAAAAAGCTCTTCGAAACAAACATAATATTATGACGTTCACGGACAAAGTAGGTGTATAAACAACAATAACTTATTATAAAAGACTTTTCCACATATTTAATTTAAAATATGTCTTACGTCATCAAAACTGAGGCTTACATAAAGCACACGCAAACTAGTAAATGACGTCATGGTTTCAACTTTACTACGTCAATAAGCTCTAGATTGTGCTACAGTTTATTGGATTTAGTCTTACTTAGATTTAAGTTATTGCACACTAACTATTGCCAGTTTTTTTTTTTATGGTAGGTCAAATTATCCAATGACATCTTCAACCCTTGGACGGAGCGGGAGATAGTGTCTGACTCTTATTTACTAAAAACCTACCCCGTTCCTTCATTGCATTGGTTCCAGGGTCTTTGTTGGTTCAAACTTTCACCATTATAATATTTCGGATATACTTTATCTGAAATAAGACAGAATAGTAAAATTTAAAACAGATTTTTCAAAATCTAAGTTACTACCCACGTAACTATAAATAGGTACTCTTGCTAACCAAAAGAATATAAAATATACAGAATGAAGTAGGTTAATATTCTTTTTCAAAGGTAGATTAGTATGTCTTGTTGTATTCATTTCACTTACGTTCCAATATTGTAAGTACTGTACGTGGCACATAAGTTGAACCAAAATGGCGATAAAACTTTAAAGCGCAGTAACCGATTTTCAAGTCTCAATCGAAGTGCGCGTAACCAACACAACGACAGCCATTTCAGTTCAACTTATTTGCCACGTATCTGCTGTAAAGTTATAATAAAAATAATCAATGCTGATGTTCAATATGTCCAACGTACAAGTATGTAAAAAAAAATTAAAGTCGACTTGACTAACTCCTCTGTTTTCCATAGTTTAAAAATATGTAGGCTTGAGACATTCAAAACTAAGATTACAATCGTTTGTATTAAATCACGATAACTAAATTGACTAAATCAAGATATATTTTTATTCAAGGAAAGTAACCAAATATTTTTTCTCAATTAGGAATATTATTTAGGCTTCGCAAATTTTATAATTATTATAAACCTGCAACATCTATTATATCTACTGTTTCGCTGATTAAAATTTCGTTAGGTTTTATCGTATGTTTTCGTAAATATTTTGGCATACTTTAATATATAGGTAGGTAGGTACCTATCCCTTTATCCCTTATTTTGCGTTAAGTATGCTAGGTTGCCTCTGGCAACTCCCTGAAGATAACCCCACCAAGATATTCGGGGTTCGCCGAATTTAGTAGAGTTTGGGGACCAATTGATTCGTCACCCAAAATAAATTGTTGATTAAAATTTACTCGTATTTCGGTTCCCGTCGACCGAAAACGACGACTCAGGTTCAACTTTACAATAAACTTTCTGAAGTCTTAAAATCCTTTCAAAATAAAAACTACAACTTTAACTAAAAATAGATATCAAACAACAGGCAGAAATATAAAACTCCTGTCCCCCTAGCCAAGTTACAATCGTTTCGTTTTGCGTTAACGCTTGGAGTTGGTCAGGCCCCCAATTCGTTTGTTCGAACACAGGAGTTGGGGGCGTGGCCAACTCCAAGCGTTAACGCAAAACGAAACGATTGTATGTTGGCTAGGGGGGCTGATATAAGTATACATTAGGATTAGCCACCATGGGTGATTCTTTGAAACCGAGAGAACGCGCAAATGAGTGCCTTTTATACATTTAGTGATCGGGGAAAACTAATTTGCAAATAAAAATATCAAACTGTAAAGAAAAACTAGGCCAGACTGAATGTGACACAGTCTCGGTTTCAAAGAATCAAAAGTTCCTGTCATATGCAGATTGCTGCATTATTTCTGTATACGACAGGAATTTTGCTCGAAGTTTTCAAGAAATATCATACTACAGATACTCGTATCGAAATAATTTTAGATGACAAAAGGAGTACTCCAAACGTTTGGGACACTGAATCGACAGGAAACAGACCTTATCCACTTTGAAGAAAACCCTTTTCAGTTTGAAATACACTACACCTTGTTTCTCTAAGGGTTTATGTTTGTACTCCAGCTCATCCTTTAGATGCAAAGGCGTTGAAGTAAACCTTTGAAGCAGTAACACAACTAACTAGATTTTTCCCTAAGCTTCCCTTTCTTGACCCACATGAGCCAGATACTGTTCACTGCTGTTGTCACAAGTTGTCAAAAGTCTTGATCGATCCGGTAGATATCTACAGTAATTTCAAGCTGCATTATACAAAGAAAATAAACTTATTTACTTCATCGTAATATTAGATGACTCAACTTATTTGCCGTGTACTATACCTAAGGAAGTCATTCTAAGTGGTTTTTGGATTTAGGTGCTTTTGGGTTCAACGTCATTCTCTAGAAATTAGTTATGCATAGGATTTCGGAATAGACCTTCTATTTATTACGGTAAAATTAATATAAGACAAAATTCGAAGACAGGTGAACCCGCTTTAGGCCCGCGTAGTAGATAGATTACGATCCTTTCCCGCCCTCCACTTCGATCGAAAACCGAAAATATGAATACCTAATAATTAATTCAAATTAATGATAATTCTATGGCCTTCAGGTGCCTGACAATAAATAAAAAAATATTATTATAAAAAATCTAGTCTAGACAGAAAAAAGGAAAATATTTTTTTGGTTAAACTAAATTGTATTTCGTGTGATAAAGTAATTTTGTAACGGGTTTCCAAAATAAACGCGTTGGGAGTAAGGCTGGCTGAATTTTATTTTTTGTAACGTGGTTTGGGTAACTAAGTTAATTAGTTTTGGTAACGTACGACCTGAGCCTTTTGCCTATATTTTAATACCTAAGTTTTAACATACATCTGATGGGTTTATGCAGATAATTTGAGCTATAATCATATAACTATTCAATCACTACTTAGCATAAAACGTCGCTTCCCGCTGTCTATCCCTATGTATGCTTAAATCTTTAAAAGTAGGAAACGGATTTTGATGCGGTTTTTTTAAATAGAGAGATTGATTCAAAAGGTAGGTTTATATGTATATTACATAATATATTCAATATCAACATTACACCCGTGCGAAGCTGGCACTGATCGTTAGTAGTTTATAAATAAACAAATTATTAGTAATAACACTGTGCAGCAAATTTTGAAAAAAAGCGAAACAAACGAATAATTCGTTTGTTTGTTTGTTTCATAATTTGTTTATAAACAAATGACGAAATAAAGCCTTAAATATGAAAATTTATTTGGACTAAAAATTCCAAGTCGGTTCGAACGAAGTTATGACAGCTCAATGTGACCTGTCTTATAAAACATAATATATTTCATAAGTATCTAATGTGGTGCGGTGGATATAATATTGATCGTAACTTGCCTTACTCTAAATCTCATACTTTTGGCAAAGTTTTACGAGCAAGTAATTGAGACTTTTAAAGAAACCCTGGGTAGTAAAAATCTTCTATTCAGCACAGTGCAATTTTAAATACACACATTGAAACCGTTTGAAAAACTGAATAAAACTGTATCAAATAGTATATTTTTCTAAAATGATAATTAAGCCATTTATAGCGATAAGAATCGATGTTATATCATCGTTATGCAAGCGTGAACTGTGCAAGAATCCATAAATTCCCTAATGAATAGATCAGTCTGAAGGTACGTTTAGACTACGACACTTTATGCGGTATACTCAGTGTATACATTGCACACTCGTGCTCATATAGCGACACTTTATGTATACACTGAGTGTACTGTTACGTCTGCGTAATGAGTTTGCATAAGATTATATGCAGACTCATGCGTATCCTCATAAGTTAGCATACTGGCTGTATAAGGGTTCGAAGATTGTTAGTATTCTATATTTAATTTGAATATTTGTAAGAGTAGATTGTTTTGTTGTTTTGATCCAGTTCCATGTAGACGTTCAACGTGTGAAGAAGTATTTTTTTAATATATCGCCATAACAGTCTGCGTTGTTTGCTTTTACACAAGAATTGATCCCGATAGTCGAGCCCTAACCACCCAGGGTTCGACATAGTGGTGGAGGCGCCGGGTAGTAAGAATAGAAGTATTGGTAAAAATTGCATATACGGAACCGATGGTAATCGAATGTACGATGCTGAAAATTTGAGAAAGACGACTAGTACAGCCCCATGTTGTGTTTTGTGCTCTCGCGGCGAAGAAAATAGAGAAGCTAAGTGGTTTTTATATTTTAAAATTAGTATTAAAGGAGAGATGATGATGATGTATTTCTCGGGCATTGATGAAGTCTGCCTAGAGGAGTTTATCACAGAGTTCAGGCGAATCGCCAGAAGCTATGAGTGGTTTGAGAAAGATTATGCTCTCATATTAGGCGCATATCTTCAGGGTCCAGCCTTGTATTTTTATAATTATACTTACCGTGAGGATATGGAATTTGCAACGTTGTGCGAGGAATTGAGGAACGAGTTCCCTTGTCAATGTTATGTATGTAAACAACGTGCAGCAATTGCAGCAATGGAAGCATGTGTTGATGAAGAAGAAACTGCAGATGTAGATGAAGAAAATGGATCGCCGGATGACATGAACCAAGATGATAATATTGTTTTATGTTCTAGCATGATCATGGACGACCCACATATTGAGGAAATAAATGATATCGATGATGAACAGAGCGGCGACGTAAGCAGCCAGAACGATGACGAATCCGAAGTTGATTGTACGGATGAAGAGAAAAACCCGGGTGTGTCCAATCCAATTATTATTTCATCCGTTTTTATTTCAGAAAATAAAGATGTGTTTTTTAAAGAATCGCAATGTGATCACGATGAAAATACGTTTAAATACCGCATCGCTGGTGATTATAATTTTGAAAAGAAGATGGTCCAATCTGATGTTGGAGATGACGTCCATACTTCGTTGGTAACAAATAAAAATAATAGGTTTGGTTTTCTTAGTTTTCATAATGAATTTTCTCATCGAGCCTCATGTCAAACTAAAATAGGTATGGCATCAAGGAAGTCCTACCATGTTAAGTTGAGTCGTTATGTTAGGTTTCAACAGGTTAAAAATAAAAAAGGCATGGCACGAAAATGTATGGCAATAAGAAAGTTCCCTCATTACCTTCATTTAAAGAAAATAAAATCATATTCATTAAATTCTTACCATTTTTATAATAATTTTATAAAACAGACATTTTCATTTAAATATAAATTTTGGAAATTTTATAAGAAAAAGTTTTTAGGAATTTTGAAAGTTAAATAAAAGAATTTCAAACATGGATTATATTATTAATAAATTAAATAATAGGCGTTTTAGGGATATTGTTCATGTAAATAGACTAAAACCTTTTCATATGAGAATGTAAATAGGTTTAGGCTCAAAAGCTTAGTATCCAGCGTAGAATAAAATTAGAAAAATGTCTGTAGGCTGTCATGTCATTATGTCATTTGTCAATCATTATAGTTGTTGTGATTATTATTGTGATGAAATTTGTAATTAATTTGTGATTTTTGTTTCATAAAATGCTGCCGGGCGGAACGCGCCCCACGAGCTGAATGCAGACGCAGCCGGGTGTTTCAGAGGACAGAGCCATACAACCCAGAAAAACGTTTATATACAAGATGTAGTGGTAGACGTGTTTTTGCTCCAGAGTATAATGTTAGATTCTCCTCCGGACCTCCCATAGAGTTATGAGAGGGCCACTTAGTGTTCAATTTGAGCTAATATCAACTTTGCTATATGGAGCATAGTCTTCGCAAAGGGAGTCAGGTTGACTCTGTTGATTTAGCTATGATAATTGAAACTCTTCAATGGTTAAGAGTTATTAGATGAGTAATTCTTGTTATATTTTTTATTAATCCCTCTGGAGTAAATACAGGCAATGAGAAGTTATAGGTGGTCCAATGCAATTATGGCTCTCTGACCTCTGACCCGATAAGCGTCTGAAGGAATTACAGTCATAAAGGTGTTGAATCTTAGCATGTATTCCCAGTCTGGGTGGATGTCACTTGGGCGTCCTAGGTTCAATTAGGGCTGTGCGCTGTGGCTTTTAGTAAGGTTTTGCTGCAGTGGGGTTTAAGCAGAGCAACGTTAATTGATGAGTGTGGATTAACACACAGTAATAATAGATGAATTTTATGACAATCAGTAGTGATCGTTGACTCTGACTTAAGCTCGCTTTATAAAGCCGTAGGCCAAAAATAAAGTTTCTTCCTTACAAAGGTAGGGATCTCGGTGTTAGGATTAGGTAGGTCATACTAGCACCCTTCGAAAGTTTTTGGAATATAACTGTGCTATATGCACATTTATATTCTTTGGGGCGTAGCTGATGTTACGTCTGCGTAATGAGTTTGCATAAGATTATATGCAGACTCATGCGTATCCTCATAAGTTAGCATACTGGCTGTATAAGGGTTCGAAGATTGTTAGTATTCTATATTTAATTTGAATATTTGTAAGAGTAGATTGTTTTGTTGTTTTGATCCAGTTCCATGTAGACGTTCAACGTGTGAAGAAGTATTTTTTTAATATATCGCCATAACAGTCTGCGTTGTTTGCTTTTACACAAGAATTGATCCCGATAGTCGAGCCCTAACCACCCAGGGTTCGACAGTACCTACCGTATAATATTGAGTACGTGTACAACTGTACATCTTTTTGATACATGCTTGGAACACTACGCGCCGTCGACGACTCGGCCTCGGTCCTTAGGTATAGGACGAGTGGGCAGCAAACTACCCTTTGTTCATCATCAAAGCCTGGGCCTACAATCGCCCGGGCGTCTCCTGTCATGTCGGTTTGGGCGTGAGGATGTAAGATTCCTCACTCTTGCGGTCACCTCCTCCACTAGCATTACTCCTTCGCAGAAGAATGCAACCGCATTCCATTTACACACGCTCCGGACTAGGGGCTGGAAAGTGTTTATAACTTTATTATTGAGTACCTTTTTATAGTAACAACCATGTATTCTTCATGATTCCTCGCAAAATTAAAACTTTTTTCAACCTACCTAACAGTTGGTTGGTTGACGAATGATTTATTTCCACACAATTCCCCTGTGTTAACTCACTCGTGCACTACCAAATGTCAGTTTCCCGTCAGCTTTTGGCATACAATCTGAGTCTCAGCGGCATACAGTGACAAATGTAGGCATTGTAGTCTACCGGGAATCCAACCCACGTCCTCCGTTTTCACTTCTCTGTTTATATATGCGTTGAGATAGCATGGTGTGTACAGGAAATAATACTAGAGAGCGTAAAAAGTAAACCTTTGAATTAAAAAAAATTAAACGTTTTGATTGAACTGAAGATACTATAGATATAGGTTTTTATAGTTGTGTACCGCATCACTTAGTTGTATTGCCATAGATAGATAGAAAAAATATATTTATTTGTACCAAACATAACAAAACGAAAAATACGTACAAAATAATTTAAAAAATATATATTAAAAAAATCTGAGCAAGGTCATAAAGGTGCCCATTCTAACATATTATGTTGGGTTAGGCACCTGTGGTATTTGAAAACAATAAACAGAGCAGCACTGGTATTCTGTTAGGGCCCGTTGTGATGCCACGAACACACAAGACTTAGGGTACATTTACACTCAAGCGACGCTGAGCGGATTCGACTGTAGAAGAGCAACGAAAAATGATAATTGTATATAATAAATAAACATATATATAAATATAAAAAAAACAACTTTGTTATGTGTTAAGTAATATCGTTTTAATTTTTGTAAAGAACCAAAGCTAATGAGGAGCGGAGTCTCCTAATACAGGCATCATCATGCTTAATAGGGGACTCCAATCATAAACTAATATTGTAATATTTGTTAAAGCAATAAAATATTTTGTATTTTGGTATTGTAATTGTTTTCATAGAAGTGGAGCGTGGCAGAGAGGATTTGAGCTACCCTCTGCAATGTAGTCTTCACTCAGGCCCGGACTCCCCTCTATCAGGTTCGAGGCCGCATGCTCTGAGCTCTGCAGGTCTAGCCAAGTTACTACCGTTCCGTTTCGATTCTCTTACGCCAAAGCCCTCGAGTTGGCCACGCCTCCAACTTCCTTGTTCTGACGTCATCTCAACGCTCAGTCACGTGGTCAGAAGAAAGGAACCGGAATCGTGGCTTACTCGAGGCGTTCGATGCAAGAGAATCGCAACGAAACGGTCGTAACTTGGCTAGGGGGGCTGTTCTGTGAACTAAGCGAACTTTCAAATGAAATAAATTATTCGAACAACTCCTCAGTACCACCTCAATCCATTTACAATGTTGACTAACTCTTGGTCTGCCCAGTTTCACGTCAATGGAAACATACCCTTACGAAAATATCAATAGAAAAAAAACAGACTAAAAATCGGAAAAAGTCAGTTTTTCAAAAAATAAAAACTGTATTACGTGCTACTAAACAGTTATTTGCTCTCGCGATTTTGACTTAAGTGGTATCAGAACTTTAGCAACGTTATGTAATACATTAAAGCCAAATATAACTTAAGTAGTAGACAGTTACACACGAATACCCACACATTCCAACTTTGATAACGTAGGCCATACTTATTTACATAAATATAATAATAATGCTTTTGGAAGCCCCTTTGCTCCCGCATTCGGTATTAGATAATCTTGAAGTTACTTTTGAAAGTCGAAGTCGTAAGATTAGTGTAAGTCTACCCAACCCTCTTTCGACCTATTCTACTTAAAGTAGCTAATACTTATTGTTAGGGATATATCTTTCTGTAGTATCTCGGTACCTAGATATATAGATATATATATGAATGGGAAGGATAAAGAAAGTAACACACACACACACACATACACACACACTGCCCTTTTGATGTAAGGAACCTTAAAAATAACAAAACTTCTGGAATACACATCTCAAAATGTTAGGTAAAATTGTATCAAAAATATGTTGCATAGGACTCAGCAGTGACCTAATCCTATCATTATACTCACCCAATCATCATCAACTCTCGGCGCAAACGTTTTTTACTTCAACAAATTCGCTGTCCTGTCAACCGGCACGCTGTCACTAACTCCCCTTTCTTTCATATCGGTCTTCACACAATCCATCCATCATTTTTTGCCTCCCTTTCGCCTCTCACTCTCAATAGATCCACATGTGTATGATGTATACTCATAACTATTTTATTAACAAGTTTTTATATTCTATTTGCAAAAGACATCAAGATAACCATAAGATAACTGTCATTTTTTTATGGTCAACAACCAGCCTACCACTATTCCTTCTTGAAACGCGTAATAATAAATCAGTACGAAATAAATGAATTGATTTTTAAATAACATCGATAGTTGTTACCATGAGTAATGTACATAAGTGCTGCTGTCAGTTGCGTCTCCCATTCGTGTCAGCCCACAAACGTTCTCTGCTAAATTTAGACCTATAGGAGGCCTTAGTGACAGACGATCGATTTGAAGGTCGATCTTTTCCCGTCACACTAGTTATATTTAGATTAGTCGAAGAGGTAATAATAGACAAAATATTTGTAACGACGAACTCACTTGACGTAGCTAGTTTCTATGTAGTTAAGCTGTTCTTTCAAACTATATAGATTGAAAGGGATAGTTTGATAGAGTTACTGAAACTCTAGCCTGTCCTAGAACCAAAAATTCGAAGACATGTGACATCCACCAATCCGCACTGGACACGCGTGGTGGATTACGGCCCATTCCCTGTACTAGAGAAGAGACCTGCAGCCTGGAGGCCTGGAGTCCCAGCAGTGGGAACATTAAAAGGCTGATGCTATGCTATGATATGCTACCGAAGCCCTGGACCGCAAAAGGCAACTGACGGAACACAGGTGGGCTTTCGTTAGTAAAAGACTGACACTCCCTCTACTTTCCTACTCAAAGTGGAAGTAGTCATTTGATGATTTCTACATAAAACTTAATGGCAAAGCAAGTACAGTCTACGACTTCTAATACACTGAATTAATCAAGAAATTTAAAATCAACACTTTCATGCAAAACGAGCAGATATATCAGCATTGAGCAATCAGCTAATGGATATTGGTAACTGAATTAAAAGAGCATACACAAATATTTGACGGGTATTTGCGACGTTACCAATTTTCTATTTGCTACAACAACAACAAACAACAATTGTGTAACAACTAATAGTTTTAGATATAATTCATTAGCCATATCACGTCCTTCTCTTTATCAATGATTTACTTATTTTAATCTCAAACCATAATTCGTCAGTTGTTTTTTAATCTGTTTTAGAGATTGAATGGCCTAATCCTACTAATATTATAAAAGCGCAAGCGATGTTGCTAATTCACACAAAAACTAAAGAAACTTACAATAATATAGCTTCTACATCAGAATAACACATAAGTTGTAATTTATAAGGATATTGTGTGATTTTTTCAAAATATAATGATAAGTGCTACACTCTGTTGTAGCTCAGCCCTCCTAGCCAACTGCCCCCATAGCGTCGTCATCTCAACGCTCAGTCGCGTGGTCAGAACAAAGGAATTGGGGGCGTGGCTAACTCCAAGCGTTCATGCTTAACGAAATCAGTAGCGTAGTGCATTCGTAGGGACTTCGGGGTGCATGAAAGGAGCCTCCCCAAATAGCGTTAATCTCAAATCGTTTCGTGTTTCCAAATGCTTGGCGCACCCTGGGCAGCTAGCACTCGCCAACGCAGAGCCTAGCTGACCAATCCTTTCATCACGATGGTAAATCCAAATGGCTCCATTTGCGAGCTATTCTGAAGAAAATAAGCAAGACGAAGTACTCATCCTGTGCAGACGAAACTGCGGCTAGTTAGACACATAATTTAAATGTGTCACTGTACCTCTATTCATTACTGGGTTTGACAAAACCTGTACGCGTCACTGCACCACGACCAGGCTGTCACAAGCGTAATGTAACCGAGCACAAATTATTTCCACAATAATGCCTGTAACGGGCCGTCTACCTTCGTGTTTTCATGAAACTACAATTTATCGTATCTTCACTCTTGCAAACCATTGAAACGTAGGAATGCCTCAAGAATAGTTTGTTTGTTTTTGGGATATTACTGTGATAATCCCTCTCCTAGAGAGGAGGCCTGAGTCCCAGCACGAACATTATAAGGCTGATGCAATGCAATGCTGTGATTTCGAAGGACATTGCATAAAAGTCAGTTTTTCATAGACCAGAATGCCAAAAACACCCGTTGAGAGCGGTTTCGCAACGATCCGTATCCGATTTGAATCCGTGAAAGTATGGTCCGTAGTAGCCATAGAACTATTTCATTACAATAAAATAGAGGCGGGGGCGAGCACGCGCGTTTTCCTACACTAGTGCGGAAAACTGTCCATTACGTGCCTAAAAGCAGTAGGCTAAGAGCGGATTTTGTAGGACCGGATTCGGATCTGACGTAGAGCGAAACCGCTCTGAAACACCACATTTCGTCGACCCGGGCTTGTATTTTATCGGACGGCGAGCTAATTATTGCTGAAGACGCCCGGGTGTCTCTTGCGGCGGCTTGAGGATTGCCTCTCTATCAGGTCCCAGAAAAAGATTATGGAAAATTAATTACGTAATTGGATAAATACTTCCAGATATTTACTTTCACAAGCATATTAAATTAACAAGCAGTTTCTATTTACAATTTGGATTTGCTTTACTATTTGCTAAGGTAGGTAATTAGCGCAAAACAAACCGTTGTTCTATTTCTGTCTTGTAATTGTTTGAAGATGTCTGTTCAACGTCTTTATTTATAATATTACACGATGCTTCAAACAATCAAGTTTTTATTTATTTGCTGATGATCTTAAAATTATGAAGCCCATTTGTAGTCCTGAGGACTTCCAAAAGCTTCAAGAAGACATTAATAGATTGACATGTTAGTGTAAACAAAACCATATGTTCCTAAACATAAGTAAATGTAACTATGTTCAATTTACACGTAATAAAAATCCTCCAGCAAACAATTACTTCATTGAAAGAATCCAGATGACGAAACTTTGTATAGTTCGTGACCTAGTCCTTCAACTCGATAGTGTGCTCTAATTTGATGTTCATATTTTGAGCATTGTGGCAAAAGGTTTCAAAGTGTTCAGCTTCGTTATACGTAACTGTAAAGACTTCAAACAATCTTTAACAAAAATAAAACTCTTCAATACTCTGGTTCGCCCGATTTTGGAATATGGTTCTGTTATCTGGAACCCACATTATGATGTCTACATTAAACGCCTAGAGAGTGTGCAGAGACGCTTTCTCTATCATCTTGGTTATGGGGACCGTTTGGCTAAGCAGATCATTAGCTACAACGATAGGCTGCATCACTATCGAGTTGAAAGCTTGGTCAGTCGAAGGGGATTAATGGACATATTATTTTTGCATAAGATTATTAATGGGTCTTTGATTGCATCGAGCTCTTGAACTCTGTGAAGATATCTTTACTCTCCCGTCTTCCAAGGAGAAAAGTTTTTAATCTTTTTGTGATACCTTTTTCTAGAACGAATCTGGTTCATTACGCCGCTATGCACAGGCTCTGTAGGCAATATAATATTTTTTCTAAAACCTACGGTATCGATATTACCCAATCAATACCTAAATTCAAAAAAAGTTTAATAAATGTTTTGTTTTAATAATAAGTTAGATTATAAGTAGTTTTTTTTTAATTAATTTAGGTATATGTGTTGATTTATGTTAGTTTAGTAGTTAATTTTAGTATTTTAATTTGAGTATTTTAGTATTATGATTTCCTATTTAGTTTTATAAATTGAAAGAAGTCCTATTCAAGCTGTGGCTTCCTGTAACTGAGGGAGTGCACTAGTCTATAACTTGAATGTAAACTTTTACTTGTGTGTGTACATCCTTTGTTGGAGTTCCTTAATAATAAATAAATAAATAAAAGATGGTACCGAGAGAGAGAAATTCGTTTTAAATTCGTTTAGTAATAAATACATTTAGTAATTTGTGGTATAAGTAGGTATATTTCAGCCGAAAGAATTCCACTGCTGGATACGACCAGTTCTCTGCATCTAGCATACATCGGATTCCCTTTCCCTTTACATACCTACGTAACTAAAAATCTGACCTTTTAAACGAAAGACAGCGAGCAATGGGTAAAGACGGTGAGCAAAGCCCGCTGTTTTATCGTCCGGTAACCGATCGGACCGAGCCCAAGTCGCCGACAGCGCGTACTGTTCCCGCGCGCCTCAAGGAGCTGTCAGCAAACCGTAGAGGCCCAGCCTGCTAGCTGCAGGCAGGCAGGATCGAAGCCTACTGGGGTTAAAGGCCGCTTTCTGAAAAGAAGGCTTAGCCCCGGTATGATAGGCAACGTAGGAACGGGGTAGGTTTTTAGTCAGTAAGAGTCTAACACTATTCCCGCTCCGCCCAAGGGCGGGATTTGTCATTGGATGATTTTAACTACCATAAAAAAAAAACTTTCAAAAGAAAATTTATAAAAAGTTAAAAGGATATTGCCACAACGGAGCTTGTAGCTAAATGATAACAGCCATACAGGGTAAAGTTCAAGGTTAAGCAACACTTGGCGAGGTCAACCTAAGGATGGGTAACGATCTTAACATACCGAGAATCCGTGCCTCGGAAAACACCACAAACCGTTGGTCCCGGCTGTAAAAACATAATATACACACATGTTAGAGATAGTCAGAAAGAAGCCAAGAAATCTCACAGTCTTATCAAAGGCTTACCCAATTAAGGGGTTGTGGAGATCTGATCACTCCAGCAAATCCAGTAAAATACTAATCTTATGCTGCATCTGGTTAGACTGGAAACCGACCCAAACTTAGTTGAAAATACGGATCAGGCAGATTTAATGAATGTTGCAAGAATATTCATTTATCTGTCAAAAATTCAGGTTCATCTGGTTTGGCTGGAAGCCGACCCTAGTTGAAAATGGATAAGGCAGATTGATTGAATGTTGCAAGAATATCCATATATCTGTCTAAATTCAGGTCAATCTGATTAGGCTGGAAGCCAACCCTAGTTGAAACTAGGTAAGGCAGATTGATAGGATGTAGCAAGAATACCTTTTTATCCGTCAAAAATTCAGGTCAGAACAAAACATAAAGCTAGAGACTATTTAAAACGCTGGAAACAATTCATTTTGGAAGCGAAATTGTGAAAAATTCCGAGAACCTTCCAATGTGTTGTGATGTCAGTCTGTTTGAATAGCCTCGCTTTGTTTTTGTCACTGCACGTGGAAGCTTCGCAAACAATAAATAGATTCGTGGAATTTAATCCTGTATTCACCCATGAATAATTTCGTATCGAAATATTCAGCGTAGATTAATTAACAAAAACTTTAATAGGTTTATAATTTAAAGGAAAAACCATCGTGAGCAAACTGGTATGTCCTAAAACCAAAAATTCAAAGACGTGTAACATTCAGCTACGCCCGCGAGGTGGATTACGGCCCATTTTGTCTCTTAGAGAAGAGGCTTGAGTCCCAAAAGTTGGAACATTATGAGGCTGATATGTTATGCTATATGGCACAGATTAAAAGGAAATGATAGCAAGCAAGATTGAAAAGGTTGTTTCTAGGCAAGCGTGGTCATCATCAACCACATCATCGTCGTGCCACCTGGTAAGGCAATGGTCAGATACGAGCATATCATACAGTTATTGCAAAAGCAAGTTTTTATACTTGCGTAATCTTAATCCCGTGGAGGATCGATTCGGTACATGTACACTATCGATTTATAAAGATAAAATTAAAAAATAAAGTACTTTTTTTCTAAAACTAGAATTAATATACGGATGTACAAAATTAATTTCTTTAAGTAAACGAGTCAATGACCTTGTAGGCAGTTGTCAGTCGTTGCGTACTAACTACCTACAGTCCATTGGCCTCGATCAGCTGACGTTTACTAAAAGAAATCAATTTCATACAATGCGTAAATTAAGCGAGTTTAAAAAAAAGTAGTTTATTTTTCATTCTTTTTTGTTTTTTTTTTTATTGTTGATAGGCTCGTGATTTTTACAAATCGATAGGGTCGCATGTATCGAATCGACCCTCCGCGGGATTAAAACGACCAAAATTTAACGGTGTATAAGTTTTTGTTTATGTGTGTGTAAATCAAACAGCTGGGATAGGACAATACTTTTTACTCGCACCAGAAACCAATCAAACTCAGTTATTTTACAAAACAACTTTTTTTTTTTATTTATTAGCAGTGTGCTTTTTTTAGTTTACCAGAGTGGTAAAGATTCGTATGACGTCACTCAATAGAATGTCATATGAAACAAAATTATTCTTAAAAGTTTGATAACTTTATGCACAGACTTTATGACTTCATAATATATTTCAACGATACTTTTAACTGTTTTTATTTAATGGCTAACTCAGCAAACGTTGTTCTGCCATATAAATTATTGAAAAAAAAAATGGATGTCGTAGGAAGTTAAAAATAACATACAACCTATTCTTGGATATTTGAGAATTGGCTGGAGGCTAAAAATAAAACTACTAGCTAGAAACTTTTATAAAAATTGGCCAAACTATTTCAAAGGAGTTTGATAACAAACTGTGACACAAGATATCTATCAATTAGATTTCTTTTAGCTGACCCGGTGAACTTCGTACCGGCTAATAGTCAATGAATATTGTGGATAACGGATTTTTTTTCGTGAAATTTTCTATATTTTCTCACCATTTAAACCTTCCCTGGAGTATCACGAATAGTTCAAGATCAAAATTGACAAATCGGTTCAGCCGTTCTCGAGTTTTAGCGAGACTAACGAACAGCTATTAATTTTTATATAGAAGAAGAATAAAATAAAATAATAATAATAAAATTTATTCAGATAACAATATTTACTAAACATTAACATTAAGCTAACAGTAACATGGTTTACCATACAATTATAGTGACTAAAAATAAACTAAACTAAAATATTATTAAAGGCGCAATTGATAGTAGATCGGAATCACAATGTTTGATTGCGGACCGCCCGATCTAGGTGAGTTTAAACCTGTGTTTCAGGCCATCACTTTACAGGACAGTTACATTGCGACGGTAAATTTTAAGGTTAGAGTAAGAACTATTATAAAAAATATATTCTATTAATAACTATGAAAATAAGCTTATGGTACATTAATATCTATATAAAACTGTCTTTGAATTTATACAAAAATAAACATTAACGAGGGGAATCAGATAACATAATGCCAAAATTTCTAGAAGTTGTTCTGTGTCAGTGTAATTGAGTGTCACTAAATATTCTGACAACATCTTACTACATGTTTTATACCTTACACTATAGAAGCTTAGAAGGTAGAAGATAGATAATAAAAGTAATGGAAACTTCTCCATTTCGGATATCTACGTGAATGATAAAAACCCAAATGAAACGGAGACATACGTTTTCAAGCTCAAAGTGCTTCACGTCTGCATTAATTTGTTTCCTTATCCTCACTAAAATAAATTAACTTGAACAACAGCATTTGTCTACGTAAACAAGAGCTCACGCTGAGTGAATAGTGTCACAGTGTTATTCAAGGTTTACGTTACATTAACATCTTTACATGAATCGTTATTGTACCAACCAAGTTTCTATTGAACAAGCCTACCTATTGAGTACTTGCATTTAGATATAATAGTAATCTTAGTTTCTGATAATATATCGTACAATAATATGTAACAGTAATAAAGAGATCGTTAGTTTACTACCTACAGTTCGCCATCATTATCATTATTTCAGCCGAAAGACGCACTGTTGGACATATCCCCAAGTGTCGCCACTACGAATACTCATGTGTGTCACTCATCCATTGGATTCCCGTGATTTTCACAAGATCATACGCGATCGTCTATCCAGAACCTTTCGGCCCCATTGATCATCGGTTCTGCGAGCTACGGGTGCTACTTAAGTTTAGTGATTTTTCGGGTTATGTCGGCAACCTTGGTTCTCCTGTGGATATCTTAATTCCTGATGCGATACGCAAGAAGACTCCGAGTATAGCCCTTTCCATTGCTTTCTGGATGGCTTTAAGCCTTCTGATGAAAAATATTGTAAGCGACCACGTTTCAGAGCCAAGCGCTGGCAACACTGGCACTTTAGTCTTGAGAGACTGTGATATGTTGGACGAAGATAATTATGGCGCAGCTTCTCGAACGCTGTCCAGCCGAGCCAATCCCTACAGTTCTCATTATTTATCAAATTTTTATAGGCGAACGTTGTGAGCGTGTATGTTTGTTACTCCTTCACGCTGAAACTGCTAAAGGGATTTAGGTAGATCATGTCCTAAAATAGAATAAAAAGTATCCTAACTTTTTATTTTGGGAGTATATACCCTTGGGATTATTTTGCTATTTTCACACCGTTAAAACCGCTGTCAGCAGAAAGTATATTATAGATGCGAAAGATTGTATATCTATTTGTGTGTTTGCTACTCCTTCACGCCGAAATAGCTGGACGGATTAATATGAAATTTGGTGCAAGAGTAGACCATGTTCTAGAATAGGACGGAATGTAATTTTTAATTCAAGATTACAAGTCCTTCCTTTCAAAAAGAAAACAGATGAAGAACTCGTAGGTCCTTGAAAAATACTAAACCTTAACATAACGTTTCAACACAAAAACAACTTACAAGAAACACTTCACAACTCACGTAACACAATCGTCAAAGTTTCTAAAATGGCAGTATTACCCGAAATCCGTATTATCGACAATCCCGGAACAAACGTTTGAGTAGAGAGGGAGTCGCATTTGTACCGTGTGAGTAACCATCACAAGCCTTTGAGGTAGTTCGGAATTACGCTTGATGGAAATTAATTTCTGTTTATGCTTCTGTACGGTATAATAATAGCAGATTTTGGTGGTATTTTGTTAGTATTAGTACGATAGGATTACTGTGTGAGGGTGTTTTTTTTATCTTTCGGATTTCATCACGTATGCGGGATTGTCTCACCCCGCACGCATTACAATAAATACTTGTATGAAGAGGACATCAGTATCAATCACGCATGTGGATTTGCTACGCATGCAAAAAATTTCAAAAGGCAAACCGCGTCCTGCGTGCTTATTGCACGCATTACAATAAATACTTGTATGAAAAGGGCATTTGCGGAGATTATTCGTGCGAAGCAAATCCGCATGCGTGATGAAATCCGCACGATATTAAAAACATCCTTAAACTGTATATATGTGATAAGGTATAAACAGAGATATCAACTATTGGCCTAAGAGCTCGTGGCTGCCAGTCTTGCGTCATTTTATAAAGCTGAGAGTTTGTCTGTGCATGCCCCCAACACAGGTAGCAAATATGCCGTACTTGAAGTTTCAGTTATGGTGGCTATGGCAGGTAAAAGGAAACAAAGGTGTGTAATATAGCAACCTAATTTCGTTAAATTATAAAGCTTTCAATCTAAAGGTTACAATAAAATTACGAAACTCTGGCAGGCTCTCATTCTACCAGCATATAATCAACCTTGTAATGTTCCCACAGTGTCGACTCAGATCATCTCTCTAGAAAAATGGGAAGAAACCACGACGCGGGCCCAGTGCGGGTTTGTGAATATCACATTCAAATTTTTGGTTTAAGGACATGCCAGTTTTCTAACGATGCTTTCTTTCATCGTTTTGAGAGCAGTGATGATGAAACATATTATGTAAAGAGCCTGCTTATGTATAAACCCTCGACCTAAGTATGTCGGGGCCTTTACCACGGGGTTACGACTGTATATGTTACTGTCTCAACATATATTAGAAAGTGGTAAACCTGTTTGTGGTTTGTAAGTGATAATCTCCAATACGAGTAATGATCTGATTACGAAATTGGTACCTACATTGATAAGTAATCCATATATTATTTCTGAGGGTCTGCGTATTTTTATCCTAAAACAAGCACGAAATAGCAAGCCCTGGAAATGAAACCGCGGGCAAAAGCTAGTAGATAATAAAGTAAACTGCTATAATTTTGTTGCGTAATACTTGCTGCTGCCCGTGACTGTGCGCGTGTGAAGAGATAAGTAACCAATAAGTATACTCCTGGTGTTAAAATCTGCCCGTGTACCAAGTTTTATCCAAATCCGTTCAGCTTTTTGAGCGTGAAGTATCAAACACACACATACACATACATTTAATATGTTAATGCGACTCTAAAACCATTTGTGAGTACAGTGCTCCCGACTATGCAAACTTTGGTTCAGTACGTTTGTTTAATTTTGATCACACTCCATTATTTTCTATACCATATAGTGCTGTTCATACACATCCTTTTAACTGTTCACTGTACCTTTGCGTACCCTCTATAAAACCAATTTATTTAAAAAACGCTTTGAACAAAGGCCACTTTTATTTCCTTTCAACGAAAATATTGCACGACGTTCTATCAATTTCAGTTTCACGTTACATTTTCAATTCCCTACGCGTCGATCGAAGCATTTTGTTCAGCCCCGAAATATCAACTCTATTCAACTCGGTACAAACCGGGACCTTCGGTCAATATTATACTGCCCATGCATTGCATAAAAAAATTATATTCTTGAATTCAAGTATCGACTTTAGCATTGTATATTTTAAGTTGATTTTTGAGTACCCATAAGACTTTTGGTAGAATTAGAACATTGTCGGCAATGATGCACTTGACGAGTCAAAACTCCAAAGTCGAACGACGCCTAGTTGCAAGGCTGTGGGCTTTGTATCATTTACATTTCGGAGAGTGTGCTTTGGAATTGCACAATTTAATTCTACCAAGTCCGTTCCATCATCGGAGCACTAGACGTTCGGCGTTGCGCCGCCGGTACATGATGGACAACTTGCCCGTACGTATATAGTGTTCTAGGATACATTATTTGTGCGTACAGCTAAGGAGTAGCATTTCCTGCCGGAGTCTGTGTTTCTTGATACAACGTAGAAATCTTTAAGTCAAGAGTAAATGGTGAATGGGGTACTTCTAAGCAAGCGTGCCACGTAATTTCCCATCTAGGGTATCCCGCGAAATTCTCAATACGTTTATGCAGCTCAATATCGGATAGTATGGTAACAAAAATTATATTTGCTGTAACGACATGTATGCATTTACATATCTATACATTACATTAAAACCATCATCATAACTTTCGAACTTAACGAGGTAAAACGTTAAGTAAGTTTTTATTAAAATAACACTTTTTACCTTTTCCATAAGTTAGATAATAATTACTTTTATGGTTTTAGTAAATATAATTGTGTTAATACATAGATACGTGTTATAACCGTTAATATATTTTCTCTCCGATACCGAACGGCAAATAGCAAAAAAAAGAAAGTTTATTCTATGTTTCGGCACCGATTTTTTCAACACCAAAAATTTCGGCACCCTAGCTATTGTACCCATAGATATAAGTTTCTGTGTATTTTTTTTTTACTATTTTTGGTGTACAATAAAGTTTATTCTATTCTATTCCTCTTTCGGCAACAATGTTGTAATTTTTTAAGTTTTCTTTGTTATTTGTTTTCTTAAATTCAATAAACGTGATATTTTATTACCTACCCCTGAAGACCTATCAGTACAAATATGTTATTGCTTTTGAGAGAAATTAACAAAAATGTTGATTTATTCGCTGTTGACGTTTAAATTCCAGTCGCAATTTTTAAAATGGCAGGCATGTGAGCGAGACAGATATGGAGTTATACACCATAGCTCCATCCCTTTAACAGTTCAGTTTAGGTTGTAAATTGGATCGCGTTAAGAGCTCAGCCCCCCTAAGCGTTAACGCGAAACGAAACGATTGTAACTTGGCTAGGGGGGCAGGCCTACAATCAATGTTACCAACTTGTCAAAATATGAAAAAAAAAAATGTGTTTTGATAGATTGAAACTGCAATGAAAATGCGGTAGTACCTACTTGCAGTAACTTGTAGGTACCTAGCAAAAAGTGGCTAAACACAAAGAGAACAGTATTAAAATAAAAAGAACCTAATTACCAATTCAAAAATGATTAGATTATATTCTACATCGTGTAAAAAGTAATTATTCCTCAGTGACGAGGGTTTAATTAAACATTGAGATACCAATGCCGCCGTTATTTAAAAAAGCCCCTTGAAAAAAGTTACAGAAAAATTATAATTTAGAGTTCACCGAAACTTTTACCCCAATTAAAATTATGACGTTTTTTCAACGGGAAAATAACGAAGTGGAATGGCCGATTTGTCTGAAGAGGAAAACTGTAGGTATTTTTTAACGAGTTCAATCCCAAACTTCCATGAGAGATCCTGAGGGACTCACCCTCTGCATAATGTATTAAAATTTCGTAACTCGATAGGATATCTATAGATAGGTGTGTACTCGCGGCCAAAAAGGATGGCTTTAAGCAACAATGCAATATTGAGACTTTTATATTATTACTTGTTTTTTAGCCTTTTCTGTCCCAATCCTGGGCAAAGGCCTCCCTCCAGTCTTTCCATCGTTCACGGGCCCGTGAATTTTTTTTTTTTATTTAGGTTTATATTATTGATAGGTATGCGCTTAGCCACTATCTCACAACATGGTAAGCTGGTAAGCATTGATCGCCTATGGAGCACGCTTGCTTAGAAGTAACCTATTCACACTTAACTTATAAGCTCCCAGATTGTAGTTATCAGGAAACACAGACTCCGGCAGGGAATTCGACAGATTTCTTCATAGGTTAGGTAGGTACTTACCTTGAAATATGGTTATCCTTGTGCCTAAAATTGTTATCATATTGCAAGGTACCATTGGCATTTTTAAGATAACTCTGACTGTCAACAGACAACTTGAAAACCACTTTAGTACACAATTCAAGGGAGAAATATATTTTTGCAATATATTTTTGTAGTTTACGCCTTGAGAACGTGAGAGGATCATCCTACTCGGAAAAGATGGCTTCAGGGATGCAACTGCTACGTGCCAACATGCCAAAAATAAGCCTGCATCATTTAGTACATTTAGTACATGGAATGGATGAATGGAATAGAGATTTTGTTCACCCATCGAGTGATTTCACGGACATTGCCGAGATGTGGCAAGGGATTTTATGCAGAAAGGGTCCCGGACTGGACTTTTTTAGTGACGGGGCCCCTTTTATGTACTGATGATGATCACCGGAGTGGTTTTAGTGAAGTAAAAATTCTACATCTCTTGATTTATCTGCAAAGCACGGATGCTTTGATAAATACGAGTAGAAACAAAAAATCTCGACTCTTTACTCGAGGCTTGTTTGTTTCTCTTTTTCTGAGTTGGTTTAAAATGATAGAACTGAACTTTGGAAGCTTATGAGAGACGATAAAATATCACCAATTAGTAACGACCCTCCTTTGGATTTGTCGTAGTCGGGCAAAAATAGCATTACTACATTTTTGAGGAACCAAAAACATCAAAACAAAATAAAATATAATTATTATAAATGAGTTGTACTTTTGTGCTCTTATTTATAATGTTTTCTAAGTATTACTATGTGTCATTGTATTTATGTTAAAAATATCAAATAAAAAACCGTAACGCTTTCATCAAATTTTCCCGGAATGACGTGTTTATATTTTCCTGTTACCGAAAATCTATTCACTTTCGGCTTCAAATCTTGATAGAAACTGCTTTGATGTTGGTCGAACCACAAAGCTTATTCAGAGTGGATTGGAAGCTGGTAAGCAATGTTGTCGTGCGAGTACCTACCACATATAATGGAGGTTTCACCTAGCCATAATCGTGTATGGCTTTTGATGCAGAACACGGTTCGGCTTAGTTATAGATGAACGTTGCATGGAAATCCATTTATGTAGATAATAGATTTCCATGGAACGTTCGAAGGGTTCGGCCTGTTCTGTAGTGGTGATTGCGTACTGAAATACGCAGCGTTCACAGCAGGTCTCCCACAAGGCGGACCGATGACCTGGTGGGGGTCGACTTCGATGGATGCGAGGCACATAGGATCGGTCGTTGTGGCGACATTTCAAGATCTATGTTCAATGAAAGTGAACGATTATCGGCTGAAATGATAACGAAGATGAATGTTATCATCGAGTTAAACGGGATCCAAATACACGACAAAGTACTGATACCTAGGTGTATATATGCACAAAAGATTCACTTGGGAATAGCACATCTTTACCAAAAAGAAAGCAGTAAAGCTACAACTCAGGAAGATGTTTTGACTGATGTCTCAGAGATCTAAAGTATCACCAACTCCTTTTATACTAATGTGTATTGAAGCCCATATAGAGTGGAGTTGTGGGAAACTGCCGCAAACTCAAACATGGAAATTCTACGTTTTCAGTCAAAGGTACTGCACATGATAACAAAGGCATGATGGTACTCGTTGTAGCGACCGTACAACGTCATCAACTGCAATGTAAGCATATTCATAGGAAATATACAGGCGACGCCGGCGAGAGCCAGTCGTTCTGTAGGCCCTACACGGGTCAGTGTTATCGTGTCGCGAATAGACTGTATGATATAACTGGGTGTGACTGTAAACTATTGTGGATTAAATAACACATCAAGTGAACTTTCAATCTTTATATTATTTACCCATCCTGCACACACCAACATTACACTCGTATATTACCAATAGTCAACTACACCGCGACCTGAAGATGCAAATGGTGAAGCAGGAGATAATAAAGAAGCTCAAATCTTACGCCAAACATATTGAAAAGCACTCAAACACGCTAGCTAGTTAATTAATAAAGACTATCAACAATTCCATCGAATAAAAAGAAAAGTACCCCAGGACCTCATATGACCTTTTGGCATAGACAAGGCACTGGGCTAGGTTCGTTCAAGACAACGCGAAAGTTCGTGACCTCTAGCTAAAAACCCTGAAGCAGGCCGATTGTAAGAATAAACCATACTTGCCGAGTCACCTAGTAATCTATAATATTTGCCTCTCACCCAAGTTATTTGGGGTTGAAGTCAGAATTTCTTGCACTGGAATCTAACCACCGTAACCCAATTATTTTGGAATACTGATATGAATTTGGGCTAGTTGTCGGATTTTAGGGTACTATAACGGGGATATAAAATAAATTTCCTAGGTAAAATGTTAATTTACGGTTATGCAAGTGATTGAGTAGAGGGAGGGGAAGACCAAGGAAAGAAAGGAGAAGAAAAGGGAGTAACTAATAATTAGGGTGACGGTATACATGAAAAGAAAGAAAAAATCTGAGAATACTAAGATGATTAATAAATTGTCTAATCTAAATTTATTTATACATATTTAACGAGGATTATCTATATTTTATTTATACCTATTCGCCTTTGACATAAAGGTATAGCTTTATGTCAAAGGTGAATAGGTTCCTTAAGAGCCTCTGCGAGCTGCTTTTGGCTCGTTATACACCTTCCAAAGGTCCAGAACTCCAGAGTACTGAGATATACTGACCAATTTTAATAAAATATATTTATAATATTTACTTTCTATAAAGAACGTAACAATAACAAGATGGCCTAATTAGCGGAGACTAAAATATAGAAACTGATTGGGTTCTATTGTGCAGATGATTAATTGGGGAACAAAATGAAGACTAACATTTATGTTCTATGTAATATTCGTAACGTAATTACAAAAGTACCTACGTTATTATGAATGGGAAATAAAAAAACGTTATAACCCTATCTGTGTGTATACACAGATAGGGTTATAACGTTTTTTTACGGTTTTAGGTATACGACTTCATCTATAAATAAAAATAACTCTTTAAATATTGACACGTGTAAAGTGAAAAATACTTATCAGAAATATTAGGATTTTCTGATAATTGAGTAGTTTATTATTTTTTCAATTATTTATCTAAGACACTTTAAAATTGCAAATGAAGAGTTTTTCAAATCCGTTTAATTTTAAGTAAGTTATAAACATATTAAATATATTAGAAAGACAACTCTCAAATATCAGAATAAGGATGTAGACAATGAAATGTGACGTCACTACTAACTATTAGGTTACGTGATAGCGTAATATATTTTATTTCCCAGAAAAGTACCTTATCGCAATAACATATGTTTATCACATCCAAAGAACCGCTTAGGGGCCCAGCAGGGTTGAAGCCTACTGGGGCCAAGGATCGATTTCTGAAAGGAAGGTTCGCCCCCGGTATGAAAGGCAACGAAGGAACAGGAGTGAATTTTTAGTCAGTAAATATCTGACACTATCTCCTGCCCCGTCCAATGGCGCGGAGATGTCATTAGATGATTTTCCCACCGAAAAAAAAAACTGAAAAACTAAAGTTAGGACAGGGCACATTTCTCACAGATCTGATGGTCGATGGAGCTGATATGTGTTGGTGTGGTGACCGTGTACTATAACTCGCAGCGTTGGAAGGCTTCCTCCAAGGTGTTTTTTTTTTTTTTCTGGTAGGTAAAATCATCCAATGACAAATCCCGCCCTTGGGCGGAGCGGGAAGTAGTATCAGACTCTTACTGACTAAAAACCTACCCCGTTCCTTCGTTGCCTATAGTGCCGGGGCTGAGCCTTCCCCTCAGAAAACGGCCCTTGGCCCCAGCAGGCTTCGACCCTGCCTGCCTGCAGCTAGCAGGCTGGGCCTCTACGGTTTGCTGACAGCTCCTTGAGGCGCGCGGGAACAGAACGCGCCGTCGACGACTTGGGCTCGGTCCGGTCGGTTACCGGACGATCGGACAGCGTACTACCCACTGCACGCCGTCCGCAAGCCCGCGCCTACGGTGGCCGGAAATCGGGATCGGAATCCCGGCGGCGGCTGGGGCGAGCGCCCCGTTGCCTCTGCCTGATGCGGTCGGCCTCCTCCTTTGCTAGCATTACTGCTTCGCAGAAGGAGGCGACCGCTTGCCATCCCTCCTCATTCCTCCAAGGTGGTGAGGGTTGTGGGAATCTGATGAATGCAAGATGCACATGACCGGTCGTTGTGGTGACATTTGAGCCTATAGTAAACGTCTTTCGACTAAACATAATTATATATAAAGATATATAACTTCGCAAATCTTCTTTCACGTGTGCAACGTACAAAAAATTAAAATAAATAATAATATCTGTAATTATGTTATAACCAGGTTGTGGTGTATGTTGTTTTGAGAAAGTTACTGCAAGTATGTATATCAGAAAATCGCAAAATTGCAGATAAGGTTTGCACCTATCGCAATAGGGCACAAGGAGGTAGTACGTCAACAACAGCAGAACAACATCATTAGGGAATAAACTAAACAGTCGTTTTCCATAAGTGGTACTGCAACGGTTGGTTGGTATTTGCCTATTGCGTGTCATACCACAAATAGATTTTCGGTTTCTGCTAAGTACGATCAATAAATTTAATTATTCGAAAATGTGAACTTTTACACTAATATTATAATTTCAAATGTTTTTGTGTATGTTTGTAACTTCTTCATGCTCGAAAGGCTGAAAGAATTTGGATGAAATTTCGCCCACGCCACGGATAGATCATGTTCTGGAATAGCAAATATAATACTTTTATTCCAGGTTTATATTCTCTTGGGACAATTTTCTACTTTGAAGCAGGCGTTCTTACATAAAAGGTTAATGATACACTAGTTGCCACCCACGTGAAATTAGTAGCTATTTACGGAAAATCTCGCTTCCATTATTTATCCGTGAACAAGAATTAAACATACATATTAATTTATAGGTACATATAAACTTTCGCCATCATTATATTAGCGTAATAGCACGAGTAACTACAAAAAATGGGTCAACAACAATTTATTTTTATTTGAAAAGTTCAGGAATTGCATGCTAAAAACAAACTGAACTGAATTTTATCCATTCACTCAAAGACCCAATCAACCTTCAAAATTATTCATTCATTAAAACCTGTTAATTAACCGAATGAAACGAAAAAAGTATGGAAACGAATGTAAATGTTTTTTCACGGAAAACATTTACCCCGACCTTTTTAATATTCAACGCACGCTTTCAATATAAAACCGAAAAATTATTACCAGGCAAAATAAAATGCAATATGAAATACTTGGCAACACAAACGTTTAGCCGAACGATCTCATCCCACCAAAAACATAAATGTGAAAGAATGCCAAGATTACTTTTATTTTTTCGCCTATAAAAGAAAAGAGAACTTAATGTTTACCAAGTTCTATTTAAGTTCCTTAAAATCGTCTTTCATCCACAATGTCCGTTAGTTACTGTAATAAAAAAAATGGTAACTCAAAATGTAACGATTTTTTCTTATATTATATTTATATACATATGTACAACACTTCTAATACTATCTGCACATAAATTTTAAATCATCTGGAAGTTGGCAAAACTTTACGAACAGAGATGGACAGATTTTGTTTTAAAAATAATGATTTTCAAATGTTATTATTACATGATTTTTATTGAAATTGTTGAATTGGTAAGTACCTATAAAAGGGTCTTATAAGACATCAAAAATTTGAAAGCATCTGTCAAATAGATTCAAAATAGTGGGGACGAAAGTTGCCCGAAATGTATTTGTGTACTATAATACCTGGTGACTTTCATTTGATCCCCGAACTTGGCTGACACACTGCCATTTGTGCGAATCGCGAAAACAATTGCTGGCGGGATGTCGCGTCGGAATGTTGGCTGCGCAGCCAAGTCCATTGTCATCGAGGCATGAGCAAGCAATAAAGCTGTTTAGCAGCCATTCGAGTGATCCAATCAATGCGAGGGATTCGCAGTCTATCCAAACAATTGGCTCTGATTGACGACGCTGTGGGCTGGCTTATTGTTAAGCCACGCTTACAGGTCAGGCCTGTCGCTCAACGGCTATAATTAATGATTCTACCTGTAATCGTGTATATTTGGTAGTTGTGTTTAATTGATCGGAATAATTAATGATTGTTTAAAGTCGCTTGGGGATAAGTAAGTTATTAGCGAAGCTACCAAATGGTTTCATAATTTTAGTCAAACAATTGAACCACTAACGAACATTAACAAGAGTGCACTCAGGTACTTAGTAGTCTAAAGTATTGAGTGAGGTCCGTTTGAAATATAGAATGTGGAATGGAAACATCAACTGCTACATTGATGATATGCCGAGTACATCAACTATCAAGTAAACTAAAATAAGGCATACTTATTTTCCTCCACATATTTAACTGTTGGTGTCGAACAATAAAATAAAGCTATTACTATGACCTTTCGAATGGCATATGTTAAAACTTGATACAGCATTAGGTAAGAAGTCCATACAAACGTTCTCATTGTCTTTTACATTTCTCGCAGCTTTTAAAACTGTGCGCAAAGTAAAATTGTTTTATGCGGAAAATCTTTTATTTCCTCGAAAAAAAAAAATATTTGAGCACGACCCTCAGGGTTTCCGAAGCAAAGTTATTAGGACAATGTAAATAAAGGGTGATTCTTCGCAATAGGGTTTCTAGGGCTGTCCCAACATATTCATCGGTTTGTACAAACATTCCTCGACCTTCGTGACGTAATGTCTTATCTAATACTGTTACAGCTGAAATCTTAAAGCTAAAATATTTATTATAACCTTTTGAAGGCCTCTTAGAAACTTGATTTATGAGATAATTTTATATTCAAAAGCTAGACTAATGACCTCTTGTCAGAAAAACATTTTCTAAATGTCAAGTGGATTTTTATATCAAAAAGATAAAAATGAGTTTTTAGAAGTTATTTTTTAAATTTGATGCATGTCAAAAAGCGAAGTGAAAGCAATTTAGGACTCGTGTGTTGAATAAAATATTGATTTATTTCTTAATCTTACATCTTGATTTTTCATACCCGATGCAATAAATGCATGTTCATTTAAACTAACATCTGTAACTAATTATAAATAATACATTTCTTGTGATTTCACCCCGAGGAGAACTTATAGTGTGTTGACTTTTGTTTGTTTTACAAAATTTCTGGGATAAAAATACAGGTTTATGGTTTTTTCGTTTTAAAATAAAACATTCGAAATTGAAGTCCATTTTAATTAATTTTCAATTTGTGTACTTGCTTTGTCTGCGAAAAAAATTGAAAATTATCCCTAAGGAATATATTCCCGGGATTAAAAGTATCCTATGTCATATATTAGGACATAGTATACCCGTGTGGCAAGATTGATCCAAATTCATTCAGCCGTAAAGTTAGAGCGTGTAAGCGTAACAAACATACTCGCATTGAGATTAGCTATACCAGTTAGTATAACATTAGTTTTAGTATATACAAAACCCGCAACACGTGTCTAGTACTCAATTATAAAAAATCATAAAGTTATAAACTTGTTATACTATCTGGTTGTCCGCAAAAATACATGGTCACTTGGCCATCCGGACGACTGAAGGGTTGTTTTACTCTCGCACCCAGCTGTGCACTGTCGTCTAATACCCGCTATAACCTACCGTGACCTGTGTTGTACTTGGTATCGGTGGTGCCCAACTTGTAACCTTTTTTAAATATTTTTGCGGAAAACATGTTGTAAAAATTATTGGGATCGATTCAGTTACTGATTCTGAACAAACTATATTCAGATTTCGCATATACTATAAAAATAATGTTGTATAGGTATAATAAGTTAATGTATCTGATAACATAGAACGGTTAGTATTTTCGAGTATTTTATGAAATTTTAAGCGTCTCAGAGGATTACGGCCGTCGCTTTGCTTAATTGAACTCGTGAGTGCTTCAATTTAGATTTCATGGAACTTTAGACGCGATTTCAATAACTTCTGTACGCCATTAAATAGTTTACGAATTCCGTTTATGTCGTAAGTGCCTACTTATTCATTTATCAATGTGTACTTAAGGCTTGTTTTAACTACTTTGATATAGATTACATACTTTAAATTCAGAATATACTGGTAGGTACCAGCATCACAGCCTCCATCTTTTCATGACTTTGATAGGGTATGATAAGATTTTTTTAAATAGAGCTATTGTACATGTAAACGGTACCTTGAGGTATACATTGCTTGCGATCCAGGTGGTGCGTTTGTGGAACGCGTTGCCCGTAGGCAAGCCCAGTCACTAGGTTCTTTTAAAAATTTGGTTAAAGACCATTTCCTGTCTCTTTAATGCTATCCTGGTTCTACTCAATTAATTTCAAACACCAACCCTACCTTATTTCTTTTCTTTTTTCCCTCTTTCTTTTTTTTTAATGAAATTGTGTAACATATTATAATATATATATATAGGGTGACTGGAAATTAGTGAACGATGCTAAAACACGTGATTGTAGACATGATAACAAAAAACTTTGACTATGAGACCAAACCTGAAATCGCGAAAGAATTAGCCAAATTCAGTACATTTTGACCAGTTAGGCGAACACAAATGTACTGACCATGCAGATTTTTTTCACGATTTCAGGTTTGGTCCCATAGTAAAAGTTGTTTGCTATCATGACTAAAATCACGTGTTTAAGTATCGTTCACTAATTACCAGTCACCCCATATATTCGTTTTATTATTATTTATATTTGCTTATTAGTAAACAGAAGACTACCCCTGTATTATTTTAAGTTCTTACGATCTATCCTAAGGTTGTCTGGTAGATATTGCTTTCAGCGATAAGACCACCATTGTACCCATAGATTTAAGTTTAAGTACTGATTATGTAACTTTCTCAGTGTACAAAAAAGTTTTATTCTATTCTATTCTATTCATTGTGAGAGAAGCCTACCCTTTCGAAAATTTGAAGACATGAGACCTTTACATGCATGCTATGCTAGATTATGGCCATCTTATGAAGAGGAAACCGAAGACTTTTTTACCCAACTGCGTCCGAGCCAAAAAAAGTGGTATGATTTTTTTATAAAGAACGGTTATTCATTTATTATTCTTTTGTTTTGTCCACAGCGACCTCGGCAGCAGAGCCTGGGCGGGGTGCTCAGACGGGAAGGCAACTGGAAGTGCTTCATGCTAACACTGATGATCGCCGGCTGCCTTGGCTCCGTAGCTTGGTGCAATACTGCTGAGATTGATAGAGACCTCATTGACTTTAGCAAGTGAGTATTAGAATTTTTATCTGTAATAAATCTTCTACTTTATCACATTAGGGCTGATTTATGAAATGTCAGAACAGCCGTCAAACAAAATTAATATCTGGCAGTTTTTATAAGACAATTTTTTATATGTCAAAATTTCTTGCTCATAAAAAGATAATCTAAGGCTACGCATTTTATAGAATGTAGAGTTTAGTGTCTCACGAAAGTTTGACAGTTGCGACGCCCAGTAATAACGCGACTAAATGCTAATATCAATTAAATGAATTAAAAAAAAAAAAGGTTTTTAGGTACTTGCAACAATATTCTTAAGTATTATGTCAAAACTAAGATAAATACAATGTGTTGGATCACTAATTCAACATCACTGACTTTATCCACACAGCACTTTTATTTCCTTGACTTGCTCTTTCTAAAATCGACAACCGACTACTCTCGTGGGTGCGAACACCCGCTATTAATAAATTGAGGACCGGATCTACCGCCATCTTGGTAGAAACAGTTTCAAGTCAGTGTATGTATAAAAACAACCAGAAAAATCCTTACAAAAATATAAATGTCTGAAACATTTGATTTAATGTCACATAAAGTTCGAGAATTATTTAATGCACCACTTTAAATGTAAAATCGTCATTTCATCGACAAAACGAATATCAAAACTAACGCCATCTAGACGACAGTTATTTCTAACTTTAAAATATCAGCTGTCACACACGACAACAAGTGTCATTGTCATTTGAAAACCTTATCCAAACAATAAGATTCCAACATTCGGCCATCCGCATAACTTACGCGTCCCTGCGTAATTGCGAGAGTGTCTTTTAATTTAACGACCAAATTTTAAAGAAATGAAGGTAATGGTAGTTTGCGGGACTTCGTTCTTGTTCACTGTTCCGCATACCTCTAACCAACCTCTGGTGAACCTCGATTACGAACATTAACGCAGCCTTCATGCAGCTACCACATCGTGATGTCATATATCACTTCCTAAAACTCTTGAGCCATGCAGCCAGCACCTACGGCTTTAAAAGGTAACCTCACCACAAGCATGCCAACCTGATCACTACCTTAGCCCCATCAATGACCTTGACTAAGCAGACTGTACTTTTGGCCATCATGTGAAGAGACTTTCCTGGTTGACGACAGCAGTCAGAAGTAATGGCTTGTATTGAGTTACACATCATCGCTCCAACCCTCTGGTACTTGCAGCACTTCTCCGACCAACTGGAACCTGCAGAATTATCTCGACTCATGGAACATCACCACTATCTCACTGGGGCATCATCCCGAATCATTGGGACAGTACCACCCTGACTCACTGGAACATCACCACAGACAGCTCAGAATCACCGAGATCTATGCGGTATCCGGTTCTGACTCACTGGAACCAAACTTCCACTGACCTGGCGTACATCACGATGCCTAAAAGACTCGCCACATAACAAATTAACGACCAAAAATTATAAATCCTGCATTGCAGTTCAGAGTTCTCCGTGCGATCTAACCACATAAAAAAAACTGACATCAACCACCAGACAGCTGCCCGGATGAGACAACAACATCCATCTGTTCGGAGGATACTTGGTTTTTGATGAAGGTTTACGGGGACCTCACACTCTGTCCCCATACCTGTAAATTACAATTGCATAAAAGGAACACTACCATTAATCGATAACAATCAGGTACATACAACTGTATGTACATATAATATGGTATAATATATACTAAATACATTACTTGTGGAACAAGGCGTTACTATCTTGAAACTTAAAGAGCGGTGCAAGTCGCTTCTACCTTGAAGCCGCCAACATACAACTGTACGTTATAAACCATGTATTCGGTCAATATGTGGCTCAAAAACTATCCTTAAAATTTATGACTGTACCACCTATGTACATTTACGAAACTGCTTTGTTTGTTAGAATCAATTTATAATTATCTGTTTCAAAAGCTATCAGATTTTGTTTTTTAAAAGACTGCAGTGCGTCCTCAATGTATGAACAAAAAGTGTGAAAATAAGCTTTTTTTTTGCATCCAAAACCCAATAATTAAAAAATTTACCCTTATTAAAATTTAAGAAAAGTCTATCTCGCTATTAATGGATAAATGTTACTATACTTTTTTTTTGACAATTTGTAATATTTCTCATTATGCAACCACATGGTTTACATATTGACTGTTTTGAGATTTCTTTTAAGTTCGTTTTCAATAGTACATTTTATAAAAATAACTAAATATAAAATAGTTCTTTTAGTCTATTTTAAGTTTTTTTTTTTATATATTATTATTTTCTTTGCTTTTTTTTGCCTTTAACTATTCATAAGCCTTCAAACCTATGTTTAACAAATTGAAATTCTGATTCTGATCCTGACTAATTACGTTACTAGTGGCACAAGTCGCTACTACCATACCACTGGAGCAGTACAAGTCGCTTCTACCTCGAAGCCGCCAAAATAAAACTGTACGCTATATACTGTATTACTAGTGGTACTAGTCGCTACTACCTAGAAACCACTAGGGTGGTACAAGTCACTACTACCTTGAAACCGTCAGAATTTGTATGTTTTAATAATTATGCTTTGCACACCTTATGCATAATTGCGCTGTGCACTCAAACAACTATGCTTTGCACAGCTTGTGCATTCCAACAACTACGTTTTGCACGGCTTGTGCATTCTAACAACTATGCTTTGCATACCTTGTGCAATCTAACAAGTATGCTTTGCACACCTTGTGCAATCTAACAAGTATGCTTTGCACACCTTATGTATTCTACAATAACCTTATGTATTCTTATGTATAATACAGATTCATATTTGTTTATTTGCTCAAACAAATAAAAAAAAAAAATATTTGCTCCAATAATTATACTTTGCACACCTCTTACAATCTAACAACTATGCTTTGCACACCTTGTGCCTACTAACTATGCTTTGTTGTGCATTCTAACTACTATGCTTTGCACATCTTGTGCACTCAACAACTACATATTATTATGTTTTGCACACCTTGTGCAATCTAACAAATATGCTGTGCACACTTTGTGTATTCTAACAACTAAGGGCTGATTTCATCATTCAATATAAAAACTTAGTTCAACTAAACTGAGCTCAGCGTAATCTAGTTTAAAGACCCGTGTCATAAACATGGGCGACAACAAAAGAATTGAAACTGAGTTAGCCTAAACTAGATTCAATTCATATCGGTGAAATGCATATGAAGCTATAATCTCGATTAGACGCTCTAACTGTATTTGTTTTAATTAATCGCAATTAGTTTATTGGTGAATTTGGCTCTAAGCTTTGCACACTTTGTGCGTTCCAATTCAGATTCATATTACTTAATTTTTTTCAAATAAATCAAACCTATATATTTGCTCCAATAATTATGCTTTGCACACCTTGTGCAATCTAACTATGCTTTAAAAACCTTGTATACTCTAACAACTATGCTTTACACACCTTGTGCATTTTAATTACTATGCTTTGCTGATTTTGTGGATTCTAACAACTATGATTTGCACATATTGTGCACTCTGACAACTATGCTTTGCACAGCTTGTGCCATCAAACAACTATGCCTTGCACATATTGTGCAATCAAACAACTATGCCTTGCACATATTGTACAATCAAACAACTATGCCTTGCACATATTGTGCAATCAAACAACTATGCCTTGCACATATTGTGCACTCAAACAACTACGCATTGCACCCCTTGTGCATTGATTACATTCCCACTTGACTGCGCTCACCTTGCCTTGCGCGGCGTCTGCCTAGGGCACTGCGCGGCGCCCGCCTTGCACACTGCAACGCGCTCGCCTTGTGCATTGCGGCGCGCATGCTTTGCGCACTGCGCGACGCCTACTTTGCGCACTGCGCGACGCCTACTTTGCGCACTGCGCGACGCCTACTTTGCGCACTGCGCGACGCCTACTTTGCGCACTGCGCGACGCCTACTTTGCGCACTGCGCGACGCCTACTTTGCGCACTGCGCGACGCCTACTTTGCGCACTGCGCGACGCCTACTTTGCGCGCTGCGCTCGCCTTGCGCACCGCGCTGCGCTCGGCTTGCAGACTGCGCGGCGCTCGCCATGTGCACCACAATACGCTCGCCATGCGCACTACAATACGCTTGCCTGGCGTACCACGCTGCGCTCGCATGGCGTACCACGCTGCACTCGCATGGCGTACCACGCTGCGCTCGCATGGCGTACCACGCTGCGCTCGCATGGCGTACCACGCTGCGCTCGCATGGCGTACCACGCTGCGCTCGCATGGCGTACCACGCTGCGCTCGCATGGCGTACCACGCTGCGCTCGCATGGCGTACCACGCTGCGCTCGCATGGCGTACCACGCTGCGCTCGCATGGCGTACCACGCTGCGCTCGCATGGCGTACCACGCTGCGCTCGCATGGCGTACTACGCTGCGCTCGCATGGCGTACCACGCTGCGCTCGCATGGCGTACTACGCTGCGCTCGCATGGCGTACCACGCTGCGCTGGCCTGGCGTACCACGCTGCGCTTGCCTCACGCATCACGCTGCACCCATTGCTACTGCTTTTAGAACAATAATTGCACACAACAAATGTTATAAAAAGTGCTAGCTCTTAGTCTCGGCCTTGTTTGGAAAACGACTTTATAGTTCAATCGGATTTAAGGTTGGATTATCAAGCCTTTTAATACTAATGTAATCACTAACAATGACTGCTTAGTGGATGTAAAAATTCAAATTCAACTAGACTACTAACTGTTTTCAAATAGAACCAAATAGTTGAAAACAATATGATGAACCCGTACATTCATATAATTATTGTAGGTTAAGCAACACATCAGCAACATATTTCAAAGTTGTACCTATTTGTCTCAGATTAAAGTTATGATTAGTCTGATACAAGATCATTTGTTAATTACTCAAGACCCAAGCGAATGCCGGCGTTCGCACACCTATTGTCTTTCTATTCTGTCTAATTACGGTATTCAAATAATTAAAATAAATCCACAAAAGATATTGCCGTCCATGTTAAATTTATATCAATAAAACACCAGTAAAAATAAGGGTAATAGCCGTTGGTTTAAAACAAAAACCACTACATTTATATTCATTTCAATTAAAATACAATGAGGGTAACTTATAAACCCACAGCTCGAAATAAAAACTTATCAGAAAAATATAAATAGGTACCCATTGGTTTCTTAAAAAAAATCGATATTGACCTTACTGGATCAGTGAATCTCCTCAATGATGAGGAAATTATAATCAAATTCAGTTTTTCTTTGAATATGTACCAAACAATTGTGTCAGTTTAAAGATAAACAAACCTATTTGCGTTCACAAATGCTACCAGCACAATATTTAATACTGCAATACAGTGTAAGGTACTGAACCAACAAAATCCGTTACAACAAAGACAGTTATCTTTTAAATACAGGAACATTACAAACAGGAAAAAAAAAAAACAGGTAGAAAATAAAATTAGTTTTCTTACCCTACGACAGCGTCAAATCAGAACAACCAAACTTACGTATGTGGGCCTGGATATAATTGGCTGGTATAACCGACCAACTATTAATATCCCGCTTCTGAATTGTTGGATCACTAATTCAACATCACTGACTTTATCCACACAGCACTTTTATTTCCTTGACTTGCTCTTTCTAAAATCGACAACCGACTACTCTCGTGGGTGCGAACACCCGCTATTAATAAATTGAGGACCGGATCTACCGCCATCTTGGTAGAAACAGTTTCAAGTCAGTGTATGTATAAAAACAACCAGAAAAATCCTTACAAAAATATAAATGTCTGAAACATTTGATTTAATGTCACATAAAGTTCGAGAATTATTTAATGCACCACTTTAAATGTAAAATCGTCATTTCATCGACAAAACGAATATCAAAACTAACGCCATCTAGACGACAGTTATTTCTAACTTTAAAATATCAGCTGTCACACACGACAACAAGTGTCATTGTCATTTGAAAACCTTATCCAAACAATAAGATTCCAACAAATGTTACTTAAATTCCGCAACAGCATTCCCGAGTCAGCCGAGAATTGCAAGTAGATATATTTTAACCTTCGTTTCGTACCAATTTTTATGACTCAATAAAATAAAATAATGAAACATTTATTTCTTTAGCCCATTCCATCCCAAATTGCTTTGGACTCGGGCTATCAATAAATTACGACAGTTACAAAGTTAAATGCAATTTAATTTAAACATACCGTTAAATTGACATTTTGATTTTCGAACGCAATTCAGTTGTCAATTCAAACAAACAGGATTGTTGCCATTGGAAATAATATTTTATTCAGAGTTGTAAAGTAAATTATTTATGTATGTCTTGATTAATATTGTTATGGTCAGAAGTTCAATATGGAGACGACATGGTATAATAAATTATAACACGTGCATTAATCATCATTATGACCAAGTTATATTATGGGGTCAACTCTGAAATCGGGAAAAAAGCAATGACTCAGTACATTTTATCAAGTTACCCATTGTCAGCATAAACGTGTGACCCCAGTCATATTTTTTAATCTTTATTTTCCTTTAAAGGAAACTACCTTGAATCTTCTCAACTTAGTTGTTATGATAAACAAGAAACTTCTTAATGAGTAACTGATAATTTGATTGAGCAAGGCTAAATCCGGTGGAGGAAATGATTTACAATACATATAGATGTTATAGAAGAAAACCAAATAGAACTCATTTTATTTTGATCACAAAAAATATCCATACAGCGTTAGTAACTTAAAGAATGACACGCCCTCGCTCCGCCCTGAGCGGAAGAAGTCATTGGGTGATTTCCCATCTAAAAAAAACTCTTTTGAAGATTTCTGCAGCCCTGGAGGTTATCCTAAAGTTCTTTTTAAACTTTAAATTAATTCTACAGCAGAACTAACCACTAAATCAGTTTTGTGTCCGTCAGGCACCCCATCAAGCGGACCGTACGAGAGTCACCCTGCGACGTGGGTTACGCCTACATCCCCATCGCGTTCGTGCTGCTGCTGTACCTGGTGTACCTGGTGGAATGCTACCACAGCACAGCCAGGATCCAGCTAGCGAGGAGGGTGGACGTGGCTGCAGTCAGCGCCAGGGTCCATGCCATGAGGAATGCTACGCCACGAGTTTGGTAGGTGTTTTCTTTATTTGTCACAGTAGATAGTGCTAGCGAAGTTATGGGGTAGACAATCAACATTACTTCTATACCTGGCGTACTTCGTGAAATGCTACCACAGTATAGCCAGGGTCCAGCTGGCGAGGAGGGTGGATGTGGCAGCAGTCAGCGCCAGGACCATGCCATGAGGAACCCTACACCACGAGTTTAATAGGAGTCTTCTTTAATTATGACAGTAGATAGTGCTAGCGAAGTTATGGGGTGGATGATACCCATTGCGTTCGTATTACATCTATACCTACCTGGCGTACCTCGTGAAATACCACTCCGGCACAATCAGGATCTAACTCCTGATCTAACGCCAGGGTATGACAGATAAAGCTAGTGAATAGATGGGGTGGGCGATTCAAATTGCTACCACAGTTTTTTTTTTTTTTTTTGGGTTGGTAAAATCATCCAATGACAAATCCCGCCCTTGGGTGGGGCGGGAAATAGTGTCAGACTTTTACTGACTAAAAACCTACCTTTCCGTTCCTTGCCTTTATCCTGGGGCCTTTGGTGACAGTCTCACATAACCTTTGGCCCCAGTAGGCTTCGGCCCTGCTGGACCCCTACAGTTTGCTGACAACTCCTTGAGGCGGGTAAGATGGGTGGATAAGGCTACAGTCAGCCCCAGGTTTAGTAAGAGTTTTCTTTTAATTATTTTTTTTTCTAGGCATTTGTGTCCCACTGCTGAGTAAAGGTACCTGTACCTATTTTTTTTTCATCATCATCATCATCAGCCTTTTAATGTTCCCACTGCTGGGACACAGGCCTCCTCTCTAAGAGAGGGAATGAACCGTAATCCACCACGCGGGCCCAGTGCGGGTTGGTGAATGTCACATGTCTTCGAATTTTTGGTTCTAGGACATGCCGGTTTTCTCATAATGTTTTCCTTCACCGTTTTGAGAGCAGTGGTGATGAAATAAATTACACAAAGTAATGCGCCTGGCTGGGCTTGAACCCGTGACCTACAACTCGTAAGTCGGGGCCGTTGCCACTCGGCCACCACTGCGCTCTATTTTTTTTAATATGAAAAATTATCAAATAGCTCTCAATGGAGCGTGGGGAAGTATCGAACTGTTTGTTACGGACTAAAACCACAAAAGACTTAAAGAAAATAATTTCTTACATGCGTATATTAATGTGAGTTTTAGAAAAAAAAGTACTTTATTTTTTTATTTTATCTTTACAAATCGACAGTGTTTCATGTACCGGATCGACTCTCCGCGGATTTGAAACGATCAAAATTTAACGGTGTATAAAAGGAAAAGCTGACTAACTGACATGATATCAACGTACAGCCGAAACTGCTGGGCTAACACCCAAACATCAAATTTTACACAAAGCGCTTCCTTTGCTTCGTTTTAAGACGTATACGACGCCCCATAAAGGGATGGAATGGGGGTCCAATGTTTGTATGTGAAACTCTATTTTCAGGTGGGCGCAGTCGCTGGCAAAAGCTAGTCGATAGTCTAGTTATAAATCACAACATGTACTAGAAACCGATTTGTAAATACATAGTTAAAACAGTCACTGAACTTCATTCGAAAACAATCTCAGTGTATAGACTCAGCTGGGACTTTACAAGTAAAACAAGTGGATAGTATGAATAGGGTGTATTAATGCAATCAACGCAATTATAATTTTGGAAGACCGTACAAAAGAAATGCCCGGAGTGGCTGACGTCTGTGAGCTCAGGGTTGAGACTGGCGCGCCGCGGCCCGGCACAACCGGTTTCGGTGTCCCGAACCCCGCGCCTTCCCCGCGATGGTCCATGCATGTGTGGAGCGCCGACATATTCCCCGGGTTGAAGGAAAGTCTTCAATCTTCTACTGGAAGGGGGCAGATGCAGTTGAAGGCACGGCGAATGGTGCCCCGCTTCGTCTTCATTTCAGCCACTCTCGTGACCCCGTCTACGCCGGGATAGGTCTTCGTGACCCGACCCAGGGACCAGAGCAGAGGTGGCGTTGTCTTGTCCTTGATCAGGACTAATGACCCCGGCTTCACTTCACCTCTGGAATCAAACCACTTTGATTTTGCCTGCAGCAGAGAGGTATATTCATTATGAAATCGTCCCCAGAAGTGTTGCCTAATGAGCTGAATCCGCTTCCAACGATCCAGCCGCGTGATGTTGGCTCCTGTCAACTGAGGGTGTGGTACTGATGAGAATGGTCGTCCAATTAGGAAGTGAAAAGGAGTGAGAGCCGAAAAATCGTTAGGGTCAGAAGAAAGAGGAGTAAGAGGGCGTGAATTCAACACCGCCTCTATGTGAGTGAGACAGGTGGCCATCTCCTCGAAAGTGAAGTGGGTAAGATGCAGTAAACGTTTTAAATGATGCTTACATGATTTTACAGCAGCTTCAGCTAATGAATTAAAATGAGGGCTGTATGCAGGTGTGAAAATGAATTCAATACCTTCCCGCGCCATTTCAGATGCAACATTTGATGATTGCAAGAACCTACACATCTCATTTGATGCACCTACGAAGTTAGTTCCGTTATCGGACGTGATGCTTCGAGGCTTGCCACGACGCGCCACGAAACGATTTAGGGCGGCCATGTAGGCCTCAGTGGTGAGGTCAGTGACGAGCTCCAAATGTACGGCTTTTACTGCCGAGCAAACAAAGATGCACATGTAGGACTTAGTAAGTTTGCATCCTCGGCCTTTTCGATTGGCCACCAATACTGGCCCAGCATAGTCAACGTAACAATTCAAAAAAGGAAACTCAAGATTTGTTCTTGAACTAGGTAGTTGACCCATTATAGGCTGCACGTTTTGCGCCTTGTGCCTGAAACATTTAAGACATTTGCTCACGACAAGCCTAGACAAGTTTCTACCACCGAGAGGCCAATAAGTTTGTCGTATATGTGACAATAACAACTGTGGACCAGCGTGCGCAAGCTGTAAATGTTGCATGTGAAATATAAGATTAGTTAGTACATGCTTACTGCATAAAACAATGGGATGTTTCACATTAAAATCGTAGGGGGAGTTATCGAGCCTCCCGCCCACGCGAATGAGGTTATGATTGTCAATGAACGGTGTCAGAGGAAGCAATCTACTTTTGCGTGGTAATTTTTGTCCAGACTTTAACAAATTGTACTCTTCAGGAAACATTTCAAGCTGTGAATAGTGTATAATTAAATTTAATGAATTTTCAAGTTCTGTTACTGTAAAATTACCTTGCAATTTATTTTTATTTTTTACATTGTAAATAAAGCGTTGAACATATGTTAATATATTTTGTATTTTTGTTAGGCTAGAATACTTTACTAATAAATCATGAATGATTGATGAATGAATGTCTGAATGATTACTAATGAATGAAAGATTGTTGCTATCACCACTAATTAAATGAGTCACTACTTCCGGCAGACTATCCTTCCCAGGGTTTGGCATGCTGGGCCACTCATTTTCACTATGCTGTAAAAATGAGGGTCCAGACCACCACAGAGGTTCGTTTATGAGAACGTCGGCCCTCATACCACGGGAAACCAGATCCGCCGGGTTGTCCTTCGACGGTACGTAGCTCCAGGTATGACCATATGTACTTTCCTGTATTTCGTTGACTCTGTGTCCGACAAAAGGTTTTAATTGATTTGAAGGAGTGGAGAGCCAACCCAGGACTATGGTTGAATCACACCAGAATCTACATTTATGAATGGGCATGGTGAGTGATTCGTGAACCTTAGTACACAGCCTTGCACCTAACAAAGCTCCACAAAGTTCAAGCCTCGGTATCGTCGTTGGTTTGATGGGCGCTACACGATTTCTAGAGACTAGAAGTTGCACGCCTGTGGACCCATTACTATTACAAGACCGAATGTACAGCCAAGCGCCATACGCCCTCTCGGACGCATCGGTAAAGACGTGTATTTCATGCGTAATTGAGTCTTCAAGCAAAACCCAACGAGGAATATTTAAATTGTTCAATGCCGTTATTGTGCTTTCAAATGTAGACCAAAGGTTTTTAATTTCATGCGATATTTCGTCATCCCAGTCGTACTTATCTAGCCATAGACGCTGCATGATCATCTTTGCTTCGACGACGCACGGACCTACGAGGCCTAATGGGTCAAATATCGTACTGATGACAGACAGGACATGACGTTTGGTGACTTTAGTAGTGGAGGTGATATTTATATTATAGGTGAGTGAATCTGAGTCACAAACCCAGTTAAGACCTAAAGTTTTTGATTGAGATGAGTTTGACCCTTGTTCTGAAAAATGTAAAGTATTATCTAATTCGTTGTTTTGTGTGATTTGTTTTAGAATTTGTGGATTATTTGACCTCCATTTACGTAAGTTAAATTTTGCTTTTAATAAAACTGAATGTACCTTTTTTGAAATTTCTACAGTTTCAGATATAGTATCCCCTCCACTAAGAAAGTCGTCGACGTAGAAGTCACGTCGTATGGCGCATTGGGCACGACTATCCTCAATGTTATCAGCCAGACTTACTAGGCACTTAGTGGCTAAATAGGGTGCAGAAGCGGTACCATAGGTAACCGTGTTCAAAGTATAGGTCTTAAGAGGTTCTGAAGCGTCAAACCTGAAAATTATTTTTTGAAGAGGTCTTTGGATTGGATTTATCTCAATGGCCCTGTACATCTTCTCTACGTCACCTGACACCACGTATTTATGCTGACGAAAACGTGTTAGAATGGAAAACAGATCATCTTGTACTACGGGTCCGACCATCTGAATGTCGTTAAGTGACACGCCCGAACTGGTAGGAGCTGATGCATCGAAGACTACGCGTAGTTGTGTAGTGGTGCTGGAACTGCGAATAACTCCATGATGTGGAATGTAATAATTATTCATCGAGTTTTCAGGTGATGGAGTACAGTCTGAGTCCAACGTCATGTGACCTAGACGCTCATATTCTCTCATGAACTCATTATACTTTTTATGGAATGATGGATCGCGTTTAAATCGCCGTTCAAGGGAAAGAAAACGATTTCTAGCATTAGTAAAAGAATGACCTAATGTACTAGGGTCCCCTTTTAACGGTATAGTAACGACGAATCCCCCACTGTCATTACGAACAGTATTTTGAGCGAAAGATTGCTCACACATTCTCTCTTCAAGTGAGAGTGAATGTTTTGACGCTACGTTGTCAAGCTCCCAAAAATGAGTGAGGTCGGGAGTGACATTGGAATGATTGCAAGATTGAATAGCGGAAAAACATGATTGGCGCGAAATACTTCCTGAAACTAACCAACCTAACTTGGTCTCGCATAATTTAGGAAGGTTTTTCCCTAAGTCTATCGTTTTGCTACATAAGACATTCCAAAATACTTCAGCCCCTACCAGGATGTCAACGACCGACGGAACATTGAAGTTCGGGTCTGCCAACTTAAGACCTGAAGGAATAGGGACGTGTTGAATTTTTACGAAAGAAGACGGTAGAACCTTTGTGATTTCAGGCAAAACATGACACTCAATATCGAACGTAAAAGCACAGTATAAAGATTCTATTGAAAGGTGACAAGACTGTGTACTAGTAGATATATGATTGTTTATACCCGTTACCTTGGTGCTCGTACCGTGTCGTAACAAACCCAGCTTCTCTGACAAGCTCTGCGTAACAAAGTTCGCCGTACTGCCGTTGTCCAGCAGCAAGCGCGCAGTGTACTTCTTACCCGTCACGCCAGTCACGTTCACCATCGCTGTGGACAGTAATACATGCGCAGAAGTAGCAAGCTGCATTGAATTGGCTGACAGCGCCACATTTGAGGCAGGCGAAGCAGAAGGCAAGACAGAAGGCAATGGATTGGAAGCAAGTTTAGGCTCGTTACTTTCTAAATGTAAAAGCGTATTGTGTTTTGTTTTGCAATATTTGCAATGTGAGAATCTACATTTATTTGAAGTGTGTCCAAAGCGTAAGCAATTAATGCAAACTTTAAATTCAATTGCCTTTTGTAAGCGATTTTCAATAGACAAGTTTCTAAAAGATTCACATTTAAACAATGCATGTGCTTGGGAGCAAAGTGGACATTTACTGTTTTTATTATTTTGATTATTTGATATTTTATTTGATTGGCTAGACTTTGACTCAGTTTTGTTGGAATTATGGCTATTATTTAAAGCGACAATAGTATTCCTATCAGAAGTGCCATGACTGGACTCCACTGATTCTAACCAGTCTGCTTTCCTGCTTAAAAAAGAACAAAATTGTGTTAAAGTTGGATCTTCTTTAAAAGTACCGTTTCTATGCTCTTCCCAGTCACGTCTTGTTGTTATGTCTAATTTTTTTACCATGAAATAAATTATAATGTCATCCCAATGTTGAGTGGGCTTTTTTAATGTAGTTAGTGCCCTAACATTTTTATTAATAGTGTTAACAAGGTTTCTGATGGAAACACTTGACTCGTTTGTTATGGGTTCAACATCAAATAACGCTTGAAAATGGTTATTCACCAATAGACGGTTGTTATTATAACGTTCGCACAACAAGTCCCAGGCAAGATTATAATGGTCGGCTTTAAAGTCAATATTTTTGATAATTAAAGCTGCGTTCCCCTGGAGTGAAGCTCGCAGGTAGTGGAACTTGTTGATGTCACTTATGCTAGTGTTGTCGTGAATCAATGACCCAAAGGTATCCCTAAACTCAAGCCAGCATTGGTAGTTCCCATCGAAATGAGGCAAATCTATTTTAGGCAAACGAACAAAGGAATTCCTAAAAGTAACATGTGCACCTGAGTCTGCATCTTTGAAGCCCGCCTCCGACGCAGCACCGTTCGCCGAGACCCCGATCAGGCTGTGCGTGAGTGCCACCAGGTTGAAAAACTGACGGTCAAAGTCCTCACGCTCAACCAACGCAGAGTCGTCGTCATCGGAAAGCACCTCGATCTGTGTCTGAAAGGCGTCAAATTCAGTATGTAAGGTTTCGAATTTATTAAAACGCTCCTCTAAATCAATACGTTGCAACTCAGATACCGTGGAACTACTTTTTACTAGATTTAAATAGTTGCTGTAAATAGTAAGCTTCGATTTAATTGAACTACGTTTCCTAATCAATGTTTTTAAGTTATCTGCCATTGTGAATAAAAATAACAGCTGGATACACAAATGCGAATGTAATTAAAAGATAAGAAACTGCAAAACAGCTGTGCGTTAGTGAAAGGGAAAGGGATCGCAAATCACTGTCAAGGTCAATTGCTCAACACGTGTTAACGTCGTGCAAAGTAGCTAATTTGATGAATAATATGCGTATTTTACAAGCAGTGATATCGATAAGCATAGGATTGCACTTATTTTAAAGCACTGTATGAAAAATAAAAAATAAAAGTCGATTTTTCGGCATATAAAGAAAGCAGAAATAAAATCTAATTGGAACGACTCACTCAAATACAGTATTACACTCCCAAGTATGACATGAGCTCCCACGATGACGGTGCAGGTTTCTTCGGGAACGACTCCTTCCGTTGCAATCTTCGTGGTCGTAAAGCGTGGCGTTCGCGCGGTCAAAGTCCAAACAGGCGAACACGACGACCGATGATTATGACGGCGTTAATTACGGCAATACTGGTAATATTTTTGCGCGTTCGAAGGACCAATGTATAGACTCAGCTGGGACTTTACAAGTAAAACAAGTGGATAGTATGAATAGGGTGTATTAATGCAATCAACGCAATTATAATTTTGGAAGACCGTACAAAAGAAATGCCCGGAGTGGCTGACGTCTGTGAGCTCAGGGTTGAGACTGGCGCGCCGCGGCCCGGCACAACCGGTTTCGGTGTCCCGAACCCCGCGCCTTCCCCGCGATGGTCCATGCATGTGTGGAGCGCCGACATCAGCAAAAACATCTAAATTTTGTTGGTATTACTTGAATTTACGTGGAATATTTAAATATGTGAATCATTAGCAGCAAAGTTTTATTTTCCCAGAATTGCTAATAAATTACTAAGTAAATAAAACACGTACTGCACATAAAATAGAAGGTTCTACTTTGGTAAATTAATTTCGCTTCACTGATTAAAATTTTGAATTACTTACCTACAGCTTTTATGGTAATAAGCAATGTGGCTAGTTATATACTTACTAGAATATTTATATGATTAAATTAAGTAAGTACACCATCATTTTTATAAAAACATTGCCCCATACTAAGCATTGCGTTAACCATCATGTAAACTCACATACACAATTCAAACCCCTGGGACAACAACTGTCTGTAAGCCATACGAATGTTCCGTGCGAGACTCGAACTCGTGACCCGCATCGCTGCAGCCAATCGTTTAACCATTTCGCCAACGGTACCGTCATTATACACCGTTAAATTTTAGTCGTTTTAATCCCGCGGAGGTCGATTCGCTACATGAAACACTATCGATTTGTAAAGAGAAAATTAAAAATAAATTACTTTCTTTTTAAACTCGAATTAATTTTCGCATGTACGAAATTAATTTCTTCAAGTAAACGTCAGCTGAGCGAGGCCAATGAACTGTAAGTAGTTAGTACGCAACGACCGACAACTACTTACAAAGTCATTGACTCGTTTACTTCTTCTTCTTCTTCCTGCCCTTATCCCATATTACTTGGGGTCGGCGCAACTCGTTTACTTAAAGAAATTAATTTCGTATATGCGTATTGTCGTATTAACTCGAGTTTTAGAAAAAAAGTACTTTATTTTTTAATTTTATCTTTACAAATCGATAGTGTTTCATGTACCGAATCGACCTTCCGCGGGATTAAAACGACCAAAATTTAACGGTGTATACAATTTGACATGTAATGCTTATCCTTCTCCTCCATCTATTTAGGTACTTTTTTATGGTAGATAAAATCATCCAATCACAAATCCCGCCCTTGGGCGGAGCGGGAAATAGTGTCAGACTCTTACTGACTAAAAACCTTCTCCGTCCCTTCGTTGCCTATCGTGCCGAGGCCGGGTCTTCCTTTCAGAAACTGACCCACGACCCAAGCAGGCTTCGACCCTGCCTGCCTGCAGCTAGCAGACTGGACATAGCAAGAATGTTTGCATTTAGTTAAGTACCTAAATCGATGGAGTATACAACAGTAAAAATTATAATAGATACTAGCTTCGCCCGCGTAAATGTTAAAAATGAATAACCTATGTCACTCAGTGATAAAAAGCATTCTACTGATGAATTAACTCTTATTCCAAACAATTTATTAATAGATAGTATCGCGCTTGACCACTATCTCATCTGATGGTAAGCAGTGATGTGGCCGACGATGGAGCACGCTTACCTAAAAGTAAACTATATTCACTCTTGGTTTAGATGCTCCTAAACCAAATATACAAAATCCAAATATTCAAATTTTTTCTCTCTATAGGTTTTCCTACGCCTCATATTTCGAGTTACGGTAAAACGTAATCATAAATACGAGCGATAAAATTATATAACATTCGTCTTACCATCTGCTCATACCGGGGCAACTTAATACAAAATTCTTTCACAGATTTAAGGCCCGCTTTATTCCCTGGGTACTTCATATATAGAGCAAAAAAATACTTCAAACGTGAAACGCCGCGCCGCCGTGCCGCTAGACCCGAAATATTCGACGTTTCGCTGCAGTCGTGTGCATTTTCGTATCCAACCATTCACGATTCAAAATCTTATTAAGCTACATCACTACATCACGTAACATACTTATAGGAAAACTGGCAATTTTCTCCCGCATATTCTACCAAACACCAATATTGCCAAGCGCTATATTTTTTCGAATTTATTGCCAAGCTGCGCAGTTCTGATTTCAATTTCATATTGCCATTTCGAGTTGTATTGATAATGGAATTGCACGGAAAGGGTGTTTGAAACTTCTAAGTTTAATTTGCAATTCATTAAGGAAGTATCTTTGCTGTAGACAGAAGAACAATGATATTATATCGTACTAGCTGTTGCCAGCGGTTTTACCCGCGTAACAAGGGAACATCAACCCGCGTAACAACGCCTGTATAGGTACCTCTGTGTTGCATAAAGTTTTAATATATAAAGAAATAAGCAAAGGAATATACTCCCGGGATAAAAAGTATTTTATCTATGACATGTCACCCATGTGAAAATTTCATTCAAATTCGTTCAGCTGTTCAAGCGTGAAAAAGTAACATACAAACACAAACTCACAAACTGTCACCTCTGTATAACACTAGCTGACTCGGAAAACTTTTTTCCGCCTAATAGTCAATGAATACTTTTTTTTCACCTTTTAAACCTTCCCTAGACTATTAAGAATATTTCAAGACCAAAATGAACCAAATCGGTCCAGCCGTTCTCGAGTTTTAGCGAAACTAACGAACAGCTGTTTATTTTTATATATAAGGAGATTAGTGTGATGATCGTATCTAGTAAGTTCCAGCAATTACTTTTGGAACAGCAGCCCTAGCCAAGTTACGACCGTTTCGTTTCGTTTCTCTTTCGTCGAGCTCCTCGAGTCGGCAACGCCTGCGATTCGTTCATTCTGACCACGTGACTGAGCGTTGAGAAGACGTCATTCCCACACATTTTAAGTTTTCTACTAGCGTTAACGATTGTAGATTATCAACTCGACTAAGCCCTCTGATAGGAACGATGTAGGTAACGTTCTTATCTTCAAAACGTTTATAAAGACCATTTACCTACCGACCCAATGCGACACCTTGCACTTCTACATTATTTCTTTAGCAACAAAGTTCTTTTATACGTTGTACATTTCATGCTTTTACAAAGTATACTCTACCTTAAGTAAATTATCCCAGTAAACTCCTACCTCAAGCAGAATATTAACTAAACCAAATTAAACAACATTATGTACACCTTCAAATTACGAATGTAAATTCAAAGAAGACAAATTATACGGAATTATTAACCAAGTTTTATTTACATTTTCTATGTTCCGTTTTCGAATAAGGGAGGCAACTCACGAAACGGTTTTCTTCCGCTGCCGCCACGGTAGCGGAACCGCCGCTTCTGTAGAATGCAAATATATATGTATAAAATTAAATCAGTTTTCACAATGCGGTTTACGGCCGCGGTGTGCGCGGTTTTTCGCGGCTGCCGCTCACCGGCGTCGCAGTCGCCCGCCGACGCGGCGCCGCTTCGGCGGTTTGCGCCCGCACGCTCTGCGGTCGGTTGGCGGCGACCGCGCCCTATCGGCCGACGGCTTCCGGTCGAAAATCGCAGCCGTCGCGGCGCTGGCGGCGGCGGCGGCGAATTAGCTGCCTCGTGAGTTTTGAAATAAAATAGCCGTTTCCTCTGCCGTGGCGGCTGCCGAAAAAAACCGCTTCGTGAGATCTCTCCCTAACTATGCACTTGTTAAGATTACTACATTATTTGGAACTATATTTTCTACACAAATGTACAATAAAAGAAGTGTAGTAGTGTTCCACGCGCACCTCCAGAAGATGTCAGCAGAACAGGTCCCTACAGTTATTATCAGCAGGCCAAAGCCTATTGGGGCTATGGGTCGACTTTTGCTCGTTATCCTGAAATGACAACTGAAAGAAATTACGTGTATGTTAGTCATTAAAAATCTGACATGCTCCGTCCAAGAGCGGGTGAAGACAATAGATGATTACCAAAGGTAAAAAAATGAGCTGCCATTTCTTTTTATGGTTTTCTTTTTTTTTATCTTGTTCAGCGTGGAAAACGCCGCGTCGCGTCTCGGTGTGATCTGACCCTTATTTGACGTGTATTGATTCAACACGATATCACGTCTATCAGATTGGCACGTGTCCCGAAGCAATTTATTTCTCTAATTAGAAATTTTACACATTGGTTAGCGGCGAATGAATTCGACGTTCTGTGTATTATTTTCTAAAGTGTTGAATGTTACATAACAAAACTACATCATATATTAATACACATTTTTTTTTATTTTTTGTGAGAGCAGTGATGACCGAGTGGTAACGGCCCCGACTTATGAGTTGTAGGTCGCGGGTTCAAACCCAGCCAGGCGCATTACTTTGTGTTATTTATTTCTCAAAACGGTGTAGGAAAACATTGTGAGGAAACCGGCTTGTCTTAGAACCAAAAATTCGAAGACATGTAACATCCACCAACCCGCACTGGGCCCGCGTGGTGGATTACGGCCCATTCCCTCTCCTAGAGAGGAGGCCCGAGTCCCAGCAGTGGGAACATTATAAGACTGATGCTATACTATGCTATGCTATATTTGTTATTTCTGCCCAATTTTTAAAACTAGCTTCTGCCAGCGACTTTGCTCGCGTGAATATAGGTTTCTGAACGTACTAACTGTGGACACCCAACTCATCCCCTTAGGGGGGAAATTTTGAAAAATCCTCTCTTAGTCCTCGACAACAGTATAAAAGAAAATTTCACTCTCCTAGTCCCAGTAATTTTGCTGCATGTTGATATGTCAGTCAGTTTCTCCTTCTTCTTCCTCTTCCTGCCCTTATCCCATATTACTTGGGGTCGGCGCAACACGTTTTTTTCTTCCACTGAATCCTGTCACCCGCCACACTATCACTAACTCCCTTTTCTTTCATATCACTCCTCACACAATCCATCCATCTCTTCTTCAGCCTCCCTCTTCCTCTCTATCCATCCTTATATACATATTTATATTTTAAAACTCTGGTAAAACAAATTTCAACTACAGCTTATTAAAAATCTGCTTAGCCTTTCTAGCATGTTTGGCTCGGGAGCAACTGTATACCTGAACCAATATTATCAGCCTTTTGGGATCACATTGATATAAATAAAGTACAACGCAACTACAATGCGCACATGTGTGCCACACGCGCCGATGTGGGCGCGTCGGTCTCCATACATTTTATAAGGAAACTAGACTATTAAAACTACACTTAATTCACGCCACGCGACGCTATGAGACGCCACGCGACGTCGTTCTACGTACAAATCAGGCGTGTCTCACATGTGCGTTGGTCTAATGTAGTTCTAGCTTAAAGCTATCCTACACTTCAGTTGAGAATAAAACATACACGAGCATACACGAGCGGGAACGCCAAATCGCTTAAAACAGAATTCAACCCAAAAGAAAAAGTATTTCTGTTCGTTGAAACATTTTATTTGAAGAGATGGGAATGCAGATCGTTTACATTAGTGGGCACAAAATAAACAGAGCAAACATTTTGTAGCACTGCACATGAACATAGATAATAGACTGAACTTTCTCTATCCAGGAATTTACAAAATACGGGCAGAAAAATGAGACAAATAAAGTCGTTGTTCAGCCAGCGTTTTATAGAATATTAAGCCAAATCACAGGTTTATTTATTTTTATACTTTATGTACATACAACAAGGAGATACAGTATAAAAAAAAATTACAAAGGTACTACTAATTTCTAAAAGAAATCTCTTCCAGCAGACCTGCGAATGCGAAAGGAGAGATAAGAAGAAATGTAGACAATAGTGTGTAGAAATAAGAAGAGTTACGATTTTTAGAGAAAAACTATCCGTTTTTAAGTATCCGATTTTACGTTCTAGGGCCACGGAAACTATTCCGAACAATCCCGCAGCCTCAGAAATCTCAGACTTGCAGTATTACTTTGGTAACATTTTAACAGGTAAATGTTGCAATGTATCAGCAACTCAGTTTTGGTAAAAATCAAAGTTTAATCCATAATTTAATTTGTTATTGTAAACTTAGGTTAGGTTACGAATTTGCTGACATGCTCTGTGAGATAAAACTCCCTAAAAAATAAAGGTTAAAAAAACAGCACACATTTGCTTTGTTATTTTTATAGTACGAGTACCTATACTATGATTTTTTATTAGATGAAGTAAAGTGACGGCTATAACAATGGTTGTTTGACAGTTGGGCATTGTCCACTGCTGTCACTTTACTTCATCTAATAAAAAATCATAGTATAGTCAAGTTTAGCATGATATTGCTCACTCCATTCTCCATGTCTATGGCGTGCTATTGCCGCTAGAACCATTTACACTGCATCGAGCTCCAAATCTACACAATCTGCATACTTCGCTCCAGATGAATTCATTCGGTATTTTTTGTGTTCTTTGAAGGGATGAAACTTGTTTTGAATCAATCTCTCCCTGAATTAATGGGCTAGGGTTCATTTGAGATAGAAGTAATATGTTTTTAGACATTCTATTCTTACTTCTTTACTCATGTTATAAAGAAAAAACTGGGCAAGTGCGAGTCGGACTCGCGCACTGGGGGTTCCGCATAAACTTACCTATGTAAATAGTTTAATGAGTTCCGAAGATTTTACTGAATCGTTATGTTACCTATGTAACAACAAATTTACTGTTTTCAGATTTATTCCTATACTTACTTGTGCAATGAAACCTTACTTCATGCCAAATTTCAGGCTTCTAGGTCAGCGAGAAGTACCCTATGAATTTTGATTCCATTGAGAGTGTCGAAATGTACGTTTTTTGCTACAAAAACGGCCGTATCGTTTTCCATTAACTTAGAAGTTTGATTTTTTTACAGCTTCAAGGGCTCGCAGATCTGAGTCGCGTTCTCGAGATAAAGGGTCTTGACAGACAGACGGACAATAAAGTAATCCTATAAGGGTTCCGTTTTTTTCCTTTTGTGGTACGGAACCATAAAAAGAAAAAAAAAACATCCGTATATTTATATTTTTGTTTGTAATGAATAAACTCAAAAACTACTGGACCGATTTTTAAAATTCTCTCCAATAGAGTGCTACCTTACCTTATCACTAACTAACATAAGCTATACATTTTTTTACATTCACGCAAGTGATGCTGCTGGCAAAATCTAGCATAAAATTAGTACTTTTGTTTATTAGTATGTGAAACCTCAACAGCTTTGAATTAAATTGAAACTCGGGTAGACCAGACAAAACAAGAAAACTTTTGTCCTAGCAGTTCCATTACTGTGGGACAATTTTCACTATCCATTCGGGCAAACTAAAATAATGGTCAACTGATCAAATTGCCTCCTGCCTTAAGAAATGCCGTCGTAGTCCCAATCCATTCCCCCGTTATGTCATAAAACACACCATTACCTTTACGACAACTCGTCAAAAACTTTACTACAGCAACTGTTTGTACTCGTACCGGGTAATCGTTACCCTTTTAATCAAATGTTATACGACCCACGTCGACACCCCCGCTTGGGATATAAATAACGCTTTTCATATACCCAGAATATAGACTGTTTGAATAACGGTATATAATCTACTTAAGCCTGTTATTGGGTCGTCCTAAATCTCTGACTAATAACTAGACCGTATTTGCAAATGCCAATCATTATTATCCTATACTTCTATAGTAATATTACAAAGAGATTGTATGTTTGTTTGTTATTTATATTTCTAAAACTACTGAGCCGATTTGAAAAAATCATTCACCAGTGGAATGCTACTTTGCCACTGAGTGACATAGGCGTACATTTTAATGCGAGTGAAGCCGCTGGTAAAAGCTAGTTTCTCATAAGATAAAGACACATCCATGATGGCAGAGCGATGTTAAGTACTATTTTTTTTTTAACTGACCAACCTGTGCTTGACGGCGATCCCACCTGAGGGTAAGCAGTTATGCAATCGTTGACGGTGAATCGCACTAGTTTATTAAGAATCTTTCTAATCTAGCCTGTACTTTTCAACTTCTGGGTAAAGGCCTCCCTCCATACCTACTCTCTACTCTGGGCCACTTCTCGCCAATTCCTAAGAAAGACATGTAAGTCATCCTGCCAACTCCTTCGTAGTCTGCTGCGACTACTTCTCGCGACTTTAAAATAGACTATGATCTCAGGGTTTATTTTAGTGTTTCTGATTAAGTAAAAAAAAAAAATGACGGAAAAATTGTAAAAGAGTTTTTTTTTTTAATACATTATTGGTAGGCTCACGTTTGACCACTATCTCACCTGATGGTAAGCGATGATGTTGTCTACGATGGGGACCGCTTGCCTAGAAGTAATCTATTCACTCTTGACTTAAAGATCTCTAGGTTGTAGCTGTCAGTAAACAGACTCCGGCAGGGAATTCCACTCCTTAGCTGTTTGTTTAAAAGCAATTCCTAAAATAAAGTTAGAATTACATTAGACCCAGACGCACCTGTAATAACACGCCTGATTTTTATGTAGAACGACGTCGCGTGGCGTGGATCAAGTGTAGCTCTACTGGTCTAGTTTTCAAATAAAATGTATGGAAACCGACGCGCCCAGATCGGCGTGCATGATACACGTGTGCGCGGTGTAGTTTTACCTTAAATATCATTTATCAGATATGGTTTGATTCTTTAGATTTAGAATTTTCTCTTTCGGTATTTTGTTTAACACTAAGTTTCACGAGCGAAATTACGAATGAAATAAACTATCTTCGTAAATACATAAAACAATTCCAAACATTCAAACTAAAGCTCAGCAATCCCCGTTGCTCAATCAACCGCTACGTATCTGATTGATTCTGTAGACATTTCATCGATAAGGACTCCTCGTATATCAATCCAAGAATGTCACAGTTCAGGGAAGACGTTTTATTGGCTGATATGAATTTGTTGTACAGATTTTGTGATTGTGATGGGCTTGTAAAACTATACCTGGTCTAGTAAAACCAGGATAGTTGCCCCACTTTTTGAAATTACTTACTTTATATCTCTTTGTACAAAAATCAAGATTCATTTTTTTTATTTATTTATTTTATTTATTTACTTTGTACTTTGGTTTATTATCTTCATATTTATGAAAGGAATAAACATTATTTATCTTTGATATTTCCAGAGTATTGCCGATTTTTGCGGACCTATAAATTTTGGGACAACTATCCCATATAGGGGATAGTTGCCTAATCCATGTAAATTACATTTAGGATAAATGCCCCGTCGAGGAAGAGAACATTTATCCCGCAAAAACTTTGATCGCACGTAGCCGTCCCATGAAATTGCAGAGACATGCAACACGGTCTACTTAGTTGTAGTTTAAAGTCTCTCGATAGACAAATAAAATAACATATGTTTAATTTGCGAAACTAGAGTAATTGCAATCAAGGCAACTGTACCCCCGGGGCGATCCGGAGATCCGGGTTTTATCCTATGAGTTTTACCAACCACGGTGTTCCGTATACAATCCGGCCTGCTTAGGCCAAACAGTGGTGAAGCTAGTGCGTGTGGTGGCCCATTAGTACATAATATACATTTTGAGGGTTGTACAAGAATTTTTATTTTTGATGTAGAAAATCAAATGACTTCTCATTTAACTCTATTATAGAGCGAGAGGGCGTGTCACACTTTTACAGACCCACCTATGTTACTAAATTTGCTCTTCGTGTTCTAAGACTGCAATAATTCTTTCAAACATTTTAGCAAAGGGTTGTATACACAAGAATAGGAAACTATTTATAATCACATATATATTATAAAGGCGAAAAAAAATATTTGTGTGTTCATGTTTGTCACTTCTTGACCTTTCAAAAGTGCCTGTAAAAAGTTTAATTGAAATTAAATGCTTTGAGTCTTTGAATCTTGACTTCTTCACGCTCTCACCCTCGAACGGCTGAACGCATTTCTATGAAACTTAATCATGGGTAGATCAAGTCCTGGAGTAGCACATAAGATCATTTTGATTACTCAAGCCTCAAGCGAATGCCGGTGTTTGCACACTTATTGTCTTTCCATTGTGTCTCTAATTACGGTATTCAAATGATTAATATGTGTATTTTCCCTTGGCAAAAAATCCTATTATGTCGTAGGAGAAACTTCTGACTTCTGAATCTAGTTAAAGGTAATTGCTTAAGTGTTTTCGATGTTTGTGAGTATTTTTACATTACATTTTAACAAAAAAAAAAAACAAATTATTGAAAATTTTCATCCATTTTATAAGGTATCGACCAGCGACATCTATGGCGTCACAAAGAAACTAAACAGTTCTCAGCCCGATTTGAAAATAATTATAGAATAGCCCGCAATCCCCCCTAAGGGCGACTGGTAGAAAATGCCTAAGGCATTTTCAACGGTGGTATGTTGGACTTGAGAAAGTAAAAAAAAATTTGTCAAATACTTGACCCAAAATCCGAAGTAAAATCCGTACGTGGCGTTAGTAGGTATTTTTTCAATCCCTTTCTCACATACACAACGCGAATACAGTATTACTGTTTAACGAAAAAACAGGAAAAACGCAGCACTCTCCTGAATGAGCTCATTAATATGGATATCTTCTTTTGCTTTATTTATTACGCTTGCTTTGAATGTAGCCATGATCTAGAATACTACCTAAACATTTAATACTGTAAAAAATAATAAACAAAAATAATATGTAATTATACTAAAATCAATATAAAATATTTTATAGAAATCCCATATGAAGGTTTTAAGCAAATAAATAAATAATAACAATAATTTATACTGTGAATATTAAGTTGCACAAAAATATTCTAATATCTACGGTTGTGGAATATGCATCCTCCTACAAGATGAACCGATAACCTGGAGAGGGTCGCCGGAATTCGAAATATGCGAAACGCACAGGACCGGTCCTTGGGGCTACATTTGAGGGAGGCCTATGTATGATGATGATGAAAGATTTAATAATTTGTAAAGAAAATAAAGATTTGTAATTTTAAAATCAAATTCCTTTGAAGAAGTGCTTATTTATTAATTTCAGTAATGTATAAATATCTCACAAGAGTAATATGAAGGCGCAAAGGCTCTTGTAATATAACCTTGTCGATCAATTTACTTGAGTACTTACCTAATCCATCTGCAATTTGAGACTATGATAAACAGGCTCTCCAGCTTAACATGCCAGTATATTATATAGAATTTTCATCTCTCATTTTATTGAAAGGCATCTGTAGGTATGTAACTCAAGTGTCTAACAGACATACATATTAATTTGTTTGTAAGAAATTACTCTGTGCGATAAAACCGCCAATTGTGTACTTATTTTCGCAAATATTTGTCAGGTTCTCACTGTGAGATGTACTTACAATAAAGTTAAAACTATTACGTGAAGAAAAATCATTTTCCCCATTTAAAACTACGACGCGCACTGTGGATTTATTATACGTAATTATTTTAAACTTTTTATGGAAAGCAGTAACCTTTTCTTTATAAGTATTTATTATTGGTCAAAATTTAATTACTGGCTACAATAACCATTATTTGAACGCCGTTATTAGACCCCGATGTTTTTTTTTTATGGTAGGTAAAATCATCCAATGACAAATCCCGCCCTTGGGCGGAGTGGGAAGTAGAGTCAGACTCTTACTGACTAAAAACCTACCCCGTTCCTTCGTAGCCTATCGTGCCGGGGCCGGGCATTCCTTTCGGAAGTTAACCCATGACCCCAGTAGGCTTCGACCCTGCCTGCCTGCAGATAGCAGGCTGGGCCTCTTCGGTGTGCTGACAGCTCCCTGAGGCGCGCGGGAACAGAAGGCGCCGTCGACGACTTGGGCTCGGTCCGGTCGGTTACCGGACGATTGGACCGCGTGCTACCCATTGCACGCCGTCCGCAAGCCCGCACGCCGTCCGCAAGCCCAGACCTCGATGATTTGTTTTTATCGCAATCGAAAAACATGTTTCTCATGAGCAACCTAAGTCTGTTTTTCTCCAGCTTTAGGGTTGATCAAAGGGTGGTGTAAGACTTTTACTGACTAAACCTCACCTGTGTTCCTTCATCATCTTTCGAACATTCTCTCAACCTTAACAGGCCCTTTTGTTTGGCCCCCTCAGCCTCATTTCTTTGCCCCTCAAAGTAAACCAAAAGACCGATAAAAAATAACTACACTTCACTACACTTCACTTCACTAATATTACAAAGGCGAAAGTTATATATATACTCGTATATTTTTGACTAGCCTGTTGGTCTAATAGTTAGTGGACCTGACTGCTAAGCCGGAGGTCGTAGGTTCGATTCCAACCCAGGACAAATGTTTGTGTGATGAACACGATCGTTTGTTCCATGTCTGGCTGTAATTTATCTATAATATGTATTTAGAAATATAAAAGTATGTTTATCAGTTGTCTAGTCTGCACTCATAGAACAAGCTCTGATTAGTCTGAGACTAGACGGCGTTATTATTATTCTTATTATTGTACACTTTATTGTTGGCACTTACAAGAAATACAATAAGGAAAACTTACGTCTAAAATATAAACAATTGGCGGCCTTATCGCTTTCCGCGATTTCTTCCAGGCAACCATGAATGGACTGGATTCTTAGAACATGAAATGGGGCTGTTATATTTTATTATATGTTGTTATATGTATGTATGTATCTGTGCGTATGTGTGTTTGTTACTTTTTCATGCTCAAACGACTGAACAGATTTGGTTTACCCAACCAACTAACCCATATGGGTAGACCATATCCTGGAATAGTACTTAGAATACTTTAGGTTCAGTGGCGTGCTCAGAGTTTTTAGCCAGGGTAGGCAGAACTAAACTAACTTTAAAAATCTTATCTTACCAAAAATACTTACTGAACGTTGGTTTTGGTTCATCTTCTTGGCGATTAAATAATGATGTAGGTAATTAAAATTTTATAAAACGATCAAACACTTCAGATTCATGAAAATATCATAAAACCAGTACCAGTTGCTCTTTTCCACTCACGTCTGGTGTTTCATCGACCATCACAGCAACAAAATCAGTGGAAGCAATTTGTTTTTTTTTTTATTCTTTCCATCATTACAGACGCTACACTGGAGATTAAATCATTTTGAATCCTATTTTATAAACCCGTAAATGAGCTAGAGGAATTTTGTAAATGGTTTTCCAAAACCGTCGTACTTCGAAATCAAGTCAACCATCTATAAATAATTTCCCTTATTCACTGACAACACAGATTCGTAAGGCGCTGAAAAATATTTCGATTCCGATCGACTTTTGTGTTATGTTATGCCTATCAATGTCGATTTGTATTTGGGAATTTAAACGAGTCTCAATCTCAATACGATTTTTCCAAAAGTGTGATATAAGTATAAGGGATGCTTCTAAGTGTTTTTCAGATTGACCGTGTTTTTTTGCTGCCGTAGTAAAATTATGAATATCGGCGTAACCGGTATCGTTCCAAACGGTTTTATAGTTCGAAAATAATAAACATGGAAAACAAAACAACCGATATACTGTTTTATATTGAATCTACGATGTACTTTACCTTTGGTTTGTATTAATTGCAAATCCGGTGTACAACGACCTTTCACTACCACTTGTTTTTGTTACAGAAAGATAGTTTCGTAAACGCATCATTTTTTAATTTCTCTACACACACACCACCTAAACATTCTACACAGTGAATACTATTCATTCTTCAAACTATTATCAATGCTAAAATCTTAAATATCTGATAACAGCTCACAACCAAAACGAAAACAATAATAATGGCGCTCGATTCAGTATAAAATAATACGTCAAAATAGAAATGGTGCTTAATTTAGAGAAAGTTAAACAAATCAATTCTACTTTTTAAAATAGTTGCATAGCGAACTTCGGTTCGGTAAACTTCGGCAAGTGTCGGAAATCGCCGTGTTAGCCAGTGTCTACTCTGTGTGATTGTGTGCTTTATTTATGATATTGTGTGCCACATGTTTACACGAACGCACACGCATGAAATCCGCATGATCACGAGAGCACACAAATAAATACTAAGTCGCGATTAGTTTGTGTCTTTCCCGTTGCACGACGGCGGCGCGACGGCGGCGTCGGCGGCTAAAGTCGAGAAATTGTACCCAGGAACAACAGCTGGTAGCTTGTAGGTATCGATGTTGCTCGAATCTCGAAAAGTGGAACTGAATTATGATTTACGTTTATTGATAGTAATAGTAGGTACCTACTCGTAGTTAAAATAATATTAGTTATTTGATGAGTTAGGTACCTACCTATTTATCTGAGTTAGGTAGGGTAGGCAGTGTTTTTCTGTCTCTATGAAGCGCACGCCACTGTTTAGGTTAGACCATGTCCTAGAGTAAGATGACATAGAATACTGTCTACCCCGACAATATGTTCCCTTTATATAATTTTCTACTTTTACGCGGGTAAAACCTCTGGCATAAGTAAAAGTGAAATAAAAATTAAATTACCAATTCCTCTCCAACAAAGATAATACTCATCTTCGCTCAAATTTATTGACTGTGTGAACGACGTGTGACTTCATAATGTATTCTAAATATTAAATGTGATCGTGTTTGCAGGTGGAAAGCAATATGCTACCATTACGTGAGACGCAAGCGGCAAGTCACGCGATACAGAAATGGGGATGCCTATACCACCACTCAGGTAAGTATTTTATACTTTTATATTACGAGTACGTAGAAGCAGAAGCTAATGGCTGAAATAATAAGTTCAGTAGCTGTCTCTTAATTTATTCCAGTTTTCAACCACAAAACATGTCTTTATTTCACCAAAAATACTAATTTTGCACCAAAGTATGCTCTTCTGATTGGTTTAAAAAAAAAACACAAAGGAGAAGGCGGGGTCTTTTGACCGAGCGAAGCGAGCAAACACAGATCCCGCCATTCCCTTCTAATCTAATCTATCCAAGTGCCTGATTGAAAAAGTCCATTAATGGGTTGATAATTAGTAATCCGGGTGATAATTAGTATTTTATTGAAGAATAAGTCTTTTAATAAGTGGCCATATAGGCCTATATGACATAAAACCTTTTTTTTAATTTTCTGATCTTTCTCTGTTCGTAAATATTAAACATAGATGTAGGTACCTATTAGATTTGATTAAGCTGCACGATTCAATAGAAAAGGTAATTGATTAAGCACTAACTTAAGTAGAGAATGCCTAAGGCATTAAGTCCGCCTTTGTACCTTTAGTTGCATGAAGATTAAATAAATAAATGAGCAATCACCTCCCGTATAAAGTATCTCTATATATTAATTTACGACCACCCAAATTGCCCATAAAACCAATAATTGATAAAAATCAATCGTCCACAAAGCACATTTCACAAAGGTGCTCAAACTATCAATACTTTTACCTCCGAATAAAACAAAATGGCGAAGAAATCAGATCCAATAGCCGCTGCTAATAGAACCGTCGTAAAGTCCAATATGTCAGCACAATGAATGTACGACATTGGACAGTGGTATATGGGTACCGGTGACAGCTTGCTACTTGGAGTATAAATGAAACAAGCTTAAACTGGTTTAAAAGAATGGATTACTGCCATTAGCACAAATAAGGATACTGCATTTAGTGTACAGGATTGTGGTAAAAATGTCACAAGAAGCATCTAGACTTTTAAAGCACACTGAATGATAGCAGTGGTTGCCGAGTAGTAACCGTCCCAACTTACGAGTTGTAGGTCGCGGGTTCAAACCCAGCCAGGCGCATTACTTTGTGTAATTCATTTCATCACCATTGCTCTCAAAACGGTGAAGGAAAACATCGTGAGGAAATTGGCAAGTCCTAGAACCAAAAATTCGAATAGATGTGACATCCACTAATGTGTGTGTGCTGTCGTGTCGTGTCAAGAGAAGACATTTGAAATTATTACCACCTCCAAAAAAACCTGGATGATACAATACTAACAGCACTTCAAGAACCACCTTCCATATTGTCCCCTTCACCACCCTTGGTTGACTGGTAAAGAATGCTTAAGGTATTAAGTCGGCCTTTGTACTTTGTGTTGTATGAAGATTAAATAATGAAGATTAAATAAAATAAACAGTAACAATAAAAAATAACAAAAAATAAAAGTGGAATAACGAAATGCTAATTAATACTAACGAAACGAATGCACCGAGCATGCCAATATCTTATAATTTAGGTCTCTTAAAGGCTAGAGTGAATAGGCTCTATAACGCGCCTCACCATCTACGATTGCATCACTGCTTAATTACCATCAGGTGGGATCGCAGTCAAGCACTAGTTTATATAATTATTATCAATTTTAAATAAATATCAAAACGATTAACTCAGCATTTGCTGCCGGATAGCAAAGTTACGACCGTTTCGTTACGATTCTCTTGCGTCGAACGCCTCGAGTTGGCCACTCCTCCAATTTGTTTGTTCTGACGACATCTCAATACTCAGCCACGTGGCCAGAACAAAGGAATCGGTGGCGTGAATCGAATCGGGTTGGGCTTTATACACCAAAACCAGTTTTCTGATTTTTTATAATCTTGTCTGATTCATACTCAAGTGTTTTCCCCAAGGGCTATATTTAATAAATCCATCGCTTTAGAAAGCCACTTTAGTTGCCTTCTAAAGCGATGCGCGCACTGGTGACTTTTGTCACCGTGACTTTTTTGTCACCCTTATCAAGTCCATGGATATGTATGGAGGTGCGCGCACGTAGCGACGTGACAACTGGGTGACATTTTTGTTCGCTGACCATGGAGCGGACAAGCCCGTGACATTTTTGTCACCGCGCTGCAATCAGTGGCGTAGCATGGGGGGGCGGTGGGGGGCATGGCCCCAGGCGCCATACGAAAGGGGGCGGCAGGAAGCGCCAATTTAATAATTTGGAAAATGTAAAAATATGAGTATTTATTTATTTATTTATATATACTTTATTGTACACCAAGATAAAAAGATTATACAATTTTGAGACTTAAATTAAAACATACAATAGGCGGCCTTATCGCTATCTGCGAACTCTTCCTGGCAACCTGGGATGGAAAGAGATTGTATGGACATAAAGTGGGGTTGCACTTGGTGCGTAACAAAACAAGTTAAACAAACGAAAAAACAAAGTACATCATCATCATCATCAAACTAAATAGATACATAAATACATACATACTAAAATATAGGCAAGAAACAAGTGACGACTACAATTGATACAGATAGAAACGAAACATAACTACAAAGACAAGTAATATTCCTTCACAAGCGTTTTGAAAATATGAAGTGATTGCGCGCGTTTAATTGAGACAGACAATGCATTCTACAGACGAGAAGCTTGGACAGCAAAGGATTTATCTAAAAACGTAGTGGAATGCATCGGCACTTTGAGCCGATTTTGAGAAGCAGTGGTATATCTTGACTTTCAATAAGTGGTACTAATTACTGATTACGTCTATTAAACCAAATGTTTAATCGATTAATAACAAAAAACAAAGGGCGGCCCCATGCAGCGAAAACCCACGCTACGCCACTAACACAAATGACGCTTCGATTTAGAGTTGTGACTGATATATTAGTATTCGCTAAGATATTAGTGATATTCAATGGATTCATGTATTACTTAGTAATCCGACTAAATCTGATATGCTAATATTTAATATTCACATAATTATGTCAGGGCCATTCAACACAGGTCGAATAATATTAAATATAATGAAAAAATATTTTGTGAATATAATATCACTCGGGATTCATTCGATAACCGCGGATCATATTCACTCACTAATATGGCAACAAATGTACGAATGAAAATAAATGTATCACTCATAGGAATTAACATTAATATCTACGTAGCAATATCAAATAGTACCTAAATACTATCTCAAAAATAATATCGGTTTATTGAATACAAATACAGCAGTAATATCTATGTATTCCATCATACGCAGATATCACTAATACTCAAATATTAGTTTTAATATTACGATATTACTAGACGAATATATTCATATTAGCTAATACTGACAAATATCGGTCCCATCTTTACTTCAATTTCAAGAAAGTTTCGTCACTGTCGCTCGTCGTGCGCGCACTCCACCTTGGATACGTGACGTGACAGTGACAAACACATAAAAGTCACCGTGACTAAAGTCACCGGTGCGCGCATCGCTTAACATGCCAAAAACCCATCTGGCGCTTTCACCGCTGAACTGGGTTAGACACACAGTAATTGTTTGGTCGCGTAGCACATTCGAGCGTGGATCGAGGCAGCACCCTGCATATTGATGTCATGCATGTACTTTTACCTATGATGGGCAGCGAACATGCAATTTGTGAACGACATAGATACTTTTGTGAAAATATTGAAAATATTAGTTTGGTTATTTTTTTATTGAATAAGTACTGTCATATATTTACATAGTCTTTTGTAGAACTGACCTGATAAAGGTATTAGATACTTAATTTTTATCTCGAGAACGCGTAGAGGAGTTCAGTTGAAATTAAAACTATATACTCAGGTCTGCGGTCTCTGGAAGCTGTGAAAAAATCAAACTTTCAGCAAACTGTAGGGGTCCAGCAGGGCCGAAGCCTACTGGGGCCAAAGGTTATGTGAAAATGTCATCACAGGCCCCAGGACAAAGGCAATGAATGGAACGGTAGGTTTTTAGTCAGTAAGAGTCTGACACTATTTCCCGCCCCACCCAAGGGCGGGATTTGTCATTGGATGATTTTACCTACCATAAAAAAAAACCATCAGGTAGGATTGCTGTTAAGTACTAGTTTATATCAAATTAAAAAATATTAATAGTAATGTATACAGTACACAAAAACCGTATCTATCTATGAAAAAGCAATTCTGTAGGTATATTTAATAATGGAAAGTCAATGTTATCATAATAATTAGTTACCCTTTTCCACTAACCTTTTAGAATAATTTAGTTAAACTGAAAGCGTGAGTTATTATTTTTTGTATGTATGAAGTATATATATATACCTACAGCAATTTAGGTTCTGGAAATCACTTTTGTCTATCATACACTTTGGACTTATTATTATCAAGCATCGACTGCACATAAAATTCAAAAGAGCTCTACTAATGTACACAGATCTTTCTTAGGGACATCTAAACTTTATCACATCACATCACATCACACTGACTGACATTATAACGGCGAAACTTTTTATGTGTGTGTGTATGTTTGTTTACTCCTTTACACCGGTTGAAAGGATTTAAATGAAATTTGCAACACCGGTACACCATGTCCTGGAATAGCATACACCGTGTATCTGACATCGTACCACAAACGAATACCATGGAACCAGTATATGATCCTGGACACCCCAGTGGTGGAATTTTTCGTCGGATTTTTATAATTTAAAAAAAAATCTGTGCTTTTTTTAATTTAAAATCGTATTAAATCATTATTCTAACCAACCTCGATGATATTGTTAAGAATATAAAAAATAATTAATTAAAAAGTTATGGGGTGTTTTTTTTTCAATAAAATCGTTATTCTAATAAATCCCGACATCATTTTTAATTTTAAAAATAATTCATTCCTTTTTTCCACTAAAAATATTATAATAACGATTTCATATCGTTTAAATTAAAAAATGTAAAAAAGTCCCTTAACGGATCACTTTGTTGGTAGTCTGTCTGTCTGTTTGTCAAGACTCTTTATCTCGGGAACGCGTGGAGGAGTCGAGTCGTGAAATTATAACTATATACTCAAGTCTACGGTCCATTGAAGCTATAAAAAAGTCAAACTTCCAAGTTAATGGAAAAAAAAGATAAAGATAAGGCCAACACAGTCAAGGCAATCAAAATTCATAGGGTTGACCTAGAATCCTTAAATTCTGGCATGAAGAAAGTGGCTTATAGCATCAGTTTATATATCTGTATAAAAAAATTAAAAACTGTATGTAGTTAGGTACGTCACAAACCATTCTTTTTTGCAATTCGCAAAAATCATCGTAAATCAATTCGGGAATTTTAACTGTTTTCATAGGACTCGTACTTGCCGCGCTTTTTTTTATAATTCTGTCATTATTTTTCATCAGGTTTACTACGAGAGGGTGAACACTCATAGTGCAAGTACGTCCTTCGCTCACGCATGCTGTGGACAGCGGGATGCGTCCAGGAACTTGGTGCTGGACTCTAAAACCCCCATCACTAAAGTTCGCTTCAGTAAAGGATTTGCTTTTGCCAATATTGAAGCTGCAAGTGGTAAGCTGACAAAAACTATTTCTATCTACTTTAAAACCACTGTAAAAAGAATATAATGTTGCAATACAGTTTCTTGAATAAATTTAAATTAAAGGACACATCTCATTAGAGCCACCCGGTAACCCGCTCCGGACCGCCTCGAGCACCACACCTGCACCTCTAGCGGCTAGTATTCTTTATATGGACTTATATAGGTATGCGCTTGACTACATCAATTTACGACCGAGGCGATCCGGTGACGCTACGTTGTGGGTGTCCGGGTGGCTCTAATGAGCTGTGACCTTTATTGATCTAAAAGTCAAAAGACAAGTTGAAGAACATAGCAAAAATAAAAAGTAAAGCAAAAAAAAAGTAAAGTAACAATCGTTAAAGAATATTTTCAGTAACTAATAGCATGTAAACAAAAAAAAATTATATTTTAATACTTTCTCAGCATTCACCAATGATCAAGTCAGACAGCTGCAGGTGACGTTAAATGTCAGTTTTCGAGCCCCGTTTTCTGTTACTTGACAGTTTACCTTTCCACCAGATTTATATATTACTTGATTTAAAACAGATTTGGAAAACTCTCTATATTTTCTATTTTGGATAGAAGTTCTTTTTGATACAAATAATTTAAAAAAATAGACAACTTATTAAACAAAACAGAATTTAAGTTAAAGTAAGATTTAAATCGAAACAGTCTCTTTTGCCCTTAAACGTGCCTTTATTTCCAGAATTCGAAGATCAAAGATCGAGATTCTTCGCTGAGCACGAAAGGTTTGACGACTTCATGGAAATGCGCGAAGGCCTAGACCTTATTGGAGTTAGTTCTTTCAAAGAATACATGGTAGCTTATAGGTAAATGTCAGAAGGTTTCCCCTTTTTAACATCTATATTGAACATCAACAGTAAGTGAGGATTTAAGTCATTTGTATTACAGGGATGCTGATCGTTGCCCGTGGTATTCATCTCAGCTTCTGTTCTGGACTCTTTCGTGTCTCCTCCTCTCTTGGCCTCTTCGAATAGTTATAGAGTGTAATACGGCTTATGTACATTATACGGTGAGTTTACTTCTGTGTCCAAAACTTTAAAAACAATATTATTTATAAATATGTACAATAACTATGTCTTTGAGTGCAGTCAAATGTTTAAAATTTACATTTAGTTACAATCAATTTTTCGTCATATTTGAAGCATAGAATTATTTCGAGTAAAAAATGTATTGCACAGTATGGAAAATAAAATACTCTATGCTTTCAGCTTATATAGCATTAACAATAAACCCATTTCGAGAACACAATAAGCTTTGATCTCGTTATTTGATACAACTGGATTATTAGATATACAAACATGTTAAATAAAATTGCCTCGAGCCCTTGGCTCAACACAAATGTTTATTTGATTTCCCGTTATTGTGTTACAGATTACGAAAATATTTGGCACAAACTACGAGTTAGACCCCAGTAGACAGTTAGATATAGATACGCACATGTCAGATACATTGCCACCAGTTACTGCCAACAACTACGCGTGGGCACTCGCTGATGAACAAAGTGCTGTGCTGTGCTCAGCTCCCCGTCCACCCCGCACCTTACCCCTCTCACATGCTTCCACTGTCGACAGTCTCGAACTGTTTGCTGCAATACGTGGAAACTGTGCCTTAGTACCTTCCTACTCTGAAGCTATGCGAATTGACGCAGCCCTTAGAGAAGAGCCAGCACAAGATAACAATACTGACAATGCAGAAGCTGGAGTCGTAATAAATATGGAACCACAAGCTAGGTCATCTCCACTCCGAACAGCTAAGGCAGCTTCGTTTGACGAGCCTGCAAGAAGACCAAAAGTGACCATCGCCTCTACTCATTCTACTCATAATATTTCTGCAAGTGCCAGGTCTAATGAGGTGAAGCAGCAAAATAGACGCTCTTGGGCAGGAGTCTTAACAACTGCCAGGAGCGCTAGACAGATATTAGAAGAATTTAGAGCAAGCAGTTCCCAGACGAGCTACGAACAGATGCCAGAACCTCAAGTAAGTGAGAACGGAGAAGCCACATTATATTTCTCGAGAGAATTATCACCAACTTGTTCGAGAGATCCATTCGGTGGTCGCGCACAAACTACACCGACTGATGAGCCGCCTTCTTACGAAGAGGCACTAAAAATGCCTGCACTGAGGAAATTAACGAGGTCTATTACGGGGACTAATTTGGCTGGTTCTAGACGGGCATTTTTGCGAGACGTGCTCACGAATAGGAGGTCGTGTCTGGAAGGTGTCGGCGTATTAGCAGGAACTAAGGTAGTTAGGTTGCCGTACAGCGAATCCGGTGACGAGACACCTCTATAGCGCTTTTATAAAGCCTGTGCAATTACTGACTTTATATGGTGCAATAAATGTTATTAGGTACTTGAATTGAGAGACTACCGTATTGTGTGAAATAGATAAAGCAGTTAATAGGGATAGTGTTTGTACTAACGTGTTTATACGCTTCGGAATTTTAGTAATATAATGACGAATGAGCTTGCGCAAACGTAGTTAAAGAAATAATTATAAATGGAATTGACGGCGGAATTTCATGTTCTTGTACCGAATCAAGTACTATTATGCAAAAGTCTCTTTGCTAACTAAATTTTTATTGATCAAGAACACCATTTTGATAAAAATAAATTACGTAAGCTATATATACTATATTTGGCTAGTATTCATTAATACTCGTAAGATACAAATTGTGACTGGTCCTTCTCGTTGTTCAAATACTGTATTTTACTCTAAAATTTCAATTAAAACCAATGCTTAGATAGGCGAGTGAATTAATTGAAACTGTATTCTCTTAGTCTATACATTAATTGGTTATTTGATTGGAGCTTTTTATAACAAATGTTCCCAACGTATTTCTGTTTCAACATTTACATCACTTAGAAGTCTGGAACATTTGTCGGCGTCAAGATGGCTTCCAAATAACACGTGCTTTGAATAATAAATGTTTTCTATTTCACCTTTTAAAAGAGTTATCAAACTTCAGTTTTATAACATCACTAGCTTCTGCCAACGGATTCGTCCGCGTAAAAATTGATTTTTCCCTACACATTTTAAACCCCTTTCGGGCCAAAATTTTGAAAAATCCTTTCTTAATGCTCGCTTACGTCGTAAAATGAACCAAAAACGGAAGGAATTTCATATTCCTAGTCCCAGTAGTTTCGGCTATATGTTGGTATGGCAGTCACTCAATTTCACCTTTTATCCACATTATTTTTAGTATATGTGAAACCTGAATATAGTTTGTTCAGAAGCAGTAACCAAAAAAAAATTAAAATAGGTCATAAGTTGGACACCACCGACACTAAGTACAACACAGGTCGCGATAGGTCATAGCGGCCATTAGGCGCCAGTGCACAGCTGGGTGCAGGAGCAGAACAACCCCTCAGTGCCCCAGATAGCCCGGCAACCATGCGTTTGTGTGGATAACCAGGGCCTCAAGTCTACTATTACAATAGTGTCAGAATGGTCTATCATTGATTTCATAATTGTTGATTTTGACAAGTTTGGTAATCTACTAATATAATGGCGTCAATATTACTTTCCAATGATCAACCACCGACACTCCATTGAGAGAAATGGCATAGAATGGTAATCTCGTACTTACCTACATAATGACAAATGAATGTCTGCCTTATATCATAACAAAAACCAAACACTGATACAATAACAAAAACAAAACACTGAAAACGCCGGCGGGCGGCCGCTCTAAATAAATAGTTAGCACTAACTAATGTCACGTTGATTTTGACAGCTAAAAGACCACTGACTGATCAATGATCGATCATTATGAATTTTGAAGATTACGAACAATTATCAAAATGACAATGAAATCGTGTTGGAATGACGAATTTATAAAAATAGCAGACTTGGGCCCCAGGTAACATAACAAGCTTATAACTTTGTAATTTTTCATGATACAATTACGGAATTTTGTACATAGGATTCTTTGCATAAAAATACTAGACCCGTATTTTAGGGTTAGCATATACTAAAAATAAAGTTGTATATAGAGTATTTCAATAAAAGCACAAATTAATATGACTATAAGTATATCCTATTTCAATAAATATAACACGAAAGCTGAAGTTACTACGATTTTTTGGCAAAAATGTTAAGTAACTTTAATGTTAAGATTTATTGTTATATTAAGTACAATGTAGGTATAAGGCAGTGCCTTATATCATTGTTATAGTTTAATGTGAGTATGATATTTGTAATGGAAATTAAATATATTGCAATTATTGTGTGTATTGTAAAAAGTATTGTACGCAAGGCGTAAGCTTAACGCACCCTTAGATAGAAAATATTGTGAGCAATATCTTTTTGTATCAGAATGTAGGTGCACCAATTAGCGCCAAACACACTTGAAAATGGAAATGATATAATTTTTAGGAAAAATTTTGTGAAATTAGTTAATTGATACACCTTAAGGGTATCGATATCCGACGACCATAAACTAAAATTTACCTTACATATTTCTGTCAACTAATTAAGGGCAGTTGCCCAGGTGGCTATACTCGATTCTCTTGCGAATATCGTCAATATAGATATCGGTGCGGTGTTTCACTGTTTAAATTCATAAAAAAAAAATCTCTCTTCTTTAAAAAGAATACTTTTTTATTCTTAATGATTTGGTACAATTTCCGAATAAATATTTTAAGTGTGCCTATAGACTTTAAGATTTTGTTCTCGTTGGAAATACAGACAAAGAATAATTACTTCGATTTGTTGTTGAGTGTCAGATTGCTTGAACACAGATTAATCCCTTTGAAGGCCTGTTCAAATATTCCTTCTGAAAAGATCAGTTTCATTTTTGTACTTACGTACCCCATTTCAATGTTGTTTCTGAGCTCTGTTAATATTAATGCTTTCTCATTTATGTTTTCGTTGATAGCGCAAATTGAAGTGAATGTTACTGAGCAACATGTACAAATAATTTAGTCGTCCTTTTCCCTGTACCTACTTCAATAGAAAATTACTTTTTTGGTTCTATCTGATTCCTAACAAGTTGAAATATTGTATAAATAATCTAAATGGTAGGCAATCGCCAAAGTGATATTAAAATAAGTAGCTTACTAGGGCACTCGATTCAATTAATATGGCTTATCCATGGAACCAATTAAGGTACTCAGTATTGTATATTTTTATTCGTATTTATAAAGTCATTTTATTCATGATTATCATCTGATATATGTACGTACCTACTTATATAAATATTTGTTATTTATACCAATATAAAATATTATATGTTAGATATTACAATAAAATTACTTATTCTTAAATATATGTTTGTATATTAAAATACTAACCTACATAATTCCTGTATTTTTAAATAATTTTTTTTTTAAATAATATCGACTGTTCAAAAACAGAACAAAGAGCGAGTTTCCAGCAAAAACCTAATCAAAGTTGTGATCACGTTAACAAATGTATAAGTAATTATGTATTATATTTTATATGGCCTCTAATTTTGACAAAAAAATATTTAATTGTATTTCACTTCCATCAAATATGCATTGTTCAATTTTATGTTTTTTTAAACGACATTGTATCCGTAGATATTATCTCGTACAACATTCGTTACATTGAATAAATTACTTGTTTTATATAGATATATTTGCTTTCTAAATTGACGTTGTTGTTCTCATGTGTACCTACCCGTCCAAAAATATTATTGAATGGATAATTAATTACATAATATAATATGTAGATAAATGCATAATTCAAAAAAAAAAAAATCTTTCTATGGATTTATAAAATTCGCAGTAAACTTTTATAGTTATTCCTAAAAATTACCCGAATATATTTTAAGATTTTTTTGCTGCTTTATGAACGCTTGTAAATAAAATAGAATCTAAGGTTATGGAACAAATTGATAAATTATATAAAGTGCCAACAAAGTCGTGTTAGTTTTAGAATACAATATTTTAATTTAAACATGAGTATTGAGCGAATAGAAAAGGACTAACTTGGAGCGGTACTACGGGAGCACGCTCCGCAGAATTGAATTTTGTATAAGTTACGGTTGTGGTTTCTCTGCGATCGCCATGTTGAAAACTTTATAGAAACGGCGCTATATATGGAAATTTTATCAAACTTACTTTGGACTGTGCTTCCGTACGACAACCCAGAGCCTGTATTTCAATTCGCGTAATATACTCGTAAATGGCTGTATAAAATACCAAACTATGTATGTAGATATAATTAAATTACACCATAGAATAAATACCTACAATGCTTTTAATGTTGTGCAAAACAACGTTTTATTGTAACATTGGGTACTGTTTAGTTAATAACGCTAAAAATTAAATATTTTTGATTGTAAATTAATGGGTACACCAAAGAAGTTTATTATTTTCAATAAACTGTGTTACAAATACTTCTGCTTTTTAATTACTTACCCTAAAACCAAACCAACACAGGTAATTGTAAGAACTATTGGGTGTTACGACCTATCCAAAATGAATACGATCATATCAATAAATAACCATATGGCCAAGTAAAGCACTGATGGGAGCGTAAATAAAGCAAGACGAGTATATCAACGACGGTGCCTGTACATCTGCAGCTGAGGCGGTTGAAATTATACGAGTAAACTTTTTTTTTTTGATAATTTAAAAATAAATTTCAATTTATTTATATTTTCTCATTATATTGCTTCTATATCAATTTAAGAAAGAAAGAAAGAAAGAAGAAAAAAGAAAAGAAAATTGGACTGGACTGTGTAAGTATCAATATTATCTAATACATAATAATATTAATGTGCAACACTCGACGATAGGTATTTTTGTGTACTCTTAATCTCATAAAAATAAAATATTAAAGCAAATTAAATAAGATAAATAAAGCATTATTATTTTTCCAAAAGTCCTGGGCTTTTAACGAACAAGCCCCCCTAGCCAAGTTACAATCTTTTCGTTTTGCGTTAACGATTGGAGTTAGCCACGCCCCCAATTCGTTTGTTCGAACAAAACCGTTGAGGGCGTGGCCAAATCCAAGCGTTAACGTAAAACGATACGATTGTAAATTAGCTAGGGGGGATGGTCACAATAAAATACAAACCTTGGCACAAGGTGTCCTTGAAAGGTGTTGTATACTTCGCTAAATTGGAAATACGAGAATGGTAATAGAATCAAATACTTCCTTTTCAAATATCAGAAAGGATGTTCAATCAAATCAAGAGTGCTGGAATCTGTTTTTAGAGCTCCGTACCTCAAAAGGAAAAAAATGGTACCCATATAGGATCACTTGTTGTCCATCTGTTTGTCTGTCAAAAACATTTATCTCAGGAACGCGTGGAGGTGTCGAGTTGAAATTAAAACTCAGGCTCAGGGAGCCTTGGAGTTGTGAAAAAATCAAACTTTTAAGTTAACGAAAAAAGATATGTTGGAGTTGTAATGCCCAAGAGTGAGAACGGTATGTTCCTGTTATGTTATGTAAATGAGTAGACCAACGTTTCTCTTGACGTCGCGAAATATACATTTTTTGAGATATAAAATCTCAAAAACTGTATATTTCGCTACTCTCAAGGAAATCAAAATTCATAGATTAGGTACTTCCCGTTGACCTAAAATCCTGAAATTTGGCATGAAGCAAGGCTATAGCACAAGTATGAAGAAGAATAAATCTAAAAACTGTTATTTAGAGTAACGTCATAAATAAATACTATTTCGGAAAAATCTTCGAGACTCAATTCGGTGAATTTACATACCTAAGTTAGTTTGTACGGAACCATCAATGTGCGAGTCCGATTTACACTTGCCCAGTATTTTTTTAGTCGTTTTTTTTAATTTAATCTTTTTCCTACATTAAGAATACCGACCGCTCGGGTCGTTGGACTGGGACCCCGCGCGGTCCCAACTTATGATTTTTTTTTGTTTTAAATAATAATTTAGAATCAACAATAAAATGATTACCGTTTTTTTTGGTAACTGTACTTCAATGGTTTTTGTTGTGGCCCCAAAATACTACAAAAAAAAATAGGTATATAGGTGAAAGTTGGGTCCACAGTCCGGCTCCAAAGAGCCGCACAACCCAACCACTTAACCACTGCGCTTACCTTGCCGTCAAACATAACCGTACCTCAACATATGTCTTGGTTATTCAGAACAGTTACAATAATCGCGTAACTGCGAATGCTCTCACAGGAAGGACTGTTCAAAACTTTATTTAAAACTCTACTTTCTGTTTGGAAAACAAAAGAAACATCATGTATAATAAAAATAAGCTCAAAACTTTGCATTTGCGTTGCACGGTGGGGTACAACTAACTTAATTTACTGTGAAGCAAAACTAAACATAGCCTAACTAACTTGGGTGGCAATATTATCATACCTACTTTATTGCATATGCACGCCATTTTATCCCTGAGTCTTTACCATGACGTAAGTTATAGGTGGTGGTTAGGACTGCACGTTTATTATTATAAGTAGTATAATGTCATCGGCAAAGCATAATAATTTGATTGATATCAGGCACAGATCGATGTCGTTTATAAAGATCATAAATAATAAGGGTCCAAGCAAAGAACCTTGAGGCACTCCGATAGTCACCTATACACAACTGGACATAATTATAATTATTGATCACTACGGTTTGTGACCTGTTTTATTAATATATACAAGATGAAAACCACCCCACAAATACCTATCTTTAATAAATTTGGCTTCTTTACTAAAATATCGTGGTTAATTCGATCAAAAGCTTTGTTATAATCAGTGTAGACCACGTCGACCTGGCCGCCGTCATCCATAGCATCAATAATAAAATCATTAAATAAAATAAAATTGGAAATGGAAGACCGTTCTCTCAAAAAACCATGCTGGAAAGAGCTGAGTAAGGTAGCAAAAGTAGGTTATAACTGACTATAGATAATGCACTCGAATAATTAAGCTATAATACAAAGTTTAGATAAATATAGGCCTGAAGTTATTAACTTCAGTTTTAGACCACTTCTTATGTACTGGTATAATAAATGCAGATTCCCATACTCTGGGGACAAAACCTTGAGACAAGGACATGGAAAAAAAATGAAGATAGATAATGCAACAGAAGTAGCAAATTATACGAAAATTTACGAAATTTAGACTTATTTGATGATTTCTAACCTCTTAAAAAAAGAAAGATTCAGCTTACTATTCAGGCTTGTATATAGTTTTATTTCACAAAGATTAGCACACGGTTTTTGCTATATCTGTAGGCTCGGTGCACTCGGTGTGATAGAAAATAGCTTACGCACACAGAAACAATGTACACGTGAATTCACACTAGAAATGTTACAGAGGTTCGATGCTGAATCCTAAAGTTTGAAATTTTTCATTAATTTTGCACCTTAGAGTCCGATAAATTTTAATCCGAATTACCTCTGATAAAAGAGGTACAAACAGGTTAAGGAAGCTCGCTCCCAAGTGCCATCTGTCGAATACACTTTCACCAGTTTTTTTGTTTCGTACTTAGAATGTTATGAGTTCGCTCTTCATTTATAAATACTTACGAGCATTTGTCGGAATTTTTGATTAGTTTGAATAGTATTTCATTTGCCGCTTCTGCCTCCGCCTCCGTCTGGTAATAATAAATAAAAACTTGGAACTGGACTGATTTAAAAAAAAAAACAACCAGTAGAATACTACTTTATCATTGATTGATATTTATATTCTTTACTTCTACGCTAGCGAAGCGGCTTGCTGAAACTAGTATGTAATAATAATAATATATCAACATCAATCCAATCGCCGTGACCATGTGTATGTGAAATGTTGATTGATCGAAACATAGGAGTGGTTTATTGACGCAACTGTTTTTATTACTGAAATGTATTAAACTAATTCTGAGACATACCCAGTCTACTAATACTGTCATAGATCATAATCTATGGAGATAGATAGAAAATACAGGTGTCACACTACTACCCAAGTAACAAAAGCTTCTATAACCCAGGCGTTTTATCACCAGACAGTGATACAGTAGGCCTATAATGGTAACCATTGTTACTGCTTGTACTATAAAGGTTTTCAAGAGAGTGTTTTGGTTCTTTAAGATTAAAGAGCATTTAAGTTCTAAAATGTAGCTCTTAAAATGCTTATAGGACCATACAAAAGAATTTTTAAAGTATTGCACTGTAATAGATATGAAAAAAGCGATTATGGTACTATTTAGTACTATAGACGACCTCACTGACACTTTTGTGTATCTATTTTGCACTAATAATGTGTCAAAATAACTTTTACAGTACTAGTATTGTAGGAGTATCATAAACACTATTACAGTATCAATTTGTGCTATAAAAGTACCTTGCACCACCTTTACGTAACCTTTTAGCTTCTTATACGCTACCTCAATATCGCTATGGGACTAGTTCTGTAAAAGTCATGAAAACTCTTCTATCGTACTAAATAGTACCATAGCGACACCTGGCGCAGTTTTTACGTAACTTAAATTTTAAATAGCTCTATAAATGAGTCTGTGCTTCTGCTACGAGACTTAAAGTGTGACATATTCGTTTTCTATGCAAATATGGCTGCTGTTTTCTGCCATGATAGCACGTTAGCAGCACGGCTGGAGTCAATGTGTACTATAGCAGCTATTGTCGGAACAAGTCCTTATTTTATTAATTAAAATTTAATTAAAACACGAAAATTATGAGGGCGCATTGTCAAATTTGAAATCAGCATAATGATTTTATCGATAAAATTATTTTCGCAAGTGCAAGCTATGGTAAAGTTACGATTTATGAATGTTTTTTAGTATGTCCTTTTGCAACAATGGCAAATGAAATAAAGCATAACTTCCAATCAATATATTTTGTATTCTTGAGGAACACTCATGATGATACGATTACAACACGAACAAGTGTGATATGAAAGATCACTGGAATCGTTTATGGTGCAAAATAACACTATAAACAGGTTTTGGTTACTTTTATAGTGCAAATTTGTGACATAAATGTTGCAGACAGCAGTGTTTTAGTACTAAAAAGCGGTTCTCGACACTTTTACATTTCAACTACAGAGCTGATGAATCACCGTGAGAGCTTTTATATAAAGTTTATAGAATAAATCAGTGATAAAACTAGGGCCTTTTTGGGGTTTTGTAAAAGTTTACAACATCGTTATAGTACTAATCATGAATACTAATTAGCACGTCCTAAATCATTCTCTGGGCTTTTATAGTACCAAGTTTTACTACTTGGGTACTTCTCTTCTTCTTCGTACCCCGGTACTTCTACTCTTCGTAACTTCCAGCCGCTATGATAACGTCATAGAGAATATAAATAAGAAATTAAAACAAACTTCTACACAAAATGTCCACACTTAACCTTAACATAGGTATTGAAGCATTCAAGCTACACATCTATCGCTTTAAGAAAGTTGTCCAGTGACCACTGCTTTTAAGCGACGTTTAAAGCAGCCCATGTCCTGTAAGACAGACCACAATTTGTAATCTGAGGGTGTTGATGTCTAGGTAAACCAAGAGCCAATCGTCAGTTAAGATACTGAGCGTTGTTGAAAAGTCCATGATATCACCCCATTATAACTATTATTAGAAATTGCGGGAAAAGTCTAAACTGAAATACATCAAAACTATACCTACAGTATTTGAATGAATTAGCATCATATCAAATTTAAAAGAAAGAAAAAAAATTTAACTTTTTGAAATCTAACAAAATGTATGGCTACAATATGTTTACCATAATAACATAATCTGTCTATTGTAAAATAGTCATAGAGTAATAACAAATATTAATAAATTCATTTATTCTAAGTATACTTTTTAAACTGCTGCTGCTTTTTCTTTCTTCCAATTAACGGCTGCATTGTCTTCAAGATTCTGGACTAGAGAGGGCTAGGCATTAATGTCAATGGCAAGAACATCACTCAACTTCCGATGGCATAATAGTCATGGCCGAGACTACGGTAGAACTCACTAACACAGTACAGTACTAGATAATATCAGAAGAGCTTTCAAAAGAATGTACAAAACCATAGTCTTGGTTAATTATCGATCGAAGATCGGACAGACGGTCCAGTTAGATAGGTCTAACTTCAAGGACGAGGTCGAATCCGACTCGGCTGGGTAGCATCCGGGAACCTAGCGGTATCCTCTCGTCCAAAATACCTGTCTCTCAAGATGAAAGTCTATGACCAGTGCGTGTTCCCAATAATGACATATGGCTCTGAAGCCTGGTCGCATACAACAGGCCCATTGCGTTAAAAGAAGACACCCAAAGGGTAATGGAAAGGGCTATGCTTGGAGTTTCCTAACGTGATCTCATCAGAAATGAAGATAACTGCAGGAAAACTAAGTTTACTGACATAGCTCGAAGAATCGACCAATTTGCAGCAGGGCAGGGCACATTACTCGCAAAACAGATGACCGATGAGGCCCAAAGACTCAGCGTTGGAAGGCCTACCACATGGTTATTATTTTTTTTCGTATTAGGTAAAATCATCCAATGACAAGTCCCGCCCTGGTCTACCACATGGTGGACCGATGACCTAGAGAGACGTGGGAATCCGATGGATTGGATGCAAAACGCACAGGACCATTGGTTGTGATGATGATGATGAAGTAGGTATAATGATATATACATTTCAATGCATTGCAAAATAAAGGGTTAAACGGTAAGTAATACATAAAATTTAGATACTTAAATAAAAAACAGGTGACAACATTATAATCAGTTTAATAAAATTCTTACAAAATCCAAGCAACCAGACAAGGCCTTCAGGCTTTCAATGTTAACAATATTTCTGTATAAAACTCCAAGCAGTAAAAAAAACTATCTTTTGTTTCATTCATTTAAGCTTGAAATTAAAAAAAAAATCTATTTAACAAATAAATTTCAAAATATGTATGAATTGAATACGTATGTATTTAAATTGAATAAAACTCAGAAACTAAATTAACTTGCTGTGCTTTTAATTTTTTTTTCTTATTTTTAATACAGTTTAAATGGTTCGAGAAGACGGAAAATAAAATTGGCAACCTCTTGGCTATAAATACCCTAAAAATCACATATAGTTAAAAGTAAAAATCTTTAAAAAAATCAAGGGAAACCCAAGTAGGCATAGTATTTCCATTTACAATAATTATTAATTTAAAAAAATAGCTATGAGTACTTATTCTTTAAGCCAGTCTTATCAAGAGGTATTGATCTTTTTAAAATCAATTATGATTCTCAAAAAAAACTCAGGAAAAAACATAATATAAAATCTTATTAAAAATCTCAAGAAAATGTAAAATTTAAAATAAAAAAAGCATTATAGGCCTCTGGTGTCATAGACAAGTAACGCATCTTTAAATATAAGGCATTCTGTCAGTGCAAACAACAATATGAGTGACAAGGATGAAGCATTTTACCGATTATAATATTTTTCACATGCTGTATTGTGTAGCATCATTGTAGTTATTATATTTCCTACGTCCAATAGATATCGCTCGATGTATAAAATATTCTTTTTCAACTGCGTCCAGTTAGGGTCGGCGCACACCGAGACAAAACGCAACGCAAAGATTCTTGAAGAGGCCAGTGATTACAAATATATATATATATAGGGTGACTGGTAATTAGTGAACGATGACTCAAAATGTGCGCACATGGTTCGACGTTCGTCAGGTTTTGGTATGAAATCTGGTATTTCAACTAAAACGTGAAAATGCTAGTCAGGGGTATTTATAACTTAACCACTTCGACCTAACGTCTGAAGTCTATTTCTTATACAACTCATGATAGTTTCTGCATCTGCTTTTTCCCAACCCATTTTTAAAGAATATTTAAGAACGTAATCAACAAAGGTTTCCCTTGCCTTTTGATCCAAGGCACATTTCTTTGCTGTCTTTTTTCGTGACAGTCCAGTGAATGAGCAAATTTTTAAAGCTTCGTCCGTAAAAACCTCTTCCAGCAATCCTCTTGTAAATTTGGTGGTTTCATTGTTTATTGATTTGCTCTCATTTAGACCTTTTTCAGAAACATATACACCTGTGTTTGGCATAAGCTCTATGATTCCTGGTCCTGGCTCAGGATATCTTAATGTCCATTTAGTGTCTTCTACAATGATGTTAGACCTTTCTTCTAACAGTGGTTGTGGGTGGGAAAACATAGTAGGACTTATTACGTTGGTTTGCTGATATGTAGGTGAAGGTGATAGTAGTTTCGCTTTTGCTGCAATATTGACATTATGTTTAGAAATTAAATTTTGTAAGTAATCTTCAGCATTATCTAAAATTGACATACTTTTTTGGTACGATTCATTGAACTCTACATAGAAATTATAACACTTAGAATAAACATGATCATTCAAAAGATTAATGTTTATGGCTTGATCTTGAGTGGATTGTCCTGATGATTTTGGAGCTTCTAGATGTACCACTTTTAGAGCATAATTTGAATCATCAGATTTATCACAATCTTCATCCGAAAATTCCAAATACGTTTCTGAAAGTTTTTTTGTTGGACGAATAGATTTTCGTCTAGGTCGTTGCGTTATATTTTTGGCTCTTTTGTTACTCACAGGTGTTTCTTCAAAAGCTGTGTCTGTATCTGTTTGATTTGGAAGTATTTCAATTGTGTCTTTTTCATCATTATGTGGACTCTTAGGCATTGAAGAAAAAGCCGCCCCTTCGTCATCACTCGCATACTTACGAATAAGTTCTTGTGCTTCTAATATTTCTGATTCTAAATTTTCCAATTCGTTTTCATTTTTTTTACTGAGAGGTATGGTTTCCTGATCAGATGGTTTCCGTTTACGAGGACGACCACGTTTTCTCTTTGGTTGGTCAGTTGATTTTACTGTTATTGTACTCGATGGTGCAAATTTTTCTACTTGACCATCTGAAAAATAAACTAAAAATAAAATCACAACATTTATAACGAAAAGTTAAATTGTATTAGGGAACATAAGCTTTACCGTTAACTGTTCTCCCCAAATGTCGATATTGGTCGCGTTTAGTGTATACCAACTGGAAGGTTATAATCGCAAAAAAGTAATTATTTTGTGATGTAACTACAAATTTACTCCGTGACTGTACTAATAATGTAATTGGGCAGTGAGTCCAATCAACCTATTCAAAATGTTGACTGGGTTTAGTGACCCCGCGGGTTCATTTCAAGTGGGTCCAAGTTGACTCTCAGCTACATTTTCACCATGCCTTAATAAATCAAATGTTAAAAAATGCTAATTGTAATGTTACCTTGTTCACTTATGTCGTTTGACTGACCGTGAATGTTATTTTTATGCACCGTTTTAGTTTCAAGAAATCGAAACGCGTCTTCTTGGGAATCTAAAAGCAAAATATTTAAGTTTTGTAGAATTAATTATTTATTTACACTCTTCTGAATGGGTGATTCCCAAAAAAAATACTGTTTCCATAGAAATAGTCACCAGCTGATGATAACTTTGTCATCATTGTATAAAAAATGTTTTTCTATTGAAAACCAGTTATCACGAAACGACATTGTTACGTATTTACCCTAAAAAATTGGAATGGTCACGCAAACCCTACCAACTTAAGGTGACGTTAGATACCGGTTTTAAAGTAAATTTAACAAGTCAACAAGACAGTGAGCAAAGGACTACTTGGCAAGCATGAATCATTTTTATCAATTAAACATACCTGTGTGAAAAACCACTTCACCGAAAATTGTAGGCCATTTCGTATCCAGTGGTTGGTACTCTATTACTCTTACCCTTGTATCTAATCTATCCTCTACTAAGGGATATCCAAATACCACGGTATTATCATAATTATCCTTCACCTTTACCCAACAATTTGGTACACATACGTATTTTTCAAGATCATTTCGATTTTTACTTAATATTTTGACTACAAGATATGCCCCAAATGCTTGTTGATTCATTATCTGTAAAAGAACGCGACATTATTAGCATATATTTTGCACATGATTATCTGTATGCAAATAAATATATCAGATAGTTCTGACGACACAATGTGCGATACATTCGACCGGGTCACTATTGTGACGCACGGCAGCTACAGTTTTTGCTTATGACACTATGTTTTAAAGGCGAAATCTCTAATTATGTTCTTATGTGTATAATTATGTTTGTTACGCCTTCACGTTCAAAAAGTTGAAAAGATTTGGATTAAGTTTGCTACACGGGTAGAACATATCCTGGAATACGAAATTATATATCTACTTTTTATCTGGGTAGTATACCATCTTTGGGATAATTATCCACTTTTACGCAGAAGAACCCGCTGGGATAAACTAGTAGGTATCTGAAATTCGATCGTCCACATATACAAAAAACAAAATTGACCAATTGGTTGATTGATTTTATTGATCTGTGATATGGATTTATTTATTTTTACAGAAAGCTTACAAACTAATAACAATAAAATTATAAACTAGCTTCTGCTACCCGCTTCGCCCACATGAAAGTCAGTTTCACCATACAAATTTCTAACCTCTGTTTAACCCCCTTAGGGGTTGTGTTTCGTAAAATCCGTTCTTAGCGGATGTCTACACCTTATAAGGAGCCTACCTGCCAAGTTTTAAGTTTGTAGGTGTTACAGATTCTGAAATTTCATAATTAGTCAGTGAGTGGTATTTCTCTTTTATATAGATAAATTTTTACATAGGTAGGGAAATACATTATACAAAAGCTTCTACATACTTGCATTCAATATGTTACAAAATTATAAGTTAATTTCAATAAGTAAAAAGAATTGTATCAAATCATGCTATGTATATCTAACACGAACAAAAAGACTACATAATATTATCCTAAATAACAACTATTACATTATTGATAATTGTCTCCAAAATGATGACTCAATACATCTATGATAAGCGATACGATATTTACAGTAGCAGCACTATAAGTACTCTCATAAACTAAAAAAAAAAGTAAACTAAAAATGTTGCTTTGAACGTCATCTAGCGATCAGAAACATTATGATCTGTTGGACTATTTCTATAGAATGCATTTATCTTACAGAATATTGTACAAAGTTGTTATGTTTATTTACGTTTCATTTTTCCATTAATTTTTCCTAGCTAAATATTTATTCTAGATTTAAAATAAAATATAATATTATTAAATTATGTTATAATACCTTCACAGACGCGTCCAAGACGATGTTCTGACTAACAATTCAAATAAATAGTTATATTTATTAATTAAATTAAATTAAGTATGATTATAAATTTTAAGTCCAGACCTTTTTAATAACAATCATTATTTGAGCCGTTTTTACAAATTTCGGCAGGTTTCAGTCGAATATATACTCCGATTGCGCTATATTATTAATAAATACGTATAGCTATAAAAAAAAACAATTTATACTTCTTAAATATCAGAAGAGACTAGTGCATGACGTCAACCTGGTTTCTTCAGATTAGTTGATACCTATGTTTTGTCTGGACATATTTCTATAGAAAACCGTATATCTTGTTCACCGCTAAATAAGTTTGATGATTTTTTCTCTCTTAGAATAAAAAACATGATCAATATACATAGACGACGTGTTTTGCAAATTTGTAATAAATCTTTCAATGCGTATGTCCAACCGCTAATGCCATGTAATAAAATCAAGTTATAATTTTTAACTTTAAAATGACATATACCAGAACTTGATACAGCACTGGGCCCAATACGTTCATTGCACTAAGGGATTTTCTCAAATATTATAGGCATATTTATATCTAGCGATTTTGGTATTTTCATTGACAAATCAAGCATTTGCACTCCAGAAGTGTAATTTTTGGACGTTAACAAAAACTATTAGAAACTAGAAGCAATGATATTTATTGAATAGATACAATCACTAAAAAGAACCGAAAGCGTACTTTCGGCACGCCAGTGCTATTGATATCAAAACATTTCATTGCAATCGACTTGCCTCTAAACCTCTTACATTTTACCAAAAGATGTAGGCAATATACATCCTTCATTTTATGCTTTGCCTGATCGTCTTGTGGGTTCTTATCAACGCCTTGGTATCTGTGCATTGATTAAGCAAAGTATACAATGAGAAACATACATAAAATTATTTATTTTAAATAATACCTGTTTTATTGATTTACTTTGATTACTGATTTGATTAACATCTTTTTTATATTTTTCTTTCATTTCTCATTTTTATAAACCACTCGCACTAGACCAGAAAAATAATTTTGGTGAAATAATTTTCATGAAAAAACAGGTACAGTTTTAATTACTGTCACATTTAAAAATATCACTGTTTAGATTCACTTTTCCAATTAAAATAAACAAATATACCTAATAACATATCGATAAAAGACAATTACTTTAAATTAAATTAAAGAGGTTATGGCCTCTACGAAGTTTCGAAAGTCTCATAATTCCTGATACCTACCTATTGTCCCAGATAAAAACATAACATAATTTAACCAAACTGTTCTAAATTGGTTTACACAGTGAAAGGAAATTTGAAATAAATATTTATGTATTATATATTTATACGATTCGATATTTTTGCTTTTTTTAATGCGGTTATTATGAAAAACAATGAAATTCCATCAAATTATGTTTTTTTTTTTCAATTTTACCAACTGCTGTTATCTTAACTTTATACAATTCAATAAGTCGACCAAAACTTATATTAAATATCACAATTAAGATTAGTCAAATACAAGAAATATGTCACGTACATGTATTATGAGAACGACTCACACTTTACCAAAACAATAATTTTGGTGAAGTTGTTTTCATGACAAAATATCTAATACATTTTCCAATACCTACTGTCATAATTAAAAATCCAGCTCGTATCGGTTCATAATTTTAAAAGAAATAACACAAACATAACATAAATAAAAAATAACATACTAATAAAAAGATAATGACTTCATAAAAAAGAGATATAATAATATATGTTCATATGAAGTTTTGAATGTCTCTTATTGCTGATATCTTCGGTCGTAGTCAAAACTATGTTATAAAATTATGCCAATATCTAGGCAGATTTGTTTCATACGCTACAATAAAATGATAGTTCAAAAAAGATAACCCAAATTTAATTTTTTTCAACTAATAATAGTGAAATATTGGAAATTTCATAAAAAACATTCACATTGTCTTTAAATTTTGAATCATATTTGACCAACTACTGGTGTCTTATACTTTTATACGATACAATTAATTAATTCTTAAACAAATCCGAGTTAACGGACATTAAAAAAAAATATATATATTACTTATAAATTTTCTGGATAACTCGCACTTGACCAAAAATTTGTGGCGGCAAAATGGTTTTCAGAAAAACAGAAAACTTTGCAAGGCTTAAATTTTTAATATACCTACTTAACCAAAAAATTAAAAAAAAAACTCAAGTAGGTATTCAATTATCTGACAATGAGAAAATAAGATTAAAAGAAGATAACATAAAAACCAGCAACTACTTAGATACATTATTAAGAAAACTTCGATCGATGCCTAAATATACAAAACCAACTACAGTCATAGAATTTGACATTAATATTAAAAATAGTTTACTTGTACACGCTGAGCGTCGTAATGGCTGCCGATGATAATATTACTCTCAAGAGCAAAGATGTCAGCGTAAAATTTCAAACCCAAAACACTATCATAAGTTTAAAAATAGTCAAATAAACAATATCTCACCGTACTTACAATGAATAATAAGTTTTTTTTTAAGAAACTATGATAATTTGTAGTATATTATGTTGATAAATGTTTTGTGTGCACTAATAAATTCAACACAGACGTGGCGTCACAACGGCTCTCACTGATAACTGACTCGGGAGAGAGGCAACGGTAGTGGGGAGCGCCTGCGTGTTCTTTTTTTAATTTTGAAGGGGGAATAACCGTTTTTTTGTTTATATGCCCCGTCTGCACTTTGATATAATTTGCAATCTACTAAGTCTGATTTATGAAGTATATTAAATTTTGTATTGGCCAAACTCAGCTACTTAGGTAGGTACTGATTTCGGTTTAGGGCGTCGCTGAGGTTAAAAGTACATTACCATGACGTGTTAAAATGTCAGGAGTGCGAGCGAGAAAGGGCGATGGAGCTATACACCATATATAGCCCCATTCCCATAACAGTTTAGTTTAGGTCCTCAAATGGATCGCGTTCAGAGGTCGTGCTGGGTCAAACATGTAACTTCGCGCAAACATACATAAACATCACTGTCCCACTATCAAATCAGCCGTTTATCCAATCCCTGGCATAATAAAAAAAAGTTGGCAAGTTTGGCAACACTGCCAAGTGACAGATTATAAAATTGTTTCCGTATTTTTAAATTAAAATTTAGTGTTATGTGAAATTAAGTTGTAAAATAACTGCATAGTGCATAAATACAAAGCGTTATTGTTTGTTTAACTGTTGATACATCCAGTAAAACACAAATTTCAGTAGGTACATGCCCGGTAACCTGTTATCATCAGCAGACGTTCGAAATATTTACGATAAAAACTGGTATGCATTGTTTACTTTTGTTTTATGTAGGTACTACAAAATTTGTAGGCCCTGAATATTTAATATTCACTTCCTTTAAGTAATCATATTTGTGGTGAGTCTATTATAAATCCCTTTGTTTACATTGTAAAAAAGTCATAATTTCCTAATTCAAACTATTTTTTTATAATAAACTATACAAGATCAGTAAGTAAACTTAAGGCAATAAAAAGAATAAAACTTGTTGATGCAGCAGCTTACCACTTAAATTCTCCACTGGATACCTACATGAACTATTCCCATTTTTTCCCTCATTTCCATCTCTTGTCTATCCATTTAGTTCTTAATGTTCCTAAATTTCTGTTTTCAGTATTTAATCCTGAAATCATACCTGTGATAACCTGTAAGGCTACTCAAGATGCCTATTGAAAAAATTCAAAAGTTTTGATTAATTTTGACACTAATGTGAACAGTTATTGCAAGAGTGAGGAATATCTTTAAAAATTCCAGCTGTAAACAGGACTTATTAGAATTTTATCAGCAATATCAGACGATGATGAATGCAACCAACGGTGAGTGATCATGGATAGTTTCAACATCTATAGTAATTTATGTGAGGAGGTTTTATGTAACATTTGGGGACTAGAAGATTATTTTATTCATGCTTCTGGTTAGATACTTAAATTGCAAAAACGAAGACACCTGTCTTTTATTTTTCTTTTATGTATGAATTATATTTGGTTCAACAACAATTTTTCACACTGAGTACAGTAACATATTACATTTTTCAAAATTAGATTACATTACAACAATTACTTATAAGTAAACATCACATGCATATAACAATAAATAAAAATAAAAAAATATCTGACTTACTAAGTATTAGGCGCATTCAATTAAATTAGTATTTGGAACTAAAGAAAAATCATAAAATTTGCTTTTCTTTGGGAAACTAACCATTTATACACATAATTAATAAAGTATTTAAAATAATGAAATATGAAAAACTCAAAAGTATAATTTAAAACATAAAATCTGTAGGAGAGAACATATTCCATTTAAAAAGGATATTGTTTTGACCTCATCAATCATTCACTTTTACAATTCAACATGTAATGAGCTTTCTTGGTAGATTACCATCCATCATCCATTGATCTATCTCCTCTCATAGATCCTCTCTATGGGAGGGAAATGCGTGTAATTTATGCGCTTCTGGGCCTCAGGCATACATTATAAGGCTGCATAAGCTGTACTATACTTACAATCTACATCTAATATTATCTTCTTCTTCCTGCCCTTGTCCCATATTACTTGGGGTCGGCGCAACACGTTTTACATCATCATACATCCTACATCTAATATTATAAAAAGGTTATATATAAAATAACACATAAAACATATATAAGTTTGTCAGTTGGTTTTAGGAAGTAATCTCTGAAACTACTGCACCATTGAAAATTGTTACATTATTTTTGGCCTAAAAATAATGTAGATTTCTGCTGGTGAAAAGAATTTTAAGTGATGAGGCTATGTAAAAATATTTGACACCCAGCCAAGCCAAGTCTACAATAATGGTACTTGAAGACCGGCTTGGTTACCTTTAGGTATAATAATGTTCAATTCCAGAATCAAATTAAAGAACACATTCTTGTTGCTAATCCAAATCTGATTTGATTGATTTTAATTGCTCTGCTTGTTATACTTACCAATTATATTAAGTAGATTTTAAAGTTATGGAAGACTGTTTCTAATCATAAACCAAATAATAATTAAAATTATAATTTATTTATAAATAAAAAATTAAAATTAAAGAACATATTCTTTTTGCTAATCCAAATCTGATTTGATTAATTTTAATTGCTTTGCTTGTTATACCAATTATATTAAATAGATTTTAAAGTTATGGAAGATTGTTTGTAGTCATAAACCAAATAATAATTAAAATTATAATTTATTTATAAGTAAATAAAATTATTATAATTTATTTAATTATGTATTTTATTTTTATTATATTTTATTATAAAAAAAATACATTTTGATATGAATTAATATTCATATCCAAATAATTTTATATTATTCTCGACTTAGTTAACAACCTTATTAATGTTTGCATGCCTAATATAGGGTAAAACATACAAGGCTCACTTAATAAAATTATTGTAACATCTTATTTCATGTATATTCCTACCGTGTCTCACTGATGGTGGCATGTGTATAGACACATGCACCACCAAAATGATTGTGACTGTGGTTAGTGATGCTGATACACACATCATATTCATGAATGAATAGTCAGTTGAAACTAGTCAACTCTTTACTTGTTTTTTTTTTATTTATTACATTGTTTTCACTTACTGTATTACAAGAAATATGTAACCAGTATTTTTATATTATATGTATAACATGTTTTGAAAGAGTATATAAGTGTCTATGGAGTGCAGTGTCTATGAGTCTTCTCCATAAAAATCTATGCTTTGCAATTAGCTTAATTTTTTGTACCTAACCAACCTTTTGATATTTCTGAAGACGGTAAATGGTTTATTTGAAATAAATACTTTGAGATTGATAACCACTGCTCAAATAGTTAAGGATTTCGTGTGCACCTTAATATTCCCTCTCCGGTCATTCCCACTGGGAAGACGTGAAAAAAGGTTTCGTTCCTCCCCAGTGGTGACGATTGTAAATTTTTATTTTCCACCCGTTTCGCTATAATAAACCGAGAGTCAAAATGCAGTAATGGGGATTTCAATATGAGATTTCACGGATTGTTAAATCCCGATTTCCAGCCACTGTTGGCCCGGGTTTGCAGACGGTTGACGCTGAAAACATTCGATATTTACAAAATTAAAATACTTATTTAATTTTTTCTTCTTTCTCGCGCGCTTTATGAAGAGATCCAGACAGTAGAGGAACGATTGGCAGAGCATCAGTTGGACAATATTTAGTTCACACGTATCATCATCATTTTAGCCGAAAGACGTCCACTGTTTGACATAGGCCTCTCTCAATTGTCGCGCAACAAGTGGTCCTGTCCGTCTTACTCAAAAGGTCAGTCCACCTTGTTGAAGACCTACCAACGCTGCGTCTTCCGGTGTGTGGTCGGCACTCCAGAAACTTTCGGCCCCTAGACCATCTGTTCTAAGTAATGTACCCTGCCCATTGCCACCTAAGTTCGGCGATTTTTTGACTATGCCGGTTACTTTGGTCTTTCTGCGGATATCTTCATTCCTGAAACGCTCACGCAATAAAACTCCGAGCTAGCCCCTTTTCATTGCTCATTGGGTGACTTTAAGTCTTCTGATGAGGCCCATTGTAAGCTTTCCATAATTATGAGAAGAAACCAGATATTTCCATAATTATGAGAAAAATTATAATAATATTAATCTGGTCAGGATAGCAACATCAACCAAATCTTTGTCTACTGGTTTCCTGGCTACAAATTAATTCGTACATTATTTTCATAAATTTTTCGCATGCTTTGTTACATATACGAATATATCAAAGTTAACAAGTCTTTTCTATAACATTATGTATGTTATAACCACTCCTAGACCTAAGGCCATACCACGAGCTATTAACACGATCCATTTGACGACCATAACTGAACTCTTAGTGCTCGGCCACACTGCCAGCGCGGGTGCGGGGCGCGGCAATAACTAACACAAGAACTTCTTTTGAGTGGCCACAGCGGGCACGCGGGCGCGGGTATTGGCGCGCACTGGTCAACGCGGGACGCGCGCGGATATCTCTCGCCATACAGAGTTCATACAAGTGGCCACAGTGCCCGCTGCCGCGCCCGCGCCGCTGCCCGCACCGCGCTTCCAGTGTGACCGAGCACTTAAAGGGATGAAGCTACATAAGATGTATATAACTGTATAGCTCCATCTCTGTCTCTCTCGTAAACCTATCATTTTAACACTTCATGGTAAGGCCCCTGGTTACGCCAGTGAAGTCATAATAATTACCTGTTTCACTTCTGTCACTCGAGCTTGAATTCAAATCTCCCATCTCTAGTCTTAGTTTTTTACCTCGTTCTTTTTCTTTGTTTATAAATCGGAATGCTTCTGCTTGAGAATCTATAAAGCATTTTTTTTTGTTGAATAGGTAACAAAATATTGCACTTATAGCATTTTATTCTATAAAGAAATGTTAACGTTCTCACTGTTTACATTTTTTTTAAACCGAAGCGACACGTTCTATAAAACGGCGTCCAAAGTTTAGCTTTATTGTAGGATGACTATAAATTATGAAAAACCAATAAAAAATCACATGATCAAAAAACTTTTTACTGTTTTGCTCCTACCAAAACTATGAGTTTCGGAGAAAGGCACTTTATAGCGAAAATAGTCAATAAGTATGTCAGGAACTTACCCGTGTCCAACAGCATTTTACGTATATAATCTGGCCAGTTTTTATTCGGGCGTTGAGTTTTCTTAAATTTTATTTTGCCTAAAGGGTCCGGATCTGATGGATAGCCAGTTTCGTTTCTGTAGGCGGCCTTTCACGGTGGACGCCATGATGCGCAAGCGAGTCCTCACGTTGGGGGATGCTGTGTCCCGGGGTGGGGTCGCCTTTATTACCCTGCCCTGGAGTTACATTAAGGAGTCACTCTAGTATCGATGAACAGTTGTCCATGGACGAACTAAACGCAATTAAGTATCCTCTACCAGTCAACCTACCTACTCAACCTTTAATTATATCGAGCCGCAAAAATCACAATAAACAGACAAAGTAAAATAATTAAACACTTATCCATAAATAAACAGATGTATGTCAAACAAAATGAATGTGTAGACATTTAATAATTTATAAATTATTTATTGAGACTCGTTCGCCGCTAAAAGCGAAAAAAATAAAGTTATTTAAACTGCTATGTAACTCATACTGAACACGAATGTCATATTTATTATTATGCGTTTGTGAAATAAATATTAAAAACATGCCTATTTTTAATACCTACATGTTCTATTTTATAGGTGAAAGTAGCAGTGATGATGATCATGATGACGACCAGGACCACTCAAACAGTGATGCAGACATGAGCGGAATTGAATAACTAAATTGTGATTAAAAAATACTTTGTTCTAAATTCGTACATAAAATATATTTTTTTAAATGTTTTACTTTGGTCACCCTACCCAATTTATTCGATTTGCAACTATGACATTACAACATGGCACTAAGTCGATCCTATTCTTATTTCAAAAGCATTGTATCTATACAATTTTATTAATTGAATTGAAGTACCTAATAGAAATGACTGGCCTGTTGGTCTAGTGGTTAGTGGCCCTGACTGCTATGCCGGAGGTCGTGGGTTCGATTCCCACCCAGGACAAATGTTTGTGTGATGAGCACGATCATTTGTTCTGTGTCTGGGTGTTATTTATCTATAATATGTATGTATTTAGAAATATAATAAGTATGTTTATCAGCTGTCTAGTACCCATAACACAAGCTCTGCTTAGCTTGGGACTAGACGGTGTTGTGTGATAGTTGTGGAATATAAAAAAAAAAAAAAAAAAAACAGTTGTTGATTTAAAAGTAACGAAGTCTTATTACAATTATTGCTCTATGAAATATGTGATTTCCTCTTTGTATTAATTATATTTTGGTTTTCAACTTTTTGAATGAGCTTTATCGGAGACATTTCCTAAAAATTACAAGAAATAACTTTCAAAGAGATTTTGCATACTAAAGCAGGAATTACATTAGAGCACAGAAATATTAAAATTAGACCGATGCACATGTGGGCCACGCCTCCGCGTCGCGTGGCGTGGTCTCTAATATGGTTCTACAAGTCTAGTTGCCATATAAAATGTATGGACCCCAACGCAGTCAAATTCGCGCACGTGGTCCACGTGTGCCCAATGTAGTTCTACGAGTACCTTAAGAACTATATCTATATTAGGTTGACAAAATTAAACTGTACCTACCACTGAGGCGAAAAGGAGAGCAGTACCTCTACCATGAGTTTTAAGCAATAGTATTCGTCGCTACTCGATATCGACGCCGTAAATATTTTGTATGGCAAATTTTGGTTCTGCAAGTGACCGCTAGAGGCGCTGCAAAATTTGCCATACAAAATATTTACGGCGTCAATATCGAGTAGCGACGAATACTATTGCTTAAAACTCATGGTAGAGGTACTGAAATGATTATTTGTTTAAAGGTACAGTGTTCAACCACATAGGTAGGTACTACCAATCAATGGATGACGTCACAATCTGCGTATTTTGAAATTCAATCAGCCTTTCCCTAACTTCGGCAACACAGAACACAGAAAGACACTAGAAGTAGCTTGAGAAAATGTTTGTACCAGAACCGGTGTCGCCAAACTCACACATTTACGATTTACTCTTACTGCAAACCGGAAGATACGATTGGCTAAAACAAAAATTGGGCGTAAACAAATTAAAAAAAAAAAGTTATACGAAATGCAACTTTAATGTCAACGATCTATAAATCAAATTGACAAAAACAAGAAAGAAATACATCTGGGACTACCAAGTACCGCCACTCGTCGCTAGATGGCGTTGTTCAGTATGAACTGTAACGTTATAAAAATAAGGGTGGTATTTGAATGGCGTATCACTGACACAAATGCAGGTCGCTACTCAAATAGTGACGTACCCTAATTCGATCGTAATAATATCGATAGTATGAAAACAAACATAAAATATAATGCGAAAAAATATCGTATGCGATAGTATTAAAATAATGAAATTAATATGTAGTAGGGTAATTTCTAAACTTAGTAAAAAGGGTATTTATTTGCATGAAAATCAAATACCTTTTTGTTTGTATTTGTTCATTTTATACTGGGTAAATAAAAAAAATGCTGAAAACCTCGCAATGTTTTATTATTACATTGCTATTTGAGTTTAAGACAATACAAAACAGTGAAAAGATTATTATATTTGTATAATAATCTTTTCACTGTTTTATATTGTTTGATTTTGATCAAAGAATTTAATTAAAATATTAACGGGCACTTTTAAATGATCAAGTTAGTTGCCCGTTTTAAAATTTAGGTTACGTTATTTATGTTGAATACTACGGACATATAGGTGTAACAATGTAACAAGTATTGCAATTTCACAAATAAGAACTTAGTATAAATACGTAGTGAAAAAGGTAATTTATTTTCATTGTGTGTTTAATATTGAAAATACAAAAAAAAACTCTTTTACAAAAAAAATACAACTGACTTCAAAAAAACTAAATAATGTAAAATAACTTTCATTGCGGAAGTCGGTGTTTTCGGTTTGGTTTCTTTTTTTGACATTGACTTCCGAAATTAAAGTTATTATCATCCATTACGAAAAGTGTGATCGGACGAAGCCGGCGACGACTAAACATAAGGTATAATTCAAACGCCCTATGTTGTTCCAAGCTCTTTAGCTAGATTTATTTAAAATTGCATCACGAATATCATCCTACAATATTTATTTTATTAACTTTATTAATTTAATAATTATCTGTATTTTAATACTCATACTCTCACGTATAAATACTTTTATTATAAAAAGGCAATGCAATACATGTCGATTGATTTTATCGATAAAGTCACGCACTATTTGGATAGCGTCAAAAGTATAGGTAGAGATGCGAATATTCCAGAAAGGCTAATAACGGGGAAAAGAAAATCAACTTTGTTTGCATGAAGTTAAGGACAATTTTTGTTTGTATGTCTTGTGCAATGTTTGACGAAATTTTATTTTTTCATTTTATTAAAATAAATTCGAAAATAATACTTACCGGTGGTATGATACGTCTCCATGAGTTAGATTTTTAGTCCGACTATGGTTTTTACAGTCCAGAATGGCACAATAAGGCATTTTAATATTATTTTATGTACATTGTATGTGGACTTAGTCTAGTTTGCGAATGAGAGCGCTTGAACAGCAAGTGCGTATTGCAGTACTCACTAGCGGCGACAGTGCCACGCCTACTTACTATTTCCAGGTTCTTTCTATGTTCCGTGTTCGGCAAGGTAACGTCTTTTTCACCCTCCTTAAATTAAGTCTTCTTGTTTTGATTTCGAAATACTTTCTACGCCTTTTTCATAAGAATGTGTGGGTACAAAATATATAAAAAATTACCGCTTTTATGCCAGTCATGAATTGGTGAGTTGAGTTAGAAAAATGAATTTTAAGGTTTTTTTTTATGTTAGGTAAGTAAAATCATCCAATGACAAATCTTGTCCTTGGGCGGAGCGGGAGATAGTATCAGACTCTTGCTGACTAAAAACCTACCCTGTTCCTTCGTTGCCTATCATACCGGGGCCGAGCCTTCCTTTCAGAAGCCGACCCTTGACGCCAGTAGGCTTCGACCCTGCCTGCCTGCTGCTAGCCGACTGGGCCTCTACGGTTTGCTGACAGCTTGAGGCGCGCGGTAACAGTACGCGCCGTCGACGACTTGGGCTCGGTCTGATCGGTTACCGGACGGTCGGACAGTGAGCCATTGTTCGCCGTCGGTCGCTCGTCCTACGGTGGAAGTTTTAGGGTTTACATTGTTCTAAAGAATTATAGTACACGGCAAATAAGTTGAACCTGTTGTTGTACAATACCAGGTTCAGCGCTCTCCCTCACCCCCCTATACACACACGGCAAAATTATGATCGTTTTAATCCAGTACATGAAACACTATCGTTTTTTAATGGTTGAATTAAAAACTGTTTGTTCTTTTTTTGTTTTTAGCTCTTACTGAAGACTAAAGCAGTGTGGCAGTGTGTTTGTTTAATTTCCCGTTTTCTTTTGGGAGAAGAAGATTTGGAAGGACTTGGGGGAGACCTTTGCCCAGCAGTAGGACAGTAAGGGCTAAAAACAAAAAATTAAAAACTAAAGTATTTTTTTTTCAAAAACTTGAATTAATATACGAATACATGTACGAAATTAATTTCTATAATTGAGTGCAATGACTTGTAGGTAGTTAGCACGCAACGACCGACAACTACCTACTAGTCATTGGACTCGCTCAGCTGTTGTTAATTTAAATAAATTAATTTCGTACATGCGTATATTAATAGGAGTTTTAGAAAAAAAAACTTTATTTTTTAATTTTATCTTTATAAATCGATAGTGTTTTAGGTATGTACCGGATCGACCCTCCACGTGATTAAAACGATCAAAATTTAGCCGAGTATAGGTACATCTATGAGTACCTACCTACTCTAAGGTATCTTAGACCTAAAATCATCTTCTGTTAAAAGTTACTATTAGGTACATAAGTAGAAATAGATTACAAAGTCACAAACTCGATTACAACACAGGACACTGACAGACTGCCTCTGCCGTCTACTGCGAAGCGTTCACAACGTTGACTGCCATAGACCACACAATCACCACACCGGCATCGACTTATAGGTACAGGCAGCAACCGCGGTTATATACCGTTAAATTTTGGTCGTTTTAATCCCGCGGAGGGTCGATTCGGTACATAAAACAATATCGATTTGTAAAGATAAAAATGAAAAATTGTATATTAATTCACAATTAATTGTATGTACGAAATTAATTTCTTTAAGTAAACGTCAGCTGAGCGAGGTCAATGAACTTTATTTAGTTAGTACGCAACGACCGACAGCTACCTACAAGGTCATTGACTCGTTTACTCAAAGAAATTAATTTCGTACATACGTATATTAATTAGAAAAAAAAGTACCATATATTTTTTTTACAAATCGATAGCGTTTCATGTACAGAATCGACCCTCCACGGGATTAAAACAACCAAAATTTAACGGTGTATAATAAAATAGCTTTTGCTTTTTATTTTTGAAGGAGGTAAGCTACCCATTGCTCGCTATAAACTATCTCGTGCCTACGGTGATTGAAAATTGGCCTCCGCTCCCTAACGGTTGCGGTCATCGCGTTTGCTCGCAATATGGTTTCGCAGAAGTAGGTAGGTCACTGTAACCCATTCCCTCTCACTCCAGACCATGGTCTGAATAAGGCGGACACGAAAGGTTGCCGCGGCGGATCGCTTCCACGAGTCCATGGACAGACTTTACCATGTCCTCCAAAGTTTTGTGAAACACTTTTATAGCCGATCGAAGCTAAGACATGATAATTGATAATGAATGAAAAAAAGAAAAAATAAGTGGTCGCTGAAGACTTTAGATACTCTGTGGAGGCTACCAATTTGCATGACAATTACTGGCCGATTCATTTTCCCTTTAATCTCGGCCGACATGAAATAAATTAAAATTCCGTATTTCATGAAATTCCCTCCGGTATCGGCAATCGGGTAGCCATCGAATGTTTGGTGTCGATCTTATGGAAAGGTTTATTATTTTGTTTATTTTTATAAAGTAGGTACCGAATATTTTGTAGACCTACAATTTGTATGATTGATTATCAGAGAATGTTTAAAAATGAGAGTGCTTACATAATTTATTACCTACCTGGTAGATATTTTCTTTGGGTTTAGTAAACTTTGAAAGAAATGGAAACGCGCTATGTAGAAAATGTTTGTGTTATTCCGGTTTTGTTATTGAAGATTTCACTAAGTTAAGTTTACCGATGACAACCACAACATGGTGATGGTTGCGGTAGTACATGGATGCGAGCAAAAAAGAAGGGTTGATATGACGCCTCTTGAACGAAGCCTTATGTCTCGTGGCCGTCTTTCAGCTGTTATGATGGTGATGTTGGTATGAAACAAATTTTCATTCAGGGTTTATTATATCTGAATAGAGTCTATTTTTACATGCTAGGCAAACAAAGGCCACCCACAACAAACCGGCCAAGTGCGAGTCGGACTCGCGCACAAAGGGTTCCGTAGGTACATTTGACTAGGTAAACAAAATAGGCAAAAAATTGCGTTTTTTGGTATGGGAGTCTCCCTTAAATATTTATTTTATTTTATAATTTATTATAAAAGTAAAAATACAACTAAATATTTTGTGAATATTTCAAGTGCCTACCTTTTGCCATTATTGATATAGATAAAAAAAATCGCGTTTGTTGTGTGGGAGAACCCCCCCCCCCCCCTTAAATATTTATTTTATTTTATTTCTAGTATTTGTTGTTATAGCGGCCACAGAAATACATAATTCGTGAAAATTTCAACTGTCTAGCTATCGCGGTTGTGTGTCTTGAGATACAGCCTGGTGACAGACAGATGCACAGAGAGCGGTTTTAGTAGTAGGGTCCCGTTTTTACCCTTTGGGTACGGAACCCTAAAAAGGCGAAGTATAACAATCGAACGATCAGCATCTTCGTGGTTTACCACAAGCCCGTCAGGCGATTTTAGGGCATCAATTTATTGACTGACGGGCCCATCGCTCGATCGGCATGCGGCAGACATATCCAGGCAATTCCGACTAGAGCTGGACAGCCTTCTGAGCTGCGTCAACGATATGTATGCTCAGTGCGACTTGTGGAATCGAAACGTTTACTAAAACAAACTGCGTTATTGCAAACTCTCACTAAGCATTAGAACGCGGGCAAACATTGAGTTTGAACTTTTGAATGTCAGGCCAGGCCTGTCTCACTTCCATACAAGCGGCGCAAAATCGTCGAGATATTTACCTACTGTTCTGGAAAACAACCTAATTTCAACCTTTTGCATTGCATACAGCGTTCATAGTACAATAACTGTGTGCCGTCTCGCTTCAATCTGCCAGGGCTGTCAGAGGTACTACTTTATCTGTGAAAGTAATACACGCGAAGCGAGACAGATGGCGACACATGTTTATACGATTTCCAAACGGGCAATAGTCTAGGACCTAGACAACCGAGATTGGTACTTAAATAATATGAAATGCCTACCTGTAAAATAATAATAAAAATAGGGATATAATGATAAACAAAGACCAAATTATGCAGTAATTATGTTTAATTAAGTAGGTAGGTACTAAAATATATAACAACAGACAATACGTTTTCTTATTTTTTTAATTTTATAGTTGTTTTACTTTTAAATACTGTTTTATTGATTTTCTTCCTGATTTAAAGCAACGATTGTTAAATTTTAATGTAGCATAAATGCGTAATCTTACAAAAAGCTTCAAGAAGTAATCTGTTGTTCTGGCTCCTCGACTATTATTCAAGCGAGCGCGCGAGTCGCTTAGCCATTGACATTTATGATAGGTTCGTTCAGTATAAACAGACACTCACCGCCATATAACAACCAATGCAGTTAGAGACCAATTTATGATGGATTGTTTATTTTTTCATTCACGATAATTTTGTTTATAATAGCGTTTATTTAAGTAAGTGTATGACCTGTTATATAAATGAAGTACCTTTCAGGGTCCTTGGGAAGAGCAAACAGTGACAAACTGGGTATTTTAATTGTGGAGTTCAAACATCCATTTGCAATACAATATCTTTTTGTCTTTTTTGTTTTATGTGCCTCCATCACTCACGACACAGAACTGATTAGATTTCCAACAGAATATACAATACCTAGTACCTTACGGTATTAACAGTTTACTTTAAAATTCGTTTCGCGGATGCGTGCGCTGCGTGTGCGACAAGTCGAGCGAGTGCCAGCCTATTGAGACTAGTCCGGTGACCGGACGCTTGCGTTTATCATACCTAAACTCGGGAGTGAAACTTCTGTACCGGTAAGGTACTATTATATATTCTGTGGTCAGGCCATGTCTATGCGCCATAATTCAAAATAGCTTATGCTTTCAGATACCTATTGCGTATAAAAGAAACGAAATATTCAGTTAAAAAACCTATAACCACAATTGGCTTTTACTTTATTCACAGATTTGACTAAAACTCTTGAAAGCTTCTGTCCAAATTAAAAATCCAATCGCAATATTGAAGCAGTAACTGCAATTGTCCAGTAAACTCTTAACAATACGATTAATTAATTGAAACGTTGGTACTACTATCCGAGCAAATTCCTTAATTAATGAGCTTTGCGAACATTTTATTGGTTTACCATCAGCCTGGCGCATTAACAGGCATTTTAGTTATCCATTTAGTAATTGCTTTAGTTACGTAAGTGTACATCTATACTTATAATAAATCTGTAGAAGTAAAAATTCTGTACATTGAAAATATCAAAAAAATAAATGGCAGGGGGTGTTACTAGACCGACACCGAACCCAAAAATGTGATTAAAAAAATTTTTGTCTGTCTGTCTGTCTGTTTGTTCAGGCATCACGCAAAAACTACCGGTTCGATTACGATGAAACTTGGTACAATTATTCTTTAATATCCTGGGCACCACACTGCGTACTTTTTATCCCGGAAAAGTATATACATTAAAAAACAAACTTAATTTTGCGGTTCGATCCGTAAGCCCGATTACTGTACCAACCGCAAATAATAAGTTTGTCGCAGGTTACGTCACCCGTTTCTATTGTAATTAGCCACAAAAGGCCCGCGTCGGGACATAAGTATTAATACCGATATGCTCGATAGATAACGTTCTACACAAATAGCACTTTACACAAAAAACTCATTGATAAGTTTCGTTTTCACGCGAACGAAGTTGCGGGCACAGCTAGTATATCTATAAACAAATACAACCACCACAGTTATAGGTAGTAGTGTGGTGGTTGTATTTGTTGGCTACTAGCTACTGTCACTTTGTCAGTGGTTGCGCCCGTATGACTTTTGATGATTTTAAATCGAACATCACGTCTAAACGGCTAGTCCGTAGGTATGTTTTGCAAAAAATACATGTTAAACTAGACTATTTGCTTATTTTTTTATTGAATTTGGTGTGATTTATTTTCAAAGTTCTGTCTAACACTGACAAAAAAGCGAAAATGAGGCAAAAGAACCACCGAGCGTATTTTTATAAAACTTTCAAAAACTAAATGATAAGTAATTTAATTACCAATCTTTTGATATACCTACTTACAGCGTTTATTCATATTGTGTTTAATAAATCAAGGAAATATTTATTATTCGGGCCACTGAGGGGTTTTTTTGCTCCTGCACCCAGCTGTACCCTGGCACGGAATGCCCGCTATGACTTGTCGTGACCAGTATTGTACTTAGTTTCGGTGGTGTCCAACTTGTGATCTTTTTAAATATTTTTGAGAAAAATAGGTATACTTAACATGATGTAAAAATTTGGAATCGATTCAGTTACTGATTCTGAAGAAACTATATTCTGGTTTCGCATACACTAAAAATAATGTTGTAGGTATATAGGTAACCCCCTTGTTTTTTTATGAGGAGTTAAAACATAATTTAACTTACTTGTTGCTAGCCACAGGGGGTATGGGAAATCCATTACACGCTGAGTACCATTTTGACTCGACTAGCGGGAGTTCATCAAACTCTTCGACGGTTCATCAGATTGGGTTAAAGTTGAAACCGCAGGGTGAAATTCTGCGACGGTTTTCAAAGCTGTACACGTAATATTCAATGTCTTTAGTCATTTCAGCGCTAATAATCGATTGGCAGCCCTGCGGCTCTTGTTATTCATAATCTAGCCTCATGCTTTGATGAAACAATGTACTTAAGTGAAATAAGATGTCTTCAAGGCTAGTGAATAGGCTTCTAATGAACTAGTGCACCTCATCATCAACGATTGCATCACTGCGCGTGCTCGCCCCCGCTAAAATTTAATTGTAATATAATTGCTGTTGGGCGCACGTCGACCCCCAATAGGCGCGGGTCAAGCCCCACGACACGAGCCGTAAGTGTATTGAAAAACGTCGTTTGATATGCGTGAAAATTTGTCACTGCAGCCCTCGGCTCCATAACACACTCACTTACGGCTCGTGCGAATTCCGCTTTTTTCTGCACTTTCTGTATAAAAATGTACTAATAAAGTTTATTAGTTTTCATTAACAGCACGGTTGGCGCAGTGTTTGAGCGATTGGCTGCTACGCTGCCTCTCGTGGGTTTGATTCCAACACAGATTATGTCTGGGAGTCTTGTGTATATTTTGTGTTTACATGTTTAGGAATAATTCCTAATATGGGGCAATTTTATTAGAAAGTACTTTAATGTCAATGCCCTATGAATTTTCCATTGCCGTAGATTAGATATCTGCGTAACTGAGAGTGCACAACCCACGCGCTCAGTTCAAATCCAATTGTTGTTATTTTAATCAATATGACTGAAGCCCGGCTTACCCTGTCAACTTTGATTACTACAAATTCATGATGATTAATAGGATGGAGAAAAGCTTTTATAACAGAAATATCTCATTTTGTCGAGTCAATGGTTAACCTCTTAGTGCTTGTTTACGGAGACGCGGCGCGTTAGGCTTTCGACGACGAAATTGCAACAGTGGGCCGCGTCATCGCACGCACAAACGCAAAAATCTGGTAAAGTACGACGACCGCCCAACGCGCCGCGTAACACGCCGCGTCTTCGAGTGTTGTTTAATAGAACTTGGTGTAGGTCTATACCTATGCACTGGGTCATGGCAGCAGCTAGCGAGCGTCTGCTGAGCGAGGCCAATGAACTGTAGGTAGTCAGTACGCAACGACCGATAGCTACCTAAAGGTCATTGACTCGTTTACTTAAAGAAATTAATTTCGTACATGCGTATATTAATTCGAGTTTTAGAAAAAAAGTACTTTATTTTTTAATTTTATCTTTACAAATCGAAAGTGTTGTACCGAATCGGCCCTCCTCGGGATTAAAACGACCAAAATTTAACGGTGTATATTAAATGGTACAAAATAAATTTCTACACAATTTATTTTGTACTTTTTCATTAGAAAGACTTTGGCCAATACCGATACAATCCAATATAAGTTTGCGATGGTTTTTGTTTTTATCATTAATCAGCCTTTTTTCCTCATTGAATTATTTATGAGAGTTATTTATGGTATGTCACGAATTTGTACCTTGTTTCAATGGGATTGTTTGTTTTCTACCTTTTAAAGCTTCCCATAAAAGGCTTTTTGCATTGGCGATGGTGCCATAAAAGGCTATGGTTATGGGAAGGTTCATGTATACCCCATTGCTACGTACAAGTGGCGTTAAAATGATCCGTGCATAAAAGCATTCTAACAAGTTTAGTTTGGCTTAGGGAGTTCTATTACGGTCCCCATACCATCGCACGGCTGGGCAAGATCTCTTCCCATGTTTTCTAGCACTTTCGACCTGTGGCTAACGTGAACCACAGGTTGGTTTTAACCAGCTTGTCCCACCGTTTTCTACAGCTGTGAGCAGTGTCAGAGGTTCAAACAATAATTTTGTTCATGGCTTATTAGGCACACAGCTGATGTAGAATTCTTACATGCCCAGTGTTTTTGACTTGAATCTTTTGTGGCAGCAATATTTTGAATAAGCTTATATCTTTTAATAAACGTTGCATTTTATTGCAACTGCTATTAAACCGGTTTTTTGAGGTGAAAAGTCATAAAATAACTCTTGTTACTCTTGTTGGTACGAGAAGCAGTGTCAGACTTTTACTTACTAAAACCCTCCTCTGTTCCTTCAGTTGCCCTATGTATACTAGGGTCGCGGTAAAGCTGACGAATAATCCCGCAGTCCATGGTTATTGAACTGGTGAGATCTTTCCCGATCCGTCTATCGTCGACGTGAGTATGGTTTAAAGCTTGTTGTACCATTTGTTAAAGAGGTAGCTCGAAAAAAGAGAGATAACGCCTGAACGCTCTCTTGACACTCACTCATTGGAATCTTCTCAAAACTTATTCCATGAAATACGTGCTTTGTTTTCAGAAAAAATCCTTAATTTTGTTTTTTAAATAAATTTAGATATTCAGAATCATGATTAAATACGCAAGGATTCTATAAATATATTTTCTCTACTTTTTCTCTGCGTACATTATGAACAGCCAAAGTTAAAAAAAAATAGCTGAATTACAAAGGCGAAAAAATTTACTGGAGTTTCACACAGTAGGTAATGTTTTTATTTCAATAGAAATCCTGTTAATATTCACAAGAAATCTGTATTTCCAAAAAATCTAGAGAAAGATGTGCAAAAAAAACTAAACTGAACGTAATAATCACGTAGAGCTGCTGTGTGATAATACATAGTATAAAGCGCAATTTAGACGGTACGAGTTTCTCGCCTCGAACATACGAGAATCGTAAGAGCATAGAAAAAATGTCATCGTCTAAACACATACCCAGGTGGTGCGAGTTTCTCGTCTCGAACGTACGATAATCGTAAGAACAAAAAAGCATCTCCGTCTAAACATTCATACCTAGACGGTTCGAGTTTCTCGACTCGAATTTATTTCTTACCTGTGTCTAAACACTTTGATACGATAATGTCATGGCGATTATTGCTTACGATTATTGCGTACGATTTTCTCGAACAAAACGTTCGAGAAACTCGTACCGTCTAAATTACGCTTAATTTACACTGATTTAGAAAAACACTAACTATCCTTAGAAATATGCAATGCTCTAATACTACTTTTTGTTAAAATTTGAGACAGTTTGTCATTGCGATCGAGGTGGAATTCGCCTTTTCATAATTTACCTTTCATTTTTGACTTTTCTCAATGAGAGAACTCTTGACTGTTATCATTTACAATTACATATCAGTGCTCTTATTAAAAATTATATTTAGAGCAGTGGTGGCTAAGTGATAACGCGGGCCCAGTGCGGATTACGGATGCGCCAGCGTGGTGGATTAAGGCCCATTCCCTCTCCTAGAGAGGAGGCCTGAGTCCTAGCGTGGGAACATCAAAAGACTGACTATGCTATGCTATGCTCTTATTGAACGAAGTACACAATTTGCTCCTTACTTACCCTAGATTTGGAATCCCTTTCAACGCCCTTACTTTCTATTCTATCTGGTTTCTTTTCTTGTTTCACGGGAGGCTCCTCTTTCATCATACTTTTGTGGACAGAAATTATTTCAATCAGTAAATAACCAGTGTTCAGGAAGTACTTATATGTATAATAAATATATGTTACCGGCAATCTGTACCTGTAATTTTTAAATGGGGATCGTCGATTGCATATAAGTATTAATATAAACTACAATGTATACTAAACCTGAATGAGTAAGCGCGATCTGATGACAGACATCTAAAGGCGTCAAAGGAACTAAACTACGTAAACCTGCATCGCTCAATTCAAGTTCTCAGCTCAATTAGAACTTATACAACAGCCTGTTGGATTAAAGAAATGGAAAGCCTCCTTTTCCATACGATTTGACGTTTACATTAACGGGAACTCTTCATTCGTCTCGCCATGTGCCACTCGCGCGAATGTGTAGTGTAAATTCCGCTTGAGCTGCACTATTAAATTGCGCAAAAATAAATGGCTTCAGCTTCACTTTTTGAACGCTTGCTTTTACTACCCATGTACCTACTTTTTAGAAAGTCCGCTATATAAGAAACAATTCCCGCGGTAGAAAGAAGAAAGAAAGAAAGAAAAACAGTTTATTCGCGTGAAATGACGCAAAACTTAAAACTACTTGACAAACACAAATACTATATATAAGGAAGATATGCGTCACATTCACGCAAAACGGCCGAACGCTCAGCATAAAGCTGTGGCCTCATGCTTAGAGCGATGAGCTCACAGCGCTGATTTTCAGCGAAGGCCGGTGGCGGTGTCGACATAAAGACGCCGAACGGTGCAGAATGTAGTGTGTGAGTGATTTGAATAAAATGAATAAATAAAAAAGGAAATAAAAAGTACGAATAAGTTTAAAACAAGATAATAACAAAAAATAAATAAAAAATAAGTTGACAGATACAATTATATATAGTTGCAACACCACGACGCGCCCTCAACACAATTTTTGTAAACTCGTCTTCGTAGTCTGTGGCGAATTGGATAGACGCGATACGTGATTGGACGCGACCGCGATGCTGTTGAACTGGTGTTGACAACAAAAGGATATGACCAAATGTGACGACATGTTAGGATGGTATTGGAAAATTCAAAAAATAAGCTACTTGATATAATGTGTTTAGTGTTTGTGACTAAGTGTAAAATTAGAGAAATGCGACTACACGAACAGGTAAGGTTGATCAAACGATATTCTGTACCCGCAATTCAAACCAAAAGCGTCGACATTTTTTGTAATGTACGTTGATAAATAATTATATAGACTGGCACTTTGTCGCCAATAACATTTTTCTTTTCTTTAAAGGTGTACTTTATAGATGTACGTTTTGCTGCGCTACTGAACACGTAAACTGAGAAAGCTCGTGACCTCAGCACGCAACTGATCAATTGTTCACTCAATGCTTTGTGGAAAATTCCACGAACATATTGCTAGGAGAAACAAGCGGGACCATGTATAGAATTGGCATCTAAAATTCGAATAGGTAACAATGGATTGCTAAGTCAGGTGAGACCCAGAGTAAAAAATTTTTAGATATATGCATTATAATTATATGTGAATTAAGTAATATAAAAATAATAAGTATATTTAATTAATATTGATTTTGTTTGCAGGTTCCTAGAGTGATGTAAAAAAGTTAGTGGCTATGCACACCGGCACAGAATGCCAAACCACAGCACCGCTGCTGATCCAAACCAACCAAAGGAGGTCATAACCCATAAGGTGACAAAAAGTTTATTGAAGTGAAAGTTGCGCTTGCAAGAGTAGGCTTTTATGGTTATTTTTAAAGGATTGTAATGATTTTAGGCCTCGCAGTGGCGGTGGAATATCATTCCATATATGCGCAGCAGCATACTTAAAAGAACCCCTGATAGCTGCGGTTCTGTGCCGCGGTGCTGATAGTGGACCCACCACAGAGCGAAGACCATACTTGTAGTGCGTCTGTCGCCAAGTAAGTTTTTCAAATAGGTAACGTGGCTTTTGAGTATTTATAACGCCAAACAGTAAACTGGCTAAATGCTGCTTACGCCTAGCAGCCATTTTCAAGATCTTCAATTGATTTATGTATGGAGTGACATGACTTCTACGTGGAACATACACACAAAAGCGAATACATGCATTCTGGATGCGCTGAATCATTCTGTCTGTCCTAGCAAGTAAGCATGGCCCATAAACAGTGTCACAATAATTTAGTTTAGATAAAATTAGGCTGTCAACAAGTAGTTTACGGAGTGGGATGCTAAGATATTGCCGTATAGCATATAAAACCTTAAGCCTGTAAAAACAATGTCTTAGTGCACTTTTTATATGGGCCTCAAAGCGCAGCCCTGGATCCAGAATCAGCCCCAGGCTGCATGCTTGCTCTACACGCTCAATTTCCTCTCCTCTAATCTGGACCTCAGGTTTAGCCAAAAGAATTGCAGACACTTGCTTCTTTGTGCCCAGCACCATGAATTTTGACTTTAGTGGATTCAAGACCAGAGAGTTCTCCTCAGACCAGGCCACAACCCGAGCCAGGTCCTCATTCAACTTCTGCACAGCCTGTGAAGTATCGCACCCTTTAAAGGATATGTATAATTGGATGTCATCAGCGTACATATGATACTTACAGTTTATAAGCGATTCGGTTACATCAGCGCTGTATAAAATGTAAAGCAGAGGGCCCAAAATTGATCCCTGTGGGACTCCTCTTGTCACAGGAACGGGGAGGGATGATGTGGTTGATCCATCTTCCCTATGGATTTGCACATACTGAGACCTATCGGTTAGGTAGCTACTAAACCAATCCACAGCCTCTTTGTCAAAGCCATAGTATGCTAATTTAGAAAGCAGCAAATTTGTATTAATAGCGTCGAAAGCTCGTGAGAAATCCAATAGGACCAGGATTGATCCCTCCCCCTGATCACGCGACTCCAGGATATTGCCCACAACGTCAGCCAGCGCTGTTGCAGTACCTCTGCCCTTTCGAAAACCGGACTGGAGGTCTGGTAGAATGTTATTACTCTCCAGATACTCAATAACTTGTGAGTACACGACACGCTCCAAGATTTTCGAAAGGCAGGGCAGGATACTAATAGGTCTTAGATCCTTCATGTTGGCTGGGTCATTGGTTTTGGGGATAGGGCGCACCATTGCACGTTTCCACAGTTTAGGAAAAGTGCGCGTCACGATGGATCTGTTGATGATGTCAGTGATGGCTTTCAGGGAAGTTGGCAATGTGAGAGATAACATCCTCAGACTGATACCATCAACACCCTGTGCATTTGACTCTAGATTTCTGATTATCTTCAGAACTGTCTCCTGACTGGTTGTGGCGAGTGAAAACTCAGCTGGACTGTGTCTGCGAGATTTGTAAAAGGCAATTTTAGAGGCATTGTCACAGCTGTTACCAGGGACGTCCAAAAATGCTGCATTGATATTGTCTGGGTTATCAAAATGACCAGGCAGCATTTTCAGAGTGTGATCTGGAAGCACATCTGACTTCAGATTATGCCACAGCCGTTTAGGGTCCCTCCTTTGCTCATCGATGTTTTTGGCAAAGTATGCAGTTTTCTCCCGAACTAACGCTGCGGCAGCTTCATGCTTAAGATCCAGATAATACTTCCTATGATGTTGTTCTCTGGTTAAATGATATCTGGCCCTAGCTTCATCTCGCAATTTGAACATGAGACGTATATTGTCAGTTATCCATGGTGTAGGCAGCTTCCTGAAAGTCCTACTCTTAAGAGGAGCGTGAAGATCATACAGCTGGATTATGTATGAGTTAAAAGTGTGCACCATAGTATCAACATCACTTAAATCCTCTATAGTTGACCATGGAATCATGTTCAGATCAGCATTGAACTGGTCCTGCAAGATGTCAGAAAAAGAACGAAATTCCACCAACCTAGGTTTGACCTTAGGCTTTCTGAAAACAGCCTCGCACGTGATAAATGAGTGATGGTTAAGCTCACTGATGTGATCCACCACTACATTTCGCGTTGTGGCATCAGTGCATATTATGTCAATGAGCGAACTGCTATCACCGACGAAGTGAGTTGCGGTTTGAACAAGCTGAACAAGGTTTGAGTAATCCAAAAAAGCTGCTAGCTGTTTAGCTTTTGAGCTGTTTGCATCCAACAGATTGACGTTCAGATCACCCAAAAAGACCAGATTATCATACGGGGCCAAAGCACTAGTAGTGGCAGTTATAGCATCAAGAAATACCTCCAAATCCTGCCAAGGCGGACGATATGCGGTACCAATGAGAAGCTTTTTCCTATTGACCGTCAAACCCAACCAAAGCTGTTCAACATTAGGGTGTTCAGGATGAGCCTTTACCCTTGCGTTTATGCCATCTTTGATATAAAAACCAATACCCCCGCCACGACCCCCCCGCATAGACACAGGTCGTGGAATGTGCCTTAGCTTATACCCAGGCACACTAGGAGCACGGTCAATTTCTCCTTTGCGTAACCAAGTCTCATTGATAGCCATAATGTCCACGGAATGCTTGCTCATGGCTATCAGAAACTCATCTTGATTAGTGCATAGAGAACCTGCATTAAGTAGACCAAACTTGATAAATTTGCTAGGAGCCATGAGTGTAAATAGTTGTAAAAATTAGGTATGTAAAAGTTGTATAAATATTGTAAATAAATGTGATTATAGATAAGTTTGATATGTGTAAGTATAGGGCACTATTTTTAAGTGTAGTTTTATATGTATATAGTGTATGAGTTGGTGTATGAACATGAGAGGGCTGGGGTGAGCTCATTTGGTTAGGGGTACTGGTCCCAACTATGTGATAAGTGCAGACAAATATAGATATATAAACAAATAACATAAAATTAGCTCTTCCTACCAATGTAAATTGTATAGTTAAATTGTATGTGATAAGTATATAGTATAATGTAAAGTATATAGTATATAGTATAACGTTATGTAAAATATAAATATGAATTGTATCTAAATATAAAAAAAGATAAAAAAAACTTGCATAATTGCAATGGAGCAATAGGCAAGCACAGCTGCGACGCATATCTTCACCTATGACAACTTTAAACATAAACACATTGAACAACATAGGTTTAACATAAAAAACTACAGGCAAAAAATAATATACTAAATAATGAGCACTAAATTGTGATATCGACAGGTCCAAAAACACGAGAAATGTCTGCTTGGGAGCGAATTCTGAGAGTGGCGTCTCCCGGCTTCCTTCTGGCAAGAATGCGGCCCCGCTTAATCCACACAAACCTCCAGTCAGCGAGACCAGCAGCGTCACGCGCCCTACGGAACAGCAGGCGGTTGGTCCTCGTGAGCCGCTCGTTGAGAAAGAACCGCCGGGCGGGGCCGGGCATGTCAAGGTCAGCTGTGGTTGCACCGCGCCGCACGCGTGCGCTTGCCAGCAGCTTGTCGCGCAGATCCCGTCTAGCCAGGCGCACGACGATGGCCCGCGGCCGAGATTCTGTCGCCCCTGCTGAGCCTGTCGCGTTGAGCTGCCTACCGCCGACCCGCTCTGCGCTCACAATATCGCGCTCATCGAGTGTGACACCCAGCTTCAGGCTGATGACCTGTACAATATGAACTGGGTTGTCAGCTGTGGTCTCCGGTATATTAGAGACCTCAATGTCATTGCCCAGAAGTTCTTGGTCTCTGTCGTTGAGTTCCCGTTTTAAATCCTCAATGATAGTCCCATCGACCACTCCAGGCTCAGGAGGGTCAGAAGCTCGCCGCTCCAGAACCTCCAGTCGCACCTCTAAGTGGTCGATACGCGCACTGCAGGCGCTCATAGAGGCTTTTAGTCCCGCCATTTCGAGCTCCATCTCCTTCCTAAATATTTGAATATCGGCTCGCATTGCTCGCAATTCCTCAATAATCAAGCCAGCTTCGGGGGCTGTGGGTACGGGAAAGTTTTGGCAGCCGATGTCGGTAGAGGAGGTGTCACGCGGCGGAGTGTCATACCTGGCAGGGCTGACAGGTTTGGAGCCGACCGCAGTGATCACTGGAGTGCAAACTTGCTCCGCCGATTTCTTCACGGTACTCTCCGATGCACCTCTGACGGGGGTATCAGCCCTGTTATCACGCACGACACCCTTTGTGCATTCAGGGCAGCGCCAGCCAGCAGATAAAGCCGCCCTAGAAGGAATGCCTACACAAGCACGATGGTAGTGAGCCTGACATTTACCACACTTAACGCCCTCTAGCGCCGAGGTGAAGCGACCGCAACCACCGCATTTAAGACCAGGCATGATGATGGTGCGAAGACTAAACTTGATGCCAACTTGATACAAAGTCAACGCTCTAGATGGCGCCAGTGGGGATCCAGGATCGATAGTCCACCAAGTAAGATAGATGGCTCTGGAGCAAATTAGGCAGCTCACTCTATTAGTTAAAATAGAGGGTACCGAATTCTTTGGCCAAAATCTATTTCGTTTTTCTATGGTTTTATGTCCCTTAAACTCACTAGATATAGTTCACTCCAATATATGTCACTTAACTTTAAACTGTGTTTATTTTTATAAAACTTTAAAGCAGTAAACCGAGTTATTTTATTTATTTACTTAGACACAAGCAATACGATGCTACACCGTCACAGACGTCAAACGTCGACTCCACACGGTACATTTTCATACAACCGCTCTTACTTCATTATGATGTTTTTACACATCTTTCTCCAGACATTTTGTATACACAGATATCTTGTAGATATTATCTAGGCTTCTATAAAAATCAAAACATTTTGTGTAAAACTAATCCAGTTAAGACCTCTGAAAATCTGAACTGAAATTTTACGTGAACTTTGGCCCACCATAAAGTACATATATATTAAATCGAGGTTCTAAATGATGACATATTTCTCAAAAACTTTTAAGGGTTTAAAAAAAACACGTCGTATTTCCTAAAACCAGTTTTGTGAAAAATTCGAGTAAATCACGGCATTACTGAATGCCAATAGACGCGTTATATCTCTTTTTTCGCAGTGTCTCTCCATCAAAATTCGCGATGGGTTTGCTTTAGATGAAGCAACCAGCTCAACGTTGACGAGTGAAGCCCAAAGCTACTTTGATACGAAACGCAGTGAACCTGTAGACTTACCCCTTCCATGATAGATGGCATCAAACCAACACTTTTGAAATTGTGGCTGTCATCATCCTCGAATACCCATGTAACCTGTGTGTTCAATAGCAGAATTTAAACATTTCATGTTGACTACAAAGGGCGAGAGTGCATGCAAATAGTTACCCAAAATGATCTTTAACCATTTCAGGTAAGTAATCTCTTTTGTTCTGTATATTTAAATATTGCACTACAATGGAAAAAAAATTGTTTCCCAGTCTAACACTTCCATTATAGCCTAAAGCGCAATTTAGACGGTACGAGTTTCTCGCCTCGAACATACGAGAATCGTAAGAGCATAGAAAAAATGTCATCGTCTAAACACATACCCAGGTGGTGCGAGTTTCTCGTCTCGAACGTACGATAATCGTAAGAACAAAAAAGCATCTCCGTCTAAACATTCATACCTAGACGGTTCGAGTTTCTCGACTCGAATTTATTTCTTACCTGTGTCTAAACACTTTGATACGATAATGTCATGGCGATTATTGCTTACGATTATTGCGTACGATTTTCTCGAACAAAACGTTCGAGAAACTCGTACCGTCTAAATTACGCTTAAGTATATCACGGGTTAGGTGCTCTTAAGTTTCTCTCCCACTTTTCTCTATACACGATTTTAATCAACCAATATACTTAAATTCCGCTAGCCCGAACATACGATGTCTGAATCTTACCTGCGCGCACCTCAGCAGTAACCACAAACTTTCATGTAGGACCTAATTACTTTTCCATTCGGCCCGGGTCAGGGGCCGCATTCCCGCAATCCCGAGATTCCGGGATTTCAGTCCCGCCTCAATTGTCACCCTCACAAGTGATATACGAGAAGCTAATGATCCTTTCACCTTTTCGCTGAGTATCAGTTCTTTCCTTAGTGGAAATAGAACTGGAAATGAATTTCGTACTTCTTTTGTTTTTTGGTATGAACAACCATTGTATTTGACGTACCTACATCAGTAGAGGATGGGTGAGCTCTAGATGTTACGTTTTAGCATGACAACCAAATCGACATTTACTTACGTTTATTCACTTACTTATAACCTTTTGAATACCGTAATTAGAGACACAATAGAAAGACAATAGGTGTGCGGACACCGGTGTCTTCTTGGGGATTCACAGTTTAATCTTGATTTAAAAAAAAATCGTGATGACATAGCCTGCTGTTCAGAGTCAAAGTTCATCGGAACTTCAATTTATCTTACTACTAGAATTTATCTGTGGTTTCCCCGCGTGAAAGTCAAAAATTGACCCAAGGTAACATCTTCCCGATATACACCATAAAATTTTAGTGGTTGTTTTCCCACGGCAGAACGACTTGCCATAAGGAGTACTTTCGAAGCATACAGTAAAAGTAAAAAAAAAAACAAATGTTTAAATAAGAAAAAACAAACAATATCTACCGAGAAAAACCGACTTCCGAAATTAAAGTTATTTTGATCCTTTTAGTGTATGTTTTTGCTAAGGCTAGAGTGAATAGGGCCTTAATAAACTAGTGCGCCTCACCATCACCTGTATCACTGCTTACCATCAGGTGGGATTGCAGTCAAGTACTAGTTTACAAAAATTAAAAAAAAAGTAATTAGATGTATCTGTCTGTCTGTTACCCAGGGGCGTAGCTACCGCCGTATATGGGGCCCCAGCGCTACGGGGGCCCTGACGTGGGCAAAAATTCGCAACACGTTATCCACAACAGTCTCGTAGGGTAAACCAAGCATTTGTAAAAAAGCACCATTTTTTTATACGGAGCCCCTGTGAGGCTAGCTACGCCACTGCTGTTGCCTCTTGACAACTTAACCGCTGAAATCAAATAAAATAAAATACATTCTGGGAGTATGTTTTCTGGAAAAAAAAAAACTTCTACGCGAGCGGAGCCGCTGGCAGAAGTTACCATTTTATAAAGGCTAAAAGGATATAAAGCAAGTATATCTATCCTCATTATTACATAAAGCCAAAGATAACATCGTACATTTTTTATTTAATTAATTAGCAACCATAGACAATGCCGATCCATTAATCCGACACAATAATAAATTACCGTAAGAATTCCTCAAAACTTTGGAGCTACGTAAACAATAAGGATAATATGACCTTCAAGTTGGAAAGCCTTTATACAATGTGCAAATATTAACATAACCTTGTATTAACTTGATATTTTTATTACATTAACATGAAAAGCTTTAACGATATTAATAATGTAAAAAGGTTAATGTACTATACAGAAATATTTTGTAAAAGGCTACTTGATTTATAACTTGAAGATACGGTCAAATATAACCTACTGTCTACGGACGCGTAGCTTCGTAGACGCGTATTCGTCATTATACGCCTGCGTAAAGCTTAACTAACTAAACTGTGAAACTCTGTCGACGAAGCGGCAGCGTCGTGTCGCGTCTATGAAGTTGCGCGCCCGTAGACAATAGGCCATAGTTTTTTTATGTAAGCATCACGCAGGTACACCGAGCATATTATTATAGGGTCGCTAAAATCGGCAGTGCTGACCACCGCAACGCAAAATTTTGCGGTGTGCACCGCGATGCGGATACCATAGCTTTATTAAATGGATATAACCAGTATCTTCTTTGTCGTTTCTGTATAATAGAGTAATGTCTTTTTAATAACAAATAAGCATAAGTTATCCATGTTGGATAAGACAATAAATGATGAAAGTTGCCGATTTTGTTGACAACGGAGATTAACAAATTTCAGCATTTATTTCGAACTAGCTGATATGAAGTGGTTCTGCGTTATGTGGTTCTGTAAAGTCAAACGTAAAAAGGCAAAGTGTTAAATCTACATATAAATTAAAGTTGTACAAAATAAGGTCAGTCAGGACAATTTTTAAGCCATATTGTGACGTCATAGCTGTCAAATTGAAAAATTGGGTATGATGAGCAAACAATATTTGTTTTAAATAATATTTATTTACGAATAATGAACGAAAAAAGTTTTGTCAGAATCCGCTTCTTCAATTTTGCTAATTTCTGCATCACTGTGTGAAGTGTCTGAGCAGTGGCAAATGGAAGAAGAAGGCAAATTGTTCCTAGGCTGATTTGTAATTAATGAAAACACAGGCGTCGCCCGCGTGTGCGCCGGTATAGATCCCGCTTAATTTGTGTACCTAATAACTATTTAAATCTTTTACTGTCCAAGCTTATCGTCTGTAGAATGCATTGCCTGTGTCAATTAAACGCGCGTGATCACTTCATATTTTCAAAACGCTTGTGAAGGAATATTACTTGTCCTTGTAATTATGTTTCGTTTCTATCTGTACTTATCAATTGTATTCGTCACTTGTTTCTTGCCTATATTTTAGTATGTATGTATCTATCTAGTGTTAAGTAAGTATGTACTTTGTTTTCACCAATTTGTTTAACTGGTTTTGTTACGCACTAAGTGCAACGCCACATTATATCCAGGCCATCTCTGTTCATCCCAGGTTGCCTGGAAGAGATCGCAGATAGCGATAAGGCTCCCCATTGTATATTTTTATTTAAGTCTCAAAACTATATATTCTTTTTATCTTTTTGTACAATAAAGTATAGGTATATAAAAAAATAAATCATCTTTTTTACATGTCCCGTTAAATCGTAGAATTGGCCCTGTAAAAAATACTATTCTATTTTAAACACTGAAGACATTCTCGTAACCAAGTATTTTGGAAATGATCATAAATAGAATCCCACCCTTTGGGCATGGGATTGAATCGTGATCAGCCATTCAGATAACATCTTAAAGAGGGATTATAAGGAAAAGCATAAATATAAACGTGAAACCATTGATTTGGATGATTCTTTACAGATCGCTAGATTATTTTCTCTTCAGTGAATATTTTGTACGCGTTTATTTTTCAAAAGAAAATATTTGGAATGTTTTATAATAATGTTCATCGAATTCTGACCTTTTAGGTCAGGCAAACATTGTTGCTTGAATTGGAAATATCTTGCCTTTTCTTCCAGAATTTTACTCATATATATTAGGTAAATGCTAATTCGCTATGATCGATATTTTAAACCTCTTTATTAAAGACATATTATATATACTGGGGATTTGTTTCGAAGAGATACTACATCTCTAGAACGCAAAAGGTAACTGAAGAAATACAGGTGGGTCAATAAAAGTCTAACCTCTCCCTTTTGCTCCACCCAGAGCGGGAGAAGTTTGATTCAAAGTTAAAAAAATGGGGCGACCAGAACTGGTAAATGCGCCCTCTGTTCTGTGAATGCGCCGCTCGCATGCCGCTTGCAGCTAGCATGCGGTGTTTGTTGGTGGTGCGCCGCTCTAGCACGTAGATCCACAACTACCAAACTTGTTCATACAAAAGTAGACTCTAAACATCTGAATTAAGGCCTATAGTGGCGTGGATGTGAGAGGACACCGGTGTCCTCTGAGCTAGGACAGACTAGTGTAGCTTCGGCTTGAGTGAGGCGCGCATGCAGCGTATGCGCAGCCGTGCGCACAAAGCTTCTATCGCGTTTGAAATAAGAGCCTCGGTTGTAAATTAAGCGCGCACCTCCTGCGGCGCTCGAGTACGGCGCATACGCCCGAAATGCACGCGCAAATGCGCGCGTCCCAATCGGCTCGCGAGCGGCGCATTCGCCAGGTCTGGACGCACCGTAAGGGCAGGGGTTCCATAACTACTAGGTATATGTGGCTGCACCATCTTCAATTACAATAACAACTTAGAATCAAATATTACAAACTTTACTCAATCAAATCAGTGGTGCTATTCTCTAAGAAAACGCAGCGCTGCCGCAACGACTAACATCTAAATAGGATACATTGAATTAACAATCCAATTTATAGGTACATTAGGTTGACAATCCAATGTATCCTATTTGGGTGTCCGTCGTTGAGGCAGCGCCGCGTTTTCTTAGAGAATAGCACCACAGCACTTACAGTCAAGCTTTTGTTTTAACGTCTCACACAAAACCGGGAAGTTGTAACAACGTAACTTAACCCCAAATTGTATAAATTTGAACTAAACTTTAGATTGCAATAGCGTTCTGTTCAACTGGGAATAAAATAGCGGACCAATCTCATTACGTTCTTGAGGGAATCGCATCTGATCTGTACCTGTTATGTTACAAAGAAGGAATTTCAGATAAATAAGTTAAGTACTATTGTTGTATTTTCTATTAAAGGACCACAATGAACATCAAAATAAACATTGTTGTTTTTTAATTAAAGAAAAAAAAAATGCTGATACACTGTAAAAACTAAAAACACGGCCACAATTTGTGTCTCATGGCTGCGCTGAATAGGTCCAGTTCATCAGAAATGCCAGACTACTATATGGCAGTCAGTGGTAATTGCCTGACGTTGGTTTTCTACTGAACGTTACTGAGGGTGTACGGCAGTTATTTAGTTGTTTTTGCTTTTCTACTATCTGCCCGGCAGACTTGCATCTATCAAATAGGATTGACTAGTTGTCACAATAATATTGACAGCTAGGAACCAGTTTGCAGTGCAACGTGGAGTAGTGGCGGCCCAGTGGTTATAGCACCTTTTATTTGAGCTAGGGAATCATCAATGATTTCTCCCGCAGTAGGGTGGAGTGGGAAGGCGTGTCAAGCTTATATTGCATAAATCCACACTTGTGTCCTTCAGCTTAAAGTTTTGGACACAAGTTTTGCGTTCTAAAGCCATGAGTTTCCTTTTCAGAAATACTTTAGAAATCTCTTTAAGACGCTCGTGGAATAAAAGCGACGTTGACGACTCGGGCCTGGTTCGGACAGTTACCGGCGAGCTATCCATTGCTCGTCGTCCGTAAGCCTGCGATAAGGACTGGTAATTATTTTAAAATTTATTTTATGATTTTTTTATGTATTTACAGAGGTTATCTTTTCAGGGAAGTCATTTTTGCTCCTTCCGTTATACCTGTCAGCAATCTTCCAAAACTTTTTGTTTTACGGCCCTCAAAGCATAATATTACAATAAATTCCAAGCAAGAAAGTTAGGTCATAAAAAACCTACATCATCTAAAACTGTTGCTTATAAAATAACCCTCTTTGTATTCGGTCATGAAATTTTAATTTAACGGATTCTGTCTTAAAGTTCTTTACAATCTGAAGTATTCTGGGTAATAAAAATCGTTGAAGGGAGGTTGAAGGTAGGAAAATCCATAGAGTAAAAAAGTACAGAGGTGAATATTTTTTCAAAGTTTCCAGTGCTTGACTGTGATCCCACCTGATGGTAAGCAGCAATGTAATCGTTGATGGTGAGGCTTACTACTTTATTAACAGTCTATTCACTGTAGCCTTGAAGACACCTAAATTATAATCGAATGGGAAGACCTCAGCCAATCCTTTGATGTACGCGGTATAAACTACGAATCTTTTGCCTCTAGACAATTTTAAGTGTCTACAAAAAGCCTACATAAAGGAAAGCTGGCGTAAATTACGTTCAACATAGATCACAAAACAAAACGGTAAAAAAATAATGTCGTCATGAATGTTGTTCCTGTGCGTCTCGCTTCTATTGGATTCCTGCGATCCTCATCAGGTTAAAGGTCTACCTTAAAGGAGGCCTTCTAACGCTGCATCTTCCGGTGCTCGGTCGCCACTCCAAAATCGTTCAGCCACATCGACGAAGTGTTCTGCAAGCAATGTGCCCTGCCCACTGCCACTTAATTTTGGTAATTGTTTAGGCTCTGTCGGCAACCTGGGTTCTATCTTTATTTCTGATGCGCTCACGCAAGGAAATTCTTCCCTTTCCATTTCTCTTTGGGTGACTTTAATCCTTCTGCTATATATTGTGACGGTTCTATACACGAAGCAAACAATGGAAGTTGTCGCGTCAAGAAATTTCATTACGAATTAATTTTGTTAAATATTTGTGTCGCTCGACTGACCGATAGACGTGCCAATTATACCCCCGTAAAGCTCAATTCACACTGTTGCGCTGATACATACGATTATGGGTTAACGGCCCGGAAAAGTTATTCTGACTGAAATCAGAGCGCTGGCCACTATTCTGTCTTGCTATGCCAAAAAGCCGTAACTCAGTGAAAGTGAGTTTTCCGTCATCTTGGTGACGTACTTGCAGCAAATAAAAGCTTCTATCCGCGGCTTAATAATATTGATAAAAAGCATCACAAGTCCTTTTAGATTTCTTATAGACCTAGACTATGTCCGAAGTTAAATTCCGAACAGTTTAAGTATGAAGAAGGTACAAATTATTATTAAAAAAAAATAATATCCCAATAAAGATACGGATTTTTATGCTGATCGTTTTAGACATTTCAATACAAAAACCAAACTAATTTTCAAACAATTTTTAACAACTAGAAATTTTGACTATAGTTAGCAGCAGCTAAGAGGTATCTCGTTGGGCTACGGTCCATAGACGCGTATTAGTCATTATACGCATGGTTTACGCCTGTACCTCTACCATGAGTTTTAAGCAATAGTATTCGTCGCTACTCGACATCGACGCCGTAAATATTTTGTATGGCAAATTTTAAAGATCTAAGCATAAATAGGGACAGACAACGGGAAGCGACTTTGTTTTATACTATGTAGTAACTAGCTGTTACACGCAGTTTCAACCGCGTTTTTGGTTACCTACTGCTTCGCTCTTATTGGTCGTAGAGCGATGATATAGTACCTAATATAGCCTATTTTTCTTCACTAGGTTATCTAACAATTAAATAAGTTTTCAATTCGAACGCGTAGTTTTTGAGATAATCGCGTTGGTACAACCAAACAAACAAACCCTTTAGCTTTAATAAAATTAGTATAGATATTACGTACCTATTTATGTCATTTTATCTTTGAAATGCTCCACGTAATTTGTGTCTAATAGTGTAATAAATAATTGACACATGATGGCTGATAGTAGATGGGGACGAAAAAAAGACAAAGTCACTCAAAGGGAAATGGAAAGGGCTATGCTCGGAGTTTCCTTGCGTGATCGAATCAGGAATGAGGATATACGCAGGAGAACCAAGGTTATCGACATAGCACGAAAAATCGCCAAACTTAAGTGGTAATGGGCAAGGCACATTGCTCGCAGATCGAATGGCCGTTGGGGCCGAAAGGTTCTGGAATAGCGACCACGTACCGGAAGACGCAGCGTTGGAAGGTCTCCCAAAAGGTAGACTGATGACTTTGTGAGGGTCGCAGGTATCCGATGGATGCGAGAGGAATAGAACCGGTCATTAGCGACACTTTGTGGAGGCATATCAGTCCAACAGTGGACGTCTGTCGGCTGAAATGATGATGAAATAATTACGTTCTAAAAAAAACATGCATCTAACATTTTCAAACGACTACACATTAGTTAGCATAATAAGTTCATTCGTCCAAAATCCAACCGTACAGCTGTTTCAAGCGGGTCAATTGTTTAAGTTAAACGAGTTTGTCCTTTGTCCCGTTTGTTTAACATAAATGGAGTTGTGATAGTGAACTCACTCGTTCAAAATACCTACTGGGTATATAAGCTATTATATACTTTATAAGAGGACATGGTTCTACCAGCCGCTTCGCCCGCATGGAAGTGTTTTAATAACGTGCGGATTTCATCACACATGCGGGGCTGCTGCCCGATATCACGCCCCGCATCCCGCATGCGTATTCCACTCATTACATTAAATACTTGTATGAAAAGGACATTTGCGGGGCTACGCGTGCGGACCAATCCCGCATGCGTGATGAAATCTTCACGATATTAAAAAACACCTTATCCCAAGTAAACATCTCCTTGCACCCCCCTTTACCTCAAGAATCGTTTTCAGTTTCTTTGCGACTCCCATTCGAAATCTCTTAGGTCTTCAAATAGCTTACGACTTAAAATGCCAGTGCATTCCACAACTTTCTTTGATAAATCTTTTACTGTCCAGGCTGCTCGTCTGTGGAATGCATTGCCAGATGCTGTAAAACGTGCTCAATCGTTGCTTACTTTCAAGAAACTTGTTAAAGATCACTACCTGTCTCTGTGATTATCGAAAGTTTTCATTTCTTTTTATTGTATATATTTTTGTATGTATGTATTTATGTATCTATTATATAGCATATGTATGTATCTGTTTTTCTATTATTGTATATTTTGTTAAAAGTATTGGTGCTTATTGTGACAGCCCCATATCATGTCCCGAAAATTACTTTCCATTCCTGGTTGCCTGTAAGAAATCGCGGAATGCGATAAGGCCGCCCATTGTATGTGCTTAGATTAAATGTTTTTTTTTTCTTTATTTATTTCAATATGTATATACAATAAAGTGTATAATAATAATAATGAATAAAGAGAATAATAATAACATAATCTGAGGTAAAATGAAAAAAATGTGCTATTGCAGGACATGGTCCACTCGTCCAGCCGTTTGTGTGTGAAGCGATATCAAACATACACACATTAACATGCATGCATGGTTTGAGATCAAAATTGAACGGTGTATAGGTTGATATACAATCACAAAAATCTACTTTATCTTCGTGACATTTTCACGCGCTACGAAAATTTCACGGGGACAAAGACAAACATTGTTTATTTTCAACACTCCCACACATTTTTAACTTTAGTATAAGTATCTAGGCCATAATTTCTTTCAGGTCACGACCTGTATGAGGTCTATGTAACTCATGCAAAAGATAAGCGAGTTAACAAGGATGGTAGTCAAATGAAGTTGCCGACGTATTCATTGAATTTACATACATAAACGTACGCTGTTATGAGCCCTGCCGTAGACTGAGATGTAATTTCATTTCTTACCGCATTTACATGAATTTGGTCTCGTTATTGACAGGTATTAGAACAGGCCCCTAGTCAAGTTACAATCGTTTCGTTTAGGGCGAATCTTTCAACCGTTTAACGCCCCCAATCCTTTGTTCAAAAATGTGGTGAGAACAAAAGAATTGGGGTCGTGACGAAACGTTAACTGGATCTATCTGAAAATTCTTGGAACATAGTAAGGCAGCAATTATTACAACTGTCATCCAAAAATTTCAAACCGTAGCACTACCTACTGTTCGACTATCACACACCTTCACATCGACAGCCTTTCTCTAAAGAATGTTTGCAAAGGGAGATTTTATAAGGTATATAAGTTGCAGTTTTGAATCTGCAAAACATATCAAGAGGCTGATAGTGATTCTGAAAAATTGTATTCATATTTACGGAAATCGGTAAAAGCGTTTCCAGCAGTGACTCTGTTTTTTAAAGAGTAAAATAGAAAAAAATACTAAAATAACAAATATTATTGATTATATTGACCAGGTATCGTATTTTTATACGATTATTTACGAGTTCTAGATAAACAGTCAGTTCAAGAAAAATGTATCAAGTTCATTCCTCGTAAGAACAGTTTTCCCACGAAAACACAGAATCAAAACAATTCAAGCTCAAAGGTAACGAAAAATAAAGAAAACATAAACATAAAACCTTAATACATATTTTATATTGAGGCCAAAGGAAAAATGAGTGCAATGACACTTAATAAATTTACAACGGCTTGCCCTTGTGCCGGCCGTCCGCGGCTGATAATGAGCTCGCCACAATAACGGGCATTAGCCCCGAGTGCCCCAACACCGGGACATTTTCTGGACGATGACATTTTCCTTTTTGTCCCAGATTTTTGATACTCATAATGTTTTCGCGTGAATACTTATACTTAATGTTACCCAATTTAGTTTTCTTTGAGGTCACACAATTTTTCTTGTTGACGTCTTGAAATCAAAACAAAACAAATGACCCCGACAGGCAAAGAATATTGTAATGTCCTCGTGCACCGATTTGGTAAAAAACACTTTTAACCTTTTAATACCTATAATACCTATTTTGCGACGTGCACTTTCTCCTACTTCATATAGACCTTATTTTCGATACTTACAGACTACTTGAAAAAGTTTGATTATATATATTCTTGGATCAATTTCCTACAAATAGTATCCTATTTGTAGGTAATTGATCCAAGAATGTAATATTATAATTGGAGTGATATGTAAATAAATTTATTGAGGTCAAAGTTTACACTAATAAAGTTTTAGCAATATGGTTTGAGTTTTTGTTGAGAATGAAATTACATTCAAAATACGAAAATTGTGACTTTCCCTATGTTTTTCCCTTCAAATAATCGTTGCTAGGATAACTCCTAATAAATCATTACAATTTAATCTCAAGAAGGCTCCAGTTTCTGAAGCAAAGAGGAGATTACTTAAATCGGATCTCTAAAATTAGGACTTCACTCAAAGGGTCAAATGAAACGAGGAGAGGATTTTAGTAATAAAAATATTAGAGGGTTTAGACAAACTCAAAGCTAGCGTTGAAAAATGAGTGTTTAGATTTTACATTTTTCTTTCTTGATTTTAAATACAGATCAACCGAAACGTTGACCTATAAAGATGTGGTTAAATATCCATGGCTTGACTGCTGACGTCGACCAGGGGGCTTACTCTTGAGTTTAATTCCGATCGGTTGACATTAGAATTGTGACGTTAGGTACTCTTGAATTCGATTCTAGCGCCAAATTGGTTTAAAATTGCGTGACCACACGCCAAGCCCAATCCCCATTTTACTTAGTTTCCCAAAAAGGTCACACAATTTGGCCCTAGCATCGAATTCAAGAGTATCTAACGTCACAATTCGAATGGCGTCCAATCGGAATTAAACTCGAGAGTAAGCCCCCAGGAGAGGTTCTTCATGGCTCTTCATGTGACTGGTGGAAGGTGCACTGACCTTAGCGGTTTCTGATGAAGCCTAGGATGATGACCAGGTATTTATGCTAGTGGACAGAAAACCCTTTTAAGGCGTAGGTGCTGGCTGTTGCCTGAATGTTTGATGATATGACGATGACGTCATGATGTAGTAATTGCTCGTGACTGCGCTGGCGTTCGATTCGATGCGGGACAGGGTGGAAAGTTCAATATACATCCGTTGAAAACTGAAGATCCACCGTCTGGACGAGTGCTTTGTCTGGTATATAATAGAGAGTTGCCCAACTCTCTATTTCGTTGTAATAGGTGATTCTTTGAAACCGAGAGGGTGTCTCATTCGTCTGACCTAGTTTTTTCTTTACAAGTTTATATTTTAATTTGCATATTATTTTTCCCCGATCACTAAATGTATCAAAGGCACTCATTTGCACCCAATTGGTTAGTTTCTAGTTTCCCAGTTTCTCTTCTTCAAAGAATCACTTCATAGTGGTTGAGCCACACGCCGACACGTAGCACAGTAGCCAATTGCTACTGCGCTGCGTGTCGGCGAGTTCGATTCCTGAACGAAACAAGCATTTGTAGGTGTTTTCTGAAAGTGAGTTTACATGTTAGTGAACGCACCCATTATACAGGAGTTAGGCGCGGGCTCGCGGACGGCGGGCAATGGGTAGCTCGCTGTCCGTCCGTCCGGTAACAGACCGGTCCGAGCCCAAGTCGTTTACGGCGCGCACTGCTCCCGCGCTCCTCAAGGAGGTGTCAGCAAACTGTAGGGGCCCAGCAGGGCCTACTGGGGCCAAGGGTTATGTGAAAATGAACCCCGGGGCCTTGGAATGAAGGCAATGAAAGAAGCATGGTAGGTTTTTAGTCAGTAAGAGTTTGATACTATCTCCCGCCCCACCCAAGGGCGGTATTGGACATTTGATGATTTTACCTACCATAAAAAAAACACTATACAGGAGTAGTTCTTAGTATGGGGTAAAGTTTAAAAAAAAAGAAATTGTTGCTTCTACCTCAAATAATAAGGACAAAAAGTATGACAGTGCTGAACTTAAAATAGCTTTAAATTTTCGTATGCTTGCCTTTCGTTGAGCTTGAAGTTGCATTTTAAGTCAATTCAAATATGGACAGGCGGGAATCCCCAAGCAAGCCAGCAGAGAGGTAAAGTGTGAATAAAATATAGTTTAGTTTCGTTCGAATTGAAGTGAAAATGTTTCGATATTTTAATCTATACTTTTTTAATTTCTATATTTAGATTTTGTTTTTTTTTTTTTTACTTTATTTACATTGTTCTCACATAATAATAGTGACAAGAAATCTGTGTAATACAGAGATATTTGTAATGACTAAAAAATACTGTACCTGGAGTTCTATATACAATGCCATTCATCGCTCATTTCATAGAGATCTACGCTTCGGAATGTGAAATAAACATTTTTCTGACAGACTGACCTCTTGACGATTCTAAAGTGCCTGTAAATGGTTTATGTGAAATAAATGCTTTGATTCTTTATGGGATATTATTTATACGGGAAGTATATTCCCGTGGAATAATTTTCTACTATCATGAGGACGAAGCAGCTGGCCGCAGCTAGTTGCAAATCGACGTCTCGATTTTCCTCGTTTTTTTTTTTTATGGTATGTAAAATCATCCAATGACACAATTTTTCATCCCGCCCTTGGGCGGAGCGGGAAATAGTGTCACTCTTACTGAATAAAAACCTACCCCGTTCCTTCGTTGCCTATCGTACAGGGGCCGGGCCTTCCTTTCTGAAACTGATCCATGACCCAAGCAGGTTTCGACCCTGCCTGCAGCTAGCAGGCTGAGCCTCTACGGTTTGCTGACAGCTCCTTGAGGCACGCGGGAACAGAACGCGCCGTCGACGACTTGGGCTCGGTCCCGTTGGTTACCGGACGATCGGATAGCGTCGATACTCCTCGTTTTCGATTTACCGACTTATTGTCCGGTAATAAATTCGGTAATCAAAAAACAAATTTTTGCGAATGCCGACTTATTGCCTAAGGAGTTAGGGACGTCGACATATAAATAGGTTTTGGATAATCCCGATAAAAAGCTAGAATATGCATTATTAATTTATTTGTGTTGCCGTAAAAATATTCCTGAATTAAAATTGTAAAGAAATATACAAAATGCTGTATAGATCCATCATCCCTCCTTCTCGCTGGCGTGACTGACATTTTAACACGACTTGGTAAGACCCCAGAACACGGGAAGGCACGGATATAGGTATAATTTTTATCTTGTTACGAGTACTTTCCAAAAAAAAATTGTTTCACCCGCATTGACAGATGCAGTAAACGGCAAAAACTAATCTATCACACTTATATTATTAAGGCCACAGTTTCTGTGTGTGTGATACTACTAGGTATTAAAGGAAAATACTAACTCACTGACTCATCAACGCCTAGCTTAAACCCTTGGACCTAGATTGCTGAATTTTTACCAGGTGTTATTTTTAAGACGTAAACGAGGGTTTTTTGGAATTCAACCCTCAAGAAACAAAAGGTATCCAAGTATGTATGGAACTCCTCTCCAATCAGTGGTGCTATTCTCTAAGAAAACGAATAAGATACATTGAATTGTCAACCTAAAGTACCTATACATTGGATCCTATTTGGATCGCCGCTACTTTTTCTTAAAGAATATCACCACAGAACGGGAGGGGATCTAAGAGATCCATCCATCTTTTATATATTTATGATTGAATTTATTTTATTGTTTTAGGATTTGATTGAATGGTCTTTTTTTTCTTCTCTCTTGCACATTATTATATTATTTTCTACACAATGTTCCATTGTTATGAAATAAATGACTTACCGAAAAAAAGGTTCCTACTCATTATTCAAGTCTTGCATGCTATGCTCTATACTTATTTAAATTTCCGTATGAAGTTACTATGACGCAGTTGTACACTATTACCCGTCTTGCCTATATAATCCTCGGTTCAACCCTCACGGGAAATGATCCGGTGTTCTATTCATAGTCGAGACCCTATGGCACGTTGTGTACACGTTATTGGGCCGTATTCGTGAAAGACTTGGACTATAGATATAACTACGTAAGCCGGGTAAGCCAGGTCGCTTGCTATGAAAGGTGAAAATAATATTTGGAAGATATTGTTACAAACGGTGTTTTCGAACATGTGGTTTTTATTATAGGTTTTTTATAGTACTAGCTTTTGCCAATGGCTTCACCCGCTTTTTTGAGGTAGGCAACATAAATATACCCATAGATTTAAGTTTAAGTACTGATTATGTAACTTTCTTGGTGTACAATAAAGTTTTATTCTATTCTATTCTATTCTATACTTTTCTTCAAAAATGACTGATGGAAAGAGAAAGAATAAATATTGTCAGATAATTATTAAAAGAAGCTTTAGTTTTGTAAAACTCGATTTGCAAAAAAACAGAAGAAATCAGAAAAAATCTAATCTGATCACACCGAAAGCCCGTACAAACATCCTTATTCCTTATGGCTGTTATCGAAGTCGCCTTGACAACCTCGTGTAAGTGAGCCATTAACCCACAATTGCAAAGACTGGGTCCAGGACGTACGGTACCTTTTTAGGGTTCGCCAGCCATGTATCTGTCTACCTGATAACTAATCTGCGATAGTATTATTTTTTTGATTTTTATCGATTTTTTCGATCTCAATGAATCTGCCTAGACTTCTCAACTATTTATGAACCAGATTTAAGATTATGATGCAACTAAATCTAGGGCTAATAGCTCCAAGCTAATTTAACTAATTCTTAGTATAAGGCAACCTTCTTTACTTTTAGACCGTAAAATTTTGGTCGATTTAATCCCACGGAGGGTCGATTCGGTACGTGAAAAACTATTGATTTGTAAAGAGTAAATTAAAAAATAAAGTACTTTTTTTTAACTCGAATTAATTTACGTGTGTACGAAATTAATTTATTTAAGTAAACGTCAGCTGAGCGAGGCCAATGAACTGTAAGTAGCTAGTACGCAACGACCGACAACTACCTACAAGGTCATTGACTCATTTACATAAAGAAATTAATTTCGTATATGCGTATATTAATTCGAGTTTTTGGAAAAAAAAACATTTATTTTTTAATTTTTTCTTTACAAATCGATAGTATTTCATGTACCGAATCGAGCCTCCGCGGGATTAAAACGACTAAAATTTTACGGTGTATATTAAAAAAAAAACAGTGTTTTACTTTGAGCGAGTGACTATTTAACCTGCACAACCCAGTAAATGAGTAACATGATGCATACCCCTTGGCAAGGCTGATTACAGTTTTTCTGTTGTCTAATTACCTGGAACGGCTGTCAAAGATTTTGACCTCAACCAAAACCCAATATTGAAAACAAGCTGATATAAATTTATCAATGAAAATTCATTCGGCTGTTAACAGGTACGGCCGCGTTTTACAAACAAATCGATAGGTCATGTGTGGGGATGTTACAGAGGTCATTTGGCGGAGGCGGGTCCTACTAGCAGAGGTGGAGGTGAAAAAAAAAAAGACTGATTCTCATTTATCCAACCCTGTATCCAACGAAAACAGTCAGCTTAGAAGCAAATGTGCTGCTGTCTCATCCTCCCCCATGCAGGCTCTGCACAGTGGCTATCTGTACTCCTATGACAGAGAGGTGCTTATTAAAGGTCCCGTGGCCAGTCGTAACGGCCGTCACTTTCACGCATAATGCATGTGTTCCTATAATGTTTTTTGTGGATGACAGCGAGATTTACCATAACATAATATAATTTTAACCTAAAGACAAGGCCAATTGTGAGTGACCACGTTTCAGAGCCATCACTGGCAACACGCACTGGTGATATACTTTCGTCTTGAGGCACTTTATGTTCGAAGAGAATATAACACACAGCTTCCCGAACGCTGCCCAGCCGAGTCCCTACAGTTGTAATTTGTTAATCATACTAATATTACAAAGAAGAAAGTTTGCAAGTGTGCATGTTTTCCTTCACGCTGAAACTGCTGAAGGGTTTTGCGATATCTATGATGTGTATTTGCGGAGGCGGAGCTCGGAGGCGAAGTTCCCGTACAGCATACAACCCTAGTCATATGTACCATTGACCGAGAGTACGTACGTGAACACAATATCGAAGGCGGTGAGCCGCGGCGAGATCAAAGCGAGCGCGCCTTTGATGTGCCGCCGAGCGCGCTTGCCGACCGCATGCCACTGCCAAACACTGCATGTTAATAATCTCTTTATTAAAATTATTTCAATTTGTTCTTGAGTTTTGACTTCTGAAGTATTTTACTGAACTATGTGGCGTCATACACGAGTGGCTGAAGGCTGGTCTAAAAATAAGCGGTTAGATTAAAAGTCTGATATTGCCTGACGGTTTTATTTCAGTTTTCTGATACTTTAATATTTGTATGGTCTACAGATAGTTGTCCTGGGTCTGAGTGTCTGGTGTATGTGAATTGTCAGTATAGGGAGATCAATTTGCTAGTGTGGGACAATGTTTTAAAAAGAGATAAAAATTCAAGATCGCCTCTTAGTAAATTCTAACCTAGTTGATAAGGTAGATGCTAAAGTAATCCGTGAAATCAAATTCTTAAGTTTTTTAAAGTAAACCCTTAACAAGTTTTCGTTTAATAGTCATTCAATAAGTTTGGACGAACTGAGAGGGTTGTATACATATCATAATTCTGTAAATAAATACGTGTTACGGTCGCATATTTATTATAATTACAACATATACCTACTCGTAATTTGATGCTGGCATGCAAAATGCAAAAAACTTAAGAAAATATCAAAGAATGATGCCAGGGTTTCTATGTTTGCGCTAGCACTAGCTATGTGTATTATATTGCTGGATAAGTAATAAATAGGTAATTTTGAGCACAATAAAAATTACAAAGGCACTAAGTTCCACATCTTAGTTCCTTCGAAGTTATTCTTTGTTTAACATGTTATTTTGCCAATAACCAAGATACCTAACACACAGTTATTGGAAGGTAGGCCCCGAATTTGCACCCCTCTTTCGCGGGCTGCCCTGTAGTACCAACATTATAGAAAGACTCAGGAATTCAGGAGAAGTACTCTTCTCATGCTTTTGCATGAGAAAAAATTTACTAAAAAAACTTACCTACAATTGGCTCCGCGTAACGAGAAACCCAGAATTTATAAATAAAGAACAACTACACGACTTCACTTAAAAAGTAATAAAAATAAAGGTATACGCTCACAATCACATATAAATCCTGTAAATGTTCCTCGTTTGAACAAGGGTTGGCATTCAAAGCTCGTGTAGCTTTTACGTAATAACGTATTTACAACATAGCTACTTACTTCAATTCTCATCTGCAATCTTTTCTACCTTATATCCGAGTAAAGTTCTGTGAGATTTTTTATCATCATCACTTTCCATTTGGCGAGATAGAGTAGTCAAAAAGCAAACAACCTGTAAACAAACTACCCATAGCTAAATTCATAAACTTTAATGGACTTCAAAAAGGAGGAAATAATTATTTCCCTACAGAATAAAATAAAGGTACAAGCTCATGGACGCCATCTTCACGAGCGAGTTAATTGGCACGAGTTGACGTTTGAGGCCACATATTGTAGCGATGCTGTCGCGGGTTTCGTAAGCGCGCGACAACATGGCTACTAACGTGCTTCAGGGCTGATTTCATCATTCAATATAAAAGCTTAGTTCAACTAAACTGAGCTCAGCGTAATCTAGTTTAAAGACCCGTGTCGTAAACATGGGTGACAACAAAAGAATTGAAACTGAGTTTAGCATAAACTAGGTTCAATTCATCGCAGTGAAACGAAAAATGAAGCTATAATCTCGATTAGTCGCTCAAACTGCGTTTTGTTTGAACGAATCGCGATTAGTTACTAACACGCTACAACATCGCGAGTGTATCGATGCGAACGCGCTACAGCATCGCTACAAAAAATCGCCGTGGGCTAAGGGCCTTAGGTAGATAATTATCCACTAATCAATGTCTTGTTCTGTTGGTTCAAATATGAAATTATCCAAAAAACGTACTTGAAGTGGCAAGTTAACGAATCAGGCCGATATGACGTTATGAGTCCTGACCGAAAAAGAAAATTTAAAAATTAACCTTTGTTAATTATTCAATACTTTCTTTCCTTAAATAAAAGACGAAATCACATATTATTATACATTGTAATAAATATTCTATGCTATTATTATTTTGACATTAGATAATTCTTGACGTAACATTTTTTTTACGACTATATTTTGAGATTTAATATCCCCAGATTACAAACATAAATTCATTAATTTATAAGTCTTGTAATACCAAAAATTTACAAATACTTGCTGATTTAATATTTCTACATCAGCAATGTAATGGTATTTATGTGAATCAGTGGTTAAATGTAAGATTTACTTGAATTGTCTTGTACAATCTTCCCTGATCTTTATTTCCAGTAAAGTTGTCAGACTTAACTCTAACGTCAACACCGTACCAAAAGTGATTAAGAAAAATTTGAAGAATTAAGATAATTTCCAGTGGATTGTTTGTTGTGTTTTGGAGCGAATTATTGAAAAAATAATGCCGTATGTATTTAAAAACTCAGGTAAATAAAATATTTTTTCAGGGCTCCGTAATCAGTCTATCTGTGACCAGGCTGTATCTCATGAACCAAGATACAGTTCAAATTTTCGCAGATTCTGTGAAAATTTTAAATTACAACTATAATGTCATACACATCATCTTATGATGTATTTCTGTTGCCGCTGCAACAACAAATATAGAAAAAAAAAAACAATAAAATAATTATTTAAGTGGGCTCCCGAACAATAAGTATTTTTGTTTTTTTTTTTTACGGTTACAATATAATGTCTAGTTTTGTATAGATAATAGTACGTTTCTTCCTCGAGCATATTCTATAAGCAGATTTTCAGTTCGTAACTGAAACTCTGCTTTTCCCAAGAAAAACCTCCCCGGTTTTTTCGTAGAAAATATGGTACGAGAAAATTGAAAACCTATAAGTACTCTGTTAATTTGAAAAATTGAAAAACTATGAGTTCTAACTAGAGCCTTGAAAACCGATATTTTCTATTCTTTCTCCTACTTATTTCTGAAGTAGGTATGCTTCAAGAGGAACGGATGAAATGAATAAGAATGATTGTGTCTAATTCCACGAAAAGATGTACGAGTAGTAGACAGCCTGTAAACACTAATCAGTACACTACTTAGGGTTTCTGTCTAGTATCTACTAAACAACTTGTGTCTAATCACAAGTTGTTTAACATCTGTGTGACACATTTTTATTAGTAAGACCTAAGACTGTAGGAACATAAATGACCTCATCTTAACACTATAATCAGATGTAAGGAGGCGTTTACATTGGTATGGTAGCACTAGTATCTCAAAGTACATCAATGGGAATATGCAGGAAACAAATATTTTTCAATACACTTACTCGAAAACTGCCTCTTATCGCACTACAATTAGGTTCCACTATGTTCCATATATTATGTTTATCACCCGCGTGCTTTTTTTTAATTTATCAAAACAAGGGCTTTTTCATTCCTATTTCGTCACGGTCAAGGGTGATTTTTTTTAAAGCTAAGAGTCGGATATTTTTATGGTTTTAATATTTCATAAAAATTTAAATTGTGTTTAGACATGATTACGGAGTTTAGACATGATTACGTAAGCAATAATTTGTTAATACAAACAAATTAACAATTATTATTTATTAATTTATTTATACTTTATTGTACACCAAGATTACAATATATGTTATAAAAAGGAAACCTTATAAAAAAGAAAACATACAAATTAAAATCAATAATATTATTATTATATTTTTATATTTTATTGAATTATCTGTGTTCTAAATTCAAAAATATATATTTATTTATATTTTCAATATTAGGATGTATACGGTTTGATACCTTTGCTTCTCCTTCAACCTGCAAAGGTTATTCGCGGGAAAAAAAGTACACCTAATATAAACTAACTTATTCATTTGTGATAGTTGTGAAAAAGAAGATTTGAAGAGAATCCTTTAGAAGCCAGGCGCCGCCAGATTATGTGATTGAGGTAAAAAATACTTGCGATAACCTGTTGCCATCAAATCAAAACTAAATTGTAAGGTAACTTTGGAATTTTTTTTTAGTAAAATGAACAAAGATGCGTCGTAATTTTCTGACAGAAGATAGATTATTGGTAGATTTTTCATCGTATTTCTTCGTAAGTGTATCAAAAAACGTCGTTTGATACACGTGGAGATTTGTCGCAGCAGCACTCGGCTCCATAACAAATTTCGCCTCAGCTGCAATGACAAACTTTCCCCACTTGTATCAAAATGTACTATATTACCTAACCAGTTTATAAAATATAATAAAAATTGGTGGAAAAAACCAACGGGATATAATTATTTTCGGGTCAGTCTTCTCGGTAAGCTTCGCTGTGGTAGTCAATACTACAATAATTCCCAGCTCCATTTTACCGAGATCGCGCCTGTTTCAATGATTCAACACATTGTCCAGTTATCCAGACACTTGAAATACAAAAGTTCACCAATTTTACATCACAATACCTTTGCGAATTATTAATACAGGCACATTATTAATACTTCACCCAAAGACATTCCGCCAAAAAACCAAAACCATAGTACGCAGCAAATAAGTTTAACCAAAATGGCCGTCGCCGTTATGATTATGCACAGCTCCCCCTTCGATTGAGACCTGAAAACTGTTGTTGCGCATTCAGGGTCGATCGCCTTTTTGGTTCAACTTATATGCCGGGTATTGAACCTACTTATAGATAGTGACATCTTTTTGAAATTTAAAATCCGAACCGAATCGACACAGTTCGAAATTCGAACTCGCTTGTTTTTTGTGTGGTTTGTTAAGTCTGACGGAACCATGAACCAGTACGTTATCAAGCTTGGGCGAGTAGAGTACTTATTGTACTGAAATAGTAGTCGAGTTAAAAGCTTGAATTTACATTTATATTGTTAGTAGTTCTAGCTAACTGAGCTATTCCGGCCCGCTATTACATTCACTGGAATTAATTTATGTAATTTCGTATGTTTCTTACCAACAAATTAACAAATAAAGACATATTAATTGATCAAATAAATCGAGGTGCACCACAGCTTGCGTTTTTTTTTTTCTACCAAACATTAATATTATGTAAACAGGTATTTAATTTATTATTATATAGATATATTTTTTTTTTTATGGTAAGTAAAATCATCAAATGACAAATCCCGCCCTTGGGTCAGGCGGGAGATAGTCTCAGACTCTTACTGACTAAAAACCTACCCTGCTCCTTTCGTATCAGGGCCCCGGGATTTATTTTCACATAAGCCTTGGCCCCAGTAGGCCTCAGCCCTTCTGGGCTCCTACAGTTTGCTGATAACATCTTGAGGCGCGCGCCGTAAACGTCTTGAGCTCGGACCGGTCTGTTACCGGACGGACGGACAGCGAGCTACCTATTCCCCGCCGTCCGTGAGCCCGCGCCTACGGTGACCGGAAATCGGGATCGGCTTCCTCCTTTGCTAGCACTACTGCTTCGCAGAAGGAGGCGACCGCCTGCCACTCCTCCTCGGTCCAGAGCATGGCCTGAACCAAGCCCCGGCGCGAGAGATCGCCGCCGCCGATCGCCCCCACAAGGACACGGGGAAGCTTTACCCAAGCGGGGCACACCTTGACTGTGTGCTCCACCGTGTCCTCCGGGCGGTCCACACAGTGGCGACACCCGGGCATCGTCTCCGCACGAATCTTGTACAGGTACTTCGCGAACTTGCCATGTTCGGTTAGTACTTGCGCCAAGCGGAAGGTGACGACGCCGTGAGGCCTTTCCAGCCACGCCTATATAGATAGTTGGATTTAAGCTATTATGTTTTGGTAGTTTCTCTCATAACTGAATATTGTAAAAATTTTTGGAGAAATATATTCTTAAAATCGTTTTTATGTAAAGAATCTTGAACGTTGCAAATAATACAGCAGAAAGAAATCTACAGGAGCTTAATAATGCCGTATTGTCAACTTACAGGTAACTCAATAAATAAATAAATAATAATAATCATAATAATAAAAAAAAATGCACGGAAACCTGGAACTGAAGAAACCAATTTTACTGACAGCTCTTTTTTCGAACACGACGGGCTGTTGACCCGGGTTTAGTGCTTTTTGGACGACGAGGTACATATTACTTGTCTCCAGCAAGCGCGCACATTACAGCTCCGAATGACTGTAGGAGCCGCAAGAACCTTAAGATGAATCAATGAGTTCCGTCTTTTGAGTGCCCAAATCAGAGGAATCAGCAACTTTACCAATGTAGACATGTCTTTATAGGGTGAAACATAGCGGTCTCTTTAAGGGAAAGCTCTGGCGCCTGATTGTCGCGACGTGTAGGCGTTGGTTGCCCCTTTCATCTGTTATTCCATATATGCCAACAGTCATGCTGACTAGACTTACGCTATACCTATTTTGCTTATAAGTAAGAAGAGATAATCACATTATAATTTATATTACAATTAATGTTATTGATGTTAATGATTAGGCCCTTTGCTCACGCTAACTTTTTGTAGTGATGCAGTAGCGATGCTGCAGCGCGTTCGAATCAATACAGTCACGATGTTGTAGCGCGTTGATAGCGAGTTGGCATTTCTTCTATAACGCGTTGCAAATGCGACTAATGCGCGTTAGTAGCCATGCTGTCGCGCGCTTACGGCGGGCGAGATGCCTAAATGTAAAATGTTATCTCTTCAAAAAGTCATAATTCGTTATTTTTGTTTCGGCACCAATTTAATTTAACAACAAAGAAATGTGCATTATAACGCAAATCGTTTTTGACTGATTTATCATCATCGTTTCAGCCGAAAGATGTCCACTGTTGGACATAGAACGACCAGTTTTTTTATTATTCCCGCGACCCTCACCAAGTTATTGGGTCTACTTTAGGAGGCTTTCCAACGTTACGCCTTTCGGTACGCTCAGGACGGTAAAAAACATAGTTATAATGAGAAAGAGTAACCATAACCAAATTTGATTAAAGCCAGTTTTCAATAAATAAACAATAAATATGCCTAAAAAGAGAAGTAAGCAATTTTAACTTACTCCAATTATATTAAAAATTAAATTTCAATAGTCAGACATTTTTCAACTCAACGACGGCGACGTTGACTTTTTTTATACAAAAGCTGTCAATCCACCATTTTTGTTCCTGAAATTAAAGATAAAAAAATTGGACCAAACTCAAACATTTCAGCGAATGATATTAATCAAAACATGTGCCAATCAATTAAAAAAAACTCAATTTTATTCACCAATAAAAACCACAGCCGTTTTGCAACAAAACATCGTTTCCCGAACAAACAAACACTCATCCGTCGATTTATTTGTTCATCGCAATCCACACCATGCATGCGCATCAATTTAAAACCTGATACAAACCACACTGTGGTTAAAAAACATATCTTGATTTCCAATTCATTTCGATATTGATATTTTTTAACCTTACAATGTTTTTGTAAGGACCCTGCAAAAAGGTCGAAGCCTACTGGGGTCAAGGGTCAGCTTCTGAAAAGAAGGCTCGGCCCCGGTATGAAAGGCAACAAAGGTACGGTGTAGGTTTTTTAGTCAGTAAGAGTCTGACACTATCTCCCGCTCCGCCCAAGGGCGGGGGATGTCATTGGATGATTTTCACCCATTATAAAAAAACCTAACAATGTTTTCACTGCTGGGACGCAGGCCTCTTCTCTAGGAATACCGTAATCCACGCGGCCCAGTACGGGCTGGTGAATATCACGTATCTTCGAATTTCTTTGTTCTAAAATATGCCGATTTTCTCACGATGTTTTCTTTCACCGTTTTGAGAGCAGTTACAATTAAATAAGGTAAATTACACAAAGTTCAGCGCCTGCTCCACCAATCCGCACTGGGCCCGCGTGGTGGATGACGGCCCATTCCCTCTCCTGGAGAGGCCTGAGTCCCAGCAGTGGGAACATTATGATAGAATAATATAATGGATCTCTGTATGACATAATAAGGCTGATGCAAAGCAATGAGAGTTTTGATAGAATAATATAATGGATCTCTGTATGAGTGTTGTAGATCAAACTCAAAGCATTTAATTCAATTAAAGAATTTACAGGCGCTTTTGAATTCTCATGGTTGGCCTATTAAATAGGAAATTAAGCTGCTTGCTGTTAATCTCTATGAAAAAGAACATGCAAGATACTCCATGGAGGTTGGTATATGGGGATGCCAGTTCCCTCACGGTTTTCGCCATCTCCTTTGCTAGCATTACTGCTTATACATAATACTCACACAAATGCGCTTAGGTATAAAATGTTGTAGTGTAGAATAATTCTAACTTAGGCGTCACGTTACGTTGTTTCTATCATTAATTTGAACTTCTTATGATTAATCACACCAGAAAAGTTAAAAGTTAAAGTCCAAATTTTCTTGGCATATTCTTTACGTAAAGAAGTTTTAATATGATTCATAATTATTTTACATTTGTTTAGGTACTTAACTAAATGCAAACAATCTTCACATGTCTTTTATCTAAAAATGTTTAATAATTACAATTAATTATTTACCTAAACCGATGTTAGGTAAATAACTAAATTTAAATAATCTTTGTATTTCTTCTATATGATTTTTTTTTTATGAAAAGACATTCAAGATTGTTTACGTTTGGTTAAGTACCTAAACTAAACTGATAGAGTATAGCTTCTACCAGCGGCTTTTCCCGCGTGGAAATAGAAAATTATGCCGATATAAAAGATATGCTTTGCGCTATTCTAGGACATGGAATAGCGCAAAGCACACACAAACGGCTGAACGACGCGACGGGTAGACCGTCGCGTCGTTCAGCTGTTTATTATATTTATTTATGTAACATAAATTATTATATTTATGTTTGTGTACGTGTGTATATCTCGTCAATTTAGACATCCAAGGTTACTAAAGTTGGCACCCAGCTGAAAATTGGTAGGATTGTTCAAAACACCATCATAAATGAAATCTAAAAAGTCCTCATCGATCGTATCCCTGGAAAAAAATACTCAGGGCAAAGATCACATAAACGAGTTTTTGGCGATTTTCGGCCAATCGGTAAGTTTTATCATAAAATAGCCTAGACAAAAATTGTAGATTAGATAATTATCTACAAAAGTGTCTAAATAAGCCACCGAATTTGAGATACAATCATTATAGCAAAAAAATTAAAGATGTAATCGTCATTAATATACATGTTTTCACGCCACCTTTGAGGTGTGACCTCACTACAAAACAGTTTTTAAGATTCTTTCCTACAAGTATACTTATCTTATGAGACCTTGCTTAGTGCCAAATTTCAGAATTCTATTTCAGGACAACGGGAAGTATTATTAATTTTGAATACGTTCATCATCAGATCATAACAATGTTTCTATGGGACCAACTTGGAAGCATAACCTTTCAATCAAAAAAAAATCTTTTTTTAATTGGTTTACATTTGACCGAGAAATTGGTGAACATAATTATTATGTACTTAAAAAAAATACATAAAGCCGAACATAGAACCTCCTTCTTTTTGAATTGGTTAAAAACACATTGATAACTTACTGATGTTTTTTTGTTTTCATCTTGCACAGCACTTTTGTAGCAATCAACTTTGATTTATGCGTGAACGTGACTTGTGCTCAGCCGAGAATGCATTAGTGCCTCATGTGTATCGATCTAGAGCCACTAGAGCCAGACCGAAAAAACTAGTAGCAATGCATTGTTTGTTCAAATATGCCTCACGAATTTATGAACAAGATCAAATGTATCTCAACGATAAATCACCTTTTTCATCCTTCGGGGCCCGCTGTTGTATTACGCTATCGTAACTTATGCCAATTTACCTCTCGATTCATGTCTTAACTTCAAGTAATCTTTAACAGAACAGGAGACATTCAGCAAGAAATATTTGTCTGTGGAACTGAGCGCTTTATAATTTCAACTCATACGTACAAAAAAGCAAACTATTTTTATGTACTACCAATTTACGGATGTAATATAAGTCTATACACCGTTCAATTTTGGTCGTTTTAATCCCATGTAGGGTCGATTCGGGACATTTTCTCTCATTGTGTTTCACAATCGATTTAAAAAGATAAAATTAAAAAATAAAGTACTTTTTTCTAAAACTCGAATTAATATTCGTATGTACGAAATAAATTTCTTTAAGTAAACGAGTCAATGACCTTGTAGGTAGTTGTCGGCCGTTGCGTACTAACTACCTATAGGTCATAGAACTCGCCCAGCTGACGTTTTCTTAAAGAAATTAATTTCGTTCATGCGTAAATTAATTTGAGTTTAAAAAAAGTACTTTATTTTTTTAATTTTCTCTTTACAAATCGATAGTGTTTCATGTACCGAATCGACCCTCCACGGGATTAAAACGATCAAAATTTAACGATTTATATCATACAACTTCCGATCCCACACGACTTTCCTTACATAACACTAATCGATCCACCTGCACACGTTGTACCCTCATTCTGCATTCCTAAAAGCAAACATGCCGAACTCATTTCGTTCATATAAGCTGTATCGATTAAAATGGCTCACTTGGTATTCAAATCTCGTTGTCGAACTCGTGAAGAAGATCTGAGGGAATCGATATACGCGTGTCGATAATCTGTGATTGGACACGTGTATGGATTACAACAAGGAGGCTGAAGCACGGATTACGTGGAGGTGGGGTCTTTGTCAACATGAGATTTATTTGACGTCATGTTTTGATGAAAAGAGAGGGCGTCCCCTCTCATGAATAATTGCTACACATGGTTGTACACCGTTTTAATTACTTTTATCCTTTTTTTTTATTCGGATGGAAAATCTCAAAAGAAGCAAGGTATTTATTACACGCAATAAAATCTCGATTAAAAAAAAAATGAAAGAACTAGACGATGGTTTAATGAGATAGCTATGTTTTTTTTTAAGTTGCACACAATCCAATGTCTTCTAAATGAGATATCGTAGTGGCAATGAACTTCACGTATCTTGGTGAAAAATTTAACGCATTGCAATCATTAACCTAGGCTTTTTTCTTAGAGGATTTTATTAAGGGTTGTTATTTTGACCACTATCTGACATGATAGTAAGCAATAATGTGGTCGACGATAGAGCAAGATTCGACGACTCTTTACTTAAAGACTAAAGACCTAGATAAGTTGTAGCTATCAGGAAACACAAGAGAGGAGGATATATATATTTCTCGGCTTAAGTTAATACACCAAAATTATAAACGAAAACAAAACCTACCCAAACAAACGCTACACAAATGCGTTCATGCGGAAGCAAGTCGCATTTACATTGTATTTATTTATCCATGAATTTCGCAATCGTTCAAATAAATTCACTTGTACAAAATACAGATACATAAATCCCAGCAGAATATTGTACTAGGAATGCAGAAATTCTAGAAATCACTCTGGGGACTGCCTGAAGCGATGCTAAACTGGGGCACCATTTGATCGAATAATCGTACCGATTTGCTCGACTATAGCTGTATGGCTCAGCTATGTAGTCGAGAGATAGCTTGTCTTATCGAGATGGCAGTTACGAGAAAGTTGTTGAGAACTTTAGGCTTGAATTGTGAGATATTGCGATAAATATTATAGATTTGTTTAGGAATGTAAATCATGTAGGTTGGAAATGGCTCTTGAAATAACATTTTTTCAGTATATGTCAATCGATTCTTTTTTTGTGGGTGATGAGTGGGTAACGAGGAATATATATTTTTTGACTAGCCTGTTGGTCTAGTGGTTAATGGCCCTGACTGCTATACTGGAGGTCGTGAGTTCGATTCCCACCCAGGACAAATGTTTGTGTGATGAGCACGATCATTTGTTTTGTGTTTGGGTGTTATTTATCTATAATATGTATGTATTTAGAAATATATAAGTAGGTATGTTTATCAGCTGTCTGGTACCCATAACACAAGCTCTGCTTAGCTTGGGACAAGACGGTGTTGTGTGATAGTTGTGGAAAAATATATATTTTATTTTTAATTTATATAAACTAGTGCTTGACTGCGATACCACCTGATGGTGATCGTTGATGGTGAGGCGCACTAGTTTATTAAGAGCCTATTCACTCTAGCCTTGAAGACATCTAAATTATAATCGGGAATTAACTATTTCAGATCACGCAACTGATTTATTATGACGTAGGCTTTTTAAATGTTCAATTCACAACGAGCTGAGAGACAGTTCCTAGGCAATGTTGTTTGTTCGAAGTCCAAAGATCAAGAGAGCTCTTTCGTTTTCTGGGTTCCGTATCTCAAAACGAAAAAACGGTACCCTTATAGGATCACACATTTGTTGTCCGTCTGTCTGTCTGTCAAGACCTTTATCTCGGGAACGCGTAAAGTCTTGAAATTAAAACCATGTAGTCCGTCTGCGGTCTGCGGTCCCTTGAAGCTGTAAAAAAAAACAAACTTCTAAGTTAGCGGGCGTTTTTTCTTCCTTCGAATTATGATTCTCAAGTGAATCATGATCCCTAGGGTACTTGCCGGTGACCTAGAATTCTGAATTTTGGCATTAAGCAAGGTCTCATAGAGCAAGTATATTTGTAATTACGTCACAAAAAATTTTTTATCGATCTGAAAAAATCTTCGAGGCTCGATTCGTGAATTGAACTGTTTTCATATGCGGAACCTTCAGTGCACGAGTCCGACTAGCACTTGCCCAGGTTTCTCTTTTTTCAGTTTTGTGTGGCCTCTCGCCGTTCAACCTAGGAGGTTATCGACTGAGTAACCTTGCCTCTGGGGGCCTCAATTCGAGAATCAAAGCCTGCAGTCAGGGCAGAGCTCTTGGGGTCTTAACAAGACACTGGCAGAGCACTTCTTTTATAGCCGGACCTACTGTAAACGTCTTAAAATCTGTCAAAGCGTGAATGAGTCACTTGACGCTTTGTCTCGTTAAAATGGCTGCTGCACTTCACCGACTTATAATTTTGCATAGTATCATTAAACCCTTACGCTTTAATAACCTTTTGTTTGATTTTGTTTAGGACTGTATAATATATTGATAACGTACACATTACAGTCTATTTGACATCACGCATGAAAATTCAATTACAAAGTTTAATTAAAAGTAAACATCGTCATCTACACGATTAACCTATATTCCTAAGCAGGAAATGGGTGGGTACTTGGCGGAAATTAGCAATACATGTACGGGTTTGTAAACAAAAGGATGGATTCATGTAATAGCGAGCCAGCATTGGATTTGCAAACAAGCGTTTGTTTCTAATGTCTCGTCTTCGGGTCCTTGGGTTTATTACACTTTAAAACTTTGTACAAGCGTGACTGCTGCAAAAACCATATTAACAAGTTTTCCTCCTTTGATTATACTTATAACATAAAATGAAAGTTTGAAACGAGTTTCATGAATATCAAAGGCCGGATGTTGTCCCAATGATTCATAAGAACTGTCTACAGCTTCCTGGTTTTTTCAAGCGAAAATATGTAAATTCTTTATAAAGTTTTAGTATGTTTCTACAATATCCGGAATTTAGATGTATATCGAACTGGGAACTTTTATGGCCCAAATACAAAACTGCGAAAAATTTTCGAGTGAGCTCGACGCATATCAAGAACTTGCGAATTGATTCGCATCGCACATAGCATGGTGCTCTTAACTGATGCTTTGCCACATGAAATCGCATCAGAGCAATTCGCATGCACAGGTCACTGCGATGAGGCGTCGTAACACATAACATCGCAGTTTTGTGTGAGAACCCTATAAAATAACAGTTCTTACGGGACGGTTGCCGCAGTTGTTAAACAATTGCACTGTGCTGAAAAAATATTAGAATGGCATAAATATAGATGTTTCAGGTCTGGTGGTCTTTTTTTCCTTTATTTATTTTGGGGTTTTTATCTAACCAGATATGCAAACCCCATCATACCTTTTAACATTAATAATCTGGTCAAATATAATTATCTGAACTAAAATAATTAAGATATTATGTACATTTTAACTTTACAATAATAAGTCTGGCGGTCTTATGTAGGTATGTGAACGTTTACATGGTACTACAGGAGCCATAATGTGAGACAGTGATAACAAAAATAAAATAAGCCATCTTGGGGTTAGAACCTAGTCTAACCGAATGCAGTCACATAATTATAATAAAAATCAAAATTATAATTCCTACCTCCTAACCATACCTTTCATCATTTGCTTTTGGATCAATTGAGGAAAATGCCGAAAAATCCATCACGAAAAAGATTAAAAGGCCGCTTTGAACTCATTTTTATCGACAAGTTTCTGTTTAAAAACAAATAAAGGCTGTATTTTTTTAAAAACAAGCTCTCTACCTCTTCAACTGCGAAATATTTAACGGATTATATTCCTTGTTGAATATTTAAATTTAATTTTCTCGACATTCAAAGCTCTTTGCCTCGTTCGTGATCACGGCAAATGGATAAAATAACTGGCTTACGAACTGAGTCATTTCAATGAACAGCACTCGAATAAATTTTATTATAGATTCTGTGAATAAAAATGAAGCTAAGTAATAATAAACTTTAAAAATATAAATAAGTTTGTTTATGAAACCCGATATTTAGTACTCGCAATAAAAATCTTGTTGATAGAACTGTTTTTGAACGATAAACAATGGTTTATAACCTCAAAAAAAACATGTAAACAATGGATTATAACCTCAAAAAAAACAGCTCTATCGAAAGATATTGAATGCAATATTTTCCCGCACCGGGGTGGAGCAAAAGGACGTGACAGACTTCTAGTGACTAAAACCACATCTGCGTCTTTCAGTTGCCCGTTGCGTTTTAATACCATGATTTTCCCTTCAGGAATTCCCGTGAGCATCGGCCCTGGGTCTCTACGGTTGTGCTGACATCTTTGAGGCATGCGTGGCACGATCCTTACCGGATGATCGAACGGCGAACTATCCGTTGCCCGTCGTCCGTAAGCCCGTATCTACGGTGGCCGGGGATCGCCCTGTGACTTCCAACACGAGATAAAGCTTTTTAAACCGTTAAAGGAAACCAAATAAAACATTCTAGATGCAAATAGCAAATAAAACTCAGTGGCGTAGCTAGTCCCACAGGGGCCCCGTATCAAAAGTCCTAGGGGGCCCCGTATATAAAAATGGTGTTTTTTTACAAATGCTTGGTTTACCCTACGAAACGGTTGTGGATAACATGTTGCGAAGTTTTGCTTACATGTGGGCCCCTGTAGCACGGAGGTCCTGTATAATTGATACGGCAGATACGGCGGTAGCTATGCCCCTGGCAAAACTAAAAACTTTTAAGAACTACACCCATAAAGCAAGCAAAATATGGCATATGGCATCTTTATAATCTCAGCGCGAACAAAATAGTAAAATATTTTACTTATCCGTACTCGAAACACAGTTGGACTTGTTACTGAAAAATCTGACATATGTTACTGTTTCTTTTATGTAAAGAAAAAAGAAAGAAAGATAAATATTTTACTGGGCATGGAAACACACGATGCTGAGACAATGTCAATCTAGGCTCTGTACCAATGTTACAGTATAAAAAAGAACAGTTGAGAAAAGTTTAGCTTCAGTGTTTGACTAAGAAGCGGTCACAATCAGAAAGATTTCCTGTTCCACGAAGCAATTCTTGTAACACTATTGAACTTTCAAGTTTCACTAGTCTAAGTTCACGTTCAAGATATTGCACGTGATCAAATTACCGTGGAAACTTTAAAAGTATGGCACAAGCCGACAAAGTTGAGAGTTCAGCCTTCTAGCTCTTTAAAACTTCAACTACCCAAGTGACCCGCACGGTCGTGTGGTCCGAAGTTTATAACTATTAGGTCGGGGCTTCTTTGAAAGGCACGGTAGACATGCCATCTTGGTAAGAGGACCTTCATGAATATGTGATTTAGAGGTCGGCAATGGAAGGTAAAAACCTTAGTTTGCTTCGGAAAGTGTACGGTAGTGATCAGATGACGATCCATCTTTGACTGAAAATTACGCTATTGTTCAATTCTTCTTCTTCTTTGCATGTCGATGAACTCAAACTAATTTTTTTCTGACCAATATTTCGCAACCTGTACCGTTGCCTCATTGGCCTCGTACAAATCTTGTAAAGTGCAGGCTGTTGTGCAGGATGGACAACACAGAAGGTGACGTATGTCTTGTGTAGCGGCTCCACACCGGCACTGAGTCAGAGATGGGTCGAGAAAGCCCCATTTGGCCAGATTGTTTTTACAGCGACCAACCTGAGTCCGCAGTCGGTTAAGAGATTTCCAGATTGGCCACTGCAGTTCGCATCCAGGGGGGAGATTTTCTGATGAGGTGAAGTGTCGAGGAGTTGGGTGTTTCTGCTTCCACAGCGCACATCTCTCATCCTCTGCAATGTAAAATGTACTTTTTATTTATAACGAGATGGGGTTTTCAATAGAGATTAAAAAAAAATAGAAGGTTCGGTTAATGTTAGCCTACAGCAGAATCTGCGGTTGAAAGTTATGTTTCTAAAATTGATATGATCGTAAAGGCTGAAAATATAGTCTGTTTAGATTTTTTGGGTTTAGTAGTTCTTAATACTTACATAAATAATACTATTATTATTAAGAATTGGGAAGAGAAAGCGATCGTTGGAAAGAATGGAATTAGTAATAATAATAATATTATTTTTTAATGGTAATATTATTATTATACTTATGTATTGTATTGCCATGTGTTTGAGAAAATGATATCACAGAGTCACTGCGTCTCTGGAACACTTAAGGCAACTAAAGCTTGTCAATAAAAAAACTTACATTCCTTCTCGAATTTGATGATTTAATTCCCAACTAAAAACAGAACCTATTTGAGCTCATCGTAAACATTTACCCTCTTAGTCACGATAAAAAAAAAACACTGTAAAACATAATTTTACATCATCAACTCTAACCTTTATAAGCTAACTTGTTTGTAGATAAACGTTAACTTAAAGGCAAAAGTTACCTAAACTTACCCTAAGTAATGAACAACCTTTCTTCGTCCAAAGTTAAGCAAAAGTACCGGGCTCATCTAATAATAATGTGTCCTTAATAGTACAGTCAACAAAAGAGTTGAGTATGCGGGCCAGAAATAGCCAAGAATAACTTCTTCAAAAACTTAAATAGAAAGGTGTGGGCCGTTTTGAGGGAAGTCATAAGTGACTTTTGACCTTAGGAAACTCTAGGCGTATTAAGTACTCATTTTCAGTTTTTTTAGTATAAATCAGTGTATTTGCATTTGAATGAAACTTGATGACTTTTATATCCCAATAACTTCATTGCTTTACTAAAGCTGTACTCATATTTTAATAAAGGGAGGAATCAAAGACGAGCAATGCCACAGGCTGAATTATTAATTTAAATAGACTAAAATAGATAAAATAAAATGCTTAAATGTTTTGTAATACACTAAGGCCTGGTCAAAATAATGCTCTGAACTTACTAATCTGCTGATTGACATACAATTAAAACCCTTAAAAGTAATTTACTACTTTTTTTTTTATGGTAGGTAAAATCATCCAATGACAAATCCCGCCCTTGGGCGGAGCGGGAAGTAGTGTCAGACTCTTACTGACTAAAAACCTACCCCGTTCCTTCGTAGCCTATCGTGCCGGGGCCGAGCATTCCTTTCGGAACTAACCCATGACCCCAGTAGGCTTCGACCCTGCCTGCCTGCAGTTAGCAGGCTGGGCCTCTTCGGTGTGCTGACAGCTCCTTGAGGCGCGCGGGAACAGAACGCGCCGTCGACGACTTGGGCTCGGTCCGGTCGGTTACCGGACGATCGGACAGCGTGCTACCCATTGCACGCCGTCCGCAAGCCTGCGCCTACGGTGGCCGGAAATCGGGATCGGAATCCCGGCGGCGGCTGGGGCGAGCGCCCCGTTGCCTCTGCCTGATGCGGTCGGCCTCCTCCTTTGCTAGCATTACTGCTTCGCAGAAGGAGGCGACCGCCTGCCATCCCTCCTCACTACGGATCATGGCCTGAACCAAGGCCCGGCGAGAGAGATCGCTGCCGCCGATCGCCCCCACGAGGACACGGCGATGCTCCGCCCAGGCGGGGCACACCTCTACAGTGTGCTCCACCGTGTCCTCCGGATGTTCCGCACAGTGGCGACACCCGGGCGAATCCTCCGTAATTTACTACTTGTTTATTTATTGTACATACATTGGGGACAACTGACCAGCTCTGTTCTCACATTGGACTAGTTGACTGATATAATTGTTATTTTGGTAATAAACAATATGTAGTAACAATTTTCAGTTTTATTTCGATTCGGATACATAATCAGATTATTTTGTAACCAAGAATATTATTTAAGTTATTTTGTATTTGATTATTCATTGTAATTGATTATTGACTAATTTTGCTGGCAACACCGAAATGTATTTGTGATTATGTGTGGTAAAGCCATCGATATATATGCATTACGCACTTGATTAGGAATGCCGTACAATCACTTTGCTTGACTTACGTGTACTGCATGCCATACAACTTGATTTGATGACATTAGTGCAGTTTTGCAGTATATAAGCGCTGTAAGTTTTAAAAGTTTTGTTAGACGTCATAATGACAATTTAGTGCTGCAGCGAACTTTGTTTTAACGTTTCAGTATTGTGACAAATAGTTTCCATGAGCGAGCTTGTCTATCACTTAGAATGTAAGTCGATGGGTAAAGCTGTCAATGTAGGGTAATGGTGGATGACACATCTCTTCTTCGATCGGCAGCCGTCGAAGTAAGACACACAATCTATCTCTTGCATTATTATAGCGTTAAGAAATAACAACATAATTTAAAAAGAGTGAGATCTTCGCTTTAGAATGTACAATTAGCATCACTTTTTTAACTGACTGATTTCTTGACATTTCAAAGGATTAAGTAATAATTATATTAAGAATTGCGTGCGCAATTTTATTACACATGCTACGTTTGATAGAGTATATGTGACGCTTGTACTTTTTTTAGGTGAGAAAATCAGTTAATGACATCTCCCGCCCTTAGGCAGAGCGACCTTCTCGCTCCACCTAGGGAGATGTCATTAAATGTGTCGGGCTTTTACTGACTAAAAACCAACACCTTTCCCTTCTTTGCCTTCGTTCCAGGGGCCCAGAGTTCACTTGACGCCCGTACTACAGCAACCAATGATCAAACGATCAGTTGAAATAAATTCAGAACAGTTTTTGACCTGGCTCTCTCCCCTATTAGTCGTTTAGTCAATTTCGTAGGAGACTTTCAGGCTTTAAAAGTTACTTGTGTACCAATCTATACAGCTAACTGTACAAGGGACACACTCACGCTGTTAACATTTAATTAAACTTGTTGACCTATGTGTACAACTTACTACACGGCTTTCGACGTCTCGGCTACAAAGCTGTGCCGAGATTAATCTTATAGTTTGTATAACGGCTATGTGTAGTGACAGTTTATTAACATGGGGCTTAGGCGATAACCATGTTAGACAAATATGTTTTGTATTATACTAGCTGTTGCCTGCGGCTTTGCACGCGTGATTGTAGAAAATTACCCCAAGGGAATATACTCTCGGCGTAAAAGGTATCCTATGTTTTATTACAGAACATGGTCTAGCTGTGTGCCAAGATGTGAGAAGAGCCCTTGTCTGAAACATGACTTGAAACGGGAAAGATATTGGAAATCATCCAATATCTTTCCCGCTGTATATACACTAAAGTCTGACACTCTCCAGCTCAGAGGAGTGTCATACTTTACTGACTTAACCCCCCATTGTAGCCCTTTTTACGAGGGCTACGGCAATTCCTCTGAACAAACTTCAGCCCTAGCTGAATGACCCACATACTGCAACGTCTCAAATATTCAAAAAACTGCATTTTTGGGATGTACTGAACTCTATGTTCCAATTAACGTCTACAATTACTTGCACCTTCTATTCTAGAATTTACACAAATGGGTGTGTGAATTGCCGTCGCTTGACCAAGATCACATAATATATTGTTTTCAATACTATCTCCCTGACCATAATAGTCGCACGTTTCGTAAGGGATCACGTACCGAATCTCTGCACAATTTGTATTGACAATACTTCCGACCCTCGGCCAAGCCTTAGTTTCCCTTCCTGCGCCATTTTGGTACATAATAACTTGTAATGCGTGATTGTTGTCACGTATTTGGCCTTTAATCCTGGTAGTTCGAAGAAGAAACAGCTTTATGTTTATGACGACCTTTTTACAAATAGCAGTAGTAAGTTTTTTTTATGGTAGGTAAAATCATCCAAGATAAGTTTTTTTTTTATGTTAGGTAAAAACAAATCCCGCCCTTGGGCGGAGCGGGATATAGTGTCAGACTCTTACTGTCTAAAAACCTACCCTGTTCCTTCCTTGCCTTGGACCCAGGGCCCTAGTATGCATTTTTATACCTCCCCAGAACCCCAGACTAGGATTCGACACGACTGGGCCCCTACGGTTTGCTAACAACTCCTTGAGGCGCGCGGGAACAGTGCGCGCCGTAAACAACTTGGGGTCGGTCCGGTCTATTACCGGAGAAAAGCTACCCATTGCCCGCCGTCCGCAATCCCGAGCAGTAGTAAGGTAGTGATCCTGTTGTTAGTTAAAAATGTAATGCATACCTAGTGTGTCTTAGTGTAGGTATATTTTACGTTAACGCGATCAGCACGATTATGACGTTCCAAACTCTTAAAAGGGGCCTCCGCCACTCGCCTGTCGTCAACGTCGAGCATGGTTCAAAAGCTTGTGGCTTTATCTAAAGCAATCCACGGTAACACCAACGTACACCGTGGTCAATCCAATCGTTGAATGGTAGAATGGCGGCTTAAATAAGTTCGCCTTTGTACCGTTATTATAAAGAATACAATATATGAATAAAGAACAGTTAATAGACCACAGACAAAACAATCATCTTCTGGGAATGCTTTTTTAATCTCAGTCCTCAACTATTCCTGAGAAATGAGTTGGCAAAAAAAGTAAGTAAGTCAAAAAGTTTCTATAACTAAAATTCAAATTCCCAAAATTATACGTATTTAATTATTAATTTCTCTCATTAGCCAGTTACCACAGTCTAAGTGGATATCGCATAACATACATATAAATCGATGTCGCATATATACATTATATTATATCCACATAATTTATGTAGACATACTGTGATAAGTGCCGTCATACGAGAGTTATTACAACAAGCTCGCTGTCATAATTCTTGTATGGCAGACAGCCATCTCAGAGCGTCTGATTACTAAAACTCTACAGAGTGACTTCTATTTCATTTTCAATGATCCAGGGAGCAAAACTAATCATAAAGATGATATGCTTTCACTATGGAACTAGCTCTGAAATGTGACACAGAAAATTGCTGCTCAACACGCATTATATTCCCATAATTAGTGAAAATAGTAAGCTCGTAACTACTCGTACAATAATATCAACTGCATGGATCGACTTCCTAGGTTAAACAACGTTTCCAGAATTCGGCATTTTATTTTCAATATCATTTCCCGCCCTTGGGAAGAGCGAGGGATAGTGTCAGATTTTTACTGACTAAAAAAACCCACTCCTGTTCCTTCTTTACTTTCGTTTTAGAGCCCCGGGTTTCACTTTCACATTACCCATGACATAACAATGAGTAACTCGCCGTCCGACCGTCCGGTAACCGTGCGGACAGTGCCCAAATCGTCGACGGCGCTTAGTGTTCCACACGCGTTTCAAAGAGATATCAGTAAAACCATAAAGGCCATGGGTTCGCTTCTGAAAGGAAAACCCGGGGTCCTAGCACGCAAGGCAAAGAAAAAACATAAATCCACTCCAGTTTTAGTCAGTAAAAGTCTGACACGTCCTCGCGCTCCACCCTAAATCGGGAGAAGATAATTTCCCACCTAAAATAAAAGTAGGTACTTTCACTTTGAAAGATTGCCATTGCCAAAGTCACCTTGTAGAATAACACGCTACAAATGAAAATGATCGTTATTTCATCGTGCGAAATAAAACTAAACAAAAAATACTTCACAAATGACGGCTATAACAATGCAAAAAAAAAGAAAAAAAAAGGTCACCGCATTGGGACCTCTGCACTGCAAAATAATACAGAATTAATTTTACATTTTCTTTCATAACAATAGGACCACTTCTTTTGTACTGTTTTGCGGTGTTTTAATCTTAATATAATGTACCTTTCTTTGAAATGTGGAATGTTAATGTACTTAGAAGTTATTTATATGCAAGTGTTGTTCAATTTCTAAAGTTAGGATTAAGTTGGAATGTTAAGATTAAAGTGATGAGTTTTCTGAAAGGTCAGACGCTTATAAACACTTGTTTATATAAGTTATTTGATAGTTAGTTTTAATTGAGTTATGGATTAAAGTAAGATCAAATTAAACTCTCTTTTTGTTTTGATGAAAATATTTTTTTGCTCATAGTAATACCTATTTATTTTTCTTTTGTCACTGTTAGATTGTCAATTTGGTTTTTAATGAGATTTTGAAATAGATACATCGTGGTCCCAACAGATCAAAGTAAAAGCCATTATAATTAAATTGTGATAATAGAACGAGTTTCAGCTGATGATATTGTCATCAGCCGGAACTCACTTCTTGCTTACGTGCAGCGTTGAACGTCTTTTAGTTAGTTAATAATCAACGACGTTCGGATTTGATCTAACAAGGTAAGAATTCCATTTATTAAAATTATTTACTTCCATCTTCTGCCGGCAGCTTCGCAGCGTGAATATAGCGGATGCGAATTCAAAGTCGAAAACTGATAAAAAGTTTCCCCCGTACCAAATTTCATTAAAATCGGTTTAGTAGTTTAACTGTGAAAGCATAACAGAAAGACATACAAAGATACTTTCTTATTTGCAACATAAAAAGTATGGTTCTATCCATACTACCTACACATACATAAGTATTGCATTGCATTGCATCAGCCTTATAATGTTCCCACTGTTGGGACTCTGGCCTCCTCTCTAGGAGAGGGAAAGGGCCTTAATCCACCACGCGGGCCCAGTGCGGATTGGTGGATGCCCCATGTCTTCGAATTTTTGGTTCTAGGACATGCCGATTTCCTCACGATGTTTGCCTTCGCCGTTTTTGAGAGCAGTGATTATGAAATAAATTACACAAAGTAATGCCCCTGACTAGGTTTGAACCCTCGACTCGTAGCTCGGGGCCGTTACCACTCGGCCACCACTGCTCTCCCGTTACCACTCGGCATACATAAGTATACATACATTAAATTCCTTTGATATTCACCAAGTCTATAAACAATGTTTACCTACAACCTGTACATAACATGAATGTTTAATTCACCTAGTTAGGCAAGATTACGCGGTATCAAAGCGGTGCGCAAACACCATGTCACACCCATGAATATTACATTAATGTGTGGCGCGCCTTGCACAGTCATGTTGGGTGCCAAAGTACACTTGTGTTATAAGCTGGGCTCCTGGTACTTTATATTTATCTTTATGATGCTGATACTAATAATCCGGTTTTTTTTTATGTTAAGTAAAATCATCCAATGATAAATCACGCCCTTGGGTGGAGCGGGAAGTAGTGTCAGACTCTTACTGACTAAAAACCTACCCCGTTCTTTCGTTGCCTATCGTGCCGGGGCCGGGTATACCTTTCGGAAGCTGACCCATGACCCCAGCAGGCTTGGACCCTGCCTGCCTGCAGCTAGCAGGCTGGGCCTCCGGTCAATTAAATGGTTTTATTTTAGTTTATGAATAGAATAATTTACCGGTATTCGGTCTGGTTTGAGTAGACCTTTCAGTTTTTCTTACTGTTGTGTGGTGAAGTACACTTGTGCTAGCTAGGCTCCTGGTAGTTATACTTATATTAGGTGGGAAATCATGTAATTACTTCTCCCGCTCTAGGGCGGAGCGAGACAAGTCAAACTTTTACTGACTAAAACCACACCTAATGTTCCTTCTTTACCTTTTGCGTTCCAGAACCACGAGTTTTTCTTTCAGAAGTCAATCAATAAATAGTCCCATTAGACTTTGGCCCTGATATCTATTGCTCGACGTCTGTTAGCACACGCCTACGGTGGCTGAAAGTTGGGGTCGGAGTCCCGGCATCTAAAGCATAAGGATGTCCGTTCACTAGCGTTACTGCTTTGCAGAAGGAGGCGACCGCCCCTGACTCACTCCAGACCATAGCCTAAACCAGGGCCAGGGTCTTGTTCGCAAAATTTACCGATATTTGATTTGGGGGGCTAAAAAGGCCACTTTAGCAGATCTACATTCGGATAATAATATGAATCATGTCAAAAATTGCAAAATAGTCACGAATTGGCAGTTCATATTGTTATACGTTAAAAATATTCATATTAGGTATGATTCTGCAATGCATTTCATCTATTTGACAGTTTTTTTGACAGACTGATCTAAATGACCGCACATTCGTACGAATATTAGCAAAATTGCTAAAAGATCGTAAGTATGACAGGAATTCAGGAAATGAATTGTTAAATGTGACCTTTTTAGACCCTCTGATTTGAAGATCAGTACGCCTTTCAGTTTTCTTTTTACTTCTTTAACATTTTGTAAACGCTTTGCATAGCGTCGTGTGCCGAACTGCCGAAGCTTTGTGTTATAAGCTGGACTACAGCGATATCTTGTTAAGTATAGGTCTTATCCCTGGTTACTTAACTCCTTTGTTCACTGTGAAACAGTCTCCACAAACCAATAGACTGTGCCAGGCGTGCAACGGCACCACTCATTAATGTATTATATTGTAATGTAATATATTATTCGGATGTAACGTAGTGTTTTGCATTTAACGACAGTGTTTTCTTAAGTGAAAAATATATTGTAATTATAGACGTGCCAGAAATTACCTCCTACAAATAAATAATTTTACCTCTGTATTGAATTAAAAGTAAATTTCTCCTGTATCGTGAATTCGTGACTGCCTTCACAAACTTATAAACTCACACACAAAACACCCAGACTCTGAACAACTAGCTGTAAACCAATATAATAGTACATTTTGATACAAGTGCAGAGAGTTTGTCATTGCGACCAAGGCGGAATTCGCACGAGTCGTAGGCGAGTGTTTTATGGAGCCGTGGGCTGCAGTGACAAATTAGCAAGTGTGTCAAACTACGTTTTTCAATACACTTACGACTTGTGGGGGTTGGTGATGGACGACGCGCGCCTGATACGATAAACTATTTTATTACAATGAAGTTGTGGCGGAGGCGAGCACCTGCACTTTTCCGCACTAGTGCGAAAAACAGTCCATTTTTTTTTGTTTTTTTTTTGTGTATTGAAAAAATATTCTTTGCGTGCGGGAATCGAACTTGCAATACGCCAACCGTGCTATCAATTATTGTTGATTGCCTTCCTTAGACTTCTTTCTATTACATATTACTAAATAACAAGTGTGTCTCTATTACTTCTTATTATTAATTCAGGACTATTTTGTAGTCATTCGTTTCAAGAAAGGAAGACGTCTTTAATAATTGTTTTACAGTGAAAACAAGGAAAAGTGTGAGAAAACTAAATAAAGTTAATTAAATTTATCTTTCTATTATTCAACCTTCCGGGAAGGGAAGGACCTTCGTAACCCGTTTTTTATCTTGAAAGGGACTGACGCAGCGAGTTTAATGTAAAATATGTCTGTCCTCATTTAATCTGCTATCCGGAAAGAGTTCAAAAAATATTTGAGTACGCTTAATTTTGTAGCAGATAACGAGGATATTTTATTTCATTCATTTAGATTTAGCTATTGCTTCTTTTCAACTATGTCTAAAGTAGTATATAACACTACTACTACTTATAAGCAAAACAGTTGTAGTCCAGTAATAAAGGCCCTGACTGGGACAGTGTTGACCCATTAGTAACTGCCCCGACTGTAATAGTGGTGACCTAGTAGTAACAGCCCTGACTGGAGCAGTGGTGACCTAGTAGTAACAGCCCTGACTAGCCTATACTGGGTCACCACTGTTGGTGACCCAGTAGTAATCACCTTGACTGACTCAGTAGAGGCCCATTGGCAACAAGCCCGACTGAAGCAGTAGTAAAAGCCCTGTATAGTGCAGTGGTGACCCATTAGTAACGACTCCAACTGACTCATTAGTAAAGGCCCCGACAAATGCACTGGTGATACAGTAAAATTGTAAGGCTGATTATGTTTATACTATGCTCATAATATAAAGAGCCTAAATTGTTGTTTATATATTTTTGTATTAAATAATATCTACCCTATTGCAAACATTACTCAATTGATATTGATATAACATTAGTCAATTGATAGACAGTTACTTTAGGTATCCCAGAGTTCTATAGATTGTTTTATATCCCGAATAAATTTAAGGTTCCTAAGGGATTTGAAGCAAAAGCGAAGATAATGTAAACAGTTAGTCAGGCAATATTTTACTTTAGTTTATTTATGAACAATGGAAACCTAGACAGCATTGTGATACCAAATTATTTGGTGAGAAATCATCAAATAACTTCTACGGCTCTAGGTTCAGCAAGTTGAAGTGTTAGACTTTTCCATGTTCTTTCAGTTACCCTTTGCGTTACAAACTCGTGGTAACTCTTGTGAATAGTTCTTATCAAGGCATTGATAGTGTACTCCCCATTGCCGCCGTCCGCGAGCTTACGCCTATTGTGGTCGAGAATCACCCTGATTAGACAAATGCGCCCACCATAATCATGGCGGTAAGTTCCCTCTTTGAGGAGTGGAGAGACTTTTTTGGAGAGACGTCATGGCTTCCTCACCTTCCGCACGACGGATTTACCGGACGTGAAGGAACGGATATCCTCACGCCCCAGCCACCAGGACGCTGACCCCAATTTCCAGCCACCGTAAGCGTAGATTTGTGGAAGAAAAGGAATGTGTAACTCGTCGTCCGGCCGTCCGATAACCGAGCCTGAATCGTCGAAGGCGCGTAGTGAGTATTCCACGCGCGTCTCTCGAGAAGTTATTGGATGATTTCCCACATTAAAAAAAAAACCTGATTATTTATGATTTCATAGGAATATAACTGTATCGTTTCAATCATTTTGAATAGATGATGTAAAAGAAAGTGTCGTAAATATAAACACTCAAATATTGTGCCTCGAATTTATGTCCATAAACATCAGATTTCGGGAGTCTACGCCACAAGCCAAAGCCTTTACAGAATCTACTAAGCTACATGTACCTCATCATCATCATCATCATCAGCCTTTTAATGTTCCCACTGCTGGAACTTAGGCCTCCGCTCTAGGAGAGGGAATAAGCATAATCCACCACTCGGGCCCAGTGCGGGTTGGTGGATGGATTTAGGACATGCCAGTTTCCTCACGATGTTTTCCTTCACCATTTTGAGAGCAGTGGTGATGAAATACACAAAGTAATGCGCCAGGCTGGGTTTGAACCCGCATCCTACGACTTGTAAGTCGGGGCCGTATATGTACTAATCTAAGGAAAGTAATACTTCTGAGAAAAGTAATTTTGCGTAACATCAAATCTACATCAAATCTTTGGAAATCCTAAAATAACTTATTCCAAAGCGAAACTCTGAGAATATCTTATAAGCATCTCGCTTCGGGCATATGGGATGCCCGAGAGATGCGTAAACCGTCACCAACACAGAAACCCTCTTTGCCGTTGTGAACTCCGTATCAGGGTTTGCAAACCCTCGGGACAGTCTTCTGGACATTAATGGGAACATTTTGTTAACACTGCGAAAGTAATTTTCGACGTTCAAGTTTAATATGCCTATAAATTACTTTCAATGTGTTTTTGGAGTAACTGAGTTATGGTTTCCGTCTCATTTCAATTGGTACTATGTTTGGTTACTCATTCAACGATTTATGTAAACACATTAATGAACAGACAACACGAAAACAACAGAAAAATATATACAGAAGTGATCTTTATTGTTAGAAATACATAAGCATATCCTGTTTTTTCAGTGGGAAATCAACAAATGGCTCATCCTGTTCTGAAGGGAGCGAGAGGGAGTATCAGACTTTTACTGTTTTTAACCCACTTCTGTTCTACCAATCGCCCTTTGTGTTTCAGCATCTTTCGAACAATACCACATCTCTGACAAGCATCAGCCCTAGCGGATCCCGACGATTTCCTTGCCAGTTCTTTGATGCACGCGTAAAACACAACACGCCGCCTACCTGGGCTGGTTTTTTTATCAAACGTCGAGCTAGCTATCGCTCGCCGTCCGCAAGCCAGCAGACATCGGCTTTAGATGGCTCCGTCAATGGTGCGGGGACCCGGCAGTCTGTCAGCATACCTGCGGTAAGAGGTTTTGGTAAATGAGATGAAGACGACCGTGGGTGAAGTCGGGCTGTGGATGATGATGATGATGATGTTGTACACAACATAATTAAAAAAAATAAAGAACCTTTTTTCTCGTAATTGAATCAGTACGTCCATTGCTTACTACAAATACATAAAATAAATCAACTTTTACATTTCTATGTACGTTCATACGTGGTAATTAATTATGATTGTATCATAAAATCGCAATTAGTTCCTACGTAGGTACGAGTACTCATTGAAACTTCGCTAATGAAGCATACACGTAACTGCCTATTGTACTTACAGAGTTCAGGAACATTATATGACATCATAATCCCCGTAACTTAAATTAATTTATTTCCTCAAGAACTTATGCGATGAAAATGCAGGGTTAACTTTTATTACCTACTCTCTAAGTACACAGAAGTCCTTTGACAAAATTAACTAATTTCAACAATAAATTCATCAAACTAAGTTGTTTATTTGTTTGGTTACTTCAACATGAGACATTTCGAGAAAATTCTTACTCTCACTTTCTGTTTTGTGTGTATTTGAATGTTGCTATCCTTGTCACACGGTTGAGTCATCCCGAAAAGCGACATACGGGCGCTGTTCAGGCGCCTCATAGTCTGGATACAGTTTTCACAAACAAATTTATGAAAAACTATCAGATTCACTCTTGTTACAAAGCTATAAGGTTAATTTTGCTACAGACTTACTACGAAAAAAACTACCCCATCATAGGAGCACAGGATTACGTCACCCTCTATCTTGCCAGGTCATAGCCAACCAAATAAGTATGACCTACCATTTGATACGATTTAAATAAAAATGTAGTTCCCACAAAATAGTTGACATAAACCTCTTTTTAAGAAAATGGGCGCAAGGTTGCGTTCCAGTTGTATTTAATAATATTGGATTGTGGTCAAAACAAGTCCCAGAGGCTGGAGAAAGGTAACCTTGATCTGGAATCTAGGAAGTAGAATACCGAGCCTGGATAATGTTATGACCTTTTGGCTCAGTGTGCAACCTATTTTTAAATAATTTATGAAACCACGTAATGCAATCCCGAATAATGTTGCCAAACTCAAAATAAATCATTTATGGTCGAAACACATAACCGCGTTGTGGCACCGCGCCGCTAAAATCGGCATTGCCACCCGCCGCAACGCAGAATTTTGCGGTGTGCACCGCGGCGCGAATACTATAGCTTTATTAAATGGATATAACCAGTATTTTCTTTGTCGTTTATTTAAAATAGAATAATGTCTTCTTAATAAGCATAAGTTCATTACGATCCATGGCAGAAAAACGTCTATCCACACACAAAAATCTCGAGAAACTAGTTATCTCTGTAGGATACGACCGGATATCTATGGATACGACAATTAACGCTGAAAATTGCGTTGCGGTGACGCGAAAAAGAGCGGCTTTGCGCACATAACCGCTTTGCGGCACGGTGCCGCAAAGCGGTTATGTGTTTCGGATCTAAGGTTCGGCAATAGCGAGTATATAAACATCGTATTAAACCCTGTTTCGAGCTACTTGTTTATTACAATATGGAGGACATACAAGTTATAAAAAACATAACAAACAAGAAAAACAGTCATAGACAACAGCAAGCCTTACAAGTCTTCATTTATTACTATGAAATTGAATTATGTGAGCATAAACAGTACTTGATATGTAATATTATAGACAAAGTCTAATGCAAAAGTTAAGGGAATAATTTACTGATACTGTCAAGTTTACAATAAAATGAGCAATAATAAGAACATTAGAAAAGATCAAGAAAACAAATGGGTTACTTTTAAAACCTTAGGCTTATGCGACTTCTAGCTGACGACACACTAGTTGTCTATGGATCTCAATCATGTCACATGCTTAACTATAATTGAATATGCAATTTCGAAAAGGGCACATATCTGAATATTTAAACTTTCCAGGAAATGAAAAAAACTAATTATTTTCTAATTAAGTATAATATTTAGCAAAAATATTTTTGAGTTACAATTTGGGGCATATTAACTCAGAATATCAGAGATATGCCTTTATCGAACATAATAGGTGTATACAAGTATTTAGAACGCAATGAAATGAAAAAAAGTATTAGACGAAATATTCGAGATGTGCCCTTTTCGAAATTGCATATTCAATTGAACTGTCTACTTGCACGTATATTATAGGTAACTACTCAGCCTATAATTGGTAGATGCAGGAGATAGGTACTATCGCCGTCATTTCTGCCTGATCATTTAAAAAAAAAAATCGCTTGAATCCTGCGGCGCGGCGCCAAACCAAACCCTTTGTAGTTTGCGTTTCGAGTGCAAATAAAAATGAACTTAGCGGTGGTCAGGTTGAAGTGTCTTTGATAGTACACGTAAAGGAAGGTTATTGCGGAATAATTATACCAACTGGGCACATTAAAATAGAATTTATGAAGGTTCGAAACTGCCAATTTATTAATGAAAATCCAAGAACCGAATACAGATAGTCGGCAATCTCGATTGAAAATAGAAAGTTAACAAATGGTACTTTTAACAGAGGCGGAGATAATCGAATGAATCGATTAATGTCAAAGTTCGAAGTTTCACAGTTACACTGGCTTCTGGTTTAAGTAGAATTTGACATCTGCTCTTCGGTCTATTAGATCCATAATGAAGAGTTGAAGTTGACATCGGTTCTACTTCTAATTCTAATTCAGAAATCTGAGTTATGAGTTTTTATTTTCTAAAATATACCATATTACGAGTACTATTTATAAAATTGAATATATATGTTTTCGTGCTATCTAAAACACGGTACCGTGATTTACGTTCAGGTTGTTGCGTGACTACTTCACGCAATAACTTTGGTCATAAAATACACAAAGGAATAATATAAAATAGAAGGAGTGTACAACGCCGTCTAGTCCCAAGCTAAGCAGAGCTAGTGTTATGAGTACTAGAAAACTGATAAACATACACAAATATTTCTAAATACATACATATTATAGATAAATTACGCCCAAACACAGAACAAATAATCGTGCTCATCAACCCAAACATTTGTCCTGGGTGGGAATCGAACCGACGACCTCCGGTATAGCAGTCAGGGGTCACTAACCACTAGACCAACAGGCCAGTCATTCATGAGTAGGGTTTAGGAATATAATACTTACATCTTTTAGTCCAGAAAAAACCAAGAAATCTACCTGCTAAATCTACCCGAGGGAAGCTAAGGTGGATGGCTAATAATAAAGAAGGCCAATTGCTTGTATTCACAAGTAGGTATTGAAATAATGCAGACAGCGAGAAAAGGGTAACTCGCCATCTTAAGCGAGCCCGAGTCGTGGACGGCGCTAAGTGTTGCACGCACGCCTCAAAGATATGTCAGCAAAACCGTAAGTGCTCGATTACTGAGACGCGGCGCGTTGTGCGGCGCGTCGGGCGGTCCGTCGTACATTGCGATATTTTTGTGTTCACGCGAGCGGTGACATGGCCCGCTACTGCAATGTACGACGAACGCCCAACTCGCTGCGCAACGCGCCGCGTCTCCGTAAACGCGGCCAAAGAGCGCAGCAGGGCTTTAGCAACTGGAGCCATGAGTTCGCTTGCGAAAGGGTAACCCGGAGTCCTGGAACACAAGGCAAAAAAGGAAAATGATAGTGGGCTTTAGTCAGTAAAAGACTAACACGCCCTCTCGCTCCGCCTTAGAGAGGGAGAAGTCATTGACACAGGAAAAAAAAAGTATTGAAAATAATAATTTAAAAACATATTACGAAAATGCCTCAGACTCCGTGAACGTTGTTTGCTCACGCGGGAAAATCTAGTCGTAAATATGTATTAAAATGTTCATTTACACTAATAATTGTGAAGAAAACCCGAGGTAATGTAAAACAATATGAAGAAAGACCTGTCTACGTAAGACATCCTACAACAATGCGGGTGCGTTGAACAGACTGAAGAACGGCAGACAAGTTATAATCCCTTTAAATACTTTATATAAACAGGCGTCTTTGTTATGCGTCTTTGGAATTATGTATAGAGTTTAAAGGTCCTGTCATGGTACATAATCACAGTTTACACTGTAATAATAATAATATTTCACAACTATCACACAACACCGTCTAGTCCCAAGCTAAGCAGACCTTGTGTTATGGGTACCAGACAGCTGATAAACATACTTATATAGGGTGACTGGTAATTAGTGGACGATACTTAAACACGTGATTTTAGTCATGATAACAATCAACTTTTACTATGGGACCAAACCTGAAATCGCAAAAAAAAATCAGCCAAGTTCAGTACATTTTGACCAGTTTGGCGAACACAAATGTACTGACCAGCAGATTTTCATTATCAGTCAGCGTATATATTTCTAAAAACATACATATTATAGATAAATAACACCCAGACACAAAACAAATGATCGTGCTCATCACACACATATTTGTCCTGGGTTGGAATCGAACCCACGACCTCTGGCATAGCAGGGCCACTAACTACCAGACCAACAGGCCTGACTGTTGTTTATGATACGAGTATTACTTACCAATTCAGTCGTTTTTAGGGTTCCTTTAATCAAAAGGAAAAATATGGAACCCTTATAGGATCACTTTGTGGTCCATGTGTCTGTCAAGACCTCTTATCTCGGGAACACGTTGAGGTGTCGAGATGAAATGTTTAGATAGCTAGATAAATACGAGCACACAAGCTTTTATTTTTCCGGTGCTTCAATTTTGTGCTGCAAATCTACCTGATGAAAAAATTCTTAAATCCAAGTCATGAGGCAAAGTACAACCTTAACCGCTGTGTATAAAAGCTTACACAAGAATTTCTTATAAAGTAAAGGTAAGCGCTGAGCAAGAAATTTGGAAAATGTATTCCCAGAAGGAGTCAAATGTTCGTATGAAAATTTCTTCTTAATTTTTGCTGACGTGAAATCCCAACGGGCAAGAATTGCCTCAAGTTGGCATAAAACTTTTTTCAGAAAAGACGTGCCTAAATATGTCATAAAATTTCCAATTCCTACTTAAATTCTGTGAAAGACAGAAAAATACCTAAAAATTAAACATAATCCTGACAACGACAACCAGACAATGCCAGCAAACAAAAAGCCATCCCTTCATAAAAAGCGCAACCTCACATCCCCCACCGAGTACATACGGCTACACATCAAGCTAACACTGACTAGTATAAACGGATCCCTCATTGTGATGAAAGCCTACGAAAAAAGAGGTCTGTTATAACTGGAAATAGTAGCTTGGTGTGTCGTCGTTATGTACAGTCAAACAAACCATTTCATGTACGGGCAGACAACCTAAAGTTGAACAACACACAACTTTTTAAGCAATGAGAATATTGATGAGCAAGTATGCTACTCTATTAAGCTGTGGTATAAAAAGTAAAAATGACATCTAATATGAATTCTGGTAGAGTTTATTACATTTTAAAGTTATGTTTTTTACTAATAAAATTAAGTTTTTTTTACTAATAAAGGCAAAGGGAGAATTTGTTTTTACTAACAAAACTGACATTGTCAAATCTTTAATTAACTTTTTGAATACCGTAATTATAGACACAATGATAAATGATAAATGATATTTTATTTAGCAAATAGGTTCTCAAAAACACTTTTACACGTCAATTTTTTTTTTTCGTCAATTTTAACAAAACAAATAATAAAGAAGTAAAGGGCAATTTAGAAAAATAAAAAAAAAATAGTGAAATAACAACAAACATAGTGAGTACTGGAGCAGGTCAATCCCAAGCCGTTATGTCCTCGAGATACTCTTTTACAGTATAAAAAGCCTTCTGGCAAAGTTTCCGATTTACAAGTTTTTTGAATTTATTAAGGCTAAGTTCCTGAATAGGACTGGGAATCTTATTATAAAAGTGTATACATTGGCATCTAAATGAGCCTCCTATTTTTCTGAGTCTAGTCGCAGGAACCACTAATTAATCAATAGAAAGACAATAGGTGTGCGGACACCGCTGTCCTCCCGGGGCTAGACAGTTTATAAATGTATATAAATCAGACATGTTGTTTGTCAGATTAAGACTGAGATCAGAATGCGAACGTTTTCATAAAATACTTGTACCATTTTATCTTTGCGTGGACACCAAATAGCTTTTTCGACTGTACCGTACCGTACGGTATGCGAACAATATGCGTGATGAGTTTTCGTGTTTTACACACCATAAAATATAAAGCCTATTTCACTCACCGGTACGGCTTACTGCGAATCGTTTTAACGAAGTACTAAAAAGAATTAGAGGTAGTAGTTATTACAATGTCATTTTGCAAAAGGGTGAAGTTAATCGTGTTGCTAATAAATATGACGTGTTGATGGAGTCAATAGTACGAAAGCTAACTTTACAACGAGACAAAGCGCTATGTGACGTACTCGTATATACTTTATCAGAGTCTGGGATGACGATCATAGCGAATCCGGCAATAAAAGAGGTGATCACTATAACTCTCTTGATCTTTGGATTTCGTGTAGACCACACTCATTGTAAATTGAATACCTAAAGTTTACATCATAATAAATCAATTGTATGTTCTAAACAGTTGGATTATTGCTGTCATTGTGTGTGTCATTGCGGTGATGTGTGGGTACATCACCCACACAATATGTTTTTTGGAAAAGATTTCCACTTTGATCGGCATCCTGAAACGACATATGTTTTCTTCTTTTCTTTATTCTTTCTGATACGCTGACTACCAAACAGCTAGTTCTACTGTACGTATGGTACGTGAACAATATGCGTGATGAGTTTCCTTGTTTTACACGCCACACAAAAGATAACCTATATCACCCGCCGGTGTGGCTTACTGCAAGCTGGTTCAGCGAAGTACTGACGTGAATTAGAGGTAGTTGTCGTGATCATGTTACGATGTATGTATTGACGAAGTTATATAATATTATTTAGTCAATAACAATATGTTTATGTTGTATCATTTAAAAAAATAGTTTTAAATCGTTTAAATTATATTAGGAAAGAGATTTTCTTGAAATGTTTCGACTAAATAAAATCTTTTGTTGAGTCTTATATTATCTATTGATCTTTTGGTAAATTAATAAACTGCAGGCTTAAATATATTCTAGAATATTAAAAAAGCAGCCCGATGTGACATAACAATACGTGTACGGTGAACCCGCACATTCGTATAATTAAGTAGGTTATGCAACTTCAGCGTTTGCACACGCGCGACCATTTAGTACTATAGTTACTAAGTAAAATAAATTAGTGATTTTTCTACACTCAACGCGGGCGGTTTTATTATCATCCCCGGTTTCTATCATTTTACCATAAGTGTGCAGACTATCGTCGTACATTTTTTTTGGTCCTTCGAGCCGGATCTGATATCACGCGTAGTAACAGTCCATCGGGTATTTGAATCAAGGTGCGCGGGTGGTTCGGAATCAGAACCCCAGACTTGATAATATTCGTTGAGTATTTCGCGACAGTTCCGTAAAAGTTCAATTATTAGTTTAATCAGTGAACGCGTAGTGAACCGTTCGTAGAAGACATTGGTGGAACTCCGAGGGCCTTCATCCACAGTTCTACTGCATCCAGCATCTGCAGATCGCTGTTGGTATCGCAACTCATCTGTGACCAAGTAAGATTGTTCCTTTTATTTGATCGCAATGGCAGTATCAAGCGCTCGTCAGTCGGAAATATTAGAAGGGCTCAATAGGATAAAGGTCAATTTCGGTAAGGATCCATTATCGAGAAAAACTCCTGATTATATCCAAAAAAGAATAGAGTCGTTGGATAATCTCTGGGGAGAATTCGAACAAAATCACCTGAAACTCTCCGAGTTTCCAGATAAGGAACCACAATATTTTTCCTCAGATTTATACCAACAGGGTAAAATCCTCTACCAGTCTACCCGCAACCTGCTTGCTGCATTTGGCTCTGATGAGAAAGGAACTCAAGCAAATACGGAAGCCAATGAACTGTTGGCACAACAAAGAACCAATTTTAGGGCCTTTAACAGGTTGGTGAAAAGCATCAACGTGAACGAAATATCGGAAAAATGGGAACTTGAAGACGAGCTTAGGGCTATACAAACCAAGTGGAACACTATCGACTCGTTACATCTGCGTATCGATCATTTACTTCAAGGCAGTGACTTGTTGTATGAAAATGAATTTAGCATGATTGAGCGCAATTACAAGGACATCAAACGTTCGCTTAATAAGAAAATATCATCCATGGTACATGTACAGCAAGCTACGCCGAAGCTCGAGATCCCTACTTTCACGGGGAAGTACACGCAGTGGCCAACGTTTTGTGACCTGTTTACAGAAGCTATTCACGAAAACAGCACCGTTACCAAGGCTCAGAAGATGCAACACTTGAAAGGGAAGCTCAAAGGAGAAGCTGAACGCCTTATTCAGCATCTTCATATTTCGGCTGAAAACTATGACACAGCTTGGGAAATTCTAACTCACAGATATAATAATGCTCAGGTTCTTTTCACGAACCAAATAGAGGTATTTTTAAATCAGCCTTCTATCACCAAGCAAACCGCTTATGAGCTGAAGAGGCTATATGACACCACCACGGAGTGCATCCACGCTATACACAACCTTGGTGTGAACACCAATACATGGGATCCGTTGTTAGTACATCTCCTCAGTAAGAAACTCGACCAGGAGACCTACTGTGATTATAAGGAGGCGCGTACATCACCACGAGAGCTACCATCCTTGTCAGAATTTATGACGTTCCTCGAAAACAAATTCACAGCCCTGGAACCCATACACCGTAGAGAGAGAGAAACAACGAAGCCTGCTGTTAAACGGGAGTCAAATCTACAGAATAATAAACCTGTTAATCAGGGGAACTACTACAAGAAACAATATCAAGCTGCCGCTACTCAAGGACCAAACTGTCCGATTTGTAATACGCGTCACTTTATATTTACTTGTAGGAAATTCATGAAAATGACTCCGGAGGATAGGTTGGCCTGGGTAACAAAGAGTCAATATTGTAAAAATTGCCTTAACTATCATCCAGACAATGAATGCATTAGTTCCAAACGTTGTAAAAAGTGTAACGCTAGCCACAACACTTTACTTCATGACGTGTGTGTACCACAACATCAAACCACCGCAACGACGAGCTCTATTGTGCAGCCTTCCCCAGCACAGCATAACGTTAACCACGTCGCTGCTGAAAATGAAGAAATCCTGTTAACTACGTTGATGTTAACAGTTTTATCAAACAATGGTACATACGTTACGTTAAGAGCGCTTCTAGATCAGGGGTCGCAAATATCACTGATTTCAGAAAATGCGACACAAGTGCTAGGTTTACAAAGACGGCAATATCATGCCTCCATTTCAGGGGTAGGCCCGGTCTCCAAGCAGAGCAAAGGCATCGTAACGTTAGATTGTAAGTCTATTTACGGAGATTACACCTTGCAAACTCAGGCGCTAGTTGTGTCAAAGGTCATAAACAGTCTACCTAACTCATCATTTCGCAAACAGTCATGGTCACACTTGCAACATCTTCAGTTAGCAGATCCGGAGTGCAATGTGTCAAGACCTATTGATCTTCTTCTGGATGCCAGTGTATATTCAGAAATTATATTAAGCGGTCTAATAAAGGGCCCAGCACAAGCTCCTATAGCTCAACAAACCAAAATGGGTTGGATTTTATCAGGAAATGTTAAAAGGTTCAACTGTCATGTCGCCATCAATAACCTTGAAGAGATAGCCAAGTTTTGGGAGTTGGAAGATATTCACGACTCCTCATCATCAAACGTGACTATCGGTGATCAATTTTGTGAAGACTTTTACAAAAACACCACGAGACGTTTAGAGAATGGCAAATATGTAGTTGGAATACCTATGATGCCAGGTTTCGAACAGCAACTCGGATCATCAAAGTTCAAGGCTATAGCGCAATTTAAACAATTAGAGACCAAACTTTCCAAAAATAAATCATTTTCCAGCTTATACAAACAATTTATAAACGAGTACCAGGAATTAGGTCATATGCGACAGGTCGAAAAAACAACTGATCAGGGGTATTTCCTACCACATCATGGTGTATGGAAACATGATTCGACCACAACGAAGTTGAGAGTGGTTTTTAACGCCTCATCCAAGACTACATCTGGAAACAGTCTAAACGATTTGATGTACAGTGGACCAAACTTGCAACAAGACTTGTTAGCACTTATTATAAATTGGAGACAATACCAATACGTAATCACTGCGGATATCGAAAAGATGTTTCGTCAGATTCTAGTCAGAGAGCAAGATCAGCCTCTGCAAACAATAGTATGGAGAGATTCAATAGATGATCAATTGAATCAGTATAATTTAACCACTGTTACGTACGGGACCAAAGCAGCCCCCTTCTTGGCTATGCGGACGCTGAAGCAACTTGCGACTGATGATGCTGAAAAATATCCCTTAGCAGCAGTGGCTGTACAAAACTCCTTCTATATGGACGATCTGCTGAGTGGACATAACTCCGCTGATCAAGCCAAGGAGCTACAGCAGCAACTGATCAAAATGCTCCAGGGTGCTGGTATGAATTTGCGGAAATGGTCAAGCAACAATCCAGAACTCTTGCAGCATTTAGCGACTGACCAATTGAATTGTCCTTACGAATTCAAGGGCCTCGAATCCAGAAAGACCCTTGGATTAAAATAGAATCCATCATCTGATTCATTCTCGTTTCAAGGAAATATAATTCCTGAGGATAAAACAGCGTTAACAAAGCGTCAGTTATTGTCAGAAATTTCCAAGATTTTCGATCCACTTGGCTGGTTATCACCGCTTACAATCAGAGCGAAGCTACTTTTTCAACAAACGTGGTCTATGGAAACCAACTGGGATCAAGATTTACCTAAGGACATGAAAGATAATTGGCATAAATTAAAAGAAGACCTCAACTGCATCGATAAATTCCACATACCAAGATTTTTAGGAAACACAGAAATAACTTGTCAATTACACGCATTTTGCGATGCATCAGACAAAGCTTACGCATGCGTTATTTACCTCGTCACCAAGAACAGTAAGGGCGAGTACACATCGACCATTGTTGCTGCAAAAACTAAGTTGGCACCAGTTGCAAAGAAAACATCTTTGCCTAGACTTGAACTCTGCGGTGCGCTGCTTCTATCCCAACTGGTGAAAAAGGTCGTTGGTTCCTTACCAAACATAGGTATGACCCTTCACGCATGGACAGATTCTATGATAGTTCTGGGATGGTTACATGGAGATATATCCAGGTGGAAATCATTTGTAGCCAACAGAGTGAAGCAGATAACCAATATAATACCAGCAGAATTCTGGAGTCATGTCAGCTCGGAAGAAAACGCAGCTGATTGTGCTACAAGAGGAATAACATTTCAACAGTTGTTAAACCACTCGTTGTGGTGGGAAGGGCCAGAATGGCTAAAAGGTGGCGAGAGAAAAGATGCAACTAAAATCATGTTCCAGGCTCCTATCATAGAAGTAAAAGCAGTTTGTGTGAACACAGCCTTAGCACAAAATAATGTAACATTCATTAGTGACCTACTGCAAAACTGCAGTTCATTGACGCGAATTGCGCGGATTATTTGCTGGGTTTCACGTTTCACTAAGCGAATTTGCGACAAACATATTTCAACACACCATAGTTTCCTATCGTCATCAGAAATAAATAATGCATATAATTTAATTATAAAAGAAGTGCAATCACTGGAATTTCATCAAGAATTGCAAAATATTAAATGTAAACAACACGTGAGTTCAAAAAGCAAGATTTGCAGTCTAAACCCTTTTCTAGATGAAAACGGTCTATTAAGAGTTGGGGGACGGTTAAATCACGCCAGTATATGTACATCGGCGAAGCATCCCATCATTCTACCAAGCCATAGTCGACTTACTGATCTTGTTATTAGTCAGGCTCACATAACAACTTTACATGGTGGTCCCCGACTAACCCTTTCCTACATAAGGAATAGATACTGGATTATCAGCGGAATCAGGACGGTAAAGCGCCAGTTGAGACTTTGTGTTAAGTGTCGTCGATTTAATAACGAAGTACAACAACAAATTATGGCAGACTTACCACAAGCCAGAGTTACTCCATCAAGGCCATTTACGCATACTGGTGTCGACTTCACGGGCCACGTAGAGCTGAAGGCCAATAAAGGACGCGGGATCAAAACGACAAAGGGATACGTAGCAGTCTTCGTATGCCTGTCAACGAAAGCGGTTCATTTGGAACTGGTTTCAGATCTGAGTACGGCCGCCTTTCTTGCTGCGTTTCGTCGGTTCTGCTCCCGGCGCGGATCACCAGGTCACATGTACAGTGACAACGGTACAAACTTCGTGGGAGCTAATCGACTCCTGAAAAAGGAGTACAAGGAGATCACCCAGAACATCAACTCGGACTTCTTTAACAAAATCGGTGAGATGAACATCCACTGGCACTTCAATGCACCTGCCTGGCCTAATGCAGGTGGGCTTTGGGAAGCGGCTGTGAAGAGCCTGAAGTACCACTTGAAAAGAGTCATAGGTGATCAACGACTTACGTACGAAGAATTTTCGACGTTACTTTGCCAAATAGAAGCATGTCTGAATTCCAGACCACTATGCCAACTAACTGAAAACTCTGACGACGAGTGCTTAACTCCGGGACATTTCCTGATTGGGGCACCAATCTTATCAAGACCTCAAACTGACCCGGAGTCTGCATCGTTAAAGGCGCGATGGCAACTCGTTCAAGCCATAACCAAAAATATCTGGCAACGGTGGTCATCGGAATATCTTCAACACCTTCAAACGAGAACAAAATGGCAAAAACCACGACGTAATCTTGAAGTCGATGACCTCGTCCTCATTCGGGAAGAGAACGTACCTCCGGGTAAGTGGGCAATGGGTAGAGTAAAGCAGCTTCATCCAGGAAAGGATGGGTATGTGAGAGTTGTTACTGTCAAGACAAAAAACAATACCATACAGCGTCCAGTCAACAAGCTTGTATACTTACCCGTAAATGAGGAGAAACCCCCGTCCGAATCCGCGACTCAGTGCGTGAATGAGTCCTCCCCACAAGTATCAGCTCAACCTGAAGTTAAAAGGCGCTCCTCGCGACCAAGAAAACAAAACCCTTTACAAGTATTTTTCATGTCCGTTTTACTAATGCTTTTGTTTGTATCACCCAGTGATCAAACTCAGCAACTCAAATCGACGTCATTTAATGCTACGCAAATTTTGAGCAACCAAGGACTTTACTTCGACAAGATATCTAACCTCCAAGTTATCAAGGACGACTGGAAACTCATTGTGTTTTATAACATGTCCACGTTCTATCACGGAGTAACGAACGTAAAGAACTACATAACGCACTTAAAATTAACCGCCGATTGCATGGGCTCGCAATATGATAGCGTCATCCTACAACTAGAACATGAACTAAAGGAACTTGAGCATTATCAAACACTTCTCGAAAAACCTAACGCAAGAAGGCAAAAACGCGGTTTGATAAACGGAGTGGGGTATCTGGCAAATACGCTGTTTGGCGTATTAGATGAAAGCTTTGCTCAGCAATACAAACAGGACATAGAAAAGATAACCACCCATGAAAATCATCTCCAAGAACTACTCAGGAATCAAACACTGGTCTTGGAATCGGAATACAACATTCTACGACGCAGCGAAGAAACTATGAACAAACAGTTCCATTTCATCGCGGATCATCTTAGAAACGTCACTGCTGAAATCAATCGAGTGCGTCTGGACAATAGAAATGGTTTATATGTAACATCCACCGCCTTAGCCGCGAGTGTCATACTAGCAAATCTAATGCGCATTCAGCACACACTTATTGATACCGTGACAGATATCAGCCACGGTCGTATTGACCCTTACCTTTTGTCTCCTAAACAACTGGCTCGTCAAATCAATATCATCTCCGGGCAATTGCAGGGCAATTTAATGATCCCAATTGAGTCAACAAACCTATCTGACATGTACAAAATTATGAAGGCGTCAGCAACCTTATATGAAGGCTATCTTATTATAGAGATAAAGATCCCCCTGGTGAGCAACGATATCTTTGAGTTAGATAGGATCATACCTATCCCTCAGAAAAGAGGGTCGAATCACTTTCGCACAGTCCCAAGCTCGCCATTTATTGCCTACAGCATCCAAAAGGACCTTGCTCTTCTCTTATCAGATAGCGACCTGCAGGCATGCATACATGTCGTAAAGAGCAATAAGTTAATATGCACCTATGACAAACCTATCTATAATCTAAAAATAAAACAATCGCTGTGTGATATTCAAGATGCAAGTGATATCAGGAACATTTGTAAACAAGAAGTATCCACGTGCCATAATTATTGGGTCAAATTACATAATGTGAACTCCTGGTTTTACACCTGTTGTGAATCATGTGAACTCCGTATTTCATGTATTGCTGATACAACAACTACTGTCATTCGAGGCAGTGGTATCATTAACATAGGTCAGGGATGCACATTGAAATCAGACGCCTATAGTATTCATGCACACAACAACTTTCTACGTCACATGGATATGCAATCAAACATCGAAGTCCCAGAGGTGTCCATTCTGAACTCGCTTATTAACACGACCTTGGCCACTGATTTTGATGAAACGGAAAACCACACCCATATGTGGAACCAGCTAGAAGAGCAAATAAAGTACATTAAGGAACAATCTTCTACAGAGTTAACCGTTCACGACATTCATCATTACTCCGTCGCTTATATTATCCTGGCCTTAGTTATCATCTTAGCCGGGACCTGCATTTACCTTGTCACAAGAGGGAAGTGCCAGAACACACTTGACAAGCAGCAGCACGAGATGGTAGGAGTACGTGGACAGCAGGGCGAGCGCGGGGCGGAGGCGCGAGCCGAGCTCGCCGGTCCGGGGTCTACAGAGTGCGTGAGTGTAACAGTGCCAGTGTTCAGTGAGTTTAGTGATATAAGTAAATCCACTGAAAGTGTCGATAAGGGGACCTCTCCCATGGCCCGTCAGTGAAAGTGCGAACTATTTATAACCAGAAAATTAAGTGTTACTACAGACCTTACTACTTAGATTAGTTATATACCTAATGAAATCATCTTGAATCACCTTTCAACTGAAAATTGTACCATTTAATGTAAGTCATCAGTTTTCATGTGTTTAACTTCAACACTTATCATCTAGGTTTAAACGCGTCTCCTGTCTTCTCCTTTAGAGTTGGCAGTATGTACGGTGAACCCGCACATTCGTATAATTAAGTAGGTTATGCAACTTCAGCGTTTGCACACGCGCGACCATTTAGTACTATAGTTACTAAGTAAAATAAATTAGTGATTTTTCTACACTCAACGCGGGCGGTTTTATTATCATCCCCGGTTTCTATCATTTTACCATAAGTGTGCAGACTATCGTCGTACAATACGTAAAATATCGCAGCAGGTTATAAACACATAATAGTGAAATATAATTCTAATAAGAACTGCACCTACCCTATTAAATTTTTGAACCACCTTTGATTTGGGTTGATTTAAACTGAAACTGTTTTAGAGACAAACACTTTTTACCCGACTACGGCAAAGCCAAAAGAGGGTTATGATTTTGACCGGCTATGTATGTATGTATGCATGTATGTATGTTGGTATTATTTATTTATTTACACTTTGTTGTACAACAAGATTACAATTATGAGAAAGCCGTAGTCAAACGTTATATAGGTATAGGTACCAACCATAACACTTTAATGACGTGTGACTACGGCTTTTCTTTTTGTTTTGTTCTTGTTTCTCCAGTAACCTTGTTTATTTCAGTATCCCAAAAATCTTGTTTCATACTTTTTTAGCGCTCTTTTTTGCCGTAGTCGGGTTTTAATTTTTTTTTTTATAAACTTTACCTACATCTTTAAGTGCGTGTGGCCGCCCGTAGTGCGGGCGCTCGCAGCTTTCATCAGCTTGCGCCACTGGTCTGTTTGCGTCGCTGCCGACCGCTGCTATTCTGCTAGTCTGTGTGTGGCCCTAAACTCGACCGGTACACCTACAGCGTTTTTTTTTAGTTTACCTTTCTACCTTTAAGTCTTCAGTCCTACTTTCTACATTGTTTCTCACTAGTATCATAAACTATATTAAAATGCAAAATAGTTTGGAATATAATGATACTTAAAGTGGTATAAAAGCTTGTTTCTGTTTTTGTCAAATACTCATAAAAGGAGAATATGACTGTCATATTAACGCACAGACAAAACTGCTGGGTCTAGGAGCGTGAAATTTGGCACACAGTTATTTTTGATGCGACTGACACAATGCGCTCTACGCACACCGCTACGGCGTAGCACCTTACTACGGTTTGCTACGAACGGCTACGTAGCTACGAAACATTTATAACACACACAACACACCCCATGTATTGTTAATTTAATCTGCAAATAAACTGCAAAAAGTCTCTAATACAACGTTTTTATGCTTCCCTAGTCATTTGAGCTCGGCTATCGAGGGAAATTACTTTTTCTTAACAACCCCGTGTAAACTGACGGGGTCTGGAATCTATTTGAACATTTTAATTTTAACTTTTATTACCAGCTCAGGAATTTACTTGAAGATCTATAGTATACCTGCTAAAAGTCTAATTACGGACTATGCAAAGAATTCTCTCGGAAAGGTATTGTTAAAGGGTAGTTTATTTTTTAAAAGAATCTGCGGTTAATCTTTTTTAATTATGAGTCTTCTATGTACCTACAACTTTCTTCTATATCTTTATTTTGTTTTTCATCCTGAAATCATCATCGGTTGGTATCAGGATGTATAGAGCAGGTCTAATAAAAAAAAAATATGCTTATTAAATATTTTTCAACAAATTCGAATTTGATTTTTTTTTAATAACCAGTGCTTGTCTGCCATCCCATCAGATGGTAAGCAGTGATGCAAGCGTTGATGATGAATCGTACTAGATTTAATCGTCTTTTCACTCTAGCCTTGAAGACACCTAAATTATGATCGGCTGGGAAGCCCGCAGCAGGCAAAATGTTCCAATCCTTCGATGTACGTGAATTTCTTCTTGAGTTATGTGGACAAACAGAAAAGCGAAAAAAAACATTGAGTATAAATGGCTATAAATTCTAATTCTTGTTTACCTATACATTCGAGTCAATGTACTCGACTATCTCTTTATAATCCCAATCACGTTAAAATACATCAAGGTTTACCTGTGTCTAAAATTAGCTCCCTTCCCCCTCCCCTCGGCCTCACAAAGCTTCCGAGCTCGTAAATTACAATTATTCACGCACATACAAGTACACACGTCGGTAACTTTGGCAGTATAAGATAACACAGATTGTCTGTATACCTAACGAAAACGTATTAAGTTATTAACCTCTATATTCGACGAGTAAGTTGGCACGGTTGGCGGGAGTGATTGAGTGATTGACTGGTGCACTGCATGTCATGAGTTCGATTCCCGCGGCAAAAAAAAACTATTAATATAATAGAATAGTTGCTACGAACTTATTTTCGTAAATATTTTTTAATTGTGGAATAGAAAACCCATTCCTGAAAAAACACAAGTTGTAGCTGACGCGGTTCTTCTAGAAAAGGTGAGTCTGAAAATATCAAGATATACCTATATATATGTGTATTTAAGAATATTTATGTATGTTTATCAGTTATCTAGTACTCATGCCACAAGCTCTGCTTTGTTTGAGGCTAGATGGCGCTATTTGGAAGTTGTAGAATATTTTATTATTATTATATCGGCAGTCAATCGTCCAAGATGTTACAATAAAGACAAAAGCTGATATATTCTCTAATATCTAAGAATCTCGTGTCACAGTGTTTGTTAACGAACTCCTCCGAAACAGCTCGACCGATCTTTATGAGTTTTTTTTATTTATTTTTGATAGTCCTGAGAATAGATCATTAAGTATTTTTCACCCTTGGTGTACGAATTCGACTCGGACTTGCTCAGTTTTTGTATTTTTGTTTTGATTTGTACTTAGTTTAATTTCTTTGATAATTGTAGTAGAACAACGTTTGTTTGGTTAGTTAGTATTCTTGTGAATATTTGTGGGTAAGCTTACGACTGCAGCAGTATGTGAGGATCATTCTAAATCAATCAATCTGCCTTACCCTACCCAACTGTGTTAAGGGTCAGCTTCAAATCCAGCTGGATGTGGCTGAATACCAGTAAATACATGGAGCAACTGCCTATCTAACTTCCTTTGTGAAGTTTAGCTAACTGGGCCAATAACCAGGTACCAAGATACCATTGACAAAGTGGTGTGAGAATTTTTTGATTTCTCGATCTGACTACACAAATGTCTGTTAAAGATCTACAAATAACAGCCGAGACCAACACCAACACCAACGTCTTTATGTTTTTTTTATTTTGCTAATAGCTTTTTTTAAACTACTCTTTCATGTCATTATTTTTGTCAATAACTAGATGAGGACTGTGTTTTTTAGTTGACTACCTTGAGAAGAAACACTGAAAGAAACTCAACTTTATTTTTATTTTATGTAATGAAAATAAGCAGTAGCATAATTAGTATTACTGTTTTTACGTAGGAAATCAACAATAACTTCTGCCACTGTAGTCGGAGTGGGAGTGTGTCTGATTTCTAAAACGCACCTGTGTTCCTTTAGTTGTCCATTGCGGTCCAGGGCTACCGTAACTGTCTCTCCTACTGCCCTGAACGTTAAAATTAGATTATTTTTTTCAATTGTTATATATAATATATGTACTTATTTATTCATTTAAACAATCACATATTTTTAAATATTTTTTAACACACAAAATACATTTAAAAATATAAAAAATATTATTATTATTGTTAAGCTCGCGTTTAATTTAACCACTATCTCACCTGATGGTAAGCAATGATTTGGTCGACGATAACACACGCTTGCCTAGTAGTAACCTATACACTCTTGACTTAAAGACCCACTGGTTATAGTTTCCAGGACACACAGCAGTTTTGATTTATTACCTGTATTTATTAATACAATGTGACACTAATTACATGTCACCATAGATTGCGTGTTGCACGAAAAGCTTACGGGCGTTAAACTTTGTTGATAACAAACGCCAGGGATTTTCAGTAAGCAGCTAAAAAAAATCATATTTTTTTTCCTATGGTTTCGCAATTGATATAATCAAAACAGCGGAAGGTAGGTGACTCGCCTTTAGTGCGTGGACCTCTGAAATCACGATAGTTTGTCCTAATTTCACTCAGTCGCAATCGGCGTTACATCGGTCGCGACGATCACACACATTCGACGGTTAACGCTATTTCGCTCGCACGACAGCGCCGGCTCCTGTCTCTGTCCTTGTCTATCAGTGACTATAGGTAGTGCAGATGTGTTAGTTTCGAGTCCAGGTTTTCTGATTGCGATGTTAGCGCGTAACGTATCTTCTTTTATAATATATCAATGTTCAAAGCTATAAAAACCGGTATCGGGATGAAGGCCCAAGCTATTGGCAGTCAGAGCACCAGAGAAAGGAACCTCCGTATACGAGCCGTGTCTAGAAGTACCGCTTTCATCAATGTTGAATGTTTCTGGTTTCATCAATGTTGCTCAATCAAACCCAAGGCCTTGAATCAAGCATCAAGAACTGACCGACAGGATCAAGATCCATTTGCCTAACAATAGCCTCCTAAGGTATTGGTCGAAACTCCTGGCTGACAAGATTATCGGTACAATGATCGCCGAGTGCACATCCCACATGTCGACAACCGCGTCGCGAGCCAAATTAATATGTATTTAAAATGGCTCCTGCAATTTTGAAATCATCCATTAGGTTTTGAGACCCTATATTAAAATATTTATTTCGAAAGATTTTAAAATCTCGTTTAAACCGACCATTTACAACTCCTACAAACCACCTGCACAGTGTATAGGGTTGCGATCTGAAATCAATTAATCGAACAATTGATTTTTGAGCCAGAAAAATCGATTGATCCTAGAAAATCAACATTAGATTTTTTCTGTTGGAATTTTATGCTGTATTATATATTTTCTAATTTAAAATACATTTAGAAAATAAATGCTTTCATATGACAATAAAATAAGTATCGAAATCCCGAATCATATGAATTTTAATTCGAGTTAACTTGACGCGTGTCTTATGCTAAGGTGGCACATCTCTAACTCCAGTGACAGATGAATAATCGTCTGTCAATTATGACATTGTCACAGAGTGGCGGAGCTTTTTTAAGGATTGCCAACAAATAATAAAATAGCAATAACATCAATAATTATTTTATGATTTTTCGCTTAAATGGAGGGGTTTAAAAATATTATTTCAGTAGATCCAAGTTCCATATTTTTGGCTTATTTAGTTGATTAGACTTTGATGCTGGTTAGATTTTTCTCGGAATAAAAAACCAACGTCCATACAAAAAGCGGACATCTCCTTTGGCACACAGTTATTTTTAATGCTACTGACACAATGCGCTCTACGCACACCGCTACGTCGTAGCACCTTACTACGGTTTGCTACGAACGGCTACGTAGCTACGAAACATTTATAACACACACAACACACCCCATGTATTGTTAATTTAATCTGCAAATAAACTGCGAAAAGTCTCTAATACAACGTTTTTATGCTTCCCTAGTCATTTGAGCTCGGCTATCGAGGGAAATTACTTTTTCTTAACAACCCCGTGTAAACTGACGGGGTCTGGAATCCATTTGAACATTTTAATTTTAACTTTTATTACCAGCTCAGGAATTTACTTGAAGATCTATAGTATACCTGCTAAAAGTCTAATTACGGACTATGCAAAGAATTCTCTCGGAAAGGTATTGTTAAAGGGTAGTTTATTTTTTAAAAGAATCTGCGGTTAATCTTTTTACCCGACTGCGCCAGAAGGAGGGTTATGTTTTTCGAAAGTATGTATGTATGTATGTATGTATGTAAGTATGTATGTATGTATGTATGTATGTATGTATGTATGTATGTATAATTGTTTGGCACGCTCTGCAGCCTGAACGGCTCGATGGATTTTAGCTTGAGAGGTGTCGTTAGATTTGTATTTACTGTGAGAGTGACACTGGGTATATCAAAATAAAAAAAAAACAAAATGGCGGATTTTTAGCGCCAAAATCAAATGTTTGGCACGCTCTGCGACCTGAACGGCTCGATGGATTTTAGTTTGAGAGGTGTCTTTAGATTCGTAATTACTTTGAAAGTGATATCGTAATAAAATAAAACTAAAAAAATAAAAAATAAAAAACGGTAATTTAAAAAACTAAAAAACCCGACTGCTTTTCTGAGCATTCATGAAAAAGCTCTAAAACAAGAAAATCTGGCAGTCGGGACCCATTCTAGAAAGTCAGCCGTCTAGTCAATAGATTGGAGTAATCTGCAATGTAATATAGGTGTGTGCTCTCAATTCTAGAATGGGTCCCGACTGCCAGATTTTCTTGTTTTAGAGCTTTTTCATGAATGCTCAGAAAAGCAGTCGGGTTTTTTAGTTTTTTAAATTACCGTTTTTTATTTAATTATGAGTCTTCTATGTACCTACAACTTTCTTCCATATTTTTATTTTGTTTTCATCCTGAAATCATCACCGGTTGGTATCAGGTTGGATAGAGCAGGTCTTATGCAAAAAAAAATAGTAAAAAAAATTATGCTTATTAAATATTTTTCAACAAATTCGAATTTGATTTTTTTTTAATGATATAACCAGTGCTTGTCTGCCATCCCACCAGATGGTAAGCAGTGATTCAAGCGTTGATGATGAATCGTACTAGTTTTAATCGTCTTTTCACTCTAGCCTTGAAGACACCTAAATTATGATCGGATGGGAAGCCCGCAGCAGGCAAAATGTTCCAATCCTTCGATGTACGTGAATTTCTTCTGGAGTTATGTGGACAAACAGAAAAGCGAAAAAAAACATTGAGTATAAATAGCTATAAATTCTAATTCTTGTTTACTTATACATTCGAGTACATTGACTATCTCTATAAAATCCCAATCACGTTAAAATACATCAAGGTTTACCTGTGTCTAAAATTAGCTCCCTTCCCCCTCCCCTCGGCCTCACAAAGCTTCCGAGCTCGTAAATTACCATTATTCACGCACATACAAGTACACACGTCGGTAACTTTGGCAGTATAAGATAACACAGATTGTCTGTATACCTAACGAAAACGTATTAAGTTATTAACCTCTATATTCTACGAGTAAGTTGGCACGGTTGGCGGGAGTTGTTGAGTGATTGACTGGTGCACTACATGTCATGAGTTCGATTCCCGCGACTCGAACTATTTATGATAAACACATTAAATAAAAGCTATTAATTTAATAGAATAGTTACTTACTATCGTAAATACTTACTTACTACTTACTACTAACTTATTTTCGTAAATACTTTTTAATTGTGGAATGGAAAACCCATTCCTGAAAAAACACAAATTGTCGCTTACGCCGTTCTTCCAGAAAAGGTGAGCCTGAAAATATCAAGACATACCTATATGTATGTATTTAGAAATATATATAAGTATGTTTATCAGTTATCTAGTACTCATGCCACAAGCACTGCTTTGTTTGAATCAACAAAAACTTCTGCCACTCTAGTCGGAGTGGGAGAGAGTGTCTGATTTCTAAAACGCACCTGTGTTCCTTTAGTTGCCCATTGCGGTCCAGGGCTACCGTAACTGTCTCTCCTACTGCCCTGAACGTTAATTTTTTTTTTTCAATTATTAGATATATATATATATATATATATATATATATAATATATATATAAATATAATATATATGTATATATATATATATATATATATATGTCTATAATCGTTTGTTCATTTAAACAATTACATATTTTTAAATATTTTTTAACACACAAAATACATTTAAAAATATAAAAAATATTATTATTATTGTTAAGCTCGCGTTTAATCTAACCACTATCTCACCTGATGGTAAGCAATGATTTGGTCGACGATAACACACGCTTGCTTAGTAGTAACTTATACACTCTTGACTTAAAGACCCACTGGTTATAGTTTCCAGGACACACAGCAGTTTTGATTTATTACCTGTATTTATTAATACAATGTGACACTAATTACATGTCACCAAAGGTTGCGTGTTGCACGAAAAGCTTACGGGCGTTAAACTTTGTTGATAACAAACGCCAGGGATTTTCAGTAAGCAGCTAAAAAATCATTTGTTTTTTTTTTCTATGGTTTCCCCATTGATATAATCAAAACAGCGGAAGGTAGGTGACTCGCCTTTAGTGCGTTTTTCTGAAATCACGATAGTTTGTCCTAATTTCACTCAGTCGCAATCGATGTTACATCGGTCGCGACGATCACACACATTCGGTGGCTATGTCGCTCGCACGACAGCGCCGGCTCTTATCTCTGTCCTTGTCTATCAGTGACTATATATAGTGTAGATGTGTGAGTTTCGAGTCCAGGTTTTCTGATTGCGATGTTAGCGCGTAACATATCTTCTTTTATAATATATCAATGTTCATAGCTATAAAAACCGGTATCGGGATGAAAGCCTAAGCTATTGTCAGTCACAGCACCAGAAAAAGGAACCTCCGTATACGAGCCGTGTCTAGAAGTACCGTTTTCATTAATGTTGAATGTTTCTGGTTTCATCAATGTTGTTCAATCAAACCCAAGGCCTTGAATCAAGCATCAAGAACTGGCCGACTGGATCAAGATCCATTCGCCTAACAATAGCCTCCTAAGGTATTGGTCGAAACTCCTGGCTGACAAGATTATCGGTACAATGATCGCCGAGTGCACATCCCACATGTCGACAACCGCGACGCGAGCCAAATTAATATGTACTTGTTTTGTGGCAAGCTTTCACGAGGTAAGAATATTATCTTTATAGAAAACCTGACTCTCTGAACCCCAGGTAAACCAAAATTCTATGATGCTATTCTGAGAACACTTTTCAGTTAAACGTTGCCAAACTAACAAATCGTTAAAATCTACCCTCACTTTCAGTATCATAAGACGGCAGCCTCCCGTGGAGTCTAGCGTCGCGCCACACCGGCGCCAATCGGCCAAGGACACATGGCGCCATCGAGTCTGAACCCCGGGAAACTTACAATGATAAATAATACTTATGACTAATGCTGATGAAATATTATTCTAACACATTTTCTGCTCAATGATGATGACGCTCATAAACTAGTCCTTTTTTCTAGTCTCTTGTGTATCTTACAGCAATCAACGACTTTGCTCTCCAACCTCGTACTTATGTCTTTTTTTTGTATCATAGTATCTGTCATCATAGTACTATTATTATTCTGTTTCATTACATGGAAGTCGTACTGGGTACAAGCTAAAGATCTGGTGTACTACAATATTTAAAACTCATTCAATCATTAGATATAATTATCATGGGCTGACTTAGTAATGTAATATGTATGTATGTGGAAATATATTTTGAACAACCAACCAAAAAAAAAAACAAATCCCAACTAGCGCATTGTATACAACCGGTCAGCATTATGCTAGCAACCAGAAATCCTCACTCGTTAGCACTAGGCTGGTCGTAATGAACATCACTCTTCCTGATCGCATTTTCTTTTAAATGTGTAACTCACACACATCAAATCCCTATCATACCCTTAAGAATTCACGAACTTTTTTTCAACAACGCTGAGTATACACTAGCTCAGCTAAGCCTCGTCTCTGGAGCGCCAGTTGTCGCGCCACAGCGGCGCCAAACGGCCAAGGACATGTGGCGCCGGTGAGTCTGCACCCCTGAATTGAGACGTTATTGGATGCCCGCTGTTGTACACAAGGCTTTAGCGTGGGTGTATTGTTCTTGTGGGTGGACAGTTATCTGGATTAAAATGTTAGGGCTTTTCTTGCTTTTACATTGTATTATGACGTTGTTTGGATATTACTGCGCAGACATTTTATTTTATTTTTTAGTGTAAATTTTATTTTTTATTGTTTTGATACAAACTTACAGAAAGAGAAGAGATTTGAAAGGGGAAAATTGAGACTATTGTCAAGATTAGGACATAATACAGGTTAACAAAAATAAATACAAATCGTTACTATTTTGGTAGTAAACAATTTTTCATGTATTATTAAGAATTACGCAATTTCTTTAGCCTCATAATTACGATATAACCTGAGTATCATCACCAACAGTATTATGCATCCACAAGAGTTAGTTTATAACAGTTAAAATATTTATAGCATAATTATATAGAGAGTGGATGATCATATTTTAAATACTGCTTCAGTTTATGAAAAATCACAAATTTCTTCAAGAAATTCGTCAATTTTCAAAAAAGAAATATAACCCCCATACCAACTTAAATCAGTTGATGATAGTAGTAGTCTTTTTTCGGGAATAATTCCCTTGGACAAAGTTGGTCAATTCCACTGGCAAAGACAATAAATAAAAATAATACCACTTTCCGTTATAACCTTTGTTTTCGGTAGGAAATTAACAAATGACTCCTCTCTTTCTGGGTAGATTAAAAGGGAGTGTTACTTTCTAAAACCTACTTGTATACCTTCAGATGCCTTTTGCAGTACAGTACTAGCCGGTAACTCTTTTGAACAATCCTGGAGCCCTAGCAGGCATCAGTTCTATTGAACCCTTTAAACATAACGCACTGTCGACTCAGGCTTGGTCCTCATCACACAGCGAGTCACTTCCATTACAACCTGCAGGTTTAAAAAGGCCACTTTTGTAGAATCATAATATGAATCATTTTTTTTTATACGGCAACATTTACAAGGAATATAATTCTGATATGCAGTGAATTGAGTATGATTCGACTAATTTGTTTTGCAACCACTTTAGATGAATTGCTCATGGGACTTTTTTAGGCCCGCAGTACATCATTTTCATTTCAATAGAAATACATCTACCACTGGACATAGGCCTACCTCAAGTGTCTCTACAATAACTTATCTCATCCATCCTGTATGATGTCTAGTATTCGCTTTAAACACAACGCGCTGTCTAGGTCTACTCAGGCTTCGTCCTCATCGGACGGCGATTCACTTCCATTGCACCCTATATCATCATTATCGACGTCCATCGCAGGACACAGGCTTCTCCCAAGTGTCCATCGCATACACTCTGTATAGTGCCTAGTTGAAGTGTTTGGATTTAAATGCAGAACAGATCTCTACCACTAAGTGGATGTTAGATAAAAAAAATTACGTCATACAACGCGACAATGTTCTTGGACGCGAGACATAATGATGACAGAGCGTGTTGTGTTAAAAGTAAGTTATTTATGTTTTCTTCGTACCGCCATAATAAATATATGCCGCGGTACTCATGACGTGTCCTTTAATTTGATAAAAGGCTTCATGCATCTTTTTTTCTACTTTAGCAATATAATAATCCGGTTTGAAGTAATGTTTTCGAGCCGTTTGTGGATTAAACTCTCGAATTGTGTTGTTTTAGCCAGATTACCATACAGCAGTTTTTAGGCACATTACCAGTCTATAGCGATGTGGTCGAAATTTAACGTAATATTTTCTGTTTTTTTTTTATGGTAGGTAAAATCATCCAATGACAGATCCCGCCCTTGGGCGGAGCTGGGAATAGTGTCAGACTCTAACTGACTAAAAACCTACCCCGTTCCTTCGTTCTTCCCTTCCTGCCTGCCATTTTCTGTTTATTCGCTTAGTTAGTTCGGAGCCTTTTATTAAACTGAATACAATTATATTCATTGTAGATATGTGTATTTGTATATTATATATTATAGATAATTGTGTGTTAATTACTATTTTTTGTACATAAGTATATGTACGTACTTATATATTCCAATATATATTAAAAAATAATAGCGAACAGTATATGATATAAAACGTAACTGGTGCCAAGGCTAACGCCACGCTAACGCAATCCACCTGCATGGAATTAGTACTTCCCAACTTTATTTTATCATGTATTAATCCAGGTAATAGGCTAGCTAGTCTGGTTTCCAATATATTCTATAATTTTAGCAAAGGAAGGAGTAATAAACGCACTCACAAACACACATACAAATTTTCGCCTAAATAATATTAGTGTGATAGCTAAACAAGACAATTTTTACAAGGATCTTTTGGCAAGTTTCCATCACGTTTCCACAGACAATTTCACTATTGTTTACTAGCAGACAATGTCATACATGTGCCAAAAGCTCGTTTTAGTACCGAGTCCTTCTGCACTGTGTTAGTGTCAGAGTTATGACATTATTTCACTGTTGAAATTGCATGAGGAGATTATATGTAACAATTTTGTTACCATCGTCTGAAGTAACAGCGACAATTTACTGTGGATACTTCAAGCAGCTGAACTTTCAGCAGACTATGTATCAGTATTCGAGATGGGAAATGTGTTTCTGCCCGGCAGGAAAATATAGTTTAAATGCCCGGGCATTTGGCCATCTCTAGTCAGATTGTGTGGGTTTTAGCTGATCTTTTAAGCTTCATTTCAATCAACACCTCAGTCATTAATTATTCAACCGATGGAATTAAACGCAGTTGGATCCCATAAATTAAAGTAGGTAATGGTTACACTATTTTGAGGCTTTTTTTATGGCAGGTAAAAACAACCGATGACAATTCCCGCCCTTGGGCAGAGCGGGAAGTAGTGTCCGACTCTTACTGACTAAAAACCTACCCTGATCCTTCGTTGCCTATCGTGCCGGGGCTGGGTATTCCTTTCGGAAGCTGACCCATGACACCAGCAGGCTTCGACCCTGCCTGCCTGCAACTAGCAGGCTGGGCCTCTACGGTTTGGGCTCGGTCCGGTCGGTTACCAGACGATCGGATAGCGTGCTACCCATTGCACGCCGTCCGCAAGCCCGCACCTACGGGGGACACTTTTTTGAGGTGGGAAATCTTGCTCCAAGCAACAGGTTAAACTGCCTAAAACTCATCTATGTCCTTTAGTTGCCCTTTGCGTTCCAGGACCTCGGTAACTCTTTCAAAAACTCCCGCGGCGGATAACAATTACCACAAAAAAAAAACACTTTTATTTCACACTTTTTGTTGTAGTACGTCTCAGCCAAACTTAAATCCTAAACCATCCGCCATTCGATTCCATTATCAAATCTTCATAAGTTTAGAAACTGAGAACTTTCTGTTTTTTTGAAGTCGGTTAGAATACCAAAAGCTTTTTCTAAATGTGACAAATATTCTTTTGAAAAACGGATCAAAATCGGTTCAGCCAAACGCGAGAATATCGCGGACAAACATACATACATACAGGTCAAACTGAGAATCCTTTTTTTTTATGTCCTTTAAAAAACAGAGTTGCACTACAATTTTGATATACAGTAAAATATATTCAATCAATACCAGTATGTCTGTCTAGCACGCAAGTCTGTTGGTACAATAACCCAATAATATAAAATAATTTGTTTCACAAGATCACATTCTCATTATAAAGGCAATAGTTTGCATATAGGTATGTATGTTTGTTATTCTTTCACGCTCAAATAGCTCAACTAATTTCGATGATATTTCGCGCACGAATAGATCATTGGTAGTACTTTTTATCTGGTGAGCATGTTCCTTTGTAATATTTTTTTTACTTACTGATTAACACAACCAATATTCCTCACCGATATCATCGATTTATAGGCAATAGATACCCCATTTTCACCCTTTTCACACCATACAGCGTACCTTTTTCGCTCGAGGAACGTGTGTATCTATTATTATTATTTATGAGGGCATAAAGTCTCCATAACCACCGTAATACGTTGATATTTTCCCCAATCTCCTCGAATATTAAGCAGGTTACTTTCAAGTATTAGGTAACATTCTAAATAGTTTTTGTGGCAATTTATTTTAGACATATCGGTTTCCAAACTGAAATTATTTTAAAGGCCAAATGAAGTTAAAGGATAAACGAGATTTATGAAGCAATAATCTTGAAAAATACGAAACTAAACTTAATTTATTAACATTATTCTAGTAACTTTAAATGGTTATTGCTTAAAATACCGATACATGAAAAATTCCTAATACGAGTATATAGGGTAACTTGGGTAACTGGTAATTAGTGAACGATACTTAAACACGTAATTGTAGTCATAATAACAAACAACTTTAACTGTTGGAACAAACCTGAAATCGCGGAAAAAATCAGCCAAGTTTAGTATATTTTGACCAATTAGGCGAACATAAATGTACTGACCAGCAGTTTTTTTTGCAGTTTCGTCCCATAGTAAACGTTGTTTGTTATCATGACTACAATCACGTGTTGAAATATCGTTCCTTAATTACCAGCCACCCTATACAGTGATTTATTTATGTAATTATTCCTAGTTCTAAAGTTGAAGAACTATTATTTCATTATGATTCAAGAACTATTATATATATAGTGATTTATTTAAGTAATTATTCCTAGTTCTAAAGTTGAAGAACTATTATTTCATTTTGATCCTAGAACTATTACATATATTCAAGATTTTGAAACAGCCTAAGTATAAATACAAAAACACACTTCATCAAGCCCCACACAATCCCAACTAATAAAACACAAAGTCTTTGAAACCCATATCTCGCGCCCGCACTAGATATAAACCCGAGATACACCAGATTCCATTCTAATAAGCCAGATGCCCATGATGGCCCATCTGTATATCCCATCATTTCGTTTTGAGGCGAGCGGCGCTCGACAAGGTAAAGTTTATACCTACGTAAATGAAAAGAAAACATGCGATGTTGCGCTTACTTGGAACCTCAGTGTGAAATGAAACACGGCAGGGGTTCGTAATACTTTTTGTTGAAGCACGATTGCTCTTTATTTGAGTTTTTTGTTCGTGAAGTATGATGAAAACGTGTTTATGGGTGTGAAACATTAAGGGAATAGAAAGTTTTTTGGTAATGGTTGGTAGTCACAGTTCAGTAATAGTACATTTTGATACAAGTAGAAAAAGTTTGTTATTGTGACCGAGACTGAATTTGTATTGAAAACTTTTTGCTGTTTTCCTGCGTCAATTAGGGTAAGCTCATTGTTGAAGGATACTTGATGACTGGCCTATTAGTCTAGTGGTTAGTGACCATGACTGCTATGCCAGAGGTTATGGGTTCGATTCCCACCCAGGACAAATGTTTGTGTGATGAGCACGATCATTTGTCCTGTGTCATTTATCTAAAATATTTTTTAGATAAATTACACAGAACAAATGATCCTTTTAAAATAATACATAAAAAAGACAATAATATCATTTTTATACATATCCGGCAGGTTCTGATGTAATGCTGACAGCTTACAAATTATTAATTTTAGTTTGAACAATGTTTTGTTAACGAAGTAACTAATTCGCCTACACAGATCCTCTGGGAAATTTAAAACGAAATGACCGTGACAGGTACCTCGCAGCCTATTAAAAGGTGTCAACTCCAGGGTTTAGAGAGCTTTTAATCATACAGCCCACACTTAATAAAAATGTACAAGTTAATTTAATTTTTTAGTATTAGGTAGAGGTCCGAGATTGCGCTTTTTTTTTTGGATTTTTCTCCTATCTAAACAAAAGTTCACAAACATGTTATTTTTTATGTTTTTTTTATTTGTTATAAACTAGTGCTTGACTTCAATCCCACCTGATGGTAATTGTTATACACAAGATACCCAGACCAGTAAAACGATCTGTAGGCCATACAAATAATTTCCGAAAGGAAAGCCCGGCCCTGGTATCTAAGGCCACGAAGGAACGGGGTGGGTTTTTAGTCAGTAAGAGTCTGACACTATCTCCCGCTCCGCCCAAGGGCGGGAGATGTCATTGGATGATTTTACCCACCACCAAAAAAATAAAAAAAAGGCCATACAAATAATGGATCCATGTGAGAATCGAACCCTCGACTCGATTGGTTTCTTCGTTTTTGTGCTATAACCAAGAAACCAATCGTCCGCGTCCGTTGGTAAAACGTCCCACAAAATCTAAAAGGGGCCTCTGCGATTTTACTTCGGCCTCTTGTACGCTTTCCAAACGTCCAGGACCCCGGGGTCCTATGACATACGTTTGTATATCAAGGACCCCAGGATTCGTTCATAGTCCGAAGTCGTTTAAACGAAAATTAAGAAACTTAAAAATATCAACTGTAAATACGATATTTAAATTTCTTGATAAGCGATTATCAATAAAAAGAAGAAAGTTCTACATAACGCAGCATCCACAAATACATAAATACACATAAAAAGATAAGAAAAGAAAGAAAAGCAATGTTTTTTTTATGGAAAAATACATTATTTGGCAATAACAGGGAAATATGCGTCAATAGAAGCTGAGCATTATGCAGCGGTCCCATGCATGATGTGACTAGTATTTTTTTTTAATTTTTTTTATTGATAGGTTCGCGCTTGACCGCTATCTCACCTGATAGCGGTCGACGATGGAGCGCGCTTACCTAGAAGAAACCTATTCACTCTTCACTTAAAGATTCCTGAATTGTCATCAGGAAAGACAGACACCGGCAGGGAATTCCACTCCTTAGCTGTACGCATTCCACAGCGCTGGTTTTCATATTATTCACTTTAATACGTCAAACATCAGCTAAAGTATGCAACATCTCAAAAACATTATTAAACAAAATACTAGTTACAAACTTGCTACAATTCCCATGGGCGGTAAAGATCATCCATAAACCATGAGTACCTGTGACGATGATATTTCATGAAATGTCTATTCAATCGTAAAACTCTTGCCAAACCGAATTTATTCAAGCACAGATATGATTCAGCCTCAGTATCACCAATGTAATTCGTTTTAGATATAAGATATACCAAAAAATTCTTCACACAAAATGGCCGTTGGTTCCCGCCTTTTGTTGGGAATGATAAATATCCTATAGGTGGGAATAAATCGGGTAAAACTTGTATTCTTGATAGATGTTCACGAATTTTTCACGTTCCCCCGTGTAATCTTTAACAGCTTCTGTTTTATTTTCTTTCTTTTTGAATTTCCGGGAGGATTTTGCGTAATCCACTTTAATTTATGACCAGCTACTTATTTGGTTTTAAAGGAATGGAAGATTGGCTCGAAGACTTCGTTGAGTATCATTCTTTGTTATTAAAGTTGGTTTTGTTTAGAGAGTATTTTCTTTCTTAAAATTTTTACTCAATATGAATCTTAAATTCATTTATTTCCTGACAAGCAAGCAGTGTGTACCTCACTCAAGTACTGCACAATCACATAAATGATGACTATGTTGATGACTCTGTTGATGACTATTTTTGTATGTTTGTTACTTATTCACACATGAACGGCTGAACGGATTTGGATTTATTTTGGCAATCGGATAAACCATGTGCTAATTATACTTACTTTTTATCCTGAAAATACCTTGGGATAATTTTCTACCTTATCATGGACGAGGCCGCTGACGGCAGCTATTAACGCACACGTTTTGGAAGTTCCTGGAAATAACTCAAGGCGCCCTCACCTTCCGCAAGACGCAGGTTCTCACCAGTCAGGGTAAGCTACAATCAATAAAGTGAATAAGTTATTTTTATGCAAGCATGATTTACCGCTGACTACATCATCGCTTACCATCAGGTGAGATAGTGGTTACTCAAATGCTTTTCTAATCATTAAGGAAGGATTTTTTTAAATACATTCCTTGAACGGTTTAAATAAGGGCACACAAGTTTGTATAGAAATTTCGCTGATGGAAAATTCCATAAACACTCGGCTTGTACATTAATACGTGTAGTAAGGACACAGTAAGATAACGAAATATATCGGCTCTACTAATAAGATACCCACACTATTGATACGTCCGCACATGTCAACGGTAAATGCTAGACTGACAAACGGAGCCTCTAAAATTACAGTGCGGCCGACGGATCTTGGCGAGTCCGAAGTTAGGTTCTGCAAACTTTGTGCACTGCACTTGTGTGTTGTCGTATTTTTTTTTTTTAATTGGCTTTTATTTTTCGAAACTATTAACTTATTTACGAGTGCACACGCACTTAAGTTCGCAGAGCCTAACTTTAGACTCACCAAGATCCGTCAGCCGTACTGTGCCTACTGTGGTACCTACTATCTATTTTCACGGTGGAGCATACTGTTGAGGTGTGCCCTGCCTGGGCGGAGCATCGCCGTGTCCTCGTGGGGGCGATCGGCGGCAGCGATCTCTCTCGCCGGGCCTTGGTTCAGGCCATGGTCCGTAGCGAGGAGGGATGGCAGGCGGTCGCCTCCTTCTGCGAAGCAGTAATGCTAGCAAAGGAGGAGGCCGACCGCTTCAGGCAGAGGCAACGGGGCGCTCGCCCCAGCCGCCGCCGGGATTCCGATCCCGATTTCCGGCCACCGTAGGCGCGGGCTTGCGGACGGCGTGCAATGGGTAGCACGCTGTCCGATCGTCCGGTAACCGACCGGACCGAGCCCAAGTCGTCGACGGCGCGTTCTGTTCCCGCGCGCCTCAAGGAGCTGTCAGCAAACCGTAGAGGCCCAGCCTGCTAGCTGCAGGCAGGCAGGGCCGAAGCCTGCTGGGGCCAAGGGCCGTTTTCTGAGAGGAAGGCTCAGCCCCGGCACTATAGGCAACGAAGGAACGGGGTAGGTTTTTAGTCAGTAAGAGTCTGACACTACTTCCCGCTCCGCCCAAGGGCGGGATTTGTCATTGGATGATTTTACCTACCAAAAAAAAAAAAAAAAAAAAACCTACTATCTATTTTGTGCTAAAGTGGAGCGTGTGCGCCGAGACGCCAGTATATACTGCCTTCTTTTTCTCACATAAACTACAATACGCATTGAAAAAAACATTCAGGTATAAACAGAGTAGACAGACCACATTTATTCGTAAACAAATTGACATAATTACCCCAACATCCAGCCTTGACATTTACTTTACCATCAAAACCACAGACGCCAACAAAAATCAGCTACGACAATGAAACATCCATTCGCCTTTTATGACCCTGAAAACCATTTCGGCTGGCAACATTAAAACATTTACTGGGAACGTAAGATAGTACACTGAATAATTCATGTCTATGTTCACAGTTACAGTAGTGACATCATCTCGTCTGTGGGCTGAACTGTGGCATATTCCGCTTATGGTTTTATGATAGTAGTTTCTGCCAGTGGCGTTGCCTGCCCGAAAGTAAAAAATATGTCTGTGTAACTTAGTAATAAAGAAACATTTCACTGGTGAAAGATTTTTTAAAACCGGTCCTGCAGTTTTTGAGTTAATACATTACAAATTAAGAGCATTGGTGGCCTAGTGGTAAGAGTCGCAGGTTCAAACCCAGCCAGGTGCCTTACTACAACAACCCATTACGTCCCACTGCTGGGCTCGGGACTCTCCTTAATAAGGAGGATATAGCCTACTGATACCACGTTAGCTAGACGGGTTGGTACAAAGTTTTATTTCAAGCTTTCCGTCTTTTTCATTTTTTGTATATTGAATGTTTTCCTATTCGCCTCTTACGAAATCCTGGGATGAAAAGAAGTGGTGACATTATATTCTTACTCCGCCACCACACGGAATAGCCAGGCGCATTACTTTGTGTAATTTTTTCATCACCACTGCCTTCAAAACGGTGAAGGAAAATCGTCATGATCGTGAGGAAACCGGCATGTCCTGAACCAAAAATTCAAAGACATGGTGACATCCACCAACCCGCACTGGACCCACGTGGTGGATAACGACTCATTCCCTCTCCTAGAGAAAAGGCCTGTATCCTAACAGTGGGAACATTAAAAGGCTGATGATAATAATGAGATTACAAACATAAATAATATTTCCATTTTATAATGTTAGTCTATAACATAAAACTTCAATTTCATAACCGATTCCTCTAGTATGATTGAGAAACGCTGCTTCTACAGTGGTTATGACACCAGGCTATTGTGACCCCTGTCCATGAAAAAGCGATCTAAAATAAGAGCCCTCTCACGGCACCTGATCTTTCCAACAACAAATATGTTTTCACCAACTCGACGTAAAACAATTTTTATTGCTCTCGTGTAAAAGAATTTTCTATTTTCTCCTCATATTTCGTGCCAAGGTTAGACGGAACCAATAACTTAATCCTTGAGCTTAATCCTATCTACCAATTTGTTAGCAACGTTGGTATTTGATAAAAGATTATTATATTGGCTTCTTATGTAGAATAAAATGTTTTTGATGTCAGAATTTGACTAAAACAAGAGTGTGTTTCGGCGCTACGCCAGCGTCGTACGTGGGCAATTCAATACGAATATGAAAACGAGGCTATCTTCAGCCGCCATTTATAAGATTCGTGTAAAAATATCAAACCAACTGATAACGTCCGCTTCACTTCGGTAGTCGCCGTACCCCTGTACAGTTAGTCACGTAGGCCACCGAAATAGAGTATCAATTGTTTGTGTATCGCACCGCATTGCTTCACGTTCTCGTTCACGTTGAATCGCCTCCACGTAAGAACTTCGGCGCGTAAAGTTTCTTTCATGCTACAAAATAATGATAAATGAAATGACGAATTTTGTGCGTATGCATGTTTATTAATTCTTCACGAAAAGCAAGAAACCCCATGATTATTATTCTTTAACAATTTTATTTACAATACTTCCACATAACAATATTACCTTACACAAAGTTGAATCTGCCAACAGAAACTAGTCTGATAAAAATAAAAGTTAACAATCACTATCTCTTGAAAATTCCGTTACAAATTTTCGAACATTCATTTAAGTATTAAGTATTTCGAATGCGCTAGACAGGAAAAAGAGATCACAACGGTATAAAACCAATAAAAACTCAAAGCGCTTTTATTGCATTATCACCCGTAGTCAGTCGTTTCCATCGTTACCAGGTTATAGTAGCCTTAACGCTATTGCGAATAAATATAAAATCTGTGTACGAACTTTTAGGATTCCGTACCCAAAGGGTAAATATTGCTTTCACTCCGCAGACTGTCTGTCTGCCTGTCACCAGGCTTACCTCATAAACCATGATAGCTAGACAGTTGAAATTTCACAGATGATGTGTATTTTTGTTATAACAAGCTAATAACAAATAAAAATTCCCGTGATCCTCACCAAGTTATCGGTTCACCTTGTGGGAGGCCTTCCAACGCTGCGTCTTCCAGTACCTATCGGCCATCTATTCTACGAGCAATGTACCTTGCCCATTACCTCTTAAGTTTCGCAATTCTTCGAGCTATGATGGTAACTCCGGATATCTTTACTCAAACTCCGAGCATATAAACCCTTCACATTGCCCTTGGGGTGGCTTTAAACCTTCAACTTCATAATATCATTTGTTTATATGCTAGTTATAAGGTCACCAATTCAAAGACCGTCTTCGGCAAGCGTTGCTTATCCTTAAAAGTTTGAGCAGAGCAGTTATTTTTTAGGAAAGACAGCTTTTTGTTTAGTCGCATCTTAATCGCATTGTCGTGTTACTGTGCTGAAATCAGAATTTTGAGAAAGATGAATCGAGTGAAGTTCAATGGCGGTTTCAATTGTACCTAAATAGATCCCTAGTGGCTATTGTAATGTAAAGTTTGTGTAGATTTTTGTATCTCAAATGTCTACAAACTAGACAATATATGGAATTATTAAAACATGCACTATCTCGGCAAAGTGTAGCTGAGAATTTTATTGTATTGTACAATTGTGACTTAATCGTAGTCGAGCTTGCCAAGACGGCTAACTCGATATATCTACCGACAAATCCTACAGAAAAATTAGAATGTGTTATATCCACCTCAAGCTCTAAGAACTTAAAAATACTTTTTAAACTTAACTCTACAAACTGCGCAAAGACAAAACAATAAAAAAAACATACACGAGTGTACTTACTTCTATGCGGAATCATAAAAAACACATTACTTTGTAACATTAAAGGATAAACTTATCAACTTTGTACAAAAACACACAAACACTTCTGCTTTATTATTATGTAAATAAAGTTACGTTACATAACAAATGAGGCGGAAAAGTAGCTGCATCCATCTGAACAGGCGCTAGCTATGTTGTACTGCGGTTTCCCTGTGCATTATCTAGGTCAGAATAAGGTCAGCCTGGATAAATAACTATAAACATTATTGTTTGCTTGAATAGGTCATAATTCTACCGTAAATTTTGCTACAGGTAAGAGCTTTTCATTTTATAGATAGATATACGAGCTTTTACCAGCGGGTTCGGTCTCGTGAAAGTAGACTCTGGGCAACGGATTCCCGGAAAAAAATATCCTAATGTGCCAAACACCATCCAAATCCTTACAACCATTCGAACGTAAGTTAAGCTAGAAATACATCAGATCGACGCATACCTGGACTACGCCTGAAGTATACGTAGAACGACGTCGCGTGTCGTCGCAAGGCGTGGATCTAATGTAGCTCTACAAGTCTAGTTTCCATATAAAAAGTATGGAAATCGACGCGCTCAGATCGGCGTGCGTGGTCCACGTGTGCAAAATGTGACGTTCGAACCTCAATGGTTGGCTGCGGATGCAGACAACACATACGGCAGCTGCACGAAACCGGCAGCAGCTGCACAACTGATTTTCTATGTAGTAGTTTGGATTTTTGTGAAAACCATTCCGAACGCGGTAGCGGCCGCACGTGCTGCCGAGCGTCGGCTTCGAGTGCTGCCACGATCTGCAGCCGCAGCCGATCACAGACCAGTAGTGCTGCAGTTGCAAGTCGAAGCACACGTAATTACGTCACTCCAACCTGTTTAGAAAAATCCCGAAGTAATCGCAACTCGGAGCCATTGAATTGTAGATTGGCGATTGGCAGCACATGCAACCAGCCTCGGAATCACTCTCGGCTGCGGATGCAGGCTGCGAATGCAGGTAGCACGCGCTACCCCACATGTGCTACCTGTATCCACAGCATGCCGGCGAGGATCGAATGACTCCTTAAAGATAAAATTTGTAGAGCTACATTAGATCCACGCCACGCGACGCGCCGCTACGTACAAGTCAGGCGTGGCCCACGTGTAAGTCGGTCTAATGTAGTTCTCGCTTTACAAACATGTACATTATACAAATTTTCGCCTTTATAATATTAGTGTGATCTATCAGCTATATTTTTGTTTACCTATAGACAAAGAAAAGGGGCTAAAGTTAATACAATGGAAGCCATTGTCCGTTGAAATAGTTGGTCTATGAAAGCAAGCGAAGCCACTTAGAAAAGCTAATGTTTGCGAGTGTGTGGGTGTATTTTTTTTAATGGTAGGTAAAATCATCCAATGACAAATCCCGCCCTTGGGTGGGACGGGAAATAGTGTCAGACTCTCACTGACTAAAAACCTACGCTGTTCCATTCATTGCCTTTGTACCAGAGCCCCGTTAATATTTTCACATAACCTTGGCCCCAGTAGGCTTCGGCACCTACAGTTTGCTGACAACTCCTTGAGGCGCGCGGGAACAGTGTGCGCCGTAGACGACTTGAGCTCGGACCGGTCTGTTACCGGACGGACGGACAGCGAGCTACCCATTGCCCGCCATCCGCGAGCCCGCGCCTACGGTGGCCGGAAATCGGGATCGGAATCCCGGCGGCGGCGGCGGCGTGTGCGCCGTTGCCTGATGCGGTCGGCCTCCTCCTTTGGTGTGTGTATGTTTGTTACTTCTTCACGCTCGAAAGGCTAAACGGATTTCAATGACTTGACACATGGGTAGTCCATGTCCTAGAGTACACATATTATAGATAGGACACTTCTTATCCCGGGACTATGTTCTTTTGGGGTTATTTTCTTCTATCACGCGGATGAAACCACTGGCAGCAACTAGTATTAAATAAAATTCGATATCCAATCTGTGCGTATAAGCAATATAATAAAGAAAACTTTTCTTTTGACCGTTCGTTGAAAAACCTTTGTTCAGTATTGGAAGTCGACAGCCGATATAATCATAATAAGCTAACAATGTAAATATGTAAGACATTATGTACATGTACCTAACAAAAACAGAAGCACCCACAAAAACTCGTCGTTGAAACAAAATCAGCTATTGACAATAAGAAGGAAAAATTCACTTATTTATACGGTAACATTTGAAATTGTGTAGAAATAATACACATGTAATAAGCAGACGTACCCTCGTCATGTGACTAGTGACATAACATTACAGGAATGTCAGGGGAGATGGAGCTAAAAATAATATATCTTGTTTTACTGTATTCTAAACGTATTACTTGTGTTTTTTTACGTGGGTAGGAAGGATATGTAGGTACCTATTGAACACGGGTTTTCGCACATGCTTTCGAAGCTTAGATTAAGTCAAAACAGCGAAAGAAAGGTTTTTTTTATTGTAGATAAAATCATCCAATGACAAATCCCGCCCTCGGGTGGGGCGGGAGATAGTGTCAGACTCTTACTGACTAAAAGCCTACCCTGCTCCTTTCATTGCGTTCGTCCCAGGGCCCCAGGTTTCAAAGCGGAAGAAATGTGACTCGCCTCTAGCGCGTGGACCTCTGAAATCAGGCCCCATCGCCTAATTTCCCTCAGTCGCAATCAGCGAGTGGCATAAACGGACGTGTTTTAGGCGTTGTACAAATCATTAAAAAAAAAACTAATCACAGGGAATCACATTTCACTCGTAATTTCGTAAGTACATGAAAACTTAAAATTTCTTATGACATTTCTAATTTCACTTATTGTTTTGGTCACCATTTTGCAAATACAGATAGATATACTTAGCTCACGTTATTTATAATCGTAAACATTCGGCGGCTAACGCGATTTCGCTCGCACGACCGTCCCGGCTCCTATCTCTGTCCTTGTCTATCAGCGACTGTAGGTTTGCAACTGTGATGTCACTGATCATGGATGTTTGAGTTTCGGTGTATGCATAGAGTCCAGGTTTTCTGGTTGCAATGTTAGCGCGTAACGTATCTACGTATACGTATACGTATGAGTGTAAAGTTCCGCAAACCTCCGTTGCAAAAGAGAGGTTTTTCGGAACAGATGGGCGTGATGTCTGGTCCGGGCAACTACCCGATAGCTGATTTCGGACTTTCATATATTATTTTGTAATTGTGAAGAGAATTCTAACACTGCGATGCAGTATTTTGAAGTTTATTTCCTAAATGGATGTGAGATGTGTAATGTCGCTACGTACATACTAATGTCCCATAGATCTCTTTGAGTGTATGTTAATTTAAACTTTACTAGATATTTATAGAAGATAGAAGATGCAGGAAGCTCCCATAAGGTGAACCAAGAAACTGGTGAGGGTCGCGACTTTTACTGACTAAAGCCCTGTGTACCTTCAGTTACCCTTTGCGAGGGTCACAGTAAGTCCTTTGAACAAATGCTGGCAAACGAGGAGGCCGCACGTGCATGTGCGAGGGAGTGGCCCTCACGCCTCAGCTGCTGGGATCCCGATACCGATTTCCGGCCACCGTGGGCGCGTCAGGTAACCTTCCGGACCGAGCCCAAGTCGTCGACGGCGCGTACTGTTCCACGCGCGTACCGTTCCACGCGCGCCTCGAGGAGATGTCAGCAAACCGTAGGCCAAGGGTTTGCTTCTGAAAGGAAACCCTCTCGGCCCTGATATGAAAAGCAACGAAGGAACAGGTGTGAATTTATAATAATTAAAAGTCTGACACACCCTCGCGCTCCCCCCAAAGACGGAAGATGTCACTAGATGATTTTCCCACCTACAAAACAAGGCGAACAATCTCACCTCTTGGATATTTAGTTAACGGTCTAAAAAAAAGAATAAGTAGGCACGTACAGTTCATTGAGAACGAAATTACCATCAGGTACAATTTCGGCGAACAGAAAATTACATTTTAACAGACTGGAACGTACAGCGTATAATCATTTTATTACATAACACGTTACATTTTGCAACTGGCAAAATCTGAAAACAATGTCTTGTTTCATTTCGGTTGTTCCTTTTATGGCTTAGATGAGCATCGAGTCAATAAAATTAGCTGGGAAGCTGAACCAGTACCTTTATTCAATTTATATTAATTTTCTGATATCCTGTTTCAACTGATATTGGTATACCTACCATTTTTTTAGGAGGGAAAAACATCTAATGACATCACCCACCCTTGGGGGGGAGCGGGTGAACCCGACTTTACCGCGTGCGAATCCGCTGGCAGAAGCTAGTTAGGTATATGTGAGGTTTATCAGTTGAGCTAAAATAAAAGTTATATACCTAAGAGTACTTAATTAATTCAAAAAGATCTTTTCACTCCCCAATGTCATTTTATTACCTACATTGGTTTAAGCCTTTTCTATGTAAATTTTCTTTTGGCAAAGCCACATCCGATAGCGTGCCAGTATAACAAGAAGTTACAGCCTTTGAAAGGGAAATGAATGCGATAAACCATGCATAAATATTCATTTAAAGTAATTTTACTTGTATGGTAGACGAGTTTTTTTGTATATGTCGTTTCAGGACGAACGAACCTTTTTTTTTGGTAATGAGTGAGTTTTTTTTTTATCGATTTTAACGAGTGCTCGACTGCAATCCTACCTGATGGTAAGCAGTTATGCAATCGTTGATTTTGAGGCGCGCTACTTTATTTAGAGCCTATTCACTATAGCCTTGAAGACACCTAAATTATAATAAATATAAGGCCGGGTAAAGTAATCCAGACCTCGGAACTGATTTATTTTGATGTAGGGTGTAGTGCCGCTCAATACCTTTTTTTTATATAAAGAATTGATTAAAACTTGTCTATTAACTCGTGATGGCCTCATTTAGGCAATTCTCTATGTGCAATATTCTTTGTTTAGTAATCATTTGACCTTCAACAATTACCTACTAACGTTTTTCTTCTTTTTTCAATTATTTTTGTATGTACCCTCGTATCCTTTAACAATATTTAATTTTCCGATAAAATGGATTTAAACAACGAAATACATTTTGTTTTTTTTTGCACTAAACCTTTTACCTCGTCGCCATTTGTAGTGAAAGCACTGACACAGGGGGTAAACACCTTGGCTCGTTAGGTCACCAGCAGTTAGGTTTAAGACGTCTGTCTTAGAGTTTCTGTAGTGCCTCGGAGATGTTTGCCCAATCGCATACAGATGGTCTTCTTGCGATCATCAGAAAGAAGGTGGCATCGCTTGTGGGTAGGATTCGAGGGAGTGAAAATAGCATCCTGAAAATCATTGCCGAGGATCCGAGAGCTCCTGTGCTGAGGCATCTCATGAGGAATCATTGTCCGCCTGAGATGCCCCGTAAGTACATGACTCACTAATGACCGAGGACGTATTTAAGTTTTTTTTTTTTTTTTACATCTAATAAGTAGTCTTAAGTTTGTTACTAATCCTAGTTTAAGTTTTAGCATGTAAGTTTTATACTAACAAAATGGTACCTTTGTTGTCCAATTGAATAAAAATTATTATTATTATTCCATTTATTTACATTACACATCATATTTTATACACTTTTAAATATTTCTTTATAAAAACATTATAAAAAAAAACATTTAAAAATATAAAAAAATATATATTATTATTATTAGTCGACCGCCCGAAATCAACTGTCAACTGTTGCGTGCCACTGGTCGCCCAACGCCCATGACTGCGAGACAAGTACACAAACACTACATAGGGTTTAAGTGTTGACTTAACAACGAGCTGTGTGATAGTCCCTATACTAGTGAGTGTACACGCGGATGCCGACAGAGAAAAGAGGACCTCGTCCCTGCGGTCGGCGGAAACAGGAAGGTCAGTAAAAATCTGACACGCCCTCTCGCTCCACCAAAAGCGACAGAAGTCATTGGATGATTTCCCATAAAAAAAAACCTTTGATCACAAAAAGAGTCGAAAAACTGTTTGCTGATATCTCAAAAAACTCTATGAGCACTCGCTTCCAACGAAGTATTAAACTTGCTTAAGGAAAATTTTACCTTTCATTCTATTTTTATAGCTATGAGATTGGATGAAATTGAAAGTTTTGATTACATTTTAAAGATATTTTTAAGGACCTTTTTCTTAAAGAATATCCAAATTTATTTTTCACATTACAAAGTATTAAAGATTTCACCTCGTTACTGTAGGTACGCTCAAACTTAAATAAGTTTGAATTTCTAATACATTTTCAGAAAAAGTACAGGTTTTTTTTTCTTAGAAAAAGTATAGGTACTGATTTTTTTACTAAATAAAATTATACACCGTAAAATTTGGATCGTTTTAATCCTGTGGAGGGTTGATTCGGTACATGACACACTACCGATTTGTAAAAATAAAATAAACAAATCAAGTGTTTTTTTTCTAAAACTCGAATGAATATACGCATGTACGAAATTAATTTCTTTAAGTAAATGAGTCTATGACCTTATAGGTAGTTGTCGGTCGTTGCGTACTAACTACCTACAGGTCATCGAACTCGCCCAGCTGACTTTACGTTGTACATGCTTAAATTAATTCAAGTTAAAAAAAAATACTTTATTTGTTTATTTTAATTTTTAAGAATCGATAGTGTTTCATGTACCTACCGAATCGGCCAACCACGGGATTAAAACGACCAAAATTTTACGGTGTATACCTACTACACATCTGGCTACTAAAAGATTTATAAAACTCGCAGATCAAGGCCCTTGGTATTACTAGCTAAGTAACTAAACCCATAAAGACTGAACAAATACCCAAAATAAACTAGCTCTAATACTGAAACATGCACAAATTAAATTGGGGTCATTGTTAAACCCTTAGTTGTTTCAGCAAATCACCCTTTTATACATACCCGTGGCTCTGTAACGAAATAATTTCAGGAGGGTCGTTAAGCCCGAGTAAACTCCACTTTGTACCACAGTAAAGGGTCATTTTGTACCCCAGTAAAAGGTCATTTTGTGGCCCAGTGAAGGGTCACTTTGTACCCCTTTGTATTACTGGGCCCAACTGTACCCTATTATAGTTTGTTGTTTGAGAAACATGTTATTGGTTTTGATGTCCGTCTTTGGCAAGTATGAAGGTAGTGACTGCCCATTACCAGTTTAGTTATAGTGGTTGTGTTTATAATATAATTACTGGGTAACAGTGGCCAGCCACAATTCAGTGTCCATTGAGGTGTTAGTAAGTAGTTAATGGAGTTCTATTGTATAAATGGAGTTGTGGCTTTCGAGATCGTATTATTGATAGTCGTTTGGATGTCTATTCATTAGATAAATTTATGTTCTTTTCACCTTTTGATACAGCTTTATGCTTAGTAGCGTCTAATAGTGAAATACGAAACCAAAGCTCTGTTACATTCAGAAAAAAAATACTGGCACCCTGAACCATAAAAAACTCACTAAAAATTCACTAGCGGCCCACCCTGGCTTGGCATGGTCGGAAACCTCATCCAAATCCATAACATAGGTTAGGAGGAGTTAGCGGTTAAACAGACAGATATTAAAAATTCCTTTTTTATACAATTTAGAGACGACTTTGTTTTATATCTAAAATGAAAATAAGAAATAAAAAAAGCGGTACTTATTAAAACTGTCAAATAACTTCTCCCGCTTCATGGTGGAGCGAGAGGGCCTATAGATCTTTACTGACTAAAACCCATATATATCCTTCAGCCTGCAGCCCTTGGTTACTCTTTCAGACGTTCTGGTGGCCTTAGCAAGCATCGCCAGCCTTCGTAACCCTTCAGTTTTGCTGACATCTCTTTGAAGCCCCAGTGGAACACTACACGCCGTCGACTCAGGCTTAGTCCTTGTCGGTGCCTGAAGGGATTAAGCACAGAAATATTAAGGATTAAGATTACATAGTTAGCAAGTTCAATGTAACCCAACTATACCCAGTTGCCTATGTTTCCAATCGAATCTTCGCTTCGAACTTTCACTACTGGTCCTTGTAATTAACAATCTCACTCAGCAGTTAATCTCTTAAAGATTTATCTTTTATCTTTATAAAAACTCTTAACGACGTAACTTGATTGAGCTGTAGTCAAGCCAGCGAAAATCCACTTCAATTCAGTCCTAGGCCGAACTCATTTGCGAAACGGCTATGTCACTGCGGAACCCAAATTCATTAACTGGGATGAATCTGCCAGTCACCCCGGCCTACAAAACGTTTTGCCTAATCTTTTGGAAAAATCAAGGGAATATTTTTTAAATTTATTTTTTCCGTGTCCATAATTTATGTCATTATAAAAATGTTGAAACATTTGCTAACAAAAGCGGGTGAAAGTTAATTAAATACAGCCTATCATTACTTTTTTTACTTCTCCGCTGATCTTTTTTAAAAGTAGGTGAGTGGATCAAAGCTTTTTAGACTCATTCTCACTCGCTTTTATACTGATGCTAAAATGTCCAAACGTTATCTAACTAAAAGTCTCTCTCTATAGATTCAAGAATTTCCTTCCATCAAGCACTAAAACCACTTTGGTCCAATCGCTTGTTTTACCTATAATTGACTATGCTGATGTTTGTTACTCTGATCTATCCCAGGAACTTCTAAACAAATTGGATCGACTTCTCAACAACTGTATTCGTTTCATATTTGGCCTTCGTAAATATGATCACATTTCTTCCTTCCGTTCTCAGCTTAAATGGCTGCCTATCCGCCACAGAAGATCCCTCAGATCCCTCTGCACGCTCTTCACTATAATGAACGATCCTTGTGCTCCTGATTATTTAAAACAATATTTTAAAGTATTGGGCAGTTCTCATGATCTCAACCTTCGAGCTTCCAAAAATATGCTTCTTCAAATTCCTTCTCACCGTACTGGGTTTATGGCTAATTCTTACACTGTCTCTACCATTAAACTCTGGAATGTGCTTCCCCTTGACATCAAAAAAGCTGTAAGTAAATTTTCCTTTAAGCGTAAAATTCGGAACTATTACTTAAAGTCCTCTCAACCTTAGTTTCAGTCTTCGTCATAATTGTCATATTTTAAGTTTTCCTAATTCGTAATAATCTTATATTTATCATAGTATTTATTAGTTTATAATATTACCTTATATAAGTATTTTATTATTTTACTTAATTTATTTCACATTTTATTTTGAAATATTTGTTATTTATTTATTGTGCAAACCTACCACAGTGTTTTCTTTTTTAACCCAAAGGTTGACTGGTAGAGAATGCCTTGTTGCATTAAGTCCGCCTATGTACCACTACTGTACATGAAGTTTAAATAAATAAATAAATAAAAGTTCAAAAGCTTTAGTTATATAAACAAAGATATTTCACGACCCTCGTCGATCCCAATTGTTATGAACTCAAACTTATCTTTCCCCTTTGTTTTCTTTCTCTTGCAATCACAACAGAAATATTGAACCACTAAAACTTCTCTGAAAGGGCATTTCATTCCACCCTCTCAAAGGGCAGGGCGAATGAATGCTTGAATTTATAGCCTTTACAGAATGGCCAAGGACATCAACAACATACATCCTACAGTCAAATGAATGTTGCTCATTCAATGGCCGCCAATAATCGATGATAAAAAATTAAAATGCATAGCGTACACTCATAATATTTGCATTAAATTCAATTGATTAATGGGATCTGTCCTGGTCAAACGATTACAACTTATCCTGATTAATTAGCCAAAAGCCTTTGCAGCCAATATTGCGAAAGTTGACATACCATTAAATATCTAAGGGCAGCCTAATGAACAACCTAGTGGCGATACTTGGCAAACGAAGCGGTATTTACGAGCGACGCCGACGATCGACGATGAAATGGCGAACGTTTGCCGAGAGGTTGCCGAATAGCAACTTAATTGAAGTCGGGCAAGGGCATAATTGATGGGTCGACTGCTAAGTCCGTTACTTGTTTTGACAAGACAACTTTGGGGTAACTTTGGTGGGGTCTTTTATGTCTTTTTGACGATCTCCAAGTTTGGGAAGGAAAACAGGTCTTTTACTGATTGTGTGTTAGTGCCGTGGTCGTGTATATCTACTCGACAATACGGCACGATGCCGCGTCGTGTAATTACATAAGGCAACGTAGCGAAACCCTTTTGTTGAAAACCAATCGTGAAAGTTTTTGACGACGCATCGCATGAACAACACAGTGTCATGGTACGATGCAACACACCACGACGTGTTGTGTATCAGGGATATCATGGATATGAAAACCTCTACGTTTCGCCTCCTTGTTATATGCAACGATGCGAAACGCATACATCGAAAGAACTCAAACCAACTACTTTCGACTTCTTCGCTTGTCTCATCGTAACTCCGCACCCACGTGCGATTGGACACGTAAGCCACTGCAACAGAGTATCAATTTATTTATTATATATTTTATTGTAGGTACTTACAGGAAGAATAACAAAGAAAAATGTATATCTTAAACGTACAATAATGGACGGACTCAATCAATGGTTGTTTGTTCCAATCACGCCGTATCGTTTCACGACCGGGATCGCGTGCAACTGCCAACGTCTTTTTGTCGACACCATCACCGGCTAACGCTGAAAACCAGCACTGTGGACTCGTCCCATTATGTCAAATAATACTGTGACCACACGTAGTCACAGCATTATTTGAATGGCCTGTTGGTCTAGTAGTTAGTGGCCCTAACTGCTATGCCGGAACATGCGGGTTCGATTCCCACATAAGACAAATTTTTGCGCGATAATTTGTTCTGTGTCTGAGTGTATTTATTTATAATATTTATGTATTTAGAAATTAGTTAGTTCTTAGATTTCGTCTTTTGCCGCGAATTAATTTTTTTTTTTGCTTTCCAATACAGCGTTACTTCTCTACAAACGCGTTTACAGAACATTTTTCGCCGCTGAATATTTTTGTTCCTCCACAAATGGCAAATGCCTTTCGTGCCTGTGTGCGATCTCTATTACATTCTTTACGTTCAATACATAAGATATTTATTCCACGTAGCGCCGTATGGTTTTGTCGCGATGCATCACATTCATATGTTATGGGATCTCATTCCGAGGGTAAAATATTAAGTACGTACTCATATCATTACAGAGCACAGTGTACTTTTAAAATTTCTAACTTGAGGGAACATGAACATGTTCTTTGTATGACGTAGGCAACCGATAAGAAAGGATTTTTCGAAATTCCACTCGGAGTTTTTTTTTTTTGTTATTAGTAACAAATATAGTTTTTTAAGCATTTAGTAAGAAAAAAGTACTGACAGAAACTACAATGTCATTTAGATGTATATCTTTTTTGTTTTCTTTTCTTTGGTGGGAAAATCATACAATGACATCTCCCGCCCTCAGGTTGAGTGAGCCCGCTCCGGTCGATTACCGGACTGCCGTACGGCAAGTTAGCTCCATTTGCTCGACGTCCGCGAACCCGCGTCTACTGTGGCTGGTAGTCGGGGTCTGGGTCTCAGCGGGCACCTCACGCGTGCGGCCTGAACCAGGGCCCGGTGCGAAAGTTCGCTGTCACCGATTGCCTCTACGAAGACAAGGTAGTGCTTCGCTCAAGTGGGGCACACCTCCACCTCATAATCCACCATGTCCTCCAAGCGGTTTACACTATAGTGACGCCCGGGCGTTTCTTCTGCCTGAATCCGATTCAGGAACCATCCGAACTTACCATTTTCGCTGAGAACCTGCGTCATGCGAAAGGTGAGGATTCCATGACGCCTTTCCAGCCACTCATCAAAGTCCTATATCCTCCTGGGGATAAGTAATCATGGCTGATTATGGCGTGCCCAAGGGGTTAGTGATTCAAGCCAGTATAACTTCTCACTCCACCCATTCAATGTTTCATCAGTGGGCGCCGTCGCTGTGAAAGCGACCAGCGGCCATCCGGCCATCGGCGATCCGGGGATACCGCACGGTGTCCTGCGAAGCGGCAAGCCTCCTTGCTGACTTACCACCATTGGATCTGGAGGCAACAGTCCTTGAACACATGCACGACCTACGCGTGGAGATGCAACGCCAGGGCGAAATTCCGCTGCCATGACAAATCGCGCCATGGCGGACAGAGTTCCGGCGGATCTCATGGTGAAATGGCGACAGCGACTATCGCAACCCAGTGCTGGGCATACCAAGATCGAGGCGGTAAGGCCCCTCTTTGAGGCGTGGCTGAAAAAGCCTCACGGCGTCGTCAGCTTCCGCTTGGCGCAGGTACTAACCGAACACGGCAAGTTCGGGAAGTACCTGTACAAGATTCGTGCGGAGACGACGCCCGGGTGTCGCTACTGTGCGGACTGCCCAGAAGACACGGTGGAGCATACAGTCGAGGTGTGCCCCGCTTGGGAAGAGCATCGCCGTGTCCTTGTGGGGGCGATCGGTGGCGGCGATCTCTCGCACCGGGCCGTGATACAGGCCATGCTCCGGAGCGAGGAGGAGTGGCAGGCGGTCGCCTCCTTCTGCGAAACAGTAATGCTAGCAAAGGAGGAGGCCGCCCGCAACAGGCAATGGCGCACACGCCGTCGCCGCCACCAGGATTCTGATCCCGATTTCCGGCCACCGTAGGCGCGGACTTGCGGGCGGCGGACAATGGGTACTACGCTGCCCGTCCGGTAACAGACCTGTCTGAGCCCAAGTCGTTTACGGCGCGTACTGTTCCCGCGCGCCTGAAAGAGTTGTCAGCAAACTGTAGGAGCCCAGTAGGGCCAAAGCCTACAGGGGCCAAGGGTTAGGTGAAAATGAACCCCGGGGCCCCGGATCGAAGGCAATAAAAGGAACAGGATAGGTTTTTAGTCAGTAAGAGTCTGATACTATCTCCCGCCCCACCAAAAGGCGAGATTTGTCATTTGATGACTTTACCTACCATAAAAAAAAACCATCCAATGTTTGTTAGTTTTTTTTTAATGTAGGAATTCACCCACATAAAAAAAAACTATAAGCACACAAATATGTAACATCTAGAAGCTAAGGAAAGTATTTGTTTTGCTCACAACAAATTGTACAGGAAGTCAATTTAAGTTCAATTGTAATAGTCGTCCCCGGCCGAATTTCGGGATCGACAAGTTGGACAGTTCGACATTTCTTGATTAATATGTAATTTCAATTCGAAAATAAGTTCCCTTTTATCTTGTTTTGTAAATAACTGAGGACAGTAAATAACCCGTATTTGAAATTAGATTTTTATCGGAAAAATACTGGTATTTCGGGATAGATCAAACATATTTTATTTTAAGATAGGAATTCATTTAATGACTTCTCTCGCTCTCTTTCGAAAAATCACGTGGCCCTAAAGATGATAAACATCTTATAATGTCAGCCATTCTACTAAAATTGCTAACATTGACATAACCTTTCTTCTATGCAAAAATGTTCCAATAAACGAGCTAATTGGTCTCGGTTTTACGTGGACGAAATCTATCCACTTAAGACTAACTGGATAGATTTCGACCACGTTATTATGCAAAACCGGGACCAGACGGTCATCTCTGTCGTGGCCTATCGCGACTCCGTCTCAGTACGTACTAAAAACATCGTTGATAACTTTTGATATGGGGCCCTTTTGGGACTGGCAACGCCACTGCATTCTAGGGATACCTGGGCTGCGAGAACGAAAGTAACTAAACACGCGGATGAAACAGGATGGTACAGACGCCAGCACATCAACCTACCTGCGTCTGCGTCAAATTTCTTCAATAGATTTTCAACCTTATCACAATAGAGGAAGGTTAATGATTGATTGGTAAAATTTGACAGATTGGGGTAGATTGACGTGCTGGCGTCTGTACAACTAAATAGTAAGCATATAAAAAACTGATTACTACTTGAAACGCTTTAAAAAAGCATTAATCCACATCGCTGTCAAAGGAAAAAATGCCTAGAAACCTCTCAGTATTGCCACCAGTCTGGTGCAACTCCCTAAGAAAAAAATGAACCATCTCAAATGTATGGCGTTTGCGCTAATTAAGATGGCGGCCAAAATGGTGGCTATCGCTGTCTTGCTCTAACATCTATTCGACTCTGTCGCAGCTTTAAGCCCGCCATATTCATTCTTTGCTTGTCAAGAAGTGAATGAAAACAAATTTTGATTTTTGTGTTTTACAACTGTTTCGTGAATTTCAAGCGGAAATTTGTATTATTTATTGTTACTTTTATCTATTATTGGTATTTATACGTGTACCCGTGTGAATTAATATGTAAATATGCATTAAAAAACTTGTGAAATATGTGGTCTAAAAGCCGGCCGCTCGGATGGTCAACAGCGAATATTTATGGCCAAATATCCATTAAATGAAGAGAGGTAAGCCTAAATAAACATTAATTTTCAGTTACAGAAAAAGATCTGGTGATAAATACAAATTTCTGATAATAATCGGTCGAAAATCTAGAAAATAAGCTATCAATAGTGCTGTTTAGTGGAATTTTTATCGATTATATCGATACTTTTATATTTAATCTTATTTACAGACAGGTTTAATTTTGTTTCAAATTTTATTTAGTTTTATTCAAATAGAACTGTCATACTTTTCGAACAACAAAGGTTATGCTTAAATCTTAAAAAGTTTTTTTTTTATAGAAAAGCTTCGTCAGACTCCGTACTTCTATTCGTAGGGAGATTTGGCGCAGATATCGAGAGATTTTAGACCCACTATTGCCCTTAATAACTCACTAACTAGCAAGATAATACTTTTTAAGGTTTATGCATTATATAGAATAGGCGAATAGGTTATAGGCACTGTATTTCTTTAACATTATTAAAGAATAAACTGTTATTATTAAAATCCTTAAAAAGGCGTTTCCTTTACCCACACCACCCACCTCCACCTTTGGAACCTAAAAATTTACCTGCGAACTTACGTTAACGCAAATGCGCCAACGTAAATTCGCAGGTTATACTTGGTTTAATTTTTTCATTTGAAATATTCCACTTATTCCTAGTTTAACTGGTGAATAACGTTGGCGTAAATAGATCTTAATTTAGACCCAAAAAAAGGAACCAATTTTTATATATATATATATATATATATATATATATTGACTATCGATAAAAAATTACCATGAGCACCTAGTAACACCACTATTTCGGTTGTTATGTTGGCAGCCCTCATGCGTCAAGTCTTTGGTTATGTATGTCAAAGTTGGTATTGAAGCGTAGCGCAAACGCCTTACTGAGCCATTTTTTTGTATGGGAGTCCCGTCTCTTAAACGTAGTGCTTATATTCTCTTTGATTGCCACTTTGAATAGTAATACTGATTCTTTGGCCAAAAAAAACATACGATTTAAAAGAATGTCTATGGAGTTTCTTGTCTCTTCACCATAGAGTTCCACGCCTCGGGATATGCAATTAGAATCATATTTCTGACTTCTTAACATTAAAAAATTGCCTGTAAATGTTTAATCTGAATAAACGCTTTGATTCTAGAAAAAAGAACCAAGTCCTCTGGTCACATAAAAAGTCGACTAGCTATTTGAATTTATTTGAAAATATGGTCTACCTACTAGAAAAGGACCTACGTGAAACCTGTCGATTTTCTTTTCCTGGCTTTGTGACGGGCTATGAATAAACCATTGGATCATTTCATGGGGGATTATATCGAGAGAATGGACCACGGCTTCCTTTTATACGTTATCATATTTCCAATCACGACTAATACCAGCTCAAGCGCCTTGTGGATTATACTTAATAAATCGTGGAATTTCTGATATTTTAAATTGTAATTATGGCCTATCTCGTAATTATTAAAATAATGTTTACAATCATTACCTACTTAGGGCTTAGGCTATTACTAGTTGTTAACGTAATTAAATATGGTTAAAGTCATAGATTTCTGTATATTAAGTATTTTGAATGAAGAACCACTTAAATGCTTAAGTTAAATTTTGATTAGTTTTTCAGACTAAAGCAAAATTTGAGAAATACTCAACTGCTACTCAGCTGCTGCAAATGCTGAAATTAGAAATTGAGGGTTAGAGTAGATTGAACAGTGAGCTTTTTTTTTATTTGATATAAACTAGTGGTTGACTATGATCCCATCTGATGGTAAACAGTGATGCAATCATTGGTGGTGAGACGCACTCGTTTATTAAGAGCCCATTCACTAGCCTTGAAGACACCCAAATTATAATCGGTTGGGAAGACCGCAGCAGGCAAAGTGTTCCAGTCCTTCGATGTACACGGTATAAACGACGAGGCGAAACGCCTAGCCCGGACTGTAGAGGTTTCAATAACGTAAGGTTGGATACTCACCGAACATTGGGTTGGCCGATGGTAGAATTGATATGGTAGAATGAAGTCATGCAATTCCTGCGCACACTCTCCAAAATGCAATCTGTAAAATACCGAAAGGCTGCCAGTTGCCCTAGGCTACCCTACGCCTGTGCTCAAGGCTTTGAAGATTGGACTCAACCAAATCTGGAGCACCAAATAGCCTTATCGCCCGCCTTTTCACCGAGTCCAAAGTTACTAAGTGGCATTTTGCAGCATTAGCCCATCTGTGGCTGCAGTACTCCATATACGATCGGACCTGTGAATATTTAGAAATCAATGTCAAATTATAAAAAATAAACAATGTCATAATTGTAAAAAAAGAGATGATAAAAAATACAATTTCATAATTGCAAAATAACAATAATCGTCAATTTAATTCTTAATTCTTTATTGTACACAAAAATATAGGGATACAAACAGTTCATGTACAAAGGCGAGCTTAACTCAGCAATGAGTTTTCTCCCAGCAAACCTTTGAGTTATAGAGAGAAAACATATTCGAGGGTAGGATCCAGTGCACAATATCATTCTACATAACTAAGTCTAATATAGGTATAATTATATTATACATACTAATACATACTATACATATTAATACATACTAAATACACTAATATTATGTCAAAAATGAAAGGAAGTGCTCTTTAAGTTTCCTCTTGAATACATCCAGAGAAGCAAAAAAATATCAGTTTAAAAAAATATCTGAATCGTCTAGATTCAGATATTTTTTTAAATTGATATTTTTTTTATGACTTGATATTTTTTTCTGACATCAATAAAAAATCCAAAATATCTGAAGAACGATGTGTAATAACATCATAATCACGTAAGAGGGGTTGTATGAAAATGTACCTGGTCGCTCTATATCTGAGGAAGCTGTTAATTACAGCTATCGGTTATAGTTACTCAATAAACGTCTGAAACAGAAGTTGGCAAGGAGATCGTGAGTGGATTAGGGACACGACCAATCCATCAATACTTGTGCAAGTCGGCAGCTGGCAAGTATCAGTCTGATCACAAGTGCTTGTGCCTATCAAGTTTGATCGATTGGCAAGAGTTCCTGTATTGTCTTGAGGAGTTTCATTGAGAAAATGTTTTTTTTTAAATGACTCCCTGCATTTTACGATTGCTGAGCAGAAAATAAATATAAACTGTCGAAAATTATTATAGTTATTATTATTGAACTAAGTGTATTGAATTAAGTGTTAAGAAAAGTGTCCATTTTTTATTATTTTGCTACACTATATTAATTAAAAAATAATATAATAATAATATATAATATTCCACAACTATTACACAAAGCCGCCTAGTCCCAAGCTAAGCAGAGCTTGTGTTATGAGTACTAGACAACTGATAAACATACTTATATATTTCTAAATGCATACATATTATAGATAAATTACACCCAGACACAGAACAAATGATTATGCTCATCACACAAACATTTGTCCTGGGTGGGAATCGAACCCACGACCTCTGGCATAGCAGTCAGGGCCACTAACCACTAAACCAGCAGGCAAGTCAAATGGATCAATGCTTTTGTTTTTGTGTTGTCTATCTTTTTATTTACCAACAAAAAAAATGTAACGTTTTAGTGGCGGAAAAGTGTCAATTTTTAATTATTTCGCTGCAATAGGTACTATTTATATACTTAGGGAAAAGATGGACAATTGCACTAAACACACGCTTCACCGCAATTACGGACAAAATCTATTATCAATTCAATTCAAAAACATAATATTAGACAATAATTGGTTTATTAAATGTACTTCTAGTTTTTAAGTTTCCATTGTAGATATAATACCTTGGATCTCCTCCGTAATATTGTACCTACAAGTACTGTAAGTCAATAAATAAATACTTAATTGTAGAATCCAGATATCTATTTAAAAGTAAGGTTGATATGTAAGTATCTACTTTCAAAACTCAAGAAGTTTTTATTTAAACTTTCACTAATTGCATTACTTTATTTCGATGGAAAACGCCTAAACACTATTAGAACTACACATAAGTAAATCAAATTACAAAGTTAAAAGCTTTTAAAACTTTTAATTAATTCAATTAAAACTACGAGTTAACATTTGTATCTGTCACTCACATTAAACAGTTTTGAAACAAAGTGTCAGATAAATGTATTTATTTTGAAGCTACTATAAATGTTTTGAGACTTCGCATATATGTGTCTTACCTATCTCGTTTGGCTAGAACTTGGCTTGATCCACATTTAGACGTAAAAATCTATTAAAAGTCTCCAGGAAGGCGTTTTTTATAGTCAATCATGAAATTACTTCTCCCGCTCGGTATGGAGCGAGTGGAAGGATCTGAATTTTAGTGCCTAAAAACCATCTGCAGTCCTTCAGTTGCCCTGTGCGTACCAGGGCCACGACAGCTCTTTTGAGTCGCCCGAGCCGCAAGTGAGAGTGTTATTGATTCGAATGCTGTAGTCATTTTCCACGTGTATTAAACGATACAGAGTTCTTCAATACACTTTACCCAAAAACATTTTCTTTGAAAATGGCCACGTAACTAAAATCTTTCATTTTCTACTAAAGAGAATTTTGCGAATGAAAAGAATTTCACCTCAATTGCAATGATAAAGTTTCTCCATTGTATCAAAATGTACTATTATTTATTGAAATTCTTCGAGCGCTTTTTCTTCTCATGAGTTGAGTATCGAATCATTAATTAGCTATTCTAATCGTAAAGTGGAGGTACTTAATTTCAAAAGGGCTTACAATTTAGCAGCAGTGTATATGTGGAGCGGTGGTGCTCGAGTGGTAAAGGCCCGGTCTTACGAGTTGTAGGTCGTGAGTTCAAACCCAACCAGGCGCATTACTTTGTGTAATGTATTTCATCACCTCTGCTCTCAGAACGGTGAGGAAACCGGCATGTCCTAGAACCAAAAATTCGAAGACATGTGACATCCACCAATACGCACTGGGCCCGCGTGATGGATTACGGCCCATTCCCTCTCCTAGAGAGGAGGCCTTAATCCCAGCAGTGGGAACATTATAAAATTGATGCTATGCTATGCTATGATACAATGCCTCTCTGTGTCCATCACAGAGTACTTAGTAATATACTCAAATTGTCCATCATAATACGTTTAGCAATTTAGAAGCGAAAACGAAACATACAGACATAACTATGACCGTTTTTCTGATAATGAAATCTTTGTTTATGAAGGTATATTTATCTTTGCAGTCCCAAAACAATGTTCGTAATTCATGTGCTTGTGTATCCGAAGTATTTCTCATTAGGTACTAAACTATTGAACTCATTAGCGGTTGAAACACTTTGGTAATATAATAATAACGATATACATAGGTAAGTATCTGTCAAATAGATACATACAATGGAGCGAACGTTAATTATTGTGATTAATAACAATATTAATTAGCATAGAATAATTACTGTTTTGGTATCGCATTACTGAATGAGATAATTACCTACAAAATGGACTGTAATTCGAATTGGCAGCCATTGCTAGAGCGAAGGCGACAATTTCCAGGTGTCGGTGAATGCTGTCTGTTCTTCTTCTTTATATGTCGATTTGACTCAATTTTTATACTAGCAGGAGATCGTGAGAGAGACGGAGCTATACAGGTCGTATAGCACTATCCTTCACTCACACCGGATTCATCAAAATGGCCTTGTATGGTAGCGTCGGCTGCGCTTAAGGGGCCTATCACGAAATAGCGTTCTTTCGTACATTTGAAGTCCGAAGAATAGCATAATGTAACACTTATGCAGTTGCTATTTACAGATGTATTAATAAGATATTTAAAAAAAAATATTCAGCAAAAAGCGCGGTAATTCATTCAAACAACGTAACCGTGGCAGTGAGTTTGCATCGGCCCTGAGTGGACCCTTCAATTTGGCTGACATCACTATAAGACACGCATGGAACACAAAGTGCTATCGACTCAAGCTTAGTCTACAGGCTAGCGAGCTACCTTTGACTCGCCATTCGCAAGCCTGCAAGCGACTCCCAGCGCCTGAGGCTGGATACCCGAATTGAACCTGTATAAACAAACAAAGTACTTTGATTAGATTAAGTTACCGGTGTACAACACAATTCATTCCATGTAAAAGGTTTGTCCGAACACATCTACCTATTTTCAAACAATACCCAACAAAATTAAACACAACGGAAACAATACTCAATACAAGGAAAACAAGATAAGTACATAAAGCTGGGTACAGACAGCTGTAACATAACATGCAATGAAAGGATTTGCCGTTCACGTTGTCGCAATGTATCATGCAATGTTAGGGTGCGTCACATCTGGCGAATGTGCAGCTCGCGAACCGTTTGCGATAAAATATTACGTATATAATTATTAGGGAAGTTTTTTAACAATAAAAATGCGAAAGACTTTCATTTAGAATACATTCCGGTCTCTTTAATGATATTCTTTACTACAAAAGTAGGATAAATAATTTTAAAGTATCAAACTGTTTCGTACCGGCCAAAGCCATTCGAGTGACAACTAAAATTCGTGTTGCCAGCAACAGACTTTTTTTATTTCGTTCAAAAATTCCCAAATCGTTTGATTAGACAGACTCTAGGTTCATGCTCGGTTCGTGCGCGCGCTTTTTCCACACAATGAAATACTCCTTTCATGTAACTGTTGTCTGTACCCGGCTCAACAGTACAGGATGTTCGTATTTCTCCAATACAAGGGTTGGGGATATTAAGCACGCCAGGAAATACCCCCTAACACCTTTCGGAGCCCACCAAGGCTTTTCACAAAGTTGTAAATGCTACCCCATCGACCACCGTGAAGCGGGTATGCAGGAAAATCGTACTGAAAATGTATGAGATTGTCCGTTATTGACGCATCTGCTATTTTTCCTTTCCTGCTATTTTTTAGGGATCCGCACCTCAGTCGGCAAAAACGGAACGCTTATATGATCGCTTTGTCTCTTTATGAAGCCTCTTTCTTCTCAGGCATGCGTTGAGGTCTGCTACGCGTTGGAGCAGTAAAAACCTTTTTTGTATAGTAGCTCGCTTTTGACCACTATCTCACCTGATAGTAAGCAATGATGTGGCCTACGATGGAGCATTATTGCCTAGAAGTGACCTGTTCACACTTGATTTAAAGATTTCAAAGCTATCAGTAACCACTGACTCCGGCATGGAATTCCACTCTTTCTTTCTCCGGCATGGAATTTCACTCTTCTCGCATAATAAATGTGTTCCCAAAACGCTTTGTACGCATGAGTGGGATGTTCAACATGTATCGATGGCGCAATTTCGTACGTCTAGTGGTCCGATGATCGAACGGACTTGGCGGAATTAAATTGTGTAATTCCAATGCACACTCGCCGAAATGTAAACAATAAAAAACCGACAGGCTAGCGACTCGGCGGCAAAGCTCAAGGACTTTGAAGTTTTGACTCGATAAGTGCATCATTGCCGATGATCTTCTTAGCTCGCTACTCAATCGACTCTAGTGCATCAAGCTGGTATTTGGCAGACCCATCCCAAATATGAGAGCAGCCCGAACTCTCGCTAACTAAACTTCAGTCAACGTAATCTAATGATAAGGCTGTTATTTTGTCATTTTCAATTCCGTTATAAACTATAGACGCGCTATAGGCTATTGAATATATTTTTATAGCGCGCTATTTTATACGCTATCTTTATAACACGTTTTAACAATACTCGACAGTAGTCTGAACGCGGAGACGTTATCATTTTATTCGGCAACGCGTTAAAACATATTCAATAGTCTATAGCGCGTCTATTGTTTATAGCGAAATTCAGCATTACCACGCACGACGCGAGCCGATTGCATTACCACCACTACTGTTAATATATATCGGTTTATGGCAAATATTTTGACGCTCGCTTAGGAATAAAAACCTATAGCAGTAAGTAAAGGAAAAACACTGAAAAGAGTAAATTCACAATCAAATAATTACTTTTTGCGATTCGGTAAAATCTTCGAGACTTGAATTCAGGAATCGAATTATTTACATGGTATGTTTGTACAGAACCTTCGGTGCACGAGTCTGACTCACACTTGACAGATTTTTTATTATTATAGATTATAGTGTTTTTTCTTGCCATTTTCTCGGTGTGGAATCTGAGTCCAATGTTCTGTAGGATGCATTCATACCAAATGATTATATCTAAGTACTTATTCGAAGAAAAGAAAAAAAAAGAAAATTAGATCTTTGCTTCCGTCACAAGAGATTTAAATGTCTTGTGTGCCAGTGTTTTCTGAAAATAGAATGAGTAATGAGTACTTATAAGAACTATGCTTTTTTATCATCTAATGACTTCCACTGCTCTAGGGCAGAGAAGGTGGGTGGAAGATTATGCACCGTTCACGAATGGGGCTCGATCCGGATGATTACCGGACGGCTATCCATTGCTCGTCGTCCGCAAGTCGGTAGCTAGAAGTCGGGGTCAGGATCTCGGTGGCTGGAGCGTGAGGATGTACATTCCCTCACGCATGGCTCCTTCGCTAACATTACTGCTTCGCAGAAGGAGGTGACAGCCGCCCTTTCCCCCTTGCTCCAGACCATGACCTGTACTGAGGCTTATCGCAAAAGGTCACAGCCGGTGATCGCCCTTACGAGGACACTGCGGTATCTGCACAAATGGGGCAGCCCCTCATCGTTCCACCAGAAGGTCTGCACAATTAAGATACCGAGCATTACTTTCTGCTAGCTCCAAAATAAGAACCTCCTGAAACGATCGTATCGCATTCATCGTTTCAGCCGAAATTCGTCCATTACTAGACATTCGCCTCCCTATAAAAGTGTTGTTTAACAATTACCGGTATTGTGCGTTTCGCATCCATCAATTCCCGTATCGCCTAACATTACATGTTTTGCTCATCGTGCCAATAACCTCAAATAATTAATTAAGCTATTAAATGTTTTTGAATAGGTACTATGCATTACAATACTTCATTATGGTCAGCTTTACATATTTAGTTACCTAAGTATTAGTAGATTAAGCCAGTCAAAACTGATATTGGGCAATACTAACATTAGGCATTAACTGTGACACATGTCATAGAATTATAAGACACCGGTACTTACACAACCACATATTCGAGTATGTTTGGCTTAAGTTACCTCAATTTATCTTCCTGCTAATGAGATATTTAGAACCATTATGAGCGTAAATTGCCTTACATTACAGCAAACCCCTATAAACACACAAATTCAGGATCCTCCATACATATTAAGTAGGGTACATAAAAGAACGCTAAATTGTGACATTGCATGGCGTCGATAAGACCTGCCTTTCATCTCGCTCGTTTCGTTCAACGCTATCTGCCGCGACCAACGACCAAACGTATTGAGTGTCGAGCCATCGACAAATCTGTCAGCGAGGGATGGTTTTATCGATATATTGCGATGCAATAAAGAGACAACATTTGATTTTAGGGGCACATATATTTTGGTAATATGTTTAGGTAGAGGCATGGGCTCCAAGTGTATGCTTCTTCAATCTGGTGTGTATGAGAGAAACCTGGACACAATATTTTGATACTTATAGGTATTTATTAGGTAGCGAGAGGGCCCTGGTTACTTGTAATACAGGTTTCGTAAAGACCTATCACAGGCACCAGTCTCTCACATAGTTAATACCGTTGTTCGTGCTCCACTGTAACCCAAGCATTAAGTAACTTGTGAGAGAAAATAAACGATTATTATTATTACTATTTTCGGACACATGTTACATTGTTTAACAAAAACTAACTGACTTCACAATTCAAATAATTTCCTATTAAATTCATTATAGATTTTTGTAGCTAGCAGCGATTAGAAGTCCAGAAGAAAGCTTATATGTTATTAATAGACTCAAGCACTACTGGACCGATTTTCAATATTCTCACCAGTAGAATGCTACGTTATTTTTGAGTAAAATAAGCTAATTTTCTATATTCACACGGACGAAGCCGCTGGCAAAAGCTACTATAAAAAACATAACTCTCCTTCTGGCGCAGTCGGGTAATAAATCATGCAACCGTAGGCCATAGCATATTGCGTGCCACGCCGTAGCTTAAGTAGAGTTGCGTTGTTCGTAGCACGTCATCAAGCTATGCATGGAAATTAGAAATTCAGCGACATTGCTTTCTTTAGATATCCCTTTTAATTTTATCTTAAAATTATATTATTAATTAGATTTTTTCCGCTGAACCTCATGTAACCTATCTTACAGGATGTGGACATTTTCCTTAATTTAAAGACAATAGATAGGTACTTACAAAGTTACAACAGTAGATCTAAGTGTAGATTTCTATCAGTAGAAAGTATTTTCATAGGTAATCGAATCACTGCCTGTTTCTAGTGATTAAGGACTAGCCTAAGAAAAATCTACCTCATAATGTTCCCACGGCTGGAACTCAGGGGGTGGTAGATGACACTTTTTTTTTTTGACTTGGTGTATCACCAAATAACTTCTCCTGCTATGAGTAGAGTGAGAGGGTAGCGATGCGCGATGGCGAAATGTTTTATTCGATTGTTTCGTTTGTTCGAACATCTCGATGGTTCTCGATTGTTTCGGCTTTGACTCGAGTCGGACTCGGTCTGTTATTGCGACTGGCGCATGTGCGTTCATTCACGAGTTGTTCTTCGATGGTTTAGAGTTTCGACTTTGACTCGAGTCCGACTCGGTCTGTTATTGCAACTGGTGCATGCGCGTTCATTCGCGTTATTCCTCGATAGTTTAGATTTTAGAATTTCGCGAGTTCTTGACTTGCATTGTGATTGCGTATTCAAAAAATTTTTCAACAAGAGCAGTCGTAAATAATACCGCGACGGAGATGGAATCATAAAAATAAATAAAAAATGTCGAGGGTTCTTATTGAATTTTTTTTAGTCGGGCACATAATCAACCATCTTAATAAAATAACTTTTACAAAATCGTTTCAGAAAAGTCTTAATCTCTATAATGTAATAATTTCTAGTTGGTTGCGCGAATTTGCTGTGATGTGGACTGTAGGTTTAAAAAGCGATCTAAGGTTTGTTAACAATATGCAGATACTGTGCCTGGCATGGGATAGGGAGGAACACTGACCTTTTGACTTCGAAGGTTCCACGTGGCACCGCGCCGGCGATCCTCGACTTCGCACATTTAAATCACTGCCAGGTCCTGTTTTGCACTACACTGCACTATTGTTGAGTTTGAATGGTTGGATCACGAAAATAGTCAATTTTCTTGTAATTTCGAGCGGGCGGTTTTAGCGGTGCGGTCACATTCACAATCGATGCACACACGTCAATGTCAAATCATTTCTAGAGGTCGTGCGGGTGGAAGGGAAACGGATGGTATAGGATTGCTAGGCCAAAAAAACAAATTACAAAAAACAAAGTCGCGGATCATAGCAAATTGGCGCAACCATTCCCCCCGGGTTTGAAGGGTTACCTTCAAAGAAAAGAGAAAAAACAAAAGCGAAACTAAACCCTATTACTAATCTAAACTATCAATACTAGGTAGCGAAACAACTTATAACTAACTATGCCACTACTACTGATTAGGCAGAGGGCAGAGGCGAATAACCGGACGCAGGTACGATCCAGTTGCGGTTTTAACCTTTACGACTCGCGTTATTCCGTTCGAACCCGGAAACTTCCACTACACCAAGAGGCCAGTGCAGAGGAGGCGCACTCTCAGTCTTCAGTATCACCACAGTACCGACTGTGACTGGATCTGAAGGAGTGTTCCACTTTTGACGCGACTGCAGCGTATGCAGATAATCTGTCCTCCATCGCTTCCAAAAGGACTGAACTAAGCTATCTAGCAGAGCGTGACGCGGGTGAAGCTGCAGTTTGTCAGTCTCGACATCTAAAGCGGGCAAATATTTAAGAGGAGTCGTCGTCAAGAAGTGAGCCGGCGTCAACGCTAGTGGCTCCGATGGATCACTAGACAAAGTCCGACACAACGGACGCGTATTCATCAACGCCTCTACCTGAGCGAGTACGGTGCTCAACTCCTCGTACGAGAGAATCTGTTCGCCTATGACCCGAAACAGGTGCGACTTAAGGCTTTTAATATTCGCCTCCCAATTGCCACCAAAATGACTAGCCGCTGGCGTATTAAAACACCAATCAATGCGATTCTCAGCTAAGACATGGGCGAATTCACTTTGGTAGTACTTGGAGCGTAAGAATGTATGTAATTCCGAAATATTGCGTCGCGCTCCAACATAATTTGTGCCGTTGTCAGAGTATAAGCGCTTAACGGGACCACGGCGAGATAAAAATCGTTTAAATGCAGACATAAAACCCTGCGTACTCAAATCACTGGTTAACTCTATGTGAACCGCACGAGTTGTCATACAAACGAATAGGCAAATGTATGCCTTTGTGGAACGTATACCACGACCACGGGCAATAGTGACTTTAAACGGTCCAGCATAGTCCGTCCCAGTATGTATGAAAGGTTTCACCGTCTGTACAACACGACAAGAACGATGGTCGGCCATTTCCGGCGCGTTGAAACGCGGGTGGAGCTTAAAGCAGGGCACACATCTGTGCACTCTAGCGCGTATCAAATTGCGAGCGGAAAGTATCCAGTACTTCTGTCGAAGAATGGACATTAATAAATCGGGACCAGCGTGACAATTCACCTTATGGTGATAATCCACCAACAAATCCAAAACGTGATCCTTGCGTGGTAGAACTACTGGATGCATTTGTTCAAACTCTAACTTAGCATTTCGCAGACGGCCACCGACACGAATGAGTCCGTCTTGCAAAAATGGTTTCAAATGTTGAAGTGCGTGACTACAAGGTTTATGTGATTCTAAACTACGAAATTCTATTGAAAAATAAAATTTCTGCAACTCTCGAAGTACAACTGATTCAGCTCTATCCAAATCAGCTGCGATTATAGAACCACGCGATGGTAATAATCTCAAAAATCTTAGGACATAAACTACACAGCGTAATAGTCTCGACCAAGACGAGACTCGATTAGACAACAACAAAACAACTGACTCTTCACGCGGAACTGATACTACAAGCGTATGTTTCTTCTCCTCGGGTGGCTCTGAAACAGTAGCGGGGCCAAACGGAACACTTGGCCACTCGTTAGGAGTGGTATGAAGCCAGGGAGGGCCACAAAACCAAAGCGGATGATTTAAAATTTGCGCAGGAAGCAAACCACGTGAGAGACAATCAGCTGGGTTTTCTGTTCCAGCGACATGGAATATATTTTCCGGTGACAATTCAGCTTGAATCTTAGCCAAGCATAGAAAGCGTTTTTCTGCGGAGGCACGGGAGCCACCGAGCGAAAAAATATCACCCTTGAAAGGGAGCGCGACAACATAACGACCATCTTTATCACGAGTAGTCGTGCGGGTATAAATCTCCTCAGTGACCTGATCCTCAGGGCTGAGAATAGGCGGGACATTGACCTCTTCAATCTCCCAGAACTTGCGGATGGTAGACTCAAGCGGCGGCTCGACGGTGCAACAGTGCGACACAGTCGAGTAACTATCTAAACAAGCGGGTGCGGAACCAACTATAACAAACCCGAGAACTGTTTCCAGTGCGTGCGGAGCGGGGTACATCGGAAGACCTTGAATTTTACGTGATAACTGGAGATGCGGGAGAATCGAAGCACCGATCAATAGATCGATATCTCCAGGGAAAGCGTAATTTCCGTCGGCTAACTGCAAGTTCTTAAACTCCGTCAGCATGGACGTGTCAACCGGTACCGTGGGCAACCGTTCCGTAATCTTATCTGCGACTAGCGAATCCATTTCAAACGAAATATTACGATTAAAACGTGAACTAAATATTATTTTAATGGAACCGTGAATGGTTGCCTTTAAACCTCCAAAACCTTTCACTTCTGAGCGGGATGACCAATTATTAAAACTAAAACCAAGGCGTTGACAACAATCCCGAGTAATAAAATTACTCTGGGAAGCGCCATCTAGTAGCGCTCGAACGGTGTGCGGTTTGCCAAAGGCATCTACAATGACAACTTGCGCGGTCGCAAGTAAAACGGTAGTGATTTGAGTACCAGCGGCGGAAAGCGAACACAATGTTACGTCGTTTGCACTTGCAGCAGGCCGCGCGTCACAAGCGTCGCGCGTCTGCGCAGGCCGCTGCTGCGATGGCAGCTTACTACTCTCAAAATGTAAGAAGGTATGATGTCTAGCTGGACATTTACGACAGCTAACACCACTTTTACATGACGTAACCAGATGTTTGTCACTTAGACAATTAAAACACAAATTATTAGTGCGGACAAACTTGTAACGATCACTAGGCGATAATCTCTGAAATCCCGAACACTTGTACAGCTGTGTATGGCTACCCTTACACAGAGAACAGTCAGGTGTTGAGGCGGTATTAACTAGCGTATGTGCAGTCTTGACTGACTTCGATGACGCGTCTATACGGCGATCGGAACCTGTCCTATTCGTGACTTCATGACGTTTTTTTTTTTTTTTTTTTTTTTTTTATGGTAGGTAAAATCATCCAATGACAGATCCCGCCCTTGGGCGGAGCGGGAAATAGTGTCAGACTCGTACTGACTTCATGACGTGCCGACGTGCGCTGCAATACCTTAATATGGTCGCGAATAAAAGATTCTAAATCTTCGAACTTAGGTATTTCTTTGCCGCGCTGAGTCGTTTCAAACAGACGAACAGTTTCAGGATCTAATTTATTTAAACCGATATACAAAAACAAAAAGTCACAGAGGTCATTGACCTTTAGGTTCTTTACTGCACGAACAGATGATGCGAAAATATTTAAAAACTTCTCTAAATTATGATCGTTACAAACGGAAAAACTTTTCAAATCGAATAATTGATCTAAATATGCGGTGGCTACTAATCGCTTATCTTCGTATTTTGTTTTTAAAGTGTTCAAAACTAAATTGTAATTTTCAGCGCTAAACGTAATTCCAGCACAGACAGCCTTTGCCTTACCGGTCAATTTTTCTACGAGATAATGCAATCTCTCGTGATCTGTCAGCGATGTGTTCCTATGTATTATATTTTCGAAACTATCTATAAATAAATTCCAATTTCGAATGTCACCATCAAATTCAGGTATTTGAATTGGCGGCAATCGAAATTGGAATTTATTTATGGATAGTAGGTTGTCTTTGTCAATATCAAATCATAGACATATTATAACTAATCACTGTAACTATTACAATAATCAAATCACAGACATTTTAACTACTTATCGATACGTTTTTATTTTAAGAATTAATTTAAACACAAATTACGCGCGTTCGCTCGACTCGCGAGTCTGGCACGCTTGCCTACCTACTTGCACCTCGGCTCGCTCGATGCATGCAATCGACTGACCCGCATCGTTGAGTAACGACGCTGTATAGGTGTTTTAAAAGCTTGCTTTAGGTATGATTTGGATATCATACCATTATTATAATAGTTGACATAATTATGAATCATTTGTGTTCCAAATTAAAAAAATACCTATGTAGCCTATGTCCATCTGAAATTTTCATCTTTTTTTAATTGTTTTTTTTTCCTAATTAATTCTACTTTTCATACTATCCTAATTTTATCCATGTATTCATTAAAAAGGTGCATTGTAAAAATGTTATATCAACATGGTTGTAAAAGTTGTGTTAAGATGACACGGAAAAGTTATGGTTAAGTTACGGCTTGTTATTTCATTGAAAGTGTTTTTTATTAGTTCTTAAGATATAAGTATTATTAGCAAATATTAACACAAATAATTTAGCTCTTAAGACACCTGAAGTACAGGTTTATCTTAGTTCAGTTTAGATCTATTTATTATTGAATTCCATTATTGTCCTAGTTTATGACTGCACTTATTGTGTAAACTTGCATGTTATTCCTCTTAATAAATATTCTATACTATTTGTTTATACTTTTTGTGAATAAAGACTATTTGTATTTTTAATGCCTCATCGTTTTAATTAAATAATTATGGTCAAACATAAACATCACCAAACATAGTTTTATTCAGATGCAAGTAATGGAGAAAAGACTAAGGGGTCTAATTAATTTCAAATTCAGGAGAACCAAACAAAATTAATTTAGGTATACCTAATATAATTCTATTTATTATAGTCAAGAATATAATATTAATAACTAAGTGATCACTCATTCCACAAGTATGCTGCAACTTGACGAGCCTCTTTAGATCTAACTCGTCCAAGAGAAAGATCTTGATGCTGTTCCAGAAACTGCACCATCAGCTCCATTTGTAGGACCGTCGTGCATCTGTGACGCTCTTCTATTTCCATGAAACAATCACGACTTGCGATATTACAACTTTCAATGAAAGTGGCTGTCCAAGTTTATAAGTGGTTCTCTGAATGTTTATTTACGTAAAATCTCGCTTACTTCTTCAAAAGTTTAAGTACATACCGCGCTTTCAGCTGTCAAAACTAGAGCTGCAAGCGTCAAAATTTATTACAAAAGGCTCGTATATTCACAAACTAAAAGGGCATGGAGCCGTATGATAGTCACCGGAACTCCGTAATGAATCAATGTATCCTAGCCGTGTTTGGGCTTGTTAGAATTTTCATGAGATGCACTTTGGCTATAAGGTACTATCAAACTGATCTGATGATGGAGCCGGAAGGTGGAAGGTAGACACGAGAACTTTATAATAAAACAATGTATCCTATTTTTCTAGTAATTTTGAAAAATCCTTTCTTATCGGATGCCTACGTTATACAAAGAACATATCCTCCAAGTTTCAGATTTTTACGATCAGCGGTTTAGGCTGTGCGTTGATCAGTCAGTCATTCAGGACAAAGGATTTTATATGTATAGATTTTGTTGTAGTTATACTTTTTTTCTTTAAAATAATAATTATAAACCTCTATTACATATTTGAAACCTACAAAACTCTAAGTCGAGATTGATCGATTATGATTTAAGAAAATTGTGTCAAGTCCCTATTCGACTACGGATTTAGTGACGAGACGCTACAGCCTAGAATTCGTCGACGATCTTAATCGTGCTAGTGAATACCGTTTAAATCAAGGCTGCACACTTGGTCGATCTAAAGGCTGTCTCGACCTCGACCTCGTCACAGGGTACAGCCATGAAAATGACTTTTAGAGAATAGCACTGCAGGTCGTCTCGCCACCTCTTCCCAGGTCGACCTCGGCGGCGTCGTTCATCTTCTTCATCTACCAATGCTTAAATAAAATAAAAACTTACATGAATAAAAAAAAAAGTGCTTCACCATTTTGAGAGCAGTGATGATGAAATAACTTGCACAAAGTAAAGAGCTTAGCTTAGAGTAAAGACCTACAACACGAGGCCGGGTCCAGAGAAAAAAAATACAAAATTAAATCAATATAAAACAAAACCGGGCAAGTGCGAGTTGGTTGCGTTGGTTGGTCGCGCACTGAGGGTTCCGTACAAACTTACCCCATGCAAACAGTTCAATTCCTGAATCGTAACTTTTTTCTTTATTGTACACAATCAAACTAGCCGCTATGATGGCTCCTTTTCTGTAACTGCAGTGCGTCTCTGGAACTCTCTCCCACTTTCCCTTCACAACAGTCCTGCTCTGGATGTATTTCAGAGGAAAATTAAAGAGCACTTTCTTTCACAACTGACATAATATTAGTATATAATGGTATTTATTAGTATGTACTATACAATTTCAAGGGACCGTGGACTTGAGTATATGGTTGAATATATTATTATGGTTTTAATTTCAACTCGATACCTTTACGCGTTCCCGAGATAAAGGGTCTTCACAGACAGATAAACAAACAGACAGACGGACGGACAACAAAGTGATCCTATAAGGGTTCCGTTTTTTTCTGTTGAGGAACCCTAAAAATATTATTTTGGAAAGAGTTTTAGACCATAATTTAGATGTGGGTATCGCGTGTCGCGTGCGAAAGCGACGCCCGGTGTCGCCGGTAGAGGCGTGCCCCGCTTGGGCAGAGAACCGCCGAGTCCTAGTGGGGGCGATCGGCGGCAGCGATCTCTCGTGCTAGGCCTTGGTACAGGCCATGGTCCGAAGCGAGGAGGAGTGGCAGGCGGTCGCCTCCTTCTGCGAAGCAGTAATGCTAGCAAAGATGGAGGCTGCACGCGTGTGGCAACGACCCTCACGCCCCATCCGGAGCCGGGATTTCGATCCCGATTTCCAGCCACCGTAGGCGCGGGCTAACTCGCCGTCCGACCATCCGGTAACCGTCCGGACCGAGCCGAAATCGTCGACGGCGCGTAGTATTCCACCCGCGCCTCAAGGAGTTGTCAGCAAACCGTAGGGACCCATCAGGGTCGAAGCTTACTGGGGTCAAGGATCGTATTCAGAAAGGAAAGTTCGGCCCCGGTATGAAAGACAAAGAAGGAACAGGAGTTTGTTTTTAGTCAGTAAAAATCTGTCCCCCTGCGGAGATATAATTGGATGACATACCAACCGAAAAAAAAAATCCACGTGTTTTATTACTTATATATACTACATTATTCTTAGTAAATGCGAAGCCTGAATATAGTTTGTTCATAATCAGTACCTGAATCGATTCGATTCCAATAATTTTTACACCATGTTATATTTTTTCTCAAAAATACTTAAAAAAGGTCAGCAGTTGGACACCACCGAGACTAAGTACAATACACGTCACGGCAGGTCCTAGCAAGCATTCGAGACCACTGCACAGCGGGGCGCGGGAGCAAAACAACCCTTCAGCGGCTCGAATGGCCTGGTGACCATATGTTTGTGTGGACAACCAGGTAACATAACAAACTATAACTTTGTGATTTTTCATGATACAGTTGTAGCGACATCTATGTCGTCGCAAATGAACTAATCCTGCATCGCGCAAGTAAGATTCGCGGCGCGATTGGAACATATAGAACAAAACCCAAAATCATCTATCGGGCAGTAGCCCACCAGATAAAGCACCTGTCTGGTCGGAGGATCCTCCCTTTTCAACGGAGGTTTGTGGGACTTTACTCTCTGTTCCACTACCCCCAAACAGTTATGAAATTTTGTACATAGATTCTTTGCATAAAAATGAGTTTCGGGTTTCGCATATACTAAAAATAGGGTTGTATAACCAACAGTCAAAGTAAGAACCGTGAATAATGCATGAAAACAAAAGCTGCACGACCTACCTAGCAGTCACGAGCGCAGTAGCTCCAAACCTAATTAACATTTTCACTGTAAGCGCTAAATAGCCCCTCGTAAAATTTGTGTCCTGCTGCACTGAATAATGTGCTCATTAATAGATACGAGTAGGTACCAAGTAGCAGTGAACTACCTAATTGAAAACACAATAATAATTATTATTTCTTTTTAAATCTTTTTTTATAGAGTTTTTTCGAAAATACAACACACACAATACACTCTGTATCAATCAGCCAATTTCTGAACATTTTGATCAGTTAGCCAAACATAAATATACTACGTGTTAATTTATAAACATACGTCTACATCAATCATACAGAACAAATAAAATAAATCACTCGACAAAACTGGTTAGGACTTTAGGAGCTGTGTCGGTTTCCGTGTTCCCAAAGCCCCGGGGAGTCTCAAAGCTTGTCAAAGACAGACGGGGCTTCGCTTGAGCTTGCACCTTCGGGCGATTTGGTACAAAAGCCACTTCGTGGGCCTTTAAAGCGACCATATTTGATATTATATTTTGGGTAGGTTACATTTATATTAAGTACTTATGTTTTGTGTTTGTAATTCATTCAAGAAAAAATATGTGTTAGGTACGCGCCGAATAGTGGTTTAACCGAATAACCGAATACCGACCATTAATCGGTTAAGTTCTTACCGAATCGAATATAGTGCCAGAGAATTTGGTACCCAATCCATAGTTTTAGTACTGTGCAAAATAGTAATAATGATACTATTTTGCATATTCATAAGTAAACCTTTCTTAATTCAATAATATTATGTACTCGTATATTGTAATTTGCTAATGGGATTATTGTAATAAAAAAATACTGTTCTTACTTGATTTTATAAGTATTACATGTTAGGTTCTAATTGTTTACCTGTGTTTAATAAAATAAAACTTTTGTTCGAATATGGGATTCTTTTATTTATTTTGCTCTAAAGGCTTATTTACAATATGATCTATTAAATCGAATAGGTACATTCGGCATTTCAACAGAATGATTCGGGCGAATACGAATAGGTACCTCAAAATTCTACCGAATACGCCGAATACCGAATATAGAAATATTCGGCACATAAAATATTTTATTTCCTATAAAAGTTAAAATTTTAGCTGATTTGAAAGTATAACAACAATTTCAAACCTCACGGATCCTGCAGTTGGTTTTTTTAATTTCCCTGTATTTTCTAGAAGAAAATGTTTATATCCGTTACAGCCTGTAGGTATAGGTACAATTTAAACAATTAAATCTTTGGAAATATGTTGATCCAACCGACCAACCAGAGTTGAGTCACATAACTCAAGCACCCCGTATCTACCGCGTGCCTGATTTGTGTCTTTTCTTTGGACATGTTAATGTGTGCGTAAAAGTGAGCTAGATTTTCATCATGAACCTGTTTTTCACCTAGTTGTACACTTTTTCATTGCCTATATAAAGTACTAGATGGCGCTGTCAATGATAAATAAAGTTTAACAAGTATCCCCATAAGATGGCAATAATTTAAAGACACGTCATTTTATAAAAAGATATAATTTATAGTAAGTAGTTCTTGAGAATATAAGTTTTATAAATTACAGTATTGTATCTTCAAATCCTTTTCAATTAAAACAAAAATATATTATATGTAAACCACAAACAAAAAATAGTTTAGTTTTTATTATTTGAGCAAAAAGTGACTGGCAACTTCCAAAGTTTGCTTTGTTTATGGTCTCATCACATGACCCTTTTATTTTGTTCCCGTGATCAAATTGTGGAAATTCAAAAATAATTACGCGCAATGGCCAAAGTGGAAATTGACGTTGATGACATGCATGAAAATTCACTTGATAACAGGTAATATGTTGTTGAATTTGGTGATACTTATATAGTGCATTATATAATGAGGATTTAAGGCACCGAAGGTCATTGCTTATAGTTTTGCAACTTGGCAGTCGACAGAGTATTCTCTAGAATTAGATTTTATTTTCGAGTGTTGTATTCTAATTTATCGTATTTGTTTACAGTGCAGATAGTGAATATTTGGGCATGGTAGATGAAGGATCGTTTGGTACGTAATATCAATGGATATTTTTTATTTTATTTCAATTTGTACTACTTATAGCAATGATAGCAACCTATTGTTTACTGTAGCACTGAATTAGCCTTAATTCGCTGTAAGAAGTTTCAATTTAATTATCTGTGTGCATTAAGTAGTGTCATGAGTGTTATTCAATTAAGGTTAAATTAAATTATGATCAATTTTCAGGAAGTAGCGAGGGAAGATCTATTGTGCCACAGCCTTATTTGGATACTAACGAGAATTCTGCATCCTACAGCTTCAAAGATATCTGTGAGTTGTTTTTTTTTTTTTTAATATCTGCATGTTTACAAACACTCAATGTTATCAGTTGTGTTAAACAGGTAGGAATCATAATTCATAACATAATTATATATCACAGTTGATTTCATACTCAACACTTTGATAGTCGACAAATAATCAAGTCACATTTGCCTTTTTTCTTAATAATAATCCTCCAAATCTAATTTCGATCATATTGGCCAAAGCCAGGCATGCTGAAGATATTGTAAGTGTATAAACATAATGTCCAAATACAGATGTACATACTCTTTGATCCTTTATTCTCAGTATGATCTCAAAAGCACTTTTTGCCTGAGCTGACAATCAAACCCAGAACATATAGTATATAGTAAAAAAATGTGCCCTGTGCCCAACTTCAATTCAAACTGACTTCAACTTCAACTGAAACTGTTTCAGCACATTGAAAGTATTGTAATTACTTAATCATTACCTTCCCTTATAGTCTTCCATAACCAAGAACATGCTTGGTGGTGCTACCTGTCTTAACATAGCTGGTTTTACCTTTAGTCACCTCTCATGTTGATGCAGTTGCTGGCTAATACTTAGTGAGCTTACTTAGCTACGCTTATGACTTTGGACTGACATGAGAATACAAAAATATGTTATAAAATGTTCAACAACTGGTAATCTATCTTATTATAATAATAATATAAGTATAATATAACTGATATTTATGAAATTATAAGTTATTCTTTCATTATAATGAAAACATCAGTTTGAGGCAAACTTCATGAGCTTGCAAGACAATTTCTTGCTTTAAAGCTTGCTAACACTATAATAACATATCACCAAATGCCATTAATTAGTCAGTGTATTCTGTTTCTATCTGGGAAATCCTCAAATGACTTGGTCCCATTTTGGGTCTGGTGGGAAGGCGTGTCAGGCTTTTACTGACTGAAACCCACCTGTGTTCCTTCATTTACTCTTTGCAAGGGTCTTGGTAGCTCTTTCGAACTATCCTGCAGCTCTAGAGAACACCCTCGTCTATCTTGCTGATATCTCTGTCATTTTAATAAATAAAATGTTTGACTTTGGACTCAGGGTTAAAATCTACATTTTGAAATATTTTTTTATTCCACAACTATCACATAACGCCTTCTAGTCCCAAGCTAAGCAGAGCTTGTGTTATGGGTACTAAACAACTGATAAACATACTAATATATTTCTAAATACATACATATTATAGATAAATTACACCCAGACACAACAAATGATCATGCTCATCACACAAACATTTGTCCTGGGTGGGAATCGAACCCACGACCATGGCATAGCAGTCAGGTCCACTAACCGCTAGACTAACAGGCCAGTCAATATACAGTCCAAGGTGACCCAAGTTATTGAGGAAATAACTTTTGAGTTCCCAAATTAAATAATTTGTATTTTTTGCAGCTGGTGCAGTAAAATATAAATTAATTACCATGACGGGAGAAGAAGCTGGGATTAACATAGCGCATTCACCATCTCACGGTAAGTTCTAGCTTATAAATAATCCCAATAACTAAATGCCAAACAATGAACTACATTTTCAGATAAGAGGAAAGAAGGGGAACTGAGTGCGACATTGATGATAAAACAACTTTATAACTCTTGCTTGTGTCCACAAGCCCAGTAATGCAGAATAATTTATAACCTATCACTTATTACTTTATTACATTAGAGCTCAGAGTATTACTTGAGTTACAAACAACACTATAGATCAGCTCCAAGTCATTTCAATAATAATCTGAATCCGGAATCTAATGTATTGTACGCGGCATATAAGTTGAACTAAAATGGCGATCGTTGTTATGGTTACCCGAAGACTGTTATTGCGCAATGAAGGTCATAATTCAACTTACGTGCCGCGTTATATTTATTCTCCATCTTCCTGTTCTTGTCAAATTTATTTGTGAGTGGCACAAAACATTTTCTGGTCATTCGTACCTCTGTTAACTATCATGCTACCATTTACTCCCTTTTCTTACCTGTTGGTCTAGTAGTTAGTAATCCTGACTGCTATGCCAGAGGTCGTGGTTTTGATTCCCACCCAGAACAAAAGTTTGTGTGATGAGCTTGATCATTTTTTCTGTGTCTAGGTGTAATTTGTCTACAATATGTGTGTATTTAGAAACATATATAAGTATGTTTGTTATCAGTTGTCTAGTACCCATAACACAAGCTCTGCTTAGCTTGGGACTAGACGGCGTTGTGTAATAGTTATGGAATAATATTATATTATGATTATACAATCCATCTGTCTTTAATAACAATTACAAATCTTTACAGATGCGGAATATTATGTGATAAGTAATCCTGTAGAAGTATTTGGTACTACAACTACGCCAAAGAAAAATGCTCGCAGAGATCCCATGGCGGCAAAAGCAGTCACTGCAAAAAAGGTTTGTTAATTAATAAGAAATTTAAATTTTCAGAAAATTAAAACTTACAAATTAGAAACTGCAGGTAAAAGAAATAATTAATTGAAAATATTTTATACATATTTATGATTTTGTTGTATTGATGGAAATTGTCCGTAATTGGCAAATCATTAGAAACCGAAAAGTAATGGCTTATAGATTTACTTTATGATACAAATAATAAAATAATGATTCAACTTCCTAATTTGAAATTCTCATTAGATATAAATAGAACAGTTATAACTAATCAGTATCAAAAAGTAATTATCCAAAATTGCAACCAGAAATATATTTTTTTATTAATTTCATTCAATATAAGTTACTGGTGGTAGGGGAAACTGTCAAGTAACAGAATGAAGATGCAGAAACTGAAATGTGACGTCACTACTATTAGGTTAGGTGCCTACAAAAGAAATAGCGAGATTTTACTACTACGCCCCTACTCTTCCATATATCAATATTTGAAATGATAATTTAACCAATTATGAAACTGTTTCAGAAAAGATTTATCTTAGTGTTATTGTGTGAAATATACACAAATAAACACACACACAAATAACTACAGTCAAATACCTAATTTGTCCATGCCTAGACTCAGGTCAGATTTCACTTACAATAATATTGTACCATCCATGATATGCAGTTGACAAGCCCTACTTAACATTTCTAGGTCAACAACCTCTCAATAATAGTAATGTGTTCTTCCAGCGCGATGACAAAAGACGAGCGACCCACAACGAAGTAGAAAGACGTCGCCGAGATAAAATTAACAGTTGGATCTCCAAGTTAGCTAATCTTGTGCCTAATTCTGGACTACCTGACTCTGCGAGCAAAGGGGGAATATTAGCTAAGGCCTGCGATCATATTACTGATCTCACCGAGAAACATAAGAGGTTGGTATAAATTATTATATAATTCACCTCTATATTTTCGGAAAAGACGATCAAAGCAAGTTTCGAGAAAACCAAAGAAAGTTTTTTGGAGTTAGGTTTATAATACATGCATATCCACTGAACGTCTAATGTTATTCCTTGTAGGTGTCGATATTATAGTAGAAACAGAGATCTTGAAAAAAAAGTAATATAGTATGCGGCAAATAAGTTGAACCATTATCTGTGGGTTATGCGCAGCCCCCACATCGATTGAGACCCGAAAATCGGTTATAATCCTCGTAACATAAGTTGAACCATCATGACAATCGACCTTGAATGCATAGTAACCGATTTGAAAGTCTCTATCGAAGTAGAAGGCTGCGCCTATGGCTGCGCGTACCCTTAGCAAATGGTTCAACTTATTTGATGTGTGAAGTTCTTATTGGACTAGTGCGTCTCACCATCAACGATTGCATCACTGCTTCCCATCGGGTGGGATCGCAGTCAAGCACTAGTTTATAAAAATTAGTTCATTAAAAAAAAAAGTTAGAGTGCTAGTGGCCTAATATGCCACTAGCACTCCAACTTTTTTTTTATGAGCTATTTAAAAAATAGCTTCCACCAGCGGCTTCACCCAACAATACCATGAAAGTAGAAAATTGTCCTAAGAGAACATACGTCCCGGAATGGGTCTATCCGTGTGCAAAATTTCATCCAAATACGTTCAGCCGTTCGAGCGTAAAGAAGTCACCAACTGACACACATATACAATCACAAGCTTTCACCATTATAATATTAACATGATAAGCCTTCATCATGCTTCTAACTGATTGAGCAACGGTCTTCCAGGGTAGTTGGAAGAGTTTTGCCAAGGATCGAATAGAATGACGTGCTATGGGATAGGTCTGTGTTTCGCACGGATATAAATTATGTGCATAAACCTTCCTCGTATATACCAATAAATTTCCTCGTATATACCAAAAAATTCGTTCTATTTGTGAAAACCCGCATCACAATCAGCTAAGTAATTAAGGAGTTAGTGCATAAACAGACACTCAAAAAGCGATTTCGTTTTATACTATGATACTATACTAAAGATTGCTATTGCAATAAAATACTGTACCATATTATTTTAGAACACAGTGATTCAGTGTATTATCTTCCGGTTTTATCTATCGCATGTTGTGTGATACTGATATAGATAACAATGACATCGCAATATTCGCAGTTTCCTGTATTATAAACGTTGACATTGTTTGATGAATGCGATATCTGATATAATCACTGGAACTAAAAATAGACAATATTATCCCCATATCATGTGTGTCCTATATCTTTCGTCTTTTTTATATCCCACTGCTGGGCAAAAAGCTCCCCTTTTTCCTTTCAAACCTCTCTGTTTAGGGCGATCTCCGGCCAAGTTTGCGAAGCGAACATGATCAGATCGTCATACCATCTTCAAGTTATATTAGATTTAAATGAAACTTGGCAAGTAGATGTCCTGGACATTATGTTACTTTGTGATAATTTTTTACTTCCACGCGGGCGAAGCCGCTGGCAAAAACTAGTTTATCGTAAGGCAGAAAAACATAGTATCTAAAGTCACAGTGAATCTACGTGACGAAGTAATATTGCCTTGTGTCTTGCAATTTGGCTCCCACCATTTCACGATGCATTCTCGTGAAGTGTGTCGTTCATTTTGGATTGCAGCATGTTGTGGGACATTTTGTCCTCAAGTGTGTGCTTAGATTTCAGCAGTCGAACTACACAACTGAATTCCATAACACTGTTACGGGGTGACATGGTACAGACATTAGACATATAAAAAGCATACCGGGTATTGCATCTCAAATTTAAATAATTATCTTGTTACAGATTAGAAAAACTGGAAGTTGAGAACGAAAAACTCGTGCTAGAAATATTAAGACTCAACCAAGAACTATCGGAGGTACGCAAAGAAAACAGTTCCATGCGCAACCAGCTTGCCGACAACTGCATAGTGTTATCCCACAGGCCGAAAGGTCAGAAATCTTAGTTCAAGTTTATAGTGAAGTGTAGAACTTGATGACTGACTAAAACCAAGGTGCTGAGAGCTAAGTTTGTGAAGTGACAACTGAATGATTAAGCTAAGAACACATTGGAATCAATACTGTCATTATGACAAGCCAAATAACTTATTTATTTTTAGGCTGGTAACACTCGAAATTTTTTTGGGCCACATAAGATTCAGCAAGCCATTTCGCGCCTTACACTTTTTTTTACAATATAGTTACGAAAGTGAAAGGCCAAACAGGACAATAAGCAATATGAACCGGTTTACTCTTAAAATATTTTTTTCTGTTCATATGTGGCATCAAAAATCGTTCATTATCTGGAGTAGACACTTTGATATTTTGGTTAAAATGTAAAACAGTTTCGATATTTAAAAAGGTCGGATGGATGTTCATATTTAGCTCATAAGATCATCCATAATATTATTTATTAATAATTCTAGATAAACCAAATAATAAATATTGTTAAGGCAGCTGAGGCAGTATTGCATCCATGTGAATAATAATAATTGTTTATTTTGTCCTATTATTTTATTGAATTTCATGCACATTATGAGTTTACATAATGGTTTGTTGTTATTATTTTCGTTTTATGAATATAATTAGTTGTTTTTAATTCTGATTCTTCTGTCAGTTGATTAGATGAATATTTTACCAAATTATTTCACATGGGACTTAATTTGTGTATTAACAAGAAGGGGTGGTAAACCTGTGTCATCTGAGATTCTAGTAATATAGTCAAAATAGAGACAGATCATTTTTTTTACTTAATTTTTTTGTTTCGTGATAGTTTCTTTCAAGGTTTGCTATCTCTTCATTACTCCACTTTAATCACTCACTGCTAACATTGTGACAATCATTAAATAATGTAGTCGGATCACGTAAATAGTTATCATTTAAATAGAATGTGTCTGTGATGTTGGCACTAAACTTTAGACGCCTAAAGATTTAGCTGTAAGGAATTAAATCCAAAAGAATATGATTTGAAATTGTATACAGAAATTATGTAAGTTAATGTTATTGTGACATGTGAGGTGTTTATTGATGGGCTGGCTTCCAAATAAAAGATACTTGTAGACGCCAAATAACCAACGAATATCTGCTGAAAGGGTAGCCTCAATATGAATCTAAATTATAGTAACATTAGTCAAAAGACATGGCATTATTAGTAATTAATGTTTTGACCGCTATAGTCATATATACATAACCAAATCAATACCTTGTCCAGGACACCACAGTTGGGGTGAATAGAAACAGGGCTGAATAAAAACAAAACTTTGATTTGGTTTTTCACTTTGATACCATACTATCGGTTTCTAACAAAGCATTGACTTTTTAGAATAAAAAATTCATAAATAAATTGATATAGTTAAATGCTGCAAAAAAATATTCAAATGTCGTGAAAACATCTTTTAAAGTTTTATTTCTATACACCCAATTGGACTGTAACAAACGAAATTTCAGTGTATAGCAGTCAAAAGGTTAATAACTATATGTCACTTATGTATTCGTTCTGCCCAACCTTTTCCCAACTTTATTGGGGTCGGTTTCCAGATAGCTGACAGTCGCCTATCTATCTAATCCAGCAATTGGCTATCACTATACCCTTGGGCAAGACTGGTTTCAAGTCAGATTTTCTGACTTACAACAATAACAACAATATAATAATAATATATTTGCTTGTCTGTTCTGGGGTACAGTGCAGTCTGTCATATGTTGATGTTATTGGGATTTTGACGTCACTACGATTATTTCTGGCACTGGTTAAACAAAAAATAAGTCTATTTAGTGCTGGAACCCATTTGCACTGAATGACAGCTGATTAATAAAAGAAACACAATAGAATTTGTTATTTATTCACTTTCTTCGTGCTAATGGGTCCAAAATCCTGTATGAATGTTCTTAAATAACTATGTATGTTGTTCTAGTTATATACATTTTTATATGATACTAGTTATAGAAACTTACAAGATGTGTAAGTGAATAGTTCTAAATTAGGGTATGCTAGCTTTAAGAGTTGAGTTGTTCTATATTTAACAATTGGCTTACAATTGACTGCCTTTAATTCCTCTTACAATTGAATCACATAAAAAACTTTACTGATCATGCTACAGGATAAGTCAGTTGGTATTTTGTATTTTTTTTTTTTATGTAGCACAATCCTACTTGAATATAATCAGGTGTTGTTGAGATTTTGTGCTTTATTTTTGCCTACGGCTTCCAATTATCGTGGAAAATTAAGATACACTAATAAATTTATTTTGAAAGGGGTTTAAAACACACGTCAATTTAATTTAAACTAGATGAGACTGGTGTTTCTTAGCCCTGAGAAGAAACACCAAAAGAAATTGCCAGACATGCTAAAATTATTAAAAAGTAAAAATAATCCACATGTTCTCACATTTACAATAATAAATGGAAAAAGCTAGGAAAAACATGGAGGTTCTCTCCAAAGCTGAGAGTACCTAGATATCGATATTGAAGCGAATCGCCTCTCCAGTTGACTAGCGAAAATAACACTAGCAACACTACTGTCACTTTCTAAATTGAAATCACCCTAAGGGCTGAATCTGCGCAAAGCGGACGCCCGCGTGGTCCCATACGAGTGCTCCGTTGCGGCTCACCGAGCGGAGAGCCGGGCGTTGCTACGACACGACTACATGCACATCTTTAAAGTTAAACTAGCTACACTGCGCAGGTAATAATTCGGTTTCCGCGAAGGGGACCCGAGCTCACGATACTCACTTTGTCACGCGACGGGCGCCCGTGTCGCGGGCGAGCGCTTTAGGGTGCTTTTCCACCAGAGATGTGCTATGCCTCGTTCTATGGATGCATTTGATATCCACCAATCATATTCATTGGTGCACATAGCACTGGTGGAAACTGGATGGTTTGGTGCTATGATTCCCTACTATCGATATATCGCATAGCTCGAATTGCGCATCTTCTTCGCGTAGCTACTTTGCGGCGACGCATCTTCATAGCACATCTTACTCACACCGCTACATAGCTCAGTATCAGTGGAAACGGTCACATAGTTTCACAGCTTAGCTATTACATCTTCGCAGCATAGCTGCATAGCACATCTCTGGTGGATAAAAAAGTAAAGTTTTTTGTGTCTGTTAATTCCCTCGAATCGATTAATAGATGTGACACAAGGGCTGCACAGGACCGGTCGGCGACACTTAGGGGAGGCCTATGTTCAACCGACGACGTTTTTCGGCTGAATTTGTGATGACAAGGGTAGACCATGTTGTATGTTTCCTTGGATGATTTTCTAATTTTATGAGGGCGAAGCGGCTGGCCGACCGCAGAAGTTAGTAGGTACTTGCTATAAAGGCAAAAGTTTGTATGTATATTAAGATAACGGAATTCTCACACTGGGCTATTACTACTGCTACTAAAAGTCGTCAAGTCATGAAAAAGTCAGCGAAGACCACCAATGAATGAATTTCTTCTCTAGCTTAGAAAAAATTAGTTACGTACGTATCATTATAGAGTTATAATATTTTTGTCACTGTTTACTCTGTAGTGATGGTACTAGGTAAAGAAAAAATGGTTTAGATATATACGCATCGTTTTATTATTTATTATAATTAATTATCTAGTTGCTTCTTTCAGTTTCTAAGAAAGGTAACTGTCTTTTGATCGAAGCATCACTGCCTTTTGCATAAATGATTGTTAAATCTTTTACAACGTTTACGGTTTCTTTTTCTTCGGGTTCCTCTGGTATATCGATCTCCATTTCTTCCTTGCCAGTTTTCCGTTTTTTCCGATGTTTTACCCGATTTACTTTCCTACATGATTCATTTCGAATGTGTTTTATTAAATCATATTTTTTTATAAACTTTTTACTACAATAGTCGCATTGATATAGTCTTTCGTCTGAAATCAAAACCAGTCACACATTAATTATTGAAAAACCGAAACTTTTTGGAACTGATCTTGTTAGTAAGATGAATTGACCACTGACACAGAGTACTTTTTCTATAGGTCCAGTGGTGCTATTCTCTAAGAAAACGCAGCGCTGCCTCAACGACGAACACCCAAATAGAATGTATCCTATTTGGCTTGTCAACCTAATATTCCTATACACTGGATTGTTAATTCAATGTATCCTATTTGGATGCTCGTCGTTGCAGCAGCGCTGCGTTTTCTTAGAAGCCTTGTACTTGTGTCTCACAGCTGGGCTAAGACCTCCCTCATTTCTTTCCATACACTCATTTCTTTTACCCTCTTGAACGAGCCTTCGCGGTGTGCGTCCGGTCACCCCGTTACCGCTTTCTCCGTTCCCAGCGCAGTGGTCATCAAGTGTGTGTGGCTAAGTGACCCATCCAATCCCATTAGAACCTGGCAGCATTTCTGCCTATCAATAATTCCTGTTTAGGAGTGCAGCGTGGTAATCCGTATTCTGACTGTTATTTTTAGACCTAGGATACTGCGAATCTTTGGCATAACCGAAAGTGTACCTAGCTTTTAATACTTGGTGTGCATCGGGTGAAGATTGAGCATCATATGAGTATAAATGGGTAAATATTGAGTGAATAAAATACGACATTACTTACCAAGATGAATAAGAACATGTCTTAATAAAACATCTTTACGAGCGAATAACTTCGGGCAAAATTTACACATAAATGGAGTCTCACCAGTGTGCTGCCTGAAAAGAAAAAACAAGATTCTGTTGTATTTTGAACATGAAAACCAGGTTAGAAATACTCTGGCTAGGAGAAAGTCTGAAAGAGTTACGCAAAGGGCAAATGAAGAAACAGATTTTTAGCCAGCAAAAGTCTGACACTCTCGACCCTAGAGTTGAAGGAAGTCAATTTATTTATAATTTCCTATATCAAAAAAAAGGATAACGAATACCACCACCCGAGCCAACGGGCCTAATTCGGGATAGAAATTTAAAAAAATGCAAGCGTTAACGTTCACTTCTGTTTCATAGTATATATTTAATGTCTTTGACTTTTGTGAATTTTCGATACAAAAAAGTGACTGCATTACTGTTACCATAAGGCGTAGTTTTAGTACTAAAATATACGTCTTTTTTTTTGTTTGTTTCATTTTTCAGATTTATTCCTATAGTTTTGTTGTAAGACCTTGCTTCATGCCAAATTTCAGGGTTCTAGGTCAACAGGAAGTGCCCTATGAATTTTGATTCCCTTGAAAGTCGAAATATACGTTTTTTTTCGATATAAACAAACGGCCGTATCTTTTTTTCCGTTAAGAGCCATTTCACAAAATTTTAACGCTCGAGTTTAGGTAAAAGACGGCAGCTTTGTTCATGTGTGCGTAGCTATCCACACATACACAACGCGACCAGTGTAGCACTAGTGATGAGACGGACTAAATAATCTTGAGCCGTTATAATCGTAATGCACTTTGGTTAGATTTATAAATAAGTGATTTTATTTATTCAGTCTATTAATTATTTACATATTTATTTCATGTTGTTTTTTGTTAGTACAAACAATTGTACAGTTTATGTTACAACTTGAGATCTGTATCCTACAGAGTAGGCAAAAAGAACAGTTTAATTATTTATTATAAACATGTTGCATAAACTAAATATGAACACTATTAATACTAATTGATTATGATATTAATGCTGTCTGAACTAATAAAAAAAAAAATGTTATGTAAGTATTTCTAAAATATATAATAGAAATGAAGGACAGGGAAACAACCCAGAGATTCAAAGTGTTTTATTTTAAGTAAACCATTTACAGGCACTTTTAAAATTGCAAGAAGTATGTCAGTCAGAAAAAATTATGACACTTTTTGCAATCATGTTATGTATTACAAATATCTCGGTTACATGTTTCTTGTCGCTGCTATCATGTGAGAAAAATGTAAATAAAATAAAAATAAAAACAATTTTAAAATAATTTATAGATATTAAAATAAGCCACTGACATGTAAGAAATGACCAGTCTTAACTGACAGCGTACGTTCACGGATACAAATAATCCAACACGCGCCACTATCAGTGAGACATTTGAGTGAGGATGACAAACTCTTTACCGCCATGCTCATTTATATCAAACAAGTCCAGTAGTAACCTAAAACCATAAATTGCTCCATGGCACTCACATTTAACTTTAAAAAAAATGCTTCTACATTATACAATTTATATTATGCAATAGTTTTCGAATTAATAAATATATTTCCAAAAGTAATCAACTTGTACGCCGTAGTGGTAGTGAAGGTTGACCAGCATGGAGCCAAGCATTTTATCTTGAATATAATCCTCCAACTTTTAAACACAAGTTTAAAATATTGTTAAATTTAATTATAAATTCAATTTGGTTTCATTGAGTTTCATGATGTTTTCATAGATATATTGACCAGGCACCGTCACAGGATTAGGACAACAAATCAAAGGCTTAAACAGTTCCATTAGAGAATTGCACCAACCTAACAGAAAAAAAAAACCTGCGGACACTGCAAATGGCTCTGATGGCTCTTATCTGTAGTATAAAAATTGAGTAGATATCTACAGCCCATAGTAAGATACCGTATGACATGATACTATGAAAATAACTAAAATAGACAAGTCTAGTAGTATCAACATCCGTAAATTGGCGGTTTTTTTTTTAAATATCATATAAAACTGCTGAGCTAAACCGTCCTGCAAGAAATTTTGAACTAGATTATTAGCAGTGACCAAATTATTCTCTAGTTATAATAACTATCATATGTTAAATTACTGGGGCCAAAAGTTATGTGAGAATGTCACCACGGGCCCCGGGATACTGGGGCCAAAGGTTATGTGAGAATGTCACCACGGGCCCCGGGACAAAGGCAAAATGAATGGAAGGGTAGGTTTTTAGTCAGTAAGAGTCTGACACTATTTCCCGCCCCACCCAAGGGCGGGATTTGTCATTGGATGATTTTACCTACCAAAAAAAAAACATATTTTAAATAAATACTTGTCGCAAAGGCATTGATCTTGCTTTTCTAGGGTCTATGATTTCTGGTAATATGCAGTATACAAAACATATTTACCATTGAGTCTGAAAGTTCCATTGGTTCATCAAATCAGGCCCTAATACAACAGATTCTTTATTCTATAAAATTAAAGAAATATTATTATACTACGTACTACTGAATGCGACGACCTCCCTGGCGGTGTTAGCGTGGTATATTACACAGACAAGTAGGCGTGGGCTTGCGGACGACGAGCAATGAGTAGCTCGCCGTTCGGCCATACGGTAACATCTGGACTGAGCCCAAGTCGTCGAAGATTTCAGCAAAACCGTAGGGGCCTAGCAGGGTCGAAGTCTACTGGAGTCATAAGTTGAGTGAAAGAGAACCTCGAGGCCCTGGAATGAAGGCAAAAAGGAACATAGGAATGGGTTTTAATCAGTAAAAGTCTGACACGCCCTCCCGCTCCGCCCAAGAGAGAAGAGAAGTCATTGGGTGATTTCTCACCTAAAAATAAAAAAAAAATCTACTACTAAATAAACTTCTATTTTCAACATATAATTGTAACTAAAACATACAATTACTGTTATTAAATCTGGCTTTTTACTTGTACCCGGCAGTACTTCTCGGCTAAATGCACTATCCTCCTCTACCCGATTCGTACGATTTCTCATTCTAGAACAAATACAAAAAAATCAAGTTTCCATACTTTCCATATCTACAAAGAAATCATATTTTTACTCAATAAAATAATTATTTTAGTATTTTATTATGTGGGTACAAATTCTTAAAATTGTAATTACAGTATTAAAATCCATGTCAATGTGTAGTTAGGTGATCAATAACTGCGTATACGAATTACAAATCAAAAGAATGTCTACCTCGCTTCTGTTGCTTTCTTTAAGGCTGCAATATTTCTATTTTTTCTTTTTTTGGCACAATGGTAAACATAACCCTTCCGCCCCATTGCAAAAACTAATAAAACAAAAACATGATTATTCAACAAATTCTACAAACTACTATAATAATACTTTGTTTAATAAATTAACGAAAATCTTTCCTTATGAAAAAAAAAAATACGAATAGAATCAAAATGTTGTAGTCGTAGTATAATAATGCGTTCACGATACGCGTGCTCGATAATCGGGACGCGGGAAAAAACGGCACAGGTCCTGCGTCGGCGGGCGTTCGAGCCGTACTAATCGCTGCCTGCTTAGGCTTCGTATTATATTCTAATTTAGAGTGATTTTAAAAACGATATTATGTCTAAATATATGAACGGATTTTACTGAAATGTTGGAATTAGTTTAATCTATGAACATTGTTTATATTTACATAGTTTTTTAAATGTAATTACGTTTTATTCAAACCAAAAATCGCGATAAAACAGCGACATAGAACGTAAAAATTGACTTAATATTTTATTTTTTTACTAATTAATGTTATTAATCATCGAAATTCTGGTACATGGTTGGTTGACAAAATTATATGTCTGATGCTTTGTGTATTTTTTTCGGTCAAATTTATAAATATTAATAGTAGATATAAGAGTCTGAAATTGACTCTGCGTTGATTTTTTAGAAAAGTACTTGTGGGAGATTAATTACCACAAAGTCAACAAATTAGTTTTTGGAAATGTGTTACATAAAAGGTCAACATTAAAGACTGGTCTATTTTTTACATATATTCAACAATGCCGGAGTATTACGTAATATGGTAAATTAGGCGACTAAAATCTTAGATTTACGCGCGAAAACGTGAAATGGCTCTTAACTTAGAAGTTTGATTTTTCACAGCTTGCAAGGGTTTGCAGACCAGAGTGGTATGGTTTCTCGATACCTCCACGCGTTCCCGATATAAAGGGTCTTGACAGTCAGACAGACATACGGACAACAAAAAGATCCTATAAGGGTTTTTTTATGGTGGGTGAAAATCATCCAACGACATCCCCCGCCCTTGGGCGGAGCGGGAGATAGTGTCAGAATCTTACTGACTAAAAAACCTACCCCGTTCTTTCTTTGCCTATCATACCGGGGCTGAGCCTTCTTTTCAGAAGCCGACCCTTGGCCCCAGTAGGCTTCGACCCTTCTGCAATCCTATAAGAGTTTCGTATTTTTCCTTTTGAGGTACGGAACTCTAAAATAAAAAATCTTTGGTACTTGCCTCAAGTGCGTTTTCAAATCTATTTGCCTGTAAAATCTCTTGTCGCAATGCTCACACTTAGCGCTGTAGTCTTTCGTATGTCTCCTCATATGCAATAAGAAGTTACATTGTCTATGCATAATCTTGCCGCAAATTGTGCATACAAATTCCTGAAACAAAAAAGCAATTGATATTTTTTTATTATAGTAGGAAATCATCCAATGACTTCTCCCGCTCTTGGGCGGAGCGGGAGGGCATGTCAGATTTTTACTGACTAAAACCCACTCCTGTTCCTTCTTTGTCTTTGTTCCAGAGCCCCGGCGTCACTTTCACTTAGTCCATGGCCCCAATAGGCTACGATCTACGACCCTGCTGGCCCGTACGATTTGCTGACATCTCTTTGAGGCGCGGATGGAACACTACACGCCGTCAATGACTCAAGCTCGGTCCAGATGGTTACCGGACGATCGGACGGCGAGCTACCGAGCGACCGCGAGTCCGCAAGCCTATACCTACGGTGGCTGGAGTGGCGGCTGACTGGAAAACGTGTGTGCAATGGCATCCCACGTCTCAAATAATCTGTTGAAACCGTCGGCCACGATCTTTCTCTAGCCTGTACAACAGTGTTTGTGCTCTATAATACCTCCTGCGCACTTGAATAGTTACCTTTAAGATTGGCTGAAGGTACCGTAGCCCGATACCAAAATGAAGTCGAAAGAACATGGTTGATATTATTTAAATTTTACGACATTATGACCCGCATTGGACTCGCGTGGTGGATTATGATCCACACAGCAGTGGGAACTGTAGGGGCACAGATCAATTATAGGCCGGTTATATACACCGTTAAATTTTGATCGTTATAATCTCGTGGAGGGTCTATCTGGTATATGAAACACTATCGATTTGTAAAGACAAAATTAAAAAATAAAGTAGTTTATTTTAGAACTCAAATTAATTTGCGCATGTACGATATTAATTTCTTTAAGTAAACGAGTCAACGACATTGTAGGTATTTGTCGGTAGTTTTGTCTTAACTACCTACGGGTCATTGAACTCACCCAGCTGACGTTTACTTAAAAGAAATTAATTTTGTACATGCGCAAATTAATTCGAGTTCTAAAAAAAAGTACTTTATTTTTTAATTTTCTCTTTACAAATCGATAGTGTTTCATGTACCGAATCGACCCTCCACGGGATTAAAACGATCAAAATTTAACGGTGTATAATATGATGGATAAGGTCAATAATAGACCAACATCTAAAAGCGCCCTTCACGACTCGTCTGTCGTCATATAATTATGGTTTAAAAGCTTGTTGGTTCATTAAACGCAATCAACTGCAATGTTTGTTAAAAAGGCAATGCGAAAAAACATAACACTCCTTTTTTGGGGCAGTCGTGTAAAAAGAGAAATAACACCTGAAAGCCGCCAAAGTTCACGCAAAGTAGCAGATTGTCAGGCCTTTACTTTGATTATTCTTACACAAACTTGTGTTATGATTTCGATAAAAACCTAGATCTCCACAAGATATCTGTGTTTTCAAAATATTAATTAAATAACGTCACGTCATAATCTCGTAAGAGCAGTTGTATGAAACTGTACCTCGGAAAGAATGCTCAATTAAAATGAATGAATAAACAAACCTTTCCAGTCTCTTTCTTTGTCTTCATCTGCGTGTGGCAGGTCTGATGCCTCTCTAAATTAGTTTGCGTCGTGAATTCTTGCTGACAACGGTCGCATTCGAAAACCATTGTCTTTTGCTGCAAAAATTAAATACTTTGTTAAATAAAATAATTTACAATAGAATCAGAGAAAAAGCAAAAAGTAAATTCCGATACCGGGAATCGAACCCGAGCCTCCTGGGTGAGAGCCAGGTATCCTAGCCACTAGACCATATCGGATGTTATTGAAAGTTCGAAATAGTGGATCCTTTGCAGCGCTAACTCATTTTTTGTGATGTCATCATTATCTTCTTCTTATATATAAAAATGAATAGCTGTTCTGAATTTGGCGGTACGAAGTTCGCCGGATAAGCTAGTTACATATAAATTGTAGTTTACTCCCAGTTTTTATCACCTGATTTATCGCTACTATTGACAAATAGGAAAAAAAGTCCCATTCATTGCCAGTGAGAACATTATGATATAAATGTCTGTAGGTATCGCTGTAAATATATCAGAAGAATAAAGTCAACGATTTCAGTTCAGTATATTATACCTTAGTTCCCAGTTTCTTCCGACATTCCATAACTACATACGTCTGAACTATGTAACCTATGAAACGGTGAGAAATTCGATAAAATGAGCAACTGAGAATAGACATTATCAAAAAAAAACAAAATCCGTTTATTTATCTCCACAAATTACATTTCAAACTACCAAATAAGTATGCAGAATAACGAAAGCAAATCATACAATTTTGTAATTTGTGGGAGATCTGGAGTCTAAACTAGGCCTAAGTCTGTATCTTAGAACTCCAGACCCCCCATCATCAAAAATTTGCTGTCTGTTATGAATGAATAGCGTCTAAAAAGTGGGAGTAGACGATTTATATATAGCTAGCGATCCGCCCCAGCTTCGCACGGGTGCAATGGTGATATTAAATATATTATGCATGTATTATACATATAAACCTTCACTCGATCTGTTAAAAAAAAAACCGCATCAAAATCCGATGCGTAGTTTTAAAGATCTAAGCATACATAGGGACAGACAGCGGAAAGCGACTTTCTTTTATTAGTGACTAGCACAAATTCAACTTACCCCACATTTTTTAACATGTCTAGCGAAATTTGTGTGATCCCTGCTTTTCTTTCCACAATTATTACACAGTAACTCATGATTTTTGTTTACTTTAACACATTTCGGTTTGTCAATTTTGATACGGTGAGTTTTCGTGAAATGTATGGATAGTGCTCTGTTAGAGTCATACTGTATATTACACAATTTACAGAATGATTTTTCTAAATCAAATTTATCTGTAGCCGGTGTATCGTAAATGTTAATAGTACCTTCTATCTTTATTTTTGTTATATCTTCCTTATTTCTTTTTACGTTTGGTTTCCTTGGTTTTACTATTTTCATATTATGTGTTTTCGTGAAATGTACGCTGAATGCTCTGCTAGTATCGTACCTTATATTACACAATTTGCAATATAAATATTTTATGTCAAATTTGTCATTTTCGTCATCATGCGAAATGTGTACCATCGGTTCTGTCTTATTTTTTTTGACAGTTTTATCACGTTTATCTTTATTGTCAATAGATATTTCCATTTTAATATTTTTTGACTCATTCTCTTTATTAGCAACTTCAAAATCATTAACAGCAATATGTTTTTTCCAATCTCCTGCTTTAAATCCTCCATTTTCTCTTTTAATATCTTCTGAGTCAAATTCTCTTGTGTCATTTTGAAAGAATTCTTCAAATATTTCGATATCTCCTTGCACATCCTGATATGATTCGAGACAGTGTCCAATTTTAGTATCAGTTGTGTCAAGGTTTTCACCAAATAATATGTTTGTTATGGTTGGTGTAGAACCTGCTGATGCGGTTGCGAACACTGAAATAATGAAATTACAACTTATTCTATTTACAATAATTAGTGTCAGAACGATACACGATTTTTGGCCGAAACCGTTACCGAATTTTCGGCAAAAGGACCAATAATAAAAAAAAATATCAGCCTGTTGAACTTTCATATGACAATAAATTAATAAAACGATGATTACACACATAAACGAACGAGTCAGTTTTTAGGTCTCTACAAACTGACTCGTTCGTTCGTACAACCTTCAGCTTCAGCAAATCCACTGGTTTCGTTCGATCCGAATACGGTTTCTTTCTGGTCAAAACTTCTGACGTAACCAGTTCCTTTTTTATCAATACATGCCGAAATTGAAACTGAGCCTTTGGTCGAAAATTAACGATGATATACATAGTACAATTTTTATCCTTTTTATCCATCGTAACTGTATATACTAGTGATGCAAATATACATACAATTCAAAATTAAACACTCTGTACAAGTATATACAGCATAAAATATATAAAGTTCGCTATCTACAATAGATTTACCTGGTGGTGAAGTGAGTAAATCCTCCAAAGAAAATTCTTTATTATCAGTATTCTTCAAAGCCTCCTTTAAATTTTTATCTATTGAACATGGTTTTTCTTTTAACAAGGCTTCAATATTTATACTGCTATTACTAATATCATTATTAGACTGTACAGATCCAATTACACCTTTTGGTATGTCAAAATCTGGTGTATCTACTCTATCCCTTTCTGCTAAACCTTTTAGCAAAGTTTCAATATTGTTACTGCTGTTACTAACATCATTGTTAGACTGTATAGAATCAATTACACCTTTTGGTATGTCAAAATCTGGAGTATCTATTCTGTCTTTTTCTGGTTTACCCTTTAACAAAGCTTCAATATTGATACTGCTATTACTAAAATCATTGTTAGACTGTATGGAATCAATTACACCTTTTGGTATATCAAAATCTGGTGTATCTATTCTGTCTTTTTCTGATTTACCCTTTAACAAAGCTTCAATATTGATACTGCTATTACTAACATCATTGTTAGACTGTATAGAATCAATTACACCTTTTGGTATGTCAAAATCTGGAGTATCTATTCTGTCTTTTTCTGGTTTACCCTTTAGCAAAGCTTCAATATTGATACTGCTATTACTAAAATCATTGTTAGACTGTATGGAATCAATTACACCTTTTGGTATATCAAAATCTGGTGTATCTATTCTGTCTTTTTCTGGTTTACCCTTTAACAAAGCTTCAATATTGATACTGCTATTACTAACATCATTGTTAGACTGTATAGAATCAATTACACCTTTTGGTATGTCAAAATCTGGAGTATCTATTCTGTCTTTTTCTGGTTTACCCTTTAACAAAGCTTCAATATTGATACTGCTATTACTAAAATCATTGTTAGACTGTATGGAATCAATTACACCTTTTGGTATATCAAAATCTGGTGTATCTATTCTGTCTTTTTCTGGTTTACCCTTTAACAAAGCTTCAATATTGATACTGCTATTACTAACATCATTGTTAGACTGTATGGAATCAATTACACCTTTTGGTATATCAAAATCTGGTGTATCTATTCTGTCTTTTTCTTGTTTACATTTTAAGAAGGCTTCAATATTGATACTGCTATTACTAATATCATTGCTGGACTGTATGGAATCAATTACACTTTTTGGTATGTCAAAATCTGGTGTATTTATTCTGTCTTTTTCTGGTTTACCCTTTAACAAGGCTTCGAAATTAATACTGCTATTACTAGCATCATTGTTAGACTGTATGGAATCAATTACACTTTTTGGTATTTCAAAATCTGGAGTATCTCTTCTGTCTTTATCTGGTTTACCTTTTAACAAGGCTTCAATGTTGATACTGCTGTTACTGATGTTCTTATTAGACTGTATGGAACCAATTACGCCTTTTGGTATGTCAAAATCTGGTGTACCTATTCTGTCTTTTTCTGGTGTACCTTTCAACAAGGCTTCAATGTTGATACTGTTATTACTGACATCATTATTAGACTGCATGGAACCAATTATACATTGTGGTATGTCAAAGTCTGGTATATTCATATTGTTTCTTTCTAAGACATCAGACAGAGAAGGTAAATCTAAATTACTTTCTGATTTTTCAATATCGTCTATACCAAAATCACATATTTCTTTTATGTCTCGATGTTTTTTTATTTTATTAATTTCTGAGCTCCCGACATCGTTAAAATCAGCTAAACTTAAATCACGAAGTTCTTTTACATTTTCACTCATTTTAAATGTATTACTCCCTGATTTAACCTTATCTCCAAAGCTATGTAAACTAATATCGCATATTGCTTTGAGGTTTTTTACTTTTCCTGCTTCCTCTGCAGCACTTAAACTTTCAAGACTAAAATCACACAGCTCTTTAATATTTCGATCGCTTTTTAGATGAGTATCATCAGGTTTTTCAAATGCACCAATTGCACTTTTGGTAAAATTACCCACTAACTCTTTTAGTAACTGATTGCTTTTGTTCGTTTTGCTCTCTGATTTTCCTTTTCTTTCAATTTCTTCTAAATTAAGATTAGTTATTAACTCTTTTAAACTTTTATTAGTTTTGACAGCTATTTTTCTATTACCATCAATCTCATCTTTGTCAAAATTGCATAATTCCTTAAATTTTTGATTAGTATCCGTGGTATGAGTAGTGTTAATGTTTTCCATTCTAAAATCATGTAACTCTTTCAAATGTTCATTAGTTTCGACAGTTTTACTATCTGACGTGTCCATACCGTCAATTTCGTCTATTTCAAGATCATTTATTAACTGTTTCAGATTTGGTTTATTTTTATGAGCATCTAATTCAGATTTTTCAATACCATCAATTTCATCTACACCAAACGGACTTAATTCTTTGAGATTTTCAAAACTTTTCGTTTTTTCAGTACCAACGAAAATGCAAAGCTCTTCAATATTTTCATCAGTTTTGAAAGCATTTGTGAAGTCTTTTAGGATTTTTGTTTGTTTCTCGGTGTTTATAGTGTCGAAGGTTATTTGGTCGTCCTTTTGTTTAGGTGTATAACAGTGATCATCATTTACACTGCGTGGTGTTGAGAATTGACTGAAACTGGAGTAATACAAAAATATTAGCATAATTTAAACCTGGAGTATACAAAAACGATGAATGGTCAAAATTCTTTAAAATATAAAGGTACTATATGCCTTTTAAGTAAAATTAAAAGATCCTGATCAAATAAGACAAACCATACAGTCTAAAAATATTTTGTTACAGTTATTCTCCATCATCATTTAGTCTCACCATACCTGAAATCCAATCTAAAGTCCGTATCAATAGACATATCATCCTGTAGCCAATGGGAGTCAAGCGAGTCATCTAGTACATCTGCCTCTTCTTCTATAACCTCTTTGATGATCCGTGCTTCTGTATCGGGCATTTCTTCACCTTGGAGTATGTCTGTCATGAAGTTACGAATACTTGTGCATGTTGATTCTGAAAAATGACAAGGGTTCTTGTGTTAGAGTCAATTAACTTTATGACTTTGAAATTAATTGTACAGACTCCAAATAATTTAAGGCAAGAACAAGAATGATGATAATGATAGGTTTTTTTTTAAAGTAGGCAGAAACATCCAATGACATCCCCCGCCCTTGGGCGGAGCGGGAGATAGTGTCAGACTCTTACTGACTAAAAACCTACTCCGTTCCTCCTTTGCCTTAGTTCTAGGACCCTGGTATGCATTTTTATACCTTCCCAAAGTCCCAGATTAGGCTTCGACCCTACTGGGCCCTACAGTTTGCTGACGACTCCTTGAGGCGCGGGGGAACAGTGCGCGCCGTATGACAATGATAGGTATCATTTTCATTTCAGCCGAAAGACATCCACAGTTGGACATATGCCTAAAGAATCGCCATAACGACAGGTCTTGCGCGTCTCGCATCTATCGGATATTCGGATTACTGTCCACGTTGTAGAAGGCCTTCTAACTCTGCATCTTTTGGTAAGTGGTCGCCGCTCCAAAACCTTTCGGGCTCTTGGACCATTTTTTCTACGAGCAATATACCCTGACCACTGCCACTGAAGTTTAACGATTATTCGAGCTATGTCGTAATTTAATTACAAATAATGAGAAAGAATGTTGTAGGCTTACATTGTGGAAGAAATATATTATTACAAATAATGAATATTAGACTACATTACCATTGTCATCGTCTCTACATTTTTGAGTCGCTGGTGTGCTATTCCCGCTTGCCATTGGAAGACTGGAAAAATATCCAATTAAATTCTTAATAGAATATATATACCATGAGAGAAATCTTTATAAGGCTTAATTTTTTTTTCAATTACAGTGGATAAAATAAGTTTATCTGGAACATAACTGACGCCACTTGCCTAAGAAACCATAATAAAGTATATAGCCGTTGGTCCCGCTTGTCATTAATGGATTTTTGAGTTTTTCCAGGTTAATAAATGCCAGAAAGTTCAACCGTCAAACTATACAAGGAGTATCCTGTTGCCTAGCATCTGAGTTGTGGAGGTCTGATAGGCAGTCGCTGTAAAGCTCGTATATTCAGACGCATCTGGTTAGCCGACCCCGAAGAGGATGAGTGGATACAAGAAATCAATCTACTTAGCTTTTTTCAACTATGTTAGGGTCAGTTAAAAAGTCTAAAACACTTGGGAAGAACTGCTTATTTAATCTTGACAACCATGTATTTCACTGGTTAACGTAGTGTACAATCAAACTTACAGTTTCAGTATATTAGTAGTTATTTTTAGTGAGGGTTTCCAGGTAAATTCAAACCGCCAGTTGGAGCCACTTAGCCGAGAGGTCTTCTACTTTTAAAAAAGTATGCATGATGATTGAATTTAATTTTAACATTAATATAATTCTGGAACTGACGTCTCAGTGCTGCCACCTGGTTTACGTAATTTTAGAAAAAACTAGTTTTGATAAAAAAACTAAGGCCGAAACCGAAGCTGAATTCGAGACGTTTCGTGCTTACTTACTAAACTAACAATAAAGGTTGTGCATTTACTTTAATGTTTTGATGAGTTCATATTTAAATGAATTTTAATTTTTTATTGCACTTACACTTACACACAATATGAGATTGAATGATTAATATAATTATGTGATTTAAAAATAAGGACAGATTTACTGATTAAGATTGAAATGTTTTTTCTTTGCACTAAAATATAACTTAAAATATGGAAGTTTCGGTTAAAGCCGAAACTGGATACCGAAGCCGAAATTCTGTTCTGGTTTCGGCCGTAAAATTAAATTCGATAAGACACTATAAATACCCCTTGGCATGGCTGGTGTTCAAATTTCAAGTTTCCGACTCCTTTTTACAACTGTCAAAAAAACCAAGACTAACGGATATCAAAATAATTATGGTTTATAAGTATCATAGTTACCGAAATGTTAAAGTATCATCACTATTCTTGAGGAATGTGCAGAAGTCGACTGGATCCCCTACATCTTTTAAAGCTAAATAGTTTCGAAATCGTTTGTCTGATGTGCGACAATTCTTCTTAAACTTGCACGCTTGCTTCATATTCAAGAAACAATCCTTACATAACTGGAATGGGAAGGTGTCATTTCTTTTCACCTGAAATAAAGAAAAAAAAAATGATTGTACTTTTTATTACATAAAGTAAAGCACCTGGCTGGGTCTCATTTATTTCATCACCACTGCTATCAAAATGGTGAAGAAACCCGCTTGTCCTTGAACCAAATAAATAATGTTTATTACTCACCACAAGCCAAAAAATACAGACAATCTTATACTAAGAACCACTGACTGACAATTTTTGGTTGTGGATCGCTGGTGCCTGTGGTAGGTAGTAACACCTGTAATACAGGTCACCAGGTCCCCACCTGATCCGAGTTACTTAATTACAAGCCTACATATAGACACAGCCAGTGAAACAAATTACAAATAATAATCAGTGAGTTTAATAGCCACAGGAATCAATTACTAAAAAAGGTAGAAAAAATAATAATAATAATGATAATAAAAGCATGCGTAGGTCTGTATGGGATGGAGTTTTAATGTAAATATGGTTGTGTATGAAGGTGATATGGTGTGAGTGTATGTGTGAAATATGACATGTGACATCATCAATGCAGACTGGGCTGGTGTTATAAATTATGAACCATTCTAACTTCTAGATAAAAGGTTAATAAACCCCTCCAGTAGGAATGTTGATAGGCCGATTGTGTTATAATAATATTCAATGAGGGCATTCTTTTTTCTTGGGTCCTGTAGCCAATCTAGATACAAAATAAGGAGAAACTGACTGACTGACTTATCAATGCAATGTGACCTGTGTGGGCTAATGAGTCGAAGTCTACTGGGGTCATGGGCCAGCTTGTGAAAGGAAGGCGAAGTTACAATAGGCAACGAAGGAACGGGTTAGGTTTTTAGTCAGTAAGTCTGACACTATTTCCCGCTCCACCCAAGGCCGGAATCTGTCATTGGATGATTTTCCTTTCCATAAAAAAACCCCCTATGGGGATGAAACAGCAATTTAACCCTCGGAATACCGTAATTAGAGACACAATGGAAAGACAATAGGTGTGCAGGCACCAGTGTCTGCTTGGGGCTTAAGTAATTCAAGTTTGTATGAATTAAAATAAACATACATTTTATCCAGGTTAAAAAGCAATCTATGATATGAAAACTATTTCATATTTGGGTCACTATTTCAGAAGTATTAAATAAGTAATATTTTACAAACAACAAATGATGTTATAATAGGTTTAGATTGAGCATGGCATTAAAACCAGCGTGACTTGGATTGTAAATAAATTGTTTCTAATTAACTTACACTAGGATTTCAAAAACCAAGTTTCATGATGTGAAGTTTGAGCATTAAATTTATAGAAAAATAAAATTAATATGTTATAAACTTGCCCAAAAATAGTTTTTAATTGATAATCCACTGCAGGTATATCAGATGTGTATTCGTTTCAAGGAGGAAGTCGAATCTACGACCTATTGTGGCTACATATGGGGTCGCTTAGAACGATGAGTACTGCAGAGTCAATTCTAAGCCGATATTCGTGTGTAAACTGTCTGTAATATGAATAGTAAAGCTTACTTGCAGCCCTGTAGAGTATACAAACAATCTTCTGTTTTTCTCAGTATATTGCAGCAGCTCCATCGGTTCGTCATATTTTATGAGACAACCTCTGCAAAAGCCCTCCATAATTAAAATTTATTTAGGGTTTTTGTAGCCTGTCCGGTACTATTTATTTCTTCTAAGTTTAATTAGTTTTTCATTGGAGTCCTTTTCCATTATTTGTTTACATTTGTTTATTGAAGCCGCGTTCCGATTCCGAACACAGATTACAGAGAGATACTACGTATATTCCGAATAACGTCAAATTGTCAACCACAGAGTAGGCATGGGTTACTCCGGAAACATCTATATCTTCTGATATATATCCCAAGCGGACACATATCCACTCCTTCCTTTTCATAAAATTAATAAATCCTATATCCGAGTAACTCCGACCCACTCCGACCGAAACCGAACTGAATGACGACACCAAACCGTGTGTTTATGAATTTAAGCAAGAAAGCGCTGTAGGAAAATAAACTTAACAAACGACTTTAAAGTGATGAAGTAGCTTTTGGGACAGTAAAAAGTAAAGTGTACCCGCTTGAAAGCAAAGAGTTTTCTGTTATTTTTTATACTTTTTACATTATCGTTTGCAACTTTTGATCAATTGTTACGTTTTTTTTCGTCATGTGATTTATTCGTTTTGAGTTACATTGGAATTATTTGGAATGCCTCATTCCGTGGATCTATTTATATGTTGGAATTATCTATCTATCCCAGACCCAAACATATCCTCGCTCCTCCGTTCCTTATGGAGTTACTTCACTTCCGGATATATGAAGGGGATATGGATATATCAAGCGGATCTAAATCTTTACTTGGAATGATATACTACATATCCAATCTTTTATCGGACATCATGCCTACCACAGACTTACAAAGTAGTCTGTGGTAGGCATGGGCTAACTATGTCCTATACTGAAATTGTCAACTGTCAACTCGTCAACAGTCACATCAAAACCTTAACCGCGTCATTCCAAAACGCGATCTAAAATAGTTCCGGGACTTACTAGTTTGAATTGTCATTAAACCTAATAATAGTCCCGAAAACTACATTTAGATAGCGTTTAATCGGTATTAAATCTAGTAATCCCGGAACTATTCTATATCGCGTTTTGGAATAAAGCGGTAAGCGTCTATTACACCACTCAAAATTCCGCACAAGTTACACAGACTGTCTTAAAGTTTCCTTCCGAGTAAGACAGTCTGACCCATATGCTTCTGGCACGACTAGAGATGGGTTTCTACCCGGTAAATACCCAAAATACCCAAATGCAGGGTTTTTACCCGGGTAAATACCCAAATGGTGGGTATTTTCCTTTTCATGATTGTTTTAAGTCTTTTATACACTTTAATAAAATAATAAATAAAATAAAATCTTTTTATTTCAGACATTATTTGGTCCATACATTTTCAAATTTCATTATTATTATATTATATTATTAATTTATCATAGAAGTCAAAATCATAGCTAAATAAATTCAATAAATTCAGTTCAATAAATTCAATAAATTCATTTAAGTATTGGTTGCGCGAATTTTGCTGTGGTGTGGACTGTAGGTTTGAAAAGCGATCTAAGGTTTGTTAACAATATGCAGGTACTGCGTCTAGCGTTTATTAATGGGATAAATGTATTGGGAAGGAGCACTGACCTTTAGACTTCGAAGGTTGCACGTGGCACCGGCCGATCCTCGACTTCGCACATTTAAATCACTGCCAGGTCCTGTTTTGCACTACACTGCACCACTGTTGAGTTCTGAAGGGTTGGATCACGAAAATAGTCAATTTTCTTGTAATTTCGAGCGGGCGCGGTTAGCGGTGCGATCACATTCACAATCGATGCACACACGTCAATGTCAAATCATTTCTTGCGGTCGTGCGGGTGGAGGGAAAACGGAAGGGATAGGATTGCTAGGCCAAAAAAATAAATTACAAAAAACAAAATCGCGGAACATAGCAAATTGGCGCAACCATTCCCCCCGGGTTTGAAGGGTTACCTTCAAAGAAAAGAAAAAAAAAAACAAAAGCGAAACTAAACCCTATTACTAATCTAAACTATCAATACTAGGTAGCGAAACAACTTATAACTAACTATGCCACTACTACTGATTAGGCAGAGGGCAGAGGCGAATAACCGGACGCAGGTACGATCCAGTTGCGGTTTTAACTTTTACGACTCGCGTTATTCCGTTCGAACCCGGAAAAACTTCTTCCACTACACCAAGAGGCCAGTGCAGAGGAGGCGCACTCTCAGTCTTCAGTATCACCACAGTACCGACTGTGACTGGATCTGAAGGAGTGTTCCACTTTTGACGCGACTGCAGCGTATGCAGATAATCTGTCCTCCATCGCTTCCAAAAGGACTGAACTAAGCTATCTAGCAGAGCGTGACGCGGGTGAAGCTGCAGTTTGTCAGTCTCGACATCTAAAGCGGGCAAATATTTAAGAGGAGTCGTCGTCAAGAAGTGAGCCGGCGTCAACGCTAGTGGCTCCGATGGATCACTAGACAAAGTCCGACACAACGGACGCGTATTCATCAACGCCTCTACCTGAGCGAGTACGGTGCTCAACTCCTCGTACGAGAGAATCTGTTCGCCTATGACCCGAAACAGGTGCGACTTAAGGCTTTTAATATTCGCCTCCCAATTGCCACCAAAATGACTAGCCGCTGGCGTATTAAAACACCAATCAATGCGATTCTCAGCTAAGACATGGGCGAATTCACTTTGGTAGTACTTGGAGCGTAAGAATGTATGTAATTCCGAAATATTGCGTCGCGCTCCAACATAATTTGTGCCGTTGTCAGAGTATAAGCGCTTAACGGGACCACGGCGAGATAAAAATCGTTTAAATGCAGACATAAAACCCTGCGTACTCAAATCACTGGTTAACTCTATGTGAACCGCACGAGTTGTCATACAAACGAATAGGCAAATGTATGCCTTTGTGGAACGTATACCACGACCACGGGCAATAGTGACTTTAAACGGTCCAGCATAGTCCGTCCCAGTATGTATGAAAGGTTTCACCGTCTGTACAACACGACAAGAACGATGGTCGGCCATTTCCGGCGCGTTGAAACGCGGGCGGAGCTTAAAGCAGGGCACACATCTGTGCACTCTAGCGCGTATCAAATTGCGAGCGGAAAGTATCCAGTACTTCTGTCGAAGAATGGACATTAATAAATCGGGACCAGCGTGACAATTCACCTTATGGTGATAGTCCACCAACAAATCCAAAACGTGATCCCTGCGTGGTAGAACTACTGGATGCATTTGTTCAAACTCTAACTTAGCATTTCGCAGACGGCCACCGACACGAATGAGTCCGTCTTGCAAAAATGGTTTCAAATGTTGAAGTGCGGGACTACAAGGTTTATGTGATTCTAAACTACGAAATTCTATTGAAAAATAAAATTTCTGCAACTCTCGAAGTACAACTGATTCAGCTCTATCCAAATCAGCTGCGATTATAGAACCACGCGATGGTAATAATCTCAAAAATCTTAGGACGTAAACTACACAGCGTAATAGTCTCGACCAAGACGAGACTCGATTAGACAACAACAAAACAACTGACTCTTCACGCGGAACTGATACTACAAGCGTATGTTTCTTCTCCTCGGGTGGTTCTGAAACAGTAGCGGGGTTAAACGGAGCATTTGGCCACTCGTTAGGAGTGGTATGCAGCCAGGGAGGGCCACAAAACCAAAGCGGATGATTTAAAATTTGCGCGGGAAGCAAACCACGTGAGAGACAGTCAGCTGGGTTTTCTGTTCCAGCGACATGGAACATATTTTCCGGAGACAATTCAGCTTGAATCTTACGTTCCAAGCATAGAAAGCGTTTTTCTGCGGAGGCACGGGAGCCACCGCGCAAAAAAATATCACCCTTGAAAGGGAGCGCGACAACATAACGACCATCTTTATCACGAGTAGTCGTGCGGGTATAAGTCTCCTCAGTGACCTGATCCTCAGGGCTGAGAATAGGCGGGACATTGACCTCTTCAATCTCCCAGAACTTGCGGATGGTAGACTCAAGCGGCGGCTCGACGGTGCAACAGTGCGACACAGTCGAGTAACTATTTAAATAAGCGGGTGCGGAACCAACTATAACAAACCCGAGAACTGTTTCCAGTGCGTGCGGAGCGGGGTACATCGGAAGACCCTGAATTTTACGTGATAACTGGAGATGCGGGAGAATCGAAGCACCGATCAATAGATCGATATCTCCAGGGAAAGCGTAATTTCCGTCGGCTAACTGCAAGTTCTTAAACTCCGTCAGCATGGACGTGTCAACCGGTACCGTGGGCAACCGTTCCGTAATCTTATCTGCGACTAGCGAATCCATTTCAAACGAAATATTACGATTAAAACGTGAACTAAATATTATTTTAATGGAACCGTGAATGGTTGCCTTTAAACCTCCAAAACCTTTCACTTCTGAGCGGGATGACCAATTATTAAAACTAAAACCAAGGCGTTGACAACAATCCCGAGTAATAAAATTACTCTGGGAAGCGCCATCTAGTAGCGCTCGAACGGTGTGCGGTTTGCGAAAGGCATCTACAATGACAACTTGCGCGGTCGCAAGTAAAACGGTAGTGACTTGAGTACCAGCGGCGGAAAGCGAACACAATGTTACGTCGTTTGCACTTGCAGCAGGCCGCGCGTCACAAGCGTCGCGCGTCTGCGCAGGCTGCTGCTGCGATGGCAGCTTACTACTCTCAAAATGTAAGAAGGTATGATGTCTAGCTAGACATTTACGACAGCTAACACCACTGTTACATGACGTAACCAGATGTTTGTCACTTAGACAATTAAAACACAAATTATTAGTGCGGACAAACTTGTAACGATCACTAGGCGATAATCTCTGAAATCCCGAACACTTGTACAGCTGTGTATGGCTACCCTTACACAGAGAACAGTCAGGTGTTGAGGCGGTATTGACTAGCGTATGTGCAGTCTTGACTGACTTCGATGACGCGTCTATACGGCGATCGGAACCTGTCCTATTCGTGACTTCATGACGTGCCGACGTGCGCTGCAATACCTTAATATGGTCGCGAATAAAAGATTCTAAATCTTCGAACTTAGGTATTTCTTTACCGCGCTGAGTCGTTTCAAACAGACGAACAGTTTCAGGATCTAATTTCTTTAAACCGATATACAAAAACAAAAAGTCACAGAGGTCATTGACCTTTAGGTTCTTTACTGCACGAACAGATGATGCGAAAATATTTAAAAACTTCTCTAAATTATGATCGTTACAAACGGAAAAACTTTTCAAATCGAATAATTGATCTAAATATGCGGTGGCTACTAATCGCTTATCTTCGTATTTTGTTTTTAAAGTGTTCAAAACTAAATTGTAATTTTCAGCGCTAAACGTAATTCCAGCACAGACAGCCTTTGCCTTACCGGTCAATTTTTCTACGAGATAATGCAATCTCTCGTGATCTGTCAGCGATGTGTTCCTATGTATTATATTTTCGAAACTATCTATAAATAAATTCCAATTTCGAATGTCACCATCAAATTCAGGTATTTGAATTGGCGGCAATCGTGGGCGTTCGCGAGGAGGGTTGGATAAACCACTCGCGGGGGGGGGAGTCTCTAAACTCCTAGCAATACGTTTGATACGACAATACAAGTCATCAAAGGACGACAATGCCTGATAACTCACACAGTAATCAGGATTTAACTCCAACTCTAAAATGTTTATATCCTTAATTGTAGATTTAAAATCCGCGCGCAAACTATCTAAAGTTTCCAACGAACACAAGAAAGCATCTCTAATCATCAGATCCGAGATTTGCAAAGATTTATCACAAATTGATTGAACACGTGAAAACTGTGAGTCCCTTTCGGCGTATAAAAGCTTTAACTGAACCTTTAAATCAGTACTAACCTTGGTTCCCTTAAGAGACATCTTGTTTTGATATATTCACACTATACACTCAAACAAACACTTAACGAATTATTAAGTAAGCGATAATTATCAGATAACAATATGGTAGTATTGTAAACAACAAAGCGAACGGCGAACGAACGGAATAACTTGTCTATATAATCTATGGTTTATCCGTTTCCTACAAATATTCACTCAACAATGAACGGGTATTTTTGAAATGCGTCTACCTACATGCAATTTGTAGGACTTCCGAATGAATTTTGGCAAGAAAAAGAATGCGATCGATTTATATCTACGCTGATATTTACGTAGCTAACTATAATTATGCGGTGCGGTTGACGGCGTAGGTACCGTAATTATCAATGACTCTTTAACTATACGAGCGAAATAACGTATAGTTGCCTAAATGCCTAGATGCGGGTTTTCTACTATTATATCTAGGTAAACAGGCGCGTTGCGTTTATTCCCTATGGAACAAATACTATATTGCGAAATTACAAGAAAATGATTCACGATCCTGCTCGTAGGACCAAAAAGTAATGGATGCGCGAATTTTGCTGTGGTGTGGACTGTAGGTTTGAAAAGCGATCTAAGGTTTGTTAACAATATGCAGGTACTGCGTCTAGCGTTTATTAATGGGATAAATGTATTGGGAAGGAGCACTGACCTTTAGACTTCGAAGGTTGCACGTGGCACCGGCCGATCCTCGACTTCGCACATTTAAATCACTGCCAGGTCCTGTTTTGCACTACACTGCACCACTGTTGAGTTCTGAATGGTTGGATCACGAAAATAGTCAATTTTCTTGTAATTTCGAGCGGGCGCGGTTAGCGGTGCGATCACATTCACAATCGATGCACACACGTCAATGTCAAATCATTTCTTGCGGTCGTGCGGGTGGAGGGAAAACGGAAGGGATAGGATTGCTAGGCCAAAAAAATAAATTACAAAAAACAAAATCGCGGAACATAGCAAATTGGCGCAACCAAGTATAATGTCATCACTCACATCAAATAAATAAAATAAAAATAAAACAAAATTAATAAATAAATAAATAAACATTAATTTAATTTAAGTATTTGCCTCCCGCTGGGGCACCGGGCACGCGCACATGAGTTTGAACCCAGTGTCCCAGAAGGGGGCTGTCCAGCTTGTGGCTCAGCACGTTCAGGATGGTGTTGGCGCTCCCACGCGTACGAAACATCAGCGAGGCGATGCGGCGCCGCAGCACAGTGTGAAAGCCGTCTGTGTGCGCGTGCGCAAACATCGCAGACGCACTACAGTAGCGTGGGAGCCCCACCAGCACCCTGAACGCGTTATTATATTGTATTCGGAGAGCGTTGATGGCCCGCTGCGTGTAGCTGACCCACAGATTGCAGGTGTAGAGAGTTTGGCAGAATGCTTTAAACAGAGTGATCTTTACCTCTAAACTACACCTCGCAAATCTGCGCGCCAGCATATTACAGCGGACCGCCATCGCCCTCCTCTCCCTTTCTATATCCCTATCATCTTTTAAATCCTCGGTGACCACATGGCCGAGGTATTTAAATTCACTAACTCTTCTAAGAGCGACAGCGTTAAGCAGCACTGGTGCCACGTCCCCCAGTTTACGACCCCTGGCTTGGAAAACCATGAGCTCGCTTTTCTGCACATTGTACAGAAGACCGTGTACTTTCGCATAATCCTCACATATGCCTATCAGCTTTCTGAGTGCGGCCACTGATGGGCTGAGCAACACCATATCATCTGCGTAGCTAATACTGTTGATACAGTGACCATCAATCGAGCACCCCACTCCGGCGTTGCTCAGCTCAACAATTAGCCCGTTTATGTACAAGTTGAAGAGTGAAGGAGATGTTAATCCCCCTTGTCTCACTCCACACTCCAACCTGTACTCATCAGAAAGTTCACCAAGCCATTTGACCTGGTTAGTTTGGTGATCATACCAATATTTAAACATATGAATTAGTTCACCTGGCACACCCGAACACTTCAATTTATGCCAGAGAATATCATACCTAACCAGGTCAAAAGCCTTGGAGAGATCAAGAAAGGCTGCATACACAGGTGTGCTTCTGTCTGTGTAATACCTGACAGTCTGCTTGAGAGACATAACTGCGCATTCAGTCGAAAGTCCTGGTCTAAAACCGAACTGTGCGTCGTTTAAATTTAGGTGTTTCTTAAGCTGTCTCTCAAGCAGGCCATCAAGCACCTTGGCTGTGGTTGTAGCTAATGATATCGGGCGGTAGTTGCGCTTATCAGAATTATCTCCAGTCTTGTTTTTAATTATAGGCACTACCACCGTCTTCATCAGTTCATTTGGCAGGTAGAAATGTCTAATACAGAGCGTAAACAACAGTCCCAGGAGCCTCGGGAGGTGTGGCCCCGCATGCTGAAAATGTTCGATGCTGAGGCCGTCGTGTCCGGGCGACTTCCCTCGAGTCATGCCCTTTATTATTTGAGCAATTTGTTTTGCTGTGACACGCTCAGGCACCGCTGACACGACGACCTCCGCATCCCTGGTCTGATCACCTTTTAGCGGAGACTCCACTTGAAAGTGACATCGAAACTCGTTTGCAATGTCTTTTGGTTCAAAGATGCCGTTGACACTCACAGGGACGCTAGGCTTTGGGTTTAACTTTTTTGTTTGTTGCCAAAATCCTTTAAAATCTTTGTTATTATGTTTAGTAGCTAAAATATTCATTTTTATTAAGTCTTGATTTTTCTGACAATAGTGCAGTTTGCTTTTGAATTTCTTTCTAGATTCATACATTTCATTATAAAACTTACCACTGTCAGGTCGACCATAATACACCCAGGTTAAAAACTTCTGCCTAGCCTCCCTGTGAGCGTCACGAACATACCTGTTCCATCCGACAACATGACGACCGCGGTGCCGTCCGCCACTGGCCTCACGACCCACATAGCTATCAATAGCAGCCTCCTGTAACACTGTTACAATGTCACCATAAAGCGCGTCTATCGCTGCCAAGTGATCCTTGCTATTCTCACTACACATGCTATCACAACACTGTTGGAATTCATTAGGGAAGCCACATTCCCTCAGTTTATCATTACAACATTTTGTATATTTTTCTATTTGGCTTAAGTCCCTGTCTCCCCATAGAACTTTATTGGTTTTGATGAGCGGTGGCTTAATGATTCTACAGACTGTTTTCAAGTTACACTGAATCTCTACTGGACAGTGATCAGACCAGAAAATGTCGTAGCACACTCTTACCGAAGTAACCGTCTTTAGTGCCGAATCAGTAACAACACAGTGATCCAGCCACCTACGGCAGCCGTGCGCTTCACTCACAAAAGTATAGGTGCTCGAATTCATGCCCAACATTTCTAGGTCGACACATGTCCAGTTTTGCTCATTACAAAAATTTTGAAGTTCATTTCCAAACAATTCCCCGGGATGAGCGTTAAAATCGCCCATGATAAATACACTTTCAATATTGTTACTTTCAACTATTGACATAATTTCGCTTAAACATTGAACAAATTCCAACAGATTGTCAGAAGAGTCGGTAGGCATATAGACAGAAAAAACGAGTATAAACCGATCCGACACACACACCTTAATGGCACTTATTCGTTTACTTTCACACGGAATCACAGACACATAATTACACTTACTGTTTCTCCATAGAAGTGCTACACCGCCATACGGTCGCCCCCGCAGTATACCACTTGTTAGGTCTACCGCAGATTTCCCGCAGAATCCAAAATCACTGTTTATTTTACCAAGTTCAGATATCTCGTGTGGTAGGAGCCACGTTTCTTGCAGTGCAATAATGTCAGCCGCCAGGCTAAGACGCCTTACACACTCGGAAGATCTTTTAAAAGACTTACAATTGAAACTGATGAATTTTAAACTTTCATTGTTTGTTGTACTATCCATTTATGTTTATTATTGCACTTTAAGCAATAATTTTTTTTTATCAAATGTGTTTTATGCATGAAGTGTAAATGGTGTCAGCAAATAATAGTTTTCTACTAACAAATCATATAAAAATTGTACGTCTGTATTTTTACGTATTATATTAGGTGGTTTATATTACATTTGATTATAGTAGTTTTAAATTAAAGACTATTTGAATATCACAGCATGTCGTAACAAATATTTATTGATAAAATACATTAAATAAACGTGAAACATCAAACTCTTGAGTATGTAAGATGAATAACTAAAATTTGGCAAACTCGCGTATATTCTCAGAACTAGTGACGATGAAGATACTTTGTTATTACATGATTACAGAATGAGACCCTTCATTCTGTAATCATGATGAAAAAATATAGAAATATATATTGTATGTCATATAAAACAATAAAAACACTGAATATTTCTTAGATGTACTTAATCAAGACAAAAAAATATAGAACCGTGTAAATGAAGCAAAAAAAGAAAAACAAATTGCTAGCGATAAAAATCACCTTCGTTTAGTAGTTTGGGGGTATGGTGGAACAGAGAGTAAAGTCCCACATACCTCCATTGAAAAGGGAGGATCCTCCGACCAGACAGGTGTTATATCTGGTGGGCTACTGCCCGATAGATGATTTCGGGTTTGTTCTATATGTTCCAATCGCGCCGCGAATCTTACTTGCGCGATGCAGGATTAGTTCTTTTTGTGACGACATGGATGTCGCTACATCACTCCCCTCCGGAGATCGGAGATCGATGGTTCTTGATGCTTCTTGCGGCGTCGTGATGCGTGCCAGGCCAATGGAGGTTGGTTCCAGTGAGTCGGAACCGGATTCCGCATAGTTCTCGGTGAGTCGGAACTGTATGCGGTGATGCCCCAGTGAGTCGGGGCGGTGCTATCCCAGTGAGTCGGGATATGATGCTACAGGCTCCAGTGAGTCGGAGTATTGCGGCTGGCTCCAGTGAGTCGGAACCGGATTCCGCATAGTTCTCGGTGAGTCGGAACTGTCTGCGGTGATGCCCCAGTGAGTCGGGGTGGTGCTATCCCAGTGAGTCGGGATACGATGCTGCAGGCTCCAGTGAGTCGGAGTAGTGCGGCTGGCTCCAGTGAGTCGGAGCGGTGCTGTGCGACGTAGAGCTTGACTGCTGTCGTCGACCAGGAGAGGTTCTTCAATACTCTTCATGTGACTGGCCGAAGGTGCAAGTGCTTAGCCAAGGTCGCTGATGAGGCTGAGGGTGATGACCAGGTATGACCAAGTAGGCATGCTGGTGGTCAGGATACCCATATAGCCGTGGGTGCTGGCTGTATGGCTCGCTGCTCGAAAGCTTGAGGAAGTGATGATGACGTCACGAGGTAGTTGCTGCACGAAGGCTGCGCTGACGTTCTTTGTCGAGGGTCACCAGTTTGGAGGTAGTGGGACAGAGAGTAAAGTCCCACATACCTCCTTTGAAAAGGGAGGATCCTCTGACCAGACAGTTGTTATGTCTGGTGGGCTATTGCCCGATAGATGATTTCGGGTTTGTTCTATATGTTCCAATCGCGCCGCGAATCTTACTTGCGCGATGCAGGATTAGTTCTTTTTGTGACGACATGGATGTCGCTACAGTAGTATTAAAAAATTAAGCAAATTCATATTATTCATTTTTGAGTATTAAAATGCGTGTTTATAAATTGATATAACAACATTGATTACTATGATACCTATTTATCTGTTATTTTTAACCAATAAAAAAAATTAAACTGAAGTTCTAAGTATGAGGAACCCCAAAATTTATTGTTTTTTTTTTTCTATTTTTGTGTGAAAATCCTAATGTTGTTTACAGAATACATCTACTTACCAAGTTTCAACAGTATAGTTCTTATAGTTTCGGAAAAAAAACTGGCCATGACATACGGACGAACGGACAGACAGACATGACGAATCCATAAGGGTTCCGTTTTTTGGCCATTTTGCTATGGAACCCTAAAAAGGGAGTTCCGATTCCAAATTAAATGAAAGGACATTATATAAGGAGGAAAATCAGCCAAGTTTAGTACATTTTGACCAGTTACGCGAACACAAATGTACTGACCAGCAGATTTTTTTTTTCGCGATTTCAGGTTTGGTCCCATAGTAAAAGTTGTTTACTTTTCATGACTACAATCACGTGTTTAAGTGTCGTTCACTAATTACCAGTCACCCTATATTATGTCATTTACTATATAGAAACTTTATCAAATCAGTTAAGAAATTGTACATTTATGCTAAAATTACAGTTATTATCAGTTAATAAAGCAATTTAATCAGGCTATGAAACGAAAAACATATGAAAGTAGCCGAACTTATAACATGGATGTGTTAAAAATATCTAAACGGGCTAAAATTCACCTAAACTTTATTAAATAAAACGTTCCATAAAGTGTTTATAGTTTATACCCATGCTTTTGGGTATTTACCGGGTAAAAACCCTGTTTATACCCAAATTGGGTATTTACCCGGTAAATACCCGATGGGTATTTACCCGGTAAATACCCGATGGGTATTTACCCACCGCCCATCTCTAGGCACGACACGACACGCCACGACACGTAAGTATGTTTCTGCCATTAAGCAGTAATGCAGTGCCCGTAGTATGATTGTAGTACCTACAGGTTCAGAATTTTGTAAAGTGCTTCTAGTATATTAAAAAGTACTCTGTGATGCTTTTGAAGCTTTTGTAACGTTTTCTTTAGTCTTTTCATTAGTGGATCATTGTTGAGACTCTGTCTCAGTTGTTCTATTAGATGTAAAATACATTCAGCCGCATGATTAAACACTAGACTTAAAGCTGACCACAAAAAGTATAAAAAAGCGACTTCCATAATCAAAAACAAATTAAAGCGATCATTATTAAAACTAATTCACTGTTCTAATATTTCCACGACTTAAATGGCAACTCGTTGCATGTCACTGTCAGCACCCGAAGAAGAGACGTCATACATATTTGCGTCTAGTTTGTGTCATTTGCTAGAAATAAACATTGTCGATTTCACTGTAAATAAATATTTATTTATTTAAAAATGGAGAATAACACTGAAACTCAAGTAACTATCAACAAACCAGGGAGAGTACTGCATTTTAGTGATGGTGTTGAGGAAGAAATAGAGGAGGTGGAAGCTGTTGAATTGGCTACTGAACCTCAAGAAATGAATAACGTGGACCCGGTGAGTAAACAGTGCACGATGCATTCTTTGTTTTATTACCTTCACCTCATGCGAGACCTTGATGGAATTTGTTTTCTATTAATATCTATGACGATAAGGTTGTTTAGGTACTACTCATAATTTATTTTCGGAGTCTTACTTAGGTAAGCCTCCGAAAAAGGAAAAAGGCTCACAATAATAAAGTATTGATTTATTAGACAAACCATTTGTGGCCTTATTCTTGAATAAGAATTTAATATCTGTTTATTATTGTTATAATTTATAGCTAAACTATGTACAAGTAAAACATGGCATTAAGGGTTAGGAATCATCAAAATCGTGGTTAAAAGTTCATCATACGTCTTTTCAAATTATAAATGATTTTTTTATTACCTAGAATTAATTGTTTTCTGTCCAAACATAAAACATGTTTAAAAATGTTTAAGACAGATAATATGCTAGTTACAGATAGGTGTCAAGTTTTCTTTATCATTCATCAACAGGATAAGTAAACAAAGAAAACATAAACTTTTTACAATAAATCCATTTTTAGAGAGTACAATGGTGTACTGCTTAAATTGAATAGGTATGCAAAAATAAAATACATGTACATCATTTTATATTATTACAATGGTTATCATGTTTAATATTTTCAGAAAACACTACCCTGGGGCCCTTGGTTCTCCCACTATGCTTGGAAATCTGGCAACAAAATGTTGAATGCGGTTGATTATGCTGGGGAGTCTCTTGCTGGTTTCTTTGGCATAACTACACCAAAGTATCAAATGGAAATTGATGAGTATGAAAGAGTCAAAGAAGAAAAACGGAAATTAGAAGAGGAATCCGCTGGTTGGGTACCGAAGAATGCAGGTGGAGACATACCTTTAGTTCTAAATGAGCCTGTGAAGGACTTGGATAAACCAGCGGAAGTATAATGACGGCAATAACTCTTTGTTTCTATGGAAGAAAATTGGCAAAACCATGCAACTTAGGGGCCATCCATAAATTACTTCACATGTTAAGGGGAGGGGTTGATAAAGTGTGACATTTTGTGACAAGTGATGTCACATTTGAAAATCTGTACTACACAGATTTTCATTATTTGAACCATTAAAACTTGAAATTTTTGTGTCAACAAAATCTTAAAAAATATTTCTTACTCTGATTGTGATGGTGTTGGTGTTGTAATATTTTTTTTTATGTTAATATTACATTTAAAAAAGTTTAATGGAAATGAAACCCATTTCGGAAGCGCTATTTTAATTTGATCATTTCTAGATTAGAAAATTGAAAAATATGCTATGTCACAGTGGCAGAGTCACAAATGTGACCAGCTAGGCAGCTGTGACAAGAACAAAAGGGAGGGTTAAAAATCACGAAATTCCTCTGACATAGTTTGTGGATGGACCCTTAATCACAAGTCAAGTGATTTAAATATTCATCCAATTAATTTACATCAACTTACATATTTTTGTCAGTTATATTTTTGTCATTGAACCCAGGTTCAATTAAGTAAAATAGAATAAATTCTTTTTCAATCTCGACTAGTCTATATAAATTCTGATTGTGAAGATCAGTATTGTATCTATTAGTGACCTTATAATTTTAAAATTTGTGTTTTTATGTGTTGTAAAATTTCTAGGTGCATATACTTATTAGTTGACTAAATTGTAAGCTAAGAATTTATGCTTTTGACATATATTTTGTCTTTGAGGGGAAAAAGGGTGTCTTTGTACTATCTAAAATTTTCTTAGTATTTCTAACTTAGTTTTAATGTATAAATCTATGATGTGCTAATGTAATTTGCATAATATTATAGTATGATAGTGAAAGGAACTGAAATGATGAGAGCTTTATTTTGTTATATATATATTGGTAAGAAGGTTTATTTAAATAATAATATAATATTAATCTTATTTTATTAATTAATTCAGGATGATTGCTTGGACTAATACTTTATGGGCTTAAAGCCAAATAAAGCTAATTTATGGTTGAATTGAATATATATTAAATGTTATAAAAAAGAAAAAATGAACTAAGAATGAGACTAAAATATTACTGAAAATGTTTATTTTATGTATGTAGTAATAAATAAATAATGTATTTATAATAGTTGTATGTTGTTTTAAAAATACTTATAAAACTCTTGAAATTAAATAGGTTATTCGCTTTGGTTATCGGTTATAAATTCTAATTGGGATATTTTTCTTTAACTAAACACATTTTGAGGACAGCGACATCTGTTGTGCAGTAGCAGAAACTATAATAGTTTTGTCATGTCAGTCGTTAGAGCTCTTGCCAGTAGGTGGCGGTAGGGGGTCAAACCAAAGTAAAATTTTGATACTCGATTCTTGGAATTAAGTTTTAACGTTCTGTTAATTCATAATTGTTTGATTATCTAGATAATTTGTTTGTTTAAACAACTACAATCACAAGACCATTATGATTTATGTTTTATTGATAGTGAACATGTCTTATTTTTTAATTTTTTTGGGTCCTAATGTTGGTTATTTTATTAAATTAATAGACTATTCGGATTTTCGCAAAGTAGCAAATTAGGCAATAAATTCGGTCACTTTAGAATTTAATTTATAGTTTACTTTTCTTTTTTGTTCGGTTTAGTTACCTTATGTCTTTAGAAACAAAGTCCACTATCGCTTGAGGTCCTCACATTATAAATTACACCCCTCTGAAACCTTGAAAGGACTTATGTGTCATCAATTTCTGTGTTTGATTTGAGACCTTACCGTCTGTAAATAGGATTGAATTTCGCATGGCAAGTGACCATATGTTATTGTTTGTCGGTGTTTAGCATGTGATATGTCGAAATGTAAACGGTTCGAGCGGTGTCCGCAGATCAATATGCGTGTTGCGCGGCCCGTGAGGGTGTTCGTCCCGTGCGATTGGCCGGCGTGTGGGGGGCGGGGCGAGCGTGTGTGAGGCGGCGCGCGCTCTCGCACGCGACGCGACGTTTTGGCGCCAAATTGGGCAATAGGCATTTCATTTTCAAGTTTCGCGAATGAGTATTAGGCCGTAAGCCACTAAGATAAGCTAAGGTCGTAGACTAGGGTAATACTTTTTGAATTTTATCGTCTATGGTAGATAGGTATGGCCCGTACGACTTGGTATATTAGAGGTTTGGGAGCTATTACAACTTTGCTTTGCGGGGGCCTTCTAAATTTTTCTTTAGTTACTTATTGCGTTGTCGTTTTAATATTCTATGTTGATGGTAACTTTATTCAGCCAAATTGAGTGGGTACCTTTATAGTAGCTACAAAAAAAAATAAAAAAAAAAAAAAAAAAATCTAAGCAACTTTAGTAAAATTATTATCATTGAATACCTACCTAGTGAAAATGTGCCTTAAACTGAGAAAAAACTAACGATAAAATTGATAGCAACTTACTACTTAGAGTTTTATTAGGTAGATAATATTTATCATGAAGCTCTGCAATCTCTAAGTATTGTTATTTATTGTAATTAGTCTGTGCTGCATTACTGCGGGACAAAGGCCTCTTTTTCAATTCTTCGCAATTTCTAATATAAGGACTAAACAAAGTCCATACCAACCTTCCTACCTATTGCAATAGAAAAACATAAAACAGCAAGCCCGCCACCAATGTTGCGGCTACTAACAATACTGAAACATGATTTATATCTTTCACCCATTTACAGCAAAATTTACGACAAACGCGTGTAATTATTAACTAATTCAATAATTCGTTAACAGTGCAGGTCATTCCAGACAATATGGCACGGGACAATAAACACGCACCCAAGGTTGCCAGTTTAAAAAATATTGCGAATTAAAAAAGGCGCGTGGTCAGCGGTCGAACTGGTTTAAAAAAAAGTAAATGAACTTGAAATTCTGGTTTTTGGCTCGCGTTTTCTATTGTGATAGAATTTTGCGCGGATTTGCCAAACATAATGATTTTCTATGGAGTTCGAACTAGTTTGATAGTGCATAGTTTTGAAAAGGTGTCAGTTTTTGTAAAATGTATTATATTTTTATGGTTGTCAAGGAATTAGTGCAGAATGCAGTTGGTCAGCTGTTTTTGAGCTCGCGAATTTTATAAATAAAACTAGTTATAAATCTCGATGTACACACGTGGATATTGTCGAGGACTTCTATATTAATGTTATATTTCAAACCAAAGTTTGAAATGTTAAAACATCAACCCTATGATTAGATGTCAATATATTTAATATTTAGAAATATTTTTTGTTATATAAAACGCCATAAAAATCTTTATCAAATTTTAGAAATAAAATAATACCAAAATATTAAAGACAGAAAACATCAAATATAATATTACTATTACTATGAAACTAATGATGACTTCTGAGCAATGTAAAAGCAGGCTATATAGGGTTGTAACACAACCAATTCATAAGTGGGTATGTAGGTACAGTGCCTACGGTCGAAATAATTTATTTTGACCGCTCCGAACTTACGACGAAACAATTGGCTGCGCATCAATTATTTTAAATTAAGAATCATATGACGAACGCTAAATTCAGAGTGCTCAACATATTTTGACCGTACTGTTTCAACATAGGTACGATCAAAATATGTCAATATTCTGGAAGCTGACCTGTTGAGGACAGCTTCCAGTCCGGACGAACCGGATGCAGCCGTGTTGTTACTAGCACAAATTACTCATATGTACCAGCCAGTACGAGTAGTTGTTACCTTAGTCGCTTTTTACTCTGTTTAATCTACCATAATTATATAATTTCCATACGATGGTATTTAATAGGCATTTATAACTGTAGGTACCAGTGTTGCCAGACGTCCCGATTTTGGCGGTAGGTATGTACCGATTTTTAAATGAAAATTAAATGTCCCGCGCTGGACAAGCTTAGTCTCGCTTTTTGGGGATAACTAGACCGTGCGTGAAGCGTGCTGAGGAAGTACGACCGGGTGGCATAGTCAGTATGAACTGGCCGCTTGCCGATAGAGTAAATCTGATTTAAAATACTTACCGTATTTTTATTTAAATAAATTTTCTATAATTTGAAATTCAGATAAAAAATATTCAAAAACTTCTGAATATATACGATTTTTTTTTAACGTCCCGCTTTCGACGAAAGAATCCCATTTTTTTTTTTACTAAAAATGTTTCTAAATCCCGACTTGGCACAGAAAAAAGCTGGCAGCTCTGGAAAGTATCTACCTAGCTACAACAACCGTGTAGAAGAAGGTTATACGTTCCTTTCACTAGATATCGATAAGCGAGCGATGTTCCAAGTTATGACAGACCGTTACTTTTATGATCCAACTTTTAAGAAACGATGAGCTGATGTGTGATAGCAACAGAAAATATCAACAGTATTTTCTTGATACATTTTACTGTACCTAAATGCTATCATAACTGGCATATAATATCCGATTCGAAGGACCAAAATTTAAAATATGCTGGTTACTTACAATTTCTTTTTAATGTATTTAGTTGTTTTCCGAATGCAATCATGGCCAATGGCATATTCGATTCGAAGCACTAAAATTTTAAAATGTACGGGGTAGCCATGGTTGTTTAACTAGATGCCTAGTTACCTATCTTTTCCATTACTTTCCCGGTAGTTTAAATTATTCATACTTAAAAAAATCAAAGTAGGTTTTGTATGTTAAATTGTTATTTTGGACTTTATTAAAAATGTTTGTTGTACAGAATCTTGCAAACTCTTGTTAGAGATTTTTAAAAGTATTATTACCAATATAGTTCAAGTCTGCTCTTCATTTAATTTTATATTTCAAGTTGCTATTTTAAATAACAAATCCTTGATACGTTTAATTATATTTATTTATTCAATCCACACAGGTAGAATGCAACGCTAATTCTATCGATATTCAAATTTTTGCGCAAACGGTCCTTTCAACCCCACACAGCAGATGTTCTATTTTTAACTTTGCATGCATTCGCAGTGTTGTTTATTAAAAAAATCTTTTGTGGCCATTTACAAAATAAAGCTTGCAACACAATACCTCATGCAAATTAGGAACGAACCTGATACGGTAGGCCGTAAATGCATTTAATTTTTTTGCGAATTTGAACTGTATTATCGCGAAACAGCTTTCAAATCAAATTGCATATAGCAGACTTTTTATTGTAATAATCGGATCAATAAAAATCAACTTTGGCATTATTTAAATAAAGTTTAAAATCTCTTGACAGAGTGACGATTTGGAAATAAATTTGCATAAACGACGCACACCTTTCGCGTTGATCCTTTTTATGCAATTTGACTGACAGATTTTATTGAATAGTAGATATTATTAGAATTTTATGTATCAGTTTTATATACTTACTAACTTCCGATTTGGTACGGTGCGGTGTATAATATAATATCTATATATATATTCACTTTGATTTTATTAGAATTTCACCTTTAAATGTTAGAGTGACGTAACATAATGGTGTAATTCTGATTAAATCAAAGAACTAAAAACTTCCTACTTGTTGCGATTACTTCATCACCTAAGTAGATTTTCTTCATGCAAACACTAGCTTCTGCAGCAACTTCTCCCGTGTGAAATTAAATAAAATATCCCATGCGTTTGTATGAGGATTTTGAGGATAAAAATGTTCTATTCCGCGAAATGGTCTTCCCGTGTGTATATTTCATCCAGATCCGTTCAGCCGTTTGAGCGTGAAGGAGTAACAAACGGGAAAACACACAAATGTTCACCTTTATCATGTTGATGTGATATACATAGATACCCATGTGCATAAGTACATAACCATGTTCCAAAAGCCTAGAAACAAGTTCGTATAATACGCGGCATATAAGTTGAACAAAAATGGCGTTTGACCTTCAATGCGCAGGCGCAGTAGGTAACATGTTTTCGGGTCTCAATCAAAGTCCTGCACAGCGGGGACGGGCTACGCCTAACCATAGCAACGATGCCATTTTAGTTCAACTTAGTTGCTGCAGAGAAGACTAGGTTTCTGAATAAAAGATAGAGCGTTTTTATCTTTACTGAGAGTTTAAATTTTTTTTCAACATTATCTTTCTTGTTTCATCGATTCGTCTAGATTTCTCGACTTGGAAAATAAGTTCTGGCTTGATATTTTGTGAGTATTTACAGAACAAAAGACCAATTTCTTACTAGATAGTAGTTATTTAATGTATTAACCCTACAATAATAAACGGTCGAACATAGGTACCTAAATTTCATTAAACATTTTCCTTAATTCGAATTTCAGAAAATTATAAATGAGAGTACCAAAGACCACATAAAAACTTTCCTCTCTCCAAATTACAGGCAGTCCTAACATCTTCTTCTTAAAATATTCTATTCTTCAACCTCAATCTTAAAATATTAGTGGGACCATGTCTTGAGCAAGTTCACCGTCCCGTGGCTCATCCAAGATGCACATCTGTACAGCGCTAGTTACACACGAGGGGAACATTTCCGGTGCATAAATAATAACAATAAATTGTTAACTATTAGGAAGGGGTGTGCCTGTATGCAAAATAGTTGAAGTTCGTTGTTGCTGGCGGGTTTTGCAACGTGCGTGTAGGATCACCGGTTGGTTTAGAGTGTGTGGTTTTCTTTGCTAGGATACAAATAATTTGCTGATATTTCAAGCATTATGTCGTTTAAATATGGAACACTCAAATGATTTGGCATGTTTATAGCCTTTTGATATAAGCAGGTAACACTAATATCATAAAGGTGAAAGTTTTGTGTGCATATGTGTGTGTTTGTGACTGTTTCACGCTTAAACGGCTAGTCAGATTTGGATGAAATTTGGCTCACGGATAGACCATGTCCTGGAATAGGAGATAAGATACTTTTTATCTCGGGACTATGTTTCCGCGGGATGATTTTCTATTTTCTCGCGGGGATACCGCTAGCACTAATCTAACTAAATCTAAAAAAAATTAAGATCCACTAGTGGATCTTAATTTTTTTTTACTGTATTGCTGAATATTTAAGGCAATGCAATACTTTTGACAACACTTTGTATGAGATTAAAAAAAATACCCAAAGCATTATTTTTCGGAAATCAAAAATAGATAAACTGATATCGTCCAAACAAACAAACCAGTTTTGACCGCTGCACGCGAAAAAAATTCGCAAACCAGTTTCGCAAACCCTAAACTGCGAGGGGACACTTAAAAAGTTTTAATATAAACACAATGACCGACGAACGAATAACGGGTGGGCAGTGTCCATACAATGGGCATACTAGCCGATTAATTCGCTACACAATGACCAGGGGCTTGGCCGAGAGGTCATATTTAGGTAGAAGGGTTAAGGGTCAGTGAGGGTTATTGGTAAATAGGAGCGTATGCCTGAATGTCAGGGGAGTGACGTCGCGGCAAAGTTTTGGAAAACATGTCGCCGATGACGCGTTTGAAATTTATGTGTTTATTTTTGCACTTCTGCTGGACAGATTTTGAAATTTTAATATTAATTTAAATGCTCCAGGATAGTTCGCTGAATTAATTTTTTTTTAAATATTTGGGCATTTTTCTGTTCAGTGTCTGGTTCTATGATTCGTGAAAATATAATTTACGATCGTAATACGTAGTTATTTCAATTCAACTCTCAGGTTGTCTAATCCTATTGAACGGCTATTTCAAGAAAAAGCAATTCAGTAGGGTTGTCTGAACTGAGAGGGGTCACATAGAACCTGACCTGCTAAATACTGGCTAACTTTTTTCACGTTTTCAAATTTTACTTACTGCTTACTTATCTACTGTAACTACTATAGGTAGGTATTATGATAGTAAATATTTTTTTTTAACGGTTGAGTTTAATAAATTTTCTCTTTATAAATCGATAGTATTTCATGTACCGAATGGACCCTCCGCGGGATTAAAACGACAAAAATTTAAAGGTGTATATCTACAATTCTACATACATTTTGCGTTGACTTGGAAAATACAATTAAAAAAAACATATCTACGAACTGGTTGCGGAAACAGCGTAAGTAATAATGTTGTTTTACAAACCCTCAATAAACTTCAGTTGCCAGATAAAACCAAACCAACAATATAAATATCTCTAACTTCCTCTATTTTTATCTTAATTATAAAATCAAGTAAAAAGTCAATGAGACCGGGACACTTGAACATAATGACATCAGATGGAATCAGGAGCGATACTTATCGTCTAAATAAAGCACTCTTCTGTCAAATTGAAAATATGTGATGCATTTGTGCCAAGTGTGAAATTGTTGATGATATCTCTTAGAGCTTTTTGTCAGATAGTTTTTGTGTTTGGTACAATAGACCGGATCGTAGCTTTCAAAGGGTTAACTCTAGTGATACACTTTCTAATAAAGACGGTTTGAGATTTATTGGAAGTTTCAATTATTTTATTGTTTTATAATAGATGTGATTTTAGTTTTGTTCACAACTTTAGTATTGGAGGTTCCAGTTAAGTCAATCGAGAGAGTAAAAATACTGCATTTTTGTATAATGTGTCACATGGTACCAATTTTTTTTTATTACCTTACCAGAACAACGGATTTTTTTTTTCAGATATTGAGCCATTAGCTCTGTGATCAGATCACTATTTCTTTTATTAATTTTCTGTTTGAACACATTACACAAGTCATACCAAAGTACAGTCAAAGTATTTACCGTTGAACTTCAAACAAATTATATCGATGGGACAAAAAAAAATGACAGTTCGCAAACGCAAATTCAACTTTAACACCGATATAACGAACCGTCACGAACCGCATGCGCAGGGTTAACTCTTTGTACCTTACATTAAAAAAAAAATATTCAATGCACTACCGATGTGTCTAACCCTTTCGCGGGACACAAAAAGATCAATTTTATATGCGTACCCGGTGTCTCATTTCAATAAAGTGTAATAAAAAAAAAAGATAAAACTTTTTTACCCACGATTCTTTGGGGTCACATTTTTTATAAGGGTTGAATCCTTAATTTGCAACAAGGTGCATCGCAGGCAAAGTAGGGTGTATCGAGAGATTTAAATGAGTTCTATAGTGAAAAAGTCGATGGGGGTATAGTTTTGTTCTCGGTTATTTTTTCCCATAAGTTGTATGACAAAAGATGGTATGGTGTTTGACGTTGATGTGTCGAACGTTTATAATATTGACCTGTGGGTCCTGCGTTCCCATCATCTGTTTAGAAACGGTTTTCAAAGAACTCTGATGGGTACCTATTAATTTGGGAACATTCTGCATATCAATGTTCTTTTTTCAGTACTTTATTTAATACTTTTCTGCTAATAATAAACACCATAATGTTAATATTATTTTTCATAATAATCCTGTATGAAATGCTGTTGGTGTGCACTTAAATAAATAAGTAGGTAAATAAATCATGAGTGTAGGCACAAAAGGAGTTTGTCAAGGGCGCGGGGTTATTCCTAACAGTTATCAAAACCCTGGAGCGCAAAGGACATCCGAAAGAAGAACTTTTTCGCTTCGCTTTCCTCATTCTTAGATCATGGATCCTGGCATGATCTAAGAATTAGGAAAGCACCAATGTTGGACGTAGGCCTCCCCCAAGTGTCACCACAATGAACGGTCCTGTGCGTCTCGCATCAATCGGATTCCCGCATTCCTTACCAGGTCATCGATGCACCTTGTAGGAGTTTTTTCAAAGCAACGTCTTCCGGTACATGGTCGTCAGAAAATTTCAGTCCCAACGGCCATCAGTTCTGCGAGCAATGTGCCCTGCCTATTGCCACTTAAGTTCGGCGATTCTTCATTCATAACGGTAACCTTAAAAGTTAAACATACAGAAAAAAAAAAGTTGTCTAAGATATGTCAATAAAAAGGAGGACAGAGTATATAACACATATGTAAATGTTAACATTTAATTGAAAGGTATGATAATAATTATACATTCCACATATCGCTTAATTATTGATACATACACCGTACATTACGATGCTATTTACTCAATTATCTATGTACCACGATCCACGTACATCTTTCGCACAAGATTATATATTCATGGCGTCTTAAATTATTAACACGTCCATTACTGCTTGCTATCAATCAATACGGCTTTCAATTTTGAAAGGAGACGTTAGAGCTATGAAATATAGTATAACGATACAAGTAGGTAGGTATATTTCCCGCTCTATGGTGGAGTGAGATTGTCAGAGTTCTACTGACTAAAACTACACCTGTCTCCTTTAGTTGCCGGTTTTAGTTTACTTTTTCAGAAATTTCCCGTGGCATTAGCGGGCATCGGCTCTACAGCTTTGCTGACATCTATTTGAGGGATTGGTCCTTAGCTTTACCGCATAGGTTGACAGGGAGATACCCATTGCGCGTTATCCGCAAGCTTGAGTCTACGGTGACCGGGAATCGCTCTGCGACTCCTGACGCCCGGGTTCTTCTGTGGTGCCAGCTGGTGCGTGAGGAGGTCTGTTCCGTCACGTTTACAAGCAGTCAGATGCATCATTATTTAGTATTCTGCCTAGTTTTTTTCAAAATAGTTGGAGTCAGTTTCCAGAACAAGCGGATGTAGTTAAATACCTGTATTTTACATTGTCTGACTTGTGTCTACTTCGCTTGGCGTAAAACATATGTCACTCAGGAATAATGTAATTTTCTATCGATGAAAAAATTTTCTAAGTCGTTTCAGTAGTTCCAGAATGAGAGTGACTATCTGACCTATGCATCCCAGTAATTAGGTTTAATAAATCTAAACCTTTAGTTATAAGGTTTGCCAAACTTCTGGGCTCACTACCAGTAATGCCAGTAACGACTTTCTAAAAGGTACAATACTAACAACCAATGTGTAGTTTAGTTTTTTCCTTTGTTCTTTCCATCATGACAGCTCGGCATGGTTTGGTGCAGCGCTGTATGTTGCGTGTTCGATTCTCACACGGAACAAATATCTATATATTGTATAGCTTACAGATAGTTGTTTCGGCGGCTTGTATATGTGTGTGAGTTTACATATTTGTGAACGCTTTTTTTCAGTCGAAACCTGACTCCTGACATTCCTAATTGTTTTGGAAAGTTATCATAAATTTGGCGTCCACGCGACGTGATGTGGATAGGCGCTAGACCATACTGGGGTTGATACGACCCACTCGACCTCCTCCTCCCCTCTATATACGCCTATGCATAACACTGGAGTAATTTTCATTGTGGGAAAAAGTTTAAAACAAAAAAGGTCAGGAATGTCGAAAAATTCGACTCGTAAGGAAAATTGGAGTCCATTTGAACACCTACAATCATTGTAAGTCTTGACAGAGAATAAGCTGCTGTTTAAAACGTGGCTGCCTTGAAAGAGGGATTATGTCAAGAGGTTCGACATTGGCATCCTCCCGTATAGTAATGGCGGATGCTGCGATTTATTATCCGCCAAGTAGGAGTGGCCAAGGACCATTTTAGAAACGGCCATTTGAAGGATCGCGTTCCACGTACAAACTGGAATTTTATGGGACGAAATTTTTAGAGTTCTGTTACTTAAGTACAAGGAGAAATCTGTCCGGGTATCTATCAGGACCTTTTTTGACAGGAACGCGTGGAGGTACCAAGTTAAAATTAATTACGAATATGCTTAAGCTGTAAATCAAACTTTTAAGTAAGCGCAATCAAACAAAAGATACGGGCACTAGGTATAAGCCGTATTTTTTGACACTAGGTTGTGTAGGGTACTTATAACCTAAGTAATTACTGCTGAACTACAATTATAAAAGGCAAGAAGTAATGGCTGGCATAGTATATACCTACCTACCTTTCTTCTTTATATTTTTCTTTGTATAATCTGTTCGTGTATGATTGTAACGTTTTGACCCGACACAAAAATTTGTTTTTTTATTTTATTTTATCTACTCGTATATTTTTTTTATGAAATATTTCAAAATGTATCTATTTAATAAGTAAGTAAATAAACTCAAATTCTTTCAAATTCTATCTAATATCAAATATTCAAAAATAGTTTTCTATTTTTGAATATTTGATATTTTTATTGCCCTGCATTGTGTTTAAAGGGATAACCCTTTAAACACAATGCTGGGACAAAACAAAACGCCATCTTTAAATAATTTACCCGTCATAATCCTAGATAGCAGCCTACTATCGCAGCGGGCAATTTTAGCGTTCTGTCCTGTACAGGATTTCCCTTTGCGACGTGTGCCTTCATACAGGAAAACGTTACCCCCCACTCACCCGTTGAAACACCCTCCCCTCATCCTGCTTAGTTGACGAATAAAGTGAGGTTTAGGGATAAGCGGATAGCGGACAGTTGAACGGACAAAGGAATTAAGTATATTATTTTTATTTAAAATTCTTTTGTTTTCTAAATTCCTAAGTGGACCTTATGCGTGCAAGGTTGGCATTGATAAATTGAAATTTTTGAAATATTTATTTCAGACCAAGCACATATTAATGAATACAAGTCCATACTATGTTAGTAGGTGTAAAATTTTAACTACATATAAACATATAACATATTTTTTATTTTATTTTAAACTTTTTCTACTTTTTAACCACGGTAGACGCGGGCTTGCGAATGACAAGCAAAGTTCGCCGTTCGGCCGCCAGATAGCTGCATGTAGTGCTCCATACTTGCTCCTCAAACAAATATCAGCAAAGCCGTAGGGGCCGATGGCAGCTAGAACCACGGGGAATTTCTGAAAAGGAAGCCCGTGGTCCTAAAACGCGTAGGGAAGCTGAAGGAACGCAGCTAGACTTTAGTCAATGATAAAAGTCTGACACGCCCCACTCTACCCTAAAGCAGGTCAAGTCATTGTATGATTTCTCACCGCAAAAAAAACCTTCGCTGTCGCTTCTCTCTTGCACCACACACCTAAACATGCGTTACAGGGCCACCCAGCTTAGGCGACCAAACAGCGGGGGAGGTATGTACCGCCATCGCATGATATATAGTGCTCCTTAAACTTAAACGGATTACCTTTGATATATTACGTGGATTCGCAATTCAATCTCGGATAGTCGATCTCTCGCTAGATGTGATTGCTTTTTGAAAGACATTCGTTGTAATTACGTACCGTCGAGCGTGATTCGAATAGAGATGTTTATGGATACTTAATGTGAGGTTTGTCAAGTTCGATGAATATTTGGATATACACACTTAACAATAATGATCACTGATGGATTCCTGTAAAGTCTCAACAGCTGTTCTTCAGAGTTAATATTAATAGAGAATTTATAAGTCAAGCCATACATTTCTTTATGGCTACGTGATCAAACTCCTCATTAAATTATTAAAGACTCCATCAACTGCTTCAGACCTGCCTGGGTAGTTTGACACAGTAATTTTTTTTTATTTTCTATAATTTTAGTGAGTAATACTTTTGAAATTGTTTCCTTTATTTTGATACTCTACTATACCACGAAAAAAAACAATTTGGCGGCAACAATTCAATATAAATTACTTTTTTATAAAAAAAAATATGGTAGGTAAAATCATCCAATGACAAAGATGTTTTTATGATTGACCCAGTGTAACTCTCACAACTAAGACAAAAATCGGACAACACCTTTAGAACTTCAAAATGTAACAAGTCGTAAACGGAGGCTCTAGGGCAGGTATGACCAACCAGTTGATCGCCTCTTTCGGGTGTTAATCCAGTCGATATTTTTAGGTCAAAATATCTATGTCGCGATGCGGCAGTTAGTTTACATTATCCGCCGCTATATTCTATTACCTGGGTGCCCCGTGACTTCTTGTTTTTCGAAAAATCACACATATTCGTGGTAAATTGCTCAAATTTTTCGCTCACTCTTTTGATTCTTATTGTTAAGTTGATATTGCAATTGGTAGACCTGGCAGAGTCTAGCCAGTAAACAGCAGATCGTGGGTCGAGTCAAGTTGGCCACCCTTGCTTTAGGGAGTGTCAAAGAGATATATTTATGTATACAGACTCTAAAGACATAACCCTCTAGCTAGCGTAATCGGGTAAATTTTACTTTACTTATTTCTAAATTAATAAGTTAGGACTGGTTGGGATTATAGCGACCCACTGTGACAAGTTTCATACAGCCCACATTTTCAACTCTCATTAGCCCGATATTGCTCTCCATTTCCAAGTACACAAAAACATTTGTACACTTCAAACAATCTTCAATATTCTACGTACTTTTAAATTAAAAGTCGCGGCAGGGATTGTTCGGCAGGTGAGGGTGCGGGGTACCTCAGGTTGGTTGCTGTGAAACAAACCACAATGGAGGGGTACGCATCACACATCCTTTCATCACTTGCCAAGGAGCGAAGGGCATGTGAGAAGCGGAGCTGTGAAGTGATGGGTTGTGGATGTGGCATGTTGGGAGGACTTGCTTATAAATGAAATTTAAAATTAGAATATTAAATATTTTCTCTACTGCTTTGACGGTGCGTTGTACCGGGTCGGCGACGCGTTGCGTACCCTACCAAGATAGCCATAAACCGATGTCATCAAGATTGACGGGCCAGTATGGGTTGATGTTTGCTATAGGGCTGTGCATTAATCGAAAGAGTTACCATGGCTCTCGCAAAGGGTAACTGAAAGAATTTTAGGTTTTTGTCAGTAAGAGTCTGACACTGGGATCTCGCTTCACTCAGAGCGGAAGAAGTCATTTGATGATTTCCCACGTATACAAAAATAAAGTATTTTCTCCAATATATTTAACTGTTATTTTCTTTATATCTTAAACAGCAATGTCAGCATCGAATCGGCTTTGCTCATAAGTAACCCGTCACTTCAAAGCAACTCGTTTTAAAAACGGCAATTTCATCGGTAAAGACCTTATTATCTTCATCTGAAAACGTTTTAGTTAAAGAATTGGCGCCTACGTGGCGTAGCGTGGCGTAGCGTAGTGTTTTACATGTCGGGGGCTCGGTTCCCGCATGGAACAATTTCAATTTTCAACTTTTATTTGAACCTTCGATTACTGATTTAAGTTAAGAAGTTGAGTATTTCTCGAACTCTATTTGACATGAAAACCTATCACAATTTGGCATTAATGTAAAAATCACAAATATGTCAAACAGTACTCAAAATACTCAATTGAAAAGCCCGCCCGCCAATACTTTTTGTATTTGATTTTATTGTAGAAAATATCTGTTCTGTATTATTGCATCTTTGAAATAATTATATCTAAAAGTAACTTAAGCCACTTAGAAGTTTTTAAAGTATTTAGAGGGAAAACAACACCAAGATCATTTATCAAATATGATAAATGATATCAATTTTGTAAATAGCGGCTCCAGCGGCTTCACACGCGGTCAACTTGAAAATTGCACCAATGACGAAACTCCCGAGATGTGAATATGTCTTATGTGTCAATTCAGGACATGGTCTGTACTTATGCCAAATTTTATCCAAATTCGTTGAACTGTTCGAGCGTGAACTAATAATAATTGGTATGACTAGCTTTAAAAAAAAAATTTTTTACACATGAATTTTTTCGTCAGTTTAAACTAGCATAGCATCAGCCTTATAATGTTCCCACTGCTGAGACTCAGGCCTCCTCTCTAAGTGCGGGAATGGGCCGTAATCCACCACGCGAGCCCAGTGCGTGTTGGTGGATGTCACAAGTCTTCGAATTTTTGGTTTTAGGACATGCTGGTTTCCTCACGATGTTTTCTTTCACCGTTTTGAGAGCAGTTGTGATGAAATAAATTTCACGAAGTAAAAACTGTTTAAACTAGATGATATAAACTAGGCTTCTCCATTGTAGAACATATCGGCGAGTTCGTTGTTCCCGATAGGGCGTGTACACACGGGGGCGCGCGTGGACAGGCATTCGAAATGAAGAGTGCTCTCAACTACGTCTGTCTGCCCTCCGATGTTTGCTTGTATGGAAAGAGATTCTGCAATGGTGATTTTTGAAGTCGATATTATCAATAACTAGCTGGTTCCTGCGAATTCGTCCGCGTCAAACCCGCGAAACAGCACAATGCCATTTGGTTACAATTTCAAAAAATATTTTTTTCGCGTAAATTAGTATGAAGGTAACCATATTATGGATATCAAAGAACTGAATAGTTTGCTCGAGAGACACTTCCAAAGTGGTAAAATGTGTCCCCCCCCTGTAATTTCTAAAATAAAAGAATGATAAAACTAAAAAAAATATATGATGTACATTACCATGCAAACTTCCACCGCAAATTGCTTTGAAGGAGATCTAGTTAGTAGTTTTTTTTTTAATGACATCATAAATCGTAAACCGCGATCTACCTTTCATTCAATCAACACAAATATAAATATATAAAAACTAATAATATCATAACACAGGCTCTGCTTAGCTTGGGACTAGACGGCGTTGTGTGACAGTGGTGTGGAATATATATATATAAAACATAAACCTTATGCATAAACCGTGAACCATTATTTTCATTAACCATCATAGGTACCTAATTATAATGTTTACTTATCAATAACTTAATTTAAAAAAAATACACTATTATTAAAACATCGATGAAATTTACAACGAACTACAAGAACTTTTATGTTGTTACTTGCTGCTAGGGAACCATTCATGGGCAAGTCCTATTCGCACTTGTTCATTCCACAAATACTGTTTAGAATAAGTCGACCCGAATGAATTCATTCGGGTCAACCGCTACCTTGCAGTTAGTTTCTACCTATCGAAACCGAACAACTGCAGTAATTGTTTCAGGTTGGCTTTGTTGTTTGACAAATGCCGCTGAACCCACACCGCTTGTGTTTAAAAAGTTTATATCCTTTACTAAATATAAATATTTTTGCTTATTATTATGTTGATTGATATAAAACAGCGCATGCTGATAAGACGCCAATCAGCAAAGTTTTTCCGTCTCGATTTATATATGGCGTCGGTGATTTAGTTTAGGATTAATAATGAAAACAAGTAATTTTATGTGACTTTCTATCTATCAAAAAACAAGAAATTTTGCATTTATACACTGTACATACATTTGTTTTAAAGGAAAAAGTATGCACGAGTGACGAGGCTAATTATTATAATATCGTGCGTGACATAGTATCCTGGTAAACACAGAAATGAAGTGAGCTTGCTTAAAAAACAAGCCTGGTGTGATTCTAGCATCATTTCAATAAAGATAAAGACTTTTCTGCAATGCAAGAATGATAAGGTAGCAATTCTCTCGCCGGATGTTCTGGTTGACTGAAACAAATAAAAAGATAAAAGGTACAATTATTAATCACCATAGAACGATAGCGATATTAATGTCATTTGACTATAAATACTCGTCATTGAATTGAAAAAAAATACATTTTACAAAGTCCCTCTCCATACTACCCAACATCTACGCGGGTAGCTCACCACTCATATCTTGGGCCGCAACTCCGCCTGCTAATGGCGACCAGCGTTTATATTGAAATGCTCCATCGAATTGCTCTGTAGCACTGCTCAGGAATCCCGAGATGAGGACGATGCACTCCTTGTTCCTTGTTCTACTTTAATAGGGATAAGTTTATGACGGGCCTGTGACAAGGAAGCATTCCTGGGAGTAGGCTTTATGGTGTGGAGAAAGGAATTAATAAGAGTCAAGGGGCATTCGAGTAGGGTAAAGGCAGAGAGCCTGCTTGTGTGTCGCTAGCCTTTATTGGTGAGATTAAACCACGTCACCTTTATAGTTGCTTCTGTGACTCAGATCCGATTTCTTAAATGAGAATTTGAAGTTAAGAACGTATCAAACCATACTTTAGTGTGCCAAAGTTTAATAGGTACTCAATTTGAAAACCCTTCCAGCAATAATTGCGAACTGTGGTTTTCAACGTTCTTTCTGAAAAGGTGGGGTAGTTGTCTTTCATTTATTTTGGCGTGTTGTTGATAATGTTTATTGTAATGTTGTATTCTCATTTCTTAGATTTCCGACCATATGAATTTCGATATGCAGCAAGACACATTTTATTAAGTTATCGGGGAATTTTTCTGATAGTCGATAACATCTTAGTCATTGTAAATGTTACAATTTGCAAGCAAACCAGTGGTGCTATTATCTAAGAAAACGCAGCGCTACCTCAACGATGAACACCCAAATAGGATGCATTGGATTGTCAACCTAATGTACCTATACATTGGATTGTTAATTCAATGTATCCTATTTGGATATTCGTCGTTGCAGCGCTGTGTTTCTTAGGTCGTGTTTATGGAGACGCGCCGCGTTGCGCGGTGCGTTGGGCGTTTCGTTGTACATTGCAGCGCAGCAGCGGGCTGCGTCATCGCTCGCGCATACACAAACATATATGGCAATGTACGATGGACCACTCGACGCGCCGCGCAACGCGCCGCGTCTCCATATTCGAGCACTTAGAGAATAGCACCACTGTCTCGGTTTACCATGACGTGTTAAAATGTCAGTCGTGCGAGCGAGAAAGAGGGATGGTGGATGGAGTTATACTCCAATACAGTTCCATCCCTTTAATAGTTCAGTATAGGTCATAAAATGGATCGCGTTAAAAACTCGTGGTAGGGCCTCGGATTTCAATTGGAAACCAAAACTAAAATTACCGTTCGAATGAAAACGAAGTATCAAGATTGCTCAAACCTACAGCGTCCACCGAAACCCGAAGTCCGCAGTGCCGTCCATCTTTTATTTTTGATTAAAACTCTGATCCACGTCCACAATATTCTCATAAGCAATACTGAACAACAAACCGTGAAGCTATTTACATTTCAGGTAGCAAGCAGACAATTCTCGACCGGTTGTCATGGGAACGCAAGATGGCTGCCGTCTGCTGCGGTTTCAAACTTCGCCTCTAGTTCCAAATTGTTCCAGGAGTATTTTAGAGCGGCGTACGTATGTACGAACGTGCATAATTACATTATGTACGCCCGGCTATATACCACGGTCCCACTAATTACTGGTATGGTTGGCAACGGAGTCTGGATCGTTTATGGATTAAGGAAGAATTTGAAACGTTTTGGAAGGTGATGGAGGGTAAAGTTACTGAACTGAGTTGTGGACAATGATTCAATATTATTATAAGTTTAGTAATGAATATGCCTCTGGCTGTTTCTTTTTATGGTAGGTAAAATCATCCAATGATAAATCCTGTCCTTGGGCAGAGCGGGAAGTAGTGTCAGACTCTTACTGATTAAAAACCTACACCATTCCTTCGTTGGCTATCGTGCCGGAGCCGGGTATTCCTTTCGGAAGCTGACCCATGACCCCAGTAGGCTTCGACCCTACCTGCCTGCAGCTAGCAGGCTGGGCCTCTACGGTTTGCTGACAGCTCCTTAAGGCGCGCGGGAACAGTACGCGCCGTCGACATGCCTCTGGCTGGTTCGTTAAAAGCACAAACATACCTTTAGATACTTACCTAGTTTATTTAAAACATAGTAAAAACTGCACCGCCCTCATGTTTTTCTCTTATTTACCCCATAAGAAAAGCTTTTAGCCATATTGCCTACTCTTATGTTTATGTTTTCTATATGAACATTCTAATATTCTTGTTGTCATCATCGTTATCATTATTATTTCAGCCGAAAGACATCCAATGTTGGAACGGTCCTGTGCGTCTCGCATCCACCGGATTCCCGCAATCTTTACCAGGTCATCGTTCCACCTTGTAGAAGGCCTTCCAACGCTGTCTTCCGGTACGTGGCCGCCATTCTAGAACCTTCCGGCCCCAACGGCCATACGTTCTGCGAGCAATGTGCCCTGCTCATTGCCACTTAAGTTTGGCAATTCTTCGTGCTATGTCGGTAACCTTGGTTCTCCTGCGGATATCCTCATTCTTGTGGTATTCGGCAGCAATTGTATCAAGTCCACCTTCTCGGCAAACTTCGCTGAGGTAATCAACACTACAATAAAATTCTAAGTTCCATTTTACCGAGATCGAGTCGATCGATTCCACATACTATTGTCCAGTTACGCAGCCATTTAAGATACAAAATAACACCAATTTTACATCATAATATCCAATACGAATAAGTTTGCAAATAATTAAAAAGCTGAACTTCACTCGAAGAAATCGCGCCAAAAAAAGCTTTGTTTTTCTATACAATTTTCATAGAAAATTTCACATTTTCACCAACAGCACCTCTCTCTGACAAGAAAGATAAGATGTACAGGTTTTTATTTATTTATTTATTGTACATAAAATTATGAATATTATATATTGTGCGCTGTACACATAGTTGTTTAGTTCATTTTTAAGTAGAATTTTATTAATGTAAATTTAAGTTTTGTTGTGCTCTTATATTTTTTCTCATGTGCCAAACTTGTATCGAACCTAGTAGTTGTTTAATCTGAATCATGTTACATCTGTTGTCATGATTACAATTGTTTCCAAAATATAAAATATTACTTAAACGCCAAAACATATTTTTAGCACGACAACATTTATACCATGATTTTTAATTAGACGAACCAAAGTGACAGCAGTGGACAATGCCCAACTGTCAAATAACAATGCTCAACTGTCAAACAACCACTGTTATAGCTGTCACTTTAATCCATCTAATAAAAAATCACAATATAAGTCTCACCTTGAAAAAAAAAGGCAAATTTTTTCCTCACTTTTCTGCCGCCAGTACCTACTCCTGAAGGATTAGTTAAGGAGGATTTAATAAGAGTTCCTTAGATAAGTGTAGCGAGCGCTCTTCTATCTAATGCTCATCAACTTAAACACCTCCCGAGGACGAGGCTGCGCAGGTCACCTGAACGAAGAGATTTTAATATTATGACGTCATATATGCTCTTGGATCGGGCTTATATGATGCTTATATCTTTGTATCTGTAAACGAAGTAAGGTTTGTGATGAAGTCTCTGTGTTTAAAAGGTTTTGTTAGGAGGGATTGGATGATCTGTGACATTTTTTTTTAAAGAGTTATGGACCGTGCGTGGCTCTGGAATGCAAAGGACAAGTGAAGGAATAAGTTAGATTTGACCCAGAGTGGGAATAGTACATTTTGATAGAAGTGCAAAAAGTTTGTCATTGCGACCGAGGTGGATTTCGCACGAGCCGTAGGCGAGTGTGTTATGGAGCCGGGGGCTGCAGTTACAAATGTGCCCGCGTTTCAAACGACGTTTTCCAATACACGGGTACGGGTACCCGTGACCCACGCCTCGTGGGGGTCGACGCGTGCCCAGCCTGATACGATAAACAATTTTATTACAATAAAATTGTGGCGCGGAGAGCACGCACACTTTTCCGCTCTAGTGCGGAAAACAGTCCATTGCGTGACTAAACTTTCACGAACATTTTTTTTTGTGTGCAAAATTTATCGGCGTGCATTTGCAGTAAAAGCGACTCGAATGCCATGACAGTAAAATGCATAACGCTGTCTTGCGACGTTGTCCACGCGTCCTGCGTGCGTACTGCACGCATTACAATAAATACTTGCGGGGATTTCATCACGCATGCGGAGCAATTCTGCACGATATTAAAAACACCCTAAGATACCGTTCTGGACTTAGTTGTGTGTCGAATTACATACTAATATATACATCATATCAATTATGTAAACGATAGCTTCTCTGATTCAATCATCCTATCATTATATTGCTCTTAGCCAACTTTATTTACGGTCGACTCAACATATTTCCTTCATCACGGAGTCACGTAGAGATATGGCTAAGAAAAACTTGGCATCTCTGATTTTATTAGCTATTTTTGCCTGAATGCAAGAAGGGTTATTTAATTATCCCGCTGATGCACGCCTCCTTCAGCTTTTACTGATTGAAACCTTCAGTTGCCGTTTTAGTTCCAGAGTTGCGGTAATTCTTGATAATTATATTGTAAATCTAAATAAACTCTTTCGAACCATGCAGTAGACATATTCACAGCCATAAGAAGACAAGAATATCAAACCTTCTTTCAGTACCCGAAGAGCAGTCTCCACGATATAAAAACAATGATAAAACTTGTATGATATCTTGATGACCCTCTTAAATCATACGTTGTCGTCGGCATCATAAAATGTTTTACGACTCATATAGGACGTAGGTTCAAATCGTACAAGAGCGAAAAATATGAAGATGTTTTTATCCGGCAAAAGGTCACCATTCAATAACTTCTCTCACTTTAGGGCGTATGTGAACTTGTACTTACCCAAACCCACCTGTATCCTTCAGGTATTCTCCATGGCTCTAGCGGACTTCGGCCCTTCTTAGCCCTGATGGTCTCCTCTCTCCTCAGTCGTAAGGCCTGTCTCGTAAAGTGGCCATCAATGGAGGATAGCCATGGTGCATTCTTAGCCAGTCTGCATTCGCTATGGTAGTGCAGATCTCTGCTATCTTCTGAAGGGGAGTGGCATACAGGTTCCATAACTGCCATACTAGATCTCCTTCTGGCGAGTTCTTCCGCTGCATCGTTGTCTCGGGTACCGCTGCGTCCTTTAATCCATTTAATGGGTACTTAATTTTGTCTATAAATTTAACTAAGGCGTTGGTGACACGCGTATCATCAGCCTAGAGTTAAATGTGTGGCTGCTCAAGGCTTGCGGGAATTGACGATTTATTAAAAAAGAGCCAACATTTGGTTACCAATATTCTAAGAAATATTGTGGATCAAATGTCAGCTTTTAGGTAACTCTTATTTCTACATTAGTGCAATGTTTTTAAATATATAACAATTGCATTGCATTACATCAGCTTTATAATGTTCCCACTGCTTGGACTCAGGCCTCCTCTCTAGGAGAGGGAATTGGCCGTAATCTACCACGCGGGCCCAGTGCGGATTGGTAGATGTCACATTTCTTCGAATTTTTGGTTCTAGGACGTGCCGGTTTCCTCACGAGGTTTTCCTTCACCGTTTTTGAGAGCAGTGATAATGAAATAAAATACACAAAGTACCTAAAGCGCCTGGCTGGGTTTGAACCCGCGACCTACAACTCGTAAGTCAGGGCCGTTACCACTCGGTCACGACTGCTCTCGACTTAACAAGACTAGTATCCATAGTCCAAATCTTAGGCAATTGCAATCACAAATAACAATAGCAAAAATATAAAAATACTGGTAATCAGCTTGATCCGGTATGCAGAAGGCCAGGGGCCCAAGTCTGTTTTTTTTTATAACTTCGTCATTCCAACACAATTCCATTGTCATTTTGCTAAAAGTTCGTAATCTGCAAAATTCATAATGACCGATCATTGGTCGATCAGTGGTCTTTTAGCTGTCAAAGTCAAAGTGACAGTACTCTATATTATTTTAAATTTAGAGAGGAAAGTCATAATGCATTGCAAACGCCATTATATAAGTAGATTACGAAACTTGTCAAAATCAATAATTATGAAATCAATGATAGACCACTTTGACAGTATTGTAATAGCAGACTGGTTCTTACTTTTGCCACTACAAGTTTCCAAGTTTTGATATTCCTATGATCCAATCACCTTTGTTCTTCACTTTTTTTTTATGGTTGATAAAATCATCCAGTGACAAATCCCGCCCTTGGGTGGGGCGGGAAATAGTGTCAGACTCTTACTGACTAAAAACCTACCCTTCCATTCATTGCCTTTGTCCCAGGGCCCGTGGTGACATTTTCACATAACCTTTGGTCCCAGTAGGCTTCGGCCCTGCTGGGCCCCTACAGTTTGCTGACAACTCGTTGAGGTGCGCGGGCACAGTGCGCGCCGTAGACGACTTGAGCTCGGACTGGTCTGTTACCGGACGGACAGACAGCGAGCTACCCATTGCCCACCGTCCGTGAGCCCGACTATTGTTCTTCACTGGCACTAAGAACTGACTAATACTAAGCCGTTATTCTAAAATAAAAATAAATAAAATAAATAAAATAACTTTATTACATATTATGCTGGCTTAAATTGCTTGTCGAGGAGTCTTCAATTAGGCATGGAAATGCCTGTAGTTGAAGGCTCCGCTCTTCCCTTACATTATGTAGTTACAAATAAGGCAAGTAACAAAAAGAATTAAAAATTATAACAAAGAAGAAAAAAGAAAACGATTAATTGTATTTGTGCGTGAGTGTGTTTGTAAGTGTATGATGTTGTGTGTGTGAGAGGGAGAGTATAATGGTGTGTTTGTGAGTGTATTGTGGTGTGTGTGAGAAGGAGAGTGTGATGGTGTGTCTGTGGAAGTAGGTATGTGGGAGAGAAGAAGGTTTTGAGACTTTATAATTAAGTCACACGTTGTAAAAGTAACTCTGTATCATTGTAATTTAAGCTGTGTAGCCATATCGTTAATTGTTTTTTGCATTCAATTCTTTTTTTATCATAAATATATATAATTTTATTAATTTTGTTGTACAAAAAGGCCGACTGTTTTTTATATTGTCTGCTGGCAAATTCTGTTTTTGTTGTAGGAATGTTTACTATCCAGTGTTTCTTTCTCTTTTCTAGTATTTTAGGATTATATGGTGTCTCTTTATGCGTTTTGAGGATGATAAGAAGGATGTACAATTTTCTCACTGATAGTAGATTACATATCTTGTAAAGCTTTTCAGTGGAAAATATTCTTCTTTTAAAGTACATCACCTTAAGTATCGCTCTTTGAGCACGTTCCAACTCTAGAAAACTCGATTTCGTTGCTCCACCCCATACAGGTATACAGTATATTAAAACAGACTGGACTAAAGACACATAGATTTCATTTAAAAGATTTCTTTGCTTGTCATTATTTTTATTTACATTTAGTCTCCTTGGTACAACATATCTCAGCTCTTTAAAAATCCAGATGAGTTTTCGTATTCTGCTCATGACTTTTTCCAGTTGAGGATACCAAGAAAGACGCTGGTCAATAATCACTCCCAGATATTTTGTTTGAGTAACTTGTAGGATAGTGGGGCAATTACAGCAAGTTCTATGTGTATTAGTGTCGCAAGTGTGAATTCTTAAGTTAAACTCTTTATCAGGTTGAAACTTATTATAAATATTAAAACAAATGAAGTTGGTTTTGCTTGTGTTCAAGGTAAGTAGATTTTTTTTTAACCAAGACGCAACAAGAGCTAGCCCTTCTTCTGCACTATTTTTAATATCATCCCAAGTTTCCCCTGAGAAGACAACAGCTGTATCATCGGCGTACGAAAAAACTTTGGCATTAGTAATTTTCATGCTGCAAAGCTCATTTATATAAATTAAGAAAAGCGTAGGTCCTAGTACACTTCCTTGTGGTACGCCGTATGATACATCTGCGTCCTCACTAACAATTTGTTCCAGTTTCACTTTTTGTGTTCTACCAGAAAGATAATCCCTAAGAAGTGCCAGAGGTATTCCACGAATCCCTATAGCTTCAAGCTTATGTAAAAGAATGGGAGCAGAGACGGTGTCAAAAGCTTTTCTTAGATCCAGAAAGGTAGCCAGACATTTGTTTCCTTTATCAAGTTTTTCGGTTATTAAAGAACTTAGTGCTATAACAGCATCTTCAGTTGACTTTTTTTGCCTAAATCCAAATTGAGAAGGTGACAGAATATCAAATCTATTTAGATATTGCAAAAGGCGAGTATTTATTAATTTTTCTATAATTTTAGTAATTGCAGTTAAAACGGATATAGGTCGATAATTGTTAACATCGTCTCTACCACCACCCTTATATACAGGTGTAATAATAGATTTTTTTAATGGAGCTGGAAAAATACCCTTTTGGAAACATAGATTGGTAAGGTGTCTAATAATAGGAACAACTTCATTTTTAGCTAGTTTCAAAAAGCAAGTGGGTATATTGTCCCATCCGGGGGCACTGTCAGATCGTAGATTTATTAGCGTATTACAAACTTCGGTTTGATCAGTATCCAGGAGTACCATTGAATTAATGTGTGATGGCGTTTCACTACAGAGATTGCTAAAAACCTTAGTACTAGATGTTATGTTTTGGGCTAGATCTCTGCCTATACTTGCAAAATAATCATTTATAAAGTTAGCGGATTCAGTGGGAGATGATTTAACCTGCAATAATTCTAAGTTCCCTGTTCGTTTTTTATTTGTATAAGTGATATGTTTTATATTTTTCCAAAGAAGTCTATTGTTGTTTATAGCATTACTAATTTGCTCCCTGTTATATTTTCTTTTTAACTTTTTTATGAGATTATTGCAATAGTTTCTATACCGCGTATACGTCATTTTGGCGATTTCATTATGAGGATCATTTCGTGCTCTTTTCTGTAATGCATTGCGATTCCGAATACACCTCAGAATACCTTGAGTAATCCAGGGTTTTAATAAACGTTTACTGCTTGGTATGGTAATAGTGCGAGTATTAGCAGTCAAAGATTCAGTAATTTTTTCTATTAAAGACTTTGTAACCTCAGTTGGGTCATCAATAAATAGTAGTTCATCTAAATTTTTATTTTGCAAATATAGGAGAGCACTGTCAAAATCTACAGTGGTTTTACTTTTATTTGGAGCGATTCTGTCCTTTGTTTTTGCCAAAGAAAGAAAGATGGTATAGTGGTCTGTAGTGGTAGTGCGCAAAACAGCTATAAAAGCGGAGTTTTTTTTTGGATTAATTTTTAACATAAAATGATCAAGACAATTCATTTCTCTAGTGGGTAATGTATGCCCAGCCAGAATTCCATATGACGATAACATTGTAAGATAATTGACTCTATTTTTGCGTTCATAGTAATGTTCAGTTTCTTTGGGTCTCAAGTTAATATTTATATCCCCTGTGATCACAATGTTTCTTTTTTGTATATTTTGTGATTCCAAATGTGAGCTGAAAGAGTCAATAAAATTATCTGCACTAAAATTTGCAGGTGATCTGTATACACCAAATACAATGTTATTTAGTACCTCGATTTGAAGACAAGATGCGTGTAAGAGTGTAACTTCAGTAACTTTGTGTTTTAAAATTTTTTTCACGTAGGCGACGACTCCATCATGTTTATTTGAAAGGTTTGTGGTATAATAGCAATTGTAATTATCAAGTTGTGGGACAGGTTTATTTAAATTAAGTTGGCATTCAGTTAATATAATGATGTCTGTTTCAAATTTAAGACTGGATAATGTTAGTAAAAAGTCGTCGAAATTGCAACAAATGCCTCTAATGTTCTGGGAAATTATAGTGAGGTCATTTTTGTGTATGGATGTATATTTCTCAAGCTCTGTACACTCACATGTGATCGATTTAGCAAGCTGTATGTTGTCTATTTCTTGTAGTGTTTCTAATGATTCACACGCTGCAGCCATTTTTTTAAATAAGTGATACTTGTCCTTGCTGGCCAATGCTTAGAATGTGTGTAGTGTGTTGGTATAATATTTGTGTTTAGGTTTATTTGGACATATATTTTAACAGTGTGTTTATTGTAGTAGTTGAGTTTAAAGTGATTGGTGGAATTGTGAGTTTCTTTTTGCTTTTTGTGTGTGGGTGTACATATAAAAGTGATACAATTATCGTTTGAAGCTACTAAAATAATTAGAATTATACAAATCAAAATTATAAAAAGGTAAAAATGCTGAAAGTTATGGTTTATTTTGAATCCTAGCGAGATCATGCTCTGATTTAATCTGCACGCGTTCATTATTATCGAGACGCAGAAAAACCGCTCCACGAAAAATCCAGCATGTATAGCCATTTGTTTTGGCAAATTCACGGGCTTGAGAGAATAATTTGGCTGTCTTTTTTGTGACACTCTCAGACACATAGATGGGTTTCCTTTCTCCTTTCAGTAGAAAATGCTCAGTATGTAGCTTATCACTTAATTCTTTGCCTTTGTTGAATTTTTTTGTAGCTGTAAGCACCTTTTCTTTCACTACTGCAGTAAAAAACTCAGTAATGATAGTACCATTAGACCTTTCATGTGGCTTTATTCTATAGATATCTTTAATATCAGTATCCTTGATCTCAGCTTTAACTATCTTTCCCAACTCAGACATAAAATTACTTAGGTCCTCTTTCCCTTCAAACTTTTTCTGATCGGAGATCAGTTTTGGTACATTTCGGATTTCAATGATTGCCGAGCAGGTTTTCCTTTCCAAATAATCTACTCTTTCCTCCAGCGCAATAATCCGTTTCCTGTCCTCCTTCTTGTCTTTTTGTAGCGATTCAATCTGGTTCAGAGCCACGTCGTACTTCTCAGATAAGAAACTGATATTTTCCTTAATCTCTTCGCTCTGTTTTTCTAAGGTCGCTTGCAACTCCCGGAAGCGTAAATCCTGTTCAGCTACCAGAGAACTGAACAGTGTACGCATTTCTTGCATAACGTCCCCCATACTGGCAGCATTCGCAGTTTTAATTTGAGGAGGCGTTCTCATAGCTCGTCTTTTATTAGTCCTACGGGACACATTTTCATACTCATCTGTATCTTCTTCCAAATCCTGTTCAGATCCATGTTGTAACATACCAGCACGCTCCTTTAGATTTTCCTTGTCTTTTAGTGGTGGACTGCGCTGAACTGACATGGCTGGCTCAGTTCAAAGTCACTAATAAGTTATTAACTACAGGCTTTAGAGTGTAAAATCACCTGCTTGAAACGGAAATGTTCAATGCTCCAGTTCCTTACTTAAGTAGGTCTCTGGAACGCTACCAGCTACAGATGACAATGACAGATGACAGATGACAATGACAGATGAAACTGACGGATGACACTGACAGATGACAATGACGGATGACACTGACAGATAGTGTTGACAGTTGAAAATGGCGTTGACAGGTGACAAGGACAAAGAACACTCACGCTACACTGCTCACGCTCACCGCCGCTTGCTTCTGCGCTCCTAGTACTTCCACTGAATTGTTTTTATTTTATTTTTGATTTATAATAAGTTTCTTTAATTATTTATTCTGCGCGAACTACACGTCCACACTGGTTAGCATCCGAGGGGGAAGAGGAAATTCTGAATTCAGAGAATCATTAATACAGCTAACAAGCTTGTTATTAGTTCTGAAAGCTGTCTTCTATGATCCATGCCAAGATCAAGACAAATGATAATTCCCTGAAATGGTTTTCAATGGATTTGTAAAGATTTGTCTTATTTAGGCGATAGTTGTATGTATGTACCTAAGTTTGTTGCTCCATCACGCTCAAACGGATGAACGGATTTGGATGAAATTTGCCACAGGGATGGATTATGTCCAGGAATAGCGCAAGAACCTATGTTTCCTGGAATAAGTTTCTATTTTGGCGCGAGTGAAGTCGTTAACAGAGACTAGTAATAATATAAGTATTCAAACAAAAAAAAAAAAAAAAAATTACGTGTAAAAGTGTTTGTAAAAAACCTATTTACAAAATAAATATCATTTATCATTTATCATTCATCAAAATATTTATTGTAGTGTTGCTAGGGTAGCGTGATTGTCTCATTAGAGTGAGTGGGGAGTGTTTGTTGTGGAATATATATTATTATGTATTATATTAGAGTTAACTTAGCATTGAAACGCAAAAGGAAACTGAAGGAACACAGGTGGGTATTAGTCAGTAACAGTCTGACGCTCTCTCTTGCTCTACCCAGAGCGAGAAAAGTTAAAAAGGAATTCAAAACTAAAAAAAAAAAATGTTGTTGTTGTAGTTACTATATCAGGCAACTTCTAGGATCATTCATTCATTCATACTGGTGTACAGGGGGTATCAGACATCGATGCAAAAACGTATGCCATGGATCCAGTAGGTAGGTACATGATTCTGCATCTCCCAATGGTGGAATTTTTTGTCAGCTTTTCCTGGTTTTCTTTTGTTCTTTTTTTAAATTTAAACTGTATAAAATCGTTATCCTAACATTTTTAGTAAAAAAATGAATTAATTACTTTTTAACCCAGGGTCATGGGGGTAGAAAAGTGTTACATGGACGTCGGGGTGGGTCTCACAGACCCGTTCATCAGATATCAAATTAATTAATATTTTATAAGTAATAAAGATATACTTCATTCGTGTTTAGTTCTTGAGGTATTTATGTAATTAAATGAAACACACATATCGTATTAAATTATGTTTTAATTAGGGTTTCAATACCGGTATTCCGGGATCCCGTAATGTCGTGATCCCGGATATATATTGGTCTTTTTTTATCACGGTATTGACGAGCCAATACCGTGATTACGGTATTACAAAATATTATATATTATTAAAACCTTATCAGGGAATAATGTTGTGATTAGGAATGTCCTTCTTGCTTTGCAGGTCTAATTTACAATTAAAAGAAGGACTGAAGGTGCTTTTCTGAAAGGCAGTGTAAAATAACGTTATAATAAAATTAATCAATCGATCAAAATTTGTTTCAAGGAACAATAGACTCATTTTAGGTACTTATTATAGCATAAAAGCTATATGGTGATTTGGGCGCCTTTTTGACCTTGCACAGATTTTAATGTTGTTTTTACCTTACTATTTTTTATTTTATTTTATTTTACTGTATGTGTGAGGTAAAAATAGACGTTTTTCTTTCTTTCTTTTTTTTAAATTATTATATCCTACTATAAAGGAATTATATCAAAGTTACTCCTGCCAAAAGCTTCGTCTGTGTGATAGTAGACTTGTTAACAATGGCGAATAAGACCTATATTCAGAACTATCAAATATACAGAAAAAAAAATCTTAAAAACTTGTCAAGACGCTACGTAGAAGTTCGATAACCAACACTGTGACACGAGCTTTTTATATATTGGATAAATTAAATTACAATACAAATAAATTAAACTACATCAAAAATAAATTAAGTTACATTACAAATAAATTACATTTCATAACAAATAACTTAAATCCCATAAAAGATTGATGAATAGAAAATTAAATTAAAATAAGTGAATGCTGAAAAGCCAAAAAGAGTCTTATGACATTCTCAGAAAAAAAAAAACATTTTAAAAATACAAACAAATCCGAAGAAAGTGAAATATAGTGCTGCCTGGTCTTTGTTTTAGTGCTCGTCTTCAATCTTTTATTATGAATAGCCGAGTCGTAAAAGTGACTTAAGAGCTTAGGTCATGAATTCTGCACAGGATTTTTATATGTTTTATGGCATACATGCTCTGCTGTAGGTGTCTATATGACAAATACTTGGATGTTATTTATTTTTAGTAGTACTACGGACGTATTTATTCATGATTAAACTTCTTCACAAGGATCGTGCATTTTTCGGTAAGTATTCTTTTTGATTTTAAGAAAAAGTAATGGGTTATGGAAAGGCTTTCCATCAATAAGTGTCGTAATCGTATCAGCACTGTCAGAGATTACCTATCTTTTACATACAACAAATTTTGCTTCTTGAAGACAAGCTGCTACCAGCGGCTTCGCTCACGAAAATTATCCCAGAGGAACATATTCCTGGGGCATAAGTATCCTTTTTGTACTATTCCAGGATATGGTCTACCTGTGTGCCAATTTTTATAAAGCTGTTCAGCCATTTGAATATAGAGCGTTCGAGCGAAGTAACAAACCTTTACGTGTGTCAACTTCTTGAGGCGCGCGAGAACAGTGCGCGCCGTTGACGACTTGGGCTTTGGGCTCAGGCCGGACGATTACCGGACGGTCGGACATCGAGCTACCCATTTCTCACTCCGCAAGCCCGCGCTTACGGTGGCCGGAAATCGGGTGGTCAGCAAACCATCCAGGCCTAGCAGGGTCAAAGCCTACTGGGGCAAAGGGTTTGCTTCTGAAAGGAAGGCTCGGCCCCGGTTTGAAAGGGAACGAAGGAACGGGGTGGGTTTTTTAGTTAGTAAAAGTGCACTATCTCCCGCTCCATCCAAGGGCGGGAGATGTCATTAGATGATTTTTACCTACCGATAAAAAAACCTTTACGTGGGTGTGCACACTTAGTCACAAACATTCGTCTATAATATACGTCTGGGTATAATATAAGTGTCATATAAGGGTGTTGTTACTCATACAAAAAAAGTCGGCTTCTTAGTACTAATATTCTGTTTGGTAACTAAACCGTTTTTGCCTTGTGTCACGGTTTGTATATTATATTGAAACCAAATTGAAACTTAGCGATACGAGTGGAGCTGATGAAAAAACTGGTTCAGAGTAAATCTCAGCAAAGGACTGAAACTTGAAGCAACGAGATTCTAGTGTTTCCAAAAACACGACCATAGACAATGTAATGAAAATACAGCAATAAAAAATTATTTAAGTATGACTTACAACCATTGATTTGTTATAAGGGTTTTAAGTCATACTTTCATACTATGATCGCAATCAGAAAACCTGGAGTCGAAACTCACACATCTACACTACCTGTAGTCTCTGATAGACAAGGACAGAGATAAGAGTCGGCGCTGTAGTACGAGTGAAATAGCGTTAGACGTCGAATGTGTGTGATCGTAGCGACCGATATGAAATCGGGACAATTGTCACAATTTTAGCGATCCACGCGCTAGAGGGCGAGTCACGTATCTTCCGCTGTTTCGATTCTAAGCTTACAACAAACTTTCTTGGTTTATCCATACAAAGAATCTATGATTTGTGTTTCGCTTTTTTTCGTCTCGAGCGCGCTTGATGGAATGCGATTGATGATTTTTGCGACGAAACAGTTTAGCCTTGACGGTTGACTGATGGGTAAAAATGTGGCAGAAAAGAACACTGGCAACCTACAATGATAGATTAGTTTCGGTTTTAAGATCGGTTCGAAATACAAAGAAAACCTTGAATAAATTCTTATATATTTTTTTTTTTTGATGTGCCTACATAAGTTCGAGGAATGAACATTAATGAACAATACGTGTATTCTGGGGATATTATTATTGATAGATAAATTATCGTGTGACTTTCTTTTATTACTTACAAAAAAAAAAACTTGTAAACTCACTTTTCCCGCTCCGAGTGGAGGGATGAGTGACTTTTACTGACAAAAACCCATCTGCTTTCCTTCGGTTGCTCTTCACGTTCCACAGCCGCGGTAACTCTTTCGAATAATCCTGCAATCCCTTTTTTTACGGTAGGAAACCATCCTCGTTGGATGGTTTCCTAGGTTCCTCCTTTCGCTCTAGGGTTCTAGGGTTGAGCGAGAGGGCGTGTCAGAATTTTACAGACTAAAACCCACCTATATATAAGCTAAGTCGTTTACGGCGCGCACTGTTCCCGCGCGCCTCAAGGAGTTGTCAGCAAACTGTAGGGGCCCGACAGGGCCGAAGCCTACTGGGGTCAAAGGGTATGTGAAAATGGCACCCGGGGCCCTGGGACCAAGGCGAAGAATGGAACGGGGTAGGTTTTTAGTCAGTAAGAGTCTGACACTACTTCCCGCTCCACCCAAGGGCGGGATTTGTCATTGGATGATTTTACCTACCGAAAAAAAAAACCTATATATAAGCTATAGTCACAGTATAGTACCTCTTTCAACAAACCCTTGCGTAAATGTATTTGATAAGTATTCTACCTAGTAGGACCAGGTTGATGGATCTACGATGCAGTCAGCCTTAATATTAATATTTAGTCAAATCTGAATGAATTCTTATAAAATTAAATCTGGCCGGTACTGATCAATCGACGCGCTTCACAATTTTCTGTTTCTTTTGGCTTACTAACCATTGGATTTTGATAAATATAAAATAATTAGTACTATTTAGTTTTTGGTACAAAATTAATATTGGTATTATTAATGTACAATAAAGTGTATATAAATAAATAAATAGTTACGTGGTTTTTCATTACAATGCGGATGTTGTAACGCTTTTTTTTGGTACATATTTGGCAGAAAATGTGTTGAGTCGTAATCGAGTCCGTCTTCTCGCTAAGCTTCACTGAGGCAAATGGAGGTAAACAATATTACAAAAAAAAAATCTTTACCGAGATCGCGCGTTTTTCAATAACTCTACATAATTATGGTACAATTGTATAGACAGTTGAGATACGAAACTACATCAATCACACTAAAATATCCACTAGGAGTAATTTGCGATTATTTAAAACAGCCACTGAACTTTACTCAATACAAAGAATTAAAAAAAAAATCTAAATTCGAATGAGTGTCCAAATTCAGCCAGGACTTTTGTTCTGTTAGTCTGCATGCTGTACGTTTCCCTTCTTAAAACTTATTCTAAATTCGAATGAGTGTCCCAATTCAGCCAGAACTTTTTTCTCATAGTCTCCATGCTGTACATTACCCTACTTAAAAGTTGTTCTAAATTCGAATGAGTGTCCAAATCCACCCAGGACTTCTTTCTGTTAGCCTACATGTTGTACATTTCCCTTCTTAAAAGTTGTTCTAAATTCGAATGAGTGTCTAAATTCCGCCAGAACTTTTGTTCTGTTAGCCTGCATGCTGTACATTACCCTTCTTAAAAGTTGTTCTAAATTCGAATGAGTGTCCAAATCCAGCCAAGACTTCTTTCTGTTAGCCTGCATGCTGTACATTTCCCTTCTTAAAAGTTGTTCTAAATTCGAATGAGGGTCCAAATCCAGCCAGGACTTTTTATCTGTTAGTCTGAATGCTGTACATTTCCCTTCTTAAAAGTTTTTGTAAATTCGAATGAGGGTCCAAATCCAGCCAGAATTTTTTTTCTGTTAGCCTGCATGCTGTACATTTCTCTTCAGTGGGCGTCCTGCTATGTTCCTCAATATACGGACGAGTTTCTATAGAAAAGGTTTCATATAATACCTACGTCCTACATAATATTCTGCAAAATCCCTTACATATATGTTATGTAAACAGTAGGCCGGAGCAATATCCGTTCGGTATCGTCGGCGGCTGTCAGTTTATTTACGTGAAAACATGTGGAGCTGGAGATTCTGTGAGCGAATAGATACAGTACATATAGATAAGTAAAACTACGTAGGTAGTTTATTTTGTGATGGGAAAGGATGGAGATTTTTTTATTTTCTTTTTTTTGTATTTAAATGGTGTTATTTGTAGTAAGTGGATTGGGTCATTGGGATTAAAGATATCAAAGACAGATATAAAGAAAGAAAATATTTACTAAAAGATGAATGAAGAGAAGATTTCCAAAAACTCGAAAGATAGATATACTGGTAACGTATATTTCAAACAGCGTCAATAGTTAAGTATTGCCTACTTATTTGTTAATTAATTGAGCTTTCAGCGAATTACTGGCTATATACCACCAGTAATCCATAACACACATAACCCGTACATAAACCACCATACTCCAAACTAATTTGTTACATCTAATTCGATCCTTAACAAGACGATACCGTAAACTTACAGTATATACCTCCACGCACACACTAACATCGTATATATTCATTTAAGCCTTCCGAAAGTAGCTTCACAGTGTAAGAGAAACGCACACACACAAGCTAAAGCCGCAAGGCACGTAACATAAGGAGCTTTGAAATTAATTTAGCTCGGAACTAGCTGGCAAATGGATAGACGTGTGAGCTCAGGGGGGCAGGTGCCTCCCAGCGGGGGTTGAGGTAGAGGGGAGTCGAGAAAATTCGGCGTTTAGGTGAGCCTTTGTGGTGAGACCGGTTGCGCTTAGCAGTAATTGTGCTCCGTTGTATATGGGCGCGGGTAGAGTTTGATTATAATTGATATTGTTATGTGAACTCGCCAATTATGTATGTTCGATGATTCTGTTGTTGGGTTTTAATCAGTTTCTTGTGTGTATGAAGCTTTAGAGAAACAGGTTCGATGGATTATCGGGTCGGTCGTCTACTAAGCTGGAAGGCTAGTATTGAAAATCTATTTTGCTACGTACGGTTTTTCTAAAGCCTACAGAAGGAAAGTGATATGTGAATGACTTTGAAATCATCATCATCGCCACAACGACCGTTTCTGTGCATCTCGTATTCCTATGGATACGAGACGCATAGGAACGGCACGAAACGGGAATCTGATGACTCCCACTACCCTCATTTGGTCATTGGTCCCTCTTGTGAGTGGCCTTCCATGCTTATTTTCGTACGCGGTCGTCAATCCAGAACCTTTCGGTCCCATCGACCATCTGTGGTGCTATTCTCTAAGAAAACGCAACGCTGCCGCAACGACGAACATCCAAATAGGATACATAGAATTAACAATCCAATATATAGGTAGATTAGGTTGACAATCCAGTGTATCCTGTTTGAGTGTTCATCGTTGAGGCAGCGCTGCGTTTTCTTAGAGAATAGCACCACTGTTCTATGAGCAAAACTTTAAAATATTCCTTTCCTTGGTCACTGCCTAATTTTAAATATTCCTATCTTTATCTTTAAGGATCTGAACGTGCGTAATGACAAAGCTGCCGAATAGCCAAATACTGGTGGAAAAAACTAAAAAAATTGAGTATCGACACAATATTCTACTTAATGCCGTTTTTATAGCTTGTGACTTCAAATCCGTTTTAGTTTTAAAGTTTTGTTAACAGGGTAGTTCAGTTTATATGAGCTAAGTTAACAGTTAAATATACATTGCTTGCTAAGTAATAATTTTCAGTATCCATTAACGTTAGTATGGAACACAGAAACTAAATTAGAAGAGACGTCCTACGTGAAATTCTGGCTCAAATTGTGTTTTATACATACCCACACAACACATATAAAGTACAGTCACTTGCAGAAATATGTAGATATGTATCTTAATCGAAATTGAAATCTTAAAAATATAAAGTATGAGATTGTATTTATACAAATTAATTAGACATACAGGTTATGATATAAAAAAATATATGTATTTCTATAATTTTATATTTATAATATTTTTTTTTGGGAAAACCTGATTACAAAATTCATGTTCTAGGGAATACTTCGCCGCAGGAGACGCCCAGGGCGTCGGCAGTCACAGGCCGATTCCCGGCCCCCGTAAATGGGTTTGTAGACGACGAGTAATAGGTAGCTCGCCATCCGACCGTTTGGTAATATAATAACCACAAATCTACATGCGTCTCAAATAGATAGTCAGCAAAATGTATAGGTAAACTAGGACCAATGCCTGCCAAGTTGCGAGATTGTTCGAGAGAGTTGTATGGAAGGTGAGTTTGGGTAAGTAAGTGTCTAACATTCCCCCTCGCTCTACCTAGAGTGAGAGAATTCATTTGCTATGCCTAAGAATCATGAACCTGTAGCTATGTGTCTTTTTTCTACTCTAGATTGTACCTATCCAACCACAAACATCTAACATCTACCGTATCTAATGAAATCCACTTCAATATCCTCGCGTCAAAGGCCACACAATATCCGTGCGTGCACACAAACGCACAGACACACACGCATACACTGTCGTGCACATAAAGGCACACAAGTACCGCCGTCACTCCGGGCGATTGCCGGATAACCAGCTTATTAATTTCCGGGGACGTCTCCTGTATATGTCTTTGATTTATATTTTATACGCATAGTGAATTGTTGGGTAGGGATTTTTGACAGGATGTGGACTTACTTTGTGGAAAATTATTGTGTAGTCGGCTTGTGAAGGATTGACAGTTATTTGTGTATGTGTTGAAGTAGAAAACTGTAAGGGCAGAATGTACTTGTACACACACTAATCAATGATTCTACTTTTGCTAAGTAGCTTTTAAGCTTTTTTATTCTTGACCATTTGTACCAAAAAATGGTCATAAACAAGTATGGTTTGCAATTGAATTTGAAGTTGGACATGTATGACATAGAGTTTGTTATTGTACTAAATTTAAATATACAAATTAATTTTATCCTATTTTTTTTTTTTACGAGTATTTATCAAAGACAAAGTGTTTATGTGCACCAGGTTGACACATGAGATAAAAAAAAACAAATACATATATTTTTTGAAATACATCAACATTAATAATTTTATTTAACAAGAAAGAAACTTTCATGATAACCTGTAACTCTTGGTAACACAGCCAATTTTATCCGATTTTCCAACAAAGTTCAATCTAAGCCATATTGTGAAAATTCCGAGAACCCGATTCCTTTCCGAGAAAGAAAACGTAGTTTGAGCACTAGATATCTTGTTAAGTTCTGTAATAAATTTGTAGGAATATGTAAACACAAATTTATTTTAAAATTTTGCATCAATGTAAGTTTGTGTATGTTTATATCAAATAATTTCTGAATTTTGAATGTATTTTTGTATGAAAAAACTCAAAGTATTCTTGTTTTCACGTAAAGCAATTTGTTCGTACGATATTTCTACATTGTAGTCTTTCATTTAATTTTATAACTCCTCGCTATTGTAGACCTCGTCTTTCATCACACGACAATTAAAACCAAAATAAAAGTGACGTCACAAAACGGTTGACAGTTGACCCACACTCAATGCGCATTCAAACATTCAAATATAGAACAAAAAAAAGTTCCATTTACATATCCGTTAGCTGACAACTACGGCCCTTTCAAACATCACGATCAAAGAAATAAACTGAGATTAATTCGCGCCCTGTGAAAACAATGAAGGATCTCGCCCTACAAAGGGTTAGGACAAAGCCCACAAATGGAGTTTAGTCTATAACTCTGCATGTGACTTCTCAACTTATTGTTTTAACGTTTGTTAAATGAAAACAATACTACAGAAATTAATTCCTTGCATTGTTGTGTTTTTTTTTTAGTTTGAATTTGGAACGCAGTTGTTTTAATCCGTGAGGATTTTATTAACTTTTGTTTTATTTTTTATTCAGACTGACAGGCACTCTATGTGTCGTTAAGCTAACTTAAAATGCAAGTTTAAAAAAAATGAGATAATTATGTAGAAATCTGCTGACTACCACTTTTTCTTCATTTAAGCTTTGTAAGGCTACAAACGAGAATACTATCCTTAAAAAAAAAATAAGGGCAGTATACAACTAATACCCCTAAAAAATAATGCCATTGTAAACAAGAAAAAAAAATATCATCTCACAAAAGTAACCGACTCCAATCAATCAAAATTCCAATAAAGAACTGTACATGAGTAAAAAATAAATACTAAGTAGACATGATTTAAAAAATGGCGGCAATTTCTTTCTTTTTTCTCTGCCGCTGAATTGCAGACTACGGCATGGCTTCAAAAAGTCCATCAGAGCGAAATATTCAGTTCGTCAAACGGTAATCAGAGAGAGGCATTATACGTTATGGTTCAAATATCACAGGATACGAGATTTTACTTTTACGAGAAAAATAAAAACATAGATAGAACTTTGATTGAAGATAATACGCACTTTAATATTTTTATCTGTTGAAAAAAAAGTGTGTACTTGATGGAAAAAGAAAGTGTATTACATGTCATGAAAAACACATTTTCTCATCAAGGGAAAAAACTTTCAGTTCCCAGGCACGTAAGCCTACTCGAAATTATTTTATTTGTGTGCAGGCTTTTGTAGCCCTTACTGCTTTGTTATAAGGTTGATATTCGTTTGTTGTTTCTCGACAAAGAGTTAAAGGTTTAATACACGTGACTGTGAGAACGCTAGTTGTTACGGTCGTAACAAGGCGAGCGCATCAAAGGACGTTTTTCAAAGAGAACGTGATTCTCGAGTCGACCGATGCTCTAACAAGTCCGCCCCGGGTGACTCGGGGGAAACTCGACAATATATTTTTAAGAAAATTTTATTTGAAGGATTGTGCGGGCAATGTGTTTTAATGTAATGCATGATTATTGTTATGTTTCGTTGGGTTTTATTTAGAATGGTAATTTTAGAATTTGTGGTGCGCGCAAATTTGGATTTTTCCGTGGAAGATATTTCAGGAGTTGATAGAGAAATAACTTCTTATTTTTGTTCTTGTTTCCTCCTTTAACTGATGAAATATATAACATATGTGTCTATAGGTGTAAGTACAAAATATATATGAATATAAGCACTAATTAGTTGTGTTGTATTTTATTAACTGGCATTATTATCGATCTAAACGAAATCTGGTTGCTGGTTGGTAAGTATCAGATCCATAAATTATTTTAAAATATATATTCTTTATTGTATCTGTAAGCTTCAAGACCAAAAACATAACTACTCATTAAAACAGAACAGAACCCCTAATCAGTTCCAAATTCAAAACACCAACAGCTCCCTGCTCATTCCCTACGCCCCCCTCTACTCCCCTTTAGCAATCCCAATAGTTTCGATAGTTCCCGGGCTGGGATTAAACCGGGACCGGATAACATGGGGCATATGTCTTAGACGTCAGCTCGGCGATACTTCACCCCTCCACAAAGGTGGGGACTGATTGAAAATCCGAGCTGTATGCGGTACCTGTATTAGGCTTAATGGGCTGAATTGTACGTGTGCTGCAGTGGGGTCTGTGTTCGTGTTTTATTTTTCTTACAGGTATGAGAATTTAGAAGGTAACAATCATGAGATGGGTTGGCTTAGACACATACGAAATGAATTATGGATGAGTACTTAGGTATCGGACCGTCGAAAATATCTAAAAATTAAGTGAAGATGAAACCTATAATTGAAGGAATTTTAGAATAGCTACTTTGGCACTTTTTTGTTGTTGTAAATGTAATAAAAAAACATGCAGAAAAGAGTTGAAAATAAAAAGTAACCGAAACATTGTTGTAATTGTGATTTAGAAAATAGATTTGTTGTGTGATTCATTAAAATTAAAACGAATCGGTGAGAAATCATCAAATAGCTCCTCTCGCTCTGGGTAAAGTGAGAAGGAGTGTCAGGTGTTTACTCACTAAAAATCGCTGTGATCCTTCAGTTACCCTTCACATTCCAGGGCTGCGGTAACTTTTTCAAATAATCCTGTCAGATCACATTTGACAGTGCAATTAAAATTCGTTCAGACGTCAATTTGATTTTACAGTCACCCTAATATAGAAGATATACCTACCTGTAGGTACTCCTATGTATACCTAGTACATTTGTGGTAAAGCTCGTAAGAACGTTAGAATTTGTCTGTCTGTTGTTGTGACAGAGATTTATGGTGGCCGTGTTTGGCCGGTCTCCCCTGCAGTCTGGGCAGCTATCATACATTTTAGCTCTGTATTATATTTTATATACGTTGTTGAAACTTTGTTGTGGACAAAGAAAGAGAAAACATATTTAGTGGGGGGACAATCTATACAACAAACCATTAAATTGCATTGATATATTATAAGAGAAGATACGTTACGCGCAAACATCACAATCAGAAAACCTGGACTCGAAACTCTCACATCTATGTAACCGCTGTGTTGTACGTGAATATATAAGTCTATATGGGCAACATCTTCATCATTAGCCAATATGAATAGACGAAGTGTTGCCACAAAGACCGGTCCTGTCCGTCTCGCAACCATCAGATTCCACTGTCCGAGCAAGGCCTATCTCAAGTGTTGCCGCAACGACCGGCCCTATGCGTCTTGCAACCATCAGATTCCACTGTTCGAGCAAGGCCTATCTCAAGTGTTGCCACAACGAACCGGTCCTATCCGTCTCGTAACCATCAGATTCCACTCTTCGACCAAGGCCTATCTCAAGTGTTGCCACAACGACCGATCCTATCCGTCTCGCAACCATCAGATTCCACTGTTCGAGCAAGGCCTATCTTAAGTGTTGCCACAACGACCGGTCCTATCCGTCTCGCAAGCATCAGATTCCACTCCTCGACCAAGGCCTATCTCAAGTGTTGCCACAACGACCGGTCCTATTCGTCTCGCAACCATCAGATTCCCGCGACCCTCACCAGGTCATCGGTTAACCTTGTGGGATGCCTACCACCGCTGCATCTTCCAAATCACGGTCGCCACTCCAAAACCTTTCGGTTTCATCAAACATCTAAAATATCCAATAGCTCATTACTTATTAACTAATGTTAGTCGTTATTATCCATTATTCATTTTAAACCCGGTGCCAGTGTGAAGCTGCTTCACACAAAATACTGGTCAGAGACAATTTAATCTAAATTTATCGACACAGAAGTAAATTACTTCTTTAGAATTTTGCAAGTATCATTACAATATTGTTTTGACCGGAGTTAGCAGAAAATAGGTGTGGAGATGTAAGATGATAAATGAAACAATGATTATTTTATTTGTAAAATGTTATGTAAGTCAATCAAACAAGTTTTTCTGAACAAGACATAACGTTTATTAAACAAATAATATAGTACAGTTCGTTTATTTATTACATTACAATATAATATAGGTAGTAGGTACCCTTACAAACACATTACACTTAAAGTATATTATTATTAAATAAATGCTTAAGTACAAAAAATATAAATGAATAAATAATCATGAGCACAGACCTTTTTAAATTATATTATTTGGGCCACGTTAACAAGTGGCAGGTTTTGGCCAAATATATTCTCCAACGATGCTACAAATCCGGATGATCCGCGGATACCGTACGGTGTCCTGCGAAGCGGCGAGCCTCCTTGCTGGCCTACCACCATGGGATTTGGAGGCAACAGTCCTTGCACACATGCATGACCTACGCGTGGAGATGCAACGTCGGGGCGAAACTCCGCTGCCGCGACAAGTCGCGGCATGGCGGACAGAGCTCCGGCGGGATCTCATGGTGAAATGGCGAGAGCGATTGTCGCAACCTCGTGCTGGGCACGCCACGATCGAGGCGGTAAGGCCCCTCTTTGAGGCGTGGCTGGAAAGGCCCCACGGCGTCGTCACCTTCCGTTTGGCGCAGGTGCTGACCGAGCACGGCAAGTTCGGTCCGTACCTGTACAAGATTCGTGCGGAGACGACGCCCGGGTGTCGCCACTGTGCGGACCGCCCGGTGGACACGGTGGAGCACACAGTCGAGGTGTGCCCCGCTTGGGAAGAGCAGCGCCGTGTCCTCGTGGGGGCGATCGGCGGCGATCTCTCGCGCCGGGGCTTGGTTCAAGCCATGCTCCGGAGCGAGGAGGAATGGCAGGCGGTCGCCTCCTTCTGCGAAGCAGTAATGCTAGTAAAGGAGGAGGCCGACCGCCTTAGGCAAAGGCGGACACGCCGCCGCCGCCGCCGGGTTTCCGATCCCAATTTCCGGCCACCGTAGGCGCGGGCTCGCGGACGGTGGGCAATGGGTAGCTCGCTGTCCGTCCGTCCGGTAACAGACCGGTCCGAGCTCAGGTCGTCTACGGCGCGCACCGTTCCCGCGCGCCTCAAGGAGTTGTCAGCAAACTGTAGGGGTCCAGCAGGGCCGAAGCCTACTGGGGCCAAAGGTTATGTGAGACTGTCACCAAAGGCCCCAGGATAAAGGCAAGGAATGGAAAGGTAGGTTTTTAGTCAGTAAAAGTCTGACACTGTTTCCCGCCCCACCCAAGGGCGGGATTCGTCATTGGATGATTTTACCTACCACAAAAAAAAAAAAAAAAAAAAACGATGCTACAAAATTTTATAAATAGCTAGGTACAATTGGCAAATACATATCAACCATACAGTTTAACAAATAGCTACATTAATTTCAACATTCACCAAACTAGTGAGGGCCAAACTTAATTTTACGCAACATAAAATAAAGGGTAGATACAACTTACGACACGAAGCTCGTAGACATACGACTCGTAACTAGTAATGAAGCGACCGAACGTTATGGGAACCGTACAACCAAATATATGGGGGAGGAAAGTAGTTCCAGTATTAGATTTATGTTTTGTTTGCATTGTATTCGGGTAAAGTGGAGTTAATTTTCTGCTGAAATTGGTATGGTGCATTTTTTGTTATTGGTTGGTTTCTTCGATTATTGTGCATTAAGTAATTCAAGCTTATTGAAATAGTTATGATTCTGGTATGTTTCTTGCAATTCTTTTTTTCTTTACAATAAAATAATTTGGTTTTTTATTACTTTTTTGTTTTCTATTTTTGTAGCTTTTATTACAGTTAAGAAGGGGTTTAGTGCAATATTGTTTAAGTAAATAAAAATTACGATGATGACTTTACTTTTTTTAAATTCTCCCACGTTGGTATTCTTATTTAAATATCCGAAAGCGTGTTCTCCTTACTTTCATGTCGCCAATATTATATTGAGTGTTTTCGAAACACGTGTAAAGAAAGTAGGATTTTACACGGGGTGAAACCAAATCAACTAAGAATTTGAATAGGTACCTTATTTACATTCGAAATTAATCTAAAACATTTCGTATTAAAAACTTATTATAACCTAGTACATATAATAAAGTGTTCTCTTTTGACAAAAACGCGTACGTACAGCATTTTATTTAAAGAGACCCAATTTAAAGGCTTTGAAGCGTAGGGAGGCCTCTATATCACATATAGGGTAAAACGCCCACTCAAACACACACATATTATTATACGTATGTACATAGAGAGCATATAGCCTGGGGGCCCGTAAAACGCCCTGAAAGTCACGTATGCCTGGTGGCCTCGCAATGTTATTATCCAACACTTACGCACGAACATACACTCACGCACCTATACATATCTGTGTGCGCTATAGATGTGCGTAGGTAGGCGAGCCCGGGCATCGCGGCCCACACGACCCCGACCGAAGGGACAAAGCGAAACGGGTTTGTCCCAAGGGAAATTCAATATTCGGGACTAAACCTTAACTCCCCCTTAAGACACCCCGTCTACCACCCCCGGAATGCTTATATGGCCACGACGTGTATCGATTTTCTTGCCAAATGGAAGATTGGTGTCGAACCGTTCTCGGCGGACGAATGAATGATGTATTGGAGTGGCGAGTGAATATTTCAAGTGTGTGTGTGCCACCTTCGGGGTTTTGTGTTTAGCCACCGTATCGGCTCTGATGGAAATCTCCTTCGGAAATTGACGTGAATTTTTTATTTCGGTAATGCATTGCGGGGTGAGGGGGGTGTTCGGTTACCGCGTATTTCTTTGAGCTCGACGCCAATTATCTCTGAAATGCTCTTTGAGGTGACTGATTGGATCGCAACCGTTGCTTTTAGGCCTTCGTTGCTCACTGTTATGAATATTGAGATTTCTGTGTGGAATATCGTTAGAGCGTGGGTTATAAAAGGTAGCTGATTATCTTAATGGATCGAATGGCATTAGCTGAAGTAATCTACTCTTTTCTATTTTGCTTCTTCTCATTTAAAATGCGTAGGATGAGAGTAAAGAACTACATTTATAAAAGTGGTATCTTATTTACTTTCCTTATGGATGTGTAGAACACATATTTACAATATAAACTGGAGCGGTCCCTGCATGACGTACTAACTTATTCACAAGCGAATCCTTTAAGGGGAAATCTCGACTTTTATGTACGTAACATGCCATAAACCGTTGCCATAAACTTTCCTCGTAAAATACGTTACAACCAAATTATAAATATTTACTCTATTTGTTTATTACTCGCGACAGCATCAAATGGCTGTGAAATTAATCTTAGTAAATAGAAACAATGGAATAAATTAAATGAAAGTTTCTACAGTATCAGTATTTTCTTTAAACTTTTTAATAATACGTAAAGGAACTAAAATGTAACAAGTACAGTTTTATAAGGTTTATAATTATTAAATGTACTTATGCCTGCGGATAGTATTTGAAGTATCTATGGGCTATTTTACTTAGAAATTATCCCAACATCTATAAAAAGATCCTATGTAAAAGCGGGGATTATAAAAGATTTATTACAATAACAAAGAAAAGCCTTTCAGTCTCAATAAAGTAAGCAAATTAGATTTCTTATTTAAATAAACGTTAAGTAAAAGATGGCCTTTGACTCACAAAGTTCAGTAACTTTCATTTTTAAACGTGTTTATTTATATTAGACTATGCTCATACATCCTTTTTTACTTTTACTATATTTAGGATATTCTGCTATTAGTTCCAATTTATTTTAGTTAAATGCCTGTATCTCATTTCATTCAACGTTGAAAATGTTTCCTACATAAATACATGTGATAAAATATACAATGATTGATGAGTCATGACGTTTTTTATAAAAGCGAATCAAAATTAAAACAACTACGGTAGAGTTCTAAGTCAAGCCTAGTTAAGACACACGATCACGAGTTTAACAAAACAATTATCACGAAATTCAACCACTCATTACAAAGCAAACAAAAAACAAACGAAAAACAAATTGAGCGCAAACAATTTACAGCACACAACCTGTGTGTTCTACATTAAGCACACACACACGCTCATACGTAGAGGACATTAGTATTAGTGGGTTTCGGCCTTTCAAAGGCCCCTTAGATCGAGGGGGCATGTTTGGGGTAAGATTGAGCGTGGGTGAGATGCGGGGGAGGGGGGAATTCCAAGATGGCTGCGGACCGTGCCGGCCATAAGGGTAAAATAGGAGCCTTTATATATTTATATGTAGTTTATACTTGTATTGGTCAGACGGCCTCCTGCCTGGATTTGTTATCGATTTCTACTTACTTCTGTTGCGGCTTCGTGAGGCGTTTGTGGAGGGAATTGCATTTGTGTAAAGCTGCGGTGTTTGATTATTCTTTGTGGTATTGCTTGGAATGGATTATTGCTTTGAGTTATTTTGTTATTACTTGGTATGATATTGCTCTCTTTGGGAACACTGCTTGTTAATTTTAGTGGGACTGGGCGTGTATAAAAAGGAAATCTTTGCCCATCAGTGGAATAAGGTAGGTTTATGAGAAAAAAGCATATCGATAGTTAAACATTCAACACTATATACGAGTAATCCAATCAGTTACATTTTACGACGAGTCCAGTTCTTAGAAAATATCCAAATAGCCGCCATATTCTTTTGTTTTGCCGCCACTTCACAATAATTAACAAAGGAAATATAAACGTTGCCAAATTGCTTACTAATAAATAAGTTTTCAAGCCAATAGAATAAGGAAAGAAAATGAACAAAATTAAAGAATCGGATCTGCGGTTAGCCATTTCAAAGTAAATAAAATGCCTATAAAAACTTGGAGATCTCATTATCAAGTGGCGGAAAGTTTTTTTTCTTTACGCACGCCAAGTTACGAGAAACTTTGTGAATATTTATTTCGTGAACTTTTAAGATACCTCACGTTGCTTGTATTTATTGAGTGATATATGTGTATATGTGTGTTAAAAGACTATTGTAATTCTAATGACATTATTTGTGTTTTCCTGTGTATTTTTGAGGCAAAGAAATATACTATTATATTTTATTACGTTTAATGTTAACGTAATGAAAAATATTCTAAAGAACAAGAATATTGTAAGTTGTAAAAAATATTCCAAAGAACAAGAATATATAATTTTACTGATGTTACAGTAGTTAAATATAAGCCAAATTTAGCGGTACGATGCAATATAAACAAACATTACTAACATTTTGAACTACCCGACATCAATTTGCTTCAAAACCTTTCACAAAATGAGTGCCAAACAAGAACTTTCCTAATCCATAAACAAGTTTGGAACGCGACATCCACTTTCAACCTCTCAATGTCCATTACGGGCAGACGCTATACATAATTCAATAGCCCAGCCACCTACCTACATACAACAAAAAGTACCTAAACTTAAACCGGGTCCATCTAGGGAAGGGTTCCACTAGGTGTCATAAATTATAGCCCTGTTTATCGGGCCGGAGGGGAGGGGGCACCCTCCCGTGGTTTTACAGTTTATCGTCCCTCTGTATGGGCCCTCCGTAAGGCGAAGGGTAGTGAATTACAGAACTGTTACTCAGCGGAATGTAACCCCTGAAAGTTTGAGAAAAAAGGGACCCTTAAGACTGTCCATTGCGTGGGGTGTTTTTGTGTTCGGAATGTAAGGTTTTGAGTTTTTAGCAAGTTCTTTTCTATCTCAAATGTTTATAGTTATAAAATGTTAATACATTTTATAACTATAAACATTTGGAGGACTATTGATCAAAACAAAAAAAAAATATACGAAAATCTTAACGAATGCCTGGTATTTATACATAGTCATGATCGTGAATAACCCTGCTTAAAATTTAAATACTTCTACTAAATTTTAAAATACACACATACAAAAATAAAAACACATATTTATACGAACATCCAAAAAGATACATTTCCCCTGTACATAATTAAACCGATATCTAAATAATTTATCGCTGAAGTTGCAAAAGTATCAAGTTTGTTCGGTCGGAGTCTCCCTGCCTTCCATACGCGCGGTCAAGCGGATTTCGAGTCACAGAATTACAATTTTACAGAGAGGACATGGTTTTTTTTTTTCATATAATTTCCTTGAAGCAGAAAAACTAAAACGATTTTGAAGGTATGATGAAATTCGTGAAAATTGTTTTGGACATAAAAAATATTGTTGAGGTTTGTTCAATGGTATTATTTATCTATGCTATACGTAACTAGTAGCTGGCAAGTCGAGGCTTTAATGCTAAAAACAACTTGGAGCATTATTCAGAAGATTAGAAATAGAGAAGGAATGAGGAGGTTTTTCACTTTCTGTCTCAGTATTTTTTTTTAGTCTTTTTCTAAAACGTTCATTAAGTAACTTTTTAAACTAAGATATTTTGTTGACTTTAAAGGTTGTACGGAATACCGTCAGGAGTAACGTTCTTAAGAAATTCTATAGAGTAATATGGGGAATCTATAGACGATGCTTACTATTTTATTATAGTAAAGAAAGAAAAGCAGTGAGGGAGAGAAGAGTTTTTTTCGAACTTGCACAGGACAAATAATAAAGTGAAATGTAATCTTTCTATAAGAAACATTATAAATGCAGTTAAATAAAATGTTTCAAAATTGGTATTAGTAAAAGACTACTAATAAAGTCTATTTAAGTTGTTAATTATTGCGTTTTACTAATAAGGCAGTTATCAGTATAAAGAAAGTATCTACAGATTTTTACTTGGTCTTATGTCGACCCCTTTTTTATGTGGGAAATCATCCAACGACTTCTTTCGCTCTAGAGTAGAGCGAGAGTGCATTTTAGGTATTTACTGAATAAAACTCACTAACGTTCCTTTATTTGTCCTTATGTCAAGTGTATGATTTTTTATTAATAAGCCAGAAAGCTTTCAAGTATTTTTTTATTACTGTTTGATTTATTTTTATTATATAATTATTATTTTATTTTTTTGAAATTTTAGTTTTTACATTTGTGTAGCTTCTTTTTGGAGTAAAAGAGACTAGATACCAACATCACAGGATTTAGTGTGGGGTCTAGAATTTAAATTTAATTGCAATTTACATGTTTGTATTGGCACAATAAATTATTATTATCTTTTTTTCCACTTAAATAAACTTATTAATTACATTTTAAATATTTTTTAATAAATCAATAATAAAAAACCTATAAACGTAAATTATTTTTATAGACAACATGAAGTTTCTTAGTTAGTAGGTATATGAAGGTATAGTTGCCCTTTAAAATGAATTATTTGAGTTAAATTCATAATTTTGTAGAATCTGAAAGAAGTATCGTGTCTACTGTCTATTTTCCATAAAATAATTTTGAAAATTTCAATAATAACGTATATCATACAGTGTACATAAAATTCAGCAATAAATCGAGAAAAATAGAGAAATATCCAAAAAAAAGTAGACAAATTACTCCAACAGAACAAAGTTTAGATGTTAAACATTATAACCACGCCATGTTAACACAAACGACTCACGCAAAGCAATATGCGTAAGTAACACGAGAAGACGATACAAGACAAACATATTGTGGCAAAAGGCACATAATACCAGTGCCATAACAATTTTGGGAGGTCTAAATTACTCTGTGGCAGTTGACAATGTAGGGGGAGGTGTGCGGTCTGAGGGGAGAGGAGAGACGGGGGAAGGAGGGGGGTAGTGACACAGGCTACCGGTCACCACCGCTCGTATTGATTTGTTGTATCGCTCGTCCTGCAACACCCATCCCTTTCTTGCGCAACTACATCAGCATACTCCTGTCTCTGTCTCTCACGTGTCCCTCCCGCACACGTGGGCACATACGGCTCGTATGTGAACGTTGGCATGTGTGCGAGGATTACTATGTGTTGCGGCTATGTGTGCGTTGGGGTCCGAATATTATGTACCCACGCATTTTCGACAGAGTTTTCCTTATACTGTGTTACGGACACCGTGTTTTTCATTTTGAGTAAAAATATGCCTTTGGACGTGTGTCTTTAATAAAAAGTTTGTAAAAAAGTTGGCTCTCACTCCTAATTTCTCATTTGTCTTTTTCAGTTTCATCACATTGAGCGAACTTGGCAATTATAAAAAAAAAACCATTAAAATACGCCGAAAACTATGTCTTTTTTGGCACCATAAGAGCGTGGTATATGTTTAAAGTTATATTAATACATATAAGTCTCTGTAACTATTCATGTTTAGATATGTGAATCAAATTATTATAGAAAAAGAACTTAATAAGGACGTTTTTCTATATTATCGACAATCATTTGACCATCTTAAAAATAATGTTAATATCGTATTTAGTGCTGACATTTTTGAAAATTTTCAATTCACTTTTTATTTTAAGATTATTATTATAGTCATGTGGATGGATAGAAAAGGAAGCTAAAGTAAAGATGAATGGTGTTTCCTATAGATAGCGTGACTGCTAAAAGGATAAAATTGATGCAAAAACCTTGTTATGCTGCCCCCAAGTGACGTAGAACAAAAGCAGAAACTTCATAATATTAATATAGATACATACTATTACTCCAAAGGTTTCAAATTAGATAGTAATATTCTCCTTTTTATTAATTGCTTTACAGTGTTGACTAAATACGTCTCCATCACATTTAATTCTGTTTACTGATCGATTATTATCCATATGAAAGAAGAACATCCCTATAAATGAACCATAAAATATTTTTTACTTGACTACTTCAGTAATTCAAAATAAGAAAACATCAAAACTATAGAGTTCCAAATTCGAATTCAATAAAGTCTACACACACAAGTTTAACGAAAGGGCGTGACGACGTGACTTTGTATAGACGTCCATACATGTGTGCCTCAGATTTACAGAGGTCAGGTCACACTTATATACTTCATTACAAGTAAGAGCAGAAAAAAGGGAAAAAACTGTGAAAGCGAGTAGAACCTTGTGATGTACGAGCGTTCTTATATTCAACAGAAGAGTTTAACTTCGTGTGAAAGTTTGTGGATTATTTTTATTTTTTTTCGCAATGGAAGTTTTGCATTTTTATTTGGATGGAACAAAGGTGTTGGTATATTTGCATTTTCAGGTAGAGTTTAAAATAGTCTATTTTATTTTTAACCAACTGCCCTGAAAGGTTCTATTTTAATATAATTTTTTAACGAGTTTTTTGAGTTTTATGTGTCACTTTTGACTTTATTTACTGTAAGTAACAATAAAAACTTGATAATAAAATTTAAAAAAGGACTCGTAACAATTTCATGTTACACGAGAGTCAAAGACATGAATGAATGTACTTGCCACACCAGCAGTTTTAATTCACACGTTTATTTTTAGGTTGTTAGCACCGCACCTGGCTTTATCTTAAGTCTAGACTTTTGTTTTATAAAAACCACAATGCTTAAATTACTTTATCCATGAAATACGGAAAGTAAAAGCCTTTTTTCTATGTCTGACTTTTATTCAGACATAGAAAAGCGTTTTTACTTCGTCTCTATGCGATATTCATAATTATTTTCTCTCAGCATAATAAGTAAAATTACCTAACCTAACCTAACTCAATGAATCTTTATTGAATTTGAATTTGGAACTTGAAATCTATGTTTTCTAATAATTGAATTGAAATACCTAATTTATTAAATTACTTACAATTCCTTACTTACAATTAGTGATTTTAGAGAAGGATAATTTATCTATTCACACAAACATTTAAAAAATAAAGGCAAGAAGAAGTATTTAGAAAAATAAGTACAAAAGTGATGATTATTTCTAAAGAAATCTTTTCCAACATATCTGGGAAAGAAAAAGCAAGTTTAAACAAATGGGTAACTAATTCCTAATCAAATATTGTTTTAATATTTTAAGAATTACGTTTTCAACTTTAACCCTCCTTTTTTTCATGAGATAGTGTGAAAAATACCAGGGCCCTGGAACCAAGGTAAAGAAGGAACGGGGTAGGTATTTATTCAGTAAGAGTCTGACACTATCTCCAGCTCTAACCAAGGGCGGGGGATGTCATTGGATGATTTTACCTATCATAAAAAAACCCTAACTCTGTCGGAAGGTAAATTTTGTTTCTTGAAACAAAATTTATATATCGATTATGTTACCATACATATTTCCATCCTATCCATATATTTTACCTGTAAGCAAACGTCAAAACTCAATGTGGCCTGTGTTTATTATAAGAAAACCGCCCACATACTAAGGTACTAGTCAAATTCAATATTATATATTTTAATAAATAACTCAAGTCATAATTATGTACATAAAACAAAGAAATTTACAAAAAAAAATCAAGTTAAAATTTCAAACAGATGAAGATTACTTATTTTTAAATGGATTTCAAAAAGAAAGAAGCAATGGGATTTAAAGCTCGCAATCATAATTTCAAAATAATGTAGATATTTTAACCCTTTCGCTACCGGAGCGGTACATTTCGTTTTTTCAACCAAAAAATATTTCGTTTTAACCCAATAATGTTGCCACACCTATCTTCATTCTGCCTACAAACTAAACGTCACCGCTCCATGGGGCGTATGTGCTAATTACAAGAACACAGGACCGGCATACTAACTAGCCGGTGAATGTCTTACGAATACCAAGTAGGTGGCATACTTAATTGCTTACAACTATGTACTGGGGGCATGTAGGCAGATGGTGGATATATCTACAGTCTATATAATTATACTTATATATTTTAAAACCAAGTTGTCTGTATGTTCGTGATAAACTAAAAAACTTGAGTTTGCTTTTTTCTCCGCGTTTTTATACTGTAATATATATATATATATCTTATAGGGAAGTTTCAGTGTAAAGTATACACATACTCCTAAAAATCATTCCGTCTATTAGTGGAAACCGCATAAAAAAGAAACCAAAAATCGGTAAAAAACTCGATATCCGTTATAAAAATCTGTGCGATAGTTTAGTGGGCAAGTTTCAGTGTAAAATATATGTATATTACAGTAGAAAAACGCAGAAAATTTCAAAAATTTGTAAAGCTCGTGCGGAGCTGGTTTGAGCCGCTAGTTATATATAAAATTGTGTGTGGGAAACGTAAATACGGTTTCAGTACGGAGAATATAATGATAAAAACCAGAACAAGGAAGCATGAGAATAGAGAGACGAAATAACTCAGTAATGATATGTAGAGAGTTCTGCTTTTTCTTAGTTTTTAAAGCATTTCACGAGCATTATTGCATTTTAGGATGCATGATGATATCATGATGTTATCATGCATCAGTAAATGAATATGTTGAATTAGGTAGAGTAAGGATTAACAATATTTTATATTCTTTCATATCATGTACACATTCTATTTTAGCAGCTATTTCTATAAAGATACAGCATTTTCTAAAGCCCGCATCGTAACGATAAAACATCAAAATAATCACGACATTAGGGTTCCGTGCCGTCACGCCTAAGAAATTGTTTCGAACCCCACATTTTTACATAACTAGTGCAAAAGTAAACAACGTAACACAGAGAGGGAAAGTTTCCTCGTTTTTCATCCCCCAGGACCCTCGCAAAGGGACGTAGCTCAAATTTCCGACAAAATAATAGCGTTTGAATTTAATTCCAATCTCACTTTCTATCGTGTGGGTGAAAAATAACCACTTACACTTATCTTTACACGTACGTAGTTGTTCTTAGCAATCGTCAACAGAAATCATACATATTAAAAAATAAAATAAAGATTAAAGTCGCATTTTCATTAAACCTTCATACGTCTGCATTACTTCTACTCAACGATCTTGAAGAAACGCCGTCGCTTGAACTTATAACCTTTTCACCTTTAAAAAGACACACGTGCGTTCAAAATTATAAATTAAACGTAAAATTTTCAATAAAACCTTGCCCTCGGTTGAGAAAACCGGTTTGAGAGACCAAGCTGCGAAAATATTACAAGTTTTGTATATAATGTAGCGAACACGAGGGTCATTCGGCCAATCAGTCCCCTTTGAATGACCGACGGCGACCCGAACGCGCGTCGGTCAACTCCGAATAATGAAATTCTAAAAGAGAAACAGGCCCGCCAATAAACAAACCGTATATCATTCGTTATTCAAATATATTTTGGTGAATGGTTGACCCGAGCCCACGCGACCATTTGATGGTTAAATATTTTCAGTGGGCAACACTGACCGCTGGGTGTAATTTATGACTTGTGAATTTGAAACAAATATGTAACCTTTTTAGAGCTGATTTATTTCTGCAAAACACGGATTTACACTAATAAAAAAGGTACAGTTTATTAGATAAGTTTAAAAAATGCAACAGCGTGAAAATTAAATAGAATCGCCCTAATTGTAACGATCTACTTTATTAATAAAATGACTTGTAATTAGGCGGGGGTGAAAAAGGCGGTAAAATTGTATTACTTTGCCTTTTAACACGACCAAAGCAGTGTTTTTGCTCCCCCATATTTATAATTGTATTAATTGTTGAGACTGATGTCTTTCAAATTTATTTCCGCTTCGTCTTATGATATTATCTTCATGTTCTAGAGATTAAATTTGGTAGATGATTGCGCAATTTTGGTTTGAATATTTCATTCGTAATAAAGTTTGATTTGATAATGGTTTGATGTGCTTTTGTATTTCCTAATTGTTTTCTTTTAATATAATTCCTTTTAAGTCCTAAAAAAGATCACATGTAATACTTAAAATTGGTTGTGGTATTAAATAGAAATATTGCTGTCTTTTAGTTTTTATGAGCCTTGTATTAGACAATTCTAAAGTTACTTCTAACAGAAAATCTAACTGAAGGTAATCATTGTTTTACTGATTAATTATTATTATTAATTTTAATAATTTATTGTAGACATTATAATGAGCATAAGACAAACAGAGATAAACATTCAAGTGTTTAAAGGATGGTCTTACAGCCAATCTTTGTTGGACTGAACGAAATGAAATAGATTTAGGTTCTACTCTAGGCCGTAAGAATCACTCACTCAATCACTCACTTACTCACACACTCACTTTACTTCATCACTTCTAAAAGGTTTAATTTTTTTTTTGAATGATTTAAAAAACTATGATTGATTTGTATAATTATAATGTTGTAGAATGGTTATAGATGACATAAAAGGACATACATAACCCGTTTTGTACATCTTCTAATTGAATATGTCTAATTCTTCTTCTTCTTCCTGCCCTTATCCCATATTACATGGGATAGGCTTAACACGTTTTCCATTATATTATTATTATAACTCCCTTCAATTGTCTAATAATGATATGATTTAATAAATACAATATTTTATTACCAAAACAAATACCTTCAGTTTTTCAAAAAACTCAGATATTCAAAACATCTACATATATCCTGTAATGAGAATAATAAATAATACAATGGCATGCCATTCATGTTTCGCAAACCATTGGTCCTAGCAATAAAATTATATACGCCTACAAAATAAAGCGACCCCAGCAGCGACATTCTGCATGCAAAATTTAATTTTACAATCCCGGCCGTTTCAATATAGGTAATATTAGAAATTTATGTCCCGTGAGTGACTGTCCCTTCGTCATAAATTTATTCTGTCTGGGTAGTTTTGTTATGTTTTATATTAATATTTAATAGATAAAGTAGGTATGAACACATAGTTTCACCTCATCGTTTATACATCGCAAACGTCGAAAAATTGGAACAATTTGATTATAATTTGGGTGTATTCAAGACGAGTGAATATAGTGCAATTCACCATCAACTATTGCATCATTGTTTACTAACAGATGTGATCACAGATAAGCACTAGTGTATATAATAAAAAATAAAAAATGTAAATGTTTTTGTCATTTTGGTCTGGATGTAAAAGATTTTATCATTATTGGGAGTATCGAAAAACTGTTGTTAAGGAAAATGTATTAAGGTTTCCCTTTGTAGGGGCCCAAAAGGGCCGAAGCCTACTGGGGTCAAAGGGTATGTAAAAATGGCACCCGGGGCCCTGGGACCAAGGCGAGGAATGGAACGGGGTAGGTTTTTAGTCAGTAAGAGTCTGACACTACTTCCCGCTCCACCCAAGGGCGGGACTTGTCATTGGATGATTTTACCTACCGAAAAAAAAAATAATTAAGGTTTCCCTTAAGTATCTTCAGATACATAGCAAGAATCTAGCTATAGATTTTTTTAAACCTAACGTTGAATTAATATCTACTATTATAATCTAACATAGTTTTTTTTTTGTCTGTGTGTGTCTTGGTTGATGAATTAAACCTAAGACAAGCTTTTACCATTGCTCTCCACTTGGCGTGGGCCGAAATTATCCAAAAGGAGCTTCCTAATAAAAAAAAAACATGTACTCTGTGTTTTAATTCTTGCTGTGTGAAATTAATTTAGCCTTCATGACGTGATAGTTTGACAAATATAATTTTATTAGAATAGAATATTTTATTCACCAAATCAACACGTACTAGTTACATTACATCTACCTATAAGCGTATAAATAAACATAATAAATATACGAATTGAAAGTAATACTACCTATCTGTAAACACGTATAAAAAAATCATCCATATCGATGTCAATGGAAAAAGTGCCCTCTTGTGCTAGCAGCATAACCACGTTGAATGCAATCAGCATTTTGGTGATCAAAGTAAAAGCCCAGTTCTCTAAAAGAAAAATCGACTATACTATGATTTTTTATTAGATGAAGTAAAGTGACAGCTATAACAATGGTTGTTTGACAGTTGGGCATTGTTATTTGACAGATGGGCATTGTCCGCTGCTGTCAATTTACTTCGTCTAATTACAAATCATAGTATAGCTGTTTGGTAATATCCAGATAGGAATGGATTTTTTAATATTACTAGCTTCTGCCAGCGGCTTCGCCCGCGTGGAAGTCGGTTTCTCCATACAACTCCTCCGTTTTACCCCCTTAGGGGTGGCCGTTCTTAGCAGATGTCTACACCCTATAAGGAACCTACCAGCCAAATTTTAAGCTTGTAAGTATTATGCTTTCTAAGATTTCGTGATTAACCACTGAGTGGTATTTCGCTTTTACATAATTATATAATCGAAGATTTAAACAATGTATTTTATTCCCGCAGAACTCTGAGCCGAACCTTAAAATAACCTTAATAATATTAAAATATAATTAAATCAATCAAAATAATGTGATGATTGGTGTAAACGAAGAGATTCTAGTTTGTTCTTCGTTGTTTCTAAACTAATTTACAATATGCGTAGGTTTGTGTTATATAAAGTGTGTAGGCTTAAATATTTTAGTTTTGATATTAAGTTTATTCGTGGCAGAATAAGGGTTAGTTAATTGTATTAGTTTTACAATTAGCAACTTTATAAATTCGAAATCGAGTAAAGCATGAAAACTAAAGTAGTTATATCGTGATTTTACTCAACCGATCTCAAATAATCATCATCAATCAGTCACGTCGGTAATCATCAAATGATGTGTCCCCCTGTGCGTGTAAGATCTTTACTGATTAAGGCCCTAACTCCCGAGCAGTACTATAAAACAGTGATTTTCTGAAGCCTAATGCTTGGTATTACTAGTATTAGTTTGAAAAAAAAAAATGTTTATTACAGATACATATACAATATTATCAACATATGATTTTTCGTTCGTTTTTTCGCTTGTTTTCCTTACTTCTTTCAAACGGCTTGATCTTTATGTTTACACATAAAAAAAATGCTTGGCATGTGTTCTTCATAATGTACATAGCATATGTAAATCAATCCATATTTCGCGAAGAAAATAGATTTAAAGGTCAGCGGGGCTCTATCCGGGCGCAGCTGGCCGGAATTAAACGCACAGATACTCTTTCTGCCGCCCAGGCCAAGTACGAATATGTGTGCATTCAATTCTGGCCAGATGTTCAAGGGACTATATGCCTTAAAACCTACCTTTGTTCTTTTAGTAGCTATTTGCGTTTCAGGGCCACGGTTAATCTTACAAACAATCCCGCAGCCATGTTTGGTAAAATTCAAGTCTAGTGTAAATAATTTGAAATTACAAAATCGATAGAACATGTGAGTGCATTTTAATTTCAAGTCAGCGACGCTCAACCCATAAACGCTTACGATCACACACACCTTTAAAAAGAAAAGAAAATCGAAAACAAACATCACATCGTGCACTCTAAAAATAATAACATATTATGTCCCTTCAAAGTGCTCGTCTTGAAGCGTACCTCCTCGCCCTCCCTCCCTCTTTAACCGTACAATAACTTCACCCTCACATGGTCATAACGAGCCTCGATAAGGGTCTCGGAGACCCGAGGTAAATCACCCTGTATCTGGGGTGACACCCCGCCTCTGGCTATGTGCGGAGTGCTATGTACGGTGGACATTACAATTTGAAATGGCTGAATATTTTTGTGAGATGAAGTTTTTGGGTGGCTGTTTTATATTGTTGAAAAAGTTTTGCTCATGATTTTACAGACGAATACAAGGGCACGTTAGCCTTGAAACTAAATATTCCTAGCTTTAGCTAAGTTTTATGTACGATCTTTAGAGTTATGAGAAGGCCGGAGTGCACAGAAAATAATTAATCAGTACTTAATTATTTATTCTGTTTGTGACCTTGATTTCATAACACAATCACAGTAATATTATAAAGGCGAAATTCTGTGTGTGTGTGTATGTTTGTTACTTCTTCATGCTTAAACGGTTGAACGGATTTCGATGAAACTTAGTGCACGGGTAGACCATGTTTTGTAATCCAAGGAGTAAGCGCGTCTCGCGGGTGCAGCCACTGGCGGCAGCTAGTGTAGTAAATATACACCGTTAAACTTTGATATCGTACAAGCGAAAATAATTTCGAATTTAAAAAAAAATGTACTTTATTTTTAATTTTATTTATTCTGTGTGTTAACTTGAAAAAAACAAAAAGATAGTATTTCATGTACCGAATCGACCCTCCACGGAATTAAAATGATCAAATTTTAACGGTGTAGTTCTGACGGTCCGGTCATAAGGTACGATTATAAAGTTTCCTAACAGCTATCGTTATATACGAGTACATACTTATGTGGCTACTTCAACAAAACATCACCCGCTTACGACAAACAGCATCCCACTCATATAATGCCCATCAAAAACACACACAACACACACACATTAAAGATTAATGTCTAAACAAAAATCAGGCTTGACATGCCCCTTCAGGAAAATAAAAATATCTTAGAGGAAGGCTTTCCCCCGAGGAAACTGGTGGGTCTAATGTTTTTTTTTATTCCATCACGGGGGATGACGGCGTAATCCATCAGGGGTACGGGAGGGGGGGTGATGATCGATTTTCTATACGAAAGGGACCCCGTAAAACTATGGTTATTGGATATTTTGGCCGAACATCATCTTGGGACGCACTTGTTTGGTTTATGCGCTGGGCTTTAGGAACAGAGGAGGCGGTGGAGACGCAGCGTAGAATTAATTTTGATTATTATTACTATCTAGACTATATATAAATTAGATGAGCGAGAGAATTCTATGAGGTCTAAGGTGCTGAGAGCCGTTGCCGTTTAGCTGTGGCCTTTTGAGACAAATAATACATTGAAATTTTCTTTAAATTCTTTTTGGGTAGGTCAAATCGTAATTTTTTCATATTCTAGTTACTTACTTATCATGACGTGTTGAAACAGACGCGCGGGCAAGAAAGTGGGATGGAGCTCCATCCCTTTAACAGTTCAGTATAGGGCGTAAATTGGATCATGTTAAGACCTGATCGTAAGGCCTCAGTGCCCCGTAGGGGCCCAGCAGGGTTGAAACCTACTGGGGCCAAGGATCGATTTCTAAAAGAAAAGCTCTGGCCCTGGTATCAAAGGCAAAGAAGGAACGGGAGTAGGTTTTTAGTTAGTAAATTCTGACACTATCTCCCGCCCTGCCTAAAGGCGCGGAGTTGTCATTGGATTAATTTCCCATCGAAAAAAAAGGCCTTAGTGCTCAATCGATATGATGAAATATCTAGCAAACTTTGTTTTAAAATGGCATAACAACAAAAACAAAAGAAAGGTACCAAAAAAATATTTTTTGCAGGCAACTTCATACCTTTCCCGAAGCATTTGCGTTCGCTCCAAAATAGGGGTGGATTTATGTTAACAGGAAGTGCCCCGGCGAAATGGCGTCCTAAGCCTTCAGATACGGTTTATGTACCGTGCCGTAGAATACGTGCTGTTCTCCTATACGTTATTAATTTCACGAGAAATCAGTGTGCGAAGCCTTTGTAGGTTATAAGTTTAGCTTATATTGGAAAGACCTATATTTTCTTGGATTACTTAGAACCTATTTTAAAATAGATGAAGTTTTTGGATTAGCCAGCAAAATGTTTCACTTTTAAAGTTTACTTAAAAAAAAAGTATTTTTTATGCCATGAATGTATAATTGTAATTAATCTTGATCAGATTATAATTTGTCGATAAAACATGAAAAAATCGTTTTGCATACTATTAAAAAAATCCTAAAATAAGATGTGATATCCTAATTCATTAGTTTCCAATACAACCGTGTCTTGTGTAGAAAAAATAGTTTACAATTTTTCCGATATTTTACAAACTTACGGGGCGTTTGCAATTTTCCGGTGATATATAACATGTGTCGCTTGATGTGTTTTTATGACATAATGTTTGTATTTTATCCATTTATGTGTAAAGTTTAGTGTTACTTGATATATCAGTACACATATATATTATACAACATGATTTAGAAATAATCAAACTTTTGTGTTCTTTTATACGGATTCTTGTCGCTTTTAAAGATTGTGTGTACATTTATGACAGATTTTATTGCATATTATATAAAAAAAAACAGTATTGAAAAATATATGTATAACTGTTTATCGAATTTTAAAAGTAAGTATAACTAAGGTATTCTGTTTTCAAATCCCAAATTTTCTTTTTTAATTTGCTTAGAAGCATTAGACACTGAAAAGAATTCTTCCACATGAAGTTAAACCTTTCTTATACAACCTCCACGTTCCTACAACGTTCTTTGTAAACAGGTGCCAAGGGAATATTCACTTGTATGCCTACTAATTACACCATAAACCCTTCGTATATCAAGTGTTCTCCTTGGGACAATTTAGGAACTTTATTTGATAGCGGAAGACGCAGCGTTGGAAGGCCTCCTTCAAGGTACACATATGACCTGGTAAGGTTTGCGAGAATCCGATGGAAGCGAGACGCACAGGACCGTTCATTGTGGCGACATTTGGGGGAGGCCTACGTCCAACAGTGGACGTCTTTGGGCTGAAATGATGATGATGATGATGATCTACCCGTGTACCAAGTTAAATCGGATTCCGGTTAGCCGTTAACGCGTGCACACATGGACTCACAAACTTTCACCTTTATAATATTACTCGTAGTATACATAATTATTAGAGCTGCGGGATTATTTGAAAGAGTTATTGCAGTCCTGAAACACAAAGGGCAACTGAAGTCACACAGGTGGATAGCATCGCATAGCTTCAGCCTTCTTCTGCTGGGTCTCAGGCCTCCTCTCTAGGAGAGGGTATGGGTCGTAATTCACCACGTACGAGCTTAGTGCGGGTTGGTGGATGTCATATGTCTTCGAATTTTTGTTTCTAAGACAAGCTGGTATCCTCACGATGCAGTGGTGATGAAATAAATTACATAAAGGCTGGACTTGAACCCGCGACCTACAACTCGTAAGTCGGTGCCGTTACCACTCGGCCATCACTGCTCATAGGTGGTTGTTATTCACTGACTCACTTTTTTATTGTTATTATTTTTGTTGTGCTTTTGGAAAAAATGCTGACTGGTCTACACTACGTTTTTACATTAATATTTATTAATACTGTAATTGATGTACTGTAATTATGTATTGTATATTGTAAGATAAACCATTTTTTTAAAGAGTAACCATGGTGTTTCTTGCCGGTTCTTCTCCATAGGAAACGACCTATTTGGAACCGTGCACTAGCTTCTGACGTTTTATAAGGCCTATGTGAAATAAGCATATATTTTGATTTTGATTTTGTTAGTTAGAAAAAGGCTGACATTCTTCTTCGCTCCACCAAGAGCGAGAGGAGTCATTTGATGATTTTCGAACTCGAAAAATAATGATAACTAAGTATTCACATATTCTTTATCAACAATACCTACATACATTCATAAAACTCAAGCCGCCTCTATTCACATATAGGTACGTCAAACACATAGTAAAATATAACGACGATTTCTGAGTTTTATGACGTCATAGGACCCGTTGAAAGCTCACGGCTATTCGGGATAAGAGGATCGTTAGAGGGATGTGCTAAAAACTGATATGCCGAAGGCTAAGGGGACTATAAAAGCTATGGAGACCCGTTATGGGGTCGCAGAGGCTGTTTGGCCGATATTTATCGTAAATTTCCGTTTTTGCAGTATATGGGAAATTGATTTTTTTTTTTGGGAGGGAGGGAGAGTTTTCTTGAACCATTCTTAGAGTATGTTTAGAAAGTTCAAGACTAAAGCCAAATATTGTAATGGTTAAAGAGCTCAGGGTGAGTAGCAAATGGCAGTTTAGGAATAATAGATTTCTCTCTAGGGCAGAGCGGGAGAGCGTGTCAGACTTTTACTGACTAAAACCCACTTCTATGTTCCTTCGATGCCCTGAGTAACACTGAAATGAGTGTTTTCTTTTCTTTTAAGGACGGTTTCCGAACGGCCAGACGGCGAGCTAACCATTGCTCGTCGTAGACATGCGGAAGGTGAGGACTCTAACTTCACACAAGTGTTACTAATCACACAGCTTACCTTTAGCAGGATATGCATGTACTTATTTATACACCTGAATCTTCCTCATGAATCATCTACTTTGTCTTTCAGTGAAAACCGCACGAAAATCCATTCATTGAGTTTTTCGCGGACAAACAGACTGACAAACGCGGTGAAGAACTTTGGTTAATAATATGTAAGGAAGGATAAGGACTTAATATATGCAAAGACGTTGATTAGGAAATATAATATATGTATATAAAAGCGAAATACCACTCACTGATTAATCACGAAATCTCAGAAACTATAACACCTATAAACTGAAAATTTGGCAGGCAGGTTCCTTATAGGATGTAGACATCCGCTAAGAACGGATTTTATGAAACTCCACCCCTAAGAAGCTACTACTCTTATACTGTTCCCACTGCAGGACTAAGGCTTACTCTCTAGTGGGCCGTACCCCGTACCCGCACTGGGCCCGCGTGGTGGATCTACGCGGGCCCAGTGTGGGTAGGTGGTCACCGAATTTTTAGTTTTAGGATATGTCGGTCTCCTCATGACTTCTGCTACACCGTTTTGAGAGCAGTAGTAATGAAATAAAAATTACACAGTGTAAAGCGCCTATGTAGTTTTGAACTCACGACGTAAAATTTGTAAATCGGGGCCGATATTACTGGACCAGTACATTTCTATAAAGATTGTGTGAAAAACCACTTGAGGCTGTGTGATGACAATAGAGAAATGGTGCGAGGTAGACATGCTACGCCATCTATTTATAAAATGAGGAAAATGTAGGATCGGTAGACAATTTCTATTTTATGGGAAATCGCGTACATCTCAAATGCCGTTAAAGGCTTAGTACTGGAACACTATAGTGACTAATATAGTACATTGACACTTTTAAGACTTCTTATGAAAAAAAAATACACTTTACACCTGATACTGATAACCAACCAATCTTTTACACTTTACTAACCAATTTTTAAATTTACGTCACTCACTATCACGAAAAACAAGTTAACACAACAAACGTCTAAATCAAACTAATCTTGGTTGAACGCAAAAGTTAATAAAATGCAAGCTCTATTGTAACACTGAATAAATCTAACCCCTTCGCTACCTCTGCGCGCGCGCATGGAAATTAGATCAGTAGGTAGCGCACATTTGAACAGGGATTCCCAAAGTTTTATTTTGCTGAGTATAAAGTATTTTTTTACTAGAAATCTACTAAAATTATTTTGTCATTTTTAGTTAAATTATAGAAATTACAATTTAATTATATTTTATTTTATTTAATGTTTATTTATTTTTTTGTATACAATCTGTAGATATTTAGACATTAGGATTAGTTCTATTAGAGAATTATAGTAGCATTACTAAATGCTTAAATCTTTATTGCATACAAAGGCATAACATAATATGTATATGGAGATACAAACAGTTTATGTACAAATGCGAGCTTAACTCAGCAATGATTTTTCTCCAGCAAACCTACATATTCGAGGGTAAGATCCAGTGCACTATAATCATATTATACATAAGTTTAATACATAACGATTTATTTGAGTTATTTATAGTTTTAAATATTGTAGCACATTTTTGGCTTCGCACAGACTTTTAATCTATTGTTTCTTTTCTCGACTGCACTCCTATTTTCTATGTATTATACAGTTTAAATAGTTGTATAAGCCACATTTTTTTGTTCTTTATTTTTAATTTTATAATTAAAAGATTGCCACTAGTTCTGGTAAAAATAAACAGCAGTTTTTATAACTTCCAACGGTTTCTTTGATAGACTACCTGCGCTACTTTGAGACACATTACAAGAGATCGTATGTCGTGATTGTGCAACATTTTTTGCAGGCGCTCATTAATTTGGAGTTGTATGTACAGACAATAGTAACCCTTCCGGTGCCGCGCGGTCTCCCAGACCATTGTGGCATTATCACTGCATTTGTGTTCCGGACTCTTCTTTTTATTATGTAGATTAGGGGCTTTATCAGGCCCGGATTTAGATAATACTGCATTTGCGTTTCTAAGCTTCGGATTCGCATACAAAATTCGCGCATTTAACAGTTACATTTTATTTTTAGCATGGGCCCTTTCGTACAAAAAAAAAGATCAGTTATGCGGGTGGATATTCTAAATTTAAATACCCTGTCTTCTACCCTCATTCTAACGTCAAATAATAAACACTAACTGCCAATCGACATGACCAATCATGCGTAACGCGAGCTCAATGGAAAAACAGCAGTCAAATAAATCTAACGAGGACTCTTACATCTGCATGTCATTGGAATAAATCAAATCACCATTGAATGCACCCGTAAAATATTTTTGAACTATTTTGAATGTCGACGTTTGATAGTAGGTACTAAAAAAAATCATCCCTCGTAAGTCAACCCGTCCACTGACACGTATTGAACGGATATAAAAAAGTTACACCCATATTTTGCACTTCCCAATATCGAATAATAGGGTCTATTTATGCATTCTCGATAAATGAAGAGTATTTTTTTACTTCCATTATAAATCAAAATGTATTATTTATCTTTAGAGGATCAGAATCTGCATCCTATTGTTATTCGGGATATGCGGTGTGTCAAGGGTGTAATGTTTTTATGGATTGTAGTAGCATTATTGATTTTTTAAATAATAATACTTGCTACAAACATTATAAATTCATTTTATTTAAAGTAACAATAGACTCATTATAGGCACTTACATACTATTCCAATTAAAAAAAAATATGCTAGATAAATTTAATTAAATTGCATCACAGATAATTTAATAAATTTTATTTTACAATTAAATTTAATTGCATTACATTATAATTACCTATATTATTCAGTGAGTCAATATTATGTTAAAATAAATTGGATAAAATAAATCCAATCCTACTACAGCAATAAAATTGCACACATAGAACCAGTACTCATTGTGCCACCGTTGTGGGTCTCGTAGATTTGATCGCTTGCATAAATTGAAAGGAGAGCAGGCCGCCATTTTGAATATTTGAAGGACCGAGGGTGTATTCGACCGTAGGGCAGTAATTACTTGATTGGAGTCAAGAGGTGGCATGCCGAGATACCAGCCGGGCTGCATTGTTGTTGCCGCGCCTTGGCGGGCTCGAGGATTGCGCTCAAGTGCTTTATAAAATGTACGGCATGTCAGATTCACACCTACAGCGTTTGAGGGTTAACAGTCTACGCTATACGCATTTAAATGTAAACGTAAATTATTATTCAGCCATTTCTGTAACAGTAGAAAATAATTTACATAATATAGGCTCTTACAAAAGCCTTTCAATACAAATGTAACCCTGTCGAACATTTCAATGAATCGGCTTATCAATTAGTAGAATATCGGCAACATACAGCTTGCACTAATGCATATTATTAAATCTGAACGAATTCAAAGAGTAAAAAATTCAAAAAACATCTGACACTGGCAAGGTGACGGGAACAGTAAAAAATGTCACACACAGAAATCCCGGGCCTATAATCCGTTCTATTATGCATATAATTATTATTTCCGATACTTTATCAAAGAAAATAACAGTCCTTTTTGCATATTGACGGAAGTGTGAATAAAAAACTGTCACCCTCAGGTAGCGGAAGGGTGACCCAGAGTGTTTTTATGGACGTAATGCGAGTAGAAATGTATAGGAGATTTTATAAGATGGTTATTATGCATGCATTCTCAGGAAGATTTAGCCGACACGTTGCCTGAGGCATGTGTGAAGGACTTTCTTAGGGTCAGAAGTTGTGGGGTAACCTTTGGAGGGTTAACGGAAAAATTACACAAAGAATAAAAAAATATGAGCGCATATTTTATTGGTACTTGTATTAAAAATTCTATTGTAAAAAATGTAACTCACATTTTAAAGCATTAAAAACGCTCATAATAAAATTGTTAATTTTTTTTAATAAATAAATTGTTTTAGATATGGGCTGCTGCTTAGCAACTGTTGTTATTTTGTTATATCTATAGAAGTACATAGTTTTATTATTATAATATGATACTTTACTACTTTTTTTTCCTTATCCTTATAATGTAGTAAACGTGATGAAGAGCTGTACCTCTACCATGAGTTTTAAGCAATAGTATTCGTCGCTACTCGATATCGACGCCGTAAATATTTTGTATGACAAATTTTGGTTCTGCAAGTGACCGCTAGAGGCGCAGCAAAATTTGCCATACAAAAAATTTACGGCGTCGATATCGAGTAGCGACGAATACTATTGCTTAAAACTCATGGTAGAGGTACAGTAGTGGCATAGTGTAAAGGTAACGGCTCCGACTTACGAGTTGTACGTCGTGGATTTTCAGACAGGCGTTTTACTTTGTGTCCATCACTATTGCTCACAAAACTGAACAAAATCATCGCGAGGAAACCAGCATGACCTAGAACAAAAAAAACCAAGATATGTGGCATCTTACCCGCAATGGGCTCGCGGGTGGACTATGGCCCATTCCTTCTCTTAGCGAAGTCCCAGCAGTGGGACGATAGGCTACGAAGGAACGGGGTAGGTTTTTAGTCAGTAAGAGTCTGACACTACTTCCCGCTCCGCCCAAGGGCGGGATTTGTCATTGGATGATTTTACCTACCATAAAAAAAAAAACATTATTAGGCTATTTAGGCTTATGCTTATGTAAATGTTAGAAGATATAAAAAACAAAGTAAAGATACAAGATTTGACATCATAAAAAGCCACAATCACACCAAGAAATACACGGGCGAAGAACAAAAATCTTCTTTTACGGTTTTTTGGCCTCAATCCCAGCAGTGGGAATATTATAAGGCTGATTAGACTTATGCTTATGCAACAAGATATATATAAAAGAAAAAGAAAGAAAACAGGTTTACTCTGCCTAAATAGACGCGTTATTATTTACAAAAAACAGCTTCCCCGTCAGGCCATGTTTGGATCGGGCATAACCATCGATATATGTATGGGCATATTTGTGTTGCACTTTATGATCATAGACAACGCAGTTGTCAAGGTTATCTATTACATCTCCGACAAAGAGAGACAAATTGAACCAACAAAGTATAAAAGAAAACATAAATAATTTTAACAAAAACAATCTATATATCTATACAAGTTGTGAATCACATCCTAAGCAAAAATGGGCCTTTGCTCAACATATACCGTGACAACAAAAATGAGAAAGTAAAGACACCAGACTTGACAACATCACCACAATCGCAATAAGAGATACACAGACGTAGAACCAAAATCTTCATTCATGGAATTTTTTTTTGTAACCCTCAAAAGCGTACCCACCTTGTATTCAGGGTAAACTATTGTGCTACTGTTTGTTTGTCATATTTTTTATGGGTCTTAGTTCAGGTAATCCCATGTCCTCTCACATCGAATGGGTTGTGACGTATAAAAGGATTATTTTTTAATAGATAATTAATGATGTTAGCGTTGGTTTTGTTGGCAAGAGCAGTTTGTCCGTATTTGCTTTTGCATGAGTTTTTATGATGATATCTTTAATGTTAGGATGGTAATTAAGTTTGATAGATTATGCCATACGTCGATAATAATTTGTAAAAATATCTATCAAATAAAACTGCATCTATATACGCCAATCATTTTAATAGTTTTTGATTTTTGATTCGACAAGTCCTACAGTTATGAAGCACATGGCGTGAATGCTGCTGTTTTAAGATGAAATTACTACTGCGCAGCCTTTTGTAGTTTGTTTCAGTGTTGTAAAGTTATTTGACCCAAACCTTAATTATGTTGATAATAATAATAACAATGTTTTCAGGTATAAGAATATTAAATAAACCAATTACATTAATTAAATCAAACAATTACATTAAACTAAATCAAATAAATGATTAAATTAAATCATGGCATGAAAAAATTGTTTTTTTTTTAATTCGTTGGTTAAAATAAATAAATATAAATAATACTGCTAATAATGCTTAGGTTTTTTTTTTTTTTGGTGGTGGGTAAAATCATCCAATGACATCTCCCGCCCTTGGGTGGAGCGGGAGATAGTGTCAGACTCTTACTGACTAAAAACCCACCCCGTTCCTTCGTGGCCTTAGATACCAGGGCCGGGCTTTCCTTTCGGAAGCAATACTTAGCATCAGGTGGGATTGCAGCCAAGCACTAGTTTATGACAAATAAAAAAAAACCTATTTATCGTATCAAAGGACGGAAAAACAAAGTAAGCCAGTGCTAAATCCACGTGAAGCCTAAATAAAATCGGGGCAGCAAGTTTGCAAAGTATAAATGAATCATTTAGTACCTTATGCAGGCCAGCAGTTCAACAGTTCAGCACTACGTCTGCAGGCTACTGAAAAATGCAGAATCAATACCTACCTACACTGTGAGAGTTGCATTGTAACTTTATCCATTTCTAGCTGTACGGATAAACTTATTTTCATTCAACCATGCTGGAAGATTTTTCCGTGGTCTATTGTTTATACAGGGTTTTTTTTTCGGTAGGTAAATACCATCTAATGACAACTCCCGCCCTTGGGCGAAGCGGGAGATAGAGACTTTTACTGACAAAAAAACCCACCCTGTTCCTGTGTTGCCTTGGTTCTAGGGCCTTGGTGTGCACTTTCACATTAACCCAAGGCTTCAGAGTAGGATTCGACCCTGCAGGGCTCTACAGTTTGCTGACGACTCCTTGAGGAGCGCGGGAACTTGCGGGCCGTCGACGACTTGGGCTCGGTCCGGACTGTTACCGGACGGATGGACAACGAGCTAGTATGAGCTACGCATTGCTCGCCGTCCGCAAGGGTGACTTTCAATTAGTTGACTCATTGTATATTAACTTCAATATGATAAAAAACACAGTCATGAATAAAAATCATATGTTCCGGACCGAACGTTTGTTCTCATAAGCCTGATATTATGATGTAACATAATTACATGTAGAAACAGTATATAATGCAATATAGTATATTTTAATACAAGTGGAGAATGTTTGTCATTATGTCCGAGACGGAATTCTGTGTTATGGAGCCGAGTGCTGCAATTTTCCACGACGTTTTTCAATATACTTACGAAGAAATAAATAAATCGGGGTTGGCGAATCGTGGGGGTCACTTAGCGCCTAGCCTGATGATACAATAAATACAATTTATTGTGGCGGGGAGAGCTCGAGCACTTTTCTGCACTAGTGCGGAAAACAGTAAAATGCGTGCCTAAAAGCGGTAGGGATAACAGCGGGTTTTCGACTAAGGATATAAAAAAATAATAATATCGATATTAATATGGATTGTTAATTAAGTAAAACTGGCAAAGGACTATCGAAGCTATCATCCTTACAAGTCCTTATTCGTAATAGCAAAAATCTTATCTATCGAATTCGCGAATGACAAAAACAGAAGACAGCTGTTCGCGAAAGTTCATCGACCTACGGCAACGTGGCCGTAACTTTCATTCTTAAAACGTACCAAGTTAGTAACCTACTTTCATTAATAAGGCAAGCTAAAAAATGCAAGAAGAAAGTATCAAAGATTGAGCGAGCGAACTTCGCTAACAGCGAACGTGAGGAACAAGGGGATACGCTGCAGGAATAAGGAATTGCAAAAATAAAATTTTACCGCTAGGAAGTTTCAAAGAACTTGAAATAAACGGGTTTATTTTTCACTGCTCATTGTTTGGAGTGTACAGTAACATGTTAAGACGACATTAGTTTTATTAACAGAATTAATTAGGAACTTAATTTTTTATTATTATTAGTCCGGGACAATATCCCATGATGTTTCGCTTGTTTTATTTAAATTAATGTTTCAAATAAAAATAGATATGACACTTGATAGTTTTTATGTCATATAATATGAGTACCAATATTTAAATATTTTTTAAAGAAGGCTCAAGGCAATACAAAATAATAGAAATTCTCAACTTACACTATTCTATTCTATTTACCAAACAGCGAGAGAGTCGTGCCCGAAAAAAAAAGAAAATGGCCGTCCACCGTAATGTCATCGTCAATTTTTCTCGGAGTTTCCCGCCAGACGTCGAGACGCTGAAAAAAAAAATAATTAAAACGAGCCGGCGGCGAAAGTGAAAGCACGCCGTCTGCCACGTAATTAGTACAATGGAGTTTCCTGACTTTGAACTCAACGATATCATTTTTGTTCATCTTTAAATTATCGTCCTTTCAGTAAAATGTTTGCCCTATTTTTTGTTTGTAAGTTTAGGAGATGAATGCTCTTTGTGTTAGCAGTTTAAAGTGCGGTTTGAGGAATGTCACACTGCTGATAGGAAATGTTGCATGTGTACCTATGTATATGTGTGTTAGTTGTTTCTTCACGTCCAAACAGCTGAACAGATTTAGATGAAATTTGGCACACCGATCGACCATATCCTGGAATAGTTTATAGGTTATTTTAGGGTATAGATAAACGGTTTTTTTTTTTATTTGGTGGGTAAAATCATCCAATAACATCTCCCGCCCTTGGGCGGAGCGGGAGATAGTGTCAGACGCTTACTGACTAAAAACCAACCCCGTTTCTTCGTAGCAAACGGGGTGAATAGAGACAAAAATGTGAAAGGGATTTTTACGTTGCCTAACAGTTTTTCCCCGCATTAAAATACTTCAATTTATTTAAGAAATGTAATGTGGCTTTGACATAAATCAATAAAATAAATAAATACCAAAGTGAACATCCTAATTAAAGTTTTGTTTCTATTCGGCCGCACAGCGAGCTACCCCTTGCTCGCCGTCTGCAAACCCGCGCCTATGGTGGCTGGAAATCGGAATCGGGATCACGGTGACTGGAGTGTGAGGGCCGTTCACTCGCACGTGCGGCCGTCTCCTTCACTAGTATTACTACTACTCAGAAGCCGGCGACCGCCTGCCATTCCTCCTCGCTCCGGACCATGACCTGTACCAGAGCCCGACGCGGGAGGTCGTTGCCACCGATCGCCCTGACGACATCACGGTGGTGCTCTGCCCACGCGGGGCACACCTCAACTGTAAGTTCTACCGTTTCCTCCGGGTGGTCCACGCAGTGGTGACACCCGGACATTTTTTCCGCACGATTCTGGTGCGAGAACCTCCCGAAAGTGGGCGCAGGTGAAAGTAAGAGTTTGTATGCATTTATATAACTCCGCCCTGGTCTTGAACACCAGGGCGGAGTTCAATTTATTACTTTTTAATAAATAAAGCCTTTTCAATCTTTCGCAGCTACTTTTTGAAAAAAAAAAAACAAAAAGAAATTAAATATGTACTTAAATTTAAACACGTAATGTAATGGTACATTTTCTGAATACATTTTTTCCATTAGCCCAGAATCCAATCAGATCCAATCCAGATTCCAATTCAGATTGTTACTTAGCCACACGAGAACCATAAAAGCGTCCATTCAATACACAAGATAGGGAGAAAATGGAATGGTCTAGACTAGACTGGCTATCAGTACCTATACCTGGTATTGCTTTGAATATCTTTTTCACAAATATAAAGGTAGATAAAAACTTTTCAATACATGTAAGTACTTACGATTGCATGTATACACCGTTAAATTTTACTCGTTTTAATCCCGCGGAGGGTCGATTCGGAACATGAAACACTATCGATTTGTAAAGATAAAAATGAAAAACAAAGGACTTTTTTTCAAACTCGAATAAATTCACGCATGTATGAAATTAATTTCTTTAAGTAAACGTCAGCTGAGCGAGGCCAATGAACTGTAGGTTGTTAGTTATTACGCAACGACCGACAGCTACCTACAAGGTCATTGACTCGTTTACTTAAAGAAATTAATTTCGCACATGCGTATATAAACTCGATTACGGATTTCATTTTACAAATCGATAGTGTTTCATGTACCCAATCGACCCTCCACGGGATTAAAACGACCAAAATTTAACGATGTATAAGTATATTTATCAGTTGTCTAGTACTCATACCACAAGCTCTGCTTAGTTTGAGACTATTTAGCGTTGTGTAAAAGTTGTGAAAAATATGGTATATAAAGGTCAAACCAACCCGCACTAGGCCCGCGTGGTGGATTACGGCCCATTCCTTCTCCTAGAGAACACGTAGATCCACAACTACCAAACTTGTTCATACAAAAGTAGACTCTAAACATCGGAATTAAGGCCTATAGTGGCGTGGATGTGAGAGGACACCGGTGTCCTCTGAGCTAGGACAGATCTGAATCCCAGCAGTGAGAACATTAAAAGGCTGATTATACTATGCTTTGCTATGCTAAAGGTCAAAAACCCTGGTATTACAAGCTTGTTCGTTACTTCTTTTTCCATCTTCTCTATTTTTTGTCTTGATGGATTTGGACTACCTTTCTCCTAAAGTTACTTGAAATTTGTGATAATAAATAGGTTAGTTATTGTATGTTATTAATATGTTTTGGTTTATTATTTATTTATATACACTTTTCAGGTAACTAAGGAGTTAATTGAAAAGTGTCTGAAAAAAAAAGATTTATTACCATTAAATACCTTTATTTTATAGCTATCAAGATACACATACTTCGGTAAGGAATTTCACTGTAAATAAAATTAATTATTGCAGAAACAGAAGAACCTTAAATATTAACTAAGTAAGTACCCTTTTCAAGGAAATTTCACACCGCTTGATCGACACTTTGTGTGAGCAGAGGGCTGGCTCATTCTTTGCCCAAAGAATCAGCATTGCCATTCAACGTGGGGCAGCATTGCCGTCAGTCTTCTGGGTATGTTTCCGGATGACAGCGATGTGGAGGAGTACTTCGACGCTTGAGTGTATTTTGTGTTTTTGTATTATATGTACATAGTTAGGTCTAGTATTCATTTTTATTTTAGTTTTTATGTACATAGGTTTAGTATAAACACTTAGTAAATAAAATTATATAAAGTTATCAAAATCATCAAGAATTTTTTTTATTGAATGTCACACAATATGACGAGAAGACACTAAGCCCAAAAGTAATTTCCATGCGTCATCCAAATGACAGAACGAATGCTAGAAGCCTTACCTGCCTTTAATTTCACGACGAAGCCTTAAAAATAACCATACGGGCAGATTTTTCCTCTCTGTATTGAAAACTTGAAAATTAATTCCTCCATCTAATTTCCTCCACGTGAAATATGAGGCCATGTTATACCTCGACGCACACAGGCGTGCGTGACGCAAATTTCGTTACGTAGCCATAGGGTTGCCCAAACTACCCCCCCGCCAACCCGTGGCATCAATCTTCACCCCCGCGCCACCTACGATCGTATAATACAATAATATATGTCTAACTTTCGGACCGGCCCTGTAGGTAGCTCCGTCCTTGTTTCACTCAAAAGATAAATGGGTAACAGAATGGGATAGCAATAGGTGTGGGGGCGTCCTAAAGGGTGTAGGGAGTATGTAGGGGGTGCTATTGAAATTGAAGCGGGGTTTAGGCGCGGATGACGCCTGGCTGGAGAATGGATGGAAATTTCCTCAATTTAGCGTTTTCGCCAACAAAGGACATTGTTTAATTTTTGGTTTTTGTCAGACATTGAGGTGTGGTGATTGTTGTGTGGGCCAGGTGGATTGATAACAATGGAATATAACTTTGTGAGGAAAACGGATTTTTTCTTTTTTTTCTTTCTCTATCACTTTTAGCGGAGTTTTATTGTTTGTAACTGATTTTACTTTTGGTTCAGTATAGGTAGTTGCTCCGTCAATATTTTTGTCTTTTATTATTGGATATCATTTGTTTTGGAAACTACGTGAGACTGTAATACTACAGTTATTAAGTTCTAGTTAATTTTCATATTACTTTTAAACTTACAACTAGATAATATTAAAAAGAGGATAAAACAGCTGTAAGTATCATTATAATAATGCTTTACCGTTCTTGTTAGCGTATCAGTGTCAAATATATAAGTAAGTACATGTACTAGCTTTTGCCCGCGTCTTCGCTCACGTAAATAATTTCAATCTCTTCTTGAACTCCTTATGAATAATTTTACTGTCTAAGAAAAAACATTTAGGTGGGTTGATTTTCTGGAACTCAAAGTTATAACAGCTAGGCTTATTTGTTACAACATATTATGTTTATCTAATACATATTATATAATACTCGTGTCATATTGTTTACTATCGAACTGCTCCGAAATAGCTTGACCGATTTTTATGGTTTATTTGGTGGGTCCGAGAATTTTTTAATTATTACATGACAAAAAAACACTTACCAAGTCAGCTAGTATAAATAGATAGGTACATAATTTAAAAAAAAATGTTCATATAGCCTATATTTTATAAACAATACTGGTGTTAAAAAACTGCAGTTGATGAGTGAAGTCTTCTCTTTTTTATTTATACATGTCTTTATATATATGTAGGTATAATTCAACTTCCTAAATAGCATGACTGATTTTGTTGTGTGTATATTTGAGTGCGTCCCTGGATGGTTTGAAAATGCAATTGATCCCGGTAGGTGACGCTGAAATCAGATTGTCAATTTTTTTGGTTAGGTTACCTGGTTGGCCGCTCAAATACATGGTCACTGGGCCATCCGGGCGACCTCCTCATCCCCGCTATAACCTGCCGTGACCTGTGTTATACTTAGTGTCGGTGGTGCCCAATTTGTAACTTTTTAAAAATATTTTTGGGAAAAATCTAACATGGTGTAAAAATTATTGGAATCGATTCAGTTACTGATTCTGAACAAACTATATTCAGTTTTCGCATATACTAAAAATCATGTTGTTTATTAGGCCCTGGGAAGAGTAACAGAGTTTACATTTACCAAAAAACGTTTTACCATCTATCCTTACCTATGAACGTTTGACATTCAGGTCGACCAGTATAAAGGGGTACACAAAACAAGGCGCCTACGTCCCCACGTAATCCGAACGCAATTAATTAAGACGCACAAAGTTTTACAGCGCGATTTATATTCGCATCGGGTGCCGCATCTATTTGTGTGTTCCTTTATCTTTGTTTAGAACTGGCGGGGCTCTACAATTATCAAAGGTTTAGTTCTCGTGTGTTTTTTATTGAAGTATTCTATTTGTTGGTTTTATTCAGGTATTTTATAGTGAGAAAGAATATATTATGTAAACTTAGTGACTATCTAATATATTAAACTGTGTCCGAAAAGTTTTTTTTTTTTTGAAAATTTTATTTTATATATTCCATTTATTATTGTTAACTAGCGACCCGCCCCAGCTTCGCACGGGTGCTACAGTGATATTAAATACACTATGAATGTATTATAGATATAAACCTTCCTCTTAAATCACTCTATCTAATCATTAAAAACCGTAACAAAATCCATTGCGTAGTTTCTAAAATCTAAGCATACATAGGGACAGACAGCGGGAAGCGACTTTGTTTAATACTATGTGAGGACTATTTGGATTGTTTTTTCAGTAATTTTTACATTTGTCTGGAAAGAGTATTTTATACGGCCTACTCAAATGCCCTTTCCCTGGTATTGTTCGTCAAGGCGTTGAGCTCCTTAGTAGTCTTGAGTTAAGCTATACGATTACTAACAAATGCTTGCACTAACGGGACAGATTCACTAAAATCTGTGTGGTTCTTTACTCGAAAAACCAACTTAAATACTAATCTGCATGGTTCTCATGTGATTTGACCATTAATATTACGTATTTGCTGTATGGACTCTAAAAGAGACTTTGACCCCTGACTTTGTTTCGATGTTTCTTCTCGAGGAAACACCGGCCTCATCTAGATTAAACTGACGAAAAAACGTGTAAGTATTTTTTTTCAAACCTATTTGCAAAATAAATATTATCATATATCAATGATTGCATCACTGCTTACCATCAGGTGGATTACAGTCAAGCACTGGTTTAAAAAAATAAAAAAACAATGATTCCCGGTTTTTCTCCACTTTAATTGCTCCACTTTACACGCGTTGTTTTCTCATGAATCACTGTTTATTTGTGAAAACCATAATAAAATCTGTTTTTGTGTTCGTCTGTTTTTGAATGTATCGCGAACAGATATACTGATGTCGTAGGGGATTTCATTTTATAATATGTAAGGATAAGGAAGCCAGATTTTGATCTTCCCTTTTGTTTAACTTCCAGCAAACATACCGTAAAGAACTTTTTTGAAAGAAACTTTTGACCAAAGCAGCCACTAGCTTTTCGTGCCATTTCAGGGTTAACTTCTTCAAAGGATTATTTAAAGTGATATTTTTGTATTTTGTTATAAATTCCTATGAGGGCCTTTTCTATATATCGGATTCTACTTAGAAAAACCTTCATCAAAACGTAGTTTTTTCAGATCCACTTGTTTTATATTTTTTTTTATTTTCATACTCAATGCAATACTCTGCCAATTTTTTATCTTTGTTACCTTAAAAGAGCTAACGCCGATTTGTAGTTGATAGATATGTTACCTGTTCTTAATGATATTCATTTTTTTTTTTGGTGTGAAATTATCAAACAAGTTCTCTGCTTTGGGTGGAGCAAAAGGCGGTGTCAGACTTATGCTGGCTAAAACATGTTCCTTCAGTTGCACCCGCACCTCCTAGCCACCTTATGATGCTGTTTTTGAGTGCATCTGCTATTGCAAGTTATATTAAAATTCACATATGCAGAAAATTCGTTCCCGCTCCTCTTTTTGTGTTCACTTTCGTTTAGAAGTTACGAGGCTTATTAAAACACTAGTCCCCCGCGGTTTCACTCACGTCTTTGTTTACTGCTCCACTCCCGTGGGTCGTAGCGTCATGTTATTTAGTCTATAGTCTTCCTCAATAAATGGAGTATCCAACACCAAAATAACTCTTCAATTCGAATGATTAATTCCTGGAATTAGGGCGTTCAATCTAATAAGTAAACATTTCAGTTTTATAATATTGTCGAGACCTGGCTCTGGCGGGCCTCGGTTCCGGGATCGTTGTATAAAATAAAAACGATTCAGAGCAAAGAGATCTCTGTATATTGATCACTTCATTAAACTTCAACGATTACAAGCAGACTGCTGAAACAACAAACTATTATTATCCTATCAAATTAAAAAAAAAAACAAATTAAAAAAAAAAAAAAAAATTTTTTTTTTTTGAACACTACACAACATCCTTCAAAAAATCTATTAAGCCAGTTTGTTAGGTAATACACAAGTAGTATGCGATCTCCTTCGACATCACTATATTAATAAAAGCGAAGAGCTGACTAACTGATACGGAGTAGCTGCTACCAGCGACTTTGCTTGTATAAAAAAATAGTATAAAGTCTATGTCACTCAGTTATAAATAGCATTCTATTGATTCTGTTCAAGTTGATTTTTTCTTTTAAGAGGTTATTAATTACAACAAAAAATACAAATATACAAATCTTTCTTTTAATAATGTTGGTATAGTTATAGATTGGTTCTATAATATTTGTTTAAAGCTTTCATAATAATGGCGCTTAGTATGAAACAAAAAACTACTTGCAGATTTTTTAAACTTATAATGAACTACTATCCATTGAAAAATATTAGGTAGTCATCTTTCCTCTCACACAACATATACAAAACCCGTCTTGAAACCGATTCAACCCTTATCAGCTCCATCGCCCGAAGTACCCACACTTCCCATTAAACTGTTCACTACACCTATCAAGTGTACATCTTACAACGTATATAGGGAGCCTTATCTCCCGCGTCAGGCCCATACTTAAGCTGGAGGGGTAACTTGAAATAGGAATAGTCGCATTAGGCCCAAAATTACAGGCGACCGTCACTGCCTAACGTGGTAAAATTGCCCAGCCACCTGGGGGGGTTTAACCCTCTAAACACCCCCTTAGTTTTACGTCGACTTGGGACTTTAAAGACAAAATTGTACATAGAAAAATCAACTCTAAGATATAAAATTTAAAGTTGATTTTGAACTGTGTTGTAAGTCTAAGATCTTGGACTTTGGAACAGCAAGTAAACGTTAGCGTTTGACCCCACTTCGCATTTGGGTCCGCACGGCCCTCAGCAGGGGAGGGTTGTTTTAGTCATCAATAATGCTAGAGGTAAGCTTTAGTGGATACGTGTGCTATTCGTTATGTGGACTGCTTTGTACAGGGTTTATTTAAAGCAGGCACAGAACGATTTTACTGAAAATGTTCAGTTTGAAGTAAGTCTATGCCCGAATAGAAAAAAAAAATAGCGGAATGCGTGCTTTAAAAAGTTCAGATAAAAAAAATTGCAGTTTTATATAACTGTGATTTTGAAAATACATAAACACATAAAATAAGACCTGCACCCTCTTTGATTCCATCTACCGTGGGCTGGCGGACGACGAGCAATGGGTAGCTCGCCGCCTGGCTGTTCGGTAACCGTCCGGACCGAGCCGGAGTCGTTGACGGTGCAGTTTTCCACAAGCGCCTCAAAGAGACCCGGGCACCTGGAACGCAAGGCAAAGAAGGAACATTGGAGTGGATTTCAGTAAAAGTCGGACACGCCCTCACGCTTCGCCCTAGAACGGGAAATGTCATTGGATGATTTTCCTACCAAAAAAAAGAAAAAGTTAAGCTAAAATAGGTACTAAGATCGCATTACCTATAAATCTGTAGATTCATTACAAATGGGCCAAAAATCATAAAATAGACGCAATTAAAATGCCTATAAAAAAAAAAAACTCAAACACATAGCTTATTTCGCTCCGCAAACAATTCCCGTCTTATCCTTACTAAGGCATCACGGGACGACCACGAAACGACAATCTCACGGGGCGCGGCTTATCAATCACCGCTGATGGAAAACCGCTAGACCGTGGGGAGTATACTCCTCGAGGACTTAGATTTAGACAGGCGCACGCATCGGGTTTTGGTAATGCGAATAGTAGGTAGTGTGTTACTGGCTTTATTTTATTGTTTAGGCTGTTCTGTTTTTGAATTAGAATGATTCTTACTTGCACAATACATCTCTAAATGCCATTAAAGCTAAAATAAAAAATATATTCTGTCTCTGTCAAAAAAGAATGTTGATTTAAATTTGTTTCGCGCCAAATGCATGTTTGAGACTTTTGGTGTTAATCTTCGGTGTTAATGGTCCAAACATAAGTAGCTTATTTATTGCGAAGAATGATATGTTAAAGTAAAATTATACTTAATTTATTTTGTTCATTAAGAATACCGGTTTAGTAAAATTGCTAGTGATGCGTTACGTCTATCGTAGCACCGCCGCAGACATTGTAGAAGACAAAGTTATTGTGTTTTAAATTAAATTCGAAATGGTAGTATTTTTGTTTTATTTTTTGTGTAAACTTGCATGTACTCTGTTTTAAACTAGCAACTGAAACAAAACAAGATTTTAAAATTCATCCGAATACATAATGTTATAGGCAATACAGTGCCCTCTACCTTCATAAACAAGAAGTTAAATTCGATTTCCAATAACGATTCTATTCGATACTAGATGTCACTGTGTTCTTTCACTTGTCTTATTAGAATAATTTCCATTTCCACAGTCTCTTAACAGAATTCTGGCAGTATGAAAAAATAATCATAAGTAGGAAATACTTATTAGAATTTTAGTCTTATATGCCAGTTGTGTAAGTAAAAGTCACTAAAATTGTTCTAGTGCAAGTGTTACTGTTTCATAATCATTTTCATCTGCAGTATTTGCAGTCAAGTAAATCACTTACTTTATTTAAGTTTTTGGCTCGTCAATCTATTTGCTTATACTAATAGTTATTATAAAGCTGAAGTAATTGTTTATTTTACAAAATTAATCTCAGGGAGAATCAAAAAATTGTTTAAGTGTAATCTATTCTATTTATCGAGGATGGCTATAGGTTATCGTCTAAATACGCGGGTAAAAATACATGTGACAGCAAGTCGTCTAATAAAAGAAAATAAGCAAACCTCTTCAAACCTGTAAAAAGCTTAACATGACATCCAATCAGTGTATTTTATTACTTCAACAGAACTAGGTACTACTCAATTTGAGCTTAAATACACAGCACCAACATTCCGGGGGAATTTACTGTTCCGTCGTTCCCCGGCTTCCCCGCAGGTGAATACCAACTGTCAGCGTTTCAAGATGGACGGGGTTAAAGGGGAGAAGAGGGTGGTATGGGGTAAGAAGTACCTATTTGTCTTGTAGGAGACATGTGATCGTTTGCCTCGAATGTTTGTCTATTTGTCTTTAGTATGTAGACGGTTTGATGTTGTATCGGATAGCTAATGCTGTTTACTGTTGGTTTTGTGGTGCGTGTACAGTTCAATCTAGAATCTACACATATTATCTTTACATATTTATTGTACTACCTGTCAATGGTTTCGCCACATGATAGTAGAAAATTATTCCAAGGGAACATAATTATGCTCCTTGTATACAACACTATTTATAGTATATGCGAAATCTGAATATAGTTTGTTCAGAATCAGTAACTGAATTGATTCCAATATTTTTTACGCCATAAACATAGATAGATAGACAGATAGATGTATTCTTTATTTACACCAAAAAATAAAATTACATAAAGAACTTAAAATTAATAGGGTGTTTTTTTTATGGTAGCTAAAATCATCCAATGACAAATCCCGCCCTTTGGCGGAGCGGGAAGTAGTGTCAGACTCTTACTGACTAAAAACCTATCCCGTTCCTTCGTAGCCTATCGTGCCGGGGCCGAGCATTCCTTTCAGATTATCGTTAAAAGCGATCTCTTACAGACAACCTTTGGATGGATTACACAGAGAAGGAGAAAAAGATACTCAAGTAGTTAGATACAACCGACACTAAGTATAACACAGGTCATAGCGGGCATTAGAAGCCAGCGCACAACTGGATGCTGGAGCAAAACAATCCCTTAGTCACCCGGATGGCCCGGTGACCACGTGTTTGTGTGAACAACCAGGTAACATTACAAGCTTTTAAGTGATTTTTCATGATACAGTTATGAATTTTTTTACATAGATTCTTTACATAAAAATACTTGACACGTGTTGCGGGTTTCGCATATACTAAAGGTTGCAAGGTTGTTGTATGTGCTGATCCAAATAACCAAATTTCATTCAAATCCCTTCAGCTGTTCGAGCGTGAAGAAGTAGGTAACAAATGAGTGTGTTAGTGTGATACATACCATTTAAATAAAATCTGTTCGTGATAGATTCAAAATTAGAGGACTATTTTTCATGCAGTTTATAGAAGAGAAAACCCAAGAATTTTTTCTATAACTTACTCGATAGCTACCTCTTATCGCACTACGTCATATCGAACCTAATCGATATGGCATTTTTTTTTAATTTATCGAAACAAGGGCTTTTTTCATTCCTATTTCGTCACGGTCAAGGGTGATTAATATTTTTCTTTAAAGCAAAGAGGCGGATATTTTTAAGGTTTTAATATTTAATGAAAATCTAAATTGTGTTTTTGAACAGAATATAACAAATAAGTAGACATGATTACGTAAGTAATAATACGTTAATACGTACTACTACTTATATATAATACCAACAAATTAATAATTATCTATGTTCTAAATTCAAAAATATTTGATTTTTTATATTTTTAATATTACGATGTAGATGGTTTGATACTTTTGCTTTGAAGGAGAAGCAAAAGTATCAAAACCTACAAAGGTTATGCGCGGGAAAAAGTACACCTAATAGTAACTTACTAATATGTTTGTGATAGTCGTGAAAAAGAAGATTTGAAGAGAATCCTTTAGATGCTACGCCGCCAGATTATGTGATTGAGATAAAAAATACTTGCGATAGCCTGCTGCCATCAAATCAAAACTAAATTGTAAGGTAACTTTGGAAAATTCTTCAGTACAAAACGAACAAAAATGCGTCGTAATTTTCCGATAGGAGATAGATTATTATTGGTGGATTTTTCATCGTATTTCTTCGTAAGTGTATTAAAAAACGTCGTTTGATACACGTGGAGATTTGTCACAGCAGCACTCGGCTTCGTCGCCTGTACGGCTCGGGTGAATTTCACCCTGTCTGCGATGACCAACTTTCCCCAGTTGTATCAAAATGTACTATAAAAGATTTCTAACACGAATGTGAAGCTGGGGCGGGTCGCTAGTTAAGAAGAAATGGACCCGCAAAACTTACTCCGCCTTATTCCAAAACGCGATCTAAAATAGTTCCGGGCCTATTACTAGTTTTAATTGGCATTAAACCTAATAATAGTCCCGGAAATATATTAAGATCGCTTTTAATTGGTTTTAAATTTAGTAATAATCCCGAAAATTACATTTAAATAGCGTTTAATTGGGATTAAACCTAGTAATAATCCCGGAACTATTTTAGATAAGGCGGGATAGGTTTTCGATTCCTCAGATCCATATCTAGGTACATACATCTATCTTTATTGCGTTCTTCTCAGTCAGTACACTTTTGTGAGAGTGTTCGTGGTCATCACTGTGAATTCCGAGTGATCATCTTGGTAATACGGCGTCATTCATTACGGACTGCATAAGTGAATTTAAAAATCTTAAATTTTCTTCACGTAATAGGAAATTTCTAGTATAGGTACATAATTATCATTTATTGCTCAAAGATTAACATACAATCGCTAAATATTAATAATATACTCAGTAACAACAACAAATAAGAAACTCCAGATACGTTGTACAGTTCTACATAGCTTTAGTATTTTTTACATACATTTAGCAACAAAACAGACCCATATTAACCCTCAAATGCGGACGTGCCAAAAACTACAGCCATGCATCCAAGCTGTCGCCATTGTACCAACTTACGTATTTGCCATATAACCTGGCATAACTCACCTGCTTCAGCGATAACTGCCCAACTTTTACTGCGGCGTAAACCACGATCTAGTAATTAGAGGGTTATGATTAAAAGCTGCGATTCGAAATTCGAATGTTTTGTTTGGTGTTGTGATAGTTTTTGTTCTTTATTTGAATATGGAATTGGATGATGAAACGTGAATTGAGGGTAGTTTGAAAAAGTTACCGCGGCTCTAGAACGTAAAGGGAAGGTAAAGGAACAAAGGTGGTTTTTAGTCAGTAGAAGTCTGATACACAAAAAAAAAATACAGTACCTGTGTCCATCAGATTAGGACGGCATTGAATACGAAATAATGTTTAGTAAACCTTAAATTAGCTGCTAAAAGGACATTATCGAAATAGTTGTAAATAAGATATCAGGCAGGACTTCATCTAATATATCGAATTCCGGCGACCCTCACCAGGTCATCGGTCCACATTGTAGGAGGCGTTCCAACTCAGTGTCTTCCGGTACGTGGTCATCACTCCAGAACCTATCAGCCGCATCAACCACTGCCACATAAGGTTGGTAATTCTTCGGGGTAGGTTGGCAACTTTAGTTCTTCAGCGAAAATCTTCATTTCTGATAAGTTCACGCAAGGAAACTACGAGCACAGCCCTTTTAATGTCGAATTTCAATGCTCAGTTATAAAGAAATAAAGAACATAAGTATTTTTGCTTGAAATGTTTGAAACTGTTTCATGTAAGTAAGTATTCTTGGCGAATACTTATGTTACCTTTTTCACAAAAACAGTGAAAATATAAATGTCAGTATTTCGATATCCCGAATGTTCCATCTGTATGAGTAACGGGGCGTTGAGATAGCAGCGACATTTCATTATTTCTGCTTACAGCACTATATACAAGACGAATTGTGCCGAAAAATGATTGATAAGGAACACTAGATAGAGAATATATTCCTTTTCAATACTTAGAGATCTAGGTTTTGATGTTGTTTGTTTGCCTACAAACATTTACGTATCATAAGATAACACATGGGAAACATGTCGAATGAAACATTGATAAATATTGTCGTTGCTGTTAGATGTTTTGTTTTCTGCTCTTCTAAGTAAATGTTTGTGTCTTATGTAATTGTATTATTCGGTATGAAGTAGTCTAGAAAGCGTGTTTGTTTGTTTCCAGTTGACATGCTTCCACTCTCTCTTAGGCCGTGTTTACGGAGGCGCGGCACGTTGCGCGGCGCGTTGGGCGTTTCGTCGTACATTGCAGCAGCGAGCCGCATCACAAACACAAACATATGGCAATGTACGACGGACCACCCGACGCGCCGTTCAACGCGCTGCGTCTCAGTAATCGAACACTTAGGCCTCTGCCTCGAATCTTGCGGGCAGCGGACGGTGGCGGCGGCGGCGGCGGCGCGCGAGCGGCAGGATCTTATGCATAAAATCAAATGGACCGGCCCTCGAAAACAGCAGCTCGGGGGCGGGTAACGAGCGGTGCACTCCAGTCAAACGGTGACTGTCCGCGCCGCCGCCACCGCAGCCCCTCTGCTCGCAAGATTCGAGGCAAAGGCCTCGTGGTGTTTTTAATATCGTGCGGTATTCTTCACGCATGCGGATTTGCTCCGTATGCAGAAAATATGAAAAGGCAAAAAACGCGACCCGCGTGTGTACTATATTGCACGCACTTTTTTGCTTTTTGAAATTTTCTGCATGCGAAGCAATCGCATGCGTATTGAAATCCGCGTGATATTAAAAACACCCTTGTCCATGGTGTCTCAGAAATACCTAATTTTTGTAAAATATACATAAAAAATTAACAAATATATTTAAGCAGTGGTGGCCCAGTGGTAACGGCCCTAACTTACTAACTGTAGGTCGTGGGTTGGAAACCAGCCAGTATTATTTTGTGTATTTTATTTTTCATCACTGCTCTCAAAACTGTAAAGGAAATTCATCGTGAATTACGCCGAGTGAGTCCCACTGTTGGGACTCAGGCCTCCTCTTTAGGAGACGGAATGGGCCGTAATCCGCTACGCGGGCCTAGTGCGGAATGATGAATATCACATGTCTTGGAATTTTTTATTCTTGGACATGCCGGTTTTTTCATAATGTTTTTCTTCACCGTTTTTGAGAGCAGTGGTGATCAAATAAATAACACAAAGTAATGCGCCTGACTGGGTTTGAACCCTTGACCTACAACTCGTAAGACGGGGTCGTTACCACTCGGCCAACACTGCTATCATATATCTTGTATATATATATATATACATAATATTATCATTAATTATGTATTCCATATATTTAATATTATATTAAATAACGCATATATTCGTATTTTAGCGTTTAAGTATAAAATCAAAAACTGAAGACATGAGAAAATTATTTTTTGAAAATAACATTATTTAAATGTCGTCCTTTGCGGTTCTGACACTCTTCAAAGCGATCTCACATCACATTCATGAAAACGTGCCTCTGGTGTTTATTAGGAATGTTTTTGATTTCGTATCTAATGTTTTCTTTTAATTCAGGTATGATTAATGGAATATTGTTGTAAACCCTACTCATCAGATAACTCCAGAGGTAAGAATCCAGAGGTGTGAGGTCTGGTCTATGTGAGAGGGATGAAGGAAAACGTAAAGACGGAAGTAGCAACTTCAGAAACAGCTCATGCAGAAAATGTAAAAAAAGAGATTTTTTTCTAATAAAGTGAAATTAATTAAATACGAGTATCTAGACAACTATTTCATATAAAATAAGTAGAGTTGCCGACTTCAAATGAATCAGCGGGTAAATATCTATGTTACATATGCTAGTGTATGTGTCACCGGAAAATTGTAAACACCGTAAGATTGTAAAATATCGCGAGAAATTGTAAACAATTTTTTCTAAATAAAACACGGTTATGTTAGAAACTAATGTTAAAAAAATAAAAAATATAATATTTATTACATTCATACGGAGTTTGCAATTTACCGGTTACCTATACATATATTTATTTAAAATTTATAATCAAGTTTGAAACTTTGACCAGACAAACCTTTGTTGACTTGTCTCGCCAGGCGACGTATTATTTATTTTCTAAGTTTTTATCTGAAAAAGATAAAAATATGACAAAGAACGTAAGATTTCAATTTTTCTTGACAGTAAAACGAGTGAAATGTTGACAAACATGGGCATAAAGCGACATTGTAGACGAATTTTATATGTTTTTAAACTAAAAGTGTACATTTGTGACTGCGTACCTACTTTATGATCATGAGAAATCTTTGTTCAACCATTTTGGAATTGATCACGCCACATAAAACTGCAAAAACAATATAAAACCTGTAATCCAGATTCTGGAAGGAAAACTATCTCAAAATTAATTTAACAAATTATTATTAAACACGCGCTAGTAGCTGTGATTGATTGAGTGAATTTTCAACAGCCAATAATATTTTGAGGCATAGCAGTATAGCATAGCATCAGCCTTATAATGTTTCCACTGCTGGGACTCTAGGAGAGGGAAGGGCCGTAATCCACCACGCGGGCCCGGTGTGGATTGGTGGATGTCACATGTCTTCGAATTTTTGGTTCTAGGACATGCTGGTTTCCTCACGATATTTTGAGGCTTACCAACATAATTGCTTGACAGACATCAGGACTTGACAGACATTATCTCATACAAATAAAGATCTAGCAATAATCGCTATGCTTGCTCAATACGTGTCACAAAAATTGTATTTTAAAACTATAAAATTTGACCCTAAAATCATCTATTTCTGCTTAGACCGTATCTTTAAGGGATATCCGTTACACCCGGGTACCCGGCGTATTTATCCGCGCTGATCCGGCTTAGAACCGGTAAGTCTGTTCGCCCATACATTGACGGCAAACCAGGCTACCCGATCTTTTACATTTTAAAATTTTCTAAATATTGGCTGGAGAAGAAATTATATTATAGGAAAGGGTTGACTCAGATTTTCCCTGCGTTGAGTAGTTAGTTGGATTATAATAAAAGCTGTTTATAAAACTTAATATCGCCGACCGACAATGAAAACAATAATCATCAAATAATTTTTCACGCTCTGGGTGAACTGGGAAGGAATGTCAAACTTTTATAGGGGCCCTTTTTTAATAATAATAATAAATATTTATTTCGGGTAAGATACCCATAGCTGGCACAGATACAATTTTTGCGAGACATTTTTTTTGCGGTAACTCCTTTGACATTTACTAATTTGCTGATATCTCTTTGAGGTGCAATAGGACCAAAACGCCCCATCGAACCGAGTTTAGTCCTTACTGGAAGGACCTAAGGCGAACCATCCATGGCTCTTTGTCTGCAAACCCTTGCTTACTGTGGCTGGTTCTCGTCACAAAATAAATAAAATAATATTTGCTTCCAAAACTAATTGCTATCGTAATGATTTGATGATTCGCACCGAATTACTGATCTTGTGTAAATAAAATTAGGTCGGTTTTCATAGAGAAACAAAAATAAGTCTTCATAAAAAAAAAATCCATGTACAATCGAGCTCTTTATTCCACCTAGGATATTAAAGGAGCTAACGAGCGATAATGTGTGCGAAAGATTTTTAATACTGATGGTAAGTAACTACCAGAAAACACCTTTTACAAACATCTACTTAATTAAACTTCCTTGATCAGTCTTATAATAGACTCTAGCCCCCTTTCTAGAAAAGGAACTGAGCTGTATCTAGTCCACCATTTGGGCATAATACGGGTTGGTGGATATCACAAATCTTAGATTTTATTCTTCTAAGACATTTTTTTTTTTTTATGGTAGGTAAAATCATCCAATGACAAATCCCGCCCTTGGGTGGGGCGGGAAGTAGTGTCAGACTCTTACTGACTAAAAACCTACCCCGTTCCTTCGTTGCCTATAGTGCCGGGGCTGACCCTTCCACTCAGAAAACGGCCCTTGACCCCAGCAGGCTTCGACCCTGCCTGCCTGCAGTTAGCAGGCTGGGTCTCTTCGGTGTGCTGACAGCTCCTTGAGGCGCGCGGGAACAGAACGCGCCGTCGACGACTTGGGCTCGGTCCGGTCGGTTACCGGACGATCAGACAGCGTGCTACCCATTACACGCCGTCCGCAAGCCCGCGCCTACTGTGGCCGGAAATCGGGATCGGAATCCCGGCGGCGGCTGGGGCGAGCGCCCCGTTGCCTCTGCCTGATGCGGTCGGCCTCCTCCTTTGCTAGCATTACTGCTTCGCAGAAGGAGGCGACCGCCTGCCATCCCTCCTCACTACGGACTATGGCCTGAACCAAGGCCCGGTGAGAGAGATCGCTGCCGCCGATCGTCCCCACGAGGACACGGCGATGCTCCGCCCAGGCGGGGCACACCTCTACAGTGTGCTCCACCGTGTCCTCCGGGTGCTTCTAAGACATGCCGGTTTCCTTCATGGTAGAAAGCAGTGGTGATGAAAAAAATTACATGAAATAAAATGCCTGTCTGGGTTTTAGCATACCTTATTGCTGGACCACCACAGCACCAGAATAAATCATAATAAATTTACCAGTTTAACGTTGTATAACTTAGTTTGAATTGCTGTTTGTAGGTATGTACTTATACAACGTTATTTTTAGTATCATAATATGTGAAACCTGAATATAGTATGTTCAGAATCAGTAACTGAATCGATTCCAATAATATTTACACCATGTTATATTTTTTCCCAAAATCATTTATAAAAGGTCACAAGTATGACATCACCGAGACTAAGTAGGTACAATATAAGTCATGGCAGGTCATAGCAGGCATTAGACACCAGCGCACAGCTGGGTGCGGGAGCAAAACAACCCCTCAGTAGCCCGGATGGCCTGGTGACCATGTGTTTGTGTGGATAACCAGGTAACATAAGAAGCTTATAACTTTGTGATTTTTCATGATACAGGTGTGAAATTTTGTACATAGATTCTTTTTATAAAAATACTAGACCCGTGGTTCGGGTTTCGCATATATTATCAATAATATTGTATACTTACGTACTTAAATTATAGTTTCACATTAATAGTTTCACATTAGGCAACTCCGTCTTACCCACTGATCTTTTCCAACAACAAACTTCGATCCTTTAAACACATCTTAATTAAATTTCTCCACATCGCACACATCAAAGAGGCAGTTTTTGCCCAATCTCCCCTATAATTAGACCGCGGGCGAACCCCGAAGTTCCTTCATCAAGATACGCCTCGCGTTAGTTTAGTCTTAGTTTAATGTATGCACATTATCTAAGCAAGTTCGGTACGCTTCTATTTCTCCCCTTTCCCCCCCCGTTCGTTATGTGTGCTCAATTTAGTTGGTGCCTCACGTAATGTTGTGTGTGTTATGTACTTAAGGTAACGTATATAGGGAATGTGGAATTGAACTGCTATTGGTAGGCAATTGGTTAGTTATAATTGTTTTGAACTTATATGATGGTCAGTGATGTGAAAAAATGCTTTTTTTTGGAGGTTGAACAATTACCCTTTGCTGACTAAAACCCTTCTGAGTTCCTTCATTTGCCCTCTAAGTTCCAGGCACGGGTGTGCCTTGCTTTACCAACTTATTTATTTCTAAATTCTGGGTCAGGCTCTCCCAGAAAAATAACTCTAGATAAGCCAATGGTTCCAAGACCGTAGTAAGTCTTTCTAACAATGTGTAGCCAATATAAGCATAACATAGCATAATCAGCCCTTTAAAGTTCCCACTGCTCGAACTCAGGCCTCCTCTCTGGGTGACGGAACGGGCCGTAATCCACTATGCCAGCTGTCACATGTCTTCGAATTTTTAGTTTTTTAACATGCCTGTTGCCTCACTATTATAATATAAATAATTATAATAGCGTAATGTAACTAATCTTTCAAACGACATAATCTTTTAGCGCTGTCTACTTGCAGCGCCACCGTGAGCGTAATTCATAATTACACATTCGTTAATTGTTCGATATAAGTTTACCTATTTGGTAAACTTATATCGAACAAACCAAATACCAATTTACCAAAGTAAAATACTTCAAACTTCCACCAACACTTTCAGTACATAATACTCTTTGTCTGTAATCGGTTCATTCGTCATTCACATTCGTAACTCGCATGCTGAAGTTCTGAGAGCAATTGGAATTCACTTTGTGGGCAATAGTTGAACACTACAAGCGTTATTATTGTAACCGCTCGAGATTTCAACTGTCGCACGCTTGTAGGATGTCGAGTGATTACAGAATAGTGGATTCGTTTTGGTGTGTTCTATATTTGAAAATTTAAAAATCGAAGAGTTTATGGAAATTGTTTTTTTTTGTCACTAGCTTCTGTTGCTTCGCCTACGTGTAGTTTTCTTCAGACATACTTTAGACCTCCATTTCATCACCAGGGGTGAATTTTAGAAAATCCGTTTAAAAAAGGAACCGATTTAAAAATTTCAGCGTTCGAGGTTCAAGTGTTTTGGCTAGGCTTTGGTGAGGCAGTGAGTGAGTTAGGATTTTGACTTTAAATATAGTTGTACCTATAAGTACAAGAAATATCGAGAAAAATTGTATATTAATCTGTTTTAATTTCCTATTTTTCTCGATATTTATTGTAAGAAATCATTGAAGCATTAGGTACTAATTAATTCCAAAACAATAGATATGATTGAATGTGGATGATATTCATTCTATCAAAACAGTTCTCAAAACGGTATACTGAAACGGCGATGCTCCGCCCAAGAGAGGCACACCTCCACTGTATGCTCTTCCATATCCTTTGGGAGGTCCCCATCATAATAGTGATACGCGGGCGTCTTGCATTCCAAGGCTGTACTGGCTCTTTTAAGGCATCCCTCAGCCATAACAGACATCAGCCCTAACGGGTCCCAGCATTTCTTTCAAGTCTTTTAAGACCTTGTTATTACTTGACAATTTTTCCTAGAAACATATCGTCCACATATTCCCCATACCCTGAGCATATTGGATATCAGAAATTGCTCACAACCTCTATACTAAACTATCGACGGAGGGTGCTCCTGTAATTTTGATGTTCCTTTGATGTTAAAGGTAGGGACGCTGTTTGTTGCAAATTAATACGTCAATTTTAGTTTGAAAGCGGTGAACAAAGGTTTTGGCATGTTTGGAATAACATTTTTATGAGCAGATTATGTTGTTTTGACGAGACTTGTCTCGCTCTAGGATAGAGTGAGAAGGCGTATCAGATTTTTACTGATTAAAATCCAGCTGTACACACCAATAGAATAGAATCGAATTTATCCGACGCAGACAATAATACAACAGCAATAACACAAAATAATAAAAGATAAGTATAGAACCATGGTACCCCTTTCGAAAATTCCAATGGTCCTAGATTTTATCGGCCGTACTGGGACCCTGCAGTTTTGCTAACACCTCCTTCCTTTTTTTTTTAATTGTTGATAGGTCGCGCCTGACCGCTATCTCACCTGATGGAAAGCGACGATGCGGTCGACGATGGAACGCGCTTACCTATAAGAAACCTATTCACTCTCGATTTAAAGAAAGAATTCTTTTTTCTTTTTTTTCTTTTTTTATTTGTTACTAACCCTTTTAGTTGATAAGTTTTTGTTTACTAACCATTGGGCCAGTGTTGTCTTTGGAATAAATTATTATGATTAAAGCTTCCATTGCTCGTCGTCCGCAAGCCCGAGCCTGCGGTAGCCGGGGATTGCCCTGCGTCTTCCATCACTCGAAGATTTCCGCATCACTAGCAGGAACATGGGTAGTAAATTTTGTAATGCTACGTTTACAAATGGGCCCAGCTTCGGCCAATCGCCATTGTGTTAGCGGGGATTTCCTGTTTATGCAATGGCTACACCGATTGGCCGAGGCTGGGCCCACATGTAAACGTAGCATTAGATCGTATTCCTTATATTGTAGCTAGGAGTTTATAGGTATTTCTGGTGCTCAGAGATTCACGATAGTATGAAGCAAGATATAGATATTGTTCGAGATGACAATGAAGACGCAAGCTTGACGTCTGCGTGTACTTAAAGATCAACGATCGTGGAGAGAGAGTTCTTATAAAATAATTCAGAATGAACTGATCTACCGATTTGACTGCTAAGTCTCGTATTAAGTCTCCTTTTTTGAAAGGGTCGCCGCACACGTGCCACAAAAAAAACACACTCCGTAAACAAACACTATGGGCTTGGAAAAAAAGTTAGATGTGATTTTTATTGAGTTTCATTAAAAATCTATATCTATATAAACGAAATACCTTATCACGAAATATCAGAAATTATAACACCACAAACTTGAAATTTGGCAGGTAGGTTCTTTATAGGGTGCAGACATTCGCAAAGAACGGATTTTACGAAACTGTACCCTTAAGGGAGTAGAACGGGGGTGGGAAGTTTGTATGGAGAAACCGATTTCCACGCGGGCGGAGCTGCTGGCAAAAGCTAGTTAAAAATAAATCTATAGGTATTAATGACAATATTATAAAGAGAAAAGATTTGTATTTTTAGTTATAACGAATAAACTCAAAAACTACTAGACCAATTTAAAAAAATCCTTTACCAGAATTCATTTAATACATATTCCTCCTTAACCTTGCGTAGAAGGCTAATTATGACTAGAGAATACGGGTGAAGCCACTTGCTAAAGCCATAGTGTAATAAAAGAAAATACATGGTGATATAGCAGTGGCGTAGGTAGTCCCAAAGGGGCTACGTATAAAAAAAAAAACGAGCGTTTTTACAAACGCTATGTTTACCCTACGAGACAGTTGTGGATAACATGTTACGAATTTTTGCCTATAACGCGGGGGCCCAGTATCATTGATACAGCAGATACGGCGTTAGCTACTCCCCTGTATAAAAGGCACCCTTATGGAGACAAGGAGACATGTAGAATTTAGCACCTTTATGGAGACTCCACACCAAATCAAGCGAAACCTTACGATCAAACGTAATTCGACGCCATTACTCTACTCCAAACTAGCTTAATACGCAACACTGTGTATAATACAACAAAGCAATAAATTATTACATAAGCCGAACCGCGGCGTACATGTAGTACACAGTACATACGTAGGTATATACACAGCTTGCAGACAAGTCCACGACTGAATACATTATGTAAGGGTAACAATGCCTTGTATGTACCTATTGCCCACCAAATTCTAACTCTTAATGTGGTGTAAGTCATAAGCGTTAGCTGAGATATGGGTTGGTCGAAAGAGGAGCCTGGGGACCTGAAACGCAAGGCCAAGAAGGAACATAGAAGTAACTTTTAGTCAGTTAAATTCTGACACTCACTCACGGTTACCCCAGAGTGAGTCAATGGGTGATTTCCCAGCTAAAAAGAAGCGTTTGGGGAGATGCAATGTTTATTTCATGCTGGCGAAACCGCTAGCAGTAGTTAGTAATAGATATTCCAAATAGAATGAAGTATCATTAAATTAAGTTGCTTATGGTAATAAAATTCATATATATGTCGGATGCGGCGTTGATTTGTTGACAATAAAACAAGGCACGCCATCTAGTGGCAACTAGAAGAAATAAAGGTGGCGGGCCTAGACAGAGTCAGCCGTTTCCGCTTTGGCTACGAGCTTGGGGAGGGAGAATCCGGCGATACCTACGTAGGCCCACCTGGTAGATGATCACAGCTCGAACCATCCTGAACGAGCCGTCATATATATATTACCGGCAATCTATATAATCTGATGTTCTATATAATACCAAGGCAATGTAAAGAATACGGTTTAAAGTAATGCTTTTATTTTCAGGTGCTGATAAAAAAAACCCTAACCTAACCTGTCCGTGTCGGGGTGCCCTAAAATTACATCACTTCCTTCCTTCCCTGCTCTCGTCTTTTACACATATTACCGGCTGTGCGTTCGGTATTTTATAGAATACCTGAATTATAGATTGCCGGTAACGTATACATATATGTTAAAATTATAAACTAATAATAGAAATCATTGCAATTAAAGAGGACTTAAAAGGTAACAATTATGACAAAGACGGAACTAAAGTTGATGGGGCTACAAGTAGTAGTTCTGAATTTTACGCTTAAAGGAAAATTCACTTTCAATTTTTTGTAAAGGGGAAGCATATTACAGTATTTTGATACCAGTTTGATTCCCGCAAGGAAGAAATATTCGTATGGGCATTTTTTTTTTTTTTTTTTTACGGTAGTTAATATCATCCAATGACAAATCCCGCCCTTGGGCGGAGCGGGAAATAGTGTCAGACTCTTGCTGACTAAAAACCGACCCTGTTCCTTGCTTGCCTTGGTTCCAGGACCCTGGTATGCATTTTCATACCTTCCCAGAGCCCCAGACATTCGTATGGACATGGACTTACAAATAATTGTCCCAGGTCTAGTAATTTAGTACATTTACTATACGTACAGAAGCGGACGGAGATGTTCATCTTTTACTAAAAAATAATATCAAAATAAACTCTGCTCTCAAAATGGTGAAGAAAAAAAACATCCTGTGGAAATGTGCTACATCCAAAAATTGGAAGACATGTGACACCCACCAATCCACACTGGACCTGCCTGGTAGATTCCGACCCATTCACTCTCCTATAGAGGAGGCTTGAATCTCAGCAGCTGGAACATTTTAAGGCTGATTAAGATCTATACACAGTTAAATCTACAATGGCACAAACACGCTTTAAACAAATCTACAAATCGCTGTGGCCTAATAACCGGCTGATATCACTTCAGCCGCAAATTTATGCGCAATGACTACTGGGTTTCTGAAGATGGAAACCGCCTTCGAGGCCGGCTTAGAAAGAAGAAGCAAGATGAAAAGAACACCAGCATTGTATTGAGTGGTAGTTCGAGATGGTGCTGGCAAATACGTCCTGGAGGCCTTTGGTGTAAGCCTACGCTAAGCAGTGGGACATCAACGGCCAGATAAAAAATTAATGATGATTGATAAGAAGATTTTATAAAAGAAAGTTTCCACCGCGTCTACTTGTCTTTATCTATCTATCTATTTATCTTTAAGTCAGGCAGATTACCCATAAAATCGTTAGTATTACTTAACCTATGTTAGTATAACCGACAACAAACTTAATTAATTTCGCCACCTTCCGGACACACCTGGTAACAGTACATGCACTGTACGCAGGTGCCCCATCAGGGGCCTTCAGTCTTACTAGCAACAATGCTCAGAAGAATGTTTATGAACCCGATAAACTAAAAAAAACTACTGGACGGATTTTCATGTGGTGTTCTGACTGTGTGATTTTTTAGGAAGGTTTAGATTTACACGGCTATATTTTGACCGGTTTAATCCCGTGGAGGGTCGATCCATAAAATATAAAAATAAAGTACTGTTTTTTCTAAAATTCGAATTAATATACGCATGTATGAAATTAATTTCTTTAAGTAAACAACAACTGAGCGAGTCCAATGACCTGTAGGTAGTTGTCGGTCGTTACGTACTAACTACCTACAGGTCATTGCCCTCGATAATCTGATGTTTACTTAAAGAATTTAATTTATGATAGTGTTTCATGTACCGGATCGACCATCCACGGGATTAAAACGATCAAAATTTAGCCGTGTAATTCGATATTATAGCGGCGAAAAGCCGAAAATTTCAAGGATTTGTTACACCCGTACGAAGTCGGAGTTGTGAGTCGACAAAAATATTTCCCTAGCTTGCTGAATCCCGCTTCCTCTCATCCCCCACACTACTTCCGCCCGGGTGGGTAAGCAACAAAGGAGGAATTTCGCCAGAGCCATCCACCCACAAACAAACAGCCAGCCGTTTCGCATTCCGTCCACTGGCGGCTCGTGTGACGTGCCGAATTCAACCCTGGATGTTGGCTCAGTCGGCACATGTAAATAGGCATGTGTATATCTATAGGTTTAGAGATAGTAGCTTGTGTATGTAGGTATGTAGCTGCAGAAGGTTTAAGACAGTGTGTGATATGGATTGGTGCTTGTTATAGAGGCAGTTGGATTTGAATCTTAAGATTCGAGAAAAAGTTTCGCAATTCAAATCTAGCTGATTTAGCAATAAATTTAATAAAAGAAAAGATACATTTTATTAACATTCAACAATAGAGGTGGTTTAAAAACTTCTTAGTTTTGGTTGTGAGAGAAATCATTAAATAACTTATCCTGCTCTTGGTGATGCGACTATCAGACTTTTACTGAATCTCACCTGAGTTCATTCAGTTGCTCGCTAAGTCCCAGCGCCGCGAACACTCTTTTGAATAACCCTTTGAGTTTCATAGTGACTGTTAAAATTAAGAATCATATTGAGTAACATACCCTACCTGCTCTTTTTTTTTTTGAAAAAAAATCAGTGGTTGTAGTATATGATAATGCTTGTACTAGCTCTTTTCAGTGGCATCGCTTGCATGAAGGGCATGATTTCTATCCACGTCCTGCCCAAATTTGGTGTTAAAGGTCTAGATGCGCGATATTGTGTGAGGTAAGAATTGAAATATTTGTTAGTATTTACAATATTGAACTCTATAAGTCTAAAAATAAAGTATTTATTTACTCTGTAAAATAGATATACAAATCTAGCACCGGCCATTGAGGAGCTACACGGTCTCTCTCTGTAAAGCACTGACTTGCGATGGTTCGCGCGAGCTCGCTCCAACAATCGCGAGACCTCGCTGCATAATGTATACTCTCCAGTTCCTAGTGCTACTTGTGTGCTGTCCGGATAGCGCGAGCTGATGCGAGGTAGCGATGACCAGCGCGAAGCAGCGCTGGCCATCGTAAAGCTCATTTCAGACTACGCTATAATATAATAGCATATAGCTACTTCATAGCACAACAAAGTCGCTCACCATACATTTATATTAATACGTTAATTTAGCCAATAATATATAATATAACAAAGTGTTAACATGTTCTAAGTAAATGTATGGTCAGTGATATTTTTGTGCTATAAATTATTTGCTATATTTGACGGTGCGGTATGGCGTCCGACAACTTTTGCTATAAAGATGGTTTTACAATGTCGAGGTGAGGTGTGGACGGGATGGGCGAGAATAAAATCACATTTATCCTTTTATACCAAAGATGTCTATCGCTATATCATGCTATCGAAACAATATGTACAACAAGACTGAACTGTCTTACAAAATCACAAGCAGACACAAAGAGAGCTGGTACAAAATCGTATGTTGCTCGATATAGCACGAACATATAGATGGTGGAGGGTTATTTACCCAACGTATTTGCCCCGGGCGGAGCGCGGACCGACGGGTTACAAACGTTTGCATTACCAACTGGATATCAGCTAGTGAAGGGGGGCTATCGATAAAATTCGATTTTTTAAAGAAAATACAGTTCTCTGATGTTATTATTAATGATGGATTACTACGAACAAATATTAGGAAACCGGCTTTTTTATGGTATAACAAAACATTTCATTTGCAATAGAATATAACTATATACTTATGAAAAACCTAACTAATAAATAACTAAAATAAAAACTGAAAATAATAATTCGAGTACTATGTAATCTACCCGCATTCATTTGTGTAAACCTGGTGGACCTTCACGTGAATGTGGTGAAGCAGTCAACCGCTTCGGTCACCATGGCCTATCTTCCAGTAAGAGCGTTTGTGAGATAGCACGGCTCTCCAGCATTAAAGAAGTCACCCTTCGAGCTCTTGGTACCGTCTGTTTTAGAACCCAATGGCCGATAACGGAAGAGGCTAGACAAAATAACCATATTGCGTCGGAAGTTGGGTAAATCTTTGATGTGAGATGTAATATATTTATATACATGAGTTATATCATCTTAGTACGGCAGACTGAGCTGGGGTGGCTGCAGCAGAAGTAGCAAATTTCAAACGGCGCAAAAATAACAAATTGATCGGGAAGATATTTGATATGAGGATATAACCCCGAACGGTTTAAAACCGTTCGGGGTTGAAACTTGAAACGCTGAAGTCATAGGGTCCGAATGCTCACGAGTTATTCAAGAAATTAGCAACCAGCTAGTCGACTCTTCACGTGACCAGAGAGCTGCGTTTTTCTTTGACCCACGAATTTTTCAATGTGGTAATGATGCCAGTTTTCTGGGCATTTTCACCATTAACAACGATGTGAATTAAGTTTTTGATACCCAAGAATTCGGCTTGTGGTTTTTTATGGGAAAAAACGTTCAGTTTTACACAAAAACCTGCAACAAATTTATCGATATTCGACATTCGAGCAACCCCTTCTCTACTGTCAACGTAGCCCGTGGTGCTTGCGGGGCGAAACCGAATTTCCGAAACGTCTAATAAGTTGGATGTTAAGCTGACAGCACCATGTACTATGTACATGACAACACCACCGCAGCAAGACCTTTCACCCCCCCATGGCCCACATATTTTAGCAGGATTTAAGGGGTGTGTAGGGGGGAAATGATAGCTCATTTTAGAATGGTCCGTTTCAGCGTGTGAGTCTCATTTGCCAACGCTAGTTACTACGTAGTTGAAGATTCAAAATTAGGAAATGTTTAGCTAGAGGTTGCAAAGGGTGAGGTTTATACACATTGCATTTTGGGAAATAAAAGCTGACTCGTATTTAAAGCAGTAATTTAAGACATAAATTCTTACTTGAGAATCTTGAGAAAGACTCATTACGAAATATTTCGGATGCTTAAGAAAGAACGTATGTCTTTTTAGAATGTACAAGTCTTGTATGAGTAGATTCCTAATATGAAAACATGGTTATTAAGAATAACGTTGGCAGTTATGTTTGCCCTTTTAGAATTTATTTTGAGAAATGCTGTAGATAAAAGAATAAGGGGTTGATGTGTAGGTGGTTCTTATTCTGAAGCTCTTGTGATCATAAGGAATGAAAAATACGGAATAAATTATGTAGGAACATATTAAGTGCGTGAATAGATCAGTTATCATGAAGGTTATATTTAAACGCGGTAATACAGACTAGGTAGATACCTATTCCTATCTCCATTCTACACAAATACAACCTAGTAAACATATACTGCCTTATTCCAAAACGCGATCTAAAATAGTTCCGGGACTATTACTAATTTTAATTGGCATTAAACATAATAATAGACCCGGAAATACATTTAGATCGCTTTTAATTGGTATTAAATTTAGTAATAATCGCAAAAACTACATTTAGATAGCGTTTAATCGGGATTAAACCTAGTAATAGTCCCGGAACTATTTTAGATCGCATTTTGGAATAAGGCGGATAGTGTATAATATATTTGGTATTAAAATTGTCGTTCTTAATTTAGTTTTTTAATTTCTGTTACGATAATCTGGAACAATGTCCGAGAGTGTATTTGTTTTGAATTAGGCGTTGATAGCTGCACTACAGTATTTTACTTTAGTTACTATTTTCGTTTTTTTTCTATGTACTGTGTAAACTTATGTTGTTCCAAATAAATTTTATTGTAGTATATACCTAGGGTCCAAAATAACCTAAGGCGATTTGTTTTATTATTATTGATAAGTTTGACTTTGACAGCCGTTACTCCTGACTGTCATTCGTACATCTTTGACAGTCGTTATACCTATAACCACCTGCCTACGAATCCCTAATTAAACGTCAGAAACCATCCAAAGAGACTGATGGTTTATCGTATTGCCCAGTAACTGGCTTGTGGAGGGCTGATAGGCAATCGCTCTATGTAAAACTCGGGTATTTTGTCGCATTCTATTAGACTAGACTAGTTTGGTGTTCCCGAACTAGTTGGATGGCTAGGGATTTTAGCGTTGGATGGAAAGGCTAGGGAGGTGAAGACAAGCCTCGATTTGACCACTATCTATCTCACCTGATGGTAACCGATGATATGGTCGATGATGAAGCACGCTTGCTAGAAATAACCTACCAGAGTAAAAGGTCCTAGATTAATTCAAATCCACAGTTTAGTGAACAGTTTATTTACTGTGGTAAACGTGAAGAAAGTTATTTAAAATTTAAAATCATTTGTTGCATTTGTGATTAATTTGATACAGTCCATTAAATAATAAAGTTCATTTTATGAAGATAAAACGCATAATCACTGCTCGCTTCACTTGCAAAAATAGACCAATAATATTTTTTTTTTGAGCTCGAAAATTAGGTTTATGCTGATTAAAATCATACCTATGTTCTTTTGTTGCTCTTTGCGTTCTAGAACGCTAAGGAAACGCTTGAAAGAGTTACCGTGACCTGGCATGCAAAAGGGCAATAAGCGGCTGACGTCATTTGATGATTTCCCATCTCAAAAAGAAAATAGTTAAAGTTCATATTTAAGTGGAGGGTTTAATTTCCAAGTGTCTGCAAAATATGTCTAATAACTGCTGCCTGATTGTACCTAAACTACCAGGCGAATAAGAAGCAAAACGATAAAAACGCTCCCTCTATCATCAATAAATAACCCAATAAAATAATTAATAAACACCGTTTAAAACTTCCCTAAACGAAAAATATTCCCAAACGAACTTCATTCAAAGTTACCATTCCTTCGATCGTATTTATCATAAAAAATGGCGTTCAACAAGTGTTGCCAACAAGAATCGAGTGTCGAACGCTAATGAGTACCCCCCCACTCCGCACCCTTCCTCCCCGCGGATTAACGAACTAATTAAGGGAAAAACGGGAGAAAAAGTCGGCCAGTCGCCCAGACGATCTACTTCCATTTGAGGTAGGTCCGGGATGATTTTTATGTCAGTTTTCAAGTCGTCTTTTGAGAATTGTGCGGTTGATGTAGATTGGCCGATTGGCAATTTTTTGGGGGTGTAACATTTTTCGTTTATGTTTGGTAACGGCAATTTTATAGCTAAAGTTTTATATTGGAAGGGGAAAAGATTTGTTAAAATATTCACTCATAGAAAGGGCTACTTATTATACTAAAAAAAAACCACCGTTCCTGAAAGTTTATAATTTCATATTGGACAATTAGGGCCATAATTATGCCATATGGCCATAAATCCTAATAGATTATTTCTAATAAGAAGAAATAATCTATTAGGATTTTAAACAGGTGTTATTTTATTAGTATTTATTTTAATTTTAAAAGTCAATCCGTTGCAGTTGCGTTTTATAACGAATTCCAACGCAGGACTGAGTAGCCTTTTAACCCTTGTAAAATGAAAACTTCTTCAGTGGCCAAGTCGCAACGGCGTGACTACCCGTGCTCTCGCGAACATTGCCGCGTTGAGCAATCATAATGAATATTTTATTTTATCATAGCGCCCCGCACCCCGCCCCCGCCGCCGCCCCGCCTCCCAGCCATGAACTTGACACCGAGCGAAAAATTAGTTCACAAGGCGAAAGTGAACTTTGTACAGAGTTTGCACTTTTTGAGCGAACCTAGACTGAGATAAAAGAAGTTCGAGACTTGCCGACGCTTCGGGACGCTTGCACAGTACGCTCAGCCGCTTCACCGTGGCATCGCGACACCTGCTCGCCTTAGACAACTACCCAATACCCCTGTTACAGTGATACCTTATAGTTTATAGTACACATATAATTTTCTCTCTCGCTAATTAACCTCTCACAGTACAAAGTTATCAAATAAGCCTTATCCGGAACCCCTTTTTTAAACAGTTCAAAAAGCAGCCGAGAGCAGGCTACTTGTGAATTAACATACTTTACTCAAAGCTACCAAACTAACCGCGTATGAGAAAAAAAAATCTAACGTATTTCACGCATTCACTCAGTGTATGAGGCTAATTAAAAAAGTACAGAGGTTGGTTCCGCGAGTGGTGTAGTTCCGCTACTCTCCGGTAGGTGGAGCTTTTCGCTTTGACGAGTCTTGGGGGCTTTTTGTGGGCTCATGGCGTGTTTGTGAGGTTTCATTTTTTAATGAGGTCGTGTATTCGGGACTCGGTGGGGGATTGCGGTTGCCCGGCGCGGTGCTTTGTGCCGCCGATAAGCTGAGAGGAACATGCGCCACGCAAAGGGAGCCCACATGTGTGCGTTCATGAAAGAGTTACATTAATGCTCGCTGTTCACTTATTCATGGAGCGCCGCAGATGGAAAGGTTATTAGGACGGGACGCTTGCGTTGACAGATACTAGATTTCTTTGTCGGAAATCGTCTATTAGGAATGATTTTAACAGTTGTGTGCAGCAACCTCCTTTCTAGCGTAAGTTGTTGCAATTTTAAAAGGAATAAATACCAAATAGAAAAATAAGTAAGTATCTAATAGCAACAGTTGTCTCAACATCACCATTTCAAACGTAACAATTTCACAGACATAGGTCTCATTCAATCGTCACCTCCTCAACCTTAAGCACCGGTTCAGTATGACTCGCATCGGGCCACCTTATGGTAGTCACACACGTTACAGTATACTTGCGCAAGTTAAGACTTGCACGAGTATACTGAAACGTGTGTTGGAAGATACTGGCGCAAGTTTCTGCACAACACACGTTTCAGTATACTTGTGCAAGTCTTAACTTGCGCAAGTATACTGTAACATGTGTGGCTACCATTAAAGGAGCCTTTCCAACCCTGCGTCTTCTGACACGCGGTCGCCACTCTAGAACCTTTCAGCCCCATCGACCAAATGTTTATGTATTCTTTATAGCATATACAAAAATAAAGGACAAATATTAGATATGTTCTGCGAGCTATGAGTCCAGCCCACTGCCGCTTAAGTTTTGAGATTTTTCAGTTGTGCAGTACAATTTTTTTGAGTTAATCATGAAACAAGAGTGTTTTTAGTATCATGCAGATTTAATCACAAATGCGGATTTGCTCTGCATGCGTAATCTCCGCAAATGTCCTTTTCATACAAGTATTTATTGTAAAAAGCGTGAAATACGCACGCGGGACACGTTTTTTTGCCTTTAGAAATTTTCTGCATATGGAGCAAATCCGCATGCGTGATGAAATCCGTATGATACTAAAAACACCCTTAGTTTAACAATTTTTCTTTTAGTACTATCTTTTTGACGTAATCATCAAATAACTTTGCCAGCTCTGGGTTGGCGAGAGAGAGTGCTAGACTTTTACTGACTTAAACCTACCTGTATTACTTCAATTGCCCTTTGCATTCTGGAATGCCACGGCAACTTTTTCGAAAAATCTCGCAATCCTTGCCAACGAAAGGAAATGTAAGAAAGAAAAACAATGTATTTGCGCTAAATGACGCTATATTGAGATGCATGACCCAGTGCACAGATGTAATGCAGAATGAAATCTCAGAAACTATAACACCTACAAACTCAAAATTTGGCAAGTAGGCTCCGTATAGGGTGTAAACATCCGCTAAGGACGAATTTTACGAAACTCCGAATCAAAAAGAGGTAAACGGGGGTTGAAAGTTTGTATGGAGAAACCGACTTTCACCTGGTTGACGCCGCTGGCAGAAGTTATACTATGATTTTTTATTAGATGAAGTAAAGTGACAGCAGTGGACAATGCCCAACTGTCAAACCACCATTGTTATAGCTGTCACATTACTTCATCTAATAAAAAATCATAGTATAGTATTCCTATATGGGCAACATCTTCATGATCATCTTTATTTATAATAATAATAATAAATCTTTTATTATCAGGCATCTTGGCTCATAGATAAATACCTTACAGACTAACATATATAAAGTAAATACAATTTATAGTTAGTGAATAAGACTTATGACTATGTTAGTAACACGTCACATTGTACTAGGTTCATTTCGTGATGTTCTGTGGCACCTGTCCGCGGAAGCGATGAAACACTACACCCTGCGGTCAAATACCTAACATAAAAAAAAAAAACACCCTGCGGTCAAAAGTCTTCGTTCAAAACGAGGGGCAGAAAAGTGTTCGGGACTCGCACCACGAACGCCTTGAAATTGACGTTACGATGCGACTCCAGCAGCTGCACCCTCAGCACGTACTATATACGTGCGTATTTATATGTATGTGTTGTATGTTGATAGAATCTATATGTTAGCCTTTCATTCTATGACGAAAGTTCTCCTCTCCTCTAATGATTTATCCCACTTTAAGAGAGAGAGTGACAGAATTTTACTGACTAAAATTGACAGTGTTCTTTCAGTCTTCCTTTGCAAAGCGTTACGGCAAATTCTTGAAACAATCCTCAGCATGATGAAAGAGATCCTAGAGATCCTACGGCATTTCAAGTCTTAATACGCAAGACTAATTCAAGTTCCAACCCCACGTTCAAACAAAAGATCCGTAATGTACGTTTAGTAACATAAATCTCAAGAGGGTCTAAAAGTAGTTCTTGTTCACTATAAGAATTCTCTCTAGACTGCCGTCATCATTATGATAATACCCTAAAATATAAGGAGGCATAACGCTAAATTAAATTTACAAAAATATTTAGTTACTTTTTGTTAAATATGGAATACACAAGAGTGAGGATAAAATCAAGTGAAAAATACAGGATGAATTTTTCAAATTGGCGTACTAGACCAGTGGTGCTAATCTCTAAGAAAACGCAGCGCTGCCGCAACGACGAACCTCCAAATAGAATACATTGAATTAACAATCCAATGCATAAATTTATTAGGTTGACAATCCAATGTATCTTATTTGGGCACAGATCCGAAAGGTCGTTTTCATATTAGGCGACTAGCTTCTACCAGCGGGTTCGCCTGCATCAAAAGGTTCATTGGTTCCTCCATATAAACTTTGGACCCCCGTTTCATCCCCTTAGGGGGTCAATTTAGGAAAATTCTCTCTCTTCGTGCTCGCCTACGTCATGAAAGGAAAACTTGGGCCAAATTTCACGGCTATTCTTTGATATGTCAGTCAGTCAGTTTCAATTTTTATAGATTACTAGCGACCCGCCCCAGTATCGCACGGGTGCAATGGTGATATTAAATATATTATGCATTCATTATTTTATTTTATTTTTTTATTTTTTTTTATTTTATTTTATTTTAATAGGTACAGTGACAGACTACAGACTAAGATAATCAGCACAGTAAATACAACATATAGTACATTAATCTGAAGTCCAATTATAACTGTACACGGCATTCAATATTTAGCATGCTTCATTACTGACACTAAAGGTGATGTAACACGAAGAAGTTAACAAATGACAAAATTAATACAGATAATTAAAAATTGTTAATGTTATTACAATTTATACAAATAATTTCTAAATTCGTTATAATTGTTCAAGAATAGGTCTACTTTAGAGCATATTGTATTATACTGCTCGCACATTCTGGACAACGGATTATTTTCAGACACATTATTATTACTGGAGGGAACACTAAATAATTGTGGAGTGCGCACAGATCGAGTTGGTATCTTAAAATTTAATTGTGTGAGTAATTGAATGTCAAAGGAGCCATTAGCAATTTTATGCAATGCACGCAAATCACCAACCCATCGTCTTTTCTCAAGACTCTTCATGTGGAAGTGTGTGAGTCGCTGATTGTAATTGAGGAGCTTTCGTCTAAGACCGCATTTTGCACTTAAAACTCTGACAAATCTTCTCTGTACAGATTCTATGCGATCTATGTGAGTGTTATATATTGGAGACCACACAGAAGAGCAGTACTCCAATATAGATCTTACCAGGGAATAGTACAATATTAACAATGTTTGCGGATCTTTAAATGGTTTGGCATTTCGTAATATAAAAGACAGTAAACGGTTAGCCTTATTGCAAATGTGGTCATAGTGAGGTCTAAATGACAAAACCGAATCAAACATAACACCCAGGTCACGTACCACTTTTACTTTATCTACTACTATTCCCCTGATAGTGTAGTTATAATTAATTATGTTTTTACTGTTTTTCGAGAATGTTATAACCTGACATTTTTTGGTGTTTAGTGACATCAAGTTCTCATCACACCATTCTACAATTGTCTCAACATCTGATTGAAGGGCCTCGCAGTCTTGGTTATTTGAGATACGTCTGAAAATTTTTATATCATCTGCATAAGCTAGGCATTCGCTTTTAATTTTACTTAGCAGATCATTTACGAATACCAAGAATAATAACGGGCCCAAATTCGAACCTTGAGGCACTCCGGATGTTGCTCCAAATGGTATAGAATCATACCCGCTTAGTGCAACTAGTTGTGTACGATTTAACAGATAGGACGAGAGCCATCTATAAAGAGACCCATGAATACCGACATGATGCAACTTTGCAAGTAATATAAAATGATCAACCCGATCAAAGGCTTTCGAAAAATCCGTGTATATTGAATCTACCTGAAGTTTACAATTGAATGAATCACATAGATATGTTGTATAGCACAATAAATTAGAGTTTGTTGATCTACCAGTGATAAATCCGTGTTATACATATAAACCTTCCTCTTGAATCACTCTGTCTATTTAATAAAAACCAATCAAAATCCGTTGCGTAGTTTTAAAGATTTAAGCATACATAGGGACTGACAGCAGGAAAACACTTTGTTTTATACCGTGTAGTGATTTATATGACAATGACAACATGATATCGGTAGACTGGTGGTTTCATACTTTTTGTTTTACAACTGACAAACTAGCAGTCCACCGCAATGTCGTTAATGTGAAAACGGCCAAGCGGTGAGAAATAGCGAAAAACCGATAAGTATTTTTGTTTGGTGGGAAACTCATCACATAACTTATCGCACTCTGAGTGGAGCGGCAGGGAGTGTCAGACTTTTGTTGACTAAAATCCACCCGAGTGTGTTTCTTCAGTCGCCTTTTGCGTTCCAGGGTCACGGTAACTCTTTTGAACAGTTACGCAAATCATATGTGTCTCCAGACTAAAATCATTTTGATTAACTACTACCTACTTTCAAAGCGTGCCTTAATATGAAGTGTGTTCTTTTTTTAAATCAATAGGTTTAGTTTCTGGCTATGAATGTTGTTTTTCGAAAATTCGGCCCAAAAACTCTTTTGAGTATTTTTTTATTCGTAATTTTGACACACTAGATTGGATTGGATTGGATTTGGATTTGGTCATCCACGCCCATTTGAAAAACTCGCCTTGTATATGGAATGAAAAGGCTCGATTTATCATTAGTGGAAGATCCATAAAGTAATAACCTCGCATTACCACTGTATTTGGGTCTTCCACAAGTCCATTCAAATGAAAAGAAAATGCAATTAGTAAAATAAACAAAATGACTAGAGACGTCAGTGAAGCCATGTTTTTTTTTTTTTTTAAATTAAATTTTAACTACTTTTCTTTGGAAAATGTTTACTGAAATAGTCTTGCTATAAAAAAACTTTTTTTTTTTTCAGACAAGAAAAAAAAAAAACGACGATTATGGCTGGCTGCGTTTTAACTTATTATGCACACAATTATTATAAAGAGGTAAAGTTTGTCTAAATAAATATACAATATATAAACATAATCAATTTTAAAAATTCTTTTACCAATTGAATGCTACCTTATTTCTGACTGGATTTTTATTCTTAATTTTTTTTACGCCCACAATATTTGATCACTATCTTACCAGATGGGCGCCGGGGCCTGGTTCAAGCCATGCTCCGGAGCGAGGAGGAGTAGCAGACGGTCGCCTCCTTCTGCGAAGCAGTAATGCTAGTAAAGGAGGAGGCCGACCGCATTAGGCAAAGGCGCACACGCCGCCGTCGCCGCCGGGTTTCCGATCCCAATTTCCGGCCACCGTAGGCGCGGGCTCGCGGACGGTGGGCAATGGGTAGCTCGCTGTCCGTCCGTCCGGTAACAGACCGGTCCGAGCTCAGGTCGTCTACGGCGCGCACCGTTCCCGCGCGCCTCAAGGAGTTGTCAGCAAACTGTAGGGGTCCAGTAGGGCCGAAGCCTACTGGGGCCAAAGGTTATGTGAGACTGTCACCAAAGGCCCCAGGATAAAGGCAAGGAATGGAAAGGTAGGTTTTTAGTCAGTAAAAGTCTGACACTGTTTCCCGCCCCACCCAAGGGCGGGATTCGTCATTGGATGATTTTACCTACCCAAAAAAAAAAAAAAAAATCTTACCAGATGGTAAGCGATGATGTGGTCTAAGACGGAGCATGTTTGCCTAAAAGTAGCTATCTGTAAAGACAGAATTTATGTTTTTCAAAGGTACCAACTATCGTGGTTCAGCGTAAACGTAGAATCTATTTATTTATTTATTTATTTATAAACAACAATGGTGTTTTACAGAGTTCACAAAAAGGCACACAATTAGACTGTAATGTTTATATTGAAACACTTGATATAGTGAATACTAGATTTATTAGACTTAGAACATGTACATAATATTAAGATTAATCAGACACTGCTTAGGCGGCCACACCCATACCGACAATGACAATATATCTCACTAGGGTTGTGACCATTAGTTTTACTAACTAGTGATGTGATATTACAACATCCCCCTTGTTAAGTTCAAATTAACCTTTAACAAACAATGTAACATAGGCTGTGGACGGACTTGACTTAAATTCAATTGACAATACAAAGTATCTGACAAGTACTTATTTAGTTTTACAATACAAAACATCTTGGCTTAAATATGACTTAATCTAAAATACACTTTAGTACATTTAATTGATTTCATCAATTAGCCTTCTAGTTGGCTTTACAATTCTACCATAACGGGTTGACTTTTGACCTATGGATTGAGATGAGGATTCTTGAGGTGCTGACTCCTGACTATCACCTTCCTCTCTCCCCTGCGACGAGTTGGATAACATAGGAGAATATTTATGCCTTAGGTGAATTCTGTTTCTCCTATACCTAACTCCATTGACATCCTCAATGATATATGACCTATTTCCTGTCAACCTTTGTTTGACAATGGCCTGTTCCCAATTATAATTTGGTTTTCTTTTGAAGTAGACATGATCATTGGGATATAATATTGACAATGACTTAGTATTCTTGTTATAATACTTTGACTTTTTTTCATTGTTCTTATTGACACACTCTTTATAATTTTTAAATGTTACAACCTTTGGTTTTAATTTTTTGTATGACATTGGAATGTTATCTCTTAAATTCCTAGACATTAACAATTGTGCTGGAGATGGTAAGTTATTCTTAGGTGTATTTCTATATTGTAATAAGGCTATATATGGGTCAGACGAATTTTCTCTACATTTTTTTAACATATTTTTGACTATTTTGACTGAACTTTCTGCTTGTCCATTTGACTGTGAATGATATGGACTAGTTACATTATGTTCTATGTCCCATTCATGTAGGAAATTTTTAAATTCTAATGACTGAAAAGGAGGTCCACCATCTGACACTAATGACAAAGGTATTCCATGACGGGCAAAAATAGACTTTAAATGTGTAATTACATTTTTGGCTGTACTGTTTTTATTTAACAAAGCTATTTCTATGTATTTAGAATAATAATCTGTGACAATTAAATATGTAAGGTTATCAAAATACATTAAATCAATACCAACTTGTTGCCATGGATACTTATTTATTTCAAAATTTTGTAGTGGTTCCTTTTGATTACACGGTTTATATTTTGCACATATGAGACACTGTTCTACCACATTTTTAATATCTGCTGACATGCTTGGCCAATACAAAGAATCTCTTGCTACTTTTAAACATTTATTTATACCTTGGTGACCTTCGTGGATTTTAGCCAACATTTCTTTATACATAGACTGAGGTACTATTAATTTTGAACCTTTAAACAACAAATCTTTGACTACATGAATTTCAGCTTGTGTACTCCAAAATGGTTTTGCCAATGGACTGACTTTATTTTTATTTTTTGGCCAACCTTCATAATAATATTTCTTTAACAATTGCAAAGTTTCATCTTTATTTGTATGTTGCAACAGTTTTGTACTGTATTCCTTTGTGATAGCTAAATTTGAATACATTAAATTGACATGACAAGATATTTCAGATTCATTCTCTGGTATATAATGATCTTTTAAGGCTGCTCTGGACAATGTATCTGATATATACATCTGCTTTCCTGGGACATGTATAACTCTCAAATCATATTTTTGTAAAGTTAACATCATTCGCTGTAATCTAGCTGGTACATCATGTAATGGTTTATCAAATAAGTAGACTAAGGGTTTGTGATCAGTATGGACAGTTACCCTATGACCATATACATACTGGTGAAACTTTTCACAACCAAATTGTATTGCTAACAATTCTTTCTCAATTTGAGCATACCTAGACTGAGTTTCTGTTAGTGTTTTTGAACTATAAGCAATGGGTTTATTGTTTTGTAAAATGACTGCTCCCAATGCTGACTTAGACGAATCTACTGACAAGACTAATGGAATATTGGGGTTATAATGAGCTAAGACTGGTGACTTTGTGATTTCATCTATTAAACTCTTAAGACATTTACTATGATTTTCATCCCAAGTCCAGACTGAATCTTTTTTCAAAAGATTTCTTAAAATTTGAGTTTTTTCTGACAAATTGCTAATAAAGGGACCTAAATAGTTGATCATACCTAAAATTCTTTGCAATTCTTTGACATTTTGTGGTGTAGGCATATTGACAATTGCTTTTACTTTTTCTTGATCGACCCTAGCACCATGTTTACTAAAAACATAACCTAAAAAACAGACTTCAGAAACTAGAAATTTACATTTAGACTTATTGAACTTTAAATTGACTTGACGTGCTCTTTGCATGACCTTATGTAATCTCTCATTATGTATGGCCTCATTCGGTCCATAGACAAGAATGTCATCGATGAATATTAAGACTCCTTCTAAATCACCAAACAAATTCATCATAACTCTCTGAAATATTTCTGATGATGCATTTATACCAAAAGGCAATCTTAAATATTTATATCTACCAAAGGGTGTTTGAAAGGTACATAAATCAGAACTATATTCATCTAATCTTAACATCCAGAATCCTGAAAAAGCATCTAAATGAGAGAAACATTCAGCTCCAACTAACTGAGATCTTATCTCATCAATTGACTTAAGTGGATAGATTTCCCTTATAATATTCTTATTTAAATTTCTAGGATCTAAACAAATTCTCAACTGACCTGAATTCTTGACAGTAATTACTATGCTATTCACCCATTCTGTAGGCTTAGTGACTTTCTCAATCACCTGCATTCTTTCCATGCGATCCAACTCTTCGCGAAGTTTATCGAGCAACGCAAATGGTACTCTCCTGGGAGGATCCACACATGGCACTGCATCAGGTTTGAGTTTCAGGTGACAGACAGGAGGCAGACATCCAAGACCCTGGAATACATCATTGTATTGTGTAAGAATTTGTTGACAAAAATTTTGTTTTGACACTGAAAAAACTCTTTTAATTATACCTAATTTCTCACAAGTGGGAAGACCTAGGACATTTGGACAAACTAAATCTGCGACTATAAATACTATATTTTCTATAATAGTACTGTTATTCAAGGTTAAGCTGCATCTGACATTGACTTTACCAATTATGGGTATTGACTTGCCACCAAATCCAGTGACATTTATCTGACATTTGACAAGTGTCATTTGAGAATGACGTTTTAAACAAAGAAAAGTTTGTTTTGACATTATGTTAAGATCAGCTCCTGAATCAATGATACAACTAATTTGTGTATGACCTACTAAAATGTTTATGTTCCATGACTGATTAGAATAGTATTTGTTTTGTGTTGTATCTACTGTGTTGACTTGTTGACTTTGTGGTGATGTGATTGACGTACTTGTTCTAAGTGTAACAAATGACTTTTGATGAAATGGTTTTGTTATGATAGTGAGTGATTCCTCAGACATGTGTCTGTGTTCATCATTGAGATATGAACTTTGACTTTGACTATATTTATTTGACTTCTTTGACTTGACACTGAATCTCTCAGACTGGTGATTGCATTCATCACCGAGGCTATTTTTGGACCTCTCAGATATTACATTTTCACCACTTTCATCATTGAGACATGACTTATAATTACTGAATCTCTCAGACTGGTGATTGCATTCATCACCGAGGCTATTTTTGGACCTCTCAGATATTACATTTTCACCACTTTCATCATTGAGACATGACTTATAATATTTTTTATGACAATGTGAGTCTACATGAGATCTCTCAGATATGACACCCTTCTCATCATCGGAATCATTCCTAGACTGTGACTGGCCATTATATGACCACCCTGACTGTGATTGTCGGTGTGGTTGCATAGTGCGTGACGGTGTGCCTATTGACTTGACATGTTTATGTGACTTTAAATGACTGTTGGAATGACTTGACTTATGACTTATAATTCCAACAAAATTATCTTGACTATTATTATGACTAAATGACACTAAGCGATTGACTTTTTTATTTGTGAAACAATATTTAGCAAAATGACCAAATGATTTACATGACCTGCATTTGACTCCTTGCGCTGGGCACTTGTAGCGGTGAGACTGCCCACAGCGGCTACACGTCCTCGAGCGCTTTTCAGGGTTGGGAGACTGCTTTCCTTTGTTGGGTGACTTCCCTGCGCCAGATCCCTGCTGACCGACTGGTGAAGCTCGCTGTCGACGTTCCCCTCGACTACGGCTCCTCCGACGTAGATGCATGACATTTTCCGTATTTTCCTTTGTAGAACCATTGAGCATCTTTTCTGCATCCTGCTGAGCAACGATGAGTGTCCTTGCTAGTTCTCGCATCCTCTGGTATGTCAGATCAGGTTCCTGCAGCAATCTCTGACGGACATGTGCTAAATCTAGATTTAGATTTGCGATAAAAATATCCCTGATGAGTGATTCCCTGAGCGTTCCAAATTCGCATTCTTGACTTTTATTTTCTAGATCTGCCAGGAATCCCTCGATGGACTCGGATTTCTGTTGTCTCCTTGTGAAGAAACTATAACGGCACATGGTCAAGTTTCTCCTAGGCTCAAAATAATGGTCGAATTTTTCTTTGACATCCAGTATCGTGGTCTCTTCTAATTTGAGGTTAAAAGTGTTAAATATATTTAAACCGTTCTCACCAATGAGATGGAGTAAAATGGCGATCTTGCGTTTTTCACCTGCCCTGTCCAGACCTGTGGCTAACAAATACAGCTCAAATTGCTGCCACCAGCGTTTCCATAATTGCTGCCACCAGCGTTTCCATGCTTCCGCATTGTTGTTTGTTGAATCTGAGGTGATTTTCAAGGCTTTAATCGCATTGTTCAGACTTTGTTCAAAATGGCTACCGCTTTTGACTGTTGATGAGTGGTCCATTTTTTTCGCGATTTTCTTCGTGTTTTTGGATTCTTCACTTCTGACACCATGTAATGTTTATATTGAAACACTTGATATAGTGAATACTAGATTTATTAGACTTAGAACATGTACATAATATTAAGATTAATCAGACACTGCTTAGGCGGCCACACCCATACCGACAATGACAATATATCTCACTAGGGTTGTGACCATTAGTTTTACTAACTAGTGATGTGATATTACTCTGGGGTCTGTCTCAGCGTGCCACAGCCTGATTACTGGTCAACGCGCTATAAACTTCCAATTAACTGAATAAAATACTCCTTCAACTTACGCTTTATGTTTTTGTTATTAAGTGAACATCTAATAAATTAAAAAATTAAATTAGAACCAACTATCCACTAGGATAGTCATTTCTATTTGCAATTTACATCCTATAGACATTTATGAAAATCACTTTACAAAATTCACGAACATAAACTATAGAAGCCATTTTAAGACAGAATAATATTGAGACGAAAAGTTAAGAGACACGATGTTGGAGACCAAGAAGACGAGAAAAATGATGAAAGAAAAACTTGCAACAGATAGGGTCTTTTCTAGATCCTTTGTTCTCTAAAGGATAGAAGACCCTGTATGTTGCAAGTTATTATAATATAAACATAATTATTGGCAGGTATGCATAACAAGATAAAGATAAAAAGCTTTTTAAAAATTTCCAAGTTGATAATATTAAAAAAAAATGTTGTAGGTAAGTAAAATATCAATTATGGACAAATTATGAAAAACTTTTAAAAAAATTTGCTACTTAGAACTTAGAATCTTGAATTCTTGTCAGAAACAAAGATATTCTAACAAGATTGAAATGTATAGCGTTCATAATATTTTCATTCAGCATAATTTTTTAAGTCCAATAAGAGCTATAAGTTGATAACAGCGCCACCTACCGGCAAATAGCTAGTTCCGCCATTCACCAACAGATGTCTTGATCGAGCTCATTTTTTAGTGTGCTAGGAGTCGTAACTGCTATCGTGGGAAACAAAAAGTTTTGTTAAAAATAAGCTCTAAACAATAAGATAAGTATGAAAAAAAGGTGTCATCTAAGAGGTTAGATATAAAAATAATGCTGTTAAATCAATAACATTGAAGTTTTTAATACACTTATTCAAAACATCAACCATTCAAATTATTTAAGTCGAATGTTGTTCTTAACAAGTTGTTTTAAAATCACTGAAGTTATTGAAAATACGACATACAGACAGAGTCAATTAAAAATAGCTTTTTTTTGTTTTCAACTTTATTACTCTTTAGTATCCACCTCTGTGAGAAATAATCTATGGAACCAAAAAGAGGTCACATCAAGAAGCTTCAAACTATGACAGAAAAAACAAAGAAAAAATTCCAAACACGAAAATCTGATGAAGTGACCTTTCAAATACAAAATTTCTGATAATTTAACACATCTGACATCACAATATATTTTTGGTAATTAAAAAAGGGAAGATGACAAATCCAGTGTGTGGGTGTGCATAGTAGATGTAAATATTTGGCCAGGTGGTATTTGAGTGGGGAAATGGTTCGTTGGAGGTGTTGCCTCGTGCTGGCAATGCTGTTCCTTATGCCAGCGAAAACTGGCTCAAAATTAGAGGAAGATGAAGAAGACGAGTAAGTGTCAAATTTAAGACTTACGTTTTATAAAGTTTTTTGGCAATAAAACCCTAAAAACACTAGGTATCTGTAATAGATTTGTCCACTTCTTTGATCATATGCTGAATTGTCATAATGACATGAACAGACGGTGACAGAAACTGATTTCAAGTTATCAGCAAGAACTGGATATTTCAATGTGCCTCTTATTCATTGACTGATACCAGTTTCTGTCGACCTCAAAATGCTACCATGGATAGCTTGCATTGTGTCTTTAATGCTGTCATATTTTTTGAAAGTACAGACGATTGCACATTAGTGGTAACAAAATCAATATTAGTATTCCACTGAACTAGTATAGACCAGTACAATACCAAGGTCAGTGCTACCTCTGTCGTGCAATAGACTATACGATTTACAATAAATTCCTTCCGTGTTAGTAACTTATTTTCTTCTTATTTTAATCTTTCTTCTCTTCCCCATGTTATCGTAAGCCGTGTCACCTATCTGTCAAGTAATAGATTCAAATCTCGTCTTTCAAGTAATAGATACAACCTTCAACTTTCAAGTAGAAGGGGTGATGAAAACGAAGAGGACGACGATGATGATGAGGAGGAAGAAGAAGAGGATCCTGCAGCTGCAGCAGCAGATAAAGGGGAGAGAGTAACAGTGGTGCGACGACAGCCGCCAATCGTGCAGCCGACGCCCAAAGCAATGACAGTCACAAGGACGATAAAAAGACGGCCTCTTGAATGCTATGTATGCGCTTATAAAGCTGAAACGCCACTAAGAGCGTGCTTGGATCCTACTAAATACAGGTACTGTCAAAAAAAAAATATTACTTGAAGCAAGTCAACATTAATTTCAATTTGTAAAGTAAGTTTTAGTCAATTCCATGCAGGTTTCTGAATTGACTTTTGTTTGAAAGCTTGACTTCAGCACTATCATAGCTCGTGTTCTTTTTTCATACTTATAACTTGTATTGTATATTAAATAGATGTTGGTGAGACAAATCTTAAAAATAAACTCATCCATTGATTTTCAATATATTGTTAGTCCATTGATATTATGGTCAGCGAAAAATTTAAAATTTGTAAATCTCACTGAAATGTAACATTGATTTTAAGTTTCTAACAACAATTTTGTATTTGATTAATAAGACAGTAAGATTGAAAGTTTTGAGTATAAACTATACTCGAAATTTTAATTCACCTAAGTTTAGTTTAAGATCATCAAGAATCCAGTGGAAAAAATGTGTCAATATTATTTTTATGCTGGATCTGAAGTGGTGTCCGATAAAAAAAGGCTTAGATATTCATTTTTGTTATTCAATTTATTCTAAACTATCCATTGTTTAATAGGCCATCCCATATTCTTAGTAATGTTTTTGAAAAATTCCAACTAAATAAAAATTTCTCAGGGCCCCCACCAAGATACAAGTAACCCATAGACACCCGAGCCATTACATCACACCGTTAACAAGGTACAGTACCTGGGCGTTAATTTGGCACATTCAGTTTTAGAAAGAGACTGTTTTTCAGATATATTCTGTACTTTTTATATGTATACTTTGTTTGTACATTATGATTATTTCTTTTGTATTTTATTTTAATATTTACATTTATGATTGTTGTTAGTGATTGACATGATATGTCCTTGTCATCATCATATACGGGCGTCACTCTGTACAGCCAAACTTTTTCTAAAACTCGATGTGCCATATTAACGTCTATGTACTGTATATAGTCAGAGACGGTTCCTGATATCCTTTTCAATCAATTTATCGTTGTTGTTGTTTCCAGAGTACACACGATTACATGTCATAGTGCTGAGGACAAATGCTTCACGTCAGTAATATCGAAAGGCAGTTCCTACGAAGCAGTGGTGCGAGGTTGCCGCTCTGGTTGCGTTGGCTCACCGGAGACTACATGTTGCGAGGTTAGAATTTTTTATACGCACAACTCACTTTAAACAATTGCATTAGGCTAGTTCTGATAAGCGAGCCAAGAAGATCATCGGTAATGATGCACTTGTCGAGTCAAAACTCCGTAGTCTTGAGCATCGACGCCGAGTTGCTGGCCTGTTGGTTTTCTATCGTTTACGTTTCGGGGAGTGTGATTTGGAATTGCACAATTTAATCAAGTCAAGTCCGCCCCATCATCGGACCCATCGGACAACTAGACGTACGGCGCCATTGGTACATGGTGGTCATTTACCCATACGTACAAAGTATTTTGAGAGCACATTCATTATGCGTACAGCTAAAGTGTGAAATTCCCTACCGGAGTCTGTGTTCCCTGATAGATATAATCTAGGAGTCTTTAAGTCAAGAGTGAGTGGTTACTTATTCGGTCATATATTCGCTTATCATCAGGTGAGATAGGTTGTCTTAAAATCGCAGCTGATTGTGATCTCAGATGATAATAATATGCTATCACTTATCTACGTCCACTGGCGTCCATTTGTAACTAATGTATCATCCTGCATAAAAAGTATACTGTTCAAGATACAGTATTATATCCTAGTTTGGAGGAAAGTGGTCTGGATTTATTTGAAATATTCACTACCATTTTTGGAGTTTCATCGCATTGTGCATGAGGGCACAGCTTTATGCTGAGCGTTCGGCCGTTTTGCACGGATGAGACGCATATCATTCCTATAGAATGATTTTTGTTTAGTTTTTAGTTGCGTCATTCCGTGTAAATAAACTGTTTTTCTTTTTTCACTTATGTTACTTGCGAGCTTATTTTTTTAGACATCAGAAAAAAACTTTTAATTCTTAGGCTTCCGTACTCAAAGAGTGTAAACGGGACCCTATGCCTACCAGTTGTCATTATTGATATCGAGCAAAAAAGGGCAAAAAATCGCTTTTGTTGTATGGCAGCCCTTCTTAAATATTTATTTTATTTTGTGGTTTTCTACCGTGCGTGTCGGAATTGCGTAGCCTAATTTCGCCAAGCCCGTTCTAATATCAGACCACCAGGCGTACGGTGATGCGCGACCGGTACATGGTGGATATCCCACCTATACGCACAAAACGTTTTGGAAACACATTGTGCGTACAGTTAAGGAGTGGAATTCCTTGTCGGTGTCTTTATTTTCTGATAACTACAACCAAGGGATCTTTAAATCAAGAGTGAATACGTTACTTATCGGCAAGTGCCCTCCATCGTCGATCACATTGTCGCTTTGCATCAGGTTAGATAGTGGTCTAGCGCGAGCCTATTTAACAATAAAAAAAAATCGATCAGTTTCTAAAACATAGGTAGGTAATTGTATCTACGCCAAAAAATCTGGATCTTTTTCTGTCCGGTATAAAATAAATTATGTTCTATTCCATTGAACCACTCATGCATAGCTGGATAAGAGTATTTAAGAAATATCGCTTGTGTAATTGTGTATGTTTCATTAACATATTCACCGATCATGCCGTATCAGTAGGTCATTTTGAATTACTCACGATACATGGATGCCCCTTCAGTGGGTCATGGGTTCCTCAGAAGTTGATTTTTCAACCAGACCAGGTAGATTTGAGTGGAGAAATGGTTTGGTGGGATATTGCTTTGTGCTTGTAATGCTGTTCCTTCTATCGGCGACAACTGGCTTAAAACAAGAGGTAGAAAAACAAAACAACATGCAAAGTTTTAGGCAGCTAGTCTTTAGAGCCATCGCAAACTAGGCGATTTGTCGCCTTGTCTAATCGCCGCGTCTTGTCGAGGCGTTGTCGTTTGCATTTGGCGTCTTGTCGCCGCGACTAGACTCGGATCTATCGCTAGCGTTGACGACTACACGTAAGACAGACGTCGTGCAGGAAGCAATCATTAGTAGTGGAGTATTCGAGAGAGACGGCCGTGTTGTTCATCTTGTGAGTGAATATGAAGCCTCTAGTTGCACTTGCCTTAGTGCTTATCTTGCGAACAGGAAGGCGTAGACGTAGAGTAAAACGAACCCATCGCCGTTATTGGGTCTATCCAATACTAACCTCTCGCCAAGAACGTGGGCAGTTTTCTCTGCTTTTTGATGAGCTCAAAATGCACCACGAAACATTTTTCAAATACTTCAGAATGAGCGTGAATTCATTCAATGAGTTACTTTCCATACTACATGATGAATTGAAACATGAAGATACACGAATGAGCTGTCGCGCGACTGTCGTCGTGTGTGCGCGTGCACAGCGTCACAAGACGCGGCGACAAGTAGCGAGCGCGCACGACTCCCCTAGCTTGTCGTTGCGACTCCGCGACTCTGACATTTATGAATTGTCGGCCGCAAACTGTCGTTGCGTCTAGTAGCCGAGCTGTTGCTGTCGCGTGTCGCCTAGTGTGCGCCTACACTTATTGTCAGTCAGTAATTGGACTTTCTATTTCCAGTTGAACCGCTGCAACAATCAGGCGTTTGCGATGCCCGTGATACAACCGCAGCTGCAGCTCGTCTCCGCGCCACCTGTGACCTCATCAACCCAGAAAATACGACCCACTATACTTTTCTTCGTCACTGTGCTATTAGTACTTCAGACCGTTGTCAAAGTGGCTTTTGTGTAAACTAGGAACTACCATGAGGCCTTACATCAAAGAAGAAGAGATATCAATATGACATGGAAAGACTATGCCATATTGATATCTCTGAAATTCTGAAGGATAAAAATTTTATGCCTTTTAATCCTGGCTGGAAAAATTCTGGTATAGAAAAATATATTGGAATTTAGTTAATTTCCAAATAAAAAAACTAAAAATTTCTTTTTAAATTTTAATCTATTTGTTTATTTTTAATTATGCTCTGACTGAGAACTTCCCTTTCTGTTTCTAGGATATCTCATAGTAGGGCCCAGTTTACCTTTAGAAAATTAACTTTCCAACAAAAAGTCAGGACGGAAATCATGTAGTCGGAAAATTAACAACGTGCGAGGATGTTGTGTGAGGTGTCAGTGAAAATTTGTGGTGACTTTATTATTATGCTGTTTTGTAAAGTGAAATATATTTTTTGAAATTTTATTGTACATTTTGTCTTTAATTTTAGTTCGTTATCAAGGTATTTCTAAATACTTGTAATAAAATACATTTTTATAATAGACTAGCTTTTGTCCGCGGCTTCGCTCCCGCTCTCCCCTACTTCACCCTACTGTACTCTACCCTACTCTAACCTACTCTACCCTACTCTACCCTACTCTACCGTACTCTACCCTACTCTACCCTACTCTACCCTAATCTACCCTACGCTACCCTACGCTACCCTACGCTACCCTACGCTGCCCTACTCTATCCTACTCTACCCTACTCTACTGTACCCTACTGTACCCTACACTACTCTACTCTACTCTACCCTACGCTACCCTACGCTACCCTACGCTACCCTACTCTACCCTATTCTACCCTACTCTACCCTACTCTTCCCTACTCTACCCTACTCTACCCTATACCCTATACCCTAGTTCGGCTGTATGTATTTTTTTTTATGAATGTTCACCGATATCTCGGTCAAGTGTGTACCGATTTTGATAATTTTTATTTTGAATGAAAACTATACTCCCAAATTGGTCCCATAGAAATATTGTTTTGATCTGATGATGAACTTCGAGGATATAGAATGGAAATCTTCAAAAAATCATTGTAGAACTGTCGTAATTAGTAAAATCGCTTTGTTTATACATGTAGTCGGTGACTGACTAAAGGAAGAAGCGGAGGGGATACATAGAACTGATTTGAAGATGGAAGGTAGGTAAGAACCGGAATTCTGTAATAAATCAGTGTATCCTAGCCGTGTTTGGTATTATTAGAATTGTCATGATGATTTGATGATGGAATCGAATGGCGGAAGGTATCTATTTAAGTTTGCCTAAGGGGCACTACACCCTCTCCTAGAGAGGAGGCCTGATTCCCAGTAGTGGGAACATTATAAGGCTGATGCTATGCTGCTATGCACTACAACTAAAAAAAGTGAAAAAAAACTTTCATAAAAAAATTACAATCGACTTCAATGTAAAAAAAACAGAAACGTGCAAAATAACTTTAATTTCGGAAGTTGGTGTGTCTCAAATAAAAGTTATTTTACACTTTTTATTGGGTTTTTTTAAAATTTACGTTGAAGTCTATTGTAATTTTTTTATGAAAAGTTTTTTATTTCACACTTTTTATATTTTTTTTTTGTAAAAAGTTTTTATATTACAGAAGATTTACAAAGTGAAACTGAAATATATACAAAATTATTTATAATGAACCTATGCACATGTAACACAAAAACACAAAATACACTCAGGCGTCGAAGTATTCTTGCATAACGCTGTCATCCAGAAATGGGCCCAGAAGACTGGCAGCATTGCCACGTTGAATGGCAATGCTAATTAAAAGTTAAATGACTGAATTCTAAAAATAAGGTTTTAATTACTTTGCTTTTAGGAGTTATTAACTTCACCGAAGTGGATTAATTAAAATTCAAAGATACACGTCCGCTGTAACCTATACGAGCCAATTTCGAGAGCCATATAATTGTACAAAAGTTCTCCAAATTCTTCAAAGGAGGTGCTCGAAAGCCGCCCTTGTGAAAGGCCTTATGATTGAAAGGCGCAAGGGAAGGGTCACTCGACCTCTGCGGTCAAGCCGCCTTTCCGCCCAATTGAACCGCTTCCGCCCGCTAGGGGGCTCTGATACGAGAAAGGAATGACTTATTGACGGCTATATGTTACGCCAAATATTTTTTATTTGAAGAATAATGTTTGGGTGTTGAATTAGCTGTTTAGTTTTGTGGAAATCCTTGATATGATAGTTCACTCTTCGTTACGCATAAGGATTGTTCTATGGATGACGAAGTAAATGTCAAACATGTACTGTTTTAAGCTGTAACGTTAAAACAATATTCTAAAGGAATTAAGTGTTTTTGTTCCAATTAATTATAACACAATCGACCTTATAATGTTCCCATTGTTGGGAGACTCAGGAGAATGGGCCGTAAACTGCCTTCTAGTCTTATAATTTCTTCGGTTTTGTTACGATATATTCTTCCACCGTTTTGAGAAGTGGTCATGAAATCCGTCGTCTGGCTGAGTTTGAAACTACGACCCGTAAATCAGGGCGGCTAAAAAGGCCACTTTAGCAGATCTGCATTCGGATAATAATATGAATCATGTCAAAAATCGAAAAATGGTCACGAATTGGCAGGTCATATTGTTAAACGTAAACAATATGCATATTATGTATGATTCTGCAATGCAATTCATCTATTTGACAGTTTTTTTGACAGACGGGTCTAAATGACAGCACATTCGTAAAATTTTATGAATATTAGCAGAATTGCTAAAAGATCGTAAGTATGACAGGAATTCAGGAAATGAATTGCTAAATGTGACCTTTTTAGACCCGCAGTTGTCACAGAGCCACCACTGCTTACTTTGGATTTGTTTTTAGATTCTTTTTTTGAGTCCTTTATGTTTTTTTTTTTTTGTAACAGACATTAATCACATAGGGTTACCAGACTTTCGTTTCGTTATTTTACAGGATGCATTTTGGTGAGTGTGTGCATGACCTGATGCCGCCACTATCTTTCCAGCATCGACGACGGCGTACGGCGAGTGTCCACCCCTACGTTGTTGACATATCTACGGTCCGGACTAAGCGTTTCGTCGTACATCGCAGGACTGGATCAATGTGACTGCAGCGGTCTTCCAATACGATTATGATTAAGGAGTATTGAAGACTAGAGTGAATAGGCTCTTAATAAACTAGTGCGATTCACCATAATCGATTGATGGTGGGATCGCAGTCAAGCACTAGTTTATATTCATAAAAAAAAAACCTTATTTGATACTCAGGCCTGTGTATCCTGTGTGAACATTCTCATTATTGCCTCAATTTACAGTTGATAACTACTTGGTCTTACAGGTATAGCAAAGCATAAGTTTCTAAATTGCCAGTCGACTTCCATCAATTCAATTTTCTTTATATTTCCGCATCACTTACCGAGGTGTCGGACCCAAACATATTTTGACTATCATAATCTCAACCCCTAAAGCACTCACCACGTGTGAAAACCCATAGGAAATTCCAATAAACCCGACGATTTCCCCTCGAAATACCCTCAATTTGGGGTGTCCAGCGTGTTAAGAAGCTAGCTCACTTGTTCTCAACATATGGAGCAAATCACTTGAAATCGAAATGGATAAAACCACGTATACAATGCGTTTGTTGAGGACTTTAGTTCCTAGAAAATAGGTGTCGTTTTTGTGTGGTTTGGGGTTCAAAGAAAAGTTGGTGCGTGTTAAATTTTTAGGGTGAGGAAACTCGATATCCGGCCGGACTTGTGGGTGATTTTTATTGGTTATAAACAGGGGAACGCGTGTTAGCCGTGATTTGGGTCGGCCGAAGTTCAGTCAAACAATGCGAGGGAGGACGTGTTTGATTTGAAAGTTAAGAAGCTTGTTTCTTTTAAGTTTTTGGACATTGTAACTTTTGTCTTGGGGTTGTTTTACTTTTAGTTGTATGGGGTGAGAAGTTGTTTAAATTAGAAGTATTCTGTATATTTTTAGGGTTTTTTGGGACTATCTTTTGCCTATGAATTCGTAAGCGTAAATGTCGGTTATAGTAAAAGCGAAGTCAAAGTCAGCTAACTTATGTCCTTTCTTAGGATTTAAGCTCACTGTGTACCAAATTTCATCAACATTGGGTTAGTAATTTTACAGAAACCATAACAGTTAGAAGTTATTTTCACGTTTATAATATTACTATGGATAACACAAACTTATGAGGATTGTACTACGTAGTCCTTAATTAAGGATATTAGGATATGTAATTTTGCAGGATGTTCGCAAGAGTTACCGAGGTTCTGTAACGAAAAAGGCAACTGAAGGAATACAACAGGCTTGTAGCCCATAGAAGTTCGACGAAGATGAGTAACTCGCCGTCCGCCTGTCCGGCGGGGACCGATTCACAGTTGGCGACGGTACATAGTGTGTTCCACGCGCACTTTAAGAGATGTAGCAAAACCATATCGGGCATTGCCAATACCCGATAAGGCCATGGCCAATTTCTGACAAAGAAATCAGGGTTTTGATTTCCTTTTCAGAAATTCGCAAACGCGAAGGCCAGCTGAAGGAACATTGGTGGATTTTATTCACTAAATATTTCCACTCAAGAGCAGGAGAAGTCGTTAGATAATTTAACAACTTCCAAAAAAAAAAAAACTAGAATAAAAAGATGTCTTACACTCCCCTCTGCTTTAATTTCATCTTAAAAAAATATAAGTAAGTAATATCCTAGTTCATCTGAGTTACCTACGAAACCCTAAAAATAAAATCTAAACAATATGTAAATGGTATTTATTTCGCAAATAGTTTTTAAAAAACACTTACACGACAGCTTTTTTTTGTCACTAGATGAGGCCGGTGTTTCCTAACTGACTACCCTGAGAAGAAACACCAAAACAAACTCAGGGGTCAAAGTCTCTATTAAAGTCTATACAGTAAATATGTAATGGTCAAATCACACGAGATCTATGTAGATTGGTCTGAAATGGTCTTATGAAGAAAGACCTACACAGATTTGAGTTGAACTATTTTGTCAGAGCAAGCATTTGTCAATATTCACAAAGCTCAACTCAGGACTACTAAGCAATCAACTTTGAAATAATTATTTAAAAGATATACTCATTCTTTTGTATCTAGACTGTCACAGCCCTTTTTTAAGTCGTTTGTTGAATCTCTAGAATAAACAACGAACAGCATCAGAACAGTTACAATTTTTAACCAGTATTTTTGATATCTTTTTTCATTCAAGAACACGTGCCTTTATAAAAATACTTAATAACCATGTCAGTACAGTACATAAGGTTTCGCACCTGGTAGCACATCACAATGGGTCGGAGGCAATGATCGATCGAGATATTTGGCACGCACCATCGGTCAATACTGAGATTTGCACAACACTACACTAGTGAGGTACCGTGGGCGGCTTTGTCGATACTTAGGCACTATGTAAATTTTATGGTATTTTAACAAGAGCTTGATGTTTATGCGATGTTGGTTCGTATCGATCATCGATTTTATCATTCGATTAAAATTGTTTAAGATATAGGGTATTGAACTCTAATGTGAGTTTAATACTCAATAATACTTTATCTTTAGCACGATTTTGGTTCGTCATTTATTTTATTATATGATTAGGAAAACCCAGAAAAAAAAACCAATTAATAATTGTTTATTTTATACAAAATGGACAACTTTTATTTTTCGGTGGAAAATCATCAAATCACTATTCCAACTCTGTATGGAGCGATAGGAAGATTCAGACTTTTACTGACTTAAACCCACCCCCGCTTCTTCAGTTGCCATATGCGTTCCAGGCGGAAATCCTTTGGAATAATCCTACAAAAGAAGGTAGCTTAACATGATTATTAAATCGTCATTGATAGAGTTTGCAAGGTAAAGGTTTGTAAAGCGTAACTTCATTGTATGTCCGATAAAAGTAAATTATTAGCTTAAAACGCTAAAATAATCTATTTAGTAATTTATAGCACCGTTGTAGCATTCCGGTTGAAATATTTCAAATTAATATCGATATCGATAACTCGCGAAGCAGAACCCCACACACATCACTACCAAATAGTGACAACCTTTAATACGCATTATTGACCGAATGATAAATGATCTACGCTGATTTAGATCAATAAAATTATGCAAGATCATCGCGTCATTGATTCCTGTATTGACCGTTTTACTTTGTTGTAGAAAATATTGTGTATTATTGACGTTAATACGTAATCTTTGCGGCCATGACATTTGCGGCTTTGTCATTGAGTTACGCTTCGTCATTGTTGTAACGGTTTTTGTGTTGCTGGACTGATTTGGCTAATTTTAGTCTTGAAAATATATTCGTGATAGGCAAGGTTTAGACGGTGAGAAAATATGGAAAAATTCAAAAAATCCGAATACAACGCCATCTTTAATTAAAATGTCATTTTGAAATGAATCATGCTGATTCTGGTAATGTCTGTAGATGGCGTTATTCTTTGATAGTTTATTTAAAAGGTTAGGCAGTACAAAGATCGTCAGGTCAGCTAATATATTTATAAAAATCTCATGTCAAATGTGTTAAACTCGTCGGAAACGGCTTAACCGATTTTTATGATTTTTTTATGTTGATATTTAGTAGGTCTTAGAAAGTCGTAGGCTATCTTATAACCTATATCGCTTATGTACCCTATCTTACCCCTATTTTTTATCTTTTGATAATCTATATGGCAGAACAACGTTTTCCGAATCAATTAGAATTATTAATAGAAAAATCTGAGCAATATTTTATTTAGTAAACAAATCTGTTGACATCATCTTAATTATTTTGGTGCATTTATTTTTCAAGAAAAATCAACAAAACCCAAGTCCTAAAATTAGAAGTTTCAGACAGAACAAGAACTAATGAAGCTCGATAAAAGGCCGGAGCCATAGCAAGGAGTTTCGTTTTACAGACGCGAGAGGAAAACAAAGAGTGCAATCCAATCGGACACTCGTGTTCAAAACACAGTAAGTGCACTTTAGAGTCTCATTAAGGAATTTAATTTACTTTGTACGTACTTACTAATAAAGCTAGCAGGAGGTTTTTTTTTTTTTTTTTTTTATGGTAGGTAAAATCATCCAATGACAAATCCCGCCCTTGGGCGGAGCGGGAAGTAGTGTCAGACTCTTACTGACTAAAAACCTACCCCGTTCCTTCGTAGCCTATAGTGCCGGGGTCGAGCACTCCTTTCGGAACTAACCCATGACCCCAGTAGGCTTCGACCCTGCCTGCCTGCAGTTAGCAGGCTGGGCCTCTTCGGAGCTAGCAGGAGGTTAGAATAGAATAGAATTTATTTTATTTCGGACACACAAAGATCCATATAGAATGATCCTCATTTTTTCTTATTATATAAAGTGGGAAATCATCTAATGTCTTCTCCCACTCTAGGGCGGGTCGGAAGGGCCTGACCTGGATGCACCTGGGACAGGGCCGTAGACATGAGATGGCGAGCAATGGGTAGCTCGCCGTTCAGCAAGGTTCACGTCCAGGTCGACAGCGAGTTATGTTGCACGCGCGCCTCAAAGAACTGTCAGTAAAAGTCTGGCGATTCCTCTGACTTCCCCTGGAACAGGTCATCATTAACTTATGATTTTCAACTTTTTTTTTTTAATTTTTATAAACTAGTGCTTGACTGCGATTCCACCTGATGGTAAGCAGTGATGCAATCGTTGATGGTTTTTTTTTTTTTTAACGTAGGTAAAATCATCCAATGACAAATCCCGCCCTTGGGTGGGGCGAGAAATAGTGTCAGACTTTTACTGACTAAAAACCTACCTTTCCATTCCTTGCCTTTATCCTGGGGCCTTTGGTGACAGTCTCACATAGCCTTTGGCCCCAGTAGGCTTCGGCCCTGCTGGACCCCTACAGTTTGCTGACAACTCCTTGAGGCGCGCGGGAACGGTGCGCGCCGTAGACGACCTGAGCTCGGACCGGTCTGTTACCGGACGGACGGACAGCGAGCTACCCATTGCCTACCGTCCGCGAGCCCGCGCCTACGGTGGCCGTGTGCGCCTTTGCCTAATGCGGTCGGCCTCCTCCTTTACTAGCATTACTGCTTCGCAAAAGGAGGCGACCGCCTGCCACTCCTCCTCGCTCCGGAGCATGGCTTGAACCAAGCCCCGGCGCGAGAGATCGCCGCCGATCGCCCCCACGAGGACACGGCGATGCTCTTCCCAAGCGGGGCACACCTCGACTGTGTGCTCCACCGTGTCCACCGGGCGGTCCGCACAGTGGCGACACCCGGGCGTCGTCTCCGCACGAATCTTGTACAGGTACGGACCGAACTTGCCGTGTTCGGTCAGCACCTGCGCCTGACGCGCACTAGTTTATTAAGAGCCTATACACTCTAACCTTGAAGACACCTAAATTATAATCGGACGGGAAGACCGCAGCAGGTATACTGTTCCATTCCTTCGATGTTACGGTAAAAAAGGCCGGTGGCTGTCAGTCAAAAATCTAGACAGCCACAAATCTAGGTAAAAAATTTTAATGTCTGTTACCCAGTGCTGAAACTGAACAGTAGTAGTGAGTAATCCTCGAGTGTCGGGTTTGTTGTCCGCAATGACCGGCGGCCGGTCGGCGGACAGACGGACAAACAGTAGATATTTGCGTACGCGCCGTTTTTTGTTGGCGCCCGGCCAGGTGACCGCGACTGCACTGCTACTGTATACAGGATGGAGGTAAAAGGGAATTAATTGATTTCTGTTTTAGGTGATAGTGATTCATCATCATCTTCTTGCCCTTGTCCCGTGTTTAACGGGTCAAAAATAAAAAATAGTTTTTATTTCACATAGGCCTACGTGGGCACTTATAAAACTTCAGAATCTAGTGCACGGTTCCAAATTGGACGTTTTCTATGTTTTTGTTTATCCTTAGTTTTTGAAATACAGGTCGTTAGGAGAGTGTTCAACCAAATTCTACAGTGGCCATTTGTGGACGATGAGCAATGTTTAGCTCGTCGTCAGCCCATCCCGTAAGGACTGAGTCCACGAGTGTTGTAGGTTGTAGGGGCCAATGATTGCTAAGTTTGAGAAAAGAAGTTATAGAATACCTTCACCTACTCTGGGTGGAGCAAGAAAGCTTGCAGACCACTAGAGGCACTAAGATGTGTCAGCGGTACTTACATTCCACACATACGCACAAAACGTTCCCAAAAGGGAATAATATATTTATTGTGTATACAGGAAAGGAGTGGAAATCCCTGACAGAGTCTGTTGTCCTGATAGCTACAACTTAGGGGTATTTAAGTCAAGATTGAATAGGTGACTTCTAGACAAGCGTATTCCACCGTTACTACATCATCATTTACTACCGGGTAAGATAGCGGCCAAGCGGGAACCTATCTATAATAATTAAAAAAAAATGTTTCATGAACTCTATAAAAGGACTAAAAATTATTTTAGTGAACTACCTTGAGAGTAGTGGTGGCCCTGTGGTAACGGCCCCAACTTAAGAGCGCCCAACCCGAGGTATATTTTCATGCAACCGCTCTCACGTGATTATGATGTTATTACACATCTTTCTTCAGATATTTTAGATACACAGATATCTTGTGGACATTATCTAGGCTTCTATAGAAATCAAAACACAAATTTGTGTAAAACTAATACAGTAAGGACTTCAGAAAATCTGCTATCTTCTATAATGTAGTCATATATTAAAAATATAAAAAAGTACGTCTATAGAAGCCTTGCACATTTAATTGAAATTCTGAATAACCAAATTATCTCAAAAACTTTTAAGGATTTAAAAAAAATACGTATTTTCTGGAACAAGTTTTGTGAAATAATCAAGTAAATCACAGAACTGCCGAATGCCAACAGAGTTTTCAGGCGTTATCTCTTTTTTTTTTCGCGTTGCCTCTCCATTAAACGTAGCATTAGATTGCTTTCAATTAAGCACCAAGTTTTTAAACCATGCTTGACCTTGACGATAGGCGAGTGGGGACTACCTTAAGCGCTTTATTTTGTGCAGTTTATTTAATAACTAATGCTCTCAAAACGCCGAAAGAAAACATCGTGAGGAAACAGGCATGTCCTAGAACATAACTTCTAAGACATGGTGACATCCATCAAACTGTGCCAGGCCCGCTTGCATGTTGGATTACGATTTATACTTTCTCCTAAAGAGGAGGCTCGAGTCCCAGCAGTGGGAACATTATGAGGCTGATTATGCTTAAATAGGGTGACTGGTGATTAGAGAACGATACTTAAACACGTGATTGTTGGACCAAATCTGAAATCGCGAAAAATGTCAGCCAAGTTCAGTACATTTTGACCAGTTAGGCGAACACAAAAGTGCTGAACTTGGCTGATTTTTTTCGCGGTTTCAGGTTTGGTCCCATAGTAAAAGTAGTTTGTTATCATGACTACAATCACGTGTTTAAGTATAGTTCACTAATTACCAGTCACCCTATATATACTAACTTCTTTGAAAATAATTCCGTGATAAAGTCCACCCACTGTTTGTTGCACAAAGTGCATTAACATCGTCCGAAATATGTATGTATTTTTGTTCATACGATAAATAGCCGGAATTCGGTGCGCGCCGATGCTAAATATTTGCTGATAACTCCTCTGTTGATGCATTTATGATCAACAGTTATTTCTGTGAACGCAGAAATTCAGAAACAGGATCTTGGTGTTTTTAATTTTCGGAGATTATTTTTTTGCTTTTAGGTTTCAAAAAAATCGTTAATTGTAGCTCTAGATCCACAAATTCAATGTTGTTGGGATGCCAATTGATACAAATTCTTTATTTAATCCTTGCTGATTATAGAAGGTAAAGAGATATAATTTTCATATTTGTAGAACTGCTTTGTTGATCTCTGGTTTGGTGAACCAGATAGGTAATATGGAGTCCCGGGCTTGATGTCCAGGTATTGGTTTTGCCATTAAGGATTCTCATTGGTAGACCGGAGTTAAGAAGTTAATGGTGTGACTCCAGGGCCTTGAAAAGTTTACCCTATAAATAGTATAGTTAATTAATAGTTCATCCATTAATTCTGCGCATGGTTCTTATATGATTTGACCATTAAGTACATGTTTGCACTTTTAAAAGAGACTTTGACCTCTGAGTTTGTTTCGGTGTTTCTTCTGAGGGTAGTCAGCTAGGAAATACCGGCCACAACTAGTTTAAACTGACGAAAAAATTGAAAAATGAAAACGTATAACATAAATAAATAATTATTTATTATTAATATTTGCAAAATAAATATCATTTATCATTTATTTATAAAGACGGCCTCTTATACACCGTTAAATTTTGGTCGTTTTAATCCCGCGGAGGGTCGATTAAACTTGAATTCATTTACGCATGTACGAAATTGATTTAAGCAATCGTCAGCCGATCGGAGCCTATGAACTATATAACGTACGTTACGATCGATATCTCCCTACAAGGTCATTGACTCGTTTACTTAAAGAAATTAATTTCATACATGCGTATATTTGTGCGTATATTAATTCGAGTTTTGGAAAATAAATACTTTATTTTTTAATTTTATATTCATAAATCGATAGTGTTTCATGTACCGAATCGATCCTCCACGGTATTAAAACGACCAAAATTTAACGGTGTATAGATACTATAAAAAAATTCTTGCTAAAAGGTACTACTCAAATACATCTACCACATACGGGCAGTGTCCAAATACTGTACGTACTAACAAAGCATGACCCGGTGGGTACTGTCATACTGTGGGTAGTGGTAGATAATAAATTCACTTATCTCGTACTTCGCTCGCTCACACGACCAAGTTTTTCGACTTAAGATCTTAGTTACCGCTAGTTTGAACGGGGGTAAGCTAGTGTGGAGTCTGCTGAAGGTTTAAGTATTAATTTTTTATAGTATTTTAAACTGAAGACATGGTGCGAGGAGTGACTGATTATAATTATAAGAAGGCTTTGTCCAAACATTCAACGGTCTCATTGGCAAGTGGCATATATTTTTAGAACAAAATAGCAAGTGACCTAAGTACCTACTAGAGTCTTTTTTTTAAAAATCGCTGATAATAATTTAAGCAATAAAATGTAATTAATCTGTACATAATTGCACACATATTTTGATGATTTTTGTTAATTTCTGAAATTAACAGTCGGATAAGAAGCAATGTTCCTGTATGGGTTTGCCAGATTTATGACAAATAGGCTATATAACTTCACAAGCAGTAATCTTAGATGCGGGTAAAGTCACGGGGACAGCTAGTTGAGCAATAAAAAGAAATGCGGGAAGCATTATGATCTCTAAATATGACATGTTATAAAAGTCATTTAAATGCTATCGTCTGTTTTACGAAGTTTTTATTTTTAGCAATCCAGCTGATGTGTTTCAGGAGTATTGAGTAACCGTTTCCATCTAGGTACCTCTTTTTTAAATGAAATAAAAAAAAAGTACGTAAAAAAGCAAGAATAAAATTTTATGGCTCAAATAATAAATAAATTAAAAGCCGAATAAATAAGATAAACTAACTCTACTATAGGAATATATGAATAAAAGGACAACGTACTATAAATTGAACATACAGCAATAAATTTCACCACAAATTGTTTAACAGTTCTTAGACAAAGTCCCTTTCCTTACAATGCTACTGAAGCGGGCAGTCGCTAGGCCGCGAACGTCCCCGGATCCCGTATAGGGGTCTGATTGAAAAGTTCTTTAAACCACAAACTTCACAACTACTCTGGAAACGGTGGCTTCGCAAGTCCACGTACTGCTTCCAAGCTTTGTTTGAAATTCATGCCATGTGAGGAGTTCGTCCCTACTTAGAGTGGAAAGATTTCACAGATTTGGATAGATAGAGGTAAAATGTTAATCGAATTCTAAGTTGCCTTTTGTGTTTAAGGAGGTTTAAGGACAGAAAGTTTCGCTAGGACATGGAACATAACGCAAAAATTAAGGTTGACATGACATAAAATTATTAAAAAATGTAATTGTAGGCATAATCTACAATTATATTTTTTAATAATTCCAATCCAATGCATACATTGGATTAATAAAAATATATGCTTAAAAAAGTCGTCAAATCAAAAAAATAATAGTCTGCTGTAAGCTGATCATTTTTTCAGAAAGTTCAAAAACTATGATTGTACAAAAAAAAAAGAAAAAAAAAAACAACACGTGATTTTACAAATCCTAGTTTCTGAAATGTGTCTATAAAGATAGAGTTGTTTATGGGATATTTATCAGTCAAAAGGGAAAAAAATACTAGGTCCATTTTTTTTGTGAGGAAAATCATTAAATATCTTATCCCGCTCTGGATGGAGTGAACATCAGACTCAGACTTTTCCTGACTAAAACTCAGCCATGTTCCTTCAGTTGCGCAAAGGGCAACCAAGGGTTCCAAGGCCCCCGTTAAGCCAAAAAGCTTAAAGAAGATGAGTCCCATTATGATTGACCACGTTTCAGAGCCATATGTCATCATTGGCAATACTTACTAGTTCTTTATTATTTTCATGTTGAAACTCTGTGGTATTTTGCTGAAAAAACTAATATCATCGCCAGTAGTATGCAAACAAACCGAAAACCGATCACTAAATCAAAAACTGATAACGTCCAAACTCTATTAATCAAAGAATTTCATATACCAGCACCGTAGTACTCAATTCATCAAAGATTTTAATGTACTAACTACACTACAATTGCTATGACGACGGTGTGGGTGACAGCTATCAAATTCATATAATATAGCTGGTTGCGCCAATTTGCTATGATCCGCGATTTTGTTTTTTGTAATTTATTTTTTGGCCTAGCAATCCTATCCCTTCCGTTTCCCTTCCCCCGCACGACCTCAAGAAATGATTGACATTGACGTTTGTGCATTGATTGTGAATGTGACCGCTCCGCTAACATCGCCCGCTCGAAATTACAAGAAAATTGACTATTTCGTGATCCAACCATTCAAAGACTCAACAATAGTGCAGTGTAGTGCAATACAGGACCTGGCAGTGGTTAAATGTGCGAAGTCGAGGTTCGCCGGCCGGCGCCACGTGGAACCTTCGAGGTCAAAAGGTCAGTGTTCCTCCCTAATACATCCGTCCCATCCAGGCACAGTACCTGCATATTGTTAACAAACCTTAGATCGCTTTTTCAAACATACAGTCCATTAAAACATCAAGCTTATTTGCGCAACCAATAGCCATCTATCCCTTTCTCTCATTATAAATATGTATATTTTCGTCCTGCTGTCATCAAACTCATGTTATGTAAAAAGACCTTAACTTAACATTACAATATTAACTTAATAAACTTCAGTGGCCAGTGGGTAGACAAGTAAACAATACAATATTATGAATGATACTCTGCGACCAATATATTAAACAGTGCAACACTAAATGCGAAGCCGGGACAAAACTATATACTAATTGTTGGTTGTGCAACCCAACACAATGTTGCATGAATAAATTATCATTCAGAATTAAGAGGATTGTCGACTTTAGAATATGTTAGAGATGTATTGTTGTTGTTGTTGTTTTATGCAGATTTTGACGAGGAGTCAGGGTTATGTCATCACTTTTGCTTTATTTAGACTAAACTTTAGCTTTCAGAAATCTAACCCCTCCAGAAGTTGAGTCTTCATTACCTCTGTAGGTGTCTGAAGATCACCTGATGTTAATTTTATCAGATTTTAGCGTTTTCTTTTCACTTCAGACCACCACGTTTTAGAGCCATATGTCATCATTTGCAACACGCACTGGTCAGAGACTGTCGTCTTGAGAGTTTTCGTCTGATGGTAAGCAGTGATGCAATTGTTGATGGTGAGGCGCATTAGTTTATTATTTTTTGTAAGAACGTTATCTCTGACTTTTATTTTACGCATCATGATTAATATTTTTATTTAATGCATCATGATTAATATTTGTATCAGTATAGTTTTATTGCTCAAAATTATCGATTGTAATTTCGAGACATCCATCGATATAGTTTCTAGCACAATCTGCCACATTACTAAGTTATTCTGTCGACACTGTAATCATCATTCGTAATGTATTTAAATGCTGGAATTCAGACAATGCCATGAGCCGAGGCCAGTTCTGTTATAAATTCGTGTGATCAATGTTTATTGTCATTATTCAGTTTCAACTTGTGACTTTGCTAGCGCAAGGTGATTGAAAACTATAGTTCAGTAAAGATACTGAAGGATTTTCGTTTGCAGGTAAGTTGCAAGCGATCAAAATAAAAAAAAAGATAATGAATGACCAAAAATAATAAGTTTATACCTGTCTTGTATAACGTTATGCATGTAGCCAAAAACCATAAAATGAAGGACAAAAGTTGATTCTAATAAATTGCACAACAAATATAGATAACTATAACTATATATATTTATTTAGAATTATCATAGTCTATTCTTCTTTCTTGGGCTTTCTTTCGATGTCATTATTACATTTCTTATTAGTAAATTTAGTTTAACTGCAATCAACAATCTAGATCATTACCGCCTAAATATAACAACGAGGAACTAAAGTACTAAGACCACATAACCTCTCAGCAAGCCAGGTCATCCGGCCAGCACCCCACGCGGCCAGGCCTCAGTCAGCTCAAGCGCGCATATTAAAACATTATTCAAGCAATCATTACCATAATAAATGTTAATAAAGTCGGTGTACATGCACATTAGCCGACAGTAAATCATTTGTGGGCTTTGCTATTGGTTTTTAGCGGCCTGTATCAATTATGGTGTGGACTGTGGCGAGTGTTCCTGGGGTGGTAAGGTGCTCTACTAGAGCGATATTTAATTACCGATGGCTTATTTTAAATTCCATATTTTGATTGTTTGATTTTGCTATTACTTTATTGTCACACTAGCTGTGCCCGCAACTTCGTTCGCGTGAACGACTAAACTTATCAAAGTTTTTTGTGTAAAGTGCTATTTGTGTAGAACGTTATCTATCGAGCATACTTACCGGTATTAATACTTCTGTCTCGGTGCAGGCCTTTTGTGGCTAATTACAATAGAAACGGGTGACGTAACCTGCGACAAACTTATTATTTGCGGTTGGTACAGTAATCGGGCTTAGGGATCGAACCGCAAAATTAAGTTTGTTTTTTATTGTATATACTTTTCCGGGATAAAAATTACCCAGTGTGGTGCCCAGGATATTGAAGAATAATTATACCAAGTTTCATCGTCATCGAACCGGTAGTTTTTGCGTGATGCCTGAACAAACAGAAAAACAGACAGACAAAAATTTTTTAATCACATTTTTGGGTTCGGTGTCAGTCTAGTAACACCCCCTGCCATTTATTTTTTTGATATTTTCAATGTACAGAATTTTTTACTTCTACAGATTTATTATAAGTATAGATAATAGAAGCAACAAAAAGTATTTAACCAGGATTATTGTGATACATAACGTGATTTAACGTTATTTTTCTCTATAGAGGTCTACGCTTTGGAATGTGCAATTAACTTAACTTCATCTTTCTGACTGACCGACTTCTTGACCTTCAAAAGCGCCTATACTTTAGTGGTTTATTTAAAATACTTGCTTTGAGTTCGAGTTGTAGATGTGAAGAATCTGGAAGATTCAGGCCACGGTATGGGGTGACAGGGAATGGGAAGCAGTTGTCTCCTTCTGCAAAGCAAGTTAAGCGAGTAAAAGACGTGGCTGAGGTATAGGACGGCAGGAGACGCTCTGGTGGCGGGGCGATTCCCGGCCACCGTAGGCATAGGCTTAACTTTAAAGGTATAATAGGGTGTAAAGTTCCTCCGTTGAAAAGGGGAATCCTCTAACCAGACGGATGTTGTGTCTGGTCCGGGCAACTGCCTGACAGTTGATTTCGAACTATTGTATATGTTTTAATCGCGTGGAAAACTCTACTATCATGATGCAGGATTTTGTACTTTTAGTTCCTATGGGACGTCATAGATGTAGTTCTTTACACAACACTCTTCAGTTTCCTCCCTTTCTTATGTAGTTCTGACTAAGCAGAGTAGAGCGAAGTAGAGCAACTTCCCCATCAATCTATTGTATCGCAGGCGTACATAATCGCAGACCTTACGACTCGCGCCCACGTGATCGTCCTGCGGGACGGACTGCGAGCCGAACGTTTAAGGTGGGAACATACCTACTATTACCGAGTATTCGACTAACTGTAGGTGTGCAATACCTTTGCCTTAGTCGAGGTCATGAGTTTATGAACTATTGATCAGCTGTCTATCTTTCAAAATATTATTTATTGTTAGTGTTCAAAGCTAAAGCTGTTAAGTTATTAAGGATGTCCAACGAGGTAGATATTATTGTATTTATTACATACATAATTATAATGTCTGCTACTTAAGAGCAGAGCTATAAAATAACAGAAACCTGCGTAAATATTTCATTTATTTTCGCGTTGATGTATTTTGAAATTTGACTTGTGACTTTTTAACCATCTATACTTGGTGCAAAGTTCCAATTTGTCATATCATGCCATGGAAGACTAAAGAAAAGATGGATGGATTGTATGAGGAGTGATATGAAAGAAAAGGGAGTTAGAGGTAAAATTACGGGTGGCAGGAAAGAAAGGAAGAAAAAAAAAATTGCACCGACCCCAAATAACACGGAATAAGGGTATGAAGATAATGGTTCAATAGTTTCAGAGATAACCCCTTAAATATCTCTTTTCAAATTTTGATCCTCCGTTTTCCCGGTCATGGGGAAAAGTATAAAAAGGATACACGTGGTCCTAGAACGCAAAAAGCAACTGAAGGAACATAGTGTGGATTTAGTCAGTAAAAGTTTGACACGCCCTCTTCCTGCTCCGCCTAAGACAGGGAGAAAGCATTAGATGGTTTTCCACGGTAAAAAAAAAAATCATAATGTGTGTGTCTTAGTCTTGCTACCGAGAAAGAGGTATGGAGTTATACATCCTTTAGATCCATCTGTTTAACAATTCAGTTTAGGTCGTCCATTGAATCGCGTTATGAGCTCGTAGTAGGGCCTCAGTGCTAACAATCAAATAACACTCGTCTTGTTGTAAACGCTATGAATATTCAACAACTGTTATACGTTTTAAAGGAGTTATGATTTGGTATTGAAGGCGTTCAAATTTTAGACCAGGCAAAGACATTAAATTAAAGCAGGCATTAGTGTAAACTAAGAGCCTGTTCACAAATCTACTTAATATGGACATGGTCGCATTTGTGAGAACAGAACTTGTAGCTATTATAGTTATAACTGTAGGTGATATTGCGATAATGCAAAATGTTTAAACTTATATTTGCATTATTTAAAAAGAAAGGGGTGTTGACCCGTCAGATTGGATTGGTCGGAATATAGTATTCCAAAACTACAAAAACGATAAAAAAATATACCTACCAATAAGGTAGAAAAATTAAATAACAAGACAAAATCATATTCGGAGAAAAATGAACTTCTTCGAAATTGTATACTCAATCACTAAAGTATTGATCACAAATAATAAACCTAAACATAAATCAAATAAGCGATTCAAGATATAAATCAAATTCGTTGATATTAGCTGCGCAAAATTAACTTAAGCTGTCAAATTCATACTATTTGAAATTCACTCGAATATTGACGACACTCCAAAGTGCTGTTTCAAAATTGCACACAAAATATTACTAACATTGTGTCAAAAACATAAAAAAAAACTTAAGTTATAAAAAATGCAATATGAAATGTAACATATTTCTTAATAAAATAATTGGAAAGGCTTTAGCCGTACGATCCTAATCTCCAAAATTATAGTGTCTATAAATTTCAACACGAAATTTAACACGTTTCGTGTCAAAACATATAGAAAAGCTTGACTCTAGAGAGCGGGTTCCCATAGTAACCCCATGGCATGGTGCAAGCCCAGTGATTCGGGCCGCAGAAGGCCGCAGTCGTTATCGGTCAACGGGCGACCTTTGAGAAGATGCCTCGCTTGCACAATCACTACCTTTAAGTTGGTAAGGACGCAAGGTTTTAGGAAATCGAGATTTTTATTAAAGATCTTGATGTGAATGATGAGAATTTTTTTTTAACCTAGAACATAATAAACAAAAAAGTATAATTGTATATTAAACAAAAAAATAAAAATTTAAATTGGTGGTTTGTTAGTGTCGATTGGAATATCAAAAGAATGTTCGATGCCCAAATTTTCATCATGATCAGGAATCCAAAGAAATTTAGCTTTTATCGATTTGGTACATTTACTGCCTTAATTCTTAACAATTATTTGTTTTCATATGATATTACCGATAATAACCCTCCAATAATTTAGACTTGTCCTATCTCGCATAAAATAATCTTTACAAATTTGGTGGAACGATGACATTTTGGACGTCCGCGCCGGCTGCTTGACCTATAGCACCATTAAGACTATATTCTTATATCTCTACTACTTTAACATACATATGTGTTCCCGGAGCGTTTATTGCGCCAGTTGCTTTTTCTAACTTAAAAAGTGGCAAGTAATTGTCGATCGTCGTCGTATTTCATATTTCTTTAACTAAAGGTATTTATAAATAAATTATATTGAACTGTACTAAATATCTGTTCATTGCGGTTTCAGGAAAGGTCTTCTCACTGTCTTTTTAAATATTGCATCCATACCATAAAAATTACTGTTGTTCATCTTAAACCAAAATCTTACCATCTCGCATAATGCTCTTCCATCCGGCTAGGACGGTGACATTTGTGCGCTCGGCCGCTTGACCTATAGACCATCCGAACAATATCGCTGTATCTCCACTACCGCACTACCTGACATGTTTAGCACAAGATTACAATTCTAGGATAGCTGTACCTGAAATCTTGTGAAATATGTTCAGAATGCGGTTTTGGTGTCAATGTATTTATTATAGGGACCATTGTGTATTGGTACTTTGACCATATAAATATTGTTTAGGGCACGATTTAGACTTGGAGATTTCAAATCTTCACTTGACCGTGGGTACGTGATATTTGTAAGTTCTCAAGTTCAAGAATAATATCTACGCAAAATACTACTACCTACATCCTCAACAGCATTCGGTAAATAGACTCCAAAGCTGGGCGTTCTACAACTATTGTTATATTGCCCGGTGAAAGAAATAGAAAGAAAGAAAGAAAAATATTTTATTTGACACATAAAGACACACACAATGCAGAAACAACATGTAGACACTTAAGTTAAAAAAAAAGTATAAAACTAACATTGTGTGTCGGTGCTATGCTCTTCGCTACTAGAACAACGCCGCGATCTTTAGTTGATTTCACTTTTTGATGTATTCGATTCATAATTGAATACATCAAAAAACGCTGAAGAAACTCCACAGCTTCCTCTAGTCCCAACATTTCTAGATTACCATACTTAATTTACCTCGGTTAAATTGTACGAAAGCTTGTTAGCTCTGTAATGCCAGTAAGCAGTACTCATATATCGAGAGTATTCGTGCTAAGGATGTAACATTCCCAATCATTGGAATTGTGTCCCTTACCATATTGAGATGTTACCTGAAGTTAAGCATCAGTAATTTATGAGAGATTTGATGCCAGATTTAGAGATGGGTTTGAGTATGTGTTGTGTTGTTCTGTTTTGAATTTGTAGTAGGTTTGTACTTTAAAGAGGAGGTAGTCTGTTTAATATTCTAATTCATTACCAAATTCGCACCGTTTAGTTTATCTGTTAATCACCTCTTTGTTGCTTGAGAAATTATCATTTCAGCCCAGAATTACCCAATTTTATTGAACATATGTTCAAAAACTTGTTTCTCCTTTCTTGTCCATAGTTCCTGATTCTGAGTATTTTTGATCCATTCGGTTTCAAAAACGAGAAGGTCAAAGTGAAAAAACGCTTGAAAAGTAAAGATGTCTTGCAACACGTTTATAGTCAGAAGGGCGTAACCGCAAATGGTGCCCACAATTTATGCATTACCAGATCAAAAAGTCCATCTACAACACTTACTGTCTGTGACTGCCCGCTGACATTTAGAACTGGCCGCAGATTTATCATTGTTACCATGGCTAACAGCACAAATTGTCGATCTAAATCCGATCCGATTCATTTTAAAACTCCTCTCACGAATCTATTGACCTTTGTACGTTCTCATAGTTATGAATAATATTGTAGTAACAAGGGAATCCTCGCAAATATGGCTGTATCGAGGACAATAGATTTAGTGCCATTAAAATTCAATAAGCAGCAGTTTACCAATAAATCTTCAAAGAAGGCTATCAGAGTAGGAACTATCTGATCCAGAATATAGGCGGTCATGGGCTTGCGGCCATTGTATCGGGCTGAGCCAAAAGCTATTCAAATAGATGCCCATAGAGGGTCGTCGGCAATTTGTGTCCGAAGAAGTGTTTTGACACCTTCATACATAAACATTTCACTGTTCAAAAATGGTGGGTTGGTTGTACCATTTGGTTAAACTAAGATTAACAAAATCTAAATGCCATGTAACTTATGACTTTTGGTTGTGTATACGTGATTTTAATTTAAACTTTAACATAACCTAAATTCTAATCACTACATAGATAAACTGGATTTGAACTATAATAAATTCTGAATCGACTAACGTAATTCTAACAAATTTTTCAGCCATTAAATTCTGTACGTGCTAATATTAATAATAATAATTCTTTATTGGCATAATAATGGTACAATTTATGAAGCCTCTGACTCCCGAACTAGGCAGGCCTGTATGTCAGGAGTCAGAAGGAATATTACCATTAATAAATGAATACAACGTGTTCGCATTTTTAGGTTTTGGTTTTTGAAAAAGTTGTGAAATGAATCAACGGTTGCTATTGGAGAAAAGTTTACCGAAACAAAAGTAACGCACATTTTTCTAAGGTAAACTTTCTCCAATAGACCCAAGTTCCTTAACTAAAGTTACCCCACAATGTCACTTGCCCTACAATGACATAATATATTTTCAGCCCGCTATTGTGTGCAAGGTGAATGCTTATTATTCTGCGTGCTGCGGTCACCAGCCGATTATTATTCCCCTATTATCGTAATATAATAATATTATTGCGAGGCCCAAGATGGGACGGAATAAGGAAACGGATTGAAGAATTGCTTTGTGATTTATTGACATAAGCGGTTTGTATGCGGCTTCCACTTTTCTGTTTTCTAGAATTTTACCGTGTTGATGGTATAAGAGAAATTTTATGAAATTGTTATTGAGCGAATTATATCCTCTTTCTAATCAACCTGCATTCATTAAATAATTCAGGTAGTAGTTAGTAGGTTCAGTAGTTTAATTGTGAAAGCGTAACAGACAGACAGTTACTTTTAATCAATTAATTAAGTATAACAAGGGGGAAACTTAACAAAACAAGGTACATACATTGAGTTCTATATTAAGCGAGCTTCTGCTTGCGCGGCTTCACTCGCGTGAAAGTAGAAAATTGTCAGAACTCAGAAGGGAACATACTCCTGTGATAAAAGATCTACCCGTGTGCTCGATTTCATCCAAATTCGTTCAGCGATTCAGTCGTCTGAGCGTGAAAAACTAATAAACATACACATACACATACACCTTTGCTTGGTATAAGGTATTAAGTGTGATTAAAAACAAATAATTCATCGGTTTACAAAATACTCCTCCAAACACCTACACATAATGCTTTCAACTAACCTACAAAATAATTTTTAAGACACGGAAGTTTAATACAGCCACGACTAATTTTCCAATAACAACAATAGAGTACCATCTTCTAGTTCCGCTATCCCAATAACAATAACGAACAAGAGTCACAACATACGACATAATTATTCCGTGGACTGACGCAAATCTAGGGGCAGAGTTCAAACGAGATCCATAACTCATTCACACAACTCCAAGCACAACATTATCGACCACAGCCCAACAATTTGTCCTACAAGACTTTGAACAAACCACCAGTAGAACAACTTAAATGTAAGGGACAAGAATTACCAGTGTAAAGTCATTTCGTTTAAGGTTAGCAGAGAAACACACGTCCCAATGACTGGATAGGTCACCTGTGTGAGGGTCTGAGGTCAAACCGGGACTCGGGTCAATGTTATGTTACATTGTCATGTAGATTTGTGACAATAGTCTGATAAGTATTTTTGTCAACAATGTGAGGAAGAAGGGGTGTTTCAGAACAGGTTTTTTTGGTTATAAAGTCGGTGAAATAAAGGGACGTAATGATTTACTGGAGTTGATTAACTGTGTAATTATCGTTTTGCTGTTTTATTTATTGTGGTTTTGTGTGTGTGTGTGTGTATATGGTGTGTGTTTACTTGTGTATTTATACATCTACTAATATTAATATACATACATACATTATATAACTATTAAAATATAAGATATTGGTTGTTGATGTGTTTACCTGCTGGATGTGGTAACTGCGTATTTGATTTATATATATTTTTTTTATAAATCATTTATATATTTAATTAGAAATATATAAGTATTCAACAATGATTCGTAGTTAACATTAATTTATGTTGATAAACTTATAAGGAAACTTGTAATATAAGTATACTACTGACATACCTACTTTATTCATAGCATTTATTTTATGTTTGTATAAATAATACACTGTTAATAATTAATTCAGATATTTATACAGATGCGGTGTTGGGTCTTCACGGATTACCCACTTAATTATAAATATAATAAAAACGTAAATAGTCGTGATCTAGGAAAAGGAACAAAGTATAACCTAGTACATATTTTGTAGCTAAGATGTAAGCGAGAGCGGATTTAGCATAGCTCTAAAACATCTGTTGCTTTATATAATTTTAATCGACATGATTGGCGCAGTGGTTGAGAGTTTAGCTGCTGCATTGTGTGTCACAGGTTCGATTCCTCCCAGGAATAAATATTTGTATGGCAGATAGTTGTTTCAGGTTTTAATTTTTTGTGCACGTGAGTTTAAAATATGTTTGTGACTACTATACTAGGAATTACTTTTGCAAGAGTAATGAACCAACTTTTATTATTATGATAAATATTAAAAGTAAATGGAACGTTTTTAATTTATGTCGACAACGGATTTGTCCAATACAGTGTGACGAAGGCTCTTTACCACGTAAATTAAAAAGAAATGAAAATATTATTTTCCAATGTTACGTAAAATTAAATAATACTAAGTATTTATCTCAATTTATATTGACAATCAATCCATCAAAGCATTCAAATAAACCATTTACCGTCTCTTTTGGATTGTGAAAAAGTCAGTCAGTCAGAAAAATGAGGCTGAATTGTACATTTTAAAGCTAGATCGGAATAATCTAGAATAGATCTCTATGGAGAATAACTTGCATGGAACTCCATGGCCACTTTTTTAAATCATTTTATTTAAAAATTGGCCAAGGAGTTCCTTGCATGTTCAAAAAAACATTCCACTAAAACGGTAGCCATCTTTATCCACGTTTCTTATGCATTGCGTCGTACAACCGCGGTCTATTGTCACGTTAACCAAGATGTGGGTTGACATGGAAAGCTGGTTGTCAGTCTTCATCGCGACGTGGTTCCAACAACTTAATGATGACATCCACTGTAGGACATTGTCATCCTGCCTAGGTCTTTGAAGAATAGTGTATTGTGTAGACTTTATTGTGATATTCCCCTTGTCCACTTAGTTTCTAATTGAACAGTGTTTGGAAAAATGGTAGATAGGACTAGACTAGATTTTTTTTTCCAGACTGATATTTAAAATGAAAAAATAAATGAATAAAACTGATTAACCCTTTGAATACCTGTAATTAGAGACACAATAGAAAGACAGGTTTGCGGACACCGGTGTCCTCTTGGGGCTTGACAATAAAACATTATCAATATCTTCGTATTGTCTCGATCCACCACTCTAATAGTGCCTGGTTTGTCACTAGGACTCAAGCAAAATTGCTGATCGTGGGGCCCTAGGTTCGTTTCTCAGGTCAGGCAAAAATGCTATTGCTATTTTCCTAGTAGCTGTCCGGAGTTTGAAAGTTGGTTATGTGATACCTCCGTGTCATGGAAAGCAAATAAAACCGTTGGTTCAGTGCCTAATTTGTCTCTGGTTGTTTTGGTTTGCCGTCCCATTGGACTATAAGAGTAATGGAAGAGAGCATCTGTGTTTGCGCACTTACTTGAGAACTATAATATTCCCTGTGTATCTAACTAATCTTCCTTGAAATTAGCCATAGGTTTATTATTATACCATTAGGCAACAACTCAACAAGTGGCTTGCATAATTGGATTGCTATACTTGAAGAGGTAAAGTTTTCACTGAAGAAGTAATTAAGTATAATTCTGTTAAATTATCCAGAGGATTTCAAGGTTAAAGATATTGTACTGTTTTGTTTGACCATCTAGGAGTATACTGCCCTCATAAGTTAAAAAGTAATCTCACATTTTCAAAAAAAATTAAAGCCTGCTTTTGGAAAATTGGATAAATGAAAAAGAAGAAAACTCTCCTTATTTAATTATTTTATAAATTCTAAAGTAAATCTGTTGATTTGTTTCGAAAGTACGCCTTAGATATTAAACTGATGGACATACCTATATGAGATTTAACATAGACAATATGGATATAGTCTGGAGAAAGACTTAAGATACTTTTTTATTAATATTACACGCGAGCGATGTCGTGAGCAGAAGCTATATTTAAACATGTATCTCTGTGAAGACGGAAATAAATTTTAGGATTCCGTACCTACCTCAGTGGGCAAAGACTTTTAGTACCCCTTGGAGCAGTGAATAAACAACTTCTAAATGAACGCAATCCAAAGAAAAGGTTGTATTTTGACACTCGCAAAGAAATCAAAACCTCTAGGCACTTTCCGTTGACCTAGAATCCTGAAACTTGACAAGAAGCAAGATCTCATAGCATAAGTAAAGGAGAAAATCTGTAAACCATAATTTTGTAGCTATACAAAAACTGTTTTTTAGCGGTTTATGAAAACCTTCGAAAATCGATTTAGGAATTGAACCACATATTTACATGGGTAGTTTGTACGGAACCCTCGATGCGCGAATCCAATTCGCACTTGACCCTTTCTTTTTTCTCCAAAATCCTTATTTTTTCGAAACTCTTTTAATGAATTATTGCTTTTTGGGTTTTCCATTACTAACAACAAGGACATGTCTTTTCGGAAGTGGCATATTTACGGGCACGGACTAGAGCCTGAGAACAGATGCTATCGGCATCTCACTCGCGCACACGTCGCGATCGAGATAACTCGTGTCATGCGCGAGAGCACGCTCTTGTCAATTTTTACTAGGACTACTTACTACTTAATGTATGAGGTTTATCCTCTTACATGCGAAGGATGGTTTTGTTGCAGATGTTGAAAGTAATTTTTCAAGATTTGTGAAGTTTATTTACATTGTTTTGGTTCTTTGTTGATTCATTATTATGAAATTATGAAATTTTAGTACCTAAAATTGCGCTAAATCGTCGCACCGCGGTAGTATTTTTTTTTTTACAAAATACGTTTCGTATGTCATCCGCAAATTCGAGAGTTTGAACCAAAGCAAGCCGTTATTCAAAAAACGAAAAACACCGCGTATGTCAGAGCTATACAGAAAGCCACAGCAACAGCACGTAACTCGGTTGTACTCCCATAGGAACAATGGGTAATTCAGTTTTTTTTCTCAAAACTGAGTTACGTGCTATTAGACATTTAGTTTGCTCTCTGGAGAAGTTCCCGATTTGCTTAAGCAGTGTTAGAACTTAAGCAACGATATGCTATATACCTAAGGCTTTTTTTTGTCGGCAGGAAAATCATTCAATGACATCTTCGCGCCCCTGAGTGGGGCGGGAGATAGTGTCAGACTTTTACTGACTAAAAAGCCAGTAATGTTCCTTCGTTGCTTTTCATATCGGGGCCTAACCTTCCTTTCAGAAACCAATCCTTGGCCTCGACCCTGCTGGGCCCCTACGGTTTGCTGACAATTCTTTATCGGGAATGATCTAAAGACTTACTGCGACCCTTGAAGGCAAACGGCAATTGAAGGAAGTCATGTAGGTTTTATTCAGTAAAAGCTTGACATTCTCGCTCCACTTAGAGTGGGAGAAGTAACTTGACTACCCGCCAAAAAAAAAACCGATTAAAAAATATATGTTCCTATAATGTATTTGTGAACACACATTTTTTTTTAGATATTTTTTCAGGTTGAAAGGAGCACATTTTCTATTTCATCAAATAACAGTAATCAAAGTTCCAAACAACCCGCCGTACGGCGAATATCCACGCTTACATTGTTGAAACTTCTACGGTCCGGACTAAGCGTTTTGCCTCATCGTTTATACCGCGTACATTTTTTTATTTTTATTGATAGGTTCGCGCTTGACCGCTACCTCACCTACATAGAAGGACTGGAATAGTTTGCCTGCTGAGGTCTTCCCGTCCGATTATAATTTGGGTGTCTTCAAGGCTAGAGTGAATAGAATATTAATAAACTAGTGCGCCTCACCATCAACGATTGCATCACTGCTCAACATCAGGTGGGATTGCAGTCAAGTACTGGTTTATATCAATAAAAAAAAAACTAAACTCAAATTATATCATCCACAAAATCTTGTCAATACTCCAAAGTCTGCCAAAAGTGGTAAATTAGCGTAATTGCTCTGCAGCCCGTCTGTATTCTAATCGTGGTTGTACGTGCGATGCGTTATCTGCCGGTTCCCATGGTCGTGTTTATAAATGACCGTAGAGGGGTCACTGATGCTGCAGCTGATGGTCATCGCGTCTCGAACGGGACGACACTGAGGAATGGATACGTTACGGATATATTTCCGGATGGCATGGAGTTTTGTGGATTTCTGATGCGGTTTTTTATGTATATGTATAATAATATTCCACAACTATCACAAAACGCCGTCTAAAAAAGTTCTTTTATTTTATATATTGATTTTATGATAAAATTGCCAAACTGTGTCTATTATTATTAATTAGTAACATGTGGAAACGTAGTGGATTGTACATTTGTTTATAGTACTGTGTATTTAGAAGTAATATAATAATGTACGATTGTTTGTTTTCCAAATACAATAAAATCAAAATAAAACGCCGTCTAGTCTCAAGCTAAGCAGAGCTTGTGTTATGAGTGCTAGACAACTGAAAAACATACTTATATATTTTTAAATACATACATATTATACATAAATTACACCCAGACACAGACCAAATGATCCTGCTCATCACACAAACATTTGTCCTGCCACTAACCTCTGAACCAACAGGTTTCGTTCGTGGAAATAGTTTTCTTATGTGTATGGTTACGAAGTTTAATACAGGAAATGGAAGAAGTTGTATTAGTGTAATGATTTAATTCTAAAAAACAAAACTAAATGCGACCAGCGGCTTCTCTCGCGTAAAATTCATCCCAAGGAAACACACGGGATTAAAAGGACGTGGTCTAACCGTGTGCCAAGTTTCATCGAAATCAGTTCAGCTTCGAGCGTTAAGAAGTAACAAGAAAAACATACTCACAACTTTCGTCTTTGTAGTGTTAGTGTGATATAAGTGTGGTTAGTAAGAATCAAAATATTCATATCAATCAGTAGCTAGCCTTTAGCTTAACTAATTTATTTTATCAGCAAATATATGATAATTATATTTAGGTAATGATAGGTCTTTACGTATGAAATTGCCATTTTTTAAAACGGTTTTTTTTCAAAGTGGAAGAAGATCTTTGAATTAACTTTGGATTCTAAGTTCAAATAAACTTCATATTAATGTTACGTTATTCTTTTTTCAAAATGTAATGTAAAGTAAGTATTTATTGTTTTTTTTTTTATTGTTTTGTATTTTCTGTAATATACACCATTTTATTTTGTCATTTGAGCCGAAAGACATCCGCTGTTGGACTTAGGTCACCCAGAGTGTCACCACTACCATCGGCCCTGGACATTTCGCATCCATCGGATTCCCGTGGCTCTCACTAGGTCTTCGGTCCACCTTGCGGGACGCCTTCCATTGCTGCGTCTTTTGGTACATGGTCACCCTTTCGGCCAGCACCAACCATCTGTTCTGCGAGCAATGTGCTCTTCCTGCCTAAATAATTATACTGGTCATTGATTTGCAATATCAATTGTCTACCCTTGTCCCATACTTCTCCGGGTCAGCGCAACACGTATACACCCCTATTTTTTAATTAGTGCAAAAAAAATGGGGCTCAATCAGTACCCGTTACTGATCGTATATATGTAGTCAAAAGTAAAAAAAACGAAACCCCAAAATTGTTCACGATAATTTTTCATTTGGTAAATTCATAATGAAATCAATTATTCATAACAACTACTACTAAAAAATACTAAGCGCAGTGTTTTTCCATTTTTATTGACATTCTTTCATTCATAAACAATAACCTGTACAATGTTTCCATAAATTGAGTGAGATTTTGGGATATAAACAAATGCTCATAACTTTGCTGTTTATGAATATTATTCATTGAGACTTTACTTAAGTAATAACAAGACCTTTTCTAATAAGCCCTTTAATTATTTGCACTAATTAAAAAATAGTGGTGTATTTCTTCCTTCTTAGTGACATGCGTTTCGTACATCCTCTTCACATGACCATACCAAAATTAAAGATGAGAGAAAGAAAAAGTGACGCCAGTGACTGAAAAGTTGAAAGATTTCAACTTTTCAGTCACTGGCGTCACTTTCATGGTATTTAATTTGCAGGACCTAATATTATATTACCGTAACTTAACACAGTCATTAAAAAACCCAAACGCGTGAATAAACTGTTTTTCTTTCTTTCTTCTTTACTTTCATAACTAGATCGAGACATCAAATTTTTTCGACCGAAAAAATTAGTCCATAAAGTAACATTATCGGCAAAAATTCCGTATTATGGATGCAAGCGTGCATGAGATAAACTACCAGTACTTTTATAAGTACCGTGTATGAAAACGATAGCATTTAAATTCGCGTTATCGTTAGTAACTGTACTCTGAATAGTTTTGGCAAATCTTTTGATGAAATATGGATTTGATTTGTAGAATTATTTGTTTGTAGATTTTAGGTATTTCGATTACCGAGATTCTTTTTTATTACAACACTTTCATGGCCTTAGAAGTAGAGATAAGCTTTTGCTGAAGAAGTTCTGAATTAATTACTTTATTAAAATTATTCGTAATGAAAAAAGTGGTAGTTTTTCATACCAAATTAAAAAAAAAAAACGGCCTGGTGTAGTTCAACTCACACTACGCCGTTTTTTTTAATCGAATAAAAAAGCTGTCAAAATAACGTTTCTTGTACAGGTTGCATTTTAATGTTTATTTTTTTTAGCAGCAATAAAATATAGGTACATTCTGCGAAAATTACAACATTTTTCCTCTAATGGTGTAAGAGATACAGTCTGTTGAACGACGGGCGAATAGATCGACAGCCGAGCTTTAGTAATAGGGTCCCGTTGGCATCGTTCAGGTACGAAACCCTAGAAGGAAGCTACCTTTACAAAACGCATTTGTTTGACAAATATCACACCTGTATCAAAACTAAAAAAAAGTCCCAAAATATTTATTTCCATTAACCGTCTACAGGCCATGGCACAAATTTAGACTTTAGGCTGTTATCAGCATAGCATAGCATAGCATAGCATCAGCCTTTTAATGTTCCCACTGTTGGGATTCAGGCCGCCTCTCTAGGAGAGGGAAAGGGCCGTAATCCACCACGCGGGCTCAGTGCGGGTTAGTGGATGTAACATGTCTTCGAAGATATACCATAGCTAATACTAAAACTCTGAATGAAGCAACTGCCATAGTTTAAATGGCAACTCAGACCAAAATTTCAAAAACTAATAAACCAACATGATCCAATAAAACAGTCGACACTAAAACTTAATAGGTACAAGTAAATCAGGTAGTGTGACCAGTAATACATTCATATCTTCTACTAAACATCCACTTAGTAGTCAATAGTTATTGGATTACACCATGGAGCGATAAATTTAACGATTAAATCTATCATAGGGCCTATTTATAAATCGCTGCCTACTCCCCATGACTCACAGTTTCAAAATTTGCAAATCAACTCAAAATGTTTGCAACAGTTCGGCCAGATTCATTTTGCTATTCTAAAACTACATATCATCGGACTTTGAACTTAAATACTGCAGAGATAAGGTTTAGTTTTCATTTAACAGGGTTCCTAGAGATGGTAATTATTGTGCCATACTTATAATTGAAAGGAACAATGAGTGCGTGGGAGTAGTTTAGTAATATTAGTAAAAATGTCAGATGATAATGAAATGTTTTTGTAAAAAATTACAGTTTTGTTTCTTCGCTAAAGGTTCGACTGTAACGACCTTTTATTTTGGATGTGATGTTACGTAAAGTTAGTAATTAATATGGGAGCTTATTATTTCTCCATATAAGTCTTCGCCAGCATTAAGATAATCGTTTATTGATGAGATTTTTATTTTATTTTATTTTATTTTATTTTATTTATTTGGGACAAAAAACAGTTATACATTACAGAATTAAATTACAGTAATTTTATCATAGAAGTAAAAACGTATAACCCACACCATTGTCCACGAAATTACACTTGAAATATGATAACGGACGCGTGTCAAACAAATATAATATTTAAATAAATAAATAAATGCTCTTACAATTATTCTAAGGGAATAAGATTCCCAGATTTAAGGGCAGTGAGCCAGCAATTGACAAGCCATTTTTCTAAATTTGGATTGAGAAAGGGCGAAAATGTCTAAATCTATAAAATGTGAGTTATAGGTTGCCACTAGTTGACGGAGAGGCGCCCGCACCCCAGCATTCGTCCTACAACGTGCAGTATAGAACAGGCGAGGTACGCGCACCTCCCGCTGGACAATAGTTCTAGGTACTACGTAACATAGCGCGTTGGAGAGTTCAATACAGTTGAACTTGTTGTTGCATATACCATATAGCATCATAACCATGATCAATGAACGTCTAGAATCCAAGCTCAATACCTTATAATGTTTCAACAAATCTGTATAGGATATCTTGTTACGGAAACACTTGTAGTGGGTGACGCGAAGAAACCTTTTCTGTACCATTTCTATGGCATTTTTATATTTCTCATAAAAGGGACACCATATGGGTACCGCGTATTCTAACTGGGAACGGATAAGAGTTTTGTATAGGAAGAGAAAAGTGGAAGGTTTCTTGAATTCCTTGCATGAACGCATGACAAAACCATACATCTGTAAGGCTTTGTTAATTCTGTTGTCGACATGGGCATCCAGATGTAATTTGCAGTCCAGTAATACGCCAAGATCACGTGTGCACTCAGTTTTATTTAATTTTGTGCCATTCAGAGTATACTGGAAATTTATAGTTTTTTTGTTTTTGGTAAAAGATATAAAATAACATTTAGGAAGACTTAGATGAAGTTTATTAACAATACAATACTGAGAAAGTCTGCATAAGTCCTCTTGAAGTAGCAAGCAATCTTGAAAATTCATACAGGCCTTATAGATTTTAATATCATCGGCGTACATTAGGAATTTAGAGTGGACTATGCAGGATTTTATGTCGTTAATAAATAATATAAAAAGTAATGGGCCCAAGACCGATCCCTGAGGCACACCTGACTCAACAACTACATAGTCAGACTCAAACCCATTGATGACCACCTTTTGCGTCCTACGAAAAATGTACGATGCAAACCATCTAAGTAAATTACCTCTTATGCCATTGAAGGCAATTTTATCGAGGAGTAATTTGTGGTCCACCCTGTCAAAAGCCTTCCGAAAATCAGTGTACACAGCATCAACTTGCGTGCGCATGTCCATGTTTTCAAACAAAAATTGGGTAAAGATCATTAAATTGGTGACAGTCGACCTGGATTTCACGAAGCCATGCTGTTCAGGTATTATAAGGTGACTCATCTGTGGAAATAAATGACTGTGCACTAAACCCTCAAAAAGCTCAGACAAGGTGGACAAGATAGAAATAGGTCGATAGTTTTCGACATTACTTTTGTCTCCACTTTTGTGAATGGGGGTGATGAACGCCCTTTTCCAAACATGTGGGAAAACCCCTTCCCTGAGACATTTATTAAATAAAATGTGTAACGGGATACAAATGTTTTGTGCCGTGTTCACAAAGAAAGAAGGAGGCAGTCCATCCGGTCCAGCTCCTTTAGCTAAATCTAATGTGGAAAGAGCCTTCAGTATGACACTCTTTTCGAGATAAATATCCGGAATACATACCGAATTGTCATGCGTATCTGGGGGTATCCACGAGTCGGGGTCAAACGTTGAGGGTTCGTACACTGAGTTAAAGAAAGTAGAAAACAGTGAGCATATCTCACTGGGGCAGCTGGATGATACATTTTTGTACTGCATGTTTGCTGGGAGTCCAGAACATTTCTTACGGTTAGAGATGTATGACCAAAAGTGCTTGACATTAAGAGGAATGCTATCTTCTACTGAGTTCATATATTTACTATAACACTGTTTACAGACTAGTTTGAAGTGCTTTCGAAGACTAGAGAACTTTTCATAATCAGATAAGTTGCGCAGTTTTTTCCACCTTACCCACGCGCGTTCTTTATTTTTGAATATTTTAATTAGCGCAGCACTAAACCAAACAGGAAAACCAGTCGTTTTTTGACGTGAAAGTGGAACATGTAGACGGATAATGCCGTATAAATAATCATAAAAAGTATCTACGGCCTGTTCACTGGAAAGATTAAGAAACAGCTTATCCCAGGTCATGATGTTTAATTCTGCATTTATTTCGTTGTAATTTGCTTTAAAATAATTAAATTTTATTGTATTTTGTCGTTTCAAGGGTGTGTATTGCGTTTCCAGTGAAGTTAGAACAGAAAATGGGGGATGGTGACTATCAGGCTGGAGCAGGGAAAAGTCGGACTGTATTTGACATTCTGCGTTGCTAATAAATAAGTCCAAAATACGACCTAAACTGTTTTTAATTGTGTTATATTGCGAAGCATTTGTGATGGCAATCAAATCAAATAAAGAGCGACACACACTGCTATGGGGTAAATTAGATACATGACTATCACTGCCTGACCAATCAATTCCTGGCAAATTATAATCACCGGCTATATAAAATGATTCGACGTGTGGCATAGTGAGAATATTTTCTAGTGTAGATAAGTGTGACAAGTATACATCGTCTAGTGTGCGAGGTGGTATATAGGCAGCGCTAATAATATGATGAGTGTTGGAACGCGACGCAGGCACTTGGAGCATAACATGCTCGATGCCAGTGCGAGAGGGACGCGTTAATATCCTCGCTGGCCGAAGCCCGCGCAGCACGGCTATGAGAACACCCCCACCCTCGCGCTTGTTCGTAGCGATGCGGTCGCGATCGTCTCTAAAAACTAAGTAGCGGTCATCAATGAATTCTCTGTCCATTATATTAGGTGTTAGCCATGTCTCAGATAGTATGATTACGTCATACGACATGGAAAGAATGTTGGCATAAAGTGTGTGCAATTTAGTACGGATCCCTCTACAGTTTTGATAGTAAACAGATAATATATTGTTCCTAAGCATGGTGTCTAATTAAATAATAAAAAAGGAGTGAATATGGTAAAGTTAATATTTTTATTTCAGGTATATTTATAAACTAAATAATTATACTGGTCATTGATTTGCAATATCAATTGTCTACCCTTGTCCCATACTTCTCCGGGTCAGCGCAACACGTATACACCCCTATTTTTTAATTAGTGCAAAAAAAATGGGGCTCAATCAGTACCCGTTACTGATCGTATATATGTAGTCAAAAGTAAAAAAAACGAAACCCCAAAATTGTTCACGATAATTTTTCATTTGGTAAATTCATAATGAAATCAATTATTCATAACAACTACTACTAAAAAATACTAAGCGCAGTGTTTTTCCATTTTTATTGACATTCTTTCATTCATAAACAATAACCTGTACAATGTTTCCATAAATTGAGTGAGATTTTGGGATATAAACAAATGCTCATAACTTTGCTGTTTATGAATATTATTCATTGAGACTTTACTTAAGTAATAACAAGACCTTTTCTAATAAGCCCTTTAATTATTTGCACTAATTAAAAAATAGTGGTGTATTTCTTCCTTCTTAGTGACATGCGTTTCGTACATCCTCTTCACATGACCATACCAAAATTAAAGATGAGAGAAAGAAAAAGTGACGCCAGTGACTGAAAAGTTGAAAGATTTCAACTTTTCAGTCACTGGCGTCACTTTCATGGTATTTAATTTGCAGGACCTAATATTATATTACCGTAACTTAACACAGTCATTAAAAAACCCAAACGCGTGAATAAACTGTTTTTCTTTCTTTCTTCTTTACTTTCATAACTAGATCGAGACATCAAATTTTTTCGACCGAAAAAATTAGTCCATAAAGTAACATTATCGGCAAAAATTCCGTATTATGGATGCAAGCGTGCATGAGATAAACTACCAGTACTTTTATAAGTACCGTGTATGAAAACGATAGCATTTAAATTCGCGTTATCGTTAGTAACTGTACTCTGAATAGTTTTGGCAAATCTTTTGATGAAATATGGATTTGATTTGTAGAATTATTTGTTTGTAGATTTTAGGTATTTCGATTACCGAGATTCTTTTTTATTACAACACTTTCATGGCCTTAGAAGTAGAGATAAGCTTTTGCTGAAGAAGTTCTGAATTAATTACTTTATTAAAATTATTCGTAATGAAAAAAGTGGTAGTTTTTCATACCAAATTAAAAAAAAAAAACGGCCTGGTGTAGTTCAACTCACACTACGCCGTTTTTTTTAATCGAATAAAAAAGCTGTCAAAATAACGTTTCTTGTACAGGTTGCATTTTAATGTTTATTTTTTTTAGCAGCAATAAAATATAGGTACATTCTGCGAAAATTACAACATTTTTCCTCTAATGGTGTAAGAGATACAGTCTGTTGAACGACGGGCGAATAGATCGACAGCCGAGCTTTAGTAATAGGGTCCCGTTGGCATCGTTCAGGTACGAAACCCTAGAAGGAAGCTACCTTTACAAAACGCATTTGTTTGACAAATATCACACCTGTATCAAAACTAAAAAAAAGTCCCAAAATATTTATTTCCATTAACCGTCTACAGGCCATGGCACAAATTTAGACTTTAGGCTGTTATCAGCATAGCATAGCATAGCATAGCATCAGCCTTTTAATGTTCCCACTGTTGGGATTCAGGCCGCCTCTCTAGGAGAGGGAAAGGGCCGTAATCCACCACGCGGGCTCAGTGCGGGTTAGTGGATGTAACATGTCTTCGAAGATATACCATAGCTAATACTAAAACTCTGAATGAAGCAACTGCCATAGTTTAAATGGCAACTCAGACCAAAATTTCAAAAACTAATAAACCAACATGATCCAATAAAACAGTCGACACTAAAACTTAATAGGTACAAGTAAATCAGGTAGTGTGACCAGTAATACATTCATATCTTCTACTAAACATCCACTTAGTAGTCAATAGTTATTGGATTACACCATGGAGCGATAAATTTAACGATTAAATCTATCATAGGGCCTATTTATAAATCGCTGCCTACTCCCCATGACTCACAGTTTCAAAATTTGCAAATCAACTCAAAATGTTTGCAACAGTTCGGCCAGATTCATTTTGCTATTCTAAAACTACATATCATCGGACTTTGAACTTAAATACTGCAGAGATAAGGTTTAGTTTTCATTTAACAGGGTTCCTAGAGATGGTAATTATTGTGCCATACTTATAATTGAAAGGAACAATGAGTGCGTGGGAGTAGTTTAGTAATATTAGTAAAAATGTCAGATGATAATGAAATGTTTTTGTAAAAAATTACAGTTTTGTTTCTTCGCTAAAGGTTCGACTGTAACGACCTTTTATTTTGGATGTGATGTTACGTAAAGTTAGTAATTAATATGGGAGCTTATTATTTCTCCATATAAGTCTTCGCCAGCATTAAGATAATCGTTTATTGATGAGATACAACCTATTATTCAAAATTGAAAGCTCTGTTTCATCATCATAAGCAATGTTTCGGAAGATTTCTAATCGTAGTACAAAGAACTACATTGATATGAATAAATTTCAGAAAATAGTATATCCAAATTCATATTTGGTTCATCGTATCCATACTAGGCCCGTGTTGTGAATCACGACTTGTTCTCTCTTATAGAGTTTGAGTCCCAGCAGTAGAAACATTAAAAGGCTGGGTAGGCTTATAAGTAATAGTACATCCAAATATAGATTTTGTATACTTACGTCAAATGTGACATGAGTTTTAATTTGAAGTTTACTCCAAGCATGCTCCTAGAATCTTTACAAAAAGGGCCATTAATTAAATACTGTCAGTAACAGGTTAAACAATTGCGTATCACATCCTTTCTAAAAAGCGTGGAAAAATTACCCTTACCCGAAAATTCGTTGTAAACCAGCACAGAAATATCTGGAGAAGAATGATGAGTAGAGGGAAAATAACTAGACTATTTCGGATCGGTCAAAGTCACCGCGGCTTTGGAACGCAAAAGGCAACTTAAGCGGCACGGGTGGGTTTTAGTCAGTAAAATTCCGACACTCCTTCTAACACTACTCAGAGCTGGAAAGTTACTACGCTAATAGTGCAAAGGTAAAATCGCTGAACCGCCATTTTAATAATAAATCTACAAAAAAGACGTTTAAAGTTTTATTCTTTACAATAAAAATCGTATATCGTTTCCTATGCGAAGTATAAAGATGAAAATAAAATGTATTCGTGAAAATAAATGATCTAATACTCCTTAATCCTTTAATTTAAAAGTTTTGTAGAGACATTATTTTCCAAATAAGGTGTTGGTGTTGGTTACGCGAAAAATCTTTGAAACACTAAAAATATAGGTAGTTGATGGTGAATTGAACTTCAAATTTAGACTTAAGCGCCGTTGTTTCAAAAACCGGTTCAGCGATATGTAAGGCAAAAAATTTGGTCTGCTTATGCGCTAAAGAGTCCTTTGATTTACACGATACATTAACAGATTGACGTAGAAAAATTTGCTGATTCTCGTGATATCTACAACTCATATTTGACCAAAGTGGCGGTTAAGCTATTTGACTTTGTCACCGTCGATATAGTTTCCCACAAAAAAGAAACTAGACAAAATGAAAGAGAGATCTCTTAATAACCCATAACAGAACAACATTCCACTAATAAATTCTACAACAACAAACAAATTTCAGCTAATAACCCTAACTAGTTAGAGTAAACACTTTCCCCTAGTATAATTTATATGCAGTAAGTTGTACTAGCCGGTCGGTATAAATTATACTGGGACCAATTTGTGCAAGGTAATTATTGTGGACAAATGAACGCTGAGACACACTGTCTGCTAGCGTTTGGTATACTCGACTGTTGTAAATTCTTGTGGTCCTTTGTGAAAGGAAATTTTTGTGGATAATGTGTTTCTTGAATGATTATGATAGAGCTTGTTTTATTGTGATTTTAAAATTGTGAAATAAATTCAATATTATTGTGTATGTCATTAGTTAGTGGTTTCGCCCGCGTTGAATCAGAACTTCCCTCATTATAAATTAGGTACTAGCAGATACCCGGAGCATGCTATTGAGTAATTATTTTTTATACATTGTTTTAATGATCTGAAACAATCCTCGCATTATTACCTTTCTAATAGGTTGGATGGTCACAAAGTCTATAACGTATATAGGTAGAAACAATTGATATTTATGTGTTTTACTTTTTTAGATGTGGTAGCGAGTTAACTACTGATAAAATAGTCTGTTTATGAAAAATCCAGGTGAGTGAATTTAGCTTGGGGAATACATACGCGTGCACATATAGTACTTATTTATTTATTTATTTATATATACTTTATTGTACACCAAGATAAAAAGATTATACATTTTTGAGACTTAAATAAAAATATACAATGGACGGCCTTATCGCTATCTGCGATCTCTTCCAGGCAACCTGGGATGGAAAGAGATTGCCTGTACATAAAGTGGGGTTGCACTTGGTGCGTAACAAAAAAAAAGTTAAACAAATAAGTGAAAAAACAAAGTACATACTTAAAACTAGATAGATACATAAATACATACATACTAAAATATAGGCAAGAAATAAGTGACGAACTGACGACTACAATTACGACGACGACGAGTACTTGTGATTCGTTTAGGTATTATTATTTTTTTAGGTATTTTTTTTTGTTATATATTGCAAGGGATTGCCGTTTCTGACAGCAAAGATAAGACTTAACAGTAACTGGGTTGTGAAATTTAGAATGTTACCACTCCATGTGAAATACGGGAAAATACTCTGCGAGTCTAAAGAAAAAGGCTAAGTAGATTGTGGCCACAAGGATACATTAAATAACAATATTCTTTGTTTTTAATTTATTTGTTGTAAATTGAAATGTTAATTAATAAGCTTAAACCAGAAGACCAACATAAGAACACAACATTTTATTTCACCGTCTTGACTGTTTTCTTCAAAATAATATAAACGACACAATTATTTCGCCGGTATAACCTATAAAAAAAAATAAAAAAAAACGTTCTCTACTTTATCACTCGAGTATACCAGTCCAAACATACCTCCATGAATGCAAAGCTCCACAGCACCGCAACACCGACCACCTCGCGCAGTGCTCGCACAAAAGCTGCGCCCACGCATGCATCCATTAACCAATGATTAACTTGTAGTGTGGGTAACACAATCGCTTTTTGTTTTCAAATGTACACACTTCAATTTTCATGGAGCGGAAGTGAATCGTTAATTTTGTTCGGTTGGAAATTGTCCAGAGGAGGAGGGCGTGGACTTTTACTGACAAAAACCTACTCCTATGTTCCTTTTTTGCCTTGTGTTCTAGGACCCCTGGTTTTCCTTTCAGAAGCGAACCCATATGACCCCAGTAGGCTTCGGCCCTGCTGAGTCTCAACGGTTTTGCTGTCATCTCCTTGAGGCGCATGTGGAACACGACGCGCCATCGACGGTTTACTGAAAGGTGTACGAAGATTTTCTTTTTTTTTTATTGAGGATAGGGTTACGTTTGACCACTATCTCACCTGATGGTAAACGATGATGTAGCCAACGATGGAGCACGGTTGCTTAGAAGTAACTTTATTTATTTATTATTATTCAGTTCGCCAACATTACATGCACTCAGGCGGTCGCCTCCTTCTGCGAAGCAGTAATGCTAGTAAAGGAGGAGGCCGACCGCCTTAGGCAAAGGCGGACACGCCGCCGCCGCCGCCGGGTTTCCGATCCCAATTTCCGGCCACCGTAGGCGCGGGCTCGCGGACGGTGGGCAATGGGTAGCTCGCTGTCCGTCCGTCCGGTAACAGACCGGTCCGAGCTCAGGTCGTCTACGGCGCGCACCGTTCCCGCGCGCCTCAAGGAGTTGTCAGCAAACTGTAGGGGTCCAGCAGGGCCGAAGCCTACTGGGGCCAAAGGTTATGTGAGACTGTCACCAAAGGCCCCAGGATAAAGGCAAGGAATGGAAAGGTAGGTTTTTAGTCAGTCAAAGTCTGACACTGTTTCCCGCCCCACCCAAGGGCGGGATTCGTCATTGGATGATTTTACCTACCACAAAAAAAAAAAAAAAAAAACATTACATGCACTGGGTATTTACAGAATCATTTTATAACACTATTTAAGTGCTGCAAAACAAGACAATCACAACATTAACACAAAACATTTGATTTTAAAACACATAAGATTAATTTGTTAATTTTCATTGTATAAGATGTCAAGGAGAAGAATAATAATTAGAATTATGTCAATAATAATAACGAAAAAAAAAAACAAAACAAGAAATAAAAATGAATAAAATGTTTAAATAATTATAATAGTGATTGAATTAAATTAAATTAAAAAAGGAATACAATAAAATAAAAATAAAAAATTAAACAAAAAGAGATGAACTTTTACACGATTGGAATTGATAGGAAAAGATAGTTTTGTCGTAACCTATTCAGTCTTGACTTAAAGATACCTAGGTTATAGCTATAAGGAAACACAGACTCCGGCAGGGAATTCCACTCCTTAGCTGTACGCATAATGAATGTGTTCCCAAAACGCTTTGTACGTATGAAAATGAAAGCGAAGATTTTTTTCTTCGTATAAATTAAAAGGTTCTGCTTAGATAGCAAGGTCATTTGTATGAGATTCAGTAGCTTAATCTCTAGATTTAATATTGTCATAATTATTATTTCATCCGAAACGCGTCCACTGCTGTTGATAGGCCTCCCTGTAGTGTCACCACAACGAACGGTCTTGCGCGTTTTGTATCCATCGGATTCCGTTTTACCGAAGGAGAACCAAAGTTACTGATGTAGCCCGAAGAATCGCCAAAGCAATGTACCCTGGCCGCTGGGTACATTTCTCGCAAAACAGACCAATGATGAGGACGAAAGGTTCTAGAGTGGTCACCACGTACCGGTGAACGCATCATTGAAATAAGGTCAGGAAAAATAAGTTCCTAGAGCATTTCAACGACACATAAAAAAATAAAAAATATCCTTATGATTTAGAGTCAGGAAATGGATTCACATCAGATAAAGTAACTTTTTAAAGTCACATATAAAAGTTCTTATCAAATTTTACTGCAAAATTACCGTTATCTTTCTCCGTGTATGAAAATTTTACGTTCATATTTTAAACACACCGTTTTCTCAACATAACTAAACTAAACTTTTGTAAACCAAAAACGTGTCCATAAAACGCTTGCAAAACCAAAATATCCAGCTTACCAAATCCTTAGAAAGTTCTAGATGCGCCGGCGCAAGTCGCGAGCGCGACTAACAAATTGGCATCGCGACGCGAGGGGTGGTAGGTCGGGCATGCGCGGCGTCTGCGCGTGAGTGGACGCACGCTCGCACTGCAAGCCCATTCGTCTTGTTTAAACCCATTTGACTAATTATTACTGTAAAATTGTTTGCAAAATGTCTTGTAAACTTGGTTTGGAGTTTTGAGGTATGAGGTCTGTTATGAAATCTTGTGTTTTAGATTGTTACTAATGAATCTGTCTCATGAACAGGAAATATTAAATCACACTAATATTACCTATGAATGTGAAAATTTGTGAGTGTATGCATGTTTGTTACTCTTTCACACTAAATTTGAATTAAATTTAGACAAGAGATCATCCATCAGATTCCCGCAACCTTCATCAGATCATCGGTCCACCTTGTTGGAGGCCTTCCAACGCTTCGTCTTCCGGCACGTGGTCGCCACTCCAGTACCTTTCGTCCCCATTGACCATCTATTCTGTGTGCAATATGCCCTCTAAAGAATAGGAGTAGGTGCAGGACTTATGAGGAGGCGATTTAAGAAGGGATCTTAGGTGTGATTTGTACGGTGCATCGCTAAGACGAGCGTAAGGAAATCGGTCGCGCAGGTAAGAGGCATAAGGGTTGGGTTGTGTAAGATGTTAAAAGGAAACTTAAAATCTGAGTGTTACTACGAAGGCAGATAGAGAGCTACTTGAGATCTTTGCAAAGATGAGAGACGTGATCATACTTTCGTAGACCAAAAACAAACTAAATGCAGTTTTGCAAGCTTGCTCCTCAGCTAGCTGCATCCAGGCAGTAAGCGAGTTTCAATAAACACGCCTGCTACCTTTTATTAGACGAGATACATATAGCTGGGATTTACACCGGTAGGTACAATATGTCCTAAAATTAGCACATCGAATTTTATCTCGATAGTATGTTGTCTTAGGATAATTTTCGACTACACGCGGGAAGATGCTACAAAAAAAAGTTCACAGAATTGAACTGCAATGCTAAATCTTCCTGTCTTCAATAATTACAGAACAACTTAAATTAATAATCGTGTTTAATAGGAACTACTACGACTGAAGCAAAAACTAATGCTAATTCACATCATCCACACAAACCGTATTTGCGTTGACCCCGACGAACAAATCGAACCTTCCTGCAACCTTTGATTGAAAGATTACCGCGTAGGCGCATACGAATATAATCGCAAACAACGCACACATACACGCATATCCTTTCCACTTTCCCCTGACACTGATACCCTTCGATAATCTTAGTTCTAAGCGAAGATGAGTAATTTAATGGAGGCGTGTTTATTGAAAACTAACCATCTGTTCGTGGCTTTGCCCTGGCTTAGATGGCCTATGTTAATTTTAAATATTTGTGCAGTGATTGTTGGAATTACCTCCAAGAACCTTTGTACATGCTCGGTACCCAGAAAAGGGCGAATGGAGTGTCGGAGAGAGCTCTAGAGACACACTGTAGTTACACATAAAGAAACCTTCATAGCGGCAGGAGCTTTGATGCGGATTATGAAGGAGAAGAGAATTGGTAGTGCCATAGAGTTTACCTCTCGAGGCGAGGCACTGAAAGAGTTTACTAAGGTATTAATCGAAGCAGAACTTCCAAAGGTGACCTTTGACAAACAAACGTAAAATGTTACCTCTTTATTACGTTAGTTTAGATTATATTATCGTAGGTCTGTCTGACCGGTGCCGAAGCACGCTCCATGCGCCATCTTGGCGTCAATAAATCAATCAGGTTATTATTCAATGTTTGAGCTATTCGTTTCGTTCGTGTGTTAGTTTTCGTGTAGAAATTTGTTGAAGAGCTTTGAGTGAGATAATTAGAGGTTGAATCATTGTGCATATGGATTGGCTAGATCTATTTATGCTGCTATTTAATGTTATCTCATACCATGCTAGCAAGTAGCATGGTATGAAATAAAACAGAAAAAATGTAGCAATGGACCTGGGGCCATAATGTGCTATTCTTATAAATTCGTCATTCCAACACGATCCCATTGTCATTTTGCTAATAGTTCGTAACCTGTTAATTCATAATGGCCGATCATTGGTCGGTCATTGGTCTCGTAATATAATTGTGGTGCGAGCTGTCTTGTAATGAATTAAAAGCAATTGCTGCACAAACGTTTTGATGGTAGGTCACTGATCAATAATAAAAAAAATAGTATCCTATCAATAATAAAATAGTAGGTATCCAAGATTTACTAATGGTCTATTAATGTTTGTACCAACAATTTAATTAAATTTAATTCAATTATGTTTCTATGGGTTAATGCCTTTTATATATAAATAAATTACTAGGTAACAATAAATACTTAAAAAAAATAATTCTATTCGCTTTCCTCCGTCTCATTACAGTTACGTTCTAAAAGTAACAATTACAATGGAAGTTTCTGCTCCGTGCAAAATTGTTAGCAACGACACCTCCAGTTTTTTTTTTGGAGGATGGAAATTATCAAATAAATTCTCCCGTTTTGATTTTTTGTCGTGGGAAAACATCCAATGACTAATGACATCTAAGATGAAGCGAGAGGGCGTATCAGACTTTTACTGACTAAAATCTGGGTGTTTTAGTTGCCCTTTGCATTCTAGGACCACAGATTCCTTTTCAGAAATTCGCCGTGACCCTAGCGGGCATTGTCTCTGCTGAGTCCCTATGGTTGTGCTAATATCTCTTTTAGGTGCGCATGGAACACTCGTGGAGGGCTCGGTCCTTATTGGACGGCTGAATGGCGAGCTACGCATTCTTCATCGCCCGCGAAGTGGAAACGTGTGTCAGACTTTTCTGACTAAAACCAACCTGTGCTCCATCAGTTACGTTTTATAACATTCTCGCGGCTCGCGCCTCTACTCGCCGTGCTATAAATAAACATAGAATAGACCATTCACATTAAACCACATCTAGACCTACTTAGCCAAAGTCCGGCTCACTATCAGGGCTCCAATGATGGTTCGCACTTAGCCCCCGTCGACGATCACGACTCCCATACTGGCCATAAATATGTACGGTACTAGTGATTACGACTCTAATGCGAAATATTAATTTAAATGTACTTGTTAGGCTGATTGTATGGGAGGCAACTGTGAGGCAACGTAAGAGCGACTCTGGAATGCAAGATGGTAGCCAATATTCATTTTGGTGTCTTTGTATTTGTAAATTTATAGGTTTATTTTTATCAGACTATTTTCTTCTTATTTAGTAGGTGTACTGTTTGGACTGGTCTACACTGTCCTCTCATATCAATTAATGTTACAATATTGATAAGTACGAGATGGTCTGTTGGCCATACGAATATTAGACTAAATATTAGTATAATAATATAATAGATAATAGACGTTTTTTTTCACAACTCATACAAAGTCGTCTAGTCCCAAGCTAAGCAGAGCTTGTGTTATGGGTAATAGATGTAATAGGGTGGAAATCGAACCCACGATCTCCGGATTAGCAGTTAGGGCCACTAACCACTAGACCAACATACCAGTCGAAATACATGACTAATTAATAGTTGTTCTTATTTTTGTTTTTCTCTCTTAGTCTTAGTTTGGCACACTTATTCTAATTCTTTGTCCTTGACATTGTATAACTAAGTATAATTTCTCTAGAGTAATTAATTAATTCTTATTTAATCTCTTTATTTTTTTAATCTTATTTTACACTGTATTTATCTAGTCAATGCAAAATGTATGTTGATATATATTTCTGTGGAAGCTTATAATTAGCGATTTTCCCTACCTATATATAAATATTTTATTTGTTATTAGTCTGTAAGCTTTCTTATGAATAAATAAATTAGTTCCAGACAGGAATCGAATCCACGGCGCATTATTTGAGTGACTGGAATATGCATTTGCCGCATAGCTGAACAATCACTCAACTAGCATATCAAAGATGCCAAATTTTAATGTAAATTTCAAAATCCTATAATTTTTTAATTGTTGTTACTGTCATCGCTGATACAAAGCTACTCTATATTGTAGAGTCTCTGGAAAATCTAGTTTTTATAAACAAGACAATCTGTTTTAAATAGAAATAGTGAGAATGCTGTCAATTGAATTAGACTGCAGGAAAGATAAGTGACGGAGCAATTTATTACACAATATATTCCACAACTATCACACATCGCCGTCTAATCCCAAGCTAAGCAGGGTTTGTGTTATGAGTACTAGACAACTGATAAACATATTTATGTATTTCTAAATACATACATATTATAGATAAATTACACCCAGATACAGGACAAATGATCGTGCTCATCACACAAACATTTATCCTGGGTAGGAATTTTTTTTTTTTTTTTTTATGGTAGGTAAAATCATCCAATGACAAATCCCGCCCTTGGGCGGAGCGGGAAGTAGTGTCAGACTCTTACTGACTAAAAACCTACCCCGTTCCTTCGTAGCCTATCGTGCCGGGGCCGAGCATTCCTTTCGGAACTAACCCATGACCCCAGTAGGCTTCGACCCTGCCTGCCTGCAGTTAGCAGGCTGGGCCTCTTCGGTGGCTGGGCCTCTTCGGTATCCTGGGTAGGAATCGAACCCACGACTTCCAGCATAGCAGTCAGGGCCACTAATCACGTGACCAACAGGCCAGTCAACAATGATGGGTTTTAGTCAGAAAGCCTGACACTTCTTCTCGCTCCACCCAGAACAGGAGGAGTTAATTGGTGATTACCTACGCGGCCCCACCAAAAAAAAAAAAACAGTTCCCAAAAATATCTAAAGGAATAATTTTTTTAAATCGTCTGCAGGAACTATGAAGTAGTTTCTTTTCTTCTCTTTTATATTTGCTTTATCATCATCTTCTCAGCCGAAAGACGTTCTTTGTTACACATAGGCCTCATTCAAGTGTCGCCATAACGACTGGCGTCGTCTCTTCTTCTTATTTAGTTCAAGCCATTCATGTGCAAGCTTCCTTAGTCAGTAAGTGGTCATACATTTCAGGAGATCGTGTTTAAATCGCCAGCGCTGTGATCTGGGCACAGCGTCGTCCATCAAAGTCTGCTTTAGATATGTACGTGTTGCTGAGCTTTATTTGAAAATATTCCATAGTTGGGAACTACCTATGTAAATATTATAAACGTGCATGAAGTAAGAATTATGAGTCCTGATGTCAGGAGTTCAATGATCAGAGTTTTTCTATTGCATCGGTGCGGTTGTCCATCCTCGGGTTTTTTTTAGGTGAGAAATCATCCAATGACTTTCCCGCTTTAGGGCGGGGCGGGAGGACGTGTCAGACTTTTTTGGACTTTTACTGATAAAAACCCAATGTAGTTGTATGTTCCTTCTTCGCAAGATCCTGAGGTTCTCCTTTGTGTAACACATGGCCCTGATAGGCTTCGATCCTGCTGGGCTCCAACGGTTTTGCTGATATATTCTTGAGGCGCACGTGAAATACCTACCTACTACGCGTCGTCGACAATTCTGGCTCGGTCCGGAGGCGTTGCCGGATGGTCCCTCGCCCAGTTACCTATTGCTCGTCTATGTAAAACTTGGGTTGTGAAATGGTTTTAGTCAGCTAAAGTCTGAAACTTCTTTTCAGTGATATGAGAAGGAGTATGAAACTTTTACTGGGTTTCTGAAAGAATAGTTTCGACAACATACAATAGAAAAAATATGACAATTTGAACTTTTGATGACTGGTTGCGCAAATAAGCTGTGGACTGTAGATTTTAAAAAAGCGATCTAAGGTTTATTAACAATATGCAGATACTATGCCTGGCATGGGATAAAGGTATTGGGAAAGAGCACTGACCTTTAGACTTCGAAGGTTCCACGTGGCACCGCCGGCGATTTTCGACTTCGCACATTTAAATCACTGCCAGGTCCTGTTTTGCACTACACGGCACCACTGTTGTTGAGTTTGAATGGTTGGGTCACGAAAATAGTCAATTTTCTTGTAATTTCGAGCGGGCGCGGTTAGCGGTGCGGTCACATTCACTCGATGCACAAAACGTCAATGTCAAATCATTTCTTGCGGTCGTGCGGGTGGAGGGAAAACGGATGGTATAGGATTGCTAGGCCAAAAAAACAAATTACAAAAAACAAAGTCGCGGATCATAGCAAATTGGCGCAACCATTCCCCCCGGGTTTGAAGGGTTACCTTCAAAGAAAAGAGAAAAAACAAAAGCGAAACTAAACCCTATTACTAATCTAAACTATCAATACTAGGTAGCGAAACAACTTATAACTAACTATGCCACTACTACTGATTAGGCAGAGGGCAGAGGCGAATAACCGGACGCAGGTACGATCCAGTTGCGGTTTTAACTTTTACGACTCGCGTTATTCCGTTCGAACCCGGAAAAACTTCTTCCACTACACCAAGAGGCCAGTGCAGAGGAGGCGCACTCTCAGTCTTCAGTATCACCACAGTACCGACTGTGACTGGATCTGAAGGAGTGTTCCACTTTTGACGCGACTGCAGCGTATGCAGATAATCTGTCCTCCATCGCTTCCAAAAGGACTGAACTAAGCTATCTAGCAGAGCGTGACGCGGGTGGAGCTGCAGTTTGTCAGTCTCGACATCTAAAGCGGGCAAATATTTAAGAGGAGTCGTCGTCAAGAAGTGAGCCGGCGTCAACGCTAGTGGCTCCGATGGATCACTAGACAAAGTCCGACACAACGGACGCGTATTCATCAACGCCTCTACCTGAGCGAGTACAGTGCTCAACTCCTCGTACGAGAGAATCTGTTCGCCTATGACCCGAAACAGGTGCGACTTAAGGCTTTTAATATTCGCCTCCCAATTGCCACCAAAATGACTAGCTGCTGGCGTATTAAAACACCAATCAATGCGATTCTCAGCTAAGACATGGGCGAATTCACTTTGGTAGTACTTGGAGCGTAAGAATGTATGTAATTCCGAAATATTGCGTCGCGCTCCAACATAATTTGTGCCGTTGTCAGAGTATAAGCGCTTAACGGGACCACGGCGAGATAAAAATCGTTTAAATGCAGACATAAAACCCTGCGTACTCAAATCACTGGTTAACTCTATGTGAACCGCACGAGTTGTCATACAAACGAATAGGCAAATGTATGCCTTTGTGGAACGTATACCACGACCACGGGCAATAGTGACTTTAAACGGTCCAGCATAGTCCGTCCCAGTATGTATGAAAGGTTTCACCGTCTGTACAACACGACAAGAACGATGGTCGGCCATTTCCGGCGCGTTGAAACGCGGGCGGAGCTTAAAGCAGGGCACACATCTGTGCACTCTAGCGCGTATCAAATTGCGAGCGGAAAGTATCCAGTACTTCTGTCGAAGAATGGACATTAATAAATCGGGACCAGCGTGACAATTCACCTTATGGTGATAGTCCACCAACAAATCCAAAACGTGATCCCTGCGTGGTAGAACTACTGGATGCATTTGTTCAAACTCTAACTTAGCATTTCGCAGACGGCCACCGACACGAATGAGTCCGTCTTGCAAAAATGGTTTCAAATGTTGAAGTGCGGGACTACAAGGTTTATGTGATTCTAAACTACGAAATTCTTTTGAAAAATAAAATTTCTGCAACTCTCGAAGTACAACTGATTCAGCTCTATCCAAATCAGCTGCGATTATAGAACCACGCGATGGTAATAATCTCAAAAATCTTAGGACGTAAACTACACAGCGTAATAGTCTCGACCAAGACGAGACTCGATTAGACAACAACAAAACAACTGACTCTTCACGCGGAACTGATACTACAAGCGTATGTTTCTTCTCCTCGGGTGGTTCTGAAACAGTAGCGGGGTTAAACGGAGCATTTGGCCACTCGTTAGGAGTGGTATGCAGCCAGGGAGGGCCACAAAACCAAAGCGGATGATTTAAAATTTGCGCGGGAAGCAAACCACGTGAGAGACAATCAGCTGGGTTTTCTGTTCCAGCGACATGGAATATATTTTCCGGTGACAATTCAGCTTGAATCCTAGCCACCCTATTTGCGACAAACGTGCCCCATCGATGGGGTGAAGAGTGGGCCCAACATAGGGCAACGGTTGAGTCTGAAAACGCTACAATTCTCTCTATATTAATGCGAGGACGACAAGTTTTGACTATAGATGTAATCAATTGAACCAACATAAGAATAGCGCAGAGTTCGAGACGAGCAAGAGAGACAACCTTACTAGGAGATACCTTTGATTTTGCGCTAATGAGGAAAACTGAAATGTTATCGCCATTTTGGACCTGAAAGTAAACCACTCCCCCGTAAGCCCTCTCACTGGCGTCTGCGAAACCTACCACATTAACAACAGTGTCTGGTACTATACCAACATGGCGAGGAATCTGTATCTGATCGAGCATTGGAAGCTCTTTCCTATAGCGAGCCCACAACTTGGCAACACTTTCAGGAGCGGTGTCGTCCCAATCACAGTTGGAAAGCCAAAGCTCTTTTATAAGCAGCTTTGCATATAAAACGACAGGAGCTACAAAACCCATTATATCCCATATCCGAGCTACACATGCTAGGATAACGCGTTTGGTACAAGTTGGCGGAGTCGAGCTAATTTTAAGACTGAACATATCAGTTGCGGGTGACCAACTTAAACCAAGGATCTTATGCGAATCACTATCATCGAATTCCTTTACCGAAGTCAACCGGTGTGACGGTGGAATCGACTCTAATGTAGCTTGCGAGTTGCTTGTCCATTTCACCAGATCAAATTGACCGGACTTCATGAGGCTGATTACTTGAGCAGCGGTCTCTATAGCCTCTGCTTCACTAGGTACACTGTACACAAAATCGTCCATGTACAATCCGGTTTCAATAGTGGCCCTTGCTTTCGGGTATGTATCACCCTCGTCAGCGGCCAACTGCTTGATAGTGCGAAGAGCGTGAAAGGGACTAGACTTAAGCCCAAAACAAACACGATTGAATTCGTAAACCTTCAAAGGTTCCTGCGGAGAAAATCTATACAAGAAGCGTTGGAATCTACGGTCACATTCTCTGATTCCAATACTAAGAAACATTTGCCGAATATCGGCAGAGAGCGCAATAGCAAACAAGCGAAAATTTACTATTATTTCAAATAAGTTACCCTGGAGGTTCTGACCACAATACAAGATATCGTTAAGCGATATGCCAGTACTAGTCTTAGCGCTACCATCCATAACCACACGCAGTTTAGTTGTAAGTTTGTCTTCTCTAACAACTCCATGGTGCGGGATGATGTAAAACGGGTAATCACGTGTCTCCTCAGTCTCGGCAGGCGCTGATGAGATATAACCTTTATCTAAATATTCGATCAGCACATCATCATAGGCTTGCTTCAACTTAGGAGACGCCTGCATCTTACGTTCCAAGCATAGAAAGCGTTTTTCTGCGGAGGCATGGGAGCCACCGAGCGAAAAAATATCACCCTTGAAAGGGAGCGCGACAACATAACGACCATCTTTATCACGAGTAGTCGTGCGGGTATAAATCTCCTCAGTGACCTGATCCTCAGGGCTGAGAATAGGTGGGACATTGACCTCTTCAATCTCCCAGAACTTGCGGATGGTAGTCTCAAGCGGCGGCTCGACGGTGCAACAGTGCGACACAGTCGAGTAACTATTTAAATAAGCGGGTGCGGAGCCAACTATAACAAACCCGAGAACTGTTTCCAGTGCGTGCGGAGCGGGGTACATCGGAAGACCTTGAATTTTACGTGATAACTGGAGATGCGGGAGAATCGAAGCACCGATCAATAGATCGATATCTCCAGGGAAAGCGTAATTTCCGTCGGCTAACTGCAAGTTCTTAAACTCCGTCAGCATGGACGTGTCAACCGGTACCGTGGGCAACCGTTCCGTAATCTTATCTGCGACTAGCGAATCCATTTCAAACGAAATATTACGATTAAAACGTGAACTAAATATTATTTTAATGGAACCGTGAATGGTTGCCTTTAAACCTCCAAAACCTTTCACTTCTGAGCGGGATGACCAATTATTAAAACTAAAACCAAGGCGTTGACAACAATCCCGAGTAATAAAATTACTCTGGGAAGCGCCATCTAGTAGCGCCCGAACGGTGTGCGGTTTGCCAAAGGCATCTACAATGACAACTTGCGCGGTCGCAAGTAAAACGGTAGTGACTTGAGTACCAGCGGCGGAAAGCGAACACAATGTTACGTCGTTTGCACTTGCAGCAGGCCGCGCGTCACAAGCGTCGCGCGTCTGCGCAGGCTGCTGCTGCGATGGCAGCTTACTACTCTCAAAATGTAAGAAGGTATGATGTCTAGCTGGACATTTACGACAGCTAACACCACTTTTACATGACGTAACCAGATGTTTGTCACTTAGACAATTAAAACACAAATTATTAGTGCGGACAAACTTGTAACGATCCCTAGGCGATAATCTCTGAAATCCCGAACACTTGTACAGCTGTGCATGGCTACCCTTACACAGAGAACAGTCAGGTGTTGAGGCGGTATTAACTAGCGTATGTGCAGTCTTGACTGACTTCGATGACGCGTCTATACGGCGATCGGAACCTGTCCTATTCGTGACTTCATGACGTGCCGACGTGCGCTGCAACACCTTAATATGGTCGCGAATAAAAGATTCTAAATCTTCGAACTTAGGTATTTCTTTGCCGCGATGAGTCGTTTCAAACAGACGAACAGTTTCAGGATCTAATTTATTTAAACCGATATACAAAAACAAAAAATCACAGAGGTCATTGACCTTTAGGTTCTTTACTGCACGAACAGATGATGCGAAAATATTTAAAAACTTCTCTAAATTATGATCGTTACAAACGGAAAAACTTTTCAAATCGAATAATTGATCTAAATATGCGGTGGCTACTAATCGCTTATCTTCGTATTTTGTTTTTAAAGTGTTCAAAATTAAAGTGTAATTTTCAGCGCTAAACGTAATTCCAGCACAGACAGCCTTTGCCTTACCGGTCAATTTTTCTACGAGATAATGCAATCTCTCGTGATCTGTCAGCGATGTGTTCCTATGTATTATATTTTCGAAACTATCTATAAATAAATTCCAATTTCGAATGTCACCATTAAATTCAGGTATTTGAATTGGCGGCAATCGTGGGCGTTCGCGAGGAGGGTTGGATAAACCACTCGCGGGGGGGGGAGTCTCTAAACTCCTAGCAATACGTTTGATACGACAATACAAGTCATCAAAGGACGACAATGCCTGATAACTCACACAGTAATCAGGATTTAACTCCAACTCTAAAATGTTTATATTATTAATTGTAGATTCAAAATCCGCGCGCAAACTATCTAAAGTTTCCAACGAACACAAGAAAGCATCTCTAATCGCCAGATCCGAGGTTTGCAAAGATTTATCACAAATTGATTGAACACGTGAAAACTGTGAGTCCCTTTTAGCGTATAAAAGCTTTAACTGAACCTTTAAATCAGTACTAACCTTGGTTCCCTTAAGAGACATCTTGTTTTGATATATTCACACTATACACTCAAACAAACACTTAACGAATTATTAAGTAAACGATAATTAACAGATAACAATATGGTAATATTGTAAACAACAAAGTGAACGGCGAACGAACGGAATAACATATGCGTATATAATCTATGGTTTATCCGTTTCCTACAAATATTCACTCAACAATGAACGGGTATTTTTGAAATGCGTCTACCTACATGCAATTTGTAGGATGGTCGAATGAATTTTGTCAAGAAAAAGAATGCGATCGATTTATATCTACGCTGATATTTACGTAGCTAACTATAATTATGCGGTGCGGTTGACGGCGTAGGTACCGTAATTATCAATGACTCTTTAACTATACGAGCGAAACAACGTATAGTTGCCTAAATGCCTAGATGCGGGTTTTCTACTATTATATCTAGGTAAACAGGCGCGTTGCGTTCATTCCCTATGGAACAAATACTATATTGCGAAATTACAAGAAAATGATTCACGATCCTGCTCGTATGGACCAAAAAAGTAATGGTTGCGCAAATAAGCTGTGGACTGTAGATTTTAAAAAAGCGATCTAAGGTTTATTAACAATATGCAGATACTATGCCTGGCATGGGATAAAGGTATTGGGAAAGAGCACTGACCTTTAGACTTCGAAGGTTCCACGTGGCACCGCCGGCGATTTTCGACTTCGCACATTTAAATCACTGCCAGGTCCTGTTTTGCACTACACGGCACCACTGTTGTTGAGTTTGAATGGTTGGGTCACGAAAATAGTCAATTTTCTTGTAATTTCGAGCGGGCGCGGTTAGCGGTGCGGTCACATTCACTCGATGCACAAAACGTCAATGTCAAATCATTTCTTGCGGTCGTGCGGGTGGAGGGAAAACGGATGGTATAGGATTGCTAGGCCAAAAAAACAAATTACAAAAAACAAAGTCGCGGATCATAGCAAATTGGCGCAACCAATGACCTTTAATAACAGTAGTTTTATTTTTTAATTTTTCACATTAATTATGCAATATTTTTTTTTCAGGAACTTAGTCTAATCTACTCATATAACTTTTTTGAGCTATGATATTTTTTTTTATAGACGAAACATTTTAGTTTTCCTATTATGAGGAATGCTCCAGGGTAGCCGTGAAATTAAAATTTTCAAAGTTTGATTTTCACTGAATTATAAATCATGAAAATAGTTAACACAACCCTTTTAGTTCGTAGTCCTTGCACACATGCACGATAAGCGCATGGAGATGCAACGCAGGGGCGAAATTACGCTGCCGCGACAAGTCGAGGCAAGGCGGACAGAGCTCCGGCGGGATCTCATGGCGAAATGGCGTCAACGACTATCGCAACCTCGTTCGGGGCGCCACAATTGAGGTGATAAGGCCCATCTTTGAGGAGTGGCTGGAAAGACCTCACGGCGTGCTTGCTAGCTGCAGGCAGGCAGGGCCGAAGCCTGCTTGGGTAAAGGGTCAGCTTCCGAAAGGAATACTCGGCCGCGGCACGATAGGCAACGAAGGAACGGGGTAGGTTTTTAGTCAGTAAGAATCTGACACTACTTCCCGCTCCGCCCAACGGCGGGATTTGTCATTGGATGATTTTATCTACCATAAAAAAAACCCTCTTAGTTCGTCATGGGTTGTCTGAAAGGAAACCTCGGGGTCCTGGGACGCAAAGCAAAGAAAGAACAAGAGTTAGTAAAAGTCTGTCATGCCCCACTCCACCCAAGAGCTGGAGAAGTCATGAATGATTTCCCACCTTAAAATACCTAAAAGTGAAAACCCGCGGCAGCGGAATTTTGCCCCGGCGTTGCTTCTCCATGCGCTTATCGTGCATGTGTGCAAGGACTACAAACTAAAAGGGCTGTGTTAACGATTTTCATGATTTATAATTCAGTAAAAATCAAACTTAGAAAATGTTAATGAAATGTTATTTCGTGAAAAAGTCACCTTCAATAGTGTTGCTCTTTTTCTACATCTCGTTTACCAGAATCGTTGAAATGTTGGTATTAAACAAATAAAAATTTCCATAAAAATTAATCGTAAATAAATGATTACCTTAGGTTCTGTAGCACCGATGTTATCGTTCTCTAAGTCCGTGAGACTTAGGGTGCGAACAACTTACACCTATAGGGGCACGCAGGAAGCACGAGTTGCGCGGGCGCAGATAATGAGTGTCGGTGTGTTCTCAGTGAAGGCAATGAATTAATAGTGGCATTGCTATCTTCATTGCGGTCATACTGCGTCGAATACACACATTAGTGGGGTTCGGTCACGAATGGAGGGCCAAGGAGCTGGTGGGTACTGTGTTTTGATGTTTTAAGTTGTGATTTGACAATAATATAGGGTCTACTTTAGGGTCTGGGCAAAGTGACATTTTATTAGTGACGACTTCCAATAAGTTCTATACCAAAATGTTAGGAGATTCATCATCATCATCATTTCAGCCGAAAGACGTCCACTGTTGCACATAGGCCTTCCCCAAGTGTCGCCACAACGAATGGTCCTGTGCATCTCGCATCCACCGCATTCCCGTGGCTCTTACCAAGTCATCGGTCCACCTTGTGGGAGGCCTTCCAACACTGTGTTTTCCGTTGCGTGGTCGCCACTCTAGAACCTTTTGGCCCTATCGACCATCCGTTCTACGAGCAATGTGCCCTGCCCACTGCCATTTTAGTTTGGCGATTCTTCGGGCTATGACGGCGATCTTGGATCTTCTGTGGATATCCTCATTCCTGATGTGATCACGCAAGGAAACTCCAAGCATTAGTACCTATAGAGCAACATTTCAGTTTCCCATCTCATAAAGGAAAATATATACCATGCATGGACTACCAAAAACTAATTACAAATGGCTGAGAACGCGAAAATGACGTATTTTTATTTTGATTTCATTGCCGATAAATCTATATAATATAATTATATGAAAACGAAATACCATTCATTGATTAATCACGTAATTTCAAAAACTATAACACTTACAAACTTAAAATTTATCAGATAGGTTCTTTATAGGATGTAGACATCCGCTAAGAACGGATTTTACGAAACTCCACCCCTAAGGGGGTCCCCGCTTGGGAAGAGCATCGCCGTGTCCTCGTGGGGGCGATCGGCGGCTATCTCTCGCGCCGGGGCTTCGTTCAAGCCATGCTCCGGAGCGAGGAGGAGTGGCAGGCGGTTGCATCCTTCTGCGAAGCAGTAATGCTAGCAAAGGAGGAGGCCGACCGCATTAGGCAAAGGCGCACACGCCGCCGCCGCCGCCGGGATTCCGATCCCGATTTCTGGCCACCGTAGGCGCGGGCTCGCGGACGGTGGGCAATGGGTAGCTCGCTGTCCATCCGTCCGGTAACAGACCGGTCCGCGCGCCCCAAGGAGTTGTCAGCAAGCTGTAGGGGCCCAGCAAGGCCGAAGCCTACTGGGGCCAAAGGTTATGTGAAAATGTCACCACGGGCCCTGGGACAAAGGCAATGAATGGAAGGGTAGGTTTTTAGTCAGTAAGAGTCTGACACTAATTCCCGCCCCACTCAAGGGCGGGATTTGTCATTGGATGATTTTACCTACCATAAAAAAACCCCTAAGGGGGTAAAACGGGCGTTGGAAGTTTGTATGGAGAAACCGACTCTCACGCGGTCGAAGCTGCTTGCAGAAGCTAGTTCATAATATTTAATGCATCATAAACACTTAACTTCGACTCACCTTGAAGGTATCATCCTCTCTAGACCCGCCAATAATTTCACAGACGCATCCTTGCTTGCATACAATCCACGATTGCCGATGCAATGCTCAGCAGAGCAATTTTCGCGTTATAAATAAATTCGCTCAATTATAGGCGCTAAAGTGTAGAATACTAAGATGATCTTCAATTGTATCCGTTTGTATCCGTGCAGAGTACAGCTTTGTTCTCACACGATTATAATTGGATGCTCCATTCAATGTTTTGCGATATAAAAGGTTGAAAACTTGCAATGTTTTTGCAATTTTGTTGCTTGAGATTTGGAAATCATACCTGAAGTTATGTCTAGATGTTTTTGGCTATTACTGCTAAATGTTTTAGGGGCTTACTGTTAGATTTGTTTATGTTTCTGGGCGTTCAATTTTTGAGGAATTATTGTAAAGAAACGAGCATACCAGAAGCACCTACAATATTGTCTTCTTCACCACCCTAGGTTGACTGGTAGAGAATGTCTGAGGCATTAGGTCCGCCTTTATATTTTGTGTTGCATGAAGATTAAATAAATAAACGAGCCTATTAAAAAAATGATTTAAATCCGTCACAACACAACCTCAGGTCCAGTTGAAAACCAGTGTCAGATTTTACTTGTCTGACACTTATGCTGAACCTGATCTATTTTATCGCAGATGCAGAGGTACATTATTTTATTTTATTGTTATTTTTTTTCGTATATTATTATATATTTCACTAGTTGTGTGTGTGTGTGTCTATTGTGTTATGCCAAAAATCCTTATTTCCTGTACGTTTCATTTTGGTTTTAGGTTTGGTTGATCCTTGTATACTGGTTGGCCTTGATCAGTCTTTTAGTAAATGGTTACAGATTTTTTTAAATGTTGTCTCGCTCTAGGAATTAGACGTTGTTGTGTCGTGGGTGCATTTACAACCATTTAATAAAACTCATATGTGTTTATTACCCACCTAGTCCCTGGAATCACTATCTTTAGGTCATGCAAAAATTTGTTCCGTACGGGAATTGAAATAGCGACATACCAGGAGCGAAGCTTAACTGTTGTGCTAACCGTGCCTTTAAGTTATTATTTTTGATTACATACTTTATTGTACACCTCATAGTATGAACAGGATAAACAATTACAAAAACTAAGTGTATCTTGGTCTGGGTATAGTGGTCTCATCGTACAGGGCAATCTTTTAGAAAACCTTAGGAACCAACCTTATCCCATTATTAATTGTGGAAGTTTTTGGTAAATCGTATTCTTCTTTTAAAGTCACGGTTTGCTTACTTAAAAAGCAGAACACCTTACTGAAATGATGAATTAGATGGTCAATATAATATAATATAACATTCTTCGAAATGATGGTATCACAGTGTTTGAGCATAATTTAAATTAAGCTTAATAATCCATGCTAACAAGCTCACACTCTTCACGCTCTGCAGTTGTAGTGAGCATAAATTCATACGATCAACAGACAGGACCCGCACCGCCGACCTATTTCATAAAATCACGAAGAAAACTTACTTAGACCAACACCTCACTAAGCTGAAATAGACTTTACAATTGTTAACATAGGGTTGGGTGTTGATTGGTGGTGATGTGACGGAAAGTCGTGTGTTTTCGGTTACCATGGCGACCGAAATGTCGGTGAGGTGCAATGCAATAGTTTAATCTGGCTGCGGGCACGACCACACGAACTCGCCGCCCGCGGAGGCCTTGCGGATGAGTCGCACAATACGCAGATAAGCTTTTGGTTTAAACTTGACGAAATATTTTTTTTTTAATAGTTACGCCAAAAACTAACGTGGTCACTTTCGCGGCGTTGATAATAAATAAGCCTCTTATAGAAGGCGTTTGCTAAATAAAATAAATTAAGTGGTTATTATACCCTATTTTAATATTTATAAGCTACATATATGCACACTATATCTCTCACCCAATGCTTCTGTAGGAGCCTTGCAAGGCTGCTAGAAGATTTTTTTTAATAAGCAGGACCTTTGTGTTTTTCTATCTGAATTTATTCTTTGTCTTACTGACTCAATAAATAATAACAGCAAAATATTTAAAAAATAATTTAATCATGCAGCCAAAGTCTAAACTGTCATCAAAGATCCTGTGGAAGTTGCGAAATTGATTGAGACAAAGAAAAGAAGATAATCACAATTTTGCAACCTGCAATGTCAAAAGATTTGTCTAATCAGTAATTCTATAAATGACCAATAATATATCGTTGAAAACAAAGGACTTGTGATCACACACCAACATCGCGACTCAACTTTCTGAAAACAACATTTAATTATTTACTTTTTTTCCGTGGCTAAAGACATGTTTTCGAGAATTATACACAAAATAACATAATCAAGTGCACATATACTCTTACAAAGTCATTATCACATCATCATATTATCTAAACTCAGTTTAAGCACAGTGTCACCGGGCGCCAACGTGTCACCCAGTGTCGCAAGCTCGTCGGACGACTAAATATCAGCGCATCACTAGTCTAATGACTCCTACAAATAGCTTCCACGAATCTACGTAATGCATGGCCGCAGGCAGGTATTATGTTTTCAGTTTTCTTCACATACTGTTTAGTTTTACGTACGTTGTTGTGGGAAGTGGGTCTTAAACCTGTAACAGCGTTTGTACGAGAGGTTCCTCTGTTGATTTCCTGAAAGGGAAATTGAATATTGTGACTAATGCAATTTACTATTTAGATACACACAGTCACAGTCTGACTAAATTATGTCCTAAAGGTGGCTCAGGAACACGGATGGATTTTAATTAGTAATAGTCTGATACTTTCTCTCATTCCACCTGGAGCGGGAGAAGTAATTTGATGTTAGTTTTTTTAAGTTTTTGTCCAAACAACTGTTTTCTGGATGCTGTCAATCAGTAACTTTAATTTTTTTTCTAAATAATTCCTAAAGTTTGCAAATATATTTACAGGCTAGACCCAATTTGATATTGTAGTTCCCATATTTTATCAATTAAATACTACCTTAAATAGTGCCATTGTGTATACCATAGCTCATTTATAAAAAAAAACGTAATTATAAAACTTGCCACTTAAAAACTTAATGGATTTGGATAACCGTAGAAGCCCAGCAGGCCGAAGCTTACTGGGGACATGGGTTGACGTCCGAAAGTGTTTTTGGAGCGCAAGGCAACGAAGGAACATATGTGTGGAATCAGTAAGAAAAAGTCTGATACATAGGACCTTAAATACCGGTCAAGTGCGAGTCAGACTCGCGCACGAAGAATTCCGTACCATCAGTAGCAAAAAACGGCAAAAAGTAGTTTTTTGCAGGGGATTTATTTTTTTCTGTTTTTATAGTGGCAACAGAAATACATCATCTGTGAAAATTTCAACTGTCTAGCTATCATGATTCTTGAGATACAGCCTGGTGACAGACAGACGGACAGACAGCGAAATCTTAGTAATAGAGTCCCGTTTTTACGGATACGGAACTCTACAAAAGGCTTTGTGTAATTACTTTTTTTTTTAAATATATGTAAACTAGTGCTTGACTTGACTGCGATCCTACCTGATGGTAAGTAGTGATGCAATCGTTGATGTTCTCTTTTGTTTAAGTCAAACCACTGTGTAGTCTAAACCTAAACTATTTAGATATTACCTAATCTTTGAAGAAGAATTTGTTCGTGCGCTTGCTTATGAGTGCATGACTGTTATACTAAAGCAAGACTATACGATATTTACCAGTTATTTCAAGAAAGGGTCAATTTTATAAGAGACAGATTATATAGGGCTGTAGGGTATTATGTGCTGTATATAATATTTATTTAGTTTACTTAAGTAAACCAAATAATGTACTTAATATTAAGTAGTTTTAAATTTTTGTTCTACATTTAAGTATGTGGTTTTTATGTCAAGTCTATCTATCAACCGGAGGTTTTTCTTTTTTTGGTGGGGAAAAATCATTCCTTGGGCGGCGCGGGAGATAGTGTTTGACTTTAACTAGCTAAAACCCCACTCCTGTTCTTTCTATGCCTTCGTTTCATGGCCCCGGGGTTCACTTTCACACAACCCATGGCCTGAGTAGTAATATCCGAAGAACCAATCAACCGGAGGTTTGTGGTAAGAAAACCTAAATTCTTCGGATTTTATCGTCGCCTTTACACATCAACTATCATTTGTATATTTTCATTTTTAGGGTGCTTTTGTGTGCAATTTACATTAACATTAAAAAGCTAGAGTTTATTTGTACGTGCTAATCTCAAGAACTACAGATTCGTATTTAAAATATGTTTTAATATTGGTTGTCAAGGAGGCTATAAAATATTACACTACGACTACAAGGATCAAAGATACGATTGAACCCATGGCAGACAGCTGGTAAAGGATATAGTTCAATTTATTAAAATCTCAATGATAGTAGGGTAACTTGAAAAGGGTACTTAATAAATCTGGACGATTCTATTATAAAAAAATCCGGCCGGCCAGTGTCCTCTTGCGTCATTAGGACCCAAGAGGACACCGGTGTCCGCACACCTATTTTCTTTCTATTGTGTCTCTAATTACGGTATTCAAAAGGTCAAGAAAGGTGGTTTTTTTAATTGGCATAAGCTAGTGCTTTATTGCGATCCAACCTATGGCAAGCAGTGATGTAATCGTTGATGGTGAAGTGAACTAATTTATTAAGAGTCTATTCACTCTGGCCGTGAAGATACTTAAATTATAAAAGGACTGGAAGACCGCAGCAGGCCAATTGCTCCAGTCCTTCGATGTACGCGGTATAAATGACGAGGTGAAACGCTTAGTCCTGACCGTAGAGGTTTCAACAACGTATGGGTAGACACTCCGTACGTCAGGTTGTCCGATGGCAGAAAGGAAATGATGGAATCGAGTCATACAATTTCCGAGCACACTCTCCAAAATGCATTAAAGGCTGGCTACACTACGCTTGTGCTACAGATTTTATAGATTGAAGTTTACCAAATCTGAATGGATTACTAATTAGCCTCTTCGGACATCTTTCTACTGAGTCCAAAGTAAAGACAGAAAGTGACATTAGAGATCCCAAGTAACAGACTTACATTATATATCTTCAACAAATCAAAACAAAACCTTCTAAAGTCCTTATAAAATAATAAACATTGCCATTTGAAAGTAAAAGGGACGATCCACAAAATATAGGTCACCATTCACACTAGTTTGTCCAGTTATACGAAAAATGCGCGGTAATTGGTTGCGCGGGCGCACGACGTTCGTCGAGAATTGACGTTAATAAACACGTTGGGAACGTATTGATTTGTTACGGAGGCTTATCGAGATCTAATTTGTAAAGCTTCTGAGGGGTTAAATTGCTTGTAAATTATTGGCTAGTTGTGTGTTTAAATTAATCTTAATGTTAGAGCTTAAATATGTAAGTTCGGATTTACCAATGATATCTAAAATTCGTTTTAGAAAACCTCAAGTTGAAAGGGTTCATAGACAGGTTTCAGTTTAACGAGTCTGACTATTACCAGTTGAAGCAAAACTCGAAGAGGGTTTTTTTAGGAGGAATATCATCCAATGACTACTCCCACTCTAGGGACGGCGTATCAGAATTTTATTTACTAAAACCCACTTGTATGTTCCTTCTTTGCCTTGCGTTCCAGGACTCCGGGTATGCCTTTCGGAAGTAAATCCATGGCCTCAAGTTTTTTTTTTGTTTTTTTTTTTTTATGGTAGGTAAAATCATCCAATGACAAATCCCGCCCTTGGGCGGAGCGGGAAGTAGTGTCAGACTCTTACCTACCCCGTTCCTTCGTAGCCTTTCGTGCCGGGGCCGGGTATTCCTTTCGGAAGTTAACCCATAACCCCAGTAGGCTTCGACCCTGCCTGCCTGAAGATTGCAGGCTGGGCCTCTTCGGTGTGCTGACAGCTCCTTGAGGCGCGCGGGTTGGCTTCGGCCCTGCTGGCCCCTGCTGTTTTGCTGAACCTGCATCTCTTCAAAGCACGCGTGGAACACTATGCGGCGTCGATGATCCTGCTTGGCCCAGACATACCCGAAGGGGTCAGAAGGTCAGTCTGGGGTTTTGTGCTGAAAAACAATTTAAAATAACTTTAATTGATTTATTATTACCTTTTTGTAGGTAGGAAATATCCAATAACTTACTATTCTGGCAGGGAGTGACTTGACACTCCCTTTTGATTGACTAAATTCTACCTGTGAAGGTACTGTCAATTGCCGAGCCGTGGTAACAATTTCGAACAATCTCGAAGACCTAGCATGGCATTTTTCTTACTTTCCATGAGTTCGATTTGAAAACTTTATAGCTAATGCGTAATAATTGTGCGATATGAAAACTAAGCACTCTAGTTCATGAGCATAGGCCTCTACAGCTCTCGATTCTCAGTTCTCAGTTCGATTCTTGAATAGTATCCAGAATATTTATTTGAAGGATAGTTTCTCATTCCACAATACGAATCCATCTCGGATGCCGTAACATACATTGTTGTTTCCAATGTTAAGCGTTATTTAAATTGCTATTTCACACAAAACAAAGATCACGAGAATTTTCCAATTGACAGTCGTGATCGACTACATACAACACGAAGGCACCTCACCTAGGTAGCTATACGAAAATGTCAATCCTTTGCTAGTTTCGCACGCCGCCTGTCGCCGTCCGGGGTCGTCTGTTTCGACCGCGTCCGGCTGTTGACATTCACGAATATTATTAGGCATTGTTTTGATACATTAAGGTCGGAAGAAAAATTGATATGACATTGCCAAATAGTCAAGTAATAAATAGGTAGTTTAAAGGCATACGGAATAGGGTGTAAGGTCCCGCAAACCTCCGTTGAAATGATAGGATCAGACAGTCTGGTGTTGTGTTTTCTCAGGGTAACAGCCCTAAAGTTGATTTTGGGCCGTGCTAAATACTACTTGAGAAAGTTTGATATTATTTACGTTCTTGGAAAAATACTCTACAAATAAAATACTCAATATTTTATAATCTATGCTGAACGCCCGAAATCTGCTCGGGAACCGTTCGCTTGGGCATATACGGGAAGATGTATGTGCTATTTTTGGACGTGGTTTACTGTGTGCTAAATCATGACCATGTCAGTTGATGACCAAATCAGTTGAGACGTAGGGGAGTGCAAAAGCGTGACATAATATCGTATCCAGTTTATTTCTATGATCTAAGTTATAGGCTAGCAGTATTTGATGAATGGCGGATGTGTGTAACCTCTGTGTGGGCGATGGGCCCTGCCGGCTCCCAAGACATATCACGAACTGGCCATAGGTCAGTGTGGCCGCAGCTTGTTGAAGGTAAGCTAACGAGAATATTATTAAATGTTAATTTAGATTTAAATTCGGAATTGTGTGTCGCCTTTATTGGTGAATGAGCTTTGAATAATAATTTGGTTTTATTTATTTTAGGATCGGTCCTCTTTTTTTAATGATATACCTTCTTTATTTCAGCAAGATTTTATTTGTGGGTGGGGAAAGTATCAAATATCGTTTCTCGCTTTGGGTGGATCGAGAGGGAGAGGCAGTCTTTTACTGATATAAACCCAAAGGGCAAGTAAATAAAAAAGGAGACTCAGATAGAGGTTCTTCATTTTAATTTTTGGTGCCAGGGCCAGGTCCGAAGAACGAGTTTCTTGCCCATTTCAATTGTACCCCAAACTACTAACTTTGGCGCTAAATGAATATTTTAATCAGATTTAGTTCCGTACCTCAAAAGAAGAAAACGGAACCCTTATAGGACTGCGCCTCAAGGAGTTGTCAGCAAACCGTAGGGAACCTACAGAAGGGTCGAAGCCTACTGGGGCCAAGAGTTCGCTACGGAAAGCAAGGCTTGGCCTTGGTATGAAAGGCAACGTAGGAACTGGGTAGGTTTTTAGTCAATAAGAGTCTGACACTATCTCCTGCTCCACCCAAAGGCGGGAGTCGCCATTGGATGATTTTTATCCACCATATAAAAACCCTTATGGGATTACTTTGTTGTCGGTTAACACCCTTTATCTCGAGAATGCGTAGTCTTAGAGGTACGTGTTGAAAAAATCATAAACTCAGGTCTGCGGTCCCTTGAAGCTGTGAACAAATCAAACTTCCGTTAACGAAAAAAAAAGATACAGCTGTTTATGTCGCAAAAAACGTATATTTCGATCCCTCAAAAGAATGCTCAGAAACATTAAGCCATGAGACATGGTATCTAATGATATTAATAGTGGTAAACCACTAACGATCCATTTGAAGATTTTTTTTATGGTTAGGCTCGCGTTTGACCACTATCTCACCTGGTAGTGAACGATGATTTGGCCGACGATGGAGCACGAGATGAGAAATGATTTACTCCAGAAAAGCTTCATTGTTTATAAAAGGTCTTGCAAGTCAAAAGATTTTTCAGAAATTCTTCTTAGTACACTGGTAGTTCTAACTAGTAGTTCTTCTTAGTACACTGGTAGTTCTAACTAGTAGTTCTTCTTAGTACACTGATAGTTCTTCTTAGTACACTGATAGTTCTTCTTAGTACACTGATTGTTCTAACTAGTAGTTCATCTTAGTACACTGATAGTTCTAACTAGTAGTTCTTCTTAGTACACTGATAGTTCTTCTTAGTACACTGATAGTTCTTCTTAGTACACTGATTGTTCTAACTAGTAGTTCATCTTAGTACACTGATAGTTCTAACTAATAGTTATTCTTAGTACACTGATAATTCTAACAAATAGTTCTTCTTAGTACAGGGGGCTCTCGAGTTTAATTACAATCGGTCGACATTTGAATTGTGATGTTAGGTACTCCTAAATTCGATGCTAGCACCAAATTGGTTTAAAAATGCGTGCCCACATGCCAAGCCTAATCCCCATTTTATTTAGTTTCCCAAAAAGGTCACGCAATTTGGCCCTAGCATCGAATTCAAGAGTACCTAACGTCACAATTCCAATGTCTACCGATCGGAATTAAACTCGAGAGTAAGCCCCCAGTTTTTCTTAGTGCACTCTTGACAAAATGGTCGTGGTCTCGGTCGAATCTTGCACCACCGCCTCTCTCGCAGAATCCACACTATTCACCAAACCAGTTCAAGGTATCAAAATTATCTCAAAAACATTTACCAGACAGTTATGCGGTATCGTAGTCAGCGTTAATCTGTAACCTTTGCTCTTACCGACGACGGTTCGTCAAGGGTACAGACAGCGGTTCGAAGTTTGACGGATGTAATGGCAAGGTCCCATGTATGACGTTTGATGACAGACGGATTTAAGTGTGTGCATTCTATTGTTTTTGACATTGACTTTTGATGAATTTTGCGATGGAGACAGATAGGTGAGTTGTATGTGGCGGCGTTTGTTTAATTATTTGTGTGTTGTTATTAACACCTCGTATTAAATAAATAATAATAATCGCCGTAACGACCGCTATTGTACACATAGATTTAAGTTTGTGCAAAAGAAAGTTTTTTCTATTTTTTTCTTTTCTATTATTTGCCCTGATAATTCTGGTATTTCAAAATTTTATAAGTATCTTAAAAACCCGTATGCAAATTTTAGTAACTTAGTAATATATCGTCTTATTTTTAAAGAATGTTCTGGAAAAAATATTTAGTTGTTTCCCCTGGCGCATTTTTTTTTTTACAAATCATAGGTACTAAAGTATAAATTATAAAATTTTTTTATTAAAAACACGCCGAAAATATTAATTCATCTGAATATTCTCAATCTCAAGATTCACACTTCTCTCACACTAAGAATCGTGTAAGAATTACTCTTTTATCGTGGATACGTTCACAATCATGTAAACTCTTATATATTGGAAACCCTGACCCGGAATATCTATCTGAAGGCATAAGAGCCATCAAATCTCTGTTTAACGTCCTTTACCTAAAAGGTAAGAAACGGAAACTTTTTAATTTAGTCCTATCCATCTGTATGTTGCAAACACATTTCACTCCAAGCCTATTGCACGATATGTCGATGATATAATAGTGCCAATAGGCCTGGAGTAGGCATTTTTGTATCGTTAAAAATGACGTAGTGAAATTGTGACAATAAGACAGGGTCGAAGCCTGCTGGGGTCAAGGGCCTTTTTCTGAGAGGAAGGTTCAGCCCCGGTATGATAGGCAACGAAGGAACGGGGTAGGTTTTTAGTCGTTAAGAGTCTGACACTATTTCCCGCTCCGACCAAGGGCGGGATTTCTCATTGGATGATTTTACCTACCATAAAAAAAAACTATTCGAGTAATTTGTTACTAATTTTATCCGGGAATTATAGGTACAAATTATCGTATTATTAACATATAGACAGTCCGGTTCATTTTCACTTATTCTTATGAGATTTAATGATACATTAGTCAGTAAACCTCAGACTAAGATTTTGTACTAAAACAGTATTAGTGACAAATCCTGCTTTTTAGGGTTCTTTTGATCCTTTAGCTATGACTCCGCTGTCCGTCTGTCTGTCACCAGACTGTATCTTATGAACCATGACATCAAAAAAAAATATTTATGTAAAAAAACGTGTTTTTTTGTCATTTTACGCTACGGACGGTACGAAACCCTTTGTACGCGAATCGACTCGCACTTGGCCGGTTTTTTTTATACGGTTTGTTCGGTTACGTGAACGTGATCAAATATGACGTACTCGATCACGAATCAAAATACCTCTATTTGTAGTTCGGGTTCGATGGCACAAACAACAGGATTGAATGAGAAAAATCGAGGAAAAAAACAGTGCATTCAAAGTTCATGTGGGATAACAGGACAAGGGAACAAGGAAGGGCTAAACAAAGGCCACATTATCTAAACAAGTCAATTAAACGGCGGAATGAGGAAAGCATCGTGTGATGATCGCCAACAATAACTGTCCACTCGGCTAATGAGTGCTTTCTCAGCTTCTTGTGCACGGCATTGTACGCTTTTCCTCGTGAAAAACTATACGGAGCGGCGATTACACCGTTCGGTTAACTGGAGTTTGTTAATCGAGGGTTTTATTTAGTTGTTTTCAAGACTAGAGTAAATAGGCTTTTAGTAAACTTATGCGATTCACTGTCAACGACTGCATCACTGCTTACCATCAAGTGGGATCGCAAGCAACTACTGGTTTATAACATTAAAAAAATAACTAGCAAAGGACACAGAAAAGAGAATGTTTCAAGAAATTGTTATTTGAATAAGTAGATACCGTAAATAATATTCATTTAAAACTGTAAGTTACGTTTCTAATTTATTGGAAACATTTTACTGTTATGACATATTAAATCAATGTGGGAAAAATCCAAAGAAAAGTTACACGGTTGGTTTAGCAAAAACACATTTTCTTCGCATTTAAAACCAATGTTAAATGTGCATTGTAAACGAATGTTTATAGCTTATGTAAATCAAATTTAAATTACCATTACATGATTACCATATACCATTTGTGATTACGATGAAGTCACGGCATTAAACTCACATTCGGTATTTTGTACGTTTAAGTATCGATAAATCATTGAGGTAGTTTAAAATATTTCACCAAGTGATATGAGTAGGTATTAATGTTTAAGGTTGGTTTCAGTAACCAAGTTAAGGAGTTAATGTTGTTATTTACGAAGAGCATTATGATAATTAATCAACAACATGCATATATTTTCTTGTCTACAATAAAGTGAATAATTGGCAGTTTATGGACTTACGAGTTTAAAACCTATACACTATATATTACTTAAGTTAATTTAACAATTAAACAGATGGTTTACAAATTGTTTGTAACAAGTCAAACACTACTAGAATTCAGAGCTTAACAAATAGTCAACTTTAATTTCTTAATTCAGAAACCGGTTTCGATTCATTAGGTTATGGTTACGATAGTGAGCGCAAATAGAGCACATTATTAAGCTACCTAAACATCCAGTTAAACAGCGATTTACTACACAGTGCAACCGTACCTTCTCATATCACCCAGTATATGAGTTCGCGCGTAATTGCGTTCGACGAGCACTCTTTCAACCGAAAAAACAAGCATCTCTCTCATTGTTCCCGCCAATTTTCCCACATTTCGCCTTTTACAGTTACACTTTGCCTTCCTGATTTACTCGCAAAAAGTGTATAAATTGAATTCCTCGTGCATCAAGCGCGCCGGGATCGTTTCATACTTTTTTCTTGCCCCGGAAAAGATTGTCTTTGTTGTTAGATAATTCTTCGTGTGTGAGCTGCCCTTATTTTTAGCTGGTGTGTGGACGTGTATTTCGATGAGAAATCAGACAATTTCTTCTTATAATCTGTGATTAGTAGCCAGTATTTTAAATCTTTTAGCTTGGGAAAGCTCATTTAGTGATGTCTTCGTTAGCGCTTTGCTTATTCAAGTATGTATCAAAAATTCGAAGATATGTAATATTCACCAACCCGCATTGGGTCCGCGTGGTGGATTACGCCCCATTCCCTCTTCTAGAGAGAAGGCCCGAGTCCCAGCTGAGGGAACATAAAAGCCTGCATGATTATGGTTATGCTGATGCTAAAAGTTTCCATAGCCAGGGTTGTCATGGAAATTGTCATGATACCGTTTATTCGTAGAAATTCATCTATCAAGCCGCTTTGTGGGATTGTTCGAAAGAGTCAACGCAGCCCAGTGGTCGTATTGTGTATCTATATTGACAGCTTATAGTGATTATCACTTGTTAAAGCGTAAATCATTTAACTGCTAAACAGCTAGTTTCGTATTGACTATTTTCAGTGATCAGTGACCAGCAACGGGTGGGTTTTAGATTGTAAAAATCACAGAAACTCGCTCCACACAGAAAGGAAAGTGTTAATTTATGATTATCCATCGTAAAAAAAAATTATAATAGCAAAGGTATTTTCAACATTTTCATCTTTTATCTGCAGGAATGAGGTAATGGACAACCCACTTAAGCATAACAGCGAAACAGTTTAACAAAAGCTCCAACCTCCGTTTCCACCGATCAAAGCACTAGACGAACGCGTCCAAATACGGTCAAAACAAAACTTTCTCACTAATTCCACAGCGGATCGTGCAAGGAAGATTCACATGCGAAACGACCACTGCATACACGTGAAACTATCAGTCAAACTACTAGTTAAACATCTACATAAGTCACGTCTCACGATTCCCTACGAGTAACAGTTTAATAATGTCCGCAGAGTGACCCACCACGACCCCAGTGAAATACGGTTGAATGGACTGGGGCCATATTTTCCCCCATGTATCGTACTAAAGTCGTGTCTTCCTTGGTGGAAATAAAACGCGAGGTCCATCTCTAGGGGCATCGGTGCCTCAGATGCGCTATTTTAGACTGCATAGACAAACATTTTATGAAACGAAAATTGCCAGTCAAAATTCTATCTTGTTTCATTGATTTAGAGTTGTTTTCGGCTTATGTGGTATTAACATATAAGTGAAATCAAAGTAGGGTGTACGGATAATGTCATGGGAAGAGCTCAATGAACGTGCGGACAGCGCGTGGACTGCCGACCGGAGGAACTTCCCAACTTATTAACCTCATTAGACAAATGAATTTCGTGTTTAATGCTTACGAAATAAAGGTTATGTAAAATGCAGATAGAAATTAAGTAAACTTGTAGACTGTACTGCCGTGATCTTCTGTCTTAATAAGTGTAAATCTGTTAAGTGTCGTTGGTTCAGTTTCGGCGAGTTTGTTTCCATTAATGTGGCGGTCATAAGGTTTACTATAGTTAATGACTCTTGCGCATGATTTGTTTCGTTTCTTGTTTGGTATTTTGTGAGTTTATTGGCTAATAATTAATATTGAAATACCGTTCAATTAACTGTGGGTATCTTCGTGAATAGCTCTGCAATGGTCTTGTAAGCATGCGTAAGGAGTTTATGGGCTGTAAGCCAAAGGGCTGATAAATTATGAGATAATTTAAACCTACTTACGATTGAGGATACAATTTCGTTCTATCATCGATGTAAAACGGGGGGATTAGTTTGCTCTTAGCTAGATAAGCGTTGTTAATGGTTATGAGATTTCAGATTGCATACGCACTAACAAAGTAATTTATAAGGTTATATTAACAGTATAACCAGCGCAATATTCAAATTTCGGAATGAATATCTTTGTTTGAAAGATTTTACCTTAAATTGTTGATGAAAAATTGTATATCTTGTGATGAAATAAAACGAGCAAACGTTCGATTTGATAGCCTTAAAACAAACGCTGGCATTTGCGTCGCGTTGCACACCGCAATATTCTGCGTTGGGTTGACGCAACGCGATTATGTATTTCGACTCTATATTCAGCCGAAAGTTCCGACATAATATTTTTTAATGGGTATTCTCATTCTAACAAATCGGTACTAACATCTCCATATAAACACCCGTGGGATGACGTCTGCCCTTTCCTGTAGCCTGCAGGAAGCGTCGTGACTCACTGACCCATTGCCTTGCCGCGGCCACGTTCATTTGCTAGCTTTACGTATACCTATCATGTGTCTGTCTGTGTGTCTGTGTGTGTATGGAAGTTAGTGCTTTGGGATACTGTGGGATTGAAGAGATGTTTCGAAAATTGTTTTGTATTAAACTTGTGTATAGGTTTAGTTGTATTGAATATTTTTGGGGTTTTTTTTTGGATGTAAGCCTAAAATTGGATAATAGTTTTTTGTTAGTATTATATTATGCTGTGTATATTTGTATGTTTGTTTATGTGTAGGTATGATATGAGAATTGGGATGAAATTTTTATTTAGAATGTTTTTGGACGTTTGAAGCCTAAACTTACATGATGGAATAATTTTATGCCTCTCAGATGATTGCGCGATGGTTTTACCTATAATATTTTTTTTTTGTTATTATACTCCTCAACTATAATATGACGCCATTTAGTCTTAAACTAAGCAGAGCTTCGGCTATGAGTACTATAAAACTGATAAACATACTTATATAATTCTAAATACATACAAATAACAGATAAATTACACCCAGACCAGAACAAATGATCGCACTCATCACACAAACATTTTTTTCCGCGGTGGGAATCGAGCTCACGTCCATTTGCTTAGCAATAAGGAACCCTATACCAACAGCCCAGTATTTGGTCAACAATAAAGTGTATTTTTCAATACACTTGCCCAGAAAATGGCTCTTATTGCACTACACTTAGGTATATAATGGCACCTGTTACCAAACTGTGACATTTTGATTACCATTACGCAATAGTGCTGTAATGTAGCTATAACCTTTTTGTTCAACCTATTTGTTTGCGATTCAAATTTTGAATACGAAAATATTAAAAAAAAAATGTGGTCTATGGCCATCATTTTAAGATGCACGCGGTTTTTGGCGTGATTTTTTTCGGGTGAAGTTCATGGGCTGTATTAATTATTATTATATAATTTATAAAAAATAAAGTTTATTAAGTTTAAAAATACATAAATAACTAATTAAGTTATACTACTGTATTAATTAAATAAAATTAAATACTACAAAAACATGATAAAATGTTACATCCATATTCCCCTATTCTGAGGCACTATGTGGAGAGAATGGTTAGGTAGTTTACTGCTTGCTATATCGTTCTCTGCACATTTTGTCTCAGATATCTATACATATTTTCTTTGTTTTTACTAACACTAGTTTTAAGTAATTTTAAGCTAACTAACAAAGTGGACCATACTGTTGTCTTATCAAATAAAATTATTATTATTCCCTTTATTCCTTATAATACATATTATAAGGAATAAAGGGAATAATAATAATTTTATTTTTATTTATTTTTATTTTTTATTTACATTTTTAAATAATTTTTAACACACATATATAAAAAAAAGCATTTAAAAATATAAAAAATAGTGTCCCACCGGTATCGGGAACAGTTATTATTATTATTATTATATTCTATTGTCACTACGAATGACATTAACGTAAAAACTTTTCAATCAAGAAAACAAATGACGACTAGGCAATATGATCAAAAGACCATATAGCCATAGCCTAGCGCGTGTTTATGAAAACTGATTGAAATTTTTACCGCCATGTTATGAAAAATTTTACTATTTTTACCGTTATAATATTAGTTAGTTAAATTATTTTTCTTCACAAGTGTATTGAAAAACGTCGTATGATACACGTGAGTAATGAGTGGTTACCGTTCTTGGCTCTCTTAATACTGCCTCAACGGTAACCTCCTACATTACACACTTATATCATAATGTTCTATTATTCTACTAATAAGTTAAAGATAAATGAAATAATAAAAAAATGATACTTAATCGAAGATTTTTTTGCAATGAATTAACAGTTTATCTTATTGAACAATTTAATGTTACTAAAGCTGACATTTTAAAGCTCTATTACGCTTCTATCAGCAACATTAACACCTGGTTTCCGTGCTTTCTCAATGAATTTAAATATCGCTATTGTTGTACGAAAACTATTGTTCGGCTCGCAAGCCCATCACTGGATTCCTGCATAAATCAATAGGATATGTACGGCAGAACGTTTAACATCTAACAATTATTACCTTTGACCTTCTTTTGACATTTGGTTGTGTCGCAAACGGCCATGAATGAGTAGGGTTGGGGGCTATCTCTGTTTCATCGGCCTCACCTGTGAAATGTTGCATAAAAAGTTCGGTTTACACTTTTATGTAAATGTTTTTTTTTTTATTGCAGCCAAGTAGAGTTTGAATTTCGAATGAATTTATGAAGCAAAGCTTGCTGAGTAACTTTTTTTTTATTTCTAATGCACTTAGCTGTACAGTTAATTTAACAAAAGAGTAACGCATGTTGTTTTTAAATTGTTTTTTTTTTATTGTTGATAGCTCGATTTTGACTACTATCTCACATGATGGAAAGCCGCGATGAGAGCGACGATGGAGCGCCCTCACCAAAAAGAAACCTAGAAATACTAATTGAAACACTAGCCCATAAGTTTATATTTGTATAAGTATCCCTTATCTTTGTATAGTTGCGTGTACCAATTCAATACTTAGTAGGCCAAATGAATAAAATAAATATATTATTTACTAGGCACCTACATTTTCTTACGTTAATAATAAAGCAACACGATTGAAAAATCTACAAAAATAACTATGTTAAAAATATCTGACCTGGCACTTAGAACTTCAAACTTTTTATAGCTTCACGAACTTACGCTACAAAAGAACTTTCTTACAACTTCGAGGCACTTGAATTTTGCTGTATTGTAAGCTATCAAAATACAAATAAACGAAACAGGTCACTCTGGTCAGCTACTACAACAAATCATCTTTTGTAACGCCGTTAGCTAGGTGACCTTAGCACCAAAGTTCAGGTCAATTTGTTCATTCATTGTTAAAACATAAACAAAATCAAAGATGGCGGATCATCCATTTCGATTTCAATGACGCAAACTTTCTTATCTAACAATGGCATCACTGGCGTAGCTATCGAAGGGCTAAGCGGAGCAATGCCCGGGGGCCTCCGAGTTCAGGGGCCCCCAAATCTGATTAACAAATTTCTTATTGAACAAGCAAAAAAATTCTACTACCTTCGAAATCTAAATAAAATCCTTCTCCTTGCGTCGTATTCCTCAATGCTGAGGGTCGTGACTTCCATCTATTTCTGTTTCTGGCTAAATCAAATAGGTTGCAATACTAATTTAAGCATTTAGTTTTAATCAGTAAAAGTCTCATTTTAGTTAGACACTCCCTCTCGCTCCACCTAGAGAAAAAGGAGTTATTCAATGATTTCCTACGTAAAAAAAGGGGCCCCGATATTTTTTGGCCACAGGCTGAATCTAGCTATGCCACTGAACGGCTTCGGAGTAAGTTTGAGACCTTTGTGCTTGAATTAGATACTTGTGGTCGAGAATATGGCAATAATTCGAGTATATTGTAATTGTTTGTGCCTTATTGTGCCGTGTCAGTCTGTCAGTCATTTCACTTTCAATTTTGTGATCTACATTGGACGTGGATTGGTTATGTGAGAGTGAGATATTGTTATAAATATATTAAAAATAATGGAAGAAATTCGTTTTGCGGTGACCCCAAATAACATGGGAAAAGGGTAGGAAGATGATGATAATGAAATAGATACGTGTCTTTTTGGTCGGAAATCTTACAATGACTTCTCTAACTCTAGGCCGGAGTGGAAAACTTTTACCAACTAAAACTCACTCCTTTGTTCCTTCTTTGCTTTACGTTATAAATAAGTAAGTTTTATATAAATACGTATTGTGGTCGCAAAACAAAATACAAAGAACTTAGAAAATTTCAATTTGGCGAGCTACAATGACGCTTTTTGTGTCTGAACTCAGAAGTGGATAATTCTTATTTATTGATGGACTCAAAATAATATTTATTTAGTATTTGGCAAGATAGACCTGGACCTGGTAAGGGTTGTGGGAATTCGATGGAAACGAGACGAAGAGGACCGTTCATTATGGCGACACTTGGGGGAGGCCTATGTCCAACTGTAGATGTCTTTCGGCTGAAATGATGATGGTGATGATTTGGCAACCTGTATAGTTATTAATTGGCCTAGGCAGGATAGGCTGCATTGCTATGCAGGCAGCATATCCTGCCTTCTGGTGACGCAGGTCCTATGCAGCGGCTCCATACTGGCTCTGTGTTAGAGATGGCTCCAGGAAGTAAACAATAAGAAATAACTGTTACTTTTGAGTTCTTGCATACCACCGACCAAGCGTCCTCGTTGTTTGTCAATGTAGGAGGGTGTGCGAAATGCTAAGCGTGATCGATGGGATGGACTCTTGCGCAAGCGCTGCGGCGCGTGCTACGTGCCAAGTGTTAACTGGGGCATTGTTTTGATTTATAGTTTTATTTTAAGCTAGGTTTTTATACCAGTGAAGAAAAAAATTAATATTAGACCATAGCAGAAGGTAGATACTGCTCTTTAGTTGAACATCTTGTAATGTATTGAAATCTTTATTAGATACATTGGAGTTTTTCTGCTGAATTTGAGTAATTTAACAACCGATCGTACGGCGCATATCTATCCTTACGTTGTTGAAACTTCAACGGTCTGGACTAAGCAATTTGCCTTGACGTCAATATCGAAGGACTGGAATAGTTTGCCTACTGCGGTCTTCCCGTCCGATTATAATTTAGGTGTCTTCAAGGCTAGAGTGATTAGGCTCTTAATAAACTAGTATGCCTCACCATCAACGATTGTATCACTGCTTATCATCAGGTGTGATTGCAGTCACGCATTATATAAATAATAAAAAAACAAAACACAGGCAGTATTATTAGAGTCCGATGGAGGTGAGACGGATAGAACCGCTCATTGTGGCGACTACTGGCGACACTTGGCAGAGGCCATGTCTAGGTGTAGACGTTTTTTGGTTGAAATGATGATGATGAATAGGCAGTAGGTATTATTAGTGCAGAAAAATAAATGTAACTCAAGTTTGAAAATAATTTTGGGCACGAGATTGGGCTCGTCAGAAGGCACACCCTTGTTTCTTCGTGAATCAACAATCATACATAATAGAAATAGTAATTATATCAGCCTGCCTTAAGTATCAGGTGGGACCGTAGTCAAGAACTACTAGAACTATACTAGTTTAAATTGAAAAAATCTTTTAGTGTACCTACCTATTTAGGGCTCACGGTATGAACAAAAGGATTGAAGCAGTAACCAACCACAAGGTGGAAACTGCGGGGGATATAGCTAGTAGTTAATATAATTCCAATACAAGATAAATGCCTATTCTATTGTGTCTACAAGTCAGAATAATTTTTCATTCTTCGAAAACCCGCTCTTATCTATATCGCTTTTAGGCACGCAACTTACTGTTTTCCGCACTAGTACGGATAAGTGCACTAACTCTCCGCCACTATAATTTACTGTATTTATCGTATCAGGCTGGGCGCTAGGCGACCCCTGCGAGTCACCGATCAACCCCCTATTAATTATTTAAATTTAAGTACCTACTGTATTTATCGTATTAAGCTTTGCGGTAAACGACCTTCGTGAGTCACTGGTTAAACTCCATTTAATTATTTCTCCGTAACTGTATTGAAAAATGTCGTTTGATACACTCGGCTTTGTACACCCTCACCTACGGATCGGGCGAATTCCACCTCAGTCACAATGATGAAATTTCTCCACTTGTATCAAAATATATTATTTCAGGGTCGGCTTCTAATCTAACCGGATGCAGCTGAATATTTTACATGGAACGACTTACTACTTGACCACCATAACTTTGTAACCTGACCACTTAAATGACTTAAAGATACTAACATAACGAGATACACCAATCGAACTCAAACGTCTTGGTATCTTCTCATAATTTAGCATCAGTAAGGTATAGTTTGGCAGGGGGGGTGGTGACTGGCGCAAAATGGCGGCGGCGTGAGAGCGCCCCAGTGACGGACGTCACGAGTGCTGGTCGTGTGCGCACAGCCTAACTGTGCCTCACCTACATACGAGACGTGATATAATTATGTGAGACTGGGAAATAGTTGATGATATAGGAAATATTTTCAGCTCGTTTAGGTTCTTTCATGATGGGGACCTTTGAATGGGTTGTAAATTATGTAACCGTTTGAATTGTAGGGCTTATCTTACCTAAGAAGAAACATACGAATAGCTTCAGAAAAAAGTTCACTATCTTCATGCTATAAAGTGTGTGTGTGTGTGTAGGTATATTTGTTACTTATTAATGTCACTTTGGGATGGCTGAATGGAATTCAATTAAACTTGGTAGACTAGTATATCATGTCTTGGAGTAGCACATATGATACTTTTATTCCAGGAGTGTGTTCCTTTAGGATAATTTTCTTCTAAAACGTGGGCAAAGTTGCTGATAGCAGCTAGTAGTATATCATTGACAGTAGCTAACATTGTGAAAATCCAGTCGAACAGATATATAATATTTATGTATGAAATATATCTCATTTAATCAATAAACTAATGTTCATCAATGCACTAATATTATAAAAACGATTTGTGTGTTATGTTTGCTACTCCAGTCACTCATCATGCTAAAACAGCTGAATGGATTTGAAACCATTTTAGACTGGAACAGCACATAGGACCCTTTTTTTAGGAATATGGATGAAGCTACTTGCGAAATCTAGTTAGGATGTGAAAATTAAGCCAAAAATCTGGGTACATAACACCACTAATATGTAAGCTAAGCATCATCCGGATGTAGATATGTTCCATTCTAGTGTGCGATTGTTTTTAGACAGGCGCAGAGAATGTTTTGGGGGTTGATTTGTGTTCTGGTTTATGATTTAGTTGTGTTTGATTCTTTTTATTTATTTTTATACTTTTTTATGTTGTTATTTAATTTTTATTTATTTTTTTCCTTTGTTTCTCTACGATATATATATATATATATTTATATTCTTTGGACCTAATCCTGCAAAATAATGTAATGATGATAATAATGATAATGTAATAATATTGATAATGATTTGTATATGCGATTTCTATATTCTTATTTTATATTATATTGTAATAAAATAATGACTCTCTGCACGTGTTGGTTTCGACTGTTAGTGCAGAGAGTACCTGTTGTAAAATAAATAAATAAATAAATAGGCCAAAAACTCTGAAAAATCATTACAGAGCCAACCCTATAATTAAGCTCATTTATTTATTAGCATACTGCAGCTCCAATATCAGTCTCAAGATGCGAAGATAAAATAAGTAGGGCCAGTACTCTGCGTGAGAACCTTGCCTTCGGGAACGACCTGCGACCGCTCGTAATCTAGCCGCTACCGGTCGGCCGACCGGTCGGTTAATTTATAGGTGCACTACGCCTCTCAATGTCGATGCTATTGGCATCATTAGCTGTATGAATATTATGTCACGACGTATTAATTAATATGTGTTATGTTACATTTATATGGAAATTTTAACTTCTACCTGCAGCTTTGCATGCATGAAACTAGAAAATCATCTCAAAGGAAAAATATCATACGTCTTTTTCCAGGGTGTAGTCTGTTTTTTTGTCAAATTCATCCAATCGCTTAGGCGTGATGGAGTAAAAAGATACACGTATATACAAACTTTAGTCTTTATTAGTGTGCGCACCAAACTTAAACCGCATTATTCCAAAACGCGATCTAAATGTAGTTCCGGGACTATTATTAGGTATAATAATATTAATATTGGACAACTATCACACAACGCCGTCTAGTCGAAAGCTAAGCAGATCTTGTGTTATGGGTACTAGATAATTGATAAACATATATATTTCTAAATACATACATATTAGAGATAAGATAAATTACACCCAGACACAGAACAAATTATCGTGCTTATCACACAAACATTTGTCCTGGGTGGGAATCGAAACTACCACCTCCGGCATAGCAGTCAGGTCCACTAACCACTAGACCAACAGGCCAGTCAATTAATATTAAATTGAAATTAAAACTAATTAAACGCGATCTACATGTAGTTCCGGGACTATTACTATTAATACCAAATTAGAGAAAGTAATAGTCCTGGAACTAAATGTAGATCGCGTTTTGGAATAAGGTGAATAAACTTTTCTTGTTTGTGCCATATTTGTACAGACAACAGAAAGACATACATTACGTATGTAACATCTATGGGACTTGAAGCTAAGACTGGTAAAACCAAACTTAATATAGCAATGAAGGTGAATATGTAAAATAAAAAATTAGGAAAAGACTTGATGATATATGTAAAGAGATATTGAAAATGATCTTAAACTTGGTAAACAGAATATGGTACCATTTTAAACAGCTGACATAAATACTTAATTGATTGAATTAATTACTATTGAAGAGAAAACCCATCAAGATTATGAAACTCTAAACAATATTACAAGCCCTAAAAGAATTGAATTGATTCATAATTTTTTGTTTTGCTTTACTTAAAAGCTCTGATATTAAGAATTTTTTACTAAATTTTGCATAACTTCGGGTAATATCGGTACATTTTATGCGATCTATGACCATTCCAATCGTTCCTAATTTAACCCATTAGGTACCAATCGACCAATTCATTAAATTTTATATTTCGATGTCGCAGTTATTGCTATCATTAAGTAGCAAATTTTCACTATTAATATTTTAATATTGAAGAAAGTTACTTCTCTATTTAAGGTTATTTTATTAGTTTATAGGATCTTAAGCGTCGACATATACCATTTGTTTTGCCTTCTCTCCTTTTCATTTGATTTTGCATCTCTATATTTTTCTCGATAATCATCTACAGTTTTATATGTATTAAAAATAAAAAGAGTATCATATTATTCTTCGAAATAATCCTTTATTTCCATTTCAGCCGCAAGAAGCATGTCCATTGGGCTCGCGTGAGAACCCCGTCCTGCGGCCGTTTCCAATCACTCCAACAAATCATTTACTTTAGTACTGGCTAATTTATTAAACCAGTTACTATATAATGCTTCATAATGAAAAGCTATTGATTTGAAGCTAAATTACAGCAGGAATAACTCTACGGATTAATTAATATTGATTTATTTGCAACTAATGGATTTGCATTCTCACGACCGATCTTGGTGTGATGTGAATTTACATATACCCCATAGCCAGGATGAATTTCTGCTATATACCTACAGAAATAGATCTATTGCTACTATATTCATTTTTATATTTCAAGTTCATGCATGCCATTATTCCGTGCCACGATAAATTTAATTGACCACAGAGTTCGCGTGCCAGCTCTCCAATTTGTTTCTCAGGACCGACTTCGTGAATCCCTGACATGTTACGAAAAATATTCCAAGTGACTGTCAGCTCTTAACTTCGGTGCCATCTTCGAACCACAGCTATAAATTAAGTAGCATTCACGGATAGGACGGCGTGAGAGCGTCCGACCGTCCGGCACGACCGGCACACACGACCGAACTAGGTACATCCCGGACACGGAGCTTAGAAATATGGGATATGCCTAGAGAGCACGACGAGTCGGTACTTGGATATCAGACAGTAAATGTCCACTTCTAAACATGAGCCTTGCTATAAGTAGCTATATTGTATGGTTGAGAGAAATCGTGCCCTAATATACAGCACGATAATGGCAAGCTTTTTAAACCTTAGAAATTTTGACATGAACAATGTTGTCTTTCTCTGCTGTGACGTCACATTCATGCAATAGTAGTGGAAGTGTAAGTAGGAGTGGACTAAGAGACACAAATGTTTACTACTAACATTAGGCCTAATCCTATGTTTGCTTTTCATGGCACTCACAACTGTAAGATGACCTGTTCAGTCATGCCCTAGAATTCATATAGGATGGTGCCGAAGCGTCCAACCGTCTGGCATGAACGAGCTCTGCACATCCTTGACATGGAGCTTATAAATATGGGATATGCTACGAGGTAATATGAAACGCTCCTATTTAGTGCTTATTAGTGTTGTCATATTTTACAATGTAGGAAGAAGTCAAGAATTTTAACAATATTGTTTTAGAGCAAAACGAGATAGCTAAAATTTTTGATCTGAAATTAATATTATGTGAAGCTGTTTCTCACCACTCAACTTTCTGCAGCATTTTTGATTTCACTTGATTTATTTCTGCTATTTTTAAAAGAGGTAATATTTTTAGGTTGAAATCTCTTAATTATTTTAAGAATTTTTTTTTTTTTTTGATGAATTAATGATAAATTTTGATTGCGTCACTAGTATTTGTGTGTGCGTACGTAGATACCAATATCGAAGCGCTACTAGTGTGGTACATCAGTTTCCATGTATTTTGTCCACAATCAGGATAACTAATTTCTTAAAAAAAAAACACTACCTGAATTATGATTGTCACTTAATGTTCTAATTGGGGTGTATAAGGATGTGTATTAATCCAATTACATGTTGTATAAACTTCTAAACCAGTACAAATGACGTGTCTCCCTCGTTTCTACGATCTACGGATTCAGTCTCTTTGTTATGTCATTCTGGCATAGAACGATTTATCGGCGTGCTGTTTACCTCATCGCGGCGTTTGTGGAAATCATTAGCTGTTGCCGTGCCCTATCTCTTGGGAATTGGATTACTAATTTGTATGATGCATGTTGCTGATAGACCATAAGAATGAATTATGTTTTTGAAATGTAGAAAGTCGATATTTTTGTCGAGGTTTTGTAATGCTCAACACTAGTACTTAGGGGAGTGGGGGCACTTTGATACACAAAAATTCAATCTCTTTTCTGAGGACCATAAAGCATTATGTTTAAATATTTGTTTTGATGTGTGCATTGGCTGATATGTCAGCTTATATTTTGGCTACGCAAAAACCGCAAAAACTGGCGACGTATAGAGATAAACTGATTTTAAGAAAAAAACATTTTTGTATCATTCTGCCCCACCAGTGGGGCACTTTGATACATGGGGTGGGGCAGTTTGATACGTATTTTAGATCTATATGAAATGCAAATTTAAACTGACTAAAAACCCAATATAAACTGTATTATTACTTAAAATTAAGAAATAAAACAATTTTATTGATTGAGATCGCAAAACACTTTTTATTAAGAGTACACATTAGCCATAATCAGTCTCTTAAGTTACTTAAGGAATATAATCACAAAAAAAAAAACAATATTTTCATCATAGAACAAGACTAATTCTCTGTTATTTTCTTAATTATATAATTAGTTATATACTTACTAAGTAGTCAGACTTTAACATTGAATATTGTTAATGAAAATAGAATATTAGAACCTCCTATCAAAATGAACAATGTTTTTCTTTAAAAATTGAACAAACATCAAAAATTTAACATAAATAATCATAAAAACTCTCATATAAATTACAAAACAATCTACTGGATATTATATCGAGTTAAACCTACCGAAAATGAATAAAGCGACGATGTTCGAGATGTGCCTTTGGAGAAAGTTGGTTTTGGTAATTGCAAAACTACATCTCTAAAATCCACACTTGCTTTGTCTTCCACAATTGGAAATACAAACTTAGAAGACCCTGCTTTTTTTCTGAGATATAATACTTCATATTCTGTCACATTATACTTAAATACAACTTTGGCAACGTAGTGAATCACAGTTTTCTTCTTCTCAAACTTAATTAGCAGGAAATCTCCAATATTTATGTGTTCAGGATTAACTGGTTCTTCATTAATTACCTCTTCTTCTGATTCCGACGGCATTTCAATGTCTTCACTATCACTCGCCATCACGACTTCATCTTGACTAGAATCGGAATCTATTTCTGCAGGCAAAGAAGTCACTCTCTTTTTCTTTTTTGGCTCAGTTAATCCCAACAGATTTTTCGCTGTTTTCAATTCTTTTGCATGCTGTTTTGCTTTTTGTAATTCTCTTTTTCTGTCCTTTTTATTACGTAAGCTTTCTAATCTATTTTTTTCTGGTGTTTCAGTGTATATTCTTGATCGTCCCTTTTCTCTTCCTTTTCTTTTTAAGACACTGTCAGTAATCGCCTTTTTTGGATAAGGTCTAACTACTTCAGGAGTAAGAATAGCCTTTGATGAAGAAACATGTAGAGGATCGTCAGCAACAGACACTGAAACTGGGTCGGCATCCAAAGTAGGAGTTTTATTTTGTTCTCTATCAACAACCTCACTATTTTGACTTCTTTCTGAGTCTACAAAATGTAAATCTTGTGTGTTGTGAGTATTCTCATCTGTCAAATCGTGATAACCTGTTCTGAAAATGTCTATCGGTGCAAAGTCGTCGTCGCCAAATACCAGTTTATTTTTTTTATACTTCACGTATTGCATCTTCAATGTTTTCTTCATTGATATTTTTTCTATCAGTTTTGGGTTTGTACGTGCGCACCATTTTCTGAAAAAAAGAAAAAAAAACAATAAAATAAACTATTATTTTTGACGGGGCACTTTAATACACTAGAGGGGCAGATTGATACGTATATATATATCATTGTACCCCGCTCATTACCGTATCAAAGTGCCCCAAAGGACTTTTTCCACAAACAATTAATTTTATCAAATATATAATAATCTTGCAATCAAAAACATTTTAAAATACAATAATAACTATATTTACTTACCTTTAGTAACAAATAATAACAAAAACAACTAAGAGTATCCTCCTGAGACACAATTACATTTCACGTATTTTTTTTGTAGGCAGCGGCGCACGCCACTTCCAACACGTTAGTGACCGTTGAGGCCCAACGGCAAACTGGCGGCGAGCGGTGTTACAACTGTCATTCTTGTGAATGTCCTTGAGCATTCTAGTGATGTGCCGGACTGTGTAGCGTTTATCGGTTTTGAGATATAGATACTGTACCAATGTGCCCCGTGAATCAATGTGCCCCCCCTCCCCTACTGTTCAGCAGTCTGAGGAAACTTTCATTTGAAAACAATTTAAAAATTTCAACTTTATTTTTGGGGTGGCAAATTATCAAATTACTTCTCAATAATAGGAGCAATAAGGAGTATCAGACTTTTACTGACTGACTTTCTGTTGTTCTTCGCCTTCCAGGACTGCGGTGAATATTGCGAACAATCTTGCAGCCCAGCTTCAATTCATCGTCATCATCATTTCAACCAAAAGGCATCCGCTGTTATATATAGGGCTCTCCCAAGTGTCGCTATCATGACCGGTCCTGTGCGTCTCGCATCCATTAGATACACCAGGTCATCAGTCCACCTTTTGGAAGGCCTTCCATCGGTGCGTCTCGTACGTGGTCGCCACTCCAGAATCTTTTTAACCGACTTCGAAAAGGAGGAGGTTCTATGTTCGGCTGTATGTATTTTTTTTTATGTGTGTTCACCGATATCTCGATCAATTGTTGACCGATTTCAAAATTTTTTGTTTAGATTGAAAGATTATACTCCCGAATTGGTCTCATAAAAATATCTTTTTTAATTTTGGAAGTCGGTGTTAAAGAGACCAAACTATTATAGGAACACCGAGTTCCGAAATTAAAGTTATTTTGCACTTTTTGGTCTTTTTTTGAAGCCGGTTCTATTTTTTTTGTAAAAAGTTTTTGTCCTAATTTAATCGACCATCCGTTCTGTGAGCTTGAATTTGCTATGCTTAACTTTAAATATTCGTATTATAGAGGATAAGTAACTATACTTCTATACACGGTGGAGCACACAGTCGAGGTGTGCCCCGCTTGGGAAGAGCATCGCCGTGTCCTCGTGGGGGCGATCGGCGGCGATCTCTCGCGCCGGGGCTTGGTTCAAGCCATGCTCCGGAGCGAGGAGGAGTGGCAGGCGGTCGCCTCCTTTTGCGAAGCAGTAATGCTAGCAAAGGAAGAGGCCGACCGCATTAGGCAAAGGTGCACACGCCGCCGCCGTCGCCGGGATTCCGATCCCGATTTCCGGCCACCGTAGGCGCGGGCTCGCGGACGGTGGGCAATGGGTAGCTCGCTGTCCGTCCGTCCGGTAACAGACCGGTCCGAGCTCAAGTCGTCTACGGCGCGCACTATTCCCGCGCGCCTCAAGGAGTTGTCAGCAAACTGTAGGGGTCCAGCAGGGCCGAAGCCTACTGGGGCCAAAGGTTATGTGAGAATGTCACCACGGGCCCCGGGACAAAGGCAACAAATGGAAGGGTAGGTTTTTAGTCAGTAAAAGTCTGACACTATTTCCCGCCCCACCCAAGGGCGGGATTTGTCATAATCACAATTTAATAAACGAAAACCTACAAACATTACACAAAAACATAAATATATACACTAAAGGCTACTCCTACTCCGATTTGTGATTGGATGATTTTACCTACCAAAAAAAAAAAAAAACTATACTTCTATAATTTGTACCTTGTGCAAACACTAATTTAGGTATAATGTATACTTACCGAGAGCCAATCGCAGTTTTGATAACAAAAAATAACTTGTGAACCTAGCATTGATTTTTTGCACCAATGTAAGCATTTTTAGGAAGTCATTAGCAAAGCCTTTTTCTGCACAAGAGGCACCTTACCTGCACTTGAACTATATTTTGAAAATAGGTATTGCACCAAATAGCAATTAGGCATTTTACGTGTAGTTATATTTTTTTTTATTATCCGTGTAAATTTTATTAATCTAGTTATTTATTATAAAAATATTATTTAGTCTGTAAGCTTCTTCAAAAATAACATAAACCTTTTCAAAACCAAAGTACACAAACAACCGTTGAAACTGAATGCAATACAACTAAACACACAATCAAAAGCTATCTAATAACCGCGCGATTTACGCAAAGGGTTGTAGTAAGGTAGGATGCAATCGCGCGGCCGAACAACGCGCCATAAACGCGTACGCTGCGTTTTACGAGCGTTTTCGCTTTCGCGCCATTTGCAATAAATCAGCGTCGCCACCGAGTGGGCGACGTTGGTGCGCCCGGCGCGTCAATCCGAATCATGGTCATAGTGTGGGGGAAGAGACGGGCGGTTTTTGTTCGAGGACTTGCAAGTATTTCTGATTTTATTTATCCTTTTTTTGGAATGATTTATTTTTATTATGAACTAATTGACTAAGAAATTAACTAATTTATACATTTAATTATTGTACTAACGTAGTTTTCAGTTTCAGTCATATTTCTGACATAGATTTACTGAGTTACTACTTATCATCAGGTGGGATCGCGGACAAGCACTAGTATAAGTATATCAATAAAAAAAAATAAAAAAAAATATTACAGTTGCCTACAATGACTATGAGAATAACTTGTTTCTTACTGGCAACGACTTTATTATACTAAAGTAAATATGTATTACATTAAAACCTGGACTGCAAGAAAAACAATGGCATATTTTTCTACTGTTTCCCAGCTTTGTAGTTTTTTTTAATTAATAAATAAGCGTTTCGGGTCTGAGTGTTGTGTAAGTATGTGAGTTTACATGCCTGTAAACGCACCCACGACACATGTGACTCCTGTGTTAGCACAAAATGTTTGTTTCAATTACCAACATAATACACCAAAAAAAAACTAAAAATCTTTGACCTAATAAGAACCCTTATTGCTTTATAATTGTGTCATATTCATAATCACTATTGTCTTTAGTTAACTTACCTTATTCGTTGAAACCGCAACCGCGGCGTTCCAATCGCTCGTCTGCTCAGTCATCGTAACGGGACAAATTTCACTCCGGCGCCGTCTTCGCTCGTACGATTCCCCATTTTACTGTCAATACTTGTAAACGTCTCAATTTGAGCTCGGCTCAATTGGCGCTAGTCAATATGTTATGGGCTGGGCCGCAGTTCACATAGCTCTTCAAGTAAACTTTATTTAAAAACTATAAACTTTGTTGCCTATTTGAGTTTGTAAGGAATTTACTGTTTTCTCTGAGATTGTCTTGTTTTCTTGCTGGTTTGTATTGGGTTTGTTTGGACGATCTGAGTTTGAATCGCTTTGTAGATTATCACTCTTTGTTTTGTACTCATTAAAGTTCTTACCCGCTCTTGATGGAGCGAGAGGGAGTGTGACACTTTTACGGGATTTGTTTTTTCCTTAGTGAAAATCATCTAGTGACATTTCCACGCCCTTGGGCGGGGTGAGAGATAGTGGCAGACTTTTATTGACGAAAAAACTCACTCCTGTTCCTTCTTTACCTTTGTTCCAGGGCTTCGGGGTACACTTTCCCATTACCCATGGTCTCAGCAGGCTTCGACCTAGCTGGACCTATACGGCCCCTACGGGATAAGACCCATCCATGTTGCTTCAGTTGCCTATTGTATTCCAGGCCAACGGTGACTGCAATAGCAGTTTCTCGCCTTTGCTTTGAATATTTTGATTTTTGGTAAGGCCATAGAAGTCTGCTGGATGCGAAAAAGACTGGAAAGTCTCGTCGACATGATGACACTGAGGCAGGCTGCAATGATCGTCTTATTGCTGAAATGATCGTGATTTCTGGTTTAGGTTCAGATATAATGAATTTAGCTATTAGATCGAAACGAACCTGGTTAAAATTTCCTCTTTTTATTTCAAATCTCCATAAGAATAAACAATCTTAGAATTAAACCTATTTTTATTTCACAAAGGCCTTCATGGGTACTTGTAAAACCTCAGAAGTTAGTAGCATAGTAGCTAAAGCCAATCCATTAGCAATAATAAACAACATTATTCTGCAACCGCCTACCTCTACAGAAACAGCGAAAATTTCTAACAATGCGAACCAAAAATAACCAAATAAAACGGACAATGGTAGTAAATTAGTGTTCCTCAAGCCAATTTGCAGCGCAAAGGGTTCCGTACACACCATAACAGGTTATCAAAGAGTCGTATGTTTTCATTAGGATGTTATGCGTGCACCTCTGAGGCACTTTCCGCAGGATTCTAACAAGATTGCAGGAGAATATTGTGGGGTAATTTTAAATTGCTTTGTATTTTGGTTAAATGTTTGTGACATAAAATGTTTGTTTTAGATCATCCATTTTCTTTTTTCTTTAGTGTACACACAACTTTTATAAAACAAAAAACATTATACTGGTGTATATTTAAGCTAACGTTGTTAGTTTTCTGTCAGTGCTGTGCACCTCTGTAAATGACGAATTTACTATGCTTAAAACTATATGTGTCTTTTGTTTGTGTATGTTTTAGTGAGCAAGTCATTGACGTGCCTTCTCAATAAATAAATAGATAAAACAGCTGTATACGGGCGAGCTTAACCCACAATTGGGTTTTCTTAAAGCAAAAATAAATGAGAAAGACATGTTACACTTGAGGATAAATATAAATGCAAAATAAAAAAACATCATTCATTACATTATATATAAAACTAAACAAATATTTGTACAGCACACAATACATAAACATACATTTTGTTAGTTTTTTAATAAAACAGTGGTAGGATTGTTGCCAAATTTTAACTCCATTATTTCTTTATGATCATGATTTATTTTCTTTTCAGATTTCGTCGATACTGTATGGTACTGTTTAATTACGAGTCGTCCTACACCCGAATTCTAAGTAAGCATGCAGTGAGTAAACAATTCAGGTGCACTCTCTGTTACTTTACTGTCATAGACCAATGGGACGGTGATTAGGGATGACCGGGAAGAAATCAAGCGCTAGACCATCAGCTTACGTGCTTGTGTGGGTACGACTTCGAACCACTCATCTTTTGCGTACTACAAATTAGCAATTACGCACTTTATCAACAAATTAACTAAAGCCGATCGGTCAACAACACTACAGTAATCCAATAATGATAAAACAGATAACTTCGGGCTTCCATGTGATAAGTCTACACTAATATGGTAACTCCGTACTAATCCTCCGCTCGTCTGTCCGGCCATCCGTCTCAATTAATAAACGATCAAAAGATACTGTTTTATAGAAGCACAACACTACGGGGAAATTAGTCACGAAATTGCTGGACGATAACAAAAGTAGCACCAAAACCGGTTGTTGGTACTGACACTTTAGTTTTGATGATAAGGGGTTTTTTTTTTTTTTTTATGGTAGGTAAAATCATCCAATGACAAATCCCGCCCTTGGGCGGAGCGGGAAGTAGTGTCAGACTCTTACTGACTAAAAACCTACCCCGTTCCTTCGTTGCCTATAGTGCCGGGGCTGAGCCTTCCTCTCAGAAAACGGCCCTTGGCCCCAGCAGGCGTCGGCCCTGCCTGCCTGCAGCTAGCAGGCTGGGCCTCTACGGTTTGCTGACAGCTCCTTGAGGCGCGCGGGAACAGAACGCGCCGTCGACGACTTGGGCTCGGTCCGGTCGGTTACCGGACGATCGGACAGCGTGCTACCCATTGCACGCCGTCCGCAAGCCCGCGCCTACGGTGGCCGGAAATCGGGATCGGAATCCCGGCGGCGGCTGGGGCGAGCGCCCCGTTGCCTCTGCCTGATGCGGTTGATGATAAGGGGGTAATGAATATCTACATATTTGAGTAACAAAATAATTCGAATAGGACTGGGACTGGGCTAGTATCGATTTCGGTATGAGCAATAAGTTGTGGGACAAAATAACCACTGTGTTGTTACATTAACAGTTGTAACATTAGCGTTTTCTGTAAACTGTAGAAAATGGCGGGACCATTAAAATATTAAATACTGAGTGCACCAACTGAATAAAAGAAAACTACCAGTGGTCCACATTAGCCATGGCTTAAAAACTTGAAGTTTCGGGGCGGGATTTTATTCAACTGTGGGATAGCGCAGGGTTGTGAGGCCTCCCACAAGGTGGACCGATGATCTGATGTGGGTTGCGAAAATCCGATGAATACGAGACGCATAGGTCATTGTGGTTACACTTGGGAGTTACACTTGAGACCTATGTTCAATAGTGAATGTCTTTCGGCTGAAATGATGATGATGACGAGTAGCTCTAAGATCAGATTCTTTCGTCCATTTTTGGGGAATACGAGTCCTGTAGACCGTTGACTAGGTATTATATACATATATGTATGCAACGACATCTAGTACGTCACAAAGGAACTAAATTAAGAAATCCTGAATCGCTCATTGCAGTTCTCCGTGCGATTTCAGCATAATACAACAGCCCGAAATCATCTATCGGGCAGTTGTCCAGATCAGACCAAACATCCGTCTCGTCAGAGGGTCCTTCTTTTTCAACAGAGGTTTGCGGGTCTTTGCACCCTGTTACGCATGTCTCTAAATACATTTAAAAAAAACTGCGTAAGTGCGAGTCGGACTTGCGCACTGAGGGTTTCGTACAAACTTACCGATGAAAACAGTTCTATTCCCAAGTTGAGTAACAAAGTTACTTCCGAATCGCATTCTTTTTGAGTGACGTAACGACAAATTCACAGTTTTCGGATTTTTTCCTATAGGTATTTGTGCTGTCAGACTCTGCTTCATGCCAAATTCCAAGATTCTAGATTCTAGGTCAACGGGAAGTACCCTAAGAATTTTGATTCCCTTGAGAGTGTCGAAATGTACGTTTGTTGCGACATAAACGGCCGTATTTTTTTTTCTCGGTAACTTAGAAACTTGATTTTTTCACAGCTTCAAGGGACCACAGACTTGACAGGTTTTAATTTTAACTCGATACCTCGACGTAATCCCCAGATCCTATAAGGGATCCTATATATCCGCTTTTTGCTTTTGATGTACGGAACCATAAAAATATTTTCAAGGGACTTTTGATGTTAGTAACAGTGACTGTATTCCTAGTAATAAATTCTAAATTATTTCCTATTAGAAACGACACCAAACCATTGTCTAATAGATCTTCATTTCAATTCAATCACAACACAAATCAAGCGCCATAAACTACAATAACATATTAAAACAATTGACCACAACATTCGCACTCGCTCCATCTCTCAATAAATCTATAAAGGAGCCCACCCACTAATAACATGAGTACTAAGAGTATGATAGAGAGACTTATACATCAATGTGGAACAATCCGTACCTGATGATATACGAGGCGTTAACAGTATGACGCCCAAGGGTTCGTAAGCTTGTGAACGAGGTTTTATGCACGTATGCTATTTTCTTGGAGAAATTAAGAAAGTAAGTGGGTATTGTTTTGGGCTCCTTGCTATTAATTGATTTTGATTTAGCGATGCAGTTTTTTTTTAGGTGAATGCGGTTTTTGAAAAAGTATTTTTGGGTACTTTTTGTTTAACAATTTTCTATTGGTTTCTAAAGATTTTAACTCTAAAATATAGATTAGAAGCTCATTTTTAATTAATTTTAAGTCTTGTTCCTCTCTTCGCGCCACTTCACATTCATGACCGAAAATAAGTACTATTTCAGTAAATGCTGAAATGGACCTGTCCCAAGTGTCGCAATAATGAAAGATCCTGTGCATCTCGCATCCATCGGATTGACACTCAATAGGTCATCAGGCCGCCTTGTGGAAAACCTTTAACGCGGCGTCTTCCTGTAGGTACGTAGTCACCACTCTTATCCGATTGTCATTTTGGTAAACATTCTTAATCTGCTAAATCATAATGGTCGATCATTGGTCGGTTATTGGTTTCGTAAACGAATTCGGACAAACCTAATCGTAAGTCACTAATCAAAGGAACTGACCAAATTTTAGCAGATTACCCCATAAGTCAGAAATTCATTTTTCATTATGTACGAGATTACTATTTCTTTCAATGGTGTGTCAGTGATTGACTGTTGGCAAGTCATAGTGACGCTATTATATTAGTAGATTACCAAATTTTTCAAAATCAACCATGATGAAATCAATGATAGACGACTCTGACACTATTGTAATAGCAGACTTGACACCCTGGTCAGTTGAGTTTGGTGATTTTTCAGGGTATGTGGGTAAACTTTTGTTTTCCTGTGGATGTCTTTATTGCGCTGCTATAGTACCCTAAACTAATGTCCTTCGGCCTATTCAACTAGGCTAAACGGAGCTGCGTGCCTGGATGTTATGATATTGATAAGCAGGACGACGGACAGCGTCGCACAACAATTGCTGCCAATAGGGTAATTGGCGACCGACCGCGCGCCAATGGTCGCACCATTATGATTGTACACTGCTGGCCGAGTTTGTGTAGCCATATCATTTTCAATATCGCATATTTAAGACCTGTTGTCTGTGGTCTATGCGATATTGACAGACAAGTTCGATAATCGTGTGAATGGCCTACTAGGTCCGGATCTGGATGTCTTGTGAATGTGAGTTTATATGTTTGTAAAAAAAACTCATAATACAGTTTTTTTTTTTAATACAGGAGTAACTCCTAGTGTAAAACAAGGATTAAAAAAAAAAACAACAACAAAAGACGAATATAAAATAGAATCATTTACCGTATTTGTCTGCTTATCTGCCAACTTTTCCTAAACAATGCAACAGATTTTGATGCAGTTTTACGGACGCGGACTCGAAAGAGCTATAAAAGAATAATCTTTATGCATCTAATTTACACCCGAATGAAGTCGAAGTTCGTAGTTAAGTATATTGGAACATACAGTTTGTGACTTATAAGAAATAAATAAATCAAGCTCATAAATATTTCAAGCTAACAAGATTTTTGTTATAGTAAATGGTGTTGTTAGTTTCTCAGTACGTACATTCTAATAAGAAATTTGGCGTAATCTATCCAAAAGTTCTAATTTTACCTTTTGTTGGCTTCCTTTGATTTTTTGACACACCTGAAAATAAAAAATATAAGTTTTTTTTTTCATTTTTTTACAAAGGTTTTTTAATTACAAGACCATAGTAATTTCAATGACACAACTTCTTAATTCTTTATTCCAACCACTACTGTAAAACAACGCATAAACAGCACCATAAAGTGACCTTACACAGCAACTTTTTCTGTCCCGCAGTGTAACATGGACGCAGCACGCGGTACGCGGTGTTATCAGGATGTCCCGTCGGCGTATCGAGTGACGACAACCTGTAATCGTGTCATGCGCATCGCACTCATGCGCCGATACTGTAGCTGGGCTTATGTTTGTGGCTTTACGTGTACTTGAAACTTTCCTTTTAACTTTTGAAGGAATAGGTAGGCATATGGCGTAATGGTTTGTCAGCCTGTCGCGAATCATTATCATATTTTTTTTTTTTAAAGTCACTGTTGCTTATATTATCAATGATCCTTTTCTTGATCTAGCATTTTTTCTTCACCTTTTTTATTATTGATAGGCTTGCGTTGATTAGCATCTCATCTTATAGATGTAGAAGTAATTTATTTACTCTTGACTTAAACACCCGCAGGTTGAAGCTATCAGGAAACAGACTCCGCTGGCAGGCAGGCATTTTTTTATAGCTCTTTTGTGTCCAACTGCTGGGCAAAAGCCTCCGCTCTCTATTTAGCGCGATCTCTTGACAAGTTTGCTCCGCAAACATGATCAGCTCGTTATACGAGTACCTTCGCCGTGATCGACCTCGACGGCGTGTAAATAATTCTATAAAAAAAAAAATTCTTTTTATATATCAAAGTAACTTCAACTTCAACTCTTCATTAATGGCCTTTGTGGAAGAGACACCACAATTTTGCCAATATCACGTACGAACTATTAATATACCATCAAACGCTGGAGAGTATTTAGCAAGAATTAACAGTAAAATGAATATAAAAATATTTCTAAATTAAAGAACAAAATAAAATAATTTCTTCGCAGACAGAAACCGTCCGTCAGTCAGTCAATCTTATGACCACAGATTATGACTAAGTAAATTAAAAACAAGACAGGAAAAAAAAGTATTTACAATAATTACAATTTAATTTTGTTAAATTCAATGAATTTACATAGTTTAAATATAAAACGTGTAAACACAAAAGGAAGAAGACATTTGATCGAGGTTGGACGAGGGATATGGGAAGGAATGATTTCATGAAAAGAGAAACGCAATTTAGGACAGGAGAAAAATAAATGGTCCACGTTTCCTTCATCCAAACCGCATTCACAGAGAGAGTTATCCTTAATCCTAAGTTTGGCCAAGAAATGAGGAGAGCAACAATGATTTAAACGTAAACGACAGATAGTTGAGGTAGTGATTTTCTTTTGCAATTGATATTTGAAAAACCACGGTTTGTGGGGAATCTCAGGTTGAATATCTCCATAAAATTTACCCTTTACGGATTTAGAGATTTGCCATACCTTGGACCAAGATTTAAATAAATTTAGAGGAAGGGTGGTACAAATATCATGAGAATAAATTTTAGAGTGGGCAAGAGAACCAGTGAGAACAGCATTTTTGGCGCATGAATCAGCTGACTCATTACCAAGAATACCGACATGACCAGGAATCCAAGCTATGACAACATTAATACCAAGTTCATGACATTGAAATAGTAAATCTCTAATTTTTAAAATGATAGGGAATCTTGACTTAGATCTGAAAGGATTAGATAAAATGGCTTGAAGGCAACTTTTTGAGTCAGAGAAAATTATGGAGTTATTTAACTTATGAGACATAACAAATGAAATGGCTTCAAATATGGCAATTGATTCACCTGTAAAAACAGATGTAACAGAAGGGCACTTATAATTTAAAATAATTTTTGTATGAGGAATCCAAACAGCAACTCCTACAGGGCTATCATCAGAGACTTTAGAAGCATCAGTGAATATAGTAGTCCAATTATTATAATTAGAGGAAACTTTTTGGACAAACATCTTATTTGGTTCTAAGGTATTTTTGTGAATTCCAAAGTCCAAAAGGATCTCCGGTTGAAATACCAGAGCATTATAAGACACCGAGTACAAATATAAAATGGGATTTTGAAAAAGTGGGCTAGAAAGACGAGTGAATTGAAGGTAGGCACGAAGAAGACAAGGAAGTTCAATATTAGAACGACGACTACAAGAGTCAAAGATGGATGATAATTGGTCCAGCTTACCAAGAAGGGGATGCTCAGAATTTTGAACAAGTTTAAAAATAAATCTATTTGCCAGAAATTGTCTTCGAATCGAAAGGGGAGGCTCAACACACTCAACTTGCATGGCATTAATTGGGGACGACTTCATCGCCCCGAGAATAATTCGTAAACATTTTGATCGTATTTTATCAAGTTTTTGCAGGCCAGATTTGTTACAAGGATCTAATAGGAACATTCCATAATCAAAATGACTACGAACTATAGCATTGTAGATCAGTTTTTGAGTATATGGGTGAGCACCCCACCAAACACCAGAAAGAGATCGAAGAACATTAACGTTTCTTTCGCATTTTTGAGAAATAAAATCTGTGTGAGCAATACCTGATAATTTTGTATCTAACCAAACTCCTAAAAATTTAACATTGTTCACCCGAGAGATATTTTCACCGTTAACTTTTATATCAATAGGAGGGATAATCTTTTTTTTTGTAAACACAACTACAGAACTTTTAGAGGCTGATAAGGACAAACCGTGTTGTAGAAGCCAATCAGATAGATATCCAAGGGCGGAATTTAGACGATTACTAGCCTCATCTAGAGATTTTCCAGAACAGTATAAAGCTAAATCATCAGCGTACTGTAATATTTGACAAAATGAATCAGTAGAAAAATGTAAATCATAAGTATAAAGGCTGAAAAGGAGCGGACTTAAAACTGAACCTTGTGGTAAGCCTTTCCAGATAGTCTTAGGGGGAACAGAGGAGTCTTGAGTTTTAATGGAGATGGTTCTCTCCATCAATAGATTACAAATGAAACGAACTAATTTTTTGGGAACATTCAACTGATGCACAAGTTTATCCCTGAGCACCGGAAGTAAAACATTATCGTAAGCTGAGGCAATATCCAAAAAAGCTCCTACTAAAAACTGCTTACTTAACAAAGAAATACGAATATCAGAAATTTATATACTAAGACTATCCATTGTGCTCATACCTTTACGGAAACCAAACTGGGAAGCGGGCAACAAGTTCCTATTTTCCACAAACCACTCAAGTCGATGCTTCATCATATGCTCTGCAACCTTGCACAAAACAGATGACAAAGCAATAGGCCTGTAGCTATTTGGGTCTGACGGGTTTTTGCCAGGCTTAATAACCGGAATTATTATTTGATGTTTCCACGGTTGAGGAACCAAACCGCACTCAAAAAAGTTATTAACAAGATCTAGATAATATTGCTTAGTACTTCTTGAGGCGTTTTTTAAGAATGAGTAAGGGATCCCATCTGCACCAGGAGAGGAATCAACAAGACCATCAAGTGCCAATCGAAGTTCAGAAAAAGAGAATGGGGCATCAAAATTATTTTCGGAAGTAAGAAATGCCGGAGAAGAGGGAAAAGAGTCCAAAGTTGGAACTGAAGGAGGAGCCAGTTTATCAGAGAAAGATTCAATCCAAGAAGAAGGATCGTTAGCTGAAATAGCAACAGAATTACAGGATCCTCTATATCTTTTGATTTGCTTCCACACTAGAGAAGAAGGCGAACAGGGAGATAAGCTCTGACAGTAGCGTAGCCAACCATCTTTTTTCTTTTTAGAAAGAAGTCTCTTAGCAAGGGCTGCTTTTCTTTGGTAGACTAAAAAATTTTGAAGAGTCATTGAATTAGAATAATTATTCTCAGCTATTTTTCTTTCCTTGACAGCTGAAGTGCATTCTTTATCCCACCAAGGAGTTGAAACTTTGAACCTGTAGGGTTTTTTAAGAGGAAAATTATCATCAGCACTACAAATAATAGAGTCTACAAATTTAGAGTAGCAATCAACAAGATTGTTACTGTCAGGAGGGGGAAGAGAGACTAACTTATTTTCAAGAGAATCAGAATAAGAAGACCATCTTGCATCATTTAATCTATATTTAAGGGAGGGATTAAAATAACGCATTGGAACTACTCTATCAGAGATAGAGATAATAATGGGAAAATGATCACTACCATAAGAATGAGATAAAATATTCCAGGAAAGAATGGAAGCAAGAGAAGCAGAGCATGCTGTAATATCCACAGCTGAACAAGGGTTCTCAGTAGGGCGAACTCTCCTCGTGGGAGAACCGTTGTTAATAACGCATAGGTCAACTTCATCAAAAATTTCAAGGAGGGAACGACCAAAGTAATCATCATGGCTCGAACCCCATGAGCGATGATGAGCATTTAAATCACCCATAAATATTATCGGAGAGGGAACTGAAGAGAATATACATAAAATGTCTAGAATTAACCTAGAATGAGGATGAGGAATGTAAGCAGAAATGAAAGTTATATTAAAAGCCCTAACAGCAACGATATTAATGTCAGGAGAAGTAGGGGGAAGAGGTATAAGAGAAAAAGGAAGGGAGCGCCTAACAAAGAGGGCACTACCTGCATACCCATCAGCCCTATCATTCCGAAGACAGGAGTAACCTGAAACCCTAAAGTGAGAACCAGGCACTAACCAAGTCTCCGAAATGGCAATGACTGAGGGGTGAAATTTGTTTATAAGAAATAATAATTCAGGCTTCTTCGGCCTAATGCTTTGAGTGTTCCATTGAAGTGTCGAGACTAGGTCCATTATTAAAATTAGACAGAATAAAGGAAAGTTTATGGGCAACGTGGGGCGGTAAAGAGGAATTATTACGAGAAACTAGACTAATGATTACAGATAAAAGTAGTTCTAAGAGGTTATCCTCTTGAGGGGACTTAGGAGATGAATTTTGCGAAAGAAGAGAGAAGCCATTGGGAAAAGATGAAGGATCCTCAGCAATGATGGATCTATGGGCAGCTTTGTCATAAGACTTGCCAAGAGGAGCTCTAGGCTTAGGAGAGGAAAACACTGTTTTTTTATAAGAAGAAGGAGGAGAAAGGCTAGAAGATTGGGAAGAAGAGTAAGAAGATTGGGATGGTAAATTTAGAGTCACTTCAGAGTATAATTTTTTGACACTTGGAACGGAACGAGAAGCCTCTTCATATGAGAGGTTTTCCTGCGACATTAATAACTTAATAGATTTTTGCCTCCCTTGTTCAGGGCAACTACCAAAAAAGGCAAAGTGACGACCCAAGCAATGAATGCAAGTGGCCTTGGCCTCTACAACATCACAACTGTCACCAGTGTGAGGTTGCGAGCACCTAAAACACCTTGCCTTGGACCGGCACTGTGACTTAACATGCCCAAAGCGGCAACAATTTTGGCATTGGATAGTCGGGTACTGGTATGCCTCTACTGGAAGAGAAGTATGAAATAAGTATACCCTTTGAGGAAGAATTTGTCCCTTGAAAGTGATAACAACAGTTTGAGTTGGGATCCAGGAGGTCTTGCCATCCTGTATATGTTTCCTATTTAAACGACGCGCTTTTAATATGATACCGCACCCATCTGGAAGAATCACAGATTCAACTAATTCATCCATAGACATATCGACCGGCACTTGACGGACGATACCCATTTTAGTTATGTTATATGACGGAATCGTAGCCAAATATTTGGTTCCTAACACTGGGTTGGATAGAAACTTGTTTGCCGCCTCACCAGAGGTGAATTCAACGGAAATTTTATTTCTGCCCACTTTTTTTAAACCATCCCTGCTAATATTGCTTATTTTATATTTAGTTAACAATTGGCCAAACTTAATTGGACGAATCGAAGTCCCTGCAGAAGGATCCGGTTCGGATCGAGAAACGTGAACTAAAAACGGGCCCTTTTCTAGAGCGCTGTAAGATCTGATACCCTCCATCAGAGAAGGGTGAATAAATAGGGTTTGTATGGCCGCAACAGCCATGTCTTTGTCTATAATAGGTTTTTTTGAAACAACCTCGATTGTTTCCGAGTCTACTAAATGTCGTCGCTTACCAAACGTAGAGGATACAGCGTCAGGAGGGTCAGGAGGAGCTGGAGGGGGAGGCGGATGGTCCATATTTAACTAACTAAATAAAATAAAAAAAAACACTAAAATCTGCGAAGAAAAATAACGATTCTAATTGTTATTTTTCTAAAATAAGTTGATTGGAAAAAAATTGAACTCTCCAGCAAGCCTGACAGCTATCAATCTCTATATCAAAGTACACAAGCACTGACCACGATTATGAGAAAAATAGTGTTAAGTCAAAAGTTTGACGATGTTGCAGACGAACCATAGACGTATAAAAACAGGTTGGCTTAGCATTTTAAGAAAAGAGTTTCAAAGATGAAACTCTACATGGAAAAGGTTAAAAAACTATTCAGATTATTGGAAGACAGGTAATGTATTTTATTACCATCTATGACTGCAGAAAGCTCTGTTAGAGACTTTAATACATTTACCACTAACTCAAATAATTTCCCAGACCTCCACAAGGCCCATACGATCAGCATGGATATCGGTCAAGGCGTCCATCGATAGCTAATGAGTAAATACCATCCCACGCCCCTTATTGTTCTTAGTCCGTTCGTCCGCAACTCACATCTACATTTTAATATGAATATATCGTACATAATCCTATCTTACGATCCCCAAACCAGTTACGACGTGAATTTGAACCTTATAACTTGGACGATAAGGTTCGCGGGGGTGGCAGTTGATGGTAAATTAAATCGGTTGAAATGTACAAATGGGCTCATTGTCAGTCGAACGAATTTGCATGAAGTATGAAAGTTAAGGCGTTATAGAGACGTAATAGATGATTTGTAAAATGTACCTAATGAATTAGTCATCTTTTCTTAAGGTTTAATAATATACAGATTATGCATGGCTGTCGTGGTGTTATTAGTGTTGTACATTAGATAGATGGCTGCTATATGACTAAGTATTACAGCAACCGTAGCTATTGGAGATTAAGAGATAGAGGCAAGATAACTTTTGTTTATTTTTACATTGAAATTAATTCAGTCATTAGCGTTTTCGTCAACCAAAAGGTAGTCATCGGGATGACGTACCTGGAGCATTATAAACAACCTAATCAAAATATATGAATATTAGATGGTTCTGAAATTCTCTTAAGAACTTATCAATCAGATGAAAATTCTTACTACTTAATCTAAAATCAAATTTATAAGTAGTAGTTTTTTTTTTTGTGAAAATTATTATTGTATACAGTCCTAATCGTGTTTGAATCTGTAAAAACTGCAATATGTTTTTTTTTCTAGCTTATGATGTCCTATTGAAACGCAAAGGCCTTCTTCAAGTCCTTCCAGACATTCTTCTCACACGCCTTTCGTCTTGAACCAGTTTTCGTGAGAGGCGTTTAAATCGAACACTATTTTGCTGGGCTGACCTCGACGGTGTTTGCTATCTGCAGGAACTCACAGCGTGGAGACTCTAGCCCAGCGGTCACTGTGCATGCCCTTGACGTAACCAGCCCGCATTTTATTTGAGCCTTGCAGCCTTTTTGCCCACGCCTATCTATGAATAAGCAAAATTCTAAATTCACACCAACTGCCAACACAGTTAGGCGAAGAACTCATCCTTGATTCAAATTGAGAAACAAACGCAAATCCAGTTGTCCACCAACAAGAAAGCTTCAAAGCCAACAAGATATATTTACAGGCCCACCAATAAACTTCCAATTAGACTCGTCTATCTGCAATAGTCCATTCATTATAACAAAGAAGCATTGATGTATCTAATAAATAAGTTCTGTCGGTCCGTCCGCCCACGATGGATTTTGCAATGCTTCTATTAAGTTTTGATAGATCTGACTGTGAGTCACAGCAGAGGATCTCTATTAGCACATGTTCAAACTTGGTACGATCGGACCATGAATTTGGTTCGTTTCTGAACCAAATCTGTCCATCTATAGGCTAGTCCAGCGACCATTTTTATTATTATTTGAGCCCGTGTAGGTCCTGGTCGCTGGCGGAAAGCGTGTATTTGACATGCACGCAAAGCAACTGTCCGATCATGCCCTGTGTGATTTGCTTGGCGGATTTGGTCCGTCGAACCAAATTCGAGTGTGTAATGACAGCCGTTTGCAGCAAACAGCGACGTCGCTGTTTGCTAGACCTACGTCGGTCCAAGGATGGACTACCTACACCTTTTTTTAGCTATATTAATCCATCAGCTCCAGCTTTGTTTTACAAATCTTTGAAAATTATTACTTGAGTCAGACGCCAGTCTTGCCATATATGCAGTCATTCGGACAGGCAGTCGTTCCATATAAAACACTAGTACACAATTATAAGCATAAAAATAATCAGCCTTATTATATTACCACTACTGGGACTCAGGCCTCTAGAAGAGGAAATAGACCGTGATTCACCAAACGGGCCCAGAGCAGATTTGTGGTACACAGATGTATCTGGGCAGATTAGAAGTTGACCCCTAAATAGTGCAAAAAAAAGGGCAACTGAATGACAAGGAAGAGTTTTAATAAGAGAAAACTGAAACGCATTCTCACTCCACGCTAGAGTGAGAGAAGTTATTGGATGATGTCCCACCTCAAAAAAAAAAATTGGTACAGCCTAGGTAAAATAATTGAAGTAGGTACCTATGAGTCACAGATGCGCTTGCGCAGACTGATTTGATTATACAGGGTTGTTTAACTATTGTTTGGATTTGCATTTAAATAGGTTTAATTGTTAATCAATCATGGTTGATGAATGCAAAATATTGAATGGAGGAGTAGTGCGTGATATTGAAATTGTATCTTCAGTGGGACGTTGTGAGGATTAGTCAGTTCATTTGTTTCAAAATGGTATTTACTCACAAAGCTGTTTAAAAGAATTCTGCAGAAAGCCTTAGTAATGATACAGGTATAATAAAAACTTTTATAGTAGGTACTTGTGTTAAGAGGTATTGTCCTATTGGTCGGTTAAATCATTTTGTTATAAATTATTTATTATTATTCATTTTTTCTATATTATAGAGTTTAAATAAAGAAATGTGGTAAATAATGAGGAAGACGGAGGCCGAAGAAGAGATGGATGGATTGTGTGAGGAGTGATATGAAAGAAAAGGAAGTTAGTGATAGTGTGCCGGCTGACAGGATAGAGTGGAAGAAAAAAACGTGTTGCGCCGACCCCAAGTAATATGGGACAAGGGCAGGAAGAAGAAGAAGAAGAAATAAAGAAATGTGGTAGTCAGTTTTAATATGTTTACGAGTATATTGAACCAAATTTAATGTTTTGCGTTGGTTTTTTTTTTATGGATATTTTTAGATAAAAAATATGGCTTCTGTTTAAGACAAGGATTTTGGGTATAGTATCACAGATATTATTTCATGACAATTCTAAATTTTTAATGTATTATGTTGCCATTAATAAAATAAATAAATAATAATAACTAAATTAAAACTTTTTGATGTGAAAAAGTAATTGAAATACCTAAAATACTTTTGATTCGATATTTATTTTAATAAATACACAAAGTAACTAACAATAACATTTCGTTCACATAATTACAATAATAATCATCAATTATCAAACAACTCAACGTTTAATACATCTGTCAACAACTTGATAAATCACACAAAAAATATAAATAACGGTACTCGATCAATTCAATAAAGAACATAAAAAGTGGACAACACATCTGCGTAAGCGCATAGCGTTCGATATTCAAAAACTTCTGTTTTTTTGACAACAATGGTAACTTGACTACCGCGAGATCGTATGACAAAGATTTTTCTATTCAGCCTAGTATGGAACTTCAATAAAATGTAGGTATTCAAATATTGTATTGTCCGTTATCGTAATGTAAAAAATGTACCTACTCATTTTTTTTTAAATGCATTCGAAATTTTTACCATTAGTCAAATGTTACCATCAGAAAAAGTGAACCATATTATAATAATTAAAACAGTTTTCTTTTACTATGGTAGACCATAGATTCTTTTTGTCTTGTGTCATGTTCAACACTAGTTTTCAATATATCTAATAATGACAACTTTAATTTATATGATGTTTTCTTTCTGAATGTGCTTACCTAGTGGGAATGGCAATGTCATCTGAACATCGTTCGTTTTTAAAAAGGATACATATTCATCAGCGTAGAGCACTAAGGGCCTTTACTACTCGGTTTCTTTTTCTGGATAAGCCTTCTTCTCCTTCTTATCTGACTTTTTAAATTCAATTCCTTTGCTCTGGCCATAGTAAAAATCCCCGATCTAAGAATAATTATTTACTACGGTGTCTCTCACATCGCTCTGGGTTTATCCATTCCTCCCTCTTTGTCTAGACGATCTCTCTTTGGAATTCTGTCCCATTGAATATCAGGATGACGTCCAGTCGGTTCTCCTATAAGGTAATAGCACGTGAACACATTCGCAAGAAGTTGGTAGATTCATTTCTCAAAATAAATTTGATTATTTTTATGTAAGTATTCGTTTTATATTTGTTTGTTTACCATTAAGTTGAACCTACTACGTTATGTTTCTGCACTACCTTAAAATCGACTCGCAGGAAATGCTTATGGCATTAAGTCCGCCTTTCTACAGTTTTTACTTGTGCATAAAGCTTCAATAAATAAGTAAAAAAAAGTTGTAAGAATAGTTTCTATGCAGGGTAAAGCAAGTCATAAGCCATGATAGCGAAAGAGGAGTTAAAGGCAAGTTGTTTTATAAATTGAGAGTCTCTTTAACAACGATTTTCATAAAACACACACTGTACAAACCCTAATTTAAGTTAGGTTAGTAGCATCAATCACATAGATACAGCTAATTCGAATATAGCATGCATTCAATTAGGTAGCTAATGATAGCACAATTATATCGTGTAACTAATGAGAGACACCTAGTACTCTCGTGTGGGTCTCCACAAGGTAACGTGATTAATTTCTTTGGTTAGTCACTGTAAAAGGAAGATGAAGGATGATCAGTGAAGGGATTTCGACGGATGCAATCGCCTTTAAAATAATTGAGGAGATTACTGTAGTAGTGTTGTAGGCCTCTTAACAATGAGATACCAGGCCGTGGAATGCAGGTGAGATTTGTCAGTATACATTTGGCGGGACAGTGCTCTCGACCGAATACTCGGTACGAATAAACTTAGCGCCAAGTGCTCGACCGAGTGCTTATATCTTTATGACTTAATTACAACATTGCCTCGGCCATGCAACATTTTATTGTCTCGCCATTTTACTCGTTACGTGTGATCAAGGCAGACTCCCACTTCGATGGAGAGCTGAAAATCGGTTACTGCGCATTCAAGGTTGATCGCCATGATGGTTCAACATGTGTGACGAGGATTATAAGCGATTTCCGGGTCTCAATCGAAATGGGGGGCTGCGCGTAACTATAGCAAATGGTTTAACTTATTTGTCGCGTACTATACGTGGGTTTGGGTCAGTCCATCCAGAGCGGGAATTATTTGTTGATTTACACCCTCAAACTTCATTATTACTGATAGAATATATTTTATCTAGACCCCCATTTTGAGTAAACTACTTCACCCTTTCTGGTTGGACTACAAATTGCCTTTTCAGAAGTTTACCCACGGTCTTAGTAGGCATCGGCCCTGCTGGGACCCAACGGTTTTTCTGACATCGCTTTATAACTAGCGTAGAACACTACGCGCCGTTGACGACTCGGGCTTGGTCCGGATGGTTACAGGATGGCCAGACGGTGAGCAGCCTATCGCTCGTCGTCGACAAGCCCACGCCTTAGGTGGTGTAGCTGCCCTTTTGTTTTGAAGGGCCACGGTAACTTTTACGAACCATCTCGCAGCTAGGTTGTTCTCTAGGCCCCATTGACTTCTTTTCACATGATCATTACTCATTATCACTTATATTTTATCCTCTTAGATTACCTAAATTAAAACAGCGGAAAATATAGGTGACTCGTTTCTAGCGCGTGGACCGCTGAAATAGTGCCTATATGGCACGATTTCATATCAGTCGCGATGATCACACACATTCGGCAGCTTACGCTATTTCGCTTGCAGGACAGCGTCGGCTCTTGTCTCTGTCCTTGTCTATCAGTGAATACAGGTAGTGTAGATGTGTGAGTTCCGAGTCCAGGTTTTCTGATTGCAATGTTAGCGCGTAACTTATCTTCCCTTATAATACATCAATGCTTATTCTAGATTATTTCAGGACTGATGTAACATGTCTTCTGCAACCGTCTACCTTATTTTACCAGCTATTGTCTCATTATTTAACAACTGTTTCCTATCAGCAATTTTCTTAACTTCAAGCTTCCACGTACGAATGCGGGTTTAACTCGAATTGATCAGCGGTGAGGTAAATCTAAGTGACCTCTGGCTAACCGTTAATATTATCAGCTTGTTGTCCTTATGCTGCGTGCATACAAATGTTACCCGCATACACCGTAAGTATGGAGAGTGAATGCGTTACCAGTTTTACTACAAAATGTTGGTGTGTTAAGGTGCTGCCACACTGCTGTTTAAAAATGTGTACAAACGTTAGTAAACATTTGTTAAGAAACATAATCACAATGTTGGAAAATGTTTTCATGTTACGTTATGTTAGTAAACATTACTGAACAAAACTGGACAAAATAAAACTAATTGCCTTGGACCATAATCCAAACTGCGAGTGAGCCGATTTTTCAAATGATATAAATGTTTGTAAACATTTTCCATCGGTGTAGGAGCACTTAAAACATTTAACAATTCCTAACAGAATCTAACAATTCCTTACATTTGTTATTAAATGTATTAGTGTTAGAAAATGTTTGTAAACTTTTTTAAACAGCAGTGTGGCAGCACCTTCATGTGTAGGTACTGAATGAAGCAAGGAAAACAAACTTTATAGTCGAAGACTAAAGAGAGAATTTCTTGAGATGTAGTCATAAAGTTTATGTTTGTTTTGATTATGTATGCATGATGGATGTAAGGATAAAACCAGATTGGAAAAACATTTAATCGATTTTGAAAAGAATACTGATTTTGACACTAGAGAATTTAAGAAAACATTGAATAAGTTAATAGAACCAGGCCGGTCTTCGTTATGGAACATGATTTTAGTTTTAGTTAATGACAAATACGACAACTTTTACTATCAGACCAAACCTGAAATCGCGAAAAAAATCAGCCAAGTTCAGTACCTAAGATGTAATAGTTTATTTATTGAAGTACAACTATGACCTGCCTTTTGGCATACAATAATATACAAGGCAACACTATAGCAGTAATTAATTATTCAGTTAATAGTTTAATAATTCATATAGTAGTCAATAATTTGGTAATGTTTATAGTTGTCAATTTTATAGAGGTCAAAAATATCAGTTTAATCACACTTGATATAATAGTCAATATTTATTGTAGTCAAAATTTAATTAACATATAATAGCCAATAATTAAATGATATAAGTATAGTCAGTATAGTCAATAATGAAATAATATTTAATACTGATTTCATTTTTTATAGATGTCAAAAAAAAGGCAGGTGAACCTTATCTCACAAATTAAAAAAAAAAAACACTCTTAGAAATGATTTCTATATTTCTGACTGCCTCAATTAAAACTATAAATATATTAGCAACAGTCAGTGATTTCGCTCGCGTGAAATTAAAAAGTATTTTCTTTTTATGGTAGGTAAAATCATCCAAGGGCGGGATTTGTATCCCGCCCTTGGGTGGAGCGGGCAGTAGTGCCAGACTCTTACTGACTAAAAACCTACCCCGTTCCATTCTTTGCCTTGGACCCAGGGCCCCGGGTGCCATTTTCACATACCCTTGGACCCCAGTAGGCTTCGGCCCTGTTGGGCCCCTACAGATTTGCAGACAACTCCTTGAGGCGCGCGGGAACAATGCGCGCCGTAAACGACTTGAGCTCGGACCGGTCTGTTACTGGACGGACGGACAGAAAAAAAAAGTATATTGGCTATAACACTCAATAATAATGTATGACTAGTTTCTATTCGTGAAAGAATTTTAAAAATCGATCGAGTAGTTTTTGTGTTTATTAAAAACACAAATTCAAAAGTACTAATCCTTCCTTTTAATATAAGAATAGAAGTATTAGTATATATTAAAATAGAAGGAGATTTTTGAAGGATTGTATGAATGTAGATGTTAAGAATTGAGATCTCCCAATTCAAAGATCTCATCAGTATATAGTGTTAACCGTGAGTCTGGCTGGTGGTATTTCTGACAAATTTCACCGTTGTACTAGTTATGTAATAATTATAATAATATATTTTTAAATGTTATTTTTATATTAAAGAAATTTTAAAAATGTAATTTATATAATGTGTATGTATACTGAATAAAGGGAATAAAATGATAAAAATTTATTTGTTCCAAAAACAAAATGTAATATACAAAGTAATGGTTTTAATATTATACAAAATGAATTAAGGATTCAAAATTAAAATTACAGTTGGTTGTTACTACACACAGAACGGCATTTGCTGGCTTTTGGTTTTACATAAATGGTTGAATTTGCAAAACCAAATAGTATACACACAAACGAATGAATTATAATCTTTATCCACTATTTATTATTATTTTTACTATTAAATAGTGATTGTTACTATAGGCCAACACTACAGTCCAAAAATGCTAATAAAAAAATACAGATGCAAAACCGTGAGAACTCTGACCGGGAATCAATTTGCGTTAATGTAACTATGCATATTACTATACTGTCCTCGTCTTAAAAAAAATCACACACGTTACTATGGGGCCCAGGTTTTTTGTGTCACCCCTCATTTTTTTACTTATTCAAATCGCAAGTAACTTTACCCTCAAGTTTTTTAACACCAAACAATGGGTCCTTTTCTTCGGCCAAGTAATTTATTTTTTCTAACGGTCCAAGATGGCCTCGGGTCATAGGTGAGGCTTAGGATAGTTCTCAGGGCCATTTTTTAAAGTTCCTTTTTTAATTTTGCACATCTGCCAAATCTTTAGTAAAAAGATTGTGAGGTTCGCGTGGGAAATTGATATTTGGCTCATCTTTTTTTTTTTATTGTGTGTATATCAATACACACAATAAAAATTGTGTTGTTATTAATTTGTATTTGCTTATTTTGCTTGCTGAGATTGTGCAATAGAATGAAGGCAAACATTTTATGAAGGTTTGAATTTAGTCTCTTTTAAATGCTTTCACTCAGAAAGTTCGAAGAGGCAAAGTTATGAATTTTGGTATTTGATTTTATTGACATTGTAACAAGCTTTGCAAATACGACCCGCGGAAAATGCTAACGGCATTAGCGGGCAATCAGTGAGCTCGTCCGCGCCCCCCGCTACCCGCGAGCCGACTAAAACAAAAACGCATTGTTCCATGACGTCACGGCGATAACTCATTTACGACTACCCGCATGTCGGCGAAAGAGGACAATATGAGGACAATCGATAATGCTAAACGCGAACACGTGCGCTGCGGACTGTGAGCGATCCTATTGTTTTTATTTTACATACGCGGAGAACTTTAGAACGGTGCTTAGCGATTGATTTTGTTTTTTTTTTGGTCTATTGTTAGTGTACTTTTTTGTTGCATCGGCACATCGCGGTTTGCATACGTTTATAGACAACGATTTTAATTTTAACATCAGTTTAATCGTGATTAATATGAACCAAAATAGACATACGAAAATGATTATTCTGTGATGAGACATCATCTAAAGCTCGAGGCGGATGAGAGTATCAAAGCTTTTAAGACGTTTATTTTTTTAAGACATTAGTTCAGTTAAACTCTTAAAGAATGACAGCTGACAATGTAGCTAGAGGCTAGAATTTTATACCAACAAAAATGTTTGATTGGGTTCCTCCTAAAAAAGTCTCTTCCTCACCCAACAATGGACCAAGCCAAGCGTTACACATGTCTTCAGAATAGCCATGAACTACCCCAAAGGATTAACCATACTTCTTCTCAACAATGACTACTGCAGATTTTTTATCTATTTTTTGTTGGCAACACCTGGTCGCTGATTTTTTTAGCCTTGTCATGTCCCAGAGATAAAGTCAGCGGGTTATAGATAAAAAATGGACCGAGAAAGAAAGGACTCTGTATATGGACGGGGCATTTTCAAAGGGTGCGATTTTTAAATTGAATTTGATAAGTCTTTGAAAAGGTCCGAACGAAAATCGGTTTTGATTTGTGGGGTTAAAGATAAGATAGTTGTATTGTTATGAATTGAAACCGACTGTAGGGTTTGATTTAGAAATATTGGATTATTATTAAAGTTTTTAAGATCTTAGTGAAGCATCAATGGGGATTGATTGGCTGCAGTTTTTCAAAACTTGTCTTCGTTTATTATTTTTAAAAAGGCATTGATGTGCACTGAGTTGCAATCCAGAAGAATAGTTCTTTTTTCAAAACATATACGCTTTTGTTTAAAAACAAAATAGCAACGGAATTCCATTTTTGAAACTGTATACCCAGCCTTGAATGACTGTCACAAAACTTTAATCGTCGTGCGAATCCAAGCATTCATTATAACATTTAAATATTCAATAGTTCGTTACATCAATGGTGTTGCTAACACTGGCCAAACAAGAAACGGTGACCCCTCAACTTTATGAATAAAAAAATCTCACCCCAGGATTTTTTATCCAACCCTTTTATGCATATCCTGTGTCATGCGTGCAGTATTACTAGTCAAATTTAAATAATTTATGTCTTAGGTCCGTTGGATTTTGCATCTGCCCTCAGATGGAGTTATGGAAGATTTATAGGATGTGATCCTGACTATACGGGCGGGTTTAAAAGGCTTTTTTGTCATTAGTAGTATTTGTAAATATAAACATAAAGTACCATTTATTTTTATTATTTTTCTAGGCTTGCGCTTGACCGCTAACTTACTCGATGGTAAACGATATTATGTAGTTGACGGTGGCGCTAACGAACCCCACTTAAAGAACTCCAGGGTGTAGTTATCAGGAAACAAACTCCGGTACAGTATTTCACTTCTTAGCTGTATACCGAATTAATGTGCTGCCAAAATGTTTTTTTAGTATGGGTGAGATGTCCATAATGTACCGATGGTGCGTTTACATATGTCTAATAGTCCGATGATGGAACAGGTCGTAATTAAGTTATGCAATTGCCACCGATAGAAACCCCGCTAAGCGTTGTTGTTCTAGACTTTGAAGCTTTGACTTCACGAGTATATCATATTTAGAAAATGGATGGACCGTCCATCTAATCCTGCATAAACCGAGAAATGGAATGTAGAAAATAAACAGCCAGCTATTATAAAAGACTTTCAATTCATATCTAATAAACTTCACTTGTGGGAAAGTCTTGAGTCTTCCAATGCTTATATCATAATGAAAGACAAAGTTGTTTAAATCACTGACACTCCCTCTCGATCCACCCAAAGCTGTAAAAGATATTTAATGAGTTCCTTCCCCAAAAGAAAAGGGGTAAATGTTATTCAAGACAATCTTTTAATGCGTTTGCCAGTGAATATTGGTAACAAAGCGCCAATCTTAAGAACATAAGAAAATAGACTGTTTCGAAAACTTTTAATATAATCTATTCCGCTATAATGAGCCCAATATGTCCCACTGCTAGGCAAAGGCATGCCACTTTCCTTTATACACCCATTTGTCCTCTGCCATTGAGGGCAAATCCTTTCACCTTAATCTTGGTCTGCCGTAATATCGCCTAATGTTTGGCGATATATACATTGCTAAAATGTAGTAATGTGCGGACTAAACCGCTTCTTGATACAATCATGACTCAGTTTTTAACACCTCAGCATATAAAGCCAACTATATAATAAAGAACAATGAAAATATACATTAATATCGGCTAGACAAGTCAATTGACGCATTGAAAGTGAAAGGGATGCGCCATTGTTCGCCCGATTGTCGACGAACTAAATATCGTGTCATTCTCAGTGCTGTGACGAAATGGACCGATATCGATAAAGGCGAGAACGCCCCGTGTGTTGGTGTGAGCAGATTTATGCGGTTTTGGATGAGCCAATGATTGTTAAAATGGTATGGTAGGTCTGAGTTAGGGTACTGTGGCAGTTAAAGTTTTAATTTAGCTGATGGGGCCTTGCCAATTCTTTTACAAAATAAAAATACTGTAGACTGGGGGTTTTAAGTATAAGATTATGGGATTTGGGTGTATGAAGACCAAACAGCAATATTTTGATAAGTAGTTAAATTTTCGGACACTCCTGTTAACACTGTTAATCAAAAACTGACTTTTTGACATTTCAATTATTTTCAATCTAATTGAAATCCTATTCTACTTTAAAAGTATATTCGGTAAGCCAGCCTGCATGCTAACTTTTCACGCGATTTCCTTACAGCAAGTACTTGCTAAACTTATTAAAAAAAAAGCTTCAATCAAACCAATTAAAATGATCCGTTGCAACTTATTTTTTTTTGCTATACATAAATCAATTTATGTGTTGGATGGAATCATACAAGAAAGATCAATTTAATCCTAAAAGATTTTATTTAAATCCTAAAATACTTCTTTTCTTTTCTGATAGAATATAGTCACTTTTTTATCAAATAATATTTACCAAATTATAAAAGTATTAATGCTATTATTATTAAAAAATAGTTATGAAAAAAAAATTGTCGCGAAGCTAAGTTAACACCAACATCGTATTGTATGTAATTACAATGTTAAAGCCATAAATCTGCTTTAAAAATAAATTAACCGCTTGTCCCAAAGCCCAGTTAGCTTACGATAACAGCCCACAGTTTTTTTCCTATTGTTTTTACACACCCCTTTTTAATTTTTTTCTTAAACTCTCAGTAGCCAACCCCTGCATGTTTTTCAGACACTTTTTATTTACATTGGCCGTATTTTTGTCATCTAGTTTATATTAAATTACCGTTTTTATAACGTAATGAATATGCGGGACGCCATTATAATAATTATGCATTTTTTAACTGATGAAAATGGGCTACCATTATCGCTGAGATTTTTTTGATGACGGCTGTACCAACGGGTTTTTTTTTGATATGATACTGTTTCATTTTTTTTTAATATTGTTGTATTGATGCAACATTATTTAAAAAATAAAAAACATACTTACACAAACGTTAAATAATTTTTAAAAGCTAAAAACTTTAAATAATAATTTACGTTTTATATAATAAAACAAAAGCATATACAATAAAATATTATCAAAAGAATCTGAAAGCGATCGCCAGCGTATATATTTATTATAATTCCAAATTCAAAATTAACAAATCAATGCCAGTCATACGTGAAATCAACAATGACGACCGCGGATGTATCTACCCACAGATCTGTACTTCAAAAAGCTCTGCGTGAGAAAACTTAAAAAACTCGCTCGCACATTAAAAAAACGCACTTACAATATTATCAAATACCCTCAAAGATGTCCCTTGCACAATGCGCACACCTTGAATCTGCCGAAGATATTATAGTCTCTTAAAAAATGTGCATATGTTTTTATAAACACTGCACTCTCCTCTCAGGATGCGTAAAAAACCGTGGGGTGCATTCTGTTTCAATGAGCGCGGTACAGTGAGGGTCAAACTTTTTGTAACCAAAAATATTACATTTTGTGCTGTAACTTGCTATTACGTACTGGGTATGCTTTCCAATTTCGAGAATGAAGGAAATAGTCTTTAAGATCTTGAATTTATTTATTTTGGTCTTCGATACCTACTGCCATATCGAACCTCTTTTAAATCTTTTTGACAGTCACCGTTCCATTTGTCTCTGGAAATGTTGAGTATCAGTGCCTGAGTCTTTTGATCCAATGGTTTTTGATAAAATTTCTCTCGTAGAGATTCCTGTTTTTAGTTTTTTTTTAAGCGGAAGCAAATAGTATTGGGCTTCCGGTCGAGTTTTTATTAATTTGAGAGTGGCCCGTTAGTGTAATTAAATTAAAAAGTTTTTGGATGGAATCAGATGGAACTAATTTGTAGTCGAAAGATTTTAAATTATAAATGATTGATGGTTTCATTGATAGACGGTAATAATGCTGTGATTGGATCGTTGTTTCTATTTTGAGAACTCTTTTTTTAGGTGGGAAATCATCCAATGGCTTCACCCACTCTTGTAGCGCGAGGGTGGGTCAGACTTTTACTGACTAAAACGCATTCCTGTTCCTTCTTTGACTTCGTTCTAGGGCCCCGGGGTTCACTTTCAGATATGAATTAAAAACCAAAAATATTTGCTATTTTAAATTTTTTTGTTAATTTATTATGATTTTCAAATGTTAAGAAAAATAATTGGGCTGTGATACTATGGAAGAAAGATTGTGTCCTATAATTGCAGTTTTCATCGTTAAAATTCTGAACAGTAAAATGGTAAACCTATTTGCTCTTAATGAGCCACAGCAGCGACCCAATTTTTTAGGTTCATGTTAATTTCTCTTGGTCCCACTATTATAAATCTTTCATATAAATATCCGTCCACAAACTTTCTTGTATGTCACCTCACATATTTACACTTACCGTTTCCTGTCCCTTACTTTTTTAAGAACGTTCCCACAACCATCCTTCTGTTTTTTACAGTTTTTTTTTCGTGTATATTAGAATTAACGGTAAAATTTTCTCCCCTAAGGATACTTTAATTTATTTCTTTGGCAACACAAAAGGAGATGCGGTTGTCCTTTGTTTGTGAATGTCATGGTGTCAAAAAAGTGCAGTAGATTTGCAGAACTCGTTTTTTACGATTCCTTCCGGGTATAGTACTGTTATTTTATTGATTGTTACACTTTAGTTGATCTTCTATGGAAATCAATCTTATTGAATTCTAGTTGAAGAATTTATGAAGTTGTTTTGAGATGCATAATGTTCTTTTTAATTTAGCAATGTACCATTAGGAATGCTTCTGTTGATAATTTTCTATTAGAATGTGTTAACGTGAGTTAAAAATAATCTCTGGTTTTAAAGCCATTTACTTATTTTAATACATGATGCCATTCTACTAGACGAAACAGAATAACAGTTAGGAAAGTTCACCAAGAAAAAATAAACCAGTTTAGCAATTAAAAAAGAAATATATGCAACCGAAACGTATAAATAACAATGCAATTATTTTTTGTGACAACCGTATTACGAGACGTTGTTTTTGCAAACAATGAGACAACAAAAAAAAGTATGGAAATCAAACCCCAAAGGGTTCTTCAAATTAAAGCATCATTAGAAACTTTCTAGAAAAAAATGCTAACGTGAGAAAATTAAACCTGATTTTTTTTAATGCAAAAACTGGCAACACAATGTCGCGACCGTTGCAAATCATTAGCATACATTTTTTTCATTGCATTCGAATTTTGAATTTATTTTTTTATTCGTTAACATTGAGATTGGCACCATATAATTATAGTAAAAAAAGGTAGCTACCGCCTATTCTCTGCCTCTTTTATCTATCGGTCAGGTAAAGTACGTAAGTGTCGAATACAACAATGTGCTCCGGATTTCCTCTCTTTAATACGAGGACCAACCTTCGCCTCACGTGCAGATTTTGAATAAAAGTCCGTCGATTTTCCATGGGCGTGATTGATTTTGGAGATAGTCTTCAGTTTTTTATCGATAAAATTGATCCACCGGAACTATTGATGGCTATTTGTTCCGACAATTGTGCTTCAAATACGACCTCGGTAATCACATCACTCTCAGGGGATGAGTTTAGTATTTTGGTTCACATTATTTCCGAGAATACTAAGCTTAACGACTACAAAGATGATTATAAAATATTCAAATTTTACGTAGGTAACGTATCAAAAATTAATTAAGTGATGTAATTAAATAAAAACGACAAAGCGCAATAAAGTCAACAAAAGCATTCATAAATTGCGGAGATTATGCAACGGCACGGCTTACCGTCTTCCTGGCTTTGGGGCCATAAATTTCATTTAGCTGCAAGGTGGTCTGACAAATTTGCGGTCGCTGCGACTACTAACTGCTACTTCAACCTTATTAGAGGCATAGATAAAAAAAATTTGGCCCACGTCTCGAACAAAAGTCACAGTTAGTCAATGGTATAGAATTGTATTATTGTAGGCTGTGGCGTGTTGATTATTGTGGTGGGTGTGCACCATAAAAGTCTTTCTTTAACTAATCTGTCGGTCATGGAAAAAAGGACAGCGGGGTACAGTTTTGTGACAAAAAATGTTTGGGACATATTGACGTATAGTTTGGACATCGATATTTATTTTTTTTGTCCTTTGGGACTGTTTGTAATTGCTGTGTAATTGTTTTCTGACAACAGACAAGTTGTTATGTTTTGACAGGACTGACAATGAAACAGTAGTGGAGGCCTCAATAAGATTTGTGGACTATTGACAGCTTTAAAATTGTCTTTCTTTGACTGCTAATTGTGTTATTGTTTACGTAAACAAATTTTGCCTATTGACATAGTTTTTGTGAAAGTTTTTTGATGATTTGGTAAAAGATACAGTAGGAGTGATCATTACTTTTGTTTTTTTTTGTGTATTCGGATATTTTGGTTTTAAATTTGGTCTTTGGAGACATTACATTTTTATCAATTATAATAAAGATTTATAGCAAATGTAAGGTTTAATTTAAATATCTACATTATTTTGAGCTAGAGAAATCGTTTGTTTCTAGTTTTATAGCTGCTCATGCCGTAAAGTTAGTTGATCATGGGTATTGCTCACGGGGAATACCATTGTTTCCTCATCTTATAGACACACCTACGAGGATTCTCCGTTTAGTTAATGTGTATGTGTGTGTGTGTATACACCGTTAAATTTTGATCATTTTAATCCCGTGGAGGGTAGATCAGGTACATGAAACACTATCGATTTGTAAAGATAAAATTAAAAATAAAGTACTTTTTACATCAAGCTACTTCCATACATGCTATAAATAAATTACACCCAGATGCAGAACAAATGATCGTGCTCATCACACAAACATTATTTTGTCTTGGGTAGGAATCGAACCTCTCTTTAGATCAACGGGCCTGTACTCATACCATACTATTATTATATTTTTCAGGATGTTAGAAAAGTAGCTTGATGCCTAATGTGAATAGGGAGGTTACGATTCAGAATTAGAAAAACAATAATATTATGAAAAAAAAAATTGTTGAAAATCCCTAAAAAAACCCAGGGAGCGATTTATGAAAAAATATTATAAGCAGTTACATTTCTAGACAACTTTTTAACTTATTAGAAGATATTAGTAGAAACTAAAAGAGTTCTGAGTTTAAATGTAAATGAATGGGAGGGAGGAGGAGGTCAAAGAAAAGATGGATGGATTGTGTGAGGAGTGATATGAAAGAAAAAGAAGTTAGTGATAATGTAACGGGTGACAGGACACAGTGGAAGAAAAAAACGTGTTGCGCCGATCCCAAGTAATATGTGATAAGAGCAGAAAGAAGAAGAAGATATTAATAACCTCACACAGAACATCGCAGTGATGACATACCTATATAGTAAGCATAAATATGTCAGCTCAATGAATATTTTTCATTGAGCGTACTGATAAGGAATAGAATTCCTTGCCGGAGTCGCCATTTCCTGATAGCTAACACCTTGGGAAGGGTTTAAGTCAAGAGTGAAAAGATAATTTTTTATGTAAGCGTGCTCCATCGTCAACCACATCATCGTTTACCGTCATGTGAGATACCGGTTGAGAGCGAGCCTGCAAAAAAAAAAACTGCATGGGTCTCTGACTACCAACATCTGTACTTGTAACCAAAAGTTCCCTCATGCCAACGTAGATATCATTTGTTGTTAAAAAAAATGATCTTCGGTACATACTCAATTGTCAGCTTACCGTCCGGCCGTCCGGTAAGACCTAAACCTGAGTGCTCGATTACGGAGACGCGGCGCGTTGCGCGGCACGTCGGGCGGTCCGTCGTACATTGCCATATGTTTGTGTTTGCGCGAGCGATGATGCAATGCTGAAATATAAGATGAAACGCCCAACGCTCCACGCAACGCGCCGTGCCTCCGTAAACACGGCCTGAGTCGTTGGCACGTTGCGTTCTACGGCTAGAAAAAAATACCTTCACATTCAAAATACGTGACTTTTCCGTTGACCAAAACAAAACACTGTGGTCATTCTCCAATCTCGAACTATTAGTTAAACAAATAAATTATCCGTCAATACATGATGTTACCGCTATCGGGCTGCGGTCGGTTTCTCTTCGTGAGAACACCATCGTGCAGCATGGTTGATGGTAATTGCTGTCAAGCGACGGATGCTGATTGTGCGGTTCGGCCGCTGATGAAGTCCGTGGTGATTGTTGGATTGTCTGTTTGATTGTTTGTTTGAAAATGGCTAGAATAGTGTGTTCCATAAAAAGGAAAACGTTTACTTGACTTTATTCAGTTTTAAACTGGAAATTATGAGAATGAATCTATAAAATCCTATATTTCTTAGCATCTCTTTTAAGAACTCATCGTGCAGCATGGTTGATGGTAATTCCTGTCAAGTGACAGAGGCTGATTGTGCGGTCCGGCCGATGATGAGGTCCATCGTGATTGTTGGATTGTTTGTTTGATTGTTAAGTTGTATGTAGTACATACTTGTTGATGCTGTGTCCAAAGGTTCTATCCTTCTGCATAGTTTTGTTTCTATACAATAACTACCCAGATTTAAATTGAGCAATAGAATAATTTGAAGGTCGTTCCCCTTAATTTCAGGTTATATGGAACTTTTGTTTAAATCTATAGCCGTATCATCTTGTTCAACAGGCAGTGGTCGTAATCGACCACTGTTTATTGGACGATTTACTAGATTTTAGCAATCCACTACTTGACATAATTACTGATTACGTCTTTTCAAACGCACGGTGTTCATGTCGATTCTCTTCATTTTTAACCAAAAAATCCATTACCAAATTGAGTGTACTACTTAGTGTGCCTCGAGTTATATCTCCATGTTAAAACACTTCCAGTTTAAATATGATTTAAAACCAAACAGAATACTACGGAAAATATCCTAGAATCCCAGGCAAACCCGTATGAGCAGGCTAGTAACTAATAATATTAGTGGTTTTCATAGTATTCCGTATCCGTTAGAGTTTGTTTGTGTTGATTGTCTGCGCCCGCGCAGCTTGAGTGATTGAGGTGAGAGTTGAGAACTGACTAATATGATCAATAAATGCAAGATTTGTGAATGTGTGATATGAGAACAGTGTGTTAATATGGTGGAATGAGGATTGGATATCAGTGAGAAAGGTGGAGGGTTCACGTTTAGACAATAAAGAAAACGAAGATATGATTAATATAGTAGAAAATAGATAGACAAATGATAAATAAATGATACTTATTTTGCAAGTAGATTTGAAAACACTTTTACACATCAACTTTTTTCCGTCAGTTTAAGCTAGATGAGGCCAGTGTTTCCTAGCTGACTACCCTGAGAAGTAACACCGAAATAAACTCAGGGGTCAAAGTCTCTTGTATAGTTCATACAGCAAACATGTAATGGTCAAATCATATGAGAACCATGGAGATTGGTCTGAAATGGTCTTTTGAAAGTTTTATAGTCAGTTGGATTACGGCCTATTATCTCTTAGAGAGGAGGAATGAGTCCCAGCTGTGGGAACATTATAAGGCTGATGCTATGCAATGCAATAGTCAGTTGAATCACAGTGTACATAGAACCGATGGTCAATGGGGGCGAAATGTTCTGAACGCAGCAATGGAAGGCCTCCCGAAAGGTGGACCGATGACCTATTACTTGTCTGCATCAATTGTTCACTAGATTCGTGTATTCTCTTTTTTTTCTTCTTTCTAGTTTGAGTACATAATTAATATAATAATATATAATATAATATTCCACAACTATCACACAACGTCGTCTAGTCCCAAGCTAAGCAGAGCTTGTGTTAGGGGTACTAGACAACTGATAAACATACTTATATATTTCTAAATTCATACATATTATAGATAAATTACACCCAGACACAGAACAAATGTTCGTGCTCATCACACAAACATTTGTCCTGGGTGGGAATCGAACCCACGACCTCCGGCTAAACAGTCAGGGCCACTAACTACTAGACCAACAGGCCAGTCAATTATAGATATAGTATATTGTATTTATAGTATTAAATATATATTTGTATAAAATATAGTGGTTAAATAATATATAATGCTTAACATTGCACCTACAACAATTTGTCTCTGCATCACCCAAAGGTTGACTGGTAGAAAATGCTTTAAGGCATTAAGTCCGCCTCTGTACTGTTGTGTGCATAAAGAATAAAATAAATAAATAAATAAATAAACCAATGGATGCGAGACACACACAGGACCGATTGTTGCGGCGACGCTCGGGTCTATGTCCAGAAGTGGACCTTTTTCGGCTGAAATGGTTTGAATGAAGAAATAGGACAAGCACTGTTAAATGTATCAAAGCAAGACATGATTACTTCAGTGAGTTCATGTTTCCGCATAGAGATGCGACAGCTAAGCGTCGGCAATGTATTTAAAATTATAAGTGTGTTTATCAGTTGTCAAGTAGTCATAACAGAAGCTCTGCTTAATTTGGAACTAGTATAGCATTATGTGAAAGTTGTGAACCGAGAAAAAAAAATATACAAAAAAACAATTTTAAAAAAAATACTAAAAGTGCGAAATAATTTTGAGAGTTGGTGTATCTGGTTTTGTTTCTTCCTTATGCAACAGCAATTTCCCAATTAGAGTTATTAAAGTTGATTAAATCTATTGTATACCTGACACAAGCCCGAAAATTCTGGGTATTTTCGAATATTATATCGCATTTTATATTTTCAACACAACTGCTAAATTAATTAATAATTTGTAACATTCTTTACATCTATATTATTATAAACTAATACTAGCTTCTGCTTGTGGCTTCGTCCGCGTGAATATAGGTCTTTCTATACTTTTGAACCCCCATTTCATACATTTAGAGGGTCAATTTTTAAAAATCCTTTATTATTGCTCGCCTACGTCGTAAAAGACAACCTTGTGCGTAATTTCAGGTTCCTAATCACCGTAGTTTCGGTTACGTGTTGATATGTCAGTCAGTTTTTCCTTTTATATCGTCGTAAATAAAGCTGAAGGGTTTGTTGGTTTAATCGATTGCACAAATCTCCGAACTGGATCAATTTGAAATATCCCTTTAATGTTAGATAGCCCATGGATCGAAAAAGGCAAAGACATTAAATTATATACTACCAATAGACAGAACATAGCGAATAAAATCGTAATCTGAGACTTTTTACCTATGTAGTAAGTTGCTCAGTCTAGTGTGGACGACTGGACCTAACTTCGTTTTATTTTCGTAAATATTTTTCGTGTTTACTCTGTAATTAATTAAAATTCAATCATTTTCGCGAATGGTTCTAGAACACTCAGAGTCACTTTATTTCATCTAATAAAAAATCATAGTATAGTTCAATTTATATAGAAGTAACAAAAATTATTACTGTATGAAAGTCTCACGTTAATAGTGTGTGGTCCAAGAGTGACGTCATGGGTTAATATTTGTTCGAGCGACAGATACTGCTGGAAACTACAGAAGGCAGCGGCTTGCCATAAAAGGAGCGATTTGAAACCGCTTGAGTTGAAGCGTTTTAGTCACCGCACGAACGGTATCAAGTAACCTTGAAAAAAAATGTGAATAAATGTTTTTCTTTCTTTCTTTCCTTAGCTTGTTGTTACTATAATCCGATAGAAGCAACTGGCTAGTTGATACCAGTGGTACAGGTGGAGTTTGGAAATTGGATTCGGTTTTTCATTCAAATAGATTGTCTGCTTTAGGGTTCCGTACCGCAAAAGGAAAAAATGGAACCTTTATAGGATCAATTTGTTGTCCGTATGTCTATCTGTCTGTCAAGACCCTTTATCTCAAGAACACGTGGAGTTATCGAGTTAAAAATAAAACCATATATTCAAGTCTGCGGTCTCTTGAAGCTGTGAAAAATTCAAACTTTTAATTTAACGATAAAAATCTCTCAAGGGAATCAAGATTCATAGGGTAGCTTCCCATTTACCTACTAGAATCCTGATGTTTGGCACGAAGCAAGGTCTCATAGCACAAGTATAAGAAAAATCTGAAAACCGCACAAGAAAAAAGTATTTTTTTCGATTCGGAAAAATTTTCGAGACTCGATATGGGAATTGAAATATTTACATAGGTAAGTTAGTTTGTACGGAACTCTCAGAGTGCATTTTTGACCCGAACTTGCCCAGTTCTTTTTGATACTAACTTGTCAACTGGTTCTAAGTAGTGTTTTTTTTTCTGTGAATCATCATCCAATGTCTTTTCCTGCTCTAGAGTGGACCGAGAAAAAACCGCCTGTATCCCTCAGTTCCCCTTTGCGTTCCAGGACCACGGTATCCCTTTAAAAAGTGCTGTTGATCTAGCGGGCATCGGCTTTAATTGGCCCCTAAGGTTTTGCTGACATCTCTTTGACGCGAGCTCGGAACACAACGCTCTGTCGCCGACTCGAGCGCAGCCCTTTACCAGGCGGCCGTTCTCTTACTATCTCTTTCGCTACCTACTATTAGTCCTTTGCTGGAGGAAGCGACCGCTTCTAATTCCCACTCCCTTCGGATCATTGCCTGAACCAGGGCCCGAGTGGTCCCTGCCACCGTTTGCCTCCCTCCACCATTGCGGCATATCTCCACCGTATGTCCCACCGTATACTCCGGGCGATCCGCACAATAGTGACACCCAGCCGTTTATTTCACCTGAATTTGAAAATTACCTTGAGCGGTGACACTCCTTATAGAGGGGATTTACCGTTGCGATTGTAGAACAGTAGATAATGATGGCACACAATTGACAAAAAAAAAAAAACAGCTGGTCGCTATCGTGTTGTGGCTATCTGAAAAACTATAATTTAAATTTTTTTATCAACCGGTGATATCATACTCAAGAACTTGATTAGAAGGACTGCATCTAGTTAACAAGGAAAATATTTTAAAAATTACTCAAGTTCCCCAAAAATACTAACCATCACCCATCGGTCATTTTTATCGCTGGTCGTAAGATAACGCGACATGATATATTATTATATTGCACTGAAATATTTCAGGTCAGCCATCAGTCCACATAAAACCGGATAGAAGCAATTATGACACGTTTTTTTATCCGATGATTAAGATTAAGGAAGACACTTGATTGTAGCATAGCAATCCCCTTTTTCATCGTCATCCTTGCACGGCTATGATTGAAACTCATAATGCACATTGATTAGATACGGTGGAGGTGCGCCCCGCTTGGTCATAGCTCCGCCGTGTCTTCTTAGATGCGATCAGCGATGGCGGCTACATCTCGCTCCGTGCCCTGGTTCAGGGTACCGATTTTTTATAGGGAACTGCTAAAAACCGTAGTCGATATCGAGTAGCGACGAATACTATTGCTTTAAACTCATAGTAGAGGTACAGGTTATGGTCCGGAACGAGAGGAATAGGGGACCGTCGTATCCTTCTACGAGGGAGTAATGCGAGCGAAGGAGACGGCCGTATGCGTGAAGGAACGGACATTTTCACTAACGTGATCCTGGCCCTGACTACCAGCCACGATAGGCGCAGGTTTGCGGATGACGAGCAATGGGTATCTTGCCGTACGATTGGCCCAAGTGTCTCCAAGTATCGGTACCCGTCCGGAACGAGCCCAAATTATTGATGGTGCTTAGTGTTCAAAGCGTACCTCAAAGTCAGCAAAACGGTAGGGAATATGCCCGCTAGGGCGCGGGGAATTTCAAAAAGGATACCCGCAGTACCAAAAAGCAAAGGCATCTGAAAGACACAGATTTGGTTTTAGTTAAAGGAAGTCTGACCCACCCTCCCGATCCTCCTTAGAGCGGGGAAGTCATTGGATGATTTACCATCTGAAAAAACTACCTTTCGCCACAAAGCTGCTAATTTTGATAGGCTCTTTCTGCTTTAACTGTCGATTAATACCTCCATAAAAATCTTAAGTTTTCACCTGCTTTTTCATTTGCAGCTCCAAATCCAAACTAGCGACGCGCGGGATTGCGACAGTCGTGGAGAGGATAGAGCAGTTGGGACTCGAGGTGGCATTGCACAAGTCCGAGGCCATGTGTTTTCACGGCCCTCGGAGCGCGCCACCTCCGGGCTCCCAATTAACGGTAGGAGGAGTTCACATCGGCGTCGGGTCGACGATGAAGTACCTGGGACTCGTCCTCGACAGCCGGTGGAACTTCAAGGAGCACTTCCGACGTCTGGCTCCCAGGTTGAATGCGACTGGGGCTGCGCTCAAGCGGCTCCTGCCGAACCTAGGGGGTCCAGACGCCTCCTGCCGGAGGCTCTACGCAGGCATCGTTCGGTCCATGGCCCTTTACGGTGCGCCGGTGTGGGCGCCATCGCTACGAAAGCGAGTGGCGGCCCGGCTAACCGCCTGCCAGAGGGTCATGGCCATCCGGATGATCCGCGGATACCGTACGGTGTCCTGCAAAGCGGCGAGCCTCCTTGCTGGCCTACCACCGTGGGATTTGGAGGCAACAGTCCTTGCACACATGCATGACTTACGCGTGGAGATGCAACGTCGGGGCGAAACTCCGCTGCCGCGACAAGTCGCGGCATGGCGGTCAGAGCTCCGGCGGGATCTCATGGTGAAATGGCGAGAGCGACTGTCGCAATCTCGAGCTGGGCACGCCACGATCGAGGCGGTAAGGGGGTCTTTGAGGCGTGGCTGGAAAGGCCCCACGGCGTCGTCACCTTCCGTTTGGCGCAGGTGCTGACCGAACACGGCAAGTTCAGTCCGTACCTGTACAAGATTCGTGCGGAGACGACGCCCGGATGTCGCCACTGTGCGGACCGCCCGGTGGACACGGTGGAGCACACAGTCGAGGTGTGCCCCGCTTGGGAAGAGCATCGCCGTGTCCTCGTGGGGGCGATCGGCGGCGATCTCTCGCGCCGGGGCTTGGTTCAAGCCATGCTCCGGAGCGAGGAGTAGTGGCAGGCGGTCGCCTCCTTTTGCGAAGCAGTAATGCTAGCAAAGGAGGAGGCCGACCGCATTAGGCAAAGGCGCACACGCCGCCGCCGCCGCCGGGTTTCCGATCCCGATTTCCGGCCACCGTAGGCGCGGGCTCGCGGACGGTGGGCAATGGGTAGCTCGCTGTCCGTCCGTCCGGTAACAGACCGGTCCGAGCTCAGGTCGTCTACGGCGCGCACCGTTCCCGCGCGCCTCAAGGAGTTGTCAGCAAACTGTAGGGGTCCAGCAGGGCCGAAGCCTACTGGGGCCAAAGGTTATGTGAGACTGTCACCACGGGCCCCAGGATAAAGGCAAGGAACGGAAAGGTAGGTTTTTAGTCAGTAAAAGTCTGACACTATTTCCGGCCCCACCCAAGGGCGGGATTTGTCATTGGATGATTTTAACTACCCAAAAAAAAAAAAAATGCCTATAAATAAAATCAAGATCCACCATTACACAACAACAGAAACACAACAACATTTCACACAAAAAAAAAAACAACAGAACACATAACATCAGAATTTTTATCTCGCTACACTTTCCCACTAAGTGATCACCCATATAATCACCACACTTGACAAGTTTACAGCCCGGCTTTCCATCACAGCAATGCTCTCGCCCTCGTCGCGGTCACCACGTATCCTTAACTAAATAACAATGATATCGTTTTAATTACACAGTCCGATGTTACAGATAACAGAGTTTATTTTCGAAATCTTACGCTGTTTTAGTTTTGGATAGTCGTTGTGAGATGGTCGTCATGTAATGTCGTTTGGATCGCCATTTGTTATTACCCGACTACGGCAAATCCACGGACGTTTAGCTTCATAGACGCGTAATTGTTATTATACGCTTGGTATACGCCACCGTGCAGCTTGCATACAATACTATGACCTACTCTCTACGGACGCGTAGCTTCATAGACGCGTCACGACAGCACGACGCACGCTGCCGCTTCGTTGACAGAGTTTCATGGCTTTGTACTCGTATATAAATTTCACGCAGGCGTACACCAAGCGTATTATGACAAATACGCGGCTATGAAACTACACATCCGTGGACAGTAGGTGTCATGTTTAAACATTTTGCGCAAACTGTCGAAACATACGAGTAAGTAGAATCTACCACAAGCAATCATACAAAAGAAGCTTAGAGGTACATCGAATGCCATTTTAAGACAATATTTCGGACATTATCTTGAGACCACAAAACCTTTAAGAGGACAAATGCGGTCACTCTCGGACTTATGCAGTCCGTCAAAAGAAAGAGATGTGTGAAGAAACAATGAATGCAAATATGAAGCATTTTAGTGATTTACCATAACTCTACTGATTTGATTATAAAATTAAAACACTATAACAGTAAAAGGTTGCTTGTAATATAATCTGACAAGCAATTAAAATGTTTACATGTATATTAGTCCGGTTTTTTATCGACTAACGTAATGTTTAGAGGCATCTTAGTGTATTTTTTTCTGTTCTAATAAAATAGCTGTATTAATTTTTTGAACAAATGTTTTATAGCATGTTGTTAGCAATGTATAAATAATAAAATATTTTTATTTTTTTATACTGTTTACTGTAATGAATTAAAATTGGGCATTATAAAACTCGCGATTAGGTTTTTTTTATTCGTTCGTAAATGTTTTCTTTTTCAGTTTTGGTTTCTTTGTGTAACAATCAGAATTGGTTTATATTGGTACTCACATTCGCATAACAACACTGCTTATAATAAGACATGGTTTAAAAGCTTGTTGTTTCATCTAAAGCAATCCCATGCGATATTTGATTACCAAAATATCTGAAGAAAGATGTGTAATAACATCATAATCACGTAAGAGCGGTTGTATGAAAATGTACCTCGGTTTGGCCGCTTAACTAATAATGACAACTTAATTGCGTTAATACAGAAATTAAAATAACATTCCTTCATTCATCTCCAGTCATGTCCAGTAGTCCTCTTTATGAAACACATCAAACGATGTATAGTCAGAGATAATTAGGACCTACAGCCAATTTTGGCCAGTGCAATCTTCGCTTCACCAAAATGAGTGTAAGAGAACTATTAGCCCAGGAGTAGGGCTGTCGTTTCACAAGTGCAGTTTCGCCACAATCACTCCGTCTTACTCAGTTTAGTTTTAATTTCAATTTTCTTTGCAGTGTCCAGACACGACCTGGGGTAAGGCGGGGTTATATGGATGTAGTTGTGGCGCAAGATAATAATAATTACGATTTTTTATGTTGTTCGTTTTTAAATAAAATACCAAATTTTAGCATTATATTGGTAAGCATAAATCAGCCTTATAATGTTTCTACTGCTGTGAGTCAGACGTCTTCGCTAGGAGAGGTAATGGGTCGTTATCCACCACGTAAGTCCGGTGCAGGTTGGTGGGTTTTCGGTTTCCTCAAGATGTTTTCCTACACCAATTGTTAAAGAAAACATAAATAATTTTAAATTTACAATATTACTAATACTTTGGATAGAATAACATAATTATGTAGTTTCTTAGCAGAAAACAAAAATTCTAGTCCACGAACTAAAATAGACCAATTGCATTGGAAGTTGGGTAATCGTATTTTTCAAATTCTAGCCTGATAATCTGTCAATATTTGACTTTAAACTAGAACGTTTGGAACGTTCTAAATTCAAAATACGAATACTAAATTCAGAAAACCACCCACAGTGTGTCTGCAGCCCAACAAGTTAATATCCCAAGTTAGGATGGACGCAATTAGCTTGCGGTTAAACTTGCAACACGAATTATCCAACGTCTGCTCTACCCCTTACTTGGTTACGTCATGCCGTATTTTTTTATAATTATGTTTATTTTTTCGTAATAAATGGTTTTGTTTGTCTACAGATGTCCAGGTTCTTTTACCGGAATTCAAACAAATGGATGTACAAGACTCTTTTAAAATAAATATTTGAGTTATACAAAATATTTTTGGACATGGACACAAAATACTTTTCTTCTAAATACTTATTTTTTAAAGAAAATACTAATGTTGATCACAATGAAGTGCTCACAGTACAAATGTTATGAAATATTGAACCTAGAACTGGTAACACTAGTTCTTCAAAAAATTTGTCGTTAATTTATATATTTTTTTTTAATCATTCGTGTACCTCAAACAAGTCGAAAAGTCGGTAGCTTAGGAAAATATTTGGGAAACACTCGCTTCATCTAGTTTCAAAATATTTTTTTTATATGATGTGTAAAACTATTTGTTAAAACCGGTTTATAGAAATAAATATTTGAACTGATTTAAAAATATAGTTAAAGTGCTAGTCGAAAATTATTATTTTTTTAGACTGTTGAGTTTCTTACATTTTTTTTAAATTTTAATTTCTTTGTGAGTTCTGCTCTTGCAAATTTTCCGCGGTTTTATTTTTTCATATAACACATTCGACTATCGAACTTGGGGTCGTTCGATTCAACAGCCAGTAGCATAATGAAAATATTTTTGTCCTTTTGCCGAACATATCAATCGCTCCACTTACATAAATTTTCAGCCAATACTAAAAGGACCTAATGTTTGTATACCCACTAATGTATGTATTTGGCACATGGCGAGCCAGCCGGGTCGGTTCAGACATGCCCATAGCGCATAGTACTCTAATATCTAGTTAATTCTGACTTTAATTAGCGTGTACTCGATTTCGCTTAGGAATTTGCTTGCACGTTCTGTCACTTAGACAAATTATTGTGTTTAAGAGATAGGGAATGGTAGTGCAGTAGTTCTTAAATACTAAGGGTGCTTTTCCACCAGATATGTGCTATGATCTGTTGTTATGGATGCCTTCGTTCCAGGGCCCCGGGTTTCACTTTCACATTACCCATGGCCCTAGTAGACTTCGACCCTGCTGTGCCTCTACGGTTTGTTGACATATCCTTGAGGCGCGCGTAGAACAATACGAGCCGTCGACAACTTGGGTTCGGTGATGACGGTTACCGGACGGTTGGACGGCAAGCTACTTATTGCACGCCGTCCGCAAGCCCATCTCAAGTTGGGATCAGCTTTCAATCAAACCAGATGATATATAATAGAAGCGACAAGAAAAATGTAACCAAGATTTATGTAACGCATAATATGATTTAAAAAGATTATCCATGGAGTTTCTTACACGTTCTTCTCCATCTACGCTTTGGAACGTGCAATTTAGCTTCACTTTTTTTTATGGACTGACCGACATTTTGACAATTCAAAAGTGCCTGTAATTGGTCTATTTGAAATAAAGTATTCTGATGCAGTTGGATACCACTATTATAAATCGTGTGACGGTCTATCAGACCTCCACAGCCCAGTAACTGGGTAAAACAAAAAAACTGGTTATCAGATTCTGGCTGTCCGTAACGACTGTTAAAGTTCTGCAAAAGACAATCGGGACAAATGAATGTATCAACGTGCTTTACGAGTATAAGTTGTGAAGAAATCTTGGTATATTAGATATTTTTTTTGGATGGAAAAACCATCCAGTGACATCCCCCGCTAGGTGGAGTAGGAGAGTGAGTCAGACTATTACTGACTAAAAACCTTTTCATTCTTTGCTTTCGTTCGGGCCCCAGGGTTCACTTTCGCACCAACTGTGGCCCCAGTTGGCTTTCCTTGAGGCGCGCGTAGAACAATACGCGGTATGTTAGATGATTACCCATCCACAATGTTGCTTAACCTTGGGTAGCGACCAGTGTGGCTATCTCCACGAGTTCCTATAAATTCTGAACGTATATTGGCCTTATTCTACCATCTATATTTTCCTGGTTTTGTGATTCTTAGTGTGGACGTAAAAGCCGTTTTACCATGTCCCCATTATTTAAAGACACTGAAGAGAATTTATTATTTTTAACGTGACATTTTCCTCATTTGTCTTGGCGACAAAAATAATGATTTCGTTTTAGAATCATAAAAATACAATAACACCAGTAACATTAAAATATGTCAGAAAATATTAGATCAAATTATTATTGTAGGTACCAGGAGACCAGAGGACAGGAAGGCGTCGTCATAACAGATGGAAACTAATCGTTAGTCGGTCTACAATCATTAATACGCATTGGTATACGTCCGAGTGAGCAGTAACATTGGGTACACCCTTCGACGGAACTTCCTCTTCATAACATCGTAACTGCATTCGAATATCACTCTTATATTTTAGCCATGAAGGTTTATAATCTTAGGATCAGTTTAAAGGATAGTTGCGCAAAAATATAGTGGACAACTGTACGGTCTATTGTTGATTTTGGACCATCATTAGCTGTATTGATATATCGACTATGACGTCAGAGGATAAGCTAATTTTGCGACAAATCTTGTTATTAGTTTTTTCTAAATAATAGCAATCTCGGGGGAGTTTAATTACTATCGAATAAATGAAGTCCAAATTGATACGGTGTCGAAAAGGATCTTCACTTAAAAAAAAACTTGCATGTTTTATTGAATTGTAAATGTCAATTTCAAGCTGATCAAAAAGTTCAATCAATTGAATACACTGAGCTCCTCGTTCAAAAAGAAAATCTCACAATATTAAGGTACCTACAATGTGCAATAACACATACCCACAATAGTTTAAGCACAAGTCAAGTGCAAATTTACGTCTTTTTCGAGAAAAAAAAAACTCCTTTACCAACATTACAATCGAAACAACTCTAAATACCCGAAAACTGCTAAAATTCACGAACGCATCATTACATTCGCATACAAAAGTGTTTTGTGCAAAAAAGAAACGAGCGTGACGTAGGTGGTCTCGATTTTATAGCGTAAAATAATAAGAGCACCTATGTGTTCCATTCTATATAATAATGGGGGTACTATTTCTGTGGGCAGTGTAATAATGGTTGGTCGTACGCTGGGTGGTCGGATTATAAAGCAAAGCCATGGATTAAGCCACATCGACACGTGTGCTTTTCTATGCCTTGGAGTGGCTTTAGGCGATTGTGCGTGATTGTACCGCTTGATAAGGCTGTAGTTTGCGTCTGTGATTAATAGTTTTAAAATAATTAAAAGTAAAATGATGTTGGTTACTTGTTCGCAAAATAAATAAATTTAAGTTACAGATGTATATTATGCTTTTATTTTATAAAGAATTAACGATAATAATCGAAATTGGTCATAATTATAATTTGTTTACTCAGCTGAATTTCTTTTAAAATAAGCGCGGAAGTAGTAAAATTTTTGACCACATACATCTGAGCTAATATTGAGATCTTTTGTGACCTCTGCAATTATTAACGTTTTCTATGGGAACCTCGATAATTTTAATCTCAAAATATTCAAAGGCAGCTTAACCGCCTACAAATAATTTCGGCTACCGTAAAGCGCTAACATGATTATTTTTTAAAACTCTACCATCATCCAACTACAGTCGACTCGATTTAATACCTTCCATATAGTACACATTATAAGGTCCATAATTCAACAAAGTAGAGTTTTGGAAAGTGCGTGTTGTAACGTTGTCTTTCATTGCAAAGTCCTTTCAAAATGTGAAACGATCCGCGAAGAATTTGGTTGAAGCTAGCACCCGTGTTTGCATTGCGGACATCGATTAAAAATTCCTCCGTATCTTACCCAAATAATGGTATTAAATGTCTACCAGAATAATAGTGTTAAATTTCTTAAGATCCATCTCGAAAATATGATGGATCTGTCGGCGAACTTTTGTTACAGTATTTTTTTCTTTGATATTCGTACGTGAACCGCCAAAGAGATTAGTTTGCGGACTTATTGTAGACTGTACTTCATGTCGGTTTCTATGAGTGATAAATATCGAAAAAATGTGATGATGCCAACATTTTTGGGACGAGCACGGTAGCCGCTTTCTTTGACAGATAAATTGGCTTGATTGAAATTGTTCTTTTTTTAAAATATTGCTCTGCGTTTGAAACACGTCCGATGGATGCCAAAATAGAACAGGTCAAAGTTTTTGAAAAAGGAATCTTTTGAATTTCGAAAACTGTGGCAACTGAATATTTTATATAAACAAACGTGTGTTTACGGTTTTCTCATTCATTGATTTTTAGTTCACATGACAATTTTAAAAGTCCAGTTACTGGGCTGTGGAGGTCTGATAGACAATCACAAGAATTATAATAGTGGTATCCAACTGCATCAGAATCAGAATAGTTTATTTCACTGTTAAGTGAAATAAGTGATACAAACAAATATTGAGAACCAAGCCATCTTTTTTAGTAAAATGTTATCATTAGTGCTGTTTTTAAAGCTGTTGAATAAATTTTCATGAACCAATTACACCACAGGTCCTTTTTTTCATCCCTGAAATTAAAGGTCTTGTGTTAATATTTAGTTAAAATTTAAAAAATCAGACATTTACCTAGTAAGTATGTATTTAAATTACATGAATATATGACAACTTTAAGACTAGCTTCAATGACTCTATTAAACCAACAGACCCAATATTTCGTTTAGGTCGATACATCTGTTAGTTACAATAATTCTATCCCATACCTCATCATCATCTTTCTGCCTTTGTCCCGTATTATTTCGTGTCGACGCAAAACGTTTTTTTCTTCTATTTTGTCCTTTCACCCGTTACGCTACCGGATGATTTTACCTACAATAAAATAAAAAAAAAACCGCTAATACCGTTTTCTTTTAAATCACTCAATCTGCCCATGTCTCTTTCCTTCTCCCTGTCCATCCTTTCACAAACTCTTTTAGAAACATAAGTTTCATCTCTCCCCTTCACATGACCATATCAAGATAAACGATTCCCTTTCAACTTTTTAGTAATTGGCGCCACTTTTCCATACATAAACCAATTTTACCAACAAAATCTATGCCACCATAGTTGCAGTAGGGTCAACCACAATTCCCTGGTAATCATGGTCTCTGGTCATGAACGTGGCCGATGCTGTGTTATGAAGTTATGACACATTATCGCGTATGCGTTGACAGGCCCGCGCAATTTGCAATTAGCTATGGAAATAACGCGCGCTCTGTGATACGGTCAACGTAGGGAGGGGATTTGTCGATAGTTCTTTGTGGCGTTTAGATCGTTTAGTATTTTAAGTTTTTTGAAAAATTTCGGAATAAGTAGGCAGTTTATAGTAATGACAAGGCCAAAGCAATTTTGTATATCTGCTTCATTATTTTTTTTCACATTTAATTACTTATTTGATTATTGACATTGGTATTTTTATTTATTTGACATGATTTATATCACAAATTTATTTGTTTTTTTTTTTATATTTTTCCATTTCTAACTTCATATTTATAGAAAATTGTTGTGCCTGTCAGGGTCCTTGTGCACTTGTAAACATTTAGAAGCCCTTAAAAATATTCGTAATTTGTAATAAATTGAATTGAATAGAAAAAATCAAACTTAGTTATGTTGTTTAGTAATTATTTAGAGATGCCATGTTATTCTCTAATCTTTTATAGTAAAAGAAAGTTTAATTCTTTTCTCATATTCAAGTCATTATTATGGGGCCCATAATAATGGAAGTAGATTGTACAAGGTGAGAGGATATCCACAGAATACCTGATTCTTTTAACGTGAATTTATATCGATCGATATCTCTAAGGCCCATCCCTAAATGAAGAGGTAAGGTGTCTCGTGTTCACGAAATAGGTGATCATTATGTAATTCACGGGGCTTTGGTATCACGGACCGTTCTGAGAAGCGAGGGTCATACATAGGAAGTGGTGGAACTCGGTTCATAAAGGTATGCTGTACGAAATATGGGATTATCCGGCGCATATTGATCCTAAGAGACGAATTTTGTTTGAATTAAATTCTTCTGAAAAATTGTGGAAATTTTTCGATAGTTTTTTTTTGTTTTAGTTCTTGAAATCTTAATATATAATTGCCAATTTTAATTATAGGCTTATGTAAGTATTTTGAATGTTTTGAATGTATTAGGTATAGTTTTATTTAAAGAGTTTTTTTAGTCAATAGACCTAAAACGTAACCTAGTGCCTAAAACGAAGAAAAACAACCTATAAGAACTTTTAATTCACCTCTCAAAGAGATTGCAGTGTAATCAACGAAGCCCGTCAAAGCTGTGAAATAGTTACCAAGGCTGTGTAAATCTGGACTGAGCGTGTCAGACTTTTACTGACTAAAACCCACTCCTATCTTCCTTCTTAGTCTTGCGTTCCAGGACTCGGGGCTTTCCTTTCGGACTACTCATGGTATTCGATTGCCTTTACGTAAACGTTCGCTTACCAGTCGGTGCTTTTGCAGTTTTAGTACTTATGAGAGTGTCAAGCACTGAACGCGTGGTTTTTCTCTCCTACTTTCAATATCTTGCAATAAGCGCGTTCTTTAGCAAACGATAAGATTATTGTGCATGCATCAAAATGGCCGTCGTTGCTATGGTTACGCGCAGACCCCCACCGTGCTGCACTTCGATTGAGACCCGAAAATCTGTTACTTTGCATTGAAGGCCTATCGCCATTTTAGTTCAACTTATATGCCGCGTACTGTACATTTACTTTAAGTTCAATATGTTAGGGCGATCCGCGAAATTCAAATTTTCTTAAGTTTATAAGAATTTATTTATTTTTTCTTAAGTTACTGTCAAGTTGTTTTAGGAAATAGCTATTCAGTAGGTTTAGTCAATTTGTGAGTGTTGTATTTATGATTTTAATCCCGTAATTAAATATGTACGTGTAAGGGTTGTAAATCATATTTTATTCATCGTACCAGTTGACAGTGACCTGCAAAATACAAAATAAACTTAATAAAATTTGAACTTTGTGGTTGCTGATGCTTTGAGAGCGAGAGGGCGTGTCAGACTCTTACTGACTAAATCCACATCTATGTTCTTTCAGTTGCCTTTTGTGTTCTAGAACCATTAGTATCCTTTTCATACTGTTCTCCATGGCCTTAGCAGGTACCCTACTAGGCCCCTACGGTTTGTTGACATCTCTTTATGGCGTGCTTGGAACACTACTCTTTATCGTTCGACGACAGGCTGGTCTTTATAGGACGAGTGGACGGCGAGCTACTCATTGCTATAATATTGCAAATAATTTTCCCGAATATTAACTAAAAGAAAATACTTAAAATACCTCAAAAGCAAACTACCTACAAGGCTACACCATAAAGTCAGCGGCTATCGTCGACCGGTATTTTATCGTTCGACAAATTAATTACCGGTCTAGCACCAGTGGTATCGGTATCATTAGCACCATATTGGTGTCATTCTCTTCATTTCAGGTGGCCTTTATCTTATCTAAAGAGGACGTGCGGGCGGTATATAGGCTCCTTCATTGTTACTAACCGTTGTTGGAGAAGACAGATGATTTTTAACTCTAACGCAAAAACACAAAGTTGAAATTCGCTTGCGCACACACAATTTTTTTTTGTAAATTTTCTCACAATGTTTGAATTTGGAAATTGGAGTTTCCGTGGAGGAGTTAAGGTTGAATTTTGTGTGTATTGAAACAGTTTTCCGACAGTTTTACAACTCGAGCGGTGTCAAACGACAATGGGCAACTTGTTCCTCGATAGGTATGTAAATAACTATGTAGATGGATGACTGGTCACCCAACAGTTTGTTTGGCTTGAAGATAAGGAAATTGGTAGCGTTTACTGAAAGGTTACTGTCGGTCATAAAGGTGATAACGGCGAAACCTGTTGTCGATGTTAATTGAATTTCATTTTGGTTTTGATAAAAGAAAGTTTCAAGCTGAAACAAAATGGTCGAAAACGGCGTACCTAAAAAGTGAATATTGTGAGAAATAAAGTCCAATAATTATAAGATTAAAATGAAGTTATTGCTACTTATTTGTAACGTTGTCCAATATAATTATTGAATTAAACTTCATAAACATTAAAAAACAAAATCAAATTATTAATTCCAATATAATTAATAATAATAATAATATTTCCACAACTATCACACAACACCGTCTAGTCCCAAGCTAAGCAGAGCTTGTGTTATGGGTACCAGAAGCTGATAAACATACTTATATATTTCTAAATACATACATATTATAGATAAATAACACCCAGACACAGGACAAATGATCGTGCTCGTCACACAAATATTTGTCCTGGGTGGGAATCGAACCCACGACCTCCGGCATAGCAGTCAGGGCCACTAACCACTAGACCAACAGGCCAGTCAAATTATTATAGTAATCTTCATAAACATTTAAAAAAAGTTTAGGAAAGTGTACGAATGTGAACCTGGTAACCTTAAAATTTCGACCATTCCTGTGGTAACAGAGTAATCTGCACTAAATAACAACATTTACTGGAGCATTCCGCATTACTAATATTAATACTTTTTGCGTAAAATATCCAATATCCAAAGAGCATCACAAAACCACAAAGATTCATATCGTAACAACCACGTATATCTAATTACATCGCCAGTATTGTTCAGTTTTATTCCCAAAAGTAACACACAAAACTAAACTTTATCACTTTATCATTAAGATCTAATTTGAAACATTCTCCTATAGCCAAAAATCAAACGCTTCGATTGGGTATAGAATCATTACGTCATAGGCAACGTTACGTTCGAAAAGTTCCAAAACCATTGCCGTTTTACTTTGAATTTTCTGAAAATATCAAAGTATAGATGACGTAATAGTTACGAAAGGAGGATTTAGCACGTCAGTTGGGGTCCCAGTCGGTACCATTCGCGACTGACCGTCGTGTGCCCCACGCGACCTTTCACCTTAGGGGACAGAATATAAAAATACATGGAGTAATCTGTAAAATAATTCAGTTTTATTTTCGCCTTACTTGTTTTGTAATACTATAATGAAAGTATGACTTATGCTGCCGAACTTGAATTCTCAGTTGTTTGCTTTTTGTCTTAAAGTGATATAAAACCTGTAGCCAGTTATAAACGTCTTATCATTGCGGAAAAGTTGTCAAAATAATCTGAAGGAAATGGAAATGTTTACTGAGCAAATTGACAGTTTGGATTTGTCTTTTTTAGAATAATGTTTCTGGTAAAACCTAATTTAGAAAGAAGGACTTCACATCATTAGAACCAAAAAAAATTAATGGGTAAGGTATATAAAAATAGCAGGTGGAATTTTGTACCATCTGCCTGCGTTAGAAACAAATTCAATGTTTTTTTCTAAATACATTTTGCATTACAAAAAAAACAAAACAAAATAAAATTTATTTACATTTTAGAAATTGCTCTCTGGGTCAAATGAAATTGACATTTATTTTTGACTATTAATTCGAAAAGCAGACACCGTGACGTAAACTGCGATCTGTATACCAAGTTGTTAGGTACTTTCGCGGTCATTTCTACCTGATCACATTAAAAAAAAAAAACCGATTGAATCATGCGACACGGCATCAAACCAAACCCTTTGAAATTTTCGTTTCGAGTGCAAGCACAAACGAACTTAGCGGTGGTCAGGCGGAAGTGTCTTTGATGGTACGTGTGAATATAGGATTGCCCTGTTGAGAAAGTGTTTTGGTATGGCACCGACTATTTTTACATAAAAGAAGAACCAGTAACAATTTTCAAAAAGAAACAAACTGTATATTAAGTAAATTTTAGTACCTCTGTATCGGAATTTCCAGCTGATAAATTGTATTTGTGTATCAGTGTTTGCATGCCAAAATGGTAGAATGCACCAGGATACTTTGTACGATAATTTTAACACATGTTGGTAAATACCTACATTTTGAGCCAATAATTGAATATTCTATTCTATTATAATAAACAACGAAAGCGACTCCACACCTCCCACTTGCCTATAAATCGAGCTCAGTATGAATAACTATCGCAGATTATACCATTGATAAATGAATGTACGGCACCAGTCAATTGCAGGGCATGGCGAAAAAACCATGAATAATATCATATAGTTTTATGGCAGAAATCACGGTTCATTGCTAATGGCTGACCAGAGGGTCCGTTTTATTAGATTTTTTCGTCGAACGATTAACGGAACGAGCCTACAGCTTCCGTTGAACAATGTGCTACATAAATTATGTTGGACAAACAAAATCGTTCCGCATTTGATATGCATGGAAATATTATTCAATGGCCAGTACTGATGGGTATTGATTTTTGGTATATCTGTTTACTTTTGTGGCCTGATCGTCAACCACAATCTTATTGAAGATTTTAAAACTTGATGTTTGCTTCTAGTGTTAGTAGGTAACAATGTTAACCTTTTAACCGCCTACGTCGGATATATCCGACCAATACTCTAGCGTTTATTTCGCCAGGGCCGCACATCCACGAACAAGTACTCCATCTCGTTAGCTCTTCTGTCGTCTTTGGGGTTTGAAGAGCTAAACGAGATGTTAAGATCCAGTGGCGAACACACGACGCTGGCGAATAGGACATGAAAACACTTTTCGGACCAAACCGATGCAAGCGGTTAAAGGGTTAATAAATATAAATAAATAAATAAATAAATAATGTTGTCCAAGAATGGCTACATTACATAGGAATTTTGGACTGGCCTATTGGTCTAGTGGTTCACTAACCACTAGACCAACAGGACAGTCACTACTACCCTGACTACTAGGTATGCCGTCCTGGGTTCGATTCGCACCCAGGACAAATGTTTGTGTGATGAGCATGATCATTTGTTCTGTGCCTGGGTATAATTTTGTCTGTAACATTGACTAGTAACAGTTGACTAGTACTTGTAGCACAAACTATGCTTAGCTTAAGACTAGATGGCGTTGTGTGAAAGTGGTGGAATATTATTATTTATTTCTCTATGTAAATTGTTATTCACGATGAATATAGTTCTCGAATATCAGTATATTACTAACAAAAGGTGCATCAACAAGGCGCTTGAAGCTAAATAAAGCGATCACGCATTGGCCCTACATTACAAGGCAGTTGTAACCTCCTGCTTAAGTAGCTTATCCGTTACGTATTGTATAAATCAAATGCCTACAGCGTGTTGGAGCTTCCTTTTATTGTGAAACAAAAGGTTGCTTCGTAATTTATTAAGTATATAGTCGACTGGTCTTTTTCCTGAAATTGCAAAGAATTGTTAGGTAAAAGCCGCCTTATGAATCTCTAATAACCAAACTAGACTTATTAGTGATGATATGATATGGACCAAAGACTTCGTAATAAGAAGCAATTTCAAAATAGCCTCAGCAATAATTTCCTCTGATTGCGTAATTACATTACAAACTTGACATAAGTAGGGTATGCAATAAACGTATGTTTACGAGCTTCATAATATTATTATAAGGATTCACGCTAAAGGACATCGTGAGGTTATAAAAGATACAAACAATTGTGTAATCACACGGACGCATACAATACTGGAGATACAAAACGTAAATACTAGTGAAGACAATCAAGAATTAAATCATCATAAAGCATAGCTTTACTGGCCTTTATAAATTACTACGTTATCAAGAGGAGACAAACACAAGAATGACTAAATTAAATAAAACAGTGTGTTATCTGAGAACGTGTAATCAAAACGGACACAGGTCCTAACGTGGGCAAATAAAAATTGTTAATAGTGTACGTAACAGAGATATGAAAGATGAGAAAATAAATACTTATCAAGATTTGGTCTCATCAAGAAAAAATGACGAAATTATAAATGGAAGTGGTGGTGATTTTATATGTAGTAGAAGCAAAAAAATAATCTTAGATTGATATACGAGTACAAATATCATCTCTAATTTTGACAGATTAACAATAATCTAATAGAACCGGAGATGACTTAATTTATGATTTAATCAGAAAAACGAGTCACGGACTTAATAAGCTAGATACAATGTACTTTAAAGTGCATTTGATTATGATCTTGAGCATGATCTTTGTATAACATTTTAATAGTGTTCGATATCGATAAATTGTTTATAGAATAATAATCAATACTAAACTGTTCATAAGGTAATCATATATTCACTATTATTTCGAAAGTTAAATTTTTGTTGTCAAGTATAGGCACCTGTCACCAATTAACATTCATTCAAATTATCGTTTGATCGATTTGGAATCCTGAAAATTTTTGGAAAGAAGATTCTTTCCAAAAAATTTTCAAGTCAGCCCCAATCAGAATAAAAATAAGTATTTTAGTTTCAACTTCACCATTACTTGCAAAAACAGTTTGCCTACAACCAAAATTTCTAAGAATTAAAACACATAATAGCAAAATGTCATCAAAAATCAATCTCCCCTACACAAATCGCATTTAATATTCTGACTTACATCATTCTGCGACACAATGTGAGGCGACTAATTCTTAAGTAAACCTTAGACAGAATATTTACATACCTGCTAGATGATAAGGCTGATGTGAACAATCGTCGCCTGTTCCCCACTAAGATAAAGGGATGATAAAGGCTCTCAATGTGGTCAAAGGAAACGCCGTTGTTTGTCTTTCTATGTTTGATTTTACTTTCCTGTCATTAGATTTTATGGCCCATTTATTTTCTGCTATCTACTGTGGCTGTTGGTCTAATCAAATGTGTGTCAGTCAATCTATGCAGACGTGTGCATATTTGACTTTGCATGCGGTATTGTAAGGGAAAAGTTTCGTATTTTCTAGTTCATAAAGTAAATGTTTTTGTAATTGTAGACTCTGTAATATCATACATCATAAGTTGAGTAATGAGTAAACTATATGAGTAGTCCTATGACTACTCATATGAGTACCAAGACAACATAATTTTTACTCAACATCCTATGTTATGACACTTGATGATGGTCTGTTTGAATCTTAGAGATCTTACGGTCAATTTTGCAGATGAGTATAAAAAGAAAGACCAAACTTCCTGGTTTCTTCCTGATTATCACAAGAAAATAACAGGAAAGCTTATCTGAACACGGAAACGTTGGACATACAGTAAGCAGTTCTGAGTCAGGGAACACCGGAGCAATGGTCGCTCAGATAATTTGAGGGGCAGCAAAGCGTTAAGATCATTAACTTACCCCAGCACATGACGTTTGTCATTTGGACGCAACTAATGTGCAAGCAGACGACTCAACCGAAACTGCAGAGCGATTTCTGGTTTCTCGTGATGCCATTATCACTACAGGTTTTGATTGACCCTTTCAAAGGAAAGAAGCAGAAGGCCTTTTTCAACTATGATAAGTCAGTATTTCTAATATAAATATACTAATTTGGTTGATGCCTCTGATTGACCTGAAACATGTAACCGAGATATTTGTACTATATCACATGGTTTAAAAGAGTTTCCATGGAGTTTCTTGCACATATAGATTGCACATTTCCATAGAGATCTACGCTTTGGAATGTGCCCTTAGCATCATTTTTTTTTGTCGTATAGACAGACTTCTTCACCTTTCAAAAGTACCTGTAAATGGTTTATTTGAAATAAAATACTTTTGACTTTGACTGCTTGTATTTCAGAACAATTTTATACAATTTATCCACCAGATAAGAATAGAATAGATATTATCAATGGAAAGCAGCCTTTCCATTGATAATATCTATTGGAAGACAAAACAATCAAATCATATTATTGTTTTCTTCTGCAACTTGTCAATTTTAATTACTGAAATCCAAATTAACATACCGTTACCGGTAGTTCATAATAATTTTTGCAAGGGTAATTCTTATGAAATGTCTAACATACATTAAGTGCACCAGTTAAGAACACTGCAATGTATACAGGAAATCTATTAAGTGTCTCAGTTTCATTGTCTTTAAATGCTGCTATTTTTGCGTTCATAATCGTAATCGTTAAGCTCATTTTCGTCACAGCTACTGTAATGACTTGTAGTCATGGCCAAGCAACGGACTAAGAGACAATAGGCGAACTGTACCGTGTTACGTATAGGGTTGCGCCCAAAACCACAAATATGTGCAAATTATTGTTATCTTTTTATTGGATCTTGTTTCAGTCAATTATCTTTTCAGTAAGTATTCTGTCAATAAAGATAGCTTTTTATTTTAATAATTTGTACCTAGACAGATACTTTGAAATGTTATCCACTCATGGCAAAGTCTATTGGTTACCTACAAACTACTACACGAAACGACGAAACGACGACTAATTACCCGGCCTTCTTGTCGTCTATTGAGGGTTATTACGCACAGCTTTGACCCCTGATGGCCCGGTAACCGACCGGACCGAGCCCAAGTCGTCGACGGTGCGTACTGTTCCCGCGCGCCTCAAGGAGCTGTCAGCAAACCGTAGAGGCCCAGCCTACTAGCTGCAGGCAGGCAGGGTCGAAGCCTGCTTGGGTCATGGGTCAGTTTCATACATGGATAGGCAACGAAGGAACGAGGTAGTTTTTTAGTCAGTAAGAGTCTGACACTATTTCCCGCTCCGCCCAAGGACGGGATTTGTCATTGGATGATTTTACCTATCATAAAAAAACCCATGAAATTGTTTCGGTGTTTATTCTCAGGGTAGTCAGCTAGGAAACACTGGCCTCATCTAGTATAAACTGACGGAAAAAAAATATTGACGTGTAAAAGTCTTTTTAAAACCTACTTGCAAAATAAATGACATTTAACAGGCTCTACAGATTCTTAATATTTAAATGAATGATTATGATATTGTTATTTAGTCACACTTTGTGTCATTTTATTTCAACTACTTATCATTCTTGTTGCAGGAACTTTGTTTAGCGCAACCATGAGACACACAATATTTTTGTTTATTTTTAATTATTTTACTTACTTTTGTATATATTTGTTTTTGTTTAAGTTTTTTATGTAATTATTCCTTTATTGTGTGTGTTTGTGTGCCAAAATAAACGTGTTTTCTTTCTTTCTTTTCTATCATCGAGGCATTTGCCTACCTTAGAATAAATAATTATCATAAATTCATTGAATTCATCACAAACTACTGTAGCAACCCTAGCTACATATATGGGAGGACAAAAGTAGGAACATGACCGGTGACCACGCGCTCGATCACCACTCGCCGTGACGATGTTTAAGCGGCAGCGACTCTGCAACTATTTGGACAATAGCACGGGGCGTCTAAAATGTTCAGCTGGAGAAAATTTGTAAATAATTCTTTAAGCATGATGAAGTAGCACTCATAAAATAGATATATAAGATGGTGATTGGTGGTATAAGAAAGTTCAATAAAAATAGAAAATATGAGAAAAATGGGCTAGTTTAAAGCAAAATACTGGCCACGAATGATTATATGTACATAAGTTATTCAAAACCGAGTGGAACTAGAGCACAGAAAACGTTGCGTACCAATATCTTCTATCATCGTCAATATTTCAGCGGAACGTTCATTACTTGACAAAGGCTTACTCACTAGATCGAGCATTCTATATACAGTGAATTCACGGTTTCAAGTCCACAACACTTACTTTGTGTAATTTCTTTTATCACTACTGCTCTCAAAACGGTAAGGAAAAAAATCGTGAGGAAACGACATGTGCTAGAACCAAAAATGCGAAGACATGTGACATTCACCAACCCGCACTGGGCCTCATGGTTTTTTTTTTTTTTTGGGTAGGTAAAATCATCCAATGACAAATCCCGCCCTTGGGTGGGGCGAGAAATAGTGTCAGACTTTTACTGACTAAAAACCTACCTTTCCGTTCCTTGCCTTTGTCCCGGGGCCCGTGGTGACACTCTCGCATAACCTTTGGCCCCAGTAGGCTTCGGCCCTGCTGGACCCCTACAGTTTGCTGACAACTCCTTGAGGCGCGCGGGAACAGTGCGCGCCGTAGACGACCTGAGCTCGGACCGGTCTGTTACCGGACGGACGGACAGCGAGCTACCCATTGCCCACCGTCCGCTGGGCCTCATGGTGGATTACGGCCTATTCCCTCTCTTAACGAGGAGGCCAGAGTCCCAGCAGTGGTTACATTAAAAGGCTGATGATGATGATGAGTCCACAACACCATCCTATAGGAACTTATAGCTTCTTAACCTTATACCTGTACAATATGACCCCTTCATCAAAAGCACCATTTTAGCTGCTCGTTTTACGGAACGCGACACTAAATTGGAAGATCGTAAAACCGTACGGTATCAAAGATTAGTTCGCCTAGCGATGTGCAGAGGGCGCAACCGTCCACTCAAGTTCAGCATTCACCTGTCATATATTTGCGTGACAAGATCTTGTTTTGTCAATTTAAATTTTTTGAGTTTACGCTCCGTTGGTTTTGCATATATGGCAATTTTTAGCTATTGAGAGGTAAATTATGTGTATTTTCGAAATGGACCTCATTATAACATGCTATTTACATGTTACATTTATGTCGATCTAAATAGTAACTTTCTCCTGAGAATTTAATGATGTTTTTTTAGTTTTCCGTACTTCAAAAGGAAAAAACGGAACCCTTATAGATGATTTTGTTGTCCGTCTGTCTGTCTGTCCAGACCCGTTATCTCGGAAACGCGTGGAGGTATCGAGTTGAAACTAAAACCATAATTGTAATCAGATCTGTGGTCCATTGAAGCTGTGAAAAGGGCAAGCTTCTAAGTTAATTAAAAATATAGATTTACGTCTGTTTATGTCGCAAAAAAACGTTAATTTTGGCTCTTTCAAGGGAATCAAAATTCATAGGGTAGGTACTTTCCGTTGGCCTAATTTTTTTCTATATCTTATAGCACAAGTACAAGAATTAATCTGAAAATTGTTTTGTAGCTACGTCACAAAAAAATAAACATTTTCGATTCGGAAAAATCTTCGAGACAAAAAAATAAATAAAAAAAGGAATTCCGGATTTTTTTTTTTTAAATCGGAAAAAAATTTCGGGAGTATTTATTAGTTTATAATATTAACATATATACTTATTTTATTATTATAACTTAAACATTCTATTTAAAATTATGTGTTATTTATTGTGCACACCTACCACAGTGTTGTCTTTCTTAACCCAAAGGTTGACTGGTAGAGAATGCCTTGTTGCATTAAGTCCGCCTATGTACTACTATTGTACATGAAGTTTAAATAAACAAATAAATAATTTAGTTTGTACGGGACCCTCAGTGTTCGAGTTCGACTAGCCCTTGCCCAGTTTTTTTTTATTATTATTATCTCTTGTTCAACAAAAAATAAAAATAATAACGATAAATAATAATACCCATGTCAAAAAAATTACGCTTTTGCTCACTAACTTATCCATCCATGCAGATTTGCAAAAGGTCGAGTACTTTGCTCAAAATTAGTAACACAGTGGCCAAAAAATACTATGCTGGACAATTGAACTTTCTATTTAACATTTTTTAACGACCATGTTAAACAGTGGACGATTACAGTCTCCAGTAGACAACAAATGCATTATCCCCTTTGTAAAAAAAAAAAATGTTTTCTCTAGTATCGTCAGGTGGGCACTATTAATAAAAATAATAAAAAACCCATAATGTGGGTGGCACGTGGTACACTTTTTATAGGTAAAGGCTTGAACAGGATGTTAGATAAAAAATCGGTCAATAGGTTAGCCTTATGAATGAGGTACCGTATGTTATGTTTTGTTCTTTTAGAGGTTTTAACAAAACTAAGGCCAGGTGTATTGCGTAATCAATATTTTTATAACGTACTACATATTTATTTACATTCTAGATTATTTATATTTTATATATCTAATGATACAACCTTATTTTTAGTATATGCAAAACCCGAAACGGGTCTAGTATTTTTATGCAAAGAATCTATAATGTACAAAATTTCTTAACTGTATCATGAAAAATCACAAAGTTACCTGGTTGTTCACACAAACACATGGTCACCGAGCCATCTGGGCCACTGAGGGGTTGTTTCGCTCCCGCACCAACTGTACCCTAGTACCTAATGCCCGCTATGACCTGCTGTGACCTGTGTTGTAATTAGTGTCGGTTGTGTCCAACTTGTGACCTTTTTTAAAATATTTTTGGTGTAAAAATTATTGGAATCGATTCAGTTACTGATTCTGAACAAACTATATTGAGGTTTCGCCTATACCAAAAATAATGTTGTATATTCTTCTAAAATACAGCTAAACATGTATTTATGTTTGTTATATAGAATTGTTTGTTTGTGTTTCAAAATAATATATTTTTTAAAAGCTTAGATGAAAGTATATTTTAAACCATTAGCAAAAATTAAATTTTTATTGGGAATTCGTCAAATTACTTCTCCTGCACTTTATGGAGTGGGAGGGAGTGTGAAGCGTACTGACTAGGACCCGTAATGTTCCTTCAGTAGCCCTTTTTGTGAGGGTTACGATAACTCCTTCGAACAATTCGCTGCTTTGGCAGATATTGGCCTTATCTTACTCATTGAGGCGGTCATGAAACACAACGTGCCATCGATTTGGTCTTGGTTTTTATCGGAAGGCTGGACGATTGTCATTTCTCTGGCCTTACTTATAACCCACGCATGAAGAAATAGACTTTTTCACGCCCCAGCTGATCTCGGCATCGATTTCCTGCCACCGTAGGCGTGGGCTTGCGGACAATGAGCTCAACCAGTAGGTCGCCCTCCGGACGGAGTCGTTGACGGTGCGTACTGTTCCACGCACGCCTCAAAGAGATATTAGCAAAACCATAGGGGCCAAGCAGGGCCGAAGCCAACTGGGACCATGGCTTCCGAAAGGGAAACGACAAAGTCCAGGAACACACTCTCCCGTACCACCCTAGAGTGGTAGAAGGCATTGAATGATTTCCCACCTAAAAATACCCTTAACCCTTACAGGTTTTTTCATCTCCAACTTAATAACTCCCGCGCGCCTCAAGGAGTTGTCAGCAAACTGTAGCCCCAGCAGGGCCGAAGCCTACTGGGGCCAAGGTTGTGTGAAAATGTTACCGGGGCCCTGGGACAAAGGCTATGAATGGAACAGGGTAGGTTTTTAGTCAGTAAGAGTCTAACACTATTTCCAGCCCCACCCAAGGGCGGGATTTGTCATTGGATGATTCTACCTACCATAAAAAAAACCACCCTAGAGTGGTGGGGCGCCCCGCGGACTCTCCGTCCGCGTATCGGCCCATTGTGCTGCTCGACGAGGTGGGCAAGCTCTTTGAAAGAGTAATTGCAGACCGCCTCGTCGTGCATCTGGCACGGAAGGGGCCGGATCTTGCGGACGGCCAGTTCGGATTTCGCAGGAGGCGCTCCACTGTGGACGCCATCATGCGCGTGCGAGCCCTCACGACGGGGGATGCGGTGTCCCGGGGCAGGTGTGTCTTGGCGGTGTCTCTGGACATCGCCAACGCCTTCAACTCCCTGCCCTGGAGTTGCATTGGTAGGGCACTCCGGTACCACCGGGTGCCCGACTACCTCTGTCGGGTGATCGAGGCCTACCTGTCGGACAGGTTCATCATCTACCCCGGTCATCAGGGGGAGTTGAAACGGCGAGAGATGTCGTGCGGTGTTCCGCAGGGATCGGTACTAGGGCCGCCCTTGTGGAACATCGGGTACGACTACGTGCTGCGCGCCGACCTCCCCGACGGGGTCAGCGTGGTCTGTTACGCAGACGACACGCTGGTCCTGGCGCGGGGACGGTCGTACCAGGCGGCGGTCGAACTAGCGACGCGCGGGGTTGCGACAGTCGTGGAGAGGATACAGCAGTTGGGACTCGAGGTGGCATTGCACAAGTCCGAGGCCATGTGTTTTCACGGCCCTCGGAGCGCGCCACCTCCGGGCTCCCAATTGACGGTAGGAGGAGTTCACATCGGCGTCGGGTCGACGATGAAGTACCTGGGACTCGTCCTCGACAGCCGGTGGAACTTCAAGGAGCACTTCCGACGTCTGGCTCCCAGGTTGAATGCGACTGGGGCTGCGCTCAAGCGGCTCCTGCCGAACCTAGGGGGTCCAGACGCCTCCTGCCGGAGGCTCTACGCAGGCATCGTTCGGTCCATGGCCCTTTACGGTGCGCCGGTGTGGGCGCCATCGCTACGTAAGCGAGTGGCGGCCCGGCTAACCGCCTGCCAGAGGGTCATGGCCATCCGGATGATCCGCGGATACCGTACGGTGTCCTGCGAAGCGGCGAGCCTCCTTGCTGGCCTACCACCGTGGGATTTGGAGGCAACAGTCCTTGCACACATGCATGACCTACGCGTGGAGATGCAACGTCGGGGCGAAACTCCGCTGCCGCGACAAGTCGCGGCATGGCGGTCAGAGCTTCGGCGGGATCTCATGGTGAAATGGCGAGAGCGACTGTCGCAACCTCGTGCTGGGCACGCCACGATCGAGGCGGTAAGGCCCCTCTTTGAGGCGTGGCTGGAAAGGCCCCACGGCGTCGTCACCTTCCGTTTGGCGCAGGTGCTGACCGAACACGGCAAGTTCGGTCCGTACCTGTACAAGATTCGTGCGGAGACGACGCCCGGGTGTCGCCACTGTGCGGACCGCCCGGTGGACACGGTGGAGCACACAGTCGAGGTGTGCCCCGCTTGGGAAGAGCAGCGCCGTGTCCTCGTGGGGGCGATCGGCGGCGATCTCTCGCGCCGGGGCTTGGTTCAAGCCATGCTCCGGAGCGAGGAGGAGTGGCAGGCGGTCGCCTCCTTCTGCGAAGCAGTAATGCTAGTAAAGGAGGAGGCCGACCGCCTTAGGCAAAGGCGGACACGCCGCCGCCGCCGCCGGGTTTCCGATCCCAATTTCCGGCCACCGTAGGCGCGGGCTCGCGGACGGTGGGCAATGGGTAGCTCGCTGTCCGTCCGTCCGGTAACAGACCGGTCCGAGCTCAGGTCGTCTACGGCGCGCACCGTTCCCGCGCGCCTCAAGGAGTTGTCAGCAAACTGTAGGGGTCCAGCAGGGCCGAAGCCTACTGGGGCCAAAGGTTATGCGAGAGTGTCACCACGGGCCCCGGGACAAAGGCGAGGAATGGAAAGGTAGGTTTTTAGTCAGTAAAAGTCTGACACTGTTTCCCGCCCCACCCAAGGGCGGGATTCGTCATTGGATGATTATACCTACCACAAAAAAAAAAAAAAAAAAACCCTAGAGTGGTAGAAGGTATTGAATGATTTCCCACCTAAAAATACCATTAACCCTTACAGGTTTTTTCATCTCCAACTTACCAAGAATAGTAAAAATTATGAGTTCTACACAGTTCTTGCAACTACCACAAAAACTGGTCTCCCATAATGAATTAGGTAGAAAAAAATACCTGTAAATTACCATATAACGAGTACATTCTATCTCGGTATCTAAGTCAGTAAGAAAAAATCTTCAAAGGGTGAGTGAGTAATTTGCATAATTTTTTGCGACACCTAATTCATCAAGAAATGTTTTTCTTTCGTAAGTGTTTTTTGCTAACTTTTATTAGGATTTACTTACCGTGTAATTTACAACTTAGTTTGAAATATAAAAAAAAAAAAAACAAACAAGTTACATGAATGAAAGATTTTTTTGCTAAAGTTTGTTGATGTGCTATGTTTGTAAAAAGTTCGTTAAGGCTTATTTACCCGAATATTATTAGGTTTTTTTTTTAACTATAATTTCTTTTACTATCGAGTTTCTGAGCTTTTTTCTGGTATTAAGAGCTTGGGAGTTAAATTTGCGACGCGATTTGGTGACGGTTGAACTCGTATTTTTTAAAATGTCATAATCCAAATATTTTATAATCCTTACTGTGAATTACTAAGTTTTGACTGGCTTCAATTAAAACTCCTACTAAGTTAAGGGTATTACATCGCTCAATGACCTTCAAGAATTTACCTCTACACTAGTAGAGAAGAATTGAATTTACCTCTAAACAGGCATTGCAGGGGGTGCTGCGCGCGGGGTGTTAGTACTGATTCGAGTTTTTTCTTGATTACTTATCGATATTCAATGAAATTCGAAAAAAAATCAATACAAGTTATTCAATTTATCGTAACATATATTTTGGTATAAATTCAATGTATAAATATAGAGCCGTTTTCGAGAAAATATGGAATTAATGTTCAAAAAAGGCCTATTTACCAGATTTTTTTTCTAGAGTTAGGGTATTTTTTTGAGAAACGTAATCAATACAATTTATTAGTAATGTCCTTAAGTATCCCCTTCATTTTTTATATGGTAATCGTACATAAGGAATAATCTATAAACTTCAATCAACCTAGGTGCTTTTTTGGATTTGGGCGATGTAATCTTCTTAAAACGCTATTTTTGTTGTTATTTAAAAAAATGCGTAACGTTTCAGCTATTTAAAGTAGGTACGTAAAATCACTATAAAAATATTTTTTTAAAGTCACAAAAAAAATTAAACATTAAACATTTTAACTGGACAAAAGTACTTCTGATTAATTCATGTAGTTGTGATGTTCACGATTCTGCAAGAAATGGCCAGTAGCTTTGACTGTAACTGATTATGTGGTATATTATATTATAATTTATTAATATGTACATCTTCATTCCTTACATTTCACACCTTTCAAAAAAGAAATTGATATTCAATCTGTGACAAAGTGTAAATAAGTAGTAAGCAAGTACCTTATTTTGTAGTAATACTCAAAATTTATAATTATGTTTTTAAAATTATCAGGAAAATAAGAAAAACGATAGCTAGCTAGCTAAGGAGAGTAGTTTAAATATCTAAGGACATATAATCATGTTGGACATTAGTCACGGCACCCTATATAAAATAAAAGTTTTATTTTTATTGTTTTCAATCTGTGACAAAGTGTAAATAAGTAGTAAGCAAGTACCTTATTTTGTAGTAATACTCAAAATTTATAATTATGCTTTTAAAATTATCAGGAAAATAAGAAAAACGATAGCTAGCTAGCTAAGGAGAGTAGTTTAAATATCTAAGGACATATAATCATGTTGGACATTAGTCACGGCACCCTATATAAAATAAAAGTTTTATTTTTATTGTTTTTTCTAGGTTACTACCTTGACATTTACTGGTGCTGACGTCAAATCAAAGTACCCAGGCACTTTCTTCTTTACCAATGTCGTGTTAGCACCAGCCTTGTACCTTGCTAATACTGCCGATACGAAGTAGCCCTGACTCACGCTCGTGTCATGATGGGCGGGGTGGGCGGCTAGGGCGGCTAGGGCGGGAATAGCCACAGGCCACGCTCGCCGCCGCTGTCGCCGCCCCGCCTCATATGGACACCCCCCTTTATGCCCCCCTGGTATACGTGATAAGACGTGTGTTAAGAAATTCAGATAGTTTGTATTAGGAGTTTTCAGAAGATTTTCCTTTTTACTCTTAGACGAGGAATATAAGGTCGGTGATTTTTATCTGATTCCCCAGTTTGTATAGTGAATTCCTGTTCAAGTAGTGTAGGTCAAACTGTATTGGATTTTATATTAAAATATTAAGTCCTAAACTCCCTAAATTCTTGAATTGATTTGTCATCATGAACTTTTGTTGAAGACACTGCGTAATCGGCATTACGTGTTTATACAGCACGAAATTTTGTAAACAACAATTGAAAGAATACGCATAAACAGCATTTTATGTGCCCAGTGCTGAGACTCAGGCCTCCTGTCTGGGAGTGGGAATGGAATGGGAACAAAAGGTCCAGTGCAGTTTGGTGGATGTCACATATCTTTGAATTTTTGGTTCTAGAAAATGCTAGTTTCCTCACGGTTTTCTTTCACCGTTATGAGAGCAGTCGTGATTAAAATAAATTACACATAGACAGACACATTTTAAAGTCACAATGCTGCAAAGACCTTAAGCTTGCTACACTGCCTTGAACTTTGGATTTCTTTTTTTTTTATTTTATCATTCAAATCATGTTTTTCAACCTTGTTTAGGTGTTGCTAAGGCTAGCCATGACCAAATTACTCTCACCCCCTACAAAAATACCACAGTATCGATCAGTGGGGCTACTGGGCTAGGCGATAGCCCCATAGCCCCAGGGTGAGGCGGAGATGTCCGTGCCATGCTGCGTGACCTCTGGCCTGTGCCCATAGCCGAGGATATTCGACGAAGTAGGGTGCGCCGGTTGTTATTTTTTAGTAGCGAGATAGAAGATAGGGTCAAGGAAGATGGTCGGCTATGTGAGGTGCATATTTAAGTATGATTGTTTTTATTTGTTTAAGTGATGACCATCATTGAGATATTTTGGTAAACGACTCAGAAAACATCGCTCTTGTATTTTTATGGGTTAGGCAGTGTATTTTTTAGTTGTAGCTAGATGAACTGATCCTAACAGGGCAAGTTGAAAAAAAAAAATATTATTTCATAGTAAAATAATGTCCATATAGTGTTAGTAAAAAGGTTTTTAAAAAGACGAACAACGAGAGATAATAGTGAAATAGATTTTTTTAATTTGATATAAACTAGTGCTTGACTGATATCCCACCTGATTGTAAGCAGTGATGCAATCGTTGATAGTGAGGCGCACTAGTTTTTTAAGAACCGATTCACTGATTGATGATGACAAAGTTTTCAAGTATGTAGTAGAAAGTGTTGTTCAAAGAAATATCTTCGTAGGTATCTTGCTTTGGAATGCACGTGTGTTTGACAATTGTTACGATTTTATGACTTTTGAATTTGAAATAATTCAAAAGTCAGAAAATGTAAAGGGGTATCTTGTTACCCAGTTACTGGGTTGTTGGAGTATTGTAATTAGCTATTTGATAACATTACATTTGTATATCATTTTTGTAATTAGTCTATTATATCTTTAAAATAAAATAATAATAACAGTCGCTCCATGTAAAATACTGGTTTCCAATTGTGTTTGGTTTGATTGACCCCAAATTATTTGAGGAAAAGCTATACAGCCTACTTATTGAATCTGGGTCACCTTATTAACATGCCTGTTAATTGAACAGCTGATGAAACTGAAAGATAGCCGCTGATGATGACGGAACTAAAAGTAATGTGGGCAGTAAACACAAATGATTTCCAAGTAATATTAGCATTGAAATAACTGAGATCTCTATCAGTGCAAGTCTTGAACCATGACATGTAACTGCAAGTAACGGATTATACGAGAACTAAACGTGTGTAAGTAGATTCTTATGAATCACTACTACTCAAATATGTACTCTACTTTTGATTGTGCAGATTTTCTGGTTTTTTCAGAAAAACATCAAAAGCAACACACACACAATTTGCGTTTTTTTGCAAGAATGGCTTTTCTTTTCCATAAATTAAAAGAGTATTTATGAAAATATGTCAATAGACACTGTTCTATTTAATCAGTGCCTAGTTGATGAAAAAGATGAATCACTACTACTCAATTAAGTATGTACTTTATTGTTGGTTGTGCAGATTTTCTTTTAACAAATTTGGGCCTTTATAGGAAAACGTAAACGACATTTTACGTTTCTTTTGAGAATTGGTTCTCTCTTTCTTCTTTATTAAAAAGTATTTTTGAAAATATGTTAATAGCAACTGTTCTATTAGTTTAGCAGTTATTTGAATAAATAGCACTTTGCCGCGTGACTTCGTTCGAGAGAATATTTAAATAAAAACTTTATCGTCCCCTATAACGTATTTTGAGGATAGTTTCGAGTCTTCTTGTCGGTCTTTATTTTGATTAGAATTTGTGCCAAGTCTAACAACCGTATTTAGAAACAAGTAAAGCTAATTACTTAAGTAAAAGTAACTACGAAAAATTAACAGTTTTAATGAAGATTTCTATTCTCAACTAATGACTTTATAAGACATTACTTAGTAAGAAGTAATTACTTCTTTATAAATACGGTTGTAAGTTTTTTTTTTAATTCATGAAATAAGAATCCCCGGTTCAACCTTTAAAACCCTCTAAATTGATTGGGAGTATTCTGAAAACCAATATTTCAAATGCCAAATTGCTTAAGAACTGTAAATCCTATGTACCTACTCACCTTTATTGCCTATCACGTATAAGTACATAACATCAGTTCTGAACCAATGGTTTTACTGTAATGTTATATGTTGGCAGTACTCTAAATGAATAGCTAGATAAAAAAAAAAACTAGACACTTGGTCCGAAATATCCCAGCCTATTTCCCCGCATGTACTGTAGCACCGTTAGCGGCACGTCGCACGGCACGTTCCGATAAATACACAGGCAAATGGCTTAGTGAGTCACGAAGGTCGAAGGGGATGACATGCAACCACTACCCAAATTCACCATCACTATGAAAAACTGGCGAAGTTGCATAAGGCTTAGGTTACTGTCAAGGAAATAGGAGTAATTGGAATGGTTCATAAGCCTGTTTTGCTTTGGTGTTTGACGTCAGCATGTAGTATATATCACTATATAGTATAAAACAAAGACGCTTCTCGCTGTCTGTCCCTATGTAGGTATGCTTAGCTCTTTAAAACTACGCGACGGATTTTGATGCATTTTTTTTTAATAGATAGAGTGATTCAAGGGGAAGGTTTATATGTATAATACTCCCTACATCGCTGTCCGTTCCTATGTAGGTATGCTTAGCTCTTTAAAACTATGCGACGGATTTTGATGCGTTTTTTTTAATAGATAGAGTGATTCAAGGGGAAGGTATATATGTATAATACATGCATAATATATTTAATATCACCATTGCACACGTGCGAAGCTGGGGCGGGTTGCTAGTACATAATAAGATTTAAAAGAGTGTCAATGGAGTTTCTGGAACGTTCTTCTCATTATAGGTCTATGCTTAAGAATGTATAATTAGCTACATTTTCCTGACTGACCCACTTATTGATAATTCAAAAGTGCCTTTAAATGTTTTAATTATTTGAAATAAATGCTTAGAATTTTAATGGTCCTAGAATGCAATGGATTATTGAAGAATGTAGGTATGGTGTTAGTTGGCAAAAACCTGACAAGCCTTCCTACTCTACACCAGTGGTGCTATTCTCCAAGAAAACGCAACGCTGCCGCAACGGCGAACATCCAAATAGAATACATTAAATTAATTATCCTATTTGAGTGTTTGTCGTTGAAGCAGCGCTGCGTCTTCTTAGAGAATAGCACCCCAGCGCAGAAGAAGTTATTGAATGATTTTCAGCCTAAAAAAGCGCTAGATTATTGAAGCTACTATAAAGTTATAGAAGAAGCTGCTTAAGAATTTCATTTCACATACTTGGGCAGAACACCATTTATATTATTAACACGCTACCTAAACTCAACAAAAGCCTTATTGCTAAATAAATTAATATTCTGTAATCGGAAGATTTTATCTTTCATCAAAACATAAATTCCGAGGATGACCGTGTAAGATTGGAAAAGATAAAAAAAGGACAAAAGATGAACTTCGATATAATTTGTTGCTGCTAACCGAATGTCCATAATTTATAGACGAACGTTTTGGTCCTTATGGGTGAAACGCAAATATTTGCATTAATAAACCAAGTTTGGTAAGACTTTGATTCCATGGGTTTGTAAAATATTAGAGCTTGCAGTTTGGTCTATATTTTATTATGTACTAGTATGACCCACCCAGTTTCGCACTTATTTAGTTTACCGCTCTTTCTATTTTAGAGTTATGCGGAACAGGTCTAAGTCCCGCAAATCTCCATTGAAAGAAGAAGATCCTCCAACGAGACAGATTTTGTGTACCTCTGATTCTAATTTTGCATACGCAATTTGCATTTTCATAGGAACCTAAAAATTATTTATACATTTCTTTTTTTATATAAGTATGCATTATTTGTAATGTAAATATTTTGTGTAATTTATTTCATCACCAATGCTCTCAAAACGGTGAAGGAAAACATCTTTAGGAAACCGGCATGTCCTAGAACCAAAAATTCGAAGATATGCATATTTTCCCCATTTATATCCAATGTTATTTGTATTTCACCTTCTCTGGACACACAGATATGACATATGTATCAAATACTCAAAATTTAAGCAGTTATGGTAAATATTTTATAACTGAACTAGATTTAACACATTATACCATTTTTTGACACTACAAGAAATCTTAGTAAGCGTTTCCTAAGATTTTCTAAAATCTGTTGACCACCTGTTATTAAATGATGAATCTGCTGCATCAAAATATCGTCCGGTTACTCTATTAATTATAGAGAAATTTATATTATGTTGAGACAAATCGTCATGCTGTTTCTGCGTTGAAGAGTAAGGTTAGCAAAAAAATTCTTATTACTAAAAAAATTGATGGACACACAAACCTTCATTTATAAGAGAGGTACTGAAAAAGGAGGTAAATAACTGAAATTTGAAATACTATGAGCCGTCCGCGACTCCGCTCGTGTAAAATTAATACCTATACAAATTATAGTCCGTGTTTAGTTTAAGAAATAAGGTGTCCCATTAACAAATTTCATTCGAGTCGGTTCAACTGTTTGAGCATGAAGGAGTAACAAACATACATACAAATACTCGCTTTTATAATATTAGTGCGATGTGATTTAATTGGCAAGTTAGTGTAGGAGTTGTAATCTCGACTGCAGTAAAGTTAAGGTTCTGGATACGATTCCCTGGTGAGGCAGTGTTACCTATTAAGGTTTTTTTTGTAGCAGTATAGCTACAATATACTCTGTTGATAAAAATACTTACCTCGTTCCCAATTAATAAAAACATAATAAAAGGACTGTTCGTGTAGATATTTTTATATATACATCTCATCCCAGCCCTTCGTGCAATACACTAGTTATGGAAAATAATATTTGAGACTTTTATAATAAATTACGTAAAGAATATATAAAAAATAGTGCTTGCAAAAAATAAAATTAATCATAATAGTTTCAAAGCATCTGCTGTCTGAGATATATTGGACTGACGTGACTTTTCATTTCGATGATCACTCGCAAAATTAATTTGCTTGAATTAAGGTATTCAATCACCCGAAAAATTACTCAAAATTTTATCAATCGCCAATTTTTATAAGTCTACTATGCCACTTGAGGATTCTAATCCGTCTCTTCGAAGTGTGAGACTAATCCATACTCACTTAAGACGCTTGATCTGGCAGCCGATTGGCTTTTCGTAGTATTTCTCAAACAGTTCTACCTTATGGTTATTTAAGGACAACCAACAAAGTATACACCATTATACATGCTAATGATACAAGATTATTCTTACATTTTGTACTGTAGCCTTAGTAAATACTGCTACGGCATATATTCATCAGAACGGACAGAATCGACGGGCATCAGGATGACGTGGAGCGAGATGAAGCATGGAGCTCAAGACCGTTCACAATGGAGGATGACTGTGGTACCCACTGCTTCAGTTAAGATTCCTATTTATTTCGAGCAGGTTTTCGCAATTGCTCATAAGGTTTATCGCGGCCTTAAAACACAAATGACAATGGCAGGATCACAGGTGCGTAAAGTTAGTAAAGTCTGACATGTCCTTTTTCTGCAATTTGGAGCAGGAGAAGTTGTTTAATGATTTTGCATCTCAAAAAAAGTTTTCCATACCTAGTACGTTTTGTGTCACATTTTGGCCAATCCTACATCAGTCCTTTTCAGCTCAAGAAATTGATACACTGATGAATAGAAGCCTTTTTTTAGCGTCGCTACATCAACCTTGACTTGTAGGATTGCTTGAAAAAAAGAATTCCAAATCAGGTCATTGGTCCACCTTGTTTCAGACCTTCTAATATTGCGGTCACCATTCCTGAGTCTCAATTTGTTAAGAAGACAAACAAGTCAATTTTTAGCGCAGTTTTTAATCGACTTCAGAAATAAGATTCTCTTGCAATCCCTACTTGCACAAGGTCTGGGCACGAACGGTTTTTTGTCGCTAAACGCCAGGCCATCTGGCAAGGGGATTTTTTTTCGACAAAAAACAGTTGCCTGACCCTTTCTTACCTTGACTGGCCCACGTTTTTTATTTGTGGACCCCTCACAATATGTTGAATTAGCGTATTAGTAGATTTCTAAAGAACCGATGAAATTTTGATTGAACCAAACGGATTGTATGAAATAACGGTTTCGTGTGGTGTTCCCCTTTTTTGTCTAGAATTATTAGGAATTTAATAACGTTTCTTACACAATTACCTTTTTTGGATTTCCTTTATTGAAGAAATGAGCGTCACCTGCAGCAGTGTGTTTGATGTTGAAATATTGTATGCCTTAAAGAATTATACGGTCGGTCAATCAAAAGAATTATGGTTTACTTTCGTTGGCGATTCACAAATGACTCCTAGTTGATCAATTACAATATCAACGCTGCCCTAAAGCCAATAATAAACACCAATTACAGGTTTGGTTTCCTTTTTATTCTATACTAACTTCTGCTACCGGTTTCACTCATGTGAAAGTTGATAATTACACATGCCATAAGCTATTCTAGGATATGATTTATTCGTGTGCCAAATTTCATCAAAATTCGTTAATCTGTTTCAGTGCAAAAGAGTAACAAATACACACTTACATAAAAGCTTTTGCCTTTGTACTATTTGTATGATAGTCGGTTCTATAGCAGTTTGCGTCATCAAGATATCTTCAAGAAAATTACGTCATTACTAAAGCAGACTGTAAAAGCTTGAGACCGCTAAAGCCTTCATGATTCGAGCACAAAACGCACGCGTCAGACATCCACAGCTCGAATCAAGATTATTAATATATTTTGAAAGGCATCGCTCCCAATTTGAGGGTGTACGCAATCTGTCTTTAATCAGAGCGACAGCCTGCAGAAATCGTAATTGTCAAGTTCAAAAGCCTGCCGACAGCCGAATGAGCCAATCGAAGTGCTTGAAAATTAAAAAAAAATCCCGTCTGGCGACCCAACGAATGAGTGAATGAGTAATATCGGTATGCGGATCTCTTTATTTATTGTATTAAAATAATTTTTACAATAGTACATGCGGTCCTTTGTTCTGAATGCGGGGGTTGTAAGGAATGCGCCGATTTTGCAATGTCGCGAGGGGAGGTTGCGTGCCGATCTGAGTTTTAATTTGTTGATAAAATTCTTGGTAAAACGAAATTGGCGATGACAGGTAATAAAACCGAATTAAATAGCTTATTGTAGTTGATGGGGTTAAAAAAACAATTGTAAATCTTTGTTTAATTAAACGCAACCTTCGTGTTCATTAGCCAAGCTGTGTTACAAAACTTATGAAAATTTAAGTACTCAATTATATAGGGTGACTGATAATTAGTGACCGATACTTAAACACGTGATTGTAGTAATGATAACAAACAACTTTTGCCTAAAATCGTGAAAAAAATCAGCAAGTTCAGTACATTTTGACCAGTTAGGTGAACATGATTAATGTTATGTAGGTTGTGTAGGTTTGATTCTGTAGTAAAAGTTGTTTTTATCATGACTATAATCACGTGTTTAAGTATCGGTCACTAATTACCAGTCACTCTACACCACTATTTTTTAATTAGTGCAAATACTTAAAGGGCTTATTAGAAAAGGTCTTGTTATTATTTAAGTAAAGTCTTAATAAATAATATTCAGAAACAGTAAAGTTATGACTTATGAGCGTTTGTTTATATCCCAAAATCTCACTCAATTTATGGAAACATTATACTGGTTATTGTTTATGAATGAAAGAATGTCAATATAAATGGACAAACACTGAGCTTAGTATTTTCTAGTAGTAGTTGTTATGAATGATGATTCAATTATGAATTTACCAATAATGACAAATTGTCGTGGACAATTTTGGGATTTCGTTTTTTTCACTTTTGACTACACAAATATGATCAGTAACGGGTACTGATTGAGTCCTATTTTTTTGTGCACTAATTAAAAAATAGGGGTATATATACAGCACTGGCTTCTGCCAGCAGTTTCACCCGCGTGAACGTAGAAAATATGTAAGCTATAGCATAAATAATCATCATCACCATCATTTCAGCCGAAATACGTCCACTATTGGACATAGGCCTCCTCCAAACGTCGCCATAACGACCGGTCCTGTGCATTTCACATCCCATCGGTCACCCGCGACCCTCACTAGGTCCACCTTTTGGATGGCCTTCCAACGCTGCTTCTTCCGGTACGCGATTGCCACTCCAGAACCTTCCGGAAGGGATAGTGCAGCTATATATTACTTAAAGAATTTTCAGAATCGGTTTAGTAGTTTCAAAGATTATTATACAAACTTAAAATTTTACGTCACTATAGTACGAGAGAAAAAGTACCTGGAAGGAGTTGGGGTAGGCCTTTGCCCAGCAGTGGGAAAGTATAGGCTAAAGAAAATAATACTAGTATCTATAGATTTAGATAGAAATAAAACCTTATACAATTTTTATTTACTTTATTTTTATTTGAATTATTAATTATTTTTTAAAATATTTCTTTAAAAAACAATAATATAGAAAAACCTTTAAAAAATTAAGTATTCTATACTTGCTTGTATTATCTCTCTTCTGGGCAAAGGCTTTCTTTTATCCTCCCAAAGGTTTTTAAAATCATCCAATGACAAATCCTGCCCTTGGGCGGAGCGGGAAATAGTGTCAGACTCTTACTGACTAAAAACCTACCCCTTTCCTTCGTTGCCTATCATGCCGGGGCTGAGCCTTCCTCTCAGAAAACGGGCCTTGATCCCAGCAGGCTTCGACCCTGCCTGCTCATTCGAGATCATTATGACAAACACTACCTACTCACATGATATACATACTACATACAAAATACAACTACTCAGACACACACTAATAGTACATCCAAAACATCGGTCACCTCTCTTTTTATAAACTCATTACGTAAATCCATATGTCACAACCTACTACCAACAATAGTTGAGCCAATATACCAGCACAGCTTTAAACACGATATTTGAATTAAACAAATTATAAATCATAGCGAAACAGCCTTGTGAATAGCCTTCGAGGTACTGTTAATCCTTTGTACGAGTTATGAGTTTTTTTCTCTAATCAAATGAGACATTAAAAAGAATTATGACTATATATAGTTGTGACAGTATGAATGGGAGATGTGGATGTGTGGGTTTTAAGTGAGATGTCACAATGATTGTTAGTTTGTTTTGAAGTGACAGTGTTGACCTGATTGTCTGGATAGAGTTTGTTTCAGAAGTTACAACGATTTTATTTTCAGTTCTATAGAGTATTTGTGGAGTCTTAAAACAATGATGAAAATTGAAATGGAAATGGCATCGATATATACACCGTTAAATTTTGGTTGTTTTAATTCCGCGGAGGGTCTATTTGGTATTTAAAACACTATTGATTCAAAAGAGAAAATAAAAAAATAAAAAACTTTTTTTTAAACTCGAATTAATTTACGCATGTAAATTAATTCGATTCGAGTTATTAATTTAAGTAAACGTCAGCTGAGCGAGGCCAATAAACTGTAGGTAGTTAATATGCAACGACCGACAGCTACTGACAAGGTCACTGACTCGTTTACTTAAAGAAATTGATTTTGTACATGCGTATATTAATTCGAGTTTTAGAAAAAAAAATGTAGTTATTTTTTAATTTTATATTTATAAATCGATAGTGTTTCATGTACCGAATCGACCCTCCACGGTATTAAAACGACCAAAATGTAACGGTGTATATGTACTACGCACTAGATTAGGCGTGCCGTATTATCACTTTGCTTGACTTAAGTGTACTGCAGGCTATACACCTATTTACATTGATGACTTGATGACATTACTTAGTGCAGAATTTTTAAAAGTTTTGTTAGACGTCATAATGCCAATTGAGCGCTACAGCGAACTTTTGTTTTAACGATTCAGTATTTTGACAAATAGTTTTCATGAACGAGCTTGTCTAAATATAAGTCGATGGGAAATGGACAGGTCACTTTCGCATTTTGACAGAGGATCGTGGTCATGTCTTGGCTGAGTTTTGCACCACCGTTTTTCTAGCGATGCTATGTAGCTCTGTTTGGCGGCTTGGAAGTTGTCATTAATGCTGCAGTTTGTCATAGATTTGATAAGATCCGTCCACCATTTTGAAGAGCATCAACGTGATCTTTTGCTCTCGACTTTCTCTTGTACCACCAATCGTTCCTCGTTACGGTTGATATGCTGGAAGAACTTGAGGATTCGTATTTGCAGAGATGACAATAATCTTCTCTTTGATATTTCGTACTTATGAAGATCGAATAAAGGCAACTGCAGGAAGAACATGAACGAGGACAGCGTTGAATCGTATTGGGTAGAAAGACAGGGAGAAGGACTTTGCTAAAGCTGAGCAAACAGACATGCCGGTTTTCTCACGATGTTTTCCTTCACCATTGAGAGCAGTGGTGATGAAATAAATTAGATAAAGTAAGGCGTCTGTCTGGGTTTAAACTCGAAACGTAAACGACTTTTAATTCGGGATCGTTTCGACTGGCCACCACTGCTCTTAATAAATTAACTTTTCCATTGCATTGCATCAGCCTCATAATGTTCCCATTGCTGGGACTCGGGCCTCCTCTCTAGAAGAGGGAATGGGCCGTAACCAACCACGCGGGCCCAGTGCGGATTGATGGATGTCACATGTCTTCGAGTTTTTGGTTCTAGGACATGCCGGTTTCCTCACGATGCTTTCCTTCACCGTTTTTAAACTTTTTCATAATTAAGCTATAATACAAGATATATGAAAATTAAGATGGAGATTTAGGTCACTTTATTTAAAAATGATGTCAATCTTTTCAGGATTACACGTTAAGCATCCATGATGTTAAACTGAAACTTCAACACTATGTTTTGTTAATCTTTATTCATTAGATTGAAAGTAGTTATTCGTTCATAATTACAGTATATGTATAGTTTAGTTTTTTTAATAAGGGTGTTTTTAAGAAGTACTATGCGGATTTCATCACGCATGCAGATTTTCTTGCTTACTAATATATATACATAAGAAACTTAAACATTAACTATTTATACTAAATTTTAAGTATATATACTAAACCTAATTAAATACTAAGAGTGTATTCTGTGTTTTTGTATATTATGTACATATATTATTTATGGCGTCGTTGACTCCTCTACATTGCTGTCATCCAGAAAATATTTGTCCCAAAGACTGGCAGCATTACCATATTGAATGGCTATGCTGATTCTTCAGGCAAAGAACGAGCCGGCCCTTTGGTCATGCAGTGTCAACCAATTGGTGTGAAATTTCCTTGAAAAGTATACGCAGGTACCAGTACAAAGTAGAAAGTAGCTACCTATCTTACATTCAACACGAAAATGTTTGTACCAAAAACACTGCAAAAATAAACATCACTCCCAAACACGGGTGTAGGCGTTACAAGATCTGTTCGTCACGTTTGCCGCTACCGAAAACAATAATTTCTTGAATGTGTACATTTTTCGTCACTTTCATCTCGCCAGATAAGGTTACGGGTTGAACGCATGCGCGATAACCGCTTGATGGACGATCACGTTATACTGTTCTCACGCATGACTTTAGAAGATATAGACCTGGCAGCACAAACATTAGAAAATAGTCTTTTTTATCTTTATTTAAAGAGCTTTTTTGCCAGTGTGAATGTGACACTCTGTAGGTACATAGGTATGGAAATAAAATTAGAGTTTGATTAACAAAAAAATTATAATTATAACTAGGTTCTGGGTCGGTTTTTCATAGGGAACTTAACCATATTTATTAAAGAGACTATATTATCTGTTAAAAGGTTTGATATGTTAATGTTATGCACCCATTACCTTTAGTCTATCTAAGGAGTTTCGTGTTGCCCAGTAACTGGGTTGTGGAGGTCTTATAAGCAATCGTTCCATGTAAAACACAGGTATACAGCCGCATCCGGATAGACTGGAAGCCGACCCTAAGCTAGTTGGGAAAAGGTTAGGGATATGATGATGAGGAAAAAGACTAGTAAACTTAACTATTTGTCTATAGCCTTATCCCGTTTTATTTTGGATACAGCTGAATACCTGTATCTTACAGGCATGAAACATAGCATATCCTAGTCAACTTTAGGGCCTGTGCATAGCACGTTTTTTAAACGAATCGTCGACGTGCGTTTGTAGCGATACAGACGCGATACGCACGCGAGTAAGGCGCAGCCTGTAGATCATCTATAATGGATAAAAACGTTGTGACGGCGCGTTTAAAAAATGTGGTGTACACATGTCCTTATATGTAATGTTCTCACTACTGGGACTCATGCTTCTTCTCTAGGAGAAGGAATGGGCTGTAACCCACCATATGGGCCCAATGCGGATTGGAGGATATCACATATCTTTGAATTTTTGGTTCTATTTTCTTTCATCGTTTTGTGAGCAGTGGTGATGAATAAAAATGCACAAAACAATACGACCAACTGGGTTTGAACTCGTAATTTACAGCTCGTAATTCAGGGCGGATACCATTGAGCCCCACCACTTTTTATGCTTATTATCTGTCCTCCATTTCACCACTCAATCCTAGGAGTAATTTACCCTTGCATCAATTTTCTACCTTCATGCGTGCGAAGCCGCTGGCAGTAGCTAGATCACTAATAAGGAATGTTTCAAAAACTTTCATCTAACACAATGCCCTCTCTATACGACCCAAGTTCTCTGACGGATACTAACTGATAATGCGCCGCTCTCTGATGGAGATTGATCGCATCACCATCGCAATGTGTAAACACACCTTTATGTATGCGGGGGTGAGGCATCGGACTCTGTTAAGTGACACAGAAGTATATAATAAGGAGGTAGGTGTGACAACACCGATAGGTATGGTATGGTAGGTATGGTAAAGTACATGGTGGACATAAAAAAATGGCGAACAAAATACCCAATGGGATAAAAAAGAGGCACATGCGATTTCAAAAAAAAATTGATTGAGTTATTAATGAATATATGTTATTACTGAATTAGCGAATTTTTGGTCGATATAATAATTTAAATTGTTCTGAAATTTTCTTTTTCTTTGACAATTTCAGAAAATTTATTTTATTTTGACATGATAAATTTATTATTTTGACTTGTTGGCTGTATTATAATTATAAACTTGAATGTGTTTTCTAAGCATATTTTAATTATTGCAAAACTCTGTTGCATGGCTAAGTTAAGATATTTAGGATAATCAAACTGGTCAAAGACCGTATGTAACCTGTACCTACTGGTTGCGCTAATAAGCTTGGTGGACTGTATGTTTGAAAAAGCGATCTAAGGTTTGTTAACAATATGCAGGTACTGTGCCTTTATTTATTGATGGGATGGATGTATTAGGGAGGAACACTGACCTTTTGACCTCGAAGGTTCCACGTGGCGCCGGCCGGCGAAAAACAAAATCGCGGATCATAGCAAATTGGCGCAACCATTCCCCCCGGGTTTGAAGGGTTACCTTCAAAGAAAAGGAAAAAACAAAAGCGAAACTAAACCCTATTACTATATCTAAACTATCAATACTAGGTAGCGAAACAACTTATAACTAACTATGCCACTACTGCTGATTAGGCAGAGGGCAGAGGCGAATAACCGGACGCAGGTACGATCCAGTTGCGGTTTTAACCTTTACGACTCGCGTTATTCCGTTCGAACCCGGAAAAACTTCTTCCACTACACCAAGAGGCCAGTGCAGAGGAGGCGCACTCTCAGTCTTCAGTATCACCACAGTACCAACTGTGACTGGATCTGAAGGAGTGTTCCACTTTTGACGCGACTGCAGCGTATGCAGATAATCTGTCCTCCATCGCTTCCAAAAGGACTGAACTAAGCTATCTAGCAGAGCGTGACGCGGGTGAAGCTGCAGTTTGTCAGTCTCGACATCTAAAGCGGGCAAATATTTAAGAGGAATCGTCGTCAAGAAGTGAGCCGGCGTCAACGCTAGTGGCTCCGATGGATCACTAGACAAAGTCCGACACAACGGACGCGTATTCATCAACGCCTCTACCTGAGCGAGTACGGTGCTCAACTCCTCGTACGAGAGAATCTGTTCGCCTATGACCCGAAACAGGTGCGACTTAAGGCTTTTAATATTCGCCTCCCAATTGCCACCAAAATGACTAGCCGCTGGCGTATTAAAACACCAATCAATGCGATTCTCAGCTAAGACATGGGCGAATTCACTTTGGTAGTACTTGGAGCGTAAGAATGTATGTAATTCCGAAATATTGCGTCGCGCTCCAACATAATTTGTGCCGTTGTCAGAGTATAAGCGCTTAACGGGACCACGGCGAGATAAAAATCGTTTAAATGCAGACATAAAACCCTGCGTACTCAAATCACTGGTTAACTCTATGTGAACTGCACGAGTTGTCATACAAACGAATAGGCAAATGTATGCCTTTGTGGAACGTATACCACGACCACGGGCAATAGTGACTTTAAACGGTCCAGCATAGTCCGTCCCAGTATGTATGAAAGGTTTCACCGTCTGTACAACACGACAAGAACGATGGTCGGCCATTTCCGGCGCGTTGAAACGCGGGCGGAGCTTAAAGCAGGGCACACATCTGTGCACTCTAGCGCGTATCAAATTGCGAGCGGAAAGTATCCAGTACTTCTGTCGAAGAATGGACATTAATAAATCGGGACCAGCGTGACAATTCACCTTATGGTGATAATCCACCAACAAATCCAAAACGTGATCCTTGCGTGGTAGAACTACTGGATGCATTTGTTCAAACTCTAACTTAGCATTTCGCAGACGGCCACCGACACGAATGAGTCCGTCTTGCAAAAATGGTTTCAAATGTTGAAGTGCGTGACTACAAGGTTTATGTGATTCTAAACTACGAAATTCTATTGAAAAATAAAATTTCTGCAACTCTCGAAGTACAACTGATTCAGCTCTATCCAAATCAGCTGCGATTATAGAACCACGCGATGGTAATAATCTCAAAAATCTTAGGACGTAAACTACACAGCGTAATAGTCTCGACCAAGACGAGACTCGATTAGACAACAACAAAACAACTGACTCTTCACGCGGAACTGATACTACAAGCGTATGTTTCTTCTCCTCGGGTGGCTCTGAAACAGTAGCGGGGTTAAACGGAGCATTTGGCCACTCGTTAGGAGTGGTATGAAGCCAGGGAGGGCCACAAAACCAAAGCGGATGATTTAAAATTTGCGCAGGAAGCAAACCACGTGAGAGACAATCAGCTGGGTTTTCTGTTCCAGCGACATGGAATATATTTTCCGGTGACAATTCAGCTTGAATCTTAGCCACCCTATTTGCGACAAACGTGCCCCATCGATGGGGTGAAGAGTGGGCCCAACATAGAGCAACGGTTGAGTCTGAAAACGCTACAATTCTCTCTATATTAATGCGAGGACGACAAGTTTTGACTATAGATGTAATCAATTGAACCAACATAAGAATAGCGCAGAGTTCGAGACGAGCAAGAGAGACAACCTTACGAGGAGATACCTTTGATTTTGCGCTAATGAGGAAAACTGAAATGTTATCGCCATTTTGGACCTGAAAGTAAACCACTCCCCCGTAAGCCCTCTCACTGGCGTCTGCGAAACCTACCACATTAACAACAGTGTCTGGTACTATACCAACATGGCGAGGAATCTGTATCTGATCGAGCATTGGAAGCTCTTTCCTATAGCGAGCCCACAACTTAGCAACACTGTCAGGAGCGGTGTCGTCCCAATCACAGTTGGAAAGCCAAAGCTCTTTTATAAGCAGCTTTGCATACAAAACGACAGGAGCTACAAAACCCATTATATCCCATATCCGAGCTACACATGCTAGGATAACGCGTTTGGTACAAGTTGGCGGAGTCGAGCTAATTTTAAGACTGAACATATCAGTTGCGGGTGACCAACTTAAACCAAGGATCTTATGCGAATCACTATCATCGAATTCCTTTACCGAAGTCAACCGGTGTGACGGTGGAATCGACTCTAATGTAGCTTGCGAGTTGCTTGTCCATTTCACCAGATCAAATTGACCGGACTTCATGAGGCTGATTACTTGAGCAGCGGTCTCTATAGCCTCTGCTTCACTAGGTACACTGTACACAAAATCGTCCATGTACAATCCGGTTTCAATAGTGGCCCTTGCTTTCGGGTATGTATCACCCTCGTCAGCGGCCAACTGCTTGATAGTGCGAAGAGCGTGAAAGGGACTAGACTTAAGCCCAAAACAAACACGATTGAATTCGTAAACCTTCAAAGGTTCCTGCGGAGAAAATCTATACAAGAAGCGTTGGAATCTACGGTCACATTCTCTGATTCCAATACTAAGAAACATTTGCCGAATATCAGCAGAGAGCGCAATAGCAAACAAGCGAAAATTTACTATTATTTCAAATAAGTTACCCTGGAGGTTCTGACCACAACACAAGATATCGTTAAGCGATATGCCAGTACTAGTTTTAGCGCTACCATCCATAACCACACGCAGTTTAGTTGTAAGTTTGTCTTCTCTAACAACTCCATGGTGCGGGATGATATAAAACGGGTAATCACGTGTCTCCTCAGTCTCGGCAGGCGCTGATGAGATATAACCTTTATCTAAATATTCGATCAGCACATCATCATAGGCTTGCTTCAACTTAGGAGACGCCTGCATCTTACGTTCCAAGCATAGAAAGCGTTTTTCTGCGGAGGCACGGGAGCCACCGAGCGAAAAAATATCACCCTTGAAAGGGAGCGCGACAACATAACGACCATCTTTATCACGAGTAGTCGTGCGGGTATAAATCTCCTCAGTGACCTGATCCTCAGGGCTGAGAATAGGCGGGACATTGACCTCTTCAATCTCCCAGAACTTGCGGATGGTAGACTCAAGCGGCGGCTCGACGGTGCAACAGTGCGACACAGTCGAGTAACTATCTAAACAAGCGGGTGCGGAACCAACTATAACAAACCCGAGAACTGTTTCCAGTGCGTGCGGAGCGGGGTACATCGGAAGACCTTGAATTTTACGTGATAACTGGAGATGCGGGAGAATCGAAGCACCGATCAATAGATCGATATCTCCAGGGAAAGCGTAATTTCCGTCGGCTAACTGCAAGTTCTTAAACTCCGTCAGCATGGACGTGTCAACCGGTACCGTGGGCAACCGTTCCGTAATCTTATCTGCGACTAGCGAATCCATTTCAAACGAAATATTACGATTAAAACGTGAACTAAATATTATTTTAATGGAACCGTGAATGGTTGCCTTTAAACCTCCAAAACCTTTCACTTCTGAGCGGGATGACCAATTATTAAAACTAAAACCAAGGCGTTGACAACAATCCCGAGTAATAAAATTACTCTGGGAAGCGCCATCTAGTAGCGCTCGAACGGTGTGCGGTTTGCCAAAGGCATCTACAATGACAACTTGCGCGGTCGCAAGTAAAACGGTAGTGATTTGAGTACCAGCGGCGGAAAGCGAACACAATGTTACGTCGTTTGCACTTGCAGCAGGCCGCGCGTCACAAGCGTCGCGCGTCTGCGCAGGCTGCGGCTGCGATGGCAGCTTACTACTCTCAAAATGTAAGAAGGTATGATGTCTAGCTAGACATTTACGACAGCTAACACCACTGTTACATGACGTAACCAGATGTTTGTCACTTAGACAATTAAAACACAAATTATTAGTGCGGACAAACTTGTAACGATCACTAGGCGATAATCTCTGAAATTCTGAACACTTGTACAGCTGTGTATGGCTACCCTTACACAGAGAACAGTCAGGTGTTGAGGCGGTATTAACTAGCGTATGTGCAGTCTTGACTGACTTCGATGACGCGTCTATACGGCGATCGGAACCTGTCCTATTCGTGACTTCATGACGTGCCGACGTGCGCTGCAATACCTTAATATGGTCGCGAATAAAAGATTCTAAATCTTCGAACTTAGGTATTTCGTTACCGCGCTGAGTCGTTTCAAACAGACGAACAGTTTCAGGATCTAATTTCTTTAAACCGATATACAAAAACAAAAAGTCACAGAGGTCATTGACCTTTAGGTTCTTTACTGCACGAACAGATGATGCGAAAATATTTAAAAACTTCTCTAAATTATGATCGTTACAAACGGAAAAACTTTTCAAATCGAATAATTGATCTAAATATGCGGTGGCTACTAATCGCTTATCTTCGTATTTTGTTTTTAAAGTGTTCAAAACTAAAGTGTAATTTTCAGCGCTAAACGTAATTCCAGCACAGACAGCCTTTGCCTTACCGGTCAATTTTTCTACGAGATAATGCAATCTCTCGTGATCTGTCAGCGATGTGTTCCTATGTATTATATTTTCGAAACTAACCTTCATCAAAGGACGACAATGCCTGATAACTCACACAGTAATCAGGATTTAACTCCAACTCTAAAATGTTTATATTCTTAATTGTAGATTTAAAATCCGCGCGCAAACTATCCAAAGTTTCCAACGAACACAAGAAAGCATCTCTAATCGTCAGATCCGAGATTTGCAAAGATTTATCACAAATTGATTGAACACGTGAAAACTGTGAGTCCCTTTCAGCGTATAAAAGCTTTAACTGAACCTTTAAATCAGTACTAACCTTGGTTCCCTTAAGAGACATCTTGTTTTGATATATTCACACTATACGCTCAAACAAACACTTAACGAATTATTAAGTAAGCGATAATTATCAGATAACAATATGGTAATATTGTAAACAACAAAGTGAACGGCGAACGAACGGAATAACCTGAATCAATGAGTGAATATTACCCAATTTCTCGATTAAATCATTCACGTCGTTCATATGCGTATATAATCTATGGTTTATCCGTTTCCTACAAATATTCACTCAACAATGAACGGGTATTTTTGAAATGCGTCTACCTACATGCAATTTGTAGGACTTCCGAATGAATTTTGTCAAGAAAAAGAATGCGATCGATTTATATCTACGCTGATATTTACGTAGCTAACTATAATTATGCGGTGCGGTTGACGGCGTAGGTACCGTAATTATCAATGGCTCTTTAACTATACGAGCGAAATAACGTTTAGTTGCCTAAATGCCTAGATGCGGGTTTTCTACTATTATATCTAGGTAAACAGGCGCGTTGCGTTTATTCCCTATGGAACAAATACTATATTGCGAAATTACAAGAAAATGATTCACGATCCGGCTCGAAGGACCAAAAGTAATGGTTGCGCTAATAAGCTTGGTGGACTGTATGTTTGAAAAAGCGATCTAAGGTTTGTTAACAATATGCAGGTACTGTGCCTTTATTTATTGATGGGATGGATGTATTAGGGAGGAACACTGACCTTTTGACCTCGAAGGTTCCACGTGGCGCCGGCCGGCGAACCCTGACTTCGCACATTCAATCACTGCCAGGTCCTGTATTGCACTACACTGCACTATTGTTGAGTCTTTGAATGGTTGGATCACGAAATAGTCAATTTTCTTGTAATTTCGAGCGGGCGTTGTTAGCGGAGCGGACACATTCACACTCGAAGCACAAAACACGTCATGTCATTTCTTGAGGTCGTGCGGGGGAGGGAAACGGAAGGGATAGGATTGCTAGGCCAAAAAATAAATTACAAAAAAACAAAATCGCGGATCATAGCAAATTGGCGCAACCACCTACCTTTTTGTGCAAGTAAAGATTCTATTCTATTCTATTCATCTCACCACATACGTAATGAAAGAGTTTTACACGATTGTTCGAACGAGTTACCCTTTAATGTAAAAGGCAACTGAAGGAAAACGTAGGTGGGTTTTAGTCAGTTAAAGTCTTACTGTCTCTTTCGCTCAGAAATATTATATTATTTGATGATATCCCTCCAAAAAAAAGTATACATTTGTCTGACTCCAAAAGTTCACATTTCTTATTGCAGTAACTGATCACCGTTTTTTTAAAAGCACTAAAAATGATTGAAGTTTGTGAGGCCAAAAAGGCTCCTATCTCAGCATAATATGCTGTACTTCAACTTACTCTACTAAGATCTAGCATATAAATCCATACTTTCATATTTAAGAATCTATCAATGTAATTCTGTCTGTCTGTTACGCATTCATATTTTAATTACTGAACTGATTCTGATAAAATTCGGTTTGGAATAAGCCTGAGCTCCAAAGAAGGACAAACGCGTGTATATTATTATATATAATCTATTTTTTTTCTGGTTTCGATTTCAACTTCACGTTCGAAATAATCGACATACACGCGAACGAAGTCGCTGGAAAAAGCCAGTGTTACTATATAAATGTGAAAGTAACTCTGTCTATCTAAACTACTAAATCGATTTTGATGAAATTTTGCACAGAGTAAACTTGTATCCCAAGGAAGAACATAGTTTAATTTTTGTCTGGCTTCAATTTCTACTTCGCGTTCACAATAATCGACATTTACGCGAGCGAAGTAGCTGGCAAAAGCTAGTATTGTATACATACACGCAGTAAGTTTGTTCTTATGTACAAAGATACGCACTTTCCACAATAAGTCTTCAGGTGTGACATCCCAGAATTCGGTTAGCGGTAGCTGAACATAAATACTTCGCGACGTGACCGGCGCATGGGCACGTGATCTCCATTTATGATGGATACTGTTGTTTATTTGTTTGTAAAACATGGCGTTAAATTATTTGCCTTTTGCTGGTGGTTCTGTGGTGTTTTTGAGCCTATCTGATCTGGACAAAAATAGGAGTTGTGCAGATGACTTTCTGTAACGAAAATGATGGCAAAATTATTGTAGTGGCGAGCTATGATTTGCGAATATTATATGCTATGTTTTATCTATAAAACTGTTTTTTTTCCAAACGGGTTACTATCCCGGAGGATGTGGTGGAGCACAGGTAGAGGTGTGCCCCGCCTGGGCAGAGCATCGCCGTGTCCTTGTGGGGGCGATCGGTGGCGATCTCTCGCGGCGGGCCTTGGTACAAGCCATGGTCCGGAGCGAGGAGGTGTGGCAGGCGGTCGCCTCCTTCTGCGAAGCAGTAATGCTAGCAAAGGAGGAGGCCGACCGCGTGAGGCAACGGCGCTTACGCCCCAGCCGCCGCCACGATTCAGATTTGATTTGAGATTGAGATGGGGCATTTATCAACTGCTCCAGTTCTGGCTGAAGCATGAGAGTGTCAGACTTTTACTGACTAAACCCCACAAATCCCCATCCGTGTTTCTTTGAAAAATCCTACAGCTCTACGGGTAGTCGCATGTTTTGATTTGAGTTTAATTAGTGACGCTTAATTATTTTTAGAAACCTCCCGAATTTCTAAAGTTATAGTCTAGAAAAATAAATCGAAATATTTTTGCTTTCGGTGACTCTGAAAAATAAAGTTAACGATACAAAGGTGTGTTGTTTCTAGAAAAAATATATCAAAGGACTGTTTGACCAAATTATCACATCTCAATAACAAACTAAATATTGACCTCACCCATTCAACCTCACACATTTATAATTAAATATGTAATGTAACAATCTGACATAACGACCCGCTAATACTAAACCTAAACTTAATTAATAAACCAAAAGCGACCAAACATCCGTTTAAAACCAAACTTAGGAACCGTCCACCAAAAAAACTCACCGAAATCTTTCCCACATGTGGTTAGTCTAACCACGACAAACTTACATCCCAAAAAATTCTGCCCATACTCTATTTTGTCAGAAATAAAGTTGACAATCGTTTGTGTTTTGGTTTCAAGAGTGGTAGAATTAAATTGGTTTGCGACTAGGTTTTTTCGATGGCCGGATAAATAGGTCGCAGGTTATTTGCCGTTGCAAGGTGCAAGCATTTCTAACGGAACATTCGGTGCTAAAATAAACGAAGCGACAATATTTGACATAGTGGTGCTATGAGATAAAGGAAGCTTTTGTTTTTGTGACTAAAGCTGTGTTTGAAAAACTGTGCTGGGAAACTTGATAGACCGTTAGATTGAGGATGTGAAGGGTCAGGTTATGCCTGTAACGTGGATGTTTGTAGAAGTTTAAAATAGAATAAGCGTAATCAGCAACCTGTATAGTATGGTAGGTAAAATCATCCAATGACAAATCCCGCCCTTGGGCGGAGCGGGAAATAGTGTCAGACTCTTACTGACTAAAAACCTACCCCGTTCTTTCGTTGCCTATCATACCGAGGCTGAGCCTTCCTCTCAGAAAACGGCCCTTGACCCCAGCAGGCTTCGACCCTACCTGCCCGCAGCTAGCAGGCTGGGCCTCTATGGTTCACTGACAGCTCCTTGAGGCGCGTGGGAACCGTACGCGCCATCGACGACTTGGGCTTGGTAGCATGACTACTTCGCAGAAGAAGGCGACCGCCTGCCATCCCTCCTCAATCAGGACCATAGCCTGAACCAAGGCCAGGCGAGAGAGATCGCTGCCGCCGAAGGATGTGAAGGGTCAGGCTATGCCTGTAACGTGGATGTGTGTAAAAGTTTAAAATATGACAAGCATAATCAGCGTTATAATAATGTTCCCAGTGCTATTTATCAACCGGTATTGGTCTATCGTTAGCCTCGTATAAATCTTGAAAAGAAAGTACAGGACGGGCAGCAAAGAAAGTGACGGTTGTCCTGTGAATGGGCTCCCCGCTGGCACTGTTTTTGAAATGGATCGAAGGAAGCCCTATTTGGCCAAGCTAGGTCCGCAGTTGCAAAAGAGATTTCCAGGTTGACCAGAGCACTTAGAGTCCATGGGGGAGATGTTCTGCTGGGGTGATGAGGCGGTGTACCGTAAACACATATTTTTTTTTACTTTAGACGGACGATGTCAACTGCTGGACTTAATTTTCTTCCAACGTCTTCACCATAGTAGCAAGTAGTAAGTATCGATTGATACTTTGCTTCTCGCATGAAAGCCATGTTGCAGCGTAGTACATATTAGATTTTTTTTTATGTTATTTTGATAAATAGGTACTTTTTTATGGTTGGTAAAATCATCCAATGACAAATCCCGCACTTGGGTGGAGCGGGAAGTAGTGTCAGACTCTTACTGACTAAAAACCTACCCCGTTCCTTCGTAGCCTATCGTGCTGGGGCCGGGTATTCCTTTCGGAAGCTGACCCATGACCCCAGTTGATAAATAGGTAAGTACTTACAAATATCGCAGCCCTCTCTGATGTCTGTGATCGCAGCATATGAGATAGGAGCCGTTTTGGTCCTGGACAAGTCTTTTTCTTTTTTTTTAATCGTTGTATTTTTTTTTTTTTAAGTAGTTCGATAGAGATCAGTGTGATAATTTTTCTGTATTTCTTTCTTTAAAATATAGAGGTTACCTTTTTGTTATTTAACAAATAATTGTCTGAAATTGACTTCTTTCAACACTCACCATTACATTTGTTCATATTTCATAACCAAACCTCTAAAGCGATGCATATATAATTATTTCTCCAACTTATTAATTCCTGACCCATCACATCTCAGTCCCATTTTGACGGTCGTAGACCAAACAGTGGTTAAAAATAGTATCAAATGTGGACAAAAAACACGACTCGCTCATATGGACCGACTTTACGCAATATGGTATTTGACCCTTATAACCGGCGGATATTTGTTTTATCATTGGCTTATCCTGTGGGATTTGGTGTCGAATTTGATGAATTTCTGTGTGAAACGAGAGGAAATACTGTTAGGTCGTAGTTATTACAATTTTATGTATGTATTATAATAATATTAGCGTTTATTTGGCATAAAATCCATAATTTAAAGGCATGAAAGTAGTTAAAGCTAGCATAGAAAAAATATACAGAATTAGATAATAATAAATTAAATAATGATAATACAATAAAAATACAATTACAATGATTGATATAAATTAAATTGTATAAGAAGTCGTATTATAATTATTTTTTTCAAGTTATAGCTTGTGTGGTCTATACATAGTTACAACATTTTTTCAGAATCAAAAATAACTGATGTGATTGACAAACAAACAACTTATCTCACTAAAATATAAGTTTGAATATGAAAGAAACAATACCTAATCAAACTATATCTAAATACTTTAATGTTTTGAGCAGTGACTTGGAAATCATTCTAAGTATTCTATTTGACTACTTTATTATCGTGTACGGATGCATTAATAAAGCCATAAAAATGTTAAACAAAGAATATAAAGAAGTGACTGCTTAGTGCGCCTATCAAAAAACTTTTCCCGCAAGCAATGCCCTGGTTCCGTGTCATTTCTCCTGTCTGCCCGACATGCGAACGTAATTACAACTATTGCAATATAATTGTATCGTAAAACAAAGGCTATGCACTCCTACGCTAGTTTTTTTGCCCCCACCGGGTCAGAGCGGCACACTGGGTAACGGTGAGGCAAACGCAACGACTACCAGATGCTTTGGCTAGCGGTATTTCACCGTGATTTTTTTTTGTCTAGAGGCGATGGTGTTTGTGCCAGTGTGCGGTCGGTGAGAAACGTAAATATATTGTGGGGGGATTGATCGGTATAACAATTACATATGGTAGAATCAGTGATTGGTATAATGGGATTTTTTCAAATTACATGTGCAATGTAAACCATCAGATACATAACTTACATAGTTATACTAAAATGCCTCTACTACTAGCCACATGAGTCTTCAAGTTAAAAATTCATCGAATACCGAAACCCAGGTCTGTGCCTTGGAAAGGACGATAAGCCGTTGGTCCCGTTTAGTAAGAAACCCGAAAAACTCGCAAACAATGAATTTTATACATTAAAAAGTATTCTATAACAATTACACCCATATTTGTAAAAAAGTAATTACTTGTCACTAAGTATAATCTTATTAAGTTATTACTTGACGTTTAGAATCTTCATTCAAAATTTAATAAATTTTTCTTAACTATATAATAAAAATTATTACCTAAAAAGTTACTTTTACTCAAGCATTTAGTTTTACTTGTTTATAAATAAGGGCTAGTATTTGTTAAAGAAACTGACGGCGCCTTCATATTTTCTATCAATAGATAGATAATTCATTCGATATTTGTTAATTAAATGTAAATTACAACTAGGTATTTATAATAGAGAAGAGTTTAAGGGGTAATGGGTCCATCTGCCGATGGAGATCACAGAGGTGGTTTTAGTGATTTAAGAAGTCCATACTCTTTGGTCTTTCCCCACAAAGTCCAGGCACAGGCACAAAGCGGCAAAAAAAAAACTTAAGAAAAAAAGAAAAGAATTTCAGGTTTGGTATGTAAGCGGCATCAAATCCTTAACACAACTCAGTTATGAAGTTCAGATAGGCAATCGCTCCTTGTAAAATAGACTGGAAGCTGACCTTAACTTGGGAAAAGACTAAATAGACCATAATGATCACATACACCTAGGTATATAAATTCTCAGACTGCAACCTTCTTCAATTTATCTGGCATTTAGGATGTCATTGAACAAAACCGTCTTTAAACATGACATTATGTTATCTTCATGTAAAAATAATAGTGTAAGTAGCCGTTTGAAGTGCCAAATGTGGTACTACACTGTATTACATGGACATATATGGACCATAAATTAGTTCGCAGTTAGTGACCCATCTGGTCAGAGCTAATAAAAAATGAAGTACTGGTCTTAAGTACAGGCATCAACAAAACTGTAACAGGGAATATTATATTTTAAACTATAAAACAAATATTTTATTTTATGAAACGGTGAACTAATTACCGAGACATTACATCTATTGTGAGACTGTAGAGACCCAGCCTGCTAGCTGCAGGCAGGCCGGGTCGAAGCCTACTGGGGCCAAGGGTTTGCTTCCGAAAGGAAAGCCCGGCCCTGGTATCTAAGGCCACGAAGGAACGGGGTGGGTTTTTAGTCAGTAAGAGTCTGACACTATCTCCCGCTCCGCCCAAGGGCGGGAGATGTCATTGGATGATTTTACCCAACACCAACAAAAAAAAAAAAAATCTATTGTGAGAGGTCGCAAATTTTTAGACTGATTTGATAAAACGAGTAAAAACAAATCATGTGTAATTAAACAATTTTCTTATCGTGCAAAAACTTATCTTGTTCATCCATTTTTATTTATAGAAAGGTAATCTTAATTATGTAAATAAAATAATGATATTGTAAAATTGTGACAGAATGACACAATTGTATATAGTTATGTATTAATATTATGTTTATTTTAGCGCATAGAGCGCATCCTATCTATAAGTTTCTAGCGTGTTTTAGCTTCACAGTAAATTTTAAAAAGTTCATTTTTTTTTAAATTGATATAAACTACTATGAACATACCTGATGGTAAGCTGTGATGCAATTGTTGCTGGTGAAGTACATAACTTTATTAAAAGCCTATTTATTTATTAATCCTTTATGCACACAAACAGTACAGAAGCGGACTTAATGTCTTAAGGCATTTTCTACCAGTCAACCTTAGGGTGATGCAGAGACAAATTGTGGTAGGTGCATAATTAAGCATTACATATTATTAACTATTCACTCTAGGCTTGAAGACATCTAAATTATATTTGGGCGGAAAGACCGCAGCAGGCAAATCGTTCATCCTTATGAACGTGATATAAAAACGAAGAGGCGAAAAACTTTAGTAGGTAGTCCGGACCGTGTCAACAACATAATACATACATTTATCTCCATGGCATTTAAAGGCACAAAGCCTAAACAGCTTAGGTACCAAAATCTAAACATCCCACTAACTAATCTATTCATCTACTACAAAATCACTATATTTAAAAAAATAATAAACCCGTAAACATGTATTTGTATCAGCGACTGTCCCACAACGGTCACATACACCACGGTACGTAAATTCTCATACATGACATACGATGTGGACAGCCGACCCACATGTGGGCCTCACGTGTGCCTCATCGGTCCCTCCTGTCAGGCGCGTAGTTACAGTGTAGAAAGCAAAAGAAATGTGACTAGTGGTGACAGAGTCATCTATCGAATTTGATGCCCAGTAATGAGCTAAGACAATGTTTTGGAAAGCATGTGGTTAGTTGGAAATACGAGTATTCATGAAGCGAACGAATTATCTGATACTACACGAGATACGTGAGGACTCGGAATTGGCTAGATGTCTTGCATGTTTTTTTTTTTATAAGCTTTAAGTTCGTCATGCCATAATAAATAAAAATATAGACGTATTCAATATAAATCTGTAAAAAGCATTTGAAATCATAGAGAAGTGAGAAAGTGAATTTTTCAAAAATGCCATATTTTCATAGAGACCAGCTGCAAACTCATATCTGTCTAATATGCTACTAAAGATAAAAGAAAAAAAAATATTAGAAAAAAAATATTAAAACACAATGTCCATCAGATGACAAAGGATCGGGGCGTGAGGCCACGTTTTAAAGGCTACAGCTGAAACGTTTTGTGACAGGTTTCATATCATAAATCAGTAAGAGCCTACGTGACAATCGAAATACAAGAGATGACCCAACTTCTCGCGAAGTCAAAACATGAGGTTTCCGATAAAATGTAAAAAATTTAGTATATTTATTATAGGAATATGAATAACATTTTCGTGATGACGATCAATTATATGATGAATGCTGATTAAATTACTCGTACTTTATGATATAGCATTTTTCGCATTTTCTTCATTGCTCTTCTTAAATAGATTTAGTATAGATCTTTTCATTTATACAACAATCTTTATGCCAAATATTTATAACTTATAGATACTGTTTTAGTTAATAAAAATACAATATATACAGGTCTTCTAAATTTTTGTAAGACAGTTCAGGCTATGAATTTCGACACATATGCATAGTATTATTCAGGACTAAAACTCTGTCAAACCTCTTTTATATTTCAAATAAGACACTGGTCTTAAATAATAATTTTTTCGCCACCAAACACACCACTATCGGCGTCCAAAATCAAAACAACCCCTCGGAACACATCACCAGACCGTTTCACCCGAATTAGTTTTTTGTCCCGAAATTCTGGTGACACCGAAAAAAGTTTACCGTTATGGACACCACGAGTTTTGCATAAATCATCTCGAGTGGAAGTTTGTGGTTTAAAATTATTACGCCCTTTTCACCGAGATGCGAAGTGAGATGTTGTAAAAGACTCCGAAGTTTACGTTAAGTCCATTGCAGAGTCTGTAACGCTTAATAACGAGATTTTAGACTGTTTGTAGTTTCTTCGTGTGACTTTTTATTCTTTTACTATTATGCTTACAGAAAAAATATTTTGGTATCGTTGTATATTATCATCGCTGTTTCTTTCTGAATAACAGTTTCGACAACGTATTTTTCTGTTATTTTTATTTAGTTATTGATAGGCTCTCGTTTGGGAACTTATTTTGTGATAAATTTTGTTGAGTTTTGCTTACTATGAGTATCTCATATCTTATTTTAATACGTACATGCCAACTCATGGCGAAATGTGTCTTTGCACTAATGTGGTACCATCTCATGTACCATATTTAATACTTTAAATTATAATAGACTTTGACTTTAAATTTTCTCCTAAATCTTAAATTTATATTTCTACAACTATATATTATTATGTACATATTATTCCACTTCGAAAAAAATCGTCCATTTTCAAATCCAAGTTTTACGCATAAACACGCATCAACTTTTTTACGAACCACTAAAAGCAAAACGTGGTTAGTAGGTAAAAGTTTTTTACTGGATGTCCTTAAAATCATTAGTGTGCACAACATGTGTTGCAGATCCTATCGGGGATGAACAGGGGTGATTAAAAATAATGTTTATAGACACCGATCGCCTTGTTGAGACAGCAAAAAATTTAGGACAAATTTTGAAATGACCGCATCTTTAGTTATGTTAATGACCGGTGCTCTTGATGCTGTGGTTGAATTTGAAACAGGACAACAATTTCCAGATACAGAAAAAAATTTAGATCTATTATCTCGGTAGGAGGAAATATTAAATTATCAATGTTTTCTCTTGTACGCTTTTAATAGTATTATTTTCCAATTTGTGTCTACAGTAGTATATTAGTGCCTCAAAACCGATTAAAATTTGATAGATCGGTATAGAAGTTAAACTGCTAAAAGCTAACATACTGTTTTGATATCACCCACGTCTTCTGTTTGATATTACATATACATATATGCAGAATTAGCTAACCAACACACTTTCTCAGATTCAGTGATAATCATTCGCTTTACTTACACCTTCTCTCTCTTATGTAGGAGTATAGTGTTGAGTGTTACAATTGCGTATATTATTAGTAGTGACAATTTCTTTTTTGTTCTCATCGCCTACGTTGAATATAGTACCGTTACTACCAGAATTGGTCTCTTTGTTTGTTTAATTTATCCTTTAACTTCATCGTTATGTCGTACATAGTTCTAGATAAAATAATTGTATCTTCAAAAAATTTGTGTTGATTGAAAGAAACTGTTCCGTCTTCTTTTATGGCCACATAATGTATATAGTAACCGATACCACCAGAATAATTTGTTGCGTTTTGTCTGTTTAATTTATCCTTTAACTTCAAGTAGTACATAGACTTTCTAGATTAAATAGTGGTAGATCTCTTCCAAAGATGTCGATTTGTTCATTGAACAGGACTACTCTGTTTTCTTTCAGGGTCGCGTAATGAAAGAATTTTAAGATTTTTGAGGAATTTATGATCTTTGGCTACATCAGGCTATCTTTTTTTTAAGGTTAGATATTTAATTCCTTAAATATTTCCTGCTGTTTTATATGGAGCAAGAGGGAGTGTAATACTTTTACTAACTAAAAATCAACTATGTTCCCTCAGTTACCCTTTACGATCTAGAGTTGCTCTTTCGACATCCCTACAGCAAATCTAGCTCTTAGCAGTGTTGTAGACAGTTTCTTGTGAAAAGTAAAAAGTAGCTTTTGGACTTATCTGTCTGGGTCCATTTTAGTAGTTACTACGCCATTTATAATATAATCTTATGCGACAAGGTTTCTCTAGAAACTACTGTAAAAGTTTATAGCTTTTTAATGCTTTGGGCTCGAGGTATCAAGCAGAATATACAAACAATATTAAATGTTTATTTTATTTCCATCCAAATTGCTATCCATCAACTCTTTCGTAACGTGACGTTTCATAAAAAACATGACCGGACAATGAAGTCCTGCGTCCATAACACTAAGGAGGTCTATCAAAAGGAGATTAGATCGATAGCGACCAACAATGCCGGTGGGAGTTCAAAAATAGAACGTCTATAAAAAAAAAACTAAGAAACATGAAACGAGGAATTATTCGCATCGTTTCCCTTGAGATCTTATAAAACCGTTTTTTCGTTGCAAAAAAGCATAAATGAGGGTGGATTTTGAAAAAAGTGGACAAAGGCCGAAGCACAAAGAGGTTTTATATACGGATTTTTTCATTCCCGTATAGTTTTTCTATTCATATGCCCACATGTAAGCCTACCTGTGATGTGCTGGCATTTTTATAGTTGTTATGGAAACTTCATCATCTATCCCCTTTATTTGTTTTTTTTTTGGAAAGTCATAGCTAATGGTAGCATTTGAAACTTGCTGTTTACAAATTAGTTTATTGGAAACAAAGCAGACATGTTTAACCTCCTTACAATTTAGTGATATATGTGTATATACACCGTTAAATTTTGATCATTTTAATCCTGTGGAGGGTCGATTCGATTTATAAAGAGAAAATTAAAAAATAAATTACCTTTTTTTAAAAACTCGAATTGATATACGCATGTACAAAATTAATTCCTTTAAGTAATTTTCTCTTTACAAATTGATAGTATTTTATATACCGAATCGACCCTCCGTGATATTCAAATGACCAAAATGTAACGGTGTAAACGAGTACCTACATATATTTAATATGATTTACGTTAACCATTAAAAGCCAAGTCAAAAATTTTGTTTTTACCAAAAGCTTTGTAAAAATCAGCATGACTTAATAGAAATTACAGTCCTAACAGTTAAAATATCATCATAAATTCGTTTCGTCTTCCTTGTTATAAATGTCGTAATAATGCTTAGGAAAGTTGTTAATCAAAACAACAAAGGATACATCCAAGCAGATTATGTAACAACAACACATAAAGTACACGCAGAAAAGAAAGTTGCGCGCAACTGCAAGACAAGCCAATAAAAAGTACAGACACACACACAATTGTCACCTATTTTCTTAAAAGTCGTGTCGCAAGCGACCGAGTGTTGAACACAATAATTTGAGTTTGGAACAGGGTGGAGCGGCGACGGATTGCGCACGTCCGCTAATGACAGGCCGATGCGCGTGTGTCCAGCCCGCGCTCATTCAATGCAAATCCAGTTGAACGCGCGCTCGAACGGTTAGACACGACAAATACATGAACGAAACATGTTGTACATTGTGTAACCAAACATAGGCAAATAGGCTCGCTCTCGAACAGTGTCTGAATTGATTGAGTCAATTTAATATAATATTTATAGCCCCGATGTGACCTGTCATGTTTTGGTTCGATTCTATCTTGATATTAAACCAAAGTTGAATTGAAACTAATATTTTTTTTCTCAGTAAGGTGATGAGATAATATTTATTTGATTTCATAAGATGATCCTACTTTTGTAAATGGAATTATGTGTAATTTATAGCTTCCGCAACTTTTCCGCAATATAAAAATTTATAATTTTATTTGATTGCATCAACCAAGATAGTAAGTTTCGTAAGACATTTTACGCCGTTTTGCATCTCCGAAGATAAACCTCCTTAAAAGGACTATAAACCGGCATCGCATTGCACATTTAAGGGTGTGTTTGTTATGAAGACATTATGCCGACAATCTGGGTAAAGAAATCTGAAAACATAAATTTTTCAAGTTAAAAAGTTCCTCCCACAATGGAACACGTCTGTTCTATAAGATGGTGCGGTCTTCATTCTCGCACACAATGACCTCTCGCGATGACAGGCCGCCTGCCCACGCGCACGCTTATTCTAATCACACCTATCTCAACGCTTACACAGCTCGTCCATTCATACATATTTGGACTGTTTTTTTTATGTTTAATTTTTAAACGGCCACGAGTGGGCAGACGTTTTGTTTTGTTTTACAACGTGACGATAGCTGATTAATGAATTATTATTATTAAAGTGGTCTGTCAGAAATCCGATAGTGTTTAATCTGTTGGTAATGATAATGGATTTAGTTTAGTTTGACCAATGACTCGTCATTGGAAAAGATAGCAATTAATTATAGATAATCTTGGTGAATTTAAATTGCTGATTAGGAACTGTTTTATCTACAATGTCAGCTGATAAATTATTGATAATCGGCATATTTTGATAATTAAGTAGTAGTTGTGGGTGTGGCAAAATTATCAAGGTGTAAACGGGAACCCCCGATGTTCAGACAATTTTTTTATCAAATGATTTTATAGCGATTATGAGGTGATTTCATAGTTTTATCAATTAATCGCAGACTATGATTTATTTATATCTTATAAGTACTAATATTAAAAAGCTGAAGATTTAGTTTGGAGTTTGTGGCGAATATTTTTAATGGAGTTGTTGTTTTGATTATTAGTAAATTGATTATTAGTGGATTTTGTGAGGTAAAATAGCTGTTGGTTTTTTTATGGTAGGTAAAATCATCCAATGACAAATCCCGCCCTTGGGCGGAGCGGGAAGTAGTGTCAGACTCTTACTGACTAAAAACCTACCCCGTTCCTTCGTAGCCTATCGTGCCAGGGCCGGGTATTCCTTTCGGAAGTTAACCCATGACCCCAGTAGGCTTCGACCCTGCCTGCCTGCAGTTAGCAGACTGGGCCTCTTCGGTGTGCTGACAGCTCCATGAGGCGCGCGGGAACAGAACGCGCCGTCACGATAGGCAACGAAGGAACGGGGTAGGTTTTTATTCAGTAAGAGTCTGATACTATTTCCCGCTCCGCCCCAGGGCGGGATCTGTCATTGGTGCCCCGCTTGGGAAGAGCATCGCCGTGTCCTCGTGGGGGCGATCGGCGGCGATCTCTCGCGCCGGGGCTTGGTTCAAGCCATGCTCCGGAGCGAGGAGGGGTGGCAGGCGGTCGCCTCCTTTTGCGAAGCAGTAATGCTAGTAAAGGAGGAGGCCGACCGCATTAGGCAAAGGCGCACACGCCGCCGTCGCCGCCGGGTTTCCGATCCCAATTTCCGGCCACCGTAGGCGCGGGCTCGCGGACGGTGGGCAATGGGTAGCTCGCTGTCCGTCCGTCCGGTAACAGACCGGTCCGAGCTCAGGTCGTCTACGGCGCGCACCGTTCCCGCGCGCCTCAAGGAGTTGTCAGCAAACTGTAGGGGTCCAGCAGGGCCGAAGCCTACTGGGGCCAAAGGTTATGCGAGAGTGTCACCACGGGCCCCGGGACAAAGGCGAGGAATGGAAAGGTAGGTTTTTAGTCAGTAAAAGTCTGACACTATTTCCCGCCCCACCCAAGGGCGGGATTTGTCATTGGATGATTTTACCTACAAATAAAAAAAAAAAAAAAAAACATAAAAAAGGTATTACGGTTAATTTATGATGTAGTTCATAATAGCATCGCAATGACGTATTTTAGTTATATATTACCAAAATTTTAAATAAAGAAATAAAATCTAAAAGTATAAATAAATAATAATAATAATTTGTTCAACTACACATTTGTTGTTTTTTTTTTTAATACAATACTTACACCTATGTAAAAATATTGGTTATTATTTCAAATCTGAAGTACCATTTTCGTAATATTCTTAAGCAACTGGACCACAGCAATGAGAGAAAGGTTGTTCAAATTTAAATCTCTCGGTACTGACCAGTATGCTAATACCGACACAACAAAATGTCACTCCAAACTGTTGTCGATGACTGTACATATTTGTGGACACACCCTTTCCTTGACGCAGCGGTTACAAAACATTGGGTCATCGTTCCTAGGAAATCATTCATGTTTTATATCCTTTTTTTGTTTAATTTGTTAACCATTTTGTATTTGAATGTACTTGATTGCATTGAGAACTTGGTGGTTTGTAAGGAGCACCCTATAGAAATTAAAAATATATATTCCTATAAATACCTAATCTTTAGATTCTGTCAGTTGCAGGTTATTTTCACGACGAGAAACGACGAATTCAGCCATTGTGAAATTATAAATATTAACCATAATTTAAAATATGTAGGTATTAATGATATTTTGCAAACTATAAGGTTTGACCCGAAATTTAAGGCTCCTTTAAAAGTGACGGGTGCGCAATTGTTATCAATTTTAAACTCAATAATGGTTTCTTGTTTGTAACTATAATTATAAAAAACCACACTCAATCACACACACTATCAATGGACCTGGTCAGCACCGATAAAATTATTGATAATAATCATAAGAGTTCCTTGACCATACTTCTGACCACAATACAAAACACAAATATTAAGAAATTTAAAAAAAATATTTTTGTTTTAAAAATGTTAAAATATATTTATAATTATCCAGTAAAATATATTTTAGTAGAAAGTTCTTGAAAAATTCATAAAAAAATGAGTTATATTTTTTCTTTTAATTTGTCAATTTTACCATATGACACATAACTGTGTTTTATCTGAAATGGGGCAAATTCGGGCGGAATTTCTTTTTTGTCCTTTAAAACTATTTAATAATTTTAATTAGTTACTGAATTAAAAAATATAAAAATCTCAACATAGGCAAACGTTGATAACTGCCAAAAGTCTCTTTGAAGTTTATCAAATTAAATTATGAGTACTGCGAAAACATTGTTTTTACTGACCGTTCAAGTTTTTTTGAAACTTTTTGATAATTTATTTAGAAAAAAGAATGTATTACCTTTCTAACAATATACAATACATGTACCTTTTTCTTAAAATCGATTAAGAATGAACATTGTAAGTTCATGGTTCGCTATATTACATGGATGATATAATTTCGACTAACTACTTTAAAAATAATCTGACTAGTCGTTTAAACGTGGTATTGGATTTAAAATCTTCAAAAGTCCTATTATATCTGCCCCTTAACCAATAGATCATACAAGTCGACCTACCCTGCTTCACTCATCTATAACCTAGTTTGCGTGTGTATAATCTACCTACATACAACAACAAAATAAAGCACGCACGCGCAAGAAAATCTTTTTTTTTTTTTGTTACAGACCTACATCCTACACCACACTTAACGGTGTTAACAGTAATTACGTATTCGCTTATAACACATTATAAGCACCCATTCCATCAGTTAAAATTGATTAATTCGTATTGTTACCATATTTTTCTTCATTCAAAACTCATTAATTACTTTAGATAAGAAAAAAATGGGCGTTCCTTATTGCTTTGTTATAAGGTTCGTTTTTGGGTGCGTGGTTAGTGTGTTAGATTTTAAACTCATCAATATGTGTGTGCAATAGTAATATCGTGGGTGCTGAAGTTTGTGGTACTGTCATTTACAAATTAACTATGCTGTTTATAACGATTAGCTAAATCGTATACAACCTTATTTTTAATATATGTCAAACCCGAAACACGTTTTATTATAGAAAGAATCTATGTAAAAAATTTCATAACTGTATCATGAAAAATCACAAAATTATAAGCTTGTTATTAGTAAGCTGGTTGTCCACAAAAACACATGGTCACCGGGCCTTCCGGGTGACTAAGGGTTGGTTTTGCTCCCGCACCCAGCTGTGCACTGCCTCCTAATGCTCGCAATGACCTCCCGTGACGAGTGTTGTACTTAGTGCCAGTGGTAACCTTCTTTAAATATTTTAGGGAGAAATATAACCTGGTGTAAAAATTATTGAAATCGATTCAGTTACTGATTCTGAACAAACTACATTCAGGTTTCGCATATACTAAAAATAATGTTGTATAATTCATATGGAAGTTATAAACCGGGCCCTCAACCCGGTTGATGCAGTGGTTGAGCGAGTGGCTGTGGTGGCACTGCGCGTCACGGGTTTGATACTCGCTCGGAACTAATATTTGTTTTTTTTTAATGATATAAACTAGTGCTTCACTGCGATGTCACAGCTGGTGGTAAGTAGTGATACAATCGTTGATGGTGAACCGCATTAGTTTATTAAGAGTCTATTCACTGTAACCTTGAAGACACCTACATTTTAATCGGGCGGGAAGAAATGCTTAGTCTGGACCGCAGAGGGCCTATACATAATTGTTCCGGATCTGGATGTTTGTAAACGCACTCACATTTTTTTATAGTTTGTACAAAATTCCCCATGGCACCGAAGAAATTTCTAGTGTGCGATAAATTAAATTACTAGCAAGGTTATTTTTAACAAATAAAAACACTCTATTCATTTCGCTATAGACAACTATCCGTCAAGAGAAAGCACTTCTGTCCGTACCAGTACACTCTTACCAGCGAACTTACTATCCTACGCAACCAGTGCGCAGTGGGCAGAGCACCAACAAAGCTATCCAGTGCTCATCACGGCCTGTCATTAATTACTCGCCGTTTACCTCTCATTATAAATAGACAAAACCAATTAAATCTTTCACGAACAACATTGTACCGACTTATGATTTATTTCGACTTTTTGTTTTGTGCCCGACTGTACTATCTACTAAATAGGTGTAATTGAAAGTGAAGTTTTTGAAAGGTTTTACTTTTGTCTGTGATTGTACCGTGTTATGACGGCGTAAGCGCAGATTTTGATCTAAGAAAAAGGGCGGGTTACAATTTAGCAGCATTTTTGCCTCACGCAAGGAGTTGTGGTTGTGACTATTTAAGTATCTTCACGACGGGTTTCTTTTTCTTTTTGAGGTGGGAAAACATTAAATGGTGGAGCGAAAGGGAGTGTCAGACTTTTGCTGACAAAAATCCAGCTGTCTTCCTTTAGTTCCTCTTTGTATTCCAGGGCGGGTGACGGTCGCTCTATCGAACAATCTAGCAAGTCACAACATTTTATCATTCATCATCATAATTTCAGCCCAAAAACTTCCACTGCTTGACATAGGCCTTGCCCAAATGTCGACACAATAACCGATCCTGTGCGAGATGACCAACAATAAATATAACTAAGTTCTAGCTATAGGTTTTTAAGAAAGCATGCGTTTCAACTATGAGTAAGGATCTAGATCTGCAGCGAATTAAGCCATATTACTCGATATATTCAATTAAAAATTCAGCCGAAAGACGCTCACTGTTAGACATTGGCTTCCCCCTAGTGACGCCACATCTATCGTCCCGGTCCTTTCTCCTACCTAATAGACACCACGACCCACATTAGGTCATGGTTTCTCAAATTGATATAAGCCTTCCAATGCTGCGTCTTCAAAACCTAATTACCTCATTGGCCATTTGAAAGCAACTGCTGTAATTACATATTTTAAGAACTGCTTAAGTAATTTCAACCAGATTTCATAGTACACCTAGCATAGGTGCCTTAAATTGTTCCTATTTCTGGGACTTAGGCTTCCTGTTTAGAAAAGAGAATGTCGCGCTCCACCGCCTCGTCAATGCTCGGCCACCACACGTAACTGCGTGCCAACGCCTTCAATGGGCCTTAATCTACCACGCGGGCCCAGTGCGGATTAATGGATTTCACGTGTCTTCAAATTTTTGATTCTAGGAGTTGCCGGTATCTTCACGATGTTTTCCTTCACCGTTTTGAGAGTAGTACATTGATAAAATAAATTAGACAAAGTAATGCACTTGCACCCACGACCTATAATATACTCGAGTCGGGGCTATTACCGCTGGGCCACCACCGTTCTGAGCTCACCAGATTTCAACCAAGGATGATTCATCATTCAACACGCAGAGGTTTGCCATATTGAAACTCAGTTTAAACCAAGGTGTTCTTTAATTGAGTACTTACAAGTTTCATCAATAAAACCTAATAAGGCCCATCTGCTTAACCGCACAACATGCTAACTTGACCAGGACTAAAATACTTAATCTGCGGCACGTGACCACAATGCTCAGGTTAGAATTGTAAACGAAAGTTTTGGCCATATGGCTAATGATTTTATAAGGAGCGGGTTCGCTTAGCTTAGCATATACGAACGGAATATAACACTTGTTCGGACGTAGGTACTAATTCAATGTATATGGTACAATAACAGTCTGTTGGCTACAAATAAAAAAGTGCTCTCCTTCCTTTTCTCATTTCCCAAATTGTAAGTAAAAAATATTTGATTGTGAAATTGACAGATTAGTTGATTTTATGAAATAAAAAAATACTAGGTTGTAGAGGTCAGATATGCAGTAAAGTAGCAGTATAAAGCTGTATTTTATAAACTGGAAGTAGACTCCAAAATAGTTGGGAAAAAGCATGGAAAATTTGATGATCAGAAAATACTCGTAAGGCTAGCAGCACCGTCATTGTATAGATACTGCGTGAAAGAGCGGAATATTTTTTTTTTATTATTACTGATAGACTCGCGTTTTTCCACTATCTCACCCGATGGTAAACGATGGTGCACCCTTTCCTAAAAATAACCTATGGAGTATTGACTAAAGCCAGCTAGGTTGCAGCTATCAGGAATGAAGAAACACAGCCTGCAGCAGGGGATTCCAATCTTGTGCGTATGGGTGGGATCCACCACTTATATCGGTGGCGCATCACAGTACGCCTGGTTATCCGATGATGGAACGGGATTGGCGGAATTAACTTTTAATTCATTATACAATGCTGACGCACACTCTCCAAACTGCAACCGATAGAAAACTGACTAGCCAACCGAAAGTAAGTACTCTACTCTATCTTAAAGCCGGTTGTTACACTGAATGACCCAAAACATTTTAATTCAAATTTCAAAGATATTTTCCATAATAAAGAGCTACGTGGTGGCTTATCATTTTTTTTTTTCAAAAAAGTAATTTTCGAAAAAAAAAACCGTACTTATAATGGAATGGTGCCGGAGTGGTCGTGTGTCGACCGGCTGTCAAGGAGACTGTGTGTGGTAATCACTCTATTGACAATGCAGAACGTATACTTGCCCTGTCCGAGGATAATTTTGCCTTGAACAGGGAATCTATGGAGTGTTGTTATGACTTAAGTATTAATTTTTTCTTTCTATAGGTTTGGTAAACGATCGATACTTGGTACTACTAAGCCCTTAATACATGTACGTTATAATTATAACATGTATCGCATATATCGCATGTACCTACCAGAGATGAAAATGTTAAGAAGAATGTGTGCTGTGTCGAGAATGGATAAAGTGAGAAATGAATATATTAGAGAAAGTTTTAAAGTGGCGCCAGTGACTGAAAAGTTGAAATAAAATCTTGGTATGGTCATGTGAAGAGGAGGGATGAAACGCATGACTAATAGAGTTCTAAGTTTACACGTAGATGGATGGAGAGGAAGAGGGAGGCCAAAGAAGAGATGGATGGACTGTGTGAAGAGTGATATGAAAGAAAAGGGAGTTATTGATAGTGTGACGGGTGACAAGACAGAGTGGAAAGAAGAAAAAGCGTGTTGCACCGACCCCAAGTAATATGGGATAAGGGCAGGAAGAAGAAGAGAGGTATCAAAAACAAAAGGTACACTTGAAAGCTTTCTGCTGGGGTTTTCTAAAGGGTTGCTAAGCGCTGGTTTTAAGAAAGGCGTTACTCCTTATGGATACCCACCCTACCCACCCTACTCCATGTGTGTGTGTGTCGTGTGTGTGTGTGTGTGTCGTGTGTGAGTGTGTGTGTTGTGTGTGTGTGTGTTACTCCTTGTGTCCATTTTGGTCCCGTTTCAGTTGCATTAAGTTCATGCGTTACACTGAAACCCGACTCCTAAGCCAATGTTATTTTTTTTTTTGTGAATAATTTCAATCGCACTTCGGAAGGAGCAGAGTTGGAAGGCCAAGGCAAGGTGCAATGACCTGGCGAGGGTCGTAGAAATCCGATAGATACGAGAGGCATAGAACCGTTCGTTGGTGTCACTTGGGGAGGCCTATGTCTAACAGTGGATGTAGTTCGGCTGAAATGATGATTTTGATGAATTGTAACAGTACGTAACAGTACGTAACAGTTTTCTTTGATCCTGATAGTTTAAAAAAAAAAAAATATGAAAATATTTTTGGAAGTCTCCATAATCCCGTGAACACACGACAACATTTGGTTAAACCGCGAAAGTAGGATTATTGCCATCATTGTTCGACACACACGAACTTGCGCTCACATATCATTATTGCAGGCATTTTTTTTTTCTTTATTTTCACTCAATAACACACTGGATAAGTAAAGTTATTGTGTAGTTATAAAGACGTTTTGCCCATTGTTGAAATAAAAGGAGTATTTATAGTTTGCATGATATTTTAATGAAGCATTTATATCGAAAAGAATAAAAGATTGTAAAATTATGAAAAAATCTCAGTGAGAATAAAATATATTGAAATTAAGAAGGACTACTTAGGCCTCAGGCCATTTTAAAATTTTGAATACCGTAATTAGAGACACAATAGTAAGAAAATAGGTAGGTATGCGGATACCGGTGTCCTCTTGTTAACAGTTTAAACAATACTAACTTCGTATTTTTGCTATTTTAGTACTGCAATTTATTTTAATTAATTACAATACAAATAAAAAGTTGGGGCCTTTATTTTGAACCATCGATAAGAACCAATATATATACGATACTCAAACGATTACGAAACTCTATGAAAAGGGATTCCAAATTCAAAATTTAAATTTAAAACGTACATGACCTCCAACCCACATGACGGCCCACACCAGCCCGTCATTGCGATTCGGCCCGCGTAGCCATTGTTTTACTTTTATTTATACTCGGCGAAACTCCACGCAATCCTTGATAATCGCTGATATCCTTTAATCTTTGCGATACCAGATAAAAGGGATAATAAGGTATTCAAATACAGCACTTTGCACAAAAAAAATGTCCTTTATAAAGTACAGTTGTAGGTGTCAATTGTTTAGAAGTTTTGTTCATGAAAAGTAACAGACAGACAGACAGACACGCGATATGCACTCACTATTATATTACTGCGCGTGGAATCCCTAATTTCGAAATCCCAAAGACTCAGTCATGCCAGTGCGCTGCCAATTTTACCAAGACCCTACAGGCTTTGTCAGTCAATTGATTGCAATAAAGAATGGAGAGGTCAGTTTAAAACGGTGTCCATAATTTTGTGGTCACTTGCAATTTCTTATGACACTTTCTCTTGTTTGTAAAACTTATTGCAATTGACACTTTGGCAGTCGATCAAGTGTTTCAAGCGAAGGTCCTAACGTATTTCGACGTCATCACAAAAGATTGACACTTCCAACTCCAACTCACTTTTTTTTCCGTGATTTCAGTAGGCCATTTGTAGCTAGTGATGTAGCAATTGTCCTTAAGTAACTCAATATAGCGCAACGGACTTTTGTCAAAATATTTACTTTACCCGACTGCCAACAAAAGGGGCTTTTAACGCTAATAATGCTGTTGAAGCCATTCAAATCCGAATCGGCATGTAATTGTCATTTTAATTTCGTCTGTTCTGTGTATTTTGTATGATAATACGATATTGGAGAATCGATTGTTGTATCGATGCAGATCTTGAGATAACACAGTATCGAGTTGCGATGTGTGTGTGACTTAATAGTCTATGGACAGCTGTGAATGGAAGTGCGAACTTTTAAATGGATACGTAGGTATGTAGATAATTGTATATCGCTATCGCGTCTTTGTGTTGGAGAAATCTTGAAGCTTTTAAATTGGACTTAGAGATCAAAAGCGAAGGTTCAATAAGCATAATAATGTATCTCAACTAGTAGAATCTGTAGTAGGAATACGTAATGTATTATTTACTTGACTATGTAGGACTTCATGTTGCGTAGTTGTTTCTAGTTTATATAAATAAAATAAAAAACGTTCTTCAAATATTTAGTTCAAAAAGTAGGACCGTATTCAATCCAATCAAAAAAATCCTTAATTGGTAAAAATAAGTTTTCAATAAAAATGATTTTTTTTTCATAGTAAGCTTTTATAGCGTGATATACATACCTATATAACTAATAACTCATCAAGACTATTCCAAAAAGTTCAAACAAGATAGGGTTATCTAATTGCGCTTATTACCGAGTTTTTATGGATATCTTCCGGTTCTATCATCAGACCCTGGTTACCATCTAGCACCAAAATACTCGTCAAGACAAATCATACGAGCCCAATCACGATGGGTTTGTTTCGTTTTATTACCGATTTCATATGACCTTCTTCCGCTTCCATCATCAGATCAGATCCATCACATAATAATTTTACATTGTCATGTGATTTACACATGCATACAAAATTTCAGCTCAATCGGTAACCGGGATGTGGATCAAAAATTTACAATATTTGACAGACAAACCTCGGCACAGGTGAAACTAAATAAAACCTTGTAAAAAGTATGTTTATCGAAAGTGTTACCGCGGTCCTGGAATGGAAAGGGCAATTAAAGGAACACACGTTGCTTTTAGATAGTAAATCTCTGAGTGAAATCTTGTTGAAAAGGCCATTCAATCAAATCAAATCAAACTCTTTCATTTCAAATAGACCATTTACAGGCATTTTTGAATAGTCAAAATGTCGGTCAGTCAAAAAAAAAGTGAAGATAAATTGCACGTTCCAAAGCGTAGATCATTTTGGAAGGCTACACACTATACATACCTACAATAATACATTACAGCCCACGGGAGCACAGCAGTAGCTAAATACACAAACAAAACCGCATGGAACAGCTAGTCACAGATAAACAGTAAAAAACAAACCAAAAATCATTACACAAACAACCACAAACTTCTGTTTTTAAAAACGAGCCTAACAAAGTTAACTATTCCATTCACAAAACCATACAACTATCAACCTTACCACTTACATAATAAAGTCTACCAAAGACTCACCTTCACAATACACATGCGGACAAAAACACTGACCCCGTTGAACGGCCAGCTATTATTCAAGACTTTGTATGTAAATTCTAGGCTGTATTCAATTCCTTGACCCTCGTCATCAAGAATGAATTAGGAACCGAACTTGACCATGGGTCAGAGGTGCAGGTTATACGTGATTGACATTTAGTGACTGGTTTTACCGACTACTGATGGTTTTTTTGTTTGACAGTTCGAAGCTTTGTTTTCTTTGTTTTATTGTGTGTGGTGAGTAAAAGATCTGGATGTTTTTAATGTTAGTAGGTAGTTAATTTATCTATACAACCCTATTTTTAGTAGGTATATGGAAAACTCGAAAATACAGGTCTAGTATTTTTATATAAAGAATCTATTCATAACTATAGTTATAAGCTGTTAAGTTACCTGGTTTTCCACACAAATACATGGTCACCGGGCCACTCAGAGGTTGTTTTGCTCCAGCATCTAGCTGTGCACTGGCACCTAATGCCCACTATGACCTGCTGTGACCTGTGTTGTACTTAGTGTCGGTGGTATCCAACTTGTGACCCTTTTTAATATTTTTGGGAAAAAAAGTATAATATGGTGTAAAAATGATTGGAATTGATTCAGTTGCAGATTCTGAACAAACTATATTCAGGTTTTGCATATACTAAAAATCATGTTTCATAAAAGGAGAAACTGATTAACTGACTAATATTGACGCATTGCCGGAACTACTAGGACGTGGCGTGAAATTACGCACAAGGCTTTCTTTTACGACGTAAGCGAAGAATTAAGAGAGGATTTTCCGAAATTCACCTTGTAAGGGGATGAAATAGAGGTCCAAAGTTTGTATCGAGAAACCTATTTACACACGGGCCAAACCGCTGACAGAAACTAGTCTACCAATGAAATTTCTGTCCATAGCGCTGTACAGAAGTTTTTTTTTTTTGGTATGAATAAGATATAGTGTACGATGTTTTTGTTTGAGGAGGTGAGAAATTATCGAATATCTTCTACCGCTCTAGGGTAGTACGAAAGGATGTGTCAGACTTTTACTGTGTTGTCCTTTTCGTTTTCAAACCCACGGTCACACTTATGGTAGCACATCTTTTATGTAGAATCGTAACAAGTAGAGAGTTGTTTACAAGTTTCATTTAGGAAAGGTTATTTTATCGGCATTTTTACTCGATTTTAATATTGTAGTACGGAACCCTTCACGCACTTGGCCACTTATTTACTTTTGTAGAAGATAAATATATCCAAAGCTTAGAATAATGAATTAGTAACAGGACTACACTTTGAACTCCCAATAACTAATACCTACTTAATTATTCCCAATACACCTGCCCAATCGATTCAAATGTCCGCTCACCCCTGACGACCGTGGACTCGTACAGCCGGTCAATATACCGTGCCAGTTTGTGCCATACTCCGACATCTTCATATTTTTAGGGTGCCACTAGCCATGGCAAGGTAAAATAAGTATAGATTGGACAGTGATAGGTACGCTTTCGTTGTCAAGGAGATTTGTCCAAGCATGTTCTATTTTTTTTTTATTCTACTAATGGGTGCATGGTTGTAATGTTGCTTAGCGACCTCATCGCCCAGTATAGGAAAATATAAATACTTACGATCAATCTTAAGACTAACTTTAACAATTTTTTTTTGCTTTATCGGTCCAAACATGGTCGCTCACATTAGGCCTTATAAGAAGGCACCCTAAGGGCAATGGAAAGGGCTCGAAATTTCCTTGCGTGATCGCATCAGGAATGAAAATAATCTGCATGATACCCAAGGTAGGTTACCGCCATATCCCGAAGATTCGCAAAATTTAAATGGCAGTGGGCAGGTCACATTTTTCACGGAACAGATGGTTATTGAGGCTATTGGGGCTGAAAAAAAAAAACTATTTTAATAACCAGTTTGTGCCCGTGACTTTACCCGCGCTTAGATGTTAAAGGTCGCGTTAAAATATACCTATCTGTTCAATGCAAACTAGTACATTTTCAAATATGTGCAGAAAGTTTGTCATTACGACCGAGCCACAGACAATTCGTTCGAGCCGTAGGCGAATGTGTTATGGAGCCGAGTGCTGCAGTGACTAAATTTGCACGTGTATCAAACAACTATTTCCATACACTTACGAAGAAACGAATAAACGGGGGTTGATGCGCGTCTTGTGGGGGTCGATACGCGTCCAACCTGATACGATAAATATAATAAAATAATTGCAGGGCGAGCACTCGCACTTTTCCGCACTAGTGCGGAAAATCGTCAGACGTGCGTGCCTAAAGATTTTCGAGTAAGTGTATTGAAAATGTTTTTTGTAACTTGGGATTCCGTTAACGTTCAAATAGACAAAATTGTTCAAAAGCCAATATTACACTATTATAGGAGTGACCCGCAGACGGCGGTAGATAGCGGTCAATACCTCGTGCCTGCCACCACCACCCACCAATGAGGGTACGCTGATTTCGTGATGAGATTAAAAAAAAATATAATTTCAAAATTAGAATTATAATTTGTTTGGAGAACATTAATGTTGTAATGTTTATTATTAATTTTATGATATCATTTAAATTATAAGTAATACAAAATATATATATTTAAAAGATGAAAAGAAATGCTTTGTGAAAAGTAATAATTTATTTAGGTTTGTATTACCTACCTATTTCGGTTTTAGTTGTAGAAATGTATAAGGTACTGGGAATTTAAAGGTACTTCGTATAAAAGTTTTCAAGTGCTGCAATACTTAGAGAATATAACGTATAATATTATGTACTTGTATTTTAATAATAATTGCTTGCAAAACAGTTAAGGCCGAAAGCATCAACTGCATAACAGAAGACGCAGCATTGAAAGATCTTCCTCAAGGTGGGCCAATGATCTGGTGAAGGGAATCCGATGAATGCGAGAAGCTCAGGTTCGTCTATTGTAGCGACCAATGACTATACAATTTCTTCTCATTAGTCTTAGGTGAGGCAAATATCCAGCAGGAGATGATCAGATCTTTCAGCTGAATTGAAGACAATGTATGTACTAAACCTTACGTAACTCTGGTAATGTTCTACCCATGTCAAGTTAATCTAAATCCGTCATTGATATATTATAAGGGAAGATACATTACGCGCCAACATCGCAATAAGAAAACCTGGACTCTATGAAACTCACACATTTACACTACCTATAGGCACTGATAGACAAGGATAGAGATAAGAGCCGACGCTGTCGTGCAAGCGAAATAGCGCTAGCCGCAGAATGTGTGTGATCGTCGCGACTGATGTAACGCCGATTGCGACTGAGTGAAATTAGGACATAATATCGTGATTTCAGAGTTCCACGCTTTAGAGGCGAGTCGCCTATCTTCCGCTGTTTTGATTATATCAATAAAATCCGTACGGTTGTTCCGTTGAGGCACGTTGAGGTGTGGTTACATAAGCCAAGCTCTAATTCGTGTATTGTCGCCCATCCTCGGTTGAGGAACCGACTTACTTGATCTACTCTACCTCTAGCGTAGACCTACCTTTAAAAAAGGTACACTAAGTTCCAACAAATGTATACCTGAACAATTTATATGAGCAGATACTAATAATACCAACAGTATTGTTTACGACTCCGTCTTGCATCGATGACTTACTATTGAATCTAGGAATTTGATATTCAAAGGCCCGTGTGAACTTTGAGGAACTCGATAGGAATCAAGCTACTGACTGACCTGACTTTTTCGATTGGCTTACCCAATTTTGAATAGGGCATTACTTAGTGCTGTTTCATGTGGAACAAGCCTACTTAAGATCTTGTGATCAATTATAACTTTATTAGTGTGTAGAAGCTTCTCTTAAGTGCCTGGTAAACATGTTTTACTAGCACTAAATGTTATGATGTAGGTTAATTTAATACGAGGAGGTACACCACAACGTCATCGACCTAATGTAGATTATGGTTAGTTATAATATTTTTCAATATATTATAGTTTATTATTATGCAAGATAAAAAAATAAATAAATATATTTTTAAAGAAAGCTTACAGACTAATAACATATTACTTTTTTAAATAGGTAGGGAAAATTGCTAATAATAAGCTTCCACATATACGCGTCCTGTTACATATATTGCATTGACTTGAAGAATAAATTAAACATAAAAATCAATTAAAGAAATGAATTAAATTAAGTAAACGTACCCACAAGAAAATGTATTATGGTCTGTCATCCAATAGCATAGATAATAAAAACAATTTACTAACCAGTGTCCTCATAAAGTAATCATAATAATATACTCGTATTATTTATTTTATATAGGGTGATCTAATCTGTAAGAATATTTGTAAAGTTCTGAAATAAATAAATATTTTGCGTTCTTCTATTTTTTTTTTTTTGCGTTCTTTATCTTGATATTCACCAATCCACACTAGGCCCGCGTGGTTAAGGCCCATTACCTCTCTTAGAGAGGAGATCGGAGACCCAGCAGTGGGAACACTAAAAGGCTGATTATGCTACTATCTTAACTAGATTTCGTAGTACTTAAAATTTTTTTTTTTTGTATTTTAAACCATGCTTATCTCCAAAGACAAAACCCGTGACAAAACGGCGTAAGCGCTCTAATCACGTTTCAACCGAATACTACTCCACTTTAGCAGGTATCAAAAACATTTTTTTCAATATATATTTTCGCTTATCAGGCGGGCTACTCGTAAAAACAAAAGCCGGGTTAGACAATAGCAGGGGTAGCCAACAATCGGTGGGCTCGTGCCACATTGTGTGGGCGATAGCCTCGAACGGATAACATCGCTACCCTTTACTTTTTAATGCTTTTTTTTTTAATATAGGGTTTTTTGAAGCCAGAGTCCAGACCATTGAGTATCATTGCTGTTGTGTCAAACTACTCATGATTTCTGTGGTTCGGACTTAAGATTATAAGTGGTTTTTACTGATTACAGTTTTTGGTTCTTGTTATGTTTATAGTAATGCAAATTATTAAGTATGTTTTAAAATTACCAGGCAATATTTACCATAGTCCTGTTGATTAAAATGACTAGTCTTAAGTTAGCAAGTACAGTCAGGGCTCAAAAGTGCAGTTTCACTCTACCAATACTAAAGTATGTAAAATTTCTTTGTAAAAGAGTGTCAATGGATCATGACCGATTTAGTTTGTAGCATATAATCTAAAATATCGAATAAACTAGTTGCAGAATATTGGAATTCTACTACAAAGAAATTTTAGACAGTTTAGCATTGTTAGAGTACAATTGCACTTTTGACCCCTGATCGTACATGTATATATGTATTCGTATTTTTGTCTATAGGTATAATGTCACGCAATAACTCCTCCGGCTCTTAGTGGAGCGAGAGGGACTGCTATAGTTTTACCTGACTTAAATCCACCTGTGGTCCTTAAGTTGCCCTTTATTTTTTTTTCAGGGCCACGGTAATTATTTTAAACAATCCCGATAAAGTAGGTACGTCTAAATTGTAAAGCAGGATAAAAAATAGACAGACTTTTTCCTTTTCTTAGCCTTGAACAATATTGTTATGTGGAACAATGCTTGGAGACCATTAAGGTAGACCAACGGCGCTCATCACTTTTTATAAGTTCATAAAAAACTACTTTGAATAAACCGTTCTAAGGTCACCATGAAAATAATGTTACGACAAAACTATTTTCTGTAATGTATTGCTCTAACTTAACCTCTTTTTTTTTTTCTTTTATTTCTTTTTATTTTTTTTTTCTTATCCTCTTTTATCTCTCTTTTTTTTAAACCCTTATTGATATTTTATCGGCAATCTATATAATCCAGTATTCTATAAAAGACCTAGGCAATGTATAAAATACGGTTTAAAGTAAGGCTTTTAACCTAACCTGTCCGTATCGAAGTGCCCTAACATTACATCACCTTCTTCCCTGCTCACCTGCTTCTCTGTCTTTTACAAACATTACTAGCTGCGCATTTGGTGTTGTATAGAATACCTGAATCATACAGATTGCCTGTAAAATATACATATTTTGTACGTATGTTATATCTAACTCTTTAAGTATTAAATATGTACCTATTTTATCATCATTATCATTTTAGCCGAAAGGCATCCACTGTTAGACACAGGCCTTCCTCAAGTGTCACCATAACGACAGGACCGCGACCTTTGCCAGGTCATTGGTCCACCTTGTGGAAGGTCTTCCAACGCTGCGTCTTTCAATACGTAATCGCCACTCCAAAGCTGCGTCTTCCAATACGTAATCGCCACTCCAACGCTGCGTCTTCCAATACGTAATCGCCACACCAACGCTGCGTCTTCCAATACGTAATCGCCACTCCAACGCTGCGTCTTCCAATACGTAATCGCCACTCCAACGCTGCGTCTTCCAATACGTAATCGCCACTCCAACGCTGCGTCTTCCAATACGTCAACCAATACTTTTCCAAACTATCCCGCAGCTCACTAATATTATAAGTATCGCTAACATTCAAGTTGGATCATTCAGATATTTCAGGCAATGGGTAGCTCGCTGTCCGTCCGTCCGGTAACAGACCGGTCCGAGCCCAAGTCGTTTACGGCGCGCACTGTTCCCGCGCGCCTCAAGGGGTTGTCAGCAAACTGTAGGGGCCCAACAGGGCCGAAGCCTACTGGGGCCAAGGGTTATGTGAAAATGAACCCCAGGGCCCTGACAATGAAAGGAGCAGGGTAGGTTTTTAGTCAGTAGGAGTCTGACACTATCTCCCGCCCCACCCAAGAGCGGGATTTGTCATTTGATGATTTTACCTACCATAAAAAAAAACCTCATCGGAACAACTGTACAGATTTTGATAAAATTTGCTAGAAAAATCAATAATGCTGGATATTATACTAAATAATAATTATTAAGAACTTCCGCATTTTGATCTACTTAGGTTAACCTTGAAGAATAATATTAACAGAATTATTAAAAATAATGGCACCATTATTATTTTGAAACAAAACCATGACTCTTGAAAAGTGTTATGATTTTTTATCACGAAATTTTGCACTCGGAAAGACCTTGACTAACATTTTATTGATATTTTTCATGAAAAATATAAATAAAAAGTCATAATGATGATGAATAGGTAAACAAGAAAGGTAAATAAAGCAACCAAAAAAAAAAAATTGATTTACATTTTTTTTTTTTTCGGGAGAAAAATCATCCAATGACATCTCCCGCTCTTGGGCGGAGCGGACGACGTCAGACTTTTACTGACTAAAAACCCACTCCTGTTCCTTCTTTGAATTTCATATAAGGCCGGGTTTTCCTTTTAGAAGCGAACCCATAGCCCTAATAGGTATCAACCCTGCTGGGCCCTAAGGATTGCTGAGATCTCCTTGAGACGCGCGTGGAACAATACGCGTCGTCGACGACTTGGGCTTGGTCCGGACGGTTACCGGATGATTGGACGGCGAGCTATCTATTGCTCGCCGCCCACAAGAATGTATGTCAATTTTCTTTCACCAAATTAACCGTTGGAAAATGCCTTCAAATGCTTTTTTTTCTGCTTTATTTATTTTTTGCGATCCTGGAATGTAAAGGGTAATTGAAGGAACACACCTGTGTTGCTTCAATTACTTACTTACCTTTAGGTTAGGTTTAGGTGCTTACTTTGCCTTTAGATTTTAGTTAGTAAAAACCTGTATTTTTTTCTCGCTCAACCCAAAGCGGGAGTAGATTTATATTTGATGATTTTAAAAGAGGTTTATTGACTTCGTAGCATTCCTGTAAATGTTTTTTTTTCCAGTCATTACAATTGACATAATACAATTTCGTTTAGAAGCTCAGATTCTCATTTTCTCTTTCTTCCTCTTTGTTTGTGATGACATAGGAAAGTGTATCTGTATTCGAGTATGTTGGTATTAAATAATTGTATTTTAATTATAGTTTATTTTTGTATATCTTTTATTTCTGTTCACCTTTTTTTTTAATTTTTTGGTTAAGTCGATTAGTAGAAAATGCCTAAGGCATTAAATCAACCTCTGTACTTTTGTATGCATAACGTACTTAATCATTTCATGAGACATTATTTAACATTAAATTAGGAGAAGTATTATTCAGAGTTCATACAAAATCCTAGCCAACGTATAGCAAGCTCCTTATTAACAATCTCAAGTTATTGAATGTTGCAACCCGCTGATGAGTAACACTGTGAGAATATTCCTCAGCTTGAGGCGTGGGCGTCGTACGCTTTGCATAGCTTACATCATGGCGTGCTTACTTAGATTATTGGGCTAATGACTGTTTGAAAAAACCTTGCCCTACATCTATACGGCTAAATTTTGATAGTTTTAATCCCGTGGAAGGTCGATCCGGTAGGTAGTTGTCGGTAGTTGCGTTCTAACTACCTACAGGTCATTGGACTCGCTCAGCTGTTGTTTACTTAAAGAAATTAATTTTGTACATGCGTATATTAATTCGACTTTTAGAAAAGTAGTACTTTATTTTTTAATTTTATCTTTACAAATCGAGTGTTTCATCGACCCTCCACGAGATAAAAATGATTAAAATTTAGCCGTGTAGATATAGGGCAAATTTAACGGTGAATACTATCACACTAATATTATCGAGCCGAAAGTTTGTGAATGTGTATCAACGTAATATATCTGTTACTTCATCACACTCGAACAGCTGAATTGATTTCGATGAGTTTTTTATCCCGACACTTTGCTTCCTTGGTATAATTTTATGCGCATGCGAAGCCGCTGGTAGTAACTAGTGATGATTTTACAAAGTCACGGTACGACTCACGAGAATGGAGCAGTAACCAAAGATGTGCCTGAAACCACGGAGGGCAACTGGTTACGTATACTTGTCTTAAAGTTAAGTCACCTTTTTTTTTTTTTTTCCATCCCTTTTTTTTTGTTTAGGTGGGGAATCATACAATTACTTTTTCAATACAATCACTCGAAAACCCGCTCTTATCCCACCGTTTTTAGGCCCATAATGGTTTTTTTTTCCGCACTAGTGCAGAAAAGTGCGCGTGCTCGCCCCCTCCACAATTTTATTACATTTATCGTATCAGGCAGGACGAGCGTCGACCCCCACAAGTGGCGTGTCAACTCCCGTGAGTCGTAAGAGTATTGAAAAACGTCGTTTGATACACGTGCAAAGTCACTGCAGCCCTCGGCACCATAACACACCCACCCACGGCTCGTGCAAAACCGCCTTGGTTGCAATGACAAACTTTCTGCACTTGTATCTGTACTATTCCTGTTCTAGGGTGGAGCGCGAGGGCGTGTTAGACTTTTGCTGACAAAAACCTACTACTGTGTTCCTTTTTTGCCTTGCGTTCTAGGCCTCGAGTCTTTCAGAAGCGTACTCATGGCCTCAGTAAGCTTCGACCCTGCTGGGCCCCTACGGTCTGCTGACATCTCCTTGAGGTGCGCGCTCTACGCGCTATCGACGTTTGGGCACGGCCTGGACGGTTAGAGGACGGATGAACGTCGAGCTACCTATTGCTCGCCGAAGTTCCAACCCTAATTACAACACAGATAAACGTATTAAAACCAAGTTTGTTTGTTTTATTGCAGTCATCAATTACCCGCTAATAATATTATCGTTAACCTCTGCCAAAGAGGTTAGCAATTATCGAGCTGTCGCCAGATGCAATGCAATGGAACCTTGAACTGAATGGGTATCTGTATGTCAAATTATATTATGTGAGAAGATCGAGATTATACTAAGTACGTACTCTTTATGGCAACCTACATAAGACATCGTTGACATTGTATAAGAATCACATATAGGTGAAAAAAAAATCGGTATTTTTTTTTTGTTGCGGGATATCATCCTTTGACTTTTCGCGTTCAAGGCTTAGTGGAAGAGTGTCTCAGACTTTTACTGACTAAACCCAAACTATGTTTCTTCTTTGCTTCGCGTTCCAGAAACCAAAGTTTGCTTTTCAAGCCCCAGTAGGCTTCGGCCCTGTTGTTGTTTCTCCGGTTTTGCTGACTTCTTTTTTAAAATTGATATACCTAAACTAGTGCTTGACTGCGATCCAACCTGATGGCAAGCAGTGGTGCAATTGTTGATGGTGAGGCGCACTAGTTTATTAAGAATGAGTAGGTTCCTTGAAGACACCTAAATTATAATCGGACGGGAAGACCGCAGCAGGCAAATTGTTCCAGTCTTTCGATGTACGCAGTACACGACGAGGCATGGTAGAAATGAGATGGCGGAATCAAGTCATGCAATGCCTGCGTAAAATCTCCAAAATGCATGATGATGTTTGAACAAGTGGAATACTACGCGCCGTCGACGACTCGGCCTCGGCCCGGACGGTAACCAGACAGCCGGATGATGACTGACGAGCTACCCATGCTGCTGCTGTCCGCAAGCTCACGCAAGCAATTTATGCTTTTGCTTCTAGCAAGCATTTGATGAAAACAAAATATGCATTATGTAGCAAACTTAAACTTAGAACTAATCGTTCACCACTACCGGTACTTGCTTGTTTAGTTTGGATATCAAGTAGTAAAATTACTACTTGACCTTTCATCATCATCATCATCATCAGCCTTTTAATGTCCCCACTGCTGGGATACAGGCCTTTTCTCTAAGAGAGGGAATGGCCCGTAATCCACCACGCGGGCCCAGTGCGGGTTGGTGCATGTCACATGTCTTCGAATTTTTGGTTCTAGGACATGCCGGTTTCCTCACGATGTTTTCCTTCACCGTTTTGAGAGCAGTGGCGATGAAATAAATTACACAAATTAATGCGCCTGGGCGGGCTTGAACCCGCGACCTACTAATCGTAAGTCGTGGCCGTTGCCACTCGGCCACCACAGCTCTACTTGACCTTTACAGTTTTCAATATCAATATTTTTGTTCATGTGTGAGTGTAATAAACTTACGATAAACAAGACATGGGATAACCTGAGTAGTCTGAAACCTATAATTTCATAAATACCACTATAAAATACAGCTGATTTAATCACAAAGTTGGAACTAAAATAATTCAATCTATGAGTATACTAAGAGTATTGACTTTAAAGGTACGGGTGACATTTGATATCAGATAACCTTTGATCTTCTGAATTGTCAAGTAGTTATTGAAATAAGAAATACAATATAAATCCAGCTACTAGGATCTTAGGAATAGAAGAAAGGAAGAATCGTAAAACGACTCGAATTTTTTGTCGAAATGTAATGAATTGCGCTGGCTCGGATATTGATGCCTGAGGGAAATTTTGGAAGTAACCCGTATTTTATAGTAAGAAGTACGTAGTACAAAAAAAAATAAACGGTGCAAATAGCCATCAATATTTAGACGTATAGAAGATTAAGAAGCTAATAAAAGGGGTGGCCAATAAAACAATGTTTTTTTCTTGTTAAATATCTTACTATAAAAAATGACATAGTTAACGTCATATTTTTTTTTGCTGCGGTTTTATTCCAAAGATGTGTCGTGACCCTGGAATGCAAACGGGAAACTGGACAAACTTAGGTGGATTTTAGCCAGCAACACTCCTCCCCCCAACCCTGAGCGGGAAAACCTTATTTGATGATATCCCGCAGTCATAAAAATCAGCTGAAACAGGTCCACTACTGAACATACTCCAAATACAATCATAGCCACAAAGATCGGCTTTGTCTTTCTAGCATCCAGAAGAATGTTGCTGTCCTCCCTCATCAATGGAAGATCTAAGAGACATAATAATATGTAAACGTTCGAAAAATTTTCTCACTGGTACCAGTGGCTTGGTGCGCGTGAATGTTTGGTTATTGCTGACACTGAGGGTTCTGTACCAACCAACTTATGTAAATAAATTACCGGATTCGCGTCTCGAAGATTTTTCCAAATCGAAAAAAGTATTGATGACGTAACCATTTTTCAATTTTCAGATTTATTCATATACTTGTGCTACAAAGGACTCACGGCCAATCACGGCCCTAGGACAAAAAAGAATCTGGGGCCCCTTTTTTATGTTATAAATCGTCAAAAAACTTCTCATGCTCTGATTGGAGAGGGAAGGACTCTTGGGTTTTTACTGTCCAAAACAAGTTATCATGATTTAATTAGTGTTGCAACCTATTTTGTTTAAATTTTGGTAAGAAAATTTTTCACCTTTTCAAAAAGAGGTTTTGCTAATCTGGATTTGGAGGCTCTAAATCCTGGAAGATCCAGGCCTATAAAAGCATTATAAAAGTAATTTAAAAAATTGCCGCTGGCATCTCATCCGGCGCCCCTTATGCCTTGGCGCCTGTGTGCGCCGCACACGTCGCACATATGGGCGGCTCGCTACCCTTTCGGTAGCTACACCAGTGGTTCAAACTTACTCTGTATCAAAATTGGTGCAGTAGTTTCAAAGACAGACGGAATTACTTTCATATGTAGTATTAGTAAGGATGCTTCGTAAAGTACCTTTCCATAACTACCGCTAAATCGCGCATTTACTACTGATTTAGAGACGCTCTGTGTTATTTCGTTGTTTATGAATGATGTTAAGAGCTAATTAGGATGAATGTGTTCGTCGAGGTGGGAATCGCGCCTACGATACACCTAATCAAGTGCCGAGCCGAATAAGTCAACGGGTTTTTGCGGTAGTGATGTGCTGATAACGGTATGATTCATTTATCGATATTCGACAATGGTTAAAGTATTAGATGGCAAGGAAAACAAATTACATGATTTTCAAAATATTTTTTTTTTTTCAGCAGAATTATTCTGTCTCTCTCGTTTCTTTCTCTTTTCATGTCAGAAAAAACTTTCCTTTCCTTGTATTGTTCGAATTTACAAATAACTAGGTACTAGGTACAAAATTATTAGTTTTATTTTGTAAAAAATTGTAACACTCAGTAGAAATAAGATATTTACTTTCAAGGATACCATATTATCATTATCAACAATATCTATCTATTTTTTGGTTTGGAAACAGATTCTAAAGTGAAATAGGCTCATAATACTCTAGTGCGCTTTTCTATCAACGATTGCATCACTTCTTACCATCAGGTGGGACCGCAGTGAAGCACTAGTTTATATAAATGAAAAAACTGGGCAAGTACGAGTTGCACTCGCACACTGAGGGTTCTGTATCAACCAACTTATGTAAAAAGTATTGATGACGTAACCATTTTTAAATTTTCAGATTTATTCTTATGCTTGTGCTACAAGGTCTTCCTTCATGCCCAATTTTAGGGTTCTGGGTCAACGGGGAGTACCTGATCAATTTTCATTCAACCTATATGTGTTTGTGACATAAACGGCCGTGTTTTTACCGTTAACTTAGAAGATTAATTTTTTCACAGTTTCAAGGGACGGTAGAGAATATTAGTATATGGTTTTAATTTCAACTCGATATCTTTACGCTTTCCTGAGATAAAGGATCTTGACAGACAGCAGGACAACAAAGTTATCCTATAAGGGTTTCGGTTTTTCCTTTTGACGTACGGATTCCTTAAAAAGACGTACGTAATATACTTTAGTATCCAACTTCTGTAAAAGAATTTTTATCGATAAAATCTAATCCCACCTCTACACCGTGTACTGTCTAAACTCGGTAGCTTGCACTAAATGCAGGCCCGCCAACGTAACAATAAATTTAGAAGAGGCTTCACATTAATTCGAAAAGCTGCCTCGATGACCTTTATGCTTTCTGCTATAATTAGCTACTATGTTTTAAACGACGTAAACTGCCAAGAAGCGATGTGATGAAAATATTGTGGGGTTCCCAAATAGATCCTAGGTTAAAATTAATAGAATTTAAAGGGACTGTTTTGAAAAGTCTATGAACATAAATGCGTCATCTAAATTCGTTATAATCTTGAAGTAGTCATGAAGCAGTACTACAAGTCAACCATTTTATCTAGATATATAGAAGCGAAATACCACTCACTGATTAATCACGAAATCTAAGAAACTATAACACCTACAAACTTAAAATTGGGCAGGTAGGTTCCTTATAGGGTGTAGAAATCCGCTAAGAACGGATTTTAAGAAAGTCTACTCCTAAGGCGGTAGACTGAGTGTGGGATATAACTATCAAAGAAATTCGTCCACTCTTGGTGAAGCGAGAGGAAGTATCAGACTATTACTGACTAGAACCCACCTGTGATCTTTCAGTAGCCCTTTGCGTTTCAGGTCTGTGGTGACCCTTTCGAACAATACCTCAGCCCTGGGGGCTGAAATGATGGTGATGCTATTCCTTCAGTGAATTAATGACCATATTTGTAATTTTGAAGATGCCTTTACTTATATAAAGAAATAAACAAGACTTAAATGATTGATAAAAACAAGCAGTTCATTTCACAATCAAGGCAATTTTATACACTATTGTACCAATGTGTTTAAAATCCAAACTTTAAAGTATATCGACATGGTTTATTTTAAATCAGACAAAAAAGGCTATTTTAATATATAACTGTATTTTTTTTTTATTGAAAGAAAATCATCCAATGACAAGTCCCGCCCTTGGGTGGAGCGGGAAGTAGTGTCAGACTCTTACTGACTAAAAACCTATCCCGTTCCTTCGTTGCCTATCATGCCGGGGCTGAGCCTTCCTCTCAGAAAACGGCCCTTAACCCCAGCGGGCTTCGACCCTGCCTGCATATATAACTGTATAGCTTCTGCCAGGAATTTAGTCCACGTGAAAATTTAAAATTTTCCGAAGGGAATTGAGCAAGTACGGGTCGAACTCGCACACTGATCGTTCCGTATAAACTAACATTGAGAATTGATCTATGATATACAAATTTCAATTACCAAATCATCTCGAAAATTTTTCCGAATCGAAAAACGTATTGTGTAATTATTTTAAGATTTATTCCTAAACTTATGCTATAAAACCTTGACTGTTTCCGGACTTGAGCATATTGTTTTAACTTCAACTCAATATTTCGTTCCTGAGATAGAGAGTCTTGACAGACAGACAGGCAGATAACATGACGGATCCTATAAGCCATAAAGGTTCTGCAAACAGTAGCTACAACCACAATCTAAGTATCTTCCGTACGGCAAAAAAGCTGCTAAATTTTAACCCGTTATTACGGTTATTTCGTTTTTTCTTTTTATAGTTCGGAACCCTAAAGATATCTTTTTGCTATTTCAGGACATGGTCCAGAAACAAACTTACATATCCCAGTAAAAACTTGTATTTACAAACTTTCCCCTTTATCTTTTTTTTTAAATTGTTTGCCAACAAATATCTGGTAACTTTACCCTATAAAATACAATACCTACTTGGTTCACGCCGCTTTCAGAAATGGACAGAGCGTAAAAGCGAGCTTTCCCTCTACCGTTCCGAGGTTTTTACCCTCATTACTTCAAGAGTTCTTCAAAACCTCTGAAGAAATAGACACTACTCAGACTTCACACCTTGAAGAAAGATTGTCATAAAAAGTGCCATTTAAAAATAAATGTTTGCCCGTTAATGCTAAAATTAGAGGTGTGCCCAATAAGTGGCTTGCCCAGGACAGAAATAGCCCGGCATTAGGGTGGGTCGTGGTTCAGAATTCAATTTGTGACGGTCATGGTTCGGAGAGTACGTCATGACAGGGCAAACAAATAAATAATTTTTAATGTTACAGTGTAAATGGGGGATTTGAACGTAATTTTGTTTGGAAGAACGTGCTTTTCATTGTTTTTAGGAATGGCAGTTGTATCAATAATTTAACATATGACATGATTTTAATTATTACAAACGTAAAGCTATCATAGTAGAAACCCAGTAGTAAAAAAGTTGTCTCAAAAGATAAATGGGATAGAACAGGACATGTCTTCCGTAGGCCCGACAAATTGTGAACCAAAGTAGTCCAGATTTGGTGTGCTGAAACAGTAATACAGGGTCACGGCAGATGGCGGGACGATCTAGATAGAATTCATCAGAACTAGAGAGAGAAGCGCAGGCTGGCGAAGAAGTGGAGAGAGGTCTTTGTTAGGCAAACACCTTACTCCATTTCTTCCCTCCTCGTCTAGTTGCTGGGACAGAACAGTTAAAAAAACTTATGTTAAAACTAACACAGCGTGTCAACATTTTTCCACTCCCAGCGGGTCTAATATAAGTTATCTGTTTTTTGAATACCTACTTGGCTATTTTCTTGCCCGTATTTCAAAAGTATGATAAATAAAGTTCAGCCTTACCCAGTAATTGGAAAGCACGATACCCCTTAGTAAAACTGGTGTCAGATTTCCTGACTTCTGACTATCTAATGTCAAATTTCTACCATAAATTTTTAATAATTCATCATCATCATTAGGGGAGGGCTAACTTCACTGCTGGTGATGGCCCTTCCCAAGTGTCTACAATGACCGTATTTATGCGTCTTGCATCCATTGAATTCTCCCTACCCTCACCAGGTCCTTGGTCCGCCTTGTGGAAAGCCTTCCAACGCTTCTGAGTAAAACAATTACTCACCGTCATTGTACCCATGGATTTAAGTTTCTGAGTAATTTGTAATACTTTTATTGATGTACAATAAACTTTATTCCACTCTTAACAAAAACCTTTCTTATCATAAGCAAAGTTAACCAAAATCTTCAAAGAATTGTGACATTAACTGTCCAACACACGTGTTTGTAAATGTGCCCTTGACAGGGACCAACACGATCTATTTCAGTACTGGCTCTCAAAGAGGGTACGGCTTTATTGAAAACGAAATTTATGGCAATCTTAGGATTATTAGTTAGTGCATTTTTTTGACTGCAGTTATTCATTGAGTATTTAAGAAATGATGGGTGAAAATAGAAATGAGAATAGTTCTGCAGCTTTTTTTAAATAAATATGACATTTATTTTTAGTCTGAAATCATTAAATATTATTCTCTCGCCCCGTGGTGGAACAAGATAAATGATAAATATAAAATGATATTTATTTTTGAAATAGTTTTTAAATAACACTTTCACACATCATCAATTTTTTCGACGATTTAAACTAGATGAAGCCGGTGTTTCCTAACTGACTACCCTGAGAAAAAAACACCGAAACAATCTTACAGGCTCTTATATAGTTCATGCAGTAAACATCATTTGAGAACCAAGTAAATTGGAGTCTTAGATGGTCTTTTAAGGATGCTACTTCTTGTACACGGGTTCTAGTGGACCTGTCCAGTCAGTGCAATCGTTTGTGAGTATTCGCGTAGCTCAATTCTAGAATACTAAGGAGCTCAATGTCTTAACGAACAATACCAAAGAAAGGACATTTGGGTAGGCCGCATTAAGAACTTAAAACTGCCTGAGAGATTACACACCAAGAAAAATATGGCTAATCTTTTACCTTAAACTCGTTAATACCAATTGGAGTGACAGGCCTTTTGGTCTAGTGGTTAGTGGCCCTGACTGCTATGCCAGAGGTCGTGGGTTCGATTCCCACACAGGACAAATGTTTCTGTGATGAGCACGATCATTTGTTCTGGGTCTGGGTGTAATTTATCTATGTATAATATGTATGTATTTAGAAATATAAAAGTATGTTTATCAGTTGTCTAGTACTCATAATACAACCTCTGCTTAGCTTGGGACTAGACGGCGATGTGTGATAGTTGTGGAATATATTTTATTATATTGTGCCAAAGTCACATGCACCATCCGTTCTATGAAAAAAATAATGTCGTGTCAACAAATGAGAACTCGATACATCGGTATAACGTTACGTGTCTCAAATTGAGCAATTTTCTGTATCCTGTGCCGCATCTGTCTCAGAGGCTGATAGAAAAAAGTATCCGTTGAAACGTTCAATTATAGAATTGTACCAAATTTGGTGCAAAAAAAAAAACTTTGAACCTGGTTGCTGGTTGAAAAGGGATGTTAAATTTTGAATATCGAAATTTACAGGAAAAAAAAACCTTTTGCTCGATTACAAGTACGTTATGAAGGGCCAAAGTTTACGTAAAGTAGCAAATTTTCAGAGGTCTTTAGTGGATTAGATTTACACAAATTTATGTTTTGATTTCAATAAAAAAGTTAAGATCTATAATATCAACCTGATAAAATATATTACCAAAAAAAAAAAAAAAAATTGATATTTACAACGAGTATATTCAATTTATCATATTAATTTATCCATACTGTTTATTTGAACTTATTATCTTTAAATTACAATATTAATAATAATTAAATCTATTTCTATATAAAACTTAATAGGTATATTTACAAATAAAAAATAATAAAAAAATAAATAAATTAATTATATATTTCCAAAATATCTAGAAAAAGATGTGTAGTATTTTAAGGTCTCCTATAAAGAATTTAAATGGGTGTTTTTATTATTATATTGCACTCATAGTATGAGAGACACCTAACTTAAAATACTCTTAATTTATAATTTTGTTATATATTAACCTTGAAAAGCCTACATTAAAACCCTGTCATAAAAAAAAAGTCCGAACCATAAGTAAGAAAAAAACATGCACGAAATACTTATAAAATTTACTCATATCATGATTTTGACAATATTCATGCCCCTGATGTACAGCATTATTTTTAGTATACTTATGCGAATCCTGAATATAGTTTGTTCAGAATCAGTGACTGCATTGATTCTAATATTTTTAAACCATGTTATAATTTTTCCCAAAAATATATAAAGATAACAAGTTGGACACCACTGACACTAAGTACAACACAGGTCACGGCTGGTCATTGCGAGTACTAGGTGCTAGCGCAAAGCTGGTTGAGCAAAACAACCCCTCAGTCGCCCAGATGATCCGGTGACCATGTATTTGTGTGAACAACCAAGTAACATAACAAGCTTATAACTTTGTGATTTTTCATGATACAGTTATGCAATTTTTTACATAGATTCATTACTTTAAATACTAGACACGTGTTTCGGGCTTCGCATATACTAAAAATAAGGTTGTATACGATAGCAAGGAAACATGTACAAATACCTAATGACGTCCTAGGGAACAGATACACGACCATAATTAAAAAAGATGGTATGCTTACCATGAGATGGGATCGTTGTCAAGCACTAGTTTATACTAAATAAAAAAAAGGAATGGTAAAGTTAACGCTTTTCTTACTTACACAAGGCCATAAGCATCTTAAAGACGAAGTATCAGGTATTCGTCAAAGTAATCATGATTTAACAAAAACCGAATGTTACAATTTTACATTCCAACAAATCCATGACATTCACATTGAACCTCAAAACCGTGTCAGGAGTCTAAACCACATTTTATGAACAACCAAAAATATAATCTTTTGTTAAAACATGAAAGTCAAGGCTACCAATTATGACATTGTTATGTTTGTATTGGAAATTTAACGAACATCAAACTACATTTGATTTGGGTTTCAATAGAAAATAAGTTTGATAAGCAGATTGGTTATAAAACAGTTAAGTAGCTAATAAAAGTAAAGTATTGGATATTTATGTTTCTACGAGAAGATTCTGTGGACGAAGCATTTGAGTGAAATTTAAATACTTATACTAAAACTCATAAAAAATAAAAATAGATAAAATTGAAAATATTTAATTTGACATAAATAGTACACATAATATAGAAACAGCATGTAGACACTTAAGATTAAAAATAGAAAACTAACATTGTGTGACACGCGGCGGCACCAATTTGAACCAGTTTAGCAAAAAAAAAGACAAAAAAGAAACATTTTAGACCTCACCATTTTCTATACAAAATGACTGAAAAACAATTATAAACATACACCAGTATATCAAAATATTTTCAACCTATTTCCAACCCGAAAATTATTCCCAAATAGCGACAAGGTTTTCCACGCCGCCTAGCGTCGAGTAGCGACGTGAAAACTCACCCTACACAGCCACACTAAACGCGTATACACCACCATCCCTTTCCACACACCCACACACCCCTACATATGAACGAGATAGACATACATCGGTCATTATATCCAGATTTCCACTCGAGAAAACGTACAACCCTTTAGCTGTCTCTATTATCGCCGTTCATATGTGACAATTAGACAAGGACGGGTATAGTGCGAAGGTTTTATGCCGCTGGACAATTGACCACGATTTTTTAAAGGTTTGTGTGCAGCCTATCACGGTGTGTTTGGTCAAGCGATTGGGGATCTTAGGCTTGGTTCAGAATGTAGTATTACAAAAATTTTACAAAAAAAATCTGTAGTTTTTTTTTTATAACTCGCTTCTTTATATATTGTTTAGGTTACATTTTAGTTCGTATAAAAACGTGCAAAGGTTATCATACAAACTTCGATTCAATGTTGATTTAATCATTGGCCCAAAACATTAAAAATAAAAACAGGCAGCACAAAACAACAAGAAAAATAACGAAATCAATAAACAATCAATCACTTAGAACAATTTGAAATTTCAATAATCGAACGAACAGTCCCGCGAAGTTCGCGTCTGAGTCGAGAAACAATTATGAAAAAGTTCTTTTTCGCCGCCGTTCTCGCGCCAGTTAAGTCCCGACTGACACTCATAAAACTTATTAAAGTCAAGGACCGACCGAGATAAGTTCGTCGGCGTCTTAAGTAAAATAACGGCGGCGAGGGAAAAAAATGTGCCGCGAAAAGTTGCCAGCGAGAGTGAAGCTCCAGCTTTACGTGTTGCGCTTTCGCGAATTTTTCGGTAATGTAGTTTTATGTTCTTTGAGCGAATAAAGTTTGTAAGGAATTCAATGTGAGGTTTGAAGGATTTAAAATTACACTTGTTTTCTTTTCATTCATAAAGTGTTTTTTCAATTATTTCACAGTTAAATGTTATTTGCTACGCTTTTTACAGTTCCATTTTTTACAATAGTGCTACGAAGTTGGCGCGCTACGAGTCGCGTAGCGTTCGTAGCTAGTTGCTACGCCGACGTATAGTTTACTCAATGATTGCAACGTAAAAAACGTAGACCATACTAGTACGGTATTTTCATACTAAAACAAATGCACAACTCTGATATTTTATAAAAAATTCTAGGAGCAAGTAGGCCCATGATATCCTAATTGCATTATTTCATATTTTATGAAGTAAGACTAACAAAGATCTTCCATTGTACTGAGCATAAAATACACGTCTACTAAGTAAAACAAAAGAAAACTTTGGAATCCCTTTTATACGGGTTCTTAATTTTTAAAACCGCCTTGAAAACGTAGACTGACCGCGCTCGGGTCCATTCAATTAAAAATTTCATCTCCTAATCGAGTCATGAAATATGCAAGCAAATATTATCCCTTTTCTTTTGTACGCGCTGCATCTTCGCCCCACCCGCGCACGCACACCGACGCACGGCACTCATGATTTATGCCTGTCTCGCTCCCACCCACGCGTCTGATGGTAGAACACGCGTGACACGGTCTCTGTCGATCAGCCGAGGCGGTGGCGACCGCGAGTAACCCCTGGCCACTTCGTGCGGACTCGCACGCGCCGTCGTCGGCCGGCCGAGCGAGACAGCGCGAGTTGTGGACATGCGGAGGCCGCGGAGCCCTCGCGCGAAGGGACACAGGACAGACGCTCTCGGACATCGGGCGAGAGCGGGCGGCCGGCCGCGCACCTGCCTCGCACCGTTTCGCACGCGCGACGTGCTCGATCGCGAGACGCTACTTCGATATATCGTAAACACGAGACAACAGTTAAATTTCCAAAATTATTTTATTTCTGTTTTAATTTTCCCGTTGAATTATTCGGCGATTAAAGCAAAATTTTCATCGGAACAATATAAATAAAATTTAACATAATCGGACAGTGACTGAAAATTTTGTTTGTTCGGACTGAAAAGTGAAGAAGTTTAAACAGATGCTATTTAATGAAGTGTGACCAAATGAATCGTTTACCGAACCACAGGATCGCCACTAGGTGTGGGTAGATTAGATAGGGCACTGAGACGTTCATTCAAGTGTTGATAAGGCCCTCTTTATGACCACTCAATTTTGGCGAGCAAACATTCGACTGACATGTGAACTGAATCAGCACAACATGAAAAGGAAAAAGTAAGATAAGAGATGGTTGGATTTTGATTCGTGAACGATGAAGAAATTAAAAAGATGACTATAAGTTATATTGATGTTTACCGTCGGACATTCAAGGGGGGATTTGTGATAACACGACCTCCGTTATCAATAACGTTTTAGAAATAGGACGATAAGCCGCTGGACCGACGGCGGCACATGTGAAGTGAGCTAAAGAACTGTCGTAAGATAGCAAAGATATTAAGATAAAAAATTCCGAGGATAAAGAAGTTGTTGAAGATCTAAAAATAGGTGACCAAATCAAGATGAGAATCAAGATGCCAGCTGTACGCATCGCGCAAGGTAAGTCGACAGAACTACTCAAATGTTCCTACTGGATTGTATTTTTTATTAATTTTGACGATCGATTCCATCAACTTAATAAATTTTAAAATTTGAGAAAATAGCTCAAATAGTTTTCCTTTTTTTGCCAAATAAAAGTGTTATAATTATAAAAAATATAAAGAAAAGTAAAGCTAAAAAAACACAAAATTGAAGCCAACTTTTTTCTGCTAACAGAAACAAAAATTTTGCACAGCTCAAAATGGTAAAACTAAAATATTTTTATGCCATGTCCGTGCAAAACTCCATCCAGCGTTCTACAAAAACATCATCTAAATAAACACACAGTCCACATGCACAATGTGCCATGCCGGCGAGACTCTATTCATTCAGGCAACGAGCTACTTAATACCGGGGCTTGGGACAATATTGACACTCCGTCCGTGGTCATCACATGTCCGAAAGGGAAACATGAAAAGAGTACTAAGTAGCCCCTTTAAAATATTCATGCCAGTCTTCCCCGTGTCGGGGGCACTGGACAGTTTGAAACAGTACATTTTAAAACTACTATTATTTCTGTAAAAAAAATGGTAGAAGAGAATGATGATGTTAAATGTCATGATGAAGAAAATAGGAAAATTGTTATGTCGAAAATATTTGCAAATGATTGTTTTGCTAAAATTGTTGAAGAAATTTAATTCATCATTGGTTCCAATTTGTCAAGAAAAAATATGTTTTATTGTAAATTAATTTGCTATGCAAATTCTAGCCACTTGAACTATGCCAATTAGTATATGTCACCTGTTATAACCTTAAACCAAGTCCTAAGGTCAGCAGTACTGCAACATTGTAAGAAGTTACAGACTATAATTAATTTATTATCTTCAAGATCATAAATGCAACATTATATTTTGCGAACAACATTACTTTTTGCTTCAATATCATTGGCTACTTTAAGGATGGGAAAAATAATATCGTGTTAGAATAGTTAAAATAATTTTATATACCAATTAAGCATAGTAACATAAAACATTAGAAACTGTTTTCTGAATACACATGCCATTTCCATTGTTTTCTAGATTTTATTCCCACTATCCAACAGTTAGGTGTATTAATTAAAAATTATAAGCAAAAGTGTAAGAAACATCTTATGTTCTTTCTCATGCTTTACTTAACTCACAATGGGATGACCAGTGAGTTTGTAATTTTGGACCGCCAATTACTCTCATGGTGCGGTTTTTATTTCTAACTTAAATTGAGGCGACTTACTTTTTTATTTTGAAACAAAATATTGGCCTAGTTTTGGCTATATTATCATCAAATTGGCAAAGTTGTTCCAAATTAATGCCGCATAAGTTTTTCTTTTGTGCCGGTCACTATAATGTCATCTTTTGCTTTAAATCTATTTCAGCTTAAATAAAAAAAACTAATTTGTATTACGTTTTATTTCTTTGTTAGCTGTATTTGAACTATAAATATACCAACCGTATAATCATCCATCTCTAAGATGCAAGATGTTATAGAATTTGTTAAAATGCCATCAATTTAGAATTTATTTAGCAAAACCAGCCCATACACGTCCGTTCTTTTGTAATATATGAGCCTGCGTCGGCCGTCGACTCTCGCGCACGGATTCTTCTCAAAACTAGCGTTATCGCACACATGGGCAATTAGTCCAAGTTGACCGGAGGCGACGGGCGACTCGGATTGGTCGGTGGCAAAGTGACGTCACCATCGTCTGCGGCCGTCGCGCCCGATTGGTCGACACGCGTCATTTCGTCGATGACACGTTTGTTCTTATTTTGAAAGCAAGAATTTCGAGGTACTTGGGTTTTGTTGTGAGTAACAATGGGACCCCCTTTACACGTAAATGAAATTGGATGCCATTATGTAGTCGTTCATATGTGTATAGCTGTATAAGACCAGTAATTAATGGAGGTGAAATTTTAGCCACACCGATTTTCATAACTGAGCTTAGTTCAAATAATTATGTCACAACAGCTATCACAAAACAAAACTGTAAGTATTCCCGTTTATAAACGGCAGGGTACTGCCAAATTAAAAATTTAAAAAGTCGTCAAGTATTAACGCGATCCCAATTATGTCCAGAGGCAGAAAACCTTCCAGCTTTTTAAAACCCTCCTCAAAAGTATGAATTAGGGAATCGTAAAATTACTTTATCAGGTGCGAGGCCAGACGGACGGGGGATACCGCGAGCGTAACTTTTGAACAAACTTTTAAAAATCCAAGTTAACTTTCGTGCTGTGCCCGACCGGGCTCTAAATAAAACATTAACAGAGGTACCGTTTTGTTTTTACTTCGCGTTTGTCACTAATTGATATGGGTTTTCTGTCCTCTGTAGACTTTTTAATTGATATTGTTTTCGTTTTGTTTGAATGAAATCCCTACATCGTCATTAATAACATTTTGCTACCCAAATATATGCAGAAAACCTGATATGCTCCAGAATTAATAAAACATTTAATACTCTTATTTGTTTTATCATTTTTTATTGACCGCTTGAGGTTTTGTTTAATTGTTTCATTTATTTGCCATTGTGTTTGATACAAAACTGAACGGATGCGGCATAAAAGGGCCGCACGTCAATTTAAACATTGCCTATATCTTGTCCTTTGCCGCTTAGCGATTCAATATGTCTTCATTAAGCGAATATCGAAGGATCGCATTTACAAACGGAACTCTCAATCTTGATCCTTGGTCAGGAATTATTGGACCTCGGTTAATCCCTGTGTCTTCATACAAATATACGGTGGGAATGGTAAATATAGGGCTGGGCTTTTGCCCGATTATGAATATTGATGTTGGTTCTGATAATGGTATAATTTAAACAATAACGGCACTATCTTGATTTAACGGTCAAGTAACCCTTTCTCACGTTAAAGACGGCAACCGCGATGTTTGCAAGGGAATCATGATTAACGAGCAATAAATATCACAAAGCACGCTAATAGACCTGATCACCTATTTCATTGCACGCACTTAGCAATAATGCATCCACGCGAACTAACTCGTGGGAAAGAATGCCCATCTCCTTAGTACTTGATCCAATAAATTGAATTCGTCAAGACAACATATTTCAGCAATTGACAACCGACGTCCATTAGACCAGTATAAGAGAAAGCCACATCAGATAATTTATTTCGCAACATATTTAAATTATGGGAATGAAGTTAATTTTCTTATTTAGAATAATGATTGTGCGGACGGCCACCCGTTTTGAATTTCCAACTGGACCGGCTTGATTTTATGCTTTTTTTTTTTGAGCGCGTCGAACGGCGTTTTGTGTTTGTGATTCTGAAGATAAAGACGTATGGATTTACATATGTTATGTCAGTGGAGGTCCTGGTAACATTTAAATTGGATTTATTAGTCCGGTCCCATTAAACAGTGCAGAACATCGTTGGAGGCATTCTCGATATGAAACTGAACATTTTAGAATTGAATAAAAAAACGTTTCATAAATGTAAATGTGGGTACAGATAAACAGAGTCACATTGAAATGTGATATATTTAGTGAAATCTAGATGGATTCAAAGATCTTGTTGTGGGACTTATTGATATGGTTAGTAATTTATACTCAATGGTTGATTTTTTAGCAAAACTGTATATTGTGTACATTTAGTCCGCTTTTGTACTTTTAGTTGCATAAAGATTAAAAAAATAAAAATGGAAAAGTCTTGTCTCACTCACAAACCCTTGGATCTAAAACGCTAAAATTTTGCATTGTCGCGGTTTACGACACACACAAAGAAAAAGGATTTTTCAAAATTGACCCCTTATCGAAATGAAATGGGGGTCCAAATTTTTGTATAAAGAAACCTACTTTTACGCGGGCTAATCTAATATAATTATGTTCTTAAACACCGTTTCAATGACTTAGTACTAAGAGGCTTAGCAGGGCCGAAGTCTACTAGAGCCATGGGTCAACTTCTGAAAAGGTTATTCGTGGTCCTACAATGCAAAGGGCAATTGAATGATTATAAGTGTGGTTTTAGTCAGCATAAGTCTGACATGCTCTCTTTTAACTCCGCCCTAGAGCAGGAGAAGTCATTAGATGACTTCCCACCTGAAAAAAAGAACTACTAATTTTAAATTTACCTATCTGTTAGATGAAGCATACCCGACTACACTTGAAAAGTTGTTTGACAACCAAACTGACAAAGATAACATGAAAAAAAAGGAACACTGTCTGTCTGTACAAACAATCCTTTCCCAGAGAAAAGGCTTAATACAACTTACAATACAAATCGAGTTACAAACAATATAAACAGTAGCCCAAACACAGACTTTTTTGTTCAGGACTTAATCTACGATATAGATGAGTCAGAAAGATAATGCCTTTACAGCACTTTAAGTAAACTTATCTTGTACAAGTAATCAGTATTGTTAAGTTTTTTTTGTCAATAATGTCTAGGGTATCGATTAAGATCGTTAAACTGTAATTTTCAAAAGGATTGTAAACCGAATAATCAGTTTCAAGAAATTAGTTTTTCATATTAGATATTTTAGTTGAGCTCCTTATTAGTTCTGCGCTGACTGGACCTGGACAGGTCCACTCAAGTCTGTATAGTTCTTTCCTCAAAAGACCATCTCAGACCCTAATCTGCATGGTTCTCATGTGATTTGACCAATACATATTTACTGCATGAAATTTAAAAGTGACTTAGAAATACTGGCCTCATCTAGTTTTAAACTGACGGAAAAAAAATTACATGTACAAAAATATTTTTTACAATATATTTGATAAATTGTTATTTATCATTAGGAAATCATATTTTCATTATAACGGTGTTGAATTTTGGTTTAGTTCAATTAATTCTTCACATTAATTAACTAAAAAGATTATAATAATAACACGTTGGAAGAACCTATTCATCTTTAATCCGATATTTTGAAACTAAATCTCTTTTGACCAATGTCCGCCCATTAGGCTCTATTACGAGTTTTAAATAAATACAAAGCTTAAACACAATGAAATAAAAAATGTTCATAACAAGAATTAATTTATTGTAAGCAGACCACGATCAATAGCCAAGGAGTGGGTGGACAGTTTCTCAAGAGTCCATCTTTGTCAGGCTTTGATACCAATTTGTTATTGTCGGCCATTCAACGTCAGACGATTTAAAGTTTGGTAGGTGTTAGCTTTATATAGATTAAAGTCTTAACAAAGAACCTTTGCACGAGCCCCTTTAGCGTATTGATCAAAAACAGAATCATTAACAACCGAAAAATATTCAAGTTAAACAAAAACTGCTCAGATTTTATCAAACGGATCCCAACAACAGGTTGACAATGGATCAAAATTCGATAGAGGCACCTGAATCTCCAATATTTTCCCATGGTCAAACTTCGATAAACACCTTGACAAAAAATCTATTCCTACCTTTGACAAACAATTGGTCAAAAGGATTTTTTTGGTCAAAACAGGCTCAGTCCGCACCCACATGAGTCGGATCGCCGATAATATTAACAATACGGAATAGGGTTGGTATCCGAAGGCAAAATAAGTATTGTGCATCATTATGTGACACCCTTTCATCAATTTTAATAGAAATGGGCTTACAAGTGTCACTTTCTTTCACGTTTTTTTTCTTTTCTGTGCTCTAATTTCTGTTCATAGTAGCATTATTGGTAGCAACATAAATATGAACTTTTATAAAAATGCATATTGTAGCACAGTAATTTCTTTTTAGGATGTTACTGAATTTTATAAAAAATACTAATTTTTATCAACAGTTTCGCCTGCGTTAAGATAGAAAAAAATATTCAAAGGCAATATATTCCCAAGATAAAATATATTCTATGTGATATTCCAGTACATAGTCTACCCGTGTACTACACCCAAATTTGTTCAGCCGTTTGAGCATGAAGAAGTAAAAAACATATCCACACATACAAATATTTGCCATCATAATATTAGTATACTTTTGCATAGAGTCTAGTAATTTAATTTGTCGTGCATAATACTAGATCTATACTTCTTTGCACTATATAAAAATATGATTCTTCATCTATCATATATTTTTTAACCAAGTTCTATTTATCTATGACTATGCAGGTACAAAATCTTCTAAAACTTGATTGAAGGGCAGATTGCTACGCGTCAGATTCTACCTGATCCTCATCAATTCATCCCGAACTGTCGGCGAATGAATGATTTCTTCGTGACCATTGTCCAATATCTTTTGATTCGGCAGTTTAAACTCTCCGATTATTTTTTTTCTACCATATGGCATACATGTCTGTTAGGTTGGACAAACGTGGCCTTTAATAGACCATAGTTTTGTATTGTTGGAGCTCGTCCAGATTTGATCCTTTTTTGTGGTTTAATTTGATTTTTTGTAAAATAGTTTCCTCTTGAACGATTTCGCCAAAAGTTTATGTTTATCTGCACCGAGTGATATAGAATTTATCTTTATCTCAATTGTAGGTACTCATAACAACCACAACTATAAATGATAACCTTAAGAGAAAGTCAAAACAAAAACTACGACTAATATTATTCAAATAAGTTCATTTTGCATCTAAATATTCTGAACAGCAGAATAAGCAACTAGCGCTACTACTAGACAAAACGTCCATTTAGTACACATTAGCCTTTTCAGCAATACAGAGATTGGCGTCATCTAAATACAATCATCAAATACGAAATTACTCAATCTAGCGCCATAGACCAATAGGATAATAGACAGGCCAAACTTAGGTCACGTATCAAAATATGTTGCAATGCCTCAAAAGCTTATTGTTAGAGATTAAGTGGGTGTTAAAAATCATAAGACACACAGCTATAGGAGTGAAAGATGATAGCTCGATGTACGTTTGTGATTTATATTGTGTTGTAAGGCTTGTCGGGTATTGTTCTAGTCATCACGTGTGCAGCGTGGGCGTTCTCTCAGATTTATTACAGATAGCCCTTTAACTAAATATTGTTAATGTTTGGCACGATTCGATAAGTAGATACTGTTAACGGAACATTAAATTTCCAACAACTGTTTTATAGCTTTCTTCACCAATCGAAAGTTTGTTAAAATTAGCCGGTAATTATAGCTGTCTAATGTAAATTCGCTGATAAATAATCTCTTTGTAATCACTACCGCCATCTGGCGTCGTACGTAGGTGTCGGCGCAATACTGCATTTCCGGTTACCCAAGCCGTACCGTCATAAGGTCGTATCTGCATTTGTATGCTGGGAGCTTTCCCATACCGGGCAGTTCGTGACCGCTCGCCTTGTTAACGCGATGACCCGACTTGAGATTATGCACTTACATCCGTTTGAATGATGACTGCTTAATTGAGGCCATGTGAAATGAGCAAGAAGGTTCGTGTATGTGTAAACAAAGAATATTTTTTGCACAAGAATTATAGTGTGGTAAAATTTCTAGATAAGTAAGTTGAACTTTTCTAGCATATTTACATGCTAACTTACTTATATAACAATTTGACTTCTCAATGGTAACATTCGCACTAGTATAAGTAAAACAAAATTTGGCAAACCAATGTGACATTTTATTTTATAAGCCACCAAAATCTAAATTAGCATCAACTCATTTAAAATTTAGAGAATATCACAAAAATAAACATTAGTAAATATTCTACCGACACCTATCACAAACCGCAATGAAAAATCCCTAACCCTACAGGTACCACAGACATAGCAACTAACTGTAAACGCAGAGGCGAACAGGCAAACAGAACGATAAATTTGACGTCGCGACCGCAGATCGGCTTTCTTCCGATCCGTAGATAACCGACGACCCGCGTGCGAGCGGCCAACATAGCCTATTGTCTGCGCCGGAGACTGGTTAAATGTTAGAATTACCCTACCCATCTGTTTTAGTATGAATACGAAGTAGTTAATTGTTTTAATGAATTCTGAGGTTGATTTCATTGAGACATTATTTTTTAGTGAGTACTGTTTTGGAGTTGTGAGTTAGGGGTTCCACATTTGGGACAAAACTTTAATTATCTTTTTGTTCTATATGTTCATGAATGTATATCACACAAATATGAAAAAAGAAATAATTATTTACTTTCATAACTGTCCAATATTAACTCATTATAAACCTGTGCGCTAAACACATCAAAAAACAAATGAAGCCACGTCTACAACTAAACAACTCTGTGACAAGAACGAAGCGAACCATTAAATTCACGCCACGAATAATTCGTTTCATCAATGTACCTTACTCGTAGAATACACCAATTTAACTTGACACCTCCCCCGGCCCTCCTGACATTCTAACTCACATGACAGAGGAGAGTACACAGTGTGTGGTGGAGATCAAATTATAATGGAAGTGTACGCAGTAAATTATGAGAATAAGTTCAATGAGTCTAGGCGACCTGAACACTTTTTATGGTGGAAGAAATCTGTGTAACACATAGACGCATGCGGTAGTAACTTATCTTGAGACATTAATAGTCCCTAGCGCTATAAACCACGCTAACGATATATTTTTATAACAAAGTCTTGCGTGACCGCAATGAAGATACCTAGAACAAAAAAATATCAGATCAAATTCTGTTTCCGCAGAAATCAAAACAATGATACACCGTTCATCATATTTCCGAATAATCCCTTTCGCGTATCCCACGCTGTCATATTTTTTTTAAGACCAAGGTGTCATCCAATCCTTTGGCAGATCCGTCATCAAAACACTTGACAATACTGTCCACAATGTGCGCTTTGACCAGAATCGGACCATATTGTGGGAACGGTTTTTTTCTCTCAAAATTTGTAAGTAGATAGATCGTCATGGCGTGTTGGCCGGTTTGTTTAATTGATGTTTTCATGAAGTCAGTATGAAGCCTGACGGCCAGAAGTGTAGTGTATGATCTTGTAAGACAATAAACATAATCATGTATTTAATAACCTATGCTGAAATGAACTCTCATTTAGACTTTTAAGCGTATTGTTTCATAATTACCATCAGTATCAAAAATTTCAAAAGAATCAGGACTTTCAAAAACCCCAACAATCCTATTGATCCTATAACAAAACCATCATATTCTTAAAGATATAATAACAGAAACACAAAAATATCACTCATAAGATTCGCAGGTCTATAATCAGAACAGTATTTCACAATGGCAGGCCACAATCGCGATATTCGGAATGAAACCGCGGACGCGTCGACATACACTCCCGCGCATCACGCGCCGCCATTGTCCATTCTATAATTACGGGTCGAACGGAAGACGGACCGCAGACACCTGTTCCGTTTTCACACGGCCGGTAACAGGTAAGTTCAGCCGAATTTTTCGGATCTCATTTTGGACAACGGTGCTGTAACTGTATATGTTTTTGTTCATCCGACACGACTTTTTTTTGTTTGATTCCGATGAAAAAAGAAATTGATTTGGGTAAGGATATTTAGTGCACTCCAAAATTCGTGGTATGCATTTTGCAGAATTGCCAACTTATGATTTTTACTGATTTGAAAGTTTGCACCCAGTATTTCTTTCAATTCCCCTGATTTGTATTTAATGTTATAGGTAAATTATTACTAATACGCAATGTTTAATCTATGGCCATTGTATAGTTTGCAAAAAAATAATATGTCCGAAACATCACACGCAATTTGTCGCAGGAAAATCAAATTATATTATTTATCCCCCATTATTTGCGTCAGTCTACCAGATGTACACTCCATGTCAATCTTCCATGTTTGTTTACCTAGAAATAGCAAACATTATGTCGTGCTGGGGTCACTACCAAACGTGTTGGTCGTCTATTCGATTGTCATAATTTTATTACGAGACTCGGGGCAAATCTCGAAGATAATTTCTTTATTCAATTAAGTAACTGTAAGAAATAAAAGACAATAACACAAGGACACAACAGTGCAGATCAAAGTTTGATATTGCGTTAGAGATTAAAGAATTCATTACAGCAGAATTTTGTTGGTTCATGGTGGTTGCTAAAAGTGATATGGACACTGATCCTAAAGCTCTAGTAAGCATCACAAAAACCACGTCAAACCAATAATTCATGCTAAATATAACGCGACACAATTATAAGTCATCCATCCATTCTGATCTGTGCAAAATCATATTCATCCACTAATACCATTTTCGCAATGACATGCACTTTTTGCCATTCAAATGGGGGACAGTTGTGTTTTTTCTGTATGAACCTTAGGATCCTGTCCCCATACTTGGGTACTGCGAACGATTACGCATATTTTTGCTCACACGTTATTAGGGGTGCCGTGTGTGTGAAAAAAATGTACTATTATAAATAAAAGGAGCCCAACAAAGGGATGGCAGAGCGATCGGGGTCACTAGGAAACGGCGGTTTTGATACGGGAATTTTTTTACCTGGCACTTTGGGGGATCTTTTTTCATTAAAATTTCGGGCCTCGAATTTTATAGAGGTAGCCAGTCAGTCTGTGTTCATCTGCGAAGATGATCACATGCTTTATGACTTCAAGCATCTTGGTAACTCAGTGGTCAGTGAACATCGGACTTCAACTCTGTTCAGTTTTAAGTTAGTGCTCATGCAGTTAAGTTGAAACGCTTGGACTACATTTAGTTTCGAACACTCACAGTGAATTTGTGGTGAAGAAAAATGGATTTATCATCGCGGAGTAAGTCAAGATTTTTCGACTCTGGCATCGACTTAAGACGAAAAGGTATTTTCGCTTGATCTGAAATTTTCCAGCTTCGATCGTATTGTTTATGTGATTGTGGAGCTCGACTTAATAGAGCGGTTGGGGGCAGCAATAAACGAAGCAATAGCCAATACTGAAGACAAATTGGAAAGTAATAAGGCAGTGAAAATGATATCTGTCCCCGAAAGATATCTGTGTATGAATCTGAACGAATCCGATGCCGTTCACATTAACATATAAATGAGTGCGTAAGTGGACTGAACGTTATAGTGTAATATATCCCTGCGTATAGATCGGCCCTGAGTTATATGGGCTATATAAATTGATATGATTTAATTTGGGTATTATGCTGAGATTAGATTGATTGTTGACTAAATAAAAAAAAAAAAGTAAAGTAAAAAATCATTTATTTTCCACGTTAATGTGATACAATAAAGACTAGTAAAATAAATGGAGTGGACTGGAGCCTAAACTAGGGCAGCCTGTATTTCAGGACTCCAGGTCTTCCTCCCGCGGCGAGTGAGTTCATCACAATTACATTAGTGGATGTAATGTAAACAATATAAATGTGTCTATATTGTGAGTGCGTGTGCGTGTTGTGCATGTGTTATGGTATGTATGTGCATGTGTATGTGTGTGTATGTGTGTGAGAGTTCGGTTGCGCGCATCTGTGTTTGTGGGAGTATATATGATGTATGCTTGTTTATGCATGAGTGTGCTTTGACTGCTCTTGAGTTACAATACAATGAACAAATCTTTATATAGAAACTATAAGTAGAGATTCTGTGTCATCATAATTTAAATTTAGGAGATGTTTTTGTACAATATGCTTACATTCATGCGAAACTTTTGGGAATATGTTCAAAAGGGAGTTAAGTTTATTGTACAAATATGGAGCAAGGAAACATGAGTGTCTCCTGAAGAAAGCAGTGTTGTGATTTGTTGTCTTGCATATTCTGTTATTTCTTCGTGCAGGGTAAGTTAACTTAGCATCGTAGGTTAGTTCTTTATGCTTGCGAAGTGTAGTGTGAAGAATAAATAGTTGTCTCACTGTCAAAATATTGCAGTCCTTATATAAGGTCATTGTGGGATAGCAAAAGGGTGTTCTGAGCATTACTTTGAGTAATGACCTTTGTGCACGTTCTACTTTTATGATTTTTGTCTTGCAAGTCCCACCCCATATCGTAATACAATAAGTCAGGATTGATTGAACCAAGGCAAAGTAAATCGTTTTTAACATTTTTAGTTTGAGTACGTTTCTGAGTTTTTTGAAAAGCCATATCATTTTACGCGTACGTGCAGACAGAATATCTAGTTGCACTTGCCATGAAAGAGTATCGTCTATTTGAGTGCCGAGATATCTAATATTGGTAGTTCTCACTAGTGGTACACAGGAGCATGATAATGACTCGATATTGTTACAGTTGTGTGCTTTCAAAGTGAAGTTATTGGGTTGTGTAGTTTTATTTATCGAAAAAGTTACATATTTTGTTTTATTAACATTTAATGTAAGGAGGTTTTTATTTAACCATAGTGATGTCTGATGAAGTCCTTTTTCAGCAAGGTATCGTGCCTCAGCCCAGGAGTCTCCCCGAAATATGAGCGCAGTATCATCTGCGTATGAGAATATTTTTCCTTTTAATGGTTGATATTGGCAGAGCTCATTGATATATATCAGGAAGAGACCCGGGCCAAGCACACTTCCCTGTGGAACTCCACAGGTGATGGGGAGGGAGCAGCTAACATAGTCGCCTATCTTCACAGATTGGTACCTATTTGTGAGAAAATCTTTCATAAGAAGCAGAGGGAGACCGCGTATGCCGATCGCTTCGAGCTTTGCCAGGAGTATTTCAATTGAAATAGTATCGAAGGCCTTGGCTAAATCCAAGAAAACTCCGATACACTTCTGACCCTGGTCCAAGTTACTTGCTACAAAATTTGTAAGCTGTATCGCAGCATCTTCTGCAGATTTATTAGATTGGAAGCCAAATTGAGAATCAGATATAATACGTTCTTGTTTTAGAAAATTCATTAGGCGTTTGTTTATAAGCTTTTCAAGTATCTTGGACATAGCAGGCAGGACTGAAATTGGACGATAGTTCTCGACATTGCTTCTAGGTCCACTTTTATGAATAGGGTGAATTAGTGAATGCTTGAAGCAGTTTGGAAAAGTACCTTTGTTTATACATAGATTGAATATATGAGTCAAAGCGGGGCTTATCAAATTTTTTATGCGTTTTAAAAATGTAGTAGGTATGCCGTCAGATCCAGTTGCGGAATCATTCTTAAGATTTTGAATTAAAGACTCAACTTCGTTATTATCTGTTTCTAGCAATACGAAGGATTTTAATCTATGATTGGTTTCAATATTACATATTATCTTAGATATATCGGAAGATTTATTAATACTGTCTACAAGTTTTTGACCAGTACTTACAAAGTACTGATTTATCTTGTCTACTGATTGCTGGGCTTCGTGTAGGTTGGTACTTAATAATTCTTCTGCTGGATTTTTGTTTTTAGTGGTGTTTGTGATTTTTCGTATCGTTTTCCAAGTTTGTTTCGGATTCCTACAATTTTCAATCATCGATGTTTCGTATTTCTCTCTAACCTTCTTTAAAACATCGTTACAAAAATTCCTATACCTATAATAGGAAATCTTTAGAACTTCATCTGAAGGAGAAGCCTTCAGTTTTCTGTGCAGGGCGTCACGGTGGGTAATGCATCTAAGTAAACCGGTAGTAATCCATGGTTTAAGTATTTGTTTCCTATTAGGTACTTTACGAACTGTAGTGTTTATATCTAGAGAGTCTTTGACGTACTTTATTAAAGTGTCAATTGCATTATTTGGATCCTCCATACCAAAAATACTCGATAAATCAGTATTCACAATTGTATTGACCGCATTATCGTAGTTAATAATTTGTTTGAATTTTGGGCTTTTGCTTTGCTTTGGTAGTATTAAATTAAGTAAAACGGGTAAATGATCAGTGATGTCAGTTTTTATTACAAATGTTTGGGCTTTACGATTAGTTTTAAGAATAATATGATCTAAGCAGTTTGACTCACGTGTAGGAAAGAGGTGAGCCGGCAGAAGGCCGTTTTCGGCTAAAAGATTTAGATACTGTTCGCTTTTCCGATCGTCGTTGAGGGGTTTGATATCAATGTTGATATCACCAACAACAGCAACTGTACGAGACTCTCGGATTGAACGTAAATTGGTTTCAAGGGATGTAAGAAAGGGGTCTACAACATGGTAAGATGGTGACCTATACACACAAAGAATGGCAACATCTTTACTTTTTATCAGTAAACAGCTAGCGTCAACAAGTACTGGTTCTTCCACAATATGGTATAAATCCATGTGGATATATACAACGACACCGTCACTTTTATTATGATTAGCAGTGGAGTAATAAAGGCTGTAATTATCTATTTGTGGTAGAGGTTTATGCGATGAAATCCAGCATTCCGTAAAAACCAAAATGTCAAAGTGGGTATCTATGCGTTTTAGAAATACAAGAAAGTGATCTAAGTTGCGATAAATACTTCTGATATTGTGCGTTATCAATTTCAGGTTACAATCAGAGGTGTTAAGTAGGCGAGTGCAATCATTTGGCTCCACTTCTGCCGATTCTGAAACTGTTGTATTGTCTAGATCATTCTGTATTTTAGAGATACTGTTATTGTTATCCGTTGTGAATGTGATGGTATATATTTAGTGGTATATCTGAATAAAACAAAGGAGTACAACATACAGACAAACGAGCAAAATAAAATGTAGACAATACAACTCTGCAGAGATTCCCTCGATAACATCCAATAAACATTATCAAAGCATAATTAATAGCGTGCATATGATATTTATTAAGGTATTTGTATTGTATGAGCAGTCTAATGCAAGCAGAACATAGGTGTGTACTATTAGTCGAATTGTGTGTGTGAGCGAGGTAAGATGTGTTAAATGTGTAAATTCGTGTTGAATAAGTGCAGTATATGTAAGTAAAGAATATAAAACTAAGTAGCAAACATAATAATATAAAATAAAAGACTAAGCAATATAACCTGAAGCGAAGCATGTAAACCTGCAGGTCATTTAGTCATTTAGTTTGGCCCAGTTTATTGAGGTCCTCTTCATTAGATAATCGGATTGCTTTGGCACCTTCTTCCTTGCGTAAGTACACAAAGCCATGAGCGGTCCAGCAATATTTATAGTTGCTATCGTTGGCGTAGGTGCGAGCTCTTGCAAAAAGTTTCTTGATTTCGACGGTCAGGCTTTCTGATATATAGATGGGTTCTTTAGGACCGTCAATTTTGGCATGTGTTGTTGATAAGTATGTTTTTGTCTCCTGTTTCAATTTTTTGACGGTGTCTATTAAAGCTTCCTTTTTTATGACTGTGGAGAACTCGACAACTATGGGCATTTTAGACGACGACTTCGAGTTATAGCGAAATATGTCCTTGACATCAGTATCATGAATGTCAACGTTAATAGACGTTCCAATATTTTTCACTATTTTGATTAGGTCTTCCTTTTTTTCTTGGTCGTGCTTAGGAACATTCCGTATCTCAATAGAAGACTTCCGTGCGACGCGTTCCAGATGTTCAACCCTGTTCTCCAATACGGTAATATATTCCATGTGTTTTTTCCTTTCTTTCTCGCTGTATTCCAGTTTAGCCAAAACTTCATCATATTTCGCAGACATGAATTCCATTGACTTTGTGATACTACTATTTTGTTGCTTTATTTCTTCTATGGATGAGTGTAATGTAGTAAACTTATGATTTTGTGCCTCCGCCGCAGATGAAAACATTTTCTTCATATCGGCCATAAAGGTTTTTAAATCTTCCTCCAATACATCCCCTTGTTTACGCTTGTATTGTCTGGTTGTAACATATAGGGGTGTACTTTCACTAAGTCTGATATCTGATAAATCTGGGGCAGAACCGCTGCATTCCTTCGGCGGCGTGCGGGCAAGCGACATAATATAATATTATAATTGATTGAGCAGGTAAACACAAAAAAAAAATCACTCACTTGGCCACCGGGGGTCAACCTAAACTGGTGGCAGTCGTGGATTCAGTGCAGCTTTTCAATCCGTCCAATATTACTAGATCTCCGATCGTAAATATGTTTTATACCGCTACGCAGTGCAGGTGTCAGCAAATAGAGATAAGGATGTCTATTATAATATGTAAAGTTAGATCTTTTCTGTATGTTTATTTTTATGTTGCAAGAGGCACTACTTTGGTATACAATTTGATTACGATTCTTACACACACTCTGACCTAAAATTTCAATGTAGCTTCAATTAAATTTTTCTCTAAATTTAACAAAAATCTTAGAGAATTGTAAAGCAAGCCTTCATTTCCGCAAACTTATACTTTATCAACGTAAAGCAATATTTAAAAGTATATTTCAAATAAAACTGCATTCGTCTGCCGCATTGACCGCAAATACTCAGCCGCAGAGGCTGTATGTCAAAATAATGACCGCGGGGGTAATAGGCGAGGCTAGGATGTGTTCACGATCTTTGTTTTATTTCAAATATATGTTGGTTTAATGGTGATGTATGGACGGCTAAGAATTTTGTTTAAGACATTATAGCCGATATAAATATAAGAAATCTATTGTAAAATAGTTTTGATCTGTTATAAACGACAAAAGATAGAATAAGTTGATTCTTATTAGAAAATTGTTTTAATTTTTTTCGCTGTTTGCTAATAGCTTTATTATCTACTTTATCGACTTCAGCTTAATGACCACACAATTTGAACATTCCTTCATCTTTCATTCCAATTTCAAGACTCATTACGTAAATTCCTTTCCATACTTCTTTTATATCATCGTTTTAAAATTTTAGTTCTCATATAAGTTTATTATGGTTTAAGGAGTTCATTTCCAGTGTAACAGTGCAAGGGTTGTAGCCAATACTGGCACCAGTCCCGACCGGACGAAGCTTTATGACCCCACTTTTATAGCTTTAGGAAAAACTATATTTCTTATTGTACAGATAGACATGCATGCATTTCGTTTATTTTTCTCTGTACGTGAATTTTGGTGTGCAAAATTTTTGAAGATTTAATGCTTTTTGGACTTTTAGTTTCTGTTTTTCTTTTTTGTACAAATTCATCAGTAATTTGTTTATCCATTATGATATTGATATATATAGTTTGTTTGGATGTCAGTAGACTTGGATGTGCATCAAACAATCAAATCCTAATGAAAACTGAAGTTTCCTTCATAACATTATCTTCAGCTGAAATCGCAGAAGTAAAAAAAAATCACGTTGATGCTCTATCACATAGCAAATCAGTAAATAAACTTAGGTACAATAAACAGAAGGCACTCGTGGTAATAAATACAGTCAGCGGCAATAATTAGTGGCGGGCAGTTAACGACAGTGCGGTGCTGGAATTAAGATTTTTGCTATAAATGCCCGGCTCGAGATAGAACTGCCGGAGTAAGGATTAGGGGTTAAGTGTCCGCCTTAACGGGTATTGTTCTAGTGCTGCGAGTAATCAATCTCGATAAAAAGAATGTCTTGAGTGTAGGTAAAAGATAGTGAGTTGAGACTTGTTAGGAGGTTAAACAAAGCTTTGGGAGTGTTTAATATGGGCTTTGTTTGACGGCTGCAGTCGAGCACTAACCCTTTATTTAATTTAAACATTCTAAAAATTAGACTTCCTAGACGGACCACATTATTATTTTCTGTGAAAATAAATGTTCAAATTGACTAAAGTACTTAACCTATATTTTTTTGTTCTAATGCATTGAGATATAGAGCATTCGTAAAAATACCACTTCAAACACCGTTAAATTTTGATCATTTTAATACTCGAATTAAAACACGCATGTACGAAATTAATTTCTTTAAGTAAACGAGTCAATAACCTTATAAATAGCTGTCGGTCGTTGCGTATTAACTACTTACTGGTCATTGAACTCGCCCAGCTGACGTTTACTTAAAGGCATTAATTTCGCACATGCGTAAATTAATTCAGGTTTAAAAAAGTACTTTAATTTTATCTTTACAAATCGATAGTGTTTCATGTACCGAATTGACCCTTCACGAGCGATTAAAATTTAACATTCTATGAAGACACTTCTATAGCCAAGTCTAACATAAACAAATATGTCATTAAACAAGATTTCTTTTCAAAATTAGAATGTCATTTTATATTTTCGCTTATAAATCCTTGCTCATAGTGGCCTCTACGTCTACAAGCCCTGCCAGAAAAATTACAAAAGTGTTTCTATCGATGTTAGCAGTTCCCATCCCTATGCCATCTCAGTGTAGTGGCAGACAGTCCGGTGTGGCGTTTTTATTGACACTCGTGTCGTGACAAATATCTTCAGGAGACACACCACACTCCTACCCCTGTGCTACAAGAGTAGGTGCTTGGCACTGAGACTGAGTATACGACCCGTATATTTTGATAGGAATTATTAAAGATTTTATGATGAAGTATCATATTTTAGATCTGAATAGTAAAGTTAGTTCCCTCTTTTTTTATATTAGCGATAGTTTAATATCAAATTGAATCATTCGTTTTAATTTTTTTTTTTTGAATAATTTTTTGTGACGATAACTGTACCTGCAAGTGAATCTAAAATCAGAATTTATAAGTAAATTATATTTATTTGGCACGGTATTTAGTTTCTGTTTCATTGGATTTTAATTCTTATATTAATGGAATAATGTTTAGTTTTGGCTGTAGAGAAACTTGGGGAGAATTTTAATCTCAAAGCTAAACCGACATTGACACCGTTCAGAAAAATTGACAGTATAAATTTTCACTCTCGATTTTTATAACCAACATTTTTTCTATTAAGGGTTGTCCATCCGATTCCCCAGGCACGGAATCGTGTTACACACCTAAAGCGAGAAAACAGAAAAAAAATACTCAAATCCCTCTAACGAAGAGGCCAATACACTGGAGGCCTCTGTTTTTCTCCAGTTATTCCGAATATTCCGCCCAGTATTGGGTATCTGTAACACGATTACTGACCCGACCTTAATTTGATCAGCTACCGAGGTGGCCGCTATTTTTTCGTGTTGTCACCCCCGAGGGACACCTTATTTACCTGTGCTATGTAAAAAGGCAATATTGATAAACAATCTCCTTTCTTGTTGATGACTTAGGAAAGTTTTTAAATCAAGGATGTGAAGTGCGATCGATTTTTTGAGTTATGAAGGTCGAACCGAATCGGTCAGCCAAGAAAACACAACGAAAACATTTAGTACTTTCATTTTTGGGATTCCGTATCTTAGTCGGTAAAAACGATTAAGGAGGATTGCTTTGTTGTTCATCTGTCCGTCTACCAAGGCATTTTTTCTCAAAAACCTGTGGAGGTATACTTCTTGTCTCTCTCGTCAAAACCATTTCAAGACAAGGCCGTGTATATTCCGTTAAGGCGCATATTTTGACAGTCACAAAGAAATCAAAACCTATAAGGTACTTCAAGCAGGCAGGGTAGAAGCCTGCTGGGGTCATGGGTTAACTTCCGAAAGGAATACCCGGCCCCGGAACGATAGGCTACGAAGGAACGGGGTAGGTTTTAAGTCAGTAAGAGTGACACTGCTTCCCGCTCCGCCCAAGGGCGGGATTTGTCATTGGATGATTTTATCTACCATAAAAAAAAATATAGGGTACTTCCGGTTAACCTAGAAACATAAAATTTGACAAGAAGCAATGTCTCATAGAACAAATAAAGAAAACCGTTTTGTAGTTACACAAAGGAAAATATCTTCGAGACTTAATTCGGGAATCCAAGTATTAAGGAAGGTAAATTTGTTGTCGAAACCCTCAGTGCGCGAGTCCGACTCACACTTGACCAGTTTTTTTATTTCATTTAATATTTGATCAGTTTTTTGAATCCCAAATAAACATAGACAAAAACCAAATTAATTTCGATAAAAGTAGACAATATAAGAATCAAATAAAACAAGGTACTTTGATGAAAAAAAATAAAAATTCAGCATTGGACAGTGATCCCTTTAGCTCCCTTGGGTCGAGAGGAAAAAAAAAAACAACAAGATGAGGATAATCAGCCGTTTTTGTCGCACAGAATTACGTCGGATAATTTGATTAGCTATCGGTGGGCGAGAACCGTCCCCTTAAAAGGTAATCCTATTTTATAGGTAGGCCCTTTAATCTGATAGATGCTAGGTGTCTTATATTGGAAGATTCTAATTGTATTTTATGTCTATTGGCCGTTATAATGACTCGGTAAACGACTATCGTAATCGATTACTCATCTGTTGTTTTTGTATGTTTTTAAAATAGAATATTGATTAAGTTTTTATCTACTATTGTTTACTATAAGAAGCGACTTTTACAGTGATAACACGAAATCATTATTATGGTAGATAATAGTATACCGTATTATTGTTATTTACCGTGTCCACAAATTCGATGCATACTGTGACATCTGAAGTGACCGCATACGGCTAGGTATGGCTCTAATTAACTTGCGTACTGGCAAGGTAATGATACTTTTAATGTCTATGGTTTATAGAGCATTAGACAGCATAGGTGTTCATATTTAGAAAGGAAGAAAAGAGGGTTGTTCTAGAATGTCACCGAAAGGAGTACAGGCTGTCAAGTCAAGGCGGAAATAATTTTATATGATAATACAAGATATACAGCTTCTAACAATGTAACATAGTACACCACCGATACATATTATAACAATATAATGAGGAGTACAAATTCTAAAACTGTTTTACGTCCGTTGCGTGACAGCCATAGGGTCAGTTGAAAACCAGCGCCTGACAACTAGTGCCTAAAGACTTGTTGTCATTCATGCTGAACTGGACCTATTTTGGTGCAGTCGTGAGACACAGAACTTTATCTTTTTTTTCGTGTGCTGTACCAAATAAATTCTTTTCTATTCTTTACATAATTTGACCACAGAAGTCCTTACTTTACGTCTCCACCGCGACAATACTTAGCTCAATCTATATACTGATTTGAAGTACATAACAGGGAATTCTCCCCTCCATCAGCTAAGTGTAATTATAGGTAAAAAAGCAAGGGTTGCAGAGTGGCCATGTTGAGAAAAGTGACGTCATTAGTACGCTGTTGACACAACCCGCCTTCTGACGTGAATGGCGAGGCTAAACTGGCTATATGGGCGTGTTTCCAATATGGAACTATGTGTTTTTGCTGGGTCGTTATTACTGAAGCTATTTTTAATTTTCGAAAATATTATAACCCTTACGTTAACAAGAAGTGCTTACTACGCACTTAATAACAAAAAATATCATTTATTTCTCTAACATTTAGTTTATCGTAACACAAGTTTATATATAAAACTAGTTTCTGTCAGCGGCTTCGCCCGCATGAATCCGGTTTCTCCATACGAACCTCCATTCCCCGTTTTACCCCTTTAGTTTCATGAAATCAGTACTTAGCGAATGTCTTCACTCTATAAGGAATCTATCTGCCAAATTTTAAGTATGTACTAGTATGTAGGTGTTATAGTTACTGAGATTTCGTGGTTAAACAGTGAGTAGTATTTCGCAGGCAAAATCTTGACATATAAAAATGTCAAGATTTTGCCTTAAGATTAAAACCTTTGAGAGCTTGAAGATCTATCATACAGGTCTCAAACCTACTTCATGGTTTGAGACCTGTATGATACTCGTTGATCTTCTAGCTCACAACCTTTCAAATATAATCGGATTTTGCGGAATATAAACATGAATCTTATTTGTAAGATTATTTGGAAGAAGACTACCAGAAAATAAAAAGCCGTCAAATCTTCCAAAAAATCATCGATGAATATGACAAACAACACACTACAAAGAGGTTTTAAATTACCAACCTCAAAAAACGGATGCGGTCGAGAAAAAAAGAAATAAAAATTAAGTATTTCAAATCGCACAAGTGTCCAGCCAGTTCTATCATCACAAAAAACCTCTGATAAATTAAAACAAGCTTTAAATCTCAATTTGCCGACACAGGGAGGTTTCTATAGGCTTTTGTGGCGTATGTCCATTTCCGACAACTCAGCCTTTGAATAAAGTAGCTGTCAAAGACGCCGATGTCAAAATTCTTTGGTATTCATAAGTTGGCAAAGAAAACAGAAATGGTAAAAAAACGAAAATGAAAAGTTTATGCTCGTTCAAGCTTTTTCCTGTCAAGCAAGGTAAGTGATGTCTTATACGTCCTTTTTCGTTTAAGATTGTTGTCGCCTTAAAATTTCCAGTAGTTTTTTCTAAACATTAAGTTACAATATTCTTGACACAATTACCTCTTGTAAAAATAAATTCACCATTAATTTACATTTGATTCTAGTATTTATATTCATTGTGTACACCTACTACAATGTAGTCTTTTTTAACCCAAAGATTGACTGGTAGAGAATACCTTGTTGCATTAAGTCCGCCTAAGCAGTTACCATTACTGTACCTACATGAAGTTTAAATAAATAAATTTGAAGACCCTAATAATTACAGCAAGAAAGCATTTATACTCCTAAATAATATTCAATTTCGCCTCAACCACACCCAGACGAACGCACAAACCAAATTCATAATAACAGCACACAATAAACACCCCCGCAACATTTGATATCCATTCTTATTATTTTTATTTTAGATTTATTGTCGTGAAAAACGAACAATTTCTATACAATCGATAGGGTCCGTGATCCCCTGCCAATTAACATTGGACACGGTGGTCAGAACTATGTCAAAGTTAGACATATTTTTTGTCCATAGTGGCACACGGTAATCAATATACATCAATCTTGGAACTTTGTGAAAGTAAACTCAGAGTTTCAGCACTCTGTCAAAACCGTTAGCAGCGTTTCGCAAATTAACACAGTGATACAATTCGCGGCGGTCGGGACAAAATGTAATTAATAATTTAATGCAACGAACGACCAAGTAGAAACTTCGCTAACACAGAAGTTACTTTTGTCGCGTGGCGTGACCTTTTCTGTGAAAAAACCAATGCGGAGATATAACTGGCATGTTACCCCGTATGTAGTAACGAGCTAATTTAAACTTTTCGGTCTCTCTGTCCTTTCGGAGGGTGTCTCCCTTCTCGACACCTGAGGCGACTGTCCTTGGTTAGACGGCAGTTTTCAATAAAACTGAAATAAAATGCACGCGTTTCTTATATTGGTTTTCGGTTGAGAATAATTGATTTCGCTTTTAGTTTTTGGGTTTCTTTAATTGAATTGTCGGTTTTACGATTTCTATTTTAAAGTTCAAATTTAATTTTAAATATTATATCCAATGTTAATTTTTCATTTCATGAACTACGTTTTAGATATCTTTCATGTCAGTTGGGCGTTGGGATAGTTAATTTCCAAAAAAAAGAAAAAAGGACACTGTTATTGACGAAATAAGACAAAGAAGAAACAATAGACAAGAAAAATTAAAAAGAACTACTTGGACTTTTGCTATGGTTTTGGATTTTTTTGTTTTTTTTTTTCATCAACATAAGAGCATTTAATACAAAATTTACAGCTCACACTTCAAAAACATATCAATCACGAAAATGTATCAAATCTAACCCCACATAGCTACAAAATTGATCTATTTAGAGCATTCAAAACCGGGGCAGCTCGAACCCTCGACATAGATAATCATAAATCACTCGAAACGTGAAAATCAAATATTTATGTGGGTGTAAAGTTTTTGTGCACACAGCGCATGTGTGGTGACCACTGTCCAGTGCCGTACCGGTGGGTGGGGCTTAGCAATTGTACCGCTTGACCCACCGTCCACCTTTCCACGTAAATTGATAGGGTTCGATTGTGTAAACGTACATATATCTACTTGTAAGGCTTTTCCATTTACACGTTAGATTTAGAAAGGGTTTAGCTGTATGATGTGCGTCAGTGGTTGAGTCGTGAAGCAATATCGTACCTATTATGTTCGAAGATTGTTCGTTGCATAAGTGTTGTGAGATCGAACATCAGCACATTAGGAACTGTATCTAGAATGCTAGATAGAGGTTAATTTGAGTTTTACATCGCGCGTAATATTTTCTAAAGAAATCTCTCTCAATTACGAATAGTACTAGGTGTTATGCTTCCGTTTTTTTTTTAATGACAGTATCACTAAACGTTGTTTGATCAGGCACAGGATACATCCACCTCTACTTCCCCAGGAAGTGTTCCCATTTGCCACGAGCCATCACCTTTACAAATCTGTAAAAAATTAACATCAATAACGCGTGCATTTACATAATATACCCTCTAAACAAACTAGGTACGGCAGAACAAACAATGGCCGTCGAATCACGTAGTTTTTTCACTATATTAATTTAGTTCTCCAGTTACAATGCAATACAGCCCCTATAGACATTACAGCGGTGCCTACTTTACAAAGAAAATGAAGGAAAAAATAATAATACTAAGAGAGTTTGAACGGAGAATGTAAGGGCGTCTACTCACAGTACTTATGTGAAATTAGCTCGCGAACACGCTTTGATGTGCCGACCAATTGTTCGTGTAAAAGCGCCTTTATAATCTGAGGCGTCGCGACCGTGTCTTGTGTTCAGCTATTTATATTATAGCGATGTCAATTAATATGTAGGGAGTTAATTATGTAGGTAAGATTTGTTTGGGGTAAGCCTGTTGGCCGGATAAAAGATCCTGCGTAGATGAAATTACAGTCACTGTAAAGAGAAATGTAGGTGATTTAAAAACTGACACAGTTTTTACTGAGGAATAAAATGCAGTAAAGTAAACATCAAATAGATTTGTTACGTTATAAAGAAAACGGATTTTTTCTTGGTGAAAAAGAAAGACTAGAAAAGCTATTGAAATATAAAAAAAAAACTTAAGAATTGGTTGATTAACTCACAGGGACTTAGTACTAGACGGGAGTAAAATGAATAAAATTATCTGCAATTTAGGGATTTTCTAATAATTACTTTAACTTACTGAACACATCCATATAGAAAGAAATAAAGAAAAAACAACATAGCAAACAACAACACACAACAATACAACAACATATAAATCATCGAACCACCAGACATACGGCGATGCGCCACCAGTACATGGTAGATATCTCACCTATGTATTTGCACACAAATAATTTGGGAACACATTTATCGTGCGTACAGCTAAGGAGTGGAATTCCCTGCCGGAGTCTGTATTTTCTGATAGCTATAACTTGGAGGTTTTTAAATCAAGAGTGAACAGGTTTCTTCTTGGCAAGTGTGGATCATCGTCGACCGCATCGTCGCTTTCCATCGGGCGAGATAGTGGTCAAAGTACCTACATAAAAACAATAATATTATATTGACACAATATTGCAAATCTTCGTTCACGTGTTGGAAATATTATTATTTGTCATGTTATAGAAAAAATTCTGGTAAACTTTTTGACTTTGCTTCCGTCGATTTACGCGTTTGATGACTTTGATTGTGTTGAAGTTAACAACACCCTTCACGTGAAGAGCCTGATATCTAGTGATAGCAACGAGCGACGATGCATCCTATTTTTGTTTAGTTTTATAAGTAGGCTAATTAGCTATAAGAAATGTCTTGTCATTCTTGTTAGCACCCTTGTCCTGTACACGCTAATATACAGTGCGCAGTAATCTCGTATTTTCTCCTGTTTTATTTTACACAAATCCCGGTCAGTCCCGCACATGGTCCTTTATCGAGCCTGATTGTCGTTATCAGCAAGTAATTTGAAGAATATATAATTAGAAGACGGAAATAATTGATCTGGATTTGAGAGGTTAAACGCCGACATCGTGTCTTATGGATTGAGTACACATTATTTCTCACGGTGTTAAGTATATTGGATAATATCATCACCCAACACTCGTACAGGTTGTATCTAGCTTTATTTAAATTTACAAAAGGTTAGTGCATTTATTTTGTTAATTATGTTAATTGAGTACCGGTTTTCTTTTTGAATAGTTTCGTTATTTTTGTATGTTACATGTACAATTAGCGACAGTCGTTATTATATAATACTTTTAAAAGTATAGTAGGAATTAGAACTACATTTATATAATTTGTATTGTTGCATTTGAGCGATAACTATTCAGTTAAGTATCATAGTTAATGTGTAGGTATTCGTTAATCATAGTTTATTCTGGAAAGTGTTAGATATTATTTCAAACTATTGACTGTTAATCTCAGTTAACTTGCCCGTAGTGTACTTTAGTTTTGTGGTGTTTTATATAATAACTTATTAGATAAGTTATTGAGGAATTCATTTATAATAAAAGTTGTATCGTTACATTTGCAATCAGGATTTATTTTTATACAGAAAGATTACCTACCTATTTACATTGTTAGACCTTATTAAATTCTACCTTACAACTCTGTACCTAAATTAATTTCGGATTAAGTATATTAAGATATTTATTTTGCGATTATATACATTCCAGGTCGACAACACTCGATTTCCAGCATGTCCGAGGAAAGGGAATTAGTAAAGAAGCGAGGAAGTTTTAAGGGTCGCTTAACTACATTTGTCAATTACTTGGACGCATTGGATGACGTAACATTAAGCGAATGCGATGTCATGGAATTACAGTTGCGCATGGGAAAACTGGAGTCGTTGTACGAACAATATGATGAGGTACAGTTGCGGTTAGAATGTATGGTTGACGATACGAAGGCCCAGTTGTCTGAACGTTCCGAGTTCGAGACATTATACTATAAGGCATTGTCGAGGGCTCAACAGTTAGTGAGTAAGAGTAACAAGCAAAATGGTTCAGTTAGTGGTAAGGGTAGTCGTGGTAGTGTTTATAAACCTATTAAGTTGCCTACTATACAATTGCCCAAGTTTAATGGTTCATATAGCAATTGGTTAGAGTTCCGTGACACCTTCACTAGCCTCATCCATCATAATGACGAGATCGACGAAATCAACAAGTTCCACTATTTACGTGCTTCTCTGGAGGGATCTGCTGCCGTGGTAATTCAATCTATTGAGTTTTCAGCGAACAATTATGATGTGGCTTGGAATTTAATTTGCGATCGATTTGACAATAAACGCTTATTAGTGCAGAATCATGTGTCAGCATTATTTAACATTGAACTCATCACGAAAGAGTCTTCTATCGCTTTGAAAGGGTTAATTGATCTGTTAAATAAAAACTTGCGAGCGTTAGAATCTTTAGGCGAACCAGTCAAGCAGTGGGACACGTTGTTGATATATTTCGTTACACGTAAGTTGGATCAGAAGTCCTACCGTGAATGGGAGGAGTTCAAAGGTCACACTGATAAGAATAGCAAGATTACGTTCGATACTTTCCTCCAATTCATTCGCGCACGCGCTGATCTAATTGAAACTTTAGAATTATCTAAACACAACATGTCAGGTAACCCTAAATCAAGTTCCGCGAGTAAAATCAAATCCATGGTGACGACACAAAATTCTAATATGGTGAGCACTGAACCTGCTTCGAAATCTTGTCCTAATTGCAAAGGTGACCATAGTTTAGTTAATTGTTCACAGTTCCTTGCATTGAGCAATGAAGCTCGACGCAAATTGATTCCTACTTTTAAATTATGTTATAACTGTTTTCGTACTGGTCACTTTTCTAACAATTGCAAAAAACCGGGTTGTAAGTTATGTAAGCGCAGGCATAACACTTTGATTCATACTTCGGAAACAAAAGGTAACGATAACACATCTGATTATGCAACTTTGTCTCCGTCAACGTCTGCAGCGCCCGCGCAGTCCGCTGACACTGACGCGACGAATAACGTGTCCTTGTCTGCGAACATTTCCCCTACTCATGGCGAGAGTAAGGAGCGCGGCGTCTTATTGTCAACCGCGTTAATTAAATTATATGATTACAAAAATCATGAGCATATTGTGCGAGCGACACTCGACAGCGGTAGTACATCGTGCTTCATGACGGAGCGATTATGTAAACGACTTAAGTTAAATACGAGTTCGATTGATAGTTCAATCTATGGCATAAATAACGCGTCCAGTCGCGTAGGCAATATGTGTCAGGTAAAAATGACGTCACTTAACAATAGTTATAATGCTAAGTTGTTATGTTTTGTATTGCCATTGATTACTAATGAGATGCCATGTCGTGAATTAGATTTATCTAACCTGAACATTCCAACTGATATTTGTCTGGCAGACCCTACTTTTTACAAGCCCTCAGACGTAGATCTTTTAATTGGTGCTGATCTGTTCTGGGACCTGTTAGGTTCGCAAAGAATTAAGTTAGGAGTCGGAAAGCCGGTGTTATGTGAGACCAGGTTAGGATGGATCGTCTCTGGTCCCGTTATCTATAGTAATCACAGTAAATCAATAAATAACATTAGATGTAATTTTACTCAAACTAGTTCCTGTAATGATGCCGACTTGGATTTAATTCGTAATGATATTACGCGATTTTGGAATCTCGAAGAGATTAATTCGCAAAATTCTGATTATTTGCCTGAAGAAAGGTTCTGTGAGGAGCATTTTTGTAAAACTACGACTCGTTTGGAAGACGGTCGTTTTTGTGTGCGTCTACCTATGAAGCAGAATCCATCTGTTTTGGGTGAGTCATTTCATAGGGCTACAAAATGTTTATATTCCTTGGAACGCAGACTTAAGGCTAAACCTGATTTTAGTAAATTATATCACGAGTTCATGGCGGAATATGAGTCATTAGGTCATATGACAATAAACAAGGAACTAGATTTAAACTCGTATTTCATCCCTCATCACGGGGTCCTAAGGGAAGGTAGTACCACTACGAAGCTGCGTGTGGTGTTCAATGCTAGTTGTCCCACGTCATCAGGTGTTTCCTTAAATGATTTACAGATGGTGGGTCCAACTGTTCAAGATGACCTTCTGTCTATACTTCTTCGGTTTCGACAGCATAAATACATCGTGTCAGCCGACGTTGAAAAGATGTATAGACAGATAGTAGTCCACCCATCTGATAGGCACTTGCAACAGGTAGTTTGGCGCGAAGACACATGCAGTCCAGTTAAGGTATTTAAATTAAACACCGTCACATACGGTACGGCGAGTGCGCCATTTATTGCGACGCGCTGCCTCAAGCAATTAGGTAATGAGTGCACGAATGATAAGATCGCCACCATAATAAAGCATGATTTTTACGTTGATGATTTGCTCACCGGTGGCAATGATTTAGATGAAGTGTTGTTCATTCGCAATGAAGTCACAAATGCACTGGTATCAGCTTGCATGCCACTTCGAAAGTGGAAGTCGAATGAACCTATTTTAGTGTCAGGGACTCAGTCATCATTAGATTTATGTGTAGGATCTAATAATCCCAATAAATTATTAGGACTTGACTGGTTCGCTGAATCTGATGAAATAGGTTTCTTAATTAGTTTTAAGTCACCTTCTAGAAGTTGCACTAAACGTGATTTGCTTTCAGCAATTGCACGTATTTTTGACCCTTTAGGTCTTTTATCTCCTTTTGTAGTCACCATGAAAATGCTATTACAAAAAATGTGGTTAGACAAACTTTCATGGGACGAACCGTTGACTCTGGAACTTAGCACAACTTGGAACGCTATTGTTAAAGCTCTCCCTCTTTTAACTACGTTACGTATCCCACGGTATGTTATGACGGACGGTTACCAGACGTTAGAACTGCACGTATTCACAGATGCATCTGAGCGCGCGTACGGTGCGTGTGCCTACATCCGTAGTGTTAATGCAAATGGTGAATGCATGGTTCGTTTACTTATCGGTAAAAGTCGTGTGGCGCCAATTAAACCTACTACTATTCCGAGGTTGGAACTATGTGGTGCCGTCGTGGGAGCTCGCGTTTATGAGAAGGTGGTCAAATCACTTCGAGTAAAGTTTGATCGGGTTTACTGTTGGACAGACTCGACTATTGTATTGGGATGGTTGCAGATGTTGCCTTCTAAACTTCAGCCATTTGTGCGCAATCGCGTTGCTGAAGTTCTAGATAAGGCGGGTAACTGCACTTGGCGTCATGTCCCAACTGACAAGAACCCAGCAGACCTAATATCTCGTGGCGTGGATATTAGTGTTCTGCAAGGGCTGCAGTTGTGGTGGTGTGGCCCCGACTTCTTAAAGGAAGATCAGTCGAACTGGCCATCTCAGGTTAAAGGTTTAGAACTCGAGACTTTACCCGAAACTCGACCTCAAGTTTCATTGAGCGCTATTGTAACAAATAATGCTTGCAATACTTTAATAGATTTTAACCGTTTCTCAAACTACTTAAGACTTGTTCGTTCAATAGCGTATGTGTTAAGATTTGTTAGAACCTGTAGGAAACTTCCTGTCATTAATAAATTTATATCTGAAGATGAACTACAGGAAGCATTGAATGTTATTATTTTAAATTGTCAAATCGAGTCGTTTCCAGAGTACAAATTACTTTTAAATAAACAAAATATACCTTCGAAAAGTGTCCTCTTTAAATTTAATGTTTATTTAGATAAAAATAAAATCATGCGTGTCGGAGGGCGCTTAGAAAATTCTGATTTTTCATATAATAAAAAACATCCTATAATTTTACAGTCCGCTCACATTTTTACAAAATTATTATTTAATTTTGAGCATAAAAGATTGATGCATGCAGGCCCTCAGTTATTGTTAGCTTCAATTCGGGAATCGTACTGGCCTATAGGTGGTAATCTAGCTAGGGCTTGCTATCGAAACTGTGTGCGCTGTTGTCGCATGAAGGGTAACGTAATTACCCCATTGATGGGAAATTTGCCGCAGCAGCGTGTCCAGCCAGGAGGTTATCCTTTCGACAATGTTGGTGTCGATTATGCTGGCCCTATCATGTGTGCCAGTCGGCAAGGTCGTGGCTGCAGGTTAGTGAAGGTGTACGTAGCCATATTTATTTGTTTTGCCACTAAAGCTGTACACCTGGAGCTAGTAGGCGATCTAACCAGTAATACCTACTTACTTGCCTTATATAGGTTTATCTCGCGACGGGGTAAGCCAACTAACATTTATTCCGATAACGGTACCTCATTCGTTGGCGCGTACAACGATTTATCGAAATTTCTAAAAACTTATTGCGATTCCTTAGGTGCAAGTTTGGCAAATGATGGTATTAAAATGCATTTTATTCCCGCATATACTCCTCATTTCGGCGGACTCTGGGAAGCGGGTGTTAAATCGACAAAGTATCATTTGAAACGAGTGTTGGGAAACTGTAACTTAACGTTCGAAGAACTTAACACCACGCTTATTCAAATCGAGGCCATCTTGAACTCTCGTCCATTGACGCCGCTATCTTCGGATCCTGCTGACCTTGCACCTCTGACGCCGGGACACTTCCTTGTGGGTCGACCGCTCACATCATTACCCCAACGGGACTATTTGGAACACTCCGTTCATCACTTGGCTCGATTTCAACGGGTTGAGCAACTCCGCCAACATTTCTGGGCCCGGTGGAGTAAGGAGTTTGTTTCTGAATTGCAGCAGAGAACGAAATGGCGTTCCTGCAAGGATGCACTGAAGCTGGACTCACTCGTGGTAATAAAGGAGGATCACTTACCCCCTCTTAAATGGAAGTTGGGAAGAATTGTTGCCGTCCACCCAGGATCAGACGGTATCGTTCGGGTGGCTGATATCCGGACTCCTGCTGGAGTAATTCGGCGCGCCTTCAATAGGATTTGCCCACTACCCGTCACTTGCTGATTTTGTTGAAAGACAATCTTTCAATGTCCGGGGGTATGTTGAAGTTAACAACACCCTTCACGTGAAGAGCCTGATATCTAGTGATAGCAACGAGCGACGATGCATCCTATTTTTGTTTAGTTTTATAAGTAGGCTAATTAGCTATAAGAAATGTCTTGTCATTCTTGTTAGCACCCTTGTCCTGTACACGCTAATATACAGTGCGCAGTAATCTCGTATTTTCTCCTGTTTTATTTTACACAAATCCCGGTCAGTCCCGCACAGATTGGTATTTAATTATATTCAATTTGTGTTGTTTATTTTTCCCACATAAACGAATAATTTTGCTGACATGAAAGCATTTTAATAGTAAAGTTTAAAATATTAAAGCTCTTTGCAAAACTCCAATTCTTAGAAACGTTTCGTCTGTTTTATTAACGCGATTTATATTGTCTGCTTTAACCTTAACATTTAATAATAAATCAAGTTGAACTTTCCTATTATCAGATGTCTTCGGTTCCAACACATTTTCAAACAGATTAAATTTAAAAATAGAAACACAGGCTAAACATTTTTTTTTGTCTGATGAGTCAACCCGGTCACTACTTCCACCCAACTGAATAAAATACTGATATAATTACAGTATCTATACACAAATGCCAGAATCAAAAACATAATTACCACTATCTCACACATCGCCATCTGTTCCAAAAAAAAATCGATTAACTTTCTTGTCTCAACAAAGAAATAAACCCTTTAAATGCGGACCACAAGTAAGACGGTTATTACAGGCCTTTTGTACCCAGCTAAGCGGTCAACCCTACAACTGACACCTTACAGTACCGTGAAGCCAACAACATATAATTAAGTGTCATTTAACACTTAAAAGATTGAAAGAAAGTGTCATTCATTGCCCGTATGTTGTGGACGAATGTTGTGAAACTTTTTTTTTTTTGTATAATTGGCATTAATTGTCCTGTTTTTTGAGAAGTGTGTCACGTTTAGCAGCGGTTGTTTGTGGTGGCATGTTAAATATTCGCGTTCCTTGCAAATTGTTGCCATACTGTCCAACAGATGGACAGTCTCCCCCATTGACTTTCTTTATCTTCTTTATTTCTTCATCTTTTTATTCACAGTCTTCTCTAACATATTCGACATAAACAGTGTCATTAATTTTCATGGAAAGTAAACAAAATGATTGTGAAGTTAAATTTTGTCGCCTTTAGATAACCCAGAACTTAAGATTAGTTATTGAAACGAAAAGTTTATAAATAAACACAATGATTACTATGACATTATTTTCGAATGCTTGCAATAGGTATACTGCCAGATGAGACGCAATACGAAAAGTGTTTTTATTGTAGAACTGCAATATATAAATATACCTCATTATAACCAAGATAGATCCATGTGTCTTGCTTATTTACTTTTATATTTATTTAATGTAAAAAAAAAAATATCTTACAATTTTGCTCAACCACCATATTTTTTTTTTATTGATAGGCTCTCGTTTGATCTCTATCTCACCTGATGGTATGCGATGATGTGGTCAACGATGGAGCACGCTTGCCTGGAAGGAACCTATCCACTCTTGACTTATAGAACTCTAGGTTACAGCTATCAGGAAACATAGACTCCCAACTAACACTTAAAAAAAAACAATATTAGTTACAAAGCTTTAACTTTCTACTAAACTTATAAATTATTTTCATCACATACATCAAAAACCACAGATATCAAACCATGTCCTTATCTTCTAGCGGATGCGGACAGCGCGGCAGAGGGAGGCGGGTCCCCGGTACCCGGGGTCCCCGCAGACACCCTGACCTGTGGGGCCTGTCGAAGGGCCTTCGCTCTCGCCGACATCGTGCGCTTCATCCAGCATAAGGTGTCCTCCTGTGATAAGGATCTAACATCCTATCATTGTTATAGTGCTGGTAAGTCTCATTACTTTTTAAATTTACAACCTTACTCTTCCCATTGCTGAATATAGGCCTCCGCCCTTTATTTTCTAAAAAGAAAGTATACCTTAAAAATGAAATATGATATAATCTTCACACATACAGTTTTTATGTATGCATCTTGTGTATAAAAAGTTTTTTGAATTCTGTAATAATTAATCTTGAATTTGAATATAAGTGGGGAATAAAAATTGCGATTTGACAGGTTTTCTACACACAACATACTCGTATCAAACTATCAGATATTTTATCCTTCTTATTAGGGATACAAAGTTAGAAGCTTCAAAATCTCTAAATAACTTGATAAGTATTTTTTATTCTATCATTCCAAACACAGGTCCAAACTCCGACCAAGAAGATGGCTCAAGACCAGGCCAGGTCTCAAGCGGGAGCACCAGCGCCCGGAGGCCATCACTTCTCACGGCAAGGAGGCCTCCTAGCAGCAGAGTGCACACCCCTCCCCTCGCCAGCCCTTCCATAGCCCCTCCTGATCTTTTAGAAGACGGAGGAGCTTCAAGCACTCCAAAGAGGCTATTAGACGGTAAGTGGTTTCTTTTTATACTCAAATAAATTTTATTTTAAGAATAATAAAACACTACAGAAGAAAGATATGATTTCGGATCATAATTTTAATCTTCATAGAATTTCCACTTTCAGACCGAGAGCAATCGATTTATTTAGGTAAAGATAAGATACATACAGTACGCGAAAAATAAGTTGAATCAAAATAGCCGTCATTGCTACGGTTACGCGCAGCCCCCACTTCGATTGAGATCCGAAAATCTATTACTGCGCATTCAAGGTCGATTGCTATTTTGGTTCAACTTATATGCCGAGTATTGTACCAAAATTTTTATGAATTTAAAGAAACAAATAAATAAATATTAAGTCTTTTAAACATAAGATATTAAGTTTATAACCGATTCGGGTGATTATGGTAACATTTTTTTTTTCTTCCTGTTTCTGGCTTATATGACGTATATCACATCATTATAAGAAAGGCAAAAATTTGTGTAAGTACATAAATTTGTTACTTCTTCACGCTCGGACGACTGAATATATCCCGGAATAGAATATAGGATATTTTTTATACTGTAAATATGTTCCCTTAACGGAATTTTCTGATTTACGCTAGCAAACAAGCTAAAACCTAATATCTATAGGTGATATGCACCAAAAATTAAAATGAAATCTCAAAGGCAACTTTTCCCATAGGTGACGCAGGGGCATCAACGCCTAAAAGGCGAGCATCAACGTCACCAATGCCATCAAGTTCCCCTGATGAAGACATCAAACCGAAGATCAAGCAGGAACGTATGGATACCTCGGCGTCTCCTGAAGACCTTAAAAAATCAAGAACTGAAGTTGCTGATGCGGAATCTAATACTATGCATAGTGGTAAGTTTCTTTGACTTTTATACAATGTTGAATGTGAAAACGCGGATAATACTTAATAGATGTTTTTAACACTAGGGGTTAAGTGTCTTTTGTAGCTAGCTCTAAACCATAAGTTTATGCTAAATTATATTCAAGTATACTAAAACAAACAACACTAAAAAGTCCTAATGATGATTTTCAAAATTATCGTGAAAGAATTTGTCTTGATGCAATTATACATCATTAGCGACACCCTCTTGATGACCGTGACAGCAAAAACATTAATTAACCTCTTGTTTAAAATGTCCAATGCTGAAATTGCAAACAGTTTAAAACGTAGGTTCTTATCGATTAACACTTTTATCTTCACCTACAAGAAATTTATTAGATTTACGCTTCATATCTGAAGTTACACCAATAACTTTACCAAAAATATCGATAGTGTCACCATTGCCTTCAACTTTACCGTCTGCATTTGTAACATCTAGCGAGACGTCACCTTTCAGAGCATAACAGTTTTGTCTGTGATTCAACCAACCGAAAAATTCCATAACCAGCTAAAAGGCGAAAAACACGTGCGAGAGAATGCCATTTTTACTCTGAACATCACGTCATCGGCATGACAGTCCGGTGTTTATTATATTAATGATTCTTTCTTAGCTTCAAAGGATTCTTTGGAGACAGTTTTATCTTCACGATACGACTTTGTCACGCAAGATGTTGCACAATGACTATGTTGGACAATCATATAGGTTTTGCTTCGTCATCGTCTGTCCATACTTTTTGGATTGGGACTTAATCCGGTCTCTGGTAACAGGATGTTTCAAATTCTCTCAGTTTTTATTTTCTTAGTATACTTAAATTACTTATGGAAATGTTTAAACGTTCACCTCTGATATTAAGAGATATTAGTAACAAATATTGTTACTAAAATATTGTAACTAAGATATATTAGATAGTAACAATATTTCACAGTACTATTACACTAACGTAGCGGCCCAGCAGGGCCGATGTCGACTAAGATTACGAAGAATCTCTGAAAAGGGATCTCACGGTTCTAAAACGCGAAGGGCAACTAAAGAACACAAGTGTGGTTAAAATCAGTAAATTTATGACACGTCCTCCTGTTCTACCCAAGAGTGAGAGAAGTCATTGGACGATTTCGCACCTCATACAAAAAAACATTACCTAGGTACTGTTACACTACACGTAGAGTTTAAAATAAATAACCGAAGCTGTCTATTTGAAGGCTGATATAATTTGTTGCAAAATTTACTATTTAAAATGATGATTTTAAGTCTCCTTAAATCTTCATTTCAAATAGTATAGATTCAATTACCCTTTAACCTAGTCCATAACATTTACCTTTATCAGCAAAAAAAATAAACATTCTAGAAATATTCTCACAAATTCATCTTACAATAGCTTTCTTTATAAATTCGCGTAAAAATAAACCCATTAATCCTTCAAACCGTTTCAATAAAACGTAAAATAAATAAAAACGGAGGTAGCTGAACATCTGTATAAGCGAGCAATCTTGCGGGGGTGGTTCGAGAAATAATCTATCCGAGACTAACCCTTTGTGCCACCAGATGTGCTGTCATTTGACACTTTTGTATTAAACCCGTTGCACAACAAAGCTTTCCTTAAACCCGAAAATTGTGCACCGTTCAAAATTTTCGACCCGCATTCTGTCAACTGCTTTATGAAATAGCAACTTACAAAGGAGCCGGAAAAAATATTAATAAGTTGCCTGTAATTGTCGCTGTTTTGTTGTTTATCAATAATAATATTATAAAGCTGAAGATTAAAGTTTAAACGAAAAATCGAAATGAAAACTACAAATCTTTTAGTGTTGAATAACCCATTTATTGAAGAAGGCTTTATAAAATTTCGCTAGCAACCAAATACGAAGCAATAAGATGAAGTGTGAAACCACAAAGGACAGTTATTATAAATTTTTGGACTGGAAACAACAAATTTTTTAAAACCAATTTTCTAGCGGTGGAAAAATTTAAGGAAAAAGATAAGTATGTACGCAAACCTATTTATAATGGTCACGTATACATAACATCTTTAAATAGCAATCGCCAACCACTCATCTGACTGATAACTAAAGGCCAAACCATTTTGTACAGTTTTTAACGTCCTGATAACAATATCATCCGATTACCTGATATAAAGCACGGTTTGATAATCCATTAGATACAAAACGTCACTGTTAAAATATCTGGACACTAAATATGACGTTATTACGTTGCTGTATACCGGGGTTGCGCTATCCAAGTGTCAATTGCAGGTTGGCTTCAGCACCAGTTGTTTCGGATTATTAGGTTTATCCTAAACGTTCATATTAACCCTTTCTGCAGAGCTGTCAAAGCAACCAGTTTCAATATACCACGGGGGTCCACATCACAATAAAATATAGCAATATATTAAATAGATAACATGAAACAATAGAGCCAAGTCCATAAATCCACTCGACTTTTAAAACCGCATTCATAACGGAAGCTTATTGTCAAAACAAGAACATAATTCTAATGGTGACAGAAAGTCGCGACCTCGTGCCAACTTAAAAAAGGGATCTTAATTTTAATTGTATTATTCCGTACATATTAATTAACCCCATCGCTGTACGAACAGATAAAGGGGATGATTTAGGAGAAAAAAATTATTTGCATGAGCACACGATTGACGCACGCGTATTGTTGTCATCTGCCTTTTGTGATGACCCTTACATTAACCGTGGCCGCGTGAGTTACTGAAGAACTCATGTTTTATGAAGATCCATTCAATATTCGACCTTTAACCGTCGTTATTACAGTTCAATGTCGAGTTCCATTCCATGGGCGTTAATGGTTTTCTGTATGCCGTTGGTTACGATATTATAATTGTCAAAGATGCTACCGAGGTCCCATTGTTAGAAACGGTCTTTTATAATTTTTTTAAAGATAAAAAATGTTTGGTGTGTTCCTGACACGTGGTACACGCTCATGCGTTCGCCGTGACCTATGGAACTCCTTTAAGCGTGACACAATGCTTGTGGATATTTTTAGTTTTTGTATAAACGGGAAGGTGGCTAAGTGGCGGCTTTGGAATAAGTGGGTTTTTAATTTTAGACATGACGTCTGAGACTTTGTGAAATGTGAGGGGAAGTTTGTCTCGTGACTATCGCGTGTCCTTTCTGTTGTGAACGTATTTAGAAGTTTTATGTTTTTGAGAAGTTGTACGAGTGTGTTCCGCAGTTGTATGAGGCTTTGCTTCATTCAGGTGACATTTAGAGCCAACAAAGGCTGTTGCCACGTAAGAATCTGTGTCCACAGTGTCGCCAGAGTCATTAGCATCACAAAACGATGGGGAACCAATGGCCGTCAGTTGTTTGTATCAAAACAAATATTGTATCAAGTGTGGATGAGTCCAGTGTTTGGTCTTCTTTGTTTGGTTTACGAATTTATGAAGGATTATCGGATCGGATATCTGTTTCGTATTCATGTTTAGTTGAAACTAAACATTTTGGATATTTCCTTGCTCCCTCTTATATGAATTAAGTGGTCTGATTTTCATTTGTAAACAGATAAATTTTTGGTTCTTTTATAAATTTGTATTCAATGACCCTTCGAATGAAGCATGGACAATGATAGCGGTATTGATTTCTGCAGGGCCCCAGATGAAATGATCGTTTTAACCCGCCATGCACGGTCTGACGCACCTCAAAACGGTCAGCTGCGGCACAAACAAGCGAACGCTTTTTACTCGCCCACTCGCGCGAAATAAACGTCAACAATGAATTCGAAACGGACAGCGGGGCTGCTATCTGTGAACTAATTACGCATTCATAGACCGTACTTCTGATAAATGATCGCCCCCGCAAATGATTCCTCGATTAACTCTCGTCCAAGATATTACCATATCAAGACATGTTTTCTTAAGGGTCGACCACAAAAGGGCCATCTCGGCGCCCAATCTTTAATCCTATCTCGGGGACCTTTGCGGGCGAATTTAAATTTCTTTAGAAATATCGTCCTTATTATGTACGTGTGGGTTTCTATTCCTTGCGACGTTCGTGGGCGAGATAACGTAAGTTAAGTCCGAGGAGAGATTGTTGTGAAAAAACTACCGCTAACTTTGACGAGATCCCATCTGCTGGCTCCTGTCCATTCGAATTTGATCCCTAACACTGATGCGTAAATCTGCATTTTGTATGAGAGCTTTTGGATTAGTAGAACCTTATTTTGTATATGAGGTGATAAGTCTTTATGAGGGGTCAACCTTTTCTATAGTGATCCTCACCCTTTTAGTGAAAAGAGTCCGTTGATAGCTGATTTAGGAATGGTGATAATGCATTCAGTGTGTGTAAATATATCATAGATTTATTTTATGATAGATTGGCTCTCGACTTTCAGCCGTTGGATCTGGTAGATTTTCGGTAGATGTGTAGTTATAGATGGGTTTGCTGATGTGTAAGTTAGGTATGTTAAAGGATTGCGGTGCATTGTGTGGTGCAGTTTGCAGTTGAATAGCTATCATACTTGCTTTGTGTCTGTCCACGTGGGGGCGATGTGACCGTTTGCGGAATCCGTTAATTAAAATTTGTGTTTCGATTGATAGCTGTGCAGATGTTGAGTTAGATGTGACTAATTAGCTGAGGTATGTCCTGTTTGAGAGTGGATGTCATGGAGGTATATGACGGAGTTAACGAGATAGAGTAACGGTTATAAAAAAAAGATAGCTATGTTGTTAACAGTAAGACTCAAAAACACCTTTTTTGAGAAACAATATAAACTGCATTTAAGAAGACCAAACTCGTGATTGCTGATATTAGAAAAGGATTAAAAAATGATAAAAATTCTTTACAATATGCAAAAGTGTAGAAAAAACTAAATAAGTGTTTAGTATCGAAACTAAAATGGAAAAAGGCGGGGCATGTGGCAAGACTGTTAGACGAGTGATGGACCATAAGGGCAACTCGTTGGAGATGTCCAAATAACAATGATACAGAGAAAGACCGCATATAAGATGGGCTGACGACATTATAAAAACGAATCGTTCTAAATGGATGCAAACGACGAGTTTTTAACAATCTCAACCAGGCCTACTTTGTGTAATTTATTTCATCACCACTGCTCTCAAAACGATGAAGGAAAACATCGTAAGGAAACCAGCATGTTCTAGGACATACAATTCAAAGATATGCACTGAGCCCACGTGGTGAATTATAGGCCATTCCTTTTCCTAGAGTGTAGGTCAGAGTCCCAGCAGTGGGAACATTACAAGGCTAACTATGCTGTTATGCTTTTATTATTACTATAGAAACTAACACAGTTTATAGCGTGAAATACACTAAAGCTAGACAAACACTTGCACACAAGTAATCCAACAACCCCAAACATCTCCAGACATGTTAACACGTCACGTCTCGAGACCCAAAATCAAGACACAAATGTTCACAAAAATTCGTCCCCAACCCGATGTGTGGGGCTATTTTAAACTCATAATAACTTGCCGACACATGTGTGACGACCATTACCACATATTACAAAAAATGTCGGAAAAACAATAAAATTTTGAGGGAGGGTAGGTGGACGCTTTAAAATTAATTCAGCGCACCGATGCGTTTAAGTGTTGGTTGTTTATTTGAATATATTTAGTATAATATAACGGCACTGTTGGCACAGTAGTTGAGCGGCTGGCTGCTGCACCTCGTGTCGCGGTTTCGATTCCCGTTCGCAACAAATATTTACATTTTTACATATCTGTGAATACACCTATGATACAGGAGTGATTAGGAATGTGGCGTGGAGCAACATCTTTATTTAGAAAAAATGTGTTTGTATTGTTAGTCTAGTGGATAATTATGGCGTGTGGTAAATGAAGAATAGTTGTAAAGGTAAATTAAAAAAAATAAAGTTTTTTGCCAAACTCCGATGTATTTTGGTGGTCATGTGCCTATTACAGTTGTTTATTACTATTCGTTAGTAATTCATTTAAATTAAATACAAAACTTGTCACATATTTTCTTATATTATAATGAACCATAATTATCTTTAAAAAACTATCTTACTTAATTATTAGTAGCGATCAAGAATATTTGCGGTTCAAGAATATTTGCGGTTTGATAATTTCAGTGTAGTTAGACGTGTCATTTAGTTCAAACAAAAAAATAATAATTCTATCTCATCATTGAAATACTCGTAAGTGGTTTATTAAGAAGAAAAACGTTCAAGTTTACAATTAGTTCGTCCTTAAAACAAAAATTGTATAAAATAATAATTAGATCTAACCTGAACTAGGATAAACCTGTACCTCGATTGTTTTCTAAGCTAATTTTCCCTTGAAACATTTCAATAATTTTGACCAATAAAATTCCTCCCTCTAAAACACTCTTGCTCTACTTACATAAGGGTGTAACTGCGAGGGTGTCGACGTTGTAACAATTTGTGGAGTAATGCGATAGTTTACAGAAATCACTGTTTTACCGCTTTTGGGAGCGGCCGTGGACGGAACCGCAACGCTGACGGCTTTATTCAATGTTTAACTAATTAGCGTTTTATGATCATCAAACAAAAAGAAACATCTATCAGGTATTTTTATTATACAATTATGTACTAGTTTATATTAACAGTTTCGCTTGCTCGATGTAAGTAGCAGCTATCCCACACGAACATACTCCCGGAGTGAAAATGATTCTGCCTTAAAAATTATAAAAAAAAAATGGGAGTGGGAGAGTAAAAATAGCCTACGACTTACTTTCAGACATACCAAATATATGTATACAAAAATTTCATAAAAATCGTTTAAGCCGTTTTGGAGAAGTTTGGTAACTAAATCTTTGATTAAAGTGGGATTTTACGAGTACTATATCTAATAGAAGAAATATTTAGTCTAAAACAGTAAACAAAATGCTTACAAAGAAACCATTACAAACAGATATTCATTAAAACTATTATAATTTAGCCCTTTAATTACCTGCTTAACGAAACAAAAATCAGCAGACCAAGAAAAAATTTCCATTCACAAAAACATATAAGTATTTATATTTTCAGTTTTTCTTACTTCAACACAAATATAGTCGGTACCGAGTCAGGTCGGGGTCACTTCTTACCATATCTTTTGTTATTTCTAAAAACACTTGTGCACTCCGCATACTCGGTCAAATCGGTCAATTTGACTACGTATATTTGAACAATAAGTCACAAATTATTTTTTTCACTTGCGTCCTTATGACCCAGACGGCATTGGGTGACGTCACGACGTCTTAATGACCTGCAGCTAATATTGTATAGAAATATTTTATTTTGCTTTAATATGGTTGTGTTATTTGCTTGATTTATTAATGCTCAAATTGGCGTTCTTTTTTTTCGGACAATCAGTATTTTTAAATAGGAAATTATCAATGAAAATGACTTCTCCTGCTCTAGGATGGGGCGAGAGGTCATCTCAGATATTTACTAAATAAAAAATCCTTTAAAAATATTGTTAAAACTTTAAATTTTTAAGTAGCTTAATTCTCTTTTATTTTAAGTTTATTATGGATAACACATATGGATGTAATCATAATGGTTAATTATTGTTATTATTATTTATACTAATATTAAAGGGTTTTAAATTGGATAATAATTTACTTATCTTTTTTTTAATTCGCGCGATGAACTAAATACGCCTCCATCGTACTATTTTGTACTGGTCGGCTGTTGATAGAAAATAAGGAAGTTCTAAATGAGCACTTGCACCTGTGTTTGTAGATACCTATTCAGGTTGTGGATATGATGATTAACATACTTTTCCCACCGCTTAGGGTTTTTTCAATATATATATAGGTATACATTAGAATAAACGCTATGTATCATCTGAAACAATTCATGTGCTCTTTCTATACAAAAGTACTATTGGACAGAAAGAGCACATGAATACATTGTGTGAGATGGCACATGTTATATAATTTCGATCGTTCTAATCTGTATATTTTCTTTTTAATCTGTCTGGGTAAAGATGGCCAAGAAACCCATAACCCAAGTTTTCTTAGTAAGGCTCCTATCTCCCTACCAAAAATATTGTTTTAAGAAATTCCGTGGTAATTATCTGGTTGGAGAAAATAAATAAATATTTGTTATATTATTATTATTTATTATATAAGGTACAGTAATACTCAAAACCAAATAAATTGAAAAACAGATGCAACTTCACAAAAATGCGAAAATGCATACTGTATTCTAAATCTCAACAGTATATCTTTCCAAATGCCCAGAATTTGGCGACCAACCAGTTCTGGCCAAAGAAGTTGTATTTGGAAAATTTTATTTTTCTTCACAAACAACAACATGTCTCCTAGTTATGGGTCACAATTTGCACCATTCGGGGTTATAACTTCGCACTAGTGTTAGGCTAGGTCGAGACTGTAAGCGGGTTCCGTCGACCTCATAACGCGTTGAATTCGCCATAGGAAATTTTAGAAATTGTGTAGAAATGTAACGCTTTTTTTAGAGATTGCAATATCGTTTAAAAATACTTTTTTTAATTCAAATAAGTATTTGTTTTGTGCCAAGGCTGGCTAATGAACTATAAAATCGTTTGCAGTGCAACACTTTTTTGAAAACTAATACAATATTATAATATACCTTTTAGATGCATTATTAAGTATGCTGTTTCTAATTTGATCCATCCTTAGCTTGGCAATTCTTTAACACTAAAATACCAAACCCACTTTTCCGTCATATTTTACCCACTTTGAAGTTTACTCCCCGCCATCTTACCCTTTTAATAACCCGCTGATCGCTGGCAGTCTACACAAATCTCAAGGGGGGTAGTGGGGCGCGGGCGGAAGGGGAAGGCGGTCATTCAGCGCAGCGGCGCGACGGACATCCGCCGCATAACAAGTCGATGGCGACTCTCTACGGAACGCCGTCCTTATTTCAGATTTCGCATAGATTCAAATATAGCAACGCGTTTTTAAGTTCGGGTGAACTTCGGAAATGATCGTTAATTGTTCGGTGTTTGAATGATTGGTGGTTTGTCAACGGTTTGGTTTTTGAATTTGGATTGGTGGATTCTCTTTTTGTTTTTCTTCTTTCTGGCTTGACATAACGTTTACCTCCATTTGAATAAATACACGTTACTATAATTTAGCATAATGTAATTAATATTTCCATTTGGACTGAACCTGAAAAACTTTTCCTTTATTTTAATAACGTTTCTACAAAATCTAGATACACCTACATATATCCATAACTAAGTAAATAAACAAGGCTGTAGTACACACTCCGGTTGTCTGTAGTTTCTAGTGGTGTCCGCGAGAGGCGCTGGGGTGCGAACAACTGTTGTCGTCGCCGGAAGCAGCGCTGGCGGCTTCCGGCCGAGAAATGTTCTATATGGGCCGTTAGCATTTCGCGTTTTTAGTTTTAAGTTTTATTTTCACTGGGAAATGTATTTGCGTTTCTAGTTTTTTTTTTTTTAATAAATGGTTTAGAGATGATATATTAATTCAAAGTTCGGTATTAGTCATTTGTAAAAGGATTTTTTTTTTAGTTTGTATTAACATTCGATGTATATTTTTGCTTCTTGCTTTTCACAAATTCAAATGTTTAACACTACATTATTTATTAAAATAGAAATTTAGTTAAAATCTTCTTGATCTTAGTCACAAACAACAAAATCTCCATAAATACTCACCCAATAAAAATTACCGAAAAAAAAAAACTGCACACACACACATATATAACAGTCCTCCAACCGCGACAACCGGATACGCTTTCCCGAGCTAAACGTCCACCCGGTGGGAGGTGGGGTCACTCGGGCCCCCCAGGCCCGCAATGGCCCCCGTGTTTAAAAATTTCACTCCCGGTGGTTCTCAGCCCACACAATGCCCGGTAATCAGCGATTGCCTTTTGAAATCGAAACGCTTGTTACACATTTTTTCTCGTGGCCGGATAACCGGTGCGTTTTTCCGACCATTCATGGAGTATTGATATTTCTTCTGGAAATAGTTTTGGATTTAATTTGTTATTGTTTTTTTTTTTTTAAATATAGTAAACCAAGCACGAATGTTTTCCCGTCCTATAAAGGACAAAAAAGCTTACGAGATCGAGTAGAATAGAATAGAATAAAACTTTATTGTATATCAAGAAAGTGACGTGATCAGTACCCCCTTCCAGCGGAATAAACGTGAGAGTATTTTTCAAAAAAAAGATTTATCAACAACTAGCTTCTGCCGATGGCTTCGCTCGTGAAAGTAAAGAAAGAAAGAAAAAATATTTATTTGTGCCTCACACAATCGTATAATCCTTTAAAAGTTATAATTTGAAAAAAAAAATCTAAAGTAAAAAAGCAAAAGTAAAGTGGGTAAAGTAGACACTTATAATTGTCTACTTTACCCACTTTACTTTTTCTTCTCACTGTGAGTGTGAATATCACACTAATCATAATAAATTATAAAGGTAAAAGTGTGTATGTTTGTTCCGTGTTTGTTACTCTAGCTGAATTGATTCGGATGAAATTCAACACCCGGGTCTTGGCTCCATCCTTCTGAAATAGATTGTAGCATATTTTGTATATCGTTAGTAGTAATTTTCTGATATAGGATCTTGTAAAATATTAGTCCTCAACTGCATCCGGCTAGCCTAGAAGCCAATACTTACATAGCTGTAAAAATAAAACTAGGCAGAATGATTGATTGATCCTTGTTTAATATTTTATTTGAATCAAATCAATGGTCTACTTACGATCGACTCATAATGATACCTACACGTTTTAAAATCGCGGACTACCACAAATACCGTTTAATCCCATTAGTCGACCACCCAAACGGCAACCCACGCGTCTTCTACCACACCTAATTATCAACCACATATGACCACAGATCGTATCAACCACCGATTGGACCACAGAGTTAGGAAAGCCGCGCTGGCAACTACTAGATACGCCATCCATTCTCACATAATCCTAACTTTGCAAAGTTAAGTTTGTTAATGAGTATGTTTGTTACTCCTTCACGCTAAAACTGCTGAAGCGATTTAGATAAAATTTAGCAAAAAAAAGTAGATCATTTCCTGGAATAGCACATTGACTTTTTGAACTTTTTATCCTGAGCGTATTTTCCCTTGGGATCATTTCTTACTATCACGCATGCGAAACCAATGGAAGCAGCTAAGACTTTGTATTATAAATGCGAAAGTAACTGTACATTTTAGGCCTAAGCAGTTGAGCTGTTTGTAAATTTTGAAATAAGATTGGATTTGGGATAGTTTAACCAACGGGGGTGAAGCTAGGTGATGATAATTATGCGTAATCGCGCTATTGCGGTGTACAAAAAATGCTGTTATAGTCAAATACACAAAGACAAACACAATATAAAAAAAAACTAACAAAGACATGATCAACTTGACTCTGAAGGTCGAAAGGTTAGATTCGCGCCACGCTATGATTTTCAAGTCGTCCATGGTCAGACCTTCTTGGGAGAGGACTTTTGGCAGAAATATGTAGCATAACGACGTTTCTGAGGATAGTTATACGACACCACGAAGCGAAATAAGACACTAATCAAGGTTAAGATGGTTTAATAACGTATTTTTATGTATTAAGATTATTTTATGTATTTTTATCGATAGGCCTTTATGGCCTGATAATAAAAAGATTATTGTTCCTAAGACGAACCTGTCATGGGCCGTCAATTTCTATCTGCCGATGATAGGTATTCTAAGCTCTAAACAAAGTGATATAGGTTTTTTTTTTTTTTTTTTTTTTTTTTTTTATGGTAGGTAAAATCATCCAATGACAAATCCCGCCCTTGGGCGGAGCGGGAAGTAGTGTCAGACTCCTACTGACTAAAAACCTACCCCGTTCCTTCGTAGCCTATCGTGCCGGGGTCGAGCATTCCTTTCGGAACTAACCCATGACCCCAGTAGGCTTCGACCCTGCCTGCCTGCAGTTAGCAGGCTGGGCCTCTTCGGTGTGCTGACAGCTCCTTGAGGCGCGCGGGAACAGAACGCGCCGTCGACGACTTGGGCTCGGTCCGGTCGGTTACCGGACGATCGGACAGCGTGCTACCCATTGCACGCCGTCCGCAAGCCCGCAAAGTGATATAGGTGCTAATCGCGATAATATTGTATCTTCGTATTGTCAAAATGCCAAACTGAATATACTGTCTTTTTTTGAAGATAGGTATTTTTCTTTATAGGGTGAATTAGGCGTATGTGCCCCAGTCGGTTTTAAAAGCGTGTCTTAGTTTTGCAAGTAAGGCAAGATACCGATTGGGGCATGTACTCCACCTGGTTTATCACCATATATAATGTATAGGCTCAAGTATGACCACTATCTCACCTGATGGTACTTAATCATCAAATATAGTCTCCCGTTCTAGTTAGAGCGAGTAAGAGAGTTAAACTTATACTGATTTAAATCCACCCATGTGCATTCAGTTGTTCTTTGCGTTTTAGGGTTAAGGTGTCTCTTTCAAACCATCCCATGCAAAGAAGTTAATCACATGATATTTTGGTACCTTAAGCCAATCTCACATAAGCATAACCCACCGAGTGCGGGTTGGTGGATGTCACAAATGTCTTCGAATTTTTAATTCGAGGACATGCCAGTTTACTCATTATATTTTTAAAAGACGTTTTGAGAGTTGTGGTAGGTAATGAAATAAATTAAACAAAATAAAGCACCTGGCTGGGTTTGAACCCACGCCTTACAACTCGTAAATCAGGGCCGTTACCACTATGACTATCCCTTATACTTTAGACTTGTTAATATTCGTTATCACAGATAGATTGTCACTTTGTTAAGACTTGTCACGCTTGGTTTGTTGTTTTTTTTTTTAAGTGTGAAATCATCCAAAGTCTTCTTCCGCTCTGATGGAGTGAGAAGACATGTCAGATTTTTAAAGACTACAATCCTGTGTATTTAGGAGTATCTCTTTCTAAAATTCTCGTGGCACTAGCAGGCCTGATGACCTAAGACTTAGTGGACATTTTTTTTTATGGTATGTAAAATCATGCAATGACAAATCCCGCCCTTGGCTGGAGCGGGAAGTAGTGTCGGACTCTTACTGACTAAAAACCTACCTATCCTTCGTTGCCTAGTGGACATTTGACAATACTGTCAAAAGCACTGGCCAGTTAGACGCTTCCGTGGTCTGTAACTAAATATACAACCACACAATAATCGCTGTAATCCTGTACCAATCGGCTTGCTCCTATTTACCACTGGTGGTTATGTTGACCTTATGACGTAGTAGTGACGCTTATCATACGGTTAGCAGAAATATCGATGATTAGATTGCGAGGAAAAGATCTACCGGTTATCTTTTTTTTTTTATCGCGGCGGAAGAATTTACTTGTCATTGCTGGTTATTTTGAAGTTGACAACTGAATTTTTTGCGTGAAAATCAATTTGGCCTTGGAAATAATTTTTTTTTTTTTTTTTAATATATTGTTATTACTATTGTGTTTAGGTAGGATTTCTAAAAGGACACTGTATTATTTGTCAAAGTAGGATTTATTAGATATTTGGTGCCTTTAAGTTTCTGGCAAATAAATATATTATGTATTTTATTTCTTTGTTTCTTTGAGGTACCAAACAGTATAAATTAAAAACAAACATGAGTTTCCTGATAGCTATAACCTGGGGTTTTAAGTTATGAGTGGTTAGGTAACTTCTAGGGAAGCGTGCTTCCTCGTCAATCATTTCATCGCTTACTATCAAGTGAGATAGTGGTAACATGCGTGCCTATCATTATATTGAAAAATGCGCAAGGTCTACTTGTATTAAAAATCATTGCGCAACGTGTCCGAAAAAGGTAAAAAAAAAACATAAAAAGATTTTGTAATAGATATTTTAATATGTATCGTTCCATCGGTCCAGTACCGTATGATGACCAAAACTCGACACAATGAACAATGGTCGGTAACTCGGTACAAAAAGGTCACAATATTGATATCCCGATAAATCTCTATACAGGCTGATGTTTAGACCTTTAGTCTTCTTTTTGATAAAACAGCTGATGGAAATTATGATCATCACTATCTATAAGCATGTATAAGTTTTATTAAGATGTATCGTAGTGTAATTTGTAAAAATAAGTTTTACGTAATAAAAGTCTGACACTCCGTTTCGCTTTACATAAAGTGGGAGAAGTTATTGGACCTCAAAAAAAGTGTAATTAAAAGACAACAACCATAGAACTAAAAGTTTCAATTACGTAATGCGTATTATAATTAGAAATTGGTATGTCAATTTGTAAATTAAAATGCAGGTGAAAAATTTAACAAAATTTATATCTTAAAAACTACTAAACCGTTTTCTACGTTATAACAGTTTTCTACGTTATTCTTTACACTAATTTGGTTCCCTCTCCTAGAGAGGAGACCCGAGTTCCAGTAGTGGGAATATTATAAGGTTGATGCTGTGCTAGGCTATGCTATGGTGCCTAAACAAAAAAACCATTAACGAATAACTAAATAAAAATTGAACATCCTATACGTGTCATCTTTCCGGTCGGTCACAATCTGACCGTTACATTTCAATAATCGTCTTAACAGTGAAGATCGCTTATCTACCGCGCCCACCGCCTAGTGATGCGCAATGTCGATAAATTACATTAATTGGAACCGTAATAATAACATTAATGTTGTACTAGTCAGGGTTTTTTGGATAAGATTATTTTGTTTTTTTGTGCATTTGATAAGTTTCATGGTTAAATATAAAAACGATTAATATCTCATATTTTGTGCATGCCGTCATTTTTTTGTTACATAAATATGATCGATGTGTATTTCGCTTGTCTGACAGATAAAATAATTCCCAAATTAGAGATATATAGCTCTCTCTTTGCTGTCACGCAGCCAAATAATAATACTAGTACAATACTATAGTCATAGTAAGTTATTAATATACATATATACTTACTCTTAAGAAGTGTTGCAAGTGGTATGGCCATCTTACGAATAATACCGAGATTCTTTCGTGCCTTGGAAAGTATGTTAAGTCGTTGGTCCCGGCTGTTAGAAGCCAGGAAATCCTAACACCAGTCCTACTACCTATAAGGTATCGTGTTACCCAGTAGCTGGATTGTGGAAGTCAGGCAGGCAGTCGCTCCAAATATAAAAACACAGTTGAGAATAGGCTAGGTAAATTGGTCAACTGATTAAAGCACAGTTCTTTCAGTAATAGTTCTATCGACCTTTAGCATCACGGTACATCACTACAAGATCGCTGAGACGTGATTGTCTTCACAATAAAATGTGTCTCGGGTTAACAATGAGCAATCAAATTACTGTCAAAGTAAGATGGGCTGGACGCGCCTTGACCGCCTCTCCTGGAGCGGAACCGATGAATTAGGTTATGCTGACATATGCAGAGAAAAAAAATTAAGCAATGATCTTGAAAGTAATTAATTGTTACTTTGGTGCGCGAATCGACGCGGGCAAAGTTAAAATAGGAATTAGCAATAGTTTTTTTTTCATTGATAAAAACTAGTGCTTGACTGCGATCCCACCAGTTGAAGCCCTAGTTTATTAAGACCCAAATTTTGTGATTTTTTAATAATTACTACAACTTATTCAAAGTAATAAACTTCACAACATGGAAAATCTTTGTTTGGAAAATAGGTGAGATAGTGGTCAAATGCGAGCCTATGAATAATTAAAAAAAAAAATATCTGTAAAAAAGTAACATGCAATATTTATAGTAAGTTACTGCCATTATCATAAAATGATAAAATTGAAGATTATTTACTTTGAACTCGTCGAAATTAAAAAAAATCGCATCAAAATCGGTCCATTCGTGTAGACAGACACACAAACAGATAGACAGACAGACAGACAGACATGTTAAATTTATAACACCCCTCTTTTCCGTCGGGGGTTAATGATGACACTGTTCAACCTTTAATTAAATCTGCCACTACTTACTCGTATTGGAAAATAGTAGCTCTAATTATACCTATATATGTACAAACCCCAAAGCCAGAACTCATACTTATCATTACTGTGAGCTACGTTCATATTCAAATGATAGCAACTAAGCTACCGTTTAATAAAAAAGCCTCTATTCATTTTTCCCTTAGCGGGCCAGTGTTACATACATAGATTTCAATATCAACCGTCTTAACCCGCATGTGCGTACGTGATCTCTACCCGCGTATATTTCATAAGATTTTAGAGGTGCATGAATCACGCGAGACACGGAGCGGCGATCACTCACCGCTGCGCACAACCCTTGGACCTCCGACTGCTTAGCATGCGTACCACGCACCCACTAGGCCCAACACTACGATATGTGAGAGCTATTACTAGACACTTTGCCCCTGTTAATATTGCTGTAAATCTTACATCGGAAAGCGTTTCCATCTTCGTCGATCAGCTTGATGTTACGTGTTTTTAACCCATGTTTCGCCTTGTCCACAGAACCCAGCAACTATGTGTGCTCGACGTGCAAAGCGCGTGTTCACTCCGCGTGGAGGCTACTGCAGCACGTGCAACATGTTCACGGTGTCAAAATTTACGTAGAAGCGATGCCGCAGCAACAACCTAACAAGCAGAACCACTCGACGTCCAGCACGTCTTCGTCGAGCTCTGGCTGCTCGTCGACTGGCGCGCCACTTCCACCATCTAGCTTGCGTCACCATCATTTACTTCCACCTCCAGACATGCACTCGCATTTTGGAGTTAGTGGTTTACTAAGGATGCCATTACCAGGCAGTTTACCGCCACTGGCTCATCCTTCAGTTCCTCCAACGCCACTGTTTGCGCGGCCGAACCATCACGATCATCGATTTAGAATGGAGCAGCTCGTTTCAGAGCAGTTCCGCCACCATGGTCTAAACTTAGCAGCTGCAGCTGCTGCAGTGGCAGCGAACTCAATGCCTCCACACCAAGCATTCCCATCACCGGCAGACCGGCCTCCGGTCGTGCCCACATCGGTATCGGGGCGAGACAGAGCCCCACCCGTATCTCAACCCCTTTCACTTGAACCCCAGCTGGATTTTTACTCGCAGCGCTTGCGGCAACTGGCCGGTACGACCAGTCCAGGGGCGGCCACAGGCAATTCCAGCTCTCCTAGCCCCAGGAAGCATTCGCCTCCGTTCGCTTCCCCGTCGCCCTCCAGAGTCGGACAGACTCCTCCGGTGGGCGCCGGACCCGGAACGGTGGACGCGCCTCGCGACGCCACGAGGCCGCACAGTTCGACTTCACCCGAACGTCGAATTGAACCGCTGGCGCTGGCAGCCGACGCGCCGCCTACGGAGCGTCCAACATCGACGCCTCCCGCCAAGCGCAACACTGATGAAGGCGTACATTCCTGTGAATTTTGTGGGAAGAAATTCCGATTTGAAAACAATCTGATCGTGCACCGGCGCTCTCACACTGGTGAAAAACCCTTCAAATGTACACAATGTGATGAAGCTTTTGAGAAGGCATCCAAATTAAAACGACACATGAAAGTGCATAGAGCACCTGACGCTAACACGGAAGATGGCGAATCAGGTGGTGATACCGGTGAAGACGACTCTGACGATGAATTAGAAGATGAGGAATTGGACGGAGAAGAGGAAGAAGATAACGAAGATGGAGATGACGTTGAAGAGGCAGAAGATCTTACTGTCTCAAATAGCAGCGCTCCATCTGCACCTATAAGAAAACAGACACCTATTATGCCCAACAATCCACCGAGTGCCTCAGTTGTTGGTGAATTGATGGACAAGTTTGGGTTATCGAATATTGCTCAATACAGCGAAGCTTTCAAACAAGCTTTGCAAGAATCAGGGAATTCTTTGAAGTGGCAACTAGCTAAGGACAGGGACAATAACAATGGTCCACCCAGTGACAAACCAAATGGCATGCCGCCAACTGCTGCGCTTCGTTTGAAAGAAGAGTTTGCAAAAATGCCTCCACAACCGCATCCTCTTTTCAACCCTTTTGAGAACCCTTTTGAAGCGTCCAAACGCATAAAATTGGACATGGATAGAGGAGAGGGATGGTGGTTACCGACCTTACACGCGCAAAGGCCGCCCGAGAATATATTCGACGGTCTCAAAAATAGCAGTAATGGCTTACTGCAGAACCCTTTATTGAAGTCGAAAGAGGGACGACGGAATGACACCTGCGAATTCTGCGGGAAAGTGTTTAAGAACTGCTCAAACTTAACGGTACATCGACGGTCTCACACCGGAGAGAAACCGTATAAATGTGAACTGTGCTCGTACGCATGCGCACAGAGTTCGAAGCTCACGCGGCACATGAAGACGCACGGCCGACTGGGCAAGGACGTTTACCGTTGCCGGTTTTGCGAGATGCCCTTCTCCGTGCCGTCGACTCTCGAAAAGCATATGCGGAAGTGTGTTGTGAATCAAAGTAATGGTGCTCCCTTAGCTCTATCCGATGACTCTAACGCGTGCCGTGACGAGGCGTCGTGACTCTACCCGTGGGGCGGGCTTCGCCTGCCGCCGCCCGCGCCGCCCAGCCAGATCTTCTAAGGTCTACTCCGGTCACGTGTTCCGTCTCGCTACCTCCCCAAGTACGCAAGATTTGAACGTGCGCGTCGACCGGACCTAGCCCGAGTTATGTTCAATTTCTAGTCTTAAGGATTGAATATTGGCGAATTTGTTTACGCACGCAATATGAGCCCAAAAGTTTGCACCGAAGGGCATTAATTTAGTTACTGTAATTATAAGTGACATATCTTCTTCGTACTGAACAGTGTTGATTCCCGTTGCATTGTTGATTGATGTTAGTTTTCTATAATTTTTGTTCGTTTGGAGGCTGTAAGTACGTTTACGGTTTTATGTTACATATTTTCGATCTTGTTTTGACATGTTATTTATAGAAAAAATGTGGAAACCAATGCCAAAGTTAGCTATGTTGATTTAAATATACTTACTATTTAGTTGTTAAGCTGTATAGTGTCAATTAAATTAGAATTCTTTCCAGTATTTTCTAGGATCTTCATAGTTTGATGTAGTATGTGTTTCACGAGTAAGTTGTTTCGTAATTTTAGTATATCGTGTACAATAATAAGCGAAATGTTTCCTATCCTAGATAAACAAACTTGTGTACATATTTAGTGTAAGTTTATTTGTGTAAATCGAGTACCTACCTATTGATGTTCATATTTATAGACGATAATATTTCAAGGATTATAACAAAATTTGGTGAGAAAACGGTGAGTTTCCTGTAATCAATAATTTATTTAAGCATTGTAGAAAGCGAAATTGGAATCGATAAATGGTAGGTGTTATTCGTAATGAGGTACTTGTATGTTTAATTAGCGATTAAATTATTAAATTAAAATTATCACTGTGAGATCGATATTCGTTCATGTGCTATTATTTCTTGTGGAAGCTAGTTATTTTATTAAGACTGAAACCAATATTCCAGTTTTATTTTTTAAATAATTTCTTCGTGAATTTCATTCGTACCTAAATTAGTCCAAGTGTGAACTCTTTCAGTATACGTACTTAATGTAAATTATAATAGAATTTATATTAGATAATTATAAGTAAATTATAATAGAAAGATTTTGTCGTCCATATCTGTCTCCTCACAAATTAGGGCTTCTTCAGACGGTGTTAGTGCAAGAGACAGTATTCTATAGAAGGTAACTAACGCCTTGTGAACAAGACCTAACTAATTGGGCATTACCATTGTTTGTGTTTTTAAAATATTTTGCCAAGCAATCATTTTTTCCGGTAAAAATGGTTGTTTAGTAAAAATATTTTTTAAATCATTCTTACAATGTTTGAAATCATTTAAATATTTCACCAACTTTCTCATTCAGTCATATTGAAATTGTACAGTCGAACCAAAATCAAAGTCTTTACACTTTTTAATTTCGTTGCGTGGTTGGTAAAATAGATATTATTATGTTAGCTTGTAAAATGAGAAAAATCTTACAAAACCTGTGATTAATTTTCCCATTTTTAAATTAACATGTTTCTGTGAATAAATAAAAGACGGGACGACGAATGGAGACAAAATAGAGAAAAAACTAAGACAAATTTTATTGTGTAACTACGTGAAAGATGAACTGTTTTTATTATTTTTCATTTTTATTATTTTTATTTCAATAAATATCCACGATTTGTTAATCAATTGTGTCGTTTGATTTACCCATGACATAGAAACAACATATTATATATAATTACATAGAAGAAAATACACCATTTTTTTTAAAGTAAATACCTTCTCTCGCTCTGGGTGAAGTGTGAAACCAAAGGATGAATATGAATGATAAATGATATTTATTTTGCAAGTAGGTTTTAAAAAAACACTTAAACATGACAATTTTTTTCCGTCATTTTAAGCTAGATGAGGTCGGTGTTTCCTAGCTGGCTGCCTTGAGAAGAAACACCGAAATAAACTCAGGGGTGAATGAAACATAATTAAATTTATAGTAAATAAACAACTCATTAATAAAATTAAAATTCATCTCCAGTCTGTCCCTGTCCTGAATTTTGGTTATTTATCTTCTTTGTTGACTGTACCTCTGTGAAGATCTGCAGGACACCTCATCGCTTACCGTTAGGTTAGATACAAAGACATTAAATTATGTACTACCAATAGACAGGACATAGCAAACAAAATCCGAGGCTTGTTACCTAGGCAGTAAGTCGCTCAGTCTAGTATGGACGACTGGACCTAACTTCAGTTTATTTACGTAAATATTTTTCGTATTTACTCTGTAACTAATTAGAATTCAATAATTTTCGCAAATAGTTCTAAAAATATAGCTTAAAAACATTTAAATTACAAATTTAATTCGCATGTTTACTATTGACAGCTAGCTGACATAGGATGACAGTTTTTCTAACACCCGTATTTATAAAAAAGTAATCACTCGTTGCTTAGTAATTCCTTATTAAGTCATTACTTGACGTTAGAAATCTTCATTCAAAATTTTAATTTTTCTTAACTATAAAATACAAATTGTTACTTAAGTAGTTACTTTTACTCAAGTAATTAGATTTACTTGTTTATAAATACGGGTGTTAGACATTTCTTCTGTTGTCCGCTCTATAGTATCTCTTTAAATCTCTTTGGTTAGATAGCAGTCAAGATCTAGCCTACCAAGAATAATAAAAAAGTGTTCAGCTTTGAACTAAATAAAACATATGCCTGAGCATGAAAGTCTACAACCAGCAGTGATTGGGTATATTAATGGAACAGGGTAGGTTTTTAGTCAGTAAGAGTCTGACACTATTTCCCGCCCCACCCAAGGGCGGGATTTGTCATTGAATGATTTTACCTACTTACCATAAAAAAAAACCAGTTACTGGGTTGTGTAGGCCAGGCAGTCGATCCGTGTAAAATACTGGTTTCAGCTGCATCCAGTTAGACTGGAAGCCGATCCCAATGTATTTTCGACGGCGTGGTTGGCGCAGTGGTTTAATTTCGCGGATTCGATTCCCGCATGAAACAAATATTTGTATGGTCTACAGATAGGTGTTTTGGGTCTGGGTGTCTTGTGTATGGGGTAGCTCCAAAAACTCGGCCCCGGTATGAAAGGTAATGAAGGAACAGGAGTGGGTTTTTAGTCAGTAAATTTTTACACTATCTCCCGTGCCGCCCAAGGGTGCGTAAATGTGATCGGATGATTTTCCAACTAAATAAATAAATTAAAAAACCATAATACAGGAGTTATTTTTAATGTGAGGTAATGTTATAAAAAAATGATAAAATATGTTTTGATAGCACTATAAAACCCAGCCAAGCTACTTTGTGTAAATTATTCCATCACCACTGTTCTCAAAACGGTGAAGGAAACCATCGTGAGGAAACCGGCCTCTCTTAGAAGCAAAAATTCGACTTGTGACATCCACCTATCCGAACTGGGCCCGCGTGGTGGATTACGGCCCATTCCCTTTCCTAAAGAGGAGGCCTGAGTCCCAGCAGTGGGATCCTAGGGATGAAAACAAAACTTCATGCAACACAAAGGACTTAATGTCTTAGGCATTCTCTACCACTATATCACTTACCTCCGATTTCTGATTTAAGCATTTGAAGTTGAGAATTACCCAAACTCTACTTTAGCCTGTAAACCTGTCAAAATTTGGCGTTTAAGTATGGTTTGAGACGTTCTTAGTTCAAAATACTCAATTCAGAAACTCGCCCTTAATGAAGTAAACGCTATAATAACTGATAGCAACAGGATGGAATTAAGTAGATGACTATGTCCAAGAGTACCTAGGTTATCCACATAGCTCGCAGACCTGATGGTCGATGAGGACCACATACCGGAAGACGCAGCGTTGGAAGGTGTCGTAAAAGGTGGACCGATGATCTAGTGAGAATCGCAGGAATCCGATGGATTTGAGACGCACAGGACCGGTAGTTATGTGAACACTTGGGGGAGGCCTATGTCCAACAGTGGACGTATTTCGGCTGAAGTAATGAAGTGAAGACGGTGTCTATGTTATTTTAGGGGCCTTTTTCAATCAGTAAACGCTGACGATGTAATGCTTTATAGTTAAGAAGAACCACTACTTGTGAATGACTCACACCAGGACCATCCTCCGAACATTTAATGTAGAATATATAAAGTATATTATTTATAACATCCTTTTCCATACGCACAATAAGTTTTGGGAATACAATAATTGTGCGTAGAGCTAAGGAGTGGAATTTTCTGCCTGAGTCTGTTTCCTGATAGTTACATCCTAGGTGTCTTTAGGTCAGCTTGCCGTCTAACCGTCTGGTAACCGTCAAAACCGAGCCTAAGCCGTCGACGGAGCGTAGTGTTCCACGCATGCCTCAAGGAGCTATCAGCAAACCGTAGGGGCCCAGCAGGGTCGAAGCCTACTGGGGCTAAATATCTGTTTCTGAAAAGAAGATTCGTCCCCGGTATAAAAGGCAACGAAGGAACAGAATTGGGTTTTTAGTCAGTTAAAATGTCTGACACTATCTCCCGCTCCACCCAATGGCGCGGAAAGGTCATAATTGGATGATTTTTTGGTTGGATGATTTTCAAACCTACAAAAAAAAAATCTTTTGGCCAAAAGCGAATAGGTTAGTTCTAGGCCAGCGTGCTCCATCATTGACCACATGGTCGTTTTCTATTAGGCGAGATAATAGTCAAACGCAACCCTATAAGTAATAAAAAAACAAGTTGTTCATGGCCACATCAACGACTAAGTAATAACATTCAAATTAAATCTGAGATATTATTCTGACATTTTTGTGAGCTTCAGCGTATTTGACGCGAGAGAGGGCGCTACGCAACTACTTTGCCATACATGTATAATGTGAAAGTGTACATCAGGGCCCTGGTACGAAGGCGGAACGGGCGGGTTTTTAGTCAGTAATAGTCTGACACTATCTCCCGCTCCGCCCAAGGGCGGGAGATGTCTTTGGATGATTTTACCCACCATAAAAAAACCACATATGTTAGTTCATTATTGAAATAGGTACTTAAATAACTATTAGGTGATTGTGGCTTAGTCAATCTATCTTTGCAAATGGACAACTATGTAGAGTAACCTTTTTTTAAACTATAAATCTTGGCCATCAAAGGTCAAAAGCCTTTAATTAATAAATAATTTTGTTTCAGGTAACAGTAACTATATCACAAATACCTTATCCAAAAATCCTAAGAATCTAAATGAAACAAATTATTTTACGTTGACTTTTTGACTTTGAGACTAAAATACATCGATCACTTGGTTTGATAAAATATGAATCTAAAATCTCGCGTCATCTGTAGAAATTACCTTACTTGAAAAGCCGATCGCAGTTGAGACGCTTGATTGATCTACGTAGGTTACTTATAAAAATATTTCTAGATTCTCATTTTTCACCACTAGAACTACACTGTGCACGTGTGTGTCACACACGCCAATCTAGGCGCGTCGGTCTCCATATATTTAATATGGAAACTAGACTTATAGAGCTACACTTGATCCACGCCACGCGACGTCGTTCTACGTACAAATCAGGCGAGTCTCACGTGTGCGCCGGTCTAATGTAGTTCAAACTTTACGCTTCTTTAAGTTTTCTATGGAGAACTGTTAAAGTAGGTAAGTAACTTTATCGAGTCATTCTGGATGGAAATAGACAAATAAAACAATTTTTTTTTATAATAATTGGGTCGCTCTTGTCCACTATCTCACCTGATAGTAAGCGATGAGGTAGCCTGCTTTGAAGCAACCTATTTTATTTCAGCCGATAGACGGCCACTGCTGAACATAGACCTCCCTCAAGTGGAACATAGACCTCCCTCAAGTGTTGCCATTACGACCGGTACTGTGCGTCTCGCATCCATCGAATTCCCGCGACCCTCACCAAGTCATAGGTCTACCTTGTGGAAAGCCTTTCAACGCTGCGTCTTCCAGTACGTGGTCGCCATTCCAGAACTTCGAACATCGGCCATCTGTTCTACGAGCAATGTGTGCGAGCAATGTGCCCTGCCCATTGCCACTCAAGTTTGGCGGTTCTTCGAGCTATGTCGGTTACCATGGTTCTCCGACGGATATCTTTATTATTGATGTGTGTATCATACAACGTTTTTCAATAAACTTGTGAAGATAAATATTTGTTTGACTATTACTTTAACAGTGAAATTAGTAGATGTGATTATTTTTTTGTGATGCGCCGTTTTATTATTAGTTTATGGTAGTGATTGGATTGTATAAAGAGTGATATGAAAGAGAAGGAAGTTAGTGATAGCATGACGGATGACAGGGCAGAATGGAAGAAGAAAACGTGTTACGCCGACCCCAAATAACAAGGGAAAAGGGCAGGAACATGATGTTGATGATTATGATGATATTATACTTGTGCAAGTTACTTTTTTTATTGATATAAACTAGTGCTTGACTGCAATCCCAGCAGATGTTAAGCAGTGATGCAATCGTTGATGGTGAGGCGCACTAGTATATTAAAAGCCTATTCACTCTAGCCTTGAAGACACCTTAATTATAATCGGACGGGAAGACCGCAGCAGGCAAACTGTTCCATCTTTCTTTCATAATCATTCTGTTTGGCTGTAAAATGTTTTTGTGGAAAGATTGATCATTCAGCTAGCAGAGCTACTGGTAGAGCGAACGGTCTAGACTGAGGACTCAGTGCGCCGGACGTTCGAGTAATAATATTACAAAGATGTACTCAGGTAACGAGGAAAGAGCTAAGTTGTTCCAATAACTTAATTTTACTCGTAGTTTCAAGCTTCTCTCAGAGACAAGAGTTTTATTTATATTAAAACGGATGTCCGTTTAACTGATAAGTTAGTATCGTGGTCCTGGAAGAGTAACTAATATTCACAAATGGGTCTCAATTAGTAAAAGCTTGATACACTACCTACCACCTCACACCACACTTAGTTTATGTGTGAAAATCATCCAATGACATATCCCGCTCTTGGGCGGTGCGGGAAGTTGTGTCAGACTTTTACTGACTAAAAACCCACCACTGTTCCTTCTTTGCTTTTCATACCAAGGCCGGGTCTCCCTTTCAGAAGCGAACCCATGGTCCCAGTAGTCTTGCTCAAAGCCAGGGGCCATGGGTAATGTGAAAATGAACCCCGAGGTCCTGGAACGAAGGCAACGAAGGAACTGGAGTGGGTTTTTAGTCAGTAAAAGCTTGACATTATCTCCCGCTCCGCTCAAAGGCGCGGAGATGTCATTGGATGATTTTCTCACCAACAAAAAAAATGCATATGGATATCCTAGCTGTCACCTGCGGTTTCACTCGCATCCTTGGTTACAGCTCCGCTCAGCTCGGTCGTAGCTTGATGTTATAGCCTTTCATGATAAATGAGAAATCCAACACTAAATCCAATCCTATTTCTTTCTTTACATCGAAACAAACTCTAGCTTTATAATTAAAAAAATAATCATTATCAGTATAAATGTAAATAATGTGTTAACAATATTTTTAATACAAAACAGAAAGTATAATATATATTTAGGTAATTAAAGTCTATGAACTACTAAAACTTAACTATTCATAAATTCATGCATTAAAATAATCAAATAACTATATTAATATTTTTTAAATCTACTAACAAATTAAAACGGCGTTGAAACATTATTTTTGGCTAGTAATGTGTCCCAAAGTGCTGTAATCCTACTCAATACTTATAAAATAAATAAAAAATTAAATAAAATAAAATAAAATAAAAATAAAATAAAAAATAAAAATAAAAAAGCCTTTTAATTCATGCGATAAGTAATTGTAAAATTTTTTCATCATCAGTTAATTCGTGCTACATGTCAAATAATCAAAATTATATAATATAAAAAATAGTATAACATCGACGAATAATAAAAATTTCATTAATTTTACATTAAAATAAATATTAATTTATGATTGACGCTTGATTTACCTATATAATAAATAGTGTAAAATTGTATTAAATAATCCATTAAAAATTGTATTAAATAATCCATAAAAATAATAAATATTAAAACGCATGCATGAATCTCTCACTTGGTGTGAGTGAAGGCCTCCTCCAGAGAAGACCAGTTGTCTCGGTCTGTGGCTTTGAGCATCCAGTCTTTTCCTGCTAGTCGTGTGATGTCATCTTCCCATCTAGTTATTGGTCTTCCTCGTTTCCTAACGCCTGTAGGGCCAGACCATGACGTCATGCGAATAGTCCAGCGGTCGTCACTCATTCTCGCTACGTGACCCGCCCATCTCCATTTAAGCTTTAGTGCATGTGTGAGAGCATCTGTTGCTTTCGTTTTCTGTCTGATAACAGAATGCCGAATTTTTTGGATCTTTCTTATTTTAGTTATACTTCTCTCCATACTTCGCTGGCAGGACGTAATCTTATTTTTAATCCGATGCGTGAACTTCCATGTTTGACATGCGTAGGTAAGTGAAGGTAAAAGACATGAGTTCATGACCTTGCTCTTGATTTTCATCGGCATATGGCTTTTTAGAATTTCCTTGGCACCCCAGAATTTTCTCCATGTTATTGTTATTCGTCTATCTACTTCTAAGTCATTGTTATTCTTTTTAAACGAAATATTTTTTCCTAAGTATATATAACTATCGACGTACTCGATTGGTGCTTTATTGAGAAATATTGCGTTTTGTGCCGAATTGGTCATTAATTTTGTTTTGCTTAAATTTATATCTAGTCCTGCCTCTTTGCTTGCTTGGTGTAGTGTGTTTAACATAGCTCAATATTAGCATAACTCAATACTTAGCTAAAACATATTATTTTATCAATTATAGGTATCATTTTGAGGCACACATACATTTATAAATATAAAGTTACGACATAAAATCGCAGAGGAAAACTTTGAATTCAACTCAGTGCTACGAAGTGCTAAGAGATTCTACTACGAAGCTACTGGCGCCATCTAGCGTCGAGTAGCGAAAATAATGTTACAAAACTTGCTCCATCTACTCGAAACGGTTAACAATTTTAATAAAACTGTTTTAATCTAAGTGAAAAGCTTTGTAAAAATTAAATTAAATCGGTATTGTTGTTTGACTAATGTTTTTTATGACAAAATAATTTCTAATCGATGAAACTAAATTACTCTAATAGGACACATTTACAACCTTAAATATATTCAGGAACGGAATTTATTAAAAAAAAACTTTATAAATTATTTAGCAAATATAATAATTACATGGTTTATAAGTAAAAAAAAATACAACGCAAATAATAAAAATTCAAATAATGTAAATGCAATTTTTTGATATAAGATGAAACATTAATGTTTAAAAACGGTTATTTAAAAAACTAAAAAACCCGACTGCTTTTCTGAGCATTCATGAAAAAGCCCTAAAACAAGAAAGTCGTTGTACCCGATTGCACTTATCTATATAATATTTTAAATACTGGTAGTCGGGACCCATTCTAGAATTGAGAGCACATACCTATATTACATTGCAGATTACTCCAATCTATTGACTAGACGGCTGACTTTCTAGAATGGGTCCCGACTGCCAGTATTTAAAATATTATATAGATAAGTGCAATCGGGTAAAACGACTTTCTTGTTTTAGGGCTTTTTCATGAATGCTCAGAAAAGCAGTCGGGTTTTTTAGTTTTTTAAATAACCGTTTTTTATTTTTTTAGTTTTATTTTATTACGATATCACTTTCAAAGTAATTACGAATCTAAAGACACCTCTCAAACTAAAATCCATCGAGCTGTTCAGGTCGCAGAGCGTGCCAAACATTTGAATTTGGCGCCAAAAATCCGCCATTTTGTTTTTTTTTTATTTTGATATACCCAGTGTCACTCTCACAGTAAATACGAATCTAACGACACCTCTCAAGCTAAAATCCATCGAGCCGTTCAGGCTGCAGAGCGTGCCAAACAATTATACATACATACATACATATATACATACTCTCGAAAAACATAACCCTCCTTCTGGCGCAGTCGGGTAATAAGATTAAACACTAACAAGATTTTAATTCCTATTAGTAAACTATTTCCAATATGATTTATTGAACTTCGATGGTGCTGCATATCGATGTTTTCTATTGAATTTTACAAAAATCCAACAGATGGCAGTTGCATCGCAAACATATTATGTTCAATAGTCTATTACAGATGGCGGCACTTGCGTATTAGCTAAGGATGTTCAGATTCAGAATCAACTATGCGCTTGCGCATGGGTTCTAACTTTGAAATAATGGCAGAATGCAAAAGTGTATACATATTTGAAGAAGAATTTTATGATGTTGGAATTTCCAAATATAGATTACAATATATTAGAATAAATTATGTATAAATTGACAAATATACCGTTAAATTTTAGTCGTTTTAATCCCGTGGAGGGTTGATTCGGTACACGAAACACTACCGATTTGTAAAGAGAAAATTAAAAATAAAGTACTTTTTTTTGAACTCAAATTAATTGCATGTACGAAATTAATTTCTTTAAGTAAACGCAGCTGGGCGAGGTCAATGAACTGTAGGTAGTTACTACGCAACGACCGACAACTACCTGTAAGGTCATTGACTCGTTTACTTAAAGAAATTAATTTCGTACGTGTGTATATTTAATTCGAGTTTTAGAAAAAAAGTTCTTTAGGTATTTTTAAAATTTATCTTTATAAATCGATAGTGTTTCATGTACCGAATCGACCCTCCGCGGGATTAAAACGACTATAATCTAATGGTGTATAAACATAAAACTACTACAATACTGCTCCCCCTTCTTTTTTTTTTCGCTACTACTTTCTATTATTATTTTCAAAATATCAAAATATTATTTAGCCTCGAAAAATAGGTACTTTTACCGGCTTAAACTAGTTTATATTTTAGGAAGGTCATCCTACTTTTGAAAAGAGTAAGGGCTGATTTCACCATTCAATATAAAAACTTAGTTCAACTAAACTGAGCTCAGCGTAATCTAGTTTAAAGACCCGTGTCGTAAACATGGGTGACAACAAAAGAATTCAAACTGAGTTTAGCATAAACGCGGTTCAAGTCATCGCGGTGAAAAGCTAAATGAAGCTATAATCTCGATTAGGCGCTCAAACTGCGTTTTGTTTGAATGAATCGCGATTAGTTTATTGGTGAATTTGGCTCTTAGTCTGTAATATTTTTTAAATTAAGATTTATTCTTTGTAGAGTAGTGGTAAAGTTTTAACTGTAAATGCGTCCCATGGGGCTGATCACAGATGTTTTCATAATAAAACAAAGCAACTAACTTCTTATCATAATTTATTTCTGTTGCTTTGCAGTACTGTTACTTTTCTGTTTTTTTTTTTAATCATTTCTTAATCCCTAATAGTATCTATACACAGTCTACACTATATTTCTATGGATGTTAATAAAACTGCTATCGGTAGCTACCGGTAGTAGTTTTTTGGGGTTCCGTACCTAAAAAGGATCACTTTGTTGTCCGTCTGTCTGCCTGTCAAGACCCTTTATCTCGGGAACGCCTAGAGGTATCTTGAGGTCTGCGGTCCCTTGAAGCTGTGAAAAATCAAACTCTTAAGTTAACCAAAAAAAGGATACGGCCGTTTATGTCGCAAAAAGCGGCCGTATATTTCGACATTCTCAAAGGAACCAAAATTCGCAGGTTACTTTCCGTCGACCTAGAGCCGTGAAATTAGGCATAAAGCAAGGTCTTGTAGCAAAAATATAGGAATTAATCTGAAAACTGTAAATATGTAGTTACGTCATAAAAAAAATACGTTTTCGATTCGGAATAATTTTTGAGACTCGATTAAGGAATTGAACTAAAATAAGTTAGTTTGTACGGAACCCTCAGTGTGCGAGTCCGACTCGCACTTGCCCAGTTTTTATAATAGATAGGCTTTCTTTTGACCTCTTTTTCACCTGATTTTAAGCGGCGATGTCGTCGAACGCTAAGTTACCACAGAGGCTGTCTCGTCTTCAAATTTATATTTTATGGAAGAAAAAAGGCTCGTTAGTGCGCCTTCACCAATGTCTAAACTAGTCCAAGCTGCGTCTATAATTAAGATAACTATATCTGTAAAAAAACACAACCTTAGTGAATATACCTAAGTAATATTTTGTGCTCGAACTCAAAATATGGTTGTAACTTAATAATAATAGTACTCCACAACTATCACACAACGCCGTCTAGTCCCAAGCTAATCAGAGCTTGTGTTATGAGTACTAGACAACTGATAAACATACTTATATAATTACAAATAAATTACAGACACAGAACCAAAATGATCGTACTCATTACTCAAACATTTGTCCTGGGTGGGAATTGAACCCACGACCTCCGGCATAGTAGTCAGGACCACTAACCACTAGACCAACAGGCCAGTCATTCAGTCAATAGTCAATTTAGTACAAAGGTGTATATCTAACTGTCACATTGATAGAGTGGTTGCATAGCCGACTGCTGTACGGGTTTCAATTCCCGTGTCGGGCAAAAGTGGTATTGAATTTTTCCAATAAAAAATTCTCATTAGCAGACTGGAATTTGAAAGTATGTGGGAAAGAACGTAAAGCTTTTGTTCCTGCGCCTGATCTCTCCTCGGTCGTGTCAGATTGCCGTCCCATCGGACTATGAGAATATAGGAACTGAGTGTGTACCTCAAGGAGTTGTCAGCAAACCGTAGGGCCCCAGCCTGCTAGCAGGCAGGGTCGAAGCCAATTGGGGCCAAGGGTCTATTTTTGAAAGGAAGGCTCGGCCCTGGTATGAAAGGCAACGAAGGAAAGGGGTGGGATTTTTAGTCAGTAAAAGTCTGACACTATTTTCCGCTCCAACCAAGGGTGGGAGATGTCATTGGATGATTTTTACCCACCGAAAAAAAAATTAGTGTGTACTTGTCTTTTCGCACACACTTGTGCACTATAATATCCTCTGTGTACTTAGCTGATCTCCGTTGAGGTTGTCTATCGTAGCCCAAATAGAAGGCTTAATTACTATGTATAATAATAACAATAATATCTTTATGAGTCATAAGGTGGCATAGACTCATAGAAACCTTAACCTAGTACAAATTTTATTTGGGTGCTAATTAAACAGGCTTCTTTTTAATAGCATTATTCGCCTCTAAAAATTTATTTTGCCTTCAAAATTACTAAGTCAGCCACAATTAACGAGCATCTAAATAATACTATCTTAGCCACTAGTTATCTTCTATGTAAACCAATCTAAATTCAACTCAGCATGATGGTTATTTTTCAGCATCTAAATTTGTAACATGCATTCTAACAGTAAACTTCTAAAATAGTAATATTTGACATAACAAAATATATTTATTTAGCTTCTAATTTTTTAACTCAGTACGTTTAAAATGTAACTCATCCCACATTAACTGATCATCAAAATTTTGCTAAAAAAGTCATCAAATATCAATAAATATTGGCCACTAATATTACCAGAAGCTATTGAGGAGAGACAAAATAAAAGACTTTATTTTTGAAAAATCAATTTGTTTATTGAATTACCATAATTTTACTTATAGTAAATAATAGAAACATAAAAAGAATGTAGGTAGGTACCTAATCAAAAAAAGAAAATTATTCCATTATTAACGCAGCTCGCGCTTTAGTTGGCCTTCCACGCTTTCTTTTTAATCCAAGTGGTTGTGACTTGGCCTCTAATGGTTTTTTTTTTTTTTTTTTTTTTTTATTGGTAGGTAAAATCATCCAATGACGAATCCCGCCCTTGGGTGGGGCGGGAAACAGTGTCAGACTTTTACTGACTAAAAACCTACCTTTCCATTCCTTGCCTTTATCCTGGGGCCTTTGGTGACAGTCTCACATAACCTTTGGCCCCAGTAGGCTTCGGCCCTGCTGGACCCCTGCAGTTTGCTGACAACTCCTTGAGGCGCGCGGGAACGGTGCGCGCCGTAGACGACCTGAGCTCGGACCGGTCTGTTACCGGACGGACGGACAGCGAGCTACCCATTGCCCACCGTCCGCGAGCCCGCGCCTACGGTGGCCGGAAATTGGGATCGGAAACCCGGCGGCGGCGGCGGCGTGTCCGCCTTTGCCTAAGGCGGTCGGCCTCCTCCTTTACTAGCATTACTGCTTCGCAGAAGGAGGCGACCGCCTGCCACTCCTCCTCGCTCCGGAGCATGGCTTGAACCAAGCCCCGGCGCGAGAGATCGCCACCGATCGCCCCCACGAGGACACGGCGCTGCTCTTCCCAAGCGGGGCACACCTCGACTGTGTGCTCCACCGTGTCCACCGGGCGGTCAGCACAGTGGCGACACCCGGGCGTCGTCTCCGCACGAATCTTGTACAGGTACGGACCGAACTTGCCGTGTTCGGTCAGCACCTGCGCCAAACGGAAGGTGACGACGCCGTGGGGCCTTTCCAGCCACGCCTCAAAGAGGGGCCTTACCGCCTCGATCGTGGCGTGCCCAGGCCTCTAATGGTGGCGTCACGTATTTCAGTCTGATTGCAAGACCTATCAAATACTTGCAGCTGTACTAGCGATAAAAGCCTGGACAATCACAGCAACCAGTAATCCACTCGTCTGATTGTTCGGTAGTATTACGTTCCAAGATGAAAAAAACACTTTTTTGTATTCGTCAAAACACCGAAATTTTTTCTCATCTTGATAAATTTTGAATAAGTTGTTGCCTGGAATTAAATATGTGATGCTGGCTGGTGTTGAATGTACAACTCTAATTTTGGTATCAGTTTTAGCCCATTGATATCCTGTTGTCCAATCTGATAACTGCAATTCAGGTTGTGTCGCGAATTTTTCTTCTGTTGCTTGTAGTGACCAGCTATTAATCATTTCCTCTGCCACCACTAAGAAACGGGCCAACGGTATACGCTCCCGGAGGGTGTTGTGGTCTTTTATAAACCTATTAAAGGACTCGAGTGCGTTGTTCGTCGCTGGTGATATTGGTGCTGCACCTAAATACCAATTTGGGTTTTTTATTAGACATTCTTTTTTAAAATATTTTACAAATGATTTTTGGTCTTTCCATTTCTTCAAGAACAATTTTGAAGCAGCAGAAAATACTTCAAGAGATGTAGCTGATTGCAATGCATCAATGTCTTCCAATATGTGTTTTCGATAATTCTTCTCCGTTGTTTGGTCCAATTTAGTGCAAATATTCTTCTTAGCGTGAGCCCAGCACATTTTCACAATAGTTTTTTTTCCAAACACTCTCATTGGTGCAAATGGCCGGTCGCTGTCGTCTCGCGTACTCGCGCCAAATCATGCAGTGGCTATTTTCACGATAAAAGAATATGATGTATTATTTTACATGATAAGTTATACTAAATGATGCTGTCTATAGAAGCTTGAATTATATATTTTTGAGGACATTGTGTTGAAGCTGTACAACGTAAAATGATGACGAGATGTAAAATCCGTGGCCGAATTAGTAAATAAGGTGGCAATGTATAAATAAGAAGAACAAGTCTCAATAATTGATGATCTTTACTTGACGCTTTCTATAGAATATTTAGTTGGCGTTGTAAAAAAGACGAATTAGTTTATTAGAGGCTATGTCATTTTCCCGTTGCTTAGTTATAAAATTAGAAGTTTAATCACGTGGCCGAGAAATAATTTTGTGGCTTGACTTATAATATCCCATTTTATTTTATTTATCACACTTATTTGCCATGACTGGCCACACCTAGACAGGACATGACCCACTGATTTTGAAAGGGACAGTCATAACGTTCAGCTATTGCGCTAAGAATGCTGTTGTTGCTACTCCACGTACGTACCAGCAGGGAAGCTGCTTTTTTGCGCATGACAGCCTGATGTATATAAGATTTGGTTACTGGTTACCAAAAAAGTAAGATTTTTGAAATTCCTATTAGAAAATAGACCTCAAAGGTTTTATATTAATATGGGTAGAGCTGATATATTTTCTAGAATCTCTTTTGTAGTTTCAGCATTGTGTGTTTCTATGCCCAATAAAATTATTTTTCTTTCTTTCTTTCTTTCTTTTATTCTTTGTAACTAAAAGGTATAGCTAGGACCAGCTCAACCACTCCTTTATCCAGATTTGTGGCTTTCTCATTATACAAAGCTCTGATATTCAGGGATATGTTGCTTGTAGATATATCTATATTACAACTTTGTGAGAGTGTGTATGTTTATTACTTCTTCACGACTGAACAGATTTCAGCGAAACTTAGCACAAGGGTAGACTAAGTACTGGATTAGTATATAAGATATTTTTTATCCCAAGAGTATAATCCTTTTCACGGGGCGAAGCCGCTGGTAGCATCTGGTAAACATGCATCATCAATTCGTTCGGCATGAAAGCAATTATTGAAAGAAAAAAATCACTACCAAATACCACATATAACTAAACATTAACCTACACTGCTATCAAACTATCCTATCAGAATTAAAATCCCCCTTCCAACCTCCCAATATTCCCCAATAAGAACTCACCCTTATATCCAAAAAAACATTCCAAACAGAAAACCCTCGTCACGCTGACCGTAGCGCAACCGTCACTACTTGCGTGACCGGGGGCTATTTGACCAATGAACGGTCAGTGTGTGGCCACGCCCCTTGCGTGGACATCGGTCAAATGTGGGGAGATCGATTGTTCTTGTTGAAGTTTCGGTAATCTACTTTCGTTTTATTTTTTTATTATACACCATTAAATTTTGATCGTTTTAATCCCGTGAAGGATCGATTCGGTATATGAAACACTATCGATTTGTAAAGAGAAAATTAAAAAAATAATTAACTTTTTATTAAAACTCGAATTGATTTACGCCTTTATGAAATTAATTTCTCTATATAAACGTCAGCTGAGTGAGGCCAATGAACTGTAGGTAGTTAATACGCAATGACCGACAACTGCCTACAAGGTTATTGACTCGTTTACTTAAAGAAATTAATTTCGTACATGCATATATATTAATTAAAGTATTAGAGATTATAAAAGTACTTTATTTTTAAATTTTATCTGTACAAATCGATAGTGTTTCATTTACCAGATCGACCCTCCACGGGATTAAAACGACCAAAATTTAACGGTGTAGATAGGCTCACATTTGACCACTATCTCACCTGATAGTAAGAGATGATGTGGTCGACGATGGAGTACGTTTAGCTAGAAGTAATTTATACACTCTTGGTTTAAAGACTAGAGGTCTATAAGTCAAGAGTGAATAGGTGGTAGGCACTTGACTTAAAGAGATCTAGAGTCGAATAGGCTGTAGCTAAAATTCTTTAGACTAAGTAATGTTTGTATAAAAAAAAATAGGTTAAAATGACTGTCTAGACTTTTAATTTAGATCCATATTGATTTTCATCACACTTTTTTTAATATTTTTAGTTATCGACTGTATAATATCTAAAATACTTCTTCAGCATAATTTATTAAGTTAAGTCCAGCTAGGGCCGATCACAGTAGCACTTGAGAAGAGCAACTGAAAGTACCATGTGGGTTTAAAGTAGTAAGGGCACCTTCAAATTAGCTGCAAAGTGCCACACGACAGCAGCGTGGCAACAGCGCGGTCGCCGCACTAGAACCGCAATGTTCGAGCATCATAGTGTTGTACATTTAGTTTCTCGATTAGAACGATACTATTAACCCGAAAAAAGATAAACACTTGGAAAAAGAAAAAAGAAATGTAAGAAAAGATTGCCGTTATTTGGTGTATACGCGAATTTCATAAAGTAAAAAGCTACTGTGGCCAAAATATCAGAATTACTCGTATATGTTTTCACTGGATCACTGTCATCGTTAAATTCTTCAACCTGATTTTTGTTTATGTTTAGACTTGAACAAAAACTTAGTGCGTAATTGAAGGCACACTAAAAGTCTGACCTTTCGCTTCACCCAAAGCAAGTAAAGTCATCTCATAATTTCCCAGGTAAAAAAAAAGTATGCTAGGGTAAAACCCGAAGAGTCGCCCCGGGTATAGTTGCGTTGATTGCAATTACTCTAGTTTTGCAAATGATACACATGTTATTTTATTTGTCTATCGAGTGACTCTGCAACTATAACTAAGTTCACCGTGTTGCATGTCTCTGTGCGATTTTATGGGACGGCTAGGAGCGATCAAAGATCTACTACGGAATGTCTTTATATACAATGTTCACTGCTTTTTTGCCATCAGACAATATAAACTTGTTTTCTTTAGCGGTTACTCTTGAAAGATCGACATAATTGGACATAAAAATGGATAACAACATCGGCCCCCCGGCAGGTACCATCGCAACCGATATGTCCCTGCATTTTAAATCTATAATAGCTAAGAAAATATTCATTTAAATTATATGTTTGTAATCAATACTGCTCTCTATTCCATAATGTATTTAAGGTACTTAATTGGATATGGAATAATGCTGTATTGCTTAAAATTGTAAACGATTTACTAAAAATACAAGATAGTGTTATACTAAAGTAATTAAACAATTATTTCTCACAAAAAGTAAAGGATGAAAAATGGTTATTGTGGGTTATCTCTAAGAGATAGTTATTAGTTATATGTATACCATCGCTGACTTTTTGTAGACCTTTTTAATGTGTGTAGTACAATAATGTAGTAGATTATTTTGATCTATCTCGAAGAATTTTTTTTTTTTTGGTGTTGGGTAAAATCATCCAATGACATCTCCCGTCCTCGGGCGGAGCGGGAGATAGTGTCAGACTCTTACTGACTAAAAACCCACCCTGTTCCTTTATTGCCTTAGATACCAGGGCCGAGCTTTCCTTTCAGAAGCAAGCCTTTGGCCCCAGTAGACTTCGACCCTGCCTGCCTGCAGCTAGCAGGCTATCTCGTAGGGTTCAGCCAGCGTTTACAAAGAAAACTAAAAAAAAAATGTGTTTATTTACGACATCACATTTGAAACTTCTAAAATTATCAGTGTTCCGCTACTACATAATATACACTCTTTCAGTTAGGTACTCATGGCGTTCTAGATCAACGATGAACATGAACACGACAACGTCCTTTTCAAAGAACAGTGTATCCCTGGCAGACCCAAGCACTAGAAGTGGTCCCGCCAGGGTGTTCGTATTTTAAGTAAACAAAAACTTAAATAAAAAAAAACACTTATATTATATTCTTGTCTTTGTTAACTATAGTAGCATATCAAAAATTGACCGTTACACACATAATTGTTATTTTAAAATTATTATTGTAATAATAATTCAAACCATCTGCCATTTTTAACAATGCACTTTTTTGCACACAATTCGCAAGTGTAGCGAGGGTCCTATTTCTAGTTAAACAGGTTTCCAGTTTGCATTCATAAATTCAGTTGATAGAGTTATTCATAGATTGGCGTATGGACACAAAATAATAATGGCGGCAGATCTGAAATAAAACTGGACTTTAGTCCAAGGGACCTTTTTTTGTAGACTGGAACATCATCGAAAGTCATCTCCTACCCTTGGGTGGAGCGGAAGATAGTGCAGACTTTTACTGACTAAAAACCCACTCTTGTTCCTTCGTTGCCTTTCATACCGGGTACGAATCTTCCTTTCTGTAGAAGACCCTTGGCCCCAAGCTTATTACATTAGTGAACTACTTAATTAGGTGCCTATCTTTCTTACTTTATTTATTATCATTATTTGTTTTTTAAAACTAACTAGAACTAAACAATATATTGGATGACTGGAATCGCGAAAAATATCAACAAGTTATGTTCGCCTAACTGGTCAAAATGTAATGAACTTGCTGATTTTTTTTGCGATTTCATATTTGGACCTATAGTAAAAGTTGTTTGTTATCATGACTACAATCACGTGTTTAAGTATCGCTCACTAATCACCAGTCACCCTATATAAAGGCGGACTTAATGCCTCAGGATTTTTTCGCAGAATCATAACATGGCAGTGCAACTTAATGGAAAGACAAACAAAAATTAAATAAGTACAATAAAAATACTTATTTAGATATAATAATTATAAATAAACAATCGTATTGTAAAAATACAAATCTAGCCAATCGATGCTGTATCTACCAAGTTTTTGCGAAAATGTTTACGTGACAACCTTATTCTAACTACCAACATGTACATTTATATTTTTCCTTTTCTTTAAACCATAGTATATCATAGCATAGCATCAGCCTTATAATGTTCCCACTGTTGGGACTCAGGCCTCCTCTCTAGAAGAGGGAATGGGCCGTAATCCACCACGCGGGCCCAGTACGGGTTGGTGGATGTCACATGTCTTCGAATTTTTGGCTTTAGAACATGCTGGTTTCCTCACAATGTTTTCCTTCACCGTTTAGAGCAGTGGTGATGAAATAAATTACACAAAGTAATGCGCTTGGTTGGTGAACCCACGATCTACAACTGTGCAGAGTAAAATGGTGTGACAGTAAAATGTTGCTCGGCCGAGACAGTGATGTAAGCGAGTTGTAGAGATAAGCGCTCGGTCGAGCACTCGGCGCTATGTTTATACGTACCGAGTATTCGGTCGAGAGCACTGTCTCGCCCGTTTGCTCGGTACGTATGCTGTGTACACTCGGCCACCACTGCTCTCTAAAACATATTAAATCTAATTACGAGTACCTAGTACCTACCTACATCAAGACATTCAAATTCTCTTTTATTTTCATTATGAATATTAGTGGGAAGTGTGATTCCACAAATGGTTTATGAATTGACTACCGACCTTGAAACAGTGTGTAAACTTAGATCTGTAGTTCCTAACTCACGAACTGTAGCAATAAATTCAAAGAGTGGTGGGTAATGGTGCTTCGAGCATTATTATATTATTTGGACTCAAAACAAATTCACAAGCCATTTCCTAGGATTAATTACTTCAATACCAAACTAAAACTGAAAGTGTATATAAGAATAAGAATAACAAGCTGCTGCCAGCGACTTCGCTCGCGTGATCATGGGAAATTATCCCAAGGGAACATTACACTACACCCGGTTTAAAAAGTATCCTATGTGCTATCCCAAAACATGGACTTGCCGTGTACCAAGTTTCATCGAAATCCATTCAGCTGTTCGAACGTGAAGAAGTAACAAAAATACAAACACACTCCCAAACTTTCGTTTTTATAATATGACTAGCTTCTGCTAGCGGCTTCGCCTATGTGAAGTTCAATTTATCCCCTTAGGGATGGAGTTTCGTAAAATCCGTTCATAATAGATGTCTACACCCTATAAGAAATCTAACAACCAAATTTTAAGTTTGTAGATGTTATAGTTTCTGAGATTTCGAAATTTTCGATTCACGAAATTCTCCCAATTTATACTTTCAGGTTAAAAATTATCCTATGATTTTTTTTTTATCCTATGTGCTACTCCGGGATATAGTCTACCCGCGTACCAAGTTTGATCAAAACCTATTCAGCTGTTTGAGCGTGAAGAAGTAACAAATATATGCACATTTCGCCTTTAAGATATCTACTATTATGTTTACTAAGCAAAAATAGGTCTTCTTCATATTCTGTCAAGTGCCTTGGTTTTGTAGTTTTATTTTTTTGTGTGGTTACTAAATACTTTAAATCATGTCTTCGTATGAATAGTTTATTTGTTTACCGTTAAGATTAATGTTTTTGTATTATTTGACAGTATCAAGTTAACCTTCTGAAGAAGCTTCGATTTGGTAGTTAATAGTACAATAAAATTGACAGCTATATTTTACCAACATAGCACGTGTTTCAATGATTTTTTTTGACACATTTTGTATATCCTTAGACATTTGAGATAAAAAACTACACCAATTTTACATCACATTATCCGCTAGGAATCAATTGGAGAATAATCGGAACTTACTCGAAGAAATCCCTCAAAAACTCCTTCGTAGTTTTATATTTCATTAACCCTCCGAACTTCAATATCACAATTCAGAATTAATAATTTATTGTCACATCAACACGATCAATAAAAATAAATAAGTGAGGACATATGTTTCAAAATAAGTAATAAAACTTTTTTATTACCAGAAAACAATATTTTTACCCCACAAAGAGCACGCGACGGAGGGTTGATTTAAGAGAAAAACAGGGAAATGGGTCGGAGAGGTCATTTTGTCCCGGGGGCTGCAGTGAAAGGGTTAAAACGCCCTAATAACTGGCCACATAGGCCGGCCGAGGTTTTGATGGAACCGGTTTAGTGAAATATTGACCGTTTTATGTTTTACCTTTTAGAGGGTTGGAGAATATTTTTGATCCTAATGTTTTCTCTTCTACCTAATTGGATAAATAATAAAAATACTCGTATTTGAAAATATTTTCTATTAGATAATTGGGAGTCGTTTCTTAATTTGAACATCTTTACGAATCTATTAAAATAGACAAATTAGACATTAACCCGGCGTCAGTATGGTATCAAATTCGTACAACAACTGTGAGTCAAAATGACCCAAATTTTTAACTGTATCAGATTTTTACCATTTCAAGGATATTTCTATTTAATGTTAATAACATGTTGTGTGTGTTGTGTCATGTTGTGTATTTAATATGTTTTTTTATTTTATTTTTGTGTTCTGGTGCCATGGAAAAATGGGAAGTGCTTGATCTGGGATGCAACTTGCGTCAGCACTGTCGCCGCCAGTCACCTGGGTCGCACCATGCATGCTGCCTCTGCCGCCGCTGAAGATGCCTGCTCTAAAAAGAGACTGAAGTACGCTTCCTTGGATCAGCTTTACTATTTTGTGCCCATTGCTGTGGAGACTCTGGGTAGTTGGTGTACGTAGGCAAGATGTTTTGTGGGGGATTTGGGCCGTAGGCTCGGGGAGGCAACGGGTGACTCCTGGTCCGGATCGTTCTCGGTGCAGAGGATGGCCATCGCTATTCAGCGAGGTAATGCGGCGAGTGTAATGGGCACCTTTGCACCGGGAATGATTAGGGGCGGGTTATTTTTTGACGATTGACATGTTTTTAATTGTATAATGTAGATATTAGATAAACTAATTCCCAAATTAAAATATTTTAGTGAAAAATGACGTAAAATTCGTATCATATTAGGAACTTATTATTTAATAAGAAAGAACTATATAATCTATAACAAAATATATAACTTCTGTAATCTTATTAATAAACAAATAAAAATTGAGTTTTTACAAATACTTATTGGAATGTCTAATATGAGATCTTTTAGATACTAAAAATAAACAAAATTTTAGAATGTATTACTATCAGCATGTAAATTGACACATCCGCCGTAGTTATCGCTCAGGGCAGGCAAACTTGTGGTAAATATGATAGGTGTGGGTAGTTTTTCTATCTTTTTGCGCAGGACATATTTGGCATCTTTTTTGAACAGCATGCATTTTAGTAGTTGGCTCCTGTGAAGGTTCTTCAGTAAATTCTCAACGAAAGAACTTTCACCTTTTCCCGATTCGTTTTCCTCCAATGTCGCTAAAATTCGCTGCCTTTCACGTTCTTATCGTTCATTATGCAATTATACCTAATATTTAAATAAACTTTATGTGTTTACGTTGAAAATAAACGAATTATCCAAATAATTATAACAGGCACAAAATGATTTAATCGAATGTATGGTTGGGTCATATTTACCTTTTTGCTGTTTGATCGCATCCAACTCCTCGTGCAGGTGCACACTGAGTGCGTAGACACAAGAATGAAGGGGGCAAGGTCTTAACCATAGCTACTGAAAAGCTCGGTAGCTTCACACATTTACTTTAAAAAATACGCGCTTTTAAAAAATACGCGCTTTTAAAAACATCACGGGTCATTGTGACCTAACCTGGCTAACGCCAGGTTAAAGGCAAACAACATTTCCAAGACTTAATAAAATGCTCTCATAACTTAAAATCTTGGGTACCTGAGTTGTGATAACTTTAAATTACAGTTTTTTCTTTGGACATGACATGTCCAATCGACAGCAAGAAATTGTAAGTGGAAATTGTTGTGGTAATATTTGGCAACGAGATTGTTTGACGTACGTGTGTGACGTCAGACGTGTCAATTAGTAAAAAGTAATATCAATAAAATAAATAAAAAATACCGGGCAAGTGCGAGTCCCAGGGTTCCATACAAACTTACCTATGAAAATATTTCAATTCCTGAATCAAGTTTCGAATATTTTTCCAAAGTATTTTTTTTTTGTGATATATGGTTTTCAGATTTTTTCCCTTTACTGCACACCTTGCGGTATACAATTTTAATTTCATCTCCATACCACCACGCGTTAACGAGATAAAGGGTCTTTACAGACCGACAGACGGACGGCAAATTTATCTTATAAGAGTACCGTTTTTTCTTTTTGAAGTTCAGAACCCTAAAAAACAAGCTGTCATTAAATCAAAGGTTTTTTTTTGTGACTGTACTGAAGTAGGTATATATTGTGTTTATTTCTGTATGTCAAGTACCTACTAGTGCCATGCAATAATCATAACTATTTCAGCCAAAACACATCCACTGTTGGCCATAAGCTTCGCCCAGTGCCACCACAACGAACAGTCCTGTGCGTCACGCATTTATCGAATTTCCGCGACCCACACAAAGTCATCGGTCCACCTTGTTGGAGTGGAGACCGTGTACCGAAACACACAGCGTGATTTACAAAATCTTGGCATAATTACCAGTTTTAGTTGACGGCATTCATAACCTCGGTCCATGGCATTAATAAAATAATCAGAAATATCTTAGCCACCACGCTGATTGGTTTTGATGCATTTACCGTGCTTCACCAAGAGTGTGGATACCTAGAAACTAGCTTGCCCGAGTACAAATCCGTCCAACAACTGTATATCACAATAATTTGACTGCCTCGGTGCTCTCATGGTCACAAGAGTGACTACTGCGCGATGGGTCCTGGGTCGGGCGAAAAGTCTCGGAAAGCACACAAGACCTTTGGTCCAGCGCCTGATGTCTCTTTACGATCGCATCAGATAGCCGTCCCATCGGACTATGAGAATAATGGAACAGAGAGTGAACCTGTATTTGCACACTCACTTGTGCATTATAATATCTCCAGCGTACTTACAGAGCGGCCTTGACCGAAATTACTTATTACATACATATCTACTAAATAATATTACAAGATGTCTTTGTTTTTCTCTAAAACAATACAAAAGTTACTATATACTTATAGGGATAGTAGATAGTAAGGTGATGCCAAATGGAGCATTAGATAGGAACCTACAGTTTGGGCTAACGACAGCCCATTAGGAAATGAGACGGTCGTTAGGGCAAACTGGTACAGGTGGATGCTGCCCATTTTATACTTAGTTTGAAGATGAAGAAAGTAACAGATATAAATCTCAACAAAAACATAAATCGATGTATCCTATACGTAAAATAGTAAGGCAAGAAATGCATTTTTTCAGGTGAGATGTCTTAGTAGTTTTTTACGATTTCAGATAAGCCCAAGTCGTGTGTGAGCGTAGTGTTTCACACGTGCTTCAAGGAGGTGTCAGCAAATGGTAGGGGCCAGTAAGGTTGCCTACTGGGGCCCTGGGTCATGTGAAAGTGAACCCCGGGGTCTTGAGACATAGGCAAAAAAGGCAGAGGAGTGGGTTTTAGTCAGTAATATTCTGATACGCCTTCTCGCTCCGCGTAGAGCGAAAGAAGTCTTAGGATGATTTCCCACCTTAAAGAAAACACGCTCATACATACCTGTGTGATGTATAACCATATAAACTAACTTTTTAAGATTGTCAGATGACCTGGATGAAAATAACACATAGTCATGATATTATGTTTTATTTATTTGGCAGATATGAAAACAATCATACTCAGGACATTTCCTTCAAACACTATTCCCCTCAAATTGACCCATTTCAGCAATACAATCACGAACCTGGCTACCTTGCTTAACATTAGTAGTAAAGAGTTCGCCACCGAGCTAAAACTGAGATTACAAAAGATCATACTCGTGGAAACTGTACAAATACACAATAACAGTGCTGCTCAACTCTCTAAACAACTGAAACCACGCCTCCAACATTCAAAATCTTCATTAAAGACCATTCCGTAGAATGTAATCAAAGCAATAGGCAAAATAGGTGTGCATAGTTAGGAATATACCAACATAATCTGACCTACCCCACCCCTCTAGTTTCTTCTCCGATCAGATTAGAAAAGGGCCGACAAATAATCGCACAGAGCTCTAATTTGGATGGCCGGGTTGAGCGCTACAATCCGAATCAAAATTCAAAACCGCGCTCTCTCTTAATCCCTGTTGAGGATCACAATAAAAGGTAATACATTTTAACTCCTGGTAAAGAAGTGGGCCATTTTGAACCTTATTGCGATTGTGGGAGGGATTATAGCGCGTTGGCTGCAGCAAAAATAAGATTATCTAAGCGAAAGTAGAAGGTGAAAGGGAGACATTTTGTTGTAAGGTGTAGCGCGTACTGAGCACAGGCAGGATAATGACTTGATCTTGTTGAAATACGTAGTACAATTTCCAATGTCCTTATTTAAAATGTAAATAAATATTACGTCCATAGAATAATGATCTTAGAACTGGGATCATACCATAAAAAAAAAAATACACACTAAACACGGCTAAATTTTGTTCGTTTTAATCCAGTGGAGGGTCGATCCGGTGTATATTATGCCCAGCAATCAACTTTAGAATACATTATTCTCAGTAGTTTCTCGCCTGCTAATACGAGTCAATACATGCACTCTGCGGCTACCTCTTTTCTAACTTTCCTTTTTCTACCTGTATTCTTCTTTGATATTTTTTCTAAATACATATTCTTATAGATCAGAAGCTTTTTTGATTTTTTAAAAGAAAACTCAAAACCACCTAGAACTATTTATTAATTCAAAGTAACATACCTACAATCAAAAATTGTTACACCCTTATGATTCAAATAATTATGATCCGTAAAACACGTCCATCACATCCAAGCTCCCAAGTAGAAGTGACCGAAGTAGGTGCACGCACCGCTAATGTTTTGTTGCTACCTCTACTCGATTGTGTCATCGCAGTCGCATGATGTCAGCGACTTCTCAGCTGTCAAATCTTGTAAGGGCGCTTGTACACGCACCAATTCATCATGTACACGACAAAAATTTTGTCATATCCAGGCACTAAAATTTATCTTAACACATGTACCCCGCCTCTCTACTGAACCATAGTAACTTCACGCGTTGTGTCTAGCGCAGACCAGATTTTTTTCTTGATCAGCACCTACTTCGGTGCTGATCGAGAAAAAAATCTTATGTTCACAATTCGGGTGTAGAAACGAAACGAATTCTTGCATAGGCATAGGAATTTTCTTAACGTGTATAAGCGGCTTAAGTGTGTTTTTAATATCGTGCGGATTTCATCACATATGCGGATTTGCTCCGCATGCGTAACCTCTGCAAATGTCCTTTTCATACCAATATTTATTGTAATGCGTGCAATACGCACAAAGGACGCGCTTTTTTGTCTTTTGAATTTTTCTGCATGCGGAGCAAATCCGCATGCGTGATTAAATCCCAATGATATTAAAAACACCCAAAGAATATAATTGAATAAACTTTACACCAAAATAGTTACAAAACATTTAAATAAACTGAAAACTTTTAAACAAACAGTGGCGGTCTTGTAATATTTTTCGGCCCAGTATCCGCTTGTCCTAACAGCGCAGGTGTCGGTCGACTACCAGCTCGGTAACTCGCTCGCCGCCACTCATTTGTGCTCAGCAATTAACTCGCGCGCTCCGTGACGCGAACACCGATGTCCCCTGCTTCTATGTACGCTTGTATGTTTCATTTTATTTACAGGGTTTTTGAAAAACACATAGACAGAGGGAAGGGTTTAAAATGACACTTAGCGGAAATAATGCTAGAGAGTGGCGAAATTACAGTTTATATTAAGGCCAGGTTCTACTCATTTTGAACTTTTTTAAACATATGAAAATCCACACATATAGAAGAAAACATCATGAAAATTTATTTTATTAAAATTGACTATATCACCCAGCGCTTGACAAAAATGAAAACATGAAAAATTAGTTGTCTTGATAAAAAAAAAAATCGCGAATCTGACCCTAATTTACGATTTCAAACGTATAATTTCTTATAATTTATCTACGAGATTACGTTACGGAAATATTTGAAAGTTAAAAAAAAAAATAAAGCTTGTTATTAAAAAGCGCAAAAGCAAAAATCTTGAATAGTTATTGTTTTTTTTATATAAAAATAAAACCGCGGTTTTGGGGTCGCGAAGTCGACATAGTTCCGTGCGAAGTTCATAAAAAAAAAAAAACAGTGACTAGAACCGGCCCTTAACATGCCTCTTACAGCAGTTTTCAATGTTTGATTACCTATTCGACGGACGAATTTACAAAAGTGTCTAGCCATTTATTAAAAGAGTTGCAAAATTTGTCAAAAGACTTACCGTGGCCCTGGAATGAAAAGGGCAACTGAAGGAACAGCTTTTAAAAATTAAAAAAGTATTCAAATTCAAAATGTTTTTATTTCATAGAGGCCTACATAGGCACTTATAGAACGTCAGAAGCACACGGCTCTAATTGGTCATTTTAGTCAGTAAAACTCTGTCACTAAGTAATTCACAATAGTAATACCTATTAGGATAATATTAGTTATTATAATAAGTATTAGTTATTATTATTAGTTATTAATTAGTAATTTCGTTAAATTATGTACAATATACCTAAATAATTCCCTAAAATGCTATTTAAACAACTTTATAGGAGTCACATATAACATATCGTGATATAAGCTAGGTAGATCATCATAATATTGAAACATCATATTTTTTTTATTTTTTTTATGGTAGGTAAAATCATCCAATGACAAATCCCGCCCTTGGGCGGAGCGGGAAGTAGTGTCAGACTCTTACTGACTAAAAACCTACCCCGTTCCTTCGTAGCCTATCGTGCCGGGGCCGATCATTCCTTTCGGAAGTTAACCCATGACCCCAGTAGGCTTCGACCCTGTGTTTAAGATTCATTAAAATCCTAGATTTTAAAATCGCAAAAGACAACTCCATACCTACATGAGACCATATCTATGTCTATTACAAACATAGCTCTCTACATCAGGTAGCGTACATTCGCCGGGTGAAGTAAATAACAAAGAAATATATAACACAAAAGGCTTCCAGGGGGAATGTGGACAATTTTACACGAGTATTTACAACCTCGCTGTCCAACGGTCTCGGGAACTCGCCTAGTGATGTGACGACAGAGTATCGATAAAATTCTTATTGTTTTTTTTAGCAAGGCTTAGTGCCTTTTTGATTCTGTTGGTATATACTATATACCTAGTACATGCATAAGTAATGTGAAATGTTTCTTGCTTTTATCACAAATTAATTAAAATAATATCACAGTTGATCTAGTATTTTTTTCCGGTTTATATTTGGTCTATGATTTTTATCACATGGTCTCAAAGCAATAAATGAAATTCGAATGCCATACAACTATGTTGTATCTAATTCTGCAAAACAAGTATTATTCTTGTTGATGTTAGCCTATTACGTCCCACTGTTGAGCAAAAGACTCCCTCTCACTTTTTCACACACCCCACCCGGGCCCACAATGAGTGAGGATAAACTCCTCACTCATTGCGGGCCAGTCTCCGGTAGTTGCCAAGCTCATCTTTCCACCTTCGCCTTGCTCTGCCGCGATCTCACCTAACATTTAATGGGATCCAATAAGTACCACTTCTGCCCTGCGTCTTATCTATTCTATTCTAGTAAATAATACTTAACTAGAATAAAAAAGAAAAACTGTCGACAGCTGCACCCCCAACACTAGGAGAGCCGTCATCAACACCGCATTCGGAAAATCTACACTTAACCAGAAGAGCCAGCCCTCCCATTTATCCTTACACTCGCTGTCCCGTAGAGTGGGGTACCGGGGTACCCCACCCCCAGGGAGGGGGTCTAATTCGGGGGGCAAAAGGGCATCGGGCGAAGCTAAGCGCTACAAACGCTGATTACCACTTTAGCTAAACTTTATTCTTTGCTTTTTGGTGATTTAAGTTTTGTTTGTAGGTGAGCCAAAAGGTAGGTCACCGAATATTTTCTTTAATATTTTTTTATTGTGGCTAAAAATTTTGTGGTTTGAAGGTAGTTAGGTACTTACTAGAGGAGTTTACGGGTGTTAGTATACGTACTAAAACACCCCGAGGTAATTTTTATTTCTTTCTTAACAATCTTAATTTATTCAGTCTTTCACAGTTCTATTTAATATCTTCACAACTATACTACCGGATTAATTTATACAAAAAGACAATTAACACTAAACTCAAAATCCAGCATCACTAAACACCAAAAACAACACATAATTAAAACACCATACGCAACAGAGGGGAAAAGTTATCTGTACGAAAGCGCCCCCCGGGCGGTGGGGGGTTAGGGGGGCGGGCGTTCTGGCCCATCAGTCTGGCCACGGCAATTCAGATGATGAATTAATCCAACAAATGTGACGGTATCACTTAGCCCTAATGCACGGGTATAATGTTACCCGAAAATTTCTCGCGCAGAATTCGGGCGCTTCACTTTGGAAATCTCTGTCGACTTTAATGTGAGACAGTCCTTTGTTTCTTTATAGGGATTATGTTTTGCGACGCGTCTGGAGGTTAATGTGTGTTTTTCTTATTCGTGGGTAGTGGAGGGGGAGTTGGTTTTAAATTTTTCTTTGACTAATTTTTTGTGGAGGCTGTTATTTTTGGCTGGCCGTGTGACGAGATGAATCGTTTATGCTAAAGAGATGTTTAAATTAGAGCTATAAAATATAAATTGTATCTACGTTATTTGTATAAAATAGCCTTATTATGTACCTACTATCGCATTTTAAAACCTTCCTGAAAATAGTCTCGAATTTCTTAAGTTCTATTATATCTTAACCTGTTCCAACCATTGTTTTCCCAAACAAAACATAACAAATAGTAAAGTCATGTCCTAATCCACAAACTAAACCACATAGAGATAAACTTTACAAGAAATCCCCGAAAGATGTCGCCACACATCAAACTAAAACTCGTTACAAAATGTGACTACTCCGAATAAAGGTGTTGTTTTAATTACATTATCTGGCTGGCACACGCGTGGGGGTGTACCCTTCTCACGGGTTGAAAGACATTCAAATAATAGTCTTCGAGAAAAGTGGGACGTGGGGTACAATGTTACCCCGAGTTGGGAAGTTTTGATTGCGTTGCTGGCTGTCACGCTTGACGGGTTCGATGAATTGTCCTGGAGTTGCTGATGTGGCGTATGGCATTTGTTTTTATGTCTGTGTTTGACGTTCGTTTGTAGGTCATTGGAGTTTTAACGTATGCTTTATCGTTTTGTAAATTTTACTTCATCTACAAATGTATTTTCTTTACGTGTGTGTGTCTTTCAGAGATTCAAATATAATTTTTCTGCATGATATACAATGTATAGCGTTTTCTTTTATCCCTCATCGACCAATTGAAACTGCCGATTCCAGTTTGCTGGTGTCTAGACTAACACCCATATTTATAGACAAGTAAAAGTAATTACGTGAGTAAAAGCAACTACTTATGTAACAATTTGTGTTCTATAGTTAAGAAAAATTGAAATTTTTAATGAAGATTTCTAACCTCAAGTAATGACTTCATAAGAAATTACTAAGTAACAAGTACTTCTAAGAATACGGGAAGTAAATACTTCTTTAAAAATACGGGTGTTAGTACCTATGTACTAAGTCAATTGCATAAATAAATGGCCAAATTAATAGTGAATAATTAATGAATACCTACTAATATTAACCCACAAAAACAAATAATACCAACACAAAAATGTTCCAAAAACACGGTTAGCGTTGCCAAAAGGCAACACAAAATAGCAGACATTACAAATCGCTTGACTATAACGCGAAAACTTCACGACACGCACACAGTCACACTTTAAAAGTACTCCGTGGGGGTACAGTTGACCAATAGCATGCATTTAACCCTTCACAGGGATTAGGGACTAGCATTGTTTCAAAACCCCGAGTTTCGGAGCGCCATTTTGCTCATTTAAAATGGACGGTGCTACAATGGGTCACTATTGTTCGTCGAGATCGCTAGACGGACGCCAAGCCCGCACTGCCGACGAATGTAGGCATTGTTTTATCTTTTTTCTAATTTTTGCATTTTTTTTGTGCATTGCCTGCGTTCTGGTTTTAAGCTGGCCATCGTGTTTGATGAAAAGATTTGCGGGGATGCAAGATGGATGCGGTCTTTTGTTATATGAAATACGTTTCATTCTGATGGGTCATTGTGTCGATCGATTTTGTAAAAGAGTTTGCTAGCTGATGAATTCACTTTTTCACGCGTTTAATTTTCTGATCGTTTTGGGGTAAACTTTTTTGTTTCAAAATTATCACACTAATACGAAACTGGTTTTAGCCAGTAAAAATCTGACACACCCTCTCGCTCCACCCACGACCGACGTTTTTAGGGTTCCGTACCTCAAAAGGAAAAAACGGAACCCTTATAAGATCAAGTTTTGGTCCGTTTGTCTGTCTATCTGTTTGTCTGTCAAGGCCTTTTATCTCGGGAACACGTGGAGGTATCGAGTCAAAATTAAAACCATATTATACTCAGATCTGCGGTCCCTTGAACATGTGAAAAAAGAAAGATACGGCCATATAAATTGCAAGAAATGTCGCAAAAAAATCATAGGGACTTTCCTAGGATCCTGAAATTAAGCTTGAGGCTAGGTCTTATAGCACAAGTATGGGAAAAAGCCTGAAAACTCTAAATTTGTAGTTACGTCATAAAAAAAACTTTTTTTGCGATTCAGAAAAATATTTGAGACTCGAGGATTTAAGTGTTTTCATAGGTAAGTTTATGATAATTTCCCACTCTCAAAAAAAGGTGTTTGAAACTTTATTTAGTAACTTGGTACATACACTCTTCCGATCTCTTATAGACAACCTTTGGATGGATTACACAGAGAAGGAGTTTATGGTGTACTATTTACATATATACAATACATAACTAATCAAATACAAGTAATAAATAAAATATATATAAGAAAGTAGAGAAATAATACACTTAATGACGTTCAAGAGGAAAGGTAGTGATCCTTGACCATATTTTTAAAATTGTTTGTGTTTGCGCTTGCCTTACTGACACGGGCAAAGCATTCCAGAGTTGCACTGCTTGAACTGCAAACGACTTGTCATAAAAATTAGTGGAGTGGCTTGGCATCTCCAGTCTCAAGTTTTCCGATGACCTAAGATATCTAGTATGTGTGTCATGAAGGAACTTGAAACATTCTTTAAGATAAGCGGGGGTTTTAGGATACTTACCTTGTATTTTGAAGTGGTTGAACATGTCTTCTTCATCTATTAGCAACATACTCGTCATATCATTTTCCGAACAGACTACTCATCTTTTCTATGGTCTTTGTCTAGTCTTAAAGCCTTTCTTTTTTTTGGGGTGAGTAATCATCAAATGCTTTTTCCCGTTCTAGAGTAGACGAGAATTAATGTTAAATTTTTACTTACTAAAACCAATCTAGTATGTACTTTCATTTGCCCTTTGCTTTCTAGGGCTATGGTAATAATTTTTTTAATTCACTTACTCGAGAACTCACTCTTATCTAAACGCTTTTAGGCACGCCATGGACTATTTTCCGCACTAATGCGGAAAAAAGCGCGTATCGGTCAACCCCCATGAGTCGTAAATGTACTGAAAAACGTCGTTTGATACGCGTGCAAATATGTCACTGCAGCCTTCGGCTCCATAACACACTCGTCTACGGCTCGTGTGAATTCCACTTCGGTAGCAATGACAAACTTTCTGCACTTGTATCAAAATGTACTATTAGATAAATCTACGTTCACACAGCGTCATATAGCGCTAGCTGTTTGAGTTTTAATTCGGGCCCAAATCTTCTTCACGTCATTATTCATTACTAAAAATATTTTATCTCTATAATCAAGTTCACATTAAATCAAATTACATTAAACCCCAACACAAAGCCACTCGTGCCGTATTCAAAAAAACATTAATTTCACAATCCGGATTCCCTAAAACTGGAATTTCAAGTTCCTATTGTCACATTGTAAACTTAGGGTCATAACAACTAGATCAATGCATTGTGTACCCCGGACAACGGAGCGGTGGGCTTATGAACATAATATGACCCGTTTTGGGCAATATTGTCCAATATTCGGTAATACAGTTTTGTCAACAGCGGGCGTGTTAGACCGGGTCTTTTGTTGCAGGGTTAACTTTGACAAATTATCAAAATGTTGGAAATAATTTGTGTTGATGGGTATATGTGATGATAGATCATTATCTTTAAATGATATTAGTTTTAAAATGAGTTGGTGACCGAAATAAAATAAAAAAATCATCTGTACAATTTTTTTTTTTTTGTTCGCAGTGTGCCTCTCGTAATTAGTGAAAGTTGTATTCGAGGATCTCCAGCTACCATAGGATGAGGCCTGTAGGTGACAGACATAGGGAATCTGTTGCTTGAACAGATACAGGGCCGTGGCGGCGGCGTTGGATTCCGCACGCTTCTCAAGACGAACTAAGACCTTATACGGCCATACATGGTGACAGGATTCATATGGTGAATCCATTTAGACGAATATTTGAATGGAAAGCTTGATGAAATATACAGAAACTCTAGCGGCTCGGACAACGATAGCTGCAGAACATCGTTTTGTTATAGGACACATAAATGATTTCTACTCGTAAAAATAAATGATCGGTCGATGTTAGTGACGACGGTTGGGAGTGACGAAAGGCCAGCAGTTTTTCAGCTAAACTAATGCTGATATTACAACTTTAGTGAGTTTACGCTTCAAAGAGGAGAAGAACATAGTCCTTTTCCCTCACAGCCCAGGAGCTACTCGACACGCAATTAACCGATCTAAAACGAAAGTGATTACTAACAGCATCAAACGTAGGGTCGAGGTAGATCCGCAGGAAATACATTATGTTGATGAGTATGTCTAGTATGGCCAGTTAGTATCCTTCGAAATAAGGCAGGAAAAGGAGCTCAATTGTCCAAAACTCCTGGGAAAACTACAGGTCCATGAAGACGCTAATGATAAAAAGATAAAGAAAGAAAAAGAAAAAGCTGAGAGAAGAAAAGAAATAAGAATGTTTGTTAAGTTTATTTGTTTTTGAAGTGGTCTATAATTCATTTTAGTCGTTGAACGTGATCAACATTGTTGAGTCTCGCACAAATTATCTCCGCTGCGCGCTGGAGGGAGCCACCGGCGACTGCTGCGCGTTGCGAGCATCGTTCATCGGGAGCCACCGGCGACTGCGCGAGCGGCGAGTTCCTCTCACCCCGCGCGCCTCATCACCACCAATCAGCTGTGATACGCATCGTAATTATTGTAAATTGTAACAGTCCCTTTTAGTACATATTATAACGTTTTATATACAGTCCACTCGTGCTTCATTTCATCTACAAGCTATCGTCGCTCCAAACATACCCAAAGATCATATTTTCAGACATTCCATTACATGTATAGTTAGCAACACTTCAATAAAAGCCATTTATCGAGTATAATCAAAGTTTTCCATCACAAGCGTTTACATCAAATTACATAGTATCCAAGACTCAGGTGGTATGCTCAGCCTGTGCTCACCCAAGCACGGCTAAACGAACAAAGCATTCAAATGGGCAGACCTATCTTATTAGAATGCAATTTTGAAGATTGGATAGTTAGATTGATTAGTTCTTAATCGAAGATTGGAATTGAAGATTTGTGGGTTCCGAGGTTTTTGGATTGACGGGCGAAGTTTTCAATGGTTATGTATGGAAATGGCTTTGTGACATTCTGATTACGTTCGGTTTCATCTTGCTCTATTTATGCTTTTTTCTTCTGCTTTAAATTAAGATTTTTGAAATAATCTCGATTGCGTAGTATCTCGTAGACTGCTACGGGCTACAACGAGCTAAGACTGCTACGGTCTACAACGAGCTACGAGCTACGGCGCGTGCTACGATAACACTATTATTAAGAAAAATGATTTAAGTATTAGGTAGGGTTTATCAGTTAAAAAAAAGTACTGAAACGAAAAATATAATATTAAATTTCTGAAGCCCGGTTTTTCTGGTCTAAGAAACTAGATTTTGAAAAAAAAAAGGACAAATATGGAAACATTATTCTTTCAAACAAAAAAATACATAATATCCATAAACGACGGAGTTCTGTAAATAAAAAAACATACAACTGAATTGGCAACTTCCTCCTTTTTTGAAGTCGGGTGAAAATTGTTTCCAATTTCGAAAACCTGTAAAAAATGGGTGTAGTAGGTGGCAAAGTTAAAAAAGAAATGAAACCAAACCCGCGCAATAAGCAGGGCCAATAAGGACACTTGGCAAACAGTGTAAATTACCAATTAGTAAGCCTTTCATAGTCATACCGGTAAACACAAAGGGGCGGGAGTTACATTGGTTCCGTAGTAATTAATAACAGAAAATATTTTTAAAACAACTAAAGTTAAATGCATTTATTTAGACTTAGCTCCCATAAATATGAAACCAGCAGTTTAATCTGGCTTTAATTTTAATGTATAAATAATCATGTTTATTTATCAATAAAATATTTATAAATAAAATCATAATTACAATTTTATTTATTTATATACACTCTTTATTGTAGGCGCTTATAAAAAACACAACAAAGAAAAACTTATGTCTAAAATACAGAAAGAGGGCAGCCTTATAGCATTCCGTGATCTCTTCCAGGCAACCTGGAGTAAATAGTAATTCTCCGAACATAATATGGGGCTGTCATAATAAGTTAATATATAAGTTCTCATAAACATCTAAACTAATAAATATTATATGGAGTCATAAAACTGCTCCGCATCGCTGTCGACTGGAAGTGTGCTCAAAAGGCTGGTGGCATTGCCACGTTGTATGGCAATGCTTAATCTTTGACTGAGGTAAAAGCCAGCCTTTGGGTCACGCGAAGTGTTAACTAAGTGCTAAGTGCTCGATTACGGAGACGCGGCGCGTTATGGGGCGCATCGGGCGGTCTGTCGTATATTGCCGCAGGTTAGTGTTGGCGCGAATGATGACGCGACTCGCTGCTGTAATGTACGACGAAACGCCCAACGCGCCACGTCTCCGTAAACACGGCCTAAGCGTATGGATAGTTCTTTAAAAAGCGTATGAGCGCTCAGAGCTCAAGAGTTTAAACCCCAAATGGCTTAAAAATATAAGTTCTGTCGACGAGGTTTGCGATGCGGAGGAGTTTTATGGCGCCATATTTTAGTTTGGAGTAGAGTATATATAGTTTTAATTGTATATAGTGTTTTTATGTAATTTATATAATTGTGTATTGTGTAGTAAAAGGATAATAAATTATTATTTTATAAATATCATTGCTTAATAGGTACTAGGTACAAAATAAAAAATAATAATATGTTAAAAAAAGCAACTCTTAGGGCATCAAAAAATCTGCATCGATGTCAATGGGAAAAGTGCCCAGAATCCTGGCAGCATTGCCACGTTGGATAGCAATGCTGATTCGTTGACCTAAGAAAAGCCCAGCAGGTTATGTGAAGAGTCGACTAGCTGTTTGCTGATATAGTTTAATCTGATTAGGAGAAGCTTGACTGATGAACAGAAATAAAAGGATTAACTTATATCCTCATAGGTTTTTAGAATATTCAAAGGCATAAGGTGGCTAGAAATTTTACATACTCGCAAGTACACATTATGTTTTCGTTTATTCTACGGTTTTGCCGATAATTTTATATACAAAACAGATAATTATACTCAAAATTTTTTCATGTATGACATATTGTAATTTACTGTACCTATTAATATTACAAGCGAAAATTTTTCTTGTACACTTAAGTGTGTGTATATTTGTTACTTCTTCACACATAAATAGAATTGTATGAACTTTAGCATACAAGTAGGCCATTGCCTGATGTCCTGGCAGCTATTCCAGAATATGATCTCATAATTATCATCATCATTTTAATCGAAAGACGTCATCTGTTAGAAATAGGCCCCCAAGCATGGGAAGCATAGTCTTAAACTCCCGAAATAAAAATTATACTATATTAGTAGGCGCGGGCTTGAGGAGGGCGAGAAATGGGTAGCTCACCATCCAACCGTCCGGTAACCGTCCGAGCCCAAGTCGTCGACGGCGCGTGTCGTTCCACGCGCGACTCAAGGAGTTGTCAGCAAACCGTAGAGGCCCAGCAGGGTCGAAACTTACTGGGGCCAAGGATCGATTTCAGAAAGGAAGGTTTGGCCCCGGTATGAAAAGCAACGATGGAACTGGAGCGAGTTTTTAGTCTGTAAAAGTCTGATATTATCCCCCGCCCCGCCCAAGGGCGTGGAGATGTCATTGGATGATTTTCCCACCGAAAAAAAAAACTCCTCGAATAAAAAATATCCGATATTGGCACATAGGATACTTTATATCGCCGAGAGCATGATTTTTGCAATAATGTTTTACTTTCAAGCGGGTAGACCCGCTGGCAAAAGCTAATTAATGAATAAAATTATGCAATTTAATTAAAATAAAAAATGGAACCCTAAAAAGACGTAGCCACAATCACCTCTCGAACCCTAAAAAAAACTATCATCACTCCCCGTGCTATATTGCGACACCTTAATTAGTAGCTGGCAACACCGAGTGGTCGGGAATTGCCACTTTTTTCCACTATTGTGCCTCTTTATCGCCACTCTCTCCCCGACTCGTGGGAGTCACGTTGCCTCGATGTGCCAATTAAACTACGATACCAATTGTTTCTGCAGCCTTTTGATATGCAGTAATTACGTTTTACGAGTTCGTGAATAGTTTTTTTTTTTTTGTTATTTTTGTTTCATGTTTTTTTCTTGGTAAGAAAAATATTTGTTGTATTTGCTTCAATCGTAACGCTTGATATTTGCTGCCAAAAAGGTAAAACTGCGTGTTAACTGAGCTAGTTCATGCTTCTTGTTACTTGTACTGCAATAAAAGGGAAACTGTTGAAGTCATGCTTCTTTTGAGGTGGGAGAAACCATTTGATGATTTTATCAAATCGTTTCTCCCGCTCTAGTGTATAATGAGAGGGCGTGTTAGACTTACTTACTGGTTTAGACTCTTCTGTGTCATTCAGTTGCCATATGCGTTTCAGGGCCACAGTAACTCTTTCATAAATATCCTGTGGCTCTAGCGCGCATGAGCCCTGCAATTTACTGATACCTCTTTGAGGCACGCGTGAAAATCTCCGCGCTATCACCAACACGCACTGGGCACTTACCGAAAAGTCAGGCGGCGAACTACCCATTGGTCGTCGACCACAAACCTGCGACAGCACTAGTACTAACCTCACAATCTTATCGCGGGTGTTTTATAATTTATATATATAAATTAGGCATCTAAAATGTGCGAGCCAGAACTATAATATTTTATACACCAAGCCCAACAATACTAACCGTAAGGACCCAGTAGGGCCAAAGCCTACTGCGGTCATGGGGTTACTTCAAAAAGGGAACCCCGTCCTGGAAGGTAAGACAAAGAAGGAAGGTGTGGTTTTAGTCAGTAAAAGTTTGACACGCCCTCACACTTCGCCCTAGCGCGGGGAAGTTACTGGACGATTCCCACCTTAAAAAAACCAGCAATACTAAAGTCCATACAATTCTATAAATTTACAGAACAAGTAAAGACGAACACACTTAAATATTTGAGCAGCAACAAGCGAACTGTGGAACAATCGCTCGGAACTCAGAACTCGACGTGAACGTTCACCGCTTCGATAAAACCACCTATGGTTTTAAGAAGCAAACGGCACTTAAGCTGGACGTGGTTATGCAAGATGGTAGAAACACTGATTCTATTATTATATATCTAGTATTTATTTACTGTACATACCATGACCTAGCAAGGGTTGCGGGAAGCCGATGGATGAGAGATGCACAGGACCGTTCATTGTTGCGACACTTAGGGGAGGTCTATGTCCAACAATGGACGTCTTTCGGCTGAAACGATGGTAATGATACCTACCATAGAGTGGTAGAAAGTAATAACCAAACACTGTGGTAGGTTCACAGTGTTGTCTTTTTTAACCCAAAGGTTGGCTGGTACAGAATGTCATGTTGCATCAAGTCCGTCTATGTACCACTACATGAAGTTTAAATAAACACTAGGAACATTTTATTCTTTTTGTTCGTTCAAGGAATGAGAAGATTTAAATTTTAACTTCTACCAATCAATACAATATACATATTTACGAGTACATCACTTTTTTTCTTTGGAACATAATTATAAATAATTTTGGACATTTTCTCTAAATCTTAGCATAAAACTTCAATATGATATAATCGTTTTGCATATGTCTTTCATTTTGCTTCTTGGCTCTCTACAGTATGACGCGGGCCACCGAAGCGAGCTGTCATTAAAAGGCTTTTAATTCTTGATGGCTCCGCTCTCCACGTAGCCGATACACTGATCTGGAACAAATATAAAATTGTTTTAGTATTTCTGTTATAAAACCTTGGTTTAGTTTTATTGGAGACTTAGGGCTGATTTCATCATTCAATATAAAAACTTAGTTTAACTAAACTGAGCTCAGCGTAATCTAGTTTAAAGACCAGTGTCGTAAACATGGGCGACAACAAAAGAATTGAAACTGATTTTAGCATAAACTAGGTTCAATTCATCGCGGTGAAACGCATAATGAAGCTATAATGTCGATTAGTCGCTCAAACTGCGTTTTGTTTGAACGAATCGCGATTAGTTTATTGATGAATTTGGCTCTGAATCGATCTAAAGTCCTTTTTCAAAAATGAATCGTTTATTACTTAAAGTTCGAAAGTCTCCTTTAGAGTTTTAGTTTTTTTTAATTAGCTTTGTAAATATAACATGAAAGACATAATGAAAATGGGCCTGGCATATTGCAAGAACAGGAGAAAAATAAAGTCAACAAAAACTGCCACAGCATGGAGCCAAAGGGAAAAGGTATAGAAGGGTCGAGACTACTGAAAAGATAAAGTAAAAGGAATTGCGAAAAACGGTTTATTATTTATTTATTTATAAAAAACAATGGTATTTTACATAGTTCACAAAAAGGCACACAATTAGACCCCTGGGGTCTGTCTCAGCGTGCCACAGCCTGATTACTGGTCAACGCGCTATAAACTTCCAATTAACTGAATAAAATACTCCTTCAACTTACGCTTTATGTTTTTGTTATTAAATGAGCATCTAATATCTACAGGTATCTGGTTTATTAGATTGGGTATCGAGTAAGAAGCTGTTCGTTTGCCATAAAAATTATTTTTTCGTGGCACTTGAAGTAGCTTAGATTTAGCCTGCCGTGTGTTCACGTCATATTTTAGCGGTATCTGAATATCACTATTATCAAAATGTTCAATGAGAAATAGATACTCAGCGCGCGCTTGAACAGGTAATACTTTACAGTGTTTAAATAACCCAATGTAATTGTCTCGGTATTTATTTTTAACATATTTTGGTACTATGAGCTTCAGTATACGTGTTTGCAGGTTATGAATTTTATCCAGGTAAGTTTTAAATGTACGCCCATAGCTGGTAAGTCCATAGGAGATTATCGACTCGGCAAGAGCCATATACATTTGAATGAGGGTTCTGTATGGTATATTGCGTTTTATAATAGAGAATTTGGCGAGTATTGCGCGTAACTTACCGCATACAGATTCCACCTGGTAACTCCAGTTGAATCGGTCGTCAATTACTAGTCCCAGATAGGTATGACATGGGACTTGGTCTATAGCCGAACAGTTGCAGTCTGACACGTTTTTATGCAGGCAATCATGACTATGGGCTATGATTTGAAAGGAATGGGAAGTATTTATATGACTAGAGTGTACGTGTATAACTTTAGTTTTTTGTGGATTCAGAACAAGTCCCATGTCATGTGCCCATTTAGTCATAGAAGTAAAATCTTTTTGTAAACATTCGGCGGCTTTATTTAGGTTCTCATTTGCAGACAGTATACATGTGTCATCAGCATATTGATAGAGGGAACAGTGTGTTATAATATTTTCTAGGTCATTTACGTATGCCAAGTAGTGCAGTGGACCAGACACTGATCCCTGAGCTGTGCCTTTCGTCACGTATACAGGTCTACTAAGGCTGGGACCAATTTTAACATGATAACTCCGGCCACGAAGATATTCTTTGCACCAGTCGAGTAGTTTCCCTCTTATACCTGATTTTTCGAGTGTTTTTATTAGTATATTGTGCCCAAGCGTGTCAAATGCCTTACTAAAATCTATAAATATAAGTATTACATGCTTCTTTTCATTTAAGTGGTTGTTTACTTCGTCAGTAAAATTAGAAAGGTTAGATGACTAAAGCAAGAGATAGAGATAAGTGGTAGCTATCGGAGGAAGTTTTTAATCAAAATAATTGAGATCATTATTTAAAAATATTACAAACAATATTTTAAACTTGTAAACATGTTATTTGTTAAAAGTAGTTAGTATTAATTGGATAAATAAAACAGCTATAAAATATATATGTTTATAGGTATATAGTTCTAGTAAGTTTCATATGAAAGAAATCATACCTGAAAAATTAATAGAATCGGAAAGTTTTTAAATGATCGAATGGTAAAAGGGATCCGTTGGCTCAGTTATCAAAATAAATTCAGTGATTAGAACAACGTTGCAACTTAACGATTTTTGGGTTTGCTTGCTTCAAAAGCAAAAAAAGGAAACCTTATAGTAACATTTTGTAGTTCGTTTGTCTGTCTGTCAAGATCTCGGGAAGACGTAGAGGTACGAAGTTGAAATTAAAATCATATACTCAGGCTTGCGGTCCCTTGAAGCTGAGAAAAAATCAAACTCCCAAACGTAAAAAAAAAACATACGCTCATTTATATCGCATAACCCGGGAACCGTGGAGGTAGCGAGTTGAAATTCAAACCATATAATCAAATGTCTTCAAGGGACTTCAGATATGAGTGAAAAAATCAAACTTCTAAGTTAAAAAAGATATGGCCGTTTATGTCGCTAAATATGTATATACAACAACACTCTCAAGAGAATCAAAATTCATAGGGTTACTTCCCGTTGACCCAGAATTCTGAAATTTGGCATAAAGCAAGGTCTTATAGCACAGATATAGGAATAAATATGAAAACAAAAAAATTGTTGCTACGTTACAAAAACAAAATACTTTTTTTACGATTCGGAAAAATCTTCGAGTCTTCATTCGGAAACCTCAGTGCGCGAGTCCGACTCACACTCGTCCTGTTTTTTTCTATAGTAGTCTCCTAACAGGCTAGGAGGATACTAAGACACAATAACAATATATCCCTACACCTACTCCTATATTTACGTCACTATCCATCACAGACATACATAGCTTCCATCACTACCAACGTAGGTACTCGCCGCATCATTTTCCCTTTGAAAACCATAATGCCAAGGGGCTTTTGTTGAAGCTACGGTTGACATGCAGCGTTCTTTCAATGCACTCGAATCAGCTCATTAAAGTCTTTCCTCTGCATCATTTCCTTGGTATTTTCAATCCTTGTAAATGCTACGTTGTTCCCCGATGTTCGGCTTATTACGTCAGTGTATTGTTGCTTGGTATTTTGTACTGGAATATGGCTGAGAGACAAATGGGTTACTGTCGTAAGATTGCTGTGTACGTTTGAAAATTGTGGAATAGTCTCTGTTTAAAATACATGTAAATTATAATTGGTTTCCTTATTCCAATGAAACATAATGCTTACATATTACTATTTATTGCATATATACTGTCATTTAAAAGACATTCTTGGTAAGAATGTGTTAGCGCAATGTGCGCCAAAAATAAAAATAATTTAAAATAAAATTTCTGGTCAAGTGCGAGTCGGACTTGCGCATCAAGGGTTCCGTACAAAGTTACTCATGTACTACATAGTATAATTTCCAAATCGAGTCTCCAGGATTTTTTCGTTTCGTAAAAGTCATTATTTTGTGACGTTGTACCGCTCTACTCTACTGTACCGCTATTCCATAACCGCTATTTAACCAATTCAATCTAAGGCTAATCTCGATCCCAAATAAGTTCCGCGAGACACAGCAAAAAAGTTAACCACACGTCAAAAGATACAAAGACATCAATACATCCCCACCAAAAGAACAAACTAACCAACACAAGAACCCCGTCTGTTCCAGACTTTTCCGTTTGCTATGACACTTTGAGTCGACTCACTTTTTAATTAGCGTATTTTTCTTTGTGGCGGCTCGGTGTAAATTAGCCTCAGACGTGAAGTGCGGCAAAGCTAGCGCCACAGAGGAACGACGCACTATCATTGCCCTGGTTTTATGGAAGGCTTTGTGGAGGCATTAGCGTATTAGTTGTGTATGTGGGGACATGTTGGGGGAATTGAAATTAGTTTGAGTTCATTTTATGGCTATTGTGCATGATATAAAAATGAAAATACGCATGATTTGTCATTGTGGTTATTAGTATTTATTGTGATGCCGAAAGAGATCATATAACCTATAGCTCTTTTTAATTAGACAACTGGTTAAGCAATTATAATTTTAAAGATAATACAAAAAAATAATAGGTGTTTTATTTTGATGGTAAGTAAAAGAAATTATTGTTTTTTTTTTTTAAGTCAGAAGAGTCGTCCTAACTATGATTTATGAAAATAAATGAAATATGTAAAAATGTCGTGTGACAGTGTTTATTATCGAACTACTCCGAAACGGCTCGACCAATTTTTTTTTTTGTGTATTTGGTAGGTCTAGGAATCGTAGAGAGGTCATAGGTTAATTTTTATCCTTCTACACCCGTCCCATATTTTCTTCTTTTTTTTCTTTTTTGATAATTATACGGCAGAAAAAGTTTGCTGAGTCGAAGTAGTCGACTTCAAGAAATAAGCGCGATAGTCACATTCAGAGACAACAGTCTTTGATTTTTCTCCGCTCCTACGTTATAATAATTATAGTAGTGATATTAATAGATAATAAAACTTTATTAGGTATATAATTATGTATTGTTATTGTATCTATTTATTTTATCAAAATGTATGAATTTATTTCAAATGAATTGGTTTTATCTTAAAGGTTTCATTTCACAGTGTCTCTTAATTATCTCTTTTTTTTCTTCAAGTCTCCTTTTTCCTCTCAACTCCTATGCTGGAAGAGATTTCTTTAAAAGAAGCATCACCTCTGCACCTATATTTCTATTTCTATCTTTTGGTTAGTTTATTATGTATTATGTGTGTTTATTCATTGTTACATTAACAAAATTTGTCATGATTAGTGCTGATTATAAAAAATGATTACAATTGAAAAATCACGATGTAATATGTGATGAAAAAAAAAAAAAAACAAAAAGAAATGTCATATAGTGAAATCACTGCTATGTTATTTCTTTCTTAGTTGTTCAATAGATGAGGTAATCTCGCTTTTTGTTTTCTGATCTTTAATGATGTGAATATTTTTTATATTTATAAATTGTTTTCCATCGAATTGGTCTCTGTTTGCGCTAATTGTAAATTGGCAATTACAAAGAGTCTGTAGAAATCGTAATTTATTTCTATACTATAATACATCGTTTTTATTACAAAGATTGGGAGATAGAGCGTTAGTTCATTGTAATGGATTGGATTTGATAATAGGATTTAAATATTTCACATCTCTAATTTCAATGTCGATTAAATGCTTAGATACATATCATTATAACGTCGTCATAATTCTCAACTATAACTAAAGTTTATTCTCGTAAATTTTCAACAAACAACACAAACACTACCCAGAGGCATTGTAGCACATTAGAATTTTAACTTCAGCAGTTTCGGAGGCAAGAAGATTAACAAATCCCAATCACGGGAGAGATTCGCGTATTCATACCAAAGTTTTCCGCCCAAGAGAGAGACAAAATATACTAGACCATATAAAAGAGAAAGGGACACAGATATTCTAAGTGTGAGGGCCACCGTACATGGGTCTGACATAATGATATATTAATTTCTGTCGCGAGCTTCCATTGTTTTGGTAGGTATTTTACGGCGTGACGTATGGTCATTATGTTTTCATAGTTTCATAAAGACTGATTCAAAGGAGAACGGCGTGTGCTTAATGACATAGAAGTATAATGCGTGTGATAAATTGCTTTATTGCTTTATGTTGCTCTGTTTATTCGTAATTACGTGTATTAGGTAAATAGTAATAGACACCAACTCTAAAATGCTCAAGAGTAAAAGAGTCTAAATCTAAGTAAGAGAGTCTAAATCGCTGGGCAATAATTTTTTTTGTGCGCATCCGAATTCAGAAAATATTTAAGTCACACCTTTTGAAAATTAGCAAGAAAGTTTTTAAAATGTACGTATGATGTTTTTATGAATATATAAAAATAGATATTATTCATAATCCGAAATCTTTTTCTCCATAGCGTTTTTGGCTGGGTTTTTTTTCACAGTAATTTTTAATAGACGGTGTGTGCCTTTTTTAATTTAAGGAAAACCCTTGTACACACCGTTTGTATGTATACATCGTTAAATTTTGGTCGTTTTAATCCCGCGAAGGGTCAAAAATTTGAAAGTAAAGTACTTTTTAAAACTCGAATTAATTTACGGATGTACGAAATTAATTTCTTTAAGTAAACGTCAGCTGAGCAAAGCCAATGAACTGTAGGTAGTTAGTACGCAATGACCGACCACTACCTACAAGGTCATTGACTCGTCTACTTAAAGAAATTACGTAAATGCGTATATTAATTCGAGTTTTTGAAAAAAAGCACTTTATTTTTTTAATTTTTCTTTACAAATCGATAGTATTTCATGCACCGAATCGACCCTCCGCGGGATTAAAACGGCTAAAATTTAACGGTGTGTAATAAATAATAATAAATTTAAGTAAATTCCAGTGCTTGAATTATGATTGTAACTTTCCTAATCATCTATATATTGGTCTTATAATTACAACAATTAATTATATTTACGTCCTTACACTGCGTACCTACGTCCCGTCACTAATGATGTTCCTATCTTTGATATCGATATTCTTGTATGTACGCCAGCTTTGAGCATGCAATATAAGGACTGTCTTTGATAAATAAATTGATGGTATGTCAGTCTTAAACTAATATTTATTAAGAAATTATTATTTAGCATATCTATACGTGTTGGTATACTAACTCAATACATTAAATAACACGGAGCAAGATAGGAAGATGATGATGATGATAATATCATTAATTTTTGTATATGCGAAACCCGAAACACGTATCTAGTATTTTTATTGTAAATAATCTATATACAAACATAACTATATCATGAAATATCTCAAAGTTATAAACTTGTTTTTACATTCCTTCACACAGAAACGGTCGAACAAATTTGAATAAAATTTGACACACGGGTATACCATGTTCTGGGATAGGACATAGGACTATGTTTCCCTGGATTAATTTGCCTCTTCTCGCAGGCGAAGTTGCTGGAAGAACCTATTGCGATATTTTTGAAACAGTAATTGGCTCAACCCTATTCCTTGTTTTATTCGACGCCTCTTATTACAGAAGGATTTATTTTATTTATTCACAACTGTCCCATATTACAGTATCCTTCAATAATCCTAATTAATCCAGTATCATATTACTCAGTGTTGTAACTAGCAGGTCATTAGGCGAAATGACGTCACTTCGCTAGGGGATCATAATAACCGTCTCCAATCCACCCTTACAGCATATGGTGTGTCCTGCAAGTCATGGCATGGGGGATCTATGTGAGATTGTTTTGGTGTAAATATTTTAAATTTTAATGGGATAGGGATATTTTTTCAGATGTGAGCTAAATATTGCCTTTCATAGTTTACTGTGCCGTGGTTAGGTATACAAGGAAAAATTATGATGTAGTTGGGGCAGAGGTTGAAAGATTGGTTGCTGTCCTGCGTGTCATGTGTTTGATGTGCGGATGTAACAAAATATATTTTCAATACACTTGCTCAGAAAGTGGCTCTTATTGCACTACACTTAGGTACATAATGGCACCTGTTACCAAACTGTGACATTTTGATTACCATTACGCACTAGTGCTGTAATGTAGCTATAACCTTTTAGTTCAACCTCTTTGTTCACAAAACAAATTTTAAATACGAAAAAAATAAAATTGTGGTCTATGGTCGTCATTTTAAGATGCGCGCGGGTTTAGGCGTGATTTATTCGAGTGAAGTTTATGGGCTGTATTAATTAAATAAAATCAAATACAACAAAAACATTGTAAAATGTTACATCCATATTCTATTATCACTACGAATGACATTAACGTAAAAACTTTTCACACAAGAAACCAAACGACTAGGCAATATGATCAAAAGACCAAATAGCCATAGCCAAGCGCGTGTCTATGAAAACAGAATTATTTTTTTAAGCGCCATGTTATGAAAAAAGTTACTAGTTTTACCGATGTACGAGTAATATTAGTTAGCTAAATTATTTTTCTTCACAAGTGTTTTGAAAAACGTCGTATGATACACGTGAGTAATGAATAGTTACCGTTCTTGGCTCTCTTAAGACCCTCGCCACGGCTCGGGTCTTAATACCGCCTCGACGGTAGATTTTACCTAAAAAAAATGAGTGTCTTGTGTATGTAAGTTTATATATTTGTAAACGCGCATCTATGCTATTAGACGAAACCGTAGTGTAGGGAAATGCATAAAAAAGTATACATATTTCGTTTACGTTGTCATTTTCTTCATTTAGCATGATTGTTACTGGACAGAATTAGTGCGCTTTCCCGTCAACGATTGCATCACTGCTTATTATCAGGTGCGATCGCAGTCAAGCACTACTTTTTATCGTTACAAAAAAACTGTATCATTTCAGTATTTTTTAAAGTCAGTAGTTTTAAGTTTATTATGGTAAAAATAAACTAAAACATTTTATTTTTTTATTTTATCTCGCCTGTTGGCCGAGTGGCTAGTGGCTCTGACTGCTATGCAGGAGGTCGTGAGTTTGATTCCTACCCAAAACAAATGCTTGTGTGTTGAGCACGATCATTTTATCTGTGTCTGACTGTAATTTGTCTATATATATTTATTTATTAAATGCTTTAATTTACACCTTTATACATACAAAAATAAGAAACTAAAACTAAATCACACATATACAATGGGCGACCTTATTGCATTCCGCGATCTCTTCCAGCAGATATTATGTATGTATTTAGAAATATATAAGTATGTTTATCAGCTTTATAGTAGGTACTCATAACACAAGCTCTGCTTAGCTTGGGACCAGACCGTATTGTGTGATGGTTGTGGTTTATTTTTATAAGTATAGATAGAGTAATTCTTGCCTTGGAAAAAAATTGTCTGGCCAAGCTGGGGTAACTGCGTTAAAAAACTTGACAGAACTTCATCTCACGCTTTTCCAAATAAAACATTATGTTTCTAAGTCACTTTTGATTCTAGACTTGTTTGGATTCCTAGCTGGAGCCACCCTAGATATCGGGGGTCGCAGGGAGATCCCCGACTATCGTAAGCGCGGGCTTGAGAATGACGAGCAATGGGTAGCTCGTTGTCTGGTCATCTGGTAAGGACCAATCCTAAGAGATGTTAGCAAAACCTTACTACATATATATCCTATTGATATATAACAACTTTCTTGAAAAAAATCCAATAGAAAAATTCATGGCTCTTGGCTTTATTTCAGTCAATATATTAAGGACAACTTTATTATAGTTTTTTACAAATATTTTCAACATAATTAATTAGATTGAAACCGGAAATTGTGTTGAAACTGAAGAAATATTTTGGAACGGACCCAAAAACCCGTCTCGATGAGGCGCCAACATTATGCAAAAAGAAAGGACATTCTAAATGTATGTGACCACAGCGGTAAAAGAGTTATGGTAGGTTGATTGTATTTGCTTGTGTTTTCATCACATTGTTTTGCTCTATTTCAAAAGGTTTTAAGAACGAACCCGGAAAAAAAAGTTGGTTGCACCATTTTAACAATGGTTAAAATGACGTCACAAATAACGATAAAATGAAATGGCTAAGAGCTATATTATTTCCTCTATTTATTTATTTACTTACTTTATACATATTTAAATACAAAAAACATTTAAAAATATAAAAAATAGTGTCCCACCGGTATCGGGAACAGGGTCAATTATTATTATTAGATTTATTTCCTACATTTACATATCAAAATATTTCATAAAAAATCGTTTGAAAATATAAATAGTCGTACATCGAGAACGTTTCAAATTTTATTATTATTAAATACTAGCGACCCGACCCAGCTTCGCACAAATGCAATGGAGATATTAAATATACGAGTATTATGCATATATTATACATATAAACCTATCTCTTAAATTACTTTAATCTATTAAAAAACCGTATTAAAATCCGTTACGTAGTTTTAAGATCTAAGCAAACATAGGGACAGACAGCGGGAAGCGACTTTGTTTTGTACTATGTTCAGTAGTGATTTTATTGCTTACTTTAACTTAGCTAAAGTTAGGATAAAAGCAGGGGGACCAATAACTATACTTTTTTTTTTGACAAAAGTTTACGTTTTACATGATGGTGCCGATGGCCATTGCTAATGTTACGTTACAAACCATTCTCAGCGTTTTTAAATTTACTTTGCTATGATTTGATGAATAAATGATGATTTTCTAGAATCGTAAACCAATCAGCAATCTTCTATCTTTGAAGGTTGTTTGTGAATATTTTGCTCCTAAAGGCCAAATTCACCAATAAAACTAATCGCGATTATTTAAAACAAAACGCAATTTGAGCATTTAATGAAGATTATAGAATCATTTTGCGTGTCACCGCTATGAATTGAATCTAGTTTACGCTAAACTCAGTTTCAATTCTTTTGTTTTCGCACATGTTTTTGACACGGGTCTTTAAATTAGATTACGCTGAGCTCAGTTTAGCTAAACAAGTTTTTATAGTGAATGATGAAATCAGCCCTTGATGGGACACTAACAAACTGACGTTATTCACTCATCCTCGCATGATAATATTATTCGATAAATATTCATAAACTTCAAACACATCATAAACGAGAACAGCACTCCAGTCGCCCATCAAAAGACAATAACTGCAACTTCGTGTATTAATTATATGAAAATCACCAAAACAAACGCAATAACTACCTACAATGTTGGAAATATTTCACTGGATATCCGACATTTCTTATCCTACCCACTTTAAACCTTCGAAGGGCAATGGGTCCTCGGAGTGTCATTCATCAACAACTCTCTACCAACTTTGCATGTACCCAAAACCTCTTATTATTTGCCACCCCACACTATAAAATTGGACCGAATGTGCTTGACCACACCACGGAAAATTAGACTCAAAAATCTTCAAACTAAAGTTGAAAATGCTTTGTCAGTAAGGGTTAAAACACAGTCGTTTTAAAGCATTAATTATCGCGTTCAACCCCTATTTTAGGGTAAACCCTTTAGGAAATTTTCGTCCCTTGCTGGTCACCCTCTGAGGTCCAAGCGAAGTCATTAGTATGCTCTATGTAAACGAAGGTATGTTGAAAAGGTTCAGTTTAATTTCGTAGATATTTGTCGTTTGATATGCTAAGAACACTGACAGTTGGAAAGGGTAGTGAAATGATCATTTGAATATATATGAGTGCAGAAACAGGATTGTCAGTGATACTGTTTGATTATGTAAAAGCTGTTATACGTACATGGGACATTTAATTTGAAATATGTCGTTATCAAGAATGAAAATGGAGTGGACATTGCAATAGGTTTACAAGTAGCAGATGTGTTATTATAAGATACTACTACAAGACATGTTACTAAAAGATTTTTGATTATGCTTGTGGATGGTTGGAAAAGGAGAGAGAGGTCTAAGAAAAGATGGGTCAGTTGACGTGACGATTGACAGAACAGACTGAATGAAAAGAAACCTGGCCAATGCGAGTCGGACTCGCGGAGTGATGGTTCCGTACAAAATTACCTATAAAAGATTTTATCACAGACAAACATCGGTCAGGTGAAACTAAAAAGCTTGTAAAAACAGTTCAATTTTCGAATCGAGTCTCAATTTTTTTTTACAAATCGCAAAAAAGTTTTTTGTGACGTAACTACAAATTTACAGTTTTCAGATTTTTTTCCTATATTGTGCTATTTGTTTCTTATTATTTATTTATTTATTATAAGTACCCTATGAATTTTGATTCACTTGAAAGTGTTGAAATATACTTTTTTACGACGTAAAGGGTCGTACCTTTTTTGCTTGTTAACATAGAAGCTAGATTTTCACAGCTTCAAGGGACTGCAGACCTGAGTCTATAGTTTTATTTCAACTCTATACCTGTACGCGTTTCCCAGATAAATGGTCTTGACAAACAGACGGACAAATGGCGGGTTTCTGAATTGAGTATTTTGAGTTAAGAACGACTCAAACCATACTTAAATGCCAAATTTTGACAGATTTGCAGGTTAAAGTAGAGTTTGAGTAATTCTCAACTTCAAATGCTTAGATCAGAAATCGGGGGTACGTGATCTTATAAGAGTTCCATTTTTTCTTTTAGAGATACGGAAGCCTAAAAATAAGTGCATCTTTCTTTTTTTATATAAGTTGATGGTGATCGCATTTTAGATCATCGTCATCATCAACAATTCAGCTAAAAGACGTCCACTTGGACATAGGCCTCCCCCAAGCGTCACCACAATTTCCGGTCCTGTGGATCTCGCATCCATCGGACTCCAGCGACCCTGACCAGGTCATCGGTCCACCTTGTGGGAGGCCTTCCAACGCTGCGTCTTAGATCATATCACGGCCTAAAAATATTACAACAAAATTAGATAATTATATATTTTTTATTTATTCCAGCTCAGCTGATGAAGCTATTGCGGGATGTTTCATAAGTGGTACAGTGGTTCTCGCAATCGTGGTCCAAGGAACTGAAGGAGGTTTTACATGATGTTCATAAGTTATTTTGAAAAATGGCAAAACAATTTAAAAAAAAAGGTAGGTGTAAAATTTAAATTAAAAATCTTCGTAAATACAAATACTGTTCGAAAATAACAGTATTTAGTAGTAGTAAAGTGTTTACACTAAGTAAAAAAAATATATAAATTAAAATTAAAAAAAATAAAAATACTACGTAACACATCATCAATTTAACGGAATAACTATCGAAATTAACCCATCTCTAATTAAAATGTAAACACCACATTCCTGAATAATAGTCCAGGAGCCCTCTTCACATCTTAATCACATACACATCAACATGTATCAACGCAACGTACACTGCATACCTGTCACATTAGTTCGCTCCAATGCGCTCCCCAGCTCTTAGTTTATGCAAAATTAGTTTTCCAATACAAAACCCCTCGTGTCTAAGCCGTATTAGCTTATCTTTCCACTTGGCACGCTATAAATTGGTCAAAATCTCGTTGGCTCCTCGACTTTGCTACGTATTCCTAAGTGGTAGGGTGGCGTCGCTGTAGACAGATTTTGGGAGTAGTCCGAATCGGAGAACAATGAAATTTGCGGTTGTTTATTTATAATTTATTTAATTACAAATACTTTACTAGTTTCTGCCTTCGTGAATGCTTTCGTGAAAGTAGAAAATATATGCTCTGCATTCAGTAACAAAGTAACATTCTATGGTAAAATATTTTTTAAATCAGTCCGGTCGTTATTAGGCGTATAAGTTACAAAGAAAAATATGTAATAGCAAATATACAAATCTTTTCTCTTTATCATAATTTATTGGTATAGATAAGTTTTATGTACATATAGATTGTATACAAAGGTAAAAAAATAACGCAACGGCTACTTAAACTATAAAAACTAACAACATTCGTCCTTATTGCCATGGACAGGGAAAGTTTGTGATCTTTCCAGTGCTAACTAACCCTTGCCTCTTGTGCTAATATTTTTTAACATCAATATGTTAAAAAAACATCAGCAAAGATTAAAAAAAAAACGTTAAGTTTATTAATCAACAATATATCGACTGACGTCTGTTTCGAATTTTTTGCTCTCATTATGGGCTAGTTTTAGTAGTAAATTATTTAAAAAATGATTTATTTTATTATACCCAAAAAATTCTACATACTTTTGCTTTTTTTAAAAAACATAATTTTAATAACTTCGATTCATGTCCCAAAAATTTCCAATTCACACCTCCCCTACTCCCAAATCTAGTGGCTCCTCCGAGTGGTATCACCAGTTAGCTCTGCTCACCGAGTACAAAGATAACATCGACCAACAATATGTGCTATTATTGCTAACATAGATTACACACAGTTTATTTACGTATTGTGTATTGTACATACATTATATAAATTACTTTTGACGTGTAGTTTGTAGGGTAGATGGTAGATTGGTAATTTTGTTAACGGTAGTGTTAACTTTCGAGTGTTGACTAAAACTGTCATTGTTATCGTTTTGGTTCAATATTTAAAGTCGGTATTTCGTGCACAGAAAAGTCCGCAGTTAATTTGCAGTTTTTAAAAAGTACAAGGTAGATACCGTTTTTAGTATATTCTATTCTATTTTATTTTTTTTAGCATGTAGTCAGACCTTTATAAAATAATAGAATAGAATTTATTCGACACATACAATACAATACACCAACCACAAGAAATAATAAAAATATAGTACAGAAATACAAAACAGTAGCGCTGAGCGTGCTCGACCGATAGGGTTGCCATCTCTGCAATTGCTGGGTGTCAGATACCCGCAGCTGGAACTTTCTAGGGACGCACGGATGATGGTTAAAACTCACCTGGGTTTTTTTCAGTAGACCATTATAGACCAATACAGTATAAAAATATAGTTTGTTAACTTAATAACGGTGTTTACAGACTGATACGAAGAACTAGAAAATATTAAAATACTTACATAAATTGTAGCTATAATGAATTGAGACACTGGTGAAACCAAAAAACTCAATTATAACCCCAAAACGCAACCACGCCTTTCATTAAGCCGCTGATGTCAAAAAACAACCCAACTCACCTAAAAACCAGACTAACCCTTCCTACGGCCTGCGGCTAAATTTTTTAACACAACAAGTTTCATTATCAAACTAACACAAAACTAAGATAAGGTGCCTCCACAAAGTAATCTTTACACTACCCCTCCAAAAGCTTCGAAACTTGAGAACAAAGTTGGAATAACTTTGGAAGACCAAGGGCTGTTTAGAAAGGACCCCCAACTTGCCCCGAGTCTGAAATATTAATGTAGTTTCACAGAATCCTATATGAGAGGTGTATATGATTTCAGGATGTTTGCTAATGGCTCGACTAGAGTCCGGTTTGTATCGATACGTCTCTATAGATTTTCGGTAGAACGATTCTCTAATATTATATTTAGAGGTGAAACTTTTGTGTTGAATTTTTGAGTGGAGGTCTATATTTGAAGTTCATTAGTAACTGTTATTGAATAGGACTTACCATATTAGTTAATAGAACACTTTTAAGAGTATTACAGCAATTAAATTTAATCAGTTAAGTTCTTTAAAAATTGTACATAAAAAGTATTATACTGATCAGTATTTTTGGGAAGAGAACTGCACCCTAAAATACAAACTCGGCCTAGTTTAGGCGCAATTGCATTTTTTTTATTCTTGTGTACAAACGACACTTAAAGATATTTTTTTATTTGTACAATTTTTACAGAATTATAAAATATTATAATTATTATTCCATTTACACATTCACAACGTCGAATTATAACGCAACATTAAATTTATATTCAAACTTGCAACATGCAGCAAAACTTTTCTTGTCAACTAAAATTGAATCTCAATCTATAGAGATAGTAACGGTCGTCGGTACGCCATTGCGTGGAACATAAACACGCGTGCACAAATATGTATGTACGGACACGTGGACTACAAAACACATGCATACAAAATTCGCACACAGACAGAGTTGTCGGGCAAATTTTCAACATGGCACACCAACTTAGGGGTGGACTACACTCGTGTCCTTCCTTTTGATTGCAATTAATTCGGAAACTAGGGGGGCGACGGGCGGCGTGCGGTGCGGGGAGGGGGGCCAAAGGGTTCGTTCGGCCAATGCGCAGGGCCGAACTTGGGAATGGATTGTTAGAGTTTGAAAGTTGGTACAAGTGTTCGGTTTGGTGAGCGGTCTTTAGTTCTAGTTTTGTTTCTATTGAATTGCGATCAAGTTTTTGTGTTGGGTTCGATTGTAACGGAATTTGATAACGAGGTATATAATTTTAGTTGGCCAATTAGAAATATTGGTGACTGTTCTCATGAATTCGTAAGTTTTACTTCGAGATATTGGTTTTAGTTGAATTTGATGAACAAGGCTTTTTGCGTAGGTGAAACTTTTTTGAGTGAAAATTTTCTTAGCTTTAGTACGTATTTGCTTTTATATTGCATTTTTTTGATACCGTGTTTGCTCCTAAAACTGATTTACAGCTAAAGTTCTCCTATACGTAGTCTGAAAGGGATCCCTGAGGTCCTGGAATGCAAGGCAAAGAAGAAACATAGGTATGACTTTAGTCAGTAGAAGTCCGACACTTTGCGCCCTCACGGTCTACTCCTGAGCGGGAAAATTCATTAGATGATTTCCAATCTTAAAAAAACCTAAAGTAGTTGAAAGTAATTTTTAAAAAGTTTTATAAAAACTTGTCGGCAAACTCCCGCCCTGGGCGTCAAACGGTCTAGTCTGCCATTACCCGGTGAAAAATACCCAGACATTTTTATCTCGTACTTATAACCTGTTAGAAGGATTCTGTTTTCTTTTTGCAATTAGTGACTTGGGATATTACTGGCCTGCCTCAATATCTGTGAGATGAGACCACAATTATAAAAGAGTATACATTTTTGTTTATGCATTTCGAATATTGAAATATATGTATACATATAGTAGGCGCCAATAAGGTGAATCATTTGCTGTGGTTGCGCGCGACCGCCCCTCTTCGATTGGGACCCAAAATTCGGTTACTGCGCATTCAAAGTCGACCGCCATGATGGTTCAACTTGTTGGACGAGGATTATAACTGATTTTCGGGACTCTGCGCGTAGCCGTGGCTAATGGTTCAACTTATTTGCTGCGTACTAAACGTAATTTATAGGTACACTAGCTTACCTGGCCAACGTTGTTTCTGTAACAAAAAGCAAACGCTTCGTTATAGAAAAAAATTGGGCAGGTCAACTCCACCAAAGAGCTTTGTGTGTAGCTTTTAGGTACATAGACCATTAAATTGTGATCGTTTTAATCCCGTGGAGAGTCGATTCGGTACATAAAACACTATCGATTTGTAAAGATAAAATTAAAAAATTAAACTTTTTAATTTAATGTACGAAGTTAATTTCTTTAAGTAAACGTTAGCTGAGCGAGTTCATTGACCTGTAGGTAGTTAGGACGCAACGACCGACAACTACTTACAAGGTCATTGACTCGTTTACTTAAAGAAATTTATTTCGTACATGCGTATATTAATTCGAGTTTTAGAAAAAAAAACTTAATTTTTTTTATTTTGTCTTTACGAATCTCCGGCATAGCAGTCCGGGCCACTAGACCAACAAGCTAGTCAGTCAATTATATTTTATATATAAAGATACGAAATATTTTGTACGAGAAGTCATTTACTAAAGTTTTAATTTTTATGACATTATGTATACGTCACTAGCTTTTGCCGACGACTTCATTCGCGTAAATTGTAGTTATAGTGAACGCGAAATCGAATACCAGATTAAAAATAGCTATTCTGTAATTGTTTCACTTAAGTTATATTTTACTTAAAAGAACCAATTTATTAACATTTTTAGGTAACTATTCGGTAATAAACAAAATATGTATGCATACATGAAATCGCAAAAAGAAAATCGCTAGTAGAAAAATCTCGAAAACTTATTTCATCACGCAAATATTAAAAACTTACCTTCGTAATAAAAATGTAATGAAATAGTGAATCATACAAACTCTCAAAGTAAAATATAATCGTACTAAACATTAATAACAAAAAATACTGATCAAACATTTTGACAGGTACCTAACCCTTTCACCGTTACTATTTATGATAAATCGTTTTTATCCCAACGAGTTTATTACTTAAAAATTAACCCACTCCCCGACTCCCTTCACCTTTTCATCTCAATTTCACCTTCGACCTTATAGCTATTGAAACAAATTATACTATTAAAGTAGGTACTTACATTCTAACCATCACACAAAAGTAACAAAATACACTACAAATAGATATTTTATCCCATTTTCACCTTTTACCCTTTGACTATCATTGTGAAACAGCATCCCCTAGTGACATTTGACTTAAATGACCATACAGTTCAAATTGAGATCGTAACCTTTGTCCAGATTGAACCGGTTCAGATTCATCTCGTGAATGTATCACCATTGAAAATGATCTAGGGTCAAATTGACCACGTGGATGCAAGTGAAGGGTTGAGATAGTAAGTTTGTGAATACAAGTTTTCATTTAAATCACAAACTGTGCAATAATGTCCTTATATTGCAAAATTATTTTTTAATATGATGAACAAGTTGAAGAAAAAAATCTTTCTATTTATGAATCACTAGTATCCCGCCCCGGCTTTGCATGGGTGCAAATTGTGTACCTTTCCCGTTTAGTCTTCTTTTAATTAGTGAAAACTGCATCAAAATTAGTCGGGATTAATAAAAATAAACGCTTTTATTGGAAGGCTAGCCAATACCCGTGATTTCACCTGCGTTGGACTTGGACTCATAAAACAACACAATGATTTGGTCACAATTTCAAGAAGTGTTTTTTGGGTTGAACCTTTGCTTTGTCCAGGTTGAACCGGTTCAGATTTATCTCGTGAATATATTACTATTGAAAGTTACCGTGGGTCAAATTAACCACGTGGATGCAAGTGAAGGGTTAGGGAATTGTGAACCAGTAAGTTTGAAAGTACAAGTTTTTTTTATTACAAACTGTGCAATGATGGCCTAATATTGCGAATTCATTTTCTAAAATGAACAAGTTATTTTTTTAATTGATATAAATTAATGCTAAACTGTGATTCCATTTGATAGGCGTCGGGAATTTTATAGCAATCTCCGGCCACCTTCGGCGCGAGCTTTTGGAAAACGAGCAACGGCTAGCTCGTCGAACGCTCGTCCCATACCCCAGTCATCTTAAAAAACTAATGGTAAGCAGTGATGCAATCGTTGATGATGAAGCGCACTAGTTTATTAAGTAAGTTACCGGCCCGGGCTTTGCATGGATAAAAACTATACATAATAACTTTTCTCGTTTATTCTTTTTTCTACTAATACAAACTACATAAAAATTTGTTTCGTGCCTCAGGAGTTAGCGATAAACAGACGGACGTGGTAAGCAATTTTATTTTAAACTAGGATCTGCCATCGGCTTCGCCCGCGTGAGAATAGGTTTCTCCATATAAAGCATAGATCTGTTTCATCTCCTTATGGGATAACTTCGGAAAATATTTTCTTATTCTTTGTATAAATCATAAAACGAAACCTCTGTGCAAAATGTCAGCGTTTTAAGTCCAAAGTTTTGACTGGGTATTGATGAATCAGTGAGTGAAGAGTTTGCCTTTTATAGGCATGATCGAACCGTTCTAAAAATGTCAATGAACTTTATGTTTACAGTAGTAGATAGGACATTGGAAAAGAAAATAGGAAAGTTAATATCCAGGAAGTGTTCACACAGGCAAACTGCTGGTAAAAGTTAGTGTTAAAATAAGTATTATTAGTGGCTTGTCTGTGTCGGTAGAGACACAATACGAGCAGAGGTGACCTCGTAGGTTTTTACCCAGGCAGACACACTACCTTGTGTAATTTATTTCATCACTATTGCTTTTAAAATCGTAAAGGAGATAATATTGCTAAAGAAAAAATGTTCTCAGAATATTCGAAGACACTGATATCCACTAACCCGACCTGGGCTCGCGTGATGAATATTCTCTCCTAGAAAGGAGGCCTGATCCCCAGCAGTGGGAACATTATATAGCTGATTATATTTATGTTACATAATTCAAAACCAAATCTATAAATCATCCTATATCTCCGTAATCACAATAGTATCCGTACAAATTAATCTGCCATATCTCAAAGACAGTTTGGAAGTACCGATGCCTGGGGCCTCACGGTTCTAGCCAAAACAAACTTGCTTACATTTGTTACAATTATTACTCAAGTCCCATTTAACGGAGGGTAGTTTTGGCTCGGACGTGACTCTAATATTGCTGTTAATAGTTAGGTAAAATTTGGCTTTTGATAAAGTTTGGGTATCAAGAAGGAGGAAAAAGGTAAGGTGGAATGGTTGATTTTTTTTTAAATGTAACTTTTATTTGCTTGTCTTCTCGCTGGCGTGCAGATGATGAGCTAGGTAGCTCGAAGTTCGGCCGTATGGAAAGAACCAAGCCCTTCGTTACCTATAGTGCCGGAGCCGGGTATTCTTTTCGGAAGCTGACCCATGACCCCAGCAGGCTTCGGCCCTGCCTGCCTGCAGCTAGCAGGCTGGGCCTTTACGGTTTGCTGACAGCTCCTTGAGGCGCGCGGAAACAGAACGCGCCGTCGACGACTTGGGCTCGGTCCGGTCGGTTACCGGACGATCGGACAGCGTGCTACCCATTGCACGCCGTCCACAAGCCCGCGCCTACGGTACCTCAAAGAGATGTCAAAAAAAAACTGAATTATTGGGCCCAAACTCAGGGCCAAAGCCTTCTAGGGATACGGAAATAATCGAAAGAGTTACCATGGTCCTGGAACGTAAAGGATAACTTTAGGAACACGGGAGGATTTGTCAGTAAAATTCCCATACTTTCTTTCACTCCACCCAAAATGGTGTAGAAAATTGTTGACATACAGCTCAAAAAAAATAATGTCTTCTAGTATTTGGACCACTATTTCCGTGCATGTAATATTAGGTTAACATTAGTTTATTGAAAAATGTGAAATTGTAATGTCGTATTAAAATGTCAGGCGTGCTAGTGAGAAAGAGGGATGAAGCTATACACCCAATATATCTTTATCCCTTTAATAGTTTAGTTTAGGTCGTAAAATGGATCGCGTTAAGAGTTCATGGTGTGATTTCTAAATAAATAAATAAAATATTATTTTTTATCACCTGGTGTGTACATAACATACAAATAAATAATTTAAAATAATCTATGATGACTTAGGTACTATTTTTGTTTATTATTTATTTATTTAACAATTTTGTACACACACATAAAAAAGGAAAAAAAAATTAAGAAAACAGATAAATAGGATAAAATACATAATTTCAAACAAACCACCATTAAGCTTCCGCTGAAAATACTATGATAGACTCATCAAAAATAACTATAGATACAATAAAATAATAGTTACATGTCAACATAAGCAAATTTTTTATTCTACCCACAACAAAACACTCAACACACATACCTACCATTAAAAATACATAAACATTTTTATCGACCTGTACCCAATTAATCATTTCACTAGACATTCACCCACCGATGAGCATGTATGCACATTGTCCAGCTCAGACGTAGACACACACACAGGGGACTATGGACCCTAACCACAATGGCGGGACAGAGCATGAATACGCTCTAACCCTTCAGGTCCATGCGGCAATTATTCAAAGAGAATAGTTTAACAGAAAGGATTGTAAGGACTGTGTGCCTTAACCCTAAAATGACACAACCTCTCGCGTTGAGCAAATAAAATCGAACTTTCTTTCAATGACAGAAAGTTTGAATTTCGAATGCGGAGATCGAGACTGTTGTGAATTTATTTTATAAGGCGTCGAAATTTCAGTATATTTAGAATATTTATACATTTGTCCGCGGCGGGTGTACGGACGGCAGCGCGGATGAGTCCTCGGCAAGTACATAATAGGTACAGTGATTTAGTACGGCGCTGCTGGTGATTTTAATGTAATTAGTCTGGCCGAATGTTACCGCTATTCTGTTTGCTCCCCGACAATGCGGAAACGTAATGCTCTTTGAGAGAATTTCAGAAATTTGGGCGAGTAAGCTAAATTATTTGCTGGGAATAAATAAAGGACAGCCAGTGACTTCTGGCAATCCTTCATTTTGTAATTCAGTCATTATGAAATTGTTTAATATAAAATATTAAGAATCGTAGCCTGTCTACATAATGAGAGCGCCCAACCCGTAATACTGTCCATACAACCGCTGTCACGTGATTATGACGTCACTACCCATCTTTCTCTAGATATTTTGGATATTATCTAAGTTTCTATTGAAATCAAAATATAAACTTACAAATACATAAAACTAATACAGTACAGTACCTAAATGTCTGAAAATTTGTTAAGTACTTTGCACAAATTTTATGTGAATTTTGGCCCTTCATAATGTGCATATCTTAAATTAAAAACGTAAAGACAACATATCTATGGGAACCTTGAACTTTTAACCGAAATTCTGATTGAATATAAAATTTTCTAAATTTAAAAAAAGACACGTGTGAGACAAGTTTTATATATTTAAGTTTATATTTAAGTGGTATATTTAAGTTTGTGACAAAAGTTACCGATTGACATCGAAGCGTTCAGGTTCTATATTTCTTTTTTCGCGTTACCTCTTTACCATTAAACGTTGCATTGGATTGATATTGTTGAATAAAAGAATAAGTTGCTATACTATCAGCTCACGTCGCTGACAAACGGACCGGGAAACGCCCTCTTAAATAAAATTGACATTAAACAAAACTTTTTTTAAAACTGCAATTTTCGGCATACAATTAACTTTTTAATCTAAATCATGTAACCCATTGTGGTCAAATTTTTTGTATTCCTCAGTAATTAATTTGCAAAAAGCTAATACCTAATTACATACATTGAAAGCTTATGACGTTCCTCTGAATATTTTTTTTTTGATGTACGAGTAATGCCACTTTTTTGTAAGGGTGCAATTTAATAACAATTTCTAGGGAATTTGGGTATTTTTCTAAAAAACTCTTTGTACAGCCTATGTGCCAATGTTCAATGTATACTTTTGATACCTATCATAAAATAAATAATTTATTCAATTTAAAACACATAGAGCACAAATCGGTAACTCCTAGTAGCAACAGTAGTACTAGTCGTAAAACACACACAGAAAAAAGCGTAGAAGTAATTCTTTTCCACAAGTTTCTAGGACACAGTGTATAATTACAAAATACAATTATTCATTTCAGTGTTAATGCCTCTTAAAACGAGTCGCGTAAAATATCAAGTGTACATCCACATTCTGCGCATATCTTGTCATAGTAGTGTGGAGACGGAGTTTTTAAATAGAATAGACATGACAGAGACTGTCACAAATAGTGTTTTTTTTTTTTCATTTCTTTTTTTTTACATAATAAAAACACTTTGCCCCACACTAAAAATTACTTTTGTACCGATAGTGCATTTACAAACATGTAAACTCACATACACAAGACATCCAAACCCGCAACACCAATCTATAGGCCATACAAATATTTGTTCTGTACGAGAATCGAATCTGCAACAGGGGGTAGCAGTCAATGCTCAACCTCTGCTCCAATCGTACCGTCGTACATATTAAAATAAAATACATTAAATGGTTTAAGAGCAGAGCAGAAGAGAATATAATATAAAAAAGGGGAGACGAAAAAATAAGGGAATAGAAAGATTCAAGTATTTGCGAGATCTAGAATTAAAAAAGTGACTAAATGTAAATCTGAGGGAAAAGGCATCCACCACACCCCAGCCACCGTCAAAGGTGACGCCTTGGGTATAGGGAGTCGCGGGGCGATTTTCGGCCACCGCAGGCCCGAGCTTGTGGACGACGAGCAATGGCTAGCTCACCGTACGGCCTTCCGGTAAGGATCAAGCGCCAATCAATGGCACGTTAAGTTCCACGTGAGAAATCACATCATTTATGTTTTACAGAAGCTCACTCCACATCACCCCAACCCGAGTACGGGTAGAACTGAAATTGTGAAAACGGCAATGACCATGCGAAATAGTGATCATCAAAATTCCATGAGCGCCGTACTATTAGCAGGAGAGGGTTGAAACTACTCAGCTCTTAAAGACACGTCGTTATAGTAATAGCCCGGCTTATTGGTCAGTTTTGGCGAGAGTTTTTGAGAATTTGTGTCTGGTTCTAGTTTTGGGAGACGAAAATTGGTAAATCGTTTACTTTGGGCTCGAATAAAAAGGTGTGATAATTTATTGTGTGTGGGGAGTGATAATCAGTAAGAAATGTGTCGAGTTATAACTTAAAAAATATTAAATCTTAAAAAAAATACTTGAAGCAAGTAAATCATCACTATAAAAAAAACCTCATCAGTATAAAAAAAACTCGACCACGAAGTTCGAAACAAGTCACTTTAAGTAGTCTGCCCCCCTAGCCAAGTTACGACCATTTCGTTTCGATTCTCTTGCGTCGAATGCCTCGAGTTGGCAACGCCCCCGATTCCTTTGTTCTGACGTCATCTTAACGCTCAGTCACGTGGTCGAGCCGAGCATGATTGGAACACGAACCAAGCTCAAATTTGTGTACTATGGACTGATTCTAGAGGAGCCGAGCACAAGCGATACTACACGAATTTGAGCTCGGTTCAGTTCCGCCGCCGCGGGGATTCCGGTTCCAATCCTGATTTCCAGCCAACGTAGGCACGGGCTTGCGGACGGCGAGCTATGGGTAGCTCGCTGTCTGACCGTCCAGTAATCATCCGGACCAAGCCCAGGTCGTCAACGGCGCGTTCTGTTCCCGCGCGCCTCAAGGCGTTGTCAGCAAACCGTAGAGACCCAGCCTGCTAGCTGCAGGCAGGCAGGGTCGAAGCCTACTGGGGCCAACGGTTTTTTTCCGAAAGGAAAGCCCGGCCCTGGTATCTAAGGCTACGAAGGAACGGGGTGAGTTTTTAGTCAGTAAGAGTCTGACACTATCTCCCGCTCCGCCCAAGGGCGAGAGATGTCATGTGGATGCTTTTACCCACGACCAAAAAAAAAAAGCTCCTCTAGCGTAAACCCACCTTTAGATAGATAATAATATTTGTTCGATTCTTGGAATTATGTACGTTGGAATATTCCACTGACAATAAATTAATTCTAACTAGATTCCAGTTAATCGAGTGGATTTTCTTTGTAGTTGCGTACAATCTTATAAGAAGGATATACTGCTGAAGTTATAATTAGGATTAATAAAGATAAATGAACTTATTGAAAGACTAGTTGATGTACGCGACTTCACTAGCATCAGACTTGTAAAAACAGCACGATGCCATTTGGTCGCAATATGAAGATTTTTTTGCGGGACCTTATGTTTTTTAGAAATAAAAGTAGCCAAAGGACTCCTTTTAACATCAGCTATCTACTCTGACAGTTCTGTCAAAATCGATTTAGCCGTTTCGTGATTTCCGATTAGTCGGAAAAAACAAACAGACCAACAGACAGACGAAGAAAAATTATAAAAATTGCTTTTTTGTTATAGGTATCAAATGGAGGTACTTTCACAGGCACTTATTAAAAAAAAATGATATTACAAACAGTCACTTTAATTTTATTTATAAGACAAGCACAGCATTTTTTTAGGTGATAAAATCATCCAATGAAATCTCCCGGCCTTGGGTGGAGCGGGAGAGTGTGTCAGACTTTTGCTGACTTAGAACTCACTCCTGTTGCCTCGTAGCCTTTCATACCAGGGCCGAGTCTTCCTTTCAAAAGCAGACCCTTGGCCCCAGTAGTCTTCAACCCTGCTGAGCCTCTACAAGACAAGCATAGCATGAAATTACATTATTCCAATGACAAAAAATAAAAATTAAACTTGAGAGACCATCATCAGGCTTATGGAATTGTTCAAAAGAGTTAAAGAGTACCTGAAGGAAAACATGTGAGTTTTAGTCAGTAAAAGTCTGACACTTCTTTTCACTCCTCCCCCGAGATGTTATTTAAGGCTTAACATCCTCAAAAAAAAGATACCGACCTTTTATATTTTTATTTATTAAACGCGATGGCTAATCAGCACGACATTTGAATGTCTTATCTTGACACAAACTCTTCATAGACGTTTCTCTTCTCAGCTTGGTTAGTTCAATGGGTTTCTATCTGTAACACCCATACAATCCAGACAAAAAGAAAGAGTTTAGTCCATCTTGTACCTGAAACAAATAAAAAATAACATTGAAAGAAGGAGAATATGGTTATTTTTCTCCGTACCCTGGAGTCTATGGAAGATGTACGAGGGGCCAAAGTCAAATCGCAAAAATTCAGTACTAAGTTTTTAATAAAAAGAGGGAGATTTTGACTGGCCTGTTGGTGTAGTGCTTAGTGGCCCTAACTGCTATGCCGGAGGTTGTGGGTTCGATTCCCATCCAGGACATATGTTTGTGTGATGCATGATCATCTGTGTCTGGGTGTAATTTATCTTTAATATGTATGTATTAAGAAATATATAAGTATGTTTATCAGTTGTCTAGTACTCATAACACAAGCTCTGCTTAGCTTGAGACTAGACAGCGTTGTGTGGTAGTTGTGAAATATCATATACCTATTATTATATATGTATTACATATAGGTATGATAAGACGATTCAATAACTACTTAAATATCTGCAACGACAGCAAACTACATCACATTACTACTTTAAACTAAATTCGCCTTAACACACAACTTCTTCCTTTTCCACAGTCGGCTAAAAACAAAAAGCGCTAAACGCATACCGCAAAATGAGACGCTCCAACAAAAACAATTGTTTCACATACCACGTCATGTGGGGCTAGAAATTATGACTCCAGGAATGACCAGGCGGAATGTAGAAGGCCGAAATTCCTCAAGAGGAGGGAGGAAGTCCCCCCCTGGCACCTAGAGAGGTATGTGAACGAATTAGGGGTGCAATCGTAGTCTGGCATTCGCATTTTCTGTACCTAGTGGGTAGTTTTATTTTATTGGAGTTTTAGTTGAGAAACTGGGTGCATATTTTTGTCTTTTTTATGGGTATTTAAATAAAATACACTGAAAGTTTACTACGCAAATTTTATGTCGTTAAGTGAATTATTACATCTTGTAATTATGTACATGTAGGATTATAGTTGCCATTTAATGATGAAATGAAAACTAAACGGAAAAAATATTAGCAGTTTTGCATTTTGACTTTTGAATTTAAATGTATAGTGTTTAGTAATCAGAAAGGGCTAGTGCGAATCGGACTCACACATTGATTAGCGGTTCCGTACAAACTTACTTATGAAAACAGATCTATTCTCGAATGGAGTCTCGAATATTTTTTCGAATTGCAAAAAGGTTTTATTTTGTGACGATACTACAAATTTGAAGTTTTCAGATTTTTTTCCTATACTGTTGCTATAAGACCTTGCTTCATGCCAAATTTCAAGATTCTAGGTCAAATGAAAGTATCCTATGAATTTTGATTCTCTTGAGAGCGTCATACATTTTTTTGCGACATAAACCGACATATCTTTGTTTTTCGTTAACTAAGAAGTTTAATTTTTTCACAGCTTCAAGGGACCGCAGACCTGAGTACACGGTTTTAATTTCAACTCGATACCTCCACGCGTTCTTGAGAAAAAGGGTCTTGACAGACAGAGAAATGATAAACAAAGTGATCCTATTAGAGTTCCGTATTTTTCCTTTTGAGGTATGGAACCCTAATAATTGGATAAAACTTAGCTGTAGTGGTTATGTCTGTATCAGTATTTTTTTTTTTGGAATTATTCAAGGTTGACTCGATTCGGGTCCCATAATTATTCATAAAATAACATTTCTTCAAATCTTGTCTGCCTTTCAAACTCACATAGTAACTAAAGCACAAATCCTACGCACTCGCCAACGGGCAACTATCGGAAGGGATGTTTGTGAACAATAAACTTTATATTTGTTCACAAATATGACCTTTAGGCTGTATTTACGTCATTATGTATTATATAGTAAGTACCCTTTCATCTTAGTATTTTCTGTGCTAATATCAAAGTTCACTTTGATTTAACTCAGTTAAGTACAATATTTAGTACCCGTAAGTCCTTTCCCTTTTGAAAGATACTTCATCAGCTACTCTTGATTCAGTCATTGAAAAAGGGCGCCCTAGACAATACTCAATATTTTAGACGAACAAAGAACAATTGATACTCAATATTTTAGATGACAATGAACAAAGACGTTAATATCAATTTTCAAGCTGTAACTGTCAGTTTTATTAAGGAAGGAAATAACTTACTTACTACGAATAATAGAATATGGGTGTTCACCCAATATTTACTAATAATACTAAAGCGTTATCCACACATTTCCGAGTCAGGGCTATCCGTGTTCGAAGTTGTCCGTTTCAGTGTTCCCGTCAGGGACGTGCCATCGTGTTCACACATCAGGGAAATCGGTATCAGTGTAAAAATATTTAAACTTGCCATCACACTTTAATTCTTTTTCTATATTATCCCACATTTGTTTTTTCATTAGAATTAAAAGTAACGTGGATTAGAAAGATAGTGAAGTATATTATTCTGTCGTACGAGTTCTATCAAATTTTCTATGATGAATCATGTTGTCGTCAACTTACCTAGATAAAAATCACGCACGTTCAGAGCGTCCGTGCGTCCGAGCGTCCTCCGGGACACTAACGATCCGAATGCCCCTGACACGGGACTATGTGAACGATTTCATACAAATTGTACGTTCAAACGGCAAAACAAATTGAATAAAACTTGGCACAGGGTCTTAGGGAATTTGGTTTTCTGCGTGTCATGGATTCTAATCCCCCACCGAACAATTAATATTTGTATAGCTTATAAATAGTTGTTCTGAGTGTGAGTGACGTGTGATTGTGGGTGATCCTAGTGTGTGGTAATGTTTTTCTTTTCTTGTCTAAGAAAGAAAGAGGAAAAATCTTTTCTGTATTATTCAAATTTTTTATTTAGCCATTTCTCAAAGAAATCGAAATGATTTTAAATTGATCACAGCTATGTGGTTTTTTTGAACTTATAATATTTTCTAGGCTAAGTTTCATCAATAGCATAAATATCAGGACGGCAACCAGTCGGTTGTCCTTTAAAGTAAAAGCACTAGAGCACATTCGCAAGAAGAATCTAGGTAAAATCATCACACTCTTGATTTGTTGTATTCGTTTTTTCACATAAAATGCTTGTCTGCAGGAGAACCAAGGTTGCCGACATAGCACAAAGAATCGCCAAACTGGCAATGGGCAAGGTACATTACTCGCAGAACAGACGGCCGTTGGCGCCGAAAGGTTCCGGAGTGACGGCCGTGTACCGGAAGACGCAGCGTCGGAAGGCATCCTACAAGGTGGACCGATGACCTCGTAAAGACTGCGGGAATCCGATGGATGAGAGACGCACAGGACCGTTCATTATGGTGACATTTGGGGCAGGACTTTGTCCAACAGTGGACCTCTTTGGGCTGAAATGATGATAATGGATGATGAAAGTGCCTGATTGGCAACTAATAATGTAACACAATCAGCCCTTTAATTTAGCCCTATTTGACTGGCCTGTTGGTCTAGTGGTTAGTGGCCCTGACTGCTATATCAGAGGTCGTAGGTTGGATTCCCACAGCTTCAGGACAGGTTTGTGTGATGAGCACGATCATTTGTTCTGTGTCTGGATGTTTTTTATCTATGTATGTATTTAGAAATATATATGTTTATCAGTTGTCTAGTACTCATAACACAAGCTCTGCTTAGCTTGAGACTAGACGGCGTTGTGTGATAGTTGTGGAATATATACCGTTAAATTTTGGTCCTTTTAATCCCGCGGGGGGTCGATTCAGTACATGGAACACTATCGATTTGTAAAGATTAAAATGAAAAATAAAGAACTTTTTTTTAAACTCGAATTAATCTACGCATGTACAAAATTGATTTCTTTAAGCAAACGTCAGCTAATCAAGGCCAATGAACTGTAGGTAGTTAGTACGCAAAGACCGACAACTCCCTACAAGATCATTGACTCGTTTACTTGAAGAAATTAATTTCGTACATGCGTATTCGAGTTTTAGAAAAAAAGTATTTTAGTTTTAATTTTATCTTTATAAATCGATAGTGTTTCAAGTACCAATTCGATCCTCCACAGGATTAAAACGACCAAAATTTAACGATGTATACAGTTGTGGAATATAATATTCTCACTGCTGGGACTCAGGCCTTCTGTTCTCTATCTACCACGCGGGCCTTATGAAGATTGGAGTATGTTTGTGCCTTCAATTTTTTTTTTATTCTAGGAGATACCGGTCTCCTCATAATATTTTTCTTAATCTTTTGAGAGCAGCAGATAATGATGAAATAATTTGCACCAAGTGCCCGCCTGATGCACGTACCACTGGCCATCACGGTCTTTCTTAAGTGGGTGATCGACGTAAGTGCCTATACGCGGTTTTGAAGAACGCCGGTTTTACTCGTGGTTCGTCAGTGCTGATCGACTAGCGAGTAAAACAGTTTTGAACGACGAGCCGAGTAGAATATGAAGAAAACACGATGAGCCGCGAGCCAGGCTCGTCTTCGTATTTTAATGATACCATTGAGCTTTACCGACGAGCCATAAGACCGCGGTTTTACTCGCCCGTCCATCAGGGCCTTTAAGTGACATGATATTAAGCTCAGTGCTTAGTCAGACTACTGCTTGTATGAAACTCCCTGGTCACCCAATCACCTCACACCACAAACAAATTACCGACCGCTAAAATCCAGCACATAACACCACATTTTTCACCCAACACATAAAGGTACGCCCACACCACACATACGCGAACAAACGCACAATGCGTAGTTACGTATTAATCATGCGATACGCGGCCGGAACGGTCGCTCGTTAATCATTGAAGCGGCCGGAATACCGCCCCCACCCGCAATCTGAAGGGGGCTTTTTGTTAATTAATCCGCACTTATGTGACGCTTTTATGTATTGTCGGTGATTGTGTCTTTACTATGGCTATGTGGTAATCGTTTTTTGGTTAACGATGTTGTGATCGATTTGAGAGCAAAAACTTGTCGCGATGTCCAAACCAGTTTTTTACATGTCGATTCAAACGGACTCTTTTGTAATAAAAATAGTCTGTATTTAAAATAGCCCACGCAATTTATATGCCCACGTAGATGAAACGTTTCAGCCTTTAATATTGAAAACGCGCTGCGTCCACACATGTAGCCATAATATGCCGCCTGGTTTGGAAGAATCTTTTTTGTGAATTTTTATATGTATCGTATATACCAGTGTAGATATTTACATAGCAAAACTTAAACGAGCCACTATGATCTTGAAAGTTTGAAACTCAAAATTAGTTTTAATTTTGTTTCTTCTTAATAAACAAAAAAAGCTTTCATCACAAAAATTAAAAAGAATAATGTTATTTCTAATCGCCCTAACCAAATTAATTAAAACAACACATTCATAAGCAGCAGACCAGTGTAGGGTTGCCTCCATCACTCAAGTTTTCTTCGCCGGGTATAAAATTATGTTCGCATAACACCTCCATCACGCGCACACCCTACATTAATCATGTCGAGACAGGACTATTTATAGTATTAGTACGTAGTGTGGGCGCACCTTTATGCAGCCACGAGCAAATGATTTTATTTGTAAAGGAAATTTCATATAGCTTTGTTGGGATTATGAATTGGTTTCGAAAGATTTTTTTTTTCTGGAGTTTTTTGCACAATATTCTTTATATAATAAACTATGTAGTATAGTAGTATTTCGTTTTTAGAAATATATATTATGTTTTATTTTCAGTCCTCTATTACTCATAGCACAAGCTCTTTTTAGTTTCGGACTAGATGCCGTTGTGGAATATTATTATAATTATATGTAAAATATAAAAATTGTTTCTTCATTAGACTTTGGAATCATTCAACCGATGTACGTACCCCAAACCGGTTTCATGTGAAGATGATTCATTTTCAGATTGAAATTTGTTTCATGTAGTTTTAGACTATTAAAACAAAACATAAAAAAAATATACTTGAATAGAAAAAAAAATATTATTTTTTTAGCTTAGCAACACTCGTTGGGTTTTTTTTTATGGTAGGTAAAATCATCCAATGACAAGTCCCGCCCTTGGGTGGAGCGGGAAGTAGTGTCAGACTCTTACTGACTAAAAACCTACCCCGTTCCATTCTTCGCCTTGGTCCCAGGGCCCCGGGTGCCATTTTCACATACCCTTTGACCCCAGTAGGCTTCGGCCCTGTTGGGCCCCTACAGTTTGCTGACAACTCCTTGAGGCGCGCGGGAACAGTGCGCGCCGTAAATGACTTGAGCTCGGACCGGTCTGTTACCGGACGGACGGACAGCGAGCTACCCATTGCCCGCCGTCCGCGAGCCCGCGCCTACGGTGGCCGGAAATCGGGATCGGAAACCCGGTGGTGGCGGCGGCGTGTACGCCGTTGCCTGATGCGATCGGCCTCCTCCTTTGCTAGCATTACTGCTTCGCAGAAGGAGGCGACCGCCTGCCACTCCTCCTCGCTCCGAACACTCGTTGGGTGTCTTCTAGTTACTTACTACTTACTGATATTTAAATGTTGGTGTTGTTTGAGTTGCTACAAAGATTGGAGCTGAACTTTAAACGTATAATTTTTTTTATTGATATAAAGTCTCTAGTGGTCGACTGCGACCCCACCTGATGGTAAACAGTGATACAGTCATTGATGGTGAGCGCACTACGAGCCTATTCACTCTGGCCTTAAATACACCTAAATGATAATCAAACGGGAAGACCGCACTAAGCAAATTACTACAGTCCTTCAATGTGTGCGGTATAAACGACGAGGTGAAACGCTTAGTTCGGACCGTAGAGGTTTCAACAATGTAAGGGTAGATACTTCGCCGTATTTAAGTCGCATCGGACAGTTTTATACCGAGGATTTTATTACCCATACATTAGGCTCGGCCCCTGTATATGTTGAACGGCAACGAAAGTACGGGGTAAGTTTTTTATCTGTCCTAGCTCGAGAGGACACCGGTGTCCTCTCACATCCACGCCACTATAGGCCATAAATCCGATGTTTAGAGTCTACTTTTGTATGAACAAGTTTGGTAGTAGTGGATCTACATATAAGTAAGAGTCTGACACTATCTTCCACCTCGTGACTCTTTGTCATTGGATGATTTTACTTACCATAAAAAAAAACGTATAAATCGTCACATTGCCTATTTAGCTTACAAATATTCATTGTAAAAACTCGAATGTTAGAACTAAAAACTATTCAATGTTAAAATAATTTAATTACAAAACATCTCCCCTTTGCATACACCTCCGAGATTGCAAGATTGCAAGTCCAAACAACAGCTTGCAGTCCCCTTATATACAGTAAAATATCCCAAAACTATCGCATTACTTTTAACAAAGCCTATGACGCCATTAATGTCCATTGTCTTTCATCTCTGTCGCACATCGTCTGTCCTTGTCTCCACCCCCGTCAACAGAAGGGACCATTGTCTGAGATACAATACAAATGTCGAACTTTTGGGTGTAAAACATGCATTTGTATGTATGTGACTCTGTGATTTTACTTGCCTATGACATTGTAGGTTATTTTGATTATACGTACTTCTACGTCCGAGCGCTAGGTCTCACTTGCCCCTCACCTCAAAGCGTCAAGTCTCGGTATGACTGACGGGACCTCATGATGATTCCCGAGGCTGCACGAACGGCCATTCGGGTGTTTCGGCGACTAGCGGCGGACAGTGGTCGGCTATATTCGCAATTTATCCGGATCGTTACAACATCAAAATATATTTAATTAGTTGCTGCCAGTGGTTTCACCATTCCTGGGATGAAAATTATCTTATGTGTTATTTCGTGTACAAAATTTCATCTGAATCCGTTCAACCATTCGAGCGTAAAGAAGTAACACACATACACACATAAATACTTTTTATTTATAATATTAGTATGATTAATGATGTATTTTATGTTTTTTTTTTAACTTCTTTCTGTTTAAATATATTTTTTTAATCCTTTCTTAATAGTAACCGACCATTTATTATATATTTACCATAGATGGCAGCAGGTCGTCTACGGCGCGCACCGTTCCCGCGCGCCTCAAGGAGTTGTCAGCAAACTGTAGGGGTCCAGCAGGGCCGAAGCCTACTGAGGCCAAAGGTTATGTGAGACTGTCACCACGGGCCCCGGGATTAAGGCAAGGAACGGAAAGGTAGGTTTTTAGTCAGTAGAAGTCTGACACTATTTCCCGCCCCACCCAAGGGCGGGATTTGTCATTGGATGATTTTACCTACCCAAAAAAAGAAAAAAAAACCATAGATGGCAGCACAGTTTGCGCAATGATTGAGCGATTGGTTGTTGGAGTGTGTGACGCGGATTCGATTCCCGCGTGTAACAAAATATATTTTCATGATCTAGTCATTACGGGTCTGGAAGTCTTGTGTAGGCATGTAAGTTCACATGATTGTGAACGTACCAATAATATAGGAGTAATTCTTAGTTCTTAGTACCTATATAGGGTGACTGGTAATTAATAACCGATACTTAAACTCGTGATTATAGTCATAATAACAAAAAAATTATACAATGGGACCAAACCTGAAATCGTAAAAAAATATCTGTTGGTTTTTACATTTATGTTCGCCTAACTGGGGGCTTACTCTCGAGTTTAATTCCGAACGGTCGAAATTGGAATTGTGACATTAGGTACTCTTTAATTCGATGCTAGGGCCAAATTGCGTGACCTTTTTGGGAAACTAAGTAAAATGGGGATTGGGCTTGGCGTGTGGTCACGCAATTTTAAACCAATTTGGCGCTAGCATCAAATACAAGAGTACCTAAAGTCACAATTTCAATGTCGACCGATTGGAATTAAACTCGAGAGTAAGCCCCCTGATCAAAATGTACTGAACTTGGTGATTGTTTTCGCTATTTCAAGTTTGGTCTCATAGTAAAAGTTGGTTATTATTATTATGACTACAATCACGTTTTTAAGTATCGGTGACTAATTACCAGACACCTTATATACTTAGGTTTAACATAGCTACAACCCAAAAAACAAAATAACGAAAATGTACCAAAAACATTGTAGAAAGATATTTCTCAGTAGAACAGTCGAGTTGAAAGTGTACCGCGGGTCTTACACGCGAGAGCGCAGGAATAATGAGATACCAACTACTTACTCGTTACAAAGACCCCGTAGTATGGTATGGACAGACGCACACAATTTTATGCTTGTTTGAGAGTATACAGGATGTCTTTATATCGAGTTTAGTACAGCTTTGTTCACAAAAAAAAAATTAAAAATAGATCTTTACATAAGAAATTGTCGTGTTCTTATTTCGTCATACATTTACTTATAATGGACTTAAAATTCTAATTGGTGCGTAATGTGTATATTATTTTTTTTAATTTAATAATCTGTGTTGTATATGTATATACACCGTTAAATTTTGGTCGTTTTAATCCCGTGGAGGGTTGATTCGGTACATGAAATACTATCGAATTGTAAAAAAAATAAAAAATAATAAAGTACTTTTTTTCAAAAACTCGAATTATTATACTCATGTACAAAATTAGTTTCTTTATGTAAACGAGTCAATGACCTTGTAGGTAGTTGTCGGTCGTTGCGTACTAGCTACCTACAGGTCATTGAACTCGCCCAGCTGAAGTTTACTTAAAGAACTGAATTTCGTAAATGCGTAAATTAATTAAAGTTTAAAAAAAAGTACTTTATTTTTTAATTTTCTTTGATAAGTTTATAAATTAGATTATGTGTCTTTACTAACACCTGTGTTTGTCCTTTCAGCTTATTAACATCTACCATGAAGGTTTTAGTTCGACGGTGGTCCTCCCTCACCGAGTCACCATCTCAACGTGACACTGGCGCAACCGGCTCAATTGCCATTAAAAGAAAAACTTACTTATGACAGAACCCCGAAGTCCTGGACCTTTGGAATATACGAGGAGCCGAAACCAACTCGCATACGCCCTTTAGATACTTTTAATGGAACGTGATGCCAACCCACGATTATCCTTGTACGCGCAATGCTAGTGCATCCAAGGACAACCCATATATAATTACCCATCGATAAAAAGCCAGGGGGTGACTTGCAGACTCAACAAATCGTCGTCTTCTTTATTATTAGTTTCGGCTTACATATTAAAAAATATGCCCTAAGACCTAAACATGCCCAATTACGGTGTCACTAAAAGTAATTCATAATTACCATTGGTATATTATACTATGTACGAGTATATTATGCACAAAACAGAATAAAGCTTTAACAATGTTCTATAACTGCACTAATAAAACAGCAGACCGTCTATTTCCTAAGATACGGGCAGTGCTTAGTTTGGGAGTCGTCGTCTCGTCGACTCACTTTTTGAACTAGCCTGTGTAATGTGATTTTATCTTGTAATTTTGTTTTTGTATATTTTTTGAAAGAATAAAATTTTGATTATTATATCACCCTGATTAATAATAATGAAAAAATATAAAGACCACATTTAAAGTTATTATAAAATAGCTATAAATATACGACAAGCCTCAGTTTGACTGGGTGTAAGATATCTTTAAATTTCAAGGTTTTGTTCTTACACAATAATCATATATAGGGTGACTGGTAATTAGTGAACGATACTTAAACACGTGATTGTAGTCATGATAACAAACAACTTTTACTATGGAACCAAACCTGAAATCGCGAAAAAAATCTGCTGGTCAATACATTTTTGTTCACTTAACTGGTCAAAATGCACTGAACTTGACTGATTTTTTTCGCGATTTCAGTATTAGTCCCATAGTAAAAGTTGTTTGCTATCGTAACTACAATCACGTGTTTAAGTATTGTTCACTAATTATCAGTCACTCTATATACACTCAAATCTTTCACAGGAATTACTCTATCTACTACGTAAGTGGCAATGGGCAGGGCACATTGCACTCAGAACAGATGGCCGTTGAGGCTGTACAATTCTGGAGTGGCAACCGCGTACCGGAAGAAGCAGCGTTGGAAGGCCTTCCATAAGATGGACCGATGACCTGCTCAGGGTCGCTGGAGTCCGATGGATGCGAGACGCACAGGACCGGCCATTGTGGCGACGCTTGGGGGAGACCTATGTTCAACACTGGACGTCTTTAGGTATGGTGATGATGATGATGACTGTATCTACAAGTGAAAACCGTTTGAAAATACGTTTAGTAGTTTAAGTTTCATACTTACATATAGACCGACAGGTTTAGATTTTTTTTACAATAAACTGGCGGCCCGACTCGGCCTCGCATGGCTATCGTTTTTTTTTTCGACTTTCCTTAATTTTTTTTTACAATCATTATCATCATCATTTCAGCCAAAAGACGTCTGCTGTTGGACATAGGCCTCCCCCAAGCGTCGCCAAAATGGCCGGTCCTCTGCGTCTCGCATCCATCGGACTCCAGTGACCCTGACCACGTCATCGGTCCACCTTGTGGGAGGCCTTCCAACGCTGCGTCTTCCGGTACGCGGCCGCCACTCCAGAACCTTTCGGCCCCAACGGCCATCCGTTCTGCGTTTACAATAACGGACGCAAAACAAGAATTATACAATTTGGTGCAGTCAACACAGTCAACACGCTTAACTTGGGAAGTTAAGCGTGTTCATACATTTCAGAGATTTAATTTTATTTATATAGATGTAAGGATTACGGAAAAAAAAACAATAATAACAAATAAATAACCAGTTTTTTAATGAAAATACCATAGGTATAAAATTTATTTTAACTTGTAATTCTAAAAGCAAGTAAATCTGAAGATATCACAATTCAAGGAATGCAGTTCCATTTCATAGACTTTTGCCTACGTAATAAATTACTAAATAAATTCCAATATATTTCATTGATTATATTACAAGTTATCTGTCAACAAATAAGGAATTCCATCAAAAAATATTGAAGGGTTTCAAACAAGACTGATGACATTTGTAAATATTTTCAAAGCAAAGGTTATGAGGCCAACCTCCAATAACCGGACTAGGAATTCAGTTAAAATAGGCGTTTCCAATATCCTGACCCGCGCTTTGATTGAATAGATGACTAAATAACAAAGTTCGTAGACTCGTTCGTAGCAAACTGCTACGGGCTATGGACTACGGCGTAGGCGGTCTACGCGATCGAGTTAGAACGTTGCGGTCAAATATTTGGTTGCTGAATATTACTGGTTTTTAGTTCAATATCATTATCATTTCAGCCAAGAGACGCCCACTGTTGGGCGTAGGCCTCCCTCAAGCGTCGCCACAACGATAGGTCCTGTGCGTCTCGCCTCAAATGGATTCCTGTGACAGTAACCAGGTCATCGGTCCACCTCGTAGGAGGTCTTCCAAAACTGGCTTATTCATTCCTCCTTTTTTGTTCAAGCGATATGTTTTTCTAATGCGCTACCTCTGAATGTCAGGATGGCGACCAGCCGATTTTCCTTTAAGGTGAAGGCACGTGAGCACATTCGCGCAAAGGGTGTTTTTAATATCGTGCGGATTTCATAACGCATGCGAAATTGTCTCGCATGCGGGGCTGCGGCCCGATATCACGCCCCGAATCCCACGAGCGTATAACACGCATTGTAACATCACCTCATGAGTCTTGCCCCGTCCAAGCCAAGCCAAGCCATAGCCAAAGGCAAAGCCAAAGCCAAAGCCAAAGCCAAAGTCAAAGCCAAAGCCAAAGCCAAAGCCATGCCATGCCAAGGCATCTTACGACAATTTGGAGCCACAGCCAAAGCCAAAGCCAAAGCCAAAGCCAAAGCCAAAGCCAAAGCCAAAGCCAAAGCCAAAGCCAAAGCCAAAGCCAAAGCCAAAGACAAAGCCAAAGCCAAAGCCAAAGCCATGCCATGCCAAGGCATCTTACGACAATTTAGAGCCAAATCCATAACCAGTGCCTGTTGGAGAAGCCACATTCAACGACAAAAGAGTATTTAGGTACTTGGATCGCACAGTTCTGTTCTCTCACTTTGCTGTGACATAAGCTTGACAGACAAGAAACGTTGAAAAATCATAAAACGAGAACGCCAATAAATAATTCTAATCAGTCATTAAGCGAATTATTTCATTACATTACAATAAATATTTGTATGAAAAGGACATTTGCGGGGGCTACGCGTGCGGAGCAAGCCCGCGTGATGATATCTGCACGATATAAAAAAAACAATTAAGGTAAAGTGTTATATGCATAAACTTTCAATAAATAAGTAAATAAAATACTTAAATATAAATGAAAACATAGAAATTAATTAAATATAAACGACATAAACAATTTGTTTTTTCTTCGTTTTAATTTTTATTTTTTGTTAGTCTTGTACTTGACTAATATCTCATCTGATGAAGCACGTTTACTTAGAACAAATCTATTTACTATTACTGACTAGTTTCAAAATTATCGGTTCCAAAGACAGTCAAGGCCACATAAGAAAATAAATTGATACCTTCCGCCCATTTCCTAGAAAATGTAATTACTGTATACAATCGAAGTTGCGTAGAAAAATATTATTCAAAGACTGTTCCTTATTTTTAAATATAAGTAGGTACCTGTGACCTTTTAACCCACGTTGTTGCTTTTATGATGTAGGTACCTCCTATTTCTTATTAGAAAATAGTGTAATACAAGTGATACAGAAATATTCTACAAATTCATCATTGTTTTTAAATATGCGCTGAATGCTTTTGGTATCATTTGAAAAAGTACATTTCCAAAATATTATCACCAAAATTCAATACGGTGTTCTCAAGCGGTCAAATAAATTCGATGTCAAAAACAGTATAAAAGCACGGTAATTTAACACCAAAATAGAAAAAAAACTAAAACCTTTTTGGTTCTAGGACATGCCGGTTTCTTCACGATGTTTTCCTTCACCGTTTTGAGAGCAGTGGTGATGAAATTAATTACACAAAGTAATGCGCCTGGCTGAGTTTTAACCCGCGACCTACAATTCGTAAGTCGGAGCCGTTACCACTCGGCCATCACTGCTCAAATAACTTTAAAATAAATAAAATAATTAAACTCTTCATTCTACCTCTGCATTAAAACAGTGTAAAGTAAATGATGAACACCATCAACATTACATTACATACTGCCGTCAAGCTAACCCGATAACACGCTCATCCCACCTCAATTTCTCAATCACGGGAGCGGTTGATCAATCATATCTGTAACTCAATCGGCCGCCACCGGATATGGCCCCACAGCCGTAGACCCCAAGTCGTGGACCCCGCAAACGTGAGGAGCCGCCCATTTTAACTGTACATAAACGAGTTTGTAGAAGGAAATTGCCAAGTCTAGACCATAGCCTGGCTATTTGGAAAAGGTTTTTGTGTTTAATTTGTCTGTGTTCTTTTGTTGAAAAAACTTGACTTAATAAACTATGAACGGGTTTCTAAATTGAGAATTTAGTTTTAAAATCGTCTCACACAGTACTGTAATTCAAAATTTTGACAGGTATTCGGGTGAAAATATAGTTTGAGAGTAATTATTTAACTACATATACTTAATTTTTATATTGGGAGTATACAATTGTAGGCCAGAAAAACTAGGTTGGAAATCGGCAACCATTCATGTTGTTTTTTTTTTCTGGAAACGTGTAAATTGAACTTAACTCCATTAATAAAAAAAATAAACTTGTGAGCGGCCAACCCGAGGTACTTTTTCATACAACTATTCTTACGTGATTATGGTGATATGACTCATCCTTCTTCAGATATTTTGGATATTATCTAGGTTTCTTTAAAAATCAAAATATACATAAATTTGTATAAAACTAATCCAGTAAAGACGTCTGTAAATCTGCTATTTTACGTGCCTTCCATAATTTACTCATATATGTATTAAAAATATAAAAAGTACGAAGCCTTGCACATTCGAGATTCTAAATGAAGACAATTCTTCTCAAAAACTTTTAAGGGTTTAAAAAAAATCACTGAATGCCAACAGAGTTTCAGGCATTATTTCTCTTTTTTCGCGTTGCTTCTCCATGAAATATCACGTTGGATTGCTTTAGATGAAATAACAAGCTTTTAAACCATGTTCGACGTTGACGATAGACGAGTGGAGGTCTCCCTTAAAATAAAAAAATTAAAGGGTATTTTTTAAATAAAAGTACTAAAATCAAATATTTGTAAATTAAGTGTGTTTTTGATAAAATAGCAATTGACAATAAATAAAATAGTGAGTAAAACTGTGGATAGCTAAACTTAAAAAAAACTGATAGGTTAGGTTAGGTTACTTATAAGTTGAACCATTTTCTATGGTTACGCGCTGCTGTCCACTTCAATTGATACCCGAAAATTGGTTATAATCTTCGTCACACAAATTGAACCACCATGACGCTTGACCTTGAATGCGCAGTAACCGATTTTAATAATATAATAATAAAAATAGTTTATTATATAGCAAATAAATAATATAAAATAATGATAAAAATAATAATAGCAAATGATTCAACGGTTTTGCCGCGTACTACTGCTTGTACTTAATAGTTTCACAATCAACTATCAAATGAAAGCAGCTCTAGAAACAATATTGGTTGAAGTATGACGATTTCTAGGAAACCTAGCAATTTGTAGTTAAAACAATTTCAAAGAACTAATTAATAATATTGATGTTGTGGAACATGACTAAATAGTTATTTTATTTTATCACAACCCACTGAACGTTGAATTTAATCTTACAAAATTTAGAAAATGGGAAACTTTTATTTCAAATAAACCATTTACAGGCACTTTCGAACTATCAAAATGTCGAATCCAAAGCTTAGATCTCTGTGGAGAAGAACGTGCAAGCAACTCCATGAACACTCTTTAGCTACAAAAATCTTGTTTACATAATTTATTGCCGCTGCTAATTAGTAATGTTTTGTGAAATGATAAGAATACTACGATAGTCAAAAAAGTCTATTTCCATTAAAAATACTACTTAGAATCATTACATTATTTTTATTCCATTAAGACTAATAATAAACTTTTTATCTTTGTGTGTTAGTTACACATATAGATAAAAAGTTTTAAATAGCTTTTATAGCGCGGTATATACTTATACACCGTTAATTTTTTGTCGTTTTAATCCCGCGGATTGTCGATTCGGTACATAAAATACTATCGATTTATAAGACAAAAATAAAATAAGAAATAAAAAAAACGACTAATATGATGAATGAACACTGCAAAAAGTTCAAACACGATGTGGTTAAAATTATCTTATTGCGCTTATTACTAAGTTTCTATGGCCATCTTCCAGTTCCATTATCAGACCCTGGTTACCATCTAGCACCTAAATACTCTTCAATACAAATTACACGAGTCCAAACTCGAAGGGGTTGTGTCATTTACGACCGATTTCCTATGGCAATCTTCCAGCGCCATCATCAGATCAGCTCCATGTCGTCATAAAATTGCATTATCATGCGATTTACATATGCATGCAAAATTTCAGCTCAATCGGTAACCGTGTGTTCAAAGGACATCACCCACGGTCCATACATTTTTGGTCCAAATTTAAAAGTGCCGGCCAAAGAAAAAAAATACAATATTCTGTTAGAACTCGTTCTTACGAACATTTTTTATTACGGCAAGAATGCTGTGGGAGCATTAGCCTCGGTATTATTTAAGTTCAAAAATTATTGGTTTTCAAAGAAAATTGCTCTCAAAAAATGAAATATCCTATACATAACAAAACTTTAAAAAAAAAATGCAACAGCAAAAAACAGCCAGTAGCTGTGTCTTTACTGCATTACTTAAAAAAAAAAAAATGTATTTGTTGAGATTTCCGAAGAATAAAAATACCGGTGTAATGCTAAATGCTTTAATTGTTTAGAAAAGTCATAAAAAGTACCCATATAGTTATCTTTTAGAACCACATAAAAAAAAGCATATGACGGCGAATTTCAAAAAGCACTCATTTTAGACGGTCAATATCAGAAGGTGGGGTTGCGGTGTCTAATAGTAGTGTTAAGAAAACGTTGGAAAGCGTTTCATGAAATGCTGGATGATGGAGATTTTATGATCTCCCCTAAAAAACCCCTTTTGTAGTCAAAAAGAACTCTCATTTTAGACATGATAGGCTCCGCGGATTCGCTTTTGAAGTATTTGCCTGATATGGAGATGGCGGGGCTTTGCATGAGCAATGACGGAGTAAGCGTATTAAAAATGCGACCATACCTACGGGTTGGCAGAATTTAGTGGAGCCTGCTTTGTGCGAAAGCGGCACACATACGTATGCTTTATGTACTCAGCTAAGGTCAAATGCTGATCTAGGATCACACCGAGCGTGCTTCTCCCGAGGGATCGGATTGGTAGAGGTATGTGGTGATCAGAGGGAGACCCTTGAAGAACTCCTGCTCGTATGGGAGGTGAGTAGATCTCCCCACTATCGCATAGAGGGAGCGCTACCATCTGGTAGTCAATAGTGGAAGGTCCTCCTCCTTTTTCGCTCACTCTTCACAGAGTGGTCGTGGTTGACGATGTTGCATTTTCGTTGGCAAGTGAGGCTCCCGCGATGTGTCTCCACTTATCCCAGCTAACGGCGTCTCGGGAACACTGGACTATGGAAGTTTGTGTTGCAGCTCTGATGTGGTCTGTCCAACGCGTAGGTGAGCGCCCGCGTAACTGCTTCCCTTCCACTTGTCCCTGGACAACGAGTCGCTCCATGGAATCTTCGTTGCGAACAATGTGACCAAAATATTTAAGGATTCGTACTTTCACAGTCGACAATAATCTCTGTTTGATTTTTAACTCCTCCAGGATCGAGATGTTAGTCCTCCGCGCTGTCCAAGGGATCCGCAGCAGTCGCCGCTAACACCACAACTCGAGTGCATCGATTTTGCGTCAGTCTTTGAGGCGAACCGTCCACGTTTCTGCGCCATAAAGAAATATTGGGAAGACCAAGCTTCTCATGAGGCGGACTTTCGTGGCTTTAGTGATGTTACGGTTGCACCAGATCCTTTTCAGTCTGTCAACAGCAGGTCGTGTGATAGCACATCTCCTTCGAATCTCATCTTCACATCATCCAGTGTTCGTGACGGTGGAACCAAGATATACATACGATTGAACAACTTCACAGTTGGCAATCACAGTGATATCAGGATGATTCAGTTCAGCTCGATCCACTATCATCATCTTGGTTTTGTCTCTGTTGAGCGTAAGACCGAAGGAGAGGCTTGTTGTCTCTAAAAGTGTCAGCAGGTGTTCCATATCGTCCTTCGATTGTGCTAGAAGGGTAGTGTCATCGGCATATCTCAAGTTAGACACCTTTCTACCTCCCACTGAGATCCCTTTGTCCCACTGTTCCAACACGATTCTCATTATATACTCTGTATAAATGTTGAATAGGAGTGGAGACAATATACGACCCTGTCGAACGCCAGCGTGGGTGTAAAAGCTTTTTGAGTCAACGTCGTCTATACGAACAGTCGCAGTTCCGTCCTCATAAAGTCGGCGTATGAGACTAACTAGGTGGAGCGGTACTCCCATTTGAATTAGCACGTCCCATAGAATATGCCATTTCACGGTATCGAAGGCCTTGCGGAAGTCGACGAAGCAGATATAGAGTGGGATGTTAAACTCTCTAGACTTTTCGATTATTTGTCGAAGAATTAGTATCTGCTCTCTTGTTCCTCTACCCTTGACAAATCCCGCTTGCTCAATAGCTATAGTGGAAGGTACGATTCAATAAAAAGTTCCGCAAGATGAGTACTAGACAATCTGGCACACCGAGTTGATATAGCTTAAATGATAAACCATTATGTTACACTTTGTCAAAAGCTTTCGTTGAGTCAAAAAACTAGACGTCCATCATCGCGTTCTGATGGAAACCAGCGCATTGGTGTTCAACGAATCGCTGGACTTGTTCGATTCGTAAACCAAACTACCGTTGGGAATAACACTCTTAACTTCAGCATAATCTCTGCGCTGCTTGTAAATATGCCTCTCGTAGATTTTATCGAGGACATTGAATGGACTGATGAAAAGGTAGCTGGAAGGGCAAACTTGACTTGGACTTGCATAGTTTAGGAATACCGACATTAGTGACCTTTTTCCACGCTTGGGGGAACATGTTATTCCTTAATGCACCATTGAAGACGACGCTCATTAGTATTATGAGTTGGGATGGGAAGAGTTTAAACACCTTTTTGATGACACCGTCAGAGCCGAGGTCTTTCCGGGGCTAAAGCTTTTTTGATGATATTCCCCACCTCCTCTAAGATAAAGAGGGACAAAGGATCATTAGGATCTTTGATGAGTGCTAGGGTAGCTCTACGTTCAACTTTAACGTCTCTCATATCAAGGTGAGTTTTGTCTATTGGTTGAGCGTTTTGTCATTGTCGCGGCACGCTGCTCTGTTGCTTGAGTTTTGTTTACTTCGCCGGGAGCTGCATTCTTTTCGGTTTTCAGACCACATACATCGCCCAGGAGTTTCAAGCGATGGTCATCAGTCACTGTGATCGCCCCTGAAAAATCATTCAGGACGAATCGTTCGTGGTCCATATGTGAATCGAACGCTGCTGTCGTGTCAACGACTGAGACTCAAGAATTCGGGGATAGGAGGGATAGACTGATTCGATATGGTAGATCCATGATCAATTGGGACGGGAGTGATACAATATCATACGCGTTGCTTCAGGTACCTACTAAAATAACAGATAAGATATTAGAGGTGGGGGCGAGCGTACAATGGCTAGGGGAGGGGAAGTCACCACATTGTGTGATGGTAAACGGCAGCTACCTGGCAGCTAACTTTCTATTCAAGCTCTAACTCTTTGTTTTTACAATTCATGTTACCAAAAATGTACGGAAAATGATTTTTTAAAACTTAAATAAAACCCAGGGCAATGGTCCTACAGTTTTGGTGCGATAATAAAAAATGCTCAAGGGGTTAAGCTCTAACAGATTACCATATTTTTTTTTCTTGGCCGGCACTTTGGAATTTGGACCAAAATAAATGATCTCCTTTAATTTGCAAGATTTGATCACAGACAAATATCGGTCAGGTCTAAATAAAAGCATGTAAAAATCGTCACCTGCTTGCCAAACTTGCAAATATGCCATTTGTATAAATGGCATATTTGCAACTTTATTTCCTGTATGGTAAAGTTGAGAATCTGCTGTTTGCATTAACGGCAGATTCGCAACTTTGTCATACAGGTGACGAAATATCCATTCCATCCAGAAACACTACAAGATATTAACTACATCCCACTCACACAACGCTACCTAGTCACTAAAAAATATACAGTGCTTAATTACCAAAAAACACTTCCTTAATACAATTCCTCTTGGCAAAAAAGCGGCTGCATCAACTTTGAATCGCTTGAAACAAGGTTTAAAAGCTGTAAAGTCTTCGCGGAGTCTTTCACTTTCATTTTCGCTACAACTTCGCTGCATTTTTCACCCGGCAGCGTCGAGTACTTTCACTGAGAAGTTTTAAATAAGGTTTCTGATACTTTACGTGTTTAGTCTGGAAAAAATGGCGGGTTGGAAATGGATGACGGGAGTCTTATAAGAATTAATATAGTACAATGTTGCTTAGTTGGTTTTTAAGAATTTGAAGGGAATTATTTACAGCTGAACGTAATAAAAACTAGCTACTGCGAGCGGTTTCGCTCGCTTTGTAGAACAATATTTAACCTATGTCAGTCAGTGATAATGTAGCATTCTACTGATGATTTTTTTTTTGCATCGGTTCAGGAGTTTTTGATTTTATTTATTGCAAAAAAAAACAAAAATATAATCCTACTGTTTATAATATATACATTTATATAAACGTATATTATATAGATTTATATAAACGTAATAAAAAAGAAGAAGACTATGTTCTGATACTAATACCTAATTCTTTTCGAATAAACTTATCCCACAAGTTTTATTACTACTAGGTACTCGTAACAATTAATTTATTGGAATAAAACATTTTTAATCTTTAAAATGGAAATCTTTTAGTTTTATAAAAAGTTTTCAAATTGCATGCCAATAAACACGCACGACCCTCACTTCAATGAGCTTACTAAGCAAGCTAGCGCCCTCTGTAGTGAAAATGCCTCGTTAAAATGAAGTTTAGTTGCGTGCTACTCGGCAATAGATGGCGCTGTTTCGCGTTCTAATAAGATTGGAAAGTGTATTATGATCTGTATGAGCACCAATTGGAAAAGGTTTTATACTAATTTCCAACTAGTTTTTTTTTTATGATGCGTGTATACGAACCAATTTGATGAAATAAAAACCTAAGTTCAACGCAACTTTTAACTATATTGGAGAAACCTAGAAGAAGGCTTTTATATACTGATTACGATTAAATTGTTTCTTTTTGCTATTAGAACGTTATCGAGAAGTTATGATAAAATAATATTTAGACATTTTCCAACAAGAATGCAAGCGCTCTAATTTTTCTTAAAAGTTGCGTCATAGTCAGTAATTGACGTTAGAAAAAAAATCATTAATATACCACAAATGTTCTTAAAACAATAACTTACGCAATACAACTATGTATTCCAACACATCACCAAAAATAATAAACGACTGTTCAAAATGCTGAAACACATTCGCATACCACAAAAAAACGTCCAAAACGGAGCGTCATGTACATAATTCTAAGGGTAACGCCACAAATAAGACGACAGTCGGCGAAATATCTATTTCGGACCGGCCGGACCCGCGTCACGCTGTCATGGACGCGCCGGAGGCCCGACAGGACTCGCCACAAGGCATAAGCGACAGCGGAAACTAACGATGGAGATATGTAAGGGATTTCTTATAATTATATAAATATGTAAGCGTTTCATGAATCTTTTTGGGAGAGTAATTAAATAAAGATGGGGCTGACAAGTGACATATTTCTTTTAGTTTGTAGATAACAGGAAGATATTTTAAAAAGTCGTTTAATAAACAAAGTAAGCAAGATATGTGTTTTTTTTTTTGGTGGGAAATTATCAAATGACAGAGGTCATTTTTCATTGCCCACTCTGGACAAGAAGTAAGGCCAAATTTTTACCAGCCAGACTAAAACTTAGCTGTGATCTTCTAATTACTTTTTGTATTCTCACACGGTGACTGCTTCGAACAATCCCACAACCCAAGTAAAATGGCTAATAATGCGATATTGACTATTTGCTTGGAGGAATTTATCAATTTAGGTAAATAGGTTTATTTCTCTCCAATTGTAGATATATGAATGTGTAATAAGTATCAGTATTTGTCAGACTCGGTAAATTCAACTTTGTAAAGTTATCGTTAAAAAGTATTAGCCCTTCATCATATTAAAGTATTATTAGCCTCTGTCAGCGACTTCATCCGCGTGTAAGTAAAAAACCTTACATTAAAAATAGCATTCCACTGGTGAAAGAATTTTTAAAATCGGTCCGTAGTCTTTGCTATTATTTTTATAATCAAATATCTTTTCGCTTTATACGAGCAATATTAGTATAGATTAGCAGCTGTCAGCGTCTTTGCTCGCGTCTTAGTAGAAAATTGTCCAAAGCGAACACACACCCAGGATTAAAATATATTGCGCGCTATTTCAGGATAGGGTATGTTTAACTGGGTATACACCCAGTTTCATTGAAATGTGTATAGCCGTTTGAGCGTAAAACAGGAACAAACATACACACATGAAAGTGCACTCACAAACTTTCGCCTTTAGTGTTGTAACGTTGTATAATAAATCTCAACGTTCATGTCAAAATTATCAAAGCAAACTGCGGTATAGACTTGCACTGATCAACAAAAATATTAACAGGCACCTTACAACCTAATAACTTAAAATAAATAACAAACAGATAACAGAACAGTTTTTAGATGATAATATTGATAAAATAAACTAAACCTAGCTATAACTAAGTATGTGCACACTATAATGAACTACTTAAAGATATTGAAAAATCGACTAGTAATTACATTACGGTTCCAACTCGCTAACTCGCTTCCCGAGTGGCGGTAGTTACACATTAAATAAAAAAAAAGAATTTATGAAGATCCTAGACGATTCGGCTTTTGCAGGACGCTCGGTCATTGTCGATCGGACATATCAGCCGTAATACACGTTCACACGCTCCTTACGTATAATTATAATACTTAGCGTGTGTCATTTTACGTGGTTTTAAAAATTCACGGCATTGATCTTATCATCTTTATTTTTGTTTTTTTAAAGAAAATTAAACTAGCTTCAGTGTTAACCCCGTATTGGGTAAGTGTTGACAATTACCTTTTTTTTGCTTAATCATGCTGGATACGGCCATTACATGACAAAAATTGTATCACCCATTTTTGTGTCTTCTGTTGGTGTTTTGTTCCGTATTATTTTGTTGTACACTAGTGCTTACTAGCTTTAAATGTAGTTTCATATTTTCCCCGCTCCGATTCTGATTGTGACATGCACACATTCGCCTTATGCGCCTTAGTACATCCTCTGCTCTGCGCTTTCGCACTGTTGCGGTCACAATCGGACACGGATAAGCCGGGAGACAAGAAACTCATTCGACGACTGGAAAATTCCAGGGTCCAAAATTCCGGTTCAGGCACCTGGCCTGAGTTCATCCAACCGTTCGGCAGCTCACCGGACCTTCGTCTACCTGCGGCACGTCTACCTGCGGGACGTCTTCCTGCTGGCGCCTAGTCCTCGTTCTCCAGCGCCTAAGAGACCAGGATAGTACTTAGCGCGCCTACCTCCATAGTCGTCAACATTTACATAAGTGATAAAGAAAAAACGGCCTTTTGTTCCTGCGACCCTAATTAATAAATTTATTGTTGTAAATAGTGTTGCGTATTATTTATCTTGTATTAGGTAGTTAACCCGCAAACGCTACAGTGTTATATAGATTTTTTTTAAAACCTACCAAAAATATCCTGGGGCACCTGGTGACGGATGAGATGAAAGATGATGCAGATATGGAAAGGGAGCGCAGAGCATTGTAAGTTCGGGCTAATATGTTGGCTCGCCGGTTCAAGTCAAGGTGACGCTTTTTAAAGCATATTGCACGTCACTATACTCGGGAGGCCTGTGGTTCAATTACACCCAAAAGTCCTACAATACTCTGCGGATCCAGTACAATAATGCATTTAGGGCGCTGCCGCCGTCTGCCTCGGTTCTGTAGCGCGTCAACAATGTTTGTTGAGGCTCTCACTGACAGTTTTTGCGCTGTGCTTCGAAAGAAAGCGGCCTCACTGCTGAACAGACTCCGTGGCAGTCCCAGCAGCATTCTACCTGTTGTGACCGAAAGGCAAGATAGCCCGCTTAAGAAGGCACTTATATTACGTAAATTGTCTCGATTTATAGTTAAGTACTAACATAGGATAAGAAAATCTAATAATATAATAGATCTGTGTTGTCTGTTTATTAAATAAATTATTATTATTTCCTTTTATTTTTTGTATATACATATGAATTACATTTTTAATTTTTTTTTTATAGAAGATTATACAAAAAGAAAAAAAAAACATTTAAAAATATAAAAAATAGTAGCCCACCATTACCAGTACCAGTAGCCCAGACAGTAAAAAGTAGTAGTAACATTTAAAAATTTTTTTTTTTTTTCTTATTATTTCCTTTTATTCTTTGTATATACATATAAATTACATTTTTAAATATTTTTTAAAAAACTTTTAAAAGTATAAAAAATAGTAGCCCACCGGCATCGGGAACAGGGTCCAAGCTACCGGTGGTCAGGGCTCTTTTCTTATTATTATTATTTTTAAATTACACAGTAAAATCACTAAATCACTGAATAAATAAACAAAAGACATCATCACCATCATCATCTTTTAATGTTCCTACTGCTGGGACACAGGCCTCCTCTCTAGGAGAGGGAATGGGCCGTAATACATCACGCAAACCCAGTACGGGTTGATGGATGTCACATGTCGTCGAATATAAAAACATAGACATAGTATATTCCAAAGACATAGTATATTAATAAGACTGTTACATTTTCTGTGGATTTTTTTTTAATAAATACCATATTCTCCTAACTTGCACCATATCCAAAAAATGTAGGCGAGTTAACGTGAACACGTGAGGGGGCATTTCTTCAGGAGCGGCTACGTGTAAACACTGTCACTGTCGCGTTTAGAAAAAAGGGTGAAATACAAAGCAATTTCTAGTTTCATGCAAGTGAAATGTGTCGAGACGACTTGGTGTAATATGTAGCCAGTTTCACTTTAATTTCATATACGGACAGTTCTCAAAACAAAAAATATATATCTTCCTTTTTTTTTTAAATTACGTTGGTATATAAATATTTACTAAGACTTATCTAAATATAAAATACGTACTATTTAGAAAAAAAAAACAAATGATTTATTGTTTATTGAGGCATTTGTAAGTATTACTAATGAAGGTTCTGGTACATATTCGCGCCATTCGGTTAAATACCAAACGAATACATAGATTATAAAATATTGAGCGTTTTATTTATATGGTATTTATCCAAGAACGTAAATAAAAAGTTTTTCATAAAGTAGTCTGTATATATCGGATATAAGCAAACTTTTTGCTTTATATGAGACGCGTTCACGCCGATGTCACGGGGATATAAAAAGGCATTATTATTTTATTAAAAAAAAAAAAAAAAATTAAGTTTCTCAATAAAATTGGAAAAAATAACATAAAACTAAAACTTTCATAATCATTCAAACTATATTATAAATTACACAAACTAAATGTTTACTCCACCAACATTAACTTACTAACTCCATACCTTTAAAAACAAACCTGCCCATACTTAATAATTCGAGTTTCAAGTTGCTCATACTTAATTCATAAAGGAGCTACCCAGTAACCGGAAATTGGCAAATATTTCGAAGTCAAACATACGAAATAGAAATCAAAACTACACAATCGTTGTATAGTAGCCATGGGTCGATCTGTCGGCCCCCTGTATCTACTGCCCACAAAACATGATACAGCGAAAATTGTACCTTATCTTGTAAACCGTAGGGTTAGGTTTTAGTTGTAACGGCCGGGTAGATATAATGTTTTTTGCTATTCAAGGTTGTTTTGAGGGTGTACTGCCCACAGCTAGGGAGTACTGCCCGCAAGGGCCGGTCGGTGCTGCGTTTGAACGGCGGGAGAGTTGTAGCGGCGAGTAACGAGTTTTAGGCACGTGTTTTGGTTGAGTTAAAGCGCAAGTTGGGTGTCAATACATTCCATTAAGTTTACTCATAGATTCAAAGTATAAATCAGGTAGGTTACTATGTTTGTGCTTGGTTATGATAGATAGGTACTTTATCGTATTTTTCTAGATGTTTTTAAGTGCAGCTGAATATTGACAGACAGTATGACAGTTACTTGATAAGAAGAGCTTTTTTAAAACAGTATTGTTTGTTGGTTAATTAGTAACATTCAATATATTGCTAGATAAAAACTTGGAATACTCGCCGTATAATACTTCTACATATACCTACTTGTTTTTGGAACTATGTATACAAAAATCGAAACAATCAAGAGTTATTGCTATTCAAGCATATCACAGCAACTAACCACACCCACACGGACGTCGAATTTCTCAGAAGGAAAACAGTCAAGTAAGTAGTTCAAGTACGCTGGACAGTTCGCACGAGGCTCGAAGGGGTATATCCGCTGTGCATACATTAGGCACAGATATCGCAAAGCTTTTCGGTAGGATTAAATTAGTTAACTTATTCGCGTAGTTGTTTTGTACTCCTACTGAAACTGTGACGTAAGCGTTTTGTGTAAATTATGTAATGTGGAATAATAATAACTACATTTGATAGTACGTTTTTTTTTGTAAGTGGGAAAATCCAATGATATCTCCGGCCCTTGGGCGGAGTGGGGGATAGTGTCAGACTTTTACGGACTAAAAAAGCCAGACCTGTTCCTTCTTTGCCTTCGTTTCAGGGCCGCGGGGTACACTTTCACATTACCCATGGCCCCAATAGGCTTCGACCCTGCTGGGCCCCTACGGTTTGCAGACATCTCCTTGATGCGCGCGTGGAACGATACGCGGTTACGGTTACGTGACGGACGGCGAGCTTGATAATACGTTTGACACAGTTTCAGAACGATGAGCAATGGGCAGCTCACCGTCCGGTCGTCAGATATGGACCGATCCGGACTCGTCGACGGCGCTTAGTGTTTTACGTGCGCCTCAAAGAAATGTTATCAAACCGTAGGGGCCCAGCAGAGCTGAGACCAGCTACGACCACAGAGAATTTTTGTCATCCATGGTCCTAGAACGTAAAGGGTAACTGAAGGACACATGTGTGGTTTTAGTCAGTAAATATCTGACACAAAGAGCGAGGAAAGGCATTAGATAATTTACCAACAAAAAAGACAGTAGCGTGGTTGTGTGATTAGTACTGCATACGAGTATGTGGTTGATTCTGTATATGAGTTAAACGTTTGTGAATGCACTCACTATACAGGAATTTAGTGAGTGCATTCACTGCATTCACATTTAATCTTAGTGTGGGGGCAACGTTTAATAAAAAACCGGGCAAGTGTGAATCGGACTCGCGCACTGACGGACAAACATACTTATGAAAACAGTTTAACAACAATAGGCCTGTTTTTTTATTATTGATAAGCTCACGCTTGACCACTATCTCACTTGATAACAAGCGATGATGTGGTCGATGATGGAGTATGCTAGCCTAGAAGTAATCTGACATAAAGACCTCTTGATTGTAGTTATCAGGAAAATTCCGGCAGGAAAATCCACAATCTAACTATTTTATTCAGGTTAAGCTTCTTGAAATGTGACTGCAGGATACGTTATATCTTTTCAAATAAATTAATATTAATAATTATTATTTGTAAGCGTTTCTATAATTGAATTTAATATACCAGAAACCTATGTCCATTACAGTAAACATGGATGTTTCTTACGGAAATGAAAGCACCACCTCCCCCGCGGCCCGGTCGAGCATGGGTCGAGTAAATAACAGGGCGGTACGGGTTTTTATTGCTATTGAGAACATACTCTATGTTACCTTCGGTATTCCAATATGTTATTAAAAACATTATACTGGAATACCAGGAACGTGTCGTTTCTTGTAAATTAATGTGACTATCTAGTTCAGATGGCTGAATTTTTATGTGACATTTGTTTGCTTTTTAGATTATTTTTTTAAACAAACAGTTAAAAAAAAAATACAAATTTATTTAATATTTAGAAGTATAAAATATAGTAGTTTAATTATTATAAGTATTTTTTGTTACAAACTGGTTGCTAAATACTTTTTTTGACTGCACTAATATGCGTAATATAAAAAACTTATCCGAAAGGTTTATACAAATAGTGTACCTATTTATATAAAGCTTTCGGATAAGTTACCATCTTTATCACCATCTTGCAATCATTAACAATCAATAATAAAATAAAAATAGAAACTGACACATCTGAAGCTGTCCAAACCAGCCAAAACATCACAGTAACAAAATTACTTGAACTACATAAAAGCAACAAGAATTTGTCAAGCAAATAAGTAAGGTCAGCGTCAACTACAATTTTCCTGAAAAATGCAGGTAATATCTTCAGTTGAACTTCATGCAAGCGCTTTCGAGATTCCAATGGATGTGCTCCGGAATTTCAAATGTTGTGAGGAATTTTCAGTTTTGTGCAGGAATATTACATACTTGATCGAACAGGAAGTCATGTCTAAGTGGAAAGATCATAGCATAAACATAATCAGCCTTTAAATGTTCCCACTGCTGGGAATCAAGCCTGCTGTCTAGAGGAGGGAATGGACTGTAATCCAACACGCAGGCAAAATGCGGGTTGGTGGATGTCACATGTCTTGGCCCAAAGCGAATTAGTGGATGTCACATGTCTTCGAATTTTTGGTTCTAGGATATGCCGGTTTCCTCACGAGTTTTTTTTAGAGCAGTGGTGATGAAATAAATAATACAAAGTAATGCGACTGGCTAGGTTTGAACCCGCAACCTACAACTCGTAAGCTGGAGCCGTAACCACTCGGCCACCACTGCTCAACTTGTCATCAGTGGAAAAAGAGGATATTACAATGAACCTGTTGTGTCTCAGTGCAAGGAAAATCAGGTTCTGACCAATCTTTTAGGTATTCCTCAGGCCACTTCCTGATATCCAAGCAGTAGTCACCTTTGTCTAATTTTGAACCTGAAGTGAAGTGTTTTTTTTAAGATGGGAAATTATTTAATGATTTCTTCCACTCTAGAATGGAGTTGGAGGATGTGTCAGATATTTACTAACTAAAGCGAAACTTAAGTTCCTTCAGTTGTCATTTCGTTCAAGAATCACAGATTACCTTTCATGGCACTGCGTGTACCAGCGCGGTCATCTCTGCCTGATCACTTAAAAAAAATTCGTTTGAATCCTGCGACGCGGCACAAAACCAAACCTTTTGAAGTTTCCATTTCGAGTGCAAGCAAAAATGAACTTAGCGGTGGCCAGGCGAATTGTCTTTGATAGTACATTCAACGAGGGAACACTTCGAAGATATGAATAAATGACGTCTGTCCATCTAGTGAGTGATTGGTCGCGAGAACGTTGGCCCTCTACTTTTACCTGTACCACTAAACGTTCCAAAGAGCTCTCTTTGCAGATAACATATCCAAACATCTTAAAGATTTGCAGTTGCATAATCGATGAAAGTCTTTGTTCAATGTAAAGCTCTTTCAGAATGGAATCGTTAGTGCGGTGAGTAGTCCATTTTATGCTCAGCAGACGCCTCAAGCACCACATCTCAAGATCCTCAGTCTTATTACGGAGTTGTTTTTGGATCGCCCATGTTTCAGCTTCATAGATATTGTAGGTGTTTGTATTTTATTTTTAACATAATTGTGTGATTCAACATAATCCCATTATAATCCAAATTGTCTTCCGAATCCATACTTCTCCACAATCGATTGAATACAAACAAGCAGTGCAATATTGGCAACAAACAGTTGGACACCGCAATTTATAAGCGAGCTGCCAGAAGAAAGGGTCCGCGCCTGTTATTGTATCGGAAGGTGGCCCGGCCTAACGGGCTTAGCCACAGCACTAGGAAGTGAATAGACAGAAAAATAAAGACCTGAATTGAAAATCAACCTTTTTCAACCGCTACAGGAATCGCCCCGGGCGTCAAGAGTCTCAAAGGCGATTCCCGGCCACTGTAGGTCAACAAGCTTGTAGTCAACGAGCAAAGGGTAGTTCAATGTCTAGCCGTCTAGTACCTGACCAAGCACGCCACAAAGAGATGTTAGCAAAACTGTAGTTCCAACAAAGCTGAAGCCCGATTTCAATTAATTAGCAATTAAAGGACAAAAATATAAAAAAAACCCTTTCTAATCTCGGGATTAGAAACACATAGGAAAAAAAAAAAAAACTCTTCCTCAAAGTTAGCGAAGGTTATTTTTATAGAGTTGTCCTTTAACTCAACTTTTGCTCAAACTTGGAGGTTTGATAAAGTTGAGCAAAAGCCCGCAAAATTCTATTATCCTTAAGTTTTTTTGTTGTTTGCAGAATATGGTTGGCGACTGTAATACGTATTTATTTGTTATTCTATTTATTATTTAATAGGTTATTCATCTATACAACCCGCTCTCAATTCGTCTTACCCTATTGAATGGTTATATCATGAAGTCATTCAAGAAAATTTGGATTTCGCAAGCTACCCAAGTGTGTTCACCTTAAACTACTATTCAAAAACGACTCGGTACAAAATCTACGGAAAACGGAATCAATTCGTAAAAAGAACATAAATATGCCTGAACAATATTTCTATTGTTTTTTTTTTTTTAAATTAGACCACCTCTACACATCCATAAGTCTACAGGTCACATTTGCAAATACAAGCGTTGTCCTTGTGTGTGTGTGTGTCCTGACACTCCGTCCCTTACCCACACTTGCACAAAAGGGACAAAGGTCACCGGCCACAGTCTTCTTATATTTGTTTAAGACGTGTATTGTGCCCCAAGACCCTTATTTTAGCGATACATTTGTATATCGTATACCTGCTTTTTATTATATAACTAGAGGTTCGGTATATATTTTTTGAAAGGAAATTTAGATAGAGATGTTAATTCCTTGTAATTTTCATAAATAAAAGTAAGTTACAAGCTAACGGTTTTACATTCAAGAGCGAATAAGTTATTTCTAGACAGGCATACTTCCAAAAATATATACCTAATGTTCTAGTTGTGATGTTTGCAGAAAAAAGGGCTGTAAATTCTTGAGAAGCACTTTTAGCTCAAACTCAAGAATGTACGTAACCGGTAGTGCCGATGGCGTAATTATAGAGTGGCAAGGCTGGCAAAATGCTGCGGCCTCCTGACCTGCTGGGATCTCCAGTCCGAGAGGCCTTAAGCTCAAAAGAAATAAATATACAAATTCAAATAAATTCTTATATTAAAAGGATCAATTTCCCGTAATATTTTGCCAGACTTATCACCTTATAGTTACGCCACTGGGAAGCCCACCTTCAGAGACGAAATATAAAAGTCCTCGTGTAAAGAATAATGTTATGTCTGTACTTCAGTCATTTAAATTACAACGTTGAAGATTTTCCTGGGGCCCTACCCAATATTTTTGCCACGGGCCTCAGATGGTGTAGTTACCCCACTTGTTAATGGCATCAGTATTATTTTCCAATAATATTTCTTTCTGCAGTCACACTAATATTGACAAAACTAAGTATTCAGTAAGTACATTCAGCTCAATAAAAGCGTAACCTTATCCAAATATCACTAAATCAAAGTCCCATTCAATCAGCCAAAAATAATCAAATAACGCGCTGCAAATCAAAGCTAACTACGTAAAAGTGTCTCGATCTATAACCCGTCTGGCAAACAGAGGTCGGATCTAATAGGACCTCCAGAGGCTCTCAAACGTTCAATCAAAATGATAGGTAATTCAGTTATCCAACCACTGGACGAATACCGTCCTATCTGGTACAGGCAATCAGGTAAGTGTTGGGGATACAGGTGGGTTAAACCAGAGTTACTTCGTTTAATATTATTTTTGGCTATTTTGTTGTTTTTGAAAAAACGGAAGGCCAAAACGGAACTCTTATATGATCACTTTGTTGTCCGTCTTTCTATCTGTCTGTTGCTAAAGACCCTTCGTCTCGGGAATGCATGGAGGTATACTCAAATTTGCAGTTCCTTGAATTTGTAAAAAAAAAATACTCTTAAGTTAACGAGAGAATTAATTTAGGCCATTAGGCAATACATTAGAAATAACCCTATGAGCAGTATGGGTAATCCGGAAAAAAGCAAGATATTGACCATTTAACAAGTCAGCTCCAGAAATCAAAAAAGGTAAGCAAATAACATATCTAGAAAGGTTCTGGGATCTAATCTAAGCACCAGTTTAAATTGAAAGACAACATCTGACGGCCTCTTATCTCTGACGGCCTATTTTACTACCTTAAATGGAACGTATATCCAAAGAAAAACATTTTTTTTTTCTACCATCCACATTACCATTGTAATATGTATGTCCAATAAATATGTCGTCCTTTTAGCCATATTTACTGGACATACTTATTACAATGGTAATGTGGATGGTTCCACATATTATTTTGCAATGAACTTATCCATCCTTTACAATAATACGCCTGGAAGTTTTCATAGATATAAAAATATTTTCTTCGCCATTTTGTCCTCGGCAGTACCCTCTGCATCGTCGACCACCACTTGGATCCCCTATTCCCTAATTAATCGTGTATCGCGCCAGTCCCGGATCTTCCCCAGCGTATGACCCACCTTCATTCGATCAACTATTTCATTCCATGTCTTTGTTTTATCTTAAACTAGTTTTTGTCTGCTACTTCGTCCACATGAATGTCTGTTATTGCGGATGTGAAGTCGATGCCGAATAAAATGTAGCCTATGAATTTACTTGGGGTTCAAGGTTACTCCGTACCAGATTTGATCAAAATCGGTTATAAGTAATTTAATCGTAATTCAGATGTCTTCAAGGTTTGAATGAATAGGCTCTTAATAAACTAGTACGCCTTACCACCAAAGATTGCATTATACTTACCATCAAGTGGGATTAAACTAGTTTATATCAATTAAAAAAAACATGTGAAAGAGTTACATTCACATTTCGACGCCCCCAGGCAATATATCGGTAAACGCAAAACTTAGTAGTTTGATTATCGACTTTATTGCCTGGACAATAAGTCGGTAAATCAAAAAATAAAATTTTGCGATTACCGACTAACTGCCCGGAGACGTTGATTTACCTATACCTAATATTAGCATAATATGTCACACATCATCTGCTTGGGAAGTAACACTGATCAGATTGGCAGCTTGTTTTCATCAAGTCCATGCAGTTGGATTGGACTGCAAAAAAAAATCAAGAGTTACCGTGGCCTTGGATCACAAAGGGCAACTGAAGGAAACAGATGGATAGCATAGCATAGCATCATCAGCCTGTAATGTTCCCACTGCTGGGACTCAGGCCTTCTTTCTAGGACAGAGAATAGGCCAAAATCCACTACGCGGGCCCAGTGCGGGTTGGTGAATGTCAATGTCTTCAAATTTTTGGTCCTAGGACATTCCTTACGATGTTTTCCTTCACCGTTTTGAGAGCAGTGATAATTAAATGAATTACACAAAGTAATACGCTTGGCTGGGTTTGAACCCGCGACCTACAACTCTTAAGTCGGGGCCTTTACCACTCGGCCACCACTGATCTAAACAGGTTGGTATTAGTCTGCAAAAAACTTAAACCCTAGAACGAGAGAAGTAATTCGAAGATTCTTCACCTCAAAAAATATTTTTTCTATTGATCTTTGAACAAATCTATATATACATGCTTAAATTTTATTCTATGGCTGATATATCACAAAAAAGCTAATCAATAAAACTAATTATTATTTGTAATAATAAACTTACAACTATTATTATTCATTAAAGTCAAGTTACAGAAATAAAATAATGAATATTTTCAGCCATAATAGAAAAAAAGCTACTTAAAAACTGAAAAAGGAAAATAGAAAAATAATTTCTACTGGCGTAAACTTTTGTTCAAGAGTTCAAAAGACAACCCAATTGGCAACCGTAGAGGCCCAATCTACTAGCTGCAGGCAGGCAGGGTCGAAGCCTGCTGGGGTCAAGGACCGTTTCCTGAGAGGAAGGTTCAACCCCAGTATGATAGGCAACGAAGAAACGGGATAAGTTTTTAGTCAGTAAGAGTCTGACACTATTTCCCGCTCCGCCCGAGAGCAGGACTTGTCATTGGATGATTTTACCTACCATAAAATAAAACCCAATTGGCAAAAACTCTAAAGGTACCCAATGAATTTATAAGCACAAAAATTCCTTTCTCAGGTAGATTTTTCATGACGTAAAAATATGCCACACAGCGTTCTAAATTTAGGACACTTATCTTTAATAAATATTATATTAATATGAATAGTCCATGATCACAAAACACAAAATCCTTCCATCGTAGCATCATCAGATAATACATAGTTCGTTAAGCAAGGGTCATCCCGAGGGTCAAAGCTTCCAGGATTATCTACCTTCAGTAATTGCTTACATTTAAGTACCTTAGCTATCGTATACTTACTGAAACTTCGTGAATAATGGAGAGGAGGTGTATTACTGATTGTTTAATGGAATATCTTGATTGTGTAGTGCTGGTACGATGTTTGTGGACCAGTGTTTTAAATTAAAGTTATGCAATCCTGCTAAATACTGTAACTTCATTGGTTTTTTCTAATTTCATCCAATGACTTAGAATAGAATAAACTTAAATGTAGACCAAAATAGTAAGAATTCACAGGAACTTAAATCTATGGGTACAATGGCGGTCTTATCGCTGACAGCGATATCTACCAGATAACCTTAGGATGGATTATAAGAACTTAAACTAAAAACTTCGCCGCTCTAGGATGGAGCGGGAGTTCGTCTCGGACTTTTACTGACAAAAAACTATTCCTATGTTCCTTTTTTTACCCGACTGTGGCAGAAGGAGGGTTATTTGCTTTACGTTCTAGGACCCCGGGTTCTCTTTTTGAAGTCAATCTATGGCCCCTAGCCTATGCTTCGGTACTGCGGGATCTCTACGATTTTGCTGATATCTCTTTAAGGCGCGCGTGAAACACTACGCCGTCACTGACTCGAGCTCGGTCCGGACAGTTAACGGACGGCTGAAAAGCGAGTTACCCATTGCTAGTCAGCCGCAAGCCCACACCTAAGGTGGCTGAAAATCAGGGTCGAAGTACCGGCAGCTGGGGAGTGAGTACGTCCGATCCCACATTCGAGTGGCCACCTCTTTCGGTGACCAGAGGGCTGGCTCATTATTTTCTAAAGGAATAGTATTATCATTCAACATGGCAATACTGCTAATCTTTATTGCTGTCAACTGATGACAGTGATGTGGTGAAGTAGTCTTTTTCTTTGATGAGTGGTTAGAGAGGCGCCATGGTGCGGCGCGGCGTCTGCCTGACGCAGGTCGTCACCGGACACAATAATAATTGTTTCTGGAGGTTCCAGTTTCGAATTCTGTGTGAACAAACACCCGGGTGTTTATATTGTACGGATCGCCCAGAGGGCACGGTGAAGTATACTATAATCTTCTATAAAGGCCCTGATCGACAGGCGAGTAAAACCGCGGTCTTATGGCTCGTCAGCAAAGCTCGCCGATGTATCATTGCAATACCAACGACGAACCTGGCTTGCAGCTCGTCGTGTTTGCTTCATTTTCTAACCACGGCTATCGCAAGCCTGATATAAATGAATTTATTTTTTCTTTATTCATTTTAATACATGTATAATATAAATTGTATTTTGAAATATCTCAATAAAAAAATATATTAAAAAATACAAAAAAAAAAATAAAATAGTATCCCACCGGTAACAGGTACAGAGTCCAAGCCTCCGGCGGTCAGGACTAAAAAAACCTTCAAGCTGGCCGTGCTATGTCCAGAGGTATCGCTTTCTGAATCAAACCCTTGATCCAGCCGCCTCACGAGAGCCTACTAAGATGTTGGTCGAAGTTCGTGGCTATTAAGCCATTGGCTGACACGACTATAGGTACAATGATTGCCGCGTCCACATACTCCACATACATTATTATTATTATCTGTACTACACAAGTATAGAGATAACTGAAGCAACATAGGTTGCGATAACCCTTTAATAAAGTTTCGTATTACGATCCTTGAATCCGTTGAAGTGTAAATAATTTCTGCTGAGCATGTGCCTAGAGATATTTGAGATCGATCGGCAAGTAACCGAGGAATATATTAATTTGGTAATGTATCGTAAACATAGGAAAATTTTCTAAATTGTCTGTAGTATCATGTTTTTAGATTGAACGTGTTTTGGCTACAAGTGGGTTATGTGATCGGGAAGTGGGGCGGGTGTTTCATTTGTGTTTTCTAGCTAGGATACTTTAAATTGGGTACTTGATGCTATATCTTTTATTGTTTGCATCAAAAAGTAACTGTAACAAAAAAAAAAAAACCATAAATATTAATCAACTTAGAAACTTTTCAAATCTGATGGAAAGGGAAACAGTCAAATAACAGTATAAGAATGAACATATTGAAATGTGACGTCATTAGTATTAGGCTACGCGTGCTCAAAATAGATAGCGAAATATTCCCACTACGCCCCCACTCTTCCTCAAACCAATATTTAAAATGCTAATTGCTGCTTAATTTACTCGTAATAACCAATTTTAAAGCTGTTTTCAGAAAAAGACTCGAATTAAGTATTATTCGTTTTTTAATATAAAATATTGTACAAAAATAAGCACAAGCAAATAGGTACCCAATTTTGGATCTTGACATCTAAAAATGACAAATTGTCAATACTATAGGTATGAATAAGCGGTCATTTGAAATTCGGAAAATTGATTGTTCTTATTGGTTCTGGATGTCATTTTTGAATTAAAATTAAGTTTTGTTTTCAATTTTTATGTAGCTTTGAAAGTGTAACTGCTCATCCCGAATTCCTTATAAATCAATCACTTTTTAAACATAATGCGTAATTCTTAATCGAGCAATAAACTTCTGTCACTATTATTTTTTTGTTTTTGTTTTGGTAATGAAGTTATACATTATAGGTTATAACACTAATATATAATACTATAGAGGCGAAAGCTTATATATAATGTTAGTTACTTCTGGATTCAGGATTAGGAGAAAATTTGCACACGGGTAGACCATGTCCTAAAATAGCACATAGAAAATTATTTTTGATCTTTTGAGACAAATTTCTACTTTAATGCGGGCGAAGCCGCTGGCAGCAGTAAGTTAATCATTAACATAGAACTGTAACAAAAAAAAAACGAAAAAGAAACTGTTGCATCAACACAGTAGGTACACGTGGAAAAGATACCTTAAAAAACATCGGATCAAAAAGAATATCAAAGACGCATCCATTAGATCATTCCCACGCGTCTAAAAATTTAATTCCCGAACTATCAAGTAATAGCTAACTTAACCCTCAAGAGACAGCGAGCAAATTTTGCAAAAAGCAACGCGCCTCGGTACATCGGGCCGGGCAAAGTTAGCGGGTGTAATCGATACGGCCTTAGGGTTTTGGGTATAAATTAGAAGTTCCATCGATCACCGACGCCCTTTGCCCATCGGCTCGTACTTTATTGATAGTGAATGTTAACCGATAGTTCAGTGAGTTACGCTGAACGAAACATGTATTTTTGGGCCGGGTTTATTTGTGCCTCTGAACCTATTTTACGCGCGATTTAGGGTTGATGTCGGTCGTATGGACTGGTGTGTCCTTCGTTGCGGTGACCTTCTTTCAGGGTCATCAAAAAATGTTTCTCTTTACTTTTGTAGCAGCTAAAGTGTTTGAATTACAAGCTTATGTCTTAAAAATGCTTGTACGGTCAGGGGTCAAAAGTGCAGTTGCACTCTAACAATGCTAAACTGTCTAAAATTTCTTTGTAGTAGAAGTCTAGTGTTCTACAACTAGTTTATTCAATATTTTAGATTATAAACTACAAACTAAATCGGTCATGATCCATTGACCCTCTTTTACAAAAAAAATTTACATACTTTAGTGTCTGTAGAGTGTAACTGCACTTTTGAGCCCTGACTGTAAATTTTAAATCAACATTCAAGCAATCGAATATTTCAATCTGTTATCTAATTCATATATGTATTGTGTATAAATAAATGTATTACCACATGGAAAGTTAAAGAAAACTCAATAAAAATCATATTAATGATGACCTATAATTCAATAACGACCACACCACCAGACTATACAGACGAAAAATTACGGTACACTATTAAAAATTTTATAATACAATAAAGAAAAGCATTACTTATAAAAGAGGTGCTCGGGTCTGCCTATAAACATACATAGGTAAAGGTAAGGAGCACTTAACGATCCTAAAGGATACATTATTGAGGAGAGCCTTAAAAACAACATTTTTACATCCTACGGTCCTGCGGCGCATATTTTATTGCGGGTTCTTGGGATGACCCTCGCATTGGACTGCGTAGACTTTGGAAGCATAGAGGGGGATGAATATGTAAGTGTTTTTTTTTCGCCCATGTATGTATGGATCTATTTTGTCTGCCAGCAGGCAAAAGTGGCGGGAAGTCGTGCGGTGTATCTTGACAGCTTCTGAAGAGATATCTTCGTGATAACCACGACCACTCTGACAAGAGTGAAACGATCAAGAAGAAGAAGATGTATGGATCTATTTTGTCTGATCTTTGGGTGGTCAAAGTTGATTAACTAAACAATAAATCTGCCAGCGTCTGTGTTCTTTACAATCCCAATCACATCCAACTACAATGTAAGAGTGACCAGGCATCTTCTGATCTGAATTGTGAGAGAAATTAAGGCCAAGAGTGGGTGTTAGCTTGAACCAAAAAAAAATGCTGGGTGATATGGATGGACTAACTTGACTTCAACCGAAATAAGCCGTCAATAGCCCTAGACAGTCGTGTGGAAGGATGATGGGAGGCTATTGGACATCAATGGGACTATCATATTCAGTGGGGCAGGCAATCTAGATTAAATCAAATGTTTGAGTACTTATAACTTAATGAACATGCATTTTAAAAAGTATGATCAAACACAATATAGGTGCCTACCCTTAAAGATAGCACTCATCAGATTGTATTTCCTGAAATTTCGTTGTTGATTCTCGACGTCATCTTGGCTTGTCTTCCTCTGACTTCTTCCACCACAAATCCATCTGCAACAAGAACGTTATTAATTAAAATTGTATTTTTACACGTCTTAGCTGACTAGCGAACTCTAAAAGTGGACTCAAGGCTAATGGATAATATTTTTAGGAATTTTTTTTTTACTTTTTTATACAACCACCAAAAAGACGTCTTTTATGGGTTAAATAGACTATTTTAATTTTATTTACCATTGCTTATAACAATGTTAACTGTTCAAGAGAATTCCAATACATTTCGGGATATTGCAAATTTGACAATTAATACATTAATATCAGGAATACGCAAAATATAAAGAATATTGTAGCCCACATCGCTGTAATGTTCCGAAATTAACTGTAAAATACACATAAAAAAATCACTAGGGTTACACAAGTAATGAAGTTTATGCAACTATTGGGCCAATAATATATAATAACAATACTCTCGTTGGACATTTGGATCAAGGGCCTTATCCAGAAGGCAGTAATCCTGGACACTGTGCGTATTTTACAGAGATTCCTCTCTCAGGACCCCTGACTACCGGTAGCTGTTCCTGATGCCGGTGGACTATTTTTTTTTTTTTATATTTTCAAATGTTTTTCATACACTTTGTTTTTTTAGTAACTTACGAGTATATGTGTATAAAATTAATAACTGAAATAACAATACAAAGAGTAAAAAAGAATAAAGATATCGAAAGACTCAATTTTTTATATGAGATCAACTCCAATTCTCTAAAAACAAATCGATACAGGGTAACCTATCTAATATTCCTACCACTATATTTGTTACCTGGCCGGTCCCGCGAGACCACGGCAACTGATGGACGGACTTGCCGCGCAAGGGTTAACCTAAGTCAATGTAAATATTTGAGCGACGGCGACGTGTGCGCGCTTGCCTTGCGTAGTATCAGTGTTGTTTTAAAGCTTGACATTTGTAACGTTTTTTGGAGGGTTAAGTTTTGTTGGGATTACTTTTAGAAAGGTATACAGTTTTCTTTGTCCACGCAACTTTTACTAGGTTGCTTTAGGCAATGGTGAGACAGGGGGGCTCTTATTTTATTTATTAGTGAACATTTCACTCTTTTGATTTTAGTCTCAAAATGTACTTAATCCTGACACGATAGGCTAGCAGGCTGGGCCTCTACGGCTTGCTGACAGCTCCTTTAGGCGTGCGGGAACAGAACGTGCCGATGACTTCATCCGCTTTAGGGCGGCGATAATTAATACTCCACGAGGAATTGACACGTGTACCTTCTTGTACTTATTTCTATTAAAATCTACAATACCAATGCATTTATAGCAAGATTCGATATTTAGCACAACGCCCACGTTCGCTTCATAAGTTTACACGTGCATTGAAATGCACGCAAGTCGGAACTTGCGTGGGATGATATGCTGCAAGTAGCTATTAGCATATTGTCAATAATGTGATGGTTTTCACGGTAGGTGTAGTGGCTGAGTGATTACCTGCTGCATGTCGTGTCGCTGGTTTGATTCCTGCACAGATCAAATATTTATTTGGCTAACAAATAATTGTTCTGGGCCTGTGTACTCGTATGTGTGTTTCATGTTTATAACCACATCCAGGATACAGGAATCATTCCTAGTGTGGGGTAACGTTTTTATAATAAAAAATAAATTAAATATACACATACAGGAACAAATAATAATGTTGAGGTTTTCATTTTATAGAGGTCTTGTTTCAAAAGCGATTGGTGAAACGTAACACAAATGAGCAAACATGAAATACGTTATAGCGGTTAGGCGAATTCGTTATCCATATTACGTTTTTATTTTGTTATTGATGGGCTCGCACTTGACTACTATCTCACGTTTCAGAATAAAGGTCCACCCGCCCAGATGATTTTTGTTTTTATGGTTCCGTACCTCAAAAGAAATAAACGGAACCCTATATAGTATCACTTTGTTGTCCGTCTGTCTGTCTGTCAAGGACCTTTTATCTCGAGAACGCGTCAAGGTATCGAGTTGAAATTAAAATCATATAGCGGTTTTTTTCCGTTTACTCATAAGTTTGATTTTTTCACAGCTTCGAGGGAATTTAGACCTTAATATTTGGTTTCAATTTCAACTCGATACCTCCACGCACCCACGAGATAAAGAGTGCTAACAGTCGGACCGACAGACACACAAACAGACGAACAACAAAAATATCCTACTTTTCCTTTTGACGTACCCTAAAAACACGGAATTATGATCATTAAAATCAACAAATACAACCTTCTCAGATGAAATAACCTATTAAATGGGTATTTCATGAAAAAGACATTCAATAGGGTCAACTGCAAAATCACTTTTAACTAGCTTAGTTCTTAGTTAATATATACATAATACTTTTATCAATTTTCCCGGAAATTATATCAAAACAAAATAACCATTCTACTAGAGTTTAAAATGAAAATATTTTTTTCATAGCAAGCTTATATAACGCGATATGTACCTACCCATATAATTAATACTTATCAAGACCATCTCAAACACGATAGGGTTATCTTATTGCACTTATTATTATCGAATTCCTACGTCCATCTTCTAGCCAGGCTTAGCCAGTAACCAGGGTCTGAACCCTGGTTACTATCTAGCACCGAAGTACTCGTCAAGATGAATCTTACGAGGCCAAACTCGATAGGGTTGTGTCGTTTAACTACCGAGCTCCTATGGCCAACTTTCAGTTCCATCATCAGATCAGCTCCATGTCATAATAATTTTGCATTGTCATCTGATTTACAAATGCAAGCAAAATTTCAGTTCAATCATTACCCGGAAAGTGGATCAAACTTAATTTACAGGATTTTATTACAGATAAACATCGGGACTGGTTAAGCTAAATACAATCTTGTAAAAACAATAAACACGGCATGAAACCCATTACAGTAATGAGACGAAGATACAAACATACAATTCGACTTGAACTGACAAATACGAGGGTAGTTCTACCTACGTGAGAATTACGCGGACTTTTATCCCGGGTTCGAACCCCGAGCCGTCCCTTGCGGCCAGCGGCCGAAAACTTTACCTTTGACCCTCTCGGAGAAGTATATAGAGTGGAAGTTACTTTAGGATATTGAAAACAACAATATTTGTGTTCCTATTACCTTGTAAGGAGGTAGCGTAGTGATAAAAACTTGTGTCTTATTAACATTAAAAAAAAAACCAGACAAGTGCGACTAGGACTTCCACACTGAAGATTCCGTAAAAAAACTTACCTCTGAAAACAGTTCAATCGAGTTTCCAAGATTTTTCCGAATCGCATAAATGGATTTTTTTTGTGACGTAACTACACTTTTACAGTTTTTAGATTGGTTTTGGTCCGTGCCAAATTTCAGGATTGTAGGTCAACGGAAAGTACCCTATGAATTTTGATTCCTTTGAGAGTATCGTTTTTTGTGACATAAACGGCCTTATCTTTTTTTTCGTAAACTTAAAAGTTCAATATTTTCACAGCTTTAAGGAACAGCATACTTGGGTACATGGTTTAAATTTCAATTTCAATCAATTTCAATTTTAATCACCTTTACGCGTTCTCGAGATAAAGGGTCTTTACAGACAGACAAACAACAAAATGATCCTATAAGGTTTCCGTTTTTTCCTTTTGAGGTGCGGAAACCTAAAAAGGGCTTTCGCTAACAGTCGAATATCTATAACCTAATAAACATAATCAAATTATAATGATGATCAAATGTTTGTCCTGTATTAAATAAATATTATTTAAAGGATGTAATAAAGGATAATATTATTAATTAAAGGATGAGTATATAATCTAATACGAGTATACAAAAATCTCGCGTGTGTCGTGTGTTTGTTATCGAACTCTTTCGAAAAGGTTCGACCGATTTTTTTTTTGTATGGCCGAACCATACAAAAAAAAATATTATGAGAATAAACCTCCATTTATTTGATAATTTATGTGGCAGAACAGCGTTTACAAAGTCAGCTAATAATAAATAATCAGTCTTACAATATCCTCACTGCTTCCTAGCAGTGAGAATATTGTAAGACTAATTATTCAGACCTGCTTCTCTCCTCCATCAAGAGAGATTGGCCCGTAATCCACCACACATTAATCTAGAGACAGTATCTATAACAAAAAAAAAAAAAATACTGCGCTCATTATTTTCGCGACCAACCACTCCACGCATCTCCTCGACAGTGACTATTCCGGCAAGTCCGGGGGTATATTCAGCATTCTTATCTACTTACTCCGCATCTATAGCTGAACGAGCCTCCAGAGACCTAGCCCCGCCTCTTACGACCTGTCAATGACTAGTGAAATTTAGAACCGACCTACCATTGATATAAATGTTTTTTGTTCCCAAAACGGCCCTTGAAATTGTAATTTAGTGATGTAGCCGAATGAGATGGTGTGTCGAAGCGCTGTTATAACCGGTGAAGTTGATGACGGTGTTTCGTCGTGTTTTGTTTTAGATTGTATGTGGATAGGTGAGTCCATTTTTGTCATTTGGATTTTTAGGTTGTTTATATATCTATTAAAACTTTATGCAACACAAAGGTACAAAGGCAGACTTAATGCCTTAGGCATTCTCTAGCAGTCAACCAAGAGTAGTTAAGAGAAAACATGGCAGGTTCATTAAAAAAGAAAACTAAGATTAATAAGAAAACAAGAGTACAAATGTGTATAAATAAAATATATATACATGTATGTTGTCAATTCATGCTGGGTTTTTTTATGGTGGGAATACATCCAATGACATCTCCCGCCCTTGTGCGGAGCCGGGGTTAGTGTCAGACTTTTACTGACTAAAACCCACTCCTATAACTTCTTTGCCTTTGTTCCAGAGCCCCGGGGTACATGTTCACATTACTCATGACCCCAGTAGGCTTTGACCCTGCTGGGCCCCTACGGTTTGCTGAAATCTCCTGGAGGCGCGCGTGGAACGAGACGCGGTTACGGTTATGCCCCAGTAGGCTTCGACCCGACTGTAGCAGGTTATGGGCCTCTACTTTTTAATTCGTGCTAGGTAGGTATATAACCTGCATAATGTAAATTGCTCGCAGAAGGGATGGTCGATGGGGCAAAAAGAGTGGCGAACGCATACCTACTGGAAGACTGCAGCGTTGGTAAACCTCACACAAAGTAGATCGATGACCTAGTGAGGGTCACAGGAATCCGATGGATACGTGACTCACAGGACCGGTCATTGTGGTGACACTTGGGGGAGGCCAAGTCCAACTGTGGATGTCTTTCGGTTGAAATTATGATGATTAATATAGAGCAATGTTAAAAAAAACACACACACAAACATTACCACATACCTATTTTAAAATCCGCTGATTAAATCGCTGTCGTATTTCGTTTCGGTTCATTTATTACAGCACTACAACAATTGCTATCGGAGACCGTCGATCGATTAATTTCGGATATACGGTGTCCAAGAATGTCGACCGTTAGTTACTGAACTATTGTATTATCAGGTTCGACAGTTATTTTACCGAACAGATCGGGATAAGGTTCCATTCGAACCTTGACTCCAGGCTGCGGATGCAGGCAGCATATGCGGCGGCATCATGTGCAGGTGCAGCCGCGTTCAGAATGTTTTCACAGAAAATCTAAACTACTACATAGGAAAACAGTCGTGTAGCTGCAGCCAGCTTCGTGCAGCCGCTGCATGTGCCGCCTGCATCCGCAGCCTGCAGCCGAGCTTCGAATAGCACCTTTATTATTTGCTGCAAGATTTTTTGAAAGAGTTCTGTGGCTCTATTACCTAAAAGGCAACTAAAGTAATACAGGTGGGTTTTAAAAGTAAGTATAAGTAAAAGTCTGCCACTCTCTCTTGTGTAGCAAGAGCGAGGGAAGCTATTAAATGAATTGTTATTTTATTATTATAGATGATTTCACTCTCAAAGGAATCAATGCTGAGAGCAGTGGTGGCCAAGTGGTAACAGCCCCAACTTACGAGTTGTAGGTCGCGGGTTCAAACTCAGCTAGGCGCATAACTTTGTGTGGTTAATTTATTTCATCACCACTGATCTCAAAACGGTGAAGGATCAACCTTCACCGTGAGAAAAAATCGGCATGACCTAGAACCAAAAATTCGAAGACATGTGACATCAACCAACACGCACTGGGCCCGCGTGGTGAATTGCGGCCCATTCCCTCTGCTAGAGAGGTGGCCTGAGTCCTAGCAGTGGGAACATTAAAAAAAGGCTCATGATGATGATGATGATATGATTTCAATTTTATTTTATATCTAATACATATTTATTTATTGTGCACACCTACCACAATGTTGTATTTTTTAAGCCAAAGGTTGACTGGTAGAGAATGCCATGTTGCATTAAGTCCGCCTATATACTCGTACCACTACTGTGCATGAAGCTTAAATATATAAATTAGCACCCAAAAAAAAAAAAAAAAAGTTTAGATATTATTTGTTATGTGACCAAAAAAACAGTTTTAATAGCTGGTCTGTTAAGACAAGACAACGATTGGATAGGAAGAGCAACATTGATGTACATCGTATTTTATCTTTTAAAAAGCCCTCCATTTCGACCCTTTTAGTCAAGTACAAGTAAGTATATCGCCAGTATATGCCCCACGCGTTCAGCCGAGCACCCGGCAGGCATACCTACTATGCAAGTCTACAATTTGCAACATATTAAATTTCAACAAGATTTTTGACGCTTACTTGCTTACGGCTTTGGCAATAATAGAGCTTAAGATATAATTTTTTTTTAATTTTAAATTACTTTATAATATGTTATTTATTTCACAAAAGGCTAATTATTAAATTATTTTCATTTTTATTGAAGTAAAAAATTTAGTTACGTATATTTTTTTTATATACTTTGCCATCTCTCATCTCATCTTGATTTTCCGGTTTTCGAAACATTTAAGAAAAAGAAAATCGAGATTAAAGTCTACTGAATTTAAATACGTGATTTGGATTTGTTTACATATTGGCATTCTTAAAAGTTACCTTGCTAACTACTATTACTATTAAGTTTTTAAACTTGCATTCTCTATACCGAAATCTATAATAACATTCAAAACGACCTTTTTCGCAATATTGCACCTGGCGATTTCTCCAGCCAATAGCTGACCAGTATTTTCCCCCTTCGGGTCCCCTTCACTGACCAATGGTCGACCGGTTTCACCCCTGTCGCGTGCTGGCCAGTTTGTCCACTAGGGGCCGAACTTACCCGACCGTCGACCCTTAGCCACGCGCAACGAATATTTGAATTTCGAATACTCGTTTAACAGCATTTAAAAATCGGATGGACCTCGGATGTTTAAACGTGTCAGAGATGAGAAACCTTTTGTCAATTCGATACAGGTATTCATCCCACAAAAGTTTTGACACGTACCATTTATTTGACCACTTATTGGCCACAAGGGTCGTATGAAGATTCGTCTCCCTAAAATATTTTAGTCGCGTGTATCAGACCTGTTTTCAGATGATAATGCATAATGGGAGTGTTTGTGAGATAATAGGATGAAACAGATATTCAGAGATTTATATTGTTGGTTCAATGGATAAAGTTAAATATCCTGTGATTTATTTGCTTTTGTGTTTGCACGTACTTTTGAGGTTGTTTTTTTTTTAAATAGAAAATGTTTTAAGTTTCAATAGATTTGCTGTGGAATAGTTACAAAATGAATTTTGCTACGGATATAATCATGCTGTCGTCCGTGGATTATAAAAAGAATATAAAGTAATGAAAGTAATCTGTAAATTGCCTAGCGTCTGTAAAAGACCTAAATAAGAAAAGACTAAGAAAATACCCATTTTAATATTGTACGCTCCGAAATACTGGAACAATTGATTACTAAAAACCTCTTCATTTGTATTGTACGTAAGACCGTTCGGTCGTCCAGAAACAAGAGCAAGGAGGGCCACATTCCTCATAATCCCGCCCTAATGCCCTGTCCTCTGCAAGGGACATTTCCATTTATTATTGAGCACTTAATTTATGTGTTTTGTTATGGACCGACAACTGGCGCGGCTACCCTAAACAAATGTATAACTACTTACCCTAAACAAAACTAAAATTGAGTTCTGTTTTGCACTCCATAAGCTTCAAAATAATTCAGCAAATTGACGCCGTTTAAAGCAATTTAGCCCAACGCGAAAAAACTGCTTCATCGGACGTTTTAAAGTGAGCATGGACAAGCAATTTCAAGCTCTGCTCCATTGATAATAGCGTACAAATTTTAATTAACTACAAAAGTTCTTTTAAATCTTTTCGTCTTCAAAAATATGAAATTTTAAAAGTAGAATTGCGGCGATGTTTTGCGAAATTGTTCCAGAAGTTTTGGAAGATAGAGTTGTAGTTTGCAAATTGATTGGTGTCACTTAAGTCGTTTTCGGTAATAGTTCGATCACTTAGAATTGTTTAGACAATGTACCCAGCAATCCGTTCTCTTCAGAGCCAGGTTTTGTTTAAGAAGGGGTGAAATGACATTCGGGATAACTAAATCCGAGGGACTTTGTGGAGTTTAGAGGTCATTTTTCAAAATAAGTAATCGAGCAATGGAAGTTTACAATAGTCAGAGGATTATTGACAGAATAAAGTCGAATAGAGAGGTATTTTCATCGACAGTTTTGTTACAACAGCGACTTTAAAACAAAGGTACTATTTGAAATGGATATCGTTACAAAAACTGGCCACTTTATTGACCCCTATTGTTATAACGTGATTTTTAATTCTAAGAAAAAAAATTGGTAGGATTTTTTTGGAATGAAGTTCATAGTGATGTAAAAGTTAACTAGACAATTATGTATTATAGATTTATTGAAATAGGTACGTTCTCGGTAAAATGGAGCTTAGTTTTTTATTGCATTGAGGTCATTAAAGCTTACCGAGAAGGTCGACTCGCTACATTTGCTACTAAAAACATTAGAATGTGGGATATTACATCCACAATCTAATGAATAACAAAGTGACTGTATTTTGTATAAAAAAATAATTACTTTCTAAACTTGACAGTGGCTAAATGCATAAATAAACGACCGAAGCTAAAAGAAAAAATCTGGGCAAGTGCGAGTCGGACTCGCACACTGAGGGTTCCGTACAAACTAACTTATGTAAAAAATTCAATTCCTGAATTAAGTCTCGAAGATTTTTCGAATTCGAAAAAAGTTTTTTTTTTTGTGACTTAACTACAAATTTACAGTTTTCAGATTTCTTTCTATAAGTATTATATTAGCTATAAGACCTTGCTTTATGCTAAATTTCAGGGTTCTAGGTCAACGGTAAGTACTATATATTTGGATTCCCTTGAAAGTGTCCAAATGTACGATTTTTCGACATAAACATATCGTACGTATCTTTTTTGTTGTACATAAACATACGTATCTTTTTTGTTGTTAAATTAGAAGTTTAATTTTTTTTTTTACAACTTCAAGGGACCGCAAATTGGAGTATATATTTTTAATTTCAACTCGACACCTCCACGCGTTCCCTAGATAAAGGTTCTTAACAGACAGACAAAATGACAGACAGACAACAAAGTGTTCCTTTATGGTTCCATTTTTCCTTTCGGGTACGGAACCCTGACAATAAAAAAAAAGGTATATATCAAAAGGTCTTCAAATTATTTATATAAAATGCTTTAGACTTTTATAAATAAATAAATATTTCATTTATATTTCCAGTGGAAAAGCGGTATTACATTTTTCCCACATGTTTACTTATCCTATCTCTGATAAGCATACATTTTGATCACAAGCTCACGCCGTACTTTAACGAAATAAAATATACAAGCCAGCAAACAAAATCTACAGAGAGAAAAAAAAAACTAAATGACTCAGCTCAAAGTGGTATAATATGATATTCAGAGAGAAGAGAGCTCTTCAAACATGGCGTACATAATGCCTATGAAAGCATAAAAAATCAAGAAAATTCCATGTGAACCGAAACACATGGAGAATAAACATACGAAGTAGATACTTACAAAAATATGAAATTCACCACAACATTTGCTGGGGACGGCGAGTTTTGTAGCGTTGTCAGAAAAACTGAAACAGCTTTACAATTTTTTTTAATAATTAACTATTTTATCTCTGAAATATATTTAAAATATAAACATTTTATTAAGCCATATGTATATAATAATTTTGTTACAGTAATTTTAAATCACACGTGACTTTTAATTTTTCAAAGCTTTTGTTGATAATAAATATTGACAACACATTTTAACTGTTTATAACTGTCAAATATTTGCAGTACTTATTGTAAACAGGTCAATTTCAACGTATAAGTAGATGTAACAGTGGAATGCAAGATTTTAATCTCATAAAAAATATAATTTTATACCAACTGAGAATAAGCCGGTGATATTGAGAATTTGAAAAAAGAATTAGACATTTAAGAAAATTGCTTAAAAAATGAAAATGTCGCTACTTTACTACATGTTCTCTCAAAATTACTGTAAATCAAATAACTTAACGGTTGTAAGTACAAAATCTAATTAACAATTCGCATTTTTTTTGCTAATTAATAAATAATTGCTCAACATAAACCATTCACTAACAAAATAATAGACAGAAACAATTTTCCGAAACATATTATTTTGCCAACGCTACATGTTCAGTCGTCCATAATGCGAGTTGATAGGTAGATGTATTAAAAATAGTATACATTAGACACGAATACGACATAATATAAACATACATATATAACATATTGTGAATAATTTTATTTACTATATGTAAAGTGTATTAGAGCAGGATTATCGAGCGCTTTGTGCTGGAGTCCATATTGTAAAAGTTTCTGAGAATAATATTTGAAGGAAAATATAATTAACTACCTTCTGCCACTGGCGTCACCTGTGTGAAAGTAATGGAATATCAATCTAGGAACGTACTATCAGGATAAAAAGTATCATTTGTGCTATTCAAGGACATGGTCACGTGTTTTTTTTTTTGCAAAATTTCATTCAAATCTATTTGGCACTCACAAACATTCGGCTTTATAATATTAGTGTGATTTGAGTACATGTTTTCGGGAATAGAGAAATGTTGGTAACCTCTAAGACTGATGTTTGATCCAAACCTTTTGCTGTTAACATCTATTCTTTATTCGAAATAAATAAGACATTTATATGTCTAATATAACACATTTATATGTCTAATTTATTTCGAACAGTAAGAAAAGGTTTGTTTATACAAACCTTTTCTTACTGTTCTTTCAACCGATTTTGACATCTATTCCGTAGAAATAAGGATGGCATTAAACGCAAAAAAGTAGTTACAATACCAACTATTTACTACAGTTGCTATTTGTCATACCTACAAGGCAATAAAAGTCAAAATCGGTTGAACAGACAGTAAAAAAAGGTTTATTTAAATGTCTAATCATGTTTCGAATGGAGTAACTATTCTCCATTGATGATTGATATTGTTATGAAAACTTTGTTAGACTTCAATTTTCACTATCTTTTCACATCGTCCCTAGCTTGAAGTCGGTTAGACGTTGCCATCACATTTATAAATTTATTTAACAAGTTTTAACAATTCAGCTAATTTTGTCTGACCTGTTATTACCGAAACTCCTACACCCATATTTAAAAGAAATGGAAGAGTAATTACTTGTTGCTAAGTAATTTCCTATTAAGTCATTACTTGAGGTTAGAAATCTTCATTAAAAAATTAATTTTTACTATAGAATACAAATTGTTACTTAGGTAGTTACTTTTACTCTAGTAATCAGCTTTACTTGTTTATGAATACGGGTGTTAATCTATAACTTTGAAAGCCTACGATGGTCTATGGTGTGATAAACACTCCCTCTCATTCCAGCCAAAGCAGAAAAGTCACTTAAACTGTCAAATCCCAAGAGGACACCGGTGTCCGCACACCGGTATCTCTAATTACAGTATTTTTGTACGGGGTAATTTGTCTCTAATTACGGTATTCAAAAGGTTAACGATAATCCAACCACTAAAAAAAAAATCACCTTAAACTGTCTATATACCTTCGCGATATCACATCACAGCTTGAGTGCTAATGTCCCACCATATTATTAGCTGGGCTAGCCAACCGTAAGTACAATTTAAGCGGGCCATCAGTCCAGCACCATTAGTTACCTATTGACACATAGACAGATCGCTACGTGCCGGTTGTCCAGACCGACACTACTATTGGGTTTACTCGATCTTATCTCGAATGTGGGACTCCAAAATTGTATGTTTTGAGAATATAACAATAAATTTAACACTGCTCACTAGAGGCTATGTAACGGTAATTTCCATTCAGGTACAATTAACTTAGTTAGGGTAGAGATTCACGTAAGTATTGTGCGTACTAAAGAGTAGAATTCCCTGCTAGAATCTGTGTTTCCTGATAGATAAAACTTGGGACTCTTTCAAGTCAAAAGTGAATAGATTACAGAAGTAATCAAGAAAGCGAAAAAAAAAGCAATGCGATGAAGCAAGCGTGCTCTATCGTCGATCACATCATCATTTACCATCAGGTGAGATAGTGGTCAGTAACAATAATTAAAAAGATTTAGGAAGCCACATTATTAAAAAAAAAATACCATCAAAAAAATCTTTAAATATGTATTCTTACATCACTGTTCCATCAGGCTTTTAAGTTAAACGTTCATCTATTCTTTAACTGTATAAATCAACATCGAATAAAATGTATTAATGTAGTATTTTGTTCCTTTCCTTCACTGATTTTTTTAAAGATATTTTCCGAAATTAAATCAATTTTATTTTATTCAACATTATAAAGTAAACAAAAGCTTAAACATATTTTAGACAAAAGAATAAAAATCATTCATTCACTGTATTACCTGTAGTAAAACCAAAACTAAGCGACCTCAGCGAGAACTCGTAGTAAAGAGACGGACAGTTGCTAAGATTAATGTGGTCTCTAGTTTTAGTGAAACTCTTACTCCAGATATCCGCGGGGTTTTTGTTGAAAAACTGCACGTAAATCGTATAAACCATTATCTGCGAACCCTGAAATGCAACGCGCGGTCCCAAGTACCCCCGCTAGTTTAAAAGAACGTATAATGGATAATAATAAATAACACGGGCAGGTTTTCACCCTAAACAAACATCACTCGACACCTACATACCAGTCATTGCCACATCGTCATGATAAAATACCATCATAAGCCGAAAGCCGAAAAACTGGACCCCTATAACTGACAGTTATTTGTCTCAAGCATTGAAAGCGTCTTCAGACTAACCCAATACACTCGGTCCTAAGTAAACTTTAGGTAAACTTAAACGGCCGAGTCCCTTTCTCGACCACATTCTAAATAAATAACATCTAATGGGGGACATTCATCAGTGTTTCCACGTTTTTAGGTGGGTAGACCTCACTCCCCTAGCTGTCTGCTGTTTTGGAAAAGTCCTTTGCGAACAAAACCAGGAAAGTTTAAATACCAAATTCAACTTTAACGTTTTGTGATAGAGTCTGCTTCGGTTTGGGTAATTTTCGGACAAATTACGTTTGTTAAATACACAGATTAGCAGTGGCGAGTGCAGAGATATGAGAGGGGGGTAGAATGGTGGGCGGCGGGGTGTCACGGGGGCCCACCCAACACCCTTTTTTGTTATTTTTTGTTGCATTTTTTGCGTGAGCGCGTGCAGGGTTTTTGGACTGCATAGGTAAGTAATATGATTTGTTGTAATTAAAAGAGAACATGACTGTCGAGTGCGCTTTCAATTTATGTGGCTTCTGTGTACTATTGTGGGATTCTTTTATAATTAAATTTAGTCAGTTTGTAAATAGTTTTATAGAAAACCAGCTACCCGCTCTAGCTTCGCGCGGATGTTTTAAATCATTCAAATTCACAGCTTTACTATAATATATTATGCATACAATATACACTTAAACCTTCCTCATAAATCGCTCTATCTGTTGGTTGAATTCGCTTGAAAATCCGTTTAATAGTTATTGAGTTTATCGCAAACAGATAGACACACAGACACGGGACTTGGTTTTGTAATAATTATGTAATAAGGACGTAAATAATTCATCGCAAGCATACTCCTTGAAAATTTTATTGTTGCACTTTTTGATTAAAATATCAAAGACAACTTTTACCAGTTTATTTTTTTGTTGCTCGCATTGAAATTTAATTTATTAAATGGTTTTATTTAGCTTGATTCGATTGTTGTTTTTTTTTTCTTGAAATCAATTGCTCGCTCAAATATTTTTCTTCAATAAACCAGTTTCAGTACAAAATTTCGTCACCACAAATACCCAAGGTAAGTACCATATATATCCCGATTATGTAACAGTGAAAAAGGTCCACAGATAAGTTGGACAGCCACGATTCTTGAGCAGGGCGGTGTCACCGTGGACACCAGATAACGCTGATGAGGGTCACTGGGCCTCTGTCGTACCCCATTTGTACTTGTACAAGGTTTCCTTATATTTAAATATTGGTAGAAGGTGGTGTTTTTCTTGTTTGTTTAGTTTTTTTGAAGGAAGGGATCTTGGGCAAACTACGGTTGATACTAATAAAATTAGACATGTTTGATTGAAAATGTATACTTGTAACTTGCTTCTGGCAGAGGCTTTGCCCTCGTAAAAGTTGATTTCTCCATACATTCTTTCTACCGTTGTGTCAGTGAATCTCACCTCCAGTGAATTTGGGAAAATAGAAACGTGAATGAATGGAAAAACGCATGTAATTTTTTTTTATTTGCTAAATAAACCAATTCATTCACATTCTCTATACATGTGCTATAAGACCTTGCTTCATGCCAAATTCAGGATTCTAGGTCAAAGTGTCAAAATATTCGTTTTTTTTGCGATATATTCGACAGCACCTTTTTTTCCGTTAACTTAGAAGTTTGATTTTTTCACAGCTTCAAGGGACCGCAGACTTGAGAATATAGTTTTAATTTCAACTCGATACCTTCTCGCCTTCTCAAGATAAAGGTCTTCACAGACAGACAGAAACACACACGGATAACAAAGTGATCCCATAAGGGTTCCGTTTTTTCCTTTTGAGGTACGGAACCCTAAAAAGTAACTTGCTTAACTTTACTAAATAATTTTTAATAACAATAAGTGCATACAACGCCTAAAAGTAAACAATTAGGTAGGTACTTACTAACAGTGGTTGACGTTGAAAATTTGTAAAAGCACAGCATGCAGAATGTGCAATATTGTGAATTTGTACCAAAACCGACCGGTAACAAGTTGGACTGTATTTCAGCAAGTTGCCGATAGCCAGAGTAACCAAACGTTTGCGTTAATAACGGACTAGTCTTTAAAAAAAATTTTTTTTTGCTTGTTTGTTCTGGCCCGCCTCCTCGATTACTGAGATTCGTGAAATTCCCGCTGGATTAGCTTCTCATTAGTGGTGTCTCGCCATCTGTGACGGTTCTTGGCGTCATGAAGTGCGACGTGTAGTTGGGTGTCCAGTGTGGAGTGGACCTGATCTGCTCATCTTTTTGGGCTGCGGACCCTTGGTCCGTTGCTTAGCTGTTCAAAGTTGTGGCCATTTTTCCTGGCAATGTGGCCAAATAACTCCAGTACTGAGTGCATGCGGGTAGTTCTGGCCCACTCGTAAGGAAAATCCTCCCTGCACTCCCTTTCTTTCGCCATCCCTGCCAATACTGGCAAAATCTATGCAGTTCGTTCCACTATCTTCGTGATCTGCCACGACCCCGTCTCATTTCGCCCCATCAACGTCATTAGATTTTGACTGTTATAATACAGTCTTTTTTTTATTTGCCATTCTGTCAAGAAACAACTTGACAGAATGGTCACTGTTAATTCTGTCCAGTTGCTGGTATTGACGGCGACGAACGGAGAGATCTCGTAAGGTGTTGCAACTCACCTCACGAGATCTCTCCGTTCGTCCAGTTTCTTTACGTTTGTAATATTTCATTTATACCTAATGAAATATTAGATACAAACATAAATGATTTTCTTATAAAAAAAAAGTTTACTATTTTGATAAACAAAAATACCAACAAAAAAAAAAACAAATTTAAAAAAACAAAAGTTCAAAATGTTTTAATGAATGTAAAAATTGTCATTAAATTTTTTTTCATACATCATTTTCCACTAGTCGCGTCGAATGACTGTCCTGGAACTACACGTTTGTAATTTCTTAACCGATTTGATTTATTTCTGTTCAATGCACATTTAAAAGTAACCTTCTTTCATAAAAAAAAATGGTCATTAACAAATAATTTTCAAAATTGGAATGTTTTCTCCAAAAAGCAAAATACGATCGATTTTTTTTTTTAATTGTACGTCATTGAAAATCGTTCAGATCGTACTCAATACTGAAAGTACTCAATTACTCAATACTCATTGGAAAAAATCCTGAACATTTTTATTTAACGTTTTTCGTTTTTCTGCCTGCTTTACAGGTTTAAAAACATTGAAAATATCAAATTTTTGGTTACAAAATATTCAACCCTACTAACATTAAAAAGCACTTGAATAATCTTTCTGTTTCGAAATAGGAACATTATTCACAAATAGAAGAAATGGTCTAAGGGTTCTTGCCAAAATCGTTTCGAGTGAAATTCAAAGTCAAGTGGCTGTTTTGATCATTCGCAAATTAATTCCTAGAAGATATTGTGATGTAAAATTGGTGTACTTTAGTGTTCTTATGTCTACGCAACTAGATAATATGGGGAATCATTGAAACAGGCGCTGTCTTAATTTAATAGAGCTGAGAATTTTACTGTAGTAGGCACTGACTACCGACCCGGTAATATATTTGCTACTAAATACTACAATAAAAAAGTGACTACATAAAAAAAAAACAACAACTTTTTAAACGTGTGAATACTAAAACCGTACGAAGGTGTTAATAATTTAAGCAGCTTCAAGGCGACGACTTCATCACTGTTTACCATTAAATGGAATCGCAGTCCAGCACTAGTTTATACCCATTTAAAAAAAAAAAATGTTCTAAATCTGTCCTACTTGATCTGAAATTGACGACACACTACCAAAAGCAGCTGGCAAAGGCTAGAGAGGAAACGGTAACTGAATGGAACTAAATTCCAGGCGCCTTGGTGGTACAGTCGCGACCGTTTCACTGGCCGGACTCGTTGGAATGCTGTTAGCAGTTCTCGACTCGCCTGTAGTACCTACGCTTGCTTGTACGTAAGTTGTAATTCTGTATTGGTGAAATGAACGCATTTTTTTTTTAATTTGGAATATATTTTTGATAAATTTATGGGAAACAAAATCCTTCTTTTGACACTACATAAATCATGGGATTTTTCGGTTTTTATTGACAATTGCAGTAATGTAAATATTTATTTATTTATTTTATTTATATAAACTATGTATGTATTTACCTAAACTATTTTTTTAAGTTTCTCAATTTTATTTCATTTTAAGTTTAATAATAAAATACAAGCTATTATTCAAGGGCAAAGGGGTTATTATTGAATTGGGTAATTATTTAAATTATAAGGCACTTAAGAATTTTTTTTACATTTTTGTGACAGAGTGGACAAAATACGCCTCTGTAACACTTTTTTGTACAAAACGAATGTTGATAGAAGAGACGATCTATAGACAAGAATTAATTGCATTGTAACTATAGATGCTTTAAGTGTATTTTATACCTAAGTGTAATTTTGTATTTTTTGGTTCTACATTACACACACCTTTTAAAATTCTCATCGCTCGTTTTCTACATTTAGCAATGGATCCAGTCTTTTCCCACCTGAACGGTACATTTACCAAAACGGTGAGCCTAAATATTTTTCTTTAACATTCAGAAAACATACCACATAATATCATAAAATATACTATCAAAATGCGAAAGTAAAAACCCGAAATAAGACACCGCCTTTTGTTTTCATTGTTTGCGTACCTATAACGAGACGCGAGCAACGTAACAAAAACAAAAGAAAATAGCTCTATTATGTGAAAACAACCCAGAGACTACCACGGTTATATTCACCCGTGGGCTGAATTTATACGATATACTCTGTATTCAGTTAGCCAATGTAACTTGACACGCATACGCGTTCAGACTTCACCTCAGTCGTCGCTGGGCGTAAGTAGTGTGAGGGGCGTGCAGTCTCACACTACGCTGGTTAGGAGAACATATTTCGAATATCCAAAAGTATAAATTTCTCCGGTAAGCTATCGACTTACTTTTTATATTCGACGGAATCGTGGTATCGGGAATGGGCCACTGTTTTGAAGACAAACAGGGTGTGCTGGTAGAGCCGTTTTCTGAAATCCTTGCAACCTATACACCGTGTAGCTACTTGCGTACATCTCACGTGCTTTTGTTTATGATTTGTTCGAGTGCCTGCTACGTAATCCTGAAAGGAGAATACAGCTCTCTGTATACCTTTTGTTGGAACAAAATCAAGTAAAATAAGTGGTTTGTTGTGTACTAAAAATAACTTTAACATTTATGAATAACTAGCTTCTGTCAGCGGCTTTGTCCGCATTTAAGTACAAAATTATCACTATGTGCTATTCCAGGACATGATGTATTCGTTCGCCCCATTTTATCCAAATTCGTTCAGCCATTTAAGCATGAAGAACTAACCAATATACACACACGCCACATACACGTACACGTACATACACACTTTCACCTTTATAATTTTTGTGTGATATGATTTTTTTTGTCTAAAGTTCAAACGAATATACCAAAAATAGTCTTCTAAGTTTCAGAAACAAATACAGCCAGAATATAACGTAGTGATTTCCATACCTCTTCATAGTCTTGATGTAAACAGTACTATGTTATACAGAATGCTATAAAAATGCATGAGAAAGCCTGATGTCTGTAAAAAGAACGTGTTAGGACAACTGTTTAGAATAAACACTAGAGTACTAGCTCTGACGGCGATACCGCCCTTTTCATTGTTTAGTATATTTCAGAATTTTTACCTGCTTGTTAGAATGTAATTTATTACTTTACAAAAATGTATTTTTCTTCTTTTTTTTTTTTTGAATCCCACACTTCTGTATTGTGGATATGAATCACTCACACACACAAAACACTTAGAGCCGGAATAAGTCTGTAGGCTATACAAATATTGGTTTCGTGCGGGAATCGAACCCGTGACACGCATTACAGCAGTAAATCGCTAAACCACTCCGCCAACCGTGCCTTCAAATGTAAAATATATATATACTAGTCATCCGCCCTAGCTTCACACGGGTTCAATGGTAATATTAAATATATTATGCATATACTATACATATAAACCTTCCTCTTGAATCACTTTGTCTATTAAAAAAACCGCATCGAAATCCGTGGCGTAGTTTTAAAGATCTAAAAAATACATAGGGACAGACAGCGGGAAGCGACTTTGTTTTGTATAAAACAAAGTCACTTGCCGCTGTCTGTCCAAGATATTTCTTAATCACTACATACTATTTGTAGTGATTTAGAGATATCTTGGCTCTTCGTAACAATAATTCTTACAAATAACCATTTGAAACCAATGTTGGAAACGAATACACCCAATCATTCTAACTAAAGAAAATGCCCAGGAAGGTAACCAAAGACGGTCCCTTGACTCGGTCCCTAAGCAACTAAACTTATCAATCAAAAGTCCTCAAGTATTCCCTTTATCCAAAAAATCAATACTATCAATTGGAGTACAGTTACACTAACAAAACTTTTAAATCCTGACTACCCACGTAACATACATAAAACTAACCACAGCTACGTATAACGGAGACCTCAACAAAAGCAGTATCTAATGCTTGCGTGCTCCAACCTTAATCTTTTTGTACCTCTAATTAAATTAGCAAAACCCAGGAGCGCGGAAACTGGACACGCACACAAATACACCCCCCTTCTCTGACACACACACGAAAAGTACACAATTAGAGGACGAACGTAAAGTGAAAGGACGGTGCGAGTGTGTGAGTGAGATCGCCGTGCGTGTGTATGTGTGTGTTTTAGTTAAGGGTCGTCATTTCTCTTGGACCCTCCCCCGTAGTGTCCGCAGAAAGGTGAGTTAAGATGGAATTGTATAGAGGTGTGGATACCGATTTCGTTTTTTTTTTTTTTTAATTTCTGTTATACAAAAAGCGAGTAAAAAAATTACAATGTACTTACTCAAATGTTTATCATGTTCGTCAGTGTAGCTTTCAGTTTTTACAATAAAACTCATATAACACAAGAATTTGTTTTTTTTTTTCTTTTTATAGTGAATAAATTGAACCAGACATGATATCAGGCGGTAAGCAATGACGTGATTGACGATAGAGCACACTTGCCTTGAAGTAACCTATTGACTCTTGACTGTAAGACTCTCAGGCCGTAACTTTCAGGAAACATAGACTTCAACAACAGTGAACATACCGATTAGCTCAATGAAAATTACCGACTGTACAAAACCTATTGCTTGAACAGTCGCTAATTGTAAAAAAAATACTTTTCCACTATTGAACATGTTGTGGAGAAAACAGCTTAGTTTTCTACGAAAGATGGGTTCAAAATAATGTTTTTATGTTTTATATCGGTCTCCCTGAAATGATTCTGAGCAACAGAGGCATAAATTACAAGACAGAAATTTTTGAAAATATCACGTCATCATCATCATATCATTGAAAGACGTCCACTGTTGGACATAGGCCTCCCCCAAATGTCGCCACAATGAACGGTCCTGTGCATCTCGCATCCATTCCAGATTCCCGCAATTCTAACCAAGTAAATACCACACAAAATAAAATGTTTTGTGGTATTACCAACTCTGTATATTTCCAACAGACAAACAGACATCCCCCAGCATCCTCCCTCGGACTTTAATATTGATCAGTGTCCGGTGGCGGTCAGGTAGTGGTGGCCACGAGATGGCGCATGCGTCATACCTGCCCAGTGCCCTTAGGAAAAGACTCTTTGTTGCAACGACTAGGCTTGTAGTTACGACTAGCCGACCATTTATTAGTTTGTGAAGTAATGTTAAGGTATTAGTAATTGACATGGGTTTGTAAAATTAATTTGCACGGTATAGTAGTCTCTGTCTAGAACTAGTCGTCCGGATATCTAATACGATAGCCATTGGATTATATTTTGATTACTATGGACTTATTTTGCTGTACTCGGGATGAATTCACAATTAATGAATTTATTTATAATGAGATTAGATTTTTTTATTAGTAAGTTAGGTTAAGCGCATTTATAGGGGTTGAAAAAAAAACAGTAAGATGAAGAAATAAATAAATAAAATATTTTTTTGTATTACTTGTACATTTTTGGGATATATTTAGTACACAGTCCGCTACTTTGTTCTTCTGTCCGTGAAGCTGTGAATAAATATGTAATAATAGAGTTAGCGTAGCATTCGTCTGCATCAATAAACCTGGACAGCTTATAGGAGCTATTTGTAATAGAATTCGTATAAAATGCGTCATACCAAGCTGGTACTCTATTGTAACTATGTACTAAGTTAGACCACGTATTAGTTTTATTGATAGCTTTTTCTTAGTATGCGTTAAATAATCCTATTTTAGAAAAAGAACATACACTAGGAATGCGAGATACCGATATTGTGAAATGCTCATGAATGTTATACTGTTGTCGTTATTAAAAAGGGCACAACTTATTATTCTTTTTTTCTGAATCAGAAATTTTCCTGATTCTGAATTACATATAATCTTAGTTGTGTCCCTTTTAATAATGACGGCTGTATAGATATACAGACAAAGTTTTACTAACACCCATATTTATAAACAAGTAAAACTAAATACTTGAGTAAAAGTAACTACTTAAGTAATAATTTCTATTCTATAGTTAAGAAAAATTTAAATTTTGAATGGAAATTTCAACCGTCAAGTAATGACTTAATATTATTTCACTTAGTAACAAGTAATTACTTCTTTATAAATACGGGTGTTAATCTCGCTTAAGAATTCGACTTTTCTAATTTCGAGTTTGTCTGGGAGATCGAGTGTTCTATATTATTTGTTAGGATCATTTTGGCGATTAGTTATTATAGAGAAAGATAGAAAGAGTGAAGAGAGACCTTTACCCAGGGCTAAAACAGAATAGTTTCACAAAAAAGTGATGAAGCTGTGCAGCATGATTGTGTCATAGACTTTCCTCAGCAACTTCTTTGTTGTAGACTCGACATCTTAGTTGGTGGGGAAGTAAACTAATGGAGCGACAGGTTTTTTTAGTTACGTTGTATAAAAAGCTAGTTTTGGGCTTGTTGAGTATCGGTTACTTAGACAAATAATGGATTTAAGTCAATAATGCATTTAGTACATTTCGAATACGCATTTTGTTGAAACTTTAGGTAGGGTCGAACCATTTTTATAGGCTATTTTATGAGTTACGGAGATAATAAAAATAGGTATGGCACATACTCGTCAGGTCTTAGGGTCTATCCCGTGAGGTTGTTATTAATTAGCCACGAGTACGTCTGTTCTCAAAACGGGCAATCACAATGTTTCATGATAAATGTAATTTACTATGTAAATAGGTTTAAAACAATATTACAAGTCAAATTTTTTGTCAGTTTAAACTAGATGAGCCCGGTGTTTCCTAGCTGACACTACCCTGAGAAGAAACACCGAAACCAACTTGTCAAAGTCTTTTTTGAAGTCCATTCAGCAAATATATACAAGGTTTTGTTTGTTTTCCTCGGATTTTTTTTTTTTGCTATTTTCTGTCTCTTTGGTTGATAGATCTGCTAAACTTAGAGAATTCTGAAATTAGTTATAGTTTCGAGTCAAACACGTGTCGTGCCTGTCTTTAGACGCTTCGATATAAGTTGCCCGAACAGTCTGGACGGTTTATTAGTTCACTCTAATGAAGGGAGATGAATAACTTTCTAGGGTAGTAATCAAACGGGTTGTTGAATCTTTTGAAAGAATCATCGTGACACTAGAACGCAAAGAGAAACTAAAGAAACACAGGTGGGTTTTAGTCATTAAAAGTCTGACACACCGTAATAAAGAGGCGATAAAGAGACAAATAATGTGGTCATAGACGCACTACCTTGCAGCTTTGGTAGCACATCAGTATTGGTATCTACACACGCCAACACAAAGACGCCAGTGATGCAATGAAGATTTATTAAAATTTGTAAATATACCTAAAATCAAGTCGATACCAGATTCTAAAAATACTACTTTCAAGACGAACGTTAAGTTATATGTTGTAGATACACGTGAAATGAAACACGTGCTAAATTTGCCCTTTAATTTTCTTTGTGGCAAGATTTAGCTTCTAAGTAAAGTTGGACAAAGGTTTTATCATAACAGGATAATGTTTCTTTGTTGTAAACAGTCTGAACGATTCGTTCAAAGAAGAATATAAACCACGTAAAATAAAAACTAAAGTTATAGGAAAATCAAAAACATAGCGGTCACGAGATGCTTTGTTTGAAGTATTGAGTAAGGGAAAATTACTTTAGACTGATCCAATATTATCACCCGTATATATAAAGAAGTAATTACTTGTGGATAAGTAACTTATTGAGTCATTACTTGAAGTCAGAAATCTTCATGCAGAGATTAAATTTTTCTTAACTGTAGAATACAAATTGTCACTTAAGTAGTTACTTTTACTCAAGTAATTAGATTAACTTGTTTATTAATGCGGGTGTATATGTAGTAGAAGTAGTAGTGTAGTATATGCCTAGTGTAGTAGTACTTATTTTATTTTCTTTTTTAATCTGAAGTGTCACGTACTTGTGTATATGTGCATATGTTGTTTCTACATTGTGTATCTATGTGTGCCAAACAAAAAATTATTCTTTCTTTAGTTAGGAGTAGGTTTAAGTGTATATATAGTTTTAATTAGTATTATATATATTGTATATAACTATATCTTTATTTATTACATATTTGATATTAAAATCAATTGAAATTTCTTTCTTTATAATTTTTTTTTCCTTTCTTCGTAACTAAGAAAAGAATACCAGGAAAAATTCCTTAAAGGCTTTTGCCAAGCTGTGGCAAAACATAGAGTATATAATACGATGAAATTAGTAGTTTTAGTCATTTTCGGTGACTTTCGATAAATTCACCGAAAAGTCTGAACTATAGAATAGGGTAAAAAGGGAGCCTATTGCTAAGGCTCCACTGTCCATCTGTCTATCACCAGGCTGTATCTCATGAATCATGATAGTTAAGACAGTTTTATTTTTGGTGCGGAAAATCATCCAATGATATCTTCCACCCTCGGGTGGAGCGGGAGATAGAATCAGACTTTTACTGACTAAAAACCCACCCCGTTTTATTGTTGCTTTTTATACCAGGATCGAGCCTTCCTTTCAAAAGCAGACCTTTGGCCCTGTAGGCTTGCAGAACCTACAGTTGAAATTTTCATTGATGGTGTATTTCTGTTGCCGCTATAACAGCAAATTTTAAAAACAGAATAAAATAAATTGTATAAATAATGTTCCTTCTTCGTGAAAATGGTAACCCATCTTGCACGAATCTGACTCGCACTTGTCTGATTATATTTTGATTTTTTATATATTTTAACACTTTTACACGTAACTAGACCTTTGACCGACCACCACATAAACACTAAAACAACAACATAAACACCAGAACCTCCACAAAACAATTTCATTAAAACCCTACTTTCAAGGCATTCCACCCAACATTCAACATGTTTACACAAAACAGAATTTTCCACGAAATCATATAATAGTAAGGAACCATGATATTACGTTATCTGAAAACATTATAGTAAAAAGATTTTCCCGGTTTAATATCAAAGAGAAGTCCCTAAATTCCATATCATGTAAAGAACACTTTCAATATTGAGATTGGTCTCCCTCTGGCCGTAACAAGGTTTTATTAGATCCCACTAAAGGGCATCCCCGCACAAAGGCAGTACTGGAAACCCTTTTTCTACCTTACTTCAAATATATTAACTGTCCCACTACCTTTCGTGACGCGGATCTGATTTGTACTGGATGTGCTAACAAGTGGTACTCGGTCATTTTTTTTTTTTGTAACTAGCTGGGTTACAAAAAAAAAATGACCGATTGGGTTACTGTTCCACTCGGGGGCCTTTGAATGTGTAAAGGCCTCTCCCAAGTCTTTCCAGGCATTCTTCTCACATGCCTTCTCAAACTATCATTTCATAAAAATTCTTTTTCTTCTCTCGCCCCAAACTCTAGGAGGTTTAGCGGAACGGCGTGTCAGACAGAGTGGACAGTAAGGAGGTTTTTAATATCAAACGGATTTGCTCCGCATGCAGAGAATTTCAAAAGGCATAAAACGCTTCCTGCATGCGTTACAATAAATCTTGTATGAAAAAGACATTTGCGGAGGTTACGCATGCGAAGCAAATCCGCATGCGTGATGATCCGCATGATATTAAAACACCCTAAAGTATAATATTTACCGTTTTAACGGAGTAATTTCAAATAAAAAGTGATATATATTTGTTTCGTCATATGTATAATAATATATATATAATATTCCACAACTATCACACAACGCCGTCTAGTCCCAAGCTAAGCAGAGCTTGTGTTATGGATACTAGACAACTGATAAACATACTTATATATTTCTAAATACATACATGTTATAGATAAATTACACCCAGAGGCCAAACACAGAACAAATGATCGTGCTCATCACATAATCATATGTATGTCCTGGGTGGGAATCGAACCCACGACCTCCAGCATAGTAGTCAGGGTCACTTACTCCTAATATCTAGCATTGTATGGAAAAAAAACAATAAAAATATACAGATTTGAAAGTTATGAGTTTTGAAACTTCCATTTTTTGACACCTTTATGCTTATTTTGGTCGCAAGTAAATACTTTAAGAAATATTGAAACTTAAATCTATGTCTATATAATCATTTGGTTGTTGTATTAAAACTGTTTTAATCTTCGTAATAATATGCTATTTTTAGGTAGGAAGCTACGGAGGTGTGCACAGAAAGACGGAATGATTCACGGTGAAGTATTTAGCAGTTGTCCTTACTATGCGGTTTGATACCAGTGGAGAAACTTATCATTGCAACTGAAGCCGAATTCAGAAAATAAATAAATGAGGTTTGACCGGTGATGCACTAGTGCGAAAAACAGTAAATATCATGCCAAAAAGTGGTAAGGATAAAAGCGAGTTTTCTAGAAGTGTGTTAAAAGATTTTATTTATTTTTTTATTTTTGAGATTAATTATGTTTTTTTTTCTCAAATCATTGCTTTTTGTGACAAGACAAAGCGGTTTTAGGTTCAAATTGCTTGTCTAACCCGATTTTAAAAACTGCTAAAGAGGTTATATCTACATTAATTCACATCTAGTATCACTAGATCTATGTACGGTCTGCTATTTGTATCTGTTGTACTTTTGTCAGGGGAAATCATGCCTTATATCTACAGTTATATAGACTAATACGGCGTTGCCTGGCTATCGTTGCGATGGTGACCGACGATTACACCGATATACATACAGAGATACATTGAATATAACACTACAAGGTATAAGTTGTACCGTTTGAAGAAGAAATGATTTTTGATACATGATGGGGAGTTTTTTTGGAGATTCTTTGGTAGGTGGAGTTACCCTCCACCTACCAAAGAATCTCCAAAAAAACTCCCATATGAGCAGTAGTTGTTAATTTAGTTAATGGATATGAATTTGTATTGAATAGAATAAATTTCTCTACGTACCTTATAAATGCAAGTAATAGAAACTAAAGATAAACAAAGGAGTGAGTTGTACCAACTTAGTTTAACAATAACCAATGCCTCATCAGCCGTCAAATCTCTGGTTAAGCTAAAGATGGGTTGCACCAATTTAGCAATCGTTGAAATGACGTTACAAATAACAATAATATATTAACAGTTATGGTTAAAGTAGATGACAAATAATGAGGTATTTTGACAAAACATCAAAATCAAAGATCGTGACATTCATCAATCACACTTGGCCCAATTTTTTTTTGTGGAAAATCATCCAATGCCTTCTCCCCATCTAGGGTGGATCGGAACCTATGTCCTTCTTTACCTTACATTAAAGATGAATCACACATGACTCCAGTGGGCTTCGACCATGCTGTTACCCTAAGGGCTACGGTTTTGCGGACATGTCTTTGAGGTGTGTGTGGAAAACTACACGCCGCCGATAACTCGGACTCGGTCCGGATGGTTACCAGACGGCCGGACGGCGAGCTAGCCATTGCTCGTCGTCCACAAGCCCCCTACTGCCCATCCCTTCTCCGGAAGAGGACGTATGATTCACTACAGTAAAATGGTTATAATGTTGACTATATGATATTTAGGTACATGTTAAAGTTCACATGTTGACCTTTAGCAATAAAAATCTCTTCCCAACTAAACAAACATATTTACAACTACCCACGAATCCACATCTAAATTCTTACAAACTAGAGCATACGGACGTAGCAGAGGTCATATTTCATTCCAAACTAACTTGGGGAAATCAATGGCTGTGACGGCGGTGTACAACACCGCTCGGCCAATATTGTCTGGACAGAGGGATTTATGTAGGATTTTTGTTTGAATTTAGAAATATAAGGAGGTTCACTCATATTCTTAGTTAAACAAAAGATCTGACAATTATCACATACAATAATAACCATGCAGTTCCAGGGTTCTGTACCTCAAAAAAAAAACAGAATCCTTATAGGATCACTTTTTTGTCTGTCTGTCTGTCAAGATTATTTATCTCAAGAATGCGTGGAGGTATCGAGTTGAAATTGAAACTATATACCTAGGTCTACGGTCCCTTGAAGCTGTGAAAAAATTAAGGTTCTAAGTTAGCGAAAAAAAAGATACGACGGATTATGTCGCGAAAAACGTACAATTCGACACTCTTAGGGGAATCAAAATTCATAGAGTGCTTCCCTTTGACATAGAATCCTGAAATTTGGCATGAAGCAAGCTCTTATAGCACAAATACAGGAAAAAATCTGAAAACTGCAAATTTGTAATTACGTCACCAAAAAAAAAAAATGTTGCGATTCGAAAAAATCTTTGAGACTCAATCTGGGAATTTAACTTTTTTCATAGATAAGTTTTACGAACCCTCAATGCGCGAGACCGACTCGCACTTGTCCAGTTTTTATTATTGATAGGCAAACGCTTGATTACTATCTCACGTAATAATAAGCGATGGTGTAGTCGACGATGGATCACGCTTGCCTAGAAGTAACCAATTCTTATTATTATTTTATTATTTCTAAGCTTAGAGATCCTAGAGTAGCTATCAGGTAATAAACACTCCGGTAGGCAATTTGTTACATCTTACTTACGTATATATTATTCCAATTTCAATTTTCAATCCAATTTTTTTCGGCCAAAAAAGCAGGGTTTCATAACACAGACACACAGTTATGAGTCTAAATTAATAAAACTAGCCTTTACAAGTATCCAGCCAAAATTATGTCCCAAGCCATTAATATTAAAGTACGCCCACGCACAGCCAACTCATAAGAAAGCCAAGGTACCACACATAAAGTATATTGAGACATCTATTTTAATCCTCCAAATAAAACAGGAATAGCTTGTAATACAATCTTACAAAACACGAGTCAACCAATAAGAAACGTCCAAAACACGGTGTTAGCAAAAATGGATGCCCACCAGAACAGAAAACATACTAATGGTATCATAAACTTACATATAAAAACCAACTAACCAAGAGCTATGTTACAAAGCAATTTTCTACAAGAAAAAGGGTCAAGTTACGCCAGATGCGTAGATCCGAATGTACTATCGCACCATTTGCCTTTATTGGCCATTTGGCCAGTTCGGAATTTGAAATCTGTGTTCACTCTAATTGATTCCTCCCCGTTCCATATTCTAATAAATTCAGTTACCGGATTTATTTGCTTAACGAATGTTTTATCCTTTGCGTTCTTTTTTTGCAGAATTTTGTGCAATTAATTATCATTTTTAACGTTTTATTTGCGAAGCTTTATGTACAATGGTTTTGTTTTGTGCTCTACTTTTTGTATTTTTATCGATCGAACATGAACTTTACAACATTTAAAAATTATTAAAATACACTGTTTTGTTCATCGAGAAAATGTCGGGTAAAGAACTGCGAATAGAAAAACACAATGTCCAACTAAATTCTATACGATAAACGTAACATTAAAAAACCTCAATTTATTATTAAAACTGAAAAAATCATCCAGCTACTATTTGTGACGTCATAAAGTTATATTACATTCGTTCGTAACGCCGTAGCTCGTAGCACTCGTAGCGGCTACACTTTCATGGCGTGGTGGGGTGCTACGAGGGTGGGTGAGCGGTGGGTACCCCCTACTGACCGCGACATTTGTTGCCCGTCCACCCCAAGTGTCTCGGATAGCCGACTTAATGTACTTAACTAGTCTATGTGTGTGTGGACAGGCTAGTGTGGGTATATTGGGCTTTATTAATCTGTTGTGGGGATTTTACCTGACAATTTATTGAATAGGTTAAGGGAATTGTTTGTTTTGACGGTGTAATTAGTTTCAAGAAAAAGGAGAGTGAAGGTGAAGAATTCATCAGACTCCTACAAAGTCATCTTTTATTGAACTTTGTGGTGGTTAGTCACACCCTGCGGTGTTTAGACCAAAATAAACGTTTAGCACAACTTGCTAAAATAAATTTTGTACATTTATAGAATGATGTTAATTTAAAAAATACAAATTTCGAAAATTAGTTGGTTGCGGGCCAGCTGCATGATTGCTGACAGGCTGGACTGCTATGTTGTGAATCGTTGCTCCAGTATTTCAGCTGGAGTGCTGAAGCAAATATTATTTTGTTGTGTGTGTTGATGTCATTTATGGTACTTGTGTCACTAACATATTTTTAAGCTTGTTTTTCGTTACTGCGAGTAACACTACATGAGTCTCATTATTACTCGCAATTATATTTACATTCTTTTTTTAAATTTATTTACTTTCAACTTTACCCACTCTATGTGGAGCAAGAGGGTAGTGTTTTGTTCGAAAAACAAGAGAACACAAGTTGACGGCTAGACTTTTACTGACTGAAACGCACATTTGTTCCTTCAGTTCCTCTGTGCGTTCCAGGGCTATTTTTGAACAAACCCGCTACCCTGGCATACATCGGTACGAATTTAAAATTGACTTGTTAACAACATGACAAAAAATACAATAAAATTACGAGTTCACCATTTCACGTAAAAAGTTATATTAATTACTAGCTAGCTCGAAACGTTATTTTGACATATAAATTAAAAAAAGGAGATGAAGGTTTTTTTTTATGGTAGGTAAAATCATCCAATGACAAATCCCGCCCTTGGGTGGAGCGGAACTTTTCTTCGTAGGCTATGTTAAGACATAGCCTACGAAGAATATCTATTATTATCAAACGTTCGTTAAGCTGTTTCGGAGGAGTTCGATAACAAACACTCTAACACGAGATTTTTATATAAGTATTAGAGTAGCTTCTGGCGGACAGACTTTTGGACCCCGTTTCACCTTCTTAAAAGTTGAATTGCCAAAAATCCTTTCTTAGTAAACGAAGCCTTGTGCAAAATTTCAATGTTCCTATGCCCAATAGTTTTGGTTATGTCGATTAGTCAGTTTTTCCCGTAACGTTTGCTATCTTATCAAGAAGCCGTGCCCTTGATATGTATAGGGGGTTTCAGCGACACGTTGTATAGATAGAAGATAATCGCTTGGTACATCCCATGTTGATTAATTATTTAAAATTATCAGCTCTTTAATTAAGATATTACATTCAAAAACATTCAATTACTCCCAAAATAATGACCAGCACGTATATTAAATTGCTCACGTTCGCACAACCCTAAACTGCTTACGGGGGTGCATATGACCGACGCCTCACCGCCTGGGGGCGGGTCCGGCGGGGTGGACTGACCGCCACCCTCGCCCCCCAGCTTATTTACAACGGATTTTATTTGCGCACGACATGGCCGAACTTACCCTTACAATGTATGTTTTACTTGATATATAGTTTGCTATTTTTGTGTTTTGTTTTTGAGTAATTAAATTTTGTGATAATGTATTTATAATAAAAATTAAAAATGAGCATAGTAAGGGCTTCGTAATGATTAAGAAGAAAGCAATCCAAAACAACATCCTTTTATTTAGAAAATTAATCTTGATTACAGAAGTATGTAGGTTTTTAAAGAGTTATTTTAGAATTTCAAAGAACTGAAACAATTTGCTTCTGCTGTCTCCCCATCCGATTATAATTTAGGTGTCTGCAATGCTGGATCAAATTTGCTCTTAATAAACTAGTGCGCCTCACCATCAACGATTGCATCACTGCTTACCACCAGGTGGGATCGCAGTCAAACACTGGTTTATGTCAATTGATAAAAAAAAAAAAATCAAGTAATGAACGGTCATGCATGGTGGCCATGTTTTAATTAAAACTATCAGCAATCCATCCCAGTTACACACGATTGTCAAGGATCTTTGAAATTCTCAGATTTTTTTACTATAATATGGATGTATTATAGATGCAAACCTTCCTAATGATCACTTTGTCTATCGGTGAAAGCTTCATGAAAATCCATTCAGTATTTACTGTTTATCGCAAATATACAAACGCGGTAGTGTTTCATAACATGCTATGGAATGAATAATTATGTTTGTACATTCTTAAACAAATATTGGTATCCACATCATTATTTAATACGATTTTAATAGCAAAAGTATGTCAACATCCATACGTAAAAGAAAGTCATAGTAAGAAAGTCCATAGGGTAGAAATAATAAAGTAGACATTAACAATGTCGTGTACATATTACATACATTATTCGAACAAGCGAAGTCCTACTCTTTACGCCACAAATAACAACGTTAACAAACTAACGTCGCAAACATACTCATGTCGTGGAATAATTGGACCTATCCGAGCAACTCGAGAAAAATACCAGCCATCTCTTCAAAAATATGTTACGTCTGTACTAAAGCATTGTCCTTTGAAAAAAGAATATCGCATAACGAAGTTGAGTTCCGACTTTATATCAAATATCACGCATGACGCGACTTCCCCCTGCCTCCCCGACGGAGGAGGGCAATAAAAAATAATATATTGGAATATGTTGGAAATAACAGAGTATCATCCTTCGTGGATACCGTATGAGGACATTCGTGCAGACGAGTCCAGCCTCCTTTTATTGTCTCGGGGAACTGCTGACGTACGTAACGACTTCTTGTTTGTTATATCGTCTTGTATGAATAAAATTATGCTACTCCCCGTTACAATAGGCGGGGTAATAAGGAAAGTCGGCCGGAAAATTTTGATGGTTTATTAAAAATGTGTAGCGTTTCGGAAATACGAAAATAACATTTAATAACTGTTTTGTCGTGTGTATAGCTTGTATTTACTTTTTATTTGAGAAAATATCTTGTCATCTTTTGTCACATCATTCGTCAAAAAACAATCAAAGCACAATCAACTCACCTTCATTAATAAAAACACAACACAAAACCACGACACATTATTACACAGCAAACTCAAAACCCGATACATAACTCAAATCGATTTCAAAATCCGAACCGATGACTTGCGCACACGCACACCATAGACACGATCGTTAAGGAATGAATCAGGAAGTAAGGTAGACCCCGCGGGTCAGGTAGCCGGGTTTAAGAATTACCGGCGCGTTAAAGGGTTAAGTCACAAAAGGTGTAATTATTATTAAAGGGTTAAGGGGCACACAAAAGAAAAGAGACGGTTGAGGGTTACCTTGAGGTTGCTTACGGGTTAGTCGGAAATGGGTGTTAGTGTGGCTAAATTAGTTTAGCTCTTAGTCTTTGGTAAGCTCAGCATTTTGCGAAAGTTTTCGTTTTATTGCCCTTCTAAGTACGAGTACATAATTAGTTGTACTAAGTGATCAGTAGTGTTTTTAGTTAGTCGAACTTAAAAATAATTATATAATTAACAGTGGTTCCCTTTCATTATTTGCAACGAAATTTAAAGATACCGTTTTTATCGAGGTTTTCAAAAAGTGTATACATGTGTACTATTATGATTGTAGGTCAATTCGTTCATATATATTAAATAATCGATATACGAATGGAATGAGAATGAGCACTTACTTGTTTACCGTCGAAGTTTCATAACTTTCCATCTTAATACACCACAACTGAAATAACACAAAACTGGCACACTGTAATTGTGTATTGAACACTTATGACTACCTCAAACTAAACATCACATCACACTAGTGTCTAAAAATCGTTCACATTTTTGCAAATAAAGTCTACCTGACTACACTTTCACGTGTGAACCTCCCGACTGTCATCTTGCTCAAACTAACCCTTCACATGATACTCAATGTACCTGAAACGACCCGACCCAATAATTCATTACCGAACAATACAACATAAACTTATTTTTCTAGTAATAGTAATAACCCTTTTTCGCGCTGTCTATGCGACCCCTTGCGAATTTTTGACACAAATAAAACACCCGTACCAAACACAAATATTTAAGAAAAAAAAATGCGTTCGCTTTTCAACTTTGTCTCTGGCCATAAATCAGTTTAGAAATAACAAACCGTTGCAGTTATACGTTCGATATTTGAACTGATGCGTAATCGATTGATGTTTTAAAATTGTTCTTTTTTTAATTCTGACTTATCCTGGCACACCGACCAAATACGGCATCATTATATAAAAACTATCAACAATTTACGTACCTAACGGAATATACCTAGCTGTCATTTTCGATTTGATAGATATTCTTTAATATTGTGAAAAATAGCATTTACTTAGTTTTATTTAACATAAGTGTCATATAAATGACTTTGTTCTATAACAAAACAGAAAAGGAACCCCTTAAATCTACAATAAGACCACATCCATTGTCAATAACACGACGAAAAGAATCTAATAATTTGTCAAGAGCTGCACTCATAGATCTAAGATTAGATTCAAAGGTAATTTCGTACTTGACATGTGCCACTGACTGCGCTGAATTATTCGCCTAATTTGCTTTTATTATGCAGATTTTTGATCTGATATAAGTGAAGAGGTACTTCTATTCTCGTCGATTGAAATAGATTACTCGAGTATTTAATTTACTAGCATTGATAGTTGCAAAACTGGTTTTGTCAAGTGTAGAGCCTTTCAATGACCCAAAAAACTGTTTATTTTATTTGGTACTTAATTTTCGTGTTCTCTTTAAATGAGAAAAGACCTTTGGTTGGAATTAAGGCTGCTTCAAGCCATTCTACTAATGAACAACCATGGCTGAATAAAAATAAGAAGCCCTCCAATTAATATACAGTTATCATAGTGATGTTTTGAACCATATGAATTTCCGACTGTTCTAGAAAATGTATTACTCATGCTGAAAACGAATCTCGTTGCCTTCAATACATTCATCAACAATATAACCGCCAGGATACCCGCACACCCATCACCAGAGCTTCCATTAAAAACCATAAAAGAGCCCTAAGCCTGCATCTGCTCGGCATTATAGTCAACGAGCGAATTAGAATAGGACCCTCTATGCAAAAATTGAATAGTGAATCACCCTATTATCATAGATCAGGTATACGCAAAAATCGCAACATTCATTCAAATTAATAATGAAATAATAAAAGTAGTCCGTCAGCAGTGAAAGGGTTAAGTCGGTATTGTTGAATGAATAGGGTTGGACTATTGCGTGTCTTCTAACGGTATTTGGTATCATATTGTGCGAATTATTCCAAGTTATGATACGTTTTAGTATAATTCTAATGAAGTGTATATCTTGATATACTTATTATGTATCTGGGTTGGGAGAATCTATTTAAGCAAGTTTAATATTCGTTCAAAAATCATCTATTTATTCATTTTATTGGTAGCATATACCAATAAAACGAATGAATGGATGATTTTTTAAGAAGAAAAACTAATATCCCAAGGGAACATACTATTCCTGGACATAGTCTACTCGTGTACAAAATTTCATTCAAATCCGTTCAGCACACATACTTCTTCACGCTCAAACTAGCTTAAAGAATTAACTAACATAGTCACAAACTTTCGCCCAGCATTAGTGTGTGGCCAAAAAGTGTGGAATCCAAAAATCATATGTGATTTACAATAGACCTATCCACATTATGTTCATATTTCATCTTAAAACTGTCTTTAAAATCATTTCAACCGAATAAAAAGGTTCTCATTTCGTAAAACTCGACAGCCTGCGATTAAAAATAGATTTTCAATAATGATTCATTAGCGTAATTAGTTCAATCAATGAGACATTATAATTATCAGAAAGGTCTCTGGGGTCATGAGAACACTCCACTATGAACAATTTCACACCAATCGACTCTTGACATCGCCAAATATTGAACAATTGTCGAAAAAAAACATAAAAACGGGGGAAACGGGGTTAAAACGACATGTTTTGGGTAAAAAAAAAATGTGATATATTATTTTGAACAACACTAATTATATTTGTATAGGTTTATAGATATGGGGTCATTTAGAGTTTTTTTTTCTCTTTTTGTAATTGATAGGGTTCAGTATTTTGGCGTTTTTAAACTTTTTGGGTAATAGTGACGGTTAATTTATTGCAGTATCATGAACCTATGAGAAAATTTAACCGATTTACCGTATTTTTTTCCTGTGTGTTTTGGGAGTAAAATAACAGAGACTGCGGCCGTATTTGCATACACGCTTGTGCATTAAAATATCTCCTGCGTTCTTGGCTATGCTCTGTTGAAATTAGTTACGGAAATGATCGCAATTGCGTCAGGAGGATTATGTCTTTTTCCTGTGTTTAATTTCGCTTATACATATTTACTTATCAACGACACCTTCACTTTGTTCTATACTCAGGTTCTACAATGTAGCCCTACACAATTAAACATTTTCTCATTTAGAGCAGATTAAATTGGCTATTCAAAAAAAAAAAGGCAAAGATAACAAGAGAAAAGTTTTCTTTGTTTTAAATAGGTTACCTACTCTATACAAATCAAAGTCAAGGCCGAAAATATTGTATACAGCCAGAAACTAAAAATAATAATATAGCAAAACGTCAACTCTAAATCCGTACACTCCAAATTCTTTTTTCAAATAATTTTGACACAAAAAAGTATACAATCAATTCTATTTTGTACACTGGCAGCTTACACTGCTACCAACACTTCTAACAATTTTTTTTTTCGAAATCTATTGTTACTTTTTACTGGAGTCAACGAGTACGATTTTTTTGCAGCGTTTTTTTACAAAATCCTATTTCTCGGATTTAAAAGGATTTAGACACTGTTGTGGCAACAGTAGCGTTTGTGGAGACCGATATTTGTTTTGATTTAGTGTTTTTATTGTTAGACACTTTCCCACGGATTCACGATGTTTCTATTAATTATGGTTATGTCGAAACGTAAAATTGAGACTGAAATATTTTATGTGGAACAATTCGGTTTATTTTTTGTTTCCTTTGCCAATGAATATAATTTTCTAAAATACATTTTTCGTCTATTACTCCAAATAAGAAGTTTATTCCCAATGTATGTACCAATTTTACGCTTTTATTTCAAAAGTCGGATGACTTTCCAAACCCTCACAATTGCATCATTTAAACTCCGATCAACAATGCAATATTCAGGATATATGCTGACACTTACAAATAAAAGAAAATCGAAATACAATATTCATGATCATCAAAAATTCCGACCCTTAGAAGCCGACCAATTTTCGTCCCGAAAAAATCGCGACAAATCCTAATTCTCCCCTACGTCCCCTATTATTGGGATCCAATCTTACGACCCGATACTTGGCTTATCAACATTCGGACACCATAACAGGCAGTCGTAGCCTCATACATATTTTAAGGGGAGCACACCCCGTTTGGTCAACTGTCAGTAATGATTTGTGCCGTTTCCCTACCAAACGCCCCCAAGAAAATTTCCCAATTTACCTTGAACCATCATTTTGTAGAAGGGTTCACCATAGAGAGGTCCAGATATATTGGACAGTTTTCAGGATCAGGGGCGTTAGAAAAAGTTAGATTATCTACTATTTTTTCGGACGCACGGCTGCCGGGGTGGATATCGGCGGAAAATATGGCTTCCTATTCGTATATATTTGGGTTTTTGTAGTTTCTCTATGTGCACATTTTATGGTGTAGGTAACATTGTGATGAATTTGTTAGCTATCGCATTTTACATCCGACTGAAAGAAAAAATAATGATAGAAAATAGAAAAACCATTCCAATAAATCCTCACCAAATATCGATTTACATACAGGCAAAAAGTCACTCTGAGTTTTAAGAAAATTCCGGTGTCTTTGGTGCTATCATTCGACAAATGAGCAAGCAAATTCCTATGCCTAAAATGTAGGTCTCTGACATCGGCCACTGTGTACACAACCATTAGCCAACAATGGCAACTTTTCCAACACATTATTAACGTACGCAATCGAAACGTCACCACCAGACGTAGGTTTTCGTTGCACAAATAAACATTTAGGTTTATTTGATTGGACACTGATTGAGTAGTAAATGGAGTGCTAGGGTGCATATATACTTTCTAGAATTTTTTGCAAATATCGTCTCGTTAAAGAAGGTCTTTGCCCCATGCAAAGACCTTCTTTTACGAGACGATCACTATCAGTTTATTAAGAAAGTTCATATTTCATATTTTTTTATTACTGTTGACATGGTTTTTTATTAAATTAAAACTTTGGCAAAGCAATTTGCGTTTATAAAACCCACTTATACATATCGATCGTAAACGAATAGTAAAAGAAGTGAAATAGAGTTATTATTCAAACAGCACCGCTTTGTCTAATATTTCTAAACGACACTTGTGGAGGTAAGACACGCATCATATTTTTTACAGAATGTCTTATTTTAATATGCTGCGTGTGTTCCAGGTCAGTAACATATGTAACCAAATCAAATTTTAGTGTTATTTTTCTTTTTTCATCGCGGTTCTATCCTCCAGAGAGCAGGTCTATCTCACATTGACCCTCCATTTATCCATACTCCATGTCTCCAGCGTAGCAACGTGACACCACCAGTGGCCGATGGATTCGGCACGGCAAATAGCATTTGTGGCTCGACAAACAACTTGCTTCGGCTATCCTGTTTCTTACGTAGTCACTGGGATAGGAAGTTTTGATGACATCGGCGAGTTCGCTGGATTTATTCTGAGGGCTAAGATTATCTATAAGTCTTTACAAAAAAAATAGGTAAACCATTATTAAATTATTATGGATTATTAAGTGATAAATGATATTTATTTTGCAAATAAGTAAAAAAAAAAAAACACTTTTACACTACATTTTTTCCGTTTAACTACAACTTGGTGATGTCGGTGTTTCCTAGCTGACTACCGTAAAAAGACACCGAAACAAACTCAGGGTTCACATGAGAACCACGCTGATTCGTGTCTGAGATGGTCTTATTATAAGTTTTTATTTGACCACTGCGCGCCTCAAAGTGATGTCAGCGAAACCGTACGGACCTAGCAACGCCAAAGCGTTCGGTGGCCATGGCTTGTCTTCCGAAAGGGAAACCAGGGGTCCTGGAACGCAAGGGTAAAGAAGGCACATAGAAAGAAATAAAGAAAGAAGAAGAAAGAAAAACATTTATTTGAGACTCGCACAGGACAAAATATATATATACAACAACAATACAAAAACTATAAATAGGTTTGACAACATAAAAAAAAAACAATAAATAAAAGAACACAAAAAAAAGATTGAAAATAAAAGACCTGTGCGAGGTCAAAAAGGCCTCTATCTCAATTAATTAATAATTCCTGTAAAAGTCTAATAATTCCTCCCGCCCTGCCCTAGAGCGGGAAAAGGCATGATGATTTCGCATTTTGAAAAAAAAAATACTTGCATATAAATACTCGTACTTGTAACTTAGCTTAACAAGATATCCTAAAACCTATTAAAATAGCTTTCACAAAATATTCTCCATAAAAGTATCTCTCACTAATGTAAATACATTTGAAAACATTTATAAGGCAAATGGTTGTATCAAAATATTATTTGCGCAAGTCTGTTGAACCTTCACAAATACGTTATCATAACTTGTTATAACGAAAGAAAAAATATGTTCGTGTTTGTTCGCCCTTAAATGTACAAAACTAGTCACATAGAGTAAGAGATAGAGGCGTCAGACATCTTAAGGATAGTCCGAAACGTTGATTTTGTTTAAATGATTTTGTAAATTCATCCTAATTTAATGTATTTATTTATGGGTACTTATAATTTGTACGTGTAAAGCGTAAAATTACTTTGATATTTAATGTCAAATATCTACCAATATTGGACATCAAACAATATTGCTTTTTTTTAACTGTAATAACTGTAATCATAATTATTTTAAAGACATCTATCGAAAACGCTCCGAATTGAGACTACTTACCAGCAGCTTATATGAGCTCGCAAGCAAAATAATGAGTCAAGAAATAAAATCGTTGTGGCCAAAATCTGTTCAATAACATCATAATAATTAAAAAAAAAACATCAACTATTTTTTTCACACTAGCAGAAACAAAAACCAATAAACGAAAGTCTCCACATATAACTGTAACATAAATATTTATGGTTCTATGTACATACAAAATTGTTTTGTTTATGTGTGTTTTAATTCTTAATTTATTGTTGTTGTTAATTATTGTGTTGTATGTGTTGTTGTATCATTGTACTTATTTCTTTTCTGTATGCCTTCTATAAAAGTGCACCTGCCATGATAAGTTTAAAACGCATACCTAATTCATTAAGTGCGCCCATGTACAGTGTTTCATTAGTGCATAAAGTTATGGTTAATAAATAAAATAAAAACCAATACAATCAAAAGTCCTCTCTGAAGCACCGCGCGTAAAGGCACAATACCCCATCCCAACTCTCAACTCGAAGTCCAGACAGTCAATCACGCACGCTCGACGCGTCTTCACCCCGCTTCGTCTACCGGAATAAAAGCTAACATGACCTGAACACTGAGTCGCTTCTCTTAGTATTTGTTATCCGTGTTTTGTACAGATAAAGGTATATATGATTTTACTAGCTTCTGCTAGCGGTTTTGCTTGCATGAAAACCGAAAATTATTTCCAAAGAGATATTCTACCGGGATAAAGAGCATCACATGTATCTGGAATGGCTGCCAGGACATGGTCTACTCATGTGCCAAATTTTATTAAAATCCGTTCAGTTTACGTTTCGCCTTCACAATAACGCCAGTCACATGTTTTATTGAAATAATACACACGATGAAGATAGTTTAGTATATACGAAACCCGAAACACGTGTCGTAAAGAATCTATTACAAAATTACATAAGTGTATCATGAAAAATCACAAAGTTATAAGCTTGTTATGTTACCTGGTAGTCCGCACAAATACATAGTCACAGGGTCATCCGGGCGACTGAGGGGTTGTTTTACTCTGGCATCCAGCTCTGTGCTGGCGCCTAAGGCCCACTATGACCTGCCGTGACCTGTGTTGAACTTAGTGTCAATGATTAGAATCGATTCAGTTGCTGATTCTGAACAAACTATATTCAGGTTTCGCATATACTAAAAATAATGTTGTATGATATATCTTTATTGTATGTGCCCTTTCTTTTTTTCTAAAAGTTTCACGTCTTAATACTGTTAGTCAGAAATGGTTGAATAGAACCTTCCTATTTATAATAGGTATGTTGTTACAGGAACAGAATGTTTCAATTATAATGAATGTTATATGACATTCAAGTATTTTAACGTTTAACGGACATCACAATAACCTTATAAAGATGCGTATCTAACCCGTCATTGACTTCCCACCTAACCCTCAAAACGCGCAAAGCAAACAGTTGCATCTTAACCCTTCAACAATCGCCAAATCCCTATCTCGTGAGAAACAAGGAAGACCCAACGCTGCACCTGGTATCCCGTAATAACAGTTAGCAGACAAAAGAACCCTTTGATATCCGCTGCGGGTCAAAAAGACCCTAAGAAAGGAAAGGGTAATCAAGGGTTAGACAAATGTCAGGTGACGACAGATGCTTCCTAATTCGCGTGAAATTATTTTTCTTTCAATTTAGCGCCATGTTTCTGATAGAATCTCACGTAGGCTGATGATGTGTGAAAATTAATAACCCTTTGAATTTTAATCTAGTGGAGTTAACGGTTTTTTTTGCCAGACAGGATGATACAAAAGTAAAGATCACAAAGAACGAAAGCAAAGATGTTACATTTTGTAACAAATGTTTATCCAAAAGGGTGTCCTACAATGATATTCTAATAAACAGATATGTTATACAATCGCAGTACAACAAATAATTGGTTCTACATACTACAAGTAAGTATTGCGTAATTACTTGTGGTATGAGATCCCTTGTGCGTTACATTAACTTTGGTATCATAATTGGTACACTTAAACTAAAAATTAAAAAAAAAATGACACATTTTTGATGAAATATTTTTTTTTTAATTTCGTGGTGGAATTTGTCGTCACCAGACGACGTTTTGCTAATTAAAAAGTCTTTTGTTATTTATAATTAAAAATTAATAAATTCGGTTTTTTCACCTGAGCTATAAAAAAATTTGTATTATAATAAATATGTACAGTTAGGTTGGCGTATGACACAACGCAATGCGTGACAGTCCGTACGCAGACTAAAGGCAAAAGGTCCTAATTAGTACCTTTTCGAGTCTTCATGATTGTGCGCGCATAGCATATCTCGTCACTATAATACTCGTATCATTGTTGTGCTATGTGTTTTTGGCACGTTTTAGAACCGGCAGCTAGCTTCTCTGTCTGACTCCTTGACAATTCATAAGTGCTTGTAAATATGGTTTAGTTTAAATAAATATTTACTTTTACTTCAAATTTTAATATGGATTTCAAATAAACTAGAGATATGTGGAGCTTTAGTAAAAAAAAAATATACTAAAGGTATAAATCTAGAAAATAAAATCTTGCGATTCAAGTACACTTTTATATACATATTATTATATGTACATAAATGTTGTATGTGATCAGTGATCTAAAAGCAAATACGCCATTGTCCATGTAGGACGCGTATGGCGTATTTGATTTATACCTCTGTCATATAGAAAATCTTATACTTACATTTATGCGTCGAAATACTCCTCCACCTCACTGTCATCGCTTGAAAACTCACAGCATTACAAAAAATGCAAATTATTTATTTGGGCAAAGAACGAGCCAGCCCTTTGGTCACGCAAAATGCTGATCTTTTACATACCTACTAATATTTTCTCTAATTCTACCAAAAACTGCTTTTTCACACACAAAAATTTTAAAAATATACCACCTTAATTTAATCATTGAATCAAGGAAACATAGGTACCCTCGCTCACAATACGCCTACAATTCACGTCAATCTTCAATAGGAAACTACTTCAAATAATTAATACTCATTGAGAACATCGGTCAACCCTCCAAACGTCAAAGACCGGATATAAACTAACCGCCTTTTCTTAGCGCTTCACAAAAAACGACAAAGGTGCCGGCACAGAGGGGTTAGCAAGAAAAAAAAACACAGAAAAAACTACCTCGGCAGTGTTACGCCAATTTTGCTTTCAAGGGAAATTAGATATCCTTTTACATTGAAGCCAAGACTTAACCCTTTTGTGCGTGTGGGAAAAATTGCGGGATCGTATTATGTGTCTTGGTAACTGCAATATGTTGTGGCTTAGCACCTGATCCGGCATGTGAGGGTTAGCACCGTTACGCTAACTGGATCGACAGTCTGGTGGATGTCAGTTGCGGAAGATAACGGTGTTTTTTGTGATTCTGTTTGGTTTGATATGCATGTGTCACGAATGCGGAAAGACAAACTAAGAGTACAACGGTTAGCTAGAGCTTAGGGTTTATTCGAAAGAAATATCGTGGCCCTGGAATGCAATGGGTTACTGAAGGAACAAAGGTGGGTTTTTGGCAGTAAAAAGTTTAACCCTTACTCGTGCTCCCCCAAGAGCAGGATAGTTATTTGAAGATTTCCCACCAAAAAAAAAAGTAACGCACTTAGAGTAACGGTACACTTTTTTTTATTATTTTAAATTTGAAAATTATTTTTTCTTTAATAAAGTTTTCAAAATTATTTTAAAATAAAAACAACACTTCCTACCACAGCTGTAGGTTCTAAGAAGTTCCATCAGCAACCGTCAACTGCACTCTGTCAACGAAATGGAACTGTATGGAACACAGGCGAACACCAAGCGTCTAATGACGGATACGCGCCTATAAAGCTATGCGTCTGTTGCAAGTAGGCCTTACTTTAGCATTTATAATATTATTAGTATCTATGTACAACGCGGTGTCTTACGTGGGCGATCCAACGTAGATGCGGTTGCGGAGCGATCCATTGCGGCTCAAGTTAATTCAACGCAATGCGGCAGCAACATCCTACGTGCACCCGAATTCGTTACTGCAGCTGCCATTTATATAAAATAAGTCACAGCACCACAAGAGTTTACGCGAAAATATCAAACCAACTTGCATACATTCGGTTTGCTTCGCTTATCGCCGATCCGCACCCACGTGCGATCGCAGTTGGTCACGTATGCCACTGCAATAAAGTAATTAATAAGTACATGGATATACGTTAGTCTTAACAATTAGATGCATTGCAATAGTCATGTTAATATCTGATATATCTTCAACTCCTATACCTACTATGACTCATTCTCCTATTTTCAATCAATCGCCGACCGTTTCACATACGGCTCACAAAACGCTAGCATATAAGCGCACCATCAACCCGTCGGCATTGCGCGCGGTCGCGGCGGCCCCCGCACGTAATTTCCCACAGGATACCTCTCAACAAGGATGACTAATGCCCGCCGGACGGTGTTCAGTTCTTACTAGGAATGGTTCAACACTCGTGTGCCCTTTTTTCTATCGGTTTTATGTATTTAAAAAGATGTATGAAAATTTTTTGGTAAAATAAAAGTTTGTTCAGGTTTTCATAAGTGTTATACACCGTTTAATTTTGATCTTTATTATCACGTGGAGGGTTGATCTGGTACATGAAACACTATCGAAAAAGTTCCAAAACTCAAAATAATATACGCATGTTCGAAAATAATTTCTTTAATTAAACGAGTCAATGAGCTTGTAGGTAGTTGTCGGTCGTTACCTACTAACTACCTACAGGTCATTGAACTCACCCAGCTGACGTTTACTTAAATTAATTAATTTCGTACATGCGTAAATTAATACCAGTTTAAAAAAAAACTACTTTTTTTTAATTTTATCTTTACAAATCGATAGTGTTTCATGTACCGAATAGTAACCGAACCTCCATGAGATTAAAATGAACAAAATTTATGGGAAAATTATCCCAAGAGACACATTATTTTGGGATAAAGTATGCCGGTTTTTTTTTTTCTTTCTATGTACTATTCCAGGACTTAATCAACTAGCGTGGTAAATTAAATTCAAATCTGTTCATCCGTTTGAACGTATAGTAATATTAAATATATACTCGTACGTACAGTTTCCTTGCATGATTGAATCAGGAATAAGGATATCCGCAGGAGAACCAAGCTTACCGACATAGCACGAAAAATCGCCAAACTTAAGTGGCAATGGGCAGGGCACATTGCTCGCAGAACAGATGGCCGTTGGGGCCGAAAGGTTCTAGAATGACCACATACCGGAAGACGTAGCGTTGGAAGGCCTCGTGGACCGATTACCTGGTAAGGGTTGCGGGAATCAGATGGAAGTGAGAAGCACAGGATCGTTCATTGTGGCGACACTTGGGGGAAACCTATGTCCAACAGTGGATGTCTTTCGGCTGAAATGCTGATGATGACACATACAAACACAGAATTATAAAAGAACAAAACTTCTAGTTTAACCTAATGTTGGTTTGATAGTAATAGTAGGAGGAAAACGGAACACTCTAAGCTTAGCTTATCTCATTTTATAATTATCCCGCAGGAACGTAAGTAAGAGTAAGGGTAACTGAAGATACACAGGTTTAGGGTTTTAGTCTATAAAAGTCTGATACGTCTTCTCGCTCCAGCTTAGAGAAGGAGAAATTAATGATGATATCCCACCTCAAAAAAAAACATCGTTTTTAATTTCGGGATTGTTTGAAAGATTTTTTGACAAAACGCTGCAGGAAAACATCGTAGAGAAACCGGCATGTCCTAGAATAAAAAAATCGAAGATATTTGACATCCACTTACCCGCACTGGGTCTGCGTGGTGGAATAAAGCCCATTCCCTCTCCTAGAGAGGAGGCCTGAGTCCCAGCAGTGGGAACATTAAAAGGCTGATTATGCTTGACAGATTTACTGCGGCTCTGGAATACAAAAGGCAACTGAAAGAACACAGATAGATTTTATTCAGCTAAAGTCTAATACTCCCTCTCGCTCTACCTCCACCACTCAAGTAGGAGTCGTTATTCGACGACTTCACACTATAAAATAGAAGGAAAAAAGTCGTATAGTTATTAATATAAATTGAATCTACCAACGCCAACGTACGTACGTTAAGAATATTAAAAATGATTGTATTGCTTTAGGTATTGAAGATATTTTATACGTTTAATTAAAAAAAAAAAACAAACTAATAACCAGTCCAGTCCTGTTATCAAAAATGGACACTAATTCCAATAAACTAGTCTACATATTTCATAAACAATCAAATTATTTCTAGTTAAAACTGCTTGGTCTCCGAGCCAAACAAGTGGACGCTAAAAAAAGCTTTAAGAACTTTTCTAGAATATCTGCAGCCAACTAAGTACATACAGCTCATATTTGCGTTGACTCACATCCAAAAGAAACCGCTACATTGCCTACACCAAAACATAATGACACCAGCATTTTTCAGATGATGAACAGCCTCTTAACAATGCTGGCATAATCGAATTACCGATACATAATCGATACATAGGATATCGAATCCAATACTTGGACGTATCCTCTGTAATGCTATATTGATGATTCTGGAACAGACTGATTAATGGATCCACAATGTTGGATACAATAAGAACTCCAGGCCTTGAGCATTTTAGGGTTAAAACGAAACGAGTGTACCGATTAAGGCAACATACATCTCTGGCTTTATTTACAAGATTGTAGCAGACTGGCGCTCTAAAACGTCAATGTATATTGTAGTAGTATAGTGTCCCTGATTCTTGTCGGTTTTTAGTACAGGGGTTGAATATAGGGTTGTCGCCAGAACGGTGACTTGTAATTTTGCGTCGTGTGTATTATGTTGCGTACGAAAAATGTACCGCCGTGGTAGATGGACTTAATATTTATTTTATATTTTTAGTTATGGGAAGATTTTTTATGAGGAAATACCGTTACTTTAGATTTATTTCTTAGGCGGATGTTTATAAATCAGAAATGGTGGTTAGATTCATATTCAAAATAATATAATAATAATAATATAATATAATGTATTCCACAACTATCACACAACACCGTCTAGCCCCAAGCTAAGCAGAGCTTGTGTTATGGGTACCTGACAGCTGATAAACATACTTATATATTTCTAAATACATACATATTTTAGATAAATAACACCCAGACACAGAACAAATGATCGTGTTCATCACACAAAAATTTGTCCTGGGTGGGAATCGAACCCACGACCTCTGGCATAGCAGTCAGGGCCACTAACCACTAGACCAACAGGCCACCACCATACCATCCACCCTAAAATTCAGTCCTAAGTTGAAAAGGGTAGTGAGAATTCTAATTTAATATATTTTTAAGGTGCCTTATTATGATAATTTTATGTGTGTTTTATTTTATTGTTAGTACTTACACAATCAATGTCAATAACTTTCAATTTGATCTTCAATACTCATTACGTTATTTACATATCTGAGCAAATAGATTAAGAATTATTTTTAAAATCTTACTAAAAAAAGACTAGTGCTTCACCACTAACTTACCTAATGGTAAGCGATGATACGGTCAATGATGGAACACGGTTGCTTAAACACCGATTCACTGTTTTCTTAAAAACATCCATGTTGCAGCTAACGTGACACACAGACCCTGGCAGGGAATTCCTTTCTTCATCATGAATGCGTTCCCTAAACATGGATTACAGCAATTCAGGTACTGGTTGATCGATCAGGCGTAATAAGGCGGAAAGGTCACTTCTCTGTGTATAAAAATCAATATTTGTCTACCTTGTTTTTTGTTTTTTTTGCAATTTAACAATTGTAACTTTCTCCACAACACAACATAAAATAATTTATTTAAATGTTGCATACATTTAATTGTTTACCCCCTTACCTGTTATATTCTCGCCATGGGAGCCCATCACCAACCCGTGGCGTGCCAAAATTATTGCGCAGTAGGAGGCACCATAGTTGCCAGGGACTGACGGACAATGTGAGTCATTTTAAATTATTTAATAATGTGCCTGTATGTAATTTATGTGTGTAAATAGGTATAATAGTTGATAGTTTATTAAAGTTTATAATTTTTGGTCGGTTGATAGAGGCCATATAGGTAGTCGGTCCATGTAGCATAGCATAGCATCAGCCTTATAATGATCCCACTGCTGGGACTCAGGCCTCCTCTCTAGGAGAGGGAATGGGCCGTAATCCACCACGTGGGCCCAGTGTGGGTTGGTGGATGTCACATATCTTCGATTTTTTTTTTTCTTGGACATGCCGGTTTCCTCACGATGTTTCCTTCACCGTCCTTCACCGTCGGTTTATGTCTGGTATTTAGCAGCATTCGGTTAAACTGAAGAAGCATTCTATAATATAAATAAATGAAAAAGGTTACTCCCAAAACAGCCGTGTCCGTTAAGGCCAGGTTCTACTTATTTTGAACTTTTTTGAACCTCTGGAAATCCACAAACATAAAAATAATATTTAACCGACTTTGAAAAGAAGGATGTTCTATGTTCGGCTGTATGTATTTTTTTTAAATTAATATTAGCAATTCGACTAACCACCGGGCAAAAATCAAAACATGATATAAATTAGTTGGCTCGATAAAAGGATAATCTACGAGATTATTACTTATTACATATTAAAAATAAGGTTTTTTTTAAAAAGGTCTGGCAGAAACAAAAACCGTAAATAGTTGTTATGTTTTTTTTTAATAAAAATAAAACCGCTGTTACGAGGCCGCGATATCGACATAGACCCGGGCAAAGTTCATACAAAATTCGCTGTGACTACAACCGGCCCTTAAAGGCCTGCATCAGCCGGGAAGTGAAGATACCGCGGCGCCTCTGTATCCGCTCTTCAAGAACTAAGATCATTAAACTAGTTAGGGCTGATTTCATCATTCAATATAAAAACTTAGTTCAGCTAAACTGAGCTCAGCGTAATCTAGTTTAAAGACCAGTGTCGTAAACATCAGCGACAGCAAAAGAATCGAAACTGAGTTAAGCGTAAACTAGGTTCAATTCATAGCGGTGAAACGCAAAATGAAGCTATAATCTCGATTAAGCGCTCAAACTGTGTTTTGTTATATATAATCGCGATTAGTTTATTGGTGAATTTGGCTTTTTATTATATATTAGCAACAGTTAATCACGTAAACCGAAATTGTAAAACAAATAATATTTCATTAAGAAATCATCTCTTTAGGCAAAACTTAATTTTGCAATACATAGATACTTTATTTCCTTACCCAGTACCCTTGAACTACTTACATAATAATGACGTAGCATTCCATCTCATTTATTTTAAAGTTCACTGACGAGCTCGCAAGCTGTCGGGCCTAAAAATCAATGGATTTTTTTATCTTTAATGGTTAACCCTTTGTTGCTGGGACCAATCGATTTTTGAACCCCGATACAATACAATGCACATTTTAAAATTTAAAATCCGATATCTGTACAGAGGATTTTTTATGTGACTACGATGCATTTTTAACCCCTTCACCGTATGTCTATCGGGTGCAGCGTTTGTCAAATAAATGATGAGCAGTTAATTAAAATGGTTCTCATGTTATTGTTTTTTTTTTGATACTTACTAATCCGAACTTTAAAAGATCTTTTTTGTACAAATATGGTCATGTTTGTTGTTGTCTTTCCTTGTGATAATAAATATTGATTATTGCTAAAATAAAACAGCAATAATTCCAAAGCGTAAAATTCTATGGAGAAGTTCGTGCAAGAAACTCCATTAACAGTCTTTTAAATCATTTTGTGTATAACAAAAATTCTGGTCACTTCTTTTATGTGAGAACAGCGTAAATAAAAATAAATAATAATTATTTTCGCAAATAAGTTCTAAAAATACAACATCAAACCAATAATTTTGATATACGAATCTAAACAAAACCTTTTAACCCACAAAGAGACTAGGCCAAACAATTGAATAACCGACAAAACTCCAAAATTAAAAAAATAACGGTTCATTAATAAAAGTTTGAGCGCCAACGTTCGCGGATTGTGTAACCGCGCAGTGTCTGTACGTGACAATTTAAACAAATTCTGGGCCATTTGGCTTCTGGGGTGGCATGGTTTTTTTAAGGACTTATTTTGAATAAAAAAAAAACCGCCATTGATCCACATTCACCCGGCGGATGCGATGCGGGATAAGTGTGTGGCCTGTAATGAACGAGGTTTTAGTAAAAGGTGGGCCTAGGTTTTTTTTTTCGTTTGCATATTGACATGAATGGAGCTGGTTAACCGGTGAATGTAAACGAGGGCAGAAGCTTTGGGATTATACGATCCTATTTTTTTTAATCTAGCAAGACTTTTCTTTGAAAACGCAGCGTTGGAAGGCCTCCCACAAGGTGGACCGATGACCTGGTGACAGTCGCGGGAATGCGGTGTATACAGGACGCACAGACGTTCGTTGTGGCGACACTTGGGGTAGGCGTATGTCCAATAGTGAACGTTCTTCGGCTGAAATGATGATGATGATAATGATGAAGACTATGCTGTCAGAAGTTACCTTATCTGTACATGACATTCCGTCCGCTGAAACAATAGCTTCCTTTCTGTGTGAGAGAGTGATAGTAGATAACACACGTCTTCTAAAATTAAGATACAGGTTAAAAAAACAAGCATCTATTACTGGGTGAAAATGATTTACAAAATACTCAAAATAATGAAGTATGAGTGCATACTATACTATTTTTGATTAACCATATTTCTGACACAGGCAGTTTCTCTGTAATCCTGGGCTGTCGAACCTTAACACAGGTTACTGTGTAGCCTAGCTAGGACGTCAAAATTCTTCTTTCAACTTTTAAATTACTCAGTTTATCTCTTGTACTTGTACAACACTTTATGAAGTAAATCGAGGTATTATTATCCAAACGCCTAGTTGATACTTCCCGTGACCCAAGGGCTTGTAACCTTCCTTATATGTAGGTAAAAACCTTGCAAGCAAGTTAAACATTGCAATACAACGTGGCAATGCCGCCAGACTTTTGGGCACTCTTCCAATCGACAGCGATGCGATCTTTTGATGCCATATTTAAGTTTTAGACATTAACTTATAATTCAAAACTCTCATCGCCTATTGAAACTTTGTTTCAAAACACAGCACTTTTTTTTGAAACTTTGTTTCAAAATATCCAAACACAATACATATTTACAGATCCACCCCAAAAATCAAAACTATAACCCTGTACACATTCAGCGATCTCAGCAAGTGGTGAATATTTAATAAGTTCGCGCCATATGCGATCTCATTGACAATGGCGACTGGATCCCATACGTAGCCGCGCTTTCTTCCAATAATCCCTTACCCCCGAGATAGAGTTAGCCCACCCTAGAGAGGGGATTTAGAAATGCTGAAGTAGGTGAGTAAAAACCGTGCGCAGTGATAGGGTTAATATTTTTTCGTTAGATGTGACGTCAGCGAGTTTGATAAGTTCTATGTTTGAAAGTTCGGGTTAGATAGTAAAGAGTGAGGCTAAGACGTTAAGTCTAGAAATCTTTGTTATCAAATGTATGTGTGTTTGTATTATAAACTATTTTTTCCTTCATGCAGCAGGAATAATGTAAGAATAATAGGGGATAATGTCTCCTGCTTTCTTATATCTATGCTCCTGATTGCATTTTTTATGGAAGGTATTTATCAGTACTACTCACTATGGGCCTTGATGCCAGAAAATGAACGATATTTTTTTTTTTGGCGATCAAATGTAATTAAACTTAAATTCTCAGATAATTGAGTATCAGAATTTTACTGACTAAAAGGAACAAGGGTTTTATTCCTTCATATGCCTTTTGCGTTGGGAAAAGGCTAAGGAGATGATGACAAACTTAATTACTCTTTTTTTAAAACAAGCCCGTACTTTTTTCTCACCGCGTCAAGCCCACACAAAAACATAACAGTCAATTAAGCAAAAACATTTTAATTCAGTAAAAATCAACCCTTTCTTAAAACTTGTCCAAATAGCAATAGCCAATCACATTTGTGTCCAAACCATCCATCACGAGTACCTCCCACACCGTGTCGCTCTCCAGATATCATTTATAAGAGGGTAGACAGACCAATTTATATAGAAAAAGGAGGGTCATTCTAATTGATTGTAAAAAATCGCCTGATGGGGCCCAACGTGGGTCCGCTATGTTTTTATTTATTATTAAATTATAGATGCCATACGTTAGTTGAATTATCTACGGTTGTTAAGGTTAGGTGTGCTTTAAATGATGGATGATATTTAATTGGTTGTTGACAGATATAGTTTGCGAGAGGAACTCTGTCTTCATCTGACAAAAACATTTGAGGAATAATATTGTAGAGCAAGGTTTTTTGTCCAGCAGTCATTTCTAGCTTATGTTAAATATTATAAAATAGTAACAGTAGTAATTTAGTAGTTGGCAAAGTGGTTAATCGATTAGCTACCACGCTGGGTGTAACGGGATCAATTCCCGCAAGGAACAAATATTTGCATGGTCACACATATAGAAGATGTGATTTTACATATTTGTGAACGCACGAACGATACGAGGAGTAACTCCTAGTGCGAAGTAATTTTTTTTTTTATAAAAATGTAAAAGCAGAAAAAGAATTGTAAAATATCTACTCATCATATACTAGACCGCAATGATTTTAGACACGCGCCTTGATAATAAAAGCCCAGTTTCTATTTTTAAATTATTTACGCGATTTATGTGTTCATAGATAAATAACAAAGATACACACAGTCACAGTATCTTCTATAAAGCTGCACAAACCATCTTCGAGCCACCCTCTCGGACAAGCAAAGTCAGGCCGGTACATATCTCTGAAAAATCCCATATCTCCCTACAAGAATCATACGCTCGCCCGCACACGCCTACATTCATATATTTGTCACTATATAAATATACTGGAAGTGCCCAAGAAAGATATATATCAAACGAAATAACTCATGCCTTGATTTCACGTACCGAGCAAATGGACGCGACAGTGCTCTCGGCCAAATACTCGGTACGTATAAACATAGCACCAAGTGCTCGGCCGAGCGCTTATCTCTACAACTCGCTTACATTACAGTCTCGACCGACCAATATTTTACTATCTCGCCTTTTTACTCGGTACGTGTGATCAAGGCATTAGGAAAGTTGAGATTATTCTCCATTGATATTTGCATGATGATGGTCCTAGTTAATTGCATAGTCTTAGATAGTAAAAATTACAGAATAATAATAACTACTTACTGCTAATATTAGCTAGATTTGCGTAGCTATATTGCTTCAGTACAACACTACACTTAAAGAGTCATGAGCAGTCAGAATTTGGTGAATTTTGAAGCAATAATTCAACCAAATACAATAAAATGGAATCTATGACTTCAAATTTCCATACACTAAAAACAAAATAAACAATAAAAAAATGAGTTCAGCGCCATCTATTGACGGTATATGCTCATGCTCGGACCTAAAGCTTTCAAATAAACGTCTAATAAGCAGACTAGTTTATGCACACCGGCACATGATAGCAAAGCGGACGTGAACTCGCACATTCAAAACTAGCCTACCTTAATGAGATGGAACAACTACGAGTATCTATACCTTAAAATACTTAGGCGACTCAGTACGATTTTCGATAATTTTTTGTAACTATCTTCCACCAGCGGTTTTACCATGATAGTAGAAAATATATATACATATATATATGCCATAATTTAGTGATAAAGTATCATTCTTCTGGTGGAAGTTTTTAAAATCGGTCCATCAGTTATTTTTTAATTTATAAAAAGTACAAATATAGAGTAAGGCCAGGCCTAGGTGGGCAAAGTGAGACACCATAAAGACTAAGAAAAGGTAAGAAAAATTACGGTCATCGTAGCCATGTATGTAGGTACAAGTATGTAGGTAGTTGCCCATTTCTATCTACGAATGGCACATCCAGTCATCACTACATCTTGTAAACCTACAGTCACAATACAGCTTTTTTATACATTTTCTGATACATTTCTTTTCCAATGCATCTTCGGGGGCGATATTATTTGTGATAGTGTAGCTGATGCGTTATGAATACAGAGTGAGTTTTAATAAAGTAGGCGTTATTCCGTATCACCTTGTGTATGAATGTGATTTTCCTATGTTTTTTGTATGGCTGATAAGATTGGAAGGTGAAATGTAATTATTCTGTAAAATAGTAGTAGAATATTACACACCGTTAAATTTTGATCGTTTTTATCCCGCGGAGGGTCGATTCGGTACATGAAACACTATCGATTTGTAAAGAGAAAATTAAAAAATAATGTACTTTTTTTTAAACTTGAACTAATATATATGCATGTACTAAATTGATTTCTTTAAGTAAACGAGTCAATGACCTTGCAGGTAGTTGTCGGTCGTTACGTACTAACTACCTACAGGTTATTGAACTCGCCCAGCTGACGTTTTTAATATAATACTTTATTTTAATAATTCGAGTTTTAGAAAAAAAGATATTTTTTTTTATTATTTTAACCTAGGAAAACGATAAAATTTAACGGTGTGTAAAGGTTTTATCAGAAATAATTCTTTGTAAAAAAAAATTGAGATATTGGATTATATATCAGTGGTTATGTCGGAGATTATGAGAATATGATAGTAACAATTATGGCGACAATAAGACACTCAATTGATTCCGAGTACTGGAGTGGGATGAAACGTTGTGACGTTGTTAACGTCACGCGAGCGTTATTGTTTAGTGGGGAGACATAAGCGAAAGTCAGTCTTGGGCGATCCGCCGACTAGTGCGGACGCTCCTAACGAGCTTACTGGTTCTATTAGATTACGATATACCTAAGTCTGTAATGGCCAATAATAATAATGTACCGTGAAATAAAAGTGATTGTGAAGTGAATTGTTATTAGATATAATTTTACACCTTGAACCCACTACCAGAAAACCTTACTGATGAAGGCTGTGCTGCCAATTTATTGCTGTCCTCGTTAGATATTTATCAATGTTATTATCCCAAATACTTAACCATCAATCACATTTGAAAAAAATAAAAACACTTCTTTAAAGGTGAAGGCTCGTGAACATATTCGCAGGAAGTTGGTGAAATCATCACAGCGTTGAATTGTTGGATTCGTTTCTCATAATAACATTGTTGAGTTGTATGCATGTATCTTTGTGGGTATATATTTTATATTGCATTTTTTAGGGTTTCGTACCTCAAAAGGAAAAGATGGAACCCTTATAGACCCTAACTGTCTCTGTCCGTCTGTCTCTGTTCCTTTTATGTCGGGAACGCGTCGAGGTATCGAGTTTAAATATATTCATTTGAATACCGTAATTAGAGACGCAATAGAAAGACAATAGGTGTGTGAAAGTGAACATCTGGGCCCTGGAACGAAGGCAAAGAAGGAACAGGAATTCGTTTTTCAGTCAGTAAAAGTATGACTCCATCTCCCGCCCCACCCAAGGGCGCGGAGATGTCATTGGATAATTTTCTCAACGGCAAAAAAAAAACATGTTATGACTCTGCACCACCCTAAGGTCGACTGGTAGAAAATGCCAAAGGCCACCTTTCTACAGTTTATTACTATTGCATATTATTAAAAAAAAAAATGTTCTTAACTCCCATTCAAACATTATTGAGTACAACAGCATACCAATTTAGATCCACACATGATCCCTATAGATAATGTAGCATACAGATAAACGGAACAACACCGACACGAAACAAAGCACTCAGCCCTAAACCCTCTCAAATAACACTGAAACGTACGAAACAAATAAGTAGAAGTATCGAAGGGAATCATTGAACGTTTAGCAGCATCTCACGTACCATCTATATAAGTAAAAGGTCATATTCTTTACGACAGAACACTTGGTACTCATGTGAAAGAAACGTGACTATGCGGCACGGAGAGGGATGGGAGTACAATCTTGGTAAGTATAAGGTAAGAAGAGTAAACATGACGTGTGATGCAGAAATTTGAAGTGTATTTTAGAAATAGGTTGTATAGCTGACAGTTCTGTGATTTGGTAAAAAAGAATACATTAGATAAACATAATGCCTTATTATGTTCCTATAGTCGGACCTTACAATGTTCCTATAGTCGGATCTTATAATGTTCCTATAGTCGTACCTTCTACTCTTCCTATGGTTGGACCTCATACTGTTCCTATTCCTAGTCGGAACTCAGGCTTCCTGCCTAGGAGAGAGAATGAGCCATACTCCGCGAGCCACGCGAGTCCAGTGCGGGTTGGTGTTCGATCCATGGCTGTCCGTCCGTCCGGTAACAGACCGGTCCGAACCCAAGTCGTTTACGCGCACTGTTCCCGCGCGCCTCAAGAAGTTGTCGGCAAACTATAGGGGCCCAGGGACGAAGCCTACTGGGGCCAAAGGTTAGGTGAAAATGAACCCCGAGGCCCCGGATCGAAGGCAATTAATGGAACAGGGTAGGTTTTTAGTCAGTAAGAGTCTGACACTATCTCCCGCCCCACCCAAGGGCGGGATTTGTCATCTGATGATTTTACCTACCATAAAAAAAAGTTCGGGTTGGTGAATGTTGCTTTTGTTGTCGTTGTCATCGAATTTGTGGTGGCCATGCCGGTTTCCTCATGATGTTTTTCTTCACTGTTATGAGAGCAGTGGTAATGATATAAATTATACAGAGTAATGCGCCTGGCTGGGTTTGAACTCACAACGACACTGGACACCACTGCTATTAGTGAAAAGAATGGAGACAGTGATATATTTTTATTTATGAATCGATAAAATATGTTGAATAAATTGAGTCCTTATTTTAAATTTCAATAAGTTACTTAATCTTAGGCTATTGTAAGGGTTAAGGGTATACCTACTCTTGATAAACGTTAGGTGAGAGGAGTAAACAAAGGTATATACAGAGAAAATTGGAGTGCATTTTGAAAGAGATTATCTGATGATATGGATCGCTAAAAATAATAGTTCGGAAAAAAAAACTTAGCTAATTATGTAAGTTAAATTTTGCTGTAATCACTTCGTAATGTTACTTCAATAAACCATTAGAAAGTATGTAGCTTAGCGTCCAAATGTTAGAAAGTCATCACATATATAATCGTGTCAATTCTACCATATAATTTAATTAAGCTAATAAATAATAAAAGCTCTGATCCACATAACAAACATTCCAATATATTACCATAAAACATTTCACTACAGATTACAAAACAGCAATACGTCCAAAACTTTACAAATAAAACTAACTAGAATTAAATTCTCACAAAAGTTCATGAGCAGAATTGTACAGAAACAAATAAACTACTGTCCCAGCGGCGAGTATCGGGTGCGATGACGTCATAAAACAAATGTAAGCCACCAAGAGTATGGAAGAACAGCGGATCGTAAACTCGCTACCAATAATCCAACGTCGACGGAAAAAATAGCCATAGTAAAAACTCCTATCCGTACCTAATAACCCGAGAATATTATCAGAGACTCGTCGGGTCATAACCCGAAATTGGTTTCGGGGTCCGTAAGTCCCCAGTTTTATATGTCGCATTATGAAGGCCGTCAAACGAATTCACGTAGAAAATCGAATCTATATACGGTGATATTGCCGTCTCTCCGTCCTGCCTGGCTCCAGATAATAAAATAATATACCTCTTTTTACGCTCCCGGTTTTGTTCGGTCTCGGTGACCATGCGTAGGTGAGAAATGGGCTGGATTTAATTGGCTTAGCATACCCTATCTCGAACATTACTCAGTTCAGTACCTGCAAAACCCTTCAATGCTCTTTTGGAAGATCGTATAATGGAACTAATAAAAAATTGAAACAAAATAAGTGTTCCATAGGTATTAAGTTGGAACACAAAAAAGTTTTTTCATTTCGCGAGGCCCACACGAACGTACGTGAAATAACAAAAATTTAAGAACAAAAACGTATAAAGTGCCATAAAGGAGCTTTTGTCGGTGCCGCCGCAAAAATCTCTGGGATGGTAGTAATCGGGCATTTTACATAAGAAAATAATATATTATTCAAAATCCTGTGTGGAGCTCACAGCCCCATGTACTTATCGGTAATAATGTGAGCTCTCCAACGAGGTGGGAAGCACACGGGAGTAAGTCTGGAATACCAGATTTATGACAGTGTGTTTTCATCGCAAGTTTTCTGAGCTAGATGGAGTGTCATTGATGGAGGTATACATACCTACTGTAAATATTGCAAATATTGATCCAATAATTTAACTAATAACTTCGAGATTACAGGAGGATATTATTACTCGAAATATTTGACTACTACTACCGGACTCTTAAATCAATCAATTCTATATTTTTATAGCTGTAAGAAGTCATGAAATCGGTAATAATAATGTCGCACAATCATAATAGTCAGTTTTCAACTTCAAAATTGCGTTAGGATTTTTTTCTTTGACTCCTAATTAATTTTATTGTGTGTATAACACATACACCAGAAGTAAAAAAAAACAGACTCACCTTGTATCTAATTGTACGCTGGCTTGGACGAGTTAGTTTAGAAATTCAATGCAGAATTGCTCGAAAAAGTTACAGTGATTCCTAACGCAAAGAGTAAATAAATGAAGACAGGGACGGGTTTTTGTCGGAAAAATTTTGACACTCACAAGTGAAGAAATTATATGATGATCTTCTACTTCAAAAGTAAAAGATTAGGAGTCCAGCAGAATATAACGTAACCCTTAAACAAAATCTCTTCACCACTTAATCATAATCCCCATTTTTCAGAATTTCCAACTTATCCCATTTTCCAACCTTACATTTCCACCTCACGGTACCATCTCTAGTAAAAATAAAAATAGAGGCAAGCCTCTCGACGAGATCTAAGCGAGAGCCCGCCTATAATATCTCTTGATTCAAAGCCTCCGATCACTAGGACTGGCGAGGCACATCGAAGACCTTAGCACTTGCTTGGTTACCCTTAAAAGTGTAACTTTAGTAGGTTGGTACTTTACCGTTAATGTACGAGTATTAAAAAGGACTTTGTTGGTTAAGGCTAGCTTGGTAGAGGGTGACTTTTTGTGGCGTGTGATTGCGTTACAGTTGCGCAACTTTTGGTATTGTTTTGAAAATTGAACATCATGAGAGTGTCACATGAAGATGTATAGAATAGAATCTATTTAAACTTTTTGACATAAATTATTATCAATCAGTTCCAGAGGCATTGGTTTCTGCAATGCGTATAGCGGGTGCGTTTCCCGCATGCAACAAATATTTGTATGGGCTTCTAGATAACTGCTTTGTAGCATTTTAAGGCTAGTAAATGTACTCACGATACTTGAGAAATCCCTAGTGCGAGGTAAACCTGTTTTTTAATAAACACTTATTAATTAACTAGATAGTTTTCCATGGAGATCAATGACGTGCTGGTTGAATTTTACCTAGTGCCTTCGATGTCCACAATATAGTGGCTAGCAGAAATTGTAATTGGCTTATTATAATAATTCTTTTGCAGGCTTGCGGACGGCAAGTAATGTGTAACTCGCCATTCAATATGTTTCACGTGTGCCTTCAAGAGATGTCAACTAAAAAGATGGAGTTCAGTAGGGATATACCTGTTAGAGCTGCAATTTCTCATTTCTCTAATAATCTCTTGAAAGAGTAACTGCGGCCTTGAAACGCCTTGAAACGAAGGGCTACTAAAGAAACACGGACAAGTCTTGAACTGTATTATATATTCATTAACTGTCACGACAATAAACTATAATGTTTCATCCTTCATTTATAACAAGCCCAAACTCGAATCATACACCACTGTATTTTCGCGTCAACATTTCAAAGCCATCTGTATGTCCTCGTGTGCGCCAGCCCTAATAGCGCCGATACCACCCAACCACCCACGTAAGCTGTGGAGAAGATTTGGACATAATATGTACGTGTACAGATGATATTTTTTATGATATTCCTTTAGCTTCCTGTACTTAAATATATATAGGTACCTACATATACATGTGACAGCATAGCTGTTATGTTATATCTAAAGTTTTATTTGTTTTCTGTCTGTACTAATATTAAAAAGAGAAAAGATTTATCTAGTTTTTTTTATTTATATAAACCAGTGCTTGACTGCGATCCCACCTGATGAGGAGCAGTGATGCAATCGTTGATTGTTAGTCGCACTAGTTTATTAAGAGCCTATTCACTCTAGCCTTGAAGACACCTAAATTATAATCGGACGGGAAGACCGCAGCAGGCAAACTGTTACAGTCCTTCGATGTGCGCGGTATAAACGTCGAGGTGAAACGCTTATACTACTTTCTGGATGTGCGCCTAGCCCTATCTGTATGTCTATAATGTATGAAATTCGAATTTATAAACGCAATACACAACCTTGATTTAAGGCCAATATCTTAAAACCAACTACAAAAAATAAGTTGTCCATCCTGTAACCAATATCGGGCAGGCCTCAGATATTTATCGATATTTTCATAATTCATTCGGGGATACACGCGACACTTTTTATTTGCCGTCCTATTTTAAGATTCATGACCTCATGAGATATTGGTAGACCTTCGGAGCTGTGGATGTGACAGCCGCTTTTTATGATAAAGGAGTAAATGGTGAATGTAAATGGTTGTACCGAGCACTTTGGCGTAAATAAAAGGTGGATAGGTACTAACATCGAAGAACTGGAACCATTTGCCTGCTGCGGTCTTCTCGTCTGATTATAATATCTGTTTGTTTTCAAGGCTAGAGTGAACTAGTGCGCTTCACCATCATTGATTGCATCACTGCTTACCATCAGTGGGCTCGCAGTCAAGCACTAGTTTCTAATGTCATTAAAAAAAGTATGTTTAGAAACAGCTACTGAATTAATTTTAACTATTTAGCTGAAGACGTGGATATATTTTATTGTACTCTGAGTGAATTTACTAAGATAGGACTTTTTAAAATTTGTTACGGTTAAGATAATTTAATAAATCTAATTTATAATTTAGTAATAAGAAACCTCAATATCGATTTGGATTAGTCTGTAAGGATATTGCTGGGAATAAATAAATAAATTTAAAGAAAATATATTTTTTTTTATCCTAAAACAATAAAGAATTAGTTTTAGAATAAAAAACCAGGCAAGTGCGAGTCGGACTCGTGCACTGAGGGTTCCGTACAAACTTGCCTATTTAAACAGTTCCAATTCCCGAATTGAGTCACGACAATTTTTTTCAAATCGCAATTTAACTACTTTACAATATTCAGATTTTTCCCTATACTTGGACCATGAGACCTTACTTCACGCCAAATTTCAGGATTCTAGGTCAATGGGAATATGAATTTTGATTCTTTTCAGAGTGTCGAAATGTACATTTTTTGCGACATAAACGGCCGTATCTATTTTTGTCGTTAACTTAAAAGTTTGATTTTTTCACAGCTTCAAGGGACCGCAGATCTAACTAACTATATGGTTTTAATTTCAACTCGATACCTTCACGCCTTTCTTCTCGAGATAAAGGGTCTTGACAGACAGACAGACGGACAACAAAGTGATCCTATAAGGGTTTTGTTGTTTTCTTTTTGAGATAAAGACCCCTAAAAAACTACCGAAGTGTATTTAAATAAAGGGTATATAAAAGTCTTGTTGCGCCTCTGGCTTCACCATAATACCTACTCACTGTTTCGCTTTTTGCATTAATTGTATCCCAGCCACCTTTAATAGAATTTACGTAGTGTTGTAGCACGACTGAAATTGATGATTATTACATTAATTATTTTGTTAATAATTTTATTTTTAATATAATTATTATCATTATGTATTATGTTAATATTTTGTTAATATAACAATAATGGAAGCCTTATTTCCGCTGTCATGGGGAAAGGTTCTACTGGAGTGGAGTGCTCAGAAAATAGACCTTACCGTCAAGTGTAGTACAGTTGAGCAATTGCTATACTGTATACTTATGTGCACTACGAAAATAATACTTAACATTGGCGCAATGTAAATATTTAGGGCAGACGGTTGTCGGGTTAGTGAGGGACTGAAATATAGCTCGATCGGCTCACTGCGATTTAACCATTAATTTACGGGCGAGGATCGTTTACAATGATTTTAATTTGGTCTAGAGTACCTATATTTGGGCTCTATTAAAATAAAGACTAGCTTTATGCCGCGGTCTCGCTCTGCTGACTTATCCACAGTGAAACCGAGCATTTTACTGAAAGGAAATTAGCAAATAATACTTTTTTAAGAAAGATAACCAACAAATACCTACCTAGTTCCTTTCGCTTTGGGTAGAGAGACCCATCCGTATTCCTTTTAGTCACCCTTTGTGTCCCTGGGCCGCATTATCAGTGATAGTTTACCCAGCTTTTTATCATATGACTAGGTGAAAAAATAAAAATGTATAATTATAATGGTATTCAATCAAATAACACAATAAAAAATTACCTAGCCTATTTAAATAAATTATGAGAAAATAAAATTTAAAATTAGCTTTAAAATATAAAAGTGATACAACTAAATTAGAATGAAAATCATAAGACAACAATATTCATCAAATCTACAAAATATAACTGTATTCAACCATAAAATTCTTGGTAAACATAAATTAAAATGACAATTTACACACATTATTGTACGTAATGAGCAGCACATTTGCATGACCTAAGTACCTCTAAATTCAATAACGTAGGAAATTTTGTTTTAATATTATAAATACAAAATATAACCTAACAAACCTTTCTATTGCACCATTTTTTTTGAGGATGAAAATCATCGAATAGCTCTTTCCACTTTGGGTGGAACAAGTGTCAGACGTTTACTGACTAAAACTCACTGGTATTCCTTCAACTGCGTTCCAGGTCCAAGAACTTTAGTCAACCACTCTCTCGAACCATCTACTACACAGCCCTACTTACTCTATCCTGGAGGTCACGACATTCCGTACACGTTAAGTCGGGTGAAAGCGTTGCTAAGAGAACCATTTGGGGCTCATTAGCAAGCCCACTAGTGCTACTAAATGCACACATCCGATGTCCCTTGATTTGGAGAGTTTCCAGTTTCATGACTGCCGTTTGACCCCACATTTATGCTAGGGTACATAGTTTGATGGTATCGTTGTAGATTATAATCTTGCTATATTTTGGTCATCATTAGCCTCAAGTATTCTACTGCTAATGACCGTGCCTTAAAAAAGAGCAAAAAGTTTTTTTAGGTTAAGATTTCGATGTACATACCTGTTTTGCTAAGGAATAGCAAAACATTTCAAAACCAAAATTTTATCTTCAAATGTCATTAATTAATTCCACAGTTTATTAGTGATTAAAATACATAAATAACTATTTAAATTATATATACACATGTACAAAAACTTGAATATTAACTAATTAATATTTCTTTTGTAAGAATCTTTGCTCAATTTAATATTACTAACTTCTGATATCGGCTTTGCCCACGTGAAAGTAGAAAAAACACCGTTAAATTTTGGTCGTTTTAATCCCATGAAGGGTCGATCCGGTACAAGAAACACGATCGATTTTTAAAGATAAAATAAGAATATAAAGTACTTTTTTTTTCTAAAATTCGAATTAATATACGCATGTACAAAATTAATTACTTTAAGTAAACGAGTCAATGACCTTGTAGGTAGTTTTCAGTCGTTGCGTACTAACTACCTACAGGTCATTGAACTCGCCCAGCTGACGTTTACTTAAAGAAATTAATTTCGTACATACGTAAATTAATTCGAGTTTAAAAAAGTACTTTATTTTTTAAATTACTCTTTACAAATCGATAGTGTTTCATTTACCGAATCGAACCTCCACGGGATTAAAACGATCAAAATTTAACGGTGTTTAATTATAATATATTAGTCTAGTCTAGTTAGGTTAGTTGAGTATATATACTATACTTCAGTTGAAGTTCTTTTCACACTCTTCTCCGTAAATATACATCGACGCTATCTAACTTCATCTATTTTGCTAACAAACTCCTTGAAAATTCAAAAGTGCCAGTAAATAGTTATACATTGAGTTCAAATCAGATTGTACTTCTAAGTCAAAACACAACAATAACTGCCCACGTCATCAAAAACAAAGGCATAACCCGATTAACATACAAATAAGTACCCGAGCACCATCAGAAACAAATTGCAACAATTTCTGGGTGTTCCAACCCCATATGCTAAGGGAAATTGCGATACAGGGTGTTGAATGTAGCCGGCCGTATCTGTGTTTACATCTGGCCGTTACAAATGTGTTACATCAAGACAGTGGCGAGGACCGCGTTACTTATCTAGCCGTACTGTCTCATAGGGTTGGCACCTATGAGTTTTACATGAAGTAATTTATTTTTCAACTCAAATACCCGCTCTTATCCCATCGCTTCTAGGTTCGCAATGGACTGTTTTCCGCACTAGTGCGGAAAAAACCATATCAGCATATCAGGCGCGCAGTGAACCCCACGAGGCACGGGTCAACCCCCACGAGTCGTAAATGTATTGAAAAACGTCGTATGATACCCTTGAAAATTTGTCACTGCAGCCCTCGCCTCGATAACACACTGTCACTCTACGGCTCGTGCGAATTCCGTCTCGGTCGCAATGACAATCTTTCTGCACTTGTATCAAAATTTACTGTAAAGCGCGTAGAGCTCCATGCGCGCTTCAAAGAGATGTCAGCAAAACCGTAGATGCCCAGCAGGGCCAAAGAAATTTATCCAAAATCTTCTCCTGCTCTAGGGCGGAGCGAGAGGGTGTGTCAGACTTTTACTGACTAAAACGCACTCCTATGTTCCTTCTTTGCTTCCATTCCAGGGCCCCGGGGATCTCTTTTGCACAAACCGTGGCCCCAGGCCTAGACTTGGCTGGACCCCTACAAGTTTGCTGATATATTGAGGCGCGCATTGTATGTTTTTATTAGTTTCGTTTTGCCAATTTTATATAGTATTATAGTAGTAATGAAGTAAATTACGCAAGTAATGCGCCTGACTGTGTTTGGACTTGCGACGTATAAGTTTACAACATATGCCATGAGTTTTACCACTGTCTGAGCCACTACTGCTATAATATCTATTTATTGTTTTTTTTTAAATTTACACTCAAAAAGTCATTGTGTCTCGCGTGGTTCCGCATATATTCATAACTTAATCAGCCCCATCTAAACCATAATGTAACAATTACCAAAAAATTCACCACTTAACCAAACAATAACAGCATAAATATTCATTGATTCACGCATCTCAAATAAAATTATTCAAAAAAATTACCCCAAATATGCAAATAGTCCTTTTGACCTTTGACCTTACAGCATCCCCTGTTCTCATTATGATCTCACCTTTATAACACATGGACGTTCGAAACTGGTATTGCTATGACAGCATCCCCTTGATACAGTTTTGATCTTGTGTACGATATTAGGGTCCTTTTGTGATAGACACTTGATCCTGTTTAGCTTCATAATGGTCAGGTCAGGTCATCTTTTGATATTGATCTTTTAAAAAATGACTCAGGTTCAGTCTTTGAACTGAGAATTTGAAGTTGAGATCGTATTAAACCCGTCATGGTTTTAACATGATCTCAACTAATGCCAAAGTTTGATAGATTTCCAGGCTAAGGCACAAAACAATCAGTGATAATTAATTATAATACCCCAAATACGCAAATAGTCCATTTGACCTTTGACCTTACAGCATCCCCTGTTCTCATTTTGATCTCACCTTTACAACACGTGAACGTTCAAAACTGGTATTTCTCCAACAGCATCCCCTTGATACAGTTTTGATCTTTTGTCCAAAATTAAGGTCCTTTTGTGATGGACACTTGATGCTGTTTAACTTTATAATGGTCAATTTATAGATAGGTCAGCTTAGGTCATCTTTTGATATTGATCGTTTGGACTAAGAGTCTTTAAACTGAGAATTTGTAGTTTTTTTTTTTATGGTAGGTAAAATCATCTAATGACATCCCACGCCCTTGGGCGGAGAGGGAGATAGTGTCAGACACTTAGTGACTAAAAACCTGCCTTGCATTTTGCATTTTGAGGCTCTGGGGAGGTTTAAAAATTCAAACCTCCCCAGAGCCCCAGAGTAGGCTTCGACCCTGCTGGGCCCCTACAGTTTGCTGACAACTCCTTGAGCCGCGCGGGAACAGTGTGCGTCGTCATCGATTTGGGCTCGGTCCAGACTGTTACCGGACGGACGGACAGCGAGCTACCCATCACTCACCGTCCAGCACTAGGTTGCGACAGTCGCTCTCGCCATTTCACCATGAGATCCCACTGGAACTTTGTCTGTAATGCCGCGATTTATCACAGCAACGGAGTTTCGCCCCGGCGTTGCATCTCCACGCGCAGATCGTGCATGACGTGTGCAAGGACTGTTGCCTCCAGATCCCATGGTGGCAGACCTGCAAGGCGGCTCGCCGCTTCGCGGAACACCGTGCTGTATAACCGGCACAGGGCCTTGGACTTGTGCACCTCGAGTCCCAACTGCTCGATCCTCCCCACGACTGTAAGATCGTTTTAAACCCTCGTTAAGTTTAGCACCACCAAACCAGTGTATTGTGAATGATGGGTGATATATATGATACTACATTACTGGGCAACTTACGGAGTTTCATTTTATAGGGGCTCGGTGGGCCTGCTCAATTTGTCAGTGGGTATCGTTAGTTTTTTTTTTTTTTGGGTAGGTAAAATCATCCAATGACAAATCCCGCCCTTGGGTGGGGCGGGAAATAGTGTCAGACTTTTACTGACTAAAAACCTACCTTTCCGTTTCTTGCCTTTATCCTGGGGCCTGTGGTGAGAGTCTCACATAACCTTTGGCCCCAGTAGGGGGTATCGTTAGTACGATTTTTAATTTTTTGACATGAACTCTAATTTTTAATAATTTATTAGATTTTTTATTTTTGGTTTAATTTATTTATTAAAATTTACTGTTTTTATTTTGATCTTGTTTTTTTTGTTATAATTACAAGTGTGATTGTTATTTTAATTCTTATTTGCTTTCTTTTAGCCTTGATTTTAATATACCATCAGTGTTTTCCATAACGATAATAAAATGTTCCTGCAACAGGCTGGGTCTGATAATAAGTGATTTTTTTTTTCAACAAGACTTCCACATTTCCAAGCTTAATCATTAAACAATAGACGATAATTAAAATAAAGGAGATATCAATTTTTTTAGGGCAGGATATAATTATCAAACTTATCTGATCTTAATTTGTCTTTAAACTTCATTAATTTCAAGACAAATTAAGAATTATTTTTAGTTCAGAGAGGCCCTTTGACCTTACAGCATCCCTTGATCTCATATTGCTCTCACCTTTATTACACATAGATATTTAAAACTGGTTTGCTTTCATCAGCATCCCCTTGATACAGTTTTGATCTTGTGGCCGGTGTAAGGTATTGAGGCGTATTGTGGTGAACACCTGATGTGTTGAGTTGTCTGTGATATGGTCAATAGGTAGGTCAGGTCACCTTTTGATATTGGTATTTTTATGGAGAATTAATGCTTTTAAACATATGATTACATATGATTTGAGAATGGAGCGATTTTGAGGGTATTGGATCAGAGGTCATTGTGTACCTAACATATTTTTTTCTGTATATAAAAACATACAACGTGATGACATATGAAAATAAATAATTGTGCGTCTATTTAGGCAGAATAAACCTGTTTTCTTTCTTTCTTTTTATATGGCTTAGAAACGTGGTCGCTTACAATGGGCTTCATCGGAAGTCTTAAAGTCACCCAAAGGGAAATGGAAAGGGCTATTCTCGGAGTTTACTTGCGTGATCGAATCAGAAATGAAGATATCCACATGAGTATCAAGGTTGCCGACATAGCACGAAGAATCGCCAAACTAAAGTGGCAAATAGGCAGGGCACATTACTCGCAGAACAGATGGCCGTTGGGGAAAAGGTCACACACCACCAACACTAAGTAGAATCAAGTTACGGCAGGCGGCCCCGACTTACGTGTTGTATGTCGCAGGTTCAAACCTGGCCTGGCGCATTACTTTGTGTAATTTACTTCATCACCATGACTGCTCTCAAAATGGTGAAGGAAAACATTGCGAGGAAACCGGCATGTCCTAGAAATAAAATTCGAAGACATGTGGCATTCACCAACCCGCACTGGTTGATTACGGGCCATTCCCTCTCTTAGACAGGAGGCCTGTGGCCCAGCAGTGGGAACATTAAAAGACTGATGATGATGATGATTATATTTAAAATTTACCCTACACTGTGCGTAGCCCGACACACACTTGGCCACTTTTTATTTAATATTTTAATTTCTTCTTCATGCAAATTCAATTATCTGATAGAAATCGCCGTTAGCGTTAAGACCGCTATTGTGTTCATCAATTTATTTTGTTGTGAATGTTGTATTACTACTTATTTTGACGTACAATAAAGGTTATATATAATAAGACTATAATATAATGGTTATATTAAAGTCTTATTAAGCAATTTTTTTATATTACCGTGAGACAGGTATGCTTTTCCACAGCAACATGTAGGCACATTTAAAGATAAATGAATGGCCTTAAAACTTTATTAATCTTAAACAAAAATTTCCAGTTGCCTAAAAATTTCAAATTTTCCCTTTTATTCTACTCTCTTTTCGATACCATTTCAGTAGTGACAGCCCTGTAGGAACATTTAAACGCGCCATATGTATATCTCAGGCAGTGACCAAACACGCGCCGCGGACTCAAGGAAATGGATAGGACAGCGAGAACTATAGAGACGACTCTATGTTTTACATTAGCAACTGAGTTGCATTATATCAATGAGTAATTTAAAACAAACGGTTAGTTGTAAACCTCAATTTAAATATCTTAGAATATTAAATTTACCTTGCCTTTACATATGCGAAACAGTATTATTCGACAAGAAAAATAGTAGATATCTATACGAATTATGTCCAAGAGTCTCAAAAATAACCCTTATGAACAAAAGCATTCTCTGCATGGCTCCAAAAATATATCAATAGTAAAATACCAAATGATAATAAAGATTTAAACTTGACACAATTGAAACGGAAACTTAATGATTTTTAAATTAATAAATGCTATTATACCATTGACGAATTCCGTCTTAATAAAATGTTGTAAACTGACAACTATATATTTACCTATGCTAAAAAACTTGACCAATTGATTGTATTTTTAATATTTGCAATAATTATTAATTGTATTTTAATTTGTATTGTAAACTAAATCTTACCATTTTTGTTACGTATGGTATATCAATTTTAAATTTTTATATTGTTACATAAATAGTGTATGCGTAATGAGCACCTTTGGTAGTTGCCATAAATTAACTATAAGACCTGCTGTATCACCTAAAAGCACACTAATAAATACTTTAACTTTGAAACAATCTCCAAATGGTTTGTTACACTGGAGTAAGTGTCTTGAATATGTTTTAAAGACATAATTTTCTTATGAAAGCTAGATAACTCTTTTTTTTGGAGTGTACAATCAACTAATACATTCTCCCGCTCTAAGCGGAGTGAGAACATCCCTTATGTTAGACATTTACTGGCTAAAACTATTTTCCCTTCATTTGCCTTTTGCAATCCATGGCCGCGCGGGTGACTTACTGGAACGATCCCGCATGGGCTTAAACAAATCTTAAGCGTAGGTATCATGAGAGGTAAAATAAAAAAAAAGTAAAAGTTTCCATTCCTGTTCAATTAATTTGAACAATTTTTCAAAAAGTGCTAATACTTACGTCAAAACATACAAACTGCTTTTCAATTATTATTATTTTAGTATAATCTACTCTATAGCTCTCTCTGTTACAATAGACATTTTGGTCCGCACATTTAACAAGCTGATCGTAAGCAGGAGGTTCAACGTCTCCGACTAAATAAATCCTTACTCTTCGTAAACTAAACAATTATCCTTCATGAAGGACATTAATTCTCTTGAAAACCTGTCCCGTAAAATTTAAGTTTGGTAAAAATTCCGGAACCGTCCGGACCGAGCCCAAGTCGTCCACGGCGCGTAGTGTTCCACGCGCGCCTCAAGGAGTCGTCAGCAAACCGTAGGGGCCCAGAAGGGTCGAAGCCCACCGGGGCCCAGGATCGATTTCTGAAAGGAAGTTTCGGCCCCGGTATGAAAAGCAACGAGTTCCTTCATTGCCTGGAGGAGTGGGTTTTTAGTCAGTAAAACTCTGACACTATCTCCCGACGTGGAGATTTATTTGGATGGTTTTCCCACCAAAACAAAATTGAACCAAGCCCCGGCGCGAGAGATCGCCGCCGATCGCCCCCACGAGGCGCAATGGGTAGCTCGCTGTCCGTCCGTCCGGTAAAGACCGGTCCGAGCTCAAGTCGTCTACGGCGCGCACTGTTCCCGTGCGCCTCAAGGAATTGTCAGGAAACTGTAGGTTCCCAGCCTACTGGGGCCAAGGTTATTTGAAAAAGTTACCGGGGCCCTGGGACAAAGGTAAAGAATGGAACAGGGTAGGTTTTTAGTCAGTAAAAGTCTGACACTATTTCCCGCCCCACCCAAGGGCGGGATTTGTCATCGGATGATTTTACCTAACATAAAAAAAAACCAAAACAAAATTAAAAAGCTATAACAAACTATGTAATTGGTTAGCTAATACTAGCGGCTTCACCCGCAATGTAGTAGAAAATTTTCCCAGAGGAACATACTTCCGGCATAAAAAGAAAGAGATATCTTGTATGCAATTCCAGGACATAGGGCGCCTTCAAAATAGTCGCAACATGCCGCGCGACGGCAGCGTGGATGCAGCGCTGCCGCGTCGCCCCGTTGTTTTGTTATTTCATATAAATAAAAACGCGCGACAGTCGCGCTACGAACGCACTGCGGCCGCGCGTTTGTCGTCTTATCTAGTACCTATGTGTACCGTGCGAATATTTTTGACCGACCTTGACAATAGAATAGTGCCTGTAATTAAACGGTTTAATGGAAAAAAAGGTTAGTCCTAAAGTTATTTTTTTGTTATTCTAACAGCACAATATTACTACACACTATTTCTCTAAATTGTAAGTACCTACCTACTACATTGACAGGTTATGGGCCATTTATTGTTTTTGTTATGTGTAAGAACTATTTATAGATTTGGTTAATGTTGTTGTATATATTTTTGTCCAGTGCGAGTCTCAAATAAATGTTTTTCTTTCTTTCTTTCTTTAATAATGATGTCATATTAGAATAAGTGCCGAACAATCAACTTGCATAATGTGTATAGGTACAAACAGCAGCATCAATTGGGTAACCCTCTCACACAGCGTTGCCAGATTTTTTCTATGCCGTGTCGGGATTTTGAAACTTTTTAGTAAAAGAAAGCGGGATTCTTTCGTCAAAAACGGGACATAATAAAAAAAAGTATGTAAAATCATCTGAATTTTAAAGTACGTGTATGTGACAATAGATAACGAAAATAGTCATAGATTTTTTTTTTTTTTTTTTTTTTTTATTTAGCCTGTTCTGTCCCACTCCTGGGCAAAGGCCTCCCTCCACACCTTCCACCTCTCGCGGGCCTGCGCCTCCTCTTGCCAGTTCTGGAGGAATCTGTCCAGCTCATCGCGCCATCTCCTTCGCGGTCTGCCGCGACCCCGTCGCACTGTCTTAGGGCACCAACTTTGTGCTATTTTTGCCCACAGTTTGTCGGGCATGCGGCAAACGTGTCCTGCCCAGTCCCATTTCAGCTGGGCAGCCTTTTGAGCCACATCAGCTATTTTGGTTTTGGAGCGCAGCGTAGTGTTTCGAACTCGATCCGTTAATTTTTTAAAAATTTATCTTAACAAAAATGTGATAAGTATTTTTAAGCTATCGGCACGCGGCCAGTTCACATTGACTGTGCCATTTGTCTAAATCACACTGTCAATATCGCCACTACGGAGTCTCACATTCAAATACCATAGAAAAGTGGTTAACCAGTTGATGACGCTGTCCGTACCTAGATAGCGGAGAAGAAAGTGGGTCACAGTAGATAGAGTTTAGATCAATGATCTCATCATCCTTGTACTTACTACCAGTAGGTAAACTGAAAAAAAGCAATACATGCAAAAATTCTGTAATTCGTAGCGGTTGGTGCACTCATAGAGTTCAGTTTTGGATGACTTAAAAGACATCTTGTAACTGGCCAATGTCACCTTATAAATTAAAAATTGATAGAAAGATGGTTCATAGTCTCTGAGTTAAGATTTCCAGTCATACCATGGGCAGCTCGCTGTTCCGCCGTCCGGTTAGGATCAAGCCTGGTAGAGAGCAGTGGTGGCCGAGTGATAACGGCTACAAGTTGTAGATCGTGGGTTCGAACCCAGCCAGGCGCATTACTTTGTGTAATTTATTTCATCACCACTGCTCTCAAAATGGTGAAGGAAAACATCGTGAGGAACCCGAAAGAACCGTCTTAGAACCAAAAGTTCGAAGACATGTGACATTCACCAACACGCACTGGGCCCGCGTGGTGGATTACGGCCCATTCCCTCACTTAGAGAGGAGGCCTGAGTCCCAACAGTGGGAACATTAGAAAGCTGATGCTATGGTTATGCTATACCGGGCGACAGCGCGTTGTATTCCACGCGCGCCTCAAAGAAATTCAGTCGCAGTTAGAACCGACGCCTGCTAGGACAGCGAATTGTTCGAAGGAGTTACTGTAACCCCTCGCTAATGTGTGGGTCACTAATAGTTTGACTCTCCCTCCAGCTCCAACCGAAACAGAGCAGGGGAAGTTATTTATATTATACAACCTTTGTTTTAGTATACCTATGCGAAACCCGAAATACAGGTTTAGTATTTTTATGTAAAGAATCTCTGTACAAAATTAAAAAAGTTATAAGTTTGCTATCTGGTTGTCCACACAAACACATGGTGACCGGGCCATCCGGGCGACTGAAAAGTTATTTTTCTCCCGCATCCAGCTGTACTGTAATGCCCGCTATGATCATAGCTCATACTCATACTATGTCGATGGTGTCCAACTGTGACTTTTTTTAAATATTTTTAGGAAAAAATATAGCATGGTGTAAAAACTATTGGAGTCGATTTAGTTACTGATTCTGAACATACTATTTTCTGGTTTTGCGACTATACTAAAAATAATTTTGTATTAAGATGATTTCCCACGTAAAAAATAGCTAAATGTAACTACTCCATAAGTCCCTGCATATCTGCCAATGAATCCAGATACTAATACCACATTAGTGACCCAACCCATACAAAGGCGGAATACCCAGCATTACCCAGTTATATTCCAACTAGAGTAGTACCTCGAAATCTGTTAGATCACTTTAAAGTACCCTCCACCCTAAAGTTTTAGGTTAGGGACAGTTGGGGACCTCTGGGATGGGTATACTGCTGATAACATGGAATAAACATTATACAGCGGGACTCGAGATACCATGTGTCATTAGGGTTTTTATTGAGGTATGGATAGATATTTTATCGATATTTTGGACTTGATTATTTTTGTGGATTTTGGTTATAAAGGCTTTATTAGTGGGTTAGCAAAATACTACAAGCTAATCAACTTTTTTTAGCAAAAAAATCAGCTTGCTAGGTGCAGGGCGTTTATGAGTTAAAGAGTTGGGTTTTCTTTTATTATACACCTACTAGATGATCCGAGAAACGTTGTTCTACCATGTAAATTAACAAAGAAAGAAATGAGGAGTGGGGTACAAGGGTAGAAAATAGCCCATGACCTATTCTCACTCATAAAAAAAAAAACATATTACGTTATCTCCAAATCGATCTAGCCGGTTTGGAGATAAAAAACACGTGACATGATATTTTTATATATTTTATAATGATTTGAGAAGCCCAAATTGTTGATGGTGATAAATACACGGAATTGTATGCATTGATTGTAATTTGATTTTGCTAATTACGATTCTTGCTAATCACTGCATCACAACATTAAAGTTCATATCAAGAAAACTTAACAAGCTTTTGGAAAAAGAGTGTTCCATAATAAAGAAATACTTTTATGAACTGTTTTCTGAACCATTTACTTTATCTCTTCAAGTTATCCCACCAATACTACATTAACCCTACCTACAATTTTTTTTCTCCGCCCACGACACACAGACACATGAGTGTGTAAACAAACAAGTAAGCGTGTGTGAGTGAACCCATTTCATCAGCCAATGGTCAAGCGGTCAGCGCAAGAAAGAGATAAAAAATTTATTGTTATGTTAGTGAGAAAGAGATAGATGAATTAAGAGGGGAGCTTAACCCTTTCATTTTTATTTGGGGTCTTTTTTGCACATGGTAGTTTTGTCAAAAAATATGGCGAATAATTTAGAAATACTTTTTTAACTTTTTTAGTTTTGTTGGCAATCTTTAGTGAGTCTTTAAACCATCTTTATAATTATTAGGTACAATCTGCCTCATGACATTATGACCTACTTAGAATCCTAAGTCTAGTGGATTAAATAGATTTAAACTAAAAGAATTTCTTGTAAAGTCTACAAAACTTCCAATGAACTCCAACTTTCTCATTCACCCCATTTGACACCACATAGCCGGCGACATGAGAACAAAAGTTATATCCAAGAATAATTTAACTCAATAAACTTTACATAGCCTTGGCTATAGGTAGGTGTGTATATTTTTCAGAGGGCCGAGGGATTACCCACAGAATTACTATTGATTTGGGAGCGCACCCGGTCGGCCGCCTTCCAAATGAGCAGACCTAAAGTATGGTTCTAGAGTTGATAATACCGAGTTAAATATTTTCGACTGACGCGTGACGTTTGGAGCGAAAAGTGGAATAGGTAGGCTATAGAAAGCTTGATCCACCCGTCCTTGACGTCATTTTTTTTTTATATAGGAATCATTCTTGAAACTTCTGGATCGCATCGTGAGTACACTACATTTAGGCTAAGTAATTGTTAGTATCTGTAGTTCATACTAATAATAACAGGTCTTTTCCTATGAAATTACCGTTTTTTAAAACTGGGTTACTTTGAAGTTTTACATCTTTGGATTGACTTGGAATTTTAAGTTTCAAATAAACTTTATATTACGAAAAACAACAGACTGAGTATCTGTCTTATACCAACATAACAATAGTTAGCATTTTTAAATAATAATATACTAAAAAGAGTAGACATGAAAAATAAGAAGAAAATTCGCAACCGTCACAACAGCTCCTTACACTTCCAATACAAAAGTTCGCAAGGCCCAACCTGAATTTATTAAGCTGGACCCTAGAAAGGTTTGCCGTATGCAGATAAGGGATTTATTTAGCGGAAAGGTCCGTCCCTGGGTTAACGCTAAAACGCCTTTTGGGTCGACGATGACCAGGATTGGGACCAAATTTATTGTCGGCTTTCGGCTTTCGCGTTGATTTATTCGGCCCCGGGTGAATGGAATCAACGGACCGGTTGATAATAACGCTTGCGACGTTTTTGCGTAGGCATAGACCATGTTTATGAGAAAATGTTTAATGCTGATAAATTGAGAGGGTGAGGGATTTTTGTAGATATGTGGTGTTATGTGGTTGGCTCGACGTCTAGGATTCGTGATGTTTAAAACGACAGAAAATACGGTATGTTAATCTTACTAACATCACCTATTTGGTTTCTAAAAATCTATCAAAATTATTTAAGTTTTTCAACAATTGAAGCACCTACTTACAAGGTATTTATTTTTGTCTAAATTCTTTTAAAAATCATATTCTGAACATTGGATATATCAGTCACGTTTGCCAGACTGGTAGATAAATATTAGCTTATATAGGTACCTACGTAGGCCAAAGTAGCACAAAATTCGTGCCCGCTGAGACAGTGAGTCGGGGTTGCGGCAGACCACGAAGATGGCGAGATGTCTAGACAGTTATTGCCAGAACCAGAAGGAGGAAGCGCGGGCCGCTAGAGATGGAGGGAGGCCTTTGGCTCGGAATGGGACAAATAGGCTAGGAAGAAAGTATAGTTACGTAACTAGACTACCTAATAGACAGAAGGACATTTCTGCCACACCGTTGACCTAGTCATCTTAGTAGCCATTTACTTTGCCGAATAGTTGAAACTGGTCAGCACAAGCGGATTCAACAGTGCAAGTTGCAGCATTGCATTCGTAGGCAAGCACGATAAGGTAGTTTAGTCCATGAATTTATCTTAACAAGTTCATCAAAACTAAAAAGACTTTCGGGCCCATAAATTGAACACGACATGTACTAGTTGTACAAAGTTTCTCACAACATATTGGTTCGCAAGGTTGTAGGGCAGGGACGTGCAATGCGAGGCGGCCGCGGGACGGTACCTAAATGGCGCCAATTACACGCCGGCCCGTACGTGAGGAGCCTGCAGATGGCGCGGCTGTGGCGGTTGGATGAGTGTGGATATGGTGATGGAATTGGGAATAGATGCACTGCAGTGTAGCTTATTAGTAATTGGCTGAAAAGGATTGAAGATGTCCTCAATCATTTTGCTTGAGAGATGAACTGAATTGCAGACAACTTCACAGGAAACCTTCCAAGGATTTTATAATTATACCGTTTAATTCATTAATATTAACATACAAATTATATTTAAAAAAAAAAAACATTAAAAAAGAGTATCTCACCGGTATCGGGAACATGGTCCAAGCCAATACGAGCCGTGTTCAGGAGTATCACTTTCTGAAATAAAGCCCTTGAACCAATCGCCTAACGCGATCCTCTTAATTATTTTGATTATTATTATTTCTTTATTGCACACCTTAACGCCTTGCATTTTTATAACGATTTAACCAAAAATGTTCCCGTATAAAAAGATTCTAATTGTATTTTATTTTTCTAATTGGTACCAGGTACTACTGTGAAAAGCGTCATTTTAGCGCTCCAAGAATTTGAATCTAATCAGAAAATTTGACATAGCGACATCTGTATTTTGAATATGAAATATAATCGAATTCTTAGTTCAACTATTCCCTGACAGACGGCACTACACGAATTTTAATTTGATGTTCAGAACTATTTACACGGGCGAGATAACTTACTATTTCTTTTTGTGTACTCGTTATTCATTATTATCATTTACTAGTCATTAGTCCATTATTTAAATTACACTTAATAATGGACTAATGACTAGTCTATTATTTAAGTGTAATTTTAAATTTCAAGGGATTTCATAGTTAAATATATTTTTAAATCTTTGCAAAACTATAAAATCATGAACATTCCAAGCCGCATCCACTATCACCCCACGCCAAAACAACTCGGACGGTCCTAACCCAAAAGTTCGCCCTTTAAAGTACACATGTAACAAACCAAAACACGTGCGTTTTACGACTAGGGACGCTCACTAAACTACTGAAATCGTTCGCGAATGGAACGCCATTTTTTTTTACCTCGGTGAAATATTAAACCGACCGTTGTTTGCACGGGACATAGGTACGTTGTCGGACAATGTAGGTACATGATTGATAGTGTCAATATTTTGCGGGTTACCCGGCCATTACGTGATTTGTGGGCGTCGGATGCAGGTTATTCAGCCTTTGTAGTGTGAATGTTTGATGTTTATTATAAAATCATTTTTCGGGCGTTGGTGATTTTTCAGGTACATTTTTTCTTTCTGATAGACACGTTGGTCGCTAAAACAACTGTGGAATATGGAATTTTGGCGCCAAAATTCCCCCATATTTTTTTTTTATAATTTTGATGTAAGTACCCGTTGTAATTAAGCAGTCGGCTAAAATAAAAGGCAACAAGCCGGGCAGTCTGTAGGGCTACCAAAGAAATATACATAAAATATCCCTCTTTCTGGCGCAAGTGGGTAAAAATATTATACTTTTTTGAACCGTATTACAACGGATTTGGCCGACTTCCTATTTTCGAATATAAGATGGATCAAATTAAAAACGATTTAGGAACAAAAAAATAATTTATTTACATAATTATTCTGATAATAAATTACAATTCGTCTACTTATACAAATAAAACGGTTATTGTCAGTGTGATTTCATTTGAATACATTGTGAATTTAAATATGTATGGGCGAGTCACTCGTTTCACTGTTAACATACGTATTAAAGGTGCATTTCAATAGATTGTAATAATTGCCGTACTTAAAGATTATTTTTCCGATTATAAATTTGGACACACTGTCAGTTTTCCAGACTATAACATTTACTTAAATAATGAATTAACTAATGCCTAAACGAAATAGTAACTTAAACATTTATAATTTCATGTATTATCTGTATGAGAGATCTTGTTTTGTGTCAATAAAGTAAATCAGGTACTTACATAATTAAATATGTCAAAATCGGGCTATTCAAATTCAAAATAAAAACAAAAGTTATACAAATAAAATTTCATCGAATAGTTTCATAAATAGATTACATTTTTAATATTGGATGGCAGTCATAATACTAATTTAGTGGCTAGTTATTATGATATTTATAGCATTGTTTACAATTACTTTCATCAAAAACATTTATTGCTTGACACAGGAACAAAAAACCCTTGTAAAACTTGGGCCAAATAAAATTTTCTTTTCCAATACAAGCATGTCACTGACATTAGCGCAATCTATTAATTCCTAAAAGAACTACCAGCATTTGTGTTTCATGTATATTCAAGATGCTTACGATAGATGGCGCTTTTAAAAAACATATTAAAAAAGAAATAGGAACTACCTATGATTTGAAGGCTTTAACTTTATTATTTTAATATGTTTTAATAATTGTCTATAAAAAACTACGCTATTTATAATTGAATTTATAGTGTATAAAAGGTTTGTATAGTTTACTTATTGAATAACTACAATTAACTAGTGTTTGCATTCTCTTTGATTTGTTTACTAGAATGTAACAGTGTAGTAATAATATCCCGCTTCTCTATAATAGTCTATAGTATGATGAGTCATGGAGAAGTATTGCTATCTATGAATTCGAGAAAACAAAATCCAAAAATATCACGCCGCAATATCATTAACGGCCGGTTTCTGGGGCAGAATTATCAAAGTATTGTGAGAGACAAATATATCTCAACTTAGGTTAAAGCTATAAGCACTAACGTCACTGTATACTCGCTAGATGGCGCCGAAAGTCGAACTCAACATTTTTAATTTATTACGATTTTAGTTAATAGGAGCATTATTAAGTCAAGGTATTTGCTCAAATCAGACATTCGTCTTTATTGAACTTAGTCAAATTATTGCCTCAAACTCCACCTAAACTTAGCTGTTCAGCTAAAATTCTTTAGATTTAATGGACCCCATTATGTGGCGCAACGCTGTCAAATGGTCCAACAACATGTCACGTGTCAAGTGAATGCGTTGTAAAATGTTGGGGAACAAGTTGCGAAACATTGGGCAACGTTGTAGCGTCATGTCTTATTCCATTAAAATAAGATCAGACATGTTAACAAAGCTTTTTCAACACACTTACTCGAAAACCCCGCTCTTATCGCAGCGCTTTTAGACACGCAATAAATTATTACATTTATCGTATTAGGAGGAACGCTTCCACCCCCACGAGTCATAAGTGTAGTGTAAAAACGTCATTTCACACACGTGCCCTCGGCTCCATAACACGGTCGCAATGACAAACTTTCTGCACTTGTATCAAAATGTACTATTTTACTGTCCATTCAACCAATTTTGACTGTAATTACGTTGCTGACATAACAAATGGCAACTGCAGTAAAAAGTTGGTTTTGTAACCACTTTTTTGTTTTTAATGTCATCTTTACGACTAAAGAATAGAAATTAAAATCGATTACACGGACAGTAAAAAAGTTTGTTTAAATGTCTAGTCCTATTTCGAATGGAGCAGAAAGTATCTGAGGGTTAAAGGCTAAGAACTCACGAAGCGGTTTTCAACCGCGGCCGCCGCGGTTGCGGGCCCGTAGCGTTTGTAGAATGCAGATATAAAGAAAAATTTTAAAGCACATTTCACGACGCGTTTTGCGCCCGCGGTGTGCGCGGTTGTTGCACTGTAACTACATAAAACTGCGGTCTCGTGAGTTTAGAAATAAAACAGCGGTTTCCTCTACCGCGGCGGGTGCGGTTGAAAAACACTTCGTGACTTCTTAGCCTAAGTGTAGCTTGTTTTAGACTGCAACCACGACGGCTGCGGACTTACACTGAAGAACTTTAGTTAGACTTGAATGATAGTTTAAGGATATTTATATATTTTTTATTGATACTTGTATAAGTTTAGTAAAGCGGATTGTTGGAACTCAAGTGACTTTTTTTTGCAATAATTTGCTACAGAAACCGGGCCTTCAAAAATAATTTAACATTCAATCAGAGTCAATCACAATTATAGTTTAGCACCTGAATAATAAATAAATAAATTACTCAATATAAAATTGAATTGCACCTGTATTAAATTCATTATTGTTTGAACAGATTCCTATTGTTTATTTAATTAATCCTTAGTAACGATTTGAACTATAGTTTTTATTATTCGGTTACCTTTCTCGTAATGTAAGAGGTTCAAACCTGGGTCGTTGATTTTTTCTTCTAGCAAGTTTATTAACTCCACTCGTATCGTTTTCAGCATTTCTGCGACCTGGAAACAAGGAAATAATGATATATCAGTACTGTAATGTCGGAGTAATGAGTTTGCATGACATTATATGCAAACTCATGCTTATGAGTTATCATACTGGTTTGTTAGTACTTCGAAGGATGTTGGTATTCTAGAACGCATTTGAATATTTATAGGAAAAGAATATTTTATTGGTTTAAAGTCAGTGCTACGTGATTATTGGAAGTGCAATGAAGTAATGTTTAATATAATCATTGAGTAAAAGTCTAAAGTCGTTTTTATACAATCATCGATCCCGGAAATCGAGCCCACAGCAGCAAGGATTCGACAGTACTGTACTGTGATTAGTCTACCGGTTGGTCTAAGATTTCATAAAAATTAAAGAGTAATAGAATAGTAGTTGTCTGTAAGAAATTTCCCTGTGCAATAAGACCGCCCATTGTACCCTTAATTTTAGGAATGTTTGTCAAGGTATGAAGCTATGTGATATAATATGTTTACAGCATATTATAAGCACCGGGGAGTAATGCAAAAACAAAGACTTACTTCATGTTTTTCCACTTGGAACATAATCCAGCCGTCTTCTAATGATACAATGAAAGTACCACTGTGTAGTTCTACTGCTAAAGTGCAACCTGGAAAATATAATAAGATTTTTTTTTTTGTTGTTACTGTCGAGATTGACCGTGGCCAACGTTGTTTGGTTAACTCATGGTGTTTGCTGGGGCATACTTGGCGAGGTTAGAAAATGAAAGCAGTGAAAAACAAGATGATCAGACAAATATAGGGTGACTGGTAATTAGTGAACGATACTTAAACACGTGATTGTAGTCATGACAAATAACAACTTTTACTATGAGACCAAACCTGAAATCGCCAAAAAGATATCTGCTGGTCAGTACTTGTGTTCGCCTAACTGGTCAAAATGTACTGAACTTGGCTGTTCTTTTTCGCAATTTCAGGTTTGGTTCCATAGTAAAAGTTGTTTGTTATCATGACTACAATCACGTGTTTAAGTATCGTTCACTTATTACCAGTCACCCTATATAGAGATTTTTATTCTGCGCTCGAATGGATTTGGATAAAAATTGCACAAGTAGACCATGTTCTGGAATAGCCAATAGGACACTATTTATTCCGAGAGTATGTTCTCTTAGGACAAATTTCTACTTTTACGCAGGCGAAGCTGCCAATACTATCATAAGAGTGTTTTAAATATCTTGTGGATCTGATCTCGCATACGGGGTTGACTCGCGTCCCGCGAGCGTATTCTACGCTTTACAATGAATGAAAAAGACATTTGAGGGGGTTACGCGTGCGGGCAATCCCGCAAGCGTGATGAAATCCGCACGAAATTAATTTCTTTAAGTAAACGTCAGCTGGGCGAGTTCAATGACCTATAGTTAGTTAGTCATTGACTCGTTTACTTAAATAAAATTAATGTCGTACATGCGTATAGTAATCAGAGTTTTAGAAAAAAGTACTTTATTTTTATCTTTACAAATCGATAGTGTTTCATGTACCAGATCGACCCTCTACGGGAATAAAACGACCATAATCTGACTGACTGACATATCAACGGACAACCGAAACTACAGGGACTAGGAACGTGATATTTTGCAAAAGCTTCTTTTCATGATGTAAGTGAGCACAAACAGGGTTTTCGAAAATTCAATTTTAAAGGCGAAATTCGTTTGTATACAAAAATTTTATTCTTTGGACCAATAAACTTAACATAAACAGTAACCAGAGTAAATAAAAAGAGGGTTTCATTGTCTGTTATTAAAAACTACCCCTATTTACCCCGATTTAGAACGTGTCAAAGGTTGTGTGGAAGAATATTATCCCTTTGGTTTATAAACTTGAAACATTGCACATGTTTTTAAGAAAACATTCTCGAGAATGAAATCGCGAGTAAATAGTCTTCTTATAATACTAACCAGAAAACAAGACAAGCGGCAGCTGAGGCACCATGGAACACTCCCTGATGAACACCCGGCTAGTCTTGACCTTCTCCTGGTACACCATGTAGGGGCTGGTGAAGTAGCCGATGGTGGAGTTGACGGAGGAGGGGTGCAGCGCCACGTAGCCGTCGCTCTTGGTCTTGAACTTCAGCTCGTCGGGCGACGGCTGCCGCGGGATGGCGCCGCCCGCTTGCATGTGGAACGACTTCTCGGGGGTCAGCACCTGCGATTGACAATTTTGTGTTTAATATTGGGACCTCATGTAATCAAATGACTGGCCTGATGGTCTAGTGGCCCTGGCTACTATGCCGCAGGTCGTGGGTTCGATTCCCACCCAGGATAAATGTTTGTGTGATGAGCACGATCATTTGTTCTGTGTCTGGGTGTAACTTATCTATAATAAGTACGTATTTAGAAATATATAAGTATGTTTATCAGTTGTCTAGTACCCATAACACAAGCTCTGCTTGGCTTGGGACTAGACGGCGTTGTGTGATAGTTGTCGAATATACATCCATACATATACATACACATAAATATATTTCGTTAACATGTCGAACCCCCTCTTTTTCTTATTTGATATAAACTAGTGCTTGACTGCGATCCCACTTGATGGTACGTCGTAATGCAATCGCTGGTAGTGAGATGCACTAGTTTATTCAGTGCCTATTCACTGTAGCCTTGACGACACCTAAATTCTAATCAAAATTGTTCGTATCCTTCGATCTAAGCAACATGTGTGTATGAAAAACGTCTACTACTAATAGAAGACCTTTTCATGCGACACGACATTGAATGATCCAACTAAAGCTATATATAAATTCATATTGAATTACCTTGACAACATTCGGGTACAGAGCTGCACATAGGATAGCTGCTAGCAACTTATCGTTGTTTCCATTTGTGTTTAACTGAAACGAAACAAAACACAATTTTATATTCTATGATCTTCCCTTTTTTTTGAGGTGAGAAATCATCCATTCTCCCCCTCTAGGGTGGGGCGAGAGGGCGTATCAGACTTGATTTTACTGACTCAAACAACACCTGTGTTCTTCAGTTTCCTATGAGTTCTAGAATCAGGTGTTTCCTTTTCAGAGAATACCCGTGGCTCTAGCGGGCATCGACTCTGCAGAGCTCCTATGTCCTCTATCACTTTCATGCCCTAGTCCCATGTTACTCGAGGTCGGCACAACACGCTATTTTATCCATCCTGTCCTGTCAAGTGTCACGCTATCATTGACTCCCTTTTCTTTCAATACCACTTCTCGATTTCGATTCATCTACACAGACCAACAAAAAAGTGGACCTTTAACGGCTGGCGTCGGATTGGTTCGACGAGTATTTTCGTGTCCTATTCGCCAGGGACGTGTGTTTGCGACTGGGTACCACATCTCGTTTAGCTCTTCATACCGCATAGGTCACAGAAATGCTGATGAGATGGAGTATTTGGTCGTGGATGTGCGACCCTGGCGGAAAAATCCCGATAGTATTTGTTGGATATATCCGATTTCATGAGGTAACCGGCATGTCCTAGAACCAAAAATTCGAAGACGTGTGACATTCATCAACCCGCACTGGGCCCGCGTGGTGGATTTCAGCCCATTCCCTCTCTTAGAGAAGAGGCCTGAGTCCCAGCAGCGGGAATATTATAAGGCTTATGCTATGCTATCTAAAAGCTTCAAGAAATAGAGAATCTAGAAAATTTGCGCTAACAAAGTACAAATAACTATACAATATAGTTGCTATAGCTGCTTGCTGCTTGTAGCTGTTTGTTGTTCCTAATTAATAAAATAAATATATTACAAATAATACGTAAAAATAATTACCTCATCTCCAGTCAAACTAGCCACCGAATCCTTCCTCATCTTCTTCCGTAACGCCGGCATGTCCGGCACGAACCCTATGGACGCGAGCAGACCCAACAGCTGATGCTTAATGTCTGCCAACATCATCAACGTCTTGTGCGAGAGGAAGTTCTCATTCGCGAAGACTAACGCAGCGTGGGTACTGCTCTTCATCGCTTGTTGCCATTTCTGTAATGTGGGGTAATAATGTGTTAGATGTTGCCAGTAAGAGCCTGGCCACATGTCCGCGATGCGGCCTAGTGCAAATATACGGTTCCATGCCGTATCGAGCAAATCTAAGGAATGGTACCGCGTCGCACCGCGACACCGTGTTGCTCAAGTGTTATGTCGTCAAAAGTTACACGACGTGGCATTGTACTATCAAAGACAAATCCGCCTGACCACCGCTAAGTTCATTTTTGCTTGCACTCGAAACGAAAACTGCAAACCAAACCGGTTTGCCGCCGCGCCGCAGGATTCAAGGAAATATGTTTTTAAGTGATCAGGCAGAAATGACCGCGATAGTACAATACCGTCAAACGAATCTTAAAATTTTCAAATAAGTGAAAATTAAACGATTTAAGGTCTGATACGTAAGAATGAATGTGTGTCCGTATCGGTCAAAGAAAACTTGGCATTTTCATCTTTTAATGTTTATTTATTTATTAAAACTTCATGCAACACAAAGGTACACAGGCGGACTTAATGCCTTAGGCATTCTCTACCAGTCAACCAAGGGTAATGTTTCATTTCAGAATTATGTAAAATCCATAAAACCTAATAATTAAAAGCTTACCCTATAAGCTCGCAGTGTTGTCAGCTGGTCACTTTGCGAACATGCAAATTCTCTTCTTTTTGCATCTGCCTCCGTCTGAAAATAAAAAAAATAGAAGGTTTAAAATCTGTCACGTTAATACTTTACTGAACGCCAAGAATGAAGTATTACTTAAGTAGCACAAAACTCTGTCATAGGAGTTACAGATAGCCTGTGAGGCTCCTGAGAAGGACGTGACAGCAGCTCATCTGCTTCTAAGCTGCGCAGTGGTTGCTGGATACAGAGCAAAGTATTTCGGAACCACAGGTACAGTAACACCTAGGTGTTTCTGGCCTTCCTTGAGGAGCTGTGTCGGATCAAATGACACATTTGTCCCACCCGTGCGCAAAATACGCGCTTTAGTCGTGGAGTTGCGGATGCCAGCCCGAAATATCTGTCCTAGCTCAGAGGACACCGGTGTCCTCTCACATCCACGCCACTATAGGCCTTAATTCCGATGTTTAGAGTCTACTTTTGTATGAACAAGTTTGGTAGTTGTGGATCTAGGTGTACAATGCAGTAAGTAGCACAAAAGACTAGTTATAAGTCATAGACAATAATAGTACTGAAAACTCACCTTTTTTCCAAAAGGAGCAACAAAAGGACTTTTATGGCTTAAAAACGCAGCCATAGTAAGTGCAGAGTCTACACAGCAGAAAATAGCACCGAACAGCATGAGTTTCCCTATTCTGACGTCGACGGGCAGCGCGGCCAGGTGCTTGCCAAGCGCTGTCAGGTTCAACGCCTTGTCCAGCGCCCCGATGTCTTGCAGCCGGGAGAGAGCGCCATCTATGTTCTGTTTCAAAGGTGGTTCCACTGTTTTGCCTGGAAAAGTAAAAAAGAGATTGGTTTGAATTTGATCATTTGCAGTATTTCAAGTGAATAAGTATCAAAAAGATAGGACGCTCACCTAGCACCTCATGTATGCTCATGTTCTGGAACAGTGGAAGGATCTTAATTTTCAGCACTAGCTGTTCGAGGGGCACCCTGTGTATCTCCGGTACCGGCTGAGGTAGTATGTGGTGGTTGTAGCGGTGCGAGGTGAACAGGTGCACGCACACGCCGGGCATGACGCGGCCGGCGCGCCCGCAGCGTTGCTTGGCGTTGGCGCGCGACACCCACACGAGCTCCAGGGATTCCATGTTGCGGTTGGAGTCGAATCTAGGGAAATGATTATGGGCTTTAGTTTTTTTCGCTTTGTCGGGCAGATAAATAAATTTACTACACCGGCCATGTTAATAATCAAAGAGAGGTCAGAGCGTCGATGACAAACAAAACCGTTTAGCTATATCATTGACCAGTACCCTTGACCCAAGGTCACGCGGATTCAGAAATAACATTGTAGAACATGTTTTTTTTATAAACAAAACTACATAATACCGTTTCTCCTTCATGCGGCCGCAGTCGACGACGAACACACAGTCGTCTATGGTGACGGAGGTCTCCGCTATGTTAGTAGACAGCACTATCTTGCGCACTCCAGGTCTGGGCTTCCGGAACACCAGCGCTTGTTCCTCGCTTGATAACGTCGAGTGGAGGGGTACAAGGACATATTTGCCGGTCCTGCGAAGATAAAAAGGATGATTTGGGGGTGCTTATAGCGTAAAATCACCCCTTAAAGGAGTGGTCACGAGTGTACAATAGACGTACAGTGCATTTCTTGTCTTCTTTGTTCAAATCACATCTTAAAGAGTCAAGGAAACTTATTACTAATTTATGATTTTATTTATTTATACCACAATATATTGATAATAGAAAAATACTGGTTAGACAGTCGATGGATGATTATCGCTGCATCAAAAACAATCAATCAAATAGCTTCTGCCGCTCTAGGTGTTTCGGGAGGAAGTGTCAGATTTTTACTGATTATAACACAGTAAATCTCCACCAGGGTTCTTAACCAGGGTTGCCGACATAGCACGTAGAATTGCCAAACTTAAGTGGCAATGGGCTGGGCACATTGCACGCAGAACAGATGGCCGTTGGGGCCGAAAGGTTCTGGAGTGGCGGCAGCGTACCGGAAGACGCAGCGTTGGAAGGCCTGCCACAAGGTGGACCGATGACCTGGTCAGGGTCGCTGGAGTCCGATGGATGCGAGACGCACAGCACCGGCCATTGTGGCGACGCTTGGGGGAGGCCTATGTCCAACAGTGGACGTCTTTTGGCTGCAATGATGATGATGATGAATCTTCAGTTGCCTTTTAACCTTCGAACAATCCACAACTCTAGCAGGCTTTAGCCGTCAATCTTGCTGATGTCTCCTCAAGGAATACAACCGTCGACTCCGGTAGGGCCCTTGCCAGACGGCAAGACGTCGAGCTACCCTTTGGTCACCGTCTACAAGCCTACACCTACGGTGGCCGGCATTCGCCTTTTTTTTTTTTTGGTGGTGTCTAAAATCAATTACAATGACATCTCCCGCCCTTTGGCGGAGCGGGAGATAGTGTCAGACTCTTACTGACTAAAAACCCACCCCGTTCCTTCGTGACCTTAGAGACCAGGGCCGGGCTTTCCTTTCGGAAGCAAACCCTTGGCCCCAGTAGGCTTCGACCCGGCTTGCCTGCAGCTAGCAGGCTGGGTCACTACAGTTTGCTGACAACTCCTTGAGGCGCGCGGGAACAGTGCGCGCCGTTGACGACCTGGGCTTGGTCCGGATGGTTACCGGACGGTCGGACAGCGAGCTACCCATAGCTCGCCGTCCGCAAGCCTGCGCCTACGTTGGCTGGAAATCAGGATCGGAATCGGAATCCCCGCGGTGGCTGGGCCGTGAGGGCCGTTGCCTCTCGCGTGCGGCCTCCTCCTTTGCTAGCATTACTGCTTCGCAGAAGGAGGCGACCGCCTGCCATCCCTCCTCACTCTTGACCATGGCCCGTACCAGGGCCTGGCGCGAGAGATCGCCGCTGCCGATCGCTCTCACGAGAACACGGCGATGCTCTGCCCAAGCGGGGCACACTTCGACCGTGTGCTCCACCGTGTCCTCCGGGCAGTCCACGCAGTGGTGGCACCCGGGCGTCGGTTCCGCACGAATCCGGAACAGGAACCTCCCGAACTTACCGTGCCCGGTGAGAACCTGGGTCATGCGGAAGGTTAGGACGCCGTGAGGTCTTTCCAGCCACGCCTCAAAGAGGGGCATTACCGCCATAATTAAGGCGTGCCCAGCACTGGGTTGCGACAGTCGCAGTCGCCATTTCACCATGAGATCCCGCCAGAACTCTTTCCGCCATACCTCGACTTGTCGTGGCAGGGGACTTTCGCCCCGGCGTTGCATCTCCAGGCCGGCATTCGCCTGCGGTTGAGGTGTGAGGCTTGTCTCCGCCTCACGATTTCAGCCACCTAAATCTAATGTAACTGAAGTTTGTAACTTACTTGGGGCTAAAAGTCTGACTTTCAGCAAGTTGGTCATGCAAAGACATGATTTCCGCTATGCCTGGTAAGAACACCAATATGGCGCCCTCTCGCGGCCATTCGTGATCGCCTTTTACTATGTACGTCAAGATATGTTCGACCAGTTCCAAATTGATCTGTTGACAAATATTTTTTTTTTTTTTAACACATGACATAATATTGTAAAGGAAATTAAAACTTATTACACTGTAATAAAATTACATTTTGAAGTTAAAAGATTGTTTGGTAAGTTAGTAATTATTTTATTTCACTTTGTAAATACATACCAAAACCAAACCGTAGTGAATCAGAGAAGCTTCACTAATGTGCTGAATATGGATATTTAATAGTGAAAAAACAAACAAAAATTGCTTTCTTAAAATATTGAAAGTAATTACAGTTGATAATATGATACTTAATAATAATAAGTAACGGCAGTGTACCTAGTTTTTGTTTCATAATTATTAGACGTGATATCTTTATGTCCATAAAGTTTTTTTTTCTAACCTAACCCGTCGGGTTCGTGAGTCAAAACCTTTCATCCATTTAAACATGAAGGAGTAACAAACATACATACCAACTTTCACATTTTTAATATTAGAGTGATTAATTTGACTTTAAATCAAGTAAATTGTGTCATAATATTTACCTTCTCAGAATCCATAAGATACATATTCTTGCAAGTAGTCTTGCTACACCGAGGATACCGCGCCACCATCTGTGCTATATTAAGATTGTCGTCTCGTATGGACACTTTAGGAGGTTCGTTGGCGTCAGCTCTGACATCGCAGGTTTCTAACTCCAGTTCCAAGTCTTGTTTTCGGTCACCTAAAAAGATAATGAGAAAAATGTAACAGTACAATAACTGACCCGTAAAACGTCAAGAAAAAAATGGAGAGTAAGGGTACGAGGGTAAAAAACAGTCTAAAAGTTACTTTCAGTCCTACCAAATATACATGCGATCGACACGGTTATGAATTTCGGCGCTCCGATTGGCTCGTTCCAAGCTCTTAACCAATCAGAGAGCCAAACGCGGTAGGCGTTTCGATCACACTAACGCAAAAACAACTCTCAGTCATCGCACGGATATCAAATTGGAATTTAGTTCATAACTAACGATACAGAGGCCGCTAAGTTACACAACAAATAAAGAGAGAAAGAAATCCTTTTTTTAATTTTACCTTTCTTAACTTTTCTGGCGTAGTGTCCATTTTCTTCTAAAACATAATCCGTAATCTCCATAATATCTTCTAGAAACAGTTGTTCCACTGGGAATGTTCTTCCTGAAAACCGAAAAAGAAAATTAACAAAAAAAAAAAAAAATTCGATCTTGGCCATATGTTATACAATTCTTGTTTTTTCTTATTTTTGGGATTGTTAGTTTAATTTGACCATTAATTCATTATAATTATATAATAATTCGATATAGATATTTAAGTTAGGATAAGTGCATTTATCGCATTGAAGGTAAAAAAAAAACCTGTAAAGATGTAAGATGAAGAAAATAAATAAATAAACATACCTGGAATTTCCATGACGGGAACTTTACCGAAGTACTCCGAAAACAGTTCAGCATTCAAAGTAGCACTCATGAGTATGACCGTCAAATCTTTCCTCACTTTGACAAGGTCCCTCAATATCAACAGCAAGAAGTCACTCTCTTCAGACCTCTCGTGAACTTCATCCACTAAGACATGGGTGACGGACTGCAACTGGGGATCGTATTCTAAACGCCGAAGTAGTATACCAGTTGTGCAGAACGTTAGACGGGTTTTGGACGACACTTTGCTTTCGAGTCTTATCTGAAAAGTTATAGAGAATTTTGAGAACAGAGTTTTCAATTCTATTATCACTACATAGTATAGAACAAAGTCGCTTCCCGCTGTCTGTCTATGTATGCTTAGATCTTTAAAACTACACAACGGATTTTGATGCGATTTTTTTAATAAGAGATTCAAGAGGAAGGTTTATATGTATGTATAATACATGCATAATATATTTAATATCAACATTGCACACGTGCGAGGCTGAGGCGGGTCGCTAATACAACATATAACATAGTAAATGGACATCCTGAAAGTAGTATGTTCAGAATCGACTACTGAATCAATTTCAGCAGTTTTGAAAATAGGTATAGTATGCGGAAAATAAGTTGAACCCATTGCTATGGTTACGCGCAGCCCCATTTCGATTGAGACTTGAAAATCGGTTACTGCGCATTCAAGGTCGACCGCCATGATGGTTCAATTTTTGTGGCGCGGATTATACCTATTTTTTTTTAATATAAAATTCTTTATAATTCTTGTGTGTAACGCGGCAGTGCAGCTTCATATAAATTTTTAGTATACTTTGCACTGTACAATTACCAAAGACAGTTGAGGGATGTGACACAGGTGTCAAAGATAAATAACAAACCCGTTTGATTGAGAACCCGATTGCAGCGACACCTACTGAGTCCAATAGTATGTTCAAACCGTCCAGGAACCCACTCTAATATACACACAAAGGTTGTTCCAAATCGGTCAAGTCGATTAGGAGGAAATAGGCGACAAAAACACGTACAAACGAATTATAACAATAAAGAACATTATTTTTAGAATATCGATACCTGAATATAATTTGTTCAGAATCAGTAACTGAATCAATTCCAATAATATTTACACCATATTCTATTTATCCCCAAAAATATTTAAAAAAGGTCAGTTGGACACTATCGACACTAACACTTATACGGAAGTTTATAGCGGGCATTAGACGCTAGGAAACAGCTGTGTGCGGGAGCAAAACAACCCCTCAATCGCCCGGCCATCCGGTGGTGACCATGTATTTGTTTGGACAACCAGGTGACATAACAAGCTTAGAACTTCGTTCATTTTTCATGTATACAGTTAAGAAATTTTATACATAGATTCTTTGCATAAAAATACTAGACACGTGTTTCGAGTTTCGCATGTACTAAAACTAATGTTGTATAACGAAAAAACCGCATCAAAATCGATCCATTCGTGTAGGAGCTATGGATGCCATAGACAGACACACATAGAGACAGGCAGACTCGTCAAACTTGTAACACCCCTCTTTTCCGTCGTGGCTTAATAAAAACATACCTGGTACCCAACAACCTGCCCAGTCTTCTCAACCCTTTCTTCAGCCACTCTATCAGCGACTCCAATAGCTGATATCCGTCTGGGCTGCGTGCACACAATCTCCACATGTTCGGGCCCATCTTTGTTATAATTCTCCAGCCAATTGTCTAAAATGTACTGCGGTACTTGTGTGCTCTTTCCGCAGCCGGTTTCACCGCTTATGACGACGACCTGGAAATAATATGAGCAAATATTTTTAGTTCGATAAATAAATTTTAATCTGTACATACAACGTGGCGCGGATAATACGACAATAAATTAAAATACTGATAGTACTAGTCAATAGGAATATTATTAAACTACCAAAAACCCTACAACCAAAACTAAAAAAAAATTAAATACTAAAAATCGTAAACGAAAAAGCACCATTTATAAATATTGGTACAACAACGATTTTTTTTCAGTTGGCAAAGACATTTTCGTGAACTCAATACATCACGTAAAAAATGCTGAAAATAAAGAATAATGTCCCGTTATTTTCTTATACTAAACTACTGGATGTATTCGAATAATTTTTGGTATATAGACTGGGAACATCATGAGGTATACGCAGTTTAAATTACTGTCATATTGTCGGCGCCACCCTGTATAAAAGGCCCAGTCCTAACTCACTCAATGATTCATCAACGCTCAGCCCAAACCCTTGGACCTAGAACGCTGAAATTTGGCAGAGAGGTTCATTTTATTATGGTTATAAAGAATAAGAAAGGACTATGGTACGCGGCAAATAAGTTGAATTTATGCTATGGTTACGCGCAGCCCCCGACTTCGTTTAAGACCTGAAAATCGGTTATAATCTCGTCACGTCGAACCATCATGACGAATGATGAACCATCATCCTCATCACGTTCACGAGGTTCACGTTGAACCTCGTTATAAGTTGAACCAATCGAGTCTCAGTCTAAGTAACCATAGTAAATGGTTGAACTTATTTGCTGCGTGGGTCCAAAGTTTGTAAGGGGAAACCTACTTTCATGCGGACAAGCCACCGGCAGAAGCTAGTAATAGATACTGTTAATTGAATGAACATCCTCTCTATTATGACGAGCTATGCGTCCTCTCTTCTAGTCTCTGCTGTTTGTTTCTTACAACGAGGTCAGGTAGGCATTGGTACATTATACGTCGTTGCGGTTTTTTTTAGGTGGCAAATCATCTAATGACTTCTCCTGCTCTGTGGTGGAGCAAGATGGCGTGACACACTTTTACTGACTAAAACCACACCTTTTTCCTTTAGTTGCCCTATGTGTTGTAGTACCGAGAGGAAAAGAATATAACAGCCCAGGCGCTCAATCTACTGAACGCCTTGATTGTTTGGGAACCTGAATTTGACATTTTTTTCTATGTCATTAATGAAATGATAAACGTTTGTATAAAATTTTTTAGTTCGTAGATTGTTGGCTTGCTATACGCTTTGGTGAATACTGTAAGTATAGCAAGCAATTGATAAAATAAATAAATAAGGAGGTCTTGCTGAGTCTCTACAGTTTTGCTGACAACTCTTTGTAGGGCGCGTGGAACACTACGCGCCGTCGACGACTGGGGTTTGGTCCTTATAGGACGAGTGGACGGCGAGCTACCCATTGTTCGTCGTCTGTAAGCCCGCGCCTACAGTGGCCGGAGATTGATCTGCGATTCCCGACGCCCGGGGTGGTCCTTGTCGCGGCTTCAGGTTATCTGTTCTGTCATTCTTATGACCACCTACTTCACTAGCATTACTGTTTCGCAGAAGGATGAGAACGCATCGGTAGAATAGTACTGGATGATTTATCACATTCAATAAGAAAAAGGTTGGGGGCTTTCATAGATATGATCATTTTAGACATTGTTGGGCATAACTTCTTCTCAGGCAAACAATTGTGAAAGGCGTTTGCTAGTGGGAAAGTTATAAATCACACATCTACGCGTGTTACAGATTAGCATTAACCGGTACCCCAGTTTATTGAGGAAATTAATTACAATATTTGCAGTAGATTACAGCAGGGATTACTAGACTAGGTTAATTGCTCTTTATAACATAATAACTCAAGATATTATTTTACATTGACATTAATAAGAAGCATTAGGTAGTTAATTTGTGGCATATTAAGATTACAAGTGTTGTTTAATCAATAAAGCTTGTAATAAGATTACTATCGCTTCTGATTTACTGAAAACTACATCAATTTTCCATCATAATATCCACTAGTGTGAATAATAAAACAGCCACTGAACCTAATTTGAAAATATCACGCCATAAAAGAATAGAAGACGAAAGATCAGTTATGACTTCAGTTGAAACCCTTATTTCAATGTTATAAAATTGAGATTGTCAATGCAAGAAAGCTGGTCAATGCGAGGACCAAAGCTGCGTTAAGCGGGCGCACGCACGTTCGCATACAAGAATGATCAATCCGGGCTCGCCGCGCGAGCACCCGTAATAATACATTAAAGTTCTCTATCGACACGACTACATGCACACTGTTAAAGTTGAATTAAAGGACACTGTGCAGGTAATAAGCCGGTTTCCGCGATAGGGACCGCCGCACACGAAACACAGGCATAGTCACGCGACGGGTGCCCGAGCGAGTGTCCCCAGCGTGCACGCCTCAGTGTGTCATCAGTTTTATACACGCAATCAGTGCAAGAGATCCTTCTCACAGTCCAGACCCTTGTTACGTCTAGGTCATGTTAAGTGTGGATACCTTAATTTACAGTAGCTATACTCTATTCGACAGACATTTGAACCAAATCTTTTTTATTGTCCGTTCTATCGATTTTCACCTTTAATGCGTGGATGGCGTGATAAATGGCAACATAAAACGGCTGTAGTAAATAGTTGGTATTGTAACCATTTTTTTGTTTTTAATGCAATCCTTATGCCTACGGAATAGAAGTCAAAATCGAATGAACAGATATTAGTATGTTTAAATGTATATTCTTATTGCGAATGGAATATATGTATAGATACCGCCACGAATAGTGAGCACAGATAATCGACGGACCCAATAGGCGACGAGTATCGATTGACAAACCAATCAAGTGAACCATCGGCGCGGTCAACCGATTCAACCGACCAATGAAGAGCGTGCTTACTACTCGTGCCGGCCATTTTGAAAAAAGAACACTAACCTGCGACTTCTTTATAGTATTCAATATTTCGTTCCTCTTCTTCCAAGCTGGCAATTTTCTTCTCCCCGACATCATTCTATTATACCTATCATTGTCCCTCTTTTCCGCAAACCGTTTAGCTATGTCCTTATTCTCCCTGTAGATCTCTTCAAAATTGACATTAGCTCTACTATCTTTATTACCACCCTTTTTATAATGTGATGGTAAATTCTTTTTAATACCGTTATTTTCTATAAGTTGAGGGAATAAGGCATCTGTTGTTGCAGGAAAAGTTCTAGTATCAAATTGTATAAAATTCATTATTTCTTCCTCATTATTGAGAAGTTCGACTAAGGAATATACACATGGAACACCCTCCTGAGCTAATATTTTAGCTTCATCTATAAGTCTTAGCGTTATTTTTAAGAAGGTAAGCTCTGGTATTATTTTAGTTTTATTTTCCGTTTTAAAAAATATTAAAGGTGGTTGGTACGGGTAGACGGAGTTTTCAGGGAACCTTATTTCTAATTCATAAGTTATTTTTGTATTTTCTTTAATTTCTACGGGTTCTTTTGTTTTGTCTTCTTTAGATTCGTGAAGAAACTTGCATTTCGCGCCAAATCGACAGGGACCTCTGAGAAACAGTTTACAGACTTCTTTTTGTTTCGTTTTGACACTACTTGTATAGTTTGTATTCTTTTTCTTAGGGACTTCTACATCTTTACTTTCGTACATTTTCGTTAGATAATCGAGGTCCAATTTGACAATCCAGTGGTCTGCCTTCGCTTTAAAGCTGGAATCGTAAATCGAATCGAGAACAGCCCTTTCGTCATTTACCATCTCAATCAATTCATTTTTATTTGGCGCATGTTCAGGTCTATCTTGGAAATCAATGTTAAAGTATTTGAGGAAGAGTATTTCTAGTGCTTTCTCTATGTTTTCGGCTGCTACTTCTAGAGCTTCTGCACAGTGAACTTTATGGAAATTGTACCTGTAAAAAAGAAATAAACAATATTATTAAAAGATTTAAACTTTTATGTTTTCTTATTTTAGGCTTGACAAATCTTAATATTGAATAAAAGGAAGCAGAGTAGTAAACGAAAAAATATATTTTATTAACATTTAAACACACTCACATTAGGTACATTTAATTATTATTTACTATTCGTACTTCCTTATTAATCATTCATTATTGTATTCCTCCTTCCTAAAATGTATTTATATTTATCTACCTTATTCACACAATACCGTGCAAACGTCTTTATGTCGACACCGTCTGCGTCACTGGCCCATGTTGAAAACCAGCGCTGTAGACTCGTCACATTTTGCGTGTGGTCATGGCATTACGCTGAGCGTTCGACCGTTTTTCGCGGATAATATTAGTTAATCCTTATTTTGCGCCTTTTTCCGCCACATAATTTTTTTATTTTTTTCTTCTTTTTTTCTTTCTAATTAGTTCACTTTCAATAATTACAAATAAAACACTTTCAATATAATAAGTAAAACAACAAACCTCTCCAACTTGGCGAGTGCAAATGCCCGCAGCCTGGCCTCAGAGGTCTCGATCTCGGGTTTAACAGTTAATGAGTAATCACAGCCTCCTTGTACGATGAGATTACCTCTCTCCATCCAGTAGCGGTTACCTAAGTTTGAACCTTTATCCTGAAAAATAAAATAAAATAAAATTTGTAAGTTTACATTTTTTATAAAAAAAAAAGCTAGCCTAAACCAGCATTATATATGCGAAACCTGAATATAGTTCATTCAGAATCTGTAACTGAATTGATTCCAATAATTTTTACTAAATGCTTTTTTTTATGGTAGGTAAAATCATCCAATGACAAATCCCACCCTTGGGCGGAGTAGGAGATAGTGTCAGACTCTTACTGACTAAAAACCTACCCCGTTCTTTAGTTGCCTATCATACTAGGGCCGAGCCTTCTTTTCAGAATTCTTTTCCTTATATTTTTTCACAAAAATATTTAAAAAATGTCACAAGTAGGACACTACCGACACTAAGTACAACACAGGTCAAGGCAGGTCATAGTGGGCATGAGATGCTAGCGCACAGTTAGATGCGGGAGCAAAACCACCCCTCAATCACCCGGATGGCGCGGTGATCATGCATTTGTGCAGACAACAAGGTAACGTAACATTATTTTTCATGATACAGTTATGAAATTTAAAATCTATGTGGATTCTTTACACAAAAACGTGTTTCGGGTTTCGCATAATATACTAAAACTAATGTTGTATAGACATGATGCCAGTCAGTAATCTACTGGGAAATAATTTTTAAAATCGGTCCAGCACTTTTTGCGTTTATTCATTACAAACAGAAATACAAATCTTTTCTATTTATAACATGTACTATAGTATAGATATAAATAATAGCCGCATATGTCTATATTCAGGGTTAGGCAGCTCTTGCTGGGGTCAGTTCGTGAATGGATGACAATCGCTTACATATTGACATGCCTCCGTGCATCAGAAAGCAACTTAATTAAGCAGTATATCCCACTCCTAGCGTTTCATGTAAGTACTGTATCGACCCTCCACGGGATTAAAATGAATAAAATTTAACGGTGAACATGATAATTTATTCTTACTTTAACAACTTTGACATGCCAAAAAAATAAACGATTTTATCTTATCTAATCTTAATATTACATAGCCAGGTTTCACTATCTTGTTCCCAATTATCTACTAGATTGACAGTCTACTAGACAGACAGGAGGTCTGACAGATGGTTGCTCTATCTAAAATAGGTACTAGCATTTGCTACGTTATCATCTGATAGACTGGCAGCCAACTCCTACATTTTTAGGAAAAGGTTAGATATATTTTGATGCATCCTGTCCATGTGGTTGTATGTTTTGGAAAAAGGCTAGGCATATTTTGATGCACCCTATACAAGCAGTTGTATATTTTAGGAAAAGGCTAGGCATATTTCGATGCACCCTATCCATGTGGTTGTATGTTTTAAAACCACTTTTAGATTTCAGTACCAGACACTGAATGTAATAAGAAATAATTATTATTTTATTTTTTATTATACAGTTAAATATAATACTCACAAAAAATATGTTACAACTTAATGTGAAGGAAGCACTTTATTTTTTTCACTTATATTATATTTTCATATTTTCTGTCAGATCTCTCATTTTGGCCTTTAATAATATGTTAGGGTAAATAAAAGTAGGCAGTCTTCAAAACTCCGCAGACATGATGGAAATTACACATACACCTCACTAAGAGTTTTAAGGCTGGATTGGTTTTTTTTTATTATTTAACCTTTTGAATACTGTATTAGAGACACGATAGAAATACAATAGGTGTGCGGACACCGGTGTCCGCTTGGGGCTTAACAGTTTAAATATCATTAAAATATACATACATCTGCACAGTTTTGCTAACTGCATTCATTTCATTCTGTATAATTACAACTATAATTAAATATATAGCAAAAATAAGAGACTAATTATTTGATGATTTGCCACCTCAAAAAAAGGTCTTAACCTTTTTTTGAGGTGGCAAATCATCAAATAATTTATGTGCTCTTTTTTTTTAGTGATATAAACTAGTGCTTGACTGCATTCTTACCTGATGGTGAGCAGTGATGCAATCGTTGATGGTGAGGCGCACTAGTTTATTAAGAGCCTATTCATTCGGTCCTTCAGGACCATAGTAACTGTTATGAAGTTATAGTTTATGTAAGACCAAAAGGAACTAAAACTATCATGATGTAGTACACAAAATTCAATAGAACAAGCAAGATTTTCAGAATTCTTTTTCGTTGCCTGTATTTTTTTTAACCATTATTGATAGGTTTACGTTTGACCACTATCTCCCCTGATGGTAAGCGATGATGTGGCCGACTAGTAATATAAAATTAAATAACTGCACTTATATAATGTTTTATTTAACTCAATGTTCCTCTGTGGTCTCTTTGAGGGATCACCTGTTTTCTAAATCCCCTACAAAATCTAATTACTCATTCTTTTCAAATAGTCCACAACTTTACTTCTTGCATTGTAAAAATAAATCTAACACACCCAAAAAAAAATGGTGCCACAAAATTAATGTTTATAATTGTACTAATAAAAGTAATGTAAGTTTTAAACCAATAATTATTTATTTTATTTACTTAATTGTTTATAATGTTATGTTTTTGTGTATAAACACAAAAACATAACATAGTACTTGGTGTTACAGAAAGTTCATATACAAAGGTGAGCTTAAGTCAATAATGATTCTGTTACTAATATATTCTGAAGAATAAGCAAAAACTTGAAGCATTTTAGTCATAAAACATTATTTTATAAAACAATTACTTATAAGAACCCACAATTAACATGTTTTTGGTTGGTTCTAACACAATTACAAGAAATATTAATTTATTGCACAACTGTATTACAGCCTCCATAGACTTAGGTCCTACTAAAAAATTATGTTCGAAAATATTAACCAAATTTTATTTAAAAAAAAAATACCAACAATTTTAAAATAAAAAGTGATTATTATTTGAAAAAATAAACTTACCTTATAAACACTGGCGCTTCCAAGTTTAAAGTCAGGGCCGTGAATAAACCTGAGTGTCTCCAATACAAGTTTCTGTGAATCTGAACTTAATCGAACTGTTTGCATTTCCACCTTCAAGTTAGGATGAGGATCTTCCTCCTGAGGCTCAACTTTAGCCTTCCTGAAAAAAAAAACCACATTGTTTTAAGGACCGAACAAGACAAATTGCTGTGATATGTATTAAGTATTTTAACGTACCGTATCCGAGGGTCTGCTGGTTCCCGAAGAAAGAAATCTTGGGCCAATTGTCTGCTTTCATGGTCCATTGTTGTTGATAACTGAAATGAGTGTTAAAAAACAGAAAACGTAGACAAAAACGTACAATTTACAGGACGTGTGCAGCCAAGGCAAATCGCTACCTGTCAAACATACGTTTAGATTATGCCTGGAGACTATTAAACGTCAAACTATTAATTTATCAAAACTTATTAAAAATGGTGCTTAAAAAAATCTGTGATAAATTTTTATGCATAATTAAAACAATGGTCATGATTTTTCTTTTAAATACTTCTCATGAAATAAGTCCGCAACACTTAGCATAAAAACGAAACAAAACGCAAAAAGTACTTTTCGTTTTAATCAGAAATCATTTCACTGAATCATAAAAGTTTTAATCAATAAGTTCATCAAAAACTTACATAATTTTAAAATAAAACTTTTTGCATTATAATTGGTACTATTTTAAACCAAGAAGGCTAAGATGGAAGTATTTATTTTCAATAGATTCGAATCAATTGAAAATAAAGGCTGGCATCATCGTATGGCTCTGTTGGAGCCAATTATGGATACACTTGTTCAACGTGTGCATTAATCGGTTCCAAAGCAAAAAAAAAATAAGCATACAAATGGAAAAATGGTCTCCAAAGTGCTCGGCACACTGACAGCGCGGGTGCGGGGCGGGCGCAGCACTCACTGGGACCCGTCCATACAACGTAATGCTCAAAACTCGATTTTCAATGGATAAATTTACCTACCATCAAAAAAAACGGGTCGTCGGGTAATGAAGATTTCTCATGTCGAATGAAGATTTCTTGAGCCGGCACCCCTGCTATCTATTAAATAAACCCTCGTTTTTAAAAAAGCGTCCACGTTACTTCTTTGGATGCGAGGCCCACATTGCCTACTCATTTCCGTCATCATAAAGAGAAGTTATTATTTTGGTAATTTCCCACTTCAAAAGACATCCCGTAAGTTACATAAAGGTAATACCAAGTAACTGTGACAGTATCATAGATAGGAAGGTACTCTAAGCGCATGCTTTAAATAAATTAAATGCATAACGACATGTAAATACAAGTCAAGACGGGTTGACACGGGTGAGAATATTACAATGTAAGGTGATTTGAAAATCAATGCGGCTTTTTATCAAAAGGGGTTTTTTTTCTACATCATGCTTGGCTTATAGAATCTACATTAAGTTGTTGTGGATCACGTTAATTTGCAATTGAAATCCTAATTAGAATCACACATTCCAATCTCGCTTGCATTGCGACTCGGAATTTTGCTCTTTAGAATAAACTTCCTGCCTGCTTATAGCTTTTTTTCGCTGTTGGTGGTGCAACCTACTTTCAGGCAGTGTCAGACTTTTACTTACTAAAAGTCACCTGTGGACTAATTTAGACGTGGGCGAAGGCGCATCAGCGAGTCTTAAATTCGAAAACGAGACCAGCGATTATGACAAGTAATGGCCACCCAGCGTTCGTCGCTTACTATAAGCTGAATAATCAATTATAAAAAAAAACCCTCATTCTTAAAGAGACCTCGATTGTGCAAGGCCATGGGCTAGGGTAAGCTTCGCCCACGCCTAGCTACGCCACTGCACCTGTGATCCTTTAGTTGCCAAAATAAAGACTGTAGCCCTGCATCAGCTTATAGCTAAGAGTTCATTCAAAAACAAACAATAGTGATAAATGTCAAGACATTCATCATTATTATCAGCGTATTATCAGCTTCCGTAGCCCCATTTCACCCACTGCTGTGTATAATGTGTTCCTTCATCTATAATACCTAATCTAATCCAGACTTCGCAATTCCTGTGCCATTCTCTTAAAGACTCTGTTTATTTTTAGCCTTATCTAAGAGAGTATAGGTATCCTATTTCTTTTTATTTGGAATACATTTATTAACTTTTACAGCTTGGTATTACCTAAGTCTCATTACTCAAGTTTGTCTCACTATTTCCTTCGTGGTCTGCTGCGTCCCCATTGCACTGTATTAAGGCACGAATTTTGTGCTGCTTTGGCGCACAGTGTTGAGATAGATTACGGCAGAACTGTAAGGAGGAAGCGTGAACCCGCGAAAGATGGAAAAACTAGAAGAAGGCTGTTGCCTAAGAGTGGGGCAGAATACAAAGAAAAAGTAGACCCCAACCTACGCTACCTTAGACTCACCTGATTAGGCCACCTCTTACTACTAGACCAGGGATGGTCTAGTAGTAAGAGGTGGCCCGACCTTTATTAGCGATCGTGCCATCACTACGTATATATATATATGTAGTATAAAACAAAGTCGCTTCCCGCTGTCTGTCCCTATGTATGCTTAAATGTTTAAACTACGCAACGAATTTCGATGTGTTTTTTTTAATAAATAGAGTGATTCAAGGGGAAAGTTTATATGTATACCTAATACATGCTTAGTATCACCATTGCACAAGTGCGAAGCTGTGGCGGTTCGCTAATCAAACATAAAATAATGTAATCAAGTGACTATGAAGGGCCACCAACGAATCTTGATTTAGATAAAAAACCCAACCAATTGCTGAACTTTTTATTTGCAACCCAAAACTCATATTGCATTCGTAAGTCTCTCTTTATTCAAATAAAACTAAAATGAATGATATTTATATATAAATTAGTTGGATGCCGAGTATCTTAGATTAGCATAGCATAGCATCAGTGTAATAATGTTTCCATTGCTCCAAATTCCCATGGCTTCCTCTCTTGTAGAGGGCCACCTTGCGAGCCCAGTGCGAGTTGATGGATGTCACATGATTTCGATTTTTTGGATCTTTGGCATGCCGGTTTCACGGTTTCACGATGTTTTCCTTCACCGTTTTGAGAGCAGTGATGATGAAGTAAATTACACAAAGTAATGCGCCAGGTTGGGTTTTAACCCGCAACGCACCACTGCTTTACCTCTGAGCCACAACTGCTTAACCACGTATCTTATGTAGATTGGTGAACCCGAATTATATCATTGCGTGCCTTCACTGATACGCGTGCCATAGGTTCGCCATCTTTGTAGGTACTAGACATTTTACGTCGAAGAAGGTCGCTAACTACGAGCTTATTATTCAGCCTAATTAGTCTACAACGTCAATGTCGTTAGGGTGCTAACTGCTTACATCCAGTTACCTCCGTACGATTACACGTGATACCAGAATGTTCAGACATCAAAAACGTGACAATCACGATTTCGTCCATTTTATATGTCCATTACTGCATTACAACTGATAGCTTGTGCTGATTGGGTGAAAAACCGCAATCGATTTTAAAATAAGAATATATCTAATGATGTTTGGTCATGTTTTATAAGTAGAAACCAATTTATATATTTTTAACTTCGGCGCTAACAATTTTGTGGCTATGAGCGCATTGGTCAATTTTCAATTGTTGTCAAATTAATAGAAAAACTCTTAAATGTTTATACCCAAATGTGTTAACATTTGGGTATTGTCACTTTGTAGATAAATAATAAACTAGAAATAATTTAATGACCTACAACTCTACACTACGGCAGTATAAATGCCCCTGGCTGCGAACTGGTCTCTGCATATCCAAATTTACCAATCTTATCAAGCGGAGTATTTTCAACCCATCCCAAAGCTGTGTGTTGGAGCCCTGTCCACTTAAGCACTTAAAGCTGTACCTGGACAGCTAATGGTCATCATTTCAGCCGAAAGACGTCCACTGCTGGACATAAGCCTCCCCAAGTGTCGCCACAATGATCGGACATGTGCGTCTGGCATCCATCAGTGCCCCGAGAGCCTCACCAGGTCGACGGATCTGCCTTGTAGGAGGCCTAGCAACGCTGCGTCGTTCAGTACGTGATAGCCACTCTAGAACCTTTCGGCCCCATTTATCATCTCTTCTACGAGCAATATATAATGTACCCTGTCCACTGCCACTTAAGTTTGCCGATTCTTCGGGGTGTGCCAGTAACCTCTGTTTCATATGCGGATAGTTCATTTCTGATCCGATCACGTAGGGAAATTTCGAGTTTAGCCTTCTCCATTGCTCTTTGGGTAACTTTAAACTTTCTGTTGAAGTCTATTGTGAGCGACCACGTTTTAGAGACAAATATCACACTGGCGACGCGGACAGCTAGTAACCTGTCGCTACAAAGTGGAGGTACGTAATACAAGCAGACACACCTGGACACAAAAAGAAGAAGAATATCTTTTTTTTTAGTTAGGAAAAGTCATCCTATGACTATCTCCCGCTATTGGGCGGAACGGGAGAGTGGTAGAGTTTTGCAGACTAAAAACCCCACTCCTGTTCTTTGTCTGCCTACGTTTCAGGCCCCGGGGTTCACTTTCGCTCAACATATGGGCCCATTACCAGTAGGCAAGAAGAAAATCTAATACTTTAGAGTAGGTAAGTAAGAATCAATCTGCCTAGCCTTTTTGTATAGTGGTTGGTGGTGATGGTAATTACGTAATTAGGTACTAAAAGGTAGATTATTATAGTAATTACGAAAGGTATTGAGAAGTGTTAAATGGCGCTCTTATACTTGGAAATCATGAATCGTGCCACTTTTCATGATACTTCAGTTTTGAAGAACAACAGTAGCTATATACCTATAATTTCTAGTTGCTACTGATAACAAACACTTTACTTATTTATTTTACACTATAGGTAATCCATTCGCAACAAGATTAGACATTTAAACAAACACCTTTTTACCGTCCGTTCAACCGATTTTGACTTTTATTGCGATGGTAGCATGATAAATGACGACTGCAATAAATAGTTGGTATTGTAATGTAATGTAAACACTTTTCGCTTTTAATGTCATCCTTATGTCTGTGGAATAGAAGTCAAAATTGTTTGAACTGACTGTAAAAAAGGTTGGTTTAGATGTCTAATCGAATGCTGAGAAGTCTTTTGACGTTGAATGAAACCTTATAACTCACGAGGCGGATTTTTCCCGCGGCCGCCACAGTTGCGGGCCCGCAGCTTCTAAATGCAAATATATATGTAAAAAAAATTAAAGCAATTTTCACGGTCGCGGTATGCGTGGTTGTTCGCAGGTGCCGCTCAACGGCACCGCGGTCGCCCGCCGCCGCCTCGGCGGTTTGCGCCCGCACGCTCTGCGGTTGGTTGTTGGCGACCCCGCCCTATTGACCCGGGCTTGCGGTCAAAAATCGCAGCCATCGCGGCGGCAGCGGCGGCGAATCCACCGTCTCGTGAGTTTTGAAATAAAATAGCCATTTCCTCTGCCGCGGCGGCTGCAGGAGAAAACCGCTTCGCTCATGAAGCGGTTTTCTGTAGAGATAGCGGGAGAGATTTCATAATTCCACTCCTAGAGTTCAACTCTGGGACCTATACCTAAGCTGCTACAGTGCGTTTATGAAATATTTTACCTTTGATATGTGTCTGGAAACTCTGACAGCGGCCCGGACCTGACGACTTGTTGTGCTGCCATCTTGAGCAATGTGTGCACATTGCTCAAGATGGTGCACTGGTATTTTTTTTAAAATTATATCGCATTGGCAGATATAAAATATTACCCTGGCTGAGCCCTGGCCTTACTAACGTTAGTAGCTATTGGGTTATTGCTACTTATTTATTAATAGCATAGCTTTTCCTTCCCGTTTATTAGTTTTCTTTAGTTCCGAGTATCCGACTCATGACGAACGTAAACTGTAGAAGTATGAGTAGGTAGCACGTAATTACGTAATATCCGGATTACTTAAATTATAAGGTAATGTAAAATATCTACAATACGCGGCATATAAGTTGAACCAAAATGGCAATTGATCTTCTATACAACAGATTTCGGGTCTCAATCGAAGTGCGGCACAGCTGGGGGCTGCACGTAACCATAGCAACGACGGACATTTTATTTCAACTTATTTATTTGCCGCGTAGGTACCTACTTTAGCTATATTTGGTTTCAGAATTTAATAATTACGTATCAACAACAATAAACTCTATGTCATACACGCAAAGTTGTAAATCTATTGCAAAGGTCTACTTTTTTAGGTCCTCTCAAATACAAATGGTCACTTGAAAAAAAAATTGAAACAGGATTGTATTTGTGTTTCGGGCCGGTGTCCGCAATTCCATACAGTCTAAAGCGCGTATATTGCGTACGGGTGGGGCAAATAGAAAGAAAGAAAGAAAAATTTATTTATTTGGATTACAAAACGGAAACACGTTAAAATTAAACAGAAAAACGTACACTGAGTAATGCCAAAAAGGCCACAGCTCAGCATAATGCCAAATGGCAACACAAGGCTACCACCTGACGCTGATTTTATGTGTTATTCGATCCACCCCAGCTCCTCAAGGAAGGCCAATAGCACTTTGGAGTTACTGACAATTTCGTGAAGGATATCTGGGTTCACGAAGTACTTTGCCCTGTAGCCAGCAACCACTGGGCAGCTTAGAAGCAAATGAGCTGCTGGCTCGTCACCCTCCATGCAGGCTGCATAGAGGGCTGTTTGTAAGTCCTATGACAAAGAGGTGGCCCGTGGCCAGTTGTATTGGCCGTGACTTGTTACAACTGAGGTTTAGTCAAGTTCCTCTTTGACCTGTCCTGCACTTACTATGGTCTACTCATAGTTTGTGGTGTACCTAGATCTCTGGTGCGTTTCCTCACCAAATGACGTAAATGTCCGAAGAGGAGCCGCACTGGAGTCCGCAATGGGTTCAGGCCCCTTCATTGCCATACTCAAAACTCTTCTGGCGAGTTCGTCCGCTGTATCGACGCTATGGGAACGCCGTCTATTGATCCATTAAATGGTTACTTTGTTGTGTTTACCCACCTGGTTAAGGTGCTGGTGACACTCATTCACCAATCCAGAGTTAACGGTGTAACTGTTCAGCACTACATCATGCTGTCCGAGAGTATGCGTATTGAGTGGTCCTTAACTTCCCTGGTTGCTAAATTGGATACAGTAGGTACCTACAGTCAAAATATGTTAGCCACTCGAAAAAAAGAATGTCTGCGCAGCCAATTGTACGAAGTTCGGAGCGGTCAAGACATATTTCGATCGTACTGACCGTACTGTGTACTTGAGTTGATTGTGGTTGTGATGAATTCATCAAGCATGTGTAGATAGGTCAATGGTACGTCATAGCTACATCATCTACCTAACTATGACCTGCTTGGAAAAACATTTGGACACGCCCAGAATTAAATGAAGTAGGACATTAAAGGTAATGACGGTTATCAACGAATAATCGAACAAGATATTAGCGTAAAAATTAAAACTGGTTGAGAAATAGAGTTATTGATTTTGTCTGTCAAGTTTTGGAAGGATTGCTTGAAAGAGTTACCACGGCTTTGGAACGCAAAGGACAACTAGGCTAGATTAAAGGAACACGAGTAGGCTTTAGTCAGTAAAAGTCTGATCATTTTCTACCGAAAATAATTGTTTGAAATCTTAAAATTTGGTTTGTTAGGAATTCTAAACTCTAAATAGACTCCGCAACCAGGTTGGGCGCAGCTAAGAAATTCTCCACAGGCGGAATTTCTCCAATAGTTTTGTTTGTGCGTCGTTTCTCGGCAGAATATGCCCCACCTTCCCTCCTGCGTCACGTGCCCTGTTATCTGTTCACGTAGGCTGTGCATTAAACACCGAATAAAAATGCAGTTAATTAAATGCCTGAAGAAGAAATAATCAAGTAATTGAGAGACAGTAAGGGTGCGTTTCGATTGAAACGGATCTAAGCAGAGTGGAGATTTCGATTAATGTGATTGATTCTCATAAAATCACAGTGCTCCAGTTAGAACGAACTCCTAGGACCGCAGGTATAACTTCAGAAAGTAGGTGACGTTTGGAGTTGTTTCTGAAATGAAACCTTTTGCCTAATCACCATGATCTAAGTCTGCAAGCAGCACTAGCTTTTGTCTATCGACACAGCACTATATTCAAATCAGACTCCTGCTAATAAAATTCTTGTGTCTATCTCTCATCCAGTTCTCTGAATCCGGATTTTTATAATGTGAAGAGTGAAGAGAGGTAAATTGCATCAAAATCGTTTGGTTGCTTATTAATTCAAATTACCTTAACTTGATTGTGAATATGCATCATACCATCTATACTTACTAATAACATAAAGAGAAAAGATTTTTGTTTGTAATGAATAAACTTAAAAACTACTCAACCACCATGCTATACGTATGACACGCGAGCTAGTTGATCGTAGATCCAGTCTCTCCATAAGGCTTTGCTTGAGCGCTTGAGCTTGTCCTTGGAGTTGGTCTCAGAATAGGACGATGCTCATTTGGTCAGGTTCAATGCCTCTAAAATTCAAGCGTGTCTTTTTTCCGCTAAAAGGAGCCAATTCCGCTCTCCTCCAGTTTTTTTGAGTGCAAACGCACCGATATTAACCAACCATACGCATACAAAGTTTTGGGAACACATCTATCGTGCATACATCTGCAAGGAGTGGAATTCACTGCTGGAGTTTATGTTTCCTGATAGCTACCACCTGGAGATCTTTAAGTTAAGAGTGAATGGGTTACTTTTAGGCAAGCGTGAGATAGTGGTCAAACGTGAGCCCATCAAAGTAAAAAAAACCTCTTTCACTTAGAATTGAGCTTTATCACTGAGTAACATAGGGTACATTTTCTACTTACACCATTTTGTTAGGATCACCTTAACCGAAGCACAGATTACTAAATAGTTACTACGACCGAAGTCGCACAAATTTTCTACCAGCTTCCAAACGTCCCTGTTCCACCTTTTAACATTCTCTTCAACCATTTAATAGTATATAAATAAATGCAATAATGCACAGAGCAGTGATTAAGGAGACGACTAGAATACTAATAGGTACCGTATCGGAAGACGATCGGAAATGTTAGCATTGGTGGTGAATGGTGAGGTCATGGGGACTTGGAGATGCTTGGGTATACGTTTCGCGTGCTATAGATGGGTGATTTGAATAAGATAAGTAGTGATGGTTTTTATAACTGGCTTATGACTAGCCGATAGCTACCAAATCAGTTAATAACCAAACCTGTGAATATATACCTACTGTTAAATTATGTTTTTTTTTTTTTTTTTTTAACGTAGGTAAAATCATCCAATGACAAATCCCGCCCTTGGGTGGGGCGGGAAATAGTGTCAGACTTTTACTGACTAAAAACCTACCTTTCCATTCCTTGCCTTTATCCTGGGGCCTTTGGTGACAGTCTCACATAACCTTTGGCCCCAGTAGGCTTCGGCCCTGCTGGACCCCTACAGTTTGCTGACAACTCCTTGAGGCGCGCGGGAACGGTGCGCGCCGTAGACGACCTGAGCTCGGACCGGTCTGTTACCGGACGGACGGACAGCGAGCTACCCATTGCCCACCGTCCGCGAGCCCGCGCCTACGGTGGCCGGAAATTGGGATCGGAAACCCGGCGGCGGCGGCGGCGTGTGCGCCTTTGCCTAATGCGGTCGGCCTCCTCCTTTACTAGCATTACTGCTTCGCAAAAGGAGGCGACCGCCTGCCACTCCTCCTCGCTCCGGAGCATGGCTTGAACCAAGCCCCGGCGCGAGAGATCGCCTCGATCGTGGCGTGCCCAACACGAGGTTGCGACAATCGCTCTCGCCATTTTACCATGAGATCCCGCCGGAGCTCTGTCCGCCATGCCGCGACTTGTCGCGGCAGCGGAGTTTCGCCCCGACGTTGCATCTCCACGCGTAGATCATGCATGTGTGCAAGGACTGTTGCCTCCAAATCCCATGGTGGTAGGCCAGCAAGGAGGCTCGCCGCTTCACAGGACACCGTACGGTATCCGCCGATCATCCGGATGGCCATGACCCTCTGGCAGGCGGTTAGCCGGGCCGCCACTCGCTTTCGTAGCGATGGCGCCCACACCGGCGCACCGTAAAGGGCCATGGACCGAACGATGCCTGCGTAGAGCCTCCGGCAGGAGGCGTCTGGACCCCCCAGGTTCGGCAGGAGCCGCTTGAGCGCAGCCCCAGTCGCGTTCAATCTGGGAGCCAGACGTCGAAAATGCTCCTTGAAGTTCCACCGGCTGTCGAGGACGAGTCCCAGGTACTTCATCGTCGACCCGACGCCGATGTGAACTCCTCCTACCGTTAATTGGGAGCCCGCTGTTAAATTATGATCGTTTTCATCCCGTGGAGGGTCGACTCGGTACATGAAGCACTATGGATTTGTAAAGATAAAATTAAAAAATAAAGTACTTTTTTTAACTTAAATTAATTTCTTTAAGCAAACGTCAGCTGGGTGAGTTCAACGACCTGTAGGTAGTTACGACCAACAACTACCTAAAAGGTCATTGATTTAATTTCGTACATGCGTATATTAATTCGAGTTTTAGAAAAAAAAGTACTTTATTTTTTTTTATTTTATCATTACAAATTGATACTGTTTCATGTACCGGATCGACCCTCCCCGGGATCAAAACGATCAAAATTTAACGGTGTAGAATATATTATGTACTTGTTATATCGTTGATTAGGTAATTTAGAGCTGAATAAAATTTACTTTTTGTTATTATTTTCACCAAGTTCTAAATGTTAGATAGTCCGTTCAAAGTTATTCAAATGCTTTTATTTTACAAATAAAACAAAGATGTTTTTTCACTCTCTATTTTTAATGGGAAGGAAAGAGATAGAGTACATACAGTGTAGTTCGATTTTTTCCAACTGTATGGGTTATCCTGGAGAAATAGGTTACTTTGTCTCACGCATGTTTTTTTTTTGGTGGTGGGTAAAATCATCCAATGACATCTCCTGCCCTTGGGCGGAGCGGGAGATAGTATCAGACTCTTACTGACTAAAAACCCACTCCGTTCCTTCGTTGCCTTAGATACCAGGTCTGAGCTTTCCTTTCAGAAGCAAACCCTTGGCCCCAGTAGGCTTCGACCCTGCCTGTCTGCAGCTAGCTGGCTGGGTCTCTACGCTTTGCTGACAACTCCTTGAGGCGCGCGGGAACAGTGCGCGCCGTCGACGACCGGTCTTGGTCCGGATGGTTACCGGACGGTCGGACAGCAAGCTACCCATAGCTCACCGTCCGCAAGCCCACGCCTACGTTGGCTGGAAATCAGAATCGGAATCCCCACGGCGGTTGGGCTGTGAGGGCCGTTGCCTCTCGCGTGCGGCCTCCTCCTTTCTTAGCATTACTGCTTCGCAGAAGTAGGCGACCGCCTGTCATCCCTCCTCGGTCTCACGTTGCATCATCTGCAACAGAGAGAACCAAATGAACCAGGCCGCTGAAAATGAAAATGAAAACGCTCTTGATCACTGTTTTCACGCAGCAAAATTAACCTAACCATTGACAAATGCATTTGTTACCTGAATCGTTTTTAATATCTAGAATTCTTACAATAGTTAGGAAGGTAGATTCTTACACAAGAATGCTGCATACGCAAATCTAAAGCTTTTGACGTTAGAAAACATAATTATTATAATTGAGTACCTAGGTTTACCTACTAACAATATTCATTGTCTCACTTATCATTTGGTTTGCCCTAATTCTGTTTACGCACGTACCGGGAAAATTAATGGCATGTCTACTCGACCTTATATGACCGGTCCTATATGCCTACCTACGTAGAATTCATGGGATCTTTGTTAACCATTCCAAAAAAAAAGCAATGGTTTAGTCATAGATGTTTCATGGGTAACTTTTCATAGAAGTAAATGTCTGAATTGCGTCAATTTTTGATGATAATGACGTTACTTAACTATGAAAATTTATACTAAATTATTATTTATTTTTTTATATTTTATAAATTAGCACTTGACTGCAATCCTACCTGATGCTAAGCAGTGATGCAATCGTCGATGGTAAAGCGCACTAGTTTATTAAGAGCCTATTCACTCTAGCCTTGAAGACGCCTAAATTATAATTATTAGTTTTTAGTTGGGTAACTGTAGGTTAATTAAAGCCCTAACTCTCGAGCACTGCTATAAAACAGTGACTTTCTGAAGCTTACTCCTCGGTAACGCCTAGGTTACCGAGAAGTAAGCTTCCAGATTCCAGATGTTTGAAAAAAATGTATGGCTGAACTAACTTAGGGCTGATTTCATTATTCAATATAAAAACTTAGTTCAACAAAACTGAGCTCAGCGTAATCTAGTTCAAAGACCCGTGTCGTAAACATGGGCGACAACAAAAGAATTGAAACTGAGTTTAGCGTAAACTAGGTTTAATTCATCGCGGTGAAACGCAAAATGAAGCTATAACCTCGATTAGTCGCTCAAACTGCGTTTTGTTCGAACGAATCGCGATTAGTTTATTGGTGAATTTGGCTCTTCAGATTCTTTCGTAAGACTATACTTTTGCCAAAAAAAAAACTTTTCGCTGGTTTTCCCTATTCCTTTTTTTGATCTTTAGAAATATGTTTATATAAAAGAAATGCTTGTTAAGTGTTCTTCAGAATGTACATAGCATAATTATATATCAATCAATATTTTGCAAACAAAATGGATTTAAAGGTCAGCAGGGCTCTATCCAGGATTACAGGTGGGTTTTAATCAATCATTTGATTTCTTACCTAAAAAAGGGCCTAGATAAACTGGCATTCTATGAGCAAAACGATTTTTTAAAGTCACTTAAACGTACAAAAAGGTTTGGGAACACATTCATTGTGCGTACAGCTAAGGAGTGGAATTTCCAGCCACAGTCTGTTTCCTGATAGCCGCAACATAGGAGTCTTTTTTTAACGGTGGCTTATCATCGAATGACTTCTTCTGCTCCAGGGTGAAGTGGAAGTCATCATCATCATCATCATCAGCCTTTTAATGTTCCCACTGCTGGGACACAAGCCTCCTCTCTAGGAGAGGGAATAGGCCGTAATCCACCACGCGGGCCCAGTGCAGGTTGGTGAATGTCACATGTCTTCGAATTTTTAGTTCTAGGACATGCCGGTTTCCTCACGATGTTTTCCTTCACCGTTTTGAGAGGAGTGGTGATGAAATATATTACACAAAGTAATGCGTCTGGCTGGGTTTGAACCCGCGACCTACAACTCGTAAGTCGGGGCCGTTACCACTAGGCCACCACTGCTCTCATGGAAGTGGAAGTGGCGTGTCAGAATTTTACTGACTAAATCACACCTTTGTTCCTTTTTGGCCTAGCGTTCCAGGACTCTGGGATTCCCTTTAGGAAGTTAACCCATGACTCTGGCTTGGCCCTGACGGTTACCGGTCGGCCGGACGGCGAGCTGCCCATTGCTCGTCGTCCACAAACCCACGGCTACGGTGGTTGGAAATCAGGGTCAGGATCACGGCGGCGGGGGCTTGAGGATATCCGTTCCCCCACACGTGCGGCCGCCTCTTTCGCTAGCATTAAGTACTGCTTTCCAGAATGAGGCGACCGCCTGCGATTCCTCTTCGTTGCAGCGAGGGCCTTTACCAGGGCCCGGCGCGAGAGGTCGCTGTCGTCGATCGTTCCCAAAAGAACACACCTCTACCGTATGGTCTACTATATCCTCTGGGCGGTCCACACAATGGTAACACCCGGGCGTTTCTTTCAAACTTACCATGTCCGGTGAGGACATGCGTCATGAGGAAGGTGAAGACGTCGTGACATCTGTCCAGCCACTCCATAAAGATGGCACTTACAACCCTGGTTATGGTGTGGCCAAACCCAGGGGTCTTAATTCAAGAGTGAACAGGTTAACTACGTCGCTACAGATCTCCTCCACGAAAACACGGATATCTGACTGCATTTGCTTGTTGCTTGGTAAATGAAAATTAATAAGTGTTAAATATAATGACCAGACCATTTTTGCACAACCAACACACCTATTTTGCTACGTTAAAGTAGAGGAAAAAAACATGTACCGTCAGCAGCTACTTCCTCCAATATTTCCATACCTATTCAATTACGCAGGAAATAGGGATAAATTTGTATAAGATTTGCTTAGACGTTTACAAATACGTCACAAAATATCGTAAAAATGGGGTTTTATATAATGCAATATTTGGTACAAGTCTTAGTGCTCATCATCACTACATAAAATAAAACAAAGTCGCTTCCCGCTCTCTTTCACTATCTGTATGCATAGATCATTAAAACTACGCAACGGATTTTGATGCCTTTTCTTTAATAGGTGGAGTGATTCAAGAGGAAGGTTTATATGTATAATACATGCATAATATATTAAATATATTATGCATGTATTATACATATAAACCATTGCACCCATGCGAAGCTGGGGCGGGTCGCTAGTATATAATATACATATATTATATGAAGATTTTTAGAAATGTCTTGTTGATACTACGCGTGACCGAAGGGCTGCTTTTCCTTCGGACAGAGGATAAGTATTGCCATACAGTGTGGCAATACCGCCATGACCGCCAGTCATTTGGGCACACCAGTCAACAGCTTTGTGGAGGAGTTTTTTAGTTTGTAGTTTGTTAGTTTTAATTAGTTTAGGTTTATTATCAGTTTTGGTTTTACTGTAATTATAATTAGTTAAGTATATTGTTTAAATGTAATTTAATTTACCTACTTACATAAATTCAAAGTACCTATTATTAACTCGATGTTTAGACCGAAATATGATTGAAAATTCTGACCACAATGAGGTTTGTCATTATAGTGTAAGTATGCAGTTGTATTAGATTTATTTACACATTTGTTCGTCGTTGAAATTTCTTATTCATTTAAATAATTTTCTCATTTGAAATACTTATTTATGTGAATGCTGAATTTTAACTTTTATTATGTAATTTATTTTAATTAAGTTCGATTTAATTCAATTCATTTCAGTTTAATACAATTTCAATCTATCTAATTTAATTCTAATTAATTTAACTTTATTCAATTGAATTTTTGTTTAACTGCTTCATTTTACCTACTAACTTTAGATAAACTAATACATTGGAGTTTGTCTGAAGTAAAAATTAAGTTATTTTTATTATTTATATAGTGCAGAAAAACGTCGTGAGGCATGTCCTCTAGGACATGACCGTTTTGAGAGCAATAGTATGAAATAAATTACACAACGTAATAATGTGCCTGGCTGAGGTTAAACCCGCGACCTACAACTTGAATATAGGGGTCGTTACCACGCCATCACTACTCAACCACTGGGCCACCACTGCCCTCACTCACCCAGGCTATTGAGTTAAAAAGTCTCTATGTGGGTATAGAGATTAAACATATAAAATTTAAAATATATATGTCAGCTACTGTCTACTCTCTGTTAAAAAAATGGAATGAAAGCTCGTAAATTTAAATGTATTGTTTTGTAAATAAATAAGAGAAAATATGTTGCTTGCTTAGAAACACTCATTGTTTCTAAACAAGTAACTGGGGAATACAAATATTTTAAAATATACAACATTTCGAAATGAATAACCTAAAAAAAACTAGAAAATAGGTCTGCGCAACAGAGAACTAACCAGCATCTCTACAACACTAAGTAATAAAAAGTATGTATAGCAACAATTTTTTTTGTGGAAACTCATTATAACTAATCAGTACCATAGGTTTCTTGCTAATCCAAGGCCCACTGTACCTTTTTACTGTTACTGTACCTTTTATCCGTGACTTCGCTTCCGAGATCTATCATAGTAGGGTTTTTTTTTTTTTTTTTTTTTATGGTAGGTAAAATCATCCAATGACAAATCCCGCCCTTGGGCGGAGCGGGAAGTAGTGTCAGACTCTTACTGACTAAAAACCTACCCCGTTCCTTCGTAGCCTATCGTGCTGGGGCCGAGCATTCCTTTCGGATCATAGTAGGGTAATAAGTAGACATTTTGACATTCAATGATAGTTTAGCTGTCTATAAATGGAAGCATTTTCGTAGTTCGAACAGAATTTCAGATATAACCTTTAACATACCATAATATTTCATATCCTTAAAGCAAAATCTCATCATCATAATTTTAGCCAATATTGTAAGTCCACTATTGGACATAGGCTCCAAGGTTTCGCCACAATGACCGGTTGCGTGTGTCGCGCACCGATTAGATTTCTGTGATCTTCACCAAGTCCTCAGTCTATCTTATTCCAACGCTGCATCTTCCGGTACACGGACACCACTCAAAAACCTTTCCACAACGATCGGTAGTGTGTGTCTCGCTCCCATTAGATTTCTGTGACCTTCACTAAGTCCTCAGCCTATCTTGTTCCAACGCTGCATCTTCCGGTATACAGACGCCACTCCAAAACCTTTCCACATCGACTAGCTGTGTGTCTCGCCCCCGTAAGAATTTTGTGATTTTCACCAATCTATCTTGTTCCAACGCTGCATATTCCGATTCGTGGTCGCCACTCCAAAACCTTTCAGTCCTATCGAACATTCGTTCAGCCAATAATGTGCCCTGTCTACTAACTGCTTCATAAATTTGGCGATCCTTCGGTCTTATGTCACTAAACCTTGATTCTTCTGCTCTTTGGCATAAACTTAAAATTAAGTATTAAGACTTTTAATTTACTTAAAAAATATTAACTACGAACTAGTTCAGCATTATCGAAGTCTTTATGGACCCCCTAAGGCACTCCTAAGTAACACCACTACAGCTGACCTTCTGCCTTTTGAACCATTATTGTACCGTTTGTAAATCATCCATCGTTCTGCGTGCTCTGGTAATTGTTTATTTGTACATAACTTTAACTATATTACTAATTGCAACATGCTAATATATCTCTCCAAGTAATATTTATTACATACACAGGGAAGTGTACCAATCAGCGAAATAATTGATTTAGACGATAGCCCCATCAGTGCTAATCACTTGCTCACTACCAATTAGAGTAATGCAAGATTTATGCAGCGGCATAAGTTTCTAAATGATAAAGGTGAAACTGGTGGACTATGTTCTTAAATAAGTAAACATGGTAATAAAGTAAATGGCACAAATCCTGTAACCAAAGCTGAGGATCCATTTACTGCTAATGCTACGAGTAGTCATAATTTATTGCATGAGTGAGCATTTAGAGTGAAATAGTCGAAAGGGGGTAATGACTCCAATGAAATTGAAAAATAGGAACAGAACTAGACACACGGTAATAAAATGATACTCAAGACAACTAGGAAGATAAAATATGTAGCACGTGAGAAAAATAAACTTTTGTATACAGAGATGATTATGACCCCATTTCATTCAACAGAATTTTGAAGGAAATGTATGTAGGTTGTTTTTACTTCCAAAACAGTAAAACAATCGTAAAAAGATCATATGTTGGGAAATAAAACACGAACCATAAGGTAATTTCCTCGTTTCGTTATACACTTATGGATTCGGCAAAGCGTTGATGCTTTGACTTTAATGACCGTGATCATTTTACCTGATTAAGAGCTTAAAATGCTGAAGACGCTGCAATAAAAATGATAAAACTCCAAAATACAAGACATTGACCACATTTCTGTAAAATTTGCAAACAAAGAACTAATGTTCACCTCGTCTTGAATATGACAAGGAAATATGACGGAACAAGGATGAATGAAAGATATACCTAAGGATCCTTGAATTTATTGCCAAAAATACGAGTCTATATGTGACAACGCGTGTTGAGGAAGTAGGAGTAAATATGTGATCAAAAGACATGTTGCATCAATAGAATCGTAAACACAAATAATATTAATGGTGCTTGATATTCAGAATGCCATTTTCAAGCCAAAACACTTTGAAATGGTAAAAAAAACAATGTTTCGAAACCTCTTTATGAGTTTAATTCACTATGAGAAGCTACAACTGTAAACTCCCTTATTTTGTGAGTTTACAGTATAAAGCATCGACCTATATTCTTGCGATAGACAAGCACGTTCATATAAACTATTTGTCAAAATACTGAAAAGTTCAAACAATAAATCGCTGCAGCGCTAGATTGCCATTATGTCGTCTAACAAAACTTTTAAAACTTACAGCGCTAAGACAGCTTATAGAGGATACTTTTTCACGACCAAAAGGTCTAAAGCGCCATGCATTTCCTAGTACTTACGCGTTTCGTTCAACTTGGTGTGATGACATGTCATCTATATAGATTTTTATACCGCAGAAGTGACACAGTTTCTTGCCTACAATACTTCATTACAATAATATTCTATTTCAAAATGTAATTATAGTGTATGTAAAAACGAGATCTCAATAACAGTAAAACAAATAAATAAATCAGTAATCACTAATAAGACTACAAATTCAACTGAACCTAATTCAAATTTAATATTAACCTGCACGTAATATGGTACGTAAATTACCTAAGTGCTAACGAATGATAGCATGCTTAACAACAAAACTTACCGATGAAAACTGATACCTCATGATTTGCTGACATTTCGTCGTAATTTATTTTTTAAAAAAAAACATTGTTATTAATTATACAAAAAAAGAAAGAGCGTTAAATAAAATATTTAAAAATTTCAAACAGTATAAAAGACCGTGCGAAGTCTGTATTTGGTAAACTAGCTGTAGGTAAAAACCTAATTCAGCTTTTTGTGGGAGGGAACATCTGCATATTTTAGTCTATGATTGTAAAATGGGGAAGAGTTTAAATAAAATAATATCTTCTCTAACGTACTATTACGATAGTAGAAGCTATTACATTGCTTGAACCACCAATGGTTTTACTTACTTGACTACAAAATTATTATATATGTCCAAGTTCACTTAAATTTGTATTTATAAGCGTCGCTCTGACACTGCATGAACGTCAAAACTGCACTAATGCCATCAATGTAAAAGTGTTCGGCCTGCAGGTCAATTAAGTGAAGTAAAGTGACTGTACGGCACGCCTCATCTAGTGCGTAGTACATATATATCAATGGTATAAAGTGAAAAGATTATGGAGTGAATGGTGATTAAAGAAAGCTACAAGACTTCACGATACAGCATTTTGCAAAATAACAACGACTGGTTACAAATAAATAGTTCTCACCCTTAATAAAAAAGAGACGATAATCAAAAAATAGGGTATTGAAAATAGAACCTTATTATTGAAATGTAAGTTCTCAGATTTAAATACCCTCTTTTCGAGTTAGGTCTCTATAAGATTACGCATGCGAGTTTTTTCTTTTTTTCAAATGGAAGTTCTCAGATTGAAATACCCTCTTTTCGAGTTAGGTCTCCATAAGATTATGCATGCTCTCCAGCGTTTGATGGTATATTAATAGTTCGTACGTGTTATTGGCAAAATTGTGGTGTCTCTTCCACAAAGGCCTTTAATTAATGAAGAGTTGAAGTTGAAGTTGATTATGCATGCCAGTTTTTTCTTTTTTTAATCGTCTGTAATCCTAAGACCCTTGTTCCATTTTTGAATATTTGCCTGCCATTCAAGTGACTGTCTATAAACCTTAATAAGGCATTATATAACCTTCAGATAGCCACAAGAATGACGCGTGGACTAGATCGGGCTTTCTCGTTAATACCTTTAAACCTGAAGGTGGATTAAGGCATAGATTAGCACGGCGAGGTAAATATTTGTGACTGATGATAATGACGAGTTTACTCCTGTGACCGGCATTTCAAGGGCATTGATCTTTTGGACAGACTGGAATAATTCCGCGTTGACGAGTTTCAGAATATGTAAACCGATTTTGAAATGTTGGCTACAAAAAAATGATGTACGATGTATGTACCTTTACAGTAATTATAAACATTTATTTCGGATGAAGTCCATATTTTGATATTAACAATAACTTAAAAATTAATGTTAGTGGGGTACAATTACACAACTACATTAGTTTAGATCAGGGACTTCCACCTATCTGCAAAAACACTCAGTATAGTGTTGGTGCTGCCACGAAGGTGAGTGAGTAGGGAGGTGCATCACTTTCTGATTAGGTAGGCAAAGCCACGGAATAAAGAAATGTTCTGTAGGCAAAGCCATCAACGCGCGCCTGAGTAAACATTCCTGACGCCAGTGCGTCAAATAGTAAAGTCTCTGTATGCTCACTGCGAATACCCGACACACAGGCTGCAGCTGTAAAAAGATATATCCCAGTTCTATTAGTGATTTAAACACAAAAACATAAATAATACAATGTAATTCTTCACTATTAAATGTTTCGCATAGTTTTCAAGTACCTATTACAAAAAAAAGAGGTCAACTACAAATATCCAGTTCCAAGGCACTCAAGTGCAACAGTCAGTTCTATTTCGTCCTCCTTTGGAGCCACATAAATATGTTTAGGAAATCCTAAATCCAACTTTTTATTGTAATTTAATTTTAAATTGAATAAATAAGTTCCAGTTCATTAAATCTCTTTATGTAAAATACTCCACAGTAAGTTTATACTTAGATATCTTAAGGTGGTTTTACACCGGCGAGGTGAGTTGTGGACGTGATGGGAATTAAGAATTTCTATGCGAAGATGTGCGAGGTGAGAATTGAAATATTTAATAATACAATATTGAACTTTATTGATGTAACAATAGAGTACTTATTTATTTATTTTCCTTTACACTTACCTTTATTGACCAGCGTCAGGCACTAGTTGTCTGGCGTTCATGCTGAACTGAATCTATTTTGGCGCAGCTGTGAGGCACACGATTGTATTTTTGCGTCTCTTTTGTTTGGTTTCGTGTTTACACAACTATTGTATTTGTGTGCCTACTATTGTACCGCATGAATTCTTTTTCTTTTTTTTATCCTTATTTTGTAAAACAGCTACACAAATCTGTCACTAGCCATCGAAGCTAGTTAGCATTCTCCGTCAAGTCTCGCGACGTCTTGCGATGGCTCGTGCTGGCACGAGTTGGCACAGATCGTCTCGCTTCGACCATCAAGAATTACTACCAGTACCCAGTACTACTTATTTGTGTATACGCCTGATAGCGCTTAAGGGTGCGGTGTAATGATGGACATCTTTCAATCTAAAAGGGTAAGCGTGATTTTAATTCTCGAACATCCAATCCACGCCCCTCCTTACCGGTGTACAATTATTAGTTTGATCAAGTAACCCAAAAAACATGATTCGATGTGGACCGTATTGGGCGCCGTATCGGCACTGTGCATCAGCTACAGTCATGCCTCAAAGAGATGACAGCAAACCGGAGGGGCCCAGCAGGACCGATGCCCACTTGCTAGGACCGCGTGGAATTTCCGAAAGGGAAACCCATAGTCCTAAAACGTAAACGGCAACTGAAGGACACAGGTGTGGTTTTAATCAGTAAAAGTCTGACACACCCTCTCGCACCGCCCAAGGGCAGGAGATGTCATTGGATGATTTCTCACCTTGAAAAAAACAGTCATACCTAATTAAAAAGGTATACTTAGCTGTGGATGTGGAAAGGACCTAGCTGCTTTATTACCTACTCCAGGGTAACCCTCGAAATTCAAATATTCTTAAGTTTTTTGTATCGCTTATGTTCTGACACTGAGTAAGTCAAAATCGGGATTCGGGAACCTTTCAGGAGAGCAAATAACACTTAACTCGGTTTTGAGAAAAAAAAAACTGATTTATGCACTGTTGCTATGAGAATGCCACTGAGCTATGTGGTTTTCCTTTAGTTTTTTCATTCAACACTGACATTCAAGAATTATTTTTGATGTTAAAACATAAATAACACGTCAGAATTGTTTAAAATCCTCGTGTTTGATTCGTCAAAAGCTGCGTTGTTTGATTTTCTATAGAATGTCAATACCGTATTTTGGCAAAAAATGACTTACGCGATTTTAGGAGTTATGCGACAATATAGCAGGTCAGTCAGGTTTTGTGTTCAGTAAGATACGAGTATGATTAGCGACCGTAACACGGTCATCACGGTCACGGTCATTTGGGGAATCATAAATTTTAAATTTTGGTCGTTTTAATCCCGCGGAGGGTCGATTCGGTACATGAAACACTATCGATTTGTAAAGATAAATAAATAATGCACTCTTTTTCCAAAACTCGTCTTAATATACGCATGGACCAAATTAATTTCTTCAAGTAAACGAGTCAATGACCTAGTAGGTAGTTGTCGGTCGTTGCGTACTAACTAAGTATCTACAGTTCACTGGCCTCGCTCAGCTGCCTTTTACTAGAAGAAATTAATTTCGTAAATGCCTAAATTAATTCGAGTTTAAAAAAAATACTTTAGTTTTTTAATATTCTTCAATCGACCCACCGCGGGATTAAAACGACTAAAATTTAACGGTGTATACAACCCTCGAGGTTCAGCTAACATGTGTAATCAATGTGATTTGCTTTTTCATGAAATACTCGTTCAGAAGGGTTAGACGTATATTTTGATCAGCGAAGATCCTTCTTCGCTGATCCCTTCGCTGAGCGCGAGAACACGAGAACGTACGTCCTCACGCCCCAGCCGCTGAGATTCCGACCCCGACTACCAGCCAAAGTAGACGCGGACTTTCGAACGCCGAGCAATGGATAGGTCGCCGTCCGGCCGTCCGGTAGTCGACCGGACCGAGCCCAGACGTCAACAGCGCGTAGTGATTCACGCGCTCCTCAAAGAGATGTCAGCAAACCGTAGGGGCCCAGCAGGGCCGATGCCCGCTAGCTAGGACCGCGGGGTATGTCTGAAAAGGAAACCCTTAGTCCTAGAACGCAAAGGGCAACTGAAGGATACAGGTGTGGTTTTAGTCAGTAAAAAACTAACACGCCCTCGCGCTCCGTCTAGAGCGGGAGAAGTCATTAGAAGATCTTAAAAGAAAGACCTTAAAGAAGATGCATAATTTGATGTAGGTGAAAAACAATAAAAAAAAAAAAATTAAATGAAGAATTAACCAGCGTCGTCATTCTCGATGTTGATTCATTTTCAATTGACAGGTAATAAGATTGGAATATTTACAGGTGACTGAAATTCACGTAAGTAATGGTATACGTGATTAAACCCTTGTACTGCACAAACTCGATGTAATAGTGACTGTTGCTGTGAAACCAATAAGTTCCTGACGCAAAATAAAACTACAGCACGGTTAGGGTAGTGGTTAGGTGATTGGCTGCTGACGTACTAAATTCGTTAAAAAATAAAAGGCCCGTTTTGACATTTGCGAAAAACCCTAGAATGTAACTTGGAACGAAACTGAAAGAAACAATTAAATAATAATTACACATGAAGTGTTTTAATGTAATTACATAATAGTTACATAACATAAATCTTCGGGTCTCAAGATCAATATCGTATATGAAAAATTATCTACTTACGATATGCGATTTTAAAGTTCTTTGAATTGTTATGAATTGTCGACCTCATCTAAACAGACGAAAAAAAAATTTACGTGTAAAAGTGTTTTTGAAAACCTATTTGCAAAATAAATATCATTTATCAAAACGACGCTGAAAAATGACTATGGTTTTTTTTGTTTTATTATTGTTTTTCCAGTAACCTTGTTTATTTCAGCATTCTGAAAATGTTGTTAAATATTTTTCAACGCCATTTTTTTTGTTGTCGTCAGGTTTTAGTTTTTTTTTACTTTTTATTATTTAAACTATTTTGGTCATTATCACTGTGCTTACTTATATACTTTTTTTGACATCGGATTTATTGACCGTTTGAAGGCGCTATATTGAATTTTGACGATAATATTTTTGATAAGTACAAGCTGCACACAAGTGAAGCCCTTTCAAATGATATCAAACATGGTGTTATCTTAAAAAAATTTTTAACACGTAACAGGGTGCCAAGACCCTTTATCACGAGAACGCGTGGAGGTATAGAGTTGAAATTAAAACCATATACTTAAGTCTGCGGTCCCTTGAAGTTGTCAAAAAATCAAACTTCTGAGTTAACGAAAAAAAAAGATAACGCCGTTCATGTCGCAAAAAACGTACATTTCGACTTTCGACATTCATAGGATACTTCCTGTTGAGCTAGAATCCTGAAAGGCATGAAGCAACGTCTCTTAGCACAAGTACAGGAAAAAAATACTGAAAACTGTTTTGTAGTATACAAAAAATAATGCGATTCGGAAATTTCTTCGTAACTCAATTCGGGAATTGAACTGTTTTCATAAGTTTGTACGGAACCCTCAGTGGGCTAGTCCGACTCGCACTTGCCCAGTTTTATTTTTTATTATTATGTTTATTTTTTTGTGCTTTTGGGGACAATATTGAATGGTCTACACTGTCCTTACCTAATTATTGATACTGTATTTTGGAAAAATGGCCACAACCTAGAACAGCTCATCATAACGGGCATGGTTGATGGCAAACGACCAAGGGGCCGTAGCCCAAAAAGATGGGCAGATCAGGTCCGCTCTGCACTGAACAGTTGGACACCCAATTACACGTCGCACTTCATGACGCCAAGAACCGTCACAGATGGCGAGACACCATCAATAAGAAGCTAATCCAGCGGGAACTTCACGACCCTCAGTAATGAGGAATACGAATCGAGGAGGAGGAATGTGGAAATATTCTACGACAAACCATTTTTTTTAAATAGTAACCATGGAGTTTCTTACCGGTTCTTCTCCATAGGCAATGATCAATTTGGAACCATGCACTGGCTTCTAATGTTTTATAAGTGCCCATGTAGGCCTATGTGAAAAAAAAACTTTTTTTTTGATTTGATTGATTCAGAAAAAATTTCAAACTCAATTTGGGAATTATACCTACTGTTTTCATAGACAAGTTTTGTACGGAACCCTAAGCTCAGTGCGCGAGTCCGACTTACACTTGCCCGGTTTTTTTTTATATACTTCTTCGATGCGCCACAGGTTTTTAAAAACGTCAGAGTTGTTAAGATCATGACGTGTTTGGTTCCTCCTATAAGTGTTACGTTATCAGATTCAGATCCTGTTTCCTTTCCTTCCCTCTCTCTTGAACTTTTCCTTTGTGGATTTTCCAAGTGTTTAATTACTATTTGTGTATCCTTTCTACAAAAATTACTATTATTTTATTAGTATTTGTTACCCGCGACTTCGTTCGCGTGGAGTTTAAGAATAATGTTTCCCTTTTTCGGCGCAATCTTGAAAAATTGTTATTCATTTCGGAGGAGTCTCCCTCCCTCTGCCTACGGAAATTAAGTCCCGTTCCCGTAGGAATATAAGAAGTATATTAAGATACCAATTAATTAAGTATATCCTAGTGAAAGTCCCGTCAAAATCGGTCCAGCCATTTCGGAGATTAGCCGGAACAAACCAACAATAACGTATAAAATCATTTTCGCTAGGTATCGAATATAATTTCATATGTGTTTAGTGAAAAAAACCGTTTCAATTCAATTTTATTATTACAGTATACTTTACCGGCAATCTGCTTTTATTTTATAAAAGCCTTACTTTAAACCGTATTCTATACATTGCCTAGGTATTGTATAAATTGATTATAAAATATGTATAGATTGCCGGTAACATAAACACACCGTTAAATTTTAGTCGTTTTAATCCCGCGGAGGGTCGATTCGGTACATGAATTACTATCGATTTGTAAAGAAAAATGAAAAAAAAAATTTTTTTTTAAACTCGAATTAATATACGCACGTACAAAATTAATTTCTTTAAGTAAACGAATCAATGACCTTGTAGGTAGTTGTCGGTCGTTGCGTACTAACTACCTACAGTTCATTGGCTTCGCTCAGCTGACGTTTACTTCAAGAAATTAATTTCGTACATGCCTAAATTAATTCGAGTTTAAAAAAAGTAATTTATTTTTTAATTTTCTCTTTACAAATCGATAGTTTCATGTACCTAATCGACCCTCCGCGGGATTAAAACGACCAAAATTTAACGGTGTATACATATCTATATCTATAGATTGCCGTTAACATATATATATATATATTCTGTTTTATATATATACGAGTAATTGCATTGGTTGACGTGGGCGTTTTTACGTCATTGGTAATAACTTATATCTTCCTAAACTATTGGGTGTATCAGACTTGTTTTTTCCTTGATTGACTAAACTGGATAACCACCTTTTGATACGTCAGACATTTTACTGTCCCGACCTAAATATAACTGTCTGCTAAAGGGCATTTTTCGTTTTTTTGTTGTACTTCTCTTGCATCATGAGCCACATATTTATATAAATTATATATTATTTTTCCTCACACCTAAAAAACCAGCGTCAGGCAACTACTGCGTAATCGGCTGGCATTTTTGCGAAACAGGATCTACGTGTATTAGGCGCATCCGTGAGATATACAGTCCTAATGTTCTTTTTATAATATTAATATTACTACACATATCTGTGTGTAGGTACCAAATAAAAATGGTTTACTTTTTCTTCATTCTTTCTGTATCTGAAAAATACAAAAGCTTAGCTACTTACATGTACAAACAACCAAGCCTGGAAGAACTATGAATTGGCCGTATGGGGTTGTGTGAATTTCTTTTTTTCACGACTTTCACACAGCGCCATCTAGTCTCAAACTAAGCAGAGCTTCTGCTATGAGTACTAGACAACGGATAAACATTCTTATATATTTCTAAATACATGCATATAAAGATAAATTATACCCAGACACAGAATAAATGATCATGCTTGTCACGCAAACATTAAGTCTTGGGTGGGAATCGAACGACCTCCGGCATAGCAGTCAGGATCACACGCCACTAGACCAACAGACCAGTCAGAATTGATCGCCGGTTTTTATAATCTCTAGCTCAGATATTCTGAGTGCCTAGTGCAAGTTTATATTAAGTTGACGCGATCGGCACGTTTGTGACTATATATGACTATATAGCTTTATGACGTACACCACTCCGATTGGCCCGCTCCAAGATCTTAACCAATCAGAAAGCCAAACTCCGTAAACTTTTCGATCGTGTTAACGCAAAACCAATTTGCACTCAGCACACTGACGCTCAGATATTCTCTCAATATTATGCACGCCATAATTGTGGCTGTAAGTTCCCTCTTTTGATTCGAGGGCAAGAGATCACGTGGGCGTTCTCCAACACGGTGGACGGACCTCATCAAATCGGTGACAAACTGCAGCGATAATGAAAACGCCCAAGCCGCCAAACATAGAACTGCTTGGCGTCGTATAGCGAGAGAGCTCGGCAGACCCATGACCAGGAGCAGGTCCTCACAGGACATGGTAAGTTAGGGAGGTTTCTGCACCTGATTCGTGCGGAAGAAATGTCTGGGTGTCACCATTGTGTGGACATAAGCATACTGTCGAAATGTGCCCCGCTTAGGCTGAGCACCGCCGTGTCCTCTGAGTAACGACCTTTAGCGCCTGGGTCTGGTACAGGCCATGCTCTGGAGCAAAGAGGAAATGTGGCCGGTCGCCGCCTTCTATGAAGCAGTAATGCTAGCGAAGTAGTCGGCCGTCGGTCATTTGATGCTATCCCAACACAAAAAAAAAGAGATTCAAGATATATTATCTATTAAGCGGACTAAGCGGTTTGCTTCGACGTTTATGACTGGAACAGTTTGCTTGCTGCGGTCTTCTCGCCCGATTATAATTTAGGTATCTTCAAGGCTAGAGTGACTAGGCTCTTAATAAACTAGTGCCTCATCATCAACGATTGCATCACTGCTTATCATCAGGTGGAATTTCAGTCAGCACTAGTTTAAATCAATTAAAAAAAAAATCTAAGGGACTGGAATATCTAACCACCAAGATTCAAAAGGATATATAAAAAAGCATGACTTTGAAAAACTAGAACCGGGAAGATATCTTTTCACACGGACTTTATCTAATGGAAATTAAAATTTCATCACAATACGTCACTCTCGTACTTTTTCAAAACAGCGGGGAAAACATCTTGTGAATAATTATGAAATGCGTAATTTACAAGAGATAACTCGTTTACTAGCAACGGTAAAACTAATTACCGTTATCATAAGTCTAATAACTATCTCATCCAAAATATTACCATGTCTTATTGACATATCGTTAATCTGTGTATAGTCACGCAGTCCATATCTACTGAATGTAAAGTTTTTTAACTGAAATAGAGGAAAAATACACGTGATACTAGATAACTTAGGTAATTTTGATGAGTTGGCCAATGAAGTGTTGGCAACAGTGGCATATTTAGGCTTGGGCCAAGAGAACTATGGCTCCGGGCGTTAGACTACGGCTGGCAGCGGCGCAAGCTGTCCCTTCCAGTCTGTTTTATTTTGTAGAGACTATTAGGTACGCTTTTCAAATCAGCATCAGCCACTCCGTAATATTTCGTATATTTCGAAAATTTACCTATCAAAGGGGCCCTACTGGAAAATGTCACCCGGGACGAAGGCAATGAATGGAACAGGGTAGGTTTTTAGTCACTAAGAGCCACACACAGTGACAGTATTTCCCGCCCCACCCAAGGGCGGGATATGTCATTGGATGATTTTACCTACCATAAAAAAAAAAAACCTATCAAAGGGGTGCAAATACCTCAGCGAAATTCAAATTGTCTTAAGTTTTCTTTACATTTAGCAGGTTAGAGTGGTACTGTGATCTGCAAAGTGCAAAAAACTAAAGACTTTTGAACTTAAAAAAAAAAAAAAAATGTCCCAATTCTGCAAATTCCGCAGGCTTGCGGGATCGCGATTTTGATGCGGCATTGGATACTATTTGCGGGATTGGAGTGCAGACTATTTTCGAATTTTTTGAGATCGATTTGCTCGGTTTCGTTAAAGTTTGGTTTATTGTTGGAAAAAAAGCCCACCCTACTGAAAACCCTGCCATGTATTTTTTTTATTTAAGGGCGACAAATTTTAGGGCTGTAAGATTTTTTAAGAGTTGACGTGTTCCTCGAACGCAAAAGATGACTTAGGGAACAGAGGAGGGTTTTAATCATTAAAAAAAACTCTCTAAATATTCCCTCTCGCTCGACCCAGATCGGCAGAAGCTATATATTTGATGGTTTCGCACCCCAAAAAAGAGCGGAAAACTTTAAATACGCCACTGGTTGGCAGATCAATGATATAATCAACATACAGGTTTTTTTTTTTTTTTCGGTAGGTGAAATCATCCAATGACAAATCCCGCCCTTGGGTGGAGCGGGAAGTAGTGTCAGACTCTTACTGACTAAAAACCTACCCCGTTCCATTCTTCGCCTTGGTCCCAGGGCCCCGGGTGCCATTTTCACATACCCTTTGACCCCAGTAGGCTTCGGCCCTGTCGGGCCCCTTCAGTTTGCTGACAACTCCTTGAGGCGCGCGGGAACAGTGCGCGCCGTAAACGACTTGAGCTCGGACCGGTCTGTTACCGGACGGACGGACAGCGAGCTACCCATTGCCCGCTGTCCGCGAGCCCGCGCCTACGGTGGCCGGAAATCGGGATCGGAAACCCGGCGGCGGCGGCGGCGTGTACGCCGTTGCCTGATGCGGTCGGCCTCCTCCTTTGCTAGCATCACTGCTTCGCAGAAGGAGGCGACCGCCTGCCACTCCTCCTCGCTCCGGAGCATGGCTTGAACCAAACCCCGGCGCGAGAGATCGCTGCCGCCGATCGCCCCCACAAGGACACGGCGATGCTCTTCCCAAGCGGGGCACACCTCGACTGTGTGCTCCACCGTGTCCTCCGGACGCTCCGCACAGTGGCGACATCCGGGCGTCGTCTCCGCACGAATCTTGTACAGGTACGGACCGAACTTGCCGTGTTCGGTCAGCACCTGCGCCAAACGGAAGGTGACGACGCCGTGGGGCCTTTCCAGCCACGCCTCAAAGAGGGGCCTTACCGCCTCGATCGTGGCGTGCCCAGCACGAGGTTGCGACAATCGTTCTCGCCATTTCACCATGAGATCCCGCCGGAACTCTGTCCGCCATGCCGCGATTTGTCGCGGCAGCGGAGTTTCGCCCCGACGTTGCATCTCCACGCGTAAGTCATGCATGTGTGCAAGGACTGTTGCCTCCAAATCCCATGGTGGTAGGCCAGCAAGGAGGCTCGCCGCTTCGCAGGACACCGTACGGTATCCCCGGATCATCCGAATGGCCATGACCCTCTGGCAGGCGTTCAGCCGGGCCGCCACTCGCTTTCGCAGCGTCGGCGCCCAGACCGGCGCCCCGTAAAGGGCCATGGACCGAACGATGCCTGCATAGAGCCTCCGGCAGGAGGCGTCTGGACCTCCCAGGTTCGGCAGGAGCCGCTTGAGAGCAGCCCCAGTCAGATTCAATCTGGGAGCCAAACGTCGGAAATGCTCTCCGAAGTGCCACCGGCTGTCGAGGACGAGTCCCAGGTACTTCATCGTCGACCCGACGCCGATGTGAACTCCTCCTACCGTTAATTGGGAGCCCGGAGGTGGCGCGCTCCGAGGGCCGTGAAAACACATGGCCTCGGACTTGTGTAGCGCCACCTCGAGTCCCAACTGCTGTATCCTCTCCACGACTGTCGCAACCCCGCGTGTCGCTAGTTCGACCGCCGCCTGGTACGACCGTCCCCGCGCCAGGACCAGCGTGTCGTCTGCGTAACAGACCACGCTGACCCTGTCGGGGAGGTCGGCGCGCAGCACGTAGTCGTACCCGATGTTCCACAAGGGCGGCCCTAGTACCGATCCCTGTGGAACACCGCACGACATCTCTCACCGTTTCAACTCCCCCTGATGACCGGGGTAGATGATGAACCTGTCTGACAGGTAGGCCTCGATCACCCGACAGAGGTAGTCGGGCACCCGGTGGTACCGGAGTGCCCTACCAATGCAACTCCAGGGCAGGGAGTTGAAGGCGTTGGCGATGTCCAAAGACACCGCCAAGACACACCTGCCCCGGGATACCGCATCCCCCGTCGTGAGGGCTCGCACGCGCATGATGGCGTCCACAGTGGAGCGCCTCCTGCGAAATCCGAATTGGCCGTCCGCAAGATCCGGCCCCTTCCGTGCCAGGTGCGCGACGAGGCGGTCTGCAATTACTCTTTCAAAGAGCTTGCCCACCTCGTCGAGCAGCACAATGGGCCGGTACGCGGACGGCGAGTCCGCGGGGCGCCCCGGCTTCGCGATAAGGACCAGTTTCCCCGTCTTCCAGCGAAGCGGGAACTGGCCCCTCTCCATGCATGCGCTGAAGAGCCCTCTCAGTCGAGACCCGAGTTCCTCCATGGCCAGGACCCAGGCTTTCCCAGGCAAGCCATCGGGTCCTGGGGCGGTGTTTTTGGCACTCAGCCTTCGCACCGCCACTCTCATTTCCACCTCGGTCACCTCCGGAGCAATGACGCCGTCGGGACACACAAAGGGGGCTGCGCGGAAAGCATGGTAGACATGATCTGAAACAGGATGAGGTAAAAGTGGTAAAGTGTTGCAAAAACATTGCTATATGTTTAGCTACGTACTTTGTAAGCTTTGCAAAACAGATAAGTATCTTTTCTATTTCAACACGTCGTGATTAATGGTCCATCGTATGATTCTTCCAAGTCCACGTCTTTCTTTTTTTTGGTTTCGACATTCATTTATTGCCAGACCTCTCTTGGTTCATCCTAATGACTTGGGCGCATCAAACTTTACTTACTGAAAACCATCTGTCTTTTAGTTAGGAATGGCAGGCGGTCGCCTCCTTTTGCGAAACAGTAATGCTAGCGAAGGAGGAGGCCGACCGCATGAGGCAACGGCGCTCACGCCGCAGCCGCTGCCGGGATTCCGATCCCGATCCGGCCACCGTAGGCGCGAGCAATGGGTAGCTCGCTATCCGACCGTCCGATAACTGTCCGGACCGAGCCAAAGTTGTCGACGGCGAGTACTGTTCCCGCGAGCTTCAAGGAGTTGTCAGCAAACTGTTGGGGTCCAGCAGGGTCGAAGCCTACTTTAGGGTCATGGGTAAATGTGAAAGTGTACACCAGGGCCCTGGTATGAAGGCTATAAAGGAACGGGGTTGGTTTTTTTTTCCAGTAAAAGTCTGACACTGTTTTCTGCTCCACCCAAGGGCGGGAGATGTCATTGGATGATTTTCTCACCTAAAAAATAGTCGTAGTGGGCAGGATACATTACTCGGAAAATAGATGGCCGACAGGACTAAAACATTTTGGATTAGTGGCCGCGTACCAGAAGACGCTTCTTTGGAAAGTCTACCTCAAGGACCTGGTGATCACGGGAATTTGATGGATGTGAGACGTGCAGGACTGGTCTTTGTGGTAACACTTGGGGAGGCCTATTTCCAGCGGCGGACGTCTTTCGATTAAAATGATAATGATCTTATTTTTATTTTTTTATTTAAAATTAGGAGTAACAAACAGTTACATTATAAAATCTTACAACTAATTAAATTTAACACAGGTAAATTTTAACAATATTGCAACGCACAACGTTGCCCATGGATAGACATAATTTTTTTATAAAAACGATTATTATTGTTCGGGGTTTTAGTAAATAGTACAATTCAGTTAGCAATAAAGTTATTGAAAAAAATCACGAAGGAAACATACAATAATAAATAAATAAATACAAGTTCATTACTTGGACAGAGAGCTAAAGATGAGTCTTTTAAATATTCCCATGGTACAATTGTACAATTGATGATGATAAAGTAAATGTCGTTTGGCCATTCATTTAGTCATTTCATAGTTTTTCAATTCGATACTAAATTTACAGAAGTACTGTGAGGGGGATTGATGTACAAATTTTTGTAATATTAATTGTTATTATTTAAATATTGTAACTGGTTGTCTAAATTAAAATAAATTCAGTTTTTATGTTCTATTGACATTGACATACAGTCACACTTATCATATAGTTTTGAGAATAAAATAGATGTATACGTAGCTAAGAACGAAGTAATACAAAACTACGGAACACTTCCTGTTTAACGTAAATAAAGAACTTCCGAAACAAACAAATGCTTTTAACTTCAACATAGTTTTTATTTGTGCTAATAAAAACTCTTAAAAAGATTTGAAAAAGTCTCTGGAATCCTATTATGAGGTAGACCTTTATCCAGCTGCAAGACATCGAACGCTAGTAAAAAACCTCAATAAATAATATATATATTTTTTTTATTTTGACTGAGGAATATACACAATATAAATAAACTTCATTAACTAGGTATAAAACAAAAACTCTTTGTACTATCTCTTAATTTTTTTTGTTTAGTCTATACTTCCAACTAATCGGCAAAGGCCTCCCCAACTTCAGATCCAGATATTTTTTTCTCGAACCACCTCGAACCGGCCCTTGCGGTAGGCGTCTAGGACATCTCACCAGCGCTTCCTAGATTGGCCGCGGTGGCGTTATCCGTCCTCAGCTACCCATTTGGTAGAGACAAGAGTCTCCATTGGGCAGCGGAAAATTTACCAAGTGACAGACGTGATCCCCCTAATCCCGTTTTAGTCTGGCAGCTGTTAACGTTATCGCAAGTGCAGAGTCGAGTAGGAGTTTTTGATTTACATTTATACACCGTTATATTTTAGTCGTTTTAATCCCACGAAGGGTCAATTTGGTACATGAAACAGTATCGATTTGTAAAAAAAAAATAAAGTACTTTTTTTTAAACTCGAATTAGTTTACGCATGTACGAAATTAATTTCTTCAAGTAAACGTCAGCTGAGCGATTCCAATGAACTGTAGATAGTTAAGTATGCAACGACCGACAACTACCTACAAGTTCAAGTTACAAGGTCATTGACTCGTTTACTTGAAGAAATTAATTTCGTACATGCGTAAACTAATTCGAGTTTAAAAAAAAAAGTTTATTTTTTAATTTTTTCTTTCCAAATCGATAGTGTTTCATGTACCGAATCTACCCTCCGCGGGATTAAAACGACCAAAATTAAACGATGTATATCTCAAGACCCTGAACTTTGGAAGGCGTACGAAGGGCCGAAGCCATGATACAAACCGACGATTATCCCTGTGCGCGCTATGCTAGTGCACCCAAAGACAACCCCCGGTTGGTCAAGGGCGGGATCTGTCATTGGATGATTTTACCTACCCTATCAAAAATTCCAAGTTTTTGGACTACCGATTCGAAATTTTATGATGGACACCAAAAAACTTTATATAAAAATTATACATGTCAAAGGCCTTTTACAAGGGTTTTTTATAAATTAATTTCCTTGCCTGGTCGTCAATACCATCCGCTGACGCTATCATTAGAGCCCTACGTAAACAGGGCTCATGACGCAACATGTAAGGTGGGGCACATGGTTTGTGAAGAGACGCCGCACAACACAAACGTTAACTGACTAACGTAAGCGCGCACTCGCTTCACACAGAAATATAAGGAAAGCCCCTAAATTACTCCAGCTTCACCAATTCCCTTACGTCACTGGCAAGAGGCATTGACCTTCAGTAGGCATTTCAACACAGGTATCGATATTCTGACTAATTTTATGAGTCTCCTGTGATATCCATTAGGGTTCTGGTAACACATTAAACGCTAGCAATGTCTAACTGTACATAAATGAAAAAAATGTGCGATGGTTTTTTGAATTTACTGCAAGATATTAATCATTTATCAGAAGGCTTAAAAAAGTCAGTTTCGTGCTATACTTGAAGTTTTCTTGCGTGATCGCATTTGAAATGAAAATATCCGCAGGAAAACCAAATTTATTGGCATACCTCGAAGAATTTCCAAAGTGGTCAGGGCATATTGCTTGCAGATCAGATGGTCAATGTAGCGAAAGGTTCTAGAATGGCGACCACATACCTGAAGACACAGCGTTGGAAGGTCTCCCACAAAGTGGCATTATGACCTGGCAAGGATCACGGGAATCCGATGGAGGCGATGTGCACAGGACTTGGGGAGGCCCATTTCCAACAGTGGACGATTTTCGGCTGAAGTGATGATGATTAATAATTTTTGACGATTATTCAACAATCAAATTCCGCATTCATCATATTGATGGTGTAATAAAATAAAATAAAATAAATAAATAAATTCAGTGCTGCAGAACCGCCGTCATAGTGGTCAATTTCAAAGATTAGCCGAGTATACAGGAGACAATATAGTGCACAAGTGTGTACGCTTGCATAGGTATATAAAAAAAAACCTGCCCTACTCTTAGAGTCTTAGAGAGAGAGATGGGATAACAAACCAACCGGGGGTAAATCAGGCGTAAGGCCAGCGGTTGAACGTAATTTTTGAGGGAAAGGGGCTGCCACATTGGCACCTTCCAAACTGCGGGCTGCGACTAAATTGCTATTTAAAAACTCAATAACACTAACCGGAGAATCGAACGCAGAATTCTACGCTCACCTGCCAGCTTATTTTAAGTAAGACTTTAGAGTCAGGGATGCATCCGATCAAAACAAAAGTAAATAGTGTTAGTTGTATTTTTCACATGGTATTCTTCAGGATTACAGTTTTCTTATCCAGAATTTTGCTACATACCTTTAGAGCATAGACGCTGGTAACGCAGAGGTCGGTTTCATTGAAAGATCTGGGTTATAGGGGAGGATAGGCGGTGAGACATAGTTTATAATAGTTTCATTTAGGAATTTTTAATATGACAACTTTCTTTAACGTTAACATTAACTTACCTACTATTTATACTAAACCTGACTATTTATACAAAAACAAAATACAATTAGGTGTCGAAGTAGGTAGGTACTCCACATCGCTGTCATCTGAAACGTGTCTTGCAAGTCTAAAAAGGCCACTTTTGTAGAATCATAATATGAATCAAATTTTTTATACCGCAATATTTACAAGGAATATGATTCTGATATGCGGTGAATTAAGTATGATTCGACTAATTTGTGCAACCATTTTACGAAAATTAGAAGAATTGCTTATGATCTGCTTGGAATTCGGAATATGATTTGCTCTAGATGAATTGCTCATGTGACCTTTTTAGGAACCCGCAGAAGACTGGCAGCATTACTACGTAGAATGGCAATGCCAAATCTTTGCGCAAAGAACAAACCGGCCCTCTGGTCACGCAAAGTATCGATTAGTTACCGAGAAATATGGTTAAATATATTTTCTTTACCTAGCAAAGCTGCACTTTACTCGATTAAAATAAATGCAATAAATAAACCTTTCTCGCAATAGTCAGATGATTAAAGTAAATTCCAAAGGCTTTGAATCCCACGTAGAGACTCGACTCAACAGGATAGGAGAAATGAAATTCCGTATTAACTGCTTTGTGACGCTGACGTCACAATTAGAGTTGAGTCACAAGTAGACATACCCCCGATTTCTGATTTAAGCATTTGAAGTTGAGAATTACTCAAACTCTACTCTAGCCTGTAAACCGAAATTTGGCATTTAAGTTTGGTTTGAGATGATCTCAAAATATTCAATTCAGAAACCCCCCTTTAGTAATAGCAGGTTTGGGCAATGATCAAAGTTTACGAAAACATAGTTTTCATAATAATGCATCATCAAACTATAACTTTATTTGTGAACGCTCTTTATGTACGGAACACCCTGAATATCTTTGAGTAAACAACGTAGATCGTAGACCTAATCATCGAACTACAACATTTGGTACATGAATGACTAATTGTATACGCTATTAAAACACAATTATTTATCAACTTATCATTTTTATATATTTACCGTTTTCAATTTATCACTCAACAGTTTCTTCCATCGTCAACACTGGCAAGCCTATAATCGTTCTTCGACTACGTCAAAGTTAGGTGCTGGAAGAATTCGCTATCAGCCAATGATGTAACTCTCTCACTATCAAACGCAGAATCCTCTTTTAATCCCCGGTTATAAACGAAATCTTTCGCCTCATAGTGTTAGCATTATCACTGCGTCAGAACCAGAGCTATAACTATGTCGGTTATAACCTTACTTATTATCCTTTACGACGAGTTAATTCGTGTCGTTGTCACACAAATATTTAGAGCTTGCCGTATAAAAAAAGGACGTAAGAGCAAATGGCGTATGATTCGCAAGCGCGCGCGCAGGGAACCTCATTCGAACGCATCGATCGCTCGGGCCGAACGTCGTCGGCCAATCGGGAAGTGTCATCTCAAGTCACTGTTCACCACGATGTATATACGAACATTATAATTAAAATAAATAAAAAAATAAAGTGTTTGTGTAATTATCTTCAATGAAGACCTTATTAACATGTGGTACAAAAAGAAGAGTGTGTGTCAGCAAGATCTCAGTTTACCCCTGAATCGTTTCATAGAAACATTGGAGATTTTGAGATTTCTGTTGCTGCAGTTGTTAATCCCTCTGCAAGGGACGATATGGATTATGAAACACTTGTGATTGTATGTGACAATAGTATACAAATCTAAAGACCACTGTGATAGCAAGAAGTGTTTATAAGTGTAGAGATATTTTTCGAAGAAGTTTTATCAAAAGAAGCTAGTCAAGATGATGTCCAAAAAGCAGCTGGCCTGCATGCTTGCGCTGCACATCATGTATTTATTAGTGGGCGCAAGCATATTCTACCACATAGAGAGTCCACTTGAAGTTAAGCAGAGGGCTGAAGACAAACTAGAAAGGCTTGAAATCCAAAGTAAGTTAAGATTAATTTAAGTGTCTAATGTATTCGTTTATGCGAACGAATTTATCATAACACTTGTTGCGTCGGAAATCTAAATTGTTTATATTTTTCTGTGTCAGATTAGTTTATGTTGAAAGCAGGAAAAATATTTTTGATTTCATTCTAAGAAGTGATATCATACTAACTGCTTGATACAAGATAGATTTTTTTTCGGTGGGATAATCATCTAATAACATCTCCGCGCCCTTGGGCGGGGCGGGAGACAGTTTCTGACTAAAACCCACTCCTGTTCTTTCGTTGCCTTTCATACCGGACCGAATCTTCCTTTCAGAAACCGACCCTGGCCTCAGGTACAGGATAGATGTGCAGAACAAGGTCTTCCTACGTCTACAAATACCAAATATTTTTGATAAATTCTCTATTAAAAATGAATCGATGTGATTGGTTATTAATTAAGTATTAGATTTATTAATTTACTGGAACCATTAAATCTGACAAGCTACTGGTAAATTAATCTGATAAGTGAATAAAATCAATTGTCTATAAAGTAAAACACTTTATCATGTTTATTGCCTATCAATCAAAGCACTTGTAAAATATCTGTGCTATTTTGATAAAGAAAATTAAAAACAAATGCTTTTTATTCTTTTCTATTGTTTCACTCGTATTTGCATTTAGCCGGTGTCAAGTTAAGAAAGTATTAATTTTTTTAAATCAAGTGACTATATCTGTCACTTTATTTTCCTTTAGGATGCGAATGTAACGAGTTTTAGTAATTGGCAAAAAGTATATTAAAACAAACACCTCAGTTAACTCCTATAAAGTACAACAAAATTCTCAGCTCCATTTTTACCGAGATTGTACAGATTCAAAGATTCTACAAATTGTTCACTTGTTTGGACACTTAAGATATAAAACTACACTAATTTTACATCACAATATCAACTAGACATCAATTTACAATTAATTAAAACAGCCACTGAACTTCACTAGAAAAAATCCTGCTAAAAAACTGCAATTGAAAATGTACTTAGAAGTCTTGTCTTGTTTCTATTCATTTTCAAATAAAAACTCGCAGAATTGTAAAGAAATTCGTTATTCAAAAAATTAAATAGTAAAATTTCGTGTCTGCCAGTGATATCTTTGAGATTATATTCTATTTTCAAATAAAAACTCGCAGAATTATAAAGAAATTCATTTAAAGAAAAATAAAACAGTTACGTTTTTGTCTGCCAGTGTTATCTTTGAGACTATAATTGGATCTATTACGATGTACATTAGTTTATAGAAACCTGACTTTAATTTTTTGTAGGTATATATTGCCCTAAACTCATAACAATTAGCCTGAAAATTAACCAGTTTACTTTTCTAGTTAGTTATTAATAGGTAAATAAGCGATGTTTAATTGTCATTGTTCTGCAACGTGAGCGATTAAGGATATCAATATTTTTTCCTGCAAACAAACATTAGGTGCGATTGATTTATATTTAGTTAGCACGTATTTATTCTAAACAGATAAACCACCATCGTAAACAGGATTTATTATATTATTGTTATTTATTTATATTATATTAATAAGACTTTTTTTTGTAACATAATTTTGTTTTATTATAGAAATACTCGTAATTTTCACAATAATGTAAAAACAAAACTTTACCTGGTCACGCGATTCACTCACTCTCTAGTTTTAGAACAATAGAAGTTAAAAGTAAGTAGTCAGTAATAATAGTAGTGTAGTAGTATAGTAGCGGTGGTAAAGGCCCCAACTTACAAGTTGTAGGTCGTGGGTACAGACGCAGCCAGGTGTTTTAATTTGTTTCCTTTATTTCGTCACCACTTCTCTAAAAACGGTGAAGGAAAACATCATGAGGAAACCGAGTTGTTCAAGAACCAAAAATTCAAAGATATATGACATATACTAAACCAACAATCGACCGACGTACTGTAATACTGCCAATATAGCCCAGACTCTGGAGTCCCAGCAGTGGGAACTTCACCAGGCTGATTATGCTATGCTATTAATTATGATCTAGTTTTTAATCAGTTAGACTTAAATCTGCTTAGCTGTTTTTTTTTACTTGAAATCATAGTAGTTGTTTCTATATCGCATCCAGGTTCTACCTGCGAAGATATTATTATATTGCCTGCCCATCTCGCTTCCGAATGATTCGTTCTACCAATCCTTCACTGTCGTCACTGCATAGGTACATACCATACTCGTAAAATGAAAAGTAGCAATTAGCAATTTCCTATCGCATAGCTACGCATCTCTCAAAGAAATTCCCTATCAATACATTTATACGTTGATAAAGTTTTCCTTCAGAATCTTTTCCTTTCAACCGCCACAATTAAGCCTGTCTCTGTAACTCAGATACTTTATAATAGACAATGTGTCATGCCATTGTTATTACCACGCGACCAGATAAAAAAACTTGAGACTATTGTCTATAGATCTCTGTGAAACTGTTTATTGCAACGTGCACTTCAATTTTCTAATCAATAATGAAATGGGGGTGGGTGTGACCCTTTACTTAGCCTTTGCTTAAAAAAATTAAGACTCAAGAAGCGGCTTTCAACGGTGGCCGCCGCGGTAGAGGAAGCAGCTATTTTATTTAAAAACTCACGAGACCGCAGACGCAGCCGCTGCGGTTGCGATTTTCGTCCGCATACCTGGTGGGCGATTATCGCAAAACATGCGATTGCAAGACGGGCGGTGTAATAAGCGACCGCGGCCCGTGAAGTTGTACTTGTTGCTCGCCGGTACTGCGGGAGCCGCGAACAACCGCGCACACCGCGGGCGTAAAACTCGTCGTGAAATGTGCTTTAATTTTTTACATATATATTATCATTCTACAGAGGCTGCGGGCCCGCAAACGCGGCGGCCGCTAGTGAAAACCGCTTCGTGAGTTGCGAAAGAAGCTTACATATTAAATTAATGCATTTAAAAAAAAAACCCTCATAGCCCCCCCTCCCTTTTTTCTTTGATAATTTATAATCACCCCGTTTGGAGAGAGGAGATGGTATATAAGCTTCTTAATAACTAGTACTCTCACATCAGCTACATTATACTTATCATTAGGTTTTAGCAGTCCAAAAATGAACATCGGCCGCTCTCTAAATTTACCACAATTCTACTCGGACCCTCTTGCTACTCTTTCGAGCCCATTTTGATCACAAAACATGAAATAATATATAAATTATTCTTGTTTAAGACATTGATAATTACGTACTAGTAAAACAGTCATAAAATCAATTGCACTATAAGCAAACACTTCTCTAATCTGTAATCTGTATAAACTAATATATTATGTAAATAATAAATACGTCAGTAATGCATATATTATGGCCTATAATAAAATAATCTAAGTGTTATCCCATGTTTGTATTACAACACTTAAATATCATATTCGCAACTAGGTAATTCTATGCATAAAGTGATGTTTAGTCATAATTTATATTAGATAATTAAGTTCCACAAATTAATGAATATTTATTTAGACAGGACAAAGAGACAACAAATGAAATCCATGAAAATGTACATGTGTACGTATGACAGAACTGGAAAACCCAACGTAGGGTACAACAAAAAGAATCGTTTATTCTAAAATAACTTCATAGGTCAGTGCCCAAAGGTAACGGTACCGACCCAACCCGAGGCACATTTTCATACAACCGCACTTAAACTAATCCATTGGATTAGTTTTACACAAATTTATGTTTTTATTTCTATAGAAGCCTAGATAATATCCACAAGATATCTGTTTCCAAAATATCTGGAGAAATATGTGTAATAACATCTTAATCACGTAAGTGCCTGGTGATACGTATTTTATTATTATGACTTATACATTCTATTTAAAATTATGTGTTATTTATTTATTGTGCACACCTACCACAGTGTTGTCTTTCTTAACCCAAAGGTTGACTGGTAGAGAATGCCTTGTTGCATTAAGTCCGCCTATGTACCACTACTGTACATGAAGTTTAAATAAATAAATAAAACCTCTAGCACTCTGCTATTTTACGTGAAATTTGGCCTTCCGTAATGTCCTCATTTATTTATTATATAAAAAAGTACATCTGAGTACAGAAGCCTTAAATGACGACAGTTTTCCTCAAAAAGCTTTACGAGATTAATAAAAAAACACTTATTTCATTTTGGAACAAGTTTTGTGAAATATTCGAATAAATCACGGAAATACAATATGCCAACAAAATTTTCAGGCGTTATCTCTCTTTTTTCGTGTTGTCTTTTCATCAAACATCGCGTTGGATTGCGTTAGATAAAGCAACAAGCTTTTAAACTATGCTCGACGTTGACGATAAGTGGGGAAGGCTTGTCTTCAGAGTTGTACATCCTGGGTTCAAGCCCAGGCAATCGCTTTACTTTATGTAATTTATTTCATCACCATTTCTGCAAAACGGTGACGAAAACATCGAGAACATCCAAAAGGAACATACTCCTCCATAAAATGTCATAATTCTGTGTTTTTCCAGTCAAGGTCTACCAATATCCAAAGTATTCATTGATGTACATCCAAATCCGTTCAACCTGCGAGGTGTGGTTGATAAACATCCAGTCTTTGAAATTTATAGTATAAGTAGAATATTTAATTTAATTTTGAATCTGCATAAAACTTCAGGAGGTGGTTTTAAAACATGTAAACAATTATATAAAAATTAGGTGACCCGGCAAACTTCGTACCGCCTAGTAGTCGATTTTTCGTCAACTTTTCCATATTTTCTAACCGTTTAAACCTTCCCTGGAGTATCACGAATAATTCAAGATCAAAATTAGCCAAATCGGTCCAGCCGTTCTCGAGTTTTAGCGAGACTAACGAACAGCTATTCATTTTTTTAGATACGATACCTGATCAATATATTTTTTTAAATTTTGAGTGTTATTCAAAATTGTCATCTGTTCAAAAAATAGAATCACCCGTTACGATTTATCGCGCTTCATGTCACTGCGTGCGTGAATGCGACAGCCTGTACGAGTTTCAGAAACGCTGTTACTGACTACCGTAAATAAGAATAAAAAAAAAAAATACCTATACATCTTATTGTTGATTGTTGTAGTTTTTTTTTTGTTTTGACTGTACCTTGTATTATACAGTAGAAAATATTATAATAACCAAGATTCAATTCATTTGGAAGGGACCTACTAACATAAATATTATTAGACGCATACTGTCAGTCAATTAAAATTTATCTGCTGCGATAACTCCGAAAGTTGATTGAAAGAATTAAACCAGTACACTATTATCCTAAATCTTTTAAAAGCTTGCTGTAGCTGTCAGGGAATTATGAAAGAAAACAATTGATTGTTGTTATAGTATGCCGTGATCGTCAATTTAATGTTACATAAAGACAAGAGAGAGACGGAATTATGTCCCTCTTTTGTCATAGAAGGTACTCTTTCACATTCTGTAGGTACATTTTTATAGCAAGTAATTAAATCGTTTAAAAATCTACAAAATATATTTCTAACCAGGAATCAGCTCACGGTGCTGTTAAGTAAAACATAGTCTTATGACTTATTTGCCGTGCGGAGGCCGTAACTTCAATTTTATGGAGTTTAGGAAAGATGAATATATTGAATATATATCTAAAATGCCTTATTAAAACAGAATGCAGTGGTGTATTTACTTTAATACGGGGTCACTTTGATCTTGGTTTCGCATATTCGCATTGTAGACATAAAATTTTATGTTTTCTTTTAATTTAGTCAAAATTTTTTACAGTTTCATTAACGTTCATCATATCATGGACATCCTCCCCCAAGTGTCGCCACAATGAACGGTCCTGTACGTCTCGCATCCACCGGATTCCCACATCCTATACCAGGTCATGGGTCCACCTTGTAGGAGGCCTTCCATCCCGCCTTTCAACGCTGCGTCTTCCGGTATGCGGTCACCACTCCCAAACCTTTCGGCCTCAACTGCCATCTGTTCTGCGAGCAATGTGCCCTGCCTATTGCTATTTTAGTTTGCCGATTTTTCGTCGGCAACCTTGGTTCTCCTGCGGATATCTTCATTCCGCAAGGAAACTCCGAGCTCACAACTCCATTGCCCTTTGCTAGACTTTAAGCCTTATGATGAGGCCCATTGTAAGCAATCACGTTTTAGAGCCTTATGTCATCACTGACATCACGTACTGGTCATAGACTTTCGTCTTGAGATACTGTGGTATATTGGATGAGAAGATACCACGCGGTTTCCTAAAAGCTGCCCAGCCGACTCGGATTCAACGTTTGACTTCGTTCTCGAAATCAGATCTACCCAACTGGACTGTCTGTTCTTAAACTTTACGGGGTCTAATAAGCCCCCGAACGTCATAATAATAGTTTTCAAACGATACGGCTTTATACACCCCGTACCGTAGGCATAAAAAATACACAAAAATGAATGCCACTATTAACTAGGAAAAAAACACTATTAATACACCATTTGTTACTGTCACCATTAAGGCTCAAATTCTAGGAAGTAATGACATACGACATCCTTTTATCACTTTTATTTCCTTCCCTAAAGTCTAAAATTCAAGACAAAACGTACGTATTTCTTATGCAGTACTTTCGTATGCAGAATTGTTTCAATGCCTGTGATGACCTATAATTTAACTACGGTTTCATTAATATATTTTTTTCGAATTTTTATTATTTTCCTTTAATTTGACTAACTTTTTCCAACGGCTATATTACCCGTGACATCGTCCATAGCAACTGTATCTCTTCAGTGGTGTGGCAGAACTTTTTCTTTTGTATTCGAATTAATATTTTCAAATATTTTTCAGACACTTTGACATAAGAATTCAGACGACAAGGGACGTACGAAAAATAGTGCTATAGAAATTCGAAAGTATTATATTTGACGCGTGATTGAGTAATTTTAAATGAGCTAGGCTAATAAGAATTTTGCATTTATTAATAATGAAAATGAAAATGTTACTTTAATTTATTTTGATAATAAAGTGAGTAAACAATTACGAAACATCCTCGTATATTTCAGTTTGCAAATCCAACATTTTGTCCTGTTTCCTCTTTAGCATGTAAGAATGAGGATACATACTTATTCATATTGCTTGTTTTCATAACATTGACTGATGCAAGGTATTAATTTCTAGATATGGATTATCATATTTCTAAATTCTTTGTCTGATAGGCTTGCGTTACCACATAGGGGCGTAGCACTCTGCAATGACAAATTATACATATGTGTGCCTATAGATATATACTTAGTCATACATTTACACCTATATGATATTGTATTAATATGTACCTAAGTACATTCATACCTTCATCTATCTCTTTGGAAATTCCCTTCTGACTCTTGAATGGCAATTGTCATTATGTTTTCATTGATAACTTGTAATCATCATCATTATTTCAGCCGAAGTTGTCCACTGCTGGATATAGGCCTCCGTCGAGTATCGTCTTAATGAACGGTGCGTCTCACATACATCGCATTATCGTGACTCTCACCAAATCATCGGTCCACCTTGTGAAAGAACTTCCAAGGTTGCGTCTTCCGATGCACAGTCGTTACTCCAGAACTTTTCGGCCGCATCGACCATTTCTTCTACGAGCAATGTGCCCCGCCCACTGGCACTTATGTTTGACGATTCTTTTGGCAATGTCGGCAAACTTAGTTCTTTTGCGGATATCTTCATTCCTGATGCGAAATCCAAGCGTAGCCCTTTCCATTGCCCTTTGGATGATTTTAAGCCTTCTGATGACGCCCATTATAACATGATAACTACATCTTCCTACCCTTGCCCTGTTTTATTTGGGGTCGGCAATACGGTTTTTTCTTCCATTCTGTCCTGACACCCCTCATACAATCCATCCATCTTTTCTTTGCCCTATCGTTCCCTCCATCTACATGTATAGTCATAACTCTTTCAGTAACTTGCGTTTCATCTGTCCTCTCCACATGATCATACCAAAACAAACAAATCCTTTTCAACTTTTCTGTCACTCGCGCCACTTTCAAACTTCCTCTAATATACTCATTTCTCGCTTTATCCATTATCGGCACACCCCATATCCATATCAGCATTATGTTATGAAAACAAGCAATATATTTTGTAATTTTTTGCACTGAGCAATTCAATGTGTGTATTTATCAAAAGTATTCCATTTATGCTTGCAGTTATAACAGCTAACATGTGTACGACCATCCATATCATTACTGTCATCGGGCTAAAGTAGTTCAGTGTTGCTATTCTCTAAGAAAATGCAGCGCTTCCTCGACGACGAAGCCCCAAATAGGATACATTGGATTGTCAACCTAATGTATATGATACATCGGATTGTTAATTCAATGTATCCTATTTGGATGTTCGTCGTTGCGACAGCGCTACGTTTTCTTGGAGAATAGCACGACTGGGGATAAAGCTTTTCTCCTATCCTTTCACGGCATCTCTTATACAGCTACTTTCAGCCCAACCCTGCTAAATTTGTAGTATTTTATGCCTTTCTTTAAAATTTTACAATATTCACCAATTATTTTTAAAACGCTATCTATACTTTTATTATAATATTATAAAGAAAAAACTTTTGTACTTTGTCACTGTCTGGCATAGGCAAAATATATTTTTATTTTCACGCTAGCAAAGCAGCGGCCGCCAGTGTGTAGAAGGTAGTTTCTTATTGAGACGTCAACATATCTCAAGTATTACCGGTTTTATAATATCATTTTCCCTGTTGCGAACTTTATAAGCTTCAAATATTCGACCAAAGCTTTCAATCTTAATCTACAATCCTTCAACTTCTACATCTTCCTTTAACATCTACAGCGCCTAAGAAACCTTATTGCGAAAGATTTTTTTGATCTAAGCATTTTAAATCACAGTTTCACTCGGTAATATAATATTGTACTCTCATCATCATCATCAGTCTTTTAATGTTCCCACTGCTAGCTAGGACACAGGCCTCCTCTCTAACAGAGCCCAGTGCGGGTTGGTGAATGTCATACGTCTTCGAATTTTTGGCATTAGGACATGCCACATTATATTTTCCTTCACCATTTTGGGAGCTATGGTGATGAAATAAGTGACACAAACTAATGTACCTCGCTGGGTTTGAACCCGCGACACAACTCGTAAGTCGAAAGTAAGACTCTCTATTTAGATATTGTGTAGTCATCTCTATATCTATACCTTTCCATATCCAGATATAGATTGTAGATTTAATACATTTAGTTGCAATTATATTGATCCGTTACCTTTGTTCTTTACATACATTTACAGTTCCATTATCAACATCCATAATTAACGTTGAATCCATTGTCATTTGCCTCATTGTTCTTGCGTATAGTTTCATGTCTGCATTGAGTTGTGTACTTACTTCTATTTTCCTTGTAAGCTGAAAAGTATCTGATTTTACTCTTGCATTAAGCGTCTTCAGGTTCAATTGTTTTTCAGGTGATGCAAGGATCCACACTCCAACCACCGTATAGGGTTTCGTCCTTTAGGTCTTTTGCTCTCCATTTGACTTACCACCATTAAAAATGGTGGCAGTTCAAATGGTGACCAAAAGGTCCCTGTAATTGTGACCTCTACAGGTAAACCCATGAATTTTATTATTCGAGATTGGCGATATCTGTTTTAACCCATATGAAGGAGAAATATTTAACACAAAAATACAACAGACCAGAAATATACATTCAACTACATAATTTATGTGAGCCTATAAATACTTCAAAGCTTCGTTGAATGAGATAACAAAAATATAGATTTATAATAAATATGTTACGACATAAATAATAACATTAACTACAAACCTAAAAACTTAAAAACATATGGTACATTTCATACTCCAGAAATTGAATAAAAATAGGTTACAAAAATAAAATAACTACACACTCCATTCATGTTCCGCTTTTGCTCGTATTTCCTTCCGTGTTCTAATTAAATATTATCAAATTAAGTGCACATCAAAGACCGTTCACTTTTTAAATATACATAGAAGAAACGAAACGCGTTCTCATTTCTAATCTCACAATTAAAACCTTTTTAGATTTATGCAGTTTATTAGTTTGTTGTTGCAAAAAAGTTTATCCACAGTCTGAAGAATATTATCATTTTTCTTTGTCAAAGTAGCTGTTTTAGAGGTATCTCAAATTATGGGTTGTATATTTCCGATTAGCGAAAGAAGAGTCAATTAACAACAAAATATATTTAGTCTTTTAATGTTTCCACTGCTGAGGCTCAGGTCTATCTAGGCAGATTATCTAGAAGAAAGGCCGTAATCCGTCATGCGGGTGCAGTGCGGCTTGGTGGATGTTACATGTCTTCAACTTTCTCTTTCTAGGACATACCGGCTTCCTCATGATGTTTTTTTACCGTTTTGAGAGCAAAGGTGATGAAATATATTACACAAAATAAAACATCTGGCTGAACCTACAACTCGTTATTTAGGGCCTTACCACTGGACCACCACTGCCCTTATCAGCTATTCCTTATAATTTATTTGGAGTCCACGCAACATGAGTCGTTTTTATTTACTGTTCTTTTTCAAAAGTCATCTCCTTTCTAGCCCTGTCATTTGGCATACTATGCATCCATCGTTTTTCTGATCTCCTTTTAATTTCATACTCAAAACATCGGACTGTTTTCTGCATTCTCTAATTTGATTCTTCTCAAAAATGAATGGGCAAAGTTGAACTTTGTATTTTAAATCTACTCCAGCTGATAGAGTAATTACGCTTCACGATAATATTTACTTACTCCATAGCCGTAATATTCTTAAATTAAATGAGAAGCTTTCTTAAGCTTGATTAACACTTCGATCCACAACTACCCAACTTGTTCATACAAAAGTAGACTCTAAACATCGGAATTAAGGCCTATAGTGGCGTGGATGTGAGAGGACACCGGTGTCCTCTGAGCTAGGACAGATTAAACTTATAATACCGACTTGGCTTATTGCCCAATTCACTAATAAACTAATCGCGATTCGTTCAAACAAAACGCAGTTTGAGCGACTAATCGAGATTATAGCTTCATTTTGCGTTTCACCGCGATGGATTGAACCTAGTTTACGCTAAACTCAGTTTCAATTCTTTTGTTGTCACCCATGTTTACGACATGGGTCTTTAAACTAGATTACGCTGAGCTCAGTTTAGTTGAACTAAGTTTTTATATTGAATGATGAAATCAGCCCTAAGTAATATTGGCTACACCGGTTAAACCCCAAGGTTAAGACCAGTATGTGGATCGGTGACTATTTATTATTTAGAAGAGTACCAGACTCTTCCACCGCCTTCCGACTGTCATATGTAGTTACTTGACAGTCGGTAAGAATAGTCAGAAGCCAGAATAAAAAGAGAAAAAATGTGACCAAGTCTTTCTAAGCCGCGTCTTGTTACCCAAGTACTGGGTTGTAGAGATCAGACAGGCAGTCAGTATGATATTGGTTTGCCTGGAAGTCGCCCCCAACATAATAGGGAAAAATTTACACAGAGTGTCTACCGTTACTTATCATCGTAGAATCAACTTAACGGCAATGTAAATAGGTTATAGTTTGTATTGCCCGAGTGACGCGAGTACTTTGCCAGACGCGCTGAATGCTTACTTTGACTTTTGTTGATTTTTGGTATAAAAAGTGAGCGTCACTCGCCATCAAACTTTAAAGTTTGGCGAGGAAAAAAACAATAAAAACTGTTAAAATAATAAATAAAAAAAAAAATGATTGAATTACAGATATCGTCAACACCCCTTTCCTAAAATTAGTAGTCATATTTCCTCATCTCCCTTTCTAATCTCAGTCAGTAATCATCTATATCATCTCTTACATTGTTCATCCATCTTCTTTTGCCTCCCTTCCTCCTATATTTATCCAAATTCATTCATACAGTTTAATTAAAAACTTATATCCATTTCCTATTTCAATTTTGACCCCAACTTTCCATAATAAAATTAATTACACTAGCATAATTATTTTTTATCATAAATGCATCATATTTGCATTATTTTTATTATCGACAATTTATGGCTCAAACAGTATATTATTGTTATTTACACACGTATAGTATTGTTAGTTAAATTTATTGTACTTTAATGTTCAAATATTAATATGTTGACATTACCATAATAATAATATTATAAGTGCCTTAAATCCTAACTAATAATACTATCTTTTGCGTTACCCTGGTAACACTGAGTATTACAAAAATCATAAGTTGTTTTCACAGCTATTACAGTTATACAGTTATTTTCATTAAGACAGTTAACTGTCTTAATAATTAACAATAGAAAATTATTTAAAATACTTGCAAAATTTATTAACATAGTACTACTAGCTAATTATATAATTAAAAACAAATGTAGTAAATGAAATAAGTCTCGTTTTTTCTTAGTTTTTTTTATGGTTTCGGATAAGTATTTTAGATAGTACTTACATATTTAGTTTTTACTACAGAATAAGGTCATTTAAAATTTACAATTTAAACTATACTTAACTAACTAAAATTAAAAACCAAAAAATAATAAAAAAAACCCTATACTTATTAAAACTTACTAAAACATAATTATAGTCACTTTGTTTTCATTATAGTACCAATGTAACACATTTTAATGCTTTTAAAAAAAATTGCAGCGAACCTCAATACATTTAGAACTCAATAGTGAGGTTTTACGGCAAGTTTCACTAAGGTAAAAGGTTGTTAATTCTAAAATACAGTTATCTCCTTCTTTTCACTAAGATAGTACCTGTTTCAATGATTCCACGTATTTTCCTGTTGTATAGTTGACATTAAAAATTACTTCAATGTTACATCACAATATCCACTAAAAATATTTTTTAACTAATTAAAAGAACCACTGAATTTCACTCAAAACAATCCCGCCAAAAAACTCAGAACCTTTTTCGGCATTTATTTGAATGCATTCTAAAATGGCGCCAGGACGATGACCATAATATTGCCAGCAATATAGTTATGTTACCATCTTATAAATTACTGATAATTAGTTTTGTGGTCCAAGACAAAACCGATGACGTGTGACACTTAAACATCGTTTAAAGTAACCGACACGTTTAAGCAAATGAAACCTGTAATTACAGGTATGTTTAGGCATTTTCCTGATGGTAAATAGTTGATGTATGTATGTATGGGATTTTGTATGTTGACAATATCTTGTACTGTACTTTTATAGATACATACAAGATGCTTAAAACATTTACGTTAAGTTTATTTCCTGTGATTGGATATAATAATAGGAAATCTGATTTAAAACGAGTAACTTTATTTTTTGTTCTGAAACGGTTGCTAATTATGTTTTCGAATTCTTTGGTCAGGTATTTGCTATTGTATTAAGAAATCGTTGACTTTAAATTCTAAGTAGAACTATTAGTTCTTTTCTGGCCTTATATTGACATTACGTGAATGTTGTCCAACTGTGTAACCTCCTATATTGTATTCAAAATGCTTTTTTTGTTGATTTTCGTTTACACCATTAGGAAATTATACTTGATGCTGAAGATGAGATTCGTTCCTTTTTCTCGATGACATGTTCATGTTTACATGTTTTATGTATTGCTTTCAATAGTATTTTCTATGTCTATCCTCTAAGGTAACTTTGATTAGTTGACAACATTTTAAGGGGTAAAAGTACTCATATATAAAAACAACTACTATACTATATGAAAAAATACACTTGGCAAGTAAATTGCTTTACGTTTTCATAATCGGTTCGATTCAGCCCGTCCTTTGCTGTCGTCTCTCTAGTGGCGTTCTAAGCCGAAGTCTGTGCCTCACAAGAGGTATCATTAACGCATATTCGCTTAGATACTTTTTATTTTTATTTTTTAAGTCCTGGCTGGACACTTTAATTTATAAAGGCTACAATCAATTAATTTAATTTATAACCAAGTCCGGTTTAGGCAGACCTGCAAGAAGCTACTCATAAAAAAATACGTACTTATTGCTAGTCTGTCGGTTTCCTATTGTTTATATTTCGAGGAGTGTGCATTGGAATTGCATAACCTAATTCCACCAAGTCCGTTCCATCATCTGACCACTAGACGTACATCGTTGCACCAACGGTACATGGTGGACTTCCTACTCATACATACAAAGCTTTTTGGGATTCATTGTACGTACAGATAAGGAGTGGAATTCTCTGTCGCAGTCTGCATTTCCTGATAACTACAACCTAGGGGTCTTTAGGTTTAGGGTGAATAGATTACTTCTAGGCAAGCGTGCTCCATCGTCGGTTACATTATCGCTTACTATCAGGTAAGATTGTGGTCAAACGCGAGCCTATGCGTAATAAAAAAATATACTCCACGAAAGATTATAAAGGAGTTTTAAGTCGCCGTATAGAATAAGCAACTATTCCGCAAGATAATCGTATTCTGGGCTTATCGCCAATTTATTCACTGTTAAATTCAATTACTAATAAAAATGAAACAAAATAAATCAAACCTCTATGGATTCAGACAGCTAATTGTTTCTTATGAACACTTATTAGGTGTACGACATAAAAACTGTGTTTAATTAGAACATTTGTATTATCAAAGTGTTCAATGATTCATTGCTTACTTCACTCAATTGATCTGATGACGCAAATATACAAGATAGCACGTTACTTCAACAATTAATTTTAGTTTCTTATGATTTTTTTTTTTTTTTTTTTTTTTGTGGTAGGTAAAATCATCCAATGACGAATCCCGCCCTTGGGTGGGGCGGGAAACAGTGTCAGACTTTTACTGACTAAAAACCTACCTTTCCATTCCTCGCCTTTGTCCCGGGGCCCGTGGTGACACTCTCGCATGACCTTTGGCCCCAGTAGGCTTCGGCCCTGCTGGACCCCTACAGTTTGCTGACAACTCCTTGAGGCGCGCGGGAACGGTGCGCGCCGTAGACGACCTGAGCTCGGACCGGTCTGTTACCGGACGGACGGACAGCGAGCTACCCATTGCCCACCGTCCGCGAGCCCGCGCCTACGGTGGCCGGAAATTGGGATCGGATACCCGGCGGCGGCGGCGGCGTGTCCGCCTTTGCCTAAGGCGGTCGGCCTCCTCCTTTACTAGCATTACTGCTTCGCAGAAGGAGGCGACCGCCTGCCACTCCTCCTCGCTCCGGAGCATGGCTTGAACCAAGCCCCGGCGCGAGAGATCGCCGCCGATCGCCCCCACGAGGACACGGCGCTGCTCTTCCCAAGCGGGGCACACCTCGACTGTGTGCTCCACCGTGTCCACCGGGCGGTCCGCACAGTGGCGACACCCGGGCGTCGTCTCCGCACGAATCTTGTACAGGTACGGACCGAACTTGCCGTGTTCGGTCAGCACCTGCGCCAAACGGAAGGTGACGACGCCGTGGGGCCTTTCCAGCCACGCCTCAAAGAGGGGCCTTACCGCCTCGATCGTGGCGTGCCCAGCACGAGGTTGCGACAATCGCTCTCGCCATTTCACCATGAGATCCCGCCGGAGCTCTGTCCGCCATGCCGCGACTTGTCGCGGCAGCGGAGTTTCGCCCCGACGTTGCATCTCCACGCGTAAGTCATGCATGTGTGCAAGGACTGTTGCCTCCAAATCCCACGGTGGTAGGCCAGCAAGGAGGCTCGCCGCTTCGCAGGACACCGTACGGTATCCGCGGATCATCCGGATGGCCATGACCCTCTGACAGGCGGTTAGCCGGGCCGCCACTCGCTTCCGTAGCGATGGCGCCCACACCGGCGCACCGTAAAGGGCCATGGACCGAACGATGCCTGCGTAGAGCCTCCGGCAGGAGGCGTCTGGACCCCCTAGGTTCGGCAGGAGCCGCTTGAGCGCAGCCCCAGTCGCATTCAACCTGGGAGCCAGACGTCGGAAGTGCTCCTTGAAGTTCCACCGGCTGTCGAGGACGAGTCCCAGGTACTTCATCGTCGACCCGACGCCGATGTGAACTCCTCCTACCGTTAATTGGGAGCCCGGAGGTGGCGCGCTCCGAGGGCCGTGAAAACACATGGCCTCGGACTTGTGCAATGCCACCTCGAGTCCCAACTGCTGTATCCTCTCCACGACTGTCGCAACCCCGCGCGTCGCTAGTTCGACCGCCGCCTGGTACGACCGTCCCCGCGCCAGGACCAGGGTGTCGTCTGCGTAACAGACCACGCTGACCCCGTCGGGGAGGTCGGCGCGCAGCACGTAGTCGTACCCGATGTTCCACAAGGGCGGTCCTAGTACCGATCCCTGCGGAACACCGCACGACATCTCTCGCCGTTTCAACTCCCCCTGATGACCGGGGTAGATGATGAACCTGTCCGACAGGTAGGCCACGATCACCCGACAGAGGTAGTCGGGCACCCGGTGGTACCGGAGTGCCCTACCAATGCAACTCCAGGGCAGGGAGTTGAAGGCGTTGGCGATGTCCAGAGACACCGCCAAGACACACCTGCCCCGGGACACCGCATCCCCCGTCGTGAGGGCTCGCACGCGCATGATGGCGTCCACAGTGGAGCGCCTCCTGCGAAATCCGAACTGGCCGTCCGCAAGATCCGGCCCCTTCCGTGCCAGATGCACGACGAGGCGGTCTGCAATTACTCTTTCAAAGAGCTTGCCCACCTCGTCGAGCAGCACAATGGGCCGATACGCGGACGGAGAGTCCGCGGGGCGCCCCGGCTTCGCGATAAGGACCAGTTTCCCCGTCTTCCAGCGAAGCGGGAACTGGCCCCTCTCCATGCATGCGCTGAAGAGCCCTCTCAGTCGAGACCCGAGTTCCTCCATGGCCAGGACCCAGGCTTTTCCAGGCAAGCCATCGGGTCCTGGGGCGGTGTTTTTGGCACTCAGCCTTCGCACCGCCACTCTCATCTCCACCTCGGTCACCTCTGGAGCATTGTTGCCGTCGTTGCCGTCGTGGTCCGCATCGGACACCGCTGCTGGTGGCGGAGCCATAGGCGGGGGAGTATGCTCCCCTCGCGTAGGGAACAGAGCGCCCACCACACCCTCCACGAGCTGGGGCCGGAGACTCTGAGTCAGCGGGGGAGCCCATGGGCGGAGTTTCTCCATCACCATTTTGTATGGGCGTCCCCACGGATCGACGTTCAGAGACTCCAGCCACACGTTGCGGGCCTCGAGTTTGGCCCGCTTTATCTCCGCTCGGAGGGTGCGCTTTGCCGCCCTGTATCCCTCATACAGCTCCGCCTCTATGGCCTCCGCACCCGGTGGACGGGTGCGGCGCCTGCGGTGTCTAGTATACCGGCGTCGCGCAGCATTGCACGCATCGCGCAGTGCCGCAATCTCTGGCGACCACCAGTGTACTTGGCGCCGGGCACGTCCTGGCCGGACTCGGGGCATGGCCGCGTCGCAGATTTGCGACATGGCCACCTGGAACCAGTCCGCCTCGACGTCGATGTCGACAGGCCTGTCCGGTGCTTGCACCCAGGCCTGTACTATCGCGGCTTCCTGGAGCAGGTCCCTGTCCAGCTGCCTCAGCGCCCAACGCGGACCACACGGGGTCTGTCGGACAGATTTTCCCATGATCCTCATGTTATTACTGAACAGACTTTGACATTTTATAGATAGTTTGGTCTATATTTACCTTAAAACGATGCAGAATTGCTTGTGTCTATGTGTTGGGAGCAGCACTGGTGGTGGTAACGGCCTCAATAAAGGGCGCGCCAGTGGGGGTGAGGTAGACGAGCAATGGGTAGCTCACTGTCCGGCTGTTCGGTAACCGTCCAAACCGAGCCAAAGTCATCGACGGCGCGTAGTGTTCAAAATTTCAATTCAAAACCCTAGAAGCTCAGCAGAGCCGAAGCTTACTGGGGCTATGGGTCATAGCCCAAAAGGGGTAACCAGAGGTCCTGGAACGCTAGGCAAAGAAGGAAGATAGAAGTGGTATAGGTCAGTAAAAGTCTGGCTGCTTCTCCCTCCACCCAGAGTGGAAGAAGTCTTTGGATGATTGTCCACCTTAAAAAAGGAGTTTTCACGACGTGGATTCAAATCTTGCAGATACGCTCCAGTTTGTGTAACTTATTTCATCACCTCGAACACCTATGACATCCACTAACCCGTACAGAGCCTGAGTGGTGGATTACGTCCCGTTTGCTACTTTAGAGATTAAGGCTGACTCCCAGCAGTGGGAATATTGTAAGGTTGATTATGCTATGCTTATGTTTGTAAATGGTGATGCCCGGTAGTAGCATTCCGATAAACTAGCTACGTTTTCGTTGAGTGGTCGTCTCTCGTAATATTGCTCATTTTCTGTAGGATTAGCCCCGCAAGCTTAACTTTAGGAAAAAGCCAACCTATCACTTTTAGTTGTTAACAATAGTTTGACCTAAGATTCCCATGTGACTGTTAAACAGTCTAAAAATTTACCTTTTTAGAGACAGTTTTTATCTTTTAAAGTTTGATGTTTATCTATACTGAAATGCTATCTTATGCGATAATGTTGAAAGGAGTATAGTTGTGAGCTTGGTTTTTTGGGTTGTAGGGTTTTCGTTCTTAATATAGTATTTCTTTTTTATATTCCTTAATATTTTTTATACAAATTTGTTACAAAAAAAAAACAAAATGTAATTTATTATGTGTACGTACCTAAAGGTTAAAAGATATAATATGAGAAATAATATCGTTTTATTTTAATTCAGCATTGATTCAGGAGTCTATGCTTCAATTGCTAGGTGGAATCAATGGTGGTTTAATTGGTGGTGGTGCTAGGTGGGGTAGTTTAAAGAAGTCAGTGTGTTCACCTGTTTGTGGAACATTAACAAGTAATGCGTGCGTTGTATCTATGAATGAGTATGTCGTATTTTGTGTGTGTATGTTTCTCAGAGAGACTGTTCTTGGTGGTTGTACTTTTGTGTCAAATCTGATACTGTTGTCTACATTACATTTCGTTACTATGAGTGTTGTTCTTTGACTGTGTTTTCCGTCTGTGAGTAATGGACTCTTTTAAGTTAAGCATTGTTACATTTTCGTTTTTAGTTAGTAGGTTTAAGAATTTTATTTTATTTATTGTATACACTAATATGTTGTGCATTCTTACATTTGACTGCACATGACATAGTACGATGAAAATAACCTTTCCATCTTATTTCTTGTTTTCATCAATTACGGTTCGTTGTAGTACTCCCGCAGGTATATCAGAACCACAGATCTTTTGAAACCTCTCCATAAATATAAACCACAATTATCATCTAAGAGACATTCAAAATCATATTCATAAGCGTGACCATGCATATTAATCAACTCACAATTATGTGTTTAACTGGTAATAAACACTTTAGGGACAAACAAATGTTTATGTCTCCAAACAAGCTAGATTGCCTTAAAATTACAACTCGGTCATGAGCAATGAAACATTAAACAGGTTAAACATTTTATGTGCTTAATGGCTGGATGCATCACTTGGAATTTACTATTTTTTGTTGTACAATTGTGGTCCCAATATGAGTCCTTGGGGAACCCTTGGTTCATTATGGCATACAATCAAGTAATTAATTTTTAATTCTTGAAACTAAAATAACTTGATTGCTAAATAAGACGGGATTTACAGAAACCAAAAAATAAAACCAACCACGTTATCTTAAAAATCTTTATATTGTTTCATAATGCACTCGCATTTATCCTTAATCCTAATGTAGGTAAGTTTCAAAGTTTTTTTTTGGGCAATATACCTCTACTTTGGGCTACCAAATTCTATAATAAAATTAGGACAAATGAAATCTATCAAAGTCGACCTAAGTACTGCGATAAATGCGGCATAATTATTCTAGTATTTTACTTGTATGCCCATTTTCTATAACTGCATGTTCATTCAATTGTGCGTCGTCATTTTCAATCTTATCAAATTCAAAATAAGGATCAGTATTTGTTTCTTCTGTAGCATTATAAAAAAGTGTCGGGTCGAGTTTTTCTACGTATTCATTGATAATGTATGACCCAGCTTTTGAGTTACCTTATTTGACGTGAGCAACATTGAATATGTCTCGTAGAGCTGATTTATTCAATCAAGTTTTTAAATTGCTTAAGTAACGTATTTATTTAATTACCGTTTATTTACTACATGTAATTTTTTATAGGGTTTATTTAATAAAGTTTTGTTTGAAAGAATAAATAACTAATGTAAGCCTGGAAGATTTGTATACTTTTTTTGTGATATAAAATTTGATTGGCACTTTTACAACCTCTTGTGTTTTAATCTCATATCCACAATATTTACAACTACAATTTAAACGACTAAGATGTGTCCTACAAAATGATCTGACTGTGATACACATGCCACATGAATGGAATACTAACCAGTAACCAGACTATGACCTGCCAAATAAATTCCAAAATTTAGTTCACCTTGAAGAAATCGCGCATCCAACCTTCAAGAAAAGAGTTCCTTGCCACAATTTCCTAATTCGAACTATAAATTGAAACTAGACTCCCGATTCATGCGGGTACATTAGAATTCTTTCACCGTGCGAGGAAGACATAAGGATAATGATGAACATGAGGCCGGTCATACAGACGGCCTTATCTGCTGAGTCGGCACCAGAATCTTTGATGATATATGAACGAATTATTTCCTCAATCGAATCTGTTACACTATTTAATTGTGTAACGTGTTCTGGAAAGTCACAGGTCAAGTTCATGCGTTGAAATTTTTGACCCGAGAGTCTTTAGTTTAATAGATGGTGGAGGAAAAGGCTTTATGCTTTGTTATTTTTTATTGGTGCTGTAAGTATTTCGGTAGATAGCAAGGGTCAAGTAGACAACATAAAACTAAGAAAACGTGTTTCGCTTACTTTATTTATGTAACGATGTTCTTTAAGCTAGGTGCTTGCATCCAGGTTTCTCTTGTTCTCTTTAAATTTTCTGAATGAGATCATGACATGAATATCATTTACCAAACAAAACGTTGTACCAAATGAGTTGAGTCTTGTTTTTTGGAAAATGAAAATGTCTAATGATAATTCACTGAATACAATTCCATGAACGCAAACAGCTGTATAGAAACTTACTATCAACACTAGAGACCTTTTGTTCAAAGGATACCAACACGTTGATATTTTAATATTCTAGTTGCGTAAGTCGTAACTAAGATCTGACATGATATCTTAGGAAAATCTACTACAAGTCGCTCCCGTAAGAATGATGATGATCAAAATACATGATTCAACATTAACCACAATTATTGAAACCCCATAACGTAATCAATTTACATAGATTTACGTGACAGTGATTAGATCACTACATGATGGACATGAGGGAATCCCACCCGTAATACCACAAGAGCATCTCAACTTCGGGGAAATACGACCACCAAATATTTCTACCACAAAACATTGTTAACACGGGTACATAAAACTACCACCGCTAATCTAGCTCACTTCAAAAATGATCTGATCTTAAAAATATTCCGTCTATTCTAAATTTTACCGATTTGAATAATTAGCAATCTGTTTCTCAAAAAATAATCTGCTGCATTAAACATCAAGCATCATCCATTTAGCCTAGTTATATTTAAAAAGAACAATTTTAGAACCAGTTACTACGGGAAATGAACCTTTGCAAGTATATGCAATGATAGCCACTATGTCGGGACCTAATAAAAATTGAGTCCGCCATAATATTGATTGAAAAAATTGCAATACCTCACGAAAATAGACTGTATCAGTATATGAATCACGCTTCACGAATATAGTGAGAAGGCTAAAAACAAAAATCGACTTAGGGCCAAATTCACCAAGAAACTAATCGCGATTATATAAAACAAAACGCAGTTTGAGCGCCTAATCGAGATTATAGCTTCATCTTGCGTTTCACCGCTATGAATTAAACCTAGTTTACGCTAAACTCAGTTTCAATTCTTTTGTTGTCGCCCATGTTTACGACACGGTTCTTTAAACTAGATTACGCTGAGCTCAGTTTAGTTGAACTGAGTTTTTATATTGAATGGTGAAATCAGCCCTTAGTGTTTAGTACAGTATAATTTAAACAAGTGCTACCTAATAAACCTGAGACAGAATATTTAGAAGGCACAATAAAAAAATATTGGATAAATTCTTAGTAAGGACAATTTATTAACTTAAGATAATAACTTATCTTCTGTATTGGTATCTATAGGGTAAAGTCCCGAGTCACTCATTGAATAAAACGCTAGTTCAAGTCCTTGGACCTAGAATATCAAAACTTTGCACAGAGGTTCTCTTTATGATGAATACAAATTATAAGAAAGGACATTCCAAAATTCACTCTCTAAAGTTATGAAACGGGGGTCTAAAGTTTCTACGGAGAAACCTATGTTCAAGCGAGACAATTCTTTGACAGATACTAGCTAGTCTGTATACAAGGCTAGATCGTAATTAAAAATATTGAGGATCTTCTTTTGGATGTGTTAAAGACATCCACAACCCTCTTACCGCAAATATAATTTATGCATATCTTCATCTTAATAGCTACCTCCTTTGTATATACCATAACTCGCAAAATCTGATTAAATCTAATTATTCGATTTCGAAGAATTTTATTTTAAGTTCAGACAACCTTCAAGCTACTGCATTTCCTTAGAAACAAGGCAGCCGTCGCCATCACAGCATGAGTCCATTACCTCTAATATCTTTAATATCTTCATGTGACATCGTCTTTATAAGTAAACATACGAAGGCTTCTGTAAACGAAGTGTCGTGCTCTGAAAATTAGCCTTAAATTAGAATTATTGTCGTCTGCCATCCTTGCTTTATGAAAATACAACGTCAACGTCAGTTGAGCAAACAATTATTTTGTATATTTCCTTTGTTGAATTTTGAGATGTCAGAATAATTTAACCAATTTCAGATTTTGCAAACAGCTGATATTGATTCAACCTTTGATCATATACGATAATTTTGGCTGCCGCAGAATCCATAATAATATGCTTTAATTAAAGCATTTGTGAAAAAGTGGCTCTGAATGTCGCCATAAAAAAGTCAATTGACCTCGTAAGAAAACTAGGAAGGATTATCCAGTGGTTTTGTTCTTAAGTCATTGAAATGGAATCGTAGTAAAAATGACGACAAGTGGAAATCTGCGGGAAATTGTACCCTATGAATAATTGATTGGTATTTTCAACCACCGAGGTTAGTGCGTTGTGAGAATATCAATTACAAAGTTTATTAATGCAAGCAATATTTTAAAGGAAAACTTATTGTGGAACCTCCACAATGACATTATTATTATTATTAGTGGAGAAGGTTAAATATAGGAGTAAACAGGAACTTTAGAAAATTAAAAGGACTAATTAAATTCATCTCATGACAGCATTAATGCATCACTATTTGTTTCAATTTTAGTGGACTTATGTCTTTACGAGATTAGTGATCCAAAACATTAAAATAGCATACTCGTAGAACAATCTTGTCCTCTGTAACACATTTTTTTTCCAAACTTGACTTTAGCAATTTACTCTGTAATCTAGTTGATAACTGTTAAGTACATCCACAGCAGTACTTGACATAGAAATCCATTTATTCCTTTAAAGCATGTTAATAATATAACAAAAAAATAATTTTAAAGACCCTGATAAATCCAAGAAGGTTATAGACCTTTTAAACTAATCAAATAGACCTACAATATGGTCTTTTTGAGGCCTTAAACGACATAATAAGACTTATGAACCGTTCACGATTTCTCAAGATTTTGTCACATGTTTAAGTAAACAGTAACGATATTATTGTCGTCGATAAAGCGGTTAACACGTTAATTCATGGTTGATGTGATAATTCAAACGTTTTGCCTGTTATGTGAGGTGCTTCCACATCACGCACTAGTCTTGCAAAAAGTCGTGTTGTCTATTTATATATTCTTATGTTTTTTCCTTTTTCTATGTTCTATTGACACGTCTTCAGACAAAGTACGAAGTGAAGGATAATTAAGCTCTGCCAGAAAGCCCTGGACCTCAAGAGCCACTCCAAACTTAACTAATTCTTAAATATTTCCATGACAGCATCATTTTCCGTACACTTGGACGTAAAAATAGTCAGGTTTCGTCTACTACAAGAAATTAGAACATTAAAATTAAAAATAATACTCTGGAGTGGCGACCTAGTACCGGAAGACGTAGCGTTGGAAGGCCTTCCACAAGGAGAACCTATGATCTAGTTAGTTCGCAGGAATCCGATGGATGCGAGACGCACAAGACCGGCCGTTATGGTGACACTTGGGGGAGGCATATGTCCAACAGTGGATGTCTTTCGGCTGAAATGATACCAATGATGAAAAATAATAAGAATTAATCATAATCATACCATATATGAGTATGTGTAGATCAGAGAAAAAGCAACGGCAATGTGCATATGTATGTTAAAATAGTACAGGTTATTTAGTAACAACAAGAAAATAAATAAATATCGGCTAATGACAACAGTATAAACATACCCTTTTTAGCATTAAACACATGATTACCATGTACAACTAGTTGATTTCTGTGTCAGCTTCATTACCTTAGAATCGATTCTGTTATCTGATTATCGAATAGGTATAAGTAAGCATTAATTGTCCTCGATTGATTAGGGTTGGCGGACTTGAACCAAGTAGCCACTATTTTATTGACGTTTCTCACTAGTCTCTTGATTCTGGCCTTTCAATCTCTTTCTAAGGACTTGCTATATTTTTTAAACGTTAAAATTCGAGGCAAAAGTTAAGATTAAAAATAAAGTTATAAATCTCACAAAATTTTGCAACAAACTTGCTTGTTATAATAATTTTGGCTCATCATTTTAAGATCATTTTGAGTTGGTCTACTACATCTTTACTTACATATTCTATAGAGAAATCAAGAATATCTTGTAATGCTTAATAACGTATATCATATCTTATTATTAAATCATCCCTAACATTATTATTGATTATCCTATTCATTGACGCTACTGCTATTTGTTTATATTGTATATGTTAAGTCAAGACTTCTTGATTTTAAGTATTGCAATCGAGATTAAACATTCCATTAGCTACTGTATCGCTTTGGTTGATAGCTTTGTTATTATCAAGGGTTTCTTGACGTACAAATGGAGTCCTTTTCTGACGTTTGGTCTACATGATATGAGGTGAGAACTAAAGTATGAAGATTAAATGTCATTAAGCATGAAATTTAATTTTATTAGGAATAGAATAGTAAACGAGAAATCAAAGAAAATTATGTGACCGAAGATCAGATCGGTGCTAATTCTTTGCTGAGCAAAATGAGGTTAGCAATTTAGTATGGGGCCATAAGATATGTACTTTGATCCTAACTAATGCAAATAATTTACGTAATGAAAACAGATGTAGACTTAATCCAGTCTGCTCTTAGAACACATGTTGAACCAGTTAGGTATAAGTAGGCAAAATAAATTATTGAAAATGCACACGGAATTTTATTCTTGTCAAATTTTGCTACAGCGACTGATTTCTATGCGACCTTGGGCTACGATCATGTGTTCTAATAAGGTTAATATAACCTATCTTTGCTATTAAGATGCGTACGTACGGTCGATCGGCTGAACAGATTTGAATGATCATGATGATATGATGAAATTGAAAATGTATAGACCAAATAATGTCTGAAATAAAAAGATTTTATTTTTATTTTATTATTATTATTTATTTATTTATTTATATATACTTTATTGTACACCAAGATAAAAAGATTATACATTTTTGAGACTTAAATAAAAACATACAATGGGCGGCCTTATCGCTATCTGCGATCTCTTCCAGGCAACCTGGGATGGAAAGAGATTGCCTGGACATAAAGTGGGGTTGCACTTGGTGCGTAACAAAAAAAAGTTAAACAAATGAGGGAAAAAACAAAGTACATACTTAAAACTAGATAGATACATAAATACATACATAATAAAAATATAGACAAGAAACAAGTGACGACTACAATTGATACAAATAGAAACGAAATATAACTACAAGGACAAGTAATATTCCTTCACAAGCGTTTTGAAAATATGAAGTGATTGCGCGCGTTTAATTGATACAGGCAATGCATTCCACAGACGACAAGCTTGAACAGTAAAGGATTTATCTAAAAACGTAGTGGAATGCATCGGCATTTTGAGTTTCAAATTTTCTGATGACCTAAGAGATTTCGTATGTGAGTCACAAAGTAATTCAAAACGGTTCTTGAGATAAAGAAGGGTGAAAGGGGAAAATAGCACATTATACAAGGGCACATTGTACATTATACATAAAATACTTTTTAACACGGAAGTATTTTCTCCTTTCACACCGGCGAAGCCGCTGGCAGCACAGTAAAATGCATCGTTTTACACACTATTGCATCAATTTAGAAATACATTGAAACTAACAATGACGTCGACAAGTTAGCAACAGGTTCAACTAGGCGCAGCCTGACATCAAATTCTTACTAGTTAAAATAGACAAAAACATTAAAAAAATAATATGATGAGTTTTCACACCAATATACAAACTGCTCAATCTACACCATTGTCTGTACATATTCGGTTTGTACAATACATCATAATTCAAACTTTATCCATCGTTCAAATAAAAAAAAAACTATTAATCGTCTTTTGCACTGATCTCGGCAGTGACATAGACCTTCAAACCACAATAGTTCCATTCAATCGTCTCCTGTATCGTAAATCGGTTTTATATTCATTTAATGATAATAAAACAACAATGAAGACCGCGCCTTCTTTACAAAATGCATAATGAAGAGACAGAATGGATGCTACTGTGCTCAACCACAAATGACTTCCGTAGATTTCAGCTGGGTTCGGATTAATCAGGTTGTTTGATGCAACAAGTACCATCGACGTTCACAGGTGGACTCTTGGCAAAACTGATTTGAAAATTCAAAAGGCAATGAAAAAATGCAAATGTGAATTAAATGCACATGAAAACACAGTATTGAGTTAACGAAGCCAATTCTTTGAGATCGCAATTGCAATATACGCAGTCCAAGATCCCACAGTAGCGGTATCTGTGCTGTTGTTGCTATGGTTGGATAGCAAAAGGAAAACCTTTGTTCCAATCCCATGACTAAATGACAATTTAACCATTTCTTCGCGCTCTATCAACTACTTAGCATGAGTTATACGGTTCAATTACTAAGATATATTTTCTCTCATTCATACGAAAATCAATTACAACTTTTTGCCCTCAACAGGGCAATGCTTTTCAACTTTTTACGACCTCTAATCAATACGTATTACCATACAATTTGTGATAAAAACAACTAATTTGTGTTAATTCGCCCGTAAAATTGTCCTTTGTAAAAAGTCGGTTAACTGGTTAATTAGGGCCCTATATTTCTTACTGCCGTGGTTATTTTGTTACGAGATGAATGCTAAGTAGTTCTGTTACAGTCCGACATTGTTTATAATATTTGGATTAACTAGGATGTCACGATAAATGTTATAACAATATGTTGAGTATTGGTTATTTAAAGCAAGATATTAAAGTAAAAAATCACGACAGTGAGGATATGTATACCTCATGTGTTATTGGACAAAAAAACCTTCCAACACCTATGAAAATTTTCCTACTTATTACTATTGACTCTCCAGTAAAGAGAATTCCTACCGATACAGTCTTCGTTGTGTAATTTATTATCGTTGCTCTTCTTTTTTGTCGTCCTTTTAAATAAATAGAAAAGACCATCTTATCAACAATGTGCATCTTATCAATCTGGTGCTTTCATACTATTTATTATGTTACTAACTAAGAACATTTTTTATTTCCAGACCTTTTATACGAAAACTACATTCCCGATGATCCCGAGAAGCAGGATACGATTCTTCGTAAGCTGTCAGACTACTGCGGCAAGTCCATGTTCAACTATACCACAGAGGATGCTGAGCCTCCTTTCAAGTGGGATTTCTACCATTCCTTCTTCTTCTCTTACACCGTCGTTAGTACTATTGGTAAGTTTCAGATCCTCAGCTACATGGACTATTTTCTGTATGCTGACATGTACATTCTCACCTTTGTTTATCGGCTCTATAATAAAGATTCTAACGGCGTTAGTTATTTCACCATTTGAATTTATAGTGTTCATCATTTTGTTGGTTTTGTTGACGGATTACTATGATATATTTAAATGGGCTGTGAAATTGTTCAAAACCGATAATGCGACCTTGAAAAGCAAAAGACAACTGAAATAATTAGGGATGGGATTTAGTCCGTAAAATCTGATACTTCCTGTCTTTCTTTCCAGGGTAGAAGAATGTAATGAAATATCAATAAAGTCAAAAAAAGTAATCAGTATTAAAACATATATTAGCATTGGTTAATGTTAATGCCATGATGCTCTAGCGCAGTCTCATGACTGTTGCAGCCTGATATTTAAGTACATAACGTTATTCATAGAGGTAGTCAGGAATGCCAATCAGCAACGCAAAAAAAAAAACTTAATTGAACAAAATTAAAATATACGACAAATGAAAAGCTATTACAATTACAATGATAATCAAAATATCCTAAGTAGAAGCTTAGTTTTAAACATTTTTCCTCAAGCAGATTTGAATACGTGTTCTTAAAATTAAGTCTTTGTTTAGACGGGTTCGTTCACAGTCTGTGCTCAAGAGTGAACATCAAATACTTACCCTAAAATTGTCCACTGTCGAAAAAAAGATATAATGATAAAAAAATACTTGTATATAATTCAAAAAGTCCATTAAACATTTTCTATTTTGATTAATTTGGCATATGTTATCTTAATAGTTTTAAGTGACTCTTTATAGAGTGTGTTTGTGAAATAAAAATTTCACAAACACACTCTATAAAACAGTATATTAATGTCTTACATACATTATATAAAACACAAATTAAAACTTTATATACACTAAAACCTACTCCTAACTAAAAAATGGCGTCATAAAACTAACTTTTTTGCAATACTTATAGGTCAAAATATATTCATTTAATCTCAACTATTTTCTAATACTATTAAACTGTTCGTCAAGAATTATTTGACGATTCGCGTTTGGCTGAATGTGACCAGTTGTGTGTCATGTTAAATGAACACAGACATATATCATAAAATTAAATGTTATAATAAACGTTATATTTTCCCCTTTCTTAATAAAATATAGAACTTTTAGCAGTTTCTGCCTATTCCAAACATATAATGGGCAGTACTATTGCAGAACAATTACTAAATACTTAATAAAAATCTCATCTTTGCTTACAAACATGATATTGAGTCATTGAAATATGTAATACAATAAGTATAGGTTCTGTACCAATTTTAATATTTATTCTCATCATCATAATAATATATCTACACATCCTATGCTCAAGATTTATGGAGATATACCTTAGATATTTTCCACTATTGTCTGATTTGCAATCCAAAGAATATTTATGCACTGAATCATACGAATCTTATTAGTGTAAAATTAATTCAATCAATCTAAAAATCAATCAAAGTCAATTTTAAAGTTTCTTTTTATTGCCGCTCTTTGTTTAACGTGATTTCTGTGATTTTTGTGTAACGTGATGTCTTCTTTTTTCTGCTTTTTATTTTATTTAAACATTTTTTTCATGATTATTTCAGGTTACGGCAATTTAGCACCAACAACACACTTAGGTAGGATCCTGATGATATTCTACGGATTGTTCGGTATACCCATCAACGGTATTCTGCTTGCTAACCTTGGTGAATACTTCGGCATGCAGGTAATTTTGTTCCACAGTTTGTAATTCCTTAATTATAATGAGAAAATACTACATTGGCATACAACATGGTAATATTGCCAGTCTTTTGGGTACACTTCCAGTTGACAGCAATGCGCAGGAATTTTTTGACGCTATATTTTTGCTAGTAGTTATTGCCTTTAGTTTAATTATTAGATCTAGTGTTTTTATTTTTCAAAAACTTTTATTTTTAAATTTATCTTGCCGTTCCTTCTTTCTTTTAATCCATTGTTTGGTTGGTTATACAGATATAGCGCCTTTTAAAGTTGTGTAGCTATTTAACACCAGCATAGGATTTGATTTGTTTAGAAAACATAAGCGCACTTTTCAAAAATATAAGGATGTCCTGTGTTCATAATAATTAGCAGAATATTTCGTAACAAAATTATTTTTTACCTACTCGTTACGTTTTATATATTTTTTGATCATTAACAGGAAATTTTTGTTTCTATTTCAGCTCATCTCAGTCTACCGCAAATATAAGAGAAGAAATGAGAAACGAGCGCATAACCTTGGCTACCACTTCACCAATCTTGGCATGTTGGGCCAGATCTTCCTGTACCTGGTACCTGGTTTCTTGTTCTTCATCTTCTTACCTGCCTGCATCTTCATGGTGTTCGAGGGATGGGACTATGTCGCATCCATTTATTATGCCTTTGTAACGCTAACCACTATTGGTTTTGGTGATTTAGTAGCAGGTATGAAATATTTACTTTTATTTGCCTATAGTTATTTTGAAGTTAAGGGTTGGCACAGTGGTAGGACAATTGGCTGTTGCACTGCGTAATGTGGATTCGTTACCCATGCGGAACAAATATTTTTATGGTCTACAGATAGTTTTCCCTGATCTGTATATCTTGTGCTTGTGAGTTCACAAGTTTTTAAACACACCCACCACAGGTACAGAAGTTATTCCTAAAAAGCAAATAAGAAGAATGTTTTATAAAAACAACAATACAACTACAAAAAGCGACTCAACACAACATAACGCTTGTAATCTCTAAAGGGTTGGCAGAGCTGTACTAGTTTCATTATTTCGAAATAAACGGTGTACCTTTTACCAATACTTAACTAGAATTTTAGGCTGCTACTGGCACTAGGATAATTTATAAAAAACTCAATTGCTGGGAAGCAGTAATGTGTGCCAGCTTTTCTACAGTATTTTCTTCTTTATTTCAGGTACGGTTAACAACGATTTCAAGTATGGCTACTTCTGCGCATACCAAATATTCCTGATTATCTGGATTACCTTCGGTCTCGGTTATATTGTCATGTTACTTGGATTCATAACTAGCGGTATGAGATCAGAACGAATCCATAGAATAGAACAGAAATTTGCGTTTCAGTTCAAAAACACACAGAACAAAATCCTGCAAGGCTTTACGAAGGATCTATCAGCACTAAGAAAGATTATTAACGAAGCTAATCTGATCAAAATAAAGGTAATGTTATAGATATTTTAATTGATGTCGTTAAACTAAATTCTTAACTCTTAATTAAATACAAAGGCTGGCTTAACTAAAAATTAAAATACAAAGCTTAACAATGAGTTTTCTGTCAGCAGACCTTGAAAGGAATTTATTGATTAAGAAAATGAAGCGTTAAAACTGAACCGTTACAAAACTAATGATTATATTTTAGATTCAGTCCTTTAACCAAAATAAATAGGGTTCATGAACCTGTATTCATCTCGTAGAAATAACACCAATTCTGTTTACTTTGAAAATAGATAAAAACTACTTAGTGCTAATATTTATCTCTCTTTATTTTTTCAGCCGGTGTACGTAGAGGCCTTACCACCACTCTACCGAAGTTCAAGCTGTCCTATTTTCACATATGACGTTGAACCAAGATTCCCTATCTATAAGAGAAAACGAGCAAATTCAGAAAATATTCAACTTTCTGCCAAAGACATGCTCCGAATTCAATCTGATACTGATTTACTTGGAATAGATAAAGAAAAGACTTTTACTGCCTCAGCTATTGTCAAACCGGCTGAACTATTAGCGCGGGTTGTAAATGTACTAGGAGGATTAGAACAGGCCCAGAAGGATCGCGTTGATAAAGGTGTTCATCTCTTTGATGATGAACATATTTTAGCAAATGAAGGACCACCTAAGTTTAGCATAGGACAAGACTATTTACCAAATAATCCAAAAAGAACTAGAGCATTAAGTGTAGCTGTACCAAATTACAAAAAGGAATATATACCGCAGGATGTTCATGAACATACATGGACTAATGGTGAATCGGCGGAGAAATTCAGAAGAGAAGCCAACATTAGAAGTGGAAAGTTATCACTGCCGTCCAAAGTTTATCCGGAAGATAATGTGTCACCACAAAATATAATAACAAGATTTTTCTTACGAAAACCAAGTTCGAGTGAAATGCCGACTTCTCAAGCGATTAACGAAAACGTCAAAGATACCTCTAAATCAAAACGAGGAAGTATGTTCCCCACATTTAACGAAGAACGAAGTGAAGCGGAAGCTTATAAAGAAAAAACAAAAAGAGGTAGACACAGTATCTTCCCCACGTTTGACTTTAATAATGATGATGAAGATTATCTAGCAAAGTCTTACCTTGAGAAAACCAATCGTGGTCGGCATAGCATTTTCCCAACATTTGATTTCTCTGAGGATGAAGATGCAGCAGCTGCTAAAGCGTATCGTCAGAAGAGTAAAAGACATAGCATTTTCCCTACATTTGATTTTAGTGAAGATGAAGAAGCAAAAGCTTACAAAGATCGAACTAGATCCGGACGGCACAGCATATTCCCAACTTTCGATTTCAGTGATCCCGACGATGACGCTGAACGCTATAGAGAAAACACTAAACGTGGAAGGCGAAGCATTTTCCCAAGCTTTAACTTCAGCGGTCGTTCAAGCAATGATGAAGATACTGTTGATGAAGACGAAGTACAAAAGTATCAAAATCGTACCAAAAAAGGACGCCTCAGTTTGTTTCCTACTTTTGGCCGATCGAAGAAAAACGATGACGATGTTATGCCGGAAAGTTCAGATGAATTGGTCGATTATAAAAATAAGACTTGTGCTGGACGCAGTAGCTTATTCCCATCATTTGGAGCATCTCGCAAAAATAGTTCACCTAATGTGGTGTCAGGAGACTTAGAAGCAACCATAAAACAGTTCAACAACCAAAAAAGACAAGGTCGTAATAAGTCTCTGGAAGAACCTGATGAATTCTCTAGTGATTTAGAGCGCTATAGAAACAAAACAAGACATGGTCGTCCAAGCCTGTTTGATCCTGATGTAAACATAACTAATCTTCCAGAATCTGAGCAAGTGGAAGTCTTAGAGAATACAAGTGTCGCTGATCTGCTTAGAGCTTTAGCAGTTTTGGAAACAGCGGCTGGATCATCTAACGACCCTCCTGGGTTGTTGGACTTTATAACGGAACCAAGTGCTGTTACATCAAGAAGACGTGGTTCGATTAGACCAGATTTTTCAATACCAAGTACACCTCCAAGTAGAGACAGTCTTGAATCAAAACGTACAGATGATTCTGGACCCCGACGGAGAAGAGTGTCTGCAAGAGCTGCAGCTCCACAGTTCACACCAACGCTAGCCACTGTAGTTGCTGGGGCGGAGTTGCAGATACCGACAGCTACTGCTGCGAGGGAAAGTCGAATGACAATGTTGCAGCAACCACCTCCTCCATATTCAGAGACTGCTTCTGAAGAAGAAGTCTCTAAACCACGGATGAGGAGGTATTCCCCCGCTCCTGCAGACGCTGGACGATCCAGTACGGGTCCCGTACCAAGACTCTTCTCCCGAATGCGAAGAGAGAGTGCCAATGCAGAAGAAGGAGATTCCAGACGGTGTAGTTTAACTGACATAGTTGTAGACAACTTTAAAGACAAAGATAATACGTAACCCAAGTGCCTTTTTAGCGAAATATAGACAATAAATATTTAATTTATAATTTATTTAAGTAAGTTAAGTTTTAGTAAGTGATGATTATAAGCCGTCCAACATGCCATAGTGGTTTTAATTATTATTTATTTCCAGAAATTATAATACAGATAGTAGCCTACTATAGAGAAATGCGGGACTGAGTCTTAATTAACATAAACTTCCATTGACATGGGAGGATTATTCGACAGGATAAGTATTCTGTATGATCCTGGCAACTGACCGATAGTAGTATCTGGCCTATGGTTGTCGTTTATGTTCCAATCAAGAGAGAACTCTGATACAGCGATAAAGTATTTGACCCTTTTTAGTTCCTATATGGTAGCATAGATGCCGCTGCAGAGTACCTAAAGTTACTTACAACAACTAGTAACAAGAGTAGTAGTGAAGTAGTAACTTAAGTTGTCCACGGAATAAGTTGAAGGTAGATCATCAGATATATAATATACCAATACAATGCCAAGTTTTAAAAACGGGTTTTTGATAATACTTTGGTCTTCAGTAAATCATCTTTAAAGATAGTGATTACAATTGGACGTAGTTAAGCAGAAGGGACTCAATCTATACTTATGCTTAACTACGTCCAATTATTTAAGCGTGCTCTAGAGGGAAAATACAGGTTCTATATTAGCAATATTTAGGTTGTGTTTCATCAGGGCTGCTACATTTTTGTACTCTGCTGGTCTGTGTAAAATAGTAGCCTTTACCTAGTAAACTTATATTTGTAATTTTAATAATTAAGAAACGAGTTAGGCTTAGGTGTTTCAGTTAGTTAGATTTGATAAAATCACAGATCATTGTAGGAATTCGCCTATGAGCCCTAATTTAAGAACAATACTCGTTGGTATCAGAACATCGCTTTTGCCCTTCTTTATCGCTTATCGCTTATTGGCCTTATATATCAAAAACGGAATGTCCTGGAAAAAACGTAAAAAATATTTACCTATATATGGTCGCCCTTAGAGTAGAAAGAACTTATCTATGGCAGTGTTTTTCAATCTGTGGGTCGCGACCCCCAAGGGGATCACTAAGTCTTGCTTAGGGAGTCCCGGTCACGTGTCAGTTATGAAAGTCAAATATGAGGATTACTGACCCTACGCTACAAAAAGTATAACGATTTAGTAATAAAGCTATACCTATTTATGTTTGAATACAATTTCACATTTTTGTTTTATTTCAAATTGTGTGCGATTTGAAACATTCAAATTACACTTGTAAATTAAAAAATTGGTCGCAAGAGCACAGTGCACCAATCCACTCACCGCAATGTTACGGTCCTGGGGGGTCGCTAATATTTGTTTATTTGAAAAGGGGGTCACTTATTCAAAAAGATTGAATTTTTGATATTGCTTGACTTTGACTTAAAATTGGGCTTGTTCACAACGAAGGCAAACCTCCTGCCTCCTGGTTAGCAAATCTGAATCATTGTCCTTACACATTTAAATGACAGAATTGTTGTAAACGTAGATATGTACAGGCCTGAGTAATTACCTTTTGTCACTAGATGGCGTTAAACTCAACTTTTGTGTTTTTAGCAAATGGAAGCACTATTATCACTATCAAGCACTATTATGGTATTAGCTAAAATAGGAAACAGCGTTTTTTTGCACTTAGTCAAATTATTGCCTCATCTAATTGTGTATAAAGCTAGAACTACACTGCACACACATGTGCCACACACGCGGATCTGGGCACGTCGGTCTCCATACATTTTATATAGCAACTAGACTTATAGATGTACACCTTATCCACGCCACGCGACGACGTTCTACGTACAAATCAGGCATGTCACACGTGTGCGTCGGTATAATGTAGTTCTAGCTTTACTCTACGACTATACTAAACACTTTACGCACGACTATCTGACGCGGCACTATTGACGCAGTGGTTGAGGATTGACTGCTGTTCTGCTTGTCGGGGTTCGATACCCGCACGGAAAAAATATTTATGTAACCTACAGAATGTGGTTCCAGGTCTACGTGTCTTGAGTAGGTATGGAGTATATTATAAACGCACCCACGATACAGTAGAAGTTCCCAGTGTCTTTTGAATACCGTAATTAGAGACACAATAGAAAGACAATAGGTGGCGGACACCGGTGTCATCTTGCGGCTTCACAGTTTAATTTTATGAATAATTTACTTACACATGCTACAGGTGTAAAAAACGATAACGACATCCACATAAAAATGCTAAGTAATGAAAAAGTTCAAAAAAACATAAAATTGTAGATTATTTTTTCACTTTGCATCAGACAATAGTTATTGCACACTCCCTATTATTCCATTGCAGTGTAGTGAAACAGTCTATGTATGTTCAGTGAGTTGTATGGTTTTTTTTTATGGTAGGTAAAATCATCCAATGACAAATCCCGCCCTTGGGCGGAGCGGGAAGTAGTGTCAGACTAAACCTACCCCGTTCCTTCGTAGCCTATCGTGCCGGGGCCGGGCATTCCTTTCGGAAGTTAACCCATGCCCCAGTAGGCTTCGACCCTGCCTGCCTGCAGTTAGCAAGCTCGGCCTCTTCGGTGTGCTGACAGCTCCTTGAGGCGCGCGGGAACAGAACGCGCCGTCGACGACTTGGGCTCGGTCCGGTCGGTTACCGGACTATCGGACAGCGTGCTACTCATTGCACGCCGTCCGCAAGCCCGCGCCTACGGTGGCCGTTATATGTATAGTTTAGATTGAGTCAAACAACCTTTCTTTGATATACGACATTTTTTATTATAACTGTTTTGGAAACAAAAGAAACTCCTTTCTTGTTTACAAACTTTAATTAAATTGAAAGAAGTTACAAATATAATTGGTTCGTTCTTATTTGGACGGAGCGGACTGACCAACAGTCACGTATAATCGCGACACAGCGCTCGCTACGGCGGATATTTTTCGACTGGCGGCGGCGGCCGCGCTGCTTGCGTCCGCGTCTCTTCCCCTCGCGTGCTCCGTACCCCTCGCGGCCCGTAGTGACGGGGCATGTCCGCCCGGCATATAGAATTAGTGTTGGCGTGAACAATAACCATATTTGGTCAGCAGATGACCGCAGTTTTTAAAACGAATTTAGGCCCAACCTAATATTTTATGACTTCAAAATTTGCATCTAGTAGGTATCAATACTTCAATTAAATAACGTTTATGCATGCTGTTGTAGCTGACACCCATGACAGATATAATGGCTGATTCAGGGGCGCCGACTCCGTAGGTGCTCGGGGGCTCGAGCACCCATGACAAATAAACAGTGGGTGCCGAGCACTACTGAGAATAGACATCCAGAAACAGATCAGTAATCGTCTTTTAGGGTTGGGCATTTTTTCATTACCAGACGACCCGTTTAGCACAGTGGTTTAGAGTACCGATTGAGACGCAAGAGTCGCGGATTTGATTCCCGCACCAACACAAATCTAAATATATTTATAACTAGTTGTGCCCGCAACTTCGTTCGCGTGAACGACGAAACTTATCAATGAGTTTTTGTGTAAAGTGCTATTTGTGTAGAACGTATCGAGCATACTTATCGGTATTAATACTTCTGTCTCGGCGCGGGCCTTTTGTGGCTAATTACAATAGAAAAGGGTGACGTAACCTGCGACAAATTTATTATTTGCGGTTGGTACAGTAATCAGGCTTAGGGATCGAACCGCAAAATTAAGATTGTTTTTTATTGTATATGCTTTTCCGGGATAAAAAGTACCCAGTGTGGTGCCCAGGATATTAAAGAATAATTATTTCATCGTAATCCAACCGGTAGTTTTTGCGTGATGCCTGAACAAACAGACAGACAGACAGACAAAAATTTTTTTAATCATGTGATTTATTATAAGTATATAGATTAAGTACGCAGTATGTAAGTAGGAAATTTATTTATTTGCCGGTTGATCAGTGTGCATTTCTCTTCTCACACTTCGCCACTTTTTCGAGTCATCAAATGAGCATGAGCACCCATGAGGTTTTCTAAAAGCCGGCGCCCCTGGACTGACTTCTGTTATTTTCTGTCTATCATACTATAATCGTACCATATGTTTACGTGTATACATTCGAAAATGAAACTGAGGGATATTAAAAAAAGAAAACATAAATGACGAGATATTACTTTTATTTAGTACCTTCAGATTTTTGACTTATAATTTTGACTTTCAACTAGTCATTACACTAATATAGTGTACTTAAAACAAAATAAATATCTATTACGAATTTACCATGTTTAAATTTAGTGAAACATCTAATTACAAACCATGGTATGAAACTGGAGAACAAAAAACAATTTCTTCCATTGCAATTACTGTTTTTCAGTTCTTTTACACTAGCAATAGTTAATTTGTTCTGCAATTGTTCAATTCTAGTCAATAGGTACTTGAAATAACCTTACAGTATAATTTTACATTTATTTACTACGGAAACAAAAACATTAAAATTATTGGTGGTGCCCAAACCTAACCTAGCATTGAGTATTTAAAACTTAACAGTAATACACATACATTTATAATACTATGGATTATTTACAAGAAATATAAACAAGTATAGGTACGTAGTCGTGAAGGGGTGCGACCAGAATGATCGCATCAGTTGACATGTTTTTGCGATGCCCAACTTTCATCAACTCCTCAATCTATGCCTGCGTTATAAGAAATAACGTCTCTTCTTCAAGTTTTAACTTTATTCCCACAAAGTTTAGAGTCGCATAAACAAGCCATCAGATTTGTACAGCTCAGTAAAACTACTGAAAATGCATAACAGTACAACATCACTGTGCACAGTCAATTCTCACGAGATTTCTCTCAGGTCACGATACTTCAAGTATCAAAGTTATCTTTTCTAACATTTTTTTCTAAACTAACGTTAACGTTGGCGTAGCACTGATCTATGTTGCCATTATCATCTTTTATTAGAGATTCGAAGATTGAGATGAGGTTGTTCAAACCTATAAGGTAGCCATCTTCGTGGTTGCCAACTTCCCAGACTGAGTTGTGGTCTATGCTGACGTTATCCGGTACAGGGACTGTCTTTGCGAAGTCAATCATCCAGAGGGAGGCCCGCCTTTTGTCGTGGACGAAGAGTAAGGAGCTGCCGATGAGTTCGTGAGATCTGAAGAACGGTGACTCTTTCAGTGTATCTCTGATGCTCTTCAGTCTTTCTAAGTATTTCGGCTGTAAAATAAAAATTACAACATAAGAATAATGTTACAACAGCATATATGTAGATCTGTTTGTTTGGGTTTTACTGGATATTGTAAAAATATCGAAACTAATCAAGTTTATGAAAAAAGTATCATCTGATCTCGCAAAATAACAACAAATCAGTTAGGATATTTAAAAATCTAATAAATTCTAATATTAAACTTACCGCAGCATTTGGAAAATTGCTTGTAAAATCTTTGAAGGATTCAACAATTTGTTCCCTAGTCTTAGTTGTCTTAAAGTCTTTGGAGCTGGTGCCGTCAGCCTTCTTGACACCATCTATCCTGAAGCCGAGGGTCGCAGTAGAACTGATGGTCTCCCTCCAGATCATGTACCTTGGCTTCGTGACGCCTTTACTCCTGTGCTCTTCTTCTGTTGGTGCTTTAGGGTCTATCTGGATCATCTTCTCGTACATATCCTGGAATTAAAAAATAAAAATCTTTAGAATAACGAATAAACATTAACAGCGTATATATTTATTTGGTCAGTCATTAATTAAAATTGTTATAAAGGTTGTTGTGTATTCCCAACCAGTAGTGCTATTCTCTAAGAAAACGCAGCGCTGCCGCAACTACGAACATCCAAATATATACATTGAATTAACAATCCAATGTATAGGTTCATTAGGTTGACAATCCAATGTATCCTATTTGGGTGTTCGTCGTTGAGGCAGCGCTGCGTTTTCTTAGAGAATAAGTTGACTGAGCTGAAATCACAAATTCAGATGTATATATACAGAGATTTAAAAGCTTTTAAGAATTAATTTTACGACTTATAACTTATGCAGCGTTAGTGAATGGCTTTAAGTGATCTCAACCCACGTGTTGACTCAAATCAGAAATTAATATCCCAGACGCTATACATCATCACGTACCCATTGACCTTTCGACATTCGTTCATAATAAGTTTGCCTTCCCTTCCTATAATCTATTCATAGCCCATTAATTAGGTGCTATTTATATTGCAATAACAACTAACAAAGTAAAAATATAGTTTCAATGATTATTATGACTCTGATTATTTTTATAACTGGTTTGCTTACAACATAATTACTGTTTTATATGTTTGGTTTTATACATATCATTGACGTACAAACTGGTAATTAAGACGGGTTTATCAATGCGTCCACACATTCTCCTGACATTGTCGGATAAGCAACGAACTCTATTAAACGATACTATGGAGGTCGCTAGAATAACAATGCTGATTTATACTTTTCATCAGTTAATTAAAGACTATTTTTCCTTGTTTCCAAAATAAAATGGGTCAGTTTCGTTCGTGACATTTGGCACGTTCACATATTCAATAATAGGTATACATTTCACAATAATCCTTCCGATCGAATTTCGATCACAGTAGCCAATTTCAATAAAGCTATGCCAATTTGAGTACGTAGAAGATATTATAGGGTACAAATATAAACGCAAATACAAGTACTCTCTCCAGAGAGAAACCACACTATGTTGTAAGACCACCATATGCTACGAATGGAGGGACATCAGGCGAAGGACCTAAGGCTTTACGTAGTTTCCGAATCACAGGGATGTCACACTACTTTCAAATGCCCAGAGTGTAGAAAGAGTAAATGCTACAGAGTAGTCCTTAATAGTAGTAGAATAAACAAAAAAAAATTGTCATGAATATGATTTGACTTCACATGCGTACCTATATGAAGGAAAATTAGGTTTAAATATTATTTAATCTACAGTTTCAGTGACTGTCCCATCTAAAGTATACAAAACAACGAAATTACTTGTCCATAAAAGTTTCAATGATGATTTTGATAAAATCAATGACGACAAGAAAAATGAATTGAAAATCGTAGCAACAACAACTGACGTAATAATGACGGAGATACCTTAAAGAATAAAGCGCACATTTAAACAGTAGTACCTGTGTACGTGATGTCGTTAAGCGAAGTTTATTGTAGCTAGATAATATGCAAGTGCAATATAGTGTTATCGACATGTTGCAGAAACATGTATAAAGTTTTACACTCGATGTTAAATTAATTCTAAAACCGCTATCTGACCAATCAATTTTACCCGTTAGACATGAAAGAGAGAAATCTTCAAGAAGAGATAGAGGGTATGCAAAAATACATAGAAAATAACTTAAATATCGACAATTTTACGGAACAGTACTCAAAAGATCTGCTGCTAACTACATACATCCATACTAATAATATTTATATATGACCAAGAAAATTGTGGCATAATTATATACATTAACGAAAAAAAAAAATATTATGATGACAAGGAAGGGTTTACGTAAGTTATAATTGTATGAGGTCATAAACTGTATAAAATCAAACGTATATCAAACGCCTTGATTAAGGGAAACGAACAATTTACTTTAATAAGTCTCATCATCTCATTTTATTATACAATGCAAATTATGTTTGAATATCTCAGATATGCTTATCACAGCGTTTTACAATAATCCTAGTCGTATAATCGTAGTATAATCAACGAGGTTCAAATATTTATCAGGAGTGGTATAAAGAAATCGTGGAAAACTTGAGTTTTTTTTACCATTTATCTTTTTATTCTTCAGTATATTTAAATCTTGTGGAAAGCTTAGATATCTTGGATTATCAAATGTGGTGCTTCAATGTGAAATGATGACCTAGTGATAGATACACATGGTCGTCGTGGTGGTGATACTTGGGGAACACCTATCTAACAGTGGACGTCTCTCAACTGAATAAATTAGTCTGTCTAATGGTGAAAATTCAATGAAAATCCGTTCACAACTTTTTGAGTTTGTCACAAACAGAAATACAGACGCGGTTGGGACTTTTTTTGTAATAATTATGTATGTAAGGATATACGAGTACTCACTTTTCTTAACTTGGTCTTTTCCTTAGCTTTAGCGAGCTCTTCCTCAAGGTACGTCCTGACGCCAATCTTGCAATCCATGACGCACGGGCTATCGAAATCGCTCAGCAGGTCTTGTAGTTGTAAATACACTGTTTTGGAAGGCTTGGTTAAGGAAATATTCATTGTATGTTGTTGAATGAAATAATCTGTAATTATTATATTGCTTTTGTATATCCAGCAAAGGACCTCTTTTTTTAAATGATTATAATAAACTGATTATTTTAAATTTTTTACTTTTGTAAATGGTCATCAGAATTCAACCTATTTGATTAATAAATACGCATGTTTATCATGCATACGCCTAATCTTTGCGCACACATTAACCAAATCATTTATATCTTAATTTTAAATGTGAATGTTAGAAACTATTTTTACATGTTGTTTATTTTCTTTCTTAGCCACCTTACACAATTGTATAGTATATTAGAATATTATTTGCAAAAGGATACATTCTCCGTCTTCACATGTAACTTGTCCTTTGTATTCAGGTACGAATGGCCTTAGAACATCTTTCATCAGCAACTGGAATTAAAAAGAAATACATTATTAAAACCAAGTTCAAAACATACCAGAAAACGAAATCTTATTTAATTGAAGTAAATATGTAATTTACTATTTATGAATGACGTATCATTGTAATCTACGACACGTTAGATAACAATCATGCTTTTGAATCAAAATCAGAAATAATAGAAAGCACGAGTCGAGTATCGTTTACGCAGAACATTATCTAATCTTTAGGCTTGCTTTCCGTGAAGGGGTCAACAAAACTATTAGCAATATCATCATTAACACTGGCGTCATGTTTAAGCTCGTGCAGAAGAGGCTAAAGATCAAAATTCTTAGAAAGTAACTATATATGGGAGTCGAAAAACGCGAGAGACAACAGGAGCTCAAAGAGAATTTAGTGGTGTATTAAGTAAAGAATAGGAAGATAGAGTCGATACAGTCAGACGTATCTATTATGACAGTGAATAAATAAAGAAAATACTTTAAAGAATAGAAGCTGTAGACAATGATTTAGATAACGCTTAAGATCTGGATAAAATATTAGGCGGCCAAATTGATTTCAATACCAAAATAAAAACAGTAACGTAACGTCCATAAGCAAGTGCTACACCAAATTCAAATAATATTAGTGACGTGCGATTTACAAACATGCGTCCTTTTTATGTAATATTCGCACGCCATCATGTTTTATTCAATCTTTGTAAATATACAACACGTCACTATATCATTTGAATTGCTTGTCTTCCAAACTTAGTTCAACCCATTTTTCTCTATGACGCGGTTATAATGTCTTGCCATAATACGAGTACATACAATGTTATTTTTGTCAACTTCGAGAAATTTTCCATGAAAACATTATTCAAATGAATTAATTTCTACGCAGCTTCAGTACAAAGTATGCTTACGTGCATTTTAATTCTAAATATGGGACCATTGTGTGTTCGGACATTATCTACAAAGAATTTCGCAGGTCCAAAATAGTATTGCTTACGTGAGAAATTCGAGATTACGTCAAGTATTATCTGCGTTCGTTTACGGTCATACTTTTATGATTATGTGACTGAAATACAACGGATTCAGTTTTGTTTTAATTAATAACTCCGTCAAAATAGTCAAGTTATAAGAAAATAAACAAAACTATGACGTTGATCGAAGTCGTCAATTTTACTGAAATGATCAAGAAAATGTGTTTTGACATTTAAAACTATAGTAACAATATTGCGCTTAGTCCAACTGTGAAATCATATAAATTGATATTAATAGTTGGCTACGGCGTTTTGTGGTTTGATCAAGGAAAAATAACAAATTAAAAATACAGCAAAAACTCCCACTCATAACAGACCCTGTTCTGGAAGGCTTAAAGTTAATATTGGATTGAAGAAAAATAACGCGCAATTTACTTGCAGTTGATAAAATAAGACTACGAACTTAGACCAACATAGTCAAGTTGGGTTCCTATATAAGCAAGCAATAAATATACTTGGAAACTAAGAAGCTCTTAGAAACGAGAAGCTGCCAGAAAATTATCTTTTCGTTGATTTGCTATTATTTTTCTCTAAACCAAAGGTATATGATTTCCGCATTTCCTAAGTTGTTCTATATCTTACATGAGCAATGACGTAATTTCTTGAGGTTTGTGACTTCATTTCTCAAAATCATGGTTTGATGATACATAGTGGTCAAGAAACGTCAGCGCCTCTTCAAACCTAATTGTTTTTTAATCAATCTTTACAATTGTTTCTAAAAACCACTGCTATTTAAGTCATTAGACTCAAACAATGTACAATTAGCTAAAGATCAAAGGTGTCATCGATTTGTCACACATTTTTTGTTTTCATTTGTTTTGAGGGCAACCATCTTTATTTCAACGGTTATTGACTTGAATTAACCGCGACTTTAGAGAAAAAAAAAACTGCTGAATCACAAACTCTATTTGGTGTCGAACTTTTGAGAAAAATTAAGTGAATCATTGTTCTCAGCTTATATTGATTTAGTGAATCATTCTGGAAAATTAAAACCGGATGAAGTAAAGATCCTGCAGTATAAAAAGTAATATCACCCATTAAATCATTTAAAACCTATGATGAGCATCAATAACCGAACAAAAACCGGCGAAAAAACGGCGCTATAAAAGATCACTACAGAAAATTTTATTATAAACCAAATATGATATAAATACATACATATATCAAAATGACATCATATGATATATATGAAGATATTTTTGCACACATGAATGGCTCCACATAACACAACCACGTGTCGCAAGTAGTTATAGTTCTGTAGTAGCTCTAGTAGAATGAATCATGTTTCTAAGAACTTTAATTTTTGGTGCTAGTAACACACTTAACGAAACACGTAAGGTGTCTTCCCAACAGATGCCTTTATCATACATAATTATGACATCCGATTCATTGGAAATGAAATAGTAATACGTAAAATGAATTAAGAGGATATAAAACTACCTACATTTTTTTTTAATTAAGTTAGTCTTCGAAAGACAAGGCATTTTCAAACAACGAGATAAACTATAGCGGAAATAGAAATCACCAAATTTAAAAAAAATTACTAAACTACACAAAAAGAGCACATTGAAAAACAGTGCAATGGCCTTTACCCCAACGATGTAACGTGGAATTTCAAACATGTTTACAATTGATTTAATACACCATTTTTTCCTACTAACCCCATAAATATTGTATAATACGAACATACGAATGACGAAACGAAAATGTTTTTAGTAAAATATACCTGAAAACACCTCTCCTCTTGCGGGCAAAGTTTTTTCAAAATGGTGCCTTGGTCAGGTCCCGCCTTGAAGTTGCCTTGATGACCAGCAAGCTGAATCCAGGGGTATCTTTGCTTCTTGTAGGTTTGGAAGAATGGCGTCCACTGAACGATGTTCCGGAGTTTACGCCACCTTTCCGATTGCTGGAATAGATAAAATAGTAATTGAGCATTTTGGAAAAAGTGTTGCAGATTGATTGTGATATTGAGATGGATCAGATTAGCTTTGAATCTAATTTTGATTTGATCGTTTACATGCAATTTAACATTCCTTGACTATACATTTGCAATGATTTAATTTAACATTTTGATTTGATATTGCTTAACCGACTATTATTCAACCTTGAATTTTTTCATTGCGACGGATAAGTACATCAAACCCATATTACAGTAAAAAATAAGGCTGAGTTCACACAGGACACAACAGGGACTAACAGCAAAAAACATAAGAGAAAAACAAAGATTCGATGGAAACAATGGTGGTCTCATTGTTCGAATATATCAGAAAAAAATAACTCCTGCGGGCCCCCTATTCATAGTATTTTTCCCACATTACGCGTGTATTGACTATCTATGTGTTGACGTTATTACAGATAATTATGATTTATCTGTCACTTGTATGTTTCCTACGACCCAGTTTTACAGTTATTCAATTTGCAGAATTATTGAGTAGGCTTGCGAATGACGTGCAGTGTTTTATGATTTTGTTGGTACGTAAAACATAAAAATGCGTTTGTATCGTTAGACTGTGTTTTATTGGTTTTAAGATAGCAAACAGTAGAAAACAACCTTGAGTTTAGTTCCCACGTGCCTATCCATAGGTTTAGCCTTGGAATCTGAAATGACTGAAGTAGTAACATGAGACATAATATGATACCTTGTGCCTTTAGCCTTTAGTAATTGAAGATAGAAAGATATAAATCACGGTCCTGAAATTAACGAGCTGAATAGATAGTGTACGAAATATGTAGCGTTACTGTATGTACCCACAATAGGTACTCAAGTTAGTTCATAACGAGGAAGTCAAACCTTGTCCTATTTTAAAATATTCCAATTAATGGATCTAATTAAAATTTATGTCAATACAGATAATGGAATACTGTTTATTAACAATTAGTGAGAAGGATAAACAGGTAACTAATTAGTTACAGTGGGTAACGATAAAGTTGACAATAACACAGTTATATGTTAAATTAATAGTTAAATTGGAAAAATAGATTCCCCTTTTATTGATATTGGTGACGTATTTAGTGAGCTTGGTAATAAGTAGTTAGTTGATGATGCTGTAAGTACACATAATGGTAGTTTAGCCTTTCTAATGACTGCAATGGGAATAGGCATTATATATTACAAATAAGTTACGCAGTAAAGTAAACTTAAGCTGCGTATAATGAGTGTCATGCAGTAGTAGTAGGCATTGCTAAAGACGTTTTAGCAAGTTTTGTACATAAGTGATGGACAGTATTTACAACCATCGTAATAGCATCTGCTGGATATAATAATTTGTAGGTGTAATTGGAATTTTGTCATTAAATTGGACCACACAAAACAGGTACAAAAATGTTATATACATAGTCCTGTCAATCTAACTGCTCCTATATTGTATAAGAATTTATTAAGGTAGCTTATTGCTTAATATATTAGTCAGAAAACAGTTAGTGTCGTTCATTATGTTTTACATAATCAATTTTATATCATCTAGATATTGATTATTATACAATAGATAAAGATGTGATCCAAGGAAGAACAACATTATATCTTATCTATCCAACTTTATATATATACATTAATTTCAAATCACAGAAGAGTTATTATAATAATAGCGATTGGTTTTAACCAATCCTTCCTTCAAAAAAAACTAATAAATAAAATCCCATAAATGATTGCCAAAAACATATTTATAACAGAACCTTGTAGAACCTTCATAATTCTTTTGCATTTTTTTTATAACAAAAGCAGTAAAAAACTAACCTTTTTATGATTGTGCACATAAGCACAGAAAACAACATCCATAAAATCCTCGATAGTAACACAAATATTTGCGGAATACATTGTTAATTTAATGAATCAATCAATAACACCACCACAAAAAAAAATGAAAGCTTAAAACCGCTAAAAATGAAACACGACTCTTGCGCAAGGATAACGGTCAAGTAATGTCTTTGCAACGGCACGAAACACACTGACTAGCCAGGCCGTTACTTCGCCAATATAAACTTATTTATCCATCCACTGATTCACCAGTCGACGGTATAGACCGCAGAGGCTATACCGTGACGTCAATGTATATGCGTCGGGCCGTCGGCCACATCGATTTACGGAAATTCAATTTTTCATCGGATTATTCTAAAAACTCATGTATGTATAATCAAAATTCCGTCCAATTTCTTCATGTATGTAGTGACGCACGTATTAAGAATCAATTAGGTTCAACGCACTAATTATTAAAATTCTTTTATTCGAACTCTTTTATTCGAACCACTTACTGTTCGCTTTAACATTAAAACATTCAATTAAAAAGGATTTTCTTAATATATTGTTAACCTGGTTAGTGATACTAGGTATGATACTACATTATGATATTAGGTTCCTGGATTAACATCAAATGCTGATTTTCTGGTTTGGGTCGACCTTGACACGACCAATTTTCAATTTCTATCAACTTCTTTATCAATTTTATGATTTATATCCTATAAATTGACTATATGACTACACTTGGCTAGAGATTTAAAGTTTTAAATATATTCGATGTTTAAATTTATTTACTTAGCTTCATCAACATGATTGTTTAAAAATCAAACTTCTTGTACAATACAAAGCACTATTTCATAATAAGCTCCATTACAAAGATAATCAACCAGATTCTACTTGGTAATTAACAAGCAATTAAATGAATTGTTTCTCTGAAGTGGTGTATATTACTGAAGTATATCTGATGATTTTCTCAACAATCCTATCATCACTTAAAGAAATATCTTGATTGAGGATGAGTCTACTTGGTAGTAATAAAACAGATTGTTCGCAAAATTAACGTTTATTTAGATTCTTATGTGGGATTGCTATTTACGGACCCAGTTAGGTACTTCTTTATTCTAGAGTTTTCTACGGCAATTCTTAGGAAGTCATTTGTAATAAATTGTAGCAAGCTTTGGAAGCTTAATTATCGCTGTTCGTTTATCTATAGAAATCATGTTAGTAAGTATACCATAGTAGTATGTGATCAAAAGCAGCTTAGTATTTAAACATCTAACATTATTCTTTATCTCTATGAAAAGTGATGATAGACACCTATTTCACTTTTGTGCGTGTGAACATCGAAACGGAAAAAATAAATAATATAATAATTGAGTAACATAAAGTTCCATGACCTAATTTTTTAACTGTTGAGTCATACTTAAACAAATGCATTTACCTACACAAGCACTGAATTAACGTCACGAGAATATTATTTGTTATCGAAATAGCAGCTAACAATGCAACAAAATCTGATGAGAAATCAAAAACTGTTTCTGTGAAAACTACTTCAAGATGCCTACTATATCCTACGTCACAACTAAATAGTTGTTTAATCGATAAAAATCACGTTACGATTTTTTTGTAGACGTCATTATTTTTTTTAACCGTAGTGAGTATCTAATTTGCAGTCGTAAAAGGAAGGAAACTAAAAAATGTTTGGGTTTGAAGAAACCCAAATGAAATCTATATTAATATTATATCCGGATAACGTTAAATTCAATACGTCGTTACTTCCCAAAAATGAAGGCTTCATATTCATAATCCTTAAAGGAAGCATGATCATTCCCATTGAGCGTGGGCTTTTCCAATTCAGCTTGACCGAACGCACTGTTGAAGAGGATAACGTTTTAATAGTTACGCTTGGTTGTACAATGTCGTCAACGCGTCTGCGTGGTTCATCGGCCCATTCGCGTGAAATGATTTCTTAGTCATCGGCAACTCATAAGGTTACTGTAATACAGTTTGTAATTGACCAAGACGACATTGATCGTCACCACTGCTGCGTATTAGTAATCTAGGTCATTAGTCTTTTCTATTGACGTTAATATTTGTCAGGGGAGTTTTAGATAACTTAGAAAGTACGCATAATGACGTTAAGAATAGTCACAGTGGTAAATATTATGATTTTTATCTCTGATCTAGTTGTCGAATAAAGTAACTGTTTACATGTCTCTAGCTGTAAATTCTCGAAGCCGTAGATACTGGAAAGGGTACCCAATACTGTTATTGCGGGTTAAACATTCTACTAAAAGTAGAAAATGTGCACAATCCTCCCAATGAATTGTTTTTTTGCCAATAATTTAAGGTTCCTCAAAAACGTGGTTTTGCGCAAATACTTCGAGTTATTCAAATAAAAACAACTTTCTATATTTTTAACCGACTTCGAAAAGGAGGTTCTATGTTCAGCTGTATGTATTTTTTTTTTTTTTTTTTTTTTTAATGTATGTTCACCGATATCTCAGTCAGTTGTAGACCGATTTCGATTTCTTTTTTGTTTTGATTAAAAGATGATGATGATTTGATGATGGAACCGAATGGCGGAAGGTACTTATTTATTTAAGTTTAGCTGAGGGGTACTACAACTAAAAAGTGTGAAATAAAAAACTTTTTACAAAAAAAATAGATAAGTAAAATCATCCAATGACAAATCCCACCCTTAGGCGGAGCCCGCTTGGGAAGAGCAGCGCCGTGTCCTCGTGGGGGCGATCGGCGGCGATCTCTCGCGCCGGGGCTTGGTTCAAGCCATGCTCCGGAGCGAGGAGGAGTGGCAGGCGGTCGCCTCCTTCTGCGAAGCAGTAATGCTAGTAAAGGAGGAGGCCGACCGCCTTAGGCAAAGGCGGACACGCCGCCGCCGCCGCCGGGTTTCCGATCCCAATTTCCGGCCACCATAGGCGCGGGCTCGCGGACGGTGGGCAATGGGTAGCTCGCTGTCCGTCCGTCCGGTAACAGACCGGTCCGAGCTCAGGTCGTCTACGGCGCGCACCGTTCCCGCGCGCCTCAAGGAGTTGTCAGCAAACTGTAGGGGTCCAGCAGGGCCGAAGCCTACTGGGGCCAAAGGTTATGTGAGACTGTCACCAAAGGCCCCAGGATAAAGGCAAGGAATGGAAAGGTAGGTTTTTAGTCAGTAAAAGTCTGACACTGTTTCCCGCCCCACCCAAGGGCGGGATTCGTCATTGGATGATTTTACCTACCCAAAAAAAAAAAAAAAAAAAAAAAAAAAAAACCCTTAGGCGGAGCGGGAAATAGTCTCAGACTCTTACTGACCTGCCTATCGCAATACAATAAATAACGAAGAAATCAAACTATTATAGAAACACCGACTTCTGAAATTAAAGTTATTTTGCACATTTTGGTGTTTTTTTTTTAAGTCGGTGGTATTTTTTTTTTTTGTAAAAAGTTTTTTTCTGCTTGTTTTGATGAAATAGTTAGAGAGCTGTTCATCGATAGTAGCTCTTTAATGAGTGTGTTATATGGATAGCTGTTTTATCGTGTTCAAAGGACAATAAAGTTATTGGAGTACTTTTTATGATAACTAAAAGTAGCTTTTTTATTGACGTCATTATGAAATAGCCTACTAGCTGATTTCATCCTGTCATCACATTGATTTAACATGACAAGTGATATTTATTTAATACTATATGACAATTGTTTGACAGATATTTTGATATTGTGATCTTATTTGTAAATTATGACAATTCTAAAAAAACGAAGAGAAATTAAGTTGTCCTTCAGGGCTCTATTGTTAGTCCTTTCATTATTACGCTATATTAATGATAGAATTCAATAACTTAGGTTAATATGGAAATATAGTTAAAAACAACTAAATATTTGGTAGTTGACATTTTATAACTATTCAAATTTAAAATTAAGCATTGCAATATTTCTTAAATATTCCTTCTCATTTATTTCGAGGTCTGATGTTAAAGATAAGATTTACACATAAAAGTTTATAATATCAGCATATTGAAATCTAAAAATAAGAATATATACATCAGTTAACTAATAGAAGTTTTTCTTTAATCTAATCAAGGTTAAGCGTTAGATCTCTAAGGAAATGACATTGATTGTTTGACGTCATTAAATTAAAATGCAAAATATTCATAAATTTAGAAAATCTAGGTTGAACATATTGTTACTCTTGTTACAATATGGTTATGTAAATAGACTGCTTGATCATGATATCCGTGAGAATCGAATTTTTAATATGCACAACGAACAAATTAATTAAACACTACTTACTAATTTAACTTCATTACATTATTTATGAAAATGTATAAAAGAGTGATGAATATGTATGTAAAGAAAATATGGATGGATTGTATAAAAGAAAAGCTATAAAGATAGTGAGACTGTTGGAAAGAAAAAATGAGTGGCAAAGCCTAAATTCTGGTACGAGCTGCTAGCAAATATTCAAATATCTATTAAATAGTTTATTTCTAAGCAAGCATCTTTTTCAATCAGGTAAAATAGTGATCAAACGCGACCCTAGATAATACCTATACGTAAACATTATAGACGTCATCTTTGTTTTTGTTTATCAATTTCCTGTTTTGATAAAAGTATCAAATACTTTTTTATATTTCGTATTAAAATAATCTAATCCTGTTAAAAATATAACGAAATCATGAGGAAAACCCTGACGATATTGAAAAGGAAAAAAACAATGCTTCAGTAAATTGAATTTACAATGTTAAGCTAATTCTAGGCTTCATTTCCATGGGACCCGTAGACTTGTACTGTACTCATATTTATTTTCTAATTTTGTCAATCCGGCCGAAGACAACTCGCAGAGGTTACGTTTGACATTATTTAAATCAATCAATCAATCAATCGACACAAGTCCACCCAAAGACCACTTTTGTGTGGAAAAACTGCGGGATATGAAAAGACTTATATTAAGCTACGATTTTGGGAGGACAAAATGGACTACTTACCAAGAACTATACAAATGCTTTTGCTTTGACAATTTTTTTTAAATACTTTAATAAAAAAAAGTGGGCTATGACTTGTATGCTCAATAAATGGGCCCTCAAAAGAGGTTGCCAGCTAGTCCTACAGATTGTATCTTTCTTACCCCAATTATAATATTTATTAAAGTTTAAGCACAATAAAATTATAGGTAGTATAGCAAATCAAAAGGAGTCCCTCAAGGCAATAAATTTTTTATATTACGAGTATATACCGTTAAATTTTGATCATTTTGATGCCGTGGATGTTGTTGATGTTTATTCTGATTCGGTACAATTAAAAAATAAAGTACTTTTTTTTAAACTCGAATTAGTTTACACATGTACGTTTTTTTTTTTTAAGTTTTAACTTCAGCTGGGCGAGTTCAATGACCTGTAGGTAATTAGTACGCAACGACCGAACTTCCTACAAGGTCATTGACTCGTTTACTTTAAGAAATTAATTTCATACATGCGTATATCAATTCAAATTTTAGAAAAAAAAATAATATTTAATTTTTTAAATTTATCTTTACAAAAGGATAGTGTTTCATGTCGATCGACCTTTCACGGGATTACAACGATCCAAATTTAGCGGTGTACATTAGCTTATGTATTTTTTTCGACCCAACCTATCACTCGTTACGTACCTACAGTGTAAGTGGTTTATTCTACAACTAGTGTCCCCCAGGCCAGGCGATAAATTGTCCGGTTTTATATTTTTTTTAAATATTATTATATTCTCTTGGCGTCTACATAGAAACTGTTTTTAACAGAATCCCAACAGATTTCACATGAAACCAGTTTCAAAACTAGTTGCTATTGTTTACTGCTGTTTGACGTATCTTCTCAATAGAGTAAAGGTTACGTTAGAAAAGACAGGTTCTCCTATTGAAAATCTTTTGATTTTATAAAGTTCAAAAGAAGCTGACATAATAAATAACTCTCATTAATTACAGATCTCTTAATGGCCCCTTCCACAACCATCGATCGTCAACATAGGCATGGTTTAAAAGCTTGCTGTTTCAATGTTTGGTAAAAAAACATCACGAAAAAAGAGAGATAACAACTGTGCTATACATGTGTAACAACAACAAAACTTGTTCCAGGGAATACGTTTTTATTTAACATTTTTGAATTTTTTTTGCATCATTCAGAATTTCAATTAAATGAGCACCACTCACACACACACATTACTAAACACACACACAAAATTACTTATTATTTCACATTATGAAAGACCAATGTTCACGCAATATAGCAGTTTCAGAGCTCTTTACTGGATTTCTTTTATACAATTTTATGTTTTGATTTTAATGAAAACCCAGATAATAGCTACAAGATATCTGTGTTTCCAAAATATCAAGGGAAAGATGTGTAATAATGTCATAATCACGTAAGAGTAGTTGTGTGGAAATGTATCTGAGGTTGGGTGCTCTTAAGAAAAAAGAATAACAAATACATCACAATAATTAACACTATAATGTAATATGAGCTGTATATGCTAACCAACTTTATGGTTAAATAATTGGTAAACCTCAACAAAAACTACTTTAACAATAGATCCGATGTTAATCAATCAAACTAGAAAAGCATACAACACCTAAAACTCGGACAGGTGCACAAATTTTTCATACTTTCTCTGTCCTTCCTATATTGTTGGAAGTCATTAGAGAGAGACGGAAGGCGGTTTCACATGTACGGGGAAGTGGCCATATGCCATTATGTCAAGTACATTTATGACGCACGTGAAGCCTTTGACAAAACGCATCTGCTAACAAGTTGGTGGTTTACGTGAGTTTGTATTATTTTATTATTGTTTGTTTATTTTTATTATTTACTTCTTTGAAGTTGAAGCAAGGTAATTTATCTCTGATGTAGGAAATATGAATTGGAATTTCATATTTTCAGAAGGAATATGTTACAAGGTCAATTCATGGTTCGAAAAAATTGAAAAATAATAATAATATTATTATTATTGAATTTAATTGATTGCTTAAATTTTTGCTGTGTTTAAGTGACATCCATTAACCCATACTGGATTCGCGTGGTAGATTACTTTTTGTCAAATTTCTTCAGCTTTAGAGGAGGCCTGAATCTTAGCAATGGGAACATTATAACGCTGATTTGATTACGATTTACAAATAAACGATTTGTCAATCATTCTAAAATCTATTTTCGGATCGACTTCATTACTTCACTCTGCCCATTGCGCTGCTCGTTTAGAATCTACATTTTTATAATATGAATAATAAAAATATTTTTTATAATAAGAATACAAGCGTTAAAAATTTGTTTTACGTTCTGGTTATAGAGCAAACAATCATATAAATATATATAATATTAGATATGCATATTATTTTATTTTGCCTTCAAGCCACCTGATGGTAAATGGACACCGCAGTGCATAAATATAAATATTGTAAATCTGCATAATATAAGAAGTAATAAAAAAAGAATAACATTATGCTGTAGCACACATTATTATATAATATATTACAAAATCAATGTTTATGTACGTGTCTCTGATGTATAAAATAATTATTATTATTATAATAAATCGAAGTAGTTAGACGATTAATACAATTAATTAGTAACTGAAGAATTTATATTAATAATTTATATCTTTAAAACAGTTTCTTTTATAAAATACTTATTGATCCTTTTCGAGAATATTACTTAGCTAAATAAAATTGTGTCAGAAAAAATATAAAAATATATAATATTTACGGAAATTCTACACAAACAAATTACTGTAAAAAACTGTACTTTTTTTCAATTATGGTAAAGTCGACATCTTTGCCATCACCAATCCACAACTGTGTTCATAAATAGAAAAAAATCTACCTTTAACTAACACTAAACAGATAACTAAATCATCGCTAATGTTCACAAATACCATTATAATTTCCGGACCCTAAATAGAAACAATGGCGTGCGCCCGCGCATGCCGTTATACTCAAATTGATCCATTACATGCATTTGGTAAGGCCTTGGAGCTAGGCCTTAATTCGATAGACACAAATGGAAACTGAATTATCTATTTGAAATGTCAAGTACATATTAAATTGATAGACTGATTTGCTAGCTGCGATTTGAAATATTCTTAGCTCTCTCTTTGTCTTTTTGCTAACACATATTTATAGATAAAATTATTTTGGTAATCACATTATTATAAAAGCGAAAGTTTGTGTGTGTGTGTTCGTTTGTTGTTTCTTCTTGCTCGAACAGCCAAATGGATTTTAATGAAACTTGGTCTACATGTAGACCATGCCTTGGAATAGAACATAGGATACTTTTTATCCCAAAAATATATTAGCATAGCCTAGTATCAGCCTTGTAATGTTCCCACTTCTGGGACTCAGGCCTCCTCTTTTAGGAGAGGGAATGGGCCATAATCACTACGCGGGCCCAGTGCAGCTTGGTGGATGTTTTCGAACTTTTGGTTCTAGGACATGCCGGTTTCCTCACGATGTTTTCCTTCAACGTTTTGAGAGCAGTAGTGGTGAAATAAACTACACAAAGTAATGCGCCTGGCTGGGTTTGAACCCGCGAGCAATAACTCGTAATGCGGGGCCTCTACCACTCGGCTACCATTGCTCCCTTGGGATAATTTTCAACTATTTCGCGGTCGAAGCCACTGGCAGGACCTAGTTTTATTATAATTATTTTTTAAAGTATGTCCTATGAGCATTTAAAGCAGCATTTGAGCATTTAAAAAGTAACAAGTACACATGTTATAATATCTTAAAATCTTTGTTAGTGAAAATTTCTAGCGAGAAATACATTCCTGTCGGTTATACAGTGTGATGTTCTTTGAGAAAATATGAGTGTAAATTAAAAGAAATATTCTGGTATAAAAAAATACGATGTCGGTGTCAAAAATGGCGAAATGAAACCAGAAACCATGGTTTCCAAAATTAATGTGATAGTACTTTGTGTACCACAAAGTACTATGATTATCAGTAAAATATAATAACTAAATCGTGCAGGAAAATATTACTTCCATATAAGATATTTCTAGTATTCCTCTGAACTAATAAGTAAAAGTCGCATGTCACAGTGTTTATTATCAAACTCCTCGAAACGGTTTGACCGTTTTTTTTTTTTTTTTTGTGTATATTTGGTAAGTTTGAAAATATGTTGTAGGCTATTTTTGACCATCCTACCCCCGCCCTACATTATTTTCTTTGATAATTTCTATGTCAGAACAGCCTTTGCCGGATCAGCTAATACTAATATTTCAATAAGTGTTTTGCCTCGTCGTTTATACCGCGTATACCGAAGGACTGGAACCGTTTGCCTGCTGCGGTCTTCCCGTCCGATTATAATTTAGGTTCTTGAAGGTTAGAGTGAATAGGCTCTTAATAAACTATACTATGATTTTTTATTAGATGAAGTAAAGTGACAGCAGTGGACAATGCCCAACTGTCAAATAACAATGCCCAACTGTCAAACAACCATTTTTATAGCTGTCACTTTACTTCATCTCATAAAAAATCATAGTATAGTGCGCCTTACCATCAACGATTGCAATCAAGCACTAGTTTACATCAATTCAAAAAAAGTAAATAAATTCCTGAGTCAGCTAATTTATGAGAAGAAATAACGATGACCTTAGTACCTACTCTATACCCGGAAATCTAACCGTATGGTGTTAAATTCCTATAAAAGTAACACAAATCACATTCCTAGTACTAAATATATGATTGTTGGCGTCATACAGCCATTTACATTATTTTCCCTATATGCATTTTCCCTCCCAATGGATGTATGTACGTCATTATATTGATGATAAAACTTTATGTCAAATAACAGTTTTATTTCGAAGAACGAAAGTGTAAACAGGGATTCCCTTTTACATATTTTTAATTATGTTTCTATTAATTAGTTAAAACGTGTGTTTATTCCCGTGTAAATGAAGATAACAAAGTTATGTAGTAATTGATTCAACTGCGATTAGGATGAGTTATAGTTATGCAAAATAATATTAATGATTCTAATATAAATATTAAAATTGAATCATTCCCACGATCAAATTAGAAGATAACATCACATTTTAATATGTTATCTGTAACAGAATCTTCATAACCTTCAATAATATTTGCATTTAGTCAAATTTCTTACTTTATTTATCTATTAGCTATATATATAAATATCAATAACTGTTCGTTAGTCTCGCTAAAACTCGAGAACGGATAGACCGAGTTTAAGAATTCTTTTTTTGTTTTGTCCACCAGCATACAGGTAAGTATAAAAGCAAACAAAATAGGCAAGGCAAATAGGCAATACGTAGGTGGGGTTTCTGTGTATTTTTTTTTTTTTTACTATTTTTGGTGTACAATAAAGTTTATTCTATTCTATTCTATTCAATAGCAGAGTCGGGTTGATAGGTCGTGTAAGTAGATAGGTAGGTTAGGTATTATTATTATTACCACTCGACTGGCCTAGTAGTTAGTGGCCCTAACTGCTACACCGGAGGTCGTGGGTTCGATTCCCACACAGGACAAATGTTTGTGTGATGGCCACGACTATTTGTTCTGTGTCTGGGCGTGATTTATCTATAAAATGTATGTATTTAGAAATATATAAGTATGTTTATCAGTTGTCAAGTACTCATAACACAAGCTCTGCTTAGCTTGGGACTAGACGGCGTTGTGTGATAGTTGAGAAAAAAAAAACCTACCTTATTTAGAGAAGGGGCCAGAGTCCTAGTAACGTGACTATTATTAAGCTGATTATGAATATTATACTACTCTGATCATTACCTTAGTTTAAAATAATACAACGGTTTTTTTTTTTCATGTAGGCACAACAATATACTTATATAAAAAATCAGACCATTGTTTGAACAAAAATAGTAACAGACCAGTAGTGACCTCCTGTTATCAAGTTGATCTATAGGGAAAAATGCCAAATTACCTACTCCATACAACGCGAAATCCCGTGACTGTCGAAATTCTCGTCATTTATGTACTTGACATGTTTGTTAGAGGACAAGACATTGACATTCTCGTTAGATTCAAACCTTTAACATTGAATTCGTTTCGTGTTTTTGCAGCTAGGCTTACTTTTTATTTGGCTGTTAAATCAAAATACTAAGTACATACACTAGTACTCGGTGGCCGAATTCAGGCAGTGGACTATGTTCTTGGTGATAATGATACTAATATTATAAAGGTGAAAGTTAAACTTATATAATATTCCACAACTTTCATACAACGCCGTGTAGTTCTAAAATAAGCAGAGCTTGCGATATGAGTACTAGACAACTGATATACATACACATATATTTCTAAATACATATATATTATAGATAAGTTACACCCACATACAGAACAAATGTTCATCCTCATCACACAAACATTTGTCTTGGGTGAGAATCGATCAGAAAATGGACCTGTCTGTTGGTAACTATATCAATAATCATTAAATGGCTATTGTTTAAAATATGTGGTATATATCATCATCTTCCTGCCCTTTTCCCATGTTATCAAAAGGAAAATTTCATCATAGTGGCCTGAGAGGCCTGAGTCCCAGCAGTGGGAACATTATAAGGCTGATGCTATGCTATGCAATGTTAAGTATGTGTTTGTCTTGTCAAACCTTTGACCGTTGTACTAATAGGGAAAATAGTGGAATTCCAAAAATTCCACATATGACAAATTGTTTTGAAAAAAATTTAAACGATTGGTTAGGTTAGGCACATTGTTATTATAATTAAGTTTTAAGGAAATAGAAAATTATAAACGGAAAGGGACTGTGTGTATGACAGTATTGTTATAATTACAATTTATTGTTATATCTATTTTTTAAATTATGACTAAAACGGTATTCATTTTATGCGGAATTTTCTACACTAATAGTAGCATCGCCTCAAAAACTTTTTCCCTTAATATATATGTTCATTTTGATCACGAACATGCTTCTATAATCTTATTTTCTGAATAACGTTTTCTTTTTTATGCACCACAAATTACCTTTTGCTCACTCACAATAAATTTGCAGCCCTATTTTACTTTTGCTACTGTTCACGTAATAAACCACTAGCGTACGTATTTCACTTACTTATCAAGGCTTTAAATCGGACATTAGAACTTATCTATATTTATATTTCAAAGTCCAAACAGCCTGGCTCCACGCCGGTTCCTTTCCCAGGCATACAGTGCGCAATGATGGACAGACAGACAGACAAAATGTGCACTTTTTGTGTAGAACTCGAGACAGATGAAAGATAGCCGTGTTCAGTTCTTTTAAGTGTTCCTAAATACCAGAAAATTGTATTTCTCAGAATATTTGAGACAGGTATTTTTAGTATGTAAGTATTTATTTGCTTTGATTAACTTATTATGTATAGTCGCGTATAAGTTATGTAATTTAATTGACTTAGTCGATGTTTTGTTGACAGCACGATTGAAGCAGTGATTGAATGATGGGCTGATGCACTGCGTCTCGCGGATTTGATTTCCGCACAGATAACATAAATATTTGTATGATCTACTGATGGGTATCCGGATCTGGGTGTATATGTATAGGGTGACTGGTAATTAGTGAACGATACTTAGACACGTGATTGTAGTCATGATAACAAACAACTTGGCTGAACTTGGCTGTTTTTTTTTGCGATTTCAGGTTTGATCCCATAGTAAAAGTTGTTTGTTATCATGACTACAATCACGTGTTTAAGTGTCGTTCACTAATTACCAGTCACCCTATATAAGTATACATGTTTGTAAACGCTCCCTGAGCGAGGCTATTTGCCTCTAAACAAAAAATAACTAAGTAAACTGATTCGGTGGACCGATAACCTGGTGAAGGTCGCAAGGATCCAATAGATAGGAGATGCACAGGACCAGTCTTTGTGGTGATATTTTAGGGACGCCTATGTCCAGCAGTGGACGTATTTTGACTGAAATAACGGTGGCCATGATGATGATGATGAAACTGACTTACGCTTTTTTTTTTTGGTGGTGGGTAAATTCATCCAATGACATCTCCCGCCCTTGGGCGGAGCGGGAGATAGTGTCAGACTCTTACTGACTAAAAACCCACCCCGTTCCTTCGTGGCCTTAGATACCAGGGTCGGGCTTTCCTTTCGGAAGCAAACCCTTGGCCCCAGTAGGCTTTGACCCTGTCAGCCTGCAAAACTGACTTACGCTTGCAGAACTGCTCATGTATTTATGTAACTCTGTTTTTTTTTTTTATCTAAGTCAATTTATGTAGGGTATGAGTCTTAGGTTAAATCAAAACACCGGAAGATAAGTGACTCGCTTCTAGTGCGTGGACCGCTGAAATTGTGCAGATCACATACATTCGACGGCTAACACTATTTTGCTCGTACGACAGAGCCGGCTCTTATCTCTGTCCTTGTCTATCAGTGTCTACAGGTAGTGTAGATGGTGAGTTTTGAGATCAAGTTTTCTGATTGCCATGTTAGCGCGTTACGTATAATATATTTACGTCAGTATATTACCTTTGTAATATATCAATGAGATGAATGACCGCTACTGTCATGCTTAAACGCAAAAACTATATTATATAATGTTCTATAGTATATTTACTTTTAAAATGCTCTTAACCTAGCTTTATTTTTTAACTAAAAACCCACTTTTTCTATAGCGTCTATGTCTCTAATTACATAGTTAAAACCATTAATGTATTAAGTGTCGTATTTTAATTAATTAGCAATAAAAATCGACACTAAGGCGTCTACTTACATAACTTTCGTAAGGTAAGGTAATTCAACATTTTCTTGAAGTAAGAATATGGTTACATTTAAATGTAATTGTGTATGCATAGTAGCCAATATAACTTGAACCACGGTGAATAGAGGAACTGTGCACTGAGTGCAAGTTATTTTTACGTTAACACGATTAAAACGTCTACCGCGTTTGGCTCTCTGATTGGTTAAGAGCTTGCTGCGGGCCAATCGGAGCGAAGAACGTCATAAACGTGTTAAGTACCTCTTAATTTCTTTTGGACATTTTTGATTTCAACAGTTAGGAGTTATTGGGACTTCGCTGTTGATAAGTATATTTACTTAGTACTGTGTCTGTTTGTCCACAAACTCTTCCTCGATCACGTGACCAACTTTCATGCGATTTTCACTAATAAACATAAACGAGGAACATTTATATGAATGGTTAACTAGTGACTTCAATTGTATCAAATTTTCAAAATAGCTGACATTGAGTAGCGCTGACATGAAGGACCAAACTAAAGTGGTATTTTTAAAATGGTAAGAAATCAATTGGTGATGTTAGCAACTAGGTTTCAAAGTATATTTAAAACATCGTTACTTTCCTAATAAGATCCGTGTTACATGGTAATCGTGTCTATTTAAAATGTTTTATCTTTTTGCAGAAATGTGAAGCCAAATAAGGGGTTCATTTAAATTTATATGCAATGATCTAATTTATGTTGCTTAGTTTACTTCAGTATACCTACATCGGAATCGCATAGTACCTATAACTTCGCCAAACCAGTTCCATAATCAGACCACAAGAAGTACGGTGGTGCGCTACCGGTAAATGGTGGGTATCCCACCCATTCGTACAAATGGTTTTGGTAACACATTGTGCATACAGCTTAAGAGTAAAATATACTGTGTGTGCTTCCTGATGGCAACAACCTATGGGTCTTTCGTCGATCACATTATGGCTTACCATTAGGAGAAAGAGTGATCAAGCGCTGGCCTAAAAATACCTAATTTAAAAAAATATTTTAACCAAACCAGACCACGAAGCGGTTTATTGTAAGAATTTGTAATCAAAATAAAAAGCTGAATGCCGATTTGGTATACTTATTAGGAATTTTCCGATCTAACAAATCAACCCATATATATAAAATACTTTCTCTCTCTCTATTCATACAGAGAAAAATTGATATTAAAAAAATATGCGTATATGATCCTGTATTGTACTCATAAGTATCTACTTTAATCTTTGGAATACCGTAATTAGTGACACAATAGAAAGACTATAGGTGTTTTTTTTTATTTTTTTTTAACGTAGGTAAAATCATCCAATGACAAATCCCGCCCTTGGGTGGGGCGGGAAATAGTGTCAGACTTTTACTGACTAAAAACCTACCTTTCCGTTCCTTGCCTTTATCCCGGGGCCCGTGGTGACAGTCTCACATAACCCTTGGCCCCAGTAGGCTTCGGCCCTGCTGGACCCCTACAAAAGACTATAGGTGTGCGTTTGCTTGGGGTTTGAGTAACTAACCCCTTGAAATATTGCACAAGAATAAAAAAAAAATAACACATAACTCTACGACTTACATATTAATAGGTTGAAGAAAATCACACCGTTATTTGTATTACCTGAAAACAAACAACAAATTATGAATAAAAAAAAAAAACAATTCAGTAACAAAAACAAAAACAAGTTAAAGCGATTACGCGCGACTAAAATAATTATATTTCAGTTGCAAAATAACAATGCCTTAATGCCTCTTTCAAATTGATAAAAAGAAAATAAAACTGTCGTAATTTTCGAATGACGTAAATCGTACCGGAAATTGGCGTGTAAAACGCGTATCTATTGAAAGCCACTCATGCGCATCAAACTAAATAGAACAGTGTGAATTATCACAAGTTGATTGACAGTATAGATAACTTTTTAATGAAACCAATGAACAAATGCTGATCACTAAATGCCTGAAGATCCATGACGAAAGATGATTTAGCCACCATTCAATAGCAGCCTATTGAATGCATACACGCATATTGCATTCTTACTATTTCATACATAGAGTCTTAATTCCTTCATCATTAGCTAATGATGAAGAATTTTAGGCTCATACCTATTGAGATATAAGCCTAAAATCATCATCATCTTTGCAGTCATGTCCCTTTTTGACAAACATACCTAACATAAACTTGTTCAAATTTTAGATATGTTTAACCATTATTTTTAATCACATTTGGTATGTATAAGTAATATGATAGGCTCTTAATATGTATATATAGCTGGCAGAAAGTTGTAATTTATTTTGTTTAAGTTTGTGTCATCATTTTTTCGCTAGATGGCGCTGTAACAAATATTTTTAATTTATTTTGTTTTTCAGTGTAATTGGAGCATTATTAATTGAAAGAAATGATATCCCACTTTATTAGACCTCGTCAAATTATTGCCTCTAAATTCTTTTAATTCGTAATTATATCCCAAAATTTACAACTGATTCTAAGTAAAATGCCTGAGAATCCCTTTATTGAGTATGCCGTTCTCAGGGCCATAACTTTTACCTAATACACAGACAGGTTAACATTTTTATTGATAACAATTATTAGAGTACATTTTTTTATACAGTCAAACCGTTCTCGCAATTTAAAATAGTAGCTTTAAAGTGTGCCAATGAAATGGCCTTCAATAACGCTAATTGATTAAATTATTGTATAACCGTTTTGCTTAATTAAAATGTACAGCTACTCAATTAAAACAGATAATATTACACGTCTCAAGTTCCCCTAATTCATGCTGACATGTAAGACGTTGAATATGTTATTAAAAATTAAAATGAGAATTACAACTGCTTGATATTTTGTGGATGTAATTATGTAAAGTTAAGCAGTAAGTGTATCGATATTTAAGAAAAAAAAAGAAAGTCGAATGGTGACAGGGCTTAAGAAAAACTAGAGCAAGCAAAGAATGAAAGTGACCTTAATAAGCCTTGATTCTTTGTCGATAATATCAAAATAATGAATAATGAGTCAAACATAATCTTTACAAAAGATTGATGTCATATTATATCACTTAGTTCTCAGAAATCAATCTTCCGCCCATTGTGACACCCTATTAATTTTAAGTTCCTATTGTAATTTTATCTTTGGTGTACAATAAAGAATATATCTATCTATCTATCTATCTATCTTGGAAAAAACAAATAAGACAATATCGTTGACAGAATAAAATGATTTATTAAATCCTAGACAAGTAACATATCATATTAAATCATAACTAATATGAATCACGTCAAACCTTTAGCTCGGTTTAAATAGTAAAGTCTATGTTATAAACTGATGTTGACAGCAACCACAAGTCTAATAGTATATCGTGATAGATTTTGCAGGCTACCTATATCCGTGTGGATATTACGCTACTAATTCAGATAACTATAACATTATCTGGAAAGGATCTATAAATGATCGTATCTGTGTGCAATATAACAGTGAAGTTTAAAAAGTTATTGATAAATATGGTGATGAATCCTCAACTTGCGAATTCTCTTCTTACGTGCTTTCTATTATCCATTACTCTTTCACTATTGTTTGTTATTATTAGGCCTGCCCTTAACACGTCAGTATTATTGACGATGCCTGGCTGGATTGCGGGATTGTCCTAAAGACACAAAAAACTTAAAAAGGTTTAAGAATACAACGTTAATGAACCCTCAACCATACAAGACGCGATCATCAAAGCAAAATTGTAAACTGTATTATTGTCAGCACATTTGAAAGTACCTCTAAACAATAACTATTAAAGAATCACATCAAATAATATCTACTAGCTTTTAGACCACATAACAATATCAAACAAAATCCACCAGCTATTGTCACTTCCATTCACGATCCGCTAGTTTTGTTGAGAGAGACGTCACGCTTGATATTGGGGCAACAATACTATGTTTACATAGTCATACATATGATGGAGAACTGGGCCAGGGATGACGTCAATGCTCATTAACCGTGCAACGCATAAAACAAATGAGAAATGCGAATTTTGTGTTGCAAAAATTTGTTCACCTTTAATAGTGCAGGAATGTGCAAAGCGAAGATAAAAATGGAGATTTTTGAAAATATGTCAGCTCCCTCTTTTAATTTTAAAGTATGAAGAAAGAAAGAGAAAGAGCTCCATATATTGACAAACATAATATATTTAATAAAATAGTTTACGTTCATTTTCGTTTTACCGTGGCAACGATTTAACACATACAAAAACTTTGAACCCTGCTCCCATTAAAATGATTTGCAAAACCAAACAATTTGGAGAAATGCCAGTATGATAATCATGTGTGACTTGGAAGAAATCTTCAAAGCAATCAGCCAGAAAGCTGTTACATTTCACGAAACAACTAATATTACTATATTCATAAAATTCAAAATATATCTGTATGTTAGTCACGTAACTGGCAGAAACATAGCGAAACGAATCCAACGACATTGTTTGTTCGGAACAAATAAGTATAATTACAAGTAAAATGCTAAAGTAACTACGTAGAGTCTGCCAGATACTGAGGTTGCTGTCAATATCGTTACATATTTTGGCATTTACGATCAAGGTCAACTTTTTGTTCCAATTAAATTTAATAAGCCAACCAATATTGGAACTGGATGGAAAGATCCGAATCTCATTAAAGGTGATGTAACAAAAAAATCTGTGAAACCAAGATCGAAGAGATTGTATAAAAGACAAGATTAACGTTACGTTGAAGTCAGAAACTTAAAAACTGAAACTTTTGAACAAATACACAACAAATTCAAACATAAACAAATTAAAAAAACTGTAAATTTAATTATTACCAAGAAAACATTAATAAGAATCTAAATCAAGTACTCGCCATTAAGCTATAATGAACAATGAAATGAGTATTAAACAAAATGCAGTACACATTACAAGGATAGAAGAAATAGATAATTACAAGTCAATACAGTAAAAGGCAGTAAAGATCATTGACCTAACAACTAGCGCAAGGCAAACAGGTAACAAGGAATTGATGACACAAGTGTTTATTGAGACATAACATTTTATGTACGTATGAAGAGTGGACGCCATTCATCAAATACTACGCCTCGTTGCTAGTGGACCTGTCACTTTCGATTAAGTAAGATATGACACACTTCCGACACTTGAACGAATGAAAGCTACGATGTAATAGAAAAATTCAACAGGCAAGAAGGTATAAGACGAGAAATCAAAGAAGCAATAGACGGACTGTGAGAAAGGGAATAATATACTCGTAGAAGTGTAATTTGAAGACGAAGATGATATATATTACTAACCCTAAATAAACCAGGATAAGGATCAAAAAATGAATAATGATGATCATTCTAAAGGAAAAAAACAAAGTTATTATCGAACACATCAATGACGTTATTTTCAAAACTGTACATATTTCCTCATCAATTTTAGACACCTTAAAACCAAACGATGACGTTCATGTCTTCGGAGAACTTCAGACCCATCTAACTACACTCATTGGGATTTTATAGTCCAACGTTCAAAAATTTTGATTCATGAAATTAACATAAAATTGCTGTCAAAACTAATCAGTGATGTTATAATCTAAAAATAACTTCCAAATCCGGACTTTTACCAGTGTGTATCAGAGATGATTTAGTAAAAAAAAGGCGTGAATTCGTTTTAAAATTGAGTTCCGTCACGTGGATTTGAAATTAATATTTGTGATTTTAAATTATTTTACCACAAAGTTATGGAACTCCATGATGCAGACAAATAACAACTAGAGTAATTGAGATCAGGTACAACATTTAAATTTATATTATCACCTTCAGTTGTCTGAAAAAACATTGCGAATGTAACTCCATCATATACATATGCCGATGCCGATAAATTAATTAACACTACAGTGTGAATATACATAGTAGCATTCTCAGTCTGTATGAACTTTGTAGAATGTGATGTTAATTTTTGAATTATTATTTAATTTTTATATATGACCTGTCCTTCAAAAGTTCACAAGACAGGTTATATCTAACATGCATGTTTACATCATATTATTAGTAGGCAAACATTGCATTCAATTTAATTATGTATTCAATTAGTCGTTATATCATTAAAAATATGACAATACCAGTAAATATGATATTTCCTCCTGTTTTTCCAATAACTGCAATATGCTACTTGAAGGAAATATTTTAGAACAATACACAGGTAAGTGCCTAACGATGAGGGATTGCCCGGCCACGCACAATACCGCCAGATAGAACGCAATATAGCTCGTAATACTAAGCTTTTACGTAGTTTTAACATAGGCATAACTGATAGGAACATGGAACAATACTTTCCACTTTCCAAAAAATAGGGGGTAAAGCATATTGTTGGAAGTTTTAGTAAATAGGGTAAGGAGGCAATGAAAATTACTGTAACAGGCTCAACATCGTGACTAAAAATGGATGCCATGCAACAAAATCTTAGTCATAGGGAAGTAAGGTACAGTATTCTCTCGTTATAGCCACAAATAATCGGGTAAAAAATATTCGCTGGAGATAGAGGATTAGACCAGAGGGAAAAAGATTTGGTAATAATTACTTTTTGTCGCAATGCTTAATGTTTTCAAGATTGAAAAACATAAAAAGGTAACAGGAATACCCTCTCAAACCATACGATGAGAGCAAAACCCTAAGGGTCCAGCAGGGTCGAGCTAGGGCCATGGGTTGTATGAAAGAGAACCCCGGGGGCCCTGGAACGAAGGCAAAGAAGGAACATAGGAGTGGATTTTAGTCGTATAAGTCTAATACACCCTCCGCCCTAGTGCAAAAGGCAATGGATGATTTTCAACCTAAAAAAAACTCACACTAGAAAAATATAATGAACGAGTAGAAAAGATGCCACATAACTTTCCGTAGACTCCGCAAATTCTCATTATCCTTCCACTCAATAATAATGTGATGCAAATTATTTCTAGTAAGCAGTTGTTGGTTAGTAGTTGAAGCAGCTGTTCACATCAGCAAATTGTGTCCATAATGAGGTGTATAATGTCTCACTGCTGGAATGCAGACGGCGGCGTGCACTCTGAATTTACTAGATGATAATATAGATAAAGCTTTGTTCATGCTTGTTGATATATGTCGTAAGATTTGGACATGATTTAAGAGAAATATCGGAAATTTTCTCGTAATATTTTCAAATGTGTAGAAAAAACCGGTCAAGTGCGAGTCGGACTCGCACACGAAGGGTTCCGTACCGTTCGTAGCAAGACGCGCAAAAAAAAAAAGAAAACCTTTGCTGCCTGGGAACATCATTATATTTTTTAGTGTTTATTTATAGCGGCAACAGAAATACATCATCTGAGAAAACTGTCAAGCTATCACGGTTCATGAGATACAGCCTGGTGACAGACGGACAGCGCAATCTTAGTAATAGGGTTCCATTTTACAAAGGATTATTTAGGGAATAGTTTGTTTTGTTCACAAGTTATTTTAAGTAAACAGCAGTGTTTGTTACCCAAGCAGCTGTGTGAATCAACAAAAATTGTGTCCATAATGTGACGCATAATATATCGTTGCTGGAATGCAGACGGCGTGTACCCTGTATTTTCTTGAAAATAGTTATTGATAAGGCTTTGTACACGCTGCACGCTCGCAGATTTAATTTATTACTGGGCAACTATTATAATTTGGAACAAAATCGCAACATATCACGAAAGTAATTTTAAAAGGATATAGGAGCCAGTTATCTCATTTATATAATTATATTTGATTCCAATCAAACCACCTCATTCACCGACAGTAGTATTTTATTTATTTTCATCGGAAAATGATTATCACACAACGATATAATTATTATTGAATAAAATATAATCATTGTATTTCAATTATTTTTATCTAAAAATAATTAAATTACAATGAGTTGTTTTTTTTTTAAGTTATTTAAATATGCATTATTGCCATGACCCATTATTACCTGATATTCCTGATGCCGTGGCCTTTGTTTTATTAACTTTTATTATAGACCTATGTATGACTAAAATCAAGCTTCAATAAATTTAATTTTAAATATTTTTCATTTTATCACTTTTAACACTAGAAGTGCGGAATATCAATGTCAATTTTATTTTTGCTCCAGTAATATGGAGAGATGGTATATATGAAACTGGTAACTGATAATACAATATTTTTATTATGTACGAGTATTACACATATTTTGGTGTATTTTGTGATTCTATGCATAATAATTTTTTTATAAATATTTTTTTTTATTTAGGTAATTTCTTATAATATTGAGGTTGTTATGTAATGCGAGCTTAAACTGTTATTGATACTGTAGTGTATTCATTGATTGCGTTCATAGAATTTAATATTTATTGTCTGTTAATTAATAAGTGAGGACTTGTTATTGGCTGTCAGTTTGTTTTATTGCTCCTTATCTGTATTTTTCTAGCTGTAAGTCTTCCATAGTACTTAAATAAATAAATAAAACTAGAGCAGGAAGTACAAAGGAATGAGTCGAATTTGAGACGCCCGCACTTCTATGTAGTGCTAATATTATACCAATATTATCAATGCAACCAAACCTTAACATTCGTAGAACGTAACACACCTCTAGTGGGACATTAACTAAATATATTAACTGCGCTCGTAACTACTCTCGCACAGAGAAACCAACCAATCGAGATTGTCTGATTAGATACAAAACATAATTGCTTATAAATACACATAAAATCGTTTTTGTGCGATTTATTGACAATTATTGAATGATTTAGTAAGTAAAATGATAGTTTGCGTAGTACAGTCACGATTTAGCTGCAATCTCGTGATTTTATGCGCGTTCGCACTTGTTTTGCGCACTCCATAAACATTTAGAGGTATTTATTATAGACCTCAGTTGCTCGAACGACGAGTGTCCTTATTATTTACGAAAGAATAATAAAAAAAAAAATATGCAAAAACGAACCCCGGCTCGGCCCCGGTAGGATAGGCAAGGAAGGAACGGGGTAGGTTTTTAGTCAGTAAGAGTCTGACACTATTTCCAGCTCCGCCCAAGGGCGGGATCTGTCATTGGATGTTTTTACTTATCATAAAAAAAAACCCGATCCTGTCTGTCAAAACCCTTTTTTCAGGAACGCGAGGAGATATTCAGCTGAAACTAATAAGAGACACAAGGTCTCATAACACAATATAGGTAAAAGTCTGAAACTTAATAGGTTATATCAGAAAAAAATACTTTAGCGACTTGGAAAAGTCGTAGAGAATCTACAAAGATTAAGTGAGTACGAAACCCTCGGTGCGCGAGTCTGACTCACGCACCGAGCATTACTAAATAATAACTAAAAATAGTTTTTAGTTACTGTACATACATTACAAACAGACAGATAGATCTTATATTCTCATGTAAATGCCTCTTTTGTCTTTATAAGAATAAACTATTAAAATCTAAATCTACATAATTGCAAAAGCGTGAAAAATGTCTTAAAATAAGTAGTTTTCTTTTCAAATATATATACATCTTATAATTCAATACACCGTGTATTTGTATATCAGCAATATACTTGTAAATTGCGTTCTAGAACTCAGCTGGACAACATTAATGTCATTTATATGAGGCCAGACGACCACAATATATTTTATTTACGCTGTCGCATACTCAACTAGTAATGTTTTAATCGGCTACTTACACAATTTATTTCATCGTTAATCTAGAAATAGAGACATTTGTAGGATTCTTAAACATATTTGAACATCAGGAGGTTATTTTAATAAATACCTAAACGTTATATTTATTATTCTTTAGCTGTTTTTTATACTTAATAAATGTTCTACCAGCGGCTAATCCTGTGTCTAAGTAGAATAATAACCCAAAGGGCATAACATTCGGGGGATATTCCTGGGATAAATAGTATAAGTCCTAATCCAGGAGATGGTCTATCATGGTCAACTATATGGTGTGTCAAATTTTATCCAAACTCGTTCAGCCGTTTGAGCGTGAAAAAGTAACAAACATACATACATACTTCGCCCTTTAAAGTATTAGTGTTACTAGCTCCTGTCAGTGGCTTCGACTGCTTGATTGTAAAAAATTGTCTCAAGGGAACATACTTCCAGGATAACTTTTGTACATTTCAGGACATGATTTACCCGTGTACCAAGTTTCGTCGAAATCCGTCCAGCCATTCGAGCGAGAAGCAGCAAAAAACACACACAACACCTACAAACTTTCGCCGTTATAATATTAGTGTGTTTAGTATGTATTAATATAATATCGAAACTTTATTCGATTCTAAATCGCCACAATAGTAGTACAATGACCTCAAACCCTAACACATCAATCAAATCGATTAGTCGGCAACGTTAACACCAATCAAAGCCCAAACCAATACGTATCACGTTCAATTATTCTTCCATACGAACAAAAAATCGATGGAGCCGATTATCCCCCTAAATAAGGTTAGGAACGCGATACAATTAATCACTCGATTTATTAGCTTTAAATGTAACATGCCTTAAGCCGTAAGTGTACGACATTAAACTTTTTTCGGTCGCCATTTTAAAATCGTTGGTCATAAGTTGAATGACTAGTTGAGCTTTGGCTTAGGTGTGGTGCTACACATGAAAGTAATGTTGGTCGCAAAATTAATTAGAGGAAACGGTTCGATATGAACACTATAATTACTGTGTATTTATTAACCAAACCACACTGGGTCCCACATGGTGGATTTTTTTTATTTCTTTAAAAATTTAGGGACATTTATAATGCACAGCGTATGTCAGTCCCATCGTACCGTAAGACATTTATTTAGTAACAAACGAGATCCATGTATCAAGGACATAAAGTCGAAAAACTTTCTCGCATCATCGGAAGTCAGCTTACTTAATATTTGGTGGAATGTACCTATTTGTTCTTGTTCAACTTCAAAGCCCTGGACAACTTACTTCTATCAGCCTCATACTAAACATATGCTTGATTTCGGCTCATTCCCTCTCTTAGAAAGGAGGCCTGAGTTCTAACTGATTATGTACTCGTTTGCTATCGATTTTTTTGAAGACAATGACTTCATATCGTATTTTAGCCAGAAACAACACAAGAAATATCCCAAGATACACGTATTTGTAATACTTAACATGATTTAAAAGACTGTAATAGTTTTATGCACGTAAACGTAAATAATAGTTAGATAAAAATGTTGCTCTTATTCAGCTGCACCAAGGGTACATTATTGTGCATATTTATACAAATAACATGAAAATCCTTTAATACGCATAATAATATAACAAATTAATATGCATATTACAGATAAAAATAATACGCATAATAATTTTTAGTTTTCACAAAACGAAAATCGACGTTTTTTAAATGTTTAACACCAAAACGAAACGTTATAGATAATTAAATATGTCCAATTAAATATGCAGGACATTAATCAACATATTTTTAGTTTTAACAACGTCATTGATGCACATTTCATTTGAAAATTTATTTATTTTGATGATTTTTAATGTTAACTATTTTTAGTAATTTAAATTATAGTAGGAAACACGCAGGTGGCCAACTAATAGGAAGCTAAACATCGCTATTATTATGTAGATATCACAGGTGTGTTTTTATCAAAGAAATAATGATGAAGTGACACTGTCTCACGTCTAATCAAGGACAAATAATACTTGTCATTTTCCCTCTTCCCCTCCTTTTTATGGTCCGGAACTGCACGACGAGCTTTGCCAACTGTTTGCTCGTAATCAGAGGCACCGACTGTTTGCAGTACCTCTACCATGAGTTTTAAGCAGTAGTATTCGTCGCTACTCGATATTGACGCCGTAAATATTTTGTACGGCAAATTTTGGTTCTGCAAGTGACCGCTAGAGGCGCTGCAAAATTTGCCATGCAAAATATTTATGGCGTCGATATCGAGTAGCGACGAATACTATTGCTTAAAACTCATGGTAGAGGTACTGGTTCGGGGAGTCGTACCGTCGCCCAAGTCCAGTGTCCTATCCCTCGTGCAATCTCCGCGCTCAACGCTCTCTTGGATACTAAACGTAGTAAATTATATGTCATAACATATTTAATAAAAGGATTAAAACAATACCCCAATTTGTTAAGACTACGAAGACTAAACATGACATTATAATGACCTGGGTAAGCACACAAACCACAAACGATAAGGAGAATAAGGTGATAAGAGCGCGTGATATGCGTTCCTTTTAAGACGACATTGATATTAATTTCTATGTATTGAATGTTATTTCATTAGATAATGAAGAAACAATGAACTTATTTTGTCCATAAAAGTCTGGGACTCCTCTAGGGTTGCAAAATCGGAACTTACCGAGTCCGAGACAATTCCAAGTCGGACCGTGGCTATACACCGTTAAATTTTAGACATTTTAATCCCGCGGAGGGTCAATTCGGTACATGAAATCCTATCGATTTGTAAATATAAAAATGAAAAATAAAGTACTCTTTTTTAAACTCGAATTAATTTACGCATGTACGAAATTGATTTCTTTAAGTAAAAGTCAGCTGATCGAGGCCAATGAACTGTAGGTAGTTAGTACGCAACGACCGACAACTCCCTACAAGGTCATTAGCTCGTTTACCTAAAGAAATTAATTTTGTACATGCGTATATTAATTCGAGTTTTAGAAAAAAACTACTTATTTTTTAATTTTATCTTTATAAATCGATGGTGTTTCATGTACCGAATCGACCCTCCACGGGATTAAAACGACCAAAATTTAACGATGTATAATTTTGAATTACGGGATGCTTATCTAATTTTATATTTGTATTTATTGTCAAAGGAAACTATATTTTATTTTTCAAATTTATACTTTTATTAGTCTTTTTTTCTTAGTCGAGATAAAAGAAGTGAGTGAGAGAATGATGACATGACTCGGCAGGAGTCGGGCCTAGTGAAGCAAACATGCTTGCTGCCTGCCCCCTGACCGTGTCAGTTATTGTTTTTTTTTTTTGGAATCCGGGACACGGGACAAGATGTAAAATTCCGGAAATCTGGCAACCTTAGACTCCCCTCCCTCCATCTCTGTTTCTTTAGTTGCGATCTAGAGCCACGATAACTGATTATCAGGAGGTAATCAGTAGTAACATTACGCTAGTAGTAGGAGTAAAATTAGTGCATTCGCATGATTTACACGCCACGCATACCTAAAATACATACTTATCCGGTGTGACCCAGTATCAAAGATTAAGCAGGTTTGTCGAAGTAAAAGATTCCTTAATAAAATTTATCTGATTTATAAACACTAGCTAATTTTCTAACATTTCAACTAATACAACAACAGATTTCAACATACAACTAGAATGCTAGTAGTGACGTAAAAACACGTTCATTTTGTCGTAATTTTTTTTTTTTCTTGTCTATTGTCCTGCAATCTGTCTCTTCGACATTGAGCTGGATTTTAAATATTTGTAATTTAGGGCGTGAATGACACAGTATCCAGTGATATGTCCAAATTGGTGCTAGCTCCTCATGCAATCAGGTCTTGAGGAGCAGAGATAAGCCAAATCAAATTAAGGCTGGAGTTCTATTTATTACTCAAGTTCCAAGGGGACACTGGTGTCCGCACACCTATTGTCTTTCTATTGCGTCTCTAATTACGGTATTCAAAGGGTTTTGAGTTTTACGAAGAAGTTTTTTTTTTTTTTTTTGATGCATTAATCTTGTCGTCTTGACTTAGCATTGATACCTGTTTATCAAGTTTTTATAGGGAAAATTTTTAGCAATTAGCTTTTTTTATTTAATTAAGAAACCTAGCTTGAAAAACTTGTTTTAATTAGTAATTTTATCTTCATTAGGTATGTATTATATAGTTAAATTATGGCTCGATAGAGTAGTCGAAATGAAATAAGGATTTTATTTAGAGTATTTAATACTACACAATCTCATAAATCTTCCATCTCCATAAAAAAGTCGTATCTTATAACTTCAAAACCTCGTTACTGCAAACCCCTTTAAAGCTCCGTTTTTTTTAATATACTGAAAAAATATTTTATTAAAATTGACCATATAACCAACCGCTGGGTACAAATCAAGATATGATATAAATTAGTTGATTCGATAAAAAAGTCACGAATCTGACCTGATCTAACTTACGATTTCAAACGTGTATAATCGATATTACGTCAAGCAAATATTTGAAAGCTTGTTTTTTTGAAAAGGTCTGATTTTTTTTTATTAAAAATAAAATCGCCATTACAGGCCTGCGAAGTCGACATAGACCCAGGCCAGTACCTAAAAAATACTCTGACTGCAAAGTGCAACCGGCTCTAAAAGCATAACATCGTATCTGCACCTAATCACCGCCAGTGACACTGACCGTCACCAATCAACACTAACTGCATAATGGTAGTATAATTATTTCCATCATTGTGTCTGACGTCAATTGCTTTTGTTATCTGTTATCCTACGCGGACAATTATCTATCAACTGAACTGCAGTCAATGCGTTCTATTGTCTAACTAGATAGCGATGGGCTTTCTAGTTTATTTTGTTATCTGTGACGTCGGCGTAAAGCCGGGTATAGACTATTGTAAAACAACAAGCAATGTAACACGCAATGAAAGAATTTGCCGTCCACATTATCGCAATGCAGAGTCAAACGGGGTGAATACAAACGCAGAGGTGAATAGAACAAAATTTTGGAAGGTTTTTTCACGTTATTCAGAATTTAGCCCTTTTTTATGGTGGGAAAATCATCCAAAGACATATTCCGCCCTTGGGCGGAGCGGGATTTTACTAATTTAAAAAGCCACTCCTGTTCCTTCTTTAAATTCGTTCCAAGGCCCCGGGGTAATATCATATTACATATGGCCCCAATAAGCTTCGACCCTGCTGGGCCCCTACGGTTTGCTGTCATCTTCTTGAGGCGAGTAGCACTTATTATGCATAGCGTAGCATAGCATAGCATCAGCCTTATAATGTTCCCACTGCTGGGACTCATTCCTCTTCTCTAGGAGAGGGAATGGAATCCAACACACGGGTCCAGTGCGGATTGGTGGATGTCTTTGAATTTTTGGTTCTAGGACATGCCGGTTTCCTCACGATATTTTCTTCACTGTTTTGAGAGCAGTGGTGATAAAATAAATTACACAAAGTAATGCGCCTGGTTGGGTTTGAACTCGCGACCTACAACTCGTAAGTCGGGCTCGTTACCATTCGGCCACTGCTCTCAATCATGGTATCATGCAATATAACAGAATTCCTTGTGTGGACGCTTTGCACGCGCGAACAGAGCATTCCAACTATGTGAGTAAGTACTTACATGCTCGGTTCGAGCGCGCGCTGCGTCCACACTTATGAAATGCCCCTTTCATGTTACTTGCATGTTACGTTACTGCAGTCTGTACCCGACTTAATGTATGAGTATGACTTCATTGAAGTTTGTTACTCAATCGGTGTTTAGTTAGACAAATTACCTACTGTTCTCGATACCTAATTGGATCGTCGAGTCTCGCCTCATTCACTAAATGAAGTGGTGATCTCATTCTTTTTATGGAAACAGAGATATTTTTTATTTCGTTTAGATTTTAAGGATGATAAAGAGTCTAACATTTTAAGAATCTACAATGACTTGATTTGAGAATTGCTTGGAATCAAAATGCCATTGCAATTAATAACTTAATTTTATTTTTCTAGGAACATTATAATGCAACGTTCTAAGAATTATAAGCTTTTATTCAAAGAGTTTTTTTAGTTTTAATTTTTCTTTTCATCTATTCTGTGGTATTATAAACAATAATGCAAATGACAAATAATGCAATAATGTTTAATCAATTTTCATACATTCATGTGTTTATACATTTTATTTTATGTTTGCATACATAACTTAGGTGAAATAGGTTTTGGTCTTTAACTGTCATTAGAACGGCAACAAATAAAAACAAAACAAATAAATAATTGATTGAATAAAACCTAATATAATAAGAACTTCATGAAGGCTACACCTACCTGTCCCTAAACACGTTTATTTTAAACAAATTCTTAAATACACCAATAAAACCTAATACCAAGTTACGTCACTCGTATCACGTACAGACGCACACAAAAATGGCGCAGGTAATATCGGGGACCACCTCGTCGCGTGCCCATATGAGTACAAACGTGATCTGAATGCCAAAACACTGTAAGTGCCACTTACACGGTTACTTTAATTATGACTGTCCTATGTTTTGGCACTTATCTACTATTTCTTAATATAAGTCATGTGATTATGTGATTGTGATAAGTATAGATTTTTTTACAAATGTGACATTATTATTATTAGGTGTAAAATAAAAAACACTACAAATCTCAGGGGACTTAAAGGCTCAGCACCTATGTCCATTTGAAACTCTTTTATTCAAGTAATGTTTGGGCATTGTATAACGTTTTTTGATCATAAATGTTTTAAAGAAAATTACATTCTTAACTTCTTAAAGCTTGGCACTAATTCGCGACACAGTAGGTGTAAAAATTTTGAAGCGCATGACTACTGACCTATTTTTTAAAATTTAATATCAATGTATCTATTTAATCTTTGTTTTTGTTTTTTAAAATCTTATTGTCTTTCAACACCAGTCATGGTCAAAGATGTTGAACCAAAAAATAGTTTGTAACACATAACAAGCCGTCATACCATGTATATTATTTACACAATCATCATCATCATCAGCCTTTTAATGTTCCCACTGTTGGGACTCAGGCCTCCTCTCTAGGAGCGGGAATGGGCCGTAATCCAATACGCTGCAGATTGGTGGATTTCACATGTCTTCGAGGACATGCCGGTTTCCTCACAATGTTTTCCTTCACCGTTTTGAGAGCAGTGGTGATGATATAAATACACCAGCCACGGTCAAACATGTTAAACCAAAAAATAGTTTGTATCACATAACAAGTTGTCATACCATGTATATTATTTACACAAGTTTTTAAAATTAATAAATTTGTATCTAATTAATGCACGATAATAACGATTAAATAGACTAGTTATTAAGAAACTTTTTTAGATTAAATTTATAACTTTGTTTTTTGGGATTAAATGGCTTTATTATTATTATTAATAACGATTAAACAAATAATGTTCAGAAATGTGAAGTACCTATTAGTAAGAATTAATTGTAATATGAAGTAGCACTTACAAGTTATCTTTAGTTACAATGCTCAGTTCAATATTTACATTCTGATATCTACATATTATGCACACAGGCGTTGCCTTAAAATTGAAAACTCAGGTGTGTAACTTTAGAGTTTCGTTTTGTTACGAATTTAGGAAAAAGATTGCAGGACACACGTCCTAATTTCACACAAAAAAATAATATTACCTGTGACACCAAATCATGCGAACTTTGTAAAAATTCGCAAGTGTCCTAACACATTTGCAATTTTTAGACAATAACTAGAAATATTTAACGTAAAAGCATTTACAAAGGTGTCTAAATTGCAAACTAAAATAAGCGTAGATAGATAATATATCAATAAGCTGTATAAAACAATTTTACTAGATGTAATTTCTTTTTAATTGTGTAAAGTTACGTCTTTTGTATTTATGAGGTTTTCAGGTAACATGGTTTGTTACACTTGTATTGTAATCGTTGAAAAATACTAAAAGCTTTTTTTAAGCATACTGTGAATAGCAGCTGTTTTTTTTTTTTATGGTAGGTAAAATCATCCAATGACAGATCCCGCCCTTGGGCGGAGCGGGAAATAGTGTCAGACTCTTACTGACTAAAAACCTACCCCGTTCCTTCGTTGCCTATAGTACCGGGGCTGAGCCTTCCTCTCAGAAAACGGCCCTTGACCCCAGCAGGCTTCGACCCTGCCTGCCTGAAGTTAGCAGGCTGGGCCTCTACGGTTTGCTGACAGCTCCTTGAGGCGCGCGGGAACAGAACGCGCCGTCGACGACTTGGGCTCGGTCCGGCCGGTTACCGGACGCTCGGACAGCGTGCTACCCATTGCACGCCGTCCGCAAGCCCGCGCCTACGGTGGGTGAATAGCAGCTGTGGTGTTGCACGAAGCTTAAACTAGGATAAAATTTATAAAAACTTATGAATAAATTTTCAAAATTGCACAAAACGAGTGAATGCTAAAAATAACAGAATTAATATTCAACGAACATACATTGTAATAATTTCAGGGTGACACTTTACACGTGTTTTCATGTATTTCTTCGCAGAAAAAACCGTTTATCCATGTGACATTTAACATAATTAGGGCTTACAGCGGAATTAACAATAAAGTAAGTGTTTATTTAAATGAGGCAGCAGTAAAGAGCACAGAAATTAAATGTCACGCAATAATATTTACGAAAATAGAGTGACAGTAAAATTATCTTAATATCTCATCAATAAACACTGAACGCTATCAAGATGGAGTAAATAAAACGACATTAAAAACGCCAAAATTTTGCAAAAATATTATTCTGTCGGCATCCTTTAGCACCCATATTTATTGGAGAAAAAAAGTTTTTATTGATCGTAAAACAGAGCAGTGGTGGCCCAGTAGTAACGACCTCATGTTACGAATTGTGAGCTGCGGGATCAAACCCAGCCAGGGGCATTACTTTGTGTAATTTATATCATTAAAACTGCTCTCAAAACGGTGAAGGAATACATCGTGAGGAAACCGGCATGTTGTAGAAACAAAAATTCGCAGACATGTCCCAGGAGGGCCGGTTCCCGCTAGCAAGAACCTCGGAGAATCTCTGAAAAGGAAAGCTGTAGTCCTAGCACGCAAAGGGCAACTGAAGGAAACAGAATGAACGGAATTTATTGGATGATTTCCACCCCTAAAAAAAGGAAAAAAAATGTGTCATCCACCAATCCGCTATGGGCCCGTGTGACCTATGTACCAGTAGTGGGAAAATAAGGCTGATTAAGTGATTATGCTATGCTATATGCTATTGTCGTAAAACTGTTTTCTTTTAAATTCAATAACCCGCATAAACAACATACTTATATTAAAAAACTAAGGCCTCATTCTCATTGTTTGTATACGGAAGCAGTCTCAAAACGAGCAGAAGCAAAAACTTATGACGCAAATGTCGACGTTGACGGATCCTATGTTATACTCGAAGACAATACTGAGACGTACGAGACAGTTTGACGTGTGACATTAAAACTATAACAAATAGATGACGAATCCAGTCTGTCTGATAAAGACGACCTCATCAGCATAAAAAAGATATATTGAATTTTGGATTTGTTTGCATAAATATACATTATGCATATATTATTATTAGAGATGCGCCGAATATTCGTTTTGTATCCGGTATTCGGTGTAATCGGCAGAATTTTGAGGTATTCGTATTCGGCCGAATCATTGAAATGTTGAAGGTATTCGGTGTAATTTTTCGGCTACAAGACATACAACAACTTGTTAAATCCCTCATCTTTCGAAGCTGAAATAGGTTAATTATCGATGGCATCATTTCAGCGATGGTTTCATGAATTTATTTTGCATTTGGGTCTTTAATATCCCACTTTGTATAAAAGTAATCCTTCGATGTTTGTTGCACAGTCGAAAATGATGATGACCCAGGAATTCTATAGGAATAATAACGGGATCTTGGGCTGGCGAACCTTAATACAGGTTACTGTGTAACCTAGCTAGGACGCCAGGACACTCTTCTTCTACTTTGTAATTTGGTCATATCTATTGTAACAGTTTAGACTGTACCTCTTTTTGTGAATAAATATATATATATATTATTAATTCATTCACTCCGTTCGCGCGCGGCGCTTGTGAAATCTAGTTCTTAATCTTAGTTCTTTTGGAAAACTAGTTTCCGCGGAAAAACTATGAAACGAGAAACCGAATTATTCGGCATTGTATTCGGTTCGGTAAGAACTTAACCGAAAATTATTCGGTATTTGGTTATTCGGTGAAATCACTATTCGGCGCTTCTCTAATTATTATACATGCAATTAATACTCATGAACCAAAAAAAAATTATATGAAGCTTTTGAATGTGACACACTGTCATTTATGAAATATAAAATAAAAGAGCATGTTGTTATATTTATAGTCATTCATATAATCGATTTAAACGGAATGTTGTGAAAGTGTAGGTGTGCACGAATGGGGTCGGTACATACGTCATCACGGTGACATCATAGACTGCATAATGTACTGCTCCAAATAAAAACGTTTTGTTCCGGAATTATTCATATCTTTCAACATAGTTTTCTTTCGTAAACGAATAATCATCGAATAATTATGAGTTCTTTTTCGATGAAATTTATTTCGGAACTTAAAAAAAAACAGAATTTCAAATTCTGTTTTTTTTTTCAAGTTGTGAGTTATCTAGCTATGGCTTGGAGAGGACCTTTCAACTAGAATCATTAATATTCATCATTTTTTACTCAATTTTGTAGTTGACCGCCGTACTACTGAATTTTCAGTAAAATAATGTTGTTATTTGTTTACGATAATAATTAAATATTATGTAAATTAAAGACTTCAATATTAAATGTGAATATTTATAACCTTACTGCGTACATATCAAAAACAAATTATAATATTCTAGGTACCGAAGTACTTCTTCATATCGAAGTCATCTGAGTACGAGTTCCCGCGCGTCTCAAGGAGCTGTCAGAAAACCGTAGAGGCCCAGCCTGCTAGCTGCAGGCAGGCAGGGTCGAAGCCTGCTGGGGTCATGGGTCAGCTTCCAAAAGGAATACCCGGCCTCGGCACTATAGGCAACGAAGGAACTGGGTAGGTTTTTAGTCAGTAAGAGTCTGACACTACTTCCCGCTCCGCCCAAGGGCGGGATTTGTCATTGGATGATTTTACCTAACATAAAAAAAAAACTGAGTACGAGGCAAATATACCCAGGAGCCCGACAGCATTGCCACGTTGAAAGGCAATGGCCGTTTGATTCGGTTCTTTGCCCAAAGTAAATTTTTGGGCAAAGGACGAACCAGCAGGTTCCGCAAAGCAACGATACAATTTCATTATTTTTGCTTTATTCACTTTCTCTTTCCGGTATCGATTATAATAGTTATAGACAATAATAATATTAATAACAAATATCATTATTATTACTTTGCCGTTTACGCTGTCTTCATTATTTTAATAAAAACGAATTATTGTATTTTTTAATACCTCTATAATAAAATTAACAGGATTCTACCTATTTATGACCTTAACAAGATTAAATGCAAAATAAATAGTTGGATCCAGCAATTAAGCTATCTTGAGACTGAAAAAATCCTAGATGTCCCAATGTAGTACAAGTTATAAATGGAGTAAATTTATTGTTCTCCAGCTACACTTACATCATTTACAATTTAATTCCACATTCTCATTCACTACACTACAACGCTTTCTTCTTTATACACCCTCATAAACTCCCACATAATACTAACCTTACTAACACTATATAGAATTTATGACAGCAATATTGTTAAAAATTGTGACAGCTGTTTGTTAGAGCATTACGTAAAACTGTAAATGTTAATGAAACCTAAGGGTGGAGTCCTGGTGTCCTGAAATACAGGCCCCAAGCCTAGTTTAGGCACCAGTCTCCCACAATATGCATATATCTAACTTTACCATAGAAACTGTTACTATTATGTATTGTGGCGAGGAAAATAAATTTTATTATTATTATTATTTTGTTCGCTGAAATGTACGTTCAAGCAAATAATTAGTCGAATTTAACGTGTGGTCTTGTAAACAAATTAACCGAAATACTGTTATGTCTCGTATTACGGCGATGGCGTGAGAAACATGACACGGGTTCATGCGTCAATCTATTTACCTACCTAAACTTGTAAACAAAGTCTTTTTTTTTCAGTGGGAAATTATCTAATTACTTCGCTCGCTCTTGCGTGGAGTGAGAGGGCGTACTAGATTTGACAGACTAGCATTGCATAGCATAGCATCAGCCTTATAATGTTGCCACTGTTTGACTGACTAAAACCCTGTTAACCCTAAAACCCTGTGTTTTAATTGCCCTTTGCTTTCTAGGACCACGGTTTCCCTTTAAAATATTCCTCTTGACCCTAACGGGCATCGGCTCTGCTAGGCCCCTACGGTTTTGTCCTCTTGGTTCTTACGGGAGTACCCTTTACTCGTCGTCCCCAAGCCCGACTCCTTGGCAAGACTGCTGTCACTTTTTCAGACTTCTGATGACCCCAAAGATCTACAAATGAGAGCCTGAATCTTCGCCTTCACGGGCTTTCTGAGACACGAAGATTTCCTCCTTTAATCAGAAATGAGGTTTGCTGGTGCAAATCGTCAAAAGTCGCCCTATAAATAGAAAAACATTAAAAAATAAAGTTAAGGCAGAGAGACAAATATGAATAAACTATAAAAAAATGTAATCCATAAAAGGACGCTATTTAGCATAGAAATCGGCTCGATGATATCTAATTTAGATGATTACCACTTATAGTGAATTAACTGAACTTAAGATAATACTGTTCGCAAAACTGAGCTCAGTATGGTCAAAATAATGGCCTCAAATGATATGCGTACTTAACTTGTTTTACCTATGATTTTACTTGCCATTAATAAAATACGCTCAATTTTAGATTAATGTAACATGCCAATTTGTCTCGACAACTATAGACAAATTCCGCCTTATTCCAAAACGCGATCTAAAATAGTTTCGGGACTATTACTAGTTTTAATTGGCATTAAACCTAATAATAATTCCGGAAATACATTTAGATCGCTTTTAATTGGTATTAAATTTAGTAATAATTCCGAAAACTACATTTAGATAGCGTTTTATCGGGATTAAACCTAGAAATAGTCCCGGAACTATTTTAGATCGCGTTTTGGAAGAAGGCGGATTGAGTTTTATGATTGAAATGTTTAGCAAACAATTAATCTAATTGAGAATCTTAGTAGTTCTAATGTAAAAATGAGGTAGGAAAGTACAAAAAAATACTAGTCTTAAACTGAATTAAGATACCAGCAAAATGACAAAACAATTTACTCAAATATCGTTTCAAATCAAGATTGATATGCTTAAGGTATAACAAAATAAAAAATGAAGTGGTTTGCGGTTTATTGTAACTCGAAAAAACATGTATTTCTTCTTTAGGACTATGATGGCACCTTCTGCATATAGATTAAAGATAAAATGCCTTATAAAAGAATTTAACATGTATGTGCTAGATACGGCAGTTCTGCTAATACCTAAGCTAATACACCAAGTTTACATAGACTTTACATACGTTCTATGTACGAAACTAGAACTGCTATGTGGAACATGTTATAGGTATTGCGTGTTAAATATGCGTATTACACGCAGTCGGTAACTGACTGAAGGAAGAAGGGGATACATAGAACTGATCTGATGAAGAAGCCAGAAGGTAGGTACCGGAATTTGTGATAAATCCAATGTATCCTAGCCGTGTTTGGTATTACTAAAATTATAATGATGATTTGATGATGATGGAACTGAATGGCGGTTAAATTTGGCTAAGGGGTATTACAACTAAAAATTAATTTTCTAGCAAATGCATCGATTTTGTCTAAAACAAAAACGTTTCGAGTTTATTTTACCACAACTAAACCAATCTTAAATCCACTAGGAATCAAATACATATTTGAGAAAACCACTGAACTCTAAAAAGTCCTTCAAAAACGTACGGTAATCTTGGAAAGTAGTATGGGAGACCAGTAAAGAGACTCATATTTTATCAAAGAAGCACTGGCCTAGACTGTCACCTTCTACATTCAAACAACAAGATGAAAGATATCATGTGTCACCCAGAAAATAATTCACCTGACGAAATATCCTGCATCTACACCTACACTTACTTAATTAGCTATCGCTGAACCGTTGGAATAACCGTTGACCACAAAAAAAAAATACATGTGTGAAGAAATCCAACCACAAATTCCGAAACATTTTCCTTGAAACAGTATACAAACTTTTAAAAACTTGACGTAAGTCTGAAATATTTTCTTCAGTTTCAGCAGCTTGTGAATTCCAGTACGTAACAGGAGATTCCAGACATAATAACATAGTTAGTTATAATGTCCATATTCTTCGGGATTGTTTGAAAGAAGCTACAAGACCCTGTAACGTAAAGGACTATTGAAGGAGAGCTTTGGGTGTTATTAATATCATGCAGATTTCATCACGCATTCGGATGTGCTCCGCATGCAGAATTTCAGAAGGCAATAAAACGCGTCCCACGTGCATATTGCACGCATTACAATAAATCATCGCGCATCTACATGTGTGATGAAATCCGCAAAACACCCTTAGTCCGCCAAAGTGTGACTTATCGTCTCGCTACAAGCAGGGTTGACGTTCTAGCAAAAAAAAAAAAATATTCACGCTACAGTACAAAAATCTGTCAATAAAATTATAGGTACTTATTAAGAAATAACTAACTACTCTTATCTAGCAACTATAAATTTTTGTTCCAACCCCCATACAACACGTTTTCAATAAACTGGTTTGATTTTTTATTTAAACCATGCCGTAGATGGATCATTACATTCATCGCCCAAATCCGTATGATTTATTTTAAGTCGATATGGTTACAATTTCCCTGTGCCATCTTTCTCCGTTGGCCAATTCAGAAAATTATTAAAATTACTAGTGCGTTATTTAACATCACCTAAAAAGTCTCTCTCCTTTCTAGTCCTATTATCATTTTTAACCAATACATTAATTTCTTCTATATATTCTCCCTTATAAAACAACTACAGTATTTGTATTCATAGAACGAACGATCCTTTTTAAATTCATTCCATATCCTTGAAGTTGACCCTAAACAATCACAAGAAGAGTGAACCTAAGCTATTCTTGGCCAAGAATCACTCCAACGAATGCTCAACTCAATTAAAAGTAATAAAGACTGACATCATACTCATTCGTTCGGAGTTCAGATTATTAATCTATTAGTCTGACATTTGATAGTCGCAATCACAAGCATTTGAGCAGTTAGTTTTTGTTAAGCTTAATAAATGTCAACCACCTACATAAATATATAATATTTTATATACCTATATACAAAATTTGTGTTCCAAATACGTTTTACACGTGTTAGCTATTTCATAGGCGTCACTATCACTTTAATACTGTCGTTATTCAAAAATATCGTGCTGAAACTAAAATAAAAAAAATAAAAAATTTAAAGCCCTATACAAAACGGCAGAAGCCTTTGCATGGTTCCAATTGGTCGTTTTCTATGGAGAAACTTCACGGTTACTCTTGTTGTAACCGCGTAGTATTCCAATGCACTGCTGATAAAGATTGCATCAAGGCAAGTGACAGATGACAGGTTATCAGGTTATCTCACCAATTAAACTCTTATCGTTCTACTGACCACGTTAGTGAAAGCTAAAAATGTATTGGTCTTGACTAAATTCTTTACTACTTTTGACAACAATACCTAGTAAATTAAAACTTCATTAAGGTTAAAACCATCTGTCACTTAGACAGATAGGCCTTGTCATCAGGACGTGCAAGTGAAAGTAAACCTTACAGTTATACATGTACATTTATGGTAAGTACCATTTTCTTTTGAGTGTGGAAAATTATCATTCTCAAAAAACTTCTCCCACTCTAAGTAGAGCGAAACTGATTGATCGACTTTTACAAACCAAAACTTATCCGTCTTCCTTTAGTTAATATTTCTTCTCTATTGCCATTGAATCTTTCAAAAATATAGAATTGAAGTCTCCGAAATTTATTCTAAATGTACATTTAATTTTTAACAATGATAGAGCAATTTGTGAAGCAGCTAATCAAGTGAATGATGATCCAGCAGACAATTTAACTAAGATCCATATTGTTCATGTTCAATGTTTAGAGGTAAACTCTACAGAGATAATTTTTCTGATGCAGCTCTGCTTGCCTTTAACCAATCTTGCTTTTGCGAGCTCATAGTTCATTGATGACTTGTATGCCAAGAAGAAACCTATGATGTTACATATATTGTAGTTTTGACTACGTTATTATCTTAGTGCAGAAACTACTACAACTACTAGGTAGTTGTAACTACTTCGTAGTTGTAACTACTTCAGTACCTAGTAGTTACTAGGTAATGATGTAGTTTTCTATATGAAACCATTTTATTATCATTATCCTCATCGTCACTATCATTATTCCTGCCGAAAGAGTCTACTGCTAGATATAAGCCGCCTACAAGCGTCTCTACAGCGACTGGGCCTATGCGTTTCACATCCAGGGGACTTCCGCGACCTTCACCAGAGTGCCTAGTTACAAAACAGATAGGCCTTGTGCAAGTTTATTCTATGTTGACGCGTTCTACACAGTTATGACGTTCGGCGCTCCGATTGGGCCACTCCAAACTCTTAACCAATCAGAGAGCCAAACGCGTTAAACGTTTTGATCGCATTAATATAAAAACAAATCACACTCATCGCACAGGTCATCGATCCACAGAACAATAATTTCAGTACCAACGTACTGAACCATTCATTGTTTCATTACAAAACTGTTGGAATGACTCAAATAAAAATAACTGAGCAGTGACTGAAACGGTCGTGGTTTACCTTATTTATGAAGTTAAATTATTGATAGGGAAAACAACGAGAGCTGGGGGCTATACTTGAGCGGTACAAAACCGTTATGTTGTTTCATGAATAGCCTATTTTACTGTTAATCACTAACATTATATTTACTTACATCGGATCCAGTTAGATTAGAAGCTGACCTCAAGCTAGTTCGAAATTATTATTATATTATTATATTATAGTCTCACTGGATGCGGCTGAATTTATTTTACATGGAGCGACTGCCTCCACAAGCCAATTTCTTGGCAACATTATAATGTTATCAAGGAGTATCCTCCTTGAATATCAGATGGTCAGACTTTCTGATATCTGACTGACTGTAACTCAGTGTCTTATTTTTAGAATATCGCTAGAGTAAAACTAGCCTTCGTTAAAATATATATGTTGTAAGTACCCGTTGTTTAAGTTTCTTTTATTTCAAATTGCCAATATCAAGCAAAAAAACCTTATCATTAACCGATTATATTATTGCTTCTTTGTCTAAATATAAAAATATCAACCGTTGGTTGTTTGTCGTCTTAGGAATTTTTTCAGTGTTTTTTTTTTACTAATATTATTATCAATTCTTATTTAATGGGGATAAAGTCCAGTTTCGTGTGCACTTGTAGAGCAGTTGACATCAATATAATGTCAGACAGACCACAAAGGTTATCACAGAGTTATAGTAGCAGACGACCGTTGCATAATTTAAGTCTGGTGTACTTTTGATATAATGTGTTTTCCAACTAATACACTGTGTTTGACATCGGACACACAGTTGTTGATGCTACTATCTTAGGAACTGATTTGATAACCAATAATGACCCAGACGATATCCAAGATGATATAAGAAAGGCCACAGTAAATCTATTTGAACACGAACCGCATCGATGATTGGTGACGAACCGAAACCGAAACATGCGCATTCTCGGTACATTGGAGCTGAGAATATTAATGTGGTATTGACTATCTACAGCGAAACTTACCGATATGGCTGACTCGATACATTTGTGGCCAAATACTACAAAAATATTAGAAAATATCATCCGAATTCTAAAATAGAAAGCAATTGGATTTCAGTTTGTGTTTAGAGAACAAATTATTTTCTCAACAATTGCACAAACCGTTCGAAGACAAAAGATATTGGTAAATCTAGTTAATAAGGTTATATCGGACATTCGCTGCTAGGAATACTTGACATTTTTTTAAAAGATGAATATTGGGCTCCACTTCCATCTGAATGTAGCTGAATACCTGTATATTACATGGAGCGATTCTCTATCTTACCTCCAGACACAGTCACTAAGTAACACAATAATTATCCTCTGGCAAGACTGACGATAGATAGCCTAATTTCTGACTATCCGTTATAACTGACAAAGTTCTACAATTGACAGTTCAACTGTGAAGCCAGCACGGAGTATTCTTGATATGTTAAGCCGGTCACCCATCTATAGACTGACCTCGGCAATCGTTGCTTATTCTTGGAGTTCGACTCGTAGAACTGTTATTATTTTAGCCACGAGCTCTTCAATCCGTTATGGTTGACTAGGTTATAGTTTTACTGCCATACAATCTGTATCATGTTCATCATGTTTTATTTCAAACCCGGATTTGAACTGTGGTTATTTAGTATTCAGATACTAATTTTTAAGTCTTATTTAACAGTTACTGGATAGTAAACATGGATATGTTTATATAGTGTCTCTGTTCAATACGTGATTTTAAAGTAGGTAAATAAGAATCGTTTTCAATTCTAAGCCTGTTTGAAGTTTTATCTTGTTTGATATTATCTTATTGAACTTTGTGAATACCAATTCCAAAAAAAATATGTTTTGCCACTTTTATATAATAGATAACATTAGGAACTATAGATATAATATTTATGTCAAGAGTCATGAATCATATCGCTTTCAAGTATCTTGGTACCATTAAGATATAATTATTACAAACATAATCCCCCAAAATAAAATATAATAATATATCATTTTATAAATTATATATATACATAATCAATGTATCAGATCTAATTGCTACAATTGCTTAGTCTAAACTTCACCAGGATGCAGATAATTTTAGATACTGCTTCTTCCCATGATAATAAACCACTTTCTTCAAACATGTAGACAATTCCTAATAATAAAAAATTGAATGTCTGCGATAAGAAAAATCACGTAATCAACATTAATTTCTTCGAAATTAATCAAGGATTCTTTGAAGATCATTTTCTACGAGTAGCAACAGAATTTAAAATACGACCACCTGTGTCTATTAAACCCTGTAAATTCGGTATAATATCTATTCTCAATATCAGATGTCTCAGTTTGATTAGATGACGATGATAGTTGTCCGAGCTATGATTACGTAAAAAAATAGCACATCACAAAAATAGCTCAAAAATTATGTTTAATTTACGTAAAGTATATTATGACTTACTAGTGTAGTGGGTCTTACTTGAGTAGTGAGTCGCGGGTTCAAACCCGGTCAGGCGCATTACTTTGTGTAATTTATTTCATCACCACTGCTCTCAAAACGGTGAAGGAAAACATCGTGAGGAAATCGACATGACCTAGTACCTAAAATTCGAAGACATGTGACATCCGCAAACCCGCACTGGGCCCACGTGATGGATTAAGGCCCATTCCCTCTCTTAGAGAGGAGGCCTGTGTCCCAGTAGTCGGAACATTAAAAAGGCTGATGGTGATGATGATGATATTATGAGCTGTTAAGTACGAGTACGTATCATTTCAAAGCGTTCATAGTTTCAAAACATGATCGAGATATGACCAATTTTACCATCTACCTACACACAAAGGAGCTTCTTACGTCAATTCTAGAGAAATTAGGTACACTTGTCAGAAATCAAACAGTGAAAGTTGAAATTATGGAATTTTCATAATTGAAAGTAATATTACCAGTTTCACCGAATACTTCTCTTTAAGTACCTTAATATTATTCTCAAGAAATATCTTTAATTTAAACATGCTTTTGCAAGCTTGTATTGCTAGATTTTGTAATAATTGTTTTGGCTAAAAACCCTATTGTCTAAAGTAGATAATATAACAGCAATTAATTTACTACCAAAATATAAAAATAATGAGACTGTTATACATGCTGCGTGACTGAGTTTGTTAATATATAAATTTTAATCTACTGAGTTCGACCGGAACATTTTTGTTTTTCTCCAAAGAATATTCTTGCTGATTCTAGTTGGTTTGTATTAGCATCAAACCTGTTCCTAAGAGACCAACTTTAATACGTTTAGATGTCATTTTGTTATTTTTTATAAACCAATAAATAAAATAAGTATCTTTAAATATACTTTAAAAAATATGCAAATACAACTAGTTTTAGTGTCTTAGTCTAACCGCAAAAATTTTAAAGCGGAGATACTCGTACCTCATAGTTAAAATTTATATATAAAAATATACTTTTGGCGACCGCAAACGGTAAATTAATAGAATGTATGGTACACGTATGAAAGTGGTATTAAATTGGTACATAAATTAATATCAGAATCCATCCTTAATGACAGCATCGTAAAACTGTTGAAGAGTCTTAAAAATCTTAATGCTATTGGGGTTGCTGGGCTTGACATTTAAGATCAGTACGAAATAAATTATCAAACTTTTCAGAATAATAAAGAAGTTAAAATGTACCCCGAATTTATACCAGATACAGACTGAAAATGCCATAAGTATTCGTATTTCAGTGAAAAACAAGTTGAATACATGAACTGCGCAGTAACAAGTTTTTGTAACAAAATTAATTATATGTACGAAGAGTATGTAGAACCCATTGTATTGATGATACGCGTGGGTAGCTCTACGCCGAAAGGAATAACGTATATACAAATTTGAATAATTGGTTTGTCACGTTTGGTAGTGTTTTTATGTTTAGCTTTTAAAATATTAAGCCGGAATTTGAAATGAATTTTTGCTGTGAGTTTCTTCTGTCTTTATCTTTTGTTTCTAGATATTTCTTATTTTGTTTTATTTGTTATAAACTAGTACTCGACTGCTATCCCACCTGATGGTAAGCACTGATGCAATTGTTGATGGTGCGGCGTAGTAGTTAATTAAGAGCCTTTTTTTACTCTAAGCCTTGAAGACACCTAAATTATAATCGAATTGGATGACCACAGTAGGCAAATTGTTCCCATCTTTCGATGTACGCGGTATAAACGACAATTAATAATATTCATATACCCTTATTTATTTGACAATAAATGTTCACAGATATAGATCTGTGAACATTAATTGTCAAAAAAATAAGGGATACAGGTCCACAGACAGGAATTAGGAAACAGAAATAAAGATACAATGGCGATGTTTATTTCTGAAGAAATTTCTTCCAGCCTACCTATGAAAGGAGTTGGAAACAAAAGAAATGTAGACACCAGGAAAAATAAGTACCTAAGACAATTTTTTACTATCTTTCGCGTTTATTATTCTTAGGTGGTCAATATTAGTAGGATCTGTTCGATGATCCTGTGTCCTAATCTTGAACAAGTATACAAGAAAATCCATATTTTATCGTTGCATAGAATTTAAAATAACACTTTTAGTTTAAATACCTATATGCTCAATATGCTCTATAGATTTATGATTGTCTCCAATTGATGTACTATGGTCGGAATATAATTCAATCAACGTGATTGAATTATTCTATTGTCGTTCGTTTTCTTTGCTCTTGTTAAGATACTTTTAATTAAAGGCTGAGAATCATTACAGTTAGCTTGTTCTCACATAATACAGTAATTATTGTAATAATATTAAACGTAAGCTTCTTCAAGATTATTTTTCATATTTTTTGGTTTAATTAGAGACAATGTATGATGGATAACATCATCAATAACGTGAATCCTCATTACAAACTCATCAAATTTAAAATACAATGATACTAAGAGACTTTCTTTTAGGCTGATTTTATTAAACTTAACTTTAACAGACATACAACATATGGTAAATTTTGTTTGATTAAAACTCCTACGGTTTTTGAGATTTTTTATACTATAAACATATATCCATAAAACTCAGAAAGCAGTTGCGTAACAGTCAGAAATAGAAATAATAAGCAATTTTGTGTCCACATAATAAATGGTAGACGGACGCTTGGACCATTCTATAAGGCACTAACAATTGATGTGGGAGGTGATAAGATGAGCGTACTTTAGAAATCGGGGTCATTTCAATCTAGTTTTCAGCGGTTGTCGAAAAATATAATCCGGTAGCTGGTGTTTACAGTTTAATTGAAAGAAATGTTCTAGATAACACATTTTAAAATTTGGCTAACACGCCATTAGTTATCAGGCAAAACAGCAAATTAAATTTATATATTTTTTGGTCGAGTACCAATTGACTTAAATGTTACAAGGCAAAATTTAAAAGCTTCGCAAAAAACAACATCATTGTTTTTCATCATGGTTGTCTACCTAGACCTGAGCTAAGATGTGGTTTAGAATATATGAGTACATGTGTACCAGATTGTTTTTTACCACACTAATATTATAGAGGCGAAATTGTATATGCACGTGTATATTATTATGTTTTTTAGTACTTCAGGCTCAAACGATTGAACGGATTTAGATGAAATTTGGCACACAAGAAAATTATATCCATATGTAGGACATAAGACCCTTTTAATTCCGGGAGTATGATCTTTTGAGATCATTTTTCTTTTGCTGGTATAAATATATCTTTATTTGAAACTAGAAATATATAAAAGCTATGATTTTAGACAAGGTACAAGGTTCTTTAATAATGAACTACGAATTATATCACACGATCATGCTAGCACAATACCAAGCACGGTACCCACAATGACATTCAATTGAAGTAATTACAAAAGACAATATAATTACCTATTTCCATAAAACCCGCCTCAGAATTAAATCTATTAACCACTTCATACGTCATTCTGAGTGTCTGTCGTCATTGTGAATGCGAAATCTTAATTACTTCATTTAAAAAAAAGTCGTAATATGGGTAACCTGTTACTCCATTAATCAGCGCTTTAAATTAAGTTACGTCTTTTTCTTTACTTTGGTCATTTTTGTCGTCTTCTTATGATTTTTTGCGGTTGCAATTGGCCTTTAGGAATATCGCTATTGAACTAGCTGAGGCTGCATATTCTGGCCTTTTTTTCTATGACATTAGGAACCGCTCTGTATGAAGCTGGTATCGCACTTTACGTACAGATTTTATTCTTTTATATGTTTATCGTTTACTCAAACTTAATGCAACACAAAGTACAAAGGCGAACAAGGCATTAAGCCTTAGGTATTCTCTACCAGTCAACCAAGGAAAAGGACATAATTGTGGCTAGTGCATGAAAGAAGGAAATTTTGATTACAGAAGAATATACAAGTTTTAGAGACGATTCTGCTATTTGTGTAGAAAATAATTCCGCAACTGCGGTTTAAATACATATGCATCACGAGAAAGCACTGCCCACAGAAGAATGAACTGGATATACGAGTATAAAGAAGAATAAAACAAAATCAAAAAAATCAGAAAAACGCTGTAGGAGATAATAAGAAGAACGCAGATTCGTAGGTTGTGAAGTAAAATTAAATGTCAGAGTGTCAAACATACCTACAAATGCGGTAAAAACCATTTGACATTCGATAACATTGCTGCATTGAAAAAGAAATGGGTCTTTCCCTAGCTGATAGGACTTTAATGTGATGAAACAAACTGAATCAGCCATTTAAACTCTTTACTTTTATTATCCATTGAAACATTAGTCTATTAGTTTAAAGAGTCTTTACTCTTTCGGATTCTTTCTTTCGGCCAAAGGGCTCAAACAAAATCCCGTAGAGTCTTCTTAAAGAAGCTATTCAATCACGATTGGTTAAATCAATATGCCGTAGGATAATAACAATGCAAGAAATCGCACAATTTAGTATACGTATTTACATAGTGATGATATTCATGCACTGAAGGAGCACATTGCTTAAACCCCTTATTATACTACAATACACTTACACAGAACAATAAGAGAAGCGTGAAAGTGGGTTACCGGGACAACAACTGTTAACGGTTGTTCGAAAACTTCGATGAGAGAGCATCGATAAATAATCGATCGATCGTTGATAAATGGTATCGATTTTTTACATCACCCGCATACAACTTAATGCGGGTGATTTTATGGCTGTTACTGAATTTTGTGAAGGAACATTACAAAACTTGGAGAGAATTCCAAGATCTGACATGTTAAAAATGGATTTCAATAAACATTTACAAAGTGAATTAAAAATAATATCCTTAAATTAGTGAGACTATATTTTAAAGCGGTTTTATAAAAATACAGATCAACATCATTTACAAATATTTTCTAGATGTATGCGAAAAATGCATTTAAAGAAAATGGTATTGACATACTTCAATCAATATTTATTCCAAGAGCATTACTACATTACTCGTGATTGGATGATTCTAAAATTAGTATATGTAAACTTCCAACCACGTGGCCACAAGATCGTGTATTAGTTGTTAAAATTACAAACCAAGTTAGTAGAATTAAATATGTCAATAAAAAAGCGGATACCGGGACGATAATAATGAAGGACAATCTATGAATAATAATATCATCGTTCATTCAAAAAGTATTCAAAGTAACACGAAACACGAACAGTTGCTGGTATAGCATATTTCTGCTAAAAGAAACTTTTTTGAGAGTCAAGTTTTCTGTTCTGTTTCTATTTTGATGCATAATTTAATTTACACGGACTTAAAACATCGTATTTGAAAATTTGCTGAATGACTTTGAAATATCCAGGAAAGTAAAACTGTTTTGACTAACAAAAAACGGAATGCTTGTGCCTGAGTCTGATTATTATTAATTAGATTTTTTATAATTGGCAATAAACTGGTTTCAGGTCTTGATCTTGGAGAACAAATTGGGTAAACCAACCGCAACACTCTGGATAATTAAATGCTTGTTTTAAATCTAAAATTAGACATGTGCGGTCTCGTAGGAGCAAATCAGGTCAAAGTCGGTTCTAAACCGGAATATTTCTAAATTTTATGATTATGATAACTATCTGCTTTTCTTGCGGAGACATTTAACATATAAATCCGGTTTAAAGACAAAATATGTTCTTGTTATTTTTCAACAACGTCACAGCTCATTTCTTGTATAAATTTAACCAGTGTCATTACCTTTTCTCGTTTAACCGAAAATGTTCTTACTGTACTCAGGTTGAAGAAACCACTGGCCCCTCAGTTCATAAACAAATTTAAAGTGTAATTTGCAACATTTGCAATTCAATGTTCAATGTTAATTACCTATTGAATTGTTTCGCAAATGTCTGTTATCACATCAACAGCAGTATGGGCTCCATTGACACTTTCAAATCTATTGTAGAAACAATCAACCATTAGCTTTTTTATAAGCCTGACATATAAGCGACGGAATGCTAGATTAATATCTCCATTATAATTGCCTAGTATATCATTCAGGGTAATGCTTTAAAAACGAATTGAAATGTCGATGGAAACAAAATAAAACAATTCGTTTGAAACAAGTTTTTCGTGTATAATTTGAATTGAATCGAACATTCATGATTTAGCATAATCCGTGAATAGTGATAAGTTTGTTTGATTGTACTGTATCCAAAGTTTGTGAATGAACTCTGAGCCAGACGCTTTTGGGTTCAGTCAAGTTTGCGGCTAAAATATTTAAAAAAAAGTCCTGTTCAAAAATATCTGAAACAAGTTAGTTGACAGCAAGGGTTTTATGAATTATGTTTTACCTTTGGAGGTGCTGGCTCAGGAACATCCGAGTCCCATTCGGAACTGAGATCGTCACTGGATGCCTCCGTGTAATCCTCAGTCCAAGGCACTTCCAAAAGGGACATCTTCATCTGGTCATAACCGGGAGACATGGTCTGTGGTCCATAGCCAGGCGGCAATGGACTTGAGGCCCTACAGTTCTCACAATTACACGGTTTAGGTCCAAAGCTCTCCTTAGTAGGAGAATCTTCTTTATGGGCGGTTTTACTTCTTTTTGTGTCTCGTTTGCGCGCACTCCTAGGTGACAGTCTGTTATTGCACTGTGGTGGTATATAATACTTGGTGGGTTCAGATGATCTTCTTCCACTCCTCCCACAGTCAGGAGTCTCTATCTTTACGGGGGTCAGCAGCGACATCTTTTTAGTAAGCTGCTGACGCTCCGCATCTGTAGGTCTATCTTCAGCTTCCATGGTGTAACGTATAATGGGTATGGTGAACGTGAACTGTTCCGTGCACTCCGGCATTATTATGAAGTATCACTTCGCGTACTGCCTCCAGATATTTGGACGACAGGGTAACGACATTTTAATGCAAGGTCACAATGATTGTCACTTGTGGTGCGCGGGTTATGGTACGACGGACGCGAGCGTCGTGCGCGCGGGTAGAGCGAGCACTGCGCATGTGACCCGGTAGACTTCACGCGCCGCGCGCGCGCAACTGAACCGCTCCACCAAATACTATGTCGATGTACAAGATATGCGGGTGATAGCCCGACACCCAACGTTTATTTAGAAATCAGTAGAGCCTTGTGCGTGGCTTAAATTTTAAATTGCTCCAACTGTATGTTGCAATTTGTATCACTCTAGTTTTTGACGACAAATGTGGTATTGATCACAATTAATAACTGCGGTTTCCTTTTAGTCCATGTATAGGTTCTTAGACTTATTGATGTAGTCAGGTTATTAATTAAAGTTCGTGTGAACACATTCCAAATTGGAATCGTCATGATTTGTTACAGCTTCGTTTATGGGAATGATATTGTTGGTTTATTGAGATCACACATGTGTTCTAATGGGTTAGTTTTTCTGTTTTTGAATTACTGCAAACTAAAAGGAGTTTGTTTTAGCGGTTGAGTCACTTATGTTTTTTTTTTTTTGTCAAATATTGGAGTAGTTCTAATTTTAACGGTTGTGAAGCAAGTAAGCGGTAAAGTGGAGGAGACAATAACTATGCCAACAACGTCTTAACGGTTTTAATTGAAGAATTACTGTTGATGATAACAATTCCTGTTACTAAACATGAACCACGGGGCAAGGCGCTGGACTAGTTATAGTTTGCATTGATTCTACGAACGTTATGGTCTGTTTAAGCTAAATGAATTGATGCTGTGAACACTGTTATCTTATCTAAACCTTCCGTGTAATACTAGGAGCTCATTGCGTCATAGACGATGATATTAATGCAACAGGCAGAAGATATAGTTAATGCAAATGCTCCAATTTTCATTGAACTACTGTGTCCACCAGAATTAAGTTTAATAATTTGTATAAAAAAGCAAGTTAATCTTTATTTTATTATAGGGAAAACTAAAATGGACTCACCCAATACACTAGCAACAAAGGTTAATAAGACTGACCTAGCAGCAACAATAGTCGATTTCAAAAGTAACACACATTTAAATTCCTTTACGTAGATTACGGTTGCAAAATCAAGTACAAATCGACTCCTACGCAAACTGAGGGTTCCAATAATACAAAATATATAATATACAATAAACCTATTTAATGACTAGCTTCTGTCGGCGGCTTCGCTCGCATAGAAGTAAGTTTCTCCATACAAACTTCGGACCCCCATTTAATTCCTTTAGGGGGATAAATTTTGCCCGTCTATGTCATGAAAAGAAGCCTTGTGCTTAATTTCAGGCCCCTAGTCCCAGTAATTTCAGCTGTGCGTTGATATGTCAAGCCAGTCAGATTCTCCTTTTATATATATAATATATAGAATAGAGATTAGAAATTAGAGATTTTAAAAAAACTACTGTCTTTATTGCTTTATTCATAACAAACATCTTATGAATCCTTATCCTTCTGTAATCTAATTTAAGGGCCAGTTCTAGTCATTGTTTTTTTTGTATGAACTTCGCTCGCGATTATGTCGTCTTCGCGGCCCAAAAACAACGGTTTTATTTAAAAAAAAAAAAAAACAACAATTCAAGATTTTTGTTCTTGCGAAGCGCTTTTAAATAACAAGCTTTATTTTCTTTTTGTAACTTTCAAATAGTTCCGAAACGTAATCTCGATAAATACGTTTGAAATCGTAAATTAGAGTCAGATTCGCGATTTTTTTTTTATCGAGCCAACTAATTTATATCGTATTTTTATTTTTGCCAAGCCCTTGGCCATATAGTCAATTTTAATAAAATAAATTTTCATGGTGTTCTCTTTTATATTTGTGGATTTCCATAGGTTTAAAAAAGGTCAAAATGAGTAGAACCGGGCTTAAGCTATTCAACATAATTGTGTTTAAATACTCGTAGCTTAAAGCGCAAAGATTCAAAGATTCAAAAATTCAAAGCATTTTATTTCAAATAAACCATTTACAGGCAATTTTGAAAAGTCAAGAAGTCGGTCTGTGAGAAAAAATGATGCTAATTGCACATTCCAAAGCGTAGATCTCTATGGAGAAGAATGTGAAAGAAACTCCACTGCGCTTAGATGAATAACGAATAGTCTTACAATTTTCCCACTGCTGGGACTGAGGCATTCTGTCAAGTTGAGAAAAAGGGCCGTAATCCACCACGCGGTTCGAGTACATGTCAGTAGATACCACATATCTTCGAATTTCTTTGTTATATTATTTTGTTTCGTTGTTATGGGTATCATCAAGATGTTTTCGTTCACCGTTTTGAGAGCAGTGGTGATGAAATAAATTACATAAAGTAAGTGTCTGTCTGGATTTGCACTCACTATCTACAACTCATAAGTCGGGGCCGATATCACTGGGCCACAATCCTCCTCCTCCTTGCGTCATTTATCCTCAATGCTGAGAGTCGTGACCTCGACGAATAACTTTCTTGGGCCATGTTTTGTTCTATCCTCAGCGATATAAATGGCGTAGCAGACTGGTATCTAGTGCAGCAGGGATTTGGTCTGACCAGCGTATTGGACTCATGCCACACTGCTCTTATAAAATTATAGATATACTGCTAATTATCAATATGATATAATTGGCTAAAACTTTCCAGAGTAAATGAATATTAAGAAACTGCATTTAACATGATCTTTCAGTGAAGGAAATTGGAACACACAACATTTTTTTGCATTACCTCGTTATAACTTAAAGGGCACTAGTTCCTGCACAATAGGTTATAAATTGACAAAATAATTTATTATACCTGTTAAATAATATGATACAATCGTATAATATAACAAGCAAGAGTTTACGATCTTTTCAATGTAAAAATTTTAAACAGAACATAAATTGAGGGGAAAAAACTTGTTGGCATTATACACTAGGTTAGTAATGTCAAACGAAATCATTTAAAGAGTTGAAAAACTACATTTCATAATAAAATATGTAAACAAGGTTTCGATAAAACAACACCGAATTATTATTGATAAAATGGAAAAGAAGGAAATGAGAGATAAACTAGACGGCGAGTATCCACCCTTACGTTGTTGAAACATCTACGGTACGGACTAGGCGTTTCGCCTCTTCGTTCATACCGCGTACATCGAAGGACTGGAACAATGTGCCTGATGCGGTCTTCTCATCCGATTTTAATTTTGGTGTCTTCAAGGCTAGAGTGAATAGGCTCTTAATAACCTAGTGCGCCTCACCATCAACGATTGCATCACTGCTTACCATCAGGTGGGATAGCAATCAAGCACTACTTTATAACAAATAAAAAAAAAAGAAGTAAAATATGAAACACAGTAGGTACTCAATTATTTTTACAGATGCTTAAGCGTCGGCTAAGTTTTCGCTTCTGAGATTCTGAGTTACTTTAAAACGACATCCATTTTCACAGTGCCGGATCAGCTATGTAGTGGAGTAGCAAATGCTATTGGCCCCGTGCATTGTATAGGGCCCCACTTGGACTCACAAAACCAAGACAAGAAGCCATTAAATCAAACCATGTGGATGTAGATCAGCGCAGAATGTCTTATCTAAAACGATGTAAGGTCCCTTTTGGTAAAATACAAAACATCACATCACATCAGTGTGGTGTGCCGTACACACACCATCATTCCATCCTTACCATCTTTCGCCTTTATAATATTAATATTAAAACAACGAAAATTGTATGTTCTTGAGTGCGTATTTGTTGTTACCATCGATAAATATGTACTATATAGGTCGATGGTTGTTACTCTTTTTCAGACGGTTGAACAGATTGAAATTGAATGAAAATTGGCACATGAGTAGACAATGCCCTGGAATAGCACATGGGATTCTTTAGATCCCGGTACTGCGTTCTCTAAGGATATTGTTTTGCTTACACACTGGTGAAGGCACTGTCCATAGTCAGTCATTTATAGAGATTTAGAAGGCCCCTTGGTTTTTTTTTGGTGGGTAAAAATCATCCAATGACATCTCCCACCCATGGGTGGAGCGAGAGATAGTGATAGACTATTATTTACTAAAACACCCCATTCCTTCATTGCTTTCGTTCCAGGGCCATGGTGTTCACTTTCAGATCATCAGTAGGTATCGACCCTGCTGGGCGCCTACGGTTTGCTGACAACTCCTTGAGGCGCGCGAGAACAGTACGAAAATTTGCTAAGGGCCCCACGCTGGCTTAATCCGCCCCTGCGTCTTTAAGTACCTACGAATACTACCAATTTATGAGTATATTGCCATTAAAATGTAAAAAAAAAAACACTTTCACGAGTGACGGCGGAAATCTTAAAATTCTTAACATCTTTACGACGAGTACCGAAAAATTGAATTCAACCCATCTTATTTTATTTTATTGCACTTCGTCGAGTGTTTTATGTGTAAATTGTCCTGTCTGGACCTTAAGGTCTACTTATTTATCACTTATCAAGTAATAAATCAATAATAATTTACGTAAAAAGATATCTTCCTGTCTTTCATACAATAAATTTATTCAAGTTTGAAAATACGTCATGGACTTTTGTTAAAAACAGTTTTTTTATTTAAAGAGGTGTCGACCATATTTTGTTTTTGGCTATTCAAATGTCATTATGACGTATACGTTCCGGTTTGATGAGTATTTATAATGAAAATATTTTGATTAAGATTTAAATAATAATGACTTTTTTTCCGAAGAAAAATTATAGCGTGGCAATTTTGTTTACAAATTCAAGGTTTATAAAAACAATAGATATGAAGAAAAAATGTGTTATTCTGCTGAATAGCTATTAAATTAATTTGTATACAGCTATGAGACTTTTAATCAATAAACTGTAAACAAACATTTCTTGGGTAAGACGAATCACTGAATACAAATAATAAAAAAACTACATACTCTAAAGCAACATACAGCAACAAACCTCGAAAAGGCATACGACCGGGTACCTCGTGAGGTTCTGTGGTGGGCCCTTAAAGAGAAAGGCGTGCCTGGGAAGTATGTTCAGTTGATCCGAGCGATGTACAGTCAATGCCGTACCCAAGTCCGGTCTACAGTGGGCACCACTAGCAGCTTCAAGGTGGCTGTCGGCTTACACCAAGGGTCGGCACTCAGCCCTTACCTCTTCCTGATGATAATGGACGCTCTGACGTCGGACATTCAGGAAGAGGCTCCCTGGTGTATGCTTTTCGCCGATGACATTGTGCTGGTTGCCGAGAGTGGCCTAGAGGTCCAGAATAGATTGGAGGTGTGGTGGCACAGACTGGAGAGTGTTGGCCTGAAATTAAGTAGAACCAAAACGGAGTACTTGTTCTGCGATTTCGGCGGTCTTTCCAGTCCTGTGCCCTTAGCTCTCGCCGGAACGCCCATACCAATCTGCTCCGACTTTCGGTACCTCGGGTCGCTCGTTCAAGGAGATGGTGAGGTAGACCGAGACGTAACACATCGGATCAACGCCGGATGGATGAAATGGCGACAGGTCACGGGAACAACTTGTGACCCACGGATGCCACTCAAGTTGAAGGGTAAAATTTACAAGTCCGTGATAAGACCTGTCATACTGTATGGATCAGAATGTTGGGCTGTGAAAAAGATGGATGAAAAAAGACTGCATGTAGCGGAGATGAGAATGTTGAGATGGATGTGTGGTGTGACGAAAATGGATAAAGTGAGAAATGAGTATATTAGAGGAAGTTTGAAAGTGGCGCCAGTGACTGAAAAGTTGAAAGGAAATCGTTTGTCTTGGTATGGTCATGTGAAGAGGAGGGATGAAACACATGTTACTAAAAGAGTTCTGAGTTTACAAGTAGATGGATGGAGAGGAAGAGGGAGGCCGAAGAAGAGATGGATGGATTGTGTGAGGAGTGATATGAAAGAAAAGGAAGTTAGTGATAGTGTGACGGCTGACAGGATAGAGTGGAAGAAAAAAACGTGTTGCGCCGACCCCAAGTAATATGGGACAAGGGCAGGAAGAAGAAGAAGATACTCTAAAGCAACATGCACATCTACACCGTAAACTCGTTTGATCGTTTTATGCCGTGGAAGGTCGATTCGGTACATGAAATACTATCGATTTGTCAAGATAAAATTAAAAAAAGTACTTTTTTTAAACTCGAATTAATTTACGCATGTATGACATTAATTTATTTAAGTAAACGTCAGCTGGGCGCGATCAGTGGCCTGTAGGTAGTTAGAACGTAACGACCGACAACTACCTACAAGATCATTGACTAGTTTACATAAAGAAATTACTTTCGTACATGCGTATATTAATTCGAGTTTTAGAAAAAAAGTACTTTTTTTTTTTTATCTTTACAAATCGATAGTGTTTTTTTGCAGATCGACCCTCAACGGGATTAAAACGATTAAAATTTAACGGTGTGAATAACAACTAAAGTTGTATCACATTCTTATCAAGAGCACCTCGCAAAGGCGATGAAATATGGTGCCCTACGACTAAACACAAATTCTAACCGGATCATTCAGAAATTATTTTGATCAACAAAATCGTCTCTCTCAATAACAACGAGGAACAAAAAACTTCTGACCAACAACACGATATGAACCGTACAAAAAAAAAGTTATTTATAATAGTTTTATATTATTATTTGTAGGTACTTAACAGAAAATTTAATTTTGATGTCGTTATTATTTATCCTCCGCCTTGCGTCGTATTCCTTAATGATGAGGGTCGTTGACCCTACTCTACCGTACAATACTCTACCCTACTCTACACTACTCTACCCTACTCTACTCTGCCCTACTAAAAACCTTCTCCCGACAATAACAAACACAACAAAAAAGAATTCCGCTCAAAATTTGCGCTTAGCAACACATTCAGCGATTCATTTCTATATCTATCTATACATATAAAAGAAAGTCGTGTTAGTTACACTATTTATAACTCAAGAACGGCTGAACCGATTTGGCTGAAAATTGGTGGGAAGGCAGCATAGAACCAAGAGAAGGACAGAATATTTTTATCACGTTAAGTAAAAAAAAAAATCCATCTCATTTATTGGTATAGGGTACAGTAGGGTAAAGTAAAGTAGAGTAGGGTAGAGTAGGGTAGAGTGGGTTGAGTAGGGTAGAGCGGGAGCGAAGCCGCGGGCAAAAGCTATTACTATATAGATTAAGAAAAGATATCATCGCCTACTCTACAGGCATCAATACCCATTCAAAAACCCTTACTTGATTGTTACGACTTATTGTTACGAGTATTCTCAAAATGGATCGGTGTGATTACAAAAAAAAAAACAAGTAGAACATTATTGTAAGGGAATATTTATTTAAACTTCATGTACAGTAGAGGTACATAGGCGGACTTAATGCAACAAGGCATTCTCTACCAGTCAACCTTTAGCACCCGGGATAAAACTATCTTATGCCCTATACCAGAACACGGTCCAATCGTGTGCCAAATTTCATCCAAATCTTTTCAGGCGTTTAACGTTAAAAGGCGAAGGAGAAACCAACATAAATAAACACATATACTTTAGTATAAACTTTCGCCATAAACACCGTTAAATTTTGATCGTTTTAATTCCGTGGTGGGTCGATCCGGTATATGAAACACTATCGACTTGTAAAGATTAAATAGAAAAATAAAGTACTTTTTTTTAAACTCGAATTAATATACGCATGTACGAAATTAAGTTCTAGTCAATGACCTTGTAGGTAGTTGTCGGTCTTTGCGTACTAACTACCTCCAGGTCATTGAACTCGTCCAGCTGACGTTTGATTAAGGAAATTAATTTCGTGCATACGTAAAGTAATTCAAGTTTAAAAAAGTAGCTTATTTTTTAATTTTATCTTTACTAATCGATAGTGTTTCGTATACCGAATCGGCCCTCCACAGGAATCGATCCATTCTTACGTATTTAAAAAAAAACTTCAACTATAATATATCTGCCGTCCCTGGTTACTTATCGCATTTGTTGAATGTACCTCAGTTGCTACAATAGGAGCAATAAGAAAGAGGTACACATGTAAGATGGGGAAATAAAAAATACCTTTTACGATACTAAATCAAGCATTCCGTATATAACACTATAATCATCGGGGTTTTATCAAACGTCAATAAGTTTTAAGTTTTTTCTAAATTTTTGAGGTCAGTGTGGTCAATTAATGTATTCCAATAAATTTTTGCATTCAAACCGTTCGAAGATTTTGAACTCCATGAAACGGTAATTTCCCAAGGAAGTAGATATTTATTGTAAAAAAGAGTTTTGTGCAGTTTTTTTTACAAAATCTGATAAGGGAACCCTCTAGATACATGTATTCTGGTCTATTCTGATCCTTTGATAACATTGTGGACATGCAATGTGGTGATCATACCTCATTATGTACTTATTCTCAGGCTATTTATATAACCATTGTGCATGAGAAGTAGACAATAAATAGTGTTGACTTATCTGTAGGATCTTGAATTTATCTAAGAATAGACAATTTTTATTTATAGGTAACATTTGTTTCAACGACATGATCGGCGGGCGCGGCGTAGTTTTTGAGAGATTAGTTATACTACGGTAATATTATGTAGCTATACGCTGCGTGTCGCAGGTTATATTCCCGCACAGAAATAGTACATTTTGATACAAGTGCAGAAAGTTTGTCATTGTAATCGCGGCGGAATTCTGTCGTGCCTCGTGGGGAACGACGCGCGTCCAGCCTGATACAATAAAAATTTGATTACAATAAAATTTTGGCGGGAGAGAGCACGCTCTTTTTTCCGCACTAGTGCGGAAAATAGTCCATTGCGTGCCTAAAAGCGGATTTTTGAGTACCTTAGTGTATTGAAAATATATTTTTACAGCCTACAGACGGTTTATCCGGTTCTAGGTGTCTTTTATATGTGAGTTTTTTAATTATATAAGCTAGTGTTTGACTGCGATCTCACCGGATGGTAAGTCGTGATGCAATCGTTGATGGTTTTCGTACTAGTTTATTATTTACGAGGAATATTTATTTTCTATACTATTTGACGTATGCGAACGTGATCGAGCTCTTTAAATAACTCAGCTGAAACCCGATAGCTTACTTGTCTTTGTCTAAGTAACATTCATCATCATTATAATTTCAGCCGAAAAGCATGCTCTTTTATATGTACATAAACTTCCTCCAACTCACCACAACAATTATTACTACTATGCGTCGCGTATCCATCTGATTGTCTGGCCTAACAACGCCACATCTTTCGAAACGCGGTCGACAGTCCAGAAGTTTTCGGTCATATCGACTATCCTTACCGTACCCATATTTTTTCACTTATAACTATCACACAACGCCGTCAAGTCCCAAGCTAAGCAGAGCTTGTGCTATGAGTACTAGACAACTGATAAACATACTTATATATTTTTAAATAAATACATATTATAAGTAGATATAGACACCCAGACACAGAACAAATGATCGTGTTCATCACACAAACATTTGTCCTGGGTGGGAATGGAACCCTCGACTTGTGTCATAGCAGTCAGGGCTACTAACCACTAGACTAACAGGCCAGTCATTGCTACTTGAGTTTGGCAATTCTTCGCGCTATGTTGGTTCTCCTTGGTTCTCCAGTGGATATCATCATTTTTGTCACGTCCTTTTCTATTACCAACCAACTTCATAGGTTATATCATTATTTCCAAAAGTGATTTATTAGCATCCCAACTACAATACGTCACGAGACTACACCGTGAACATTTCTGATGCTTCTTATGTGCTCAAATAACACCATACCTACTAGTCCAGGCTAGCGTACGCAATTGTTTGGCATTATACTGTACTGGACTTATTTGGCACAGACGTGAGATACATTTTGGTTGTTGTTTGTTTTTTTTATATATTATATCTATATTTACAAGATGAAACTTTATTTTAATTACAACAAGAAAAATAAAAACAACTAAAAACTACATCCAAACAACTCTTCCGCATCGCTGTCGACTGGAAGTGTGCCCAAAAGGCTGGATGCATTGCCACGTTGTATAGCAATGCTTAATCTCTGACCAAGGCAGAAGCCAGCCCTTGGGTCACGCGAAGAGTCAACTAAGCGTCTGGATAATTCTTTTCTTTTTCCATGTTTAATTTGAGTTTTCAAGACTTATTTAGTGCTCCACCAGACGACGACTTATTATAATCCCCAAAATTTCCCTATACAATGGAATCTGGAGAACCTAAACATATTTGTCCGAAAAATTTTAAGAAAAACAAATCGATTGGAGAAGAAGAAGAAGAATACTTGTTTGTTCTTTATGTGCCAAATAAACCTGTTTTCTTTCTTCTTTCCGTCAGTAATTACCTTTACGTACAATTGATCCGTAAGTTACTGGAACAATCTATTTCTGTTCACTTATATCGGATTATAGAAATCTGAACCGATTGAGACAAGACTGTAGATCACATGCCGTGACATGATGGTGTCACTAACCGTAGCATCATGGATATGTAGGTTTTGGAGTAGCGACCCCGTACTAGGAGACGCAGCGTTGGAAGGCCTCCCACAAGACGGACCGATGACCTTATGACCAGACGTTGTGACGACACTTGGGAGATAAGTATTCAGCAGTGAACGTCTTTTGGCTGAAATGATGATGATAATGAACTTGTGTACGCATATTTTTGAGATTTTTGAGATCCAAGAAAATTCATCAACAGTCAATTTCCTACCGGAGTTTGCAATACAAAATATGACTGGCCGCTTCACTGAGAGAATTGTGAATGCTGTAATTTGTATATATTTGTGTGTATTTGTTGTAATTTTTTTTATGGTAGGTAAAATCATCCAATGACAAATCCCGCCCTTGGGCGGAGCGGGAAGTAGTGTCAGACTCTTACTGACTAAAAACCTACCCCGTTCCTTCGTAGCCTATCGTGCTGGGGCCGGGTATTCCTTTCGGAAGTTAACCCATGACCCCAGTAGGCTTCGACCCTGCCTACCTGCAGCTAGCAGGCTGGGCCTCTACGGTTTGCTGACAGCTCCTTGAGGCGCGCGGGAACAGTACGCGTCGTCGACGACTTGGGCGCGGTCCGGTCGGTTACTGGACGATCGGACAGCGTGCTACCCATTGTACGCCGCCCACAAGCCCGCGCCTACGGTGGCCGGAAATCGGGATCAGAATCTGCCTGATGCGGTCGGCCTCCTCCTTTGCTAGCATTACTGCTTCGCAGAAGGAGGCGACCGCCTGTCATCCCTCCTCACTCCGGACCATGGCCTGAACCAAGGCCTGGCGAGAGAGATCGCTGCCGCCGATCGCCCCCACGAGGATACGGCGATGCTCCGCCCAGGCGGGGCACAGCTCAGCAGTATGCTCCACCTTGTCCTCCGGGTGTTCCGCACAGTGGCGACACCCGGGCAAATCCTCCGCACGGTATTTGTTGTCATTCCGTTACGCTCATACTTCTTAACACGGGTAAACCAAGTCCAAAAATAGAAAATAAGATATTTAATATCTCTTTTGGCACAATTTTCTATTTTCTCTCGAGCGAAGTCGCTACCTGAACCTGAATACTGAATGATTGAATGAATGAAAATATAGATAAGGTAAATATGGTTGTGTGTATGTGCGTACGTATGTGGCTTTGAAAAACTAAGGTCAAAGCACGACCTGACATTATTATACAACAATTTAAATACTAAATTACGTCAAACATTGCGTAAATACTGTACACAATCGTATTATTTATTTAAATACGAGTTTAATAAATGTATATCCATTTTTAAATTCATGCCTAATAAACAATGACCAATTTTACTTGACACCCTGTTTGGGTGCCACTTGTATTTAACATTTACATATAACAGTGCATGTTGCCTCAGTTGTCTAGTTTTCCGCGTGTCAAGTTTGACTGGGTATATCACAGAACAATGCATCGGTATACATGTATGTCCTTAATACAACGTCATTGATGATTGTGAGTTTAGGTTTTGTTGCCAGTACGATGACATATATTATTTGCTGATGCTCATTTTTTTTTTTTCAGCAGTTTAAAATTGGAATAAAAATCAGGTGGCCATTATTTTGGTGATTCTCGACCCGAATCAACGATAGAATTGATAAATTTAATTCTTATTTACGGAATATGGTAAAGTAAGCAGGCGGATCCTCGTACAGGCTATCAATCCTGTTTTTTAAAAGGTTTTTTAAGAGTATTCATTATTTCAGCCAAAAGACATCCACTGCTAGGCATAAACCTCCCCCAAGTGTCGCCACAACAGCCGTTCTTGTGCGTCTCGTATCCATCGCATTCCCACTGTAATTGGCCCGCCCGCTTCCTGCTTGCCATTGACGTGCGCTACCAAAATTACACGTGGTTAAATCATGCTTCGGTATTTTGACAATCCTTATAGACCACATGTAGCCACAACGACTGGTCGTGTGCATATTCATCATTTTCCCACTGTAATTGAGCCGTTTCCCGCTTGGCATTAACTTGCGCTACCAAAATTTTACGTGATTATTCTAACGTTTTGTATTTTATCGATCCCTATAGAACCTGTCACTTTTTTTGGAGCTCAAGAAGTGTTGAAAAGTGATTCATTATTTGTTCAAAAAATTTGAAAAATAACAAGCACACATGTTTACTATATGGATTTTAAAAGAATCTTTAAACACTGTTTTTTTTTTTTATATACCCCACTATTTTTTAATTAGTGCAAATACTTAAAGGGCTTATCAGAAAAGGTGGTGTTATTATTTAAGTAAAAAAAATAATAAATAATATACATAAACAGCAAAGTTATGAGCGTTTGTTTATATCCCAAAATCTCACTCAATTTATGGAAAAACTGTACAGGTTATTGTTTATGAATGAAAGAATGTCAAATAAAAATGGAAAAACACTGCGCTTAGTATTTTCTAGTAGTAGTTGTTATGAATGATGGTTCAATTATGAATTTACCAATAATGTCAAATTTTCGTGGACAATTTTGGGATTTCGTTTTTTATACTTTTGACTACACAAATATGATCAGTAACGGGTACTGATTGAGCCCCATTTATTTGTGCACTAATTAAAAAATAGGGGTGTATAATAACAGCTAGGAAATATCAACCTCATCTAGTTTAAATTAACGAAAAAATGTACGTCTTAAAGCGTTAATTATTTATAAAGAACTAGTTTCTGCCAGCGGCTTCATCCGCGTGAAACTCGTTTTCTCCATACAAACTTCCAATCCCCGCTTTACATTTCCTATAATCCGTTCTTAGCGGATGTCTACACCCTATAAGGAATCTATCTGCCAAATTTTAAGTTTGTAGGTCGTTATTTTTCGTAGTGAGTGGTATTTCGCTTTTATTTAGATAGATATAAATATAATATATGATCAACAGTAATTATAACAAAACGCAACCCGGACCAGCTTCGCCCGGGTGTTACAAATCTTTGTAAGGTTCGATTTTTCTCTAAAATATGCGTGTATTATGTCTATTAGTAAAAACTGTATGAAAATCCCCGGCCCCGGCACGATAGGCTACGAAGGAACGGGATAGGTTTTTAGTCAGTAAGAGTCTGGCACTACTTCCCGCTCCGCCCAAGGGCGAGATTTGTCATTGGATGATTTTACCTACTATAAAAAAATCATTAGTTTTAAAATTATCGAGTTCATACAGACAGACAATCGCAGTGCACATGACTCAAATATTCAGTATAAATTTTTCCACTGACTATTCATATTCATTCATGGATGACGAATCATATTTTACTGTAAAACTACGTCCAGCTTAAATAATACGTTCGCATTCATACTCACCGACTCCACTTGGTCAAAAATGTGTTGTTTCATGATGTAATGATTCAGAACCGTAACGAATAAAGCTATTAAATCTCACGCGGTCGTTGACGAAACCAGGATCATTGACTCTGTACACCTACAGGAAAATCAAATGCAGTCACTTGATCTAAAAGTCAAAGAAAAACTTCGAATAAATCAGTGAATATCGTCATCGGTCATGAAAAAAACGTGAAGTGTGAACTACACAGGGAGTAAAAAATTTGTAAAATATATATTTGACACCGATTTCAGTCAGTGACATTTCCTGCGTGGAAAATGATCCTGTAGCGACATCCATGGCCCCATTTTATAGTTTATATCATATTAAGTAAACTATGAAATCCTGCATCATGCAATTATAATTCTCTGCGTGATTTGAACATAAACAACATTCCGAAATCATCTCTCGAGTAGTTGCCCAGATCAGACTTAACATTCGTCTGATCGGAGGACCCTCCCATTTCAACGGAGGTTAACTGGACTATAGGTTCTTTTTCGCATACCTTCAAACTCCCAATTAAACACACTCCCGGGGTAAGGAGTATCTTATGTCCTAGTTTCGAACATATGTTATAAGATACTCCTGACCACCATGAGACCATGAGAACATGAGACCATATTCTACCCATTTTATATGGAAACTACACTCTTAGAACTACACTTGTCCCGGAGCGTGGATCAAGAGTGTACTTTCCATGTAAAACGTATGGAGACGGACGCACCCAAATCAGCGTGTTTGGCGGACGTACGCGCAATGTAGTTCTCACTTTATGCTAGCGAAGGAGACGGCCGCACTTGTGAGGTAACGGATATCCACACGCCCCAGCCGCCGCCACAGAAGATACCCCAGGCGCCGGGCGGGCTTGTATACGATGAGCAAAGGGTTGCTCTCCATCCGGCCGGCCGGTAATCTCCCATAAACTTTTGTAATACTAGTAAGAAGTGTAGAATAAAGAGTATTCCTTCGGTTTATTTAAAATTTGAACTATTGAGAATAGCAACTATGATATAGTTGCTATTCTCAATAATTCAAATTTTATGTATGGATATTTCTTCAATGAAAAATAGTTATTTTCGTTATTCACGAGTAAAACTATATTATTTGCCTTCGTGTTTTCGTAATTGAGGAAAATCTGCATGCTACAGTAGGCATGCAGATTTTCCTCAATTACGAATTTTCGTCCATTCCCAAAACAAACACAGATTCTTTCAATATTTTTAATAAAAGTAAGAAGATAACAGTAGAAAAGTAGCCGGGAAAAACTTTATGGTTATTTTTCTTTGGTTTAACCAAGCAAATACCAGTAAAACAACTAACCACTTTGATTATTTTTTGCAACATTCTTTCTTCAAAGAACAGGAAACTGCTTAAATCGATGGCTTCAAAAAAATAACAGTAAAAAAATAAACGATTGTGTTCGTAGATTCGACCCAGATTGCCTAGGTAATGACCTGCGTCCTTGTTCGACCTGCCGTGACCTTGCCGGACCAGCAGACACTTTTTTAAACGAATATTCTGAACAATCATTCCTAGAAACTTGTGCAAGATCAGAATAATACGAGTAGTATCAAACCAAAGGCATAGAGGTTTCTGAGGAATTTAATTACTTTAACAATAATTAAATTACGAGTAGCAATCGTCCAATAAGGTCTCAAATCCGGTAGAGGTTTTTAGAAAAGACAATGGATTTTCCGGAGTTGAATAATCTCTAAGTTACGAGTACATACGTCTCAACAAATATTTACATTAAATTACCTATTATTAATTTATTTTGTAATGGACTGTTAAATATCTCTATTTACATACTTGTAAAGTACTTTAAAAAAACCACTTACAGGATCACATTTTTGTCCGTCTGTCTGTGTGTCGGTCAAAACCTAAAAAAGATTATAATTATAATGTGCTTATAAACAAGTTAACTTATGAAAAACCTAATAGGTGCGTATGAAAATAATTTGTTGGGCGAAAAAAAAATCATCCACAGCTCTTTCAATGGGAAAAATGGCCAGATCGCTGGCAGAATTGCCATGTTGAATAGCAATGCTCAACCAAAAGCACAGCTCTGTGGTCACGTGAAGAATTGGCTACCTGATTGCTTTAGTTGTTTATGATAACAAACAACTCGATGAACGCGAAGACCCAACGGCCCTAGTGTTGCAATCCCATATGACTCAAACATATACACATATAGTCTCGATTAGGTTCAATTTTTTTCTTATTATTGATACAAATTTTAATGTAACTGTTGACTCAATTCAATAGTTATATGTAAATCAAATCAAATGACTGGTATGTTGGTCTGGTAGTTAGTGGCCCTGACTGCTATGCCGGAGGTCGTGGGTTCGATTCCCACCCAGGGCAAATGTTTTTGTGATGAGTGCGATCATTTGTTCTGTGTCTGGGTGTAATTTACCTATAATATGTATGTATTTAGAAATATCTAAGTATGTTTATCAGTTGTCTAGTACCCATAACACGAGCTCTGCCTAGCTTAGGACTAGGCGGCGTTATGTGTGATAGTTGTGGAATATTATTATAATATTATATTATATTAACCTTGCACTGCCGTAGCCAAATACTGGCCAGGGAAGGAATTTAAGTTAAAAAAGAAGAAACTAGTTTTGAAATCGACAGGCTAAAAGAAGAAGACAACCTGACCTTACGAACGACTTGTGGTAAAAAAGCAGAACGAAAATTTAAAATCTAATCTGCTGCATCAATGTCAAGCCTTATCCTTATTCCAGTCCGTTCTCCTTTAAGGTAATGGCACGTGAACATATTCGCAGGAAGCTGCTGGATTCATCGCAGCGTTGATTTGGTGGATTCGTTTCTCAAAATAATTTTGGTTATTTGTATGTATTTATATAAGTATGTATTTTTATTTATTAGGTATTGTATTAGTTTTCTATTTGCCTTGTTTGTGTACCATTAAGTTGCACCTATTTCATTATGTCTCTGCACCACCCTAAGGTCGACTGGTAGAAAATGCCTACAGCATTAAGTCCGCCTATGTACATTAGTGCATAAAGATTTAATAAATAAATAATTCCTCTCTTTCGGCTATCTTGCATTGCAAAAATATCTTCAACAGTCTTAGGATGTACTTAACGTAAGCCATTAAGCGCCAGACATAAACTGACACTTGATAGTGTTATTATTTACGAAATACTTATTTTTCTATCATAATTTAACAAAGAAAAAAAGAGAAAAGAGAAATAAATCTGCACCCCTCTAAGATCGCTGATCATTCGTCGTCATTTGATGATTTTACCTACCATAAAAAAAACCTCTAAGAGTGCTATAGATACTCATTTGAGTTCAGCAACCTGTTACATTACAGCAGTATTTCACTCGTCGTCAATTTACAATAGAATAATATTCATTACAAAACTTTCGATTATACATAAGGATTCATTCTGTAACAATAGATAGGATAAATAAATGTCATATCTCAAAAATTATAAACAAAAATTAAAAATCACGCTGACAGGCCAAGTTCAAAAAGCTCCAATTACGAAATTATTTATTTTCTTATTTAAATAAACTACTAACCCTGTTATAGCAGAAGCAATAAATAACAAATAAAACCTTAAAGAATTATAACTACACTTAATTGTTTTGCCGTACTCATTTGAGTACGGCGGCGCTAAACACATAACCGATACCATGAACCTATATACCAACATTACCGACCACATCGTCCAGTAAACAAGTCTAACAATTTTTTCACTTAACTTCTTTAGCGGTTGAACACTAAATAGAAAACGGAGGCAAAACCATGACGCAAGCAAGTAAAGCGTGTTTTTAAAACGTGTCTATAAGAACCTTGAGAAAAAATTAATACGCCTTTGGTTCGTTTGTACTGATATGACGCCGCTATATGGTTATTAACGAATACCATCGCCGGCGAAAAAGCAAAAAGCAACCGGGGATTCTTAGAAATCTAAAAGTCCTAATCAGTGAAGTTTTTCCTAATTTACCGCTGTTATAATAGTATACAATGGTTTTTACAAAGAACCATAAAGGTGGACTATGGAACTGTCTAATTTTCTCGAATACTGAGAAGTTAGAAGAACCATAATAATTACCCAACATTCTACCATCACCAATATAGTTGTTAATCTTGGTGATTTTGAATGTTGTTGTAGAGGACATAAATAAATGTTTTCAGAAGCAAATAACAATTATAAAGCAAGGGCTGATGAAGATATAGCCGGGGAGATTAGAAGCACCAGAAAACTGTAGACAACAAGAATAGACAATACAAAAGTTGAAGAATCAGGCGTTCATAAAATGCAGCATAAGAGTATAAATAACGATAAGTTAGTCTTTTGTGGTTGCAATCACTAAATGGTCAAAAAATTATGAAAAAATTGAAGCGGATCTGGTCAACAAACCAGAAACACTTAAAGGTAAGAAGAAAATCAAAAGAAGTGAAATAGTAAAGTACATTCAAGCACTCCATTTACTGTTGACAATTAAACTGCCCCTTGAAATCCAATCATACCGTATTTGTATACAAATCGGTGTTGTTAAATATACATAAATGTAATTCTTCACACGTCATCCTGCGTATGTAGTACGTATGTATGGTAAGTCAATAATTTGTATATAATGAGTGTTCTTCACGTAATACTTTACTATTAACCATAAATGTTGTTCGGAAATCTGGAGTTTTTTGCGTTGCGGTCGTTGAATTTGCTACTGACTGTTCAAGATGATCAATGTATATTTTAGGACTATCATCCGACTCGTCCTGATCAAGGTGTGACTTGTGAGTCCTAATTAACCTCTACGGTTCCATGAAAAAAACCAAAATACTAAAACAGAGTAAATGACCTGGTAGGATAAAAAATTTCAAGGTAGGTATGTGACACCCGTACCTAAACCCGCCTTGTGTATGATGGTCCAAAATAGTAACTAATTGTTAAATTTCCTTAAAATGCCTCGTTCAATCAATTGTCAGCTTGAAGAATAGTCAAATAAATAACTGTCAATGAGGAAGGAAAAATAATATGGACAATTATGCGTATATTAACAATAAATTAAGTACTATTTTTAACTATTTCTTAACGTTTATTTACGCAAAAACTTGCTTTAGGATAATAATAACTAACCCTAAGAATAGGGTTAGTGATTATTAGAATATTGTTGTTCCCTTAGTAATTGAGTTTGGACCCTAAGTCAATAGAACTTTGGTACCCATGCTAGTTTAGACCAATTTCTGCTCACAAAAGCAAACGATTTAAATATATATACCTAGTCAGTTGTTGTAAGGTCACGTTTTAAAAATGAGATGGGTCTAAGACAATGCTATGACGGCAGTCTTCAAGTATTTTTTGTTATATAACATTTTGTAACGAACTATTAGAGGTCGAGGCCAATAAACAACGATTAAACAAGTTCTAATTTTTTTTCTGTACTGATTAAAATTATTAAAATCTCTCGTCTAGGAATAAGATATCAGACAATCATGTCTAATAATATGTTATTCCTAGATTGTGTCTCACATTTTGGAAGCTATTTTTCCTCCTTCCTATGGTAAAGCAAGCCGATTGATGCCTGCAAAGCAAACCTTCTAATATAACGTAAAAAAGTCTAATATTTTGACATCAACGAGAATGTTGATGCTATTACAATAATTATTGCCACAAACAGTAATACTTTTAATTCGAGACATTGAGTTACCATCCGTGGACCAATTTTATTGGCATTTCATCACCATTTTTACTTCATATTAATGACGGGCGCCAATCTTTGGTGTCTTCGCTTTAAGGTCAACGAAATACTTTAAGTTATTTGGTAATTCACCGTTATTATTTTAATTTGGCTTTAAAAGCCCTGATTTTATTTCCAGTGTATTTACTTTTGACGGCTTAAAAGGGTCGATTTGTGTTTGTAGGCACTTTTGTATTGAAAAATGCGATATGCTTTTTTGTTGTTTTTTTTTTTCAATATTCCTGAGTCATTGTACTTTATTACTTTATAGTGGGTGTGTATGTGTTTGCGAAATTCGTATATGGTTTTTTCTCAGCCATTCATACTCTAATTGGCTGGTCTAATTGAATGACTTCGCATCATCCAAGTAAGGATGTACTAAGGTCATTAAAACGCAATGCCTTGGTTATGTTTATTTTATCGTTTTGTTATCAGAAATATGCTTTATAAACAGGCCAAGTGCAAGTCAGATTCGCACACGAATAGTTAAGTAAAAACATTGAACTATGATTGGAGGATAAACATTGAAGTTTAGAAATGTTCTTCCACATATCGATATACGTCACGCTCTATTTTCGAACTGCAAATATAAGTAAGTCTCTAATTTACAATATTTTGGGATTTTTCCTTTACTTATGTTGTAACACCTGTTTAAGCCAAATTTCAATATTAGATTCTAGGTCAAGGGGAAGTCTCCATACGTTTTGTTTCCCTTGCAAGTGTCAAAATTCGTGGGACTGAAGTTTAATTTTTCACCACTAATTCACAACTCCAAGTTATTGCAGACTTAAATATTTGGCAATACTTCAATTTCATACCTTCCACAATTTCCTGAGTAAAAGGGTCTTGACAGACAAACCTACAATGAACCGATTTTATAAGGCTCCCTTTTTCCGTTTATATGTAACCCTAAAAGACACTTTAACAAGTATGACTGGCTGTTAGATCTTCGGACTATTGTACTTTATCACGATTGTCAAATATTTAAAAATAACTGCCGGGGGTTAGAACCAACGATTTGATGTCGACGACGTTGAATTTCCAAAAATATGAATGATACAATTGCAAATTACAAACAGCTGTGTCTACAATAAGTGTGTAAGTATGCGGATTTCAATGATATTCGTATTTTCTTATTGACGTCATGAACTTAACCAATAGCACTGCTGTCGACAACAGCCACGTCAGCGACTTTCAAATTCTTGACATTGCAGATCTCTATTCTAAATACCTACTTATTTACCTAACACTTTCTAAAAAGCTAGTACGAGTAGTTTAGTATTGTATCGCTGATCATTTTAGTCAATATGCTAGAAAACGAGCAGACTAAAAAAAATTACTAAAAGTATATCTATCTTTTTTTATACTAGTGCTTGATTCCGATCCCACCTGATGGTAGGTAAGCAATGATGCAATCGTTGATGGTGAGGCGCACTAGAGTCTATTCTAGCCTTTGGATTTCGATTAGAATGAGGTGATAACGAATGCTTGGTGGTCCACAAAACATTCACCGCCACGCTTGCTCAAAGAATTTCTAGACAGTAATAGCCATATTGAGGACGTGCAAGCATTAACCTATGGGAAGAACAAACAGACTTATTGAAAAGTGCTGCTGTTTATGATAAAAATCTGTTTACTTACCACAAAAGTAACACAAAAGAGATCTTTGACATCATGGGCTTTTTTATTTATTTATTCAAAATTTGTTTTTATTTTTACATTCATAATTCAACTAAATGGTAAAACCGTTGCAAGCCCGCGCCTACGGTGGCCGCTCCGCCCAAGGGCGGGATTTGACATTGGATGATTTTACCTACCATAAAAAAAAAACCGTTTGTGGGGAACAGATAATTATTCTAGCTTACTTTGAATATTATCATAAAATCATACAATACAAACTTAAAAGTAGGCTTTAGCGTCAAAATAGCTTTATTTGTTTATCTTTGCTTCACGTAGATTACCCATAAATTCGTTAGTATTCCTTAAACTAAGTTAGTATATTCTATACTATGTTAGTACGTAAGTACGTATAATCGACTACAATGTTAAAAAATATAATGCTTAATTATGCCACCTACCGGTTACACCGGGCATCAGTATTATTATCTCTACAAAACCTTCAATCACAATTCACTTTTTCATTCACATTCCCCACATCATTCTTGCATCCGCAACAAAACAATGCCCTCGACCCTCCACCAATCACGTGAGCATATATTAAACGCATACATTTGCTGTTCAGATTGTCTGATACATCCCAAAAGCGGCGCGGGTGTCGGTAGAAAGCCTATCAAAGAGAAATGACGTCACAATGACGCACGAGACGGCCAAGTATTCGGAGCGTGTCTGCTGACGTCACAGGGTAGACTGATATACATATAAGTACATATGTAAATGAAGTAAAAGTAGGTGATGTACTGAGAGAATTAAACTACCGAAACGCAAATGATGTGGAGATTACTGAACATAAAATAATGATGATGGAAGTTACAGTTAAGAAAGTATGAGAAATTGTGACAGGTGATAGTGGAATAAAGAAATAAAATGCCATTTTGCAAAAACACAGAGAAGAATGAGCAAAAAAGGCAAGTAAAAGACAGGACTAGATATAAATAAAAGATTATTTTCTATACATATTATATTATTATTATTTTACCCAGGTGAAGCTTCTGGCAGAAGCTAGTCAGAAATAAATTACGTTGAAAAAATATTTGTTTTGTGAACCTGTCTTGACTACTTAATGAACAAATATGTTTTATTGTGCATTTGATGGTCACATGCATGCAGTTATACTGAAAATGGACCCTAAGCTAGTTGAGACAAGTCTAGGGATCTCCCTAGACTGTTCATCTGATGATGCAGCATTTGATGACTAGGCTATGTGAAAGACTATGATTATGACTAGAAAGGGTAGCCAACGAGATGACCATTAATAGAAAAGTATGGACACAGAAGATACTGAGGTAAAATGAGAAATGATGATGAGACTGCAAATGGCCCAATAATACAATTGATATCATCTTTGTGTTTTATACCATTTTATTGTTTGATCATTCCCGCAATTGAATGAGTGTGTTCTCTCTCTAAGTGTCAATCAATCAAAGGTTTGCTGGGAGAAAACGCATCGTTGAGTTAAGCTAGGGCCGGAGCCCATTGTACTGCTCCCCTTCGGATACCTACGCAATCTGGTAAGGAAACGAACCAGAGTATGATTACGATGGGTATGGTGGTAGAGTATCCAACTATGGGCGGACTATAGTGAATGCAGGCAGGCCAAGGAAGCACTTCCCTCGATAGATGACCTAAACCTCAGTTGCGCAAAGTGATGGCCGTTACAATTAACCACGGGACCTTTAATTAGCACCTCTCTGTCATAGGATTTATAGACAGCCCACTGTGCAAAGCCTGGAGGACGAGACAGGGGCACATCTGCTACTAAGTTGCCCATTTGACGCTGGATACAGGGCAAAATACTTCGGAAACCCAGGTAACCTCCGCGAAATGGTCAGTAACATCAAGGCGATGCTGGCCTTCTTTGCGGAGCTGGGGAGGATCGAATGAAACATTTGTCTCACCCATACGCAAAATACACGCTTTGGTCGTGGAGTTGCGGACACCAGCTCGAAATACAATACAATACATACAAGCTAGTCTTTACATGAATTGTTTAATCTGCTCGTTGTTTCCTCGTTTACACGCTACTCGCGCTCGCCCAAGTCCATACCATCCTACGCGACACTTAAAAATACATAACCTTTATGTTATTTATTTTGTTACATTATCTAAAGGTTAAATCATTTATACCTGGTCTATTCTCGCAAGTTTGTTGACAATATTAAAATCTTTTCTTTAATCATTTGTATATGAAAAAAAATAATTTTGACATATCGATGCAAATTCAGGGCCAGAGCCTCTTGTTTGTACCGGTGTCTTATGTTACACAGGGCCTGTCACATATTATGGTATCCTAAAAAGGATTCCAGTCTCTCACAAAGCAAAAAATGAAGTAAAATTATTTTTCACAAAAATTTGTCCCAGAATAAGAATTACGTCTGTCTAGACACAGACGTAATTTTTATTGTGGGACAAAGTGTGCGTTCACAAAGAAGTAAACTATAATCTGTAGGTCATACAAAGATACGTTTCTGAACTCTCGATACACTGTACTTCGCCAACCGTGCAGTCAATTGATTGCTTTTACCAGCGACTTCTAACCTACGATAACCACATTTCTTAGCAATAATATAGTTATCTACCAATAAAACAGATTTCGTAGTATGATCAGTACTTCCACAGATTATGCCTTAGACAAAATATGTTTTCGTGTTTACAATATGAGCTTCGACGAGAATTTCTTATCGATAGATTTGTATATAAGACTATCAGTACCATCTCCATTCCAAGTGCCCGGCCTCCAAGCACGTACGCTCTGGTTCCTTATAGCAGTGGAAGCCATAACTTGAGCATTATGACGTCGGCGTGACGCACAAGATGGCCGCCAGCCGAACCGTGTCCGCTGACGTCACGGGACTGGATCGAGACAATACACAGACATGTAGGAATAGGGCCGAATAATACACGTGATTCTCTTGAAATAAAATTCTTTTTTGATTAAACTTTCACCTTATAAAAATACATCTTGCACTTTCGTTCGATCTGTCATTCCATCAACTTTTGTTTCATAAAACCTCAGTTCCAAACTCAAACCTACTTACTCATTTATTTTTAATTAGAAAAGAGTCCTACAGAATAGCATTAGCATTGAAGACGTAATCTTATTGAAATATTGGGTAAATCAGAAGTATAAATAGGTACTTGGACTCTTCCATTGTTGGTTCTGTCATAGCTTGCATACGGTGATAGAATACTACTAGAAACGCAAGAGTATGTAGACTGTTGATGCTATCCAAACCTGTGTTATTTTATATAAATATCGCAGTATAATATGCTTTTACGCGGCCACTGTCAGAAGTTTGTCTAGAAAAAAAATTAAAATCGTTTGTTTTTTGTTTTAGCCATTAATGCCGGAGATCCCTCAGGGGACTGTGCTCTTGGCAACATTGTTCTCACTGCACATAAGTACTTGTTTACGGAGACGCGGCGCGTTGGGCGGTCTCGGTCTTCGTACATTGTTTGTGTTTGTGCGTTCGATGCCACGGCGCGCTGCTGCAATGTACGACGAACGCCCAACGCTCCGTGCAACGCGCCGCGTCTACGCAAACAAGCACTAAGTCCTATGGGTATGCAGACGACAGCACTGTGGTTGTGTCCAACGCACTAGTTAGTGTGTCACAGATGGAGTCTTTCCGAGTAATATTTAATAATAATAAGTAATGTGGAACACCGTCGCTGTGTTAGATATTAAATGTTAATTTTATTTATTTGTCTATTTGAAAATGATAATTTACGACACTATGAAATAAACATAGTTAATTTAATTAGTATTATTTCACGCACCTAACGCATGTTATTGAGTTCCAGTAATGCCTTTCATTTGTGCCAGTAAGTGCGTCAGAATTCCGGATTATGTTGCTGACTCACGCTATAATTATTTTGAACCCCTCAATGTAGGCACGCCAAACAGGAAATAATAAACATATTGTTAATTCATTACCATTCTTTTAGGATTTATCGGTTACTAAGAAAGCTTGCTAAATTCCTTAAAAAACGTTATTTTGTTTACCAGTCTCTCATGAAGTTAATTCCATGTGCGTGCTTCATTTTAACCCTAGCATAAATTAACTTGTGTAGAGATAATAAACGATTATTATTAATTTTATTAATTGTTTCGTCTTCAATAAGAATTACTTTTTGTTCTTTACCAACTTTATTTTTCTTTCATAGAGCACAAACGTATTAATTATGTAGATAGAAAAATAATAATGGCTAAAAATTACTTGAGATTTTTTTATTGATAGGCTCGCGTTTGACGTCTATCTCAACTGATGGTAAGTGATGATGTGATTTACTATATTGCACTCTTGCCCAGAAGTAACATAGGTTTATTCACTCTTGACAATCAATTCTAACCATCCAATCAAGGTCGAAGCCTACTGAGGTCACGATAGGCTACGAAGGAACGGGGTAGGTTTTTAGTCAGTAAGTTTGACACTACTTCACACTCCGCCCAAGGGCGGGATTTGTCATTGGATGATTTTTCCTAAAAAGAAAAAAAAAAAACACCATCCAATAATTTTCGTTAATTATACTTCCAATGATTTTGTATATGCTATTCTGCTCGCTCGAGTTTGGATAAAAGACCGCATCGTTGTTCCATCGATGTCACTTCTGCCTGTTCACTTCAAAAAAAAATCGCTTGAATCCTGTGGCACAGCGCCAAACCTTCCTTTGAAGATTTCGTTTCAAGTTCAAGCAAAAATGAACTTAGCGGAGATCATGCGGATGTGTCTTTGATGGTACTCCTACATATTTACCAGAAGTCCTAAATTTTCGCAGAAGAAAAGTCGATCATTATAGTATTTGTTGCAGTTTCTATTACGATTCCAGTAATTTTAAGTCACATTGGCCGTTTACTACACCATGTGTTTACGAAAATACTTCAAAGATAACAACTGAGTGATTTACTTTTATAAATAAACGTAAACCACACATCTGGCAAGAAAGGTTAAAATATTTTCTTATTATTTAATGGAAAGTGCTAGCGACCCGGCACAGCTTCGCACGAGTGTTCAAAATCATTAAAATTCTTGGCTTTTCTCTAATCTAATATACATGTATTATACATTTGAACCTTTCTCTTGAATCACTCTGTCTATTACTAAAGATCGTATGAAAATCCATTCAGTAGTTAATACCGCGTACATCAAAGGACTGGAACAGTTTGCCTGCTGCGGTCTTCCCGTCTGATTATAACTTAGGTGCCTTCAAAGCTAAAGTGAATAGGCACTTAATAAACTAGCGCGCCTCACCATCAACGATTTCATCTCTGCTTACCATCGAGTGGGATCGCAGTCAAGCACTAGTTTATATAAATAAATAAAAATTAGCTTTTTAAATTGATCACGAACACACAAGCAACTAACGTGATGATAAGAATAGATGCCAATATTTTTTCCATTGTCATTTTTCAAATAACATTCCAACAATATGTGATTTATGCAAACAAACGTTGTTATTTTTGAACATAATTTAACTGAAAATCTCCGAACATCAAAGCGGTGATTCAGTTCAACAATAACGATGACTAAAAACAAGAGTTTATGAATAAAGTTATAATTGAACATGGAAACATCTATTTCAGGATTTTCATCCTACGTAAAAATTATAGATAACTTGACGAAACTGATGACAAAAACTGGAAATATTCAAGATATTTCCAGTTTTTTCTTAAGTTTTTCCCGCACTTGGCAATGAAATATTTACTACACACACAAGAAAATTTCTGCTAAATTAAAGTGTCTATGATATTTTATGTACATTAAATTTTGGTAAAATCACTCCATTAATAACGAATTATGTTACCTAAGGTGAGAAACACATTAAAATTCTTTAGAAAAAATATATTGAAGACTGATTAAAACGCGACGTTTAATAAAAATATGGAAATTGTTCCTACTGCTAGGACTCAGGTCTCTTCTCTAAGAGGTTGAATTTGTAGTATTCCACTACGCGGGTGTGCTAGTGCCTTTTGGTGGAGTAACATTTCTTCGAATTTCTGGTTCCAGGACATGCCGGTTTCCTTACAAAGTTTTCGTTTACCATTTTTAGAGCTGTAATGATGAAATCATGTCAGGATCGTTACCACTGGGCCACGGCAGACTATCCTTGGACAATACTAAATACCTACATATGAAGTGCAAAAGGCTGGTACGTAGTGGACCGGTGCAAACCAATTATTAGGTCGTGATATTTTATAATGTACGCAGGTATTTCTAACCGCATCCCTGAATCCTAATACGGTTACTGACGCAAATCTAGCTGCCAGTGTCTATCTCACATTATTTACTACCGCTTTTTTGAACAATGGACAGTTAAAATATAGGCTGTAGAGTACGGCCGAAATACTTTGACTGCTCCGAACTTCGAACAATTGGCTGCGCAGTAATTCTTTGTTTTAAATCTTCTATGTACTACCTATATGGGTGTTAACAACACATATGGGTGTTTAAACCGTATTATACTAATATTGATGTGAATGGAATAGGTTCCCTGTATATAATTGCCTGTATGGCTATAAATTATGCGCAAATACCTAACTACATTCAAAAGTATTTTAAAAATCTCTGAAAAGTTCGAACTAACTAAACCAACCATATTTGTTTAAGGTCGGCATCAAATTTTGACTCGATGAGTACATCATTGCCAATAATTTTCTGGCTCATTTCTCAATTGAACGTAATACTTCTTAGTAGTTTTTAAATATAATAATTTGAAAAAAGATAGAGTTACATAAAAATCCACTAAAGTATTTGTGGTAAGTCAAAACTTTGAAAACGAGTGTATGCACACAAATACTACTGACTTTACGAACCTACATCTCTTTTTATTCTTATCTATGAAATAAATGAGAAAGCTACTTCATGAATGAATGAGCTTTCCGCCTACAAGCTAAGTATCTTGGCAAGATTCCAAAATTCTTGTTCCACTATTTACTACAAACTACGTTTCTCAACATCAAAACCTTCTAGTCTAATGTTCATTTATGTAAAATTTCAGAAGCACAAAAAGAAAAATAAAAAAATCATAAATTATTCTTGACTGTAGGTAATCACTGAAAATTGGTTATTTGAAAATCGAGGGATGTTGATTTTTAAGCGATTTTCTTAATAGTTTCAGAAACAATCTAAATTTTTATAGTCTAGACTATTCACGTCAGACCCATTTCTGTCTGTGTTTGTGTGTGGGTCTGCGTGCAATAAATTGGTTAAAAAAAAAACGTAGAAAATAAAAAAAAATGACAGTTAACAACAGACTATAACTGAGGTTATGGCGACTTGGTTTATGGTGACACACGGTTTTTTAGTAAAAACATAAATCGAGTTTTGACGTAGCGACATCTATACCGCCACATAGGAACTAAAAATACACAATCCTAGATCGCGGTATTAGAGTTTTCCACGTGAATAGAACATTTTTACAACAGTCCACAAAAAACTATTGGGCAACCTAAATCAGACACATCTGGTTGGAGGATCCTTCCTTTTCAATGAAACTTTGCAAGCCTCTATCGCCTGGCTCTTTGCGCCTGGCTGGGTTTGGACCCGTGACAACTCGTAAGTCGGGGTAGTTACCATACGGCCACCATTGATCCATATATCTATTGAATACTGATTTAGTAATTGCGTTAAGAGCTCATGGTAGGACCTCGGTGTACTGAGCCCAGGGGCGCTGACTCCGTGGGTGCTGGTGGCTCGAGCATCCATGAGAAATAAACAGTGGGTGCCGAGTACCCCTGAGAATAGACATTAAGAAACAGATCAGTAATCACCTTTTAGAGATGGCCGTTTTGACATTACTCGACGACCCGTTTAGCGCAGTGGTTTACACAAAATGGTTTCATTTTATATTTTTAACAAACATAATTATTAATTAAGTACGCAGTATGTAAGTAGGACATTTATTTATTTGTCGATCGATCAGTGTGCATTTCTCTTACATTTCGCTACTTTTGCGAGTAATCAAATGAGCATGAGCACCCATGAAGTATTCTAAACGCCGACGCCCCTGACAGAGGTCCTACCACCTACCAATACATTTGACGAATTAAACAGAACTGTTATAGAGATACACCGTTAAATTTTGGTCGTTTAAATCCCGTAGAGGGTCGATCCGGTACATGGAACACTATCGATTTGTAAAGATAAAATAAAAAAATATAGTACTTTTTTTCTAAAACTCGAATTAATATACGCATGTACGAAATTAAATTCTATAAGTAAACAAGTCAGTGACTTTTTTGGTAGTTGTCGGTCATTGCGCACTAACTACGTACAGGTCATTGAACTCGCCCAGCTGACGTTTACTTAAAGAAATTAATTTCGTACATTCGTAAATTAATTCGAGTTTAAAAAAAATACTTTATTTTTTAATTTTATCTTTACAAATTGATAGTGTTTCATGTACCGAATCGACCCTCCGCGGGATTAAAACGGCCAAAATTTAACGGTGTATAGGGTATATAGCTCCATCCCTTTTTCTCACTCGCATTTCGCGACATGGTAAGACCCCTGGTCGATAATTGTTATTGTTTGATTTCACGTGTAGGTTTCACTTACTTACTTGTAGGTACTTTAATGTTAATAAGCTCATATTCATCCTATCTCCTTACATGGTGATTGACGCAAATACTGACGCAGGACACCCAATTCGCCTTGATGTAGACTTTTCTAATTTGCAATTTCTGAATAAAAATGGTGCCTTTGACCTTATAGAGAATACTTATAGGGGCAAAAATTAGTCAACTAGGGACTTTTACAGTAGTTCCTATTTATTAGATACATAAAATATAGATATGTATAGGTACCTCTTACCATAATATTTGTAAGAAAGAAATCTATTTAAAAAAACCTAACACGTCTTGCTTGCCTACACAGATATTTAAAACGATTTGAAAAAAAAAATACGATAAACCAAAATGGGAAAATTCACATTTTTTTTTTTTGGTTCTAATATCAAGGACCGATCGAATGAATATTGTTATAGATTAAACTAATTTATCGATTAAAATTTAACCTAATGAAAAACTTAAAAGTAAAAATGTAGAGTCACGAAAACAACTACCTAATAGCGCCATCTATAAAACTAAACATAAACTAATAGCACGGATCGAGCCTCAACATGCAATCAACTTGAATTCTTTACTCAGCTCACATCACGTTCACTAGATGGCGCTACTAATGCGTTGAACATGTTTTCTTTTACTATTCACACGTGTGATGTGCTACGTCAATGTTTACAAACAAATTAGTACAATGTGTAGAGTAGATTTTTAAACACAGTAACGATTTTAGCGACTTAGAGACATTAATAATGTGTATTGTATTCAAATATAAGAGCTCGAAACTGACTTCCAAGCGAAAATTACAAAAAATTTAGAACTTCAATACAAAGTAAAAAAAGTCACGTCCATAATATAAACCAAACAAAAACTTATCGAACAAATGTACTCTAACACATTATTAATATTATTGATAGCTAATAAAATACCTGCTCCGAACCACGACACATTCTTTATTTAGATTTAATAAGCTAATAAGACAAAGATATTGAAACAAATCACATTGCACTCACCTTTCTTAGCGCCTTATTCACATCTGATAGAGGACTGGGCATGTAGAAATCCACAATGCCTAAAAGGCAGTCATCACAACGGCACACATCACTGGGAAGTGAGGACATCGACCCGAAACTGCTACAACTGTCCATGGAATCCGTCCGCACTAATTTTCCCGTACTCAACGCTTCCATTTTTGCAACCAAAAGCGACTCCATGAGTGATCTAGGTCTGGCTGGAGACCTTGATCTCCGGGCGAAGTCAGGGGATAATGGTCTGTAGTGTTCTAAGACGTCTGGCGATAAAGGTCGATGTCGCGTGAAGTTTAGCGCCAGGTCCGGAGATAAGGCGCGTCTCGACAGGTCCGGCGATATAGGACATGCCGCGGCGAGTTCCGTCGACGAAGTCCGCGTGAGGGGCGGAGTGGCGCTCCGACAATGCGAAGACGTCATCTTAGTCGCCCGCATTGGTACTGATGTTATTGATTACCGCATCGCTGAGAATGTTTTTGTTTATTCTTAATGGCGCTAGACGGCGTGTTAATGGGAATATCCCAGACGATCACAGCACTTGTTTGATTTTCGCCTCACTGTCAAACACCTTATATAACCTTGAAAATATTTTTTGTTGAATTATTGTTACATGCTGCAACATTCGATCGGTCAAAAAGTTTAATTCGACCAATATATCCGTGTTTACCGCACAGGCTTCAGAACCAGACCTACAATTGTGTCACATAAAATTTCTTAGGCCTCTTATAGAGCGTGTATTAGTAGTTATTGCCATAACTTCACTAAAATCAGCGTAAATCAATATCAGAAGGTTTTATAGACTTGTTCATAGTTGTTTATTGATTGTATCTGGTATTAATTGTGGCCATAAATTATTTATTTTTGCACTGTTAAAATTTTATCATTTTTAAATCAACGCTAAAGGTATTACTCGGTATTTATGTTTGTTAACAGCAGTTTAAATAATTAATGTTTACTTTCTCTATCTTAGTTAGTTAATATTTGTATTTATGTGAGTACTGCGCTTAACTTATTTAACGATTCATAATTTCGCTTGTAGACTAGAGTTTCTTGTTTTAGGTTTGAAAATCACGATCTACCGACTCTCAACTTTAACAGCTCCTACTTGAAAAGCATTTTATTTAAACATTTAAAATCTAAATTTTTCATTATGGCATCTAAAATTATTATGACTCCGACCATATCTAATAACTCCAACATAAACCTTCCAACTTAAGCACAACAATATGTAACCGTGCAGCCAAAAGGCCAGTTCCACTAGTTACAAGCCTAGCCATACATTAACATGACAAACTGCCCAACAAGCCGACAGCCACACTACGTTTGTTTACATCGCACGGTTCCAAGCAGGAGACTATTACTTATTCCGCACACATACAAAATGTAGCCTTCGCACACCGTCCGGCCACACCTGCGCTTGAGTCGATCGTAGAGGTAGAGATGCTGGATGAGATCGAAGCTTTTATACGCAAGTTTAATCTTACCTAAATTATTCAACTCTAAAAGAAATCTGTAGTATACGATTCCACAGTATTGTTTCTCATATTCAGAAATTACTGTCCATTCCAGTTTGACACTATTTCCCGCCCCACCCAAGGGCGGGATTTGTCATTGAATGATTTTTTACCTACCAAAAAAAAAAAAAAAAAAAGTTTGCCTGGAAGAGGTCGCGGAATGAGATAGTGTTTTAATTATAATTTTCATTATCTTATGCTTTATAGTATACAATAAAGTATATAATTCAATCATTAATAACCCACTCATAGCTAAATAAAAGCGCTTACAGTGACAAAGGCCACATTTAACACATCTAAAGGAAATAGTCCTAACGTTTTTGATGACAGGCAAATCTTCAAAATAGAAAGATCTAATTAAAGTATTGTGTAAAAGTCATACACATTCATTCGTTCATATATTGATTTGACAGTATCATTCTCGCCAGTAATAGCTAGAGTGATCCTAAATTTAAGATTGTAGAAGAAACATATTTTATTATATCCAGTTACATTCACTAAAATTTAAATGAAATTATTATTTTAAATGTGAAAATGCGAACTATTGTATAAGAAGAATTTCGCTTTTCCTTCCATATTCTTTGTTTCCCCGTAAAATGTCACTCGTAATAGACCGTTGTTCATTACATAATCGAATCTATGTTTCTTTGTCTAATGCACGAACCGAAAGATCATAATAATATATACTCTATTGATCCAAGATGCCATATTAATATATTATTTATAGCGAGGACATGATTTGCACACAAACGAACAGCTATCGAACGTCTGGGAAAGAATTCCCTTTCATAAACCTGGTAATTATGGTAGAAAAAATATGAGAACAGATGGTGGAGCCTGAGAAGTATGGTGGGTTATTAAATATTAATAATAAGTTTTTATGCATTTATACATTGTAAGATAATAAATTCATAATGCAAGCTTAAAAACTATTGTAATAAAAAGTGAAAAATCTTCTTTTTTTTTTCAATTTGCACAGTAACAGATGCGACTTAAAAATGTATATTTATCCTGTAACGCTTAGCTCAACTGCCAGAAAAACCTTACAGGTGACTCTTGCAAGATGATATTGATTTTAGATTCTGATGTAAGATGTCATTTTCAATTTATACACATTTCCAAATAACCTTATATGCCTATTATATCCCTATGCATATTGACAATCATGAACTAAAAATTTAAGAACCCTTTTTTGAGGATGAGAAATCATCAAGTAACTTCTCCTTGTTTGGTCCACCCAATAACTTTATTTGATTATTTCTACGAGAGAGAGTCTTAGATTTTACCTGACTAAAGGTATATATCCCGACTTGCGAGTTGTAGGTTGAAGGGTCTAAACCCAGCCTGGCGCATTACTTTAGGTAATTTATTTCAACACCACTGCTCTCAAGACGGCGAAGAAAAACATCGTGAGGAAGTCCTAGAACCAAAAATTCGAAGATATGTTACATTCACCAACCCGCACTGGGCTCGCGTGATGGATTACGGCCTAATCCCTCTCATAGAGAAAAGGCTTTAGTCGCAGCAGTGGGAACATTAAAAGGTTGATTATGCTATGCTATGCTATAAAACTCATCCGTATTCCTATAGTTGCCCTTGGTGTTCTCACAATCTCACAGCGCAAATTCAAAGACCTCTAAACTAAGAACTCTGTCTATACTTTGCACAATTTGTTGTGCAAGACAATAACAAACACTAACCTCTAACCTCCAATAGGGCAAAGTATTACTAACACTAATATAAACTTGCAATTTAATGTCTAATTCCACAACCGTGTAATAATTCCTTCTATCATAAATCGGTACGTGCTTAAAGCTTAACACACACGGTTTATATTACATCTGGGGATATATTTTACGCCATTGGTATTGAGGCTATATTAGCGCAGATACATTATGTAAATAGAAGTTAGGTTTCCGCCATTTGAAAGTCATATAGTTCCCAACTTAAGTAAGCTTTAAGATGTAGGAATCCAACATGGGCGCATATGCAACATCCCAAGATTTTAGGCTACCGATTCAAAATTATTTTATGGATACCAGAATATTGATAATTTAACACAAAAATCAGGCATGTCAGGAGTCAGGCCCTGCCTGAAAATTAATGAAATTTTAATTTAACTTCACTCAGCATCTATTGAATGGTACTTCTACAAAATGACAGATGTAGGAGTACGTTATCACTGCAATTTGAAAGCTCTTGTAGAAGTGATGAAAAAGGAGTGAATGTAATGAAAGTTGTTAGTTGAGAAGAAAAGAACGCATCTAACGGGAAGAAAGAAGAAAACATATTATATTGACTTCACATGGGTAACGTAGAACCAGACCTGGTTAACTTATGAATTAATTATTAATCAAATATAAAATTGGTCATTTTATTATTCTAAGATTAGTTGTTTAAATAGTTTTTGTGCATTCTGTAGGCTATATACTGTTAGTGAAGAAGAACACCAACAAGATATTCATACACTATGGTTGCGCCAATTTGCTATGATCCGCGATTTTGTTTTTTGTAATTTATTTTTTTGGCCTAGCAATCCTATCACTACCGTTTTACTTGCGACCGCGCAAGTTGTCATTGTAGATGCCTTTGGCAAACCGCACACCGTTCGAGCGCTACTAGATGGCGCTTCCCAGAGTAATTTTATTACTCGGGATTGTTGTCAACGCCTTAGTTTTAGTTTTAATAATTGGTCATCCCGCTCCGCTAACAACGCCCGCTCGAAATTACAAGAAAATTGACTATTTCGTGATCCAACCATTCAAAGACTCAACAATAGTGCAGTGTAGTGCAATACAGGACCTGGCAGTGGTTAAATGTGCGAAGTCGAGGTTCGCCGGCCGGCGCCACGTGGAACCTTCGAGGTCAAAAGGTCAGTGTTCCTCCCTAATACTTCATCCCATCAATAAACGCCAGGCACAGTACCTGCATATTGTTAACAAACCTTAGATCGCTTTTTCAAACTTACAGTCCACACCAAGCTTATTTGCGCAACCACACTAAGATATATATTATAAGACATATATATTGTGTATATCCTCTGTTGGAGATCTTAAAAAATATAAATATGTGTAACTTATTTCCATACTTTCCTAATATACCTATTCAAATGATATCTACCGTATATAACGGCCCTTATGCGCCTGCGCAGCGGGTGGGCCGCACCGCCATGTTGTCTGTCTCGATCTGATCAGTTCATCTATGTTAGGCTAAATTATATGGCTGTTTATGTAAGCTATTTGTCTTAGAATGTTCATGTTATAAGAAGCATAAACATAAATATTTTAAATGATTTTCTTGTAACACCAGTAGACACTGGTATAACTTTAGCTGGCTTTGAAAAGGCTATCCAATTCTATCACATTATTGTTTTTTTTTTATACTAAAAAGGAAATCTGACATCTAGGGCACAATGAATGAATGTACAATTTATTAATTACAAAATTGATGAGGATTGTACAAACTCACGAATATCATATTAAAAAAAAAAAACTTTAATTAAGACTTATTAGTGTTATTAGTAAAGTAACCTATAGCTAATTCCACCCATTGTCTCTGGAGGAGGTGAAAAATCATTTTTAGCCGTGACTATTGGCTGCAAATTTATAGGGTAATCCGTAAGTTGATTAAAACAATAGTGCCAAAAGTTTTTTACATTTTATGGATTCATGCAATTAACATCAGCAAAAAAAACTGGCAAAACTAAACCTAAAATTCGGATTAAAAGGCTAAACCAGAGTATTAATGTTGCAGCCATTTTGATCTTGTCTCTAGCATAAACTAAACGTGGAAAAATATAAATTTTTATGCCTATTGCTTGGTACAGGTGAGTTTTAGTCAGTAAAAGTCTGGCACTTCCTCTTGCTCAGAGGAGTTATTTGATGATTTCCCACTGCAAAAAAAAAACCATCAAACTAAAATTCTAGAACTGTTCATTACCTGTCAAAGTTGACAAAAACAACAAGTTTTTGCGCTATATCATACATGCTTGTAATGTCCATATCGAGGAGATCGATGCCCTGTTCGATTAGCGATCGCGAGACATATCATGTTTCACACGATCGATCATGCTGACAAGTTCGCAATTTGCTGTTTTATGAACTTATGATGTAATGGATGTGACGTAAGAAAATACTAGTTAAAGATGAATTTCTTGGAGATAAGAAGAAAAATTACAGATGCGATTATATATTGACAAACAAGCAGACGGCAGTAGTCAATCAATGATCATAGTACATGGTTGAACATTTGATGCAGTTGCCATTCATCCCGCACAGAAAAAATATTAGTATGGCCTACATAATTATAATCGTTCCGCGTCTGGGTGTCTTGTATTACAAGTTTGTAAACGCGATATCCATACATATACGATACAGGAGAAATTTCTAGTGTGGCATCCTATTTTCACATTAAAAAACGCCCGCTATTGATTTGGGGTACCACAGGGACATTGCCTAGGTACACTTTTCATAGAAAACTCTCTCCAACTTCTATTTGTAGCTGTATTTTCTACCTAAGGGTCTTTAAGTGTAGAGAAAATAGGTTAGTTCTAAGCAAGCCTGCTCATTGGTCGACCACATCGCCGCTTACCATCACTCCAAGATGATTTAGTGCCCTCCCCAAGGTGCTAGGCAACAGATTTGAAATTCTACGATAGACGTCAAAATACTAATAGCTTATTTTGTACTTTTAATAATCAAAACTTTAAAAAAATAAGGTAACTTATAAATAATAAGGTATATATACAAATATAAAATAATAATATGTACAAACGTGCTCATATACTTGCTTTACAATGTGCTCTTTAATCCTCTGACTCCTTTTTATCTCAAAGAACGCTTTCAGTTCCTCTGTGACACACATTCTAGGTCCTTGAGGTCATCGGAGAATCTGAAACTTAGTATTCATATGCATTCCACTTCGTTCTTCGATAAATCTTTCACGGTACAAGCAGCTCGTTTGTAGAATGCATTACCCATAGAAGTGAGGCGTGCCCAAACGCTACCAGCGTTCAAAAAAATGGTGAAGGAGCACTACCTATCACTTTAATTTTTCTTCTCCTATCTCTTTTGTATATTTTAATATTTATTAGTTTATTATTTGATGGCTTATTTATGTATTATATATATATATTTCCTATTGTATTATATATATAAAAAATTATATTATTTTTATTGTTGTACACTGACAACCCCAACTCTTTTTCTTTCTTCCAGTCCATCCAAAGGTTGTCTGGTAGAAATTGCCCTGTGCAATAAGACCGCCTATTGTACACTATTTTTTTATAAATGTTTGTCCTATAATAAGGTAAGGTGTACAATAAAGAAATAAATAAATAAATAATAAATAAATAAACGGGTAGAAAAAGAACTTATTGGGCATCAAATATTAGTTTCAAACAAAAAGGGATATCAGGGGCCAGGCTCTCCTGAGAAATAATCCTAAATACACCAATGCTTCTGACTAAGGCTACCAGTAACGACTGAAAAGTTATGTATAGCTGTGAAATATTTAAAAAGAATGCATTAGATGAAAATTTTGAGATGGATGTGTTGTGTGACGAAATGGATAAAGTGACGAAATTAGGTACATAAATATAAAAGGAAGTTTGAAAGTGGCGCCAGTGTTTGAATAGTTAAACGGGAATCGTTTGTCTTGGCAGATTCTTATAAAGATGAAGGATAAAATGCATGTAATTAAAAGTGTTATGACTATAAATATAGATGGATGGAGAGGGAAAAGTAGACCCAAGAAAAGATGAATGGATTGTGTTAGAAATGGGAAAGAAAACGGTTGGCAGGACAAAATGGAAGAAAAAAACATGTTATGCTGACCCCAAGTAATATAGGACAAGGGCAGATAAGAAGGAAAATAATGACGAAGATGATATGTAAAATAATTTATAATTATTCAAGCAAATTATTAAAACGAAACGAGAGAGCTCATTTTAACACGTAACAGTATTTGTATATAATAAATCAATTAAGTATTTCATTTCGGTGTTGTGGGTTTCATTGATTCAGTGAGCAAAGAATTAAATTAATTACCTCCAACGCCGAATTCGATTAATTGATTCGTGACTACATTTATTTGTGCTCACACTGAAATTCACTTAAGGCTATCTCACACGGTGGATATATTTCACAATATCGCCAGCTATATATTTAAATGCAGTAAAACACACGCCGAAGATACTATATATTTTATTTTACTAGCTGTGCCTCACGGTTTCGCTCGTGTCTTTGGTCACTACTCCGCTCCTATTGTTCGTAGTTTAATGTTATATAGCTAATAGCTTTGATAAATTGGATATACAATAATTTTTCAATTCGAACTAATAGTTCCTGTGATTGGCGTATTCAAAAAAAAAAACCGACATTTTCAGCTTTATAATTTTTATATTATGTACCTACTCGATATATTAGACAGTGAACGAACGAAGATTTATGTTATGCTACTAGGTTCTGGAAGTGGCTTTGCTTACTTCGAATTAGTAATAATAGATTTTCGTAAAGAAGCCATGTACTTAATTAATATTATAAACGTGTATGTTTATAATATTAATTTATTACCAGGCTTCAGGTGAAAGTCAAGAAATTATTTAGATCTTAATCGTCTTTGGTACACTAACTTTGTAATACTTTATTTTAAAATCATCATCATCTTCCTGACTTCCTGAGATATTTGGAGTAAGAGCAACATGATTTTTTCTTCCATTGGGGCCTTGACACGTGTCACAATTTCCCTCATTTCCTTTTCTTTCACACCACACTCCTCACACAATCCACCCATCTTGTTTTTAGCCTCTTTCTCCCTTTCCAGCTATCTACATTATACTTTATGTTAATATGAAATACTATATTATCTTTACCGTGTATGGCAGCCTTTAACTGAATTTAAAATTAATATTATAAACACATCACAACGCGTTGCGTTTGAAAAAGTTGAATTAATCAACGTACATGACACGGTAAATACGAATGGTATAAAAAATATAATAAACATGTAGGAAAGTGTAACGCTAAAATTGCTTATGTTATTGAGGCAATTACTCAGCTACTTATTTGGTTACTTATAAAATATTTTGGCCGAGTTGTTTCAATTTGTTTTTGATGTTATATGATATAGATGAATAATTTGAGAATGATGTAGGATTAAAGCAAGTGAATGTTGATGACGTATAATTTCCTTGTTTTGTTTCTTAGGTTTTTTTGAGGTATGTAAGTATCGAAAGACTACTCTCACTCTAGAGTGGTGTTGGAAGGCGTGTCAAAGTTTTACTGACTAAAACCAGACCTATGTTACTTCCTGCCTTTTGCGTTCTAGGACTACGAGTATCCCTTTCATACTTTTACCCATGGACCCTAGCAGGCATCAGCCCTGCTGGGCCGCTACGGTTTACCGACGTCTCTGTGAGATGCGTGTGAAAAACTACACGCCGTCGACGAATCAGCATGGATCCAGATCCATGATAGGTACACGTTTGTGCGTCGATGCCTGAGACAGTAGTTAATTTTGGAGAAGCAAGCAAGTTAAAATGACACTGCTCAGCCTCCTTAGCCAAGTTACGATCGTTTCGTAAGCGTGAACGCTTGGAGTTGGACACACATCCAAATCCTTTGTTCTGACCACGTGACTGAGCGTTGACATGAAGTCAGAGCAAAGGTATTGGAGGCGTGGCCAACTCTAAGCGTCGGCAGAGCTCATTGCATTTTACACGTACAGTCTGAGGGTTAGGTATACACAAAGGTCATAAAAAGTCCTGCATGAGCAGTACAACATACGTTCAGTATGCTGGGGGAGCTGTCGCGGTTTTGTAGCGAGTCGGCTATGTTTGTTGATTGATGGTTTTCTTACCATTATCAGAAAGCGGTGTACCTCAATCCTGAAGCAAGTGCGTGCCAGCTCCTATGGTATTCTGAGCGTGTTGTGCGGTAGTTGGGATTCCCCAATGCTGCGTCACTGGATCGGACTTCGTACGTCTATAGTACGCGGCAAATAAAGTGAATCATTTGCTATGGTTAGGCGAAGCCCCCCACTTCTATGGAGACCATAAAAATAATCGGTTACTACGCATTCAACTGTCAACCGTTATTATGATGGTTCACCTTGTGTGACGAGGATTACAACCGATTTTCGGGTCTCAATCGGAGTGGGGAGCTGCGAGTAAACATAGCATTTGGTTCAACTTATTTGCCACGTAAAATACGTTGCCTTACATACAATTTTAAGTTTTTACTAACACTCCTATATGGTAATCTAAATTAAATGTTTTTTATTTTATATTTTGGTGTAAATAAATCTAAAAGCATATAGTTGATTTATTTTAAAAAATCCTAACAGTAAAGTCAACGTAACAGGAGGACCAACGAGTTAAGTTTAACAACAAAAACCGCAATAGCGGGAAGTGGCAGCATGGCCGACATGCTTGCGGCCAATTAATGCCTTTACCGAGAAACATCCACTTTATTTTGTTAATCATTCAACTTCCATGTATTTTTAACGAGAATTTTGAGGAAAAAACTTGACCCAATTGTTGCATGAGTTTACTGGTAAATAGAAAATATTATGTAAATCAACGAATTGTTTACCTTTTGTAAACACTTTGTTTTTACAATAATTTGTCAACCGCAAAAATATTCTACGTAAAAGCTAAAATGCGAAGTTTTTTTTACAAAAACGGTTTTTTATTTTCAGGCACAATTTTATCAGTCAAAGACACGATTTATACAGCAATCAATTATTCTCTACATATTGACGAGCTTTGCTAACAAAAGTATACAAAGGAGCTGTTTGCTTTGATTTTTCATGTTTTGATTTCTGTATAAAATAAAATAGAATAGAATAAATTTTATTGTACACCAAAAAAGTGTGACATCCACCAACTTGGGTTGGGACTCAGGCCTCTTCTTTAGGCGACTACACGGGCCCAGTGTGAATTGATGAATTTCCTATATCTTCGAAGTTTTTGGTTCTAGGACATGCCGGTTTCGTCACGATGTTTTCCTTCACCGTATTGAGAGCAGTCGTGATGAAATAAATTACAAAAAAGTAATGCGCCTGGCTGGGTTTGAACCCACGATCAGCAATACGTAAGTCGGGGCCGTTACCAGTCGGCCAACACTGCTCTCATTCATTTTTCATTGTGTACCAAATAAACATGACTTCTCTTTTTATTGCATTACAATCCGTATCCCCAGTTTCGTCTAAAACTGTTCCACCGTTTCAGCGTGAGGGATAAACATAAACACACACACATATATTATTTTATATATAAGTTTACGCTCATAAGTGTGATAATATATCTAAACATTCATCTATTCATTGGACATAAACCATACAGCGATAAATCAAGCAGCTGTAACTTGGATGCATTATACTTTGAATTGTGCTGCAAGCTAAATGTCGCCCGTCATAGCCAAGTTACACCGAAGTTACAGCTTGGCCAGTATGTTGATCAAACTGTACTGGTTTATCAAATTGATAGGACTGGTAAGTGAATATGTGTTGCGAAAGTTATCGAGTTGCTTGTGTGGGAATGTAGATAAATACTGATGGAATTTTGTATTTGAATAGGATTTTTTACATAAGATGGTATGGGCATGTAACGAGGTGTAGCGAAAAGTGCCTAATCTGGTGGTCTAACATCGAGAGAGACCTCAAGAAGCCCAATTGCTAAAATCACCAACCCAGGACAGATGGTCCTGAGGAAAGAGTTGTGAGGAGATCCGAATCCAAGTAATGGGAACAGGGACGGACAAAGAAGAAAATGAAAAATAAGATTTTTGACTAGTATGTGATGGCGGTAAATTTGAGGTTAGAAATAACCGTCGCCTTTTATTACCAGGGGTCGGAATAAGGGAGAGTAGTACTTATACTGATGTCATATAGCGAATAAAGTGGATGTCTCAAATCCTGAGATTGCAGAGAAAGCAATTGGTAGGTTGTCCAATCAAGTCCAAGGCTGAGTTGTCGACCGTGAGTACCTAGTGTTACTGTAGTGTTCCATGCACGATTCAAAGATATGTCAGCAAAACCACAGGGCCCCACTAAAGCCACAGAGAATTTCTATAAATGAAACCACTGGTGTGGTTTAAGTCAGTAATAGTGTGATTCACCCTCTCTCTCTATCCTAAACCGGGAGAGAAGTTATTGGAATATTTACCAACTCAAAAAAAACCTGACAATATCATACTTACCTACGGATAAAATTTTCCGTCGTGAGAACTTCGTATTTTATTGCCATACCAAATATAAACTCATGTTTTACTGTTCTCATCTCCTGAATACAAATAAGAAATTATGTAATAAACTATATCAAATGTTTCACATCACGTTCTTCGTGACATTGGAGCATAAATTCAGTGGCCGGTGGCAGGACCACCGACGGAGTTTTAAGCCTCTGTACCTTATGTGGAGGTATTGATTCGACAAATGCTTGTATCTTGTTGTTATGATCCTTATAAAAAAATATTTTTAGTATATATATGCGAAACCTGAATATAGTTTGTTCAGAATCAGTAACTGAATCGATTCCAATAATTTATACATTATGTTTTTTTTTTCCCAAAAATATTTAAAAAAAGGTGTGGATACCACACAACACATGTCACGGCAGGTTGTAGCGAGCATTAGGCGCCAGAGCACGACTGGGAGCAGGAACAAAACAACCCCACACAATCCCCTGGATGGGTCGGTGACTTGGGAGATGGTGTGTCAAACTTTTACAGACTATAACTTAGCCGCGAGGCTGTCGTATACATCGGCCTTAATGCGCCCTGTCAATTATCTTGACAAAAAGATATTTTAAGCCACCTGTGTCGGTTCAATGTACCTAATTCTTTTAAAAACATCATACTATCAAACAAAAACTTGCACATATCCAAAGTCTTATTTCAAATTCAAGTCTTACAAAATAGCAAAATATTAAAAGTCATTGCATTTGACCAATCATATGGTCATAAACGAGCATAATTTCACACCTTATATCGACACTTGCAGCTGGAACGGACAGACCAATAAAACACTTAATTATATATAATTAGATGTGCCTTCATTCGCACACTCGGTTTCAATTGCGACATGCTTGCGATCAAGCTTACTTAGGATGAATGTTCACTAGAGGATACTTATTCAACCGACTATCACTGCTATCCCTGCATTAGTTGATACAACTTTAAAAAGTAAGTTATTTTGTAATTTTTAGTATGTAGTGATATGAGATTGACTGAGGTATTAAAAAGCCTATACCTAATAGGTTGTGGGCGCCGACGCTGCAACAGCAACCGAGGGCCCAGCTGAATGCGTGCCAGAGGATCATGGCAATACGCATGGAGCGAGGGTACCGAACGATTTCTCTCGCCGTTCCTTGGTCGCCTCCTTCTACGAAGCTGTAATGCTAGCAAAGGAGGAGGCCGAACGCATCAGGCAGAGGCCACGGGGCGCTCGCCCCAGCCGCCGCCGGGCTTCCGATCCCGATTTCCGGCCACCGTAGGTGCGGGCTTGCGATGGCGTCCAATGGGTAGCACGCTATCCGGTCGTCCGGTAACCGACCGGACCGAGCCCAAGTCGTCGACAGTGCGTACTTTTCCCGCTCGCCTCAAGTAGCTGTCAGCAAACCGTGGAGGCCCAGCCTGCTAGCTGCAGGCAGGCTGGGTCGAAGCCTACTTGGGTCATGGGTCAGCTTCTGAAAGGAAGGCCCGGCCCCGGCACGATAGGCAACGAAGGAACGGGGTAGGTTTTTATTCAGTAAGAGTCTGACACTATTTCCCGCTCCGCCCGCTAAGTATATGAATCCTGTTAGAAGTTTTGATATAAACATGAAACTCTTTTAGTGCCTACTAGGCTTCCAAGAATAACTTTCTCTTATTCTTATTTATCATCACGGGTAGAATTTTAAGGAATAGGTAAGTCAAACCGTTTCGGAAGAAACGGTTTGGCTGATTTTCATTTTTTTTTTTTTGTCTATTTGGTCGACCTGGTTACTTTTAATCCTCCTATTCCGACCCTTTTTTTCTTTGATAATTGATTAGGTAGGACAACGTTTGCTGAGTCAGCAAGTATTCTATAAAAGCAAAAGTTTCTATGCATGTGTATGTATCTTTATTACTTCTTCACGCTCAAACGGCTGAACTGAATTGGATGAAATTTGGTACCCAGATAGCTTATAACCTAGATTGATACATAGGCTATCATTTAGGTATAATGAGACGTGGTACTAACTCCAAGCAGGCGCAGCCGCTAACAAAAACTAGTTGAATAAATATAAAAAAAATCGTCTACAATCCACCGTGAATCATTCCTAATAGCAAAGCCGTTTTGTGACTATAATTTTCATGTCATAAGAATAAAATTATAAATAGTAGCAATAACTCATTATACTCATTGATCTCAAGTGTTTTATAAAAGTTTGAATGGACATAATTACATGTTATTGTAGCGCGTAATGTTCTAGTTTTAATTAAATTAATAACATCAGGATGTATTAGCATTAATAGTTTTGTATAGTTGAAGATCATAGAAAATTATTTGGTTGCCAACTTATTGCGAGAATTGCTTTGAAAATAGACACTCCTTATAATATACCGACCCAGTTTTTGCAACTCAATCACGGCTATGAGAAGGGCGGAGGCGACCTCATGCGTCCGGGCCCTGGTTCAGGGGATTTATTCGCAGGCTTCTGCAAAGCAGCAATACGAACGAACGAAATGTATGGACGGACATCTACACGCCCTAGCCGCCGCGACAAGACGGTGATCAAGGCGCGGACTTGTGGACGACGAGCAATGGGTAGCTGGCCGTCTGGCCGTCTAACCGGGGCCGAGTCGTCGATGGCACCTTACGGTCGCAAACCATATTTTTAACCGACTTCCAAAAGGAGGAGTTTACAAAGAACAGAGAACCCGCCACCGACCTACAACATGCAAAAAGTGAAAAAAACTAGGGTTTCGCGGGTTTCTTTTACGCTTTCAAGCCAGACATACATCTTACCCGCCCCATAGCATACTTAGTAGGTATGTTATTCCTTAGTTAATATAAAAATACCTTTTCCTTCAAACAAAACGCCTTATAAGGTTTATTCAATACGCATTTATAGGACACTGTTTACTTTATCAGTTGAATGCAAAAGTTTCTTAATATCACACCTTCTATATACTGTAAACCACATATAAAATGTTGAATCCAAGTACTCAATAGCAGTAAATAAGTAATTCACTTTTCGCTTTCTCGCGCCCATTCAATACGGTACCAATTAAAAATAAGAAAAATACATGCCATTAATTCACATTCAATTAACAAATTCTCGAACTGATTTGAACCACTGATAAATAAATGACGGTTGGATCGAAGCCGCCACCTCGGGCGTAATCGTTTCAACAATCGGCTCGCATTCGATTAAAACAGGGGTGTTCAACCTACAACCAGGCAAAATGGATGTGATTTTCTCGGTAAAAATATTCCAATTTATAAGGAGTTATTACTTTTTTAAATTTGAGGAATGGTATCAATGTAAGTTCGCACAAACGTACGATGGAGCTACATAAAACAACACCGAAACGTACTTTCTTATGCTTCTATCCTTGTCCGTCATGATAAACCGTCATTTGCTAGAGCGAGAAAGAGAGCGGGAATGCGATCGCACGCGATAAAATCGACCGACAAGGCAGTCGGCAACACTCTTTCGGTGCTGACAGATATAGGCAACACAAACCCTAATGTTTTGGTCATTCTCTACACAAACGAAAAGCTTGGTCCTGGTCCTCTCATATCCGACCCGTGTCGGAGCAAATTGACCCAGGATCGAGCAGCAAACTGACTTAAAGCCGAGTAAATTGACTTAAGGCCGAGCAAATTTACTCTGGACCGAGCAAGTTTTAGCAGGACTGACTAAATTGACCCAAGACTGGCCACATGGATCCAGGAACGAGCAAATTAATTCCAAACCGTGTAAATTGACCCAGGCCAACTGAATTGCACCCAGGAACGAACGAATTGACCTAGAACCGACTAAATAAACCCAGGACCAAGTTAAGAGCTAGGACCGAGAGAATTGATGAAATTCAGCAAAAACTATTCTTTACCACAAGTTTTTTTTGTCTTAAGAGCAATTAAACTCAAAGTTTGAACACCACTGGCCATTCGAATTATGGATTATACACACACCATTTTAGGGTGCTCAAGATTATTTTTAAACAAAGGTAATTTTCACATTATTCTTCGAAGAAAGGGTAATGGTACGTCATTATGCTATTATTTCATTTTTATTCAAATTGTACGGTTATAGCATTGTAATAAACGGATAATTTTTGAATTATGGTAATAGGCTGTTGTAAAATGTTCCTTGTTTTTTGAATATCATGCGAATGGCCTTTCGAAGTGTTCCGACTATACACCGTTAAACTTTGATCGTTTTAATCCCGTGAAGGGTCGATCCGGTACATGAAACACTATCGATTTGTAAAGATAAAAAAATTAAGTACTTTTTTTCTAAAACTCGAATTAATATACGCATGTACGAAATTAATTCATTCGAGTTTAAAAAAAGTATTTAATTTTTTAATTTTATCTTTACAAATCGATAGTGCTTCATGTACCGAATCGACTTTCCACGGGATTAAAACGATCAAAATGTAAATTAGCAAGTAGTACCAATAAACTGAATTACCTTTTCCATGAATTCTTTTAGAAACCAATAACAATACTTTATTGTGCTTAATATCTAATAATAAATAAAAGCGCACAAAAGTTGAGACCATGACTTCCTAACCGGGACTGAGAAGTATAGTAGAATACTTCTCAGTCACGGTCACATAAACCCTTAAAGAGATGTAGAGCTGGTAAGCTGATATCATACAAAATAATGTCTCTTATCTTCTTCCTGCCCTTATCCCATTATTATTATTATTTATCAACAGGGAGTCATAGAAAAAAAAGATCTAAACAAAATAAATGATTAAATTAAAAAATGTACCTAGTTATTTTATAATATTAAAATTGTTAGGTGTGCAACTGTGCACCTAACTATTTTAAAACATTAGTAGATATATTTTTCCTAATCTGTTCTTTATTTACAAATGTAGATCATCACATCCTTCGCTGAATACTCAGACGTGCATAACCCAAGGAACAAACCAGACAAGGGGGCTTACTCTCGAGTTTAATTCCGATCGGTTGACATTGGGATTGTGACGTTAAGTACTGTTGAATTCGATGCTAGCGTCAAGTTCAATCTCGATTTTACTTAGTTTCTTAAAAAGGTCACGCAATTTGGCCCTTGCATCGAATTCAAGAGTACTTAACGTCACAATTCCAATGTCGACCGATCGGAATTAAACTCGAGAGTAAGCTCCAAGGACGATATGATTTTATTGATATTTATTTAAGAAAGTATTACAAAAAGTCCCTGATTTACGCATTGCAATTTTGCAAGACAGTGACAAAATGCACAAACAACATTTTTGCATTAAGACCGCCACTCACACCACATTAAAGCGGCGCTAGCAAGCATTCATCACACCTAATTACCATTGAACCAGTTCTTAAATATTCTGTGTAAATGATGTAATTGGTGACAGTATTAAATATTGTGATTAGTCATGTAGAATGTATTATTTAAATTCGAGGACAATTTCTAAAACGGCCTCATTAATCGGATTAATTTGGAAGCTATTAATCGCTTTTGTCGTAATGTTTCTCTTGTAGCAATTTGTAGCATAGCTTAACAATTTTGTCATAGGTAGTGGCGTAGCTAGATGACCCAGTCCTGGGGCAAAAAAAAACCTAACAATTCTAAAAAATAGATTTTTACTGTATTGATTAAAACGAGTTGCCATAAATAAAGTAGTGTTGCAACAACCTTTTTTATTCAGATTTCGAAGTTGGGAGAATTTTTCGCTAATTCAAAAAAGATTGCTAATCAGTTTTTGCGCGCCCCCCGAGCTTGGGGGCCCCAGTGCACTACCCTGCCTATCCCTTTGGTACCCCAGTGGTCATAGGATTAATAAAACCGAACTTAATGCTAACCATTTAGCTGCTCTGAAGTTGTGAAGTATTCTTAGATCTTTGACAATAATCAACAATAATGGAATATCGTGTTGCTACGTAACTAGGTTGTGGAGATCAGATAGGCAGTCGCTTCATGTAAAACGCGAATAGGCCTTTTTTAGATCGTCGATCTCTAAACAATGCTAATTTAGTACCTACAGTACGGCCGACGGATTTTGGCGAGCCTGAAGTTAGGCTCTGAGAACTTTAGCGTTTTTGGCATTTTTTTTTTAAGTTCGCAGTGCCTAACTTCAGACTTGCCATTATCTAGAACCATAGATGTTTTATTTACTAACTCGAAAGCTTTCGCAAATTTTTATTATTATGTCAGCCAAGTTTTTAGAAGATTTTCGACAGACAAGCAAAAATGTAAACTTCTTCTTGCATAATTGATGTCAAGAGATCTACCTCAATATCCTCTTAAAGCCACAAAAAAGAGCCCACAGAGAAAGTGAATAACACTGCACAAAATCGCAATAAAAATTAATTTCAATCGTAAAATTAAATGTACAACGCATTGACATTTTAAAAACTCATTCCACCACCAAAAAACCGTAAATACAGGCGGATTAAGGAGGCGCAATTACATTTTAGTGGACATTTATTACTTTTAAGACTTCATTGTGTTCTTATTTTGGTTAATTTGGGAAAATAAGATAGTGTAAATTAAGATACTTCATGTGTATTTTGACAACAAGTTATGATTGCTTTTATCTGTTTTCATATACAAAATTGTATAATAACTATGCAAGTGTCGGCCTCATACCCTCATCATCCCTTATCATGAGGTAAGACAGTTTGTCAATGCAAGCCTTAATAAAGTGTGTACTAGCAACTAACGTGTAGGCACAATAAAGCATCAAATACAGCTAGCTGTGAAATTAGCATTAGAAATTTTAGTTAATCCATCCGTCAGTAGAGTGGTTAGGGTTCGCTGAGGGTTCCGTACTAATTAACTTATGGAAATAGATCAATTCCCCAATCGAGTCTTGCAGATTTTTCCGAATCGAAAAATAAGTATTTTTTTTTTTTCAAAAAATAATCTAGATACTGAAAAGTTGTTGTTACATCAACAACAACTTTTCAGTTTTTAGATTTATTCCTATACTTGTGCTATAAGATCTTGCTTCACGGCAAATTTCAGGGTTCTAGGTCAACGGGAAGTACCTTATGAATTTTGATTCCCTTGAGTGTGTCGCAATTACGTTTTTTTGCGATATAAGCGGCCGTATCTTTTTTTCCTTCAACTTAGAAGTTTGATTCTTTCACAGGTTTTAATTTCAACTTGATGCCTCCCGATATAAAGGGTCTTGATAAACAGATATACAGAAAGACAAACAACAAAGTGATCCTATGGGTTCCGTTTTTTTCTTTTGAGGCATGGAACTCTAAAAAGACCATGTCCTGGACTAGCAGATGATATTGACATTTTATTCTATGAGTATGTTCCCATAGGCCGTGTTCACGGAGACGCGGCGCGTTGCGCGGTGCGTTGAGCGTTCGTCGTACATTGCAGCAGCGGGCCACGTCACCGCACGCGCGATTACAAACATATGGCAATATACGACAACCGCCCAACGCGCCGCGTCTCCGTAAACAACTCCCAACCCTTAAGATACTCTTCTGCTTTCATACGGGCTAAGCAGCTGGCAGGTACTAGTATGTAAATAATTAAAAGTGAAATTAAATAGTAGCTGTATCAGACTCATTTCAAAGAGTTAGGCAACTCATTAATGCGGCTTTTAAACAGTTTACAGTATCATTAACATCATTCTACATCAATAACTGCCGAATAAACACTCCGAGCATTTCTTACCACCACCTAGGGTTGCCTACTTTTGTAAAAAGGTACGGGGCGGTAATCGATTACAGATATTTTTGATTTGAATTTTTGTACTTGTGATTTTCCAGGAGTACATCTTTCCCCATTCCAATTTTCCGGTTTTAACAAAAGAATATTATAGAAGTGAAGACTCTGGTTAAGGCTTTCAAAATATGCAGTCAGGCATCTATAATATCTGTAGCTTTAGCTGCAGCTTCATTTAATTCAATACAAATCAATTAAATTTAATTTCACCATCATCATCATTTCAGCCGAAAGACTGTTGGGCTGTTGCTGCTGTTATCTGTTGGCCTTCCCTAAGTGTCGCCAAATAAACGGCTCTGTGCGTCTCGCATCCATCGGATTCCCGAAATTTAATTTGATTTTGTTTAATCAAAATTAGTTTAATTCGGTTCAATGATATATAATCGAATTAAATTATTTTTGCTTTTGTAGATTATGTATTGTAAACCAATGCGAAATAGAGAACTATCTATATATTTCATTACTCCCTATGACTCCTACAGCTCTCTATATAGTACTCCATATAAGAATACGTCTGGCAACCCTAACTCCACTGGCTCTCCTAACGGTAAAGTTTAGCCCCAGGCAATGTGTGCACAAAACAACAGTATACATTACCTTATCTGTAGGCAAATACATTACGACTAATTAATTTTAGGTGCGACTCGTTAATCACTGAAGTTTTAAACGTATAATTATTGGTAGTGGGTTCCGTAGGTGGTAATTGCAGTCCAAAAATTATTTGGTCATGATTTATTGTCGTTGGTTTAATATCTTTGTCCCTTTGGGTGTTTATGTGGGCAGTTGTTTGCGATTCAATTTAATTATCCGTCATAATTTTACCATTTGCACAATTTTAAGGAGAAATAAATATTATTATGTTTAATTCACTCCAAGGTTAAGTAACGCTTACCGAAATCGGTCTGTGGATGGGTGACCATCTTAACATACCGAGATTTCTCTATGCCTTGAAAAACAAGTCAAGTTAGTCCCGAATGCCATTTGTAGATCTTTGACAGCCTGGATAGTCAGAAGCCAAGAAATATGACAGTCATTAGTTGACTGCATTTAAATTGCTTATACAATTCGTTTAAGTTGCTTACACAATTCATTTAAGTTGCTTACACAATTCATTTAAGTTGCTTACACGATTTACTTAAAAATTAGCTCTGTGACACTAAAAACGTATTAATATCATCATGTGCCTGAATACCTACACATTTAGGTATACAAATATTATAAAGCTGAAGAGTTTGATTGTTTGAACGCACTATTGTCAGGAAGTACTGATTCAAATTGATTTTTTTTTAGTGTTTGATAGCCCATTTATCGACGAAGATAACATCACTGGATCGAAGCAGTAACCATAGACGCGGGTAAAACCGCAAGGATCAGCCAGTTGGAAAATACTGAGATATTCCTAAATAGATTTATACGATTATCACTAACTACTGACCCGCCCCAGTTTCGCACGTGTGCAATGGTGTATAATATAATATTAAATATATTATGCATGTTTTTTACATATAAACCTTCCTCTTGAATCAGTCTATTAAAAAAAAACCGCATCAAAATCCGTTGCGTAGTTTTAAAGATAATAATAATATAATATTTTAATATTTCCACAACTATCACACAACACCCTCTAGTCCCAAGCTAAGCAGAGCTTGTGTTATGGGTATCAGACAGCTGATAAACATACTTATATATTTCTAAATACATACATATTATAGATAAATAACACCCAGACACAGAACAAATGATCGTGCTCATCACACAAACATTAGTCCTGGGTGGGAATCGAACCCACGACCTCCTGCATAGCAGTCAGGGCCACTAACCACTAGACCAACAGGCCAATCAGATCTAAGCATACATAGGGACAGACAGCGGGAAGCGACATTGTTTTATATTATGTAGTGATAGTGAAGGATCCCCAACCTCAACTATTCACAGGTGTGTACCAACATGCTAAAGAGTTATATGCGCCTGCAAATTGACATGCAAACAAATGTTCTGCGCACGGACATTAATATAATTGCTCAGTGCGCTATTAAGATGGCTGATAACTGCTACTGCTATTTATCTTAATTCTTTTTGTATAACCACACATTACAGGTATACTTTGAGAAGGTTCATTCAGGCTCAAATAGGGTTACCATATCTGAGGATTTATCCTGAGGTGTCGGTTAATCGTCAGTCTAAGAAACCGTAACTAAGAATTTTAATTATATGTGCATGGTTTCTATAAATATTTTTTTATAATGTTTACCCTATAATAAGTTAAGGTGTGCAATAAAGAAATAAATAAATAAAAATAGCATTAATTTAGCTTCTGTATTATTCTCAAGCTATGATCGCATTATCCGAGTCTCGTTCTAACTATCCATCACATTATATGATTAAATCGTAAAATTTAATTTGTTTGAACTTTGTTACCGATAATAGATCTTACGAGTACTTCAATTTGGTTGCTCGTTAAATCGACGGCGAGGTGGGCGCAGTAGTTGGCGATTAACTGCTGCGCTTAACATCGTGGGTTCGATACCCGCGCAGATTATTCCAACATTCAAACCTTTGAAATGTGTGAAAAAACAACGTCGCCTTTTTTTTCGTAGGTACAATCATCCTATGACATCCCCCGCCCTTGGGCGGAACATCGCCTTGACATACCCTATGAGTCCTTATTTTCATAAATGTTTGTACGTTTGTTCCTTCAAGCTTAAAGGACTGAACCTGTTTGAATGAAATAACTCAATGGTACACAATGTCTTGGAATAGGCCATAGAAAACTATTTATCCCGGGAGTATACGGGAATATAAGAAAGGGATTACTTATATTCCCATTTATACTCCCTTGGTCTGCTTGTTTATTTTCACGCGGGCAAAGTTGCTAGCTGAGGCTATCTTTTTGGTTTATACTTGTTTCAAATATATCACCAAATTGATTTTTTATCACTCAGCCGGTCGACCCAGATCTTCAGAAGTCTTGAAAAATCACACAACCATAAGGTGGAGACTCCAGGTATTCCGCGAAAATTATATTTTCGTATCGTATGTTTTTTTTTGCAATTTGCAGCTCAGTATTGGATGGTGCTTTATGTTAATAAAAATCAAGTAGGTACATTTGAGGTAATGACCTGTATACATTTACATAATTACCTCTAGGTACCCATTAAAACCATCATCATAAAAATAAGATATAAAACCTTAAGATGGCATATTTTACCTCTCTAAGTTAAAGGGAAAATTTTAATTTCCGTGAGCATCAACCTTAAATCAATATGAAGCCCACTTAACATTTAAAGGGCCATTCCAATTTGTAAAAAGTTTTTACTGTACCGAGAATTAATGGAAAAATCCGTCTGAGGATCATTTAAATTCTTAACACGTTTGCAAATGCCTTGAAAAGGACCATTTAAAGGCACCGGCGAGCAATACAATCAAATAAATAAATCTGCAAAAACTTGGGACATTTCACCACATATCTAACCTTACCAAAACAAGTTGGCTCGTATCACCTCGGTCTTTAGGGCTAGCGATTAATGTGTAAAGAAATACAGACACATAGTTGATATATACATCAGGGCTGTGGAATTCCTGTGGAAGAGTTACCGAGGCCCTGGCATGCAAAGACTAACTAAAAGAACACAGGTGGGTTTTAATTAGAAGAAGTCTGACACTCCCTCCCACTCCACGCAGAGCAGGTGGACTTAGGTTTATAAACATTATATAGTTTCGGAAAAAAAAATCTTTTTATATTCCTTTTTGCTGGATTCCACACCATTTAACAAACAAACTTTGAAATAATTTTTGACATCTCCTATTATAATACTATGCTATCTTTTGAGATCGAAGTAGCTAAACTAGACTTACATTACATAGTGAATTTAGGCAAGCATGCTCCATCGTCAACCACATGATATTTTACCATCAACTGAGATAGTAGTCAAACGCGAGCCCAACAAAATTTTAAAGAAAATAAGGAGACCTACACAAAAAGAGAAGGCCAGACTCATTGACTCATCATTGCCCAGCATAAATCCCTTGAAACCCCTCTACGTGTTAAAGGTAGAAAGCGCACGAGAACGGATTAAAATTAAGTAATGGGTCCCTTGCCGTCCGATAAACGTCCAGACTGAGCCCAGGTCATCGACGGCACGTAGTGTTCACAAGGAGATGTTAGCAAAACCGTAGGGGCCCAGCAGAATCAAAGCCTCTGAGACCATGGGTTCGCTTCTGAAAGGAGCCAGTAAAAATCTGACACGCCTTCTCTCTATGCTAGAGCGAAAAAGTCATTAGAAGATTTCCCAGTGTGAAGCCGCGGTCATAAACTAGAATACGTAATTATATTAGGCAGCCACGACAAACAATAAATTCACTAACAAAATCCAAACCAAGCCAGCCCTAAGGCGCACACGATCACAAAGACACTCCAGCGTAACAAATCACTCGCAACTCGTATAACCATATACACAGCATGGAAAAAACAGCACCACACTCGATCAACGTCTGAACCGATACTGTACATTCTTGACGAAAACTGTTGGTGTACTGCATATGGCCTGTACGCTGTGTTGCTATGTGATACGACTCTTTGGTCAGCAGTAATGTCCTGTACAGTTTTTTGTAGCATTCCTGGCTTTGAAATTGTATGATGCTCGTTTTCCACCTTTCGTATGTGTGTTGGATACAGCGTGATGAGGCTACCTAAGAAAGATTGTGATAAGAGCGTTGTGTTTGTTTCTACTAACATTAGATGACACGGTATATAGGGCTGATGTCTGCAACTACTCGTATTTCAAGCACGCAAGAGATGAATGTATCTAACAAAAAAGTGTTAAGTCAAAAATCGTCAAAGGTAGCTAAAACTGTAAATTGGAAGTGACTACGTTGAGGCCAAATAAATTGTAACATGGAGTATTTTATTTTATATCAACATTTTACAACTTTGTATTGATATTAAAATCTTTGAAGCCATACCATTATTACTAACAACTTTATTTTAATTACCACGCCACATAACCTGAATATTTGACAAACTATCGACCCAGCCTACGAGAAGCTATTCAGATTTATTACTTGATACTTGTCTTGAGTCGATCGAATCGCGATCAAGTCTAAGTTACGGCAATTATTTATTATACCAGTCTAAGTGGGTTGGCCGTATCTAGTTAATTTCGGGTGGTTGCGCTAAACGGCAGGTTGATTGGAAATTTAATGTCCCCAGTGCTCCTCACATGGGTGGTCTCTGGGAAGCGGGCATTAAGTCAGCCAAATATCATCTAGTGCGGTGTGTAGGGGAAAAGTCCTTAACGTTTGAGGAACTTGCTACGATATTCTGTAAGGCTTCTGCCATAATGAATTCGCGCCCTTTGTGTCCGCTTCCTTCAAGTGACAACCCCAACGAATTTAACGTATTAACCGCCGGACACTTTCTAATTGGACGAAGTTTAGTCTCCATTCCTGAGTACGACGTGCGAGATATTGATATCAATAGGCTGTCACGGTGGCAGTATATCCAGAAGTGCTCCCAACTGTTCTGGAAACGTTGGAGTTATGAATATCTAAACACTTTACAACAGAAAGCCAAGTGGTTTATCTCTTCTTCTAATCCTAAAGTTGGAGATTTAGTAATAATTAAAACTGACAATGTTCCCTCTTGCACTTGGCCTCTCGGCAAGATTGAGAAGTTACATCCCGGTCCCGACTCAATAGTTAGGTGCGTGACACTGCGCACAGAAAAGGGTGTCTTACAGAGACCTATAAATAAACTTGCCCTATTACCTTACGCCAATTAATTTCAAATAAAACGTTTTTTATTTAATTTAGAGTATAATTTAAGATTAGTTATCAATGTCCTAGATAGTATAGTAATCTCATTTTTAGGAAACCATCACTATGGTTTCGGTAGGGGGTATGTTCTGTATTCTAACCCATGATTGGTTCAGCTGACGGCGCAAAGATCATGGAGCGTCCTATATGCCAGAAATCAGCCAATAGCGGGCTGCTTAGATGACAGGACAAGCGCCCTCTCCCGGTTTTTCGTGTTGTTGAAATCGGGCCGCCGTGCGGTAACTATCTTTTTGAGCGCGCTCCTCAATAAATCGATAAATCAAGGGACAAAGTGAACATAACCGTGTTGTGTGATCAGTAACCAGCTTCAACAGTGCTGCTTCATCCAGAGTACTTCGAGGAAGGCTGAAAAGGCGATAAAGGTAAGACGTTTCTTTGGCTTTGTCGTTCGTTATTTTGTTCCAAGATTGGGTAAGCTCAAACCGAGTTTCATACAGAACAACCACCAACACCAGCTATTTAATACAGTCCGCTTTCTCTATTCCACATTCTGGTTGTTGGGGGATGAACTGCTCGCGTCCGTAGGATTTACTTAGTACTGACCACCCTACACGTGTCCCCTGGGTAGTGCTAAACGAGCAGGAAATGCGGTGGTAGGCCATAGCATCGGCTGCCGGCTTCAAAGTTACCACCCACCAGACAAAGCCATGCCGCCAAGCGATCCGTCGTGTTCCGGCATGATGTTTGGTGAAGCCGTACGGTGGAAGTTGGGTCTGAGCAGTTGTGTTGCGATGTATAACGGGTATGATGCACCAGCTGTTGTTGCGTCGGACGCTTGATCGTGGAGGGTAGCGGGATCCGAAGCACGGTGCTCCGCTGGCCGACCGCAGGTAGTTGGGGGCCCAAGTAGTGTGCCAGCCACACATGAAAGGCTGCCCCGCCAACTGCGAAAAATCCCAGGGTGGCCCCATCGTGCCGGTTGGCGACCGGATGAGAGGACCCGATGGCGATCCCTGGGGGGGTTCGGGCGTCCCCGCAGTCTCCAGATTAACCTTCCATTGGCGCGGCAACTCTGGTTGTGTTGTTGGGTTTAACATCGCATCACCTCGCTCAACTGCCATCTTCCATCAACCCTATTCACTCCATCATAAAAATATTATGAAACGTAAAAAGAAAAGTAAGTGTGTACAGCGGATGCACGTCCTCTCTTTCAAAGTGCACCTCTCTAATATTCGAGGACTGCACTCCAATCTCGATGCGGTCCACCACCATCTAGAGACTGACAAGCCACACTTGCTTTTCTTGACGGAGACTCAGATTAGATGTCCGTCAGATGCGGCGTACCTCAACTACCCGGGATACTCATTGGAGCATCATTTTCTGCAGCGTGCCGGGGTCTGTGTGTACGTCCGTAATGACATCTGCTGTCAGCGTCTCCGTCACCTTGAAGACCCAAATTTTTCCACGCTATGGCTGTTGGTGGACACTGGTATGGACAAAATCGTCTATGCCTGTGTCTACCGATCGCACAGCGGTGATCAGGAGACGACTCGAATGTTTGACCAGCTCAGTGAAGCTGCCGATAAGGCTCTGCATCGGCACCCTGATGCGCAGCTTGTCGCTCTGGGGGACTTTAACGCCTGCCACCGAGACTGGCTTTTCCCATACCAGAGGACCGACCACGCTGGAAGAGAAGCGCGAAACTTTGCGGTATCGTTGGGCCTTTCCCAGCTGGTGAAGCAAGCGACCAGGGTGCCTGATGTAGTTGGTCATACTGCCAATTGTCTGGACCTTCTGCTGACCACCGATCCGGACAGATGTATCGTAACAGTTTCTTCACCACTTGGAACATCAGATCACTGTCTGGTGAAGTCTGTATCGTCCTTCTCCCCACCTGACTGTGAGTCTCGCGGTGAACGGCGGATGTGGCGTTACAAGTCGGCAGATTGGGATGAGATGCGGCACTTCTTTGCGTCTTATCCTTGGCAGCAGGTTTGCTTCTCTTCTGAAAATCCGTCGAGCTGTGCAGATGCCGTATCCGATGTGATACGTCAAGCTATGGAGTATTTCATCCCTTATAGCGACGTACCCATCGGTGGCTCAGTTCACCCATGGTTCAGCGCCGATTGCATAAAAGCTGAAGAGCTTAAGCATTCGGCGTTTCTCACCTGGGTTGATGCTCGTGACCGCAAAGCTCCGGATCTGAGTTCAAAGAAGAGAGCCTTCAACCAAGCTGCCAAGTCCTACAAAAAGGCACTAAGGAAGGCTCGCTTTGACCGCATTACTCATATTGGCACAAAGCTCTCTGCACAGCCATCCGGTAGCAGAGCTTTTTGGTCCCTTGCCAAGTCGGTCGAAGCGAACTTCTGTCGGCCCACACTGCCTCCGCTGGTTAAGCCTGATGGAACACTGGCTCACACCGCGAGAGAGAAAGCAGGTCTCTTTGCATCTCTCTTCGCCCATAATTCTCGTCTTGACACTTGTGGTGCTACTCCACCGACTCTGCCTTTCTGCGACACCTCGATGCCCGAAATTCGCATAAGGAACAATGAAGTTCTGAGAGCACTGTGTCGTCTAGACGTGAATAATGCTAGTGGACCAGATGGTATACCAGCGATAGTTCTCAAGGCTTGTGCGCCCGAGTTGTCTCCTGTATTGACTCGCTTGTATCGCCTCTCATTTAGGACTGGAATAGTGCCCAAGTCCTGGAAGCTTGCCAATGTACAACCCGTGCCCAAAAAGGGCAGTCGTGCCGATCCTAACAACTATCGGCCGATTTCGGTAACCTCCATACTCTGCAAGATTATGGAGCGTGTATTGAACTCGCGCCTCATGGCATACCTGGAAGGTAACGATCTCCTCAGTGACCGACAGTACGGGTTTCGCCGCAATCGATCTACTGGGGACCTACTAGTTTATGCCACCCACTTGTGGGGCGAGGCCCTCGAGAGGAATGGGGAAGCGATTGCGGTTTCTCTAGACGTCTCGAAGGCCTTCGACAGGGTATGGCACGCTAGCCTTTTGAGTAAGCTTCCAGCGTACGGCATTTCCCCTGGCCTGATTAGTTGGGTAAAAGACTTCCTGAGTGAACGGTCTCTCCGAGTTGTTGTCAACGGATGCTCATCAGAGCCCATGACGACTAATGCCGGAGTTCCTCAGGGGTCTGTTCTCTCTGCAACTCTCTTCCTCCTGCATATCAACGATCTGCTGATGCCCGGTATCTATGGGTATGCAGATGATAGCACAGTTGTAGACAGATACCTGCCAACTCCTCGGGCTAGTAAAGAGCTGATCCAGGCTGAAAGGGAGGCTATGGTGGAGCGGACGAATGCTTCACTTCAGGCAGTCTCCAAATGGGGCGAAGCCAATATTGTGGGATTCAACGCCACCAAAACACAAGCGTGTCTGTTCACCGCCAAAAGGAGCCCGTTCACCTTGGCTCCTGCTTTCCAGAATGTATCCCTGGAGTGCACCGACCGCCTTCAGCTCTTGGGGGTAGAAATTTCCTCAGACCTCAACTTTGGGCGGTTCATTGAGTCCAAAGCTAAGGTAGCTGCTAGGAAACTCGGCGTTCTAGCAAAAGTCCGGCGGTACTTCACACCGGAACAGCTTCTAATCTTATACAAAGCACAAGTCCGTTCGTGTGTGGAGTACTGCAGCCACATATGGGCTGGTGCTGCAAAATGCCACCTAGCAGCTTTGGACTCGGTGGAAAGGCGTGCGAAGAGGCTAATTGGTGATCCAGACTTGGTTAAGTCCAATCTACAAAGCCTCGAGCACAGGCGTAGAGTAGCCAGCCTTTCGGTGTTTTACAGGATGCATTTTGGAGAGTGTGCGCGGGAATTGCATGACTTGATACCGCCATCTCCTTTCTACCATCGAACAACCCGGCGTACGGCGAATATCCACCCTTACGTTGTTGAAACTTCCACGGTCCGGACTAAGCATTTTGCCTCGTCGTTTATACCGCGTACATCGAGGGACTGGAACAATTTGCCTGCTGCGGTTTTCCCGGCCAATTATAATTTAGGCGTCTTCAAGGCTAGAGTGAATAGGCTCTTAATAAACTAGTGCGCTTTACCATCGACGATTGCATCACTGCTTACCATCAGGTAGGATTGCAGTCAAGTGCTAGTTTATAAAATATAAAAAAAAAAAAAAAAAAAAAAAAAAATACAATTCAATTTTCAAGGGACACTTGTCAATTTTACAAATTGCTTTTTGATCAGATTTGATCGTGATATCTTATGGTGTCATAATTTTGATGCAGTATAAATCATTGTCATGATAATTAGCTCCTGATGTAGACAGTCTACTGACAATAAGATACGAGTTCGACTTATTTTTGTCGTTTGTATAATGAAGTTAGGTTTCAGGATTGTTTGAAAATCGCGGGGAGAATTCTGGTACCGCGATGTAGGACTAAACTTTCAGTTCTTCTGTACCAAAAGTTATCACCTTCCTGCCCTTATCCCATTTACTTGGGGTCAACTTATGATGTTTTCTTTCATTCCACTTTGTCATCTATGACGCTGTCGTGTGCTCCTTGCTTTCTATCATACATACTCCTCACACGATTAATTTATCTATTTGTATAATCTCCTCTTTCTTCTCTAACCAAACTTATTGAACCTTTACTATAAATAAAATAACAATATTAATTGTTTCGCTGTTGTAATAATTTATAATCATTTTGAATCTACTTATTTTTTACGTATTAACATGCCGTAAGATAAAGTGTAGCGAAAACCCTTTCCTTTGTAACATCTTATACATACCTGTACCTACATTGATAGCTGATTGATCTTGTTGACATATTCCTTGCGTGGTTGCTTCCAATTGGTTCGAACAATGCGATGAAAATAAAACTTTTGAGTGTGCATTTCGAATTTAATATGTGATAACAAGGAAGCTCGCCTATGTACATCCACTGACCTTTTATTGTTTTATTAAAACTGTATGTACAATAAAGAATAAGAATAAGAATAAGGCTTATTTTTTTAGTAAATTTTATAGATATTATTGATATCATGCACTAACAGATTCATGCGGAAGAATAATTTGTGCAAAATTATAATTTTTTTAGATTTTTTTTATATTTGCTGGCCAGCGTTAAATCCTAAAAGATCCACAGAAAGAAAAAGAAAAGAAACAAACCCAGGAAGAGGAAAAGAAGAAGAGAGAAGGCTAAGGAGAGGAGGAGGAGAGGGGGTTTTTAGAAATTTCAGTGATTAAAATATGATTTGCTTCTGTAACGCGTATTTTATGAACGGAATTTAAATGATAAATACAACCCTCTTAGTTCGTCTAACCCTATTAGAAAGTAATCCGACTTAGGGATGAATTACCTATATTAGACCGGGCCGTGCCCGGGGCGTGCCGTGGCAGTGTACGTGGCCCGACGGGGCACGGATTTGAAACGGTGCATAATTTTTTTTGAAGCAGTTTCTATTACACAGTGCGTCGTGTCCCGTCCGGCCACGGACTACGCCCGTCTTATACCACGGTTGTTGCACCGTCCCAAAACTCGGTGTAATAAATAATCATGCAGCTCGGACGGGCTCCACTTCATCCCCGCCTAAGCCTTGTCCCGGCCCGGACACGGCCCGATCTAATATAATTCATCCAGCCCTAGTAGGAGATTTTATGCTTGGTAAACCAGTAGTGGCTAGTACGATTGTTACATTCGAATTAAGATGTACATGTTCCTGAGAAAGCACCACAATTCATCAATGCATTAATTAATTTCAATTCCTTCCAACAATTATTATTCAATTAACATCACTTCGTCCTGTTAAAGTAATAAGTAAGAGAAAAACGCGGAAAAAATCAATATCTCATTAAGAAACTCGTTCGGAATACAATGGATCATTACTCATGACAGCTTGCGTCAGAAAAAGAAATCTTCGTCATTAAGAATGAAAATATTATTATAATAACATAGTAAAGTCTTATATTTACTAAAAACTTGCCAGTACTTAAGTAGTAGTGGAAAATTAGGTCCTTACCTATGGAAATTGTTGTTTTTTAAAACGGGATATTTTGAACTTTGATATCTTCAGATTGCCTTATAAGTTTCAATAACCTTTATAATAAAGGTATGCTATTCCTTTATATTACAATTTTTTTAAAGACTTTATTCACATAATACTTTTCCTACCAATCAACCTTAAGGTGATACAAAAAAACCAAACTACTCAAATGAATATACTAAATACAAAATTATCACACTAATAATAAAACATTGATACAAATAGACAATTAGGAAACGTTGACGCTGTGATGATAGGTAACTACTGCCAACATACGAATATGCTCGCGAATTTTAAATCTGAACATACACCGTTAAATTTTGATAGCTTTAATCCCGTGGAGGGTCGATTCGGTACATGAAACATTATCGATTTGTAAAGATAAAATTAAAAAAATAAAGTACTTTTTTTCTAAAAGTCGAGGTAATACACCTACGCATGTACGAATTTTTTTTTAAGTATTCGAGTCAATGACCTTGTAGGTAAGTACCTACAAGGTCATTGACTCGGTCGGTTTGAATCGGTCGTTGCATACTAACTATCCACAGTTAATTAGCCTCACTCAGCTGACGTTCACTTAAAGAAATTAATTTTGTACATGCGTAAATTAATTCGAGTTTAAGAAAAAGTACCTTTTATTTTTAAATTTTCTCTTTACAAATCGATAGTGTTTCATGTATCTAATCGACTCTCCGCGGTATTAAAACAACCAAAATTTAACGGTGTATATCGGTATTACCAAAAAGCCTCATAAACATCAACGCTCAATATACTTACAATTAAAAAAAAACAAATGATTTATACCTAAACAAATAAACAGTGTCATTACCTACAAAGATAGACCCCGCCCTAATGTTCGAAGGGGCCGGAGTCCCGCCCAAAGCGATTAACATTAGAACTACCAAGTAATTCTTACAATTTGTCGTAGCCCTTATTAGACGAATTTATTACCTCACCTTAATAGGGCCATATACTTTATATTGTTACCTTATTCGGTTCACTGATAGCTTTATTTTGTAATTTAAAATTGTGGAATTTTAAGTGTTGCACGCTTAATATTGCCCACTTTGGGTATTATGGCTTGTAAACGGTTCTGGTATAGCTATGATACTTATATGGGTTTATGAAAATTTATTTTTTTACGAAATTGATGATACAAAGTTTGGGTTGTACAATTTCTTGACTCTACTAAGAAAAACTGTGGTAGTCTGTTTATGCTACAATATTTAAGTCAAGAGTGAATAAGTTCTTTTTTTATGGTGGGTGAAAATCATCCAATGACATCCCCCACCCTTGGGTGGAGCGAAGATAGTGTCAGACTCTTACTGACTAAAAAACCCACCCCGTTCCTTCATTGCCTATCATACCGGGGCCGAGCCCTTTTTTCAGAGAGTGAATAGGTTACTTCTAGGCAAGCGTACCCCTTCGTCGACCACATCATCGCTTACCATCAGGTGAGATAATAGTCAAACGCAAGTCATATTTTATTTCCGCACCTAAAACAAGTCATACTTTAATTATATTATTTGAATAAAAAAAAAAAAATAGTGCAGTAAAAACTACTTAAGAAGATGCTCTAATCTTCCTCACAAGAAGTTATTTCATATAAACTAGTGCTTGACTGCGATCCTACCTGATGGCAAGCAGTGATGTAATGAGGCGCACTAGTTAATTAAGAGCCTATTCACTCTAGCCTTGAAGACACACAAATAAAAAATGTTGATATAAGTATCTCAATTTAACAAAGTCATCGTCCTATAAAATGCATCTTTTGCCAGTGGTCCACAAATCTAAAGATCAACAGAAGAACGCTTCAAAACCGTAAGCACTTCAAAAGTGAAATACAACGTGAGAAAGAGCCGCAAATTGAGCATTATCTTTACGGTATTGCCCATAAAAAAAAGTTATCGTTGCTTTACTAATTAAAGCCTTTAAAATCGAGACAGCTTAAGACCCAACTTTTTTGGTGGTAATTTACAAATCGACCAGTATATTTAGGCCTACGGATGAATACAGAACTAAGTCGTGTGAATAAAGTTTGACAAGTTAAAGTTGACCTGCAGCGCCACCGCAAAATATCAAGATATGTTGGTGTATAAGAACGGGGTCCGATTTCGTCGTCCGTTTACCGTATATTCATAAGTTCGCAGTAGGAGTCGCTTCAGAACTTAATTATTGGTTCGTTGTATTTATTGTCGATTCGATGAAGTTTTTCTGAGCTTGACGCAGTGGGGGATCATGGCGGCATGTGGAGAACATGAATGAAATAAGGATTTGCAGAAGTACTTGTCGTTTAGGAAAAAATGGGGCACAAACAAGTACACGCATCTTTGCAAGACCCAATCAATGAACCATACTAGTAATTATTACATACCAAATGGAAATAACATCTTAGAGGTCTTTAGTCACTTGATTTATAGCAATTCTAACATCATTAACTAATTAATTGTGTTGTTGCAAGCGATAAATAAACAAGAAAAAATGTTTTACAATTTTGTTGCTCCTTTTTGCACTAGATACAGTAAAAAACCACACCCTTGCTAAGGTGGGGTCACACTTTCAGGATTGAAGGACAGAATATGGATAAAGACCGACAAATAATAGGCACTTGAAGACAGGAGTTGCCACCGAGGCAGGGCAGGCCGGCCTAATGAACAGAGGCCATGTTCTTTATTCAAAAGTTTCAATTTAAATTTGGAATACCGGAACAATTTACAAACATCTTTATTTTTTTTTTTTATATCCTTAGTTATAGTTTTAAATTTTCGGCAATACGCATCCAAGGTCCACCCATATCCGTGGCATCACTAACCCTATCAGAATACCAGTGCTGGGGCACTGCGTTATTTTTTTATAATATCTAGTGCCCTTTGACCTCGCACGGACCTCTTTAAATGTTGATTTTATTGCATTTTTTTTTATTAAGATAGGAAACGTTTTTTTTTTCTTTCATAGTCTGTATACCGAGACACAAGACTTGTCCTAGTTCGGCTACAGATGTTCCTACGTTATATTATAATCTTAAACACCTACTAACTGATATTATATGTAATTCGTAGTGTTATTTGAAATGCAATACACAAATATTAAAAATATCAACGAACCTTTTGTAGCTTCTTATTGAATGACATATATCTAGGAATCTAAGGCCACTAGCGGAAAATAAATTAATTGTTAGTAATTTCTAGGTATTTTCGTTTTTGTTTGGCGGCCTAGCCGACTACAGCGAGACCGGCACGAATACGTCAAGTGCCAAGCATTCACTACAATGAGCAATCTTAGGTCTCGGCCTGGGTAAACAAGAACAAGCGGTGAGTAGGGCGGGCGTGGAGGCGGTGGCGGATTTGATTAGGCCACAAAGCGTGACTAATTGTTGAAGAAGGAAGAAGAGGCTAGACGTGTTTCCACCGAAGAAAAAAAACAAAAGGTTGCATGTAGCACAGATGAGAATATTAAGATGGATGTGTAGTGTGATAAAAATAGGTAAAGTAAAAAAATAGTATATTAGATAAAGTTCGATAGTGATGCCAGTGACTGAAAAATTTAAAGGAGGGATGATACACATGTTAATAAAAGAAAAAATCGATGATATGAGGAGTATATGAATGAGAGATAAGGGAGTTAGGGATAGCAAGACGAGTGACGGGACAAACGTGTTGGAAATTACACAGAAGGAGGGCAGGAAGATGATGAAATCAAAAGACGCACCGTGCGTTGTATCTTTCTTAAAATGCACGAGGAACTTCTTTCCTGATGGGAGTACCTTGAATGCACATACAGATGGAAGTAGTATGGTGGCTCCAAGTCTTTAATTTTACGCACCCGACTTGTTTATTATCCGCGCAAATTCTTTACCCTGGACGAGGCCTTAGATTTCTTATAGATCTATAAAAGTTACCACGTTTTGTAAAACATAAGGCAGCGATGAAGATATAGTGCCCTTTTTATGGCATCTTGTGTGGGCTGCAAAGAAATTTTATTTATGTTCAAGTCCATACAGGATTTGTTTTCCAGACTCAAAAGTTTATGTGTGTAGAATACTAAAATTGCCTCACGATTATTAAAAACTATTGTTCATATCCCAATTGTATAAAAAGAGAGTCCTTAAGAAACACCTCTTACAGATTTCAAAATTTCTAAAAATACACCGCACTTAATGAAATAGATGTGTGAACAGTTTCATCGCGACATATTCGCAACCCTATCCTTAATTTCGAGAAAAATAAAAAAAAAACTGTTTAAAATTTATTAAATCCTGCAAATAGAAAAGGTCGATTCAGCTGTTTTTGAAAGATATAAACAATTTTTTTTAATCAGCATCTTTTTAGATGTTTTGAAGGATCACAGCGGCTGGCAGTGAACATTATATTTTCCTGCTTCCAAATGAACATCTTTACAATCTTAACAGGGCCCTTCCCGATGCGTCTGTCATCAACGTGAACAATGTGAACATGGTTTAAAACCTTGTTGCATAATGCAACGCAATGTTTTATAAAGGAGCAATGCGAAAAAAGCGAAATAACGCTTGAACGCTCTGTTGGCATTTGTAAATTACCGTACACACAAAAATACGTACAATACCTGTTTTTTTTTAAAACCTAAGTTTTTCAATTTTTCTAATTCAAAATCTCGCTTACTGTTTAATTTATAAACACAATAAAATAAAATAAATAAAACAAGTAAAAAATAATAATAATAATAAATAAATAAAACAAGTAAAAAAAAATTTAAAAAAAAAAAAAATGTCAAGAGGCAAAGTTCACGTACAATAGTAATTTTAGTAGATCTTTAGATTGCACGATTTACTGGTTTAGTTATACACAAATTTATGTTTTGATTCCAATAAAATCTAGATAATATCTACAAGATCTGTGTTTAAAAAACATCTAGAGTAATAACGTAAAAGCGAATATATGGAAAAATATCTCATGTTGGGCGCTCTTAATTGGCAAATATACCACGTTCACCAAACCCATCAAGTTATAAACGTGTCGCCTACAAAAGCACGTAAAACTTTATGATCCAGTCAAAATTGGCACAAAATTCTTGCGATCAACTAGCGTATTTCACATCTGATTCAACGCCAAAAAGTTCACAAACAATCGTAAATCCCACTTACGACATCGTTCCCGTTTAGAGTACACCGAGTATATCAAGTACACTCATGACGAATGGTAACCACCGGACCTGACCTTTCAAAATGCCAGTTGGGATCTCGCACAAGTATCGTAAATATCACCGAGAACTTTCAATACGATGTGCAGAATGTTAACGAAGACATCATGGATTCTGACGAGATCATAATCGAAACATGTTCGTTGTATCGTTCCGGGATAGGGTTGTCGGATTTTTTTTAGGGAAAGCCGAAAAACTGCCTTTACAAAAGATTCTTCAGAAGAATGTTACTTCTTAAAAGTCATTGAAATGATTTAATTGTCATTAGAATCGTAAGTGACAGTTCGTATTTTTTGCAGGAATGAGTTTCCTCTTCTCTAATTAAAAAATAGTAATGACAATTCCTTTCTAAAAAACATGATTATTTTGTTATCCATATTTACAACTACTGATCTGTTAGAATAGTTCTTATTAATATATCAATATAAATACTTTTTAATTATGAAAGAAAAATCCCCTTTCTGCAAAGAGCAGAAACTCGCTTACGTCGTTCTTCCTAAAAACACTCGATCTCATAATGTACAGCCAGCACTGAACAACGATATACAATCTATTCATTAATTCAGAACCTTTCAAAGGGGATAAATCTAGTATCTACTAAAGCAGTTGAATGTCATGTAATAGTTGGTCATAAGTAATAGGCCATAATATAATGTTCTGATTTGCGCGGATGTGACGCACATCTTCCTTATATTATAATGATTATGTTTATTATTTAGTTTTAAGTTTGCGTCAATTCGCGTAAATATATTTCTTTCTTTCTTTCTTCCTTCTTACTGCTGGAACTCCTCTCTAGGAGAGGGAATGGTTACATCAAAATGCGAGCCAAGAGATTTTTTTTTGTTTCTGGGATATGCCGGTTTCCTCACAATATTTTCCATCGCTGTTTTTAGAGCAGTGGTGAGGAAATAAATTACACAAAGTAATGTGCCTAGTGGTTTACCTCACTCATGATTACAACTCGTAAGTCGGTACCGTTACGCGCTGGACCACCACTAGTCTATGTAGTACACACTAAAGAAAATCTACAGTTGCCTCCATTATTAATCGTACAAGTGTACACGAGTTTATCCTTCAGTAAGGCCTCACTAATTCCCCTGCAGAAAAGACTTATTCCACTGGTAACCCTATCGCCCATAATTTTGTATTTGAGTGAAATGTTGCCAGTTGATCAGAGCGGTGTCCCACAGAGCTACATTTCGTAAATCACGCAGCGTTCGACGTAAAACATGAATATTGTGGACAGTTCTTATCTGCCAATTTTACCTTTTATAGCGAAGGTAATCCAGGGTATCAGTGAGTGCATCGGCAGTGTTCCCAACCATATACTGTTAGCTCTTCGGCTGTAAACACGTCCGATTCTTAGCTTAATTAAAGCTGTTAAGCAACCTTAGGTTTAAATTATGAGTTTTGATTTTGGTTGCTACGACTTACGAGTTGTAGGGCTCAAACCAAGCCAGGCGCATTACTTTGTGTAATTTATTTCATCACCACTGCTCTCAAAACGGTGAAGGAAAACATCGTGAGGAAACCGTTATGTTTTAGAGCTAAAAATTTGAAGATATGTGATATCAACCAAACCGCACTGCGCCGGCGTGTTGTATTACGGGCATTACGGCCCATTCCTTCTCTTAGAGTGGAGAACTGAGTTTCAGCAACAGGAATATTAAAAGGCAGATTATGCTGTTATGCGTAGGTATACTTTGAAGGTAATGAGGTAATAAAAATGTTGTTACCTTAATAACTTTGATGGACATTGATATATTATGCATATTAGATATTTGGAGATGTACGGAATAGGCAGTTTTTTTAGGTAGGAAAATCAACTATGTAGTGACATCTTTCGCCCAAGGGCGAGACAGTGTGTCAGACTCGGTCCGAGAACACAGCGGTGTTCTGCCCAAGTGGGTCTCACCTCTACCGGCGGAATAGTAAGGTCCCACATACTTGAGTTAAAAAGGTAGGATTCTCCGACTAAACGGATGTTATGTCTAGTGCGGGCTACTGCCCAATAGTTGATTTTGGTCCGTTATACGTGTTCTGATTACGCGGAGATCTCTAATACCGCGACACTTACGCAATTTCTTTTTTTTTATGGTAGTTAAAATCATCCAATGACAAATCCCGCCCTTGGGTGGAGCGGGAAGTAGTGTCAGACTCTTACTGACTAAAAACCTACCGCGTTCCATTCTTTTGCCTTGGTCCCAGGGCCCCGGGTGCCATTTTCGCATACCCTTTGACCCCAGTAGGCTTCGGCCCTATTGGGTCCAGACGCAATTGCGAAGGTGTTACTCGTATATCTACATTCTAATGGAAATCAAACTGACTAAAATCTAAATACTTTTTAAACTTGACACTGGTAAAATACAAAAACAGTACGAAGTAAAAAAAAAAAACAGCAATTTCATAAATAATTTTGATAAACATTTCACTTTTAATAAAATTTCTCACTTGACATAACAAGTGGCAGGATTGCGTTTAAATCATAATTTCGTGGTTAAAAAGGCGATCTAAAGTGCCGACGAAATAACCTTATCAACATGTTTTTGACAGTTTACTTGGATATCAAGTTGTATCATGTAACAATTGTGCGGACAGAATTTTATTTTATTACAGTACGTTCCTTCGCAGCAGGTTTCACGCGTTTTATAAATGGTTTTTCCTTAAAAAGAAAGATGAACGATACGGGCTTATTTTGGTCAAAGAATTCGGCAATAAAAGATAAACAAAAACACAACACTATTTTTGTGTTATGTATCTTCTTATCTTTTTTAGGGTTCCGTATTTTAAAAAGGAAAAACCCTTATAGGATCACTTTGTTTTGACAAGACCTTTTATCTCGGGAACGCGTAGAGGTATCGAATTGAAAATAAAACCTTTTACACAGGTCTGCGGCCCCTTGAAGCTGTGGAAAAATCAAACTTCTAAGTTAACTGAAAAAAGGCATCGCAAAAAAAGTACATTGCGACACTCTAAAGGGAACAAAATTCATAGGGTACGTCCCTTTGACCTAGAATCCTGAAATTTGGCATGATGTATATTATTAAATCTAAAAACTGTAAATTTGTAGTTACGTAACCAATAATTTTTTTATTTGTATTCGGAAAAACCGTCGAGACTCTATTCGGGAATTGAACTATTTACAGTAAGTATTTACATACGTTAGTTTGTACGGAACCCTCAGCGTGTGAGTCCGACTCGCACTTGCCCAGTTTTTTTTTTTTTTGTTTAACCGTTTTATATTTAAAGAATGCAAATTCATTGAAATTAATAAAATTACGTTGTAACTATTTTTTACTTTATTTTTTCACTGTTAAGAGTTTTGTGTCTGTCATGTACGGGTCATAATCTGTGGTCATAGGATTCATAGGATTGTCAATCTGCGTCTGCGAATAAATTATTTTATTTTCTACTTCAATTTAAAAAGAAAGATATATTAATTTTACTGTACACACATTTTTAACTTAATTTATTTTATCTAATTATAATTATTTTAATTTAATTTAATGTCAATGAAACTTATTTTATAATCCATAATTTGTATTTTTTTATAAAGTAATGTAACTTATAATTCAATTTTAAATTTTGTTTTTCTTTTTGCGATGTTTAGATTTTCTCTTTTGTAAATGGAACGCTGTCGTCATCTTCCTGGCGGTGGGCGTTAATGGCGGCGACTGCGACACAGTTTCCAACTATTGTAGCTATTTTAGTACGCAAACAATTTGTTAAGTTGTTGTTAAGTTTTTTCAGTTCCAATAAAGGATATTGCCAGTCTTCTGGGTACATTTCCAGCTGACAGCGATGAGGAGGAGTACTTCAACGCCTGAGTGTACTGTGTTTTTTGTATTATATGTACGAGTATTTAGGTAGGTTTTAGAATAAATAGTTTAAATTGTGAAGCCGACACCGGTGTTCGCACACCTTTGTGTGAGTCTTTTTGAATCTCTAATTACGGTATTTAAAGGGTTAATTAATATTTAAGGATATTATAATTATATTATTATATTATTAATATAATATTAATAATACACTGTTAATTCACATTAAATGCAGTTCTCGCGTGTTATTGGCAAAATTGTGGTGTTTCCACGAAGGCCATTAAAGAGTTGAAGTCTCTTTATTTAAAAAAAAACGTTGCCCTTACTAGGAAGTCTTCCTATCGTGGTTGCGTTTACAAACATGTAAAGTCACATACGCAAGACACCCGGATCAACTACATATGTGTAAGCCATACAAATATTTAATCTGTGCAGGAATCGACCCTGTGACACGTAACGCAGCTGCTAATCGCTCAGCTAATGCGCAAATTGTGCTGAATTATTCTTGAATAGCAGAAGTAAAGATAGATTTAAAATATGACAACGTAAATGTCATGATCATTTTAAACATTATTTAATGATATTTCAATCTTCGTTTGGCCTTAGATATCTATGTTTGGCCTATTTTCTTTAGACCTTTTATTATCATAGAAATCCTACATCAAAGATATGGTTAAACGGCCAAACGAGGATTGATATTACTCGTATCATGAAATGGTAGTGTTTAAACGATATGCCCACCTAGTCAAGTTACAATCGTTTCGTTTAGCGTGCACGCTTGGAGTTGGCCACACCCCCAATACCTTTGTTGAGATGATGTCAGAACAAAGGAATTGGGGGCGTGGTCAACTCCAAACATTCACGCTAAACGAAACGATTGTAACTTGACTAGGGGGAGTCTCCATTTTTAGTTGGCCATGTATCATGAAGTGGTTAAAATCTACGATCTGGCCACGACATATATACCTATCTTATTGCTCGTGACTATACACGATTGACGTCAGTATCTGAGACACAGTGTGATCTCTATGTAACTTCATTAAATACAGTAACAGTAAATAGTCTGTATTGTCGATTTTATCACCAAGATCGTAAGGGGTTGAATACTGTATCGTAACAGTAAATAGTCTGCAGTTGAAAGAAGATTTTATCTCCTGAATGGGGTCAGGTATTGACGTAGATCGTTACAATGCACGGTTGACGCTTACAGTATTAACTGTATGAAAATGAAGTGTATTTTAATTTCCTTCGTGATGTAATATTTTTCAAGTATTTGCCACCAAATGTATTTAATCAGTCTTCTCAGCAAGCGTTGCTAAGATAGTCATTATTACAATAAAATTTTTAGCTCCTTTTTATTTAGTTTGGTCTTGAGATACAACAACAATAATTTAACTTCACAATATCTACTAGGAACCAATTTGCGAATAAATAAACAACCACTGATATCCATTAAAAAAATATTACCAAAAACTCACTTTATCGATTTTTTTAGCACTTCTGTCTTCACTGGGGAGTCCCAATCCCACGAACGCGGGATCCTTCAAATGCGGTATCTCACGGGATCCATGGGATTGCTGACTTTTTCATGCGGGATTGGATTACCTTGTCTTCGCCTATCCTTTTTCCTTTCTAAATTCTCTACATCACATCTCCAAACCATGACAGCCAATTATCACACAATTTTTTACTAAAACGCTAAAATATTGTGGTTTATTGTAATGTTATATAAAAAGTGGACCATGTACCGAATTGGTCCTCCTCGGGATTAAAACGACCAAAATTTAACGGTGTATATTACCTGATGATGGATCGATCAGTCTCACCCAATCATCATTACAATGACTTTAAATCATTATTACCTTCTTAATGATAGACAGACTAATCTTCATCACTAAGAAACTTAAACTAATATTCAAAACAGAAAGGTTATCCACGTCTATTTAAGTCTGTCTGTCTGTCTATCAAACATACTGGCAATTATTGACGGCCGACAGATCGCATTCGCACACGTTTCGAAACAATTCACATTTGCATGATCTGTTGTTTCGCTTAATTATTATTTAAATTACCTGTAGGTAGTTGGTACAATAGGACACTAAACAAAAAGATAGTTTGTTCTAATGATTAGGACCAAGAAAATCAAGTTGATAGGCTGTCAACTTTAAACTAAATAGGTACATTCGATATCATCTTCTAATCATCATTATTGCAGACGATAGAGCCCTCCCCAAGTGTCGCCACAACGACCAGTCCTGCGCGTCTCGCATCCATCGGATTCCTGCGACCTTCACCAGCCCTCCTAACAAAGTTACGATCGTTTCGTTAAGGGTGAACGCTTGGAGTTTTCCACGCCCCCAATTGCCGTGTTCTAACGTCATCTCAACGCTCAGTTACGTGGTCAGAACTAAGGAATGGGAGGCGTGGCCAACTCCAAGCGTTCAAGCTTGACGAAACTATCGTAACTTGGCTAGGGGGCAGGTCATCGGTCCAACATGTGGGAGGCCTTCCAAGGATGCTTCATCGACCATCTTTTCTGCAAGTAATGTGCACAACCCAGTTTCACTTAAGTTCTTTGGACTAGTGGTTCTGGATCTTGTTTCTCCTGCAGATATCTTCATTCCTGATTCTATCATGCGTCTTGGTTTTATACTGTGTAAAGATAGTAATGCTTTCTGATCTTTAAATTTGGGCTTTTTCACGTTTTCGACTCTCTCTTGATCGTTATATTTATTTTGAAATTGCGACCTGTCCCAGTTTCGCACAGCTGTTACAAATCTTTTAAATTCATCTACTATACATCTAAACCTTTATCATGAATCACTCTGTCTATTGGTGAAAATTGCATGAAAATCCGTTCAGTAGTTTTTGAGTTCTTCGCGTTCGTACAGACAGACAGACGTGATGGGGGACATTCTTTTATACAATATGTATAAGGATTCGCGTCAGTTCTTAAAATAAATACCTATGTGTTTGGGAACTAAAACAACAAACTCGTAAATTCTTAGTTACCTAATAAATAATGTATCGTGAACAAGAATAGATATAAATCAACAAGTGTCAATGATTTTTATTACGCCCATTTTCATTGTTTTATAGTTTAGACAATAGTAAATTAATTCTAAGATATACCGCCCAAAATGGACCTTGGTAGGTGTGTAGTACATTGTAAACGAGATTGATTATAATGTAGCTTCAGTCTGTAAAATTAATTGAAGAGCTACGAGTATTTAGATTCATGAGATGACACTTCTTTTTTCGAAAAGCTTGATTTTCATCGACTTCTCCCTCAACAACATTAAGTTGTTGCTGGGTGCAAAATTATATAATTTTTCAGTTTTATCTAGACAACAAGGAAATGCTGAACACAGACTCGGCATGCCATTATTTGCATAGTCATGCCCCCAACCCGTATTTGGCCTGCTTAGTGGATTACGGCCCATTCCCTTTACTAGAGAGGAGGCCCAACAGTGAGTATCCCGAGTTATCCCGATAGTGAGGACATCAATCAAAGATTATATTAGGAAAAAAAAAACATTTATAAATTGCTGAAATCTATTAATTTTGAATACACTACTTTCAAGACCTGTGTTTATCATGTCACGTTTTGTACATGTCACCTAAACATTATAAAGTCTAACGCAGTATATATAATAATGATATAATTAGTATGTAAAAAAATCGTTTTTTATACGATAATTCACACTCAAATTCATTAGTTTCTTATTTAAAAAAAAAATATTTTACAATTTCTCGCGATATGTTACAATTATAGGTAATATTCATGTATAATTTTAATGTAATTTAATGCATGTTTTTGCTTTTTTTGATAACTACTTTTTATCAAACGTAATAATACAGATTTGTTGATAGAACATATTATCATAATATTTTTTTTGTATATAATAATAATATGTGCAAACGCACGTTTGTACTGTTTTTTTTAAATGTATATGTATGTTGTAGCTGTTTGTTGTCTCAAAAAAAATAATACCAATACTATAAAAAAAATAAAAAATAAATTTAAGCGTTTGCAATTTTCGGCTTCTTGAAGTACAAACCCGGACCTCTACCTTCCTTAACACTTCGATCCACAACTACCCAACTTGTTCATACAAAAGTAGACTCTAAACATCGGAATTAAGGCCTATAGTGGCGTGGATGTGAGAGGACACCGGTGTCCTCTGAGCTAGGACAGATTAAACAAACGTTCGTAGAAATCTCAAAGTATATTCTCATTGCACCGATCACTTATTCAGATAGATAAGATTTGAGGCGTTGGACCGTGTAACATGGGCAGACAGAATCATAGGTTTTATTCTGACAGTTTTTTTTTTGACAGTTTAACTATGGTTCACGCTGCGGGTTGTCGCTAGTCTGCTTCAAACGTTGCACGCTCTGGTGCATGTAGTTTTGTCTGATATTTTCTTTATTTGATGTGATAGATGTGTTTTTTTATTAGTGAGCCGTAATAGCTAACCTTCAAAGTGAGAAAGTATTTATTGATCGCAGTAAGATTAATTAGGGAACAAAGCAGTTTCTTTAAGTCACAATTGACATGTTGAATCCCGAACGCTAGTGAGAGATTTGTATAATCATTTCCCGAGCATGCGAGGATTAGGACTTTTAATATGGTTTTGAAGTTCCAAATTCAAATCTCATTATACTCTAGAGAACGCCCATATTATATTATATCCCTAGGGACAGAATGACATGCTTTAGGTGTGGTTGTATGATATGTAAAAGGGCATTATAGAGCAGGTGGTGTAAAAAATGAATTATGTATGAAATGAAATGGTTAACTGTCAGATATACATATAAAATTGTGATAGCACACATGCTTCGACTTACGCGTTATAGGTCGCAGGTTTAAACCCAGCCAAGCACATTACTTTTACATGTCATGTAATTTATTTCTGCTCTCAAAACGGTGAAGGAAAACCTTGTGAGGAAACCGACATGGAACGCAGAAAATAGTCCCAAGGAACATACTCCCCAGCTAAAATTCTATGTAGGTACTACACCAGAATATGGTCTACTCTCACGCCAAATTTAATCTATATCCGTCCAGCCGTTTGAGCGTGAAAGATTAACAAACAAACTCCCTCACTGCCACAAAATTTCGCCTTTATATTATTAGTTTGAAGTGTGACTGTAAGACAACATTGGTATCGTGTCTAGACATGTATACACTAAAAAAAATGTTATTAAAATTAATAAAGATAAATATTTTGATTCTTATCGCATAGCGTTTTCTAATAACTTCTAAAGACAAGGTTACAATCTATTGTAAAACTTTTTGCTTGTCATGTTAATAAGGACAAATACTGAAGCTCAGAAAAAAAATATTCAATTGTTGCATTCATACGCAAAGCGGTATTATTCATGGAGCTTATTGCGTATATGGGTTCACGACTACAGCTACGGCGAAGTACCACGAGCAGTGCCGTAACTATTCTTTTATACATGCGGTGCGAACTTTTATAACTGCGCCTCTTAAAAAAATATCTCATCAGCTCAAAATTCTTTTACCAGTAGAATGCTACTTTATAAGGACGACATCCATAATACAATACTTGGCCCTTCTTGATCATTTTGCGCCTCTCCAGGGTCTGCGTCCTGTGCCTGGGCTCCGCTGGCACAGCCCTAGTTACGGCATGACTACGAGTATATTTCTCATCGTATGTTTTTATTCTGGTGATGAACTGGTATTTTATTGACTTATAGAGTGGTATGTCTACTGAATAACAATTATACTGATGGAATAAAGCGCTATCCACACATTTACGGGTCAGGGCTATCCGTGTTCCGAGTTGTTCGTTTCCGTGTTCCCGTCAGGGACGTGCCATCCGTCACGTCAGTGTAAAAATGTACCATCACACTTTAATTCTTTTCCTTTACTATCCCATATCATATTTTTCTTGTTAGAATTCAAATAATGTGGATTAGAAAGAAATTAAAGTATATTTTTCTGTCGTAGGTACAAGTTCTATCAACTTTTGTGTTTATGCTGTCGTCAACGTACCTAGATAAAATCGGATAGCACGATCAGTGTGTCCGTGCGTCCGAGCGTGCTCCAGGACACTGAAAATCCGGATGCCCCTGACACGGAGCTATGTTAACGAGTTTGTACAAATCGTCCCTGACGGAGCACGGCAGGGATGGGTACCCGGAAATGTGTGGATAGCGCCTAAAAGCGAGATCTTAACTACACCTACTAAACATAAAAATGAATGCCCAAAATATGTTGCAAAGCGCAAAACTCTAAAATGACTCTATTAAAGTGTCAAGAAGATTTTTATGAAGAGAAAATTGGAAAAAATGCAGGGAAAACTCTAAAGATTTTTTGATATTACCCATTTATCTGTTCCCAGCTGTCAATATTAGGATTTTTTGATACAAAATCATCAAATAACTCTTTCTGATCTAGGCGTGGATGATGCCCTGGATGGAGTTTCCTTGCGTGATTCCATCAGGAATAAAGATATCCGCAGGAGAACCAAGGTCGCCGACGTAGCCCGAAGAATTGCCAAACTTAAGTGGCAGTGGGCAGGGCATATTGCTCGTAGAATGGATGGTCGATGGGGCCGAAAGGTTCTAGAGTGGCGACCGCGCACCGCAAAACGCAGTGTTGGAAGACCTCCTACAAGGTGGACTGATGACCTGGTGAGAGTCACGGGAATGTTGTGACTGCGAGACGCAAAGGACCGTTCGTTGTGCCGACACTTGGGGGAGCCCTATATCCAACATTGGACGTCCTTTGGCTAAATTGATTGGTTCAGGGTAGCGGTAACTCTTGTGAAAGCTGTTCTTAATTTTGAACAGAACATCTGTCAGGTCAGCATGTTTCATAATAAGTATCAATTAGTACCTACGTAATTTTCACAATCGAACATTATTGATTTCGTGCCAGAATTACCTGTTCGTGTAGAACCTCAAAAGTCATAATTATGGTTAAAGGGCACTAACTGTATCAACTTTCCAATGACAGACAAACAATTCACCTTTCAGTTGATCAATTATCTCTTACTGAGATTTCTTAAATAATGATCTTTCGATTGATTCTTGTGAAATATTGCTTTCAACTTTCAGATTTTAAAAAACATGAGATTTTTGCAGACTGCAATTCAGCTATTAGGTACATTTTTGGCATTGTAAGATATTCTTGAATACCCCAACATCTGTTGACTTAGTGGTTAGTAGCCCTGACTGCTATGCCGGAGATCGTGGATTGGATTCTCATCCAAGACAAATGTTTGCGTGATGAGCACGATCATTTGTTCTATGTCTGGGTGTAATTTACCTATTAGGTATAATACGGGTATTTATGCTTCAAGAAATATATAGCTTTGTTTTATCAGTTGTCTAGTACTCATAGCACAAGCGCTGTTGTTTGGTACTAGATAGCGTTGGGTAAAAAGTTGAGGATTATTATTATATTATTAGCTGCTGCTAGCGGATTCGACTAGTAGAAAATTATCCAAAAGAACCATAATACAGAGATAAAAAGTATCCTATCTGTAAATTTCATAGAAACCCATTTAGTAGTTTTGGCGCAAAAGAGTAACAAACATCCACACACACAAACTTTCACGTTTATATAAGTAGTATTTAAACCCGCACAAACATTAAAGCCAATAAACAAACAGACAGTTTAAATATTAACATTCAGTACAGAGACTGCACTAAATAAAATCATGTCCACGTCCGACTCAATGGCTAACGCATATATTCTTGCATATGATTTATACGCTCGAAGTGCGTGTATGCCACAGAGCACGGAATACCGCATTGGCAACGAAGCTGGTATTACTACTAACATGACAGCATTCTTTCGAGGCTGACAATTAACAAATGAATTCAGAGCATGGCGGACTTTACTGAGTTTACTATCTTCCTTCATTTACCCTTTTTGTTTTAAACCAAATGGGCTCAGCAGGGACAAAGCCTAGGTATTGGGAGCTATGATTTGAACGGGCAACCTAAGTTCATGGAACGCAAAGCAAAGAAGGAACATAGCTGTGGTTTTAGTCAGTAAAAGTCTGACTCGCCCTCTCGCTCCACTCTAGAGTGGGAGAAGCCATAGGATGATTTCCAAATTAAAAGAAAAAAAAAATCTTTTGTGTTTTAGAGCCACGATAACTCTATAAACGATCCCACATTCCTAGCAGACATCGGTCCTACTGGCGTCCTTCGGTTGTACTGAAATCTCTTAGAGACGTACGTGAAACACGGCGCAAACGACACTCATAACCAAGTCAAAATTGTATTATATTGTATTCTATAAGCAAACGGCAATAGTGACACGCTTCGTTTAAATATAATCTTTACTAATAATATTCGTATCCGCGCAATTGTGCCAAGCATAAGTATTAACTATCATGCCATAGTCAGAATTGTCACGGGCCATGACTAAACAGTGACATTGACATGCACGTTTTGTATAAAAATGTAGATACGGTTGTCATAGCTGTCAAAGTCAGAATTGGTTACGTTTGGTTTACGTTACAAGTTTTGACGATGCCGTCTCTAGCTGTGGCCGCAAAGGCGCTTCGATGCTCTGTGGCGTATTCTATATTAATAATTATAACCACGTGAAAGTTTTCGAAGTCATAATTGGGTCAAGACAAGTAATTATGCGTATAATTGCGTGCGCAGCCTCTGACTAAAGGAGGTGCGAGATAAATCAAGCTAAGTCCTGTTTTAGCTGGTATTCTACATTTTTTACCAGAAAAGTCGGTGTAAATTATGTAACTTAGTAAAGTTTTTTCTTTTTCATTTTAGCAGCGGTTGAGTTTTTCAGGGTAAAGTAGTCCTAGACATATACAGAAAAATATTTTTAATTGGTAATATGGAGTTTTTAAATAGCAACTAATGCAGCAGCGAACTTAAGTTAATTATATCATCATGTATTTACTGAAACCGTTTTTTAGTCTCCATCTTTGGAGATGTAAAGTGGAGCAAGGTGGAGTTATTTGAAGAATTCCCATCATTGCGGACGACAAGCAATGTAGGTAGCTCTCCGTCCGACCGTCCGGTAACCGTCCGGACCGAGCCCGAGTCGTCGACGGCGCGTAGTGTTCCACGTGACATTAAAGAGACATCAGCTAAACCGTAACGGTCATGGGTTGACTTCTGAAAGGGAAACTCGTGGTCCTAGAACGGAAAATATGACTGAAGGAACATAGGTGTCGCTGCGCTCTAGCGCGAGAGAAGTCATCGGAGGATTTCTCAACTTAACTTCTCAGGCACCAGTGTACCGAATACGGCACACTTCATACCAGCTAACTTAAACCTTATATCATAAAAATAAGGTTTAAATTAGCTGCTACCGAAGTGTACCGAATTCGGTACACTTGTGCCTGAGAGTTTAAAAAAAAATGACTATATCGTAACATCAAAATCTAGGTTAACAAATTGCCGAAGATTTGGCAGACCAAAAAAACATTAACTCCTAAATCATGTCTTCTAGCTATTAAACATATCACTGCTAATTAAGAGCGACATAATTCGAAATTAGCGTCGCTCCCTATTAGTGTCTGTTAGGTAATTATAACCACACTAAGATTATTAAGGCGAAAATTTGTATGTTTGTATGTATGTATGTGATTTTAATCCTTCACGCTCAATCGTCTGAACGGATTTCAATGATATTTTGCATACCGTCAGTTAAACCATGTCCAGGAATACTACTGTAATGATAAATGATATTTAAACACATAGGTTTTTTAAAAACACTTCAATTATAATTTTTTCGTCAATTTTAACTATGTTAGATGAGGCCGGTGTTTCCTCCAGCAAACATGTAATGGTCAAAACGTATGAGAACCATGCAGATTGGAGGAATAATAAAAAAAAAACCACGTCATATAAAACTTACCTAAAGCAAGCCATTCCGTCCCTAGGGATTTATATTATAGGTTTTCCTTGGGGAATAATGAGGTTTAAATTTAGAACGTTAAAATTATTTGAAAAAAATAAAATGTACGAGTATGTACGTGCATCAAACGAGTTTATTTAAAAATCAAACTGGCCACTAACCAAACAAAAAGGAATAAAATGTGGTTACCGTTTTGTCTGTAAACGGATTTGGAACGGGAGCGATTTAGAAAATTAAAACTATAGTTATATTTAGTAGTGAATTTTATTTGTTTCTAGTCTCTATTTATATCGAATAATAATTAACAATAATTTGTAAATATTACTAACATTTCATTTGTTTTGGTAATTGTCTTTTAATTATCTAAAAAATTATATACAAAGTAAACACCCTCGCAGTGCTCGGGAGTTACCTCACAACGTTTGGGCTAAAAACTTAGTAGCCCACGACTTACTTACCACGACTACTTTATCCTCTAGTCTTATAATTTACTATCATCCCGAGAATGTGTTCCCTTGGGATATTTTTATTTATTGTTGTGTTGGTTTACGATTGTATTTATTTTTTTATTTTCTACGTTGTCGCGGTTGAAGCCGCTGGTAGAACTAGTATATATGTCTAGAAATGATAAGAAATCCGTGAAGCAATCATTTTGCCAATGGCTATATTTAAAAAAGAAATCTTAATTTTAAAACGCTGGAGGCTACATGTTACGAACGGCCTATTCTTATTTGATTTAGCCGATTTTATTTAGAAGAAATTTGAATTAATAATAAAGTTATACGTCAAAAAATTGAACTCTAATTTTACCCAGAAAAAAACCAGAAAAACGTCGTACAATGGTAACTAATTTATAAAGGAAAAATAAATATGTATACAGAAAGACGTGATTATAAATTAACGCAGAGGGTCGAACTTCGTTGGCCGATGTCCGTCAGTGATTGCATACCGAAAGTACGCTAAGCCGTTGATCATCTTCGACTGTCATTAGTCAGGAGTCAGAAAATTTGCCAATTGGTATCGTGTGCTCAATCCGGGATCTCATGGTTCTGGGAACGCCAAAATGGCAGCGATAAGTCTTGTCTTTGAAGAATGGCGGGAAAGGCACCACGGCATCCTCACCTTCCGCATGACACAGGGCTTCACCGGACACGAAAAGTTTGGAAGTTTCCTGTTTCAGATTCAGGCGTAAGAAAAGCCCAGGTGTTACTATTGCCCGGAAAGCCCGCAGAACTCAGTGGAGGTGTGGCCCGCTTGGACGGATCACATCCTAACATTGCTAGACATACCGTATGGGCCAGGCCCTTACAAATCGTGCCACAATAAATTACGTTAAATAAGCAACGTTTAAAAACTTCTGATAGCCATTATACCCATCATCACGCACTCCATCAGTCTAAGACAACATGTGCTTACCATGTTGTCTATGCCATGTTTAGATTGCTAACAAACCGCCATATTTATGCTTTGTTTAGTTTTTTTATGACGTCGGTTGTAACATGTTGATATGGCAGAAAAATAGACAAATTCTGATTTTCGTGCTTTCAGGAACTTCGAAATATGGATGCGGCATATTGAATATAATTTTGTTATATTTTAAAATGAGAATTACAATGTAGTTTAGCAACCAAATACTTCCTTAAGAGGGCCCTTCCCAACCCGTCTATCGTCAACGTGGCCATGGTTTAAAAGCTTGTTGTTCCATCCGACGCAAAGTTTGATAAAGAGGCATCGCGACAAAAGAAAAATAACGCCCGAACACTCTTTTGGCATTTGGTAATTCCATCACTCACTCGAATTTCACTAAACTCGTTCCATGAAAAATGTATTTTTTTAAAACGCAGAAAAAAAAGTCGGAAAAATGTTCGTCATTCAGACTAAATACGCCAAGCTTCTATTATTTATTTTTAAATTGTAAGTACATTTGTAATGGAAAAATTATTTATTCTTCTGATTGGATTTTCAAAGGTCTCTCTCTCACTCCACAAAATTGTTGTGTTTCCAAAATATCTGGAGAGAAATGTGTAATAACATCATTCATAATCAAGTAAGAGTGGTTGTACCTATGGAAATGTATATCGGGTTGGCCGCTCTTAATACCACCTTATTCCTCGATACACGATGGTCCGTCATGATAAGATATTTGATGGTTTCTGTACATAACGGATAACATCGAAACTGATTAACACGTCTTATGTTTTTTTTATATAAAGTAGACTAGGGTGTAAATGAACTGTATCAATATATTGTTAGTACCAAATAACTGGTTAAGGAAATACGTGGTTACTTGTTACTTTATTAGGCACCTATTTTTTTTTGACATAATTATTATCATCTACTTTTATTTATTGATATTATCAATTGTAATGTAATCTTTTTGATATTAGTTTTTTTACTACTGTTTTTTTTGTTGAATTAAATGAAAAGCTTATTGTTAATTTTTACTAATTGTGTTCTAAGTTTAATATTCGCACACAGTGAAAATTATTTTTGAATAAATCAATCAAATGAAAAACTTAAATGAAAAAAAATATAATTCAATATTTTTTTTTTTCATTTCATTTTTTCATTTCATTTTTTCAATTCAATATTATTATTAGTTTTTACTACTAGTGTTTCTAATTCTGAAACTTTAATAATCGCACACAATATACATAAATTGTTTTTTAATAAATCAATTATTATTTTTCCACATCTATCACACACAATAAAAAAATAAATAATCAAACTTGACATAAAATTTTCCCTCATATAGTACCCTAGATGGGCATATAAACTCTGTCAATCTTTTTCCTTCGGGTCTATTTTTAAACCAAAAGTTGACTGGTAAGGAATGCTTTATTGCATTAAATCCGCCTATGTGCCGCTACAATACAAAAAGTTTATATAACAAAATATAATATATGCAATGTATGTACAGTCTAAGAAGTGGTATCCCCTGCCGGCGGCAGCGGCGGCGGCCGTGAACTTATATAAATTACTTCTAGGCAGGATAAAGCCGGGTGTGGTGGTGGATTGTCGACGGCTCATCGCTTACCACTATTAGGTGAGCCAGTGGTCAAAAGAATATAAAAAAAACTACACATGTAACATTCTCACATCTAATCAATATGCAACAAAAATAACTCGTTAGAGTCGTGAAATTAGAGGTTTCGGGCATTTGGTAATTCGATTTCAAAATTATATACTTATGCATGACGGCGCGTGACATTATTAAATAATGAAAATCGTTTAATTTCGAGAATCGTAATTTGTTTTGTTACTTTTTTTAATCATTGGTCATTATTTTGTTATTTTTAGCGATTAGTCGATTAGATTTTGAGATACTGGTAATTTTAATTAAGAGCGGGTAACACCGAATGGAGTTGCGTCTGTCATGACGGGCGAACGTGATGTCAATTTTTCGTAGGGTAGTTGACAACCGATGCATGTTTTGAGCACTCGCAAACCCATTGGCTCTAAATCGCTAATTATTATTGTTGTAATCGTCTATTGTTTACGTAATTTAGGTGTCTGTATACTTAAAGTAGTGAACGGTCTTCGCTACAGTGTATTAATTTCAAAGTTTCCTGAAGTTCAACGCCCAATATGGATTACCGCACTGACGAAGTCACGAATCAGTAATCAGATGCAACAGCCCGGTCTTCCGATTTCCCGTTATGTATATATTTTTTTAATATATTATATCACCCATAGAGATGTGTCAAAGTGTTATAACTAGCACTTAAAATACACAGCAATGATATTATTAAAGTAATTATGATTATAAATTATAACTTCAGATTATAAGTTCATATAAATATGTATAAATTTACCTGAGCTTTAAGTTTTGTAAATATTTACCAACATGAAAATATATAACTACTAGACCCGGCAAACTTCGTACTGCATAATAGTCTATGAATATTGTGATAATGAATTCTTATTTAGTAATTTTTTCAATAATTTTTTACCGTTTAAACCTTCCAAATCGGTTCAGCCGTTCTCAAGTTTTAATGAGACTAACGAACAGCTATTCACTTTTATAAGTATTTAAGATACAAAATTTTATGTAAATTGCTTTTTTGTAGCAAGCAAGGCCGGAATGAAAAATTCGGTTGCAGGATTGTTCAAAAGAGATACTGAGGTCCTGGAACGCAAGAGGCAACTCAAGGAATACAGGTGGGTTTAGTCGGTAAAAGTCTTATACTCCCTGTCACTACACCCGGAGTGGGAGCAGTTATTTGATGATTGTCCGACCCAAAAAAAAAAAGTTTTATAGAAGATGCATTTTAAGATATAAGAATCTTAGATGTTTTGGTTTGTTTCGTCTTTCAATCCAAAAAGATGCAGCTCAAAAAATAAATCCTTATAACAATTGTTATTACTGTTATTAACAACTGTTATCGGCATTTATTTTTTTAAACCATTTACTTTTTTCCGAGTGCACAAGCGCTAAAGTTCGCAGAGCCTAACTTCAGACTCGCCACGATCCGTCGGCCGAACTGTACTGGTATGTTACTTGGTACAATTGCCTATCATGCAATTGCATACAGTATACAAACCTTTATAACCCAACAAGTGAATAATAACTACACCCCGAAATAGAAAAATATTTTTTGAACGTCAATATTACCTCTCCCGCTCTAGAGTGAAAGAGAGCGTGTCAGATTTTACTGACTAAAACCCCACAATATTTCTTCAGTTTTAGGCCCATTTCTGCACAATAGATTAGATAGAATATTATGTATCTAGAAATTAAGTAAGTATTAGCTGTAAAAAAAATATTCTCCAATATTTTCTAAGCAAATGGTTTCTAGAGACAGAAGACTGGCTGTAAATAAAACACGCCGTATCTTTATGTTTAGTTAAGTTTAGTAATAGTTTTTATAATAGTTACATATTTAGTGATAATTTATTATTTTGTCAGCACTTTCTAGCCTGAAGCACAGGTTCACCCTATGTGCCTTAAAAATAAACGATTGTATTATCATTATTCTTTTCCCTTTGCCGTAAAATAGGGCCACGATAACCCTATTACACGCTCCAGCTTAATAGAAACCTAAACAATAAATTAAAAAGCTATCCATCTAATTCACACTCCACAATCGAGCGGGTTCGAATATCTCGATAGCATCGTTAATCGAAAATAATCGAGACGAGATATTGATAAGCCGTTGTGGCAATTAGCGTCACGGTGAGCGCGAAGATCAATACTTAGATTACTTCAATCAAATATTCTTGATGCTGGACCAGAACGGCGGTCAATTATCAGTCAGATAAAATAAGAAGTTGTTTGTTTTGTCCTATGTAAACAATTGAATGCCAGACTTTTTAAGACGTTTCCGGTTTCAATTCGAATTGATTTATCGATTAGTTGATCGATTTAAGCTGCGATATTTTTGAGGTCAGTTTTTTTGTAATTTTTTTTTTTTTAATATGGTCTGTAATTGAAACAAAAGGCAACCTAAATATTATATACATAGATTTACGCCTGATTTCAGACAAGAAACCACAAACAACGACGAAGTTATAGCAATAATACCAACTTTACCGATCGCTTAAAGTTACTTCACATGTCGCAAACTTGCTTAAACGTCAATCTGCATTAAAATGTAACACAATACTGCACTGATTTAGATTATCCACACTGAAATTTAATCCGATAGAGCTCATCACTGTCACCAATCGGATTAATACACTCGAAATCGATTCATCAACACATCACTAAGGTATAAAATCGTTTTTTGAATTCGGAATTCGATCGCGTTCGATACGTGTATACTGTTCACTGGTTGTACAACTACTGGCGTAGTACTCGAGATAGTGTTGTGTGTCGCTTTGCTCCATAGCTTGCGACCGATTAATTCATGATTTAAGATAAGTTTTAAGACGTGGGACCGAGACATCGCGAGTTTTTTTGGCGAATAGGGACGCTGGCGTGACAGGACGGGTTGTCTGATAAAACTGTAACAGTATATCTAGTTTTGATTTGATGGATGTTCTCAATTAGTGTTTGAGTGACACTGAGTGATGCTAATCGGTTCATTAACAGTGTTTGGAGTTGGTTGATGTGTTGTTCCGGTGCTTAAGGTGTTTGTAGCATCCGGCGTCAGGCGTGTTATGTTATGATTGAGTCTGGAACTTACGTAGCCGAGCCTTTTACGATAGCGGCACATACTTACGCTAAGATTTTTTTTATTGTTAATAGACTCGCGTTTGACCACCATCTCACCTGATGGTAACGATGGAGCACGTTCGCCTAGAAGTAACCTGTTCACGCGCGACTTAAAGACCCCCTAGGTCTTTAAGTCGGGTCTTATTGTAGCTTGTAGCTATCAGGAAACACAGATTACATAGCTCTAAAATTAAACTAGTGTAATACCGTAAGGAAGTCACTGTTGGGTGATTCTCTACTCAGAGCGAGAAAAAAGTGCTGTAGGAAATCACTAAATGTAGGGACATTTGGTTATTTCCTACCGCACTTTCTACAAACCCTACAATTTCGATGCTCTTTCTTATAGCATTTACATTTTTTTAATGTATAAGATGACGGCACAGTAGTCGTATTGGCTACTTCGCTACGTGTTGCGCGTTCGATTCCCGTACGAAACAAATATGAATGTAGCATATAGCCGACAGTGTTTTTTTTAATCGTAGGTAAAATCATCCAATGACATACCCCTCCCTTAGCCGATAGATGGTTTTTCCTGGGTCTCTAGATGTCTTGTGTATGTGAGTAGCTGTGTACGCACAGACGATACAGTAGTAATTTCTAATGGAGCAAGCAAAGTTCTATTAAAATAATTAAATTCTGAACAAAAAATTTAGAACCAGTTTCACAGCAAGCAAAAAATATTGTTAAAATATTTGACTAACGCACTAATTCGAAAGCATGCAGAGCAACTTACAAGCTGCACATTGACGATAAAACAAGTTATAGAACACCGACTAGATACACATACGTAACATGTAGCTTTAAGTTTATTACATAAACGATCTTATTGAAGCTAAGTTGGAGCTAAGTTATCCTTGTAAAACTGTAAGTAGAGACCGACCGAAGATTTGGTTCCGGTTTCGGACTCTATTGGTTAATCATCATCATTTCAGCCCAAAGACGTCCACTGTTGGACAAAGGCCTCCCCCAAATGTCGGCACAATGAACGGTCATGTGTATCTCGCCTCCATCGGATTCCCGCAACCTTTATCAGGTCATCGGTCCACCTTGTAGGAGGCTTTTCTACGCTGCGTGTTCCGGTACGCGGACGCCACTCCAGAACCTTTCAGCCCTAATGGCGCTAAAAGATTGTATAAAAAAAAATCTTCTAGTCTTTAAATCTTTTTTTTTAAGGTTGTATTGCCTAATAAAAAAATTAAAAAAAAAAATTAGGTATCCAGGCCCATAGTGTGTTTAGTACTGAATAATTATGTAAGTGGGACATAAAAAAGAAACAAATACACAAAAGCGTAAGCATAATCACCCTTTTAATGTTCCCACTGCTGGGAGCCAAGCTTCCTCTCTAGGAGAGTGAATGGACTGTAATCTAGGATATGCCGGTTTCCTCACAATATTTTCCTTCACCTTTTTGAGAGCAGTGGTGATGAAATAAATAACACAAAAGAATGCCTAACTGGGTTCGAACCCGCGACCTACAACTCGTAAGTCGGGGCCATTACCACTCGGCCACCACTGCTCTCAATAGAAATAATAATAATATTCTACAACTATCACAAAACATTGTCTAGTCCCAAGCTAAGCAGAGCTTGTATTATGGGTACTAGACAACTGATAAACATACTTATATATTTCTAAATACATACACATTATAGATAAATTACACCCAGTAGATAAATAAACACAAACTACCTGAAAATGAGGATCATTTATCAAGCTCTATGCAATACATCCAGCTCTATCAAGATGGGTCTACAATAAGTAGGATTGTAGACCCATCCAGCCAGATAAACCTGGTTTAAGTTTTTTTGTTCTTGTGAGAAATCATCTAATGACTTCTTCCGCTCTAGTTTGGAGCGGGAGGGCGTGTCACGTCATCCTTTAATCTGTCATGTAGTCGTTGACCGTGGCGTGCTTGACACATTTTGCTTTGTCATGTAAGCAAAAGAAAAAAAAGCCAAAAGGTTTTGTGGGTAATCGGGGCCTTGGAACGAAGTCAAAGAAGGAACAGGAGTGGGTTTAGTCAGTAAAAGTCTGACAGAACTTCCGCTCCACTCAGAGTGGGAGAAGTCATTGGATGAATTCCCACCTAAAAAAAAGCCAAGGTGGAAAATTAAAAAAAAAACGTGGTATTTATCTTTTTCTTTACCAACTTCCCTTAGTTAAAAAATCATAAATCAAGTGTCAACAAATCAATCACAGAATCTTTTCCGAGTATGTTATCATTTTAATGTTTTACTAATTAAAAAACTAAAATCCTTGGCTATTGTATAATTTTATGTTTGTTTACATTTCCGTGACTCCTAAACTTAAGTAGCAACATATAATCCTACTAATACTCGTTTTATACACCGTTAAATTTTGATCGTTTTAATCCCGTGGATGCTCGATTCAGTACATGAAACACTATCGGTTTGTAAAGATAAAATAAAAAGACAAAATACTTTTTTTTTAAACCCGAATGAATTTACGCATTTACGAAATTAATTTCTTTAAGTAAACGTCAGCTGGGCGAGTTCAATAACCTGTTGGTAGTTAGTACGCAACAACCGACAACTACCTACAAGATTCGAGACTCGTTTATTTAAAGAAATTAATTTCGTACATGCGTATAATTATTACAAATACATAGTGTTTCATGAACCGGATCGACCCTCCACGGGATTAAAACGATCAAAATTTAACAGTGTGTGTATAGATGTTTGTTACTCTTTCACGCAAAACTACTGAACGGATTTCGATGGAACTTGGTACACGGGTAGACCATATCCTGAAAAAGCACACAGAATACTTTTTATCCCGGGAATATGTTCCTTTGAGATAAATACTTCTAACACCACGCGGGCGAAGACGCTGGCAGCATAGTATTTACATAATATATAAATAATAAAGATTGCCTTTGCATAAACACGTCTGATTTTCCAACTGACAATCAATTTAAATGACCTCACATAATTTCCTTTTGGATGTTATTATTGTGACATAGAAACATTATAAAAATATTATTTTAAAAAAACCTTGTACTTTGTGCCCGTTCTCCACACGAAACGACCATTTAGAACAATGCACCAGCTTCTGATGTTGATAAGTGACCATGTAGGCCTAAAGTTGTCAAAAAATAAAAGACACGAGTCTTGAGTCTTGATTGACACTTGATGTTTTTGGTATTTACGTTATGTAACCGTCTATATTCCACTATGTAACCACTATGTAATTACATTAAAACACTATGTATTTAATTATTATTTTATTGTTTCTATCAGTTTTGGTCCAAGTTACATTTTAGGGTATTTCTAAAATGTTAAAACGGATTGAACGATTGAATTGTTGAACAGGTCTGTACCTAAAGCTATGCAACAGCAAATGACACTCGGGTGATATATGATGTCAATTTCTATTATTTTCTACAAAACACGCACTGCCAGTAGTAGACAATCATATCATAGAATTCAAACTAAACTAATACTGAATGAATTAAAACAAACTTCCCATTTTATATCTTAAACTACGCATTTTAAGGAAATTCTTAATATTTTGTTTTTTGGTTAAATATGAAAACTTTACAATTTATAAAATATAATTTTTATAATGTGAAAATATATTTATATAAAAAGTTCACCAGCATATTTTTACACTTGATTGATTCCAACACATTGTAGGTAATTTGGAATAAAAATAAATTTTAATTGCTAAATAAATGTCCCCCTTTCTCGATAAAAATCTACCGGTCGCAATATAATGAGCTTTTTCGTCAGACGACATTCATAATAATTGCAATTACTGTCAATCAGAACGACGCCCAATTTATTTCAATTACCTTTCGGCTATAATTTGGTTCATTCATTATAATCATTATTCTGTTCCACTTAAAGGTAAGGCATCCATCTTGAATGATCTTGAATGCAATCGTAATGCAATGTCATCTTGCTTTAATTCGGAATGCATTGCAAAGCTGATTTTAATCGAAGTAATTTGTCGCATCTTGAAAGGCATCTCTGAACTTAATTTCCCAGCCCATTGTGAGCAATTATAAACCAATTCAAGAATTATTTTTATGCTCTCTTTGATAGCTTTTGGGTATTCTTCCAAAAATCGTCAAGTTTTTTTTTAAACGCCACAAAGAGAGTGATAATTTACAATTTAAGTTTACTAGACGTGCATCTTACGTCTAGTAAACTTAAATTGTAAATCTAATAAAATACAAAATATTTTATTTCATATAGGTTTGCATATGGGCTTACAACGATTAAACTAGAGCAAGGTTCCAATTCTAGTTGTTTCCTAAGGAGAAGATTCCGTAAAAAAAAATCTACGGTACTATTTTTTAATATTTGGCTCTACAATATTTCTAAATAGTCAACATGGCACAAATGTAAAATAAAAAAAAAGATCGAAATTTAAAAAAATCTGAGAGCTATCTAAAGTTACGATACATATTCCCTATAAGCAATATAGGTATATACTTACAGTACGGCCGACGGATCTTGGCGCATCTGAAGTTAGGCTCTGCGAACTTTAGCGCGCTGCACTCGTAAAAAAATAAATGTTTTGAAAAAATAAATGCCAATAGCAGTTGTTTTTGCTGTTAACAACAGTTATTGGCATTTATTTTTATAAGTAATTTATTTGGCGCGCTTATATTTATTATAATTTTTTCTTCCTTTCCTAATATTATACACTTGTCTAGTCTTTTTTTATTATTATTTAAAGAGATTCTTCGCTAGTGTAAACATGACACTCTGTTGGTACATAGAGAAATAAAATTAGCGTTAGATTAACAATAAAATAAAAAATACATATAACTAGGTTCTGGGTCGGTTTTTCGAAGTATTCCTATTTCGGCGCCAATTTTTTTCCGCACCAAAAGTTTCAGCACCCAAATTATTCCTCTTTCCGCACCAACAGGTATGTTAGCTTGATGCCGAATCTGGAAACAACATACCAAAAATAGCTATTGGTGCCGAAAGAGGAATAGCTTGGGTGCCGAAACTTTTGGTGGCGAAAAAATCGTTGCCGAAACAGGAATACTTCGGTTTATCAGAGCGAACCAGTAATAAATATGTCTTATTTACTATACTGCAAACAGGTGATGTTAACTTTTACATCATACAACCGAATTTATTAAGAGGCATATGACCTGAGCGAAACCTTAATAATATGGTTAAGTCCGCCCTAGTAATAAAACACTTATGAAAAACACCATGGAGAACAGGTTGCAATTGGATTGTTCTATACCAAATGCATTTTTCCCTTGAACAAAAATCAAAGTGCTTTGTCGTTGACATCTAGGTATGCCTAATTATGGGACGAGATCCACTGAATGTTTTATTTTTAATTGAATAAATCGAATATCTTCTCCCACTTTGGGAGTAGCAAAAGAAAGTGTCAGACTTTTATTAACCGAAACCCACCGTGTTTCTTCCCTTGTTCTTTGCGTTTCAGAACCGCGGTAATGTTTTCGAAGAATCCCGCCACACTAGGAAAAAATTTCAAGCCATAAAATCCATTCTCAACAGATATAAACAAGCCTGCAGAATATATTTTTTTCTCTCATCTTCTGATTCTAAAATTAATATTTTTATGGGTATGTCCGTATTGCCTAACATAAAGTATGGGCGACGCTTAAAATCAACAAACATTTACGTTTGCTTATTTCTTGAAGCTAATATAATATGGAGTCAGATAAATATCGCCTTTTTTTTAAAAGTGCGAAGTCATTAAACTAGTTTTCACGCTCTAGGTGGAGAAAGAGGGATTGTCAGACTTAGGTACTAACTATAACTCACCCGTATGTATACCTTTGGTTGCCTTTTGTGATCAATGGCCTTGGTGACTATTTCGAAGAATGCATGAAACCAATTAACAAACGTCAAAACGTGTCAGTGATAGTCTTAGAGCTTAGAGTAATCTTAGGGACATCATAGCAAACTGAGGCGTAAATGACAAGCTGCATTCCTGTTGAAACAATCAGTTTTTACCATATTAGCAGAAATAGAAAGGTCCAGACCATAATAGCAGAAAACAGAATCGAAAGGAAAAGGGAGATCCCTCTCCCTTTTCGCCGCCGCCTTTCGGGACGCCTTTGTCCTGCAATGGCACAACGCATAAAATTTAAAAAAAACTAGGCAAGTGCGGTTTGCGCTCACGCACTGAGGTTTCCGTACAACTTTACCTATGTAAATTATTCAATTACCAAATACATTTCCGAATCGCAAAAAAAAGTTTTTTTTTATAACATTTATTTACAAAACAGTTTAAATTTTTTTTTTCTATACTTATTTTATGAGACCATATTTGATTATTGTAATTTCATAGTGAGTATAATTTGCATTAACTTTATATTAACATATAATTTGCGTTAACTTAGAAGTTAGATATTTTTACTTTGCTTGAGAAGTAGAAAACCTAAGTATTTGATATTAATTCCAGCTTTATAAATCCACGTATTTCTGAAAAAAAATGTCTTGACAGACGACAATTAAGTGATCCTATAAGGGTTTTTTTTTATAGTACGTAAAATCTTCCAATGACAAATCCCGCCCTAGGGCGGAGCGGGAAGTAGTATCAGATTCTTACTGACTAAAAACAGGATTAGGTTTTTACCGAATTAGGTACGGAACCCTAAAAGAAGCTATGATAATTCAAATTTCTTTACTTTAAAAGCTATTTCCACACTTTCGTAGCAATACTCACGCGCACCAACATCGTCGGAGGCTCGCAAATAAATCACGCATTGACACCTCATATATCTCTCGCAGCAATATTGTTTTAAATCGATTCATTTCAATCGATACCCGACTAATATCGATCATTCGTATTCTCTAGCACACTCTCAATACCTTATACGAAGAAAATTCTTCGGATTTTCCTAAACCGGACATTGATTTGAAAAAGTTTTAACATCCCGTGATATATAGGGTGACTGGTAATTAGTAATCGATACTTAAGCACGTGTTTGTAGTCATGATAACAAGCAACTTTTATTATGGGACCAAACCTAAAATCGCCAAACAATCTGCTGGTCAGTACATTTATGTTCGCTTAACAGGCCAACTACTATAACTAAACTTGGCTTATTTTTTTCGCGATTTCAGGTTTGGTCCCACGTAAAAGTTGTTTGTTATCATGACTACAATCACGTGTTTAATTATCGTTCACTATTTACCAGTCATCCTATATAATCAGAAAGGAGAAAATTTAAGTCAAATCACACATTTCTTTATTGATGGAACTTCCTAATTTATAACTAAGCAACGGGAAAAGGAGATAGCCTTTAATAAACTAGTTCGTCTTTATTTTTACAACGCCAACTTAACATTCTTAGTTAAAAGTGAGCGAAGCGAGTTTGGTATTGTAGGGCACTCCGACACGGACAGGTTAGGTTCAAAGGCTAAGTCAGGAGCGGAGCAGAGCGGAGCTCCTGCACTATAAACTTCGTGGTTATTTGCCATAACCACCCAGAAAACAGCTTACATAGAAGATGTGGCTAAGATAGTATCATTCAGACTCTCATTGATAGTGGCTGACTTAGTAATATGAAGGCAGTGTAAGTTTTTAGAAGCGATTAATGCTATCAAAAAGATGTATGTTTAATTAGCACCCATGATAAATAACTAGCAGACTGAGTGACACTGCGTGACTAGAGGGCTGCTCGTTCTTTGCCTAAAGAATAAGTTGCCATTCAACGTATGCTGCCAGCCTTAAGGGCAAATTTTCGGATGACAGCAATGTGGAGGGGTACTTTAACACCTTGGCGTATTTTGTTTTTGTATTCAGCTGAGTATAATATAAAAATTGATAGTTAATATTTAAATTTCATAATTATATATACAATATACCTTGAGAATGATCGGAATCGAAGGTGCAAATTAGGAGTTCCGAACTTTTGGAATTGGAATCGAGCCTCCAACACATCTCTGCTACTTAAGTACTAATAATATCGGCTTACAAAGTGACAGATACAGATGGTAGTCCGTATGTTATCGATAGTCTGTCGCAAACTGTCACAATATTTCATGTTGGAGAATTGTCACAATTGTAACGGTTCTCAATGGTAATTTGACGAACATTGATAGATTAGTTAAGTAGTTTGCTTGACGTGTTATAAAGGAATGAAATATGAAACAAGAAGTATCTAACCGCCAAAGCAAAGTATATTCATAGTGGTAAGTAAGTATTGCGAAATAATAAAAAGGTTTTATTTTTTGTACATTTATAAATTTATAGGATGAGTGGTTATTAGTGACCGATACTTAAACACGTGATCGTAGTCTTGATAACAAACAACTTTTACTATGGGACCAAACCTGTAATCACGAAAAAAATCAGACAAGTTCAGGACATTTTGACCAGTTAAGCGAACACAAATGTACTGACAAGCAGATTTTTTTCGCGATTTAAAGTTTGTTCTTCTTTTATTGCTTTTTCAGTAAGTGAAACTTTCAAACGCGGTCAAAAAAGATTAAACAGTCGTTAAGTTTTCTGAATTTTATCAATTTTCTGTGCATACTCTTAGTTATTACTGAAATTACATATTTTATGCCTACCGGAAAACTCAGAGCAATATTTTGCAACAAAATGTTTATCCTTAGCAACATCTTGTTAACATACGTGAGCGCAAGCTACTCATAGTAGTGAAAATACTGGTAGGCGCTTGAGAGCTGACAAAAAAATATTTTGATTTTTCGATAGACTACTTGTATTAATGAAATTCTCATTTTAGACGCGGGTTGGTCAACACCATGACGTTCTAAAATAATAGTCGTGCGAGCGAGAAAGAGAAAGGACCCTACCCTATATAGCTCCATCCCTGTAACCGTTCAGTTTAGGTCGTCAAATGGATTGCGTTAATAGGTCGTGGTAGGGCCTCAGAACGGGATTGTTAAGGCGAAACTAAAAGCCAGCGACCTTGAGCGAACAAAAGAGGAGGTAGCGTCGCCCCCAACGCATCAAGAATATTCTTTTTTTTTTTAATCATTTATTTTGCAAATATGGGTGGTACATGGTAATACAAAATTATAAAACAAGAGAACCGCCATATTTTGCCAAGAACAAGTCATGCAAAAGCAGAGTTTACCCCTACATAACTATAATAATAATAATTTGTCAGTCCTTCAATTATAAAACACATTATCAATAAAAACCGTATATCAAAAGATTAGTATTTAAATTATCTTTTATTTTGTGAAAATTTCATAAAAATACACCCAATGGGTTTTGCCTGATCTTCACTTTTTTGCCTGTGTTAGAATTAACTTTGAAAATAAATCACACTAAGGTTTATGAAAAAATACGGAAATATTTGTGGATCAAATCATTAGGCAAATAGTCTAGTTTAACACATACTTTTTTCAAAATATACAGACTAACCGTTTAGACGTGATGTTGGATTTAAAATCATCACAATCTATATATCCGCCCCTTAATGGATCAGTGCGGATCAATAAAACCCAATATCGGCAAGTTTCATAAGAACCAAAAATCATAAAAATTACACATCGCACGAATAAAACGTACACAGCTATCTTAATATCATCTGTACCTATGTACAGACCACACAATACTCAATAAGATAATTTATTAAACATTATTTACGTCATCGCTTATGTAATTACATCTCATGATGTAACCCAAGCACCGGCTGATGCATCTATTGTTGATAAAATAAGGATGGTATTTTTTTGCAAGCTATGTATCAGATATAAAGGTAAGGTTGTCACCTGTTTTCATAGGAATAGAGTATATAAATACTCTTATTTACCGTTAAATTTTGATCTTTTTAATCCCGTGGAGGGTCGATCTGGTACATGAAACACAATCGATTTGTAAAGATAAAAAAAATAAAGTATTTTTTTTCTAAAACTCGCATTAATATACGCATGTACAAAATTAATTTCTTTTAGTAAATTCAATGATCTTGTAGGTAGTTGTCGGTCGTTGGGTACTAACTACCTACAGGTCACTGAACTCGCCCAGCTGCGGTATTGTACTCTATATTAGAGTGCGATTGGCAACCCTTTTTAGAGGTGAGCCTGACTATGAACTAGGCTAATTAGACGGCTACGTAATCAGCTTATAACGTTCCGACTATTATGACACAAGCAAATTAAGTCTCTCTTGGGAGTGGGCTATCACGCGGGCCTATAGGTATAGGATTTCTTTTGTTCTAAGACATACTACATACTCACAGTGGCGGTGTATATTTTTATATTTTTACTTTTTTTTTTGGCTTGCCCTATACTTATAAGACTGATTTAATCCTTAAAAATATAAAATGTTTAGGTACGTTCAGCGACTTTTGTTCTCATTTTTTTCTAGTAGGTCTGTAAATTTCACCTATTTTTCTACTAGTCGCCAACTATAATGCCCATATTCTAAGTTAACGGACGACCTTCATTCACTTCAATTGATTCAGTCGTCATACCAACGGGAAAATACCCCGTGCTATATTTATGTCTATAGAACGAGACATTTTCCTATATAATAACAAGCCGAATCAAACAACCACAAGTTCAATTTGGACAGGAGGTGATAGTGGGTGAAATTCCCTAGAATAAATGGCGTAAATGTGGCCGGAGGAAAGTCAGCTATCCAACAAATTAGTTCATCACAATTATAACATACTAACATCTTAATGAGAAAGTGTAGACGCAGTTTTGGTCGGTAAGTTACAAGTACCGACACTACCACTTAGTGGTAGTGAGCAGGACACATTGATCGCAGAACAGAAAGTCAATGGGGCCGAAAGGTTCTGGAGTGGCGACCATGTAACGGAAGAGGAAGCGTTGGAAAGGTGGAAAAGTGGAACGATAACCTGGTCAAGGTCCCAGGAATCCAATGGACGCAAGATACATAGGATCGGTCATTATGGTCACACTTGGGGTCTATGTACAACAGTGGGCGTGTCTCGGCTAAAATGAAGATGATGATTATTTATACTCTAGACTCAATTTCATATCCCACTGTATTTCTTATCTGGCTATCATTGATATATTAATTCATTATTCCCCGAGAGGACGCCGGCGTCCGCACACCTATTGTCTTTCTATTGTGTCTCTAATTCAGTCAACAGGCAAGGAAAGATAAGTTACGCGCTAACATCGCAAACCTATAAGTCACTGATAGACAAGGACAGAGATAAGAGCCGGCGCTATCGTACGAGTGAAATAGCGTTAGCCACCAAATGTGTATAATCGTCGCGACCGATGTGAAATCGTGCCTCAGAGGCACAATATCAGCGGTCGACTCGCTAGAGGCGAGTCACCTATCTTCCGCTGTTTTGTGGCTAAGCTGACTAAAGCCGAAATGATAATTTTGGTGTAATCTGCGTCTTCCGGCATGTGGTCGCCTTTCGTCCCCATCGACCATCTGCCATCTGGCATTCTGCGAGCAATGTACCCTGTCCACTGCGACTTAAGTTTGGAGATTCTTCAGGCTATGTCGATAACCTTGGTTCTCCTGCGGATATCTTGATATCTGATGCCCTTTCCATTGACCTTTGAAAGACTTTAAGCATTCTGATGAGGCCCACTGTGAGCGACCACGTTTCGGAACCATATTTCATCACTGACATTAATAGTTTAAATAATATTTAATTGCAAAGACAATAAAATTACTTCCTGAAACATTATGATTTTTTCAGATTATCGAATAAGATTTTTAGCTTCATAGACAATTTTGTTGGCAAACTTCAAGCAACAAAATGACTTGCATTGCGGCAACATTTATACTCTTACATTCAAGTATTCCCGTTGCATTTTAGATGTTTATCAATATTAAAATAACCAACAATAATACTTACCAACACTATTATGGCCTTTACGTGGATAAAAGAAACATTACGCTGAAAAGAGACAGGGATACCTACTTACTTCGAATGATTTTGATATCGCCCCATAAGTTAGTCTGGTGTTAGAGTGAGACAGCTAACATTCCCACGTGCCGCAGTCGAGGTCAGTTCGCGCGTCATTCACGCATGCGTTATGTCATTGTGTGGAAAGGGCTTTCGAACAAAGGAAATTAGTTTTGGTCGACTGCACTCGATTTTAAACTCTATCGATATTGTGTAAGATAGGAAATGGTATGGTTTTATTTTTAGTGTGATTTGCAGTGACCTAATTCGCGGGTTTTGACGATAGGTTTATGGATATGTATATCGTAAGGGCATTTCGCTTATGTTTGCACAAGTTTGGAGGCAGCTATTTGGTGCCTTTTCTTATGTTTTATAACGATACGAGTATTGTCCATTGAATTTAACTAAATAAAAATGTTAAAGAGCATGCTCGATAGATTTCATGAGAATACTCGTATTCTTACTTAATCTTAGGAGGTCAACTAGCTGCATGCTGCATCTGATTTCATATTGTAGATTTTTATAAGATACGTAATAGTACCTAAAGAGATTGACCCCTAAGGATAAGCAATACTTGCCGAGGTAAATCTGTGGATGGGTGATCAATGTGACCATCTTAACATACCGAGTTACCTCAGTAACTGGGAAAGTACGTTAAGTCGTAATTAGTCCCGACTGTCATTCGTAGATCTGTGACAATCCTTACGGATAGAAGCCAGAAAATCTGACATCAGTCTTGCTAAAGAGGTATCGTGTTTCCCAGTTACTGGGTTATGGAGGTCAGCCAACCACTCGCTCCATGTAAAACACTGGTACCTTCCCTGGTGGTCCTATGATGTCAGATTTTCAGTCAGGATAAGTAAAAAACAAAGTGATCTGCATCTAACAGAATCCTAAAACTACGTAGTCTTTTAGAACTATCCCTCAAGTATATTATGCAACGCTTCGAGAAATAATGCCTTTAGCATAATTCAAGTTTATGTTCATAAAAATACAATTTATTTGTTTACAATTCAAATGCCTCAATTCCTACGATTGACACATGTAAAAATTATGAATAAATACGTGGGAAATTCTAGTTGAATCATCAACGTCTTGATCTCTTTCTTGTCCCCTTTTTATCCTTGTCCAATGTTATATGTGGTCTTGGTAACACGTTATTTTCTTCCATTCTGTTCTATTGACCGTTATGCTATCACTGACTCCATTTTCTTACAAATTACTCCTCACAAAATCCATCCATCTTTTCTTAGGCCTCCTTCGCGCTCTTCATTGATCTACAACTACTTGTTTTTGTAGCGGCGCAGGCTGGCTCTAGCAAGGGACGGGGCGGACATTGACGGTTTTTTCGCGACGATCTACAACTACTTGCATACTCATAACTCTTTTATATTAACTAGCTGTTCATCCTTCCTCTTATTTTCGCTCATTACATGAAGAGGAATCGATTGTCTTGGTACGTTCCAAGACAATCGAATCCTTTTCATTTCAGTCTTTAAATTAATATCAGTATATCTCAGAGCCCTGTGGTCCTGGACCTTTAGAAAGCTTATGAGGAACCGAAAACCACTCGCGAAGGCCCTTTAGATACTTTTAATGGAAAGTGATGCCAACCGAAGATTACCTATCCCTGTACGCGCAATACCTGTGCATCCAAGAACAAGCCACGGTAGAAAAAAAAAACCCCGTTTGTTGAAAACAATTGTGACATATGGAAAATATATTAATTTCCATTTCGTAGTTTTTTTTTTTATTGATATAAACTAGTGCTTGACTGCGATCCCACCTGATGGTAAGCAATTATGCAATAGTTGATAGTGAGGCGCAACAGTTAATTAAGAGCCTATTTACTTAAGCCTTGATAACACCTAAATTATAAAAGGACGGTTAGACCACAGCAGGCAAATAGTTCCAGTCCTTCGAATAATAAATAAAATAATATAAAAATAAACAATGAATAAAATTTATTCAGCATTCACATTATAATAATTTTAACTTAACAATAATTTACTTATTAAAACATTGTGCTATAAAAATCTAAAGATGTATAAGTTTTATAGTTTTCAGAATTAGTTTCATGTCAAAAAAGAAATAGATTACTATAAAAGGTAATATTAAAATGTATGGAATGTTTTTCTTTAATAATTATTAACAAAGAACCTTATTACTATTAAAATAATCTCATAAGGCAAGATATTTTGGTATAAAATAATATCACTAAAGGAAAATTTCAACATTTATATTAAAGAATAATTTATTAAACTACGAAAATGATATGTTATTATTCTTTGTTATTCTTGATTGTATGAATTTTTAATTTATTGTTAAATAAAGAAAGTAAAACAAAACAAGTCTACTCTACATCGTAATACTTTTACGGTAAAATAATTATATTAAAATGTAACTTAGTGTAGTAGTAACAGTTTAATATTATGAGAATCATATTAAAATATTCCTATAATAATAATTCTCACAGGAATTGCAACGTTTCACGAGTTATAGGTAAGTCTAAAACAAAACAAGGAAAGAGGAAAACCTGTAACCCCTTAGTTCGAAATATTTGTATACTACTGATCGTCATTTATTTATATTTTACGAAACGGATTAACTTTACTCGTATAATATCGGTAACTAAGAAACAAATAAATAAGGTTTTAAAAACATAAAATAAACCTCAAATTTCGAAATACTGTTTTTAAAATAAATGATAATTAAAATATTAGAAATAAGCCTCGTTTTTTTTTTTTTCATTTAGCTCAGTACGTTTCAAAATATCTACATAGATTTTTTATTTTAACTGTTTTTATTAGTACAATACGTTATAGTCACATTGATTTTTATGAGGAAAAACTAACGAGAAGGAACATGTTTTACATCTATTTTCATTATGTATAGCTACGAGTGTATAAATAATTAAAATAACAAGCAACAATGGGAAAACAAAAACAATAGTTTAATCTTAAAATATAGTTATTTTCAAATCCTGCGTATTTTGTTATTGATAAGTATAAATAATTTAGAAAAATTGAAGGTCCATCGTTCGCCATGTTTCATAATTTTCATTTTTTGCAAATAAATGTTACGAAACTTTTACTTGAGATTTATTCTGATTTCGTTATTTTGTATTTTAAAAATAATTAGGAAATAAATTAGCTTAAAACAAAGATATAAGACAAATAGTCATAACCAAGACGATACATTCCGCATGGTCGTGGTTTTCATCACAACCACGATTATTATACCTATTTATAATTAATTCCATTAATTTTCTCATCATCAACACGAAAGTATTTCTTTTTAAGAATATTAAAATTTTGATTCTCACAAATTTCCTCCAACTATAAATTAATCAATCATAAGTTTCAATCAATTACACGATAACTGCCAAAATATCAAATTTTTCAAATTCCAAACATTGATAGTGCCTTTCTTATAGACAAAAATACTCTACAGGTAATCATCACAAAAAGAAAAAGTTATTAAAAAATACTATCATATTCATAACTTATCCGAGTCTTTAGCTATAGAGTTCCAAATTTAAAAAGTAACCGCCAATGTCATCACAGATTCGCGCGTAAATCAAACTGCTATTTTTTTTTTCAAACGTCAAGTAGATGCATGGCAGTAACCGAATTTTCTAAAAAGTCTATACATTAGAAACTAAACATAGCAAAAGATTCAAGTTAGATCCAGTTGTGGTTGATCCTTTGCCGCCGATGTCCGCACGCAGGTCGCTCAAGAGTCCTGGCCCTCAATCAGCGTTTATCATCTGGAACAAGGAATTTTACTTTTTAATTTATTTCGTTATTAGAAGCAAGGGTGTCTAAAGAATCCTGAGCGACCTGTTTCAAAAGGACACAAAATAAACTTTAGTTAAAATGTTATGGGTTAGCATGCATTTCTTCTTAGATTTATTTTTTGCTATTTTCAGGTTCTTCTCAGTTTTCTTTAGTTAACGGTTTCATTTTTTAATATTACGTGAAATGACAGCTGCAACTTCACCTAAGTTTTACTTAAAATCATCATTTTCATCAAAGCATTTTAGCTCGATATATGATGAAGTAGAAAGAAGGAGGGTTAATTAGAGGCATAAATCACTGAACATCCATCACTGGTCAATAATTACTTTGACTTGCTATATTATTGGTCACGAAAAGGTCACTGATTAAAAAAAAAATCTTTAACTACACTAATGCATTTAAAAATTGTCAGAAACATAAACTTTTTTTTTGAGCCGTATGATGGGCGAAAATGGCCTCTTATCAACCCTCCTCCTTTGCAAGGCGTCTTCGTATTAGTTGAAATAGTTCAAATTTTGGAAAGACGATACATATATTCTGATTTTTTTTCTGAATATGGCAATTTTCATATTCAGAAAATTGGCTATAACTGAAAAACAAACCTAGCTGCATTTGCAATATTTTTACAGGCTTCATATTTGGTCTTTATCTTTCCAGTATCTTAATCTATTTTTATACGTTTTAGTTTATCTATTGGTAAATTTACATTTTACCTACTTTCTCCATAGAAAAAAACACTGCAAAAAATAATAAAAGCCCTCTCCAACCAATACATCATACATTTTACAATAAAGCGAAGGCAAAAATGGCTGCCTAGTGTCACAGTATTTATGCAAATGATAGTTTATTGATTATTCCAATGACATTTAAAATCTGGTTCCTACAACAGTAATTTCTTGTAGAGATGCTGCTGATCGTGAGGAAAAGTAAATCACCTTGAACTTTGGACTTTTCTACCTTGGAGAAAGACAAAGAGACGCTGTAAAAGAATGAGGAAGCCTTAACACATAATTGGTCTCTGACAGCTTCGCGGAACTTTATTTGTCAGTCATCCGGATTATCTATACATACTCGTACTTGTCTTATTCTTAAGTACAATAAAAAACTGGCCATGTGTGTGTCGAAATCGTACACGAAGGGTTCCATCCTACATATTAAAGAGCAAATAAATATTCTGTGGATATTTCAAGCGTCTACATGTTGCCGAGTAGCATCAGCCTTATAATGTTTCCACTGCTGAGACTCAAGCCCTTCTCTAGGAGAGGGAATGGGCCGTAATCCACCACGCAGGCCCATTACTGGTTGGTGGATGTCACATGTCTTCGAATTTTTGGTTCTAAGCCATGCCAGTTTACTCACGATGTTTTCGTTCACCGTTTTGAGAGCAGTGGTGATGAAATAAATAACATAAAGTAATGCGCCGATGTTGCCGAGTAAAAATAGCAAAAAAACTACGTTTGTAATATGGGAAACCCACTTAAATGTTTATCTAAGACACCAGGAATACATCAACTGTCTAGCTAAGAGGATTCATAAAATTCAGCCTAGTGTCAGACAGACAGACGGACAGTGGAGTTTTACCCTCCACCCAAGGGCGGGATTTGTCATTGGATGATTTTACCTACCATAAAAAGAAACCCTTTGGATACGGAACCCTAAAAATATTTTTAAGTACCGTAGCTATCGTTCTATTCAAATGACATATTTATGGGGATTTTTAAAGGAAATTGCGAAATGTGGCAGTTGAAAACATTTTTATTATAACTCAATTTCCAATATCAGTGCTGTATGTATAGTACGCGGCAAATAAGTTGAACCCGTTGCTATAGTTACGTGCAGCCCCCCGCTTCGATTGAGACCCGAAAATCGGTTACTACGCATTGAAAATCGATCGCCATTTTGGTTCAACTCATATCCCGCGAATTATTAGGTGTCATTGTGTTTTTTAAGGAATACTATTTACATTTACAATGCTGTTTGACTCATAGCTTTGTTTTTGTTATTTTGCATTGCTTTAATTTTATCTCATCGGAATTGGATTTCTTTTATTTTTAGAAAGGGTTGCATTATTGGCATTGTTTTTTTATGGAATACTATTTACAATTACAATTCTGTTTACCTTAATGCTTTGTTTTTGTCTCATTGGAATTTGTTTATCTCAAACTATCTCAAAGGAAGAGCTCGTCTTTATGTCAAAGAAAAGAATTGTTTGTTGAGCATGATTGTCGTTTAGTTGAATAATCATGTCTTTAGCAAGTCTCACTGTCTTTTAGTTGTGTTATATTAAAATAATTAAACTAATTAACTTTATGAATGAAGATTGTCGGTAAAAAATTATAAGACCGCCCATTGTAACACCTTAGTAATTTTAAGTTCCGATTGTTATTTTATTTTTGATCTATTAGACTTGACGTGTAAATGTAATTGACGTGTAAAAGTGTTTTTGAGAACCTATTTGCTAAATAAAATATCATTTATCATTTATCATTAGATCGAAATTTAATTTACGACTAGTATTCAAATTATTAAGTGAACATACAAAAGCTGACTATTTAACATATTTTTTTCTATAGACAGGTTTGCGCTTAACCAAACTTGGTTTTATTTACGCATATACACCGTAAAATTTTAATCTTTTTAATCTCGTGGAGGGTCGACCCGTTACGTGAAATACTATCAATTTTTAAAGACAAAATAAAAAAAATAAAGTACATTTTTTTTTAAACTTGAATACGCTTGTACGAAATTAATTTCTTTAAATAAACGAGTCAATGACCTTGTAGGTAGTTGTCGGTCGTTGCATATTAACTACTTACGGGTCATTGAACTCGCCCAGCTGACGTTTATTTAAAACTTTTACCCAAAGCGAATGGTTCAACTTATTTTCCACGTACTATACATCAATATCCATCACCATTACTCATTAAATACACACTCAATAAAAAATTTCAAACAGTATTCTTACAAATCACACAACCATGCAAGATATCTACGTGTATGGCCTGTGTATGGCATGGCATCACTTATGGTGCTAGCAATAAACGAGAAGAGGAACATCATACAAATGCACAACGCGGGCACTTGCATTACGCACACACGCACAATTTTAACTGCTTATATAGACACAGGCCTGTATGGATATAAGCGATTTGACACTTGCTCAATACTCGTAGGGTTGGCAATGAAGAAAAAAATACTACAATTAATCTTGGAAAATGAATTGTGCCATGTTGGCCCAGGGATAAGGCAGCCGCCTCTCATAACAACAAACAAGGCAAGAACCAATGTAATTTTTTCATTATATGTGTATTTTTCTAAGTTTACTACAACCCCGTTTCACGTGCACGTACAGCCGTTGGTCCTGGTTGTCATTCGTAGATATTTGACAGTAGTTACAGATAGTCAGACGTCAGAGAGTCTGACCATCAGTCTATCCAAAGAGAAACTAGTTGGCAAAGACTAGGGAGATGATGCATCTTGAGAAGTGTGTTGTCATACTCTACAGGTACCATACCATTAAAGACACTTCGGCCTGACCACCGCTAAGTTCATTTTTGCTTGCACTCGAAACGAAAACTTCTAAGGGTTTGGTTTGGCGCCGCGCCGCATAATTGAAGCGATTTTTTTTAAGTGATCCAGCAGAAATGTCCGCGAGATAATCTACAAAGGTGAACTTATGAGGAAGCCACAAAAATGGGCCTGAACTGAATAATTTTCTTTTTACGTCTTGTGGCGTAAACGAAGAACGAAGCGTAAACAGAGCCGGCAAAAGAATCGTCACAATCCTAAAGTGACGGGCAGAAATTCCGATAGTAAAGAGAGCGATGACATACTACAAACTATGCACACACTTGGGGGAGGCCTTTGTCCAACAGTGGACGTCTTTCGGCGAAAATGATGATGATGACTACAAACTATAACAAAAGTAAGGGAACGAATGTTAATAAGAAAACGTTTACCGCGTTCGGTTCTCTGATTGGTTGAAAGCTTGGAACGGGCCAATCGGAGCGCCAAACGTCATAAAGATACAGTACGTGTAGGAACTCTGAAGTCCGAAGAAAAATTGTATATATATTTTAAAAGTGTTCTCATACCTAATAACTTAATATAGGATGTCTTTATGTTACTTTATCGTCTGACTAGCTGTACCCTACGGTTTTACTCACCACTTTGGTTACTGTTCCGATCGTATCAGTCGTAGTGTAATGTTACGTAGCGTTCTTCCCTAAATTGGGGATCTAAAACAAGATTTTTTTCAATTCGAACCGAACAAGTGGTTCCTGAGATAAGCACGTTCAAACAAAATATACTCTTTATTTGTCTTGTATTATTAGTACCTATTATAGATATGGATCTGATGTAGGAGAATGAGGAAGGAAATATGAGTAGAATGAGTCAAATCCAATGAATGACTGGACATGAAACTAGGATCTGTATAACGGGATATGTTAACGGAAGCATAATGTTAATATTTATTAATATAATAGATAATATTCGAATGCATTTTATGATTGAGTCATATCAAACGGCAGCAGATTAATATTTATGTGCACATGTAGTGTAAATTATGTATTATTCTTCTATTAATATGGAACACACGTGCACATGCGTAAATAAAACAGAAATACATAAAACAACAAATAATTAAAATGCGCAAAAACTTCCATGTTAGTACCGAACGTACGCACGTTAATGACGTTTATTATTACCATAAAACTGTACAGCATAACAATTACACAACCGCAGATAAATTAGTCTAAGTAGTAATTTAACGCCTTTGATAAGTGTCTCACACACCATAGACTTGTAGACGATGACAGCCCTGCGCAAACGCAAACGTGTTACTCACACACTCACACATTGAACCACAACCGGTCGATTGACGTCAATGATGGGTGGGACGAGTGAATTAAAAAAATATTAAAACTATCAGTTTACTACGGACGGAAAACGACACAATCATAACATGCCATTGTTCAACAATACCCACGTACCAATCAAGACGATTTCTTATTTGCAACTCGACTAAACACGACGTTTTTTGTGAACCATCTCAAGATTCCCGATCCTATTGTTTGATCTCGATTACAAACATACGTACTAAAGTTTGCATCATCAATGATGACGTCATTATCAAGAGTAAGAACGTTAATGTGAATTTTATAACCTTTAGTAGGTAATGTATAGTTTATCTACGTCTTTCTGAATGTATTATTAATGGCTTAAACATCATCAAAAACAAATCGAGTGCGTTTGTGCAGGAAATCGATTTTTACACCCTCGCGTGTGATAAACAAATTGATTTAAAGGTAAGCATATAATCTGCTAAAGTCAGAAAAATTGAGCAAACACTTTCCAGCTCGTAAAAGGCTTAAATTTGAAGAAACCGAAAATTAAGCTAATGAAACCAGGAGAGCATAGACAATCATCAAAATTCCAATTTTGACCTTAGAACAAACACAATGTCAGAATTTAAATGAGTGTAGGAGGGTTTCCAAATTGAGTACTGTGAGTTAAGAACATCCCAAACCCGACATAAGTGCCAAATGACAGGTTTTCAACCTCACATTTTTATTTTTATTGGTATAATCTAGTACTATCTACTACGATCCCACCTGATGGTAAGCAGTGATGCAATCTTTAATGGTGAGGTGGACTATATACCTACACTCTAGCCTGGCTTAAATCTGAAATCGGGGTGTATGTTTTGTTATTCTTTAAACTAACTTATGTTTGAGCAAATCAAAAAAGCACTCCGTTTCAGTAGTAAACTTGATTTATGAGAAAGAATACAAAATAAACGTAAACAGATTTTTTTAACACAAGAATAAGAAAAGACAGGTCACGCTGGCTTAAATATCTGACGTCAAAATTAACGAGGACGTCAATCTCAGAAAAACTGTAACAAAAACTTAATATGCGTCGTCCAAAACTAATTAATCGTACTTATTTTAGACAGGCTAATTTAATAATAAATTTTAATGCTAAAATAATATTGAAATCACATCATGACAGCATGAACACAACATGGAATAAACACACCCAAACCAAACCCATACATCGTACCTTCTTCCTTGTACTTATGTGTACAAAAATTATAAAATAAATAAATAAATACCCATTACCATATTGTATAGAAATTTGTAGCAATAGGATTTACACAGGTTTGCATAGCCTCCATTTTCTTCGTCCTATATCCTTTGAGTATTTATGTACTTACTAACTTAATGCATGTCATCTTTCACGTAATTCCAATTGAATCCAACTTTTCCTCTATACTCATAGAAATTCCTTGATACCTCACGAGTTTCTCAGTCTTCATTTCTATTCATTACATACTCCCGCGCATATTACTCACACATACACGAATATTCTCCCCCTATCAAATTGCAATTGTAATTGATGGCATAGTAGGTATCAAAAAGTTTTAAAACCTCCTTTACCAACTACATTCACTACATCTAATGCCTTATGTATTGTACGAATAAAAACCAAATTCTTTTAAATAATAATAACAATAGCAGTTGGTACAGTATCTTCTGAAGAGCTTTGTTGCTTGTGACATACCATCTCACGGACGCTATTGACGTCAGAGAGCGGGTGTTCAAATATCATTTCGGCAGTTTGACCCCACCGCACCACGGAGTGTTTGGAGAGACATCCAAAATTAGCCACCAAAAGGTCATTACGTTCTTTACTATATAATTATGTACGATTCGTGATGACGAAGGTTTATTTGAAGAAATATGCAGTTGCCTTGTTAGAAATTATTAGCATAATGATGATTCAGTTCATCTTTTTCTGTGGCAGCATTGCTTTTAATTTAATACGCTAAAAGCTTAGGTTTATTTATTTTAAGAGCGTAGCTGTATATATCAGTGACAGATATAAGGACAAACACATTAAAAGTCATTTTATTATTGTCAAAAGCATTAGAAATAGCTATTTAGCAACTGAATATTTAGAATATTCAGCATCTTAAAAAAGAATGTTAAACATTTTATTAATTTATTTTATCTATATGTACAGTAGTGGTATATAGGCGGACCTAATGCAACAAGACATTCTCTTTCAGTTAACCATAAACGATTAATCAATGTTTTTTAATGTACCTAGTTATTTTGCATAAATATAACTAACGAGTATTATTATACAAGTAGAAACAAATGGTCAAGCAAAGATAACTTATATAATTAATATATTAACGACGAATTTGATAATTTTCCTGCCATTGACATAACGCACATTGTTAGTATTTATTTATTTATTTAAACTTCATGTACAGTAGTGATACATAGGTGGACTAATACAACAAGGCATTCTCTAGCAGTCAACCTTTGGGTCAACCTTTTGGATTTGTTGATTTTATAAAACTCACTGCAGTCAAAACTTCAGCGGTAATCGTAAATTAGACCCTGAAGACTGTAATTGCAATTCCCTGTCTATTACTTCGCTATACAATGCCCCAAGCATTTTGCACAAGAATAAAAGTAAATACACTCTCTCGTCTATATGAATATGATATTTATGCGACTGCATTCAAGCAAGACCACACTTTCTATTAGAAATAGGAAGAGCGCATTTCATTATACTTTAGAAAAGTAACATTCCAGAGGTAAAAACTAAGCCTGAAATACGCACGTTCAACTTAAAACCCGTAAACCGTGACATTGTTTTAAGGGCATCACGATCTACGTTGAGTATTAAAATAATAAATTAAATAGCAGTAGCAGTACAAAACAAAAACGACGTCATAATATCAATGACTTCACATAAAATCAAGAACGTTTTATGAATTTTGAAATGCTGCGTGCGTATAATGTAGGTAAGAGGACACCGTCTGATATTTAAAAATAACCTAATAACAAGAAGAAATATACAAAAACGGTTTGTTTTCCATAAAAAACTCTGATGTGCGCACGTTAACTCTGATGAGCTACAAATAAAACAATGGAACCAAAGTGGAACCTTAAAGAACTCCCATTAGAATAATTGCTAGTAATATTTAGTTGTTTGTAATACAACTTGTAATACCCCAATTGTTTATTACTTAGCTTATACAAAAACATTTTGTTTCAGAAAATGAACTACTCTAGCGCATTTTGAGTCATACTGATATCTTTTGAATACCGTAATTAGAGACACAATAGAAAGACAATAGGTGTGCGAACGCCGGCGTTCGCTTGGAGCTTGAGTAACTACAATCAAATAACTTTCATTAGTATTGGAACGCCAAAGTAAACAATAAATATGTAACAACACGCTATAGTACGGAGCTATAGCGCTTTGATTCTATTACATACATTCCAAGTGTACAAAAAAGGGACAGAAGCTTGGTTGGATGATTGCTGTACCCATAAAGAACCGTGGAGATGGACCCGCATCGTGTAATAGAGCAATCAAAATAATGACTGCTACGAGACCGTGACCAATTGAAATGCGACCATTTCTATTGCTTTTTTTATCCCGAAGCTTTCTTCAAATGTAAACGCCTTAGTGAATAGTTCTCGCTAGGAACATGGCGTTGAGGATAAATTAATGGGCCTTAACAAGTCTTAATTTCACACCTAATTATTAGAGCAATTAATTAGACATCTACTCGGACACTGGCCAAGGCAGTATTTTATCTACTTGGTTGATTGGGAATTTAAGGATAACTTCAGTATATTATAGGTCGTTTAAATGTAGAAGTAAGAATTATGCATTAACGCACTTATAATATTTTTAATTTGGATAATTCGAGTGCAAAAATATTGAACCGTCAATATTTGTAGACTTAATTTCAAATAATGAAGAGAACCAATGTTCTAAGACTGCAAACATTTTCTCAGATACCGAACTATAAAAAGCTGCAAACATACGAGGGACACATACAGCATAAACAATGTAAAACAATTGTCAATTATGTACAACCGCTGTAACTAATATGTTCCTGCTCCAGTTACCATGTACAATAACATCGGACACGTGAATGACGGATGTGAGCATCCGCTTTACATACAAATAACTGTAACCCACGGATTATAGCCATCATAGGATATGAGGAATCAAACATCCTGGCGAGACGATTATCTGGTGCATGGAATTTTTCCTGGTAAAATATATATTAAATATTTGAATCCCAGTGAATTTGATTTGTAAGAGTCATAAGTGTAGGCGTAACATCGGATGATAATTACAAAAATAAATTATAAAAAACAATGGAAAAGTTCGAAACAAGAACTGGCGGAAGTGAAGTTTAAACTACCAACCAACTGCATAAAAAGTTCTTGATTAAACACTTTTTGATAGTTATAAATAAAATACTAACTGATTTTTTAACGACTTACATTATTGGCTTTATTCAGCATTTTAAACTTTCCTTTACCTTTGTCTTTTGCATTTGCTTCTTAATTATATTTGCTAAATACTTTATAAATTAACTCCGTAAGTATTAACCCAATTATCAAAAATTTAAATCAGTTTTCAAAAAGCTGTTCCAACTACTGACACATTGAATCGTAAACGCGAAAGTCGAAGACTTGTGATGTCAATGCCAAAAAACTTGTTAATGGTGCTTAAGAATTCAAGAAGATAAAAATCTTTATCAGATTGCATATCAAATAAGTATATCTGTAGTATGCTAATTCTCTTATTAATTCACGATAGTGGTTAATGCAAAAATTCTTATGCCAATTTTGAGATAAGAACCGAATTTGATTAAGTATTTGCTGACACAGATGATGTTAAACGATAAGGATCAAAACAACATTGAATTTAAAAGAGTAGAAGATCAATATAATCGTTAATGTAGTGAATTTTATTCCGATTTAGAGATTAGAAGTTAATTTTTTAAGTATATTCTGACACATAATAAACCATAAGGTTAAAATAAAATTGAATTTAGAGGAATGGAATATTCATTTAGTCATTAATGTAAACGGATTTATTTCGATTTGGAAATTAGAACTTAATTTGGTTAAGTATTTTTTGGCCCAATTAATAAACGAAAAGTTTTAAGACAACTTTGAATTTAGAGGAGAAAAAATTTCAAATCCGCTATGTACCACAACTGTTAATATAGCGAATTTTATTCTGATTTGAAGATAAGAACTCAATTTGGTTAACTATTTCCTGACGCAGATGATAAACGAAAGCGATAAATCTTAAAACTACATTGATTTTAGAGATTGAATAGATTCGCATATGAATCTCATTCTGATTTAAAGATAAGAACAAAAAATTAGTTAAATATTTCGAACAGACCGTTTTATTAAGGAATTATGAGCCTCAGACTTTGTTTAGAGTTGATATTGGAAAAGCACAAAGTCATTTGAATGAACCCCTTGTTTAACATAAGAAGTTAGTTAAATTTGCCTCTTCAATAAACCCAGCATGCAACAACAAAAAGGACTTATTTTGAAAGCTTTAAGAGTCATCAGAAGGTAATTTACCTTCTTCCAAGTCATGTTTATTATGAGTAGTCTTTTCAGCTTTTAACAGTCGGGTAACACATACCCTCTAAATTATTGTCCTGTCATATTGCGTTGTGTAATTAAATCTTCAAGTGTCTTTGGCAGTTGATTCATCTTCTTCTAATTAATGTTTATTATGAGAAGTTTCTTGAACGTTTAACGACCAGTTAACACATATCCTACAGATTATGGTTCTATCGTCCATAATAAACAGCAAATCAAAGGAACCGATCATTTTTAAGAATTTATTTTGTTCTAATTTCAATTTACCGAAAACTATTGCCCGACGTCTTGTTTGCTATAGGTATGCATTATTTGACATATTTTTAGATTATCGAAAATAATAATTTTACTGAACTATATTTCGCCGATTTACAAAATAACTGTTTGCTATTGAAGGAGGCTCTTTTGAACTTTTTTCATTAGCCGTATAATTTATTTGCCATATGTCTTAAATATCGATATTTATTTATTATATACATTTAAATCATATAAAGGTGCATAGTCCATGACCGAGCGTAACGTGCTCGGAATTTTAGGACATCCTGACACGGACAGGTTAGGTTAGAAAGCTTAGGGAGCTCTTAACATTCATGTTTATATTTTTATGATCACCCTGAAATAAGAGCCTTACTTCAAACCCTGCAGACAGAAATAGGACGCCACCGCAGAAGACCTTCGTCGACACTACCTAAACCGACAGTGATTTGTAATTCATATTTAGATTACCGTTTTGATATTACTATTAATATCTACTGCAGATTTTGACTATCAATATAAAATATATCTCAATCGATGATTGTGATTGTGAAGGTTCTGCTTTGCATAATAAATGTTCGGAAACATAATACATCGAAGAAATGTTATTTAGACTTCGGTAAAAAGTTTTCCTACCAAATGAAATATCAGAGTAACAAAAAAAATCAAATTGATAAATAGGAATTGATATAGACATGACTTAGATGAAATAAAAAAAAATGATAATAGTTGAAAAGTTATAGGTGAAATGAAAATCGGTCAAATATTTATCGAAATTATGTATGATAGGTTAAGTAGCAAATCAAAATTATATTTTAGCAGTTATATTATCGAGGTTACAATTTTCGATTTTAAGATCCGAGTGCTCACTAACTGTAAACATAACGACCTATCTAAAAGCATTGACACGTTGACACTCTCAAGAGCTGGCTTTTATCTTGAACAAAGAATAAACATTGCCATACAGCGTGGCAATGCCGCTAGTCTTTTGGGCACAATACCAGACGACAGCGATGAGAAAAAGTTTTTTGACGTCATATTTTAAATTGTTTTTTTTTTTTATTATTCATATTTTAAAAGTTTTTTGACGTCATATTTTAAATTGTTTTTTTTTTTATTATTCATATTTTAAAAGTTTTTTGACGTCATATTTAATTAAGGAAAGTTTTTGTTTTAGTCTATAGGTAGTATACATAAGAGTTGCGTGAGTAGTATGTAACATTTGTTTAATATTAAAACAATTAGAAAAACTGTAATACAAAAAAAACCTAAATCATTAATTGACGTCACTAACTGTACACTCAAGTAAAAGCTCTAAGGAAGGACGTGGAGAGTTAAAACAATGTTTGACAGGCGACGTCAGTCAATTCAGTGGATTTCAATTGAACGCTTTTTGTTTGAATAATGGATTCAGATTGGCTAATCTCGTTCAGCCTTCAGATAAAGTCATTGAATACTTTCAAATGGTGATGATGAACTCTCCTGCATTAGAGACGATTATATTCATTTCCATTGTAGATTCAAATATAATTATGAATGCAAAGATTTTATAACAATCAAGTTTATTTAAGTGTTTTCGAAAGTGGCTTCTGATTTTGTGCGTCATTAGAAAATTGTTAGCCTGTTGTAGATATGCATTAAGAATTTGCCTTTCATTATTAAGCTATTACGAAACCAAATACTTTTTTATGAAAATTATTTGTTTTTGTTAACTGTGTCAAAAATGTCCTGTAAAAAGGATATACACTGAAAAGGGTTAATAATAGACTGCAATAAAAGAAAACTCACCTTTTTTGGCAGGGTAGGTGACTCGAACTCGTCATCGTCACGGCTGGACAGCGTGGAGCAAGATGAGCACGCGGAGTCTGCTGACAGGGACCTGGACCGCAGCCAGTCCACCTCCTCCTCTGTGGCACCCACCGCTACCACACCGTCTGAATAGTCGCTCACCACCACACTGGGGGTCCTCACGCACCGCCCCCTTATCTCGCAACCCTCGCTACTCCTCCGCCCCAGTTCCACATCATGAGCCTCAATCAAAGTTCTCTCTCGTCTAGGTGACATCGTGTCGGGCGGAGGCGTGATATCACGTGGATGTGAGTGTCTCCGCAGACGTGTCTCCAGTTCCACTGCGGAGTCGTCGCTGAGATCGCGGCTGCGGCGTCTGACTGCTGCTCTGTCGTCGTCGTCTGACGAAGAAATGTCTTCGAGTGGAGAGGAAGCCCGAGGAGGGCGGAGGTACTGCATCGGGGCGGGCTCGAAACGGCGCAGGAGCTCGGAGACGCGCGGTTGCGCCTGTCTCGAGACGCGGCCGGTCGGCGGCGCGCGCACGCCCGCACTGCCGCTAGTTCGACGCGGCGCGTGCGCCGGTGCCTCCCGCTTGGGCTCGGGCGCCACTCCTGCGCTCAGCTTCAAGTAGAACAGGCTGTGGTTCAACGCTTTTTCCCGCAGCACGCGGCGGAAGTCTTCGGTGGCCGCCGGCTGGCGGTTGTCGATACGCGGCATTCTCGCTGAAAATTTAAATAGACAACTTACTTTCTAAAACCGTTTTTTATCGTACCAGTATAGTTCGAGACAAATAAGTTGATCCATTTACTATGGTTACGCTACCCATTTCGCTTGAGACCCGAAAATCGATTATAATCCTCGTCACACAAGTTGAACCATCATTACGATCGACCTTGAATACGCAGTAGGTAACCGATTTTCCGATTTTTTTGGAAGGAATTGGGGGAGGCCTTTGCCCAACAGTGGGAAAGTATAGGCTAATTAAAAAAAAAGATTTTCGAATCTCAATTAAAATGAGAGGCTGCGCGCAACGATAGCAAATGGTTCAACTTATTTACCGCGTACTATAATTTGCATTTACACAATTCAAATTTAATTAAAGTCAGAATAGTTAGAACCAACATGTACTTCTTCTAATTTATTACATGTCACTGTAAACATTATCGGTTTAGTGGCCTTTAAAAAGTAAAGGAAATAGAACAACGCAACTAATATTGTATCTCTCTATGGATATGGTATAGGGCAATAGTTAATTGGTTCTTTTACAAGCTTTTATTTAGTTTTACTTGACCGATGTTTGTTTGTGCTCAAATCTTGCAAATTAAATTTGATCCACTTCCCGGTTACCGATTGAGCTGAAATTTTGTATGTATGTGTAAATCGAGTGACAATGCAATATTAGGATGACATGGAGCTGATCTGATGATGGTGGCCATAGGAACTCGGTCGTAAACGACATAACCCCTTCGAGTTTGTATTAACGAGTATTTAGGTGCTAGATGGTATCCAGGGTCTGACGATGGAACTGGACAGATGTTCATAGAAACTCTGTAATAAGTGCAATAAGATAACCACATCGTGTTTGAACTTTTTGGAGTAGTCTTGATACGTATTAATTATATAATTTTATACCGCGCTTTATAAGCTTGCTATGAAAAAAATATTTTCAATGAAAACCTGTTTAATTAGTAACACAATTGTACTAACCTTTTTATTTAACTGGATCTCGTAAACCGTTTCAATAATTGAACATTTCAGTCTTATCTGCAACAAAACAAATAACTGTTAGGATATTTTTTTAAATAATCCAGGATGTTGATAACAGTTAACGTCAATGAATAATAATTGTGATTTTAAAATCAGCTCTTATCAGTTCGCTGATATACCTACAAAAGCCATTAAAAACAATTAATCTTTTATTTTGTTTTGTTACTGGGTGAACTATTTTGACAAAAATATTTTATGCCGTTGTGATATCAACATTATAATAATAATAATAACGTTTATTTCGAACAATGACCATAATTAGTTAGTGGTATATTATTATACGAGTACATTCCAATTTTGAACAAAGCTTCTACTTGACACATGTAAGCTACATTGGGGCACATTTGCCCGTGTGTACCATGATAATGGTGTATTTTACGCGGCAAATAAGTTGAACCCCTCGTATGGTTACGCGCAGCCTTCCAACTCCATTGAGTCTCGAAAATCGGTTACTGCTCATTCAAAGTCCACTATGATGGTTCAACTTGTGTGTCGAGGATTATAAAGGGATATCTCGTAAACGGTTGAAACAACCGTTACCACAGACGTAGCTTGTTTTAGGAGTCCCAAAGATTTGTTTCAAAATTGGAATATAGGTACAGTCGGTGTTCTAAGTTACCTAACCAACCACTTTGAAAAGCTATTAAAGAGGTGGGCTAGATAGCTTAGGGCACCGACTCCTATAATTTATGATGTTGAAGGTAGAATAGAATGGAATAAAATTTATTGTACACCAAAAACAGTAAAAAAAAAATACACAGAAACTTATATCTATGGGTAAAATGGCGGTCTTATAACTGAAAGCGATATCTACCAGACAACCTTAGAGAACCTTAAAGAGGCCTTAATACTTCAAGGTACCATGAACCCCAGAACACCGTAGGAGCCATAGGACACACTGAATGCGGAATATCTAAAACCAATGAACACAATCAACAACCGCATCAGATTCAATCAGCTACATAAAACTCTAAACAAAAATATTTCTTAGCTCACACAATCTGTTTTGCTCATAAAGCACAAACAGATGTGCAGCCTATGGACATTTCCATCGAAGCAGACAAATCAATTGTTCGCATTAGAAACAGATAAAACTATAAAATGAACAACAACAATAGATAAATAATAGATTTAATGACGTCACGCGTCGGGCAAGTGACCGTGAAGGACCGATTGGTCTCATGATCGCAATTCGTAATATTCGTAAACGGAATGCTTTATAACCGATGCCTGATAGGGCTTCAAGATAGTTAGGAAGAAATAGCGTGATCCTGGAATTCAAAGAAGAGTTACAAGAACATGAAAGAGTTATAGCTAGGGAAAATCACACACTCCCTCACACTCCACCTAGAGCTGAAGAAGTTATTTGATATTTTTCCACTCTCGAAAAAGACTCTATAATGAGTTAGACGACGTTCAGTCTTTTATAATAAAATAAAGTTTCCTGACGGGGAAGAAGTGAGACATAAACGTGATGTACAGTCAGGGGTCAAAAGTGCAGTTGCACTGTAATCTACCAATGCTAAAATGCTAGTGTCTAAAATTTATTTGTAGAAGATGGTTATTGATCTATGACATGATTTAATTAACAACGAAGGATCTAAAGTATTGAATAAACAAATTGTGGAACAACCATTGAACTTCACACAAAGAAATTTTAGACACTATAACATTGGTAGAGAGCAAATGCATTTTTGACCCTGACTGTGATTGCAGTCATTTTATTACATAATTGTATTATTAAATTGACTTGCTTGTATTTTACCACTATTCTATGGATAATGGCAAATTGGCAAACTCTGATGTGATCAATGAAGGAGAAAGCTTGCCTATATGTAACTTGATCAGTTTTCGTTAAATTAAGTATTTAAATTCTATATTAGAGTAAAAGTACATGTTTCCAAATTCATTTGTGAATTACAAATTCAAAGCATTTATTTCAAACAAATTATTTACAGTAAGTAACTGTAAATAATTTGTTTTTTGAAACCGAATTGTCAAGATGTAGGTCGATCAGACAGATGAAGCTATTTGTATTCCTAAGATCTCCATGGAGAAGAACTGTTTAGACACTCGATTAATGTTATACTAAGTTTTACAAATTCTTGGAAATATATTTAGAAAAAGAGCATTAACCTAACTTATATACCATTTCCCGAAAGATTGGCGTTGAAACTATACCAAACTCATAATGGTATAGCAGGTCTGTGTTAGTAGACTCCTCACGTAGCCAATAAGAATATTGCCATTGAGGCAGCGCCTACCAACACTGATTGGTAATGTTTTAGCATAAGTTTACTCAGTACTGAAGATAATTAACTACTGCTAGCCACTCGGCCGCATGAAGATGATCCCAATGGAACATATTCCCGAGGTAATGCTCTCGATAATATTCCGGGACAATATCTTCCCATGTGCCATAGCCTAGAAAATAGGGATTGATTTTTTTTATCTGATCTGCCACATTCGTAACACTTGTAATTAATTAAAAGGAACATTTAGACAAGTACGCGCCATCAAGGGAGCTACTTTGGTTTTGTTAGTTTTGATGTTTCACTAGAACTGGAAGGTGGGGGGCAGGAAATATGGCGCCACGCGCTTCGTTTGGTGTTGCGAAATCAACACTTTTAGTGCTAGATTAGCACTATTATGGTAAGAGTTTTGATGGTGACTCAGTCTCCTTGGACATTTTAGTGGGTGTTCCATAAATTTAAGCACTAAAATGTTGAAGTTCTCACTTGCTTTACAGCTTCAAAAGCTCTAACTACAATTCATACTTTTGCCATTCTCTATACTTCCAATAGCCCACCCCCTTGATCATCGGCTTGCGACGCCGTATAATATTAATGTGATAATACGTTTATGCATATCGTATCTAGGTAATAGAAAATCCTTTTCCATCCATGAAAATCTAGAATTATTATGTTTATGCAAAGATATCTTAACTCTAGGTAATAAAAGGCATTATACTATAAGCGCAAACTCTCCGTGTCTAGAATGCTTGTTTTTATTACACAAGATTAATTATAATAGATTAATTATAATTCTTTGTTTACAAACATTTATTACGGCATTGCTGATTGCATCAGCTTGTATTACCAACCAGAGATAATATTAACGTAATCCCTTTAACCAAAGAACTTCCACTACCAGCCATAGACAGGTCTACCACATAGGCAAGCATTGCTATGTCAACTGGACCTCTACTTCATATTTAATGAGCTATCACTCTTTTTAGGATAAAATCATCAAATGTTTTCTCCCCCTCAGGGTGGAGTGAAAGAGGCTATCAGACATTTACAGGCCTTCAAGTGACCTGTGGTCATTCATCTGTCCTTTGCATTCCGGAACCCCGAGGTAGACACCCGCGTTCTTATTGGCGTGTCAATTAATTGTCATTTTTTCTACGAGTATCTAAACCTTTTGTGGCTATTGGGGTAGTCTTATCAAACTCATGAATTTATTTCATCAATACTACACTCAAAACAGTAAAAGAAAACAACGTGTTTTCGGTTATGCCGCTTTCCACAAATAAATGTTCAGACATTTATTTGTGTCATCCACCAATCCACACCCTGCATGGGCCCGCATGTTGGATTACGGCCCATTCCTCTTCTAGAGATGAGACCTGAGTCCCAGCAGTGGGAACATTATACCGCTGATTATTTTTGCTATACTTTACCTATAGCTGTTGCCACTTCCCAAATTATTTCATGAAGATATTGAAGTTCTATCAAACTTCCATCTCCACATTGAGTATTCCATTCATTCATTTCAGCCGAAAGCGTCGCCACAACGACCGGTCTTGGGAGTCTCGCATCCATCGGATTCCACCCTGACCAGGTCATTAGTCCACCTTGTGGAAGGCCTTACCCCTTGCCTCACCATTGCCTTGACCGCCACCGGAGTCAAGGGTAGACGGGCTGCCGGGCACTAGGGGCCATCTTTTTGTTGTGTTGTTCATATTTTGGTGGGGGAGGTTTGCCATAATCGTCACGCTTGGCAGGCGGGTTGACGATCGCAGTGTGGTTGTCAAAATCTATAGAGAATGCTGCTGCCCATTCTCTGGTGTGACCCTTAGTCGCCTCTTACGACACCCAGGGGAAGAGATGGAATGGTGCCATTCTTTACGTCTGAACACCATACGGAACATTGAATATATATGATGATGAAAGTTTAAAAGAATTACACAATAACCTCAAGAAATTCTACTCACTCTAAATTATCTAATGAAGGAAAACGTTTATTGTTGTTTTCATGTAATTCAGCGAAAAACAGCTAGTTATGTCGGAACAATGATTTGCTATTAGAGCACTCGACATTCCAGTTTTTCTGTAAAATCACTACGCAGTTTGATGACAGGTAATTGCTTTGATGTTTCTCATCGCCAATTATGATTATAATCAGTAAGTGAGAATCAAACGTAAGTACATCTTATTCATTCCGATTGCGTTGAAAATGTTATACTGACTAAAAGCTTTTACTATGATTGTATTATCGTGGTCATTTCTGCCTAATCACTTAAAAAATATTCGCTTGAATCCATTGGCGCGGCGCCAAACCAAACCCTTTCCAGTTTTCTTTTTTGAGTGCAAGCAAAAATGAACTTAGCGGTGGTCAGGCGGGAGTGTCTTTGATGGTACATATTGTATAAAGGGGAAACACTGACTGACTGACATATCAACGCACAGCTGAAACTACTGGGACTAGTAGTCTGAAATTTTGCACAAATGACGTAGGATTTTCCTTAAATTCGCCCCTTAAGGGGATGAAAAGGATCCAAAGTTTGTATTGCAGAAGCTAGTTAATATCACTTTACGACAAAGAGGAGCTCATAGCTCCTTCAATAATAACAACCGCACTTATCGAAATCCAAGGTTAATTAAACAATGCTTACCGAGGCCAGTCTGTGGATGGGTGACCATCATTCCTTCATGCCTAGGAAAGCACGTTAATGCCTTTGGTTCTGGCAGTCAGTTGTAGACCTTTGAAAGTCATTATGTACAGACAGAAGCCTGGAAATGTGAGTGCAGCCTTCCCAAGGAGTATCGTGTTAGCCTAATATTGGGTTTTGGAGGTCAGAATCTGTCGAGTGAATTAAGTTGGTACTTACTGACTTAAGTACCAACTTAACTTACTTGACAGATTCTCCTTCCGCCAGATTTCAAGGCTTTCTAACTTAGGTACTTAATTTCAAACAGATTTGAAAAATTCTTTCTACTTTCGATATTCAATCAAATTATTTTAAAAAATAAAATGAGTCAACGGTCCTATTAAGTGCAGTCAACAAAACAAAAATAACTAGCCAAAAAAAAAAACATTAAAATTTTCCTAAAACCTACTCCTTTTCCTAAAATTCTTCCAAAATTATTCCATTCACGTTCACCTCTTGCATAAGTACCTTCACTATCAGCTAATTGTGATGTATGTGGCGTTTGACGTGCGTGTGCACGTCATCTGCGTACGATTCACTGATATTACGCTAATCTATGGGAGCGAGTGGCACGTGTATTGAAAATTTTAGCATTGCAACAGCTTTGGGCTTGAGTCACGGAGATAGGTTGATGAAGGATACCCAAAACTTTTACCCTAAAGCTTATACGACACAGAACTAAAATAACTCTAAAAATGAGTTTCTATAAATACTCGTACTTCTAGGTAGAAATCCAGCATTGTCCACTGCATTATATTCGGTGAGGTATTGGTCCAAAGTGGATTCGCACTGATATATAGAATAGGATAAACTTTATTGTACACCAAAAATAGTAAAATTTACACAGAAACTTATATCTATGGGTATAATGGCGGTCTTAGCGCTGACAGCAAACAAATATACAAAGAATTTTCATGATGTATAAAGTGTACAGTAGTAACTACTGTGGTGTTTTATATTACTATGTCAAAAACCACCACTGGACTACTTGGACCACTGTCTCAAGCGAACCAATTCTTCGCATGTAAAGAAGTTCGATGATAATTTTTTTATAGTGGTACTAAATGATAAATAAAATTTATTTTACAATACGTAGGTACATTTTTTCGTTAGTTCAAACTGGCCTCATGGTAGTCACGTTCTCGTACGGCCTTATGTTACCACTAGTCATGTGTAGTGTAGTCATGTCAGCTGAATACCATGAGAAGAAACACCAAAACAAACTCAGAGATCAAAATCCCTTTTAAAGTCCATACAGTAAACATTTAATAGTCAAATCATATGAGCACCATGCAGTAGAACTATCCGAAACGATCTTTGGAGAAAAGATCGACATTTTGGGTGGGCCTGTCCAGTTAGTACAAGCATATGTCAGTATACGTCTAAGCTCAACTCAGGAGTACTAAGGAGCTCAACAGCAGCACATTAGCTTATATTATATTTTTTTAAATCAATCGTGGAAGCTCTACTGACCAAATAAATAAAAAAATACAAAAAAAATATGGTCGTCACAACATTTTCCTTAACTGTATTAGGACAACTTGTCAGAACCATCTGTGTAAGTGCTTTGATACCCACATGCGCAAGCGCATCATCTGTGCTCGATTCACTGATACGAGTATTACGCTAATCTATGAGAGGGGGCGGCACGTGTACAGATATCTTGATCGTTGCAACAGCTTTGGGTTTCCACAAGGCTGCTGGTAAAGTTTTACAAATTGATCTCAGTAGGCACATCAAACATGCCTCTGCTGTGCTTGCAAAGTATAAAAATAATAACAGCCTTATAATGTATTCTCAGCTGGGACTCGGATCTCCTCTCTCGGAGAGGAAGTGGGCCTTAATCCACTGGGGTTGGGGGATGCCTCATGCCTTCGATTTTTTTTCTTGCAAAGGATATGGAAACTGTTATCAAGTTTATCCTTAAGAGCAGGTGGCACATAACTATACTTCTATAAGCGTCTTTACCGTTGCAAAAGCTTGGGGCTTCCTCAAGGAGGTAGTTTGATAATAGATAAACAATTTCAAGAAGATCAAAAGACATTTCTATGGCGCTATAAAAGATATAGCAAGATATGGACTCGATTGGAATTATGATAAATTAACGGTGACTCATCTGAAGATTGTGGCAATCCATAGAATCACTCAATCCAAAAAAGTAAAACAAAGTTTTATTTGTTTTCTGTAATTTATTGTTTTTGTGAAAATGTATTTTTTTTATTTGTAAATTACATGTTATTGTTTTTATTTCTTTAATGTATGTGGTTATGTTATTAAATGTATTTTTTTTTTAATTTGTAAGTTTCTGTAAAATGCCTTAGATCTATGCGCTAATATTGTATAAGTACTTTTAAATATATAAATAAGCATTTTCGTCCGTAAGTTTTTCGCCAAAATAAGCTGTGAAAGTTAAGTTTCAAAAGAAAAGATCCACTGAGCTTATCCATATGCAGAGATGCAGAGTTGCGGACTTCAGTTGTTACATTAAGTCCGCCTATGTACCACTACTGTACATGAAGTTTAAATAAATAAATAAAAATTATGTTGTTCTGGAACTTTTAAAGTTAATCTGTAGTAATACATCAAAAGCGGTTGATGAAAAAGAGACATTTAAAAATAAGTCAACTGAGAAGATACCGATGAGTCTTTGCGATAAAACTGCCGAACAAATTCTCAGAACAAACTGCTTTGGTACCAATTCAAGTCAAAGAATTATGAGCTCAGCGAAAATTCTTTAAATAGAATTCTTTCAACTAATTAAATCTCTATAAATGGACAAAAATAATTAACTGGATTCCTCAAGAGTTTCTAAAATGATAATGAATCATAGTGGATGATATTGAGCTTTATTCAGAATGCACCTTAATATCCTTATTTATAAACAAGTAAAACAATTTTTTTTTATTGATATAAACTAGTGCTTGACCGCGATCCCACCTGATGGTAAGCAGTGATGCCATCGTTGATGGTGAAGCGCACTATTACCTTGACGACACCTAAATTATATTCGGACGGGAAGACCGCAGAAGACAAACTGTTCCAGTCCCTCGATGTATGTCGAGTAAAAGTAACAATTTGAGTAACAAATTGTAACAAAATTGAATTTTTTCATGAAGATTTCTCGCCTCAAGTAATGACTTAATAAGAAATTACTTAGCAACTAGTAATTACTTCTTTATAAATACTCGTATTAGAGGTTTTAGAAATTGTGACGATCCCTATATTGCGGTTAGGTAAAAAAGCTACTGTTCATACATGACGGATTTGTTAAGTGATTTGGTAGAACAAAACCGATTTGACAAGGCTGTGGGTTAGTTCGGAAGAGTAACTGCGGCCCGGATGGGATAGGGCAACTGAAGAAACACAAGTGGTATCACAGAGTAAAAGTAACACACTCCTTTAGAAATCGCTTTTAGCGATAAGAGCGCCCATTGTGACACCCTATTAATTTTAAGTTCCTATTGTGATTTTATTTTTTGGTATATAATAAAGAGTTTATCAATCTATGTATACTTTTTACTGCAGTTAGAGTAGAGAAAAGAGAGAGAGAGAGAAGTTCTTATGGTTTCCCACTGCATCAAAAAAAAGAACAATAACGATTCCATAGTAGCTTTTGACAGCAAATTTATGCGTCAACTTTTGCAGCGTCATGTTTTGTTTTAAATCGAATTCCTCATCCTACCTTTTACACGACCTCCAATATTATTTAGGGCCACGGGTTCGCTTCTGAAAGAGAAACCCGGCCCTGGTATGAAAAGCAAAGAAGAAATAGGTTTAGGTTTTTAGTCAGTAAAAGTCTGATACACCCTCGCGCTCCGCCCAAGAGCGGCAGATGTCATTGTGTGATTTTCCCACCTAATAAAACGACCTCCAATATTATTTTGTCTAATGCAATTCTTGCCTTTACGTCAAAGACTCTTGAATTTCTAATTTCTAATCATCAAACTAGTCCATTCAGCACAGCTAATTTATGGTTTTTTTTCAACAAAAATGATCTAATAAACTGCCACATCCATTTCAAAGCTACTCCGTTCACACACGATCAGGCGGAGTGTCCTCAATCCATGTGACGTCAAACGCAGCCTTGCCGCGCTAAGGGCAATACAACACGCACCAAAATAGCTTAATTTAGACAGTTCCAAGCAAATTGGGCTTGATTGACCGACGCCCAGTACAAGACTTACAAAAGTTGGTGTTTTTCGTAAAGAAAATGTGTTTTTTTTCCACAATTTTAACACAACGCCATCTAGGCTAAAGCCTAGTTTACATGTGGGCCCAGCTTCGACTAATCGCGATTGTGTAGCCATTGTTTAAAAGGAAAAACCCCGTTTATACAATGACGATTAGCCGGGGCTGGGCCCACGTGTGTACTAGGCATAAAAGCTTGTGCTATGAGTATTAGACAACTGATAAACATACATACATATATATTATAGATAAATTACACCCAGACACAGAAGAAATGATCGTGTTAATCACACAAACATTTTTTCTGGGTGGGAATCGAGTCCACGACCTCCAGCATAGCAGTCAGGGCCACTGACCACTAGGCCAACAGGTCAATCAGACTATTGACTTTTTTTAAGGTGGAAAATCATCCAATGACTTCTTTCGCTCTATAGTGGAGTGGGAGGACGTGTCAGACTTTTACTGACCAAAACCCACTCCTATTGTTCCTTCTTTGCCTTCGTTCCAGGGCCCCAGGGTTCTCTTTCGTACAACCCATGGCCCCAGTAGGCTTCGACCCTGCTGGGCCCCTACGGAACTTATTTTAAGATGGGAAATCATCGAAAAGAAAACTTCAATTGGGAACTTCGTTAGTTTAACTAAAACCCACCCACGTTCCTTGACAACTATTTCGAACAATTCCTCAGCCAAAATCTAGCTATACCATGACGCAAAACTGACGAAATAATTTCAAATTACAATAGTGACTAATTAAACGAATACGGAAGATAGAAACAAAAAACGTAACACGGCAACGCAATTCTCAAGTTTAAACTGAAACTCTCGCTTTGCAAAGCGTTGCTGCAACATGGCCGTTGCTGTAACCACGATGGACGACGTCATCGCGCAACAGTCATTTGTCTGCATTCCGATGTACAACGTTGCAGAAATGTAAAGTTATATCTGCGTTGGAGAAGCCAAGCACGAGTGGAGCACTAGCCTAGCTCAAATTCGTATATTGTCGCTCGTGCTCGGCTCTTCTAGAGTCGGGTCACTCTCACTGCCCTGGTACTGTTTATCACACTGGACTGGCTGCTGTCAAAGTGCTTTTGTGTCCGTTTGATATTTGCCATATTGGCGCTGTCGGCCGTAGCGAGTGTTTACGGTACTAAAACTAGAAAATGTCGCGCCGCATACAATACACACATGAACACAATTTTCATAGGTTTTATAAAATTGCTGAAGCAGGAACAACACGGAATTCGAACGAAATACAAAAATACTTTAGTTTTGTTCACTTCTCTGCGGTCAAATTAGTTCTCTGAACGCTCGCGAGATGGCGCTTCAAATAGGCACAACAAATGAGCTGTCGAACAAAAGGAACAGCCTATCCTGTGGTATATGCAGAGGTCAATGGTTCACACTACACGAATTTGAGCTCCGCTAGTGCACCTCTCTCCCCCCCTCTCGTGTGAACCCACTTTAATACGTTATTATATTGCATAGTTATATTGGCTAGATACTTATATCATCATCATACCGTTATGTTTCTGCCTAACCACATCATCTACATTGTATATCTCAGGTGACCCCAATACTGTACATCACATTCACACTAATATTATAAAGGCGAAATTCTGTAGGTGTGTGTGTATGTGTGTATGTTTGTTACAACTTCATGCTCAAACAGATTAACAGATTTAGAATCACACGGGAAGACCATGTTCTGAAGTCATTAGGTGATATCTCACCTAAAAAAGATATGAAACAACCTTTAAGTGAAACGAGAACATAATTATACACCTTTAAATTTTAGTCGTTTTAATCCCGCGGAGGGTCGATTCGGTACATGAAATACTATCGATTTGTAAAGAGAAAATTAAAAAATAAAGTACTTTTTTTAAACTTGAGTTAATTTACGCATGTACGAAATTAATTTCTATAAATAAACGAGTCGAGTGACCTTGTAGGTAGTTGTCGGTCGTTGCGTACTAACTACCTATAGTTCATTGGCCTCTCTCAGTTGACGTTTATTTGAAAAAAGACTTAATTTTTTACCGAATCGACCCTCCGCGGGATTAAAACGACTAAAATTTAGTTGTGTTTATCCCAATTAAATATTTGCATATATCATGCATTTTTTTATCCCACTAAGGTTCAAATACAAGCAGCTTATAGAGCAAAGTAGAATAAAGTGAATGGCTTGAACGCACTTGTGTTTACAATATGACTAACGTTTTTACAATGAATTCCTAGGAGATTTCAATGAATTCATGGATCAGTTGCTTTATAAGAATTGTTTTGGCCTTAAAATAACAGATTCATGGAAAAGTAGCAAAATATTTTTCGAATATGAAGGAATATAGATCGAAAAACGATCGACCTATGAAAATGCCGTTTTTTAAAACCAGTTTTTGCTTTGAAGTGAAGAATCTTTGAAGAATCTTTTGACTTGGAATTATAAGTTCAAATAAACTTTATATTAAAGGTACGTTATTCTGTTTTCGTTATTATGTGCCTATTGGTTTCTTCGTATTTTGTATTTTCTTTAATATCGCAGTACCTATTATTTTGTTTATTCGTTGAATATACATATAAATTACATTAAGATCCTCGTTAATATTCCCGTACGCAAATTACCATAGAATGACAATATAGTCATTATTACGAAAAGCAATTATCTAACTATTATAACTCCTAAGCACCATGGGTGCTTAACAAGAGTGTATACTAATTATCTGCTTCTAATAATAACAAATATTTACATTGCACTTGTTCAGTACCTGGTTTTACCCTTGACCAGAGTGTGTGTAGTAGGTAGGTACATGAAGAGCACATACAACGGTACGTCTAAGCTTCGCGAAGAAATTGACTCCTGTTTCTGCAGTTAAATTTTCTAGATTTTTTTTTTATTTCACCATAAGCCATATACAAAATTCAAAATATGATTTAGATAAAGATTAAAAAAAAATAGATACTATTTAAAAGCTATGTAACTAGATTTAAAGGTCACTTTTCATAGTAACAGTAATTTTGCAATAAATGGTGGATATGAAAAAGTATAACAGTAATAAAACGTAAATGAAAAAAAAAAAATTTTAAAAATTATAACGATCACTGGAGACAAAAAACTTAAATATCTCGACGACCCAACGAAGGATAACGAGGAGAGCCGATCCCAAATAATGAGATATGACTAGGCAAATATAAATTTAAAACAATTTTGCAAAAATCAAATCAACAGAAACCTTCTTCCTGGAGTGGATGACTTTCCTCATTGATGACAGACACTCAGATATAAATAACTACCAGGTTCACTTGGCTATGATCATATAGCCTTCGAAGAATTGACCATGATCAGTGAAGTAAGTTCAAGGTAAAAACTACAACTAATCCGGAAAAACCTGAGTACTTTGACGCTGAATTTGTCTACGTATTCAGAAATGAAAATGTTAAATCTGACAAGAAACACCATCTTCTTGTGATAGGTAGAGGAAAGAAGGAAAACCGTACAATGTGATAACAATTTACACACTAAACACAAGTTAAATCTTACATTGGGTGCCAAAGTTCATCGGAAATATGTTTTATTGGTGTTCTATATATGTAAAAGCGAAATATCACTCACTGAACACGAAATCTCAGAAACTATAACACCTACAAACTTAAAATTTGGCAGGTAGGTTCCTTATAGGTTGTAGACGTCCGCTTAGAACGGATTTTACGAAACTCCACACCTAAGGTACTGGGGCTCAGGGGAAGTATGAAAGTGCATACCAGGGCCCTGGAACCAAGGCAGGGAAGGAACAGGGTAGGTTTTTAGTCAGTAAGAGTCTGACACTATTTCCCGCTCCGCCCAAGGGCGAGATTTGTCATTGGATGATTTTCCCTACCATAAATAAAAACACCTAAGGTAATCCGACTTTCGCGCATACAGGAGCTATTAAACCATAATTTTAAATAGTGTTAAAACAAATTGCAAAATGTAATGTCTAATTACACAAAAACTCTTTGAAGAGAAGAAAGAAAATCTTTGGTACATACCGGCAAAAACTCAATCACTTTTTTTTTTAACTGTTGAAGCAGTTAATTTGGTCCCACAATTTATGCTCCGAGGTTGTTCTTTGTCACCAACTTCAAATAAACACAATCACTGAATTATTTCTGCGTCTCAAAACCTATCTAGATCCACGATATAAATGCCTAGTTACCTAGTACATTCACCCACAGCACTTGAGGTCACAAACAACACTACGGCACACTTCATGCTGTGCAACGAATCGCAAGTTATAGTGCAAAGTTGTAAAGTCTATGACGTATTCGGAATTGCGCAAGTCGATTCAATAAACACCATTCACGCTTAATGTAACATTAAATACAATAGGATGTTTTCTGATTACTATGAGATTACGTAGACCTAATTTGAACTATGTTTTAAAGAACATATACACCGTTAAATTTTGGCCGTTTTAATCCCGTGGAGGATCGATTCGGTACAGGAAACACTATCGATTTATAAAGATAAAATTAAAATATAAAGTACTTTTTTTCTAAAACTCGAATACGCATGTACGAAATTAATTTCTTTAAGTAAACGAGCCAATGACCTTGTAGGGAGTTGTCGGCCGTTGCGTACTAACTACCTACAGTTTATTGGCCTCGATCAGCTGACGTTTACTTAAAGAAATCAATTTCTAAGGGCCAAATTCACCAATAAACTAATCGCGATTATATAAAAGAAAACGCAGTTTGAGCGCCTAATCGAGTTTATATCTTCATTTTGCGTTTCACCGCGATGAACCTAGATTACGCTAAACTCAGTTTCAATTCTTTTGTTGTCGCCCATGTTTACGACACGGGTCTTTAAACTAGATTACGCTGAGCTCAGTTTAGTTGAACTACAAATGACACACAAATGTTTGCATGCCTAATTTATGGTAGATTGTACAAGGCTCACCCAATTATTGTTACATCTTATACTATGTACCTACAATCTATGCAAATAAATTTTTACTTTACTTTACTTTACTTTACTTTAAGTTTTTATATTGAATGATGAAATCAGCCCTTAGGTGCGTAAATTAACTCGAGTTTAAAAAAAAACGGTAATTTAAAAAACTAAAAAACCCGACTGCTTTTCTGAGCATTCATGAAAAAGCCCTAAAACAAGAAAATCTGGCAGTCGGGACCCATTCTAGAATTGAGAGCACATACCTATATTACATTGCAGATTACTCCAATCTATTGACTAGACGGCTGACTTTCTAGAATGGGTCCCGACTGCCAGATTTTCTTGTTTTAGGGCTTTTTCATGAATGCTCAGAAAAGCAGTCGGGTTTTTTAGTTTTTTAAATTACCGTTTTTTATTTTTTATTTTTTTAGTTTTATTTTATTACGATATCACTTTCAAAGTAATTACGAATCTAAAGACACCTCTCAAACTAAAATCCATCGAGCCGTTCAGGTCGCAGAGCGTGCCAAACATTTGAATTTGGCGCTAAAAATCCGCCATTTTGTTTTTTTTTTATTTTGATATACCCAGTGTCACTCTCACAGTAAATACAAATCTAACGACACCTCTCAAGCTAAAATCCATCGAGCCGTTCAGGCTGCAGAGCGTGCCAAATAATTATACATACATACATACATACATACATACTTACGTACATACATACATACATACATACTCTCGAAAAACATAACCCTCCTTCTGGCGCAGTCGGGTAAAAAGGTAGTTTAATTTTAATTTTTATCTTTACAAATCGGTAGGGTATTATGTACCCTCCGCGGGAATCGTGAATCGAACCTCCGCGGGAATAAAACGACCAAAATTTAACGGTGTATAGCCGGATGGCGGAAATGCAATCCTAAAGATTCACAGTCCAATATTCCATATTTTGTTCACCTACTCACAGGACCGGCCATTATTGCGACACAGGGGGGAGGTATACGTTTAACAGTGGACGTCTTTCGTCTTTCGGCTGAAATGATGATAATAAAAATAAACATTGTCGTACTTAGAAATTATTCAAAAATATAAATGTACACTTGCGGTCCCGATAGACTTGTGACATTACAGAAAATAAAAAACACAAAAAAAATCAATAAATACGTAATTTCGAATAACGAATCATTGATTTAAAATTTATTTTAACTTATAATTCCAAGTCAATCCGAAATCGCCGTTTTTTAAAACGGGTTGCTTTGAAGCGTTATATACACTTGAAAGCAACCCTTTTTTTTATTGACCGTTTATACCGTTTTAAAAAACGGCAATTTCATAGGTAAAGACCTATACTTAAATGTATATATACGACGACATACACCATTAAATTTTGGTCCGCGGAGGGTCGATTTGGTACATGAAACCCTATCGATTTGTAAAGATAAGAATGAAAAATAAAGTACTTTTTTTTAAACTCGAATTAATTTACGCATGTATGAAATTGATTTCTTTAAGTAAACGTCAGCTGATCGAGTGAACTGTGGGTAGTTAGTACGCAACGACCGACAACTGCCTACAAGGTCATTGACTCTTTTACTTAAATAAATTAATTTCGTACTTGCGTAAATTAATTCGAGTTTAAAAAAAGTACTTTGTTTTTTAATTTTATCTTTATAAATCGATAGTGTTTCATATACCGAATCGACCCTCCACGGGATTTTGAAGGTAGTGGAACAGAGAGTAAAGTCCCACATACCTCCGTTGAAAAGGGAGGATCCTCCGACCAGACAGGTGTTTTGTCTGGTGGGCTACTGCCCGATAGATGATTTCGGGTTTGTTCTATATGTTCCAATCGCGCCGCGAATCATACTTGCGCGATGCAGGATTAGTTCTTTTTGTGACGACATGGATGTCGCTACATCACTCCCCTCCGGAGATCGGAGATCGATGGTTCTTGATGCTTCTTGAGGCGTCGTGATGTGTGCCAGGCCAATGGAGGTTGGTTCCAGTGAGTCGGAACCGGATTCCGCATAGTTCTCGGTGAGTCGGAACTGTCTGCGGTGATGCCCCAGTGAGTCGGGGTGGTGCTATCCCAGTGAGTCGGGATACGATGCTGCAGGCTCCAGTGAGTCGGAGTAGTGCGGCTGGCTCCAGTGAGTCGGAGCGGTGATGTGCGACGTAGGGCTTGACTGCTGTCGTCGACCAGGAGAGGTTCTTCAAGGCTCTTCATGTGACTGGCCGAAGGTGCAGGTGTTTAGCCAAGGTCGCTGATGAGGCTGAGGGCGATGACCAGGTATGACCAAGTAGGCATGCTGGTGGTCAGGATACCCATATAGCCGTGGGTGCTGGCTGTATGGCTCGCTGCTCGAAAGCTTGAGGAAGTGATGATGACGTCACGAAGTAATAGCTGCACGAAGGCTGCGCTGACGTTCTTTGTCGAGGGTCACCAGTTTGGTGGGAGTGGTGGGACATAGAGTAAAGTCCCACATACTTCCGTTGAAAAGGGAGGATCCTCCGACCAGACAGGTGTTATGTCTGGTGGGCTATTGCCCGATAGATGATTTCGGGTTTGTTCTATATGTTCCAATCGCGCCGCGAATCTTACTTGCGCGATGCAGGATTAGTTCTTTTTGTGACGACATGGATGTCGCTACAGGATTAAAACGACCAAAATTTAACGGTGTATATACGACGACTTAAACCGTATTTGATACTAAAACGCAGTTCAAAGGCCATAACGTGAAAATACTGAGACACGAGAATTCAGGCTTTGAGGACCAGACGCCATTACCTGTCTGTGACCACTAAAAGTGAAATCAGAAAATAATTGCGAGTGAGATGAGCAAAGGTCACACGAAGATACCATAACGTTTCAATACATCGATCATTACGCTTAAAAGATTTACTTTTTTAGTGGATGTAGTATTTGATATACAGACGTGCGATAGCAGCAAACCCGGAAGATTTGCTATCATTCATTGGGGAATTCCATGACCTATCTCCACATGACCTAGCAACAAACCAAAAAAGATTCACCAAAATCGGTTAATATTTGACGACGATATCGCTGAATAAGACATAAAAAAACGGTAATTTAAAAAACTAAAAAACCCGACTGCTTTTCTGAGTATTCATGAAAAGCCCTAAAACAAGAAAGTCGTTGTACCCGAATGCACTTAACTATATAATATTTTAAATTCAAGATAAATTGTAGCAGTCGGGACCCATTCTAGAAAGTCAGCCGTATAGTCAGTAGATTGGAGTAGTCTGCAATGTAATATAGGTATGTGCTCTCAATTCACTAAGCCTCCATTTCTAGAATGGGTCCCGACTGCTACAATTTATCTTGAATTTAAAATATTATATAGTTAAGTGCATTCGGGTACAACGACTTTCTTGTTTTAGGGCTTTTCATGAATACTCAGAAAAGCAGTCGGGTTTTTTAGTTTTTTAAATTACCGTTTTTTTATTTTTTTAGTTTTATTTTATTACGATATTACTTTCACAGGAATCTAACGATACCTCGCAAACTAAAATCCATCGAGTTGTTCAGGCCGCAGAGCGTGCCAAAAATTTGAATTTGGCGCCAAAAATCCGCCATTTTGTTTTTTTTTATTTTGATATACCCAGTGTCACTCTCACAGTAAATACGATTCTAACGACACCTCTCAAGCTAAAATCCATCGAGCCGTTCAGGCTGTAGAGCGTGCCAAACAATTATACATACATACATACGTATACATACATACATGCATACTCTCGAAAAACATAACCCTCCTTCTGGCGCAGTCGGGTAAAAACCTGACGACTTGAGAGTGTGGTCAACGGGACCCGCTCGCTTCTGAACCCGCGGGTCCACTTGGCCACCCAATTTATTTTCTATATTTTTTTAGTTAACTGGATCTACATTCAAACTAAAAAAAAAATATCCATTGTTCAAAGACACACAGAGTTACAGTTTGCTGACAACTCCTTGAAACGCGCGGGAACAGTGCGCGCCGTAGACGACTTGAGCTCGGACCGGTCTGTTACCGGACGGACGGACAGCGAGCTACCAGCCGCGCATGCGTGATTGAATTCACACAATATTAAAAACAGCGATACTCTTGCAAACATTTCCGTAGTCCTAGCAAAGCCTAGTCTTTTTATTTAACGTACCAAAGTGACGTTTGGGTGCGGGAAAGGCGAAGCCACAAGCCCACAACCACTAGACCATAACGACATCTGCCCTTAAACTAAATAAAGCAAGCGGGAAAACACTAAAACATCACTTTACATTTCGCAAACACTAAAAGTCAATTAGCCCATTATCTTAATAGAAAAACAAACCATTTCAAAATGTTAGCAATTATAGTTAAAATCTATTTGGTTCCACAAGAGCGGCCGGGCGAGAAGCGTGTTACAAGAGGACTTGACGGCCTAGATTGACTGATAAGGATAAATTAGGACTGATAACGTACGCAATACAACATGGAACAGTGGTTCGGCAGAAAAAATCTAGATTGTTGAATAAGGAAGACTGAAAAATGGGCTTATGCAACCGGCGTACAGCGACGACATCTATGACACAACGTAGTAACAAAAAATCCGAAATACTACATCGCGGTATTAGAATTCCCCGCACGATCAAAACGTTTGATGACGAGCTAATTGGCAGACATAACTAACTTCATCAGGTTTTTGTCGGTACAGCCCCCCTTGCCAAGTTACAATCGTTTCGTTCTGCGATAACGCCACAAAAAAAAAAAAAAAAAAACGCTTGGAGTTGGCCACGCACCCAATTCGTTCGTCCGAACGAAGGAGTTGGGGACGTGACTTACTACAAGCGTTAACGCAAACGAAACTATTGTAACTTGGCTAGGGGGGCAGGAGTGATTGGATAAAAAGAAAAAAAATATATACGACCGTCTTCAAAGTTATGCTAGAAAGGACTGACACTTATATTTAAAAATCGTTAGTCCATCTCTATAAATTTATTACTATTTATCATTCTAACCGAATTTTGGCCAATAGTAGTCAACCTCAACAAAAATCTATCAAATACAGTACGGCCAACGTAACTCGGCGAGTCTGAAATTAGGCTCTGCTAACTTTAGAGCTTGTGAACTCGTAAAAAAACAATATCAACTACTAATGGCATTTATTTATTTATAAAGTTCGCAGAGCTTAACTTCAGACCCGCCAAGTTACGTTGGCCGTACAGTACGAAGGAGATATTGTATGATATACACACACTTGTGAATTATGCAAGTGTGTATACAAACAGGTGCACCCTCTGTTTCTTTAGGATGGCCATCCGATACGACCAGAGGGACATCAGGCGCAGGACCAACTGCTTTTCGTGCTTTGCTATCTATGTTTGCGATACACGGAGGTGTCATAGACTTCCAAACTCCAGGCTGCGTCTAAAGAATTTCTAATGAAATAAAACCCAACAAAACTTTGCCCGATAACTAAACCGATATAGCAGTTAAACTTAGTTATTATGCAACGAATAACTAAGTTGAAAACCGTAGTCTACTCCAATGAAATGTTCCAGTTGAGGTTTGAATATTATTTACAGTTCCTGCTAAAATTACACTAAACCACTTATTATCATTGTGTCACCGGCCTAATCTAGCATGTATATGCTTTACACGTGTATACGTGTAAAAATGTTTTTTAAAACCTATTAGCCAAATAAATATCATTTATCATTTGTCACGTATATAACTAAAAAATAGCTTTATGAACTTAAGGAACCTATTTGAGGAGTATTATATTAATATACAGCGACGGAAATAGGCACGGAATTTGTAAGTCAGAATTTTTTTTTGTACTTATTTCATCGTATAATTGTAAACCGTAAGATTGTAATAAATCTTGCAATGTATGGATTTTTCAATATTTTAATAAAAACCAACAAAATTATCTTACTGAGAAAAAAATGTTTATAAATTAACGATCTCGTTAAATTACCTATAAACTTTTTTACCTTATATCTATATTTTTTTTTTTTTTTTTTTTTTTTTTTGTGGTAGGTAAAATCATCCAATGACGAATCCCGCCCTTGGGTGGGGCGGGAAACAGTGTCAGACTTTTACTGACTAAAAACCTACCTTTCCATTCCTTGCCTTTATCCTGGGGCCTTTGGTGACAGTCTCACATAACCTTTGGCCCCAGTAGGCTTCGGCCCTGCTGGACCCCTACAGTTTGCTGACAACTCCTTGAGGCGCGCGGGAACGGTGCGCGCCGTAGACGACCTGAGCTCGGACCGGTCTGTTACCGGACGGACGGACAGCGAGCTACCCATTGCCCACCGTCCGCGAGCCCGCGCCTACGGTGGCCGGAAGTTGGGATCGGAAACCCGGCGGCGGCGGCGGCGTGTCCGCCTTTGCCTAAGGCGGTCGGCCTCCTCCTTTACTAGCATTACTGCTTCGCAGAAGGAGGCGACCGCCTGCCATTCCTCCTCGCTCCGGAGCATGGCTTGAACCAAGCCCCGGCGCGAGAGATCGCCGCCGATCGCCCCCACGAGGACACGGCGCTGCTCTTCCCAAGCGGGGCACACCTCGACTGTGTGCTCCACCGTGTCCACCGGGCGGTCCGCACAGTGGCGACACCCGGGCGTCGTCTCCGCACGAATCTTGTACAGGTACGGACCGAACTTGCCGTGCTCGGTCAGCACCTGCGCCAAACGGAAGGTGACGACGCCGTGGGGCCTTTCCAGCCACGCCTCAAAGAGGGGCCTTACCGCCTCGATCGTGGCGTGCCCAGCACGAGGTTGCGACAATCGCTCTCGCCATTTCACCATGAGATCCCGCCGGAGCTCTGTCCGCCATGCCGCGACTTGTCGCGGCAGCGGAGTTTCGCCCCGACGTTGCATCTCCACGCGTAGGTCATGCATGTGTGCAAGGACTGTTGCCTCCAAATCCCACGGTGGTAGGCCAGCAAGGAGGCTCGCCGCTTCGCAGGACACCGTACGGTATCCGCGGATCATCCGGATGGCCATGACCCTCTGGCAGGCGGTTAGCCGGGCCGCCACTCGCTTCCGTAGCGATGGCGCCCACACCGGCGCACCGTAAAGGGCCATGGACCGAACGATGCCTGCGTAGAGCCTCCGGCAGGAGGCGTCTGGACCCCCTAGGTTCGGCAGGAGCCGCTTGAGCGCAGCCCCAGTCGCATTCAACCTGGGAGCCAGACGTCGGAAGTGCTCCTTGAAGTTCCACCGGCTGTCGAGGACGAGTCCCAGGTACTTCATCGTCGACCCGACGCCGATGTGAACTCCTCCTACCGTTAATTGGGAGCCCGGAGGTGGCGCGCTCCGAGGGCCGTGAAAACACATGGCCTCGGACTTGTGCAATGCCACCTCGAGTCCCAACTGCTGTATCCTCTCCACGACTGTCGCAACCCCGCGCGTCGCTAGTTCGACCGCCGCCTGGTACGACCGTCCCCGCGCCAGGACCAGCGTGTCGTCTGCGTAACAGACCACGCTGACCCCGTCGGGGAGGTCGGCGCGCAGCACGTAGTCGTACCCGATGTTCCACAAGGGCGGTCCTAGTACCGATCCCTGCGGAACACCGCACGACATCTCTCGCCGTTTCAACTCCCCCTGATGACCGGGGTAGATGATGAACCTGTCCGACAGGTAGGCCTCGATCACCCGACAGAGGTAGTCGGGCACCCGGTGGTACCGGAGTGCCCTACCAATGCAACTCCAGGGCAGGGAGTTGAAGGCGTTGGCGATGTCCAGAGACACCGCCAAGACACACCTGCCCCGGGACACCGCATCCCCCGTCGTGAGGGCTCGCACGCGCATGATGGCGTCCACAGTGGAGCGCCTCACCTTATATCTATATAGAAAACTAACAGATTCGGCAATTACCCGATAGCATATTATGTAATCCTTGTAGGTCCCTCTCGCAACAACTTGATTACTCCTAGAAAAATAAGTTAACAATTAAAACTTTTTAATTTATCCTACATAAACCTTTCATGGTAAATTTTATGTCTAAGTAGATAGTAAAAAAAAACAAAAAACAAATAACTTTAATTTAGGAAGTCGGTGTTTCTATAATAGTTTAGTCTCTTCGTTATTTAACACCGACTTCCGAAATTACAGTTATTTTGCACTTTTTTGTTTTTTTTTTACTTTGAATGAAAAACTTTTACCAAAAAAAAATACAACCTGTATTTTTTTTTGGTAAAAGTTTTTCATTTCACACTTTTTAGTTGTAGTACTTGTAGTAGGTACCCGTCATCTAAACTTAAATAGATACATTCCACCATTCGGTTCCATCATCAAACCATCATGACAGTTTTATATATTAATACCAAACACGGCTAGAATACGCTGATTTATTACAGAATTCCGTTTCTTACCTACCTTCCGGCTTCATCATCACATCAATTCTATGTATCCCCTTCCCTTCTTCCTTCAGTCAGTCACCGACTACATGTATAAACGATGCAATTTTACTTGTTACGACAGTTCTGCTATGATTTATTGATTTGAAGAGTTTCGTTCTATATCTTCGAAGTTCATCATCAGATCAAAACGGTTTTTTTATGGGACCAATTCGAAAGTATACTCTTTTAATCAAAACAAAAAATTTCGAAATCAGTCCACAATTGCCCAAGATATAAGAGAACATACATTAAAAAAAAAATATTTACAGCCGAACATAGAACCTCGTCCTTTTCGAAGTTATTTAAAAATAAGTTTGTAATTTCTCAAAGTCGATGATACGAGATCGGTTTTAAGCTCTTGCTATTTTTCAAATAAAAATGACGTAGCCCATTTACCACATTATTGAAAAGCAGTAAACCTGATTTTCAAACACGTGTAAATGTTTAAGGCATGTATTAGGAACCATCGTTTGTCATCGCTGTCGTATTTCTGCTCATTTTTATTATTCTTCTAAAATATTTTTCCTTTTATACTTAAATTTAGCATTTCTCATATATCATAAGAAGTAACTGACGTACGGCGAATATCTACCCTTGTTGAAACTTCTACGGTCCGAGCTAAGCGTTTTGCCTCGTCGTTTATACCGCGTACATCGAAGGACTGGAACACAGTTAGCCTGCTGCGGTCTTCCCGTCCGATTATAATTTAGGCTAGAGTGAATAGGCTCTTAATAAACTAGTGCGCCTCACCATCAACGATTGCATCACTGCTTACCAGCAGGTGGGATCGCAATAAAGCACTAGTTTATATAAATTAAAAAAAGTTCCCAGTTTTTATTCACATACTTTGCATAAAGGGACAAGGACCTCGCAAAGATTTGCCGCTTGGGGCCAAAAAACGTTTAAGGCCGCCTCTGGTGGAACACGTGCCTGTCTGATTTTCACTACTTAGTTACAGTAGCGTGGAATTCGTAGAAAATGCATGTTTTTTTCCTTTTGATATCAACAAAATTGTTACCTAAATTAATGGATCGAGTTCGAAACACTATACTGCGCTCCAAAAACAGGATAGATGATGTAGCTCAAAAGGCTGCCCATCTTAAGTAGGTCATGTCTGCCGCATGCCCGACAAACCATGCACAAAATTGGAGTTCTAGACAGCGAGACGAGGTCACGGTAGATCACGAAAGAAATGGCGGGACAAACTAGACCTACTTTGCCTGAACTATTAGAAGGAACCTGGGCCTCAAGTCTGCTATTACAATAGTGTCAGAATCGTCTATCGTTGATTTCATCATGGTTGATTTTGACAAGTTGGGTAATCTACTAATATAATGGCGTCACTATGACTTTCCAACAGTCAATCACTAACACACCATTGAAAGAAATGGTAATCTCATACATAATGACAAATGAATTTCTGACTTATGGGGTAATCTGCTAAAATTTTGTTAGTTTACGAGTTGTCAGTTTACCACCATTCGTTTACGAGACCAATAACCGACCAATGATCGACCATTATGATTTAGCAGATTAAGAACTTTTATCAAAATGACAATGGGATTGTGTTGGAATGTCGAATTTACAAAAATAGCAGACTTGGTTCCTACCCAAGTCTGCTATTTTTGTAAATCTTTTGCATGCCTCCGACCACCAGAAGGTGGTAGGAGGCGTGCAAAAGATGGAAGACTCCAGCCATCTTAGGAGGCGTGGAACAGAATAGGGAGTGGAACAGAATAGGCTCAAAACCTGATACTAGTAGAAAAAAGTTTTAGAGGTACTGCGGGACAAGGTGTAAGGTCCCGCAAACCATTGAAATTCCTAAAACCTCCCTTGGTTTTATCAGATCTGAGCAACTGCCTGGTAAATGATTTCGGGCTGTTGTAAATTTTCAAATCACCTGGAGAGCTCTAATTACACAATGCAGGATTTCGTAATTTAGTTCTTATGTTACGTTATAGTTATTTGATGATTTCCCACCCAAAACAAAAACAGTAACATAAATAGTAAGTTATCGGACTAAACCGGTATAATTATTCTCCAACCAATATAATGCAGTCGTACCATTCGCTCCGAATCAAACGACGTCACGTCTTGTTTCTATTGTCATAAGCAAATTATCTAACAACACCTTGTTTTTTGTTTACTGATTGAATACTAAAAAACCAAAACACAGAAAAAAAAAGCTGAATTATTCGTAATGCTTATAATAATAAGGTCGACGATTCAAAACAAACGAAGGCCACGTTTTGTTTGGAAACAATTTCTAGTATTCAAATAAAAACGTAAGCAATCAATTTGTAAACGTACACACATAACTGTACGACTTTATTCGTGCTTATTTGTAAATATACTTTTTTGTAACATAAATGGCCGTAACTTTTTTTTCCGGTAAGTAACTTAGAAGTTTGATTTTTTCACAGCTTCAATTAGAGTATATGTTTTAATTATTATTATATAGAATCCTTATATTTTTAGTATATTTTATTTTATTCTTTTAACGATATATATATTATATTGTTCCGTGAGTGTGTCCGTGGCATCACCAGGCCCTATCAGAATACCAGCGCTGCGTTATTTTACCTTTTTTTAGGTAATATCGCAGCATATGCTGAGATAGAGGCCTTTTTGACCCCGCACAGGTCTTTTATTTACTGTCTTTTTTGTGTTCTTTTATTTATTGTTTTTTTTTTTATTTTGTAAACCTATTTATAGTTTTTGTATTGTTGTTGTATATATATTTTTTGTCCTGTGCGAGTCTCAAACAAATATTTTTCTTTCTTTCTTTCTTTCAGATAAACGATGTTGACAGACAGAAGGACAACAAAGTGATCCTATAACGGTTCTGCTTTTTCCTTTTGAGATACGGAATCCTAAAAATAAAATGCACAAAATGACATGCAGAAAGATTAACGACTTAAAAATGCAGATTACTAAAGCAAATCATAAAAAAAAAACAATTAAAAACACCATTATTTGTACAGTTACAATATAACTCAGTTTTACACTTCTTAATGCCTAATAACACACCTTAACACAAAAACATATGTAACAGCAACACACATTGCACTTACAACTCTAAACTATTTGTAACAAGGTCGAAAATGGTATGAGAGAATTATAACAAAAGACATTAACCGGATTAGAAACCGTAACGTTCATATGAGAATAGACTTGTTATCGCAAAGTAACTGTGCATAATAAATTAACTTTTCCCATGTCAGAATGTTCTAGAAAGTAAGGCACGTAATTATTTTCTCTGCAAGTAATAAAATCAAAAGTCAGGAATTTTTGCTTATTTTACTTTCGTTTTATTAGGTAAGTTTATTGGTCTATTGCTATGCAAACATTAAAATATCTTATAATTTAAAATTTAATTAAATTAAAATAGTCAATTTTTATAAAAGTGCAGAAAGTGTGTCATGGCGACAGAGGCAGAATTCGCAAGAGACGTAGACGAGTGTGTTATGACAAATTTGCACGTGTATGAAACGACGTTTTTCAACACACTACTCGTGGGGGATGATCCGCGCCTCGTAGGCGTCGAGGCGCGCTTGATAAGATAAACCACTTTATTACAATAAAATTGTGGCGCACACGTATTTTTGTGCACTAGAATATCGTCCACTGTGTGCCTAAACGCAGTGAGTTTTCGCGTAAGTGAATTTTAAAATATATTATTACACATAAGCCTATATGGGCACTTATAAAATGTCGAAAGTTAGTGCACAGTTACAAATGGTCATTTCCTATGAAGAAGTAATTCAAAAGATTTTGTATATAATTTTTATATACCGTATTAGTGGTTGTTTTCCCGCAGCAGAACGACTTGCAATAAGGAGTACTTTGAAGTATACCTACAGTAAAAGCAAAAATAAAACTTTTTACAAAAAAGTAAAATAACTGACTTTACTAAAAAAAAAAACACTAAAAGGATCAAAATAAGTTTAATTTCGGAAGTCGATGTTAAATAAGAAACAAACAATACCGAGAAACACCGATTGTACGGTGCATATATTATGCCAACGTTAAATTGTAGACTCCGTATGATTGTAATAAATCTTTATTAGACTATAATTTCTCAATTATGAAAAATTCGTTTTGTATACGATAATCTACATCCAAATTAATTCATTTCTAACATAACAGTGTCCTATTTAGTAAAAATAGTTTACAATTTCTCGCGATAGTTTATAATCTTACGGCGTTTGCAATTTTCCGGTGACGTATACATATAAGACTTATTTATATGTAGGTTTATATTGTACACTAAATCCTACCCTTGGATGTGATCTTTCAATCAATCAAAAAGCTAAGCTTTCGTTTTAAAGAGGTTCCTCCACATCCATGAAAACCAGCTTCCTTACAACTTTTCAGGCACTGATCCCTAATTCTACACTCAATTCTTCTCCATAAAAATTCACTCTTAGGAATGTGCATCTTGCTGCATCTTCAAGTCGCTCTCGACAGTTCAAAAGCGCCTGCAATTCATTTAGTTCTAAAACAAATACTTTTAATTATCCATTCATATGAGAGTTACTTTAAAACACAATTTTAAGGCTTCATAAAAAACTCATAGGCCGTGGAATTTGCAATACTTTTAAAATTAATTAACCCATAATTATACTAAGTACGTCAAAAACCTTAACTAACCAGTAATCTAATGAGTCCATAGCGTATGAAGGTAACTATTAAGAAATGCGTAATTATCATTGTTATTTTTTTTAACATATTTTAATATTTCCTTTAGCCTTGTTAGTGGTAAAATTTATCTTTGTGGTAATCGTAAAATCAGTAAAATAGTAGCCATTAAAGTAAGGATGTGTTAATTTTGTTGTGTAGGCCGTTCAACTCATGTTTTGCTAATAAAGAAATACATAATAATACGTCTTCAACTAATTATGTAGATAGTTCACGAACAAAGTACATGACCTGTCAGGGAACTTTATTATATGCAATTTATTTCATCACCACTGTTCTCAAAATGGTGAAGGGGAAACGGTCATACTCGTAAAATTTAAAAAAAAATAGAAGATATGTGACATCGGGTCTTGGGAGTAGTATATTATTGGGCATTCTATTCCACTATCGGCAAGTGCTCGGGCGAGTGCGCCTCGCTGCCGATAGTGGTATAGAATGCCCAATAATCGACAATCGACTCGACTCTCCACTCGAACGAGACAGTTTGATGGACCGTGTATTAGGAACGATTAACTCGACCAATAACTAGTTACCTGCTTCTTAAACACTATCTTCCGTACGGCTGGCTAGTATGCCGCGTTTAGGAGCACGATGAAAAATCAACCATCAACTCGATTCTCCGTTTACTTACTCTCTAGTGCATTACTGTACACGACCAATGATCTTGCGAGCTCGCTATCGCTCTGAAGGGTGGTACAGAATGCTCAATAATGAACAATCGACTCGATCAATGACCAGGAACCCAAAAGAGGTAAGTTTATAAATGTTAACGTTCTATATACATTCACTCATTTTCAATCGGTTCATTTCCGACAGTAATCATGAAATTTGTAAAACAACCGCAATCGCTGCATGTTAATACAGTCTGCGATGATATTTGTAAGACTAGTTTTCGTCATGGAGAATTATTGCCTAACACAGTACGATGTATCATTTGCGGTCCGTCCAACTGCGGAAAAACCAATTTATTAATTGGTCTTCTTATACACGAAAACGGATTAAGATTTGAAAATGTTTATGTTTATTCAAAAACTCTGCACCAACCCAAGTACATTTTTTTAGAAAGAGTTTTGCAACGGGTGCCTGGTATTTCCCTCCAGAAATATCAGGGAAATGAGGAGGTACTAAGCGTTCAGGACGCAAAACCCAACTCCGTGATTATTTTTGATGATGTTGCTTGTGAAAATCAAAGTAACATGCGTGATTATTTTGCGATGGGAAGACACAAATGCATTGATTGTTTTTATCTAAACCAAACATACAGTAAAATCCCTAAGCAGTTAGTAAGAGACAATGCGAACTTAATCATACTTTTTAAACAAGATGAAATTAATTTACGACATATTTATGAAGAACATGTCAACACTGATATGTCATGGATTGAATTTCGTGAAATGTGTTCAAAAATATGGAGTGAACCCTTCAATTATGTAGTAATTAATAAGGATTGCTCCAAAAATAAAGGATGTTACAGAAATAAATTTGACACTTTTGTTGTCTTTGATTAAAAATATTAATATTTAAGACCTGTACCCTCGCTATATTATTATTCTTCTTCAGACAACGCATAATCAATCACGAACTTTTTTTGTTATTATGGAAAAATCACTGAAAAGACAAATAGTTGAGGCTGCAGAAGCTGTTAAGAAGAAAGTACGAAAGATGAGAGATGTTGAGATTAACAATCAGCAAGTGCTGGAATCAGTTTTCAAGCCGGTAACAGAACCACTCAACCTAATTGCTAATGTCAGTAAGCAGGCTCCTCTCCTGCATAATATAGAAAATGAAGAAACCGAAGTTCCATTTATCGATAAAACTTTACATAAAGAAGTTCCAATTAGTAAAGGAAACAATGAAGACAATTTTGAATCTGATATCGAAAGTGACTCTTCGTATAAATCATTAGTTGAAAACAAGCAGGGATGTGATACGTCGTCCTGGTCAGTGTCCTCAGAAGCACTGTCAGATATTCCGTTTGGTGTTAGAGTAGAAGGCGGCAAATTGATGTTAGGTTCTGCTCGTATAACGATCAGCGATGAGTATATCATCGTGGCTGGACGCAAATACCGAAATACGCCTGGTTTAAAACAGTTGCTGTTGAAAAAGAACGTAGATTTAAGCTTGGTTACAGAGAGTGATATGAAACATTATAAGTCGATGCTACTAGACACAAATGCACATCGACGAGACTATGAGCCTGGTAAACCAATAAAAAGTAATAAAGGACAAAAATATTTGCAAATTATTAAGCCTCTATTCCAACTACGAAGTACAATTCAAGAGCACCAATCGCAGGGAAAAGGACTACCCTTAACAAAAATGTGGAAGAAAAACGTAGATTTTGTATATTGGGACGATCCCAATGAACTGGTGGATAGATTAAAATTATTGATTGCATCTCGAGATGCTGGTAACACAGGATTAGATAATGAAATTATATCTATCATTGAAGAATTGCGTGAAAGTAAAGTTATAAATAAATAAATATTTTAAAATGTGTTTATTTTATTACCAGCTTCTCGATACAATACACCTAGACATGAACGTAGACAAATTCGGACACTACATTCACAAAAGAATGCGTTTTTCGGAGTTATTTGAGTTTAATGAGAATGCATTGTTAAAATTAGAAAACGGAGATTTTGATTTAAAAACATCAAGACTGAGAGGAATTCGGTATCCGGTAGAATCAGACGATGCTGTGAACAAGGATTATGTGGATCATTTAAATGCTAACATGTTAAAAGAATTTAATAATATGATTGGTTTATTGCGTTCTCAAATCATGAAAGACGCTAAGGGTACAGTTCAGGCTACTTTAAAAGCAAAGATACCTGAGATTTTAACTCATTTGCAAGATAAGTTTTATACTAAGGCAGAGGTAGATAAATTACTTCAAAAACCTTCGTAATGGCAAAGCAGCAAATTGTAAATGAAATACACAAAGCAGCACGAAGAAATTTTCTTAGGCGTCCTGTCATTCTAAAGGGAGTCGATGACTTATGGCAAGCTGATCTGATGGACATGCAAAACCTAAAGAAATATAATAAAGGTTACAATTACATTTTAGTAGTGGTTGACTGCTTCTCAAAGTATGCTTGGACGGAGCCATTAAAAACAAAAAATAAACTTGATGTTACTCATGCATTCAAAAAAATATTAATTAATAGCAAACGCAAACCTGATAATTTACAAACAGATATGGGAACAGAGTTTTATAACAACTCATTTCAGATGCTTATGAAGTCATACAATATTAACCATTACTCATCATTTTCTACCAAAAAAGCTTCTATTGTTGAGCGACTAATTAAAACAATTAAAAATAAATTATATAAATATTTTAGTCTGAACGGAAACTATAAATGGTTAGATTTACCGTTACAAGATATATTAAAGACATATAACAATACAAAACATCGAACAATTAGAGTTAAGCCAATCGAAGTGAATAAAGCTAATATGTCCATTATAGCAGAAAATATAAGAAAATCATTTAAACATTCCTCTATTTGTAGAAAACCTAAGTTCAAAGTGGGTGATTTTGTTCGGATCAGTAAATACAAACACCAGTTTGAGAAAGGTTATACACCTAATTGGTCAACTGAAATATTTACCATAAAAAAGATTAATTTTACCATACCTGTTACATATCATTTAGAAGATCAGCGAAAGCAAGCTATATTGGGAACTTTTTACGAGCAAGAACTTCAAAAATCCAACTTTCCTGGTGTTTATTTGATAGAAAGAGTTTTAAAAAGAAAAGGATCAAAAATTTTCGTAAAATGGTTGGGTCTAAACAATGAAGAAAACAGTTGGATTGACAAAACTGCAATCGTAGGATAAAATAATATTAATATAAACATTATTTTTGCACTATTTTCATCATTACAATTCGGACAATGCAAGGAGGTGAACTAGTTAATACATTAATTAATAATTTACCGTTTGAACTTCATTTGCCTGGTTACAATTATTGCGGACCAGGAACCAAACTCCAGAAACGATTACAACGAGGTGATCGAGGTGTAAATAAGCTAGACGAAGCTTGTATGCATCACGACATTGCTTATGCAAACCATACAGACTTAACCAATCGCCACAAAGCCGATTTACAACTATTAAATATGGCTAAACAAAGACTTAAGTCCAAAGATGCTGGAAAAGGAGAAAAACTGAGTTCATGGATAGTAAGCAAAGTTATGAAAGCCAAATTGAAATCTGGTGCCGGCGTTAAAACGTTTAAGAACTTCGTGTCAAAAATAAAATCAACGATCAAGAAACTGAATCCAAAGGATAGCAAAACATTAATCAACGTTGCTTACGCAGCGGCAAAAAAAATATTTCCAAAAATCTCAAAGATTCGAATACCGCGAGTGATACCGTTACCAAAAACTGGAGGAATTCTACCTTTGATTCCAATTTTTGCTGGTTTATCGGCTTTAGGTACTTTAGCTGGTGGTGCGGCGGGTATTGCAAAAACTGTTAACGATTACAAAGCTAGTCAGCAAAATTTGCAAGAAACAGTAAGACACAATAAGGCTATGGAGTCTTTAAAGTTAGGCAAGGGTTTATACATTAAGTCACATAAAAATGGTAAAGGTTTATTTATAAAATGTTCAAAAAACTAAGAAATAAGCTACCTAATCGTCCTCTAACTAATGTAGATATACAAAAGTATGCACGTGACATCCCCTACTTTCGAGGAGTTTACATGAAGGATCAATTACCAAGGGTGCCAAAACGGATTGAGTGCGGTGTCGTTAACTTGGATAATTATAAGAATGTTGGGACACATTGGGTAGCTTATGTTAAAATTAACCACTATTGTGAATATTTTGATAGCTTTGGGGATTTGAAACCTCCATTGGAACTAATGCGATATTTTAAGAAATGTAATGTTTTTTATAACTATACTAGATATCAGAAATTTAACACAGAAAACTGTGGGCACTTATGTTTAGAATATCTAAGGACTTTTTGGAATAAAAACGTATAAAAATTATAATTTTCTTTTATTTCAATCATTTGCAAGATGTCATTCACATTGTCAATAACTGGAAACTCGTCAACTTTATCTACGTACTATCCTAACACATTGCAACTAAATGAACAGTATGAGTGTGCCTTATTGCATTTCTCAACATTTAATTCTATTCCAAACATCGACAAAACGAATAATAAGTTTTATTATGACTCTAACAAAGTTATTGAAATACCAGAAGGCACCTACGAATTGCAAGATATTAATGATTACTTAAAATCTAAAATTAAAGATGCATCAATCAAACTGCAGTGCAATAACAATACGTTAAAAACTACTGTATTCTGTACAAAAAACATAAATTTTAATAAAGAGAATACTATCAGAAATTTATTAGGTTTTGATAAGCAGATCTTGGAACCAAATAAATGGCACGTGTCACAGTTTCCAGTCAACATTTTACCTACGACAGTGATCCGGATCGAATGTGATATTGTAAGCGGCTCGTACACAAACGGAAAACCGAGTCACATAATTCACGAATTTGCACTTAACGTACCTCCTGGTTATAGAATTATAGAAATTCCAAAAAACGCAATATACTTTCCAGTCAACCAAAACAACATAAGCTGCATACATATCCGATTGATTGATATAAATAACCGCTTAATAAATTTACGGGGTGAAGAAGTGCAACTGTATTTGCACCTGAGAAGCAAAAAATGATTGACTACAATAAATATGCGCATCAACAAATTCAAAATATCAGTCCCCCTCAAGCATCCACCCAAATAAGAGCTCGCTGTAAGAAAATAAAATTAACTAAAGACAACAAAGCATTTCTCAAAGTGATTGGTTTGCTAAAATGAATATCTTAGACGTTTTATCCGCTCCGACTTCTGATAATACGGTTGAAGGAATTGAATTTCATTCTTACAAGCCCTATGTAACTAGTTTTAATAGAAATGACGAAATTCGTATACCTATTAACCAGCAGGACTTGTACATTCTTCCATCAGCGAGTACCTTGTATTTAGAAGGAACCATTATCGTAAGCAAAAAGGATATGAAAGATAAAGTCACTAGTGTTCATTTCACGAATAATGCTCTACTCTACTTGTTTCAAGATATAAGGTACGAGCTGAATGGAGTAGAAATTGATAGAATAAAAAATGCTGGCGTAACTACCACCATGAAATCGTTGATATCAATGAATGAGAACGAATCAAAGACATCTAATTCATGGGGCTGGAATATTGATGGTACAAAAAACATTAATGGTGGTAATTTTTCTGCTTCTATACCACTCTGTAACATCATCGGTTTCGCAGAGGATTTCAAGAAAGTCGTGATCAATTGTAGGCACGAACTGATATTGCTACGAAGCAACACTAACTTGAATGCTGTAAAACTTAACACCGGTGAAATTGTAGAAGACGTTCAGATAAATAAAATCATTTGGCGCGTACCGCACGTTAAAGTGTCTGACAAAGAAAAAATAAGTTTGCTGAAACTATTAGAAAAAGATCGACCACTCCAGATGATATTCAGAAATTGGGATCTGTACGAATATCCGGCTTTACCTAAAACTACTAAACATACCTGGTCAATCAAAACATCCTCGCAAATAGAGAAACCAAGATACATTATTATGGGACTACAGACAAATAGAAAAAACAATAGCAGTTCTGATATGTCTCAGTTCGATCATTGTCACGTTCGTGATGTAAAAGTGTACCTTAATTCTACTTACTTTCCATATGAAAACCTAAATGTGAGTTTCGCAAATAACAGAATCGCTTTATTATACGAGCAATACGTCAGATTTCAGCAGTCTTATTATGGGCGTCGACCGGAGCCTTTACTAAGTGAAAAACAATTTAAAGATTTGGCGCCACTATTTGTCATCGATTGCTCTAGACAAGCTGATAATATAAAGTCAGGTCCTGTTGTAGACGTAAGAGTGGAAATTGAGAGTGATTCGGAAATACCAGATCAGACTTCAGCGTATTGTCTTATATTGAACGACTGTATTATTGAATATAAACCTTTAAGTAATACAGTCAGGAAAATATCATGAATCCGAATACTGTCATATTAGATGTTCAAGGGTTTAAAGACCTGTACAATAATTTTATAATAAAAGAGTTAGCTTTTGCTACCCGTGATTATACCCAAACATTTTTAATAAAACCACCATATTTGTTTAAATACTTAACAAGTGACGAAAAACGGCAAGTTAAGTGGCTAGAAAGAAACAGAGGTATTTATTGGAACGAAGGGTATATCGACTATAAAGAATTTCGTCGTATAATCGTTCCCTATCTAGAAAATAAGGAAATCGTTGTTAATGGTTTGGAGAAAGTTAAGTGGGTTAAGGAACTTTGTGAGAACTGTAAAGTATCAGACCTTGGTACTGAAGGATGTCCTAATTTCTTTATTTTACATAAAAAATACTGTGAAGGAAGAACTAATTTAAATTGTGTAAAACATTTAAAGCATTGTGCTCTTAAAAATGTGTTATGTATAAGAAAGTGGTTAGAGTTATAAATGTGTACCTACTTAGGTTATTGTTTTCTTAAATAAAAAACCATTTGTATTGTAAAACTTCTTTTATTTTGATAAACACCCAACACTTCTTTATATAAAATAATCTACGACTACTTTAAAATTAAATAAAACAAATTTATAAGGACTAAATATTTGCCTAATCAACTTAATACGCAAACAGATAAGTACTAAAAATCACTATCTATTAAAGATTTAGAATTTTTTTTAACTAGAGATTCAGTTTCGTCCATAACATTGTCGATAGCGTCTTTAACAATGTATTGCGCACTTATAATGACGTTCTCACTGTCACTGTCACTGTCACTGGTTTGCGGATTGTTATTGCTTAAATCTATGACTGATATTTTAATTAGTTTGATGCCTCGTCGCTGTAGTCGACTCATTACAAAAGATTTAGTTGAATTGTGCTTCTTCGACTTGTCCCTGCAACGTTGTTTTGATTTCTTTTCTTTCATCACTTTTTTGCTGTACTCGGGTTCGTTGTGAAGCGTTTCGGAGAATACTTCATAAGGATTTTGAGCATACTGGCTAAACATAATTTCTGATTCTGTATTCTGGAATAAAAATAGACATTCATTAAGTTTAAACTAAAACGTAGACGTTGATATAGCGATGCATAAACGAACTGTCAGCGGGTTACAACATTCATAGCAGATCCACTAGTTACTAAACAATATAAAAATAAATTGAGAAACTTACCGATGACATGTTCGAGGTAAGCACAGCGCTGCTTAGTACAAGTACTAAAGACGAGTTTTATTTCGCAAATGGTCAAAAAAAGAAAAAAATACTATCGAAACAATTCCTAATTGAGATTAAAGTGTTAACTTAGCATTTATGAGGGTAATGCACTGTTACGTATTGTATGATCAGCGTTATGATTGAATTGACGCAAACATGGCTCTTCGAAATTTGTATAATCAGTCTTATTGTAATACGTACAAAATTCATTTTACATCTGAAAAATGAACGATTCAAGTTTCGACATGCACTTCATGTTTGCGAATTGAATCTTAGTCAGGTTTCATTTTATTTAACCAACTACAAAAAAGGAAGATGATGTTTCAAAACATAAATTAAACAAGTAGTCATAATAAATCACATTTTATTTATATATTCATATTAACTTAGGTTTTTACAACTAAGAATTATTATTTATCATACATTAAACAGTTACCTAGGTATATTTTTAAGAACTAATATTAAGATTATATTACACTGGTTACATAAATCAAATTCGAACTCTATTACTAATTAGCTTAATCTTGAAATACATTTTCGCTCTTTAAAATAAGTGAGTGACCCCAGGCTCGCGTTGATATTCCATCTACAGATATTGAGCGTTTATCATCATTTCGAGATAAGGCAATTTTGTTGACACTCTTAGTAAATATTTCGTGCTTTATAGATTTAAACATAATATTTTTTCTACGAATAATTCCACCATTTAATAAAATATTTTCATAATCTGTTATAGTTAAGTCTCTTATTACACTTGATTTTACTCCTTTTGCTTTTTTAATGACTTTATCGACTGTTTTTATTGAGTAAAGCTTCGATCTCAAACCAACAAAATCTGAGATATATTTTCCTCCCATTTCATCTTTGAACAAACCTGGAACTTTTTTGTTTATAATTGGTATGTCAAAATCATTTTTATCATTATAGTTACTGGTGTCGAAATATTGCAAAAAATTATACTTCAAGTCCTGATAAAAGTCAAACGTGAATATTTTATAAACAAACGAATCGGTATCTGTGTAACACAACTGCACTCGATCTTCATAAAAAGGTTTTACAATATTATAATGAAAGTCATACATATGTGTCTTAGAAAGTTCTAATACAGTGAACCCAATATAAATAGGTTTATCTAAAATAATTTGGTCAGGTTTCATTTGTATTGCAACTAAGTTTTCAGTTAGAATAGAAGCGCTATGGAAGTAGGGATTGGCTACAAGTCTCTCGGAGGATATAAATTTCTTAGTTCGATTAGATTGATCGCACCATTGATTAACTAAATGAACGGTTACTCTATTTTCAGTATTTTCTAATGTTTTGCCAAAAACACTATTGTTTAACAACTTAAAAAAGTCTTGTTCAAAAGAACTTTTTGCCTTTTGTCTTAATCGAGTGTTTAATTCTATGTACTGTTTTAAATAAGAACTTTGTCTAAAAGTAATAGCTTTATGAACTTTACGTAATATTAAACCATGTTCTAAACACTTTTTTAAATGAACATAATGTATTACGTAGTTGTATTTATTATGCAAATTTGCAACTAATTTCTTCGTTTTACCTCCTGGAGGTATACATTTCTCAGGGCAAAATGGTAAATCATTGTGGTGTTTGTGTAAATGTTCAGGATAAAAAAGATCGACTTCTAATATAAAGCCCCACTCAGAGTTATTCTCGATATTTTCTACCCGAAAATTAGTTAATTCGTTTTCATCAAGAAATCTAAAACTAGAATACGGTAAATACTGACACATGCTAAAGCCGTATAGGTTATTACAGTCTAGATATACTATAAAACTCTGAGGCTGTGATGCATCATGTTCTGGCATGTATTTGTGATTTGCTTTTGCATACCGATGGGAACACATGCACAAGCCCCCTCGTATACCGCTTTGAATCATTCTGACGATAGCTAAATCCGAAATCAGTTCTAACTGAACACCTGTTTTTAGTAACATTGCATCGAAAGATAAACTGGGTGCAGTTATGTAAAAGGCAGGATCGAGTTTGTAATATTGTTTACATGTTTTCCGAAAATTTTGAAATATGTCTGTCAACAAAAGCACATCTGTTTTTAAGTATAGATCTGTATACTCGCCTAGGTCAGAAATATTGAAAACAGCCCAAACATTCTGAGCATGATTATAATCTTCATCGCTAATACCTTCGTTAGTCAAATAATTATGGAAATAATATTTAGATGGTAATGACTTTTGTTCGTAACATTTCCAGTCTTTCATATAGTCATACGGGTACACACCTTTACGAATCAGCAAACTAAATTGCGCTTCATCGGGAAAAATTGATTTAAGGTTAACAAAATCGTCAACTTGCAAAGTTTTAGCAAGTTTGTCTAAACTAGTTCCTAGAAAGTTGAAGGAATCTAAAAACCTTATTTGTATAAACTCATTATCAGCAAGAGGAATAAACTTTGTAAACGATATATATTTTTCCTTAGTCTTGGGTATTATTTTAATTTGTCCTGGAATTTCACCTAACTTTTTAATAAATAAATGACAATCGTACCCGGACAGGTTATGAAAAAATATTGGGATGAATTTTGGTACTTTATTTTGTAGGTTGCAGTGTCGGTGTGCTGCACCTCGGTACCGGCCTGTAATATGACAGTGATCCCTTACTCTATCTGTCAACAGTAAATTATCACAAAGGTAGCACTTAACAGCGCGTTTGAAATCTAGAGCATCTATTTCTGTGAATATCATAGGCTCGCTTTTAGTTAGAATTCTGTGTATTGCTTTAGCATCTTCAGTCAGTAAATGTATAAATTTTGAAACACAATCTTTTCCACGATAACTTCTATAGCCGCCAACCCTATCGTTAAATGATGACACTACATTATACGCGAATGCGGCCGGAATGTGTCGATGTGAGTATGACGTTTTAGCGGTGTTGAAATCATCGCCGGAAATCGGTTCGAGTATCGTTTCGAAATCAGCATATATGACGAAAGGAATGTTTTGTTTTCTATCATAATTTTTGAATTTTAAAAATGTTCCTTTTTCTGGTAATACCGTAGCAATTCCTCCACACAGGTGTGATTCAGTTTGGATGCGTGTCGGAAAAAACAATAAGCACGTTTCGCAGAAGTACAGTTTACCATGATGTTTAGTTATCTGATTTCTGACTAGACGAGATAAATCATTGATAAGACAATAATGAGTATTAGTATTATTTTCTAAAAACAATAGATGGATGCTCTTATATTTTTGATTAGATGTTGAATACAAAGGTCCAACGATAGTCTTATTATTTTTTAAACCATACACGTAAATATTCAAAAACGGATTATTTTTCTCAAATACAGCTATATCCGAAAATGTTATCGGAAATGTTAAACCATCAACATTCAAAACATCCCGGAAGTAGGGATAAGATGAAACTCTGTCGGGATGTTTGTTAGCGGGGTACAGAGCTGCCACTACGCACCATAAAAAGCAAAACTCATCATTGTTACGAATATTTTTTATTAACAAGCTTTTTTATTTTTTATACATTTTGGTAAAATTATAAATTTAGATCCACCGAGAGGCTGATATTTATTAATATTTAATTCTACATGGGAATTGCTCAAAAATGACCAACCACTATCTCTCTCCTGAAACTCTTCAATTTTCTTTAACAGTAAATCAACCGTTGCTTTATAAATTGAATCAAAATCGTAATTAAAATTAATAATAATGTTTTTTGTGGCGAACGATTTCATTTCCTTTTGATCATTTTTAAACATAAGAAAAAAAGAAAAAAGTTCAAAATTTATTTTCAGAGCTGTATGTTTCAATAATGATCGGTTTATTAGAGTTTTAACTTGTTCACTAATATTATTAAGAAAAATTTCAGGAAAATTATTTATTTGTTCGCCAGTTGCGATGATCTTGTAACTAACGATTCGTTTTTTAAACGCAGAATTAATAATTGCGACATTGTCAAAAACAGTGGTCGCACCATTACTTTTATGAATATTACTACGTAAATGACCAGACCATCGACGATTATCTACAAATAAATTGCAAACCAAACAGTGGGGCATTATTATACTATTTGATATTAACTATTATCCCATTAAAACTCGAAACGATCTTACCCACGTATAACGACTAATAAACAATCGAAGTTAGTGTAGTGTGACAGAATTATTAAATTTTTGAATCTGGAGCAAGTCTGCATACGCCTTTTGGTTTGATGATCACTAATTGTTCTTCAAGCATTGCATCTGATTAGGTATCAAGGTATTTCTGAAAAAAATAAAGATCCGTTAGTACCTATTTTTAGTAAAAAATAACAACATTTTAAACAAAAATACGAAACATATTCTTTAATTACCTTTTTGCATGCAAGTCTGCATACGCCTATTGGTTTGATGATCACTTATTCTTCAGGCAGTGCATCTGATTAGGTATCAACGTATTTCTGAAAAAAAGAAAGATCGGTTAGTGCCTATTTTTAGTAAAAAATAACACAATTTTAAATAAAAATACGAAACGTATTCAATAATTACCTTTTTTGAAAATTATTTAATGTTGTACATAAATGTTCCAATTTTATGTACGTGTGTGTGTTTTCAGATCGCAATATTAAACGTCAGGTACAGCTTCGCGAGATTATAAAACTAGTTATTTCGACATTCGCTGTAAATCTATATATTTTTTAAATGATTAAACGATTTACACCCCGTCACGCGTCGTAGCTTTGAGATAATGTCAAATTATTTTTCGACATTACTAATTAACGGAGTATTCGTTACTGATTACCTAGTCAATAACGAATACTCCATTAATTAGTAAATTTATAAAATATTTGATTGAAATAATTGTTATTGCGTAAAACATTACACGTGTAACCTTGTTTCTTTCTTTTCGTCAGCTTAGTTGCATTCGCAACAGTAAGCTGTTTTAGTCAAGGTTGGCACGCATACATATTAAAGTATGGATAAGTATCAGAAACTACATAGGAACACTATCACAAAATACAAGTAGAATAAAATGTCGAATACCAGGTCAGAAACCTATAGGTTTCTAACCGAAGAGAAAATTCATTTAAAATTTGTTACTGTTACAAGTCAACTTATTTCCTGTACTTACTTTACTCAAGCATAAAAGTATCACAAGTAAAACTTGGATATATAACATGATAAATACTAATCTTATGATTGTCTCTAGATTGCTAAATAATTAAATTACTTGCTAGAATATTCCTTAATACCGTTGTTGCTATTCTATCTACTGGTAAACGTTTTGACAGCCCTAAGTCGTTTCGCTGTCTTGTCATTCGGTGCTAGCTAAAAGAACCTTAGTGTTCACTTTTTGAACAAGTATAATACGTCTAAGGAAAAATGTTGTTTTACGCAACATTATAATGAACAGTTGCAGTCATTTTTAATATAGCGAATTATCGTTCGTTTTCCGATTTATAAGCTACATGTTTTCGAAGTACTCGGTACAAACCAACTGAAGTCTACAAGTGTGGAAGTAATCTTCAAGAAGTGCTCTGCGATCTTGCTGAGTTATCCTATCAATGTTGATATCTAACCGCTGCCTGCTGCCAACAGTCACTACGCCTGCTATCATCAGCCTGGTATATCAAACGGACATAAGTGGAAAATGTAAGTATAAAATATTTCCGATCAGGTCATAGCTTAGAGATCTGACCCATTGTAGGTGATTGTAATAATTTGATTTGTGTTTGATTATTATTTTGTTTTATCTTTATTTCAGGTCTGACTCTGAGTGCGAGTACCTTCAACAAGCTCCGATCCCAGACCAGAGAACGACTCCCAGCCGCAAGCTGTCTGCAGATAATAGGAAACGCAAGTCGCACCCATCATCAACGAATTTAATTCGTAAGAGGTAAACAAACTATTCAATAATTTAGTTCACCATACCAATTAAAAACTAAGTGTGTATTTTTTTTTCTGCGTGTATCTAAACGTTAAATGTACCCTGTAAGTGTATGATAAACTAATAAAACTTTCGTCGTTGTTTCAGTAAAAAAACCAATACAGATAATGATGTATTCGGTATCAGTAACAACTACGGGACTGACACCGTGCCAAAAGACGATTCATCGAGTACATGTCTATCATCATTCTTCGTTAACCGAGTCGCCAAAGGCTGCGAGCGGCGAGCAGCGAGCATCAACGGAGAGTACTACGTCGACTGCAAGGTGTACAAGGCTGACGACGCGCGCCACACCGACTCCCAGGAGCTGTGGAAGAAGGCGCTTGTGCGACTCAAGTTCCAGACCGACGCGAATTCATCTCAGTGGCAGAAACTACAAGAGTTCGTGCGTTCGGTAGATACAATTTTCCGAGAAAAACCAATGTTTTACGAAAAATAAACCTAATATATAATTTGTACCTTGTTTATTATGCAGATCCAGAAAGCAGTGCGTTAACAAGTCGTTTCTAATATTGAAACGCATTTCACAAAGACCAAGTCGTTTCGACCCACGAAACGCATTACAAAAACCAACAAGTCGTTTCTAATATTGAAGCGCATTTCACAAACACCAAGTCGTTTCGACCCCACGAAACGCATTACAAAAACCAACAAGTCGTTTCTAATATTGAAGCGCATTTCACAAATACCAAGTCGTTTCGACCCACGAAACGCATTACAAAAACCAACAAGTCGTTTCTAATATTGAAGCGCATTTCACAAACACCAAGTCGTTTCGACCCACGAAACGCATTACAAAAACCAACAAGTCGTTTCTAATACTGAAATGCATGACCAAATCACTAGTCGTTTCCACCTTTGAAGCGCATTCTAAAAACCAACAAGTCGTTTCTAACCACGAAACGCATGTCAAAATGAATAAGTTAAATTTTAATCATTGATCATGTCGATATTTGTCACTACTGTCCGAAGCGAAGCAAACTCGCCTAGCTACTGGCAGCCAGTCGTATAACTCGCACGATCTTTGTATGAGTAGAATGATACCAATCGATTCTAATACTGAAATAAGTACCAAATTCATCAAGTCGTTTCCATGCTGAAGCGCATTACAAAACCCAACAAGTCGTTTCCACCATATGAAGCGCATATCAAAATCATCAAGTAGTTTCTAAAAACGAAACGCATGCCAATATGATCCATCCCATCGTCCGCAGCACGGAGAACTCGCCTAGCTACTGGCGGCCAGTGGTACAACTCATATAATCTTCAGGCGAGTACAGTAATATACTACACAGTCGAGTCGATCGTTCATTATTGGGCGTTCTATACCACTATCGGCAGCGAGGCGCACTCGCCCGAGCACTTGCCGATAGTGGTATAGAATGCCCAATAATATACTACTCTTGGGGCTCTTAGGACTACGTGCCCAATTTCCACCAGGGGGATTATTACATAATTAACTCTCGAGCAATGCGAGGGAGTTAATGTAAAAACCTAAGTGAAGTGAGGGTTTCAAGCCGCCCAAGACAACCCCAGTTTTATCCCCGTGTTGGATATTCTGTTTTTTACACCATTTGTGGGATAATTAAAAGACAATATACGAAAACAAACTATATTTTAGAGAAATGTAAACAATATTTACAAGCTAATTTTCTAAAACTCAACATTCAATAAATTATATATAAGTACTATATGATTCTATAGTTTTAATTTTCTCCTAACTTTTCCCGCTCTTGTAATACTTTATTTTGAGACTTGTTAGTAACAACATTTTATTATATTTTTCTTTTGTTAATGGCCAAAGAAGAGATAATGGATGGATTGTGTGAGAAGTGATATGAAAAAAAAAGAGAGTTAGTGATGGTGTGACGTGTGACAGGACAGAGTGGAAGAAAAAAACGTGTTGCGCCGACCCAAAGTAATATGGGATAAGGGCAGGAAGGAGGCCAGTAGAATTTTTGAATAAACTTATTTGATACACGTACTTTTTAATTCAATGTTATTTTTGTTTTTTTTAATTGTTGTTTGACGTTCCAATTTCAAATCTCATTATTTCCTAGAGATCGTCCTTATAAAAGACCAAACAGTATACTAAAGACAGAATGACTTACTTTAAATGAGGGTTGTATGCAAAGAGTACAGTAAATAAGGGGGGTTGTATGACTTAAAATAGGATATTATCGAGCAGGTAGTGTAAAAAAATCTTAGATTAGAGTATCCGCGCGATTAACATATCTACAACTAACATTTATCATACATTAGCTGGGTGAACAATTAGAAATTAGTAACAAAAATGCCACGGTTGCATTATATAAAAAGAATAACCACTCACTCTTCTTTGTACTCCGCTTATTTTATATGTTGTTAAAGAAAGAAACCGCAAAATCTCCGACTCCTAAGATACAGGTCTGCGTACCTACCTGGTTTAAGAGCTCGGGAATTCGACAATAATTTTGACAGATCTATACAACCTACTTTCTCTATGCTATGTTTTTATTTTTTTATTTTTATTGTAGGTAAAATCATCCAATGACAAATCGGATGGAGCGGGAAGTAGTGTCAGACTCTTACTGACTAAAAACCTACCCCGTTCCTTCGTTGCGTATCGTGCCGGGGCCAGGTATTCCTTTCGGAAGCTAACCCATGACCCCAGCAGGCTTCGAACCTGCCTGCCTGCAGCTACCAGGCTGGGCCTCTACGGTTTGCTGACAGCTCCTTGAGGCGCGCGGGAACAGTACGCGCCGTCGACGACTTGGGCTCGGTCCGGTCGGTTACCAGACGATCGGACAGCGTGCTACCCATATCCCGGAAATCGGGATCGGAATTCCGGCGGCGGCTGGGGCGACCGCCCCGTTGCCTCTGCCTGATGCGATCGGCCTCCTCCTTTACTAGCATTACTGCTTCGCAGAAGGAGGCGACCGCCTGCCATTCCTCCTCACTCTGGACCATGGCCTGAACCAAGGCCCGGCGAGAGAGATCGGAGCCGCCGATCGCCCCCACGCGGACACGGCGATGCTCCGCGCAGGTAGGGCTTCTCTATGCTACACTTATAATACGTTTTTGCGTATATACAAATAAAATAAAAACAAACTTCTATTATGTAACTGAAATAATGCACATCCTTATGCACCCCTAGTAGAAATTCCTCACTTCATAATAGATGAGAATTTTTTTCTTCAAGCAGTGTACCTACGTCTAAAGGCAAATTCCTAGGCCTCTTCTGCGAATCATTGATTCATTTATAATGACGAAAAATGTCAACCATAACATCCGACAAAGCATGCATGGAATGTTACTAGCAAAATATTCCATATAGCCTCGGTACGACGACCGCAAACAAACCAAGAACACCACACTCTAAATTATATTCTATATCTATAACGTTAAAGTTCACAATCACTTTGTCATTACAGTTTTGTATTACGTATGTATTTACAACCCTTATCAGTTTATTCATTAAACAAAACTGTGAATATTTGTAAAGCTGGGAACACACTAGCGTTTATGCCACACCTAAAGTCCATTTAGCTCTGAAAGTTCCCGCTTAGGCCCTATTTCTTTTTACTGACTAAAACCCAAAGGTTGATTGCCCTGTTAAAGCTACAAATCACTACTTAAATATTGTCCTAAATAAATAAAATTAAGGCGCTTTTTTAGGTGAGAAATCCTCAAATAATCCCTCCCACTCTGGATGGAACGACGTCTCGTTCCGTCGAGTATCAGAAACCCAGTTTAATTCCTTCATTACCTCTTAGCGTTCCAAGGCCACCACCATTCTAAGTCCTAGCAGACATCGGCCCTTGAACGGCCCATCAATTTTGCTTTATTAGAGACGTGCGCCGAAAACAACGTTTGTAAGGTAGCGAGCCTTACCACAAAATAAACCACTCAAAACACAATTGATGCTAAACGCATTTAAATCATATCGTTCTATTTCTGTCAATCATTTGAAGATGGCAGCAATAGAATGATATTTTTGAATAGGACTTATCGCTAAACGAATAATAAAACGTTTTTCTACCTTATTTTTTTCAGTCTTTGCAGCTGAGACATATAGACTAATAATACCCATAATTTAAAAAGGCATGTTGAGCACTAGGTGATATTATGTGTAGAGCAAGTTATTCGTAAGGTTGGACCAGACGGTATTAATCCAGCGTCTCAAAAGGGGTTTTTTTTGACCTTGCTAGTTTGAATCCATGTAGACAGCAGTTATAAACCATGACCTTCAATGCCCTTGGTTAGGAGGCGCAACCGGAGTCACTGCTTTGCAACGTATTGACGCGCATTGTTTTTTTGTTTTTTTTAGGCAATGAAGAAACGGGGTAGGTTTTTACTCAGTAAGATTCTGACACTATCTTCCGCTTCGCCCAAGGGCGGAGGATGTCATTGGATGATTTTACCTACCATAGAAAAAAAGTGATTTACATCCATATAGCCGCAACAAAAAGAGCTCTCTCTATAGTTGACAGAAACCCGGTATATTAATTTATTGTCGTATGGTTTTGCTGTTAATGTGTACCCAGCTTTAGTCATATCCCATGATATGTCGCGATAATTTCAGCCGGGGTGACGATAAGGTACTACCTAATTGAATGTCCTTAGTTCCACCATTATGGTTCAGATAATATTTGACGTCATTCGCATAGGGAAGCTTGATAGTGTAATTGATAGCATTGTTTTGAAAGTGTTATGGAATGAATGATAAGGATATGTTTGGTTTTGTTTTATGTGTGTTTTATTAAACACGTGGGGTTTTGTAACGGTTTTCAGTTGAAAGGAAAACTCTCTATTCTGCTGGATAAGATCTTAGAAGAATTTAAGTTCTGACAAAATTGTCATTAGTAAGTAACGATAGAACCTGCTTCGGGAAGAATTTTTACAAGAAATATTCTTATTCTGAAGTTTTGTAGAGAAAAAGTTATACATATTTCAAGAAGAGTTACACATATTGTGCGTGTGTTAATCGACAGATGAAAAGTAAAAAGAGCAACGTGCAATTTTGCGTTATGCTGATATATTTTTAAAGAAACATCTCCCAGTACTTGCAATTACTTATGCATCATGGGTTTTTTTTTACGATAGGTAAAATAAACCAATGACATATCCTGCCCTTGGGCGGAGCCGGAGGTAGTGTCAGACTCTTACTGAATAAAAACCTATCCCGTTCCTTCATTGCCTTGGTTCCAAGGCATTTTCATACTTTCCCAAGACCCCAGATGCATCATGGATGCGTTCACAAACATGTGAACTTACATCCACAAGACACTCAGGTACGAAACAACTGTAGGCCATTAAAATATTTATTCCATGCGGGAATTGAACCCATAACACGCAGTGCAGAAGCCAATCGCTGAACCACTGCACCATCCGTACCTTTATCACATAACGGGACCAGTTCTGAGAAAACAATTAATGTTATTAGATACACATTCACATCCGTTACTCGATACGGATTGCATCTGTGAAATGTAGTAACAGATATACCTAATGACGTCCATCTTGCTCGACAGTTAAACAATACAGTACCTCTACCATGAGTTTTAAGCAATAGTATTCGTCGCTACTCGATATCGACGCCGTAAATATTTTTTATGGCAAATTTTGCAGCGCCTCTAGCGGTCACTTGCAGAACAAAAATTTGCCATACAAAATATTTACGGCGTCGATATCGAGTAGCGACGAATACTATTGCTTAAACTCATGGTAGAGGTACTGCTCTTGTGCAACACGGCAACTGAACACTAATACAAACTTTGTGACAAAAATTTGGAGTTTTTTGTGGGAGTTTTAGGGTCCCGCACGTCAAGAGGAAAAATCGGAACCCTTATAGGATACGGCGCGTACTGTTCCCGCGCGCCTCAAGGAGCTGTCAGCAAACCGTAGCGGCCCAGCCTGCTACCTGCAGGCAAGCAGGGTCGAAACCTGCTGGGGTCAAGGGCCGTTTTCTGAGAGGAAGGCTCAGCCCCGGCATGATAGGCAACGAAGGAACGGGGTAGGTTTTTAGTCATTCCTAGTGAAAATTGGTGCGCTCTCCAATTTCAAATGCCTACACAAGGTCAATATGCGGAACCATTTAAACAGGTGCGATCTCGGTAAAATGGAGCTGAGAATTTTGTTTTAGTATTGACTACCTCAGCGAAGGCCGACCCGGACCGGCCGAAGCCGGACCACACGACCATCGCAAATATTTCGACGAATCGGTGGGCTCACGAGTGACGCTGCCCCGCTCGTACGGCCCGCCGATTCGTCGAAATATTTGCGGTGCGGCACCGCAACGCATCGTGTGGTCCGGCTCTAACTCGATACATTTGCTGCCAAATACTGCAAAAACAGAATCTATTATGTAATAGATTCTTTTTGTTTCTGTTTTATTAGATTGCGTATGTACTACCGCGATCATTTCTGCCTGATTACTTAAAAACATATTTGCTTGAATCCTGCAGCGCGGCGCCAAACCAAATCCTTTGCAGTTTTCGTTTCGAGTGCAAGCAAAAATGAACTTAGCGGTGGTCAGGCGGAAGTGTCTTTGATAGTACGCAACAAAAAAAAAATGACTTTATTCACTCTGTATCAAACAATAAATTCTAAAAAATTTAATTTAAAACTAATGTACCTATCATACAAAATCATTAAACAGTCAAGTCATGCGTTATAAATTCAACAGAAATTATCAATTACGGTCGTATTGGAAAACCCACGACCTATTTTGCAGCGATACCCAAAACGATAATTAGTTATTACGAGTAATATATACTTAGTTATAATAATCAAACATGCAAGCTCATACATAATTTACATTACTTCACAGAAGGAATTTGAATTGAAATGAACTACACTGTTATACCATCAAAATTCATAAGAAAGAAAACTTGTTAATATTCCTGCTAAGCCTGTTATTTAAATTACTTTAAAGTAAGAAGGTAATTTTATTCGATTTTTACTTTGTCTAGTCAAGTAGTTTTTGGGCTAGATTCTATTTGTTTTAAGTTAACACGAACGACACGGGGTTGATACCAAAGGTCCACGAGTCCATTGTTTTAAAAAATGAAAGTTACAACATTGATTCCCAATGAGTCCATGACATTTTAAAATATTAAATATTTTCATGTGTATTCGAAGCGTGGATATCCCCTTTATCTTATTGTCAAGGGGTTCTTACTGCTTAGAACTACCAATGTAGGTATAAATAATAATTAAGATGAAGAATGTTTTATTTTTTCTAATAATAATAAGCTTTTTATTTCATTCCCTTAGTAACAATACATTTCATTTAACAATAGATACAATACAATTTATTGTTTCTAATAGATATTTTTAAGTATTTTAATTAATTAGGTATTAATTATTTATTAAAAAATACACAACATAATTTTAATAAAATAAAATATTTTTTTTAATTTATTTAGTTACTTTATTTATTTAATTTTCAAATACGAAAAGTTTTATTTAATGGAATGTAAATAATGATGTAAGTCCCGTAGTATCTAATTAGTCAATATAACATGTAGCGGCATCTGTGCCGCCACTTTAGAACTACACAACTGACGTCAAACCAATCCTACATCACAGTATCAGACTTCTCTATGCCATTTGAACATTACAATCCGAAAAACAGCAGCATCATGCAGTGGTCAGATCAGACATAATACCCATGTGATTATTTAAAAGAATTATCGCGTCCCTGGGTATTAGTCAGTAAAAGTTTGACACACGAATTTATTTTAGTTCATCCATAGATTTGGCGCCATCAACTTATTTCGAAATTAGTTGTATTTTGCGGTCGGGTATTTTGACACTGACAACTTTTTTATTTCCTACATTTTACCTTGACAAAACGTAAAATTAAAAATCAGTAATTTTTTTTTCAATTTGGTGTGCCCAAGTGACACTGAGTACATCAAAATTCTGTCATCTAAATTGAATGTAATGAAACCTCTCAAACTAAAATCACGGATGCGACAAGCCGTTTAGGCTCTAGGACTGTCTTCGAATTTTTATTTCTAAGGCATTCCGGTTTCCTCACGATATTTTCCGTCCGCATTTAGACACCTGTCACATCACTGGCAAGACGCACTGGTCATAGACTTTCATCTTGAGACAGTGTGGTATGTTGGACAAGAAGATACCGTGAAGCTTCCCGAACGCTGCCCAGCCGACGCGGATTCGTCGATTGGCCTCTTTCTCGAAGTTAGGCCTATGGAACATATGGCCAAAGAATTATACATACACACACGAAAAACATCAACTTCCTTCTGAAGCAGTCAGATAAAAAACCCTCTTCAGGCGAAAAAAAAATCAGTAACAACTGTGAATAAAAGAGCTAGTTCTTCAAACTATAATAGTTACAGCATGTCTCGTGACTCTTCTTCATTACATCAAATCGCTCTTTACATAACAATGTTACGTTTATTATTTATTACCATATAACAACTTTATATCACGACTGTTATGTACGATCGATCACTTACAATGCGTTCCAAATAAGAATAGGATCGATTGCCATGTCGTGACGTAACGTCATAGGGCTTGTTTACGGAGATGCGGCGCGTTGGGCGGTCTGTCGTACATAGCCATATGTTTGTATTTGCGCGAGGGATGACGCGGCCTGCTGTTGCAATGTACGACTAACGCCCAACGCGCCGCGTCGCCGTAAACACGGCTATCGAAGAAATAGTTGGGCAAGACAAAAAAGAAATTAAAATTCAATTTATTCCAGTTCCTCAAAAAAAAAGTTCTTAATTTTTGCCTAATTTCTTCGTTTTGACAATATGACGTGACGTCACAACATGGCAATCGGTCCTACTCATAATTGGAACGTATTCTATACATTTACGTTTTCCCGTATATTTTTTCTAGTGGCCTACTTTACTGGACTGTTAATTTTTCGAGATAAAGCCTATGACAGTCAGCAATCGTGTTACTTTAGATCAAGAATGTTCGAAATCAGTTTTGGAGATAGATTCTTACATACAACCGTTAAAGTTTTTATAATATCACTAGCTTCTGCCAGCTGCTTTGCCCGCGTAAACTGGAAAATTATCCCAAGGGCACAGTCTCCGGATATAAGATATTGTATGTTCTCTTCCAACATACTATCTACCCGTGTGTCAAATTTCATACAAATCCGTTCAGCTAGGGTTACAAACATAGACACACCGCAGTCTTGCGGACTACGCGCACCTCGAAGAGATGTTAGCAAAATCGTATAGGCCCAACTAGGCCGAAGCCCGCTAGACTACGAGAAATTTCTGGGGAGGAAACCCTGATGAATGAATGATACGTGTGGTTTGAATCAGTAAAATTCTGACATGCCCCTCTCTCGCTTCACCCTAGAGCGAGTAAAGTCGTTGGATAATTTCCCACGTCTAAAAAAAGGCACATCACATACATACACATTTTCCCCTTTATAATATTAGTGATAGTGAGACTGTATGTATATGTTACCATAACCACATTGGCCGTATGTAAAAAAAAAAAATAGAAATTTGTGCACTTTCATGACTTCTGAAAAAGAAACCTTAGAAGATTGGTCTAACGATAGTAATCAATCAAACTAATATCGATGTGGCTCTGACAATAGATGGCTACTACTAAATAAAATACCTATATACATAATCAACCTTATATTGTTCCCACTGCCGGGACTCAGGTCTCTTCTCTCGGAGAAGTAATAGGCCGTATGCCACCACGCAAGATGTCACATGTCTTCGAATTTTTGTTTCGAAGACATTCTAGTTTCCTCACGATATTTTCCGTCCACGTTTAGACACCTGTCACATCACTGGCAAGACGCACTGTACCTCTACCATGAGTTTTAAGCAATAGTATTCGTCGCTACTCGATATCGACGCCGTAAATATTTTGTATGGCAAATTTTGGTTCTGCAAGTGACCGCTAGAGGCACTGAAAAATTTGCCATACAAAATATTTACGGCGTCGATATCGAGTAGCGACGAATACTATTGCTTAAAACTCATGGTAGAGGTACTGTTCATAGACTTTCATCTTGAGACAGTGTGATATGTTGGACATGAAGATATCGCGCCATTTCCCGAACGGTGCCCAGCGGAATCGGATTCGACGATTGGCCTCTTTCTCGAAGTTAGGCCTATGGAACTGAATCATCTGTCTTCGATAAACGTAATCGTCCACTACGTCGACTGTAGCAGCAGGCGTTCAATCATGGCATAATAAAACTTGAGAGCAGTCATGTAACAGATAGATTAAATGGGCGAGTCAGTTTACAGGTAACAGAGTGAGTAACATAACCGAGGTAACATTAAACCACAGTCACTGGCGGAAAACCTCCATTCGTTTGACGTCAATGGGACACTCATCGTCAGGAATGACAGCATTTCCGGGACCACTTTACCTGAAGTTACCTGCGTTTTAAAATGACCTAGTATTAAAGGTAAACGCAGTTTCAACAACATATTTTTTTTTATTATAACTATAAACTATTCAAAAACCTTTGATTATATATCAAAAACATAACACTATAAAAAGAAATAGGGGACATAATTCTTTGTTCGGCTGTCAAAAATATGCGTGACGACCAAAGAGTATAGTACCTAAATAAGGGAGACGAGCGTAGTTATAAGAAAGTGGTGACAGTAGTGATGCGTTCTTTAATCGATTTTTTAATCTAACACTAGTAAAGTAACCTACTAAAGTACCAACACAGCTTAAGGTACAATTTATTGTTTGTTTCGGTTTTAAGAATTTTGATTTTTCCATTGAAGAAGTTGATCGCCCATTGGCTAGAGAGGCGCCACGGCGTCCTCACCTTCCACCTGATCCGGAACCTTACCGGGATTGGCCAGTTCGGGAGGTACCTGTTCCGGGTTCAGGCGGAAGGAACGCCCAGGTCACTATAGTGGGGGTCGCTGGGAAGCTCGTTTGACCAGAATCTCACGTAAAGGTAAGCGATGATGTGGTCGACGATGGAGCACACTTGCGTAGAAGTAACCTATTCCGTAGTAACTCAAAGACCCACGGGATGTGGAAGCAGGAAATTCCACTCCTTATTATACACACAATAAATGTGTTCTCAAAACGTACATATGAATGGGATGTCTACCAAGTACCCGGTACACGTCTAATCGCCATTGTGTAAACGTGGTTACCCAGTTTAGACAAAGCTAGGGATGGCGATTGGCCGAGGCTGGGCCCGCGTGAAAACGCAGCATGTTGGAACGGACTTAACGAAAAAAATTGTGAAAAATATTATACCTATAAAACCAGCTCTCATTATATTGTTAAAACTTCAGTTTCATTACGGCGTGTTATCAGCTATCAAGACACTCAGTGATAAGAGCAAAGCTAACATGACACGCCCCGCTTTCTTAGACATTCCTGCACCATATTACACCGTACTTGTTTTCTTGATGGCTTTCAACGATGTTATCAGGTTTGGTCTTTGATTTCAAACGACTAAAAGATTCTATACTCTGTGGTATGGTTGTGTTATGGCATTTTATGAACGAGTTACCTTAACTGTTGAACGTAAATGTCGAATGTAGGAACACGGTTTTTTGGTGGGAAAGTCATCTAATGACATCTCCCACCCTTGGGTGGAGCGGTTTGCTGACATCTTGAGGCGCGCGTGGCACAATACGCGCCGTTGACGACTTGAGCTCGGTCAGGACGGTTACCGGACGGTCGGATAGTGAGCTGCCCATTGCTCGCCGTCCGCTATCCCGCAGGAACACGGGTAGGGTTTAGTTACTCTCACTTCAAGGCTATATAGCATCACGTTACGATCAAATTATCTAATCATGGCTATCCCTCGCGATTTTAACAGCGCGTTTGGTTAGTGATCCAATTATCTAATAAAAACCTTAACAGTCTAGATACCACATGCGCCATCAAATTGTGGTGCTTTTTTTCCATAATACCACCTCAAACTTTGAAAGAGTAATCGCGGCTCAGAACGCAAAGGGCGACTGTAAGAACACAGGTGGGTTTTAGTTATTGATAAGAGGAAAGATTAGTTACGAGCTAACATCGCAATCAGTAAACCTGGACTCGAAACTCACACATCTATGATCAGTGTCAGTCACTGATAGACAAGGACAGCGATAAGAACCGGCGCTGTCGAGCGAGCAAATCGCGTTATTGAAATTAGGCGATGGGACTGATTTCAGCGGTTCACTCTTCCGCTGTTTTGATTTAATCTAAGGTTTTAGTCAGTAAAATTCTGATTTCCACTACATTTGTGTTCTCGTATGATTTGACCAGAACGAATAGTTTGTATTTTAAAAGTGATTTTGACCTTTGATCTAGGATCAGAGAACAAAAAATAGTTAACTAAGAAACACTTGCATGATCTAGTTACAACTGACAATAAAGATTGAAAAATTACACTTTAAAAAAAAAAAACATTTTTTTAACACAAGTCCTTTACCTTACTAAATAAGTTATTATCACAACTGACATTTTGGAGGTAGTTCAAATTATCCGAAGCCGAGAACATTTGTAAATATTGGTATAAAAAACACGCGAAGTGTCTAAAATACGATACTGTTTTTATGAAAACCTGTCATTCTTCCTTCTTAACTCAAAATAGGTCATGGCAGAATAAGTCATAAAAAAACCGGTCAAGTGCGAGTCGAACTCGCGCAAGAAGGATTCCGTGCCATCCGTAGCAAAAAAAAACGGTAAAAACATGCAACGGAGCCCGACTTAAATATTTTTTATTCTACTTTTAGTATTATTTTTTACAGCAATAGAAAACCCTCATCCGTGAAAATTCCAACTATTTAGCTATCACGGTTCATGAGATACAGCCTGGTGACAGTCAGACGAACAGTGGAGTCAGTAATAGGGTCTCGTTCTTACCCTTCTCTAGATGCGGTATTGTATGCCATTCCAAATTCAAAATAGATTAAAGTAGAATATCATAAAAAAATGGATAGGTACTTAGACTTATAGACCTATATTTTCGTACACGGATCTTGAACTTAGAACTAAATATCTAGTTACGCAATTGAGATATAAAACAACATTATCAAATATGCACCAGTACACTTTAGCAAACAAGTATAACGAGTATGTCTTGTATCTTAAATAAGATTCAGTGGTATGCAGCACCAGCATTAGACATTTAAAATATTGCTCTGAAGTGCGTCATAGCTATAAAGTTCTTTTTATGATTGCGTACCCAAAAAAGGTAAAAACGGAATCCATATAGGATCACATTCTTGTCCGTCTGTCTGTCTGTCAAGACCCTTTATCTCGAGAACGCGTAAAGGTACTTATCGAATTGAAATTAAAACCACATACTCAGTTCTGCGATCCCTTGAAGCAGTGAAAAAGTCAGGTCGTGTTTACAAAGACGCGGCTTGTTGCGCGGCACGTTGGGCGTTTCGTCGTACATTGCAGCAGCGGGCCGCGTCATCGCTCGCGCGAACACAAACATGTGGCAATGTACGACGGAACGCCCGACGCGCCGCGTCTCCGTAATCGAGCACTTAAAGTTCTAAGTAAAAAAAAAAGATACAGCCGTATATGTCGCAAAAAAAAACGTATATTTCGACACTCTCAAAGGAATCAAAATTGAACTATTTGTAAAGGTAAGTTTGTACGGAACTTAACTAACACACTTGCAAAGTTACTTTTTTATTCTTGTCAAATTTGAAAATTTAAATAACGGATTCAGGTTTATAGTGCAATAAAAGTATAAGAATATTTATGCAATACAGTCTTTACTCATTATGTGTAATATTATGCTCTTATTATAATATTGAAGTAGCTCATCATAAGGCGATAGCTACTACAACTAAAGTCAACATTAATAAAAAAAAATCTCCGTATGTTACATTTATTTTCTATGCATTGCATTGCATTGCATCAGCCTTATAGTTCCCACTGCTGGTACTTAGACCTCCTCTTTAGGAGAGGGAATGGGCAGTAATCCACCACGTACGCCCTGTGCAGATGGTGAATGTCAGCAGTACAGGTTTCTCACAATCCAGGGACTCTTTTAACCAGATTTCACTGTATTTACTTTCATTTCTTCGTCAACATGGACGTTTTTTTTTAAAAAAAGAAGAAATTTGTAACCCACATATCTAAAACGCAAATGCCATTATATTGATAACTTCTTTTCTGGGAACAGCACTGCGTTCTGAAATACAATCTCTGCCTTGCTCAAGCGCAGTTGCACATTTTTATTTCTTATGCATTTGTATTAGTTGATCAAAATTTTACAAAAATATGAAGAAATAAATTATTTTTCGTTCATTCATAAGGAAACATATAAATTATATTTCTATATTTTTAAATCTCAATAAAAAAAAAACATTTAAAAATAAAATTATTATTATTATCAGTCTTCAAGTAGAGACCTAGCGCCTTAATAAATAATAATATCGATGACTTAATAAAACCAGCAATTAATTAAAACTAGACTGAACAGGTAGTTGGGTTTCTATATCTACGTCAATTAATAAAATGCAAAGATTTTTTTTTTTGTCGGGGTAACTTAAATAACTAATAAACAACTAACTTCTCACGCTTCACGTTGAACGAGCCCTCTCTTTCCACCTGAGCCATCTCAAGCTTTGACTGACTACAATCTGCTTGTGTTCCTTCAGTGGCCTTTGGCGTTTCAGGGCCACAGCAACTCCTTAGAACATTAATTCTTTATCATCATCTTACTGCCCTTTTCTCATGTTATTTGGGTTCGGCGCAACACGTTTTTTTTTCTTCCATTGTGTCCTGTCCCTTTTCTTTTATATCACTTTTCACACAATCCATCCATCTTTTCTTTTCCTCCCACTCCATAGTCTCCATCTATCCATTAATTAACATTAATTTTTGTAGCCCAAAAAAAAATACCTAAGCACAGCTTAGGTTAAGTAGGGAGGTAGGCTTCCTGTCATTATTTTGAATTATTACAAACGTTTTTATATTCATTCAATAATAGCAATAAATAAAAATAATCGTTTGTGCGTCATTAACTGTTCTTTTATGAACATTTGTATTATATCTGTTGTTGTTTGTTTGACGTCAGCATCTATACAAACACCTTTGTGAAAAGACAACAATAATAATTAGTTCGTGTCAAAAATACTGTTTGCTAATTTGTCAGTTTAGCTTGACATCTCTCTGGCCAATCAAGACGAAATTACACATATTTTAGGACGGCTATAATAGTAAATACAACAGTACATTTCAACTACATGACGTCTACGCTGAGTCTACGGTAGCCTACGTACGGTCTACCGCCAACTTTTCTTTTTTTTGTAGTTGATAATCGTCCCGCTGTGGGTGAAGAGGCAGGAAGTGTCAGACTTTTACTGACTAAAACCTACCTGTATTCTTTTAGTTGCCATTTGCGTTCCACAACCACAGCAACTCGATAATCCTGCAAACCCTAGACCAAGGGCTTTCGTTGCGTCTAAGAATAACTACGCAGTGTCTTCGTTGGGCTTATGAAAGTTTACAAAACGTTACGCCAACTACTACAATACACTGGAGACACCGGCAAAGAAACACTTCTGCAATAATATTATAAAGAGGTTTTTTTATAGTAGGCAAAATCATCCAATGACATCCCGCGCCCTTGGGCGGAACGGGAGATAGTTTCAGACTCTTACTGACTAAAAGCGTACCCTGTTCCTTCTTTGCCTTGGTTCCAGAGCCCTGGTATGCATTTTCATAAATCCCCAGAGCCCCAGATTAGGCTTCCACACTGCTGGGCCCCTACAATTTGCTGATAACTCCACGAGGCGCGCAATATTATAAAGAGGTAAAGTTTGTATTTTTGTTTGTAGGAGGTATCTCTGAAAGTACTGGTCCAATTTTTTAACCAATAGAAAGCCTTTATTCCTGAGTGAATTAGGGTCTATTTTACGTAAGCAGGCAAAACCGCAGGTAAAAGCTCACTCACATCTTATAAGACAATAAAGATCCGTCTTTTCCTAAAACTTATTTTACACTTTACATTCCAAATGCATCAAAAACATTCCACGCGTATAAAAACAACACTTTCATCGTTCATCTAGCTAATTTCGGTACAGCACACGAAAAAAGAAAGGCAGCAATCACAATCACACTTATGATAATGGCATCAGACCAGATCACGTGCACTATCAGACGGAAATAACATAGCTTCACGTAACAATGATGATGAGATCTCTCCGTGAAAACAGTCTAATGGTAATCGGTTCCCATAGTTTTTAGGGCCCCGCTAAAGTGACAAAACATGATACTAGTACGTATTTCCTGTCAAAGAACAGTTATGTGTGGCGGGCAATTTATAATGTCAATGTTAGAATAAAAGATGGCGGTAAACTGACTTTTATTTGCGTAATTAAGTGTGTTTGTAGCCAGTTAATTAAGGGACAGCATGCAATTAAGAATTCGATAAAATCCGATTTTAAATTATTGGAAAAATAAGTTAGCCAAACACACTAAAGTTGAAAGTTTCTATGTGTATGGGAGTATTGTTTTGCTAGTAGACCATGTCCTGAAACAGCACAATTTATTTGTATCCCGAGAGTATATCCCTTGGGATAATTTTCTACTATCACGCAGGTGAAACCGCTGACAGACATCTATTTTTTTTATGGTATACAGGACTGAAATACTACTTCACTTAATTAATAGAGGCCATGAGAGTCGGAGTGCTTTAACTCATTTTATAATACGGATTCTATTTTCAAAAAACCAGTATTTTTTTATCAGTTTAAAAAAAGAACTAGAGTTGAGCCACTCTAGCTTTCATAGCTTCAGAGTCGGTTTGAACTTTATTTTTTTCGATACCGATTTTATTAAAAAAAGGAGGAGCTTTTTCAAATGGGATCAGTATCGAAAAAAATACATTTAGGCTACCCTGACTCTCATGGCCTATTAGATATTACATAAATTTTCTAATGCCGATCAAAAAGACTATATTTCTGAGGATTTAATGTGCCTAAGTCACCGAAACTGTTTTGACTTTCCCACCTAGGCTCAAGCGACTCTAAAAGAAGAAAACCACGGAAGACTTCAGTATAACATGGTTCAAATCTTTGTAAACACTCAAAAATACTTGAAAGGAAATCTTCATTGTCTCAATTACATGACTTGCCTGGTATAACAAGAAAAAATGGCTTATCAAGACAGACACAAAACGTGTGGGCTTGAATGGCTTGAACAGACTCGAACTGGTAATTCGTCGCGTCGGCATCGCTTACAAAACGAGTGCTCAATTGAAGATAACTGCGGAGTAACGGATGAATTCACTTTTATATTCCTGTCTGCATTCTGACGCCGCCCGTGTACCTACGTCACGTAAATTACCGACACTTCGAGAGACGGACATTGAGTCTATTGAGACTCGTGTACATTCCGAAGAGCACCGAGCGCAGTGGTGGCCGAGTGGTAACGGCCTCGACTTAAGAGTTGTAGGTCGCGGGTTCAAACTCGACCAGGCGCATTACTTTGTGTAATTTATTTCATCACCACTGCTCTCAAAACGGTGAAGGAGAACATCGAGAGGAAACCGGCATGCCTAGAACCAAAAATTCGAAGACATGTGACATCCACCAACCCGCACTGGGCCCGCGTGGTGGATTACGGCCCATTCTCTCTCTTAGAGAGGAGGCCTGAGTCCCAGCAGTGGGAACATTAAAAAGGCTGATGATGATGATGACATTCCGAAGAATTCTTTTCTTTTGCCTTTTTTATTACGTTATCATTATAATATAGCTAGGCGGGTCGCTACTTGCACTTGACTGGTGCTTTTTTTTTTTTAAAAATACCTTAACCACCTAACCTAACCTTTTTATACTTATTACTTATAATCTCGTATTATTTTAGTATATAGATGACCTATTTTGATTAATTCCTGATAAAACTTAATTATATGGTGATAGTGATAGCATCACTAGCGTGTTTGTGTGTGTGTGTTTGTGTATGCGTGCATAAATACCAATATTGTTGCGATTCCAATGTGAGCGCATTCCCAAATTATCCTAATCATAGACAAATAATATTATATGCCTATAAGTACATTTAAGTAAAATTTCAGTACTTAAATTAAGATTGTAACTTAATTTTCTTATAGAGATGTGTAAGGCTACGCATTATTCAAATTAAATATTCTAGGTAGGTGGTGAACACATAGTTCTATAGCGGTATAAGTATTAACATATACCGCGAAAAAAGACACGCAAAAAATAAAATAATTATTTAATTATGGAAGTCGCTAAAACCAGTTAATGATTTGGAATATTTAAAAAAAAATTAGGGTTCTTTGCCCGAAGGTTAAAAACGGCTACTGCTAATACTCCACTGTCCGTGTTCATGTTCACTGTTTGTCACCAGGCTGATCTCATGAACCATGATAGCTAAACAGTTGAAATTATCACAGAATGATGATGTATTTCTTTTGCCGCTGTACAATACTAATAACGGAATAAAATAAATATTTATGTGGGGCTCCCATTTTGTATCTGTGTTTCGGGCTGGTGTCCGCAACTCCGCAACTAAAGTGGAGCTTTCATAGAATAAACATGATTTTTGTTTTTTTTTTTTGCTGCAAACGGTACGGAACCCTTCGTGCGCGAATCTGACTCGCACTTGACCAGTTATTTACATTTTAACCTGGTCGATATTCAAACGATTTAACAGTGATTTCTTGTCTTTACAAGTGTATTTAAAAAAGCACGTGCGAATTCCTCTTACCACGTGCTTTTTAATAAACTATTATAAATTCAGCCAGTATGGTAATTCAGTTTTTGCGATTTTTTTTGGTATGACGTACATTAAAACAAGCTATAAATCACACATAAAACATTTAATAATAAATTTAAAACGATTCAAAAGTATCATCATTATCATCAGCCTTTTTAATGTTCCCACTGCTGGGACACAAGCCTCCTCTCTAAGAGAGGGAATGGGCCATAATCAACCACGCGGGCCCAGTGCGGGTTGGTGGATGTCACATGTCTTCGAATTTTTGGTTCTAGGACATACCGGTTTCCTCAGATGTTTTCCACGATGTTTTTAAAAATATAATACCCGAAAAAGGCGATGAAGGATCCTTTGGTATCCCTACATGCAAACTCAAACTGTTGAAAACTATGCTTTGGCATGCATGTAGGGATGTCAGAGGATCATTTTCCTTGCCGATGCCGGGCCTTATTCTCCGTTCGAAGATGCCGCACTAGCATCTTCGACGATAATACGCGACAGCAGTAGGGTTGCGCTCATTCATCTTTGACTTTTTATTCTTTTTTTATCGTTGAAAGGTTCGCGCTTGACCGCTATCTCACCTGATGGAAAGCGACGAAGCGGTCGACAATGGAGCGCACTTACCTAGACGTAACCTATTCACTCTTGACTTAAAAGAGGGAGGGAGGGAGTCCAGGGCCTCAAGTCTGCTGTTACAATAGTGTCAGAATATATCAGAATGGTAAAATATACAACAAATATTACAATAGTGTCGGAATAATTGTTGATTTTGACAAGTTCGGCAATCTACTATTATAAGGGCGTCATTATGACTTTCTAATGATCAATCATTGATACTTACCATAGAATGGTAATCTCATACACATTGACAAATGAATGTCTAACGTATGCGGTAATCTGCTAAAATTTTGACAGTTCAGTTTGATCAGTGATCTAACATTAAAACGTCTTAGGGCAGTTATTGCATTTAATTCATTACGGGACAACTCGTACTACAATTCTATCATGAGACCACTGACCGACCAATGATCGGCCATTACGAATTGTCAGATTACGAACTTTTAGCAAAATGGCAATGGGATCGTGTTGGAATGAAAAATTTATGAAAATAGCAGACTTGGGCCCCTATGGTACCTATGCAATGATGCAATTATTTATTGATGGTGAGGTACACTAGAAGTTATTTAGTAAGACACTAGTAAGACTCTATTCACACTAGCCTTGAAGACACCTGAGAACAAAATGGAACAAAACAGTCTTCTAATCTACATAACATTTTGTACTCAGAGTCAACGAGGCATAAAATAATTAAGCACCATATAATGTAATTGTTGAGACATGATATACATCGGGTACATAACAAGATAAAATCTCGCATGTTTAAGATAAAGAGATTTATCCTCCTGTCAACTCTCACACGGCGAAAACTTTTCCGTGAATTCTCTCCTTTCTAGAACGGAATAGGCGCACGCGCATCCAACACGAAATACGATTAAAAATAATTGAGCAATCACGCGATAGAATTTCATGTAAATTAATTACGAAAAGTGACAAGAATTTGCTATGGTAATTTATCATTTCTTACTCATCTATATATACACCGTTAAATTATAGTCGTTTTAATCCCGCGGAGGATCGATTCGGTACATGAAATACTATCGATTTGTAAAAAATAAATAAAAAATAAAGTACTTTTTTTCAACGACGACTACGACGAAGACCCTCCGCGGGATTGTAACGACCAAAATTTAACAGTGTATAAAAGGACAAACTGGGTAACACATTAACGTACAGCCGAAGCTACTGGGACTAGGAGCATGAAATTTTGCACTAAATTTACTTGTATGACGTAGATGAGCATTAAGAAGGGATTTCTGGAAACTCAAACTTTGAGGTGGTGAAAAAGAGGAATTTGGTTTGTATGCAAAATCTCATTGCGCGTACCAACATACTTGAAACTTTTAAATAAGCAAAAAGTCGGCCAGTAAAAAAGAATCTTATTTTACATTCTAAAGCATAGATAATCTCTATGGAGAATCTCTATTGAGAATTTCTATGTAGAATCTCTATTGAGAATTTCTATGGAGAATCTCTATGGAGAATAACGTACAAGAAACTCCATGGACACTCTTTTAAATAACGTTACGAATTATCTATGCCTAATGACTTCTTATCTATTCCCTTTTCAAACAGAATTAAAGTGCATTTAAAATTCACAATCAATGATTTTACCTTCAGTAAAAAAAAACCAGTTGTTCAGAGTTTCAGTGCAACATTGTTTTTTTTTTCAGCCTATTTCCTGTAACGAGTACAAAAAAGAAAAAAATCGAAACCGTGACAGATGCAAATTCATTGTTATATTGTTTGATATTTTGTGCAAAATGAGCAAAAATACTCGTAAACGCTAACAAAGGTTGACCTTGACATTTGTGCCGAACGAAACAATAGGTACAACAAGCCATTAAGCTGCGTACTAATTTCCCACCCTAATTTGAGGTAGATGAACTGCGATACAATTACCCATTTTAATTTCTAGACTCACTTTCAGATAAACGTTATACAACCTTATTTTAGTATATAGGGTGACTGGTAATTAGTGAATGATACTTAAACACGTGATTATAGTCATGATAACAAACAACTTTTACTATGGGACCAAACCTGAAATCGCGAAAAAAATCTGCCAAGTTCAGTACATTTATGTTCGCCTAACGGATCAAAATGGACTGAAGTTGGCAGATTTGCGAAACCTGAAACATGTGTCTAGTATTTTTATGTAAAGAATCTTTGTAAAAAAATTCATAACTGTGCCATGAAAATCACAAAGTTATAAGCTTGCTGTGTTAACTGGTTGATCACACAAACACATGGTTACCGGGCCATCCGGGAGAATGAGGAGTTGTGTTTTTGTTCCTGCAACAAGCTGTGTGCTGGCGCCTAATGCTCGCAATGACCTACAGTAACCTGTGTCGTACTTAGTGTCAGTGGTGTCCAACTTGTGACCTTGTTCTTTAAATATTTTTAGGAAAAAATATTCTGAACAAACTATATTCAGTTTTCGCATTTACTAAAAATAGTGTTGTAGGGGAAGTACGTACAAAATGACATACACGGACAAAACGACACATCAGTCATATTTCAAATCCTGCCGGGTTTAGCCCACAGTAGACAACTATATCACGTGACCCTATCGGCTTATACCAACCTGTCAAAATGTGAAGTCGCGCCAGTTTTTCGTTCGAGTGCTATGACCGAAGACAAATACTGGTAAGTTTCGAGTTTTTTTCTTCTATGAAGGAGTTTCTTGTTTTAATGTTAGATTTTTCATGACTTTACCTTGCGTGTACATTTATTGCACCCCTTAACTATTTATTGTTGCATTTAAATAACTTTTACATTAAATAATATTGATTTTACATTTATTGCTGAATTTTGATTTTTTATAATGCTATCTGGACAAAATGACATACATAGGTAACGGACGAAATGACATACGTATGTCGTTTTGTCCAAAAGATAAAATTCAATAAATTAATTGTACCTACCTTTATTCAACGCTGTTTATTTTATTGCAGATATATCAAAATGCCGCATAACTATAAGTGTAAGACTGATCACCAAATTTGGAGTGAGAAATCTATGCTTAAAGCTGTAGAAACAGTTCTCAGTAATAAAATGGGCTGGCTTTTAGCGTCTAATACATTTGGAGTGCAAAAAGCTACTCTCAGAAGACATGCTTCGAATAGTAACAAACTTTGAAGTCCAGGGCAAAGGGTCTAGGATCTTGGAAAGCTACTTTTCACCTGATGTCTTCAAACCGCTTTGATTTTGACTTCTACTCCAAACACGAACGAAATCAAGACAAAAAATCAACCTAAAGCACACAGGTATGTCAAAACTCCTCCAGAGAAGAAGAGACAAAACGTTATCAAATCTCTATTCGAAGAAGACAGTAAAGAAGAAAATTTGCCAAGCAACGCTCAAGATGAATAAGAGGATTGCGCTTGCATATATTGCAACGATCTTTTTTCCCGGTCAAGACCTGGAGAAGACTGGTTGCGGTGTTCCAGTTGTTTGCATTGGACCCGTGGACGTTTCAAAACGAACCAAGCGATTCTTTTGCGAGCTTTACCTTTAATTTTATAGTTTCGTCGTGTATGTCATTTAGTCCATATGTGTTATGCCATTTTGTCCATATGGTATGGACAAAATGGATTTTCGTTGATCTGTGTTTAACATTTTTTTATATTTTTTCTAGTTTGTTTATCTTTTAAACGCCTATTATAATTCATAGGTATAAAACCAAAGATTATTGGAGTACAATATGAACGTGCTGTAATTTGATAATAAAGAGTTATGATTAAAAAACAAAACCATATGTCATTTTGTACGTACTTCCCCTATATGTTATAGGTACAGGTGTCGACCTAGGCTACAGTTAATAAGCTGTTAATAAACTAGTGCGATTCATCATCATCACTGCTTACCATTAAGTAGGATTCCAGTTAGGCACTATAGTTTATATCATAATTATATAAAAACATGTGTTAGGGCTCCTTCAAATTAGCCGAAAAAAGCTTACATGTGGCTGCGAAATTGTTCGAAAATGTTACCATGGCTCTGAACCGCGAAGGGTAGCTGAAGGAGCACAAGTTGGGTTTTAGTCAGCAAAAGTCCAACACTACAAAAGGGAAAAGTCATAAGATAACTTCCCATGGAAAAATAAAAAATCTAGATATACAGATGCAGAAATCATAAACACTAAAATAACGTATGTATGCCTAATGCTAAAAAAAACCAAGTGCTTACTGAAAAGAAAAAATAAATAACAAATGTTAATTAAACACAAATTATTAATTAGAAACAAAACAGATAAGATATCAAGATCTACAAGTCGACACAAAATGGTTTCCATAATTTTGCATAAACGTAGTTTGATTTTCTTTTAACTTGCTTACAATTTTCATGCAATTTCCACTCCGTTGAACTTAATACTAAAGAGATAGGAAGCAAATAAGCATTGTTTTACCAAAAACTCATCATATAGCAGATTTGATATTTAATGCAACCCCACCTGATGATAAGCAGTGACGCAATCGTTGATGGTGAGGTACACTAGTTTACTAAGAGCCTATTCACTCGAGCCCTGAAGACACCTAAATTATAATCGGACGGGCCTACCACAGGAGGCAAACTGACTATAACAAAATATTTATCATACTAGTATTTATTGGTTATTTTTATATCATTTATAATAATAAATTAATATATATGTATGTACTATATTATATTATTTCAAGTACAGCTAATTTGTAATTGATATATATATCTATTGATTTTTACCAAATAGGTACTCCGGTACTTAGGCGGACACATTCTCAATTAGTCAACCATTGTACTAAAAAAGACTACACTATGGTAGATGACCACAAAAAAATAAAAAAAATTGAAGTTTAAAAAAGAATGAAGTGTCATTAAGATTAGGCACTTACAATAACATAATACATAATATAGGTATGATTAAATAATAAACTAATAAATACTACGGTAAATATAAAATCACTAAAATTTTAACATCAAATTTAGAAAAAATACATCGTAATTTTTACGCGACTATGCTCCAATAAAATAATAACTTTATGGGCTGAATGCGTACGGATATCCTCAGTGTGTGTAGAATGAAGCTGTCAGCTGTCACAACATGATTGAATAATTGGCAAAACATAATGACCCATTCACTATTACCTGGCAACGGGCAATTAGTAAAAAAATATCAGACGGAAGACGTGGAGACGCCGTTTGTTCCGCGCGCAGTCACGCTATTTCACCCATCACGGCATCACCGACCATCGATTCTATTGCTTCCGTACGCGTGTGTTATCTACAATAATTTAATTATCATTCGAAAGTTACTGTAGTGAATTATGAGTTTTTTGTTACCACCCAATGCTTTTATGAATTTTGGCCTGTCGATTATTATTGGTCAAGTTTTTGCCGCAGCTGGCAAAGTTCCAGAAAAAAATTGTCTGTACTCGACTTGGTATTTAAAAGGCTTTTTTGTAACAAATTGTTTTGTAGTATAATTCACGCTTATAATTAGCGAATCATATCTTCAGCTGAGACAAATAAATGTATTTTGTGCATTCAATTCTATTTTTTATCAATTATACATTCAACTTTATTTCTATTCAGGAAGTTAATATACAAAAAATAACACAGGTAATTAGTTACCAAATTACAAAATGACAACGAACTTGATAGAAAAAACATATAAGTATGGCCATTTACTATTATATTATGACATCTTCGGTGTATTTATTTTTATACGTGATTTGTATTCTAAGTTTTGAATTGAAATAATAAAAAAATCATACTTTGACACACAAACGCACAGACTTACAATTATTATGATTACGTAGTATTACGCTACCTAATCATAGTAATTGCAATTCTTTGTAATAGTAATGCTACTTCCGATCCATTATCTAACATTGGCTATCTTGTATTCTCCTCCTTGCGTCGTATTCCTCAATGCTGAGGGTTGTGTCCGCCCTGCTTCATAACTTTTCCCTGAATGATGTTCCTCCATCTGTTCCTGTCTCTAGCGGTGGTAAGGGCCTTACATATCGTAGAGTCAAGAGCGGTGCGAATATGGTCGGACCAACGTATTGGGCCGCGCCCACGAAACCTTTTGCCATCCTCTTTGCCGGCCACAATAAGCCTTTCAAGGTTGCTACCTTCTTTCCTAGCAATTCAAAATCATACCGGACGGCCAGATGGCGAGCCACTGCTCACCATCCGTAAACACGCCCCTACGATGACCGGAAAGTAAAACTGCCCCCATCTCTCATCATAAGCAAGTTACAAATTTAATGGTAGGTATAAACAACAGATACCACAAAACCCAGTGGTTTTTCTAACTGCACAAACTGTTGATTATCACCTTCCACCCACTCGCACTTGACTGTTCGGTGCTGATAACATTATCACTAAACAAACCACAGTGGTATATTTTATCAAAAACATCGGTTCCAACATTTGTTGACTTTAAAAAACAAATAATACATATTTTTCAGTTTGTTTTTTCAACAACATTTATGAAGCTAATGTACTGTAGGAATTTGAGTTAGCAAAATGAATTATTAGCATAGTATTTTTAAATCTTGTAATTTTCTGTCGGAGAGCTACCCATTTATCGCCGTCCGAAAGCCCATATAGTACATACCTACAACCAATTTTCACATTCCAAGACAACTTTATATTTTCAATTAAATGTCTATCAGGATATTTGGTCTCTACAATTTTTTTTTTGCATAATTAAAACAAATGACAATTTCTATTTGGAACAAAACTATAAATTATAGTCTTAGTAACTAGGACAAGACAAAGTTAATTAAACAAAAGTACACTAGCCTGCTATCTTTCAAACGAGGTAAAAACTTGTATATTTTGTGGCAGTAACAAACATACCACAAACTTAATATAATATACTCGTAACTATTGGTTGGCGCAGTGGTTGAGCGCTCGGCCTCTGCACTGCGTATCGCAGGTTTGACTCCAGCACAGGACAAATATTTGTATAGCCTATAGTGGCCTAATATTTATATACTGAAATAAGAAAGTCCAAGAGTAAGGCAATGCATAAAAAAAAAAAGAAAAAAGTTTTAAATAATAATAAAATAGATATACAATATTAGTATTTTTATGTAAAGAATCTATGCACAAACTTTCATAACTGTATCATGAAAAATCACTAAGTTACAACTTGTTATGTTACCTGGTTGTCCGCACAAATACATGATCACCGGGCCATTCAAGAGACTGAGGAAGTGATTTGCTCCCTCGCCCAGCTGTGCGCTGCTTTCCAATGTCCACTATGTCCTATCGTGGCCTGTGTTGTATTTAAAGCCGGGAATGAAAAAAAAAATTTAAAATTGATTCAGTCACTGATCCTGAACAAATTATATTGAAGTTACGCATAATAATATATGCTAAAAATAATATAATTTTTTTTATAATAAAAGTAGTTTGGAATTCGTGATAATAACCCTAGTTACATTATAATGTGTCGGTGATCCCAAATGACATTATGTTAAGGACATGTAGTTAAGTGAGCGATTAAGGAATACACTTACTATGTATAATATTTATGATCACGTTTACCTCGGCCCCAATAAAAACAATAGTTTACTTTTACGACCGGAGCAAAACTGAGGAATATATTACGTTGGCATACTTGAATATTATGAAAAACAATTTACATTTCTTGTAAACCATTTACTTTGCTGCACACATTTTCAGATAAACAAAAAATATCTGTGATGTGTGCAGCGAAGTATAAACTAGTTCTTGACTGCGATCCCACCTGATGGTAAGCAGTGATGCAATAGTTGATGGTGAGGTGCACTAGTTTATTAGGTGTCTATTCACTGTAGCCTTGAAGACACCTATATTATAATTGGGCGGGAAGACCGCTGCAGGCAAATGGTAAGCAGTGATGCAATAGTTGATGGTGAGGCGCACTAGTTTATTAGGAGCCTATTCACTCTAGCCTTGAAGACACCTATATTATAATCGGGCGGGAAGACCGCAACAGGCAAATGGTAAGCAGTGATGCAATCGTTGATGGTGAGGCGCACTAGTTTATTAGGTACCTATTCACTGTAGCCTTGAAGACAGCTATATTATAATCGGGCGGGAAGACCGCTGCAGGCAAATGGTAAGCAGTGATGCAATCGTTGATGGTGAGGCGCACTAGTTTATTAGGAGCCTATTCACTGTAGCCTTGAACACACCTATATTATAATCGGGCGGGAAGACCGCTGCAGGAAAACGGTAAGCAGTGATGCAATCGTTGATGGTGAGGCGCACTAGTTTATTAGGAGCCTATTCACTGTAGCCTTGAACACACCCATATTATAATCGGGCGGGAAGACCGCAGTAGGCAAATGGTAAGCAGTGATGCAATCGTTGATGGTGAGGCGCACTAGTTTATTAGGAGCCTATTTACTGTAGCCTTGAAGACACCTATATTATAATCGGGCGGGAAGACCGCTGCAGGCAAATGGTAAGCAGTGATGCAATAGTTGATGGTGAGGCGCACTAGTTTATTAGGTGCCTATTCACTGTAGCCTTGAAGACACCTATATTATAATCAGGCGGGAAGACCGCAACAGGCAAATGGTAAGCAGTGATGCAATCGTTGATGGTGAGGCGCACTAGTTTATTAGGAGCCTATTCACTATAGCCTTGAAGACAAATAATAAAAAAAGTATTTTATTTTTTATTTTCATCTTTATAAATCGATAGTATTTCATGTACCGAATCAAACCTCCGTGAGATTAAAACGACCAAAATTTAACGGTGTATATTGGACAATATTGAACGTCTTTCAGCTGAAATGATGATGATGAAGATATTTTTTTAACTTCAGTTATTTACATAATACATACTATTATTGTAACATAATGAATATTGCATTTTTGAAATTAAAACCAGCTGTATTTAAATTTTCTGGTAGCATTGTCAAACATATGCACAAGAACGAATGTATTAATTTTTTTGCTCTGTAGATATTATTATATCCGGTGATAACCGGCTTATGTCCGATAATATTGCCTAGTTTGGGTTGTAGTTTAAGCCTCAACTTCTCAAGAACCTGTTTAGTTTTTAGGAATATTGATCTAATAGCTAAATAAATAGAGAGACGTAATTTAGAGCAGTGGTGGCCGAGTGGTAACGGCCCCGACTTACAAGTTGTAGGTCGCGGATTCAAACCCAGCCAAGCGCATTACTATGTGTAATTTATTTCATCACCACTGCTCTCAAAACAGTGAAGAAAAACATCGTAAAGAAACTGGCATGTCTTAGAACCAAAAATTCGAAGACATGTAACATCTACCAACCCGCACTGGGCCCGCGTGGTGGATTACGGCCCATTCCCTCTCCTAGGGAGGAGGCCCGAGTCCCAGCAGTGGGAACATTATATATAAGGCTGATGCTAACTAAATAAATAAACTGATTTAGTTACCTGGCATTTTTGCTGAACTGGACATAGTTGGTGCAGCCGAGATTCACAATGGTATTATTCTTTTTAACCTAAGTTTCTATGTGTTGTTTGTAAACTGTGTTTAAGTATGTCATCATCTTCCTGCCCTTATCTTATATTACTTGGGATTAGCACAACTGGTTTTTTCTTCCAATCTGTTCTATCATCCGTCACGCTATCAACTAACTCCCTATTTTTCATAGCACTTCTCAAATATACCATCCATCTTTTCTTTGGCTTCCCTCTCCTTCTCCATCCATCCACATGTATCTGTGTCATGTATGTGAGGGAAATAAAATATTTTTCTTTCTTTATATTCTTTTTCTTATTATCTACTTGCTACCCGACAAAAACTAAATGTAGTTTACAGCAAGTATTGACAGCTGACCCAAATATTGACAACTAGGAAGTTTGCATATATAATTTTTCCTTCACCGTTTTGAGAACATGAGTGATGAATAAAGTAAAAATTTACGTTTTTCTGTGTAATTTTCCCAAATTTTTTTCTTGTCTTAAAAAAGTCATTCAAATTAGTCCTGTCATCCACGAGTTTTGTGCACAGCAACACAAATGTATTGTCTGCCCTTTCATTTTTATTTATATAGGTTACACCATTAGATAAAGCTTCCCCATATTTACATACTTGTTCAATAGTCACCCAAAATTATTAATTTTATTTTCTCTTTACAGTCTGTATAACTGATTACAGTCAGCCTTTATCATCTCACTGTTGGGTAAAGATCTCTGCTATAATTTCTAGCTATCTCGGTCAAAAACTAGTGCAACTATTTTTCTTAATTTTGTCTAACTAGTCCCGCCATGTTCTGCATGGTCAAGCTTCGCTTCGGCTTCAAGTAAAACAGTTGACGATCATAGCGATCTGTCATTATAATATTAAGGTTTTTATTCAATATCAATGATTGACAGATCAACAATATCGATAGATTTCTCCTCTCTCACTTTTCACTATACATAAGTAAAATTTTTAAGAAAAAATTAGAAATTCGTAACGCATAATTCCAAAAAACTTCTTACATCTGAGTGATCGATCGCTTTCTTACAAAAACTTAGTCCGTTCATGTTTCGCATTAAAATTGAATTGACTTCAGTCACGAAATAACATGAGATATACAAAATACTAAAAACAAAAAACAAAATCGTGAGCAGTTCTTGCTTATTTCCTTACTTATATAGATCTTTAATATTTTTTGGCATGACATTAAATATAAAACTAAATTCTAGCCATATTACAGAAAATAAAAAACATCAACAAAATAAACCAATTTAACTATGTAATTACAAAATAATAATTATTTACCTAATTCATGTGTATATAGTTTATTTGAGCTTATAATTCTAAGTCAATCCGAAGATATCGCAGTACAAAGTGACCTGAATTAAAAAACGCCAATTTCATATGTATAAGAGTTCCCTCGATTCCTCATAAATCTCATTATCAGAACTAGATTTTGATAAAAATGAGACCGATAGAGACGTTTATTCTTTGAACTAAAAAAAATATTTTCTAAATCGGTTCATAAATGACGGAGTTTTGAGGTAACAAACATAAAAATAAGAACCTGCTCCATTTTTTCATATGTGTTAAAAATGAGATACGAGTAGATATAGTGAACAAAAAAAGCGCAACCCGTAGAACGAAAACTGAAAAAATTACGGTCAAGCCAAACGGTTCAATAAAAACACAACACACCACATATTGCTAACTACAAAGGATATCGCACTGTATATTCACTAAATAATTTATTCATTGGAGCAAAATCTCTCTTCTGTAGCTGGTAATGTGGGGCTATTAATCTAAAACCATTGTTATACTGTTATAACACTTTGCTTGCTGCAGTAACTGGGACGGTAAGTGCCTTTGAAATGTTATATGTATAGTGAATATACCAGTATTTCTGCGTTGTATTGTTTCTAAGCTAAGACTGTCGTGAGACTGTACAAATATTCGTCTACGCCTGTGATTTTAAATTTTTCTTCGGGCATATGCTGTCTGTGACGACTTATTTTGTGAAGATATTATCATCACATTAATATTATAAAGCTAAATTTTGTATTTAAATGTGTGACGTCTATTAATTGGAATTAAATCTGGCACACTGTTAAACCATATCCTAGAATAGTACTTTTATGTAGGATATTGTTATATGTAAGGTATATTTTTTTATTTTACTTTCATACGGTACTGTTAAAATACGAAAGCATATCTTCTCAATTCTGCCATAATCAGGTTTATTGTTTGTTTTTTTATGTTAGTCTTTGTTGTTCAGTTATAGTTAAATATGCCATCTTTTGGCATATTTACCTAAATCAAAATAGTAATACGTAAACCTTCGTTCGCTCACTACGTAAAGTTGCGAGCACATAAAATATAATTATATTTATCATCGTCTTGTGTTCTGCTCCATTCAACTGGCGATAATATGAAATAAATTGTAGTCCCTGTAATATGCCTGTACCTGTCTTATTGAAATTAAATATTTTGCTGCGCTTCATTCAAATGTTCATCTTCAAGTGAAATCACAACACATTGACACATAGGTTATTGAAATCGTATGCAAGTGTTCGCTACTATCACATCCTGACTTTGCTTTGTTTTCACATCCTGAATAAACATCCCATTGATATCTTTGTCTTCTTTCACAATTCCTTCCATTCTTGTTTTCAGACTTATGATATAATCAAAATCAATACTTTATTACAGTATTGGACATTACAACACGTAGGTCGATTTTCTAGTCCTATTCCCATGTTTTGACCCCCACCGACGAACTATCTTACGCAATTTTGTTTCTTTCGTACTATTCACTCGAAACCTACTTTTGCAGTTTTCTCTTTCTTATTAGCATAAGGTATAAGTTATATGTGTCACTGGATAATTATAAACACTGTAAGTTTATGATAAATCGCGTAAAATTGTAAGCTCGATCTGAAAGAACTTAAAATAATTGTAAATTATTATCAAATATGGGTGAGATTTATTTTGCTTGAAATTTTCCTTAGAGAGTATACTCTTGCAAGATTTATTACAATCTTGGGGCGTTTAAAGTTGTACGATAACATCTGGCACCTTGATTAAATTTATCGAATTATAAACTAAATAAATTTTATATCTTTAAGGAATTTATGGAATTAGTAGCTCCTGTCAGCGGCCTCATCCACATGATAGTAGAAAATTATTTTAAGGGAATATACTTACAGTATAAAAAGCATTCTATGTACTATTCCAGGACATGTTCTACCTATGTGCTGTGTGTTTAATCTAAATCCTTTTATCAATCAAGCTTGAAGAAGTAACAAACATACACACACATTCTAACTCCCGCCTATAAATAATATTGATGAATTTTATGATAAACGTTCCCATTCCTAAGGGTTACCTACATATCTTAACACAGTTTTCAATTTGGCATCGCTCTCAATAATAAGTCACGCTCTTTTACGCAGGGCATTAGGGGTGAATGTCCGCTTGTTTGTCATCCGTTTGTGATCTGCACCGTTTTTGCTCAGCATCCGTAACGTTCGGGCGAGCCGTACGTGACTAGGTTGTTACTAGAACATTAACGACTCTGGCTAATTGCAATTAGCTCAGTGAATCTATGTTTAATCCATTGAAACTGAAGTTAAGCTTTGTAGAAGTGGGATAGGAGGTCGCAATATAAAACTAGCTTCTGCTAGCGGCTTCGTCCGCCAGAATCTAAAGTAATTATCCCAAAGTAAAACACTTACGGGATAAGAAGTCCTATTTCCAGACATACCCGCAAGCCAAATTAGAACTATATCGAATAAACAGCTGTTTGAGTATGAAGGTTCAGTAACAAAGTATTTATATAATATTAGTGATACTGTCTATACCTCCGTATAACGGCTTCTAGCCTAAAGGCCAACGCATAGATATTGTTTTTTATTTGCCTCTAAAAACTGCAGTACCACGTGTTGAAGCATATGATCACCTTTAAATTCAATTCTGTATTTAGAATTCCTACCTTTATCAGACCAAGCACCATTAGGCTTATTTATATCATTGATATAAGTTAATTCTAATTTTGGATGCATGTGCCTTCTGTCAAGTACGTATTTATTAATTATTAAGAGTTTCATCAATTAATTATAATCCAACTGTAGTAGACCCTTTATTAGAATATGCTAGTGGGCTGATCAATTAGAGCAGCTACGTTTATACCAGTGATGAATTGTCTATGATGTATATTTTGAGGGTATATCATTATTATTTTCAGTTTTAAATTTGATAATAGACCTATTAATATTCTTATAGTCATTGCACAGTTCCTTTTATGACTATAAAAAGTTTATACACAGTTGTTGACTTCCCTTACTTGTTATACATTTCCCACAGTTTAATAGTTCCGGGAATGCGGTTAGTTCCTATATTCATACTTTGAATATTTTGAAGATACTGTATATTATTTTGTGTGTTTTGATTTGACAACCAAAACTATGCCAGTACAACAATGAATTAGTCAATGGAAACATAACAATAGTCCATAACAGCAACAGTTAAGCCTATCATTTGTAACCGCCACTATTTTATTGACTGTAATTTTGAACTAAGAACGCTCATTTAAAATTTAAATTTCAATCTCTTTATTCGCTTATAACCGGTGATTTGAATTTGGAACGTAGCTTGTAAATAAAAAGAACAAGGTTCGTAGTAAAATCAGATAACACTATGAATTTTCCGAAAATTCAAATTTCCGTTCCGATGTTTTGAAAAAAAAAAGTCGTGTAACCGGTATCTAAAAATAGTTAATTTTTCCTTTTGTTTAGAAGAACAGTAGGTACGGTACCCACGAAAATGATTGACCTATTGTTGAATCGCGGAACGAAAACAATGGTCGACCTCAGAAACGGGTATTCAAACGGCACTAATCTTAAAACCATTTAAAAAACAACAAAGAGCAATATCCGATAAAAGGTCCAGCTTACCTGCAAACTAACTCCGCTTTACCGTTAACACTGTACACTGACACTTAAGCACTTAAAAAAAAAAATTACACGACCGTCGACCAGCGGTTGCGCCAACCAACTACAGCAACTCACTACTCAGCAACTTCACATTCGCGCTGCGAGTTGCTCAGATAAGTGATTCTAGATAGTGCAGTAAAAGTAAAGGCGAGCGCTCATGAGTTCACTGACGTTGATGGTACGTATAAATATTGAACGAACCGTGCCGACGATCCAAAGCTACGCATAATTTCTAGGTCGATTCACTTTGTTTTGTTTCAATTAATTTTATAGTAAGTATTCTACGAAAATGTATGTTTTTTCCTAGAAAAAGGAAATGCTCAAGCTGGAAACTCGTTTCAAAATGGATTTTCTTGGCAAGTCAACATAAAAAGACAAATTATACCTTCTAACTTGATCATCTTTTAGAATGGAATCATTAGTGATTCTTGATTAGAAAGCCATTAAAAATGTGTGTTCCTTCATTGCCTTCGTTCCTTGGCCCTGGGGTTCACTTACGCACAACCTGTGGCCCCAGCAGGCTTTGACCCTGCTGGGCCCCTACGGTTTGATGACATCCCCTTGAGGCGCGCGTGGAACACTATGCGCCGTCGACGACTTAGGCTTGGCCCGGATGGTTACCGGACGGTCGGACGGCGAGCTGCCCATTGCTCGCAGCCGGCAATCCCGAGGTTTTGGTACCTAAGTCGGTAAAAATGGAACCCTTATACTCGTATTCCATGTGGCTCACTCTAAAGAAAAGGCCATTTATGCTTCGTTTAAGGGTATCTCATTCGTGTGGCCTAATTTTTTCTTTACAATTTGATATTTTTATTTGCATATTAGTTTTTCCCGATCACTAAATGTATCAAAGGTACTCATTTGCGCCTGGTGGCTTACGACAAAAAAGAGATAGGTACGAAAGCTAGGCCAGATGAATGAGACGTTCTCTCGGTTTCAAAGAATCACTCTTAAGTGCATATTTTGACACTCGATGGGAAATCAAAACCTATAGGGTACTTCCCATTGATCTGAAATTATGCATGAAGCACGGTCTCCTTAGCACAAGTATAGGAAAAATTCTGAAAACTGGAAATTTGCAGTTGTAAATTGGATTATTACTTACGAATTGTAGGTCGCGGGTTCAAACCCTGCCAGGCGCATTACTTTGTGTAATTTATACAATCACCACTGCTCTCAAAACGGTGAACGAAAACATAGTGAGGAAACCGGCATGTCTTAGAACCAAAAAATTCGAAAACATGTGACATTCACCAATCCGCACCGGGCCCGCATGGTGGATTACGGCCCATTCCCTCTCCTAGAGAGGAGGCGTGAGTCCCAGCAGTGGGAACATTAAAAAGCTGATGATGATGATGATGAAATTGGACTATTTACATGGGTTGTTACGAAACCCTCGGTGCGTGAGTCGGACTCGTACTTCAAATCAATGAAAAATGATTTATCAAGGCTTTGTACATGTGTAGATATAATTTAAATAGTTATTTATGTATTTTAATCACTAATAATATCTATAATTCCAGTTTATCAATCTGAACTATATTTCTAAAAACTTCGTAATTTCCAAATAATGTTTTATTAAAAAAAATCAATCGCTTATGTCTTTCTTATCTACTTTTTATTAGTTAGTATTTAGTTCCAGCAAGATAAACACAAGAACGAAGTGTACTCGCCTTAATAGAGACAATAGAAAAGTGTTATTGGATACATTCTTAATATAGCCAACTTATTACTGTAGGATATACCTATTTAAATTACTTATTGGTCTATGTAAATACAAGACTAGATTTTTATAGGGTTCATCTTTTAGATGTACTCTAGAATAACGGACAAAGAATCTATGCAGTCCAACATAGACACTTTCTTACCAGTGAAACAGATTGACTCTAATGTTTGCTCACGGGTAATTGATTTCATTTTATTAATTAAACTTGAAGTTTTAATTTATAACTGTAGATACAACTGTTGTAATGGGTATGGGATACAGTTATCAATCCTGTGTTTTTCGAAGACCGAGAACGATCATTTTGGACATCAGTATATCCGGTATTCATAAATTGGGTAAAACAAATTAAAATACTTAAGAGGACTACCATAAAACTCCACGGTCACTCTCGGACCTCGGACCGCATACAAAACAAGTCCACATAGATTTTGCTTGCAAATATGAAACCTTTTAGCGATTTACTAAAAATTTACAGACTTGATTGTAAAATTAAAAAACCACCGGTAGAACGTTCTTTGTATAAATTATTTGTCAGATTAATTCTGACAAATAATTTATTAATACATATAATATTAGCCAGGTTTTCAAACAATAAACGTCATGTTTAAAGACATCTTCGTGATTTTTTTCTATCTAACACACTAACTAACTATCTATCATTTATCCTGAAAGAAAACATTAGTAATAAACATTATTTCAGACCTTACAGATCTTTAAAAAACATTAAAAAATACAAAATACTGAGTAACAAAAACCAATAAATTAAGGCCACGCTCTACTCATTTTATGCTTTTTTGAACCTCTGGAAATCCACAAATATAAAGGAGAACACCATGAAAAATGATTTTATTAAAATTCAATAAAATAAATCATATAAATATTATGATATAAATTACTAGGCTCGATAAAAAAATCGCGAATCTGACATGTATACGACACGGCAATATTTGAAAGTTACATAAAATAATAAAGCTTGTTCTTTAAAAGGGTCTGGTAAAAACAAAAATTTGGAATAGTTATTACGTTTCTTTTATTTTTAATAAAAATAAAACCGCTGTTTCGCGGGCGCATTACGAAACTCGCAATTAGCTCTTGTAGTCCTCTTAAGAAAGATTACTAATTAATCAACGCTTTTGTGCACATAGCGGTGAATTAAACATGGCATTACACAAATCTAAAAAATACATTTCACTAGCTATTTCAAAAATTAAAACTAACTTTCTTTGTTCATGTCATACAAAGAAAACGAATTATTGCTAATGACTTATCTTATTTGAATTTTAAATGCACATACTTCATTCGTTACATTCGTTCATAATAGACAGGCGAATCGAAATTAGAGCACAATGAATTATGAATTTGAGAAATTGTGTAGAATTACAATTCAAAGCGATTCTTCGACATAGATCGAAGACTTGCCAAGTAGCGCCTGGCAGTGGGGAGGGACATTGCTCGTAGATCGGATGGTTGAGACCGCAATATTCGAGAGTGCCGACCAGCACTGGAAGGCCTCCCACAAAATGGCCGAATGGTGAGAGTCGCGGGAATGCGATGGATGCGAGACGCACAGGACCGTTCGTTGTGGGCACACTTTGGGAGGCCTATGTCCAACAGGAGCAGTGGTGGCCGAGTGAGAGCAGTGGTGGCCGAGTGGTAACGGCCCCGACTTACGATTTTTTTTTATTTTTTATTTCCACAATTATCACACAACACCGTCTAGTCCCAAGCTAAGCAGAGCTCGTGTTATGGGTACCAGAGAGCTGATAAACATACTTATATATTTCTAAATACATACATATTATAGATAAATAACACCCAGACACAGAACAAATGATCGTGCTCATCACACAAACATTTATTTATATTATATTATTATTTGTCCTGAGTGGGAATCGAACCCACGACCCCCGGCATAGCAGTCAGGGCCACTAACCACTAGACCAACAGGCCAGTCAGATTAGTAGGCCGCGGGTTCAAGCCCGGCCAGGCGCATTACTTTGTGTAATTTATTTCATCACCACTGCTCTCAAAACGGTGAAGGAGAACATCGAGAGGAAACAGGCATGTCCTAGAACCAAAAATTCGAAGACATGTGACATCCACCAACCCGCACTGGGCCCGCGTGTTGGATTACGGCCCATTCCCTTTCTTAAAGAGGAGGCCTGTGTTCCAGCAGTGGGAACATTAAAAGGCTGATTATGATGATGATGATGATGTCCAACAGTGGACGTTCTTCGGCTGAAATGATGAAGATAATAACAAATCAAGATCGGTTCAAAAGGACCACCGTAGAAAGCATAGGGCATCTGATGGAGCACAGATAGGTTTTATTCCCCCCAAAGTAGAAGAAATTATTTGATTTGATTTCTGACCTAAAAAAAGGTAGGTAAACATTCAAAAATAATTGGAGATAATTTCAAACTATCATTACCAACTCAAATATTGACTTTTGCGTTGTGTAATTTAAGTCCTTTTTAATTATCGATTACCTATAAAATTTTTTGAAAATTTTTAATATATGTTTTTTTTTAACACTTCGATCCACAACTACCCAACTTGTTCATACAAAAGTAGACTTTAAACATCGGAATTAAGGCCTATAGTGGCGTGGATGTGAGAGGACACCGGTGTCCTCTGAGCTAGGACAGATTAATAAATATAGATATTATACCTAAGTTTATTGTCCAAAGCCTGAAAATTATCGCTAATTATAAGGTCCAGTATATGCCTATAGATAATTATATACGTATTTACAATTAATCCTTTTCTAAAAAAACAATAGACAGAAAGAATTATTCTAAAATTATTGATATCTACTGTATGTTATTTTTGTAACACTCACATCAAATCTTACTTGTACTTGAAAGTGAAAAAGAAAAAACAATTTTAATACCAAAGTTGTTAACAGGTTAAAATTTGACAAATTAATCAACTTCTCGGAGGTACATAAGCAAGTCCTTTTTTAAAATAATTCATAACAAAGCAAAACATAATCATCCAAAGTATTCCACAATGTTTTCAAGCACAATATTGCACAATTTGCAACGCGATAGTATCACGGACTTTTCTCCGAGCTACGCCGTACGGTCGATGACTCGTCCGTCTACCGTGAAAAATGTACCAGCTTTGAGTAAGAACATTTTTCTTTAATAACAACGTTACTATCGAATCGGTAAAGCGAATAAAACCAAGCATAGTTGCCTACTAACTTACAAATCGAACCAAAATCGTATCATTCAATTTTTTTTTATTTTTTTCACCAGAACGATTTTAACCAATCATACTGATTTGATTGAAGATACGAGTGGTGTGCTATGTGCATTACGTAACAACAGAAAATGAAAATAGTTAATTTTGTGGGCACATAATGCCTTCCTTTACCTTTAAAAAAAAACCTATAAAAATCAGAAAACTTAGAAAGCCCTTGTCAATGCAGCTGCAATATTAAAACACAATTAAATTATAATCATCGATAGAACAAAAAAGAAAGGTTTAGAACCGGGGTTCTGTACTATAAAGTGTTGAAATGTTATGAAAAATTATGTTTCTTACTCTTTCCAATTAATTTTCCTTACTAAATGTATTCCACAAAACCTTGAAAGGAGAAAATACGTTTAGGGATATCATGCTACAATTAATAGCAAAAAAAATAATTCGTAAAATAAATTATTATTACCATATACTTTAATTTACATATAAATTAAGTATATTTTTAAATATTCCAACATAAAATATAAAAAAAGGTTAAAAATTTAAAAAGTAGTATCCCACCGGTAATTATTATTTATTATTATAATTTAATTGTTATATTTGATTACAGAAACAAAGTTCACTCAAGAACGCTCAAGAACTCTGTAATAATATTAACAAAAATAATATAAAGTGATCTACAAGTTGTAAAACTTTGTACTACTTAGTATGACATACATACCTACTCGTATATACGCATACCGCCAAACTTTCTGACAAATTCACTTGTTTTATTCTTCAGCAAACGATGTAATCAACAGATTGATTCGAGGAGACCACAAATTGAAGTCAGCATAAAATAGTTTCTTAATTCACAGTGTTCCGACAATCGATATTTAAACCATGATGGCATTGGTACCAAGTAATCAAAACTTTGTACCTACAAGTTAATTTTGTAAAAAACCATAATAAACCTTGTACCAATCACAAAGAGATAAAATAGGTATTCAAGGAATCCACCTCGAGACTTTTTACAACTTAGGTATATATCAAATCGTCAGTGCAATTGACGTCATCAACAGAAGATCCTGGACTCCAGTCGTGAGGACATGTTGCGAGAAATAGTTCTAAGAAACAATACCTACCTGCCTAAAACAAAGAAACAGAGATTGCATCTGGTATTTAATATTTACGTAGGAGTTAAATGTTAAAGAAATCAAGGTTTTCTAACGATCCAGTAAGCGTAGCAGTACAGTCGCTAAACAGTGCCGTATTAGATAACAAAAACTATAAATTTGACAACAACTGGTCACAACTGCAATAAAAGATGTCTTCATAGCTCTGGATTGGAGATGGCTAGGCTTTAACGTCAGTGGCGAGTACATCACTCACCTTTGATTTACTGACAATTTAGCAATAATGGCTAAGACCATGGAGAACTTCAATACTACGCTCAATGACCTCAGTAGAACTTCCAAAAAGAGAATCTTAAAATGAAAAGTCATGCTTAATACCCATGTAACACCTACTTCAATCAAGATCGGAGCTGTACACTCAAAGTGGTAGACAATTACGTCTACCTGGGACAAACGGTTCAAATATGTAGGTTTGACTTCGAGAAAGAGGTCATCAAATCCGACGCAACTGGGCTGACAAAACTCGAAGAATCGCCAAATAACATATAGATGGCAGCGGGCGATGGGACCAAAAGTTTTTGGAGTGGCGACCGTATATGGGAAGTCACAGTGTCGGAAGATCACTGACACTGCGACTTCACAGAAATGCGAGGCGCACAGGGCCGGTCAATGTATCGACACTTGAATTATGTCCAGTAGTGGACTGTTTTAATGATGATGATGATGAAAATGTGGCGATGTGTGCTTAAATAAAAGAAAGAACGAAATAAAGAAAAAGAATTTATTTGGTACAACACAAGGCACCACACAATAAATCGGTAACACGAAACAAAACAAAAAAAAGAAACAGAACATATAAAGATATACGGCTGCACCAAAATAGGTCCAGTTCAGCATGAATGCCGAACAACTAGTGCCTGGCACTGGTTTACACAGAACTAACACTTCTTTAATCTGCCAATGCGGAGATTCAGCAACACACAGACTAGAAATGTAATTAGAAAAAGGCGTAGCAGGTGATATAGTATTTAGAGAGCAGCACTTCTTTCAGTTTTAAAATCTAAGATTTACACAGCCTATTGTTGGTTTTTCTACTCTCATCGACTATGATGAATGACGGATATTAAGAGTATAGACATAGTTTTGCAGGTCATAAGCTATTAAACTCATTATATCATGGGAAACGAGAAAATCTTCCGTCATCGCGTGCGTACGCGCACTATTGTTTATTGAAGATACGAAGTACCTACCTGATGACACCGTTTTATGTATAACTAGTCGTCTTCATTGAGATAACGTATAAAACAGACCAGTGTGTCTAAGTCGTAGCAAAAACAAGAACTTGACGTTTATGGTCGATTTGTGAGACACAAAATTCTGACCGCTTTAATGATAAATTATATTTATTTTGCAAATAGGTTTTTTTTTTAAATACTTTTATACGTCAATTTTTTAGTCAGTTTAAACTAGATGAGGCCGGTGTTTTCTAGCTGACTGCCCTGAGAAGAAACACCGAAACAAACTCAGGGGTCAAAGTCTTTTTTAACAGTCCATACAGCAAATATGTAGTGATCAAATCACAGGTCAAATCATATGAGAACCATGCAGATTTGTGTCTGAGATGAATACTGATTAAAATACATAAATAACTATTTAAATTATATCTCACATGTACAAAACCTTAAATATTAACTAAACTATTTAACTTATTTATTTACTAAAACCTACCTATGTACATATAATACAAAAACACAAGAAAAGTACTCCTCCACATCGCTTTCATCCGGAAATGTACCCAGAAGACTGGCAGCATTGCCACGTTGAATGGCAATGCTAATTCTTTGGGCGAAGAACGAGCCAGCCCTCTGGTCACGCAAAGTGACGATCAGACTGCGTGGAATTTCCTTAAAAAGGAGACGCACACTTGGACCCCAGGACCCAAGCGTTTCAACCCCAAACGGCTCAAAACTGTAATTACCAATAAGGTTACAGTATTTGCGCCGTTTAAGGGTCTCAGCAGCCGCAGCGGCAGCGCCGGCACAACTTGCCGAAGTTGGAATATGCGATGGCGCAAGGGTGTCGACACAGGTTGCGTCCCACACCAAAGGCCTACCCACCTTCCACGGCACCAACGTCATACCATCTGGTCTCTTTCCATCGTCCTGTCTGAGATAGTTTTTTGAAGAAATATCCACACAAATTTGAGTGGACCTGTCCAGCAAGCATTTGTCAGTATTCGTATAGCTCAACTTAGGATTACTAAGGAACTCAACGGCTTTTGCGAGTTTACCTTTTAAAACTTGGCAAATATTAGAATTTTCTAGGAACACTGATTGGCCTTATTTTCTGTGACATATGACTGGCTAGTTTCTATTCAAGTTCAAAAAACCACATAGTTTTTCTTATATTTACTACTGTTACTACCAATGTCATGTTCATTCATCTTTTTTATTGCAATGACGTTAATGTACGTACTTAGTTTAAAGATGAACTGCTTTCAAAGGTCGATAGGTACTTGTTAACCACAGGCGATACCGCGGGCAAAGTGTAACAGGCCACAAAAGCCAGTAAGATTTCCTGTAAATGTTTGAAATAGGGATTCCCCATGAGTTGAATAAAAACATAATATTCCTCAAGCTCTCTCTGTCCTTAAAAATAGGGTTACCAAATCTACTGAAGTTATTTTATTGAGTTGGGAAATCACCAAGTAACTTCTCTTCTGGGGATCTTACTGATTAAAACCCACCTGCCTTCCTTCAGTTACTCTTTGAGTTTCAGAGCTTTGGTAACTCTTTCGGATATTCCCGCAGCCCTAGCAGGCAGACACCCTCTTGAATTCCGTACATTTTGCTGACATCTTGAAGTTGATAACTTACCACGTTGATTTAATTTTCTTTTAAACATAGTACTTTTTAAATGAAATTTACGTGATGCTTTGACAATATTATAACCTAATTACAGATAGCCTATGGGGTCATGGGTAGAAGCCTACAGGGGTCATGGGTTAACTTCCGAAAGGAATACCCGGCCCCGGCACGATAAGCTACGAAGGAACGGGGTAGGTTTTTAGTCAGTAAGAGTCTGACACTACTTCCCGCTCCACCCAAGGGCGGGATTTGTCATTGGATGATTTTACATATCATAAAAAAAAAAACAATTACAGATCATAACTTCTTTAGGATTACCAAAAGAGTTACGTACGAGCAGCTAAGAAGCAGATACAAAAAAAGCTGAAATTAGAAAGAAACCTCATTATTTTAAGAGGGTCCCTAAGGGAAGTATATTGGGCCCTATGCTAGCAAGAGCGCGTGAAAACAGAAAATGCTTTATTCTGAAAACATCATCAACTGTCATGTTTTTGGCGACATTATGTACTGGACGCAACTGAATTTGACTTAAAAATCTTCAGACGAAACATATTATTTTGATCAACTACGGTAATATAATTAAGTTGTGTAATTTCTTATATCAGTTGTTTATGATTGCATCACAGGGGTTATTAGTTAATTAAGTACATTTACTTTACAATAAGTATTTGTTCTTAACTAACAAAGATAAAACACAAACAAAGATACTAGAAAGCATGACATGTGTAGTGAATGGCGCAAATTTTGTTCATGACGCAAAGTTAATTAAATATTTGTAGTTAGTTTAAGTAAATAAACGGTTAATTGGTTTGACTGTCCTATCAGGAGACACAATGCTGCCAGGGCTGCACGATAGTTTACAAACCTGGATCGCAAAGGGCTATTGGATTATTATAGGTGGGCTTTAGTCAAATAAAGTCTTCCTCTCGGAGCATCCAGAGCGGGAGAAATCATCTGATGACATCTCACCGAAAAAAAGGAGAGACAATGCTATAACACAAGATGTAGAGAAAATATTAGATGTTCATCTATTAATCAATATATATAAGTATGATATACCACTCACTGATTAATCACGAAATCTCAGAAACTATACACCTACAAACTTAAAATTTTGGCAGGTCGATTCCTTATAGGGTGTAGACACCCGCTAAGAACGAAACTCCACCCGTAAGGGTGTCAGGCTTGCGGATAGCGAGTAATGGGTAGGTCGCTGTCCGACTGTCGGTCTGTATGTAAAAATACAAGCGCCCCTTTACCAAAAAACTTACGTGGGTCCTTATTTTATTTTCCTAGTCGCTACTCTTAATCTGCTTGGCAAAAATCTTCCTCGACTCCATCCTGCAATGCTTCTGCCGCGCGTCTCAAACCAGTCCTCTCATCGTATTCTGGTTCTTTTTGTTCGTCGGATATGTTTTTGTAGCCATACTGCATGTATTAATACGATTAAGATGTGACGTAATCATAAATCTCTCCGGCTTGCGTACTAAGAACTCTTTGTTTAGACTTTTTTAAATTACATTGTGGTTAACTTCCAGTATAGCCGGACGCTGCTGATTACCATTATTTTACATGGAATGGATGCCTATATAGGCTTTATAACCCACTAGCTGCTGCCAGCTTCGCTGATATTAGAAAATTGCCCCAAGGGAATATATACCCGGAGTAAAAAGTATCCTATGTGCTATTTCAGGACATGGTCTACCACTGTACCAAGTTTCATTGAAATCTATCTAGCCGTTCGAGTGTGAAGAATTAACAAGCATACACACTTCCAAATTTTCGTATTTGAAGGAACCTAAAAGGTTGTATAACCAGCCTATAAAAGAGCTACCGTAAAACGGGAACGCAAAGAACCACTGAAGGAACATAGATGGGTTTTAGTCCGTAAAAGTTTAACACTCCCCTCACTACACCCAGAGCAGGCTCCTCCTGCTGTAACTCCGTACTTGATGACTTACCACCTCGAAAAAAAGCTCATAAAAGTGATGATTGACAACCCTAGAAATCGCCAGAAGTGGTAATTACAAACAGGCAACACCCACCCAACCGCTAACGTCAATGCTACGTCAAAACCTGGCGGGAAAATGAATGATAATCCTCCAGTAATGACGTACTCATGACTATAGTTCTCTTTAACTGTTTTCGTGAGAATCTTGCACTCCTTGACCTCCTTAAATTCTCTTTTTAGACCACAAGAGATACAAGATTCGAGCTTGTAACCTTTAGTTCTGGTCTGAGATGAATCAGTAAATGAATAGGCAAGAGCAATTAAAGCTTATGACCGACTGACAAAGGCATCACGTGATTTTTTTTTCTTCATCATTCGCCATCTTTGCAATCTTTTTGTAACAATCAATAGAGTAACGTATGTTGTGCTAAATATACTTAGTAAAACACGTGATTAACCTCTCTATAATGTGTTTTGACACTTTTTCTGTGACAAATCTGTCACAATTACCACAGTCACATTTCTAAAACAGAAAAACTCGTTTAATGATTCTTACGGGATTGTTCGTAAGAGTCACCGTGGCACTAAAAGGTGGAAAACGAGGAAATTCTTTCTAAGATGTCCCCAAAACCGTAGAGGCCAGGGCCAAAGCCTACTGGGGTCATAGCTCGCCTTCTGAAATGAAAACCCGTGGTCCTAGAACACAAAGATCTACTGAAGGCTTTTTTTTACGTGGGAAAATCATCCAATGACATCTCCCGCCCTTGAGCGGAGCGGGAGATAGTGTCAGACTTTTACTGACTAAAAACTTACTCCTGTTCTTTCTTTGCCTTTTTTCCAGGGCCCCAGAGTTCAGTTTCACATAACCAGTGGCCCCAATAGGCTTCGAACCTGCTGGGCCCTAACCCCGGTGTGTCTGAAAACATTCTCATGAAAGAAGTCGCTGGAAAAGCTAGTCGAGTAATAAAGTACATCTCAAAAGAGTAAAAAGAACTGCATATTTTTGCGTAGTTTTTAATATCTAACTGAAAGAGACTAGGTGTACCACGATTGTGCAAACAATAATTTACAAGTGTAAATACAGATAAAACAGTAAAGTTGTAAAGATAAATGTGCACATTATCCCATATGATATTAAATAACATTTTAGTAAAGCAATTGTTTGTATAGTCGTCATTAAAAAATTGCAATTTTTTTATTATGGTGGGAAAATCATCCAGTGGTATATCTCTCTCCCTTGGGCGGAGCGGAACGAACTTTTACTGACTAAGAACCCACTCCTGTTCCTTCTTTGCCTTCATGCCAGGGCCCCAGTGTACACTTTAACATTAACCATGGCCCTAGTAGGCTTCGACCCTGCTGGGCCCCTACTCTTTGCTGACATCTCCTTCTTGGGTCCGGTCCGGACGGTTACCGGACGATCGGATGGTGAGCTACCCATTGCTCGCCGTCCACAAGCCTGCGCCTACGGTGGCCGGAAATCGGGATCGGATTCCCTGCGGCGGCTGGGACGTGAGGGCCGTTATCTCAAGCGTGCGGCATCCTCCTTTGCTAGCATTACTGCTTCGCAGACGGATTCAACCGCCTGCTACTCTTCCTCGCTTCGGACCATGGCCTGTACCAAGGCCTGGCGCGAGAGATCATTGCCGCCGATCGCCCCCACGAAGACACGGCGGTGCTCTCCCCAAGCGGGGCACACCTCCACCGTGTCCTCCGGGCGAAAACTATTGCTTGCAAGCAGCTTGAACATGAAGAAGTCGAGTGTATGGTTGCCTTTCTGGTGAGGGCTACAGTTACTGCTTCAAAGTTCAAACAATCTGTTGCCCTGGCTGGCTAGCTTTGGCCATAACACTTTGAGGCTCAAATGGAACATCACGCGCTATCGACCCGGGGTTGGAACTTACCGAACGGAAACCCATGGTTTCCGCCTAATCCTGGAACTCCCTACACTTGACAAAAACATTCTGCTGCGACTGAAAATTGACATTATGACACTGTTTTCCATTAGGCAAGTATATCTATACTGGTATTGTAAAGATTTGTATTTTTGTTAGTGATGAATAAATTAAAAAAACTACTAAACCAGTAGAACTAGTTACTTTATCACTAAGTAACATCGCCGTCCATTCGTCCTATAAGAACTATGGTGCTATTCTCTAAGAAAACGCAGCGCTGCCGCAACGACGAACATACAAATAGGATACATTGAATTAACAATTCAATGTATAGGTTTATTAGGTTGACAATCCAATGTATCCTATGTAACCGGGCCGGTACCGCAGGCTGTACCAAATGAATTATTTTTCTTTCATTCCTTTTTTTTCTTTCTCATGACTCTAGAAGGCAAAAGGCAACTGAAGAAGCATTGGTTTTTTTTTTTTTTTTTTTTTTTTTTTTAGCCCTTACTGTCCCACTGCTGGGCAAAGGCCTCCCCCAAGTCCTTCCAAACCTTCTTCTCCCGCGCCCTCTCAAACCAGTCCTCGCGGTACGCGTCCAGATCATCCCGCCACCTCTTTCTAGGCCGGCCTCGACGACGCTTCCTTCCATCAGGTACCCACTGTGTGGCGACCCTTGCCCAGCGGTCTCCGTGCATGCGACTGACATGACCCGCCCAATCCCATTTAAGCTTGGCAGCCTTTCTGCCTACGTCTATTATGCCCGTCATGGAACGCAACGTGTCATTCCGCACTCGGTCTCTTCGTTTTACGCCTAGAATGCTGCGCTCCATAGCTCTCTGGCAAACCCCAAGGCGGAACTTTTGTAGTTCTGTAAGTGACCAAGTCTGAGCACTGTTCTGTAAGTGTAAGTGTAAGTTTACAGTTCTGTAAGTGACCAAGTCTGAGCACTGAGCAAGGTTTTGTGTAAGTCAGTAAAAATCTGACACGCCCTCTCGCTCCACTCTAGAGCGAGAGAAGTCATTGGATGATTTCCCACCTAAAAAAAAACACTGAATGACATAGGAATGAATATCATATATTTCCTACTATCATGCAGGCGAAGCTGCTGGTCAAAGCTAGTTCCGATATAAACACAGACCCATAAACGGACTATTGATTTTAGTACAGTTTCGAGTGCAATATGTATGTATAATGCGAACCTACCGAGTAATATTATGATTTTATTATCTTATCATTGGAATGAATTAACATTCCTATAACTCGAGAACTGGGTTAAATAGAAAACCAGACCAGTACCTCTACCATGAGTTTTAAGCAATAGTATTCGTCGCTACTCGATATCGACGCCGTAAATATTTTGTATGGCAAATTTTGCAGCGCCTCTAGCGGTCACTTGCAGAACCAAAATATGCCATACAAAATATTTACGGCGTCGATATCGAGTAGCGACGAATACTATTGCTTAAAACTCATGGTAGAGGTACAGGTAAGTGCACTGTACAGTACGGCCGACGGATCTTGGCACGTCTGAAGTTAGACTCTGCGAATTTTAGCACTCAAAATAAGCGCGCCAAATAAATGTTTTATAAAAATAAATGCCAATAACAGTTGTCATCAGCAATAACAACTGCTATTGGCATTTTTATAAACCATTTAATTTTTTTACGAGTACACAAACGCTAAAGTTCGTAAAGCCTAACTTCAGACGCGCCAAGATCCGTCGACCGTACTGTACAGTGACGGTTTAATACACAACAGCAGGATGAAGTACCTACCTAGGACTGAGGCGCTACCACGAGCTCTTAACGCGATCCATTTTACGACGTAAACTGAACTGCTAAATACACGACTAAATTTTGATCGTTCATGAAACACTATCGATTTGTGAAGGTAAAATTTAAAAAAAAAATGAGTCAATGACCTGTAGGTAGTCATTGACGGTTTCCTTACGAAGTAATGCGCCTGGCTGGGTTTGAACCAGCGACCTACAACTCGTAAGCGGGTGTCGTTACCACTGAGTCATCATTGCTCAATATTTTGTGTGTACTTATTTGTCCTAAAATTTAAAGTTATGATTATAATAGCGTTTGTTGTGTGGGGCAAATCATGCCCATACAAAACCACCACTGCATACCGATATAGGTGGAGCTAGAGGTAGTGTCAGGCTTTTACCGACTAAAACCACACCTAAGTATGGTCCTTCAGTTACCTTTAACGTTCTAGGACCACAAGTGTCCCTTTCATACCTTTGCCTCTAGCAGGCATCGGCCCTGCTGGGCCCCTACGATTTACTGACAACTCTTTGAAGCGCGCTACGCGCTGTCGACAACTCTAGCTCTGTCCTTACCCGGTTTACTGACAGAAGCTAAACTACATTGGACCGACGAACACGTGTAACACGCCTGATTTGTACGTAGAACGACGTCACGTGGCGTCGTATGGCGTGGGTCAAGTGTAGCTCTACAAGCCTAGTTTCCTTATAAAATATATGGAGTCCGACGCGCCCAGATCGGCGTGTGTGGCACACGTATGATCAATGTAGTAAAGTTCTACCTTAAAACCGTGTTTCTTCAGTTAGCTCGCCCTTTGTGTTTCAGAGCCATAATGACTGACCTGTTGGTCTAGTGGTTAGTGGCCCTGACTGCTATTCCGGAGGTCGTGGGTTCGATTCCCACCCAGGACAAATGTTTATGTGATGAGCACGATCATTTGTTCTGTGTCTGGGTGTTATTTATCTATAATATGTATGTATTTAGAAATATATAAGTATGTTTATCAGCTGTCTGGTACCCATAACACAAGCTCTGCTTAGCTTGGGACTAGACGGTGTTGTGTGATAGTTGTGGAATATATATATATAATAACTCTTTCAAACAATACCGCAGCTTGTTTATCATAACTCTCAGAAGATTAACTGTTAAAGGAAAGAATAGTGGTGTATTCCTTCCTCAAATAATAAAAACAGGTTTATGAACATAGTGACGTCAATGAGACGCGTGCGCAGAACCTACCTACATCATGCATAGCATGTAAATGAGTATGAGGAAGGAAAGATAGGATAGAGCAGACCAGAGGAAAATAATGATGGAAAAAATAAAATGAATTTTAGGCGTCTGCGCATAGACATATATATCGTCTGCGCCTATATTTAGCCCAGTCGGCCAAACAAGGATAAAATCTGCAGTGTTGTTCTCCAGGTGTCTGCCAATAAATAAGGATAGGTACAACAGCAAGCCCTAGTTTGCTTAAGTTGTATATAGTTTTGATACAGAAATATTAGAAATACCTTCCATTAGAATAATCTTCCAAAATAAGAAAAACCGAGCAAGCTCGAGTCAGACTCGCGCAATGAGGGTTCCTTTCAAACTTACCAATGGCAACAGTTAAATTCTCTAATCGGGTCATGAAGTTTTTTCAGTATCGCAAAATATATATTTTTTTTTGGTGACATAACTACTTTACCAACAGTTTTCAGATTTTTCCTATGTTGTGTTATGAAATCTTGCTTCATGCCAAATTTCAGAATTCTAAGTCAACGGGAAGTTCTAATAAACAGCCGTATCTTTTTTTTTCTGGTTAACTTAGAAGTTTGATTTTTTCACAACTTCAAGAGACCGCAGACTTGAGTACTTGTATATGATTTTAGTTTCAACTTATACTTCCACGCGTTCTTGAGATAAAGGGTCTTGACAGACCGACAACAAAGTGACCCTATAAGGGTTCTGTTTTTCTTTTTGAGGTACGGAACCCTAAAAAGGAAAGTATCTACGGCCAAAGTTAAAGTATTTCCGAAATTATTTATGCAATTTTTTAATTTTGTCAGTTTTTGAAGCCGGTTGTTTTATTTTTTTGTCAAAAAGTATTTATTTTTTATTTCTGAAAATCGTGATACAATTCGTAAATTCCTCGTCCACGTACATAGCTCGGATTTAGCCAGCAGCTTATAAATTAGGTGTAACATAATTTTCATAAAAAAGCATAAAGTCAAGACAGTACAACACCAATAGATCAAAGACCGTTACTTCCTGCGCATTGAAGTCAAGAAACTGTTCCGCTCGCTGCACAGAGCTCGCTTATGTGATGAAGAGTGACTCTGACTTGGAAATGGAAGTTTAGATCTTGCTGGTTTGAATCCTAAGTCACATACATATCGATATATCGGTCTACGAAGACTATCGTGAGAGTAAAAGAAATGACAGCGGTTCTTTTTTTCTCTTAGTTTTTTTTTTTATTCATATAAAGGTGGGAACGCAGTCAAGCACTTGGCTTGACTGCGATCCCACCTGATGGTTACGATTACGTTGAAGACCGCAGCAGGCAAATTGTTCCAGTCCTTCAATGTACACTGTATAAACGACAAGGCGAAACGCTTAGTCCGGACTATAGAGGCTTCAATAACGTAAGGGGTTTTTTTTATGGTAGGTAAAATCATCCAATGACAAATCCCGCCCTTGGGTGAAGCGGGAAGTAGTTTCAGATTCTTACTGACTAGAAACCTACCCCGTTCCATTCTTTGCCTTGGTCCCAGGGCCCCGGGTGCCATTTACACATACCCTTTGACCCCAGTAGGCTTCGGCCCTGTTGGGTCCCTACAGTTTGCTGACAACTCCTTGAGGAATAACGTAAGGGTGGATACTCGCCGTGCGGCGGGTTGTCAGATGGTAGAAAGGTGATGGCAGAATAAAGTCGTGCAATTCCCGCGCACACTCTCCAAAATGCATCGATGCTTTTCCTTTCCCTCGAAGTATTTGGGCCCAATAGAAGGCCACGTGTATAGAGGCGTCAGTGGCGTCTTTAAGGTCCTCCAAGTACATATGTAGGGACACTTTTGACAGTGATAGCGTGATGTAAGATATGCTATCGTTCTATCAGGTTTGAGTAGACAGAAGAAAGGATCGTGGGCTCGTTGGCCCGGGACCGCGGTCCCAACTTCCACCTATAATTGTCGACCTCCTATATCAATCGGAACTTCCAAACTTTCAGAATCAGAATGAACCTTGTAATAACATCTCTGGTTTGTACCACATTCCTTAGCTCCATGTTTGCAATGTCTCTAGTTGTCTACGTCTTCTCAATAGATAATAACCTGAATTTAACCTTGGGGTAGATACTAGCACCAAATATGTCACGCTACCATGTTGGTTGAGCTTAAATATTTTTATCAATTTTTTTTATCATACATCGTGACGTGATATTTACAATTCTTGACCTAAATATAACGAAAAACCGTTAATTATAATGAGTACTCATTATATAAAATACCGTGTAGCGGTGGTGTAATCAGTAGGTACCTATAGCATAAATCAGTCTTAGGTACCTATAATGTTCCCATTGCTGGAACTTGAACCTGCGTGTAAGCACAGTATGTGTAGTGTAAGTAAGACTGCGAGTTTTGCTTTTTACAAACAATTTTTATCATCACCAGAGCGCATTTGTATAGTTTTTGACGTGACCATAGGGTGGGTGGGCTTGCGGACGACAAGCAATAAGTAGCTCACCGTCCAGCCGTCTGGTAAGGACCGAGCCCGAGTCGTCGACGGCGAGTAGTGTTCTACGCGCGCCCACCACGCTGTCCGCTGGGCCACGGAAATTTGAAAGAGAAAAGTACCGTATTCTGCAATGCAAAGAGCAACTGATGGACACCAATGGATTTTAGTCAGTGGGAGCAGTAATTTCATGAAATCCCACCTCAAAAAAGGCCACTAAAAATAAAATATAGCAGAATATCTCGTGTTACCTCGTAGTTACCAAATTAAACATCATTCATCTCAGATTGACGTACTATCATTTTTTCTGAGAACACAATTATGTTTACATTTTCCAACAGATTACTTGACACGTCATTCAGATAAAACACCTGTGTATCATCACCGTTGACTAAGATTATCGTTTTAACGATGGATTAGGCTGTATCGTTGAAGTTTTGCGGGGAAATGGGATAAACAAAATCATACGAGACTTTAATGACGTTGTTCAAATTTTTATTATGAGTGTTCCATGCCAAAAGTGTTTTAAACCTTTCCTGAGCGATGAGCTTGTTGACTCGGATCATATTAGATTAGTTGCATAACTTTGAGTCATTCGAATCAGTCATTCGAAAATATCGCCCTTTCAAAAATAGTACACTGGTTTAATGTTATTAATAACTTACTTCTTAATGAAAAAAAAACTAAATTTGTAAAGTTTACGATGCCTAATTTTAGGCAAGTGGAAACTAGTATGCTAATAAAAGGTAAAGAATTGAGTCCTGAAGGTACTACAGTGTTCTTGGGCTTAACTCTTGATGCTAAGCTTCAGTGGGATTTTGGGACACATTGATAAGTTGTCAAAAAAACTTGGTTCTGCAGCATATGCTGTTAGACAAATCCGAAATCTAACTGATTTAGAGACAGCCCGCTTAGTTTATTTCAGTTATTTCCATAGCGTAATGTCGTACGGTATTTTATTGTGGGGTAATGCCGCCGATATTCAGTCGATTTTTGTTTTACAGAAAAGGGCTATTCGTTCAATTTATAAATTAAGTCCCAGATGCTCGCTTAGAGATAAATTTAAAACTATTAATATTTTGACTGTGCCATCTCAGTATATCTGTGAAAATATTTTGTATGTTCACAAAAATAAAAACTTGTTTAAAAAGTACAGTGATATTCACAACGTGAATACTAGGAACAAACACAAATTAGTGGTTCCTGCGACTAGACTCAGAAAAATAGGAGGCTCATTTAGATGCCAATGTATACACTTTTATAATAATATTCCCAGTCCTATTCAGGAACTTAGCCTTAATAAATTCAAGAAAACTTGTAAAACGGAAACTTTGCCAGAAGGCTTTTTATACTGTAAAAGAGTATCTCGAGGACAAAACGGCTTGGGATTGACCTGCTCCAGTATTCACTATATTTGTTGTTATTTCACTTTTTTTTTATTTTTCTAAATTGCCCTTTTCTTCTTTATTATTTATTTTATTTATTATATTTAATTTGACGATTATTGTTATTTTACAATTATGACATTGTTAATTTTTTTTTTATTCTTATTTATACAATTATGACATTGTTTATTTTTACAATTTGACATTAACAATTACTTTTATATATTTTTTTTTATTATATTTGCAATATTAACTTTGTAAAATTAAATTTTTGTATATTTTATTATTGTGAATTTGAGGACTAAGTGGATTTTTTTTTTCGTTTTCTCTAATTTTAATTAATGTCTGACAGTTATGAGTACTTTTTGCGGCCTACCCAAATGTCCTTTCTTTGGTATTGTTCGTTCACGATTTCAGGTTTGGTCCCATAGTAAAAGTTGTTTGTTATCATGACTACAATCACGTGTTTAAGTATCGCTCACTAATTACCTGTCACCCTATATATGTATAGTAGGTACCACAGTAGGTACCTATAGCTGCAGTGCATAGTTAAAGAGAATATTATGTGTTTTAGAGTGTCGCACTAAAATTTAATTTAACCGTTTTATAGAAAACTCTAAAATTCTATTCAAATGTATTTTGCAATTTCACAAAACCCAGTATTTTATCATTCTCTGCTAATACTGAATCACTCTTGGAGCACCAAAATTCCTCATCATGAAACCATAGTGACAGCATCCTATTTAGGGTTCAGGGGGTTCCCAAACATTAACAAATAGGTATGCTTTGGTTCTGTCCAATAACGAATACATGTTTAATTAACAGTATCTTGCGTAAAACATCCTAATGAAGAGTGATAAGGAGTACTAAACGGGGAAGACCTTTATCCCCATATGAAACAATATTCGAGGCAATAAATAAAATACGACATCAATGAAGTATACGTACTTTCCAGTTCCCGATATTATTGACCCACCGAGCTGGTGGGTTAGCCCCAGCCAAGTTACGACCGTTTCGTTTCGATTCTCTTGCGTCGAACGACTCGAGTTGGCCACGCCTCCGATTCCTTTTTTCTGACCACGTGACTGAGCGTTGAGATGACGTCAGAACAAAGGAATTGGAAGCGTGGCTAACTCGAGGCGTTCGATGGAAAAGAATCGAAATGAAACGGTCGTAACTTGTCTAGGCCTGCAAAGAATAATATTGTAACTCTGTTTTTGGCAATTCAAGTTCTGCAACTTTTGTAGAGGAGATACTGTAGGAATACGAATATGATTATAACTCAAAATAATCTCAAAACTGAGTTTTGTTGTTATATGATACGGCAAATTAAAAGTATAATGATGGTAAGGTTAGATGTAGGTATGTAGGTGATATATTATGTGCTTTTTTAGGTGGGAAGTCATACAATGACGGAGCGGAAGATTTATCAGACTTTTACTGACTAAAACCCAATCATGTTCCTTGTTTGCCTCCGTTCCAGAACCCCAGGGTTCCCTTTCGCACAACTCAAGGCTCCAGTAGGCCTTGACCACGGATATCAGCCTCGACATTGCAGGGCCTCTACGATTTTACTGATATCTCCTAGATGCACGTGTGGCACACTACGCGCCGTCGACGACTCGAGCTCGGTCCGTACGATTACCTGTCGGCCGGTCGGCCGGCTACCCATTGCCCAAACCTAACCCTATCTTTGGCCAAACTTAGAGACCTGGATTTGATTTGGCTGATCGCCTCCCTGAGGACACGGCGATGCAACGCCCTAGCGAGGCAACTTCCACCGTATCCTCGGGCATTTCAGAAAGTGAGGCCAACGTTGCCTCTCTATTCTTCAAAGAGGGGAGTTGTCGCCACGATTGTGACGTGCTCAGCGCTAGATTGCGGTAGTCAGTGTCCAGGCATGAGAACGCACCGGTGCTGTCACCCAGATGGCAACGCATCTGAGAGGCTGCTAGTATTGAAGATGTCCACAGCCGGATAAAATTTAGACGACTTCATTCATCATACATATAAGTAAGATCACTTTGTGCTCTTACGGCTCTTTTGTTATTCCACATCTTCAGTCTATTCGGGCACATATGTATTTAAATTAAACACAAAATACGATCAAAAAAGAAAGATTTATTTACTTCAGTAACAGTCTTAATGTTAGCTCTTATCGTAAACCCTAAACCCCACCCGAGGCCGCAGGAAGATTTCGGCTGTCCCCAAACTTCACGGCTAAGTAAGAAAGTGCTTTCTGAAATTCTTGGTAAAAACCACACACGCTGCAGCTAGCCCACTGAGACAAGTCCCGGGGTTCCGCCGCAGTAATGCACTGTCCATTGACTAGCACACTATGAATATAACAATCTGGATCCACACAAACCCAGCATTGTAACATCAAGCACAGAAAACCTGCCGATCTTTGAGGAACTTAGCCTGTATGATCAACACTGCGGCCCTAAGAACCCCCAAACGAAAGTATAATTAAAATGAATAACGACTATTTACAAATAACAAAATCAATTAGAAAATGAAATATTACTTGTCCATTCTTTTTTTTTAACTATTTTCGAAAGAAATACCAGTGAATACATTTTTTCTAAATTTTCTAATAGCGTCTTAGATTTGAAGACATAATTCCAATATTTTTGGATGAAAAGAGTGATAAATACAACTTATATACAATCAAGTATTGTAAGTATAATTATACAAAATCATAAGAGCACTTTATAGTGACGGAAAAGTAATAATGTTGCATCATAGCTATATAACACTATTTTCATATTTCTATGCTTGGATTACAACTGACAGTATTTTTTTTTAAGACAATTGTATATTTTTTTAACTATTTTCCCATAGATGAAGCAATGATCTACTTTCTTTTAATCGACAATGGCGTATTTGACACAATTCAATTATAAATTATTATTATTTAATTTGGTCGTGCGATGTAGTGTCTGTGAAGATTTGTTATTTCATTATTTATAAAAGTAACTAAAAATCAACAACAAACAACGACAGTCGACAACATCGCAAGTCCATCAACAAAAATTTGTATTTATTGAAAGTTATCTTTTTATTTTAATATTTAAAGTTAATTCAATAACGTTTCAATAAATACTTTACAAAAAAATCATTGATTCATCTCAACATAAACATTATTGCTTTTTTTTCTTTTCTTATTACTTTGTTTTTAGGAACTTTTTTGACTCGAAAGTAATGTTGAACAACAAACAAAAAATACATTAAAAGAAATACGAGGATTCTTCTTAGGTAAAATCTTCTGCTTATTGTAGTCAAGCGAGCTTACGCCTAAATGGACGAAAACTTTTTCAAAGAAGGTATAGTAGACAAACACCATAACATTATGGTGGAGACGATCCAGTGTGTTGAAAATATATTACAAAATTCTCCTTTTATCTTGAAGATCTTTTTTGTTTTCCTCGTAAGTGCTTCTTGTTCACATTAGTCATTCAATTCATCTAAATATTCTTAGATGATGTTAAATTTGATTTTCTTAATATAACTTGACTATCTTGTCAAGAATATTTTTCAGGTGCTGTTCTTCCATTATTTTAAATCAAACATAATTTTCTTGTGCATTTTCAGCATTTCTAAAACTTTTTCATTTTTTTCCCAATTGCTTTCAAGTTTCTCATTCATCCAACAATTCATATTTTCCACACTTCGCGGCAGTAAAATTCCACGGATTCAGAGAGCATAAAAACTCTTTTCACTTATCCATAGATAAACTAGACGACAAGAAGTCATACTTTTAACTAAAAAAATAGTTTACTCTTTGTAACTAATATTTACACTGGCACAGCCTTATTTAAATGTTTTTTTTTTTCACTTAACGAACGCTTCTGGAGGGATCTTCCCTTCTGTATTTAGTTGGTTGAAGACGAATAAGGCTCGTTGGAAGTCCCAACCTGTTTGTTGTAGACAGCTGGAAAGAAAAAAAAAGAATTGTTGATTAAAACTCACGTAATAAAATAATTATGACGCATAAAACAATTATTATTATTTATTTACTAGCTGACACCTAGAACAAAAATTCGAAGACATGTGAAATCCACCAATTCGGAGTGGGCCCGCGTGGTGGATTACGGTCCATTTTCCATCCTAGAGAGGAGGCCTGAGTCCCAGTCCCTCTGAGAGAACATTATAAGGCTGACTTGGCAAACATTTTTCTGCCATTTCTAATCATCAATGAAAAAACTGGGGGTGGGTGTAAGAGAGCAAAAAATACTTTAAACTCGTTAAAAAATAAAGGAAATTTGAGAAAAACCCTGGGATGTAACTTGGAACATAACTGAACAATAAAATAATACTTAGGGGTCTGATGTAGTCGCATCTATTTTAGCTATTTCAATAGTAGCTAAACTACACTGAACAAACCGCTAGGTAGTCGAACTATAAATGTCAAAACCAATTATTTTTTTACAACTTTACAGACATACAAAAATACTCTCTCAGACCTACCGAATATAGAAAAAAAAATTGATAATAACCTATTGATTTTTTAAATATGATTTGAATTAAGCCGTTTCAAGGTAAATAACTCAAAATTTTTATATTTCAGATAGAAGATTAAACAATCTTCTGTTGGTATACCCTATTCAGGTTCATTTAAATAAAATCTTAAAACTCAATAGCCACCTCTGGATACCCTTTCGAGAAATTCGATACAGATATGACGATAATATTACTTTATTTTTACAGAAACTCACTTGATACTCCAATGGTCGTTCATGCCGGTCTGCTGGCTGAGCATGGTGAGCATCAGCTTCTGTGTGTCGTCTTGTGATGGTGCGACCATGCCGGGTGTCGGCGTCGGCGCGGGCGTCGGTGGAGTCGGCTCGACTACTACGCCTGTCGCGAAGGCTGTGTCCTCCTGAGTGGTAAAAAGATTCGTTATAGACATTGTTTTATTTCACACGTTTACGTCTCGAGAAATAACAATAAACTACTGTAAATTATTTTAAGATAGAACTACATTTTGGGCCCGCGAAGGCCACTTACGCAAATCTGGACGCGTCGGTATCCATACATTTTACATGGCAACTAGATTCGTAGAGCTACATTAAATCCACACCACGCAACGCGAAGCTACAGCTAAAACTCAGGCGTCGCTTTGTCGCCCACGTATGCATTGGTCTAATATTGTAGTAGAATAGCTCTTTTAATTAAAAAGTCTCTTCAAAAAAACAGAACTGTCACTGTGTGTTTAAGTGCGAAAACCTATACGAGGCTCAGACTTTTACTCTACGAAATGCTTTTCCAATTTCCATAAATAATAATAAAGTTTTAAAAAAAATACACCCACCCATTTTATTGTTGATTCGGATCGAGAATCACTAATATAATTGCTTTCTGAAATTATTTGCAGATTAAAACTGCACCTTATAGAGGCATACCAACGATTTATTTACAACAATAATACATTGCAAACTATATGTAGAAAGATCTACCAGTCTACCAATAGATCACAATTGCCTGAACAAATGATCACAGGGATTGACAGTACCACAATGTTTTATTATTTTCAGTATTTTTCAGCATTATCAATCCATTTACAGTAACAATGGTCAAAATAATCCGAAAACATAAAAAAAAAATTTGAAACCGTGACGTCCACCAATCCACACTGGGCCTACGCAATAAATTCGTTCTCCTAGAGAGCCCTCAGAGCCCTAGAGAGGCCTGAGTCCCGACAGTGGGAACATCATAACGCTGATTATGCTACGCTATGTCTCACCTGTTCCTTAGTAGTATTAGTGATGAACAGCATGTCGTTGATAATGCAGAACCCGCCGCCGGCGTTCGGCACGATGACAAATGTGCGGTGGAACGAACGGATGGGGTTTCCGCTCGTATTGGTCTCCTTGTAGACGCCGTTCATGGTTAGGACGATCATGGCGGGCTGTGGAAGGTAAGAGGTAGTGTCAAAACTATGGTGAATAAACGAGAAGGATTTTTTGTGGTTACAGTTTGGCAGAACTTTAATCCGCACTATTCTAATAATGGGAAAAGTTAATTTTTTTGTCTCATCATAGTCTTTTCAGGTAAAAGACGTCCACTATTGGACATAGACCTCCCAAGTGACGCCACAACGAGCGGTCCTGTGCATCTCGCATCCGTCTACCAGTGTACCAAGTGTAATCAAAATCCGCTAAACCGTTCGAGTGTGAAGAAGTAACAAACATACACACACTCACAAAATTTCGCCTTTTTTCGCCTCTATAACATTACTAGCAGCGACTAACTAATATTATAAAGGCGCCTATAATCCTCGCCTCACAGCAGCTAGTAACATTATAAAGGCAAAAGTTTGTTTACTGGCTGTAGCCAGCGGCTTCGCCCTCATGAAAGTAGAAAATTATACCATGGGAACATACTTCCGGGATTTACGAGTGAAGTGAGATTATGCAGTGTGGTCAGGCCACTTAATGGGAGATGCAAATTGTAGGAAGAGAGATTTCCGCCACCTCACAATTTATCTTTACTTTTTAAGGACAAAGGCACTTGCCGCCCCGCCATGAATTGCAGTGGCCTTTAAGGAGAACCCTGAATCGATTGCGTACTCAAGTAGCCGACTACAATCATAATTAAGCGATATTCAAGACTATCGATCCATAAAACACCCAGTGAGAGAATAGTGCACCCAACCAGACTGTCTCATTTGCTAAAGTGTCCCAAATGTTAATTCTTCTGCACCCTCGATGACTTTTTACGTCTCCAATGCCGTAATATGCGTAAGTACATACTGGGCAAAAATGGAATATAATATCCGTAAGTAAATAGTAACCTGCCTGCTCTGAGCCTGCCTGGTCTAAACCACCAAAAACAACTTACGGTAAACGCAACTAAATCAACAGCGAATTCCGTCAGCTACGGAGAAGTCACTTGACAAGTGAGGTAACAGGCAACGTCATTAGCATTTGGCGTGAACGCTAACAGAAAATTTATCACTTTAAGCCTGCAGATCGTACGTGGTCTCCAAAGGTGAGATAAGAACGAGACGACGTGCTACCTGCCCACGCGCACGTATCATCCCCGAAATTCACGCCCCATGATACGCTGATATAATAATTGTTTGTGAAGTAAATCACTTACCGTAAACACAAGTAAATCTACAGCGAATCCCATCAAGTCGTGGGTTGTCTTTGGCAGATCTGATAAGAATGAGACGACTTGCAACCTGCCCGCGCGCAGGTATCGTCGCCGAGATTCACGCTCCGTGATACGCATGATATTACGGCTGTTTGTGATGTAGGAATTTAGTCTGGAATTGGAAATATAATAAATGCTTATTATATTGAGAACTAAGGACACAAAAAAAAAAACATGTTTAAATTGATTTTTGGGCGCAAAAAAGACATAGGGCGCCAAAATTTAAACAAAAACAAAATCTCTCAGTTTTCATTGCATTCTCTTAATCATAAGAAATTATTTTAATACCATTTTCTGCCAGTGTAAAGCACTTTTTAGAAAGACTACTTGACATCGTCGTTGCGACTTTAAGACCTCTTATGTGTAATTTTTGACCAAACCATTTTAGAACCCTGCCTTTTAGACATTTTGAAGTTCTACGAAATGCAAAAACTCTCATTTGCTTATGATGAATTAATCGTCATCATCCTGTACACATTGTTTTTGCTTAAAAACTCTCATGTGTATAATTGTTTTGGGGGTAAAAAACTGGTGTCGCCAATAGTGACACATAAGAACGTCGACATTGTCTATTTGTGATTCAGTTTATCTCTAACATGTCTCTGATATCTCTAAATACCAATAGTATATAAATAAATTTAAAATTTATTACATGACATATTCAATCTAAATAAGTGCCCTGGGGTATAACTTATATGGCCCTAGCTTATGAACCAATAGGAACACAGTACAATGTGTTTACTGTGTTTTTATTGATTAACGAACTTGGCCCTGACTACAATAAATATACTCCTGAACGTCGACAACATACCTTTGTGTAGCAGCATTTCGACTGTCATTCGTCAGGTAGCTTGCAGCCATAGACATAGTCGCATGCTCATGATAAGCCTCAAGCAACGGCTGCCGAGACTCAGCATCATAAATCGCGAAGTACTGAGTAAGGAACTCGCGGACTAAGTCCTGGCCTGCTGGGTCTACCAGGAATGATTGCTGGCGAGGTGGGAGGTGCACGTCTTCTAGGACATCGAAGCCGATGGCTGGGGGCAGGTCCACTCCATCCTGTTAGGTAATATTGATTTGTAGAGGTGAAATGAAGAATGACGGCTTGAAAAAGAAAGTTAGGATGTGTTTCTATGTCTATTTTATTGAGAAGATTGGAAAAAATTATTAACTGTTTCCAGATAACAATAAATAGGCTATAATCACTTACCTATTTGTAAAGAAATTAATAGTGATTGTTAGAGGTAGCGATATTTTTTGAATTTTGGGTGAGTTTTATTTTTGATCGGTTGGGTGTTTAAGAAGGATGAAACGCATGATAAAAGAGTTATGAATATAATACATATGGATGGATGGAGAGTGAGAGGGAGGCCGAAGAAAAATGGACGAATTGTGTGAAAAGTGATATGCAAGAAAAGCGAGCTAGTGATAGCGTGACGGATTACAGGACACAATGGAAGAAAAAGAACGTGTTGCGCCGACCCCAAATAGAACGGGACAAGGGCAGGAAGTTGATGATGATGATGATGGTAGGGAGTTGTAAATTGATTCTGCATGACCTTTATTCACTATGACAAACGCGCTAGTTAAACCGGACATTATCACATTTTATACTACAATATAAATATTAAATTAGAACACAAACATTTGTATTTGTTGGAACAAATATTTGTATGTCCTACTGATAACTTGTTCCGGATCTGGGTGTCTTGTGTATATGAAATTTTATAGTGTGGTCACACCTTTTTTTTTTCAAGCAACTAGAAAACGATTTACTTGCGCAGTGTCATAACCAATCAGGGCTAGCATCATACCAATACTCTACCAATTGTTTGTCAAGTACAAGACCACCTCTATGTGGCTGGTTAACCTGTGACACAGTACATAGTATATTTAAAATTCGGAGAAAAAAATATCTGTTAAAAAGTTACTTACCAACTTGGTCAGCTTGGGAAACTTCTTCCGCACATCGCTGGAGACAAACAATATGGCAATGGCATGAACACAAATCTTTCTGAAACTCAAATAACTATTTAGTTGCAGTACATTCTAGGGTATTAATAAGACAAGCTATTGAACGAATTCACCGAGATTTACACTCTAGTTCAGTGATATTTATGTTCACAATCGTTCAAAAAAGTCTTGACAATTCAAAAGGGTCTTTATATGATTTATTTGAAAGAAATGCTTTGATTATTGATTCTTAAAGCAAAATGTATCACTTCAGAGGGCTTAAACATATGAGTTTTATGTTAGCGTTCCAGCCAAATGCTAAGTATCATACAATGCGTTCCAAATAAGAATAGGATCGATTGCCAAGTTGTGACGTCACGTCATATTATGAAATCGAAGAAATTTTGGCAAAATTGAAGAACTCAGAGATGAGTAAAATTTAAGAACTGGATTTTGATTAAACTTTTTTCGTTCACAGTTCATACATTAATTAAATTTTAAAATTTTCTTGTTTTGTTCACCCTGATAATTCTTCGATTTGGAAATATGACGTGACATTACAACATGGCAATCGATCCTATTCTCACTTGGAACGCATTGTACATTTTGTACTTAGACGGAAACGTCAACAGAAAAATCATACGTCTCGACAGCTACATCAATGCAATGTATGTAATTGAATGGTCAAAACAAAAACCATTGTGATAACCAGTGATTACGCAATTAGAGCGTTGTACTGTATTTCAAAGCTAGCACAAGAATTAATTATTGAACGCGAAGATTTATTTAAGTTCTTTAGCTTGTCTAATTTATACCCTATACTTAACAATAAGAAATGTGACGCTTCTTTGACTTATTTATACGTGCTGCCTCTTTTTTTAATGTTCTTTAATGATTGCATACACACAGTTCATGTTGGTTTTTACAAAAAAAAAAAGCGCCTGATAAAAGCACAGCTAACTTATTGGTTTTATTTTATTTCACATTTGTATTATCTGTGATTTTATCAAATATTTTTACCCCTAAATATATATATATACCCCTCAATGTGTTGTTGCATGTACAGACAGGGAAGATAATTGTTTAGCAGCTTGATATACCAATGTATATTTGCCTTATTATAATCATTTCATACGATTATGCAAAGTAGGTCTATTTTAATTTATAACTAATTTAAGTCGACATGCTAGGCGCCAGATAAATATGCAATAAAGTACATTGACCTTCTCCTAATAAACTTTTTGTAGTTGATTGTTCACCAATAAGTTTTTAATCGTTTTTCATTACTAGAAGATAAGGGATCATTATAGATGTTGACTCAGAACAGCTTTATGTCTCTATTTCTGTTTATCAAAATACTGCTGTTAATAAATGTAGGCTGGTCGATGACCGTTATTGCAAATTTACTTGGCGCCTACTATAGATAGTCTGCTAAGCAATCGTATTCACTGACTATACACACTGTGATAGTTGATGTTAATTCCTCGATAATATATTGCTTCAAAGAGAAATGCTATATGTAATATAAATCTTACCATTAGTATGTTTTTTCAAATTTATATTACAATTCTTTATGACTACACAGTAGCTTATATTACCAAAATATACTGAAAATAAGAATGCAAATCATAAAGTAAAAAGACAACACAAAACAGAGGCAGCACACACAAAGATTCATTATAATATTGTTATGTATGAATAAAAAAATTAAGGTGAAGAAAGGGCCAGGTTAGTCCACATAATTCAAATTTTCTTAAGTAGTAGCGTTTTGCAGTTCAGTGTCAATAGGGTAAGATTAACTGAGAAAGTTGTACTAATGATTTTAATTCCATAAACAAATAACTATTAAGACCGCCAATCATATTTAAATCAAACAAAAAAAAATCTACATACAATTTGACACCAGCCAGCTAAATGCAAAAAAAAAACTAAAGAAAATTTGAATTTCGCGGGCTAATTCGTAGCATCTCATCTTAGAAAAGTCAACGTCTGATTATAGTCAAAGAAACGTTCGTAACTTATAAATTTACCAAAAAAAAAAAAAAATTATAGGGCGTTCTTTTTTCTAACGACAACTGCTTGGCCCTAAAGAAATTGGAAACTGTAAAATACATACTGTCTTTCAAAGGCTTTAAATTGGATAAGTATTTTACTTTAGAGTAAAATATTAGGATATTCGTCCAATCTTTTACGTAAAAGTAAAATACTAATACGTCACATAATTTATACTGAACCATTGACGATAGAACAAAAGAACGTCCAGATAGTTTTATACTTCATGCACAGAATACATTTCTTTACACGCAAGAAATGATATACGCAAGCAACTCCAATTCTAAGTTACCAAAAACCCTGATGTAAGATGAGATGACGTCATTGAGATAATATTGCATAAATTAAGTATCTAAGATAATAATTAATATTAATTCAGAATTTCTACAGGTTGGAAAGTTGAACGTTGCCGACACCAATTTATGTTGTAAGAAAATTAATGTCTATTTTAAAATGCAATAAAATACTTGTGAAATCCCTTGCCAGAACCGAATTTCGGACCTAATCAAATGCAGAGGCACAGAATAAGTAATAGTACAGAGGGGGAGGGGGGATGAAATGGTTAATCGATATTATGTATCTCTGATAAGACATCTAATATCATTTATGAATAATGAAAATAACCATTAAATATTTTTGATTGCCTTTTGCTATGATAAGTTTTTGTAAAAATCCATGATATTTTTAACATATTTCGTTTACATATTACAAAAAGCTACCGGGTGAAAGAAAGAAAAAGTGAGCCGAACACAAGTTCGTGTAGTGCGGACAGACTCGAGAGGAGCCGAGGACGAGCGACACTAATACGAATTTGAGTTCGGCTCGTGCTCAGCTCCTCTAGAATAAAGTTGAAGGAGACCAAATGGTTGTAAACCAATGTCCCAACCAAGGTGACCTTGCTAGTTTGAATCCGTGTAGACAGCAATTATAAACCATGACCTTCAACGCCCTTGTTTGGGAAGCGCGTTTTCCCATCCGCAGTGATTGAATTTCGAACGTGTTGGCGCGTGGTTTACATCCATGTAGCCGCAACACAAACCAAGCTCCAAACAATGTATTCCTTTTATGCCAACAAATGATATCAACCCTATTCAACTTTCCACCTCTGTATTATTTGGACATTCCTTTCACATGAAATATTCATCTTGCATTCAAGTTTATTGATAAAATGATTGAATAATAAGAATAATTTTATGTTATTTTATTCTGTAGATCGTTGAATCTGCGACCGTGTCCGCGAACTAGATTTACCTCTAGGTTCGAGAAAAGATGGTGGCAGTTTCTGAAATGTAATAAAAAAACAGGAGCAGAACAGTCTTGTTGAAGAAACACTCGCGAACAGAAAAGGTTAAGCATTCTTTTTTTGTATCCTAGATGAAACATTTTTGTATTCACATTCATTATATTGTCCGAAATTCCTTTGTGCTGGGCAAGATGAAAAAACTAAACTTTTCATTTCGCGACTGATTTATAAGATTTTCTAGCAAGAACACAATCAAAAAATATATTAGATCAAATTATCAGTTTGAAGCTAATTTTTAAGTTCTGCTCCTATTTGAATAATTAAACAAGTCACTACAGAAAATTATGTCGACCAACGAAATAAATATTGTTTGAAAAATTTAATTTAATTTTGAACCACTCAAATTTCGTGCAGTAATGCTTAGGGTGACGTGAGATAATACCTCGCCAGCCGAATTCCCTAAGTACATAAGCAGTAGGTTCAAAATACTTTGTTTTTTACTTTGGGTACAAAGAGTTTGGCGCTCAAGGGGTTAAAATAAGGTAAATATTCCCCCACGATAAATGTGTATTCTCCTAAGACATGTAAGTATTCTACTATTCTCCCAAACAAAAAATTGAGAAATGTAATTGCCCCAATGAGGGTATTCTAAAATGACGCTCACCAGATGACAGCACTGAGGCGTCAGGTATAGGCCTGTCAAAACGCTTATGTTTATAATATTAATTACACTTCAACGTCTTCATCAAAGGTTAGACGTCAACGTCATGTTTCCATTTTCAAAGAAAAAGACCTGACGGCTAAGTGGCGCCATCTGGGGATCATCAAAATATCAAACTATTTTTTTTCTCCATGTCCGAGTCAACAGAACCTCCCATTTACTTCTGCCAAAAATATCCACAAGTTCCCATCCTCCAAAACAAGTATACCACTAACAAATGATGTTTTCCATCAATACATGTTCGATAACACTACCTGATGTAGATCTCGTGATCATTAAACCTGGTCAGCAAAGGATTCCCTTTCAGGTACAGCTCCACCAGCGGCAATGCCTTCAAGGGCTCCAGAGATCCAATGTATGGAATCTAGAAATAAAAAAATATACATTTGTGGCAAATGGAAACAGAAGGCAGGTTGAATGGTATTCTTTACAAAGGTGATTGTCCTGTTATCCAGAGCCATCTGGACTGATCGGCGGCCGTAATCTGTCTCCGGCCTGGGTTCAGGCCATGACAATAACAAGAGAGAATAGGAAGCAGCATAGTGAAGTAGTAATGCGAGGGAAAGAGGTGGCGGAAACTATAAGAGAAGACATCCTCATGTCCAGCCACTGCCACAGCAGACGCCCCGGGATTTGGGTGTCGCAAGATGCTTTCCGGCCAGGGTAAGCGCGAGCTTACGAACGGCGATCAATGCGTAGCTCTCAGCTTTGGTAAAGACTAAGCCTGATTCGACGCGAGCCTCAAAGAGATGTCAGTAAAATAGACACAAGCCCTAAGTTAGGGCTGTGGTGTGTGGGATTGTTTAAAAAGTTTCCATTGCCCTGGAACACAAAGAGCTAGTGAAGATAGACAGGTGTGTAATAGCCAAAAGCCAAGCCAAGTCTGACACTCACTCTCGCTCCACCCGAAGCAGGTGACGTTTGGTGATGATTGCCCATTTCAAAAACCAAAAAACAGCTATCTGGATATGGAGATATGGAAAGAGAGGGGGCCTTTACCCTACTGCAGAATAAACAGGCCTGTTTTACAAGATAATCTATATATTTCAATAAATAAAGTGAATCCTCACTTCAATATTTAATCTGATAGCTATTTTTAATGATGATGCAAAGGTAAGAAAATTGATAGAAAAACTAACTCAAAGATTTGCTAAGTCATTCATTTGTCATCAAAATGGTTCTGATTACACCTGGTATCATCCTTACAGCCACTACTAACTACCTTAGATCTACCACAAAGTTTGATGTTTCATCTTATGGCCATCATCACATGACATTGAGTCCAAAGCCAAGGCAGCTGCGAGGAAACTCGGCGTTCTTGCAAAAGTCCGACGGTGCTTCACACCGGGACAGCTTCTAATGTTATACAAAACACAGGCCCGATCGTGTGTGGAGAACTGCAGTCACCTATGGACTGGTGCTACAAAATGCAACCTAGCGGCTTTGGACTCGGTGGAAAGGCGTGCAAAAAGGCTAATTGGTGATACAGATTTGGTTAAATCCAAACTTCAAAGCCTTGAGCACAGGCTTAGAGAAGCCAGCCTTTCGGTTTTTTACAGGGTACATTTTGGAGTGTGCGCGGGAATCGCATGACTTGATTCTACCATCTGTGCACTACCATCGGACAACCCGATGTACGGCGAATGTGAACCTCTGCCACACTTACGTTGGTTGAAACTTCCACGGTTCAGACTAAGCGTTTTGCCTCGTCGTTTATACCGCATACATCGAAGGACCGGAACAGTTTGCCTGCTGCGGTCTTCCCGTCCTATTATAATTTGGGTGTCTTCAAGGCTCTTAATAAACTAGTGCACCTCACCATCAACTATTGCATCACTGCTAGCATCAGGTGGGATCGCAGTCAAGCACTAGTTTATATAAAACAAAAAAAAAATACCCAGGCAGAATAGTCAACATCAGCTCAGTTGCCAGAGAAGAAATAAAAAGCCTGGTTCTTATTATATTTACTTAAACTTACCCGGTTATCACCCATATACAGGATCTTCAAGTTCTTTAGTTTTGTAGCAAGGATCTTCAAGTGTTCAATGCCATGGAGTTTGTTGTCATTGAGGTTTAAAGCCTCAAGATCAGGAATGTTTTCAGCAATAATGTCAATAGCAGCCAGCATAATAACTGGCCGGAATAGGGCACAGAAGATGTCCGCCAGTTCTGTCAAAGTAAAAAATTCACTTAAAGTATTGTTTTTATTCTAACCTCTTTGTAACACCCTATTAACACTAGAAGTGTGGGTTACGTCCCAAATTTGACCCTACTACTGTTTTATTATGCCTGTAATCACATTTTTTTTTACCTTTTATGAAATCTTGTGTAAAAAAAATCATCACAATTCATAAGTTATAATAAGTTGTGATTTATTATATCGACGGTTGAAAGGCTAATTGATTTAAGCGACATTTAGTAAAACTTGCAGGATCAAAGTTTTTATTTTTGAAAAAAAATCATAATAAAACAAGTATTTGATAGACTTTTACAGTAAATCTCTAATTAATTAAGGATTTTTTTTAAATTATTACTGTTGAAAATTGTGTATCATTTTAGAAACATTTATGTCGGTTAGCCCAAAATGGATCAAATTTAGTTCTTTTTTGAGAAAGTTAAAATGGTTTAAATGCCTTCCATAATAAAAAAAAAAAACTAAAAGTAAATTGGCTCAAGCATCGACCTGGAATAAAATAATAAGTTTAGCGCCAAGTCAACTGATATTTGAATATACCCAATAAGCATAAGCAACATAATGGTGTTTCATCAGAGTGAAGTAATTTGATACAAATGTCCATTACAGGGCTTACAGGATTTTCATCCAAAATTATTCCTTACTAGATTATAGCAGATATTGATGCTCAAGTCATCATAATTCAGCAATATCCATAAGATGTTTTTGAGGTTGGTATGCCACTTTAAACAAATTTTAGAATATGTATTATATAATTAAAAAAAACATAACCCTCCTTCTGGCGCAGTCGGAATCATTCAAGATGTTGATCCAATTTTCAATGCAAAATGGTTCAAGCGACACGGTTCTTTAATGTTGTTGAATGCAAAGTGGGCCAAACAACATAGCTTATTGTTTTGGTTTAAACTGTGAAGCCCCAAGAGGACACCGGTGTCCGTCACTTATTGTCTTTCTATTGTGTCTCTAATTACGGTATTCAAAAGGTTAATGCAAAATAGGCCTAACGACAAAACCACAACCATGGCAAAAAAGCCAAATGCCTTAATCAACACACGTTTTAAAAGTTCGAAAAATCAAAGGCATAAGTCATCAAGTCCTCAAATTTGTCTAATTTCGTGTTTTATAGATCAAAGAGCTTAGAAATGAGACCTGTTTTGCAGTGGGTGCTAAGCGCCAAAAAAGTAATCAAAAAAATTTTAAACCCGATTCAAACGATGTAGAAAAATTTGCTGATTCCGAATATGTATATAACTCAATATTGCAAAAAATTTCGCTTAGATCAATTAGCCTTTCAACCGTCGATATATAAAAAGATTTGTGGCACTTTTCAGAGTTGTGGCATATGCCAATGTAAAGGATTCGGTTTGTACTTCAAATGTTACTATAGGCACCACTTTCAATTCCATTGCAGAAGAAAGATATGCACTTAAATTAGTTTTGAAGGTATGACAATTGATTGTCAATTTCTTGGTAAAATGTAGACAGATTTTGAGTTATTTATATTTATTTGAAAGAATATACTCCCTAATTGATCCCATAAAAATATATTCATCATCTGATGATGAATTTCAGAGATATGGAACGGAACTCTTCATGGGATCATAGAAGAACTGTTGTTCCTAACAAGTAAAATTGCTTTGTTGACACTTGTAGTTGTTGACTATATAAAGGAAGAGAGGGAGTATCTTTTTTATTCCTGGAGTATGTTTCTTTGGGAAAACTTTCTATCTTTACACGGGAAATGCTGCTACCAAACAAGCTTTTTAGCAACAATATGGCAAACTGAGTAAAAACTAACTACAGTGTCAGTTTGTCAGTGACTTCTAAGTCTAGTAATTTTGTAAAATAATGACATTATGAAATATTAAATACAAATTAATCAGGATTAAAATAAATAACCACTAAAATCACCACATGGACCCAGGAGTCAACATATTATTATAACATGTCATTGTTCCATCCTCATGAATACAATCAAGACAATTGGTAACATGAGAAATTATGTTCAGAATACAGTTTTCATATCAAAAAGTAAATATTATAAAAGGCTTAAATGATTCCTTACCTGGATCTGCATGAAACTTAGTCAAGTCTAAAGCCTTAGTAGTGGGATTGTATCTCTTAGCCATTGCCAGCTTCATTTTTTCCTTCATCTCAGCATCAATAGCAACACTTGGGACAGCATTTCTTACAATCACCATTAACTTAAAACCATCTGACATAGTAATCTTTCTATCAGCATGAAACAGCTTTTCGGCAAGCTTAACATCATCAACATAGAAGACGGCTGCATTTCCGTTGATCTTGTAGTAGTGTGGAATGAAGATATCTGGTGAGATGTGGCTCAGGAGTGTCCGTAAAATCACATCTTTCTCATGTTTAGCTCCATATGGAATGATAATCTGATACCAAGGCAGTGGTCCAGCGATGAACTTCTTCTTGATCATTCCATGACCTGATCTCGGTGCTGGGGAGTTGAGACGACCTCCGCGGCCTCTAAATGCTCGGTTGCGGTGTGCATGAGGACCTCCAGCTGTTCCAGTCATATCAATGTCATCATCCAACACTAGCTTGGCATTGTTCCATTTGTTTTTACCTTTGTTTGTGCCTGGTTTGAAACTAACACGCCGTGTATTACTGGTGTGCATTCTGTCGTCATGTTCTGTAAATAAATAAATGTCAATGCTTTCTAACTTATTTTTACTACATAGTTGACCACTTTCATTCATTTTAAAGGGCTAGAGGAACCATGGTTATGATAAATAAAAAAACAAAATGAACAGACGTGTTACTTATTATTGCATTGCAAAAGCGATGACGCCCGATGGGAAATACCATGAGTCAAATAACAAAGGCAAAACAAATCTCGTTAAGTAAAAACACTTACCAAAATGCTCGTTTTTGAAATTTCTAATTCTTCCACCGTTTTTAGGCATTGTTTTGTATTTATGCTGAATGATGTAGAATTAACACCACAGTCAGTAAAATAAAATAAGGTTAAAGTTATGACGCACAACGCGTCTCTCTCACTTCTTACACCACTCTAAACTTGCAATGTATTAATTTATGCAAACTTCCTCAAACGGATATTTATAATGCAATTATCCGATATTTTCTTGATTTATGAGAATGAAGGCTCACGAATTTGCACTGAATACACGATAACAAGAGAAACGTAGAACAAGAACATGAAGGGAACCAAAGGGAACGGGAACCATTGAACCAATTGAATGAAACTTTCCATTCACTCAGATTTGTGACTTGAGCGTGACGTAACTCTCACAGATAATAAATTATCTAGGTGCAGAAAAAAAGAAACAATAAAAAATCTCAAAACTCCCAAAGCAATCATTGAATCTAAGTCAACATGAATTTTAGTAAATAAAACCAATATAGATCAATCAATCTTCCTAAGTTTCTAGCCTTCACTTTACTACGTTGAGGACAGCTTCTAGTTTAACAAAAGGTTTTGGAAACACATTTATAGCTGTACGCACAAAAGCTAAAAAGTGAAGTTCCCTGCCGGAGTCTGTTTTTCCTGATAGCTACAACTTAGGGCTCTTTAAGTTAAGAGTGATTAGATTACTTCTAATCGTCATTCATTTCATCACATCTTCGCTTAATATCAGGTGAGGTAGTGGTCAAACGCGAACCTATATATAATAGAAAAAAGACTAATTGCAGCTAAATACACAAGTAAATATTTGCCACTCTATAACGAATAAATTTACCACTATATAACAAATAAATAAACTTAACTAAGCACCACTCTCATTCTTTGAGTACACACGCATTAAGTAATTAACTATTTTCTCATTTAATTTCTCATCCTACCAGATGTGGGTTAAACGTTTCGTGGAAATAATTCTATATTTCTTATATTATGTCAGAAAAGTTGGGTAAATACATATGTAAGTACTTACCTAATTATGTTGACTTTTTGCCTACATACTATGCTGTTATATAATTAGGAGATTAGGATTTTTTTTAATAATAAAATTTAGTGCTTGATTACGATCACACCTGATGATAAGCAGTGAAACAATCGTTGATGGTGAGGTGCACTAGTTTATTAGGGTCCTTTTCAGTCTATCCTTGAAGACCTCTAAATTACATTTTGCTGAATGGTACAATACATAGGATAATAAGAAAAGTAGGGTGCTAGTGCGAGCGAAGGAAGCTCAATTTTAGCTCTCCATTTCAGAAAAGCCAAAATTTCGTTTAATTTGAGAGTGAGTGAGTGGCCTCGCATTGAAACAGGAGAAACTTTGTCCTAATAACGTCAAAAGATGAGGAACCAGTTTAAAAATATAAAGAGAAATATCAACTATGTGCAGAAGAAAATCTTGGTTGCCCACGATTGAGGCGGTAAAGCCCCTCTTTGAGGCGTGGCTGGAAAGGCCTCACGGCGTCGTAACCTTCCGCATGGCGCAGGTACTAACCGAACATGGCAAGTTCGGGCCGTACCTGTACAAGATCCGTGCGGAGGTGACGCCCGGGTGTCGTCACTGTGCGGAACGCCCGGTGGACACGGTGGAGCACACGGTAGAGGTGTGCCCCGCTTGAGAAGAGCATCGCCGTGTCCTCGTGGGGGCAATCGGCGGCGATCTCTCGCGCCGGGGCTTGGTTCAAGCCATGCTCCGGAGCGAGGAGGAGTGGCAGGCGGTCGCCTCCTTCTGCGAAGCAGTAATGCTAGCAAAGGAGAAGGCTGACCGTATCAGGCAACGGCGCTCAAGCCGCAGCTGCCGCCGTAATTCCGATCCAAATTTCCGGCCACCGTAGGCGCGGGCTTGCGGACGGCGGGCAATGGGTAGCTCGCTGTCCGTTTGTCCGGTAACAGACCGGACCGAGCCCAAGTCGTTTACGGCGCGCACTGTTCCCGTGCGCCTCAAGGAGTTGTCAGCAAACCGTAGGGGCCCAGTAGGGTCGAGGCCTAGTCTGGGGCTCTGGGAAGGTATGAAAATGCATACAAGGGCCCTGGAACCAAGGCAGGGAAGGAACAGGGTAGGTTTTTAGTCAGTAAGAGTCTGACTCTATTTCCCGCTCCGCCCAAGGGCGGGATTTGTCATTGGATTATTTTATCTACCGTAAAAAAAAACCTTACTTTAAAGTAAGGTGCAACCAAGATTTTCTTCTGCCATCCAGAGCCTAACTTCAGGCGCGCCAAGAACCGGCAAACGTACTGTACATAGAGTGGTTATGTAATAAAGGTTGTTTTAACCAAGAATGTTATTTTTGTTAAACCTTAATTCCGAACCTGAGGTACATGCCTGAACAATTTAAAACTAGTAAATATTCAAAAGGATTTTATATAAATACATACACATTTGCATTTTTACTATACAAATGTGTATGTATTTATACTTATGAATAAATATACAAATTATCATATGGCATATTTTACGCATATTATTGTAATGGCATAGGACAGATTATCAGGGCTATTCTAACCCTCCTTAATTTACACAAAGATGTGAGCCTGGAAATTGCTGATTTTTCATGAAAAAAGCAACGTTGAATCTTTGAAGCTGAAGCCACTCCAACTGTTTTTTCTTGAAACAATTAGGTACCATGGGCTATTCTAGGCTATCGCTCCGTAACTTCTTGCTTGTCAAATGGTAACTGAACTCATCCAAGGTGGTGCCAAAAGTATTTCAGCTCGTAACGCTGGCATTTTACATCTTTAATTATCAAGGTTTTGAGCATTTACCGACAAAATAGCTCAAGAGCTACAAATAAAGTTTTTTTTTGTAATTTCCACATGATCGATCTTTGGTACAAACAGAAAGACTGATTGATCCAACAGTTGAAACTTAATATTTTTAGATTTATAATAATAATTTATAATAGATGCCACTCTACGCACCTTCTTTGAGTCATGTATGGGGCAATGGAACACAGTCCTTCGCTATCTAGGAAGTCGATCGATCCAGAGGGACGATGAGCCTATATGGATTAAACGGGGAATATTTCAGGGCGACAGTCTGAGTCCGCTTTGGTTCTGCTTAGCTCTGAATCCTCTAAGCACATTGCTAGAGGAATCAGGGTTATCGGTTATCGGTTGAGAAGAGGTGGTCAGGTTCTAACCCATCTTCTTTACATGGATGATCTAAAACTCATTGCCCCCAACAAATTACGGCTGATGGACCTACTCAAGGTAACTGAAACTTTCAGTAGTGCCATCAGAATGGAATTTGGTGTGGATAAATGTGAAAGAAAGAAAGAAAAGAAAGAAAGAAAGTAAGAAAGAAAATAATTTATTTGACACATATAGACACACACAATGCAGAAACAACATGTGCAGTCACCGTAGGCGCGGGCTTGCGGACGGCGTGCAATGGGTAGCACGCTGTCCGATCGTCCGGTAACCGACCGGACCGAGCCCAAGTCGTCGACGGCGCGTTCTGTTCCCGCGCGCCTCAAGGAGCTGTCAGCACACCGAAGAGGCCCAGCCTGCTAACTGCAGGCAGGCAGGGTCGAAGCCTACTGGGGTCATAGGTTAGTTCCGAAAGGAATGCTCGGCCCCGGCACGATAGGCTACGAAGGAACGGGGTAGGTTTTTAGTCAGTAAGAGTCTGACACTACTTCCCGCTCCGCCCAAGGGCGGGATTTGTCATTGGATGATTTTACCTACCATAAAAAAAATAAAAAAAAAAACATGTGCAGTCAAGCATGTAAAGCGAGGGGAGATTATGGAATCTGAGGAGATTCAACTCTCGGATTCCATACAACTTAGATCTCTCTCTTCGACCGAAAGCTATAAGTATTTGGGTATGTCGGAAGCGTTAGCGTTAACGTCGTTGACATGAAGCAAACGTTGAAGGAGCGTTTCTTTGGCCGCCTAAAGAAGGTTTTAAACAGCCTTCTGTCAGGCGGAAATAAGGTGCGCGCCTTCAACGGCTGGGTCATCCCGGTTTTAATGTACTCTTTCGGCATACTCAAATGGACTCAGACCGAGCTAGATGCGCTGGATAGCAACCTCTTTGGGGAAACTGAAGGTTTTGTCTGTGCGATTATAGACGAAGTTATCCTAACGAACAACTATCGGAGACATATTATGAAGGACGGGACGGTTGACGTGTATCGGGCATGCCATCGTCCAGGTGAGTCCATCAGACATATAATCTCTGGTTGTTCACGTCTGAGTGCAGCGTAATTATGTCCTGTATGCTCTTCCTAGTCCCGTTACGCTGGCAGGACACCATCTGGTCGCGCTTATTTAGCACGCTAAACAACAGCATCTTCGCAGAAGCTATGTCCTCCTCGTTAAAGTTCGTTGCGCAGGACGGCAGACACCTCATCCATAACATCCAGCTTCTGCTGCAGGAAGGCCAGCAACTCGTTCACCACAAGATTACTACTCATGGCGAGTAATTATGAGCGACAGCTTGAGACGCGCTAAACGATACAAGTAATAAGTAAACAACGCGTCCACATCGGTACGCTGCACAAGTAAGACTTGTAAGAGTTGTATGAAAGGTTCCAAGAAAAGATATCATTTCCTAGGTAGGGTGTCAACACCCCCCAAAATATATATATTATATATATTCGGGCTTTCTCGCTCGCTTACTATATAAATTGTCTTAAATCTTTATCTTTTCTGCACAAGTCGACAACATCGTCGTGCTGGTCTAAATGAAGCGAGATCAATTGTAAGACGTTTTCAGTAAAGGCTTTCCTCGAATAATCCCGTAACCCTAGCAGACACCAGCTCTAACGGATCCCGTCAACCTTGCTGACATCTCATTGAGGCGTGCTCAAAAGTTCAAAACACAATGCGTCGCATCGTTGAATCGGGTCTGGACATCTGACACTGAGCTATCCATACTCATTGAACACGAGCCTGCACCTTGCCCTGCAACTTCCAACACTAAGAGCATCTTCTGTGAGGCCCGGAGTGGGAAAATTGTTTGAACTACTTCATGCTCATAATGTAAAATGCTTTTTTTGTAAATTTCGAAAAAAAAAGTTAATTAAAAATAAACTAGAAGTGTTATGGCTGAATTGAGGTATTGTAAATAGTAAGATTATTTTTACTTATTTCGTTATGGTTTGAGCAAGCTAAAATGTTGAATTAAGCTCCCCACGAAACTGTCAACCCTAAAAATAAAATGAATGAATGAAATGAACTAAATAATTGAATTTTATTTATCAATTCTGGCAATACTATTTTTTTTTAGTCTATGATTCGCATGTACACTCCAATACACGCAAGATTGTATTGATTTTCTAGTTTTCCTATCAGAATTCTTAAAGTTATTTGACTTTTTACCGATATTGTAATGGTTATTTCTCTAAACTCATTAGTAGGATAAGATAATCTTATTTGAACGTTCATTTGTATGGATTCCTGTACCAAAACAAAGATTCAAATGGGCATTAGTCACTAAAATTCAATTTATTTTCTGTATGAAATCAGAGCGTTTAAAAATAAAACGACCATAGACAACATTCGTGTGCTTTTCGAGTCTGCCATGTTTTGTCCTATTTGTCGCGCTTGATCAACGCGTTCGCGTTTACTGTTCAAAACTGTTATTTTCTGAATGTATTACGGGCTGTGTTTTGTTTACAAATAGTGTAGTTATTGGTGTTGTAATTATACTGTTTAAACTTTTGATCAAGCAATCACCTGGATACTTGTGAGTGCGACAGTGAAGTTCGTATTTCATAAAATTTTATATTCGTTTGCTGGCCATCAACTGTCTGCATTCAGAGGCATTCCGTCGTAATTTTTGAAACATTCTGATCGGTATAAGTGATTTCATAATATTTTGTCGGTCCTGTCTGTGACGCAACCCACGTGCACATATTATAGCGAGCATCTCATGCACATTTGTTATTATTTTGTTCGTGAGTTCGATTCGGAGCAGTGAGGATCGGAACGGCGAAGGGAAACCGCGTCGCGCGTCTTGCTCGCTCACTTCGCGTTCGGTTGAATTCATTAATTTGTGGGTAATATTGGACGGTGATTTCTAATCGGGTGTGAATTAAATAGTGCGGGATAGTGTTGTTGGTCGATGTGATTAGGTGCAGTGCACATAGCGCACACGTGACACGGGACGAGTGTTTGGGTGTCAGTCGGCTGCGGCTCGCGGCGCCGCTACAGTCGCCTGCAGTGCGGAGCGCGACGGGCGTTAGAGGTGAATCACCGCTCGGTGCCGTTTTGATCGTGCTTGTTTACCCGCGTGTGCATAAGTGCGTGGAGCGGAAGTGCAAGGCATGTGCGCCGCGCGTCGGCGCCGATGACATCGCCGTCCGGGGCGACGGCGTTTTGAGCGCGAGTGTGTGATAGCTATGTTCCTTGGGTTATGAGTGTGTGACAAAGTTGTAGTGCGCTGAGGACACTGGAGCCCCTAGACGGAGTTGGGCCCGCCGGGGCGGCCCTGGTGCTTCTCGGGGCTCCTCACGAAGGCAAAATGGCTGCGTGGAACCGCCACCACCATTTCAACATGCTCATGGACGAGAATGCCAAAAATAAGTGTAAGTATAATGATAACATTCGAATTTTGCTGAAACACCCACTGAAAACATAATTCAGTAGCATGTAGTCACATTATTTGGCTTGTAGTTAGATTAGGTAGATAAGTTTTCCTCCATAACAACAGCATGACTCTAAGCATGTACCTACCTACACTTCTCCATATTTCCTCCAAAACAACTAAATGAAAAGTCAAGACTTTCATTAGTCAAGTCATTAGTGTAAAGCACATAGTATTTTTTAATCAACCAAGTGAATGTTACTGAATTCACTTAATTTTGATTCAATGCAATTATTTTGTAAGGTAGGTAGTTGCACTTATTGCTTCAGTTGCTTGATTGGTTAAACAATTGATCACATATCCATACTTAATCAATTACATTCACTTGAACCTCTTGAAAAGGCTGATGATGATGATTCCTTCAACCTTATTTTTACCTCCCTATACTATAGATATCAAAAATTTATTTTAACAGAAAATATTTGTGTACCTTCTTTTGTGAAAACAAACTTTATACAGCAGACATTGACTCCTGTTCTATAAAAGAAATATCATTTTTATAAACCAGTGGTCAGATTGGTATTCTTTCAATGAACCTCAGCAGATTAACTTTAGCCATTTGTGGATAAAAATAAGAGCAGCCAATCAGATCACTGGAAAATATACTACAAGGTTTTGAAACATAGGTGCATGCCTAGTACATAATAGCTTGTTGAACTTAAGGATAGCCTAAGTTCACATAACACAAGCACACCATTTAGATGAGTTCCTATGACTTAATTTAATTTTTTACTAAGATTATTTTGTTCATGACAGTGTGCAGTGTTGAGACTAGTTGTGCAGTGTTGCAGCAAATTATTGTCATAACATTGAAGACAAAGATAAAGCTTCTAAACTCTAATAGTCATTCTCTCAACTGTTAAATAAATCCCTTTTGATCTTACCCCAGGCTGCAACAATCCAAGTGAATCAAATCACATGGGCCCTTGATTCATTAGACATGGACATAACACAATTTTCCATGTTATGACCTCCTTTAATGGTACAACAGGCTAAACAAATGCAGGTGAATAAAGCCCTGTGGGTGTACATTGTTGAATGCACACAGCCCTCTGTGACCCACCTGTAGGTATAAGTACATCCTGCCCTACATCCCTTTGACCTCGATTTTCCACCGACATTCAGTTGAGTTGCACTGTTTTCCAATACGAACCCTACTATCCATTTTACACCTGAAACTTAACCATTTACGGGCCGCAATAAAACCTCTTATGTAAGATTCCCACTCTCAGCATTCCGTATTTTCGAAAGCAGCGAAACCAACTCAAGAGTTTCGTACACCGACATGAAAATACCACGCCGTAATTAAAGTGTTAAATTCGGTGTCCTACATTTCGTAGCCATCAATCAACAACAATAAATAACGTAAGCCGCGTATGCTACAAATAACCTAACAACAAATTATTTTTACATGTTGTAAATATTAAATTGTTTTATGACATAATTTGGACTTTATTTTGGGGCGAATTATGATCGGTCCATATAGCCTCGACCCTAAAACTGTTTAACGCGGCGTCGACCTCCCCAACCTTTAACCTAATTCTGTGTTCAACCCTCGCAGATGGGCGCTTGCTGCTTGCATTGATGCTTTATTAGATAATACGACTTTACGTCTTTGGTAAGAGCTTATCAAAGGCATCGAACGTGCGTATCGATCATTTCATTTGACACTTATATTTATTTATTTACTTAGCACCGTTTAACAACATCGATTATATTGCACTTTATAGAATTCTGTAATTAAATAGCGATCTCTGTAACATCAAACAGTAGTTTGGTCAGTATGATGACCCGCTTTAAAGTCGGTAACACCTATATTTTATTCCACTTTCCGGTGGTGATGCCCGCGACTCTCACCTCCCACGCTTTTGGCACTCCAACAGAGATCGTTGCATTTGCCAGTTCTAAATAACACAAAGACTGTTCTTAATACCCAGTTTCTCGGAAAATCGGGACATGTTACCCCGGATTTAAATTAACATTTATAGTTCAATAATAATTTGCACAATATATAGATTACGCAAATAATGAAAGATAAACCGAAATAAACATAAGTAAGCTACTTATTACAAGTTTAAATGCTAACTTAATATCATTTCATATTTCAATATTCAATAAATTGTTCACAAAGAATATGATTGCTCACACTTTTCGAATATATTACGAAAAAAAAAGGAACTAGGTGGCCACCTTGGCATCTGTTAGCACCGTTGAGGGGTGAACGTTCTTTGTAAATAATCATCAGGGATTTCCGTAGAAGCCGTTTGGCTAAATTCAAAATCTTCCTTGCTTATAAGGATAAGGATGAAGACTTCAGATAAATTCGCTAACAACCTATTTGAGATTCATGAATACGAAATAAAACATGCTAATTTATCTCAGAATGTTTGAGGAAACACAATTTTAGTAGAATAAATTAGGAGGAGCGAATTTGTCCCGCGACATAAACATTACAGATAAAAAGACACACCGACAATATCAAAAAAATCTAGGGTACTGAAATATCGATGAAAATTGTAATGCGGTGGTCGGACCACAGCCTGGGATCCGAGTGCCAAATATTTACGTCGGTCGTTAGTGCCGGAACCATCGGCGGTCTCACATTTTTTCCGCCGCGATCAACTTTCATTCACTGTCTGAAAGCTGTTGCTACGCGGATGCTGGCCTCACGGTGCGCTGTCATTAAAACCAAACGCTCGTGCACCGCCGTCATGTAGATGATATCGTGTTGTTTGGAAAGTGCTCGCTTACAAGACTTACATTAAGTATTTAGTTTTGTACTTTGTGGCGATACCGCCTTGCTGTTTACAAGATTATGAGAATAAATTACTGCCAGATTGTGAATCAAACATGAACGTCGTAAAGTTGCGTTATTGTTTGATTGCCTAAGTTCAATCAGGGTCATACAGATGATGATTTGAAGAATTCCTATAACTTTAAACGTTGTCTTTAACTGTTGAATCGAACGGTATCTGTTGAGTGTACGAAAAAACTATAAAAAAAATAATGTGTTCACATGATAACGAAGCCGATTACTAACCAGTTACTTACACGTCGGTGGGAGCGGAGTCGGGCCGCCTCGCGAGTCATGCCGGCCGGTGAATGGTCACCTTTCTCCGACACACAGTCTAGACGACTTCGTTTCGACCCGTGAATGAATTTCACATTGGAATGCGGAACGACGATTTATCGTTCCCCACCAAAAGTGTCTGTACGCATTGTGCCGGTGAAATTGTCTCGAATAATTAGAAATTTCTTAGGTCAGAAGTCGTAATAAAGTAACATTAAACCCAGGAGAGCGGCGCGTTTTAATGAAATTCAGAGCAACACGAAATTAAGTTAACGCGATTGTTTGAACAAGAAAGATATTTGTCAATCATCATGCTTTACAGGCAGTAATTCCAGTGCTACAAAAACACGATTAACATGGTTAATTACGAAACATTTCCGTCAATACGTTCATTCGAAATATTTGAATTCAGCAACGAGTTAAGCGGGGTAGTAATTCATACATGGCAGACGAGGACAATACGCGGGCAGCGTGCAGCGTGGGCAAACTGTGTGGGCATTCAGGTACCCTATGCAAATAGTTAAGATTTCTCCGGCGGACTAGTGATCGCGCCCCATTATTTCTGCAACCACGATTTCATTGCGCACTACCTAGGTATTTACATTTTAATTGGATTAAGTCTCGCTTAACACAATAGACATACACAGAGACCGACTTATTAAATATCCTTATCTATCCTCTACAATTAAAAACGCTGTCTCTATAAAAATTTAGCTCTTTAGAAAGTTTATCCGATATCAATAAGGTAAAATCTGAAAGTATGTACACGCTATTCCCACTCCGTGCTTTATTATGAGGAAAATAAATTAAGTATTTTGTTATAACTATGGTACGAAGTTGACGAAGTATGACGGAGTCAGCCCTAAAGTGCCCCTCGGTGTCATCGACCGACAGCTAAGGTTTTTGCGCGTCCAACGGTGCTGTTATTTTAATAATTGAATGAGTATGGAAAGCATTATGACTTAACGGTAACTGGATGAATGTGTAACGTCTGATGATAGCTCGTTTTAAAAAGTTTACACTCACTTTTATTTGATAAGTTTAATGGCATCAAGTAAAATTATCTTAATTACCAAAAGGATCATAATCTAAGTAATTTACTTAGTTAATTAGACTAAGAAATGTTTTCTGTGAACAGTTTTTCATCAGCCAGACAAGTCGATTCAATATTTTTATCAGTTTATCCGCCAGTGCCAACTGTGACACGTTTATTTATTTTGCGACCTTCACACTCGAGTGTTCATTGCCCTTAGCTCGACTTCCTGTTCGAGGTCTTTCAAGACCAAGTCAAATTGATCGTCATTTAACGGATATCAGAAAGCAGCCTTTAACTTGGGGGTAGATTTAAAATAATGAAGATCAGTCTTGTGACCTTAAAATCTGGTTAATAAATTGAGTAATTGGTTCAATTATGAGTAATTCGAGTATCTTATTTCGTATCATAACATTAAGTATGAACAATGAGTAATGCCGGTGTCCGTTTTGGTGGTGTTGCGCTTGCGCATCCCCATCGGGCCCCAGCGTCGTTGACCGCCGGCGGTTTTTGCACATTGACGCCGCAACGGTGGCCGCTTGCACAATCTAGAACGACACACTTATCTCGCTCGGATGCTGGACAATGGTCTGCGTCGGTGTCTTGAGATCTTAAGTAAATTGCCCGCCGAATATCTATGACGCATTTGATATTAGAATCGGAGGCAATGGGGCCCTGCTTCTTGTTTTGAAGGTTAGTTCTGCAAAGTTCGATGTTTTCGTCTTGGGAGGGATAAGATTAGTAATTTGTGATGAGCCTGTAGTTATGTTACCTACTACTTAAAGTATTAAGTTAATTAAGTTTGCTGTATTATCTAAAGGACAGTAAACGCATAATGCGTTGCGGAAGAACCGACACCGATCAAATCACGCTTTTGCTAAAGAGTAGTGCTTTGCCTTAAAGCTATGGAAACCTTCGTGCCTTCATAAACTTATTCCTGGTTTGAAGCTAAACTACGGATCCTAGCGATTAATTAATATTTACCAAAGTAAATATAATATCTACTGGCGTTACAACAAAGCGAAGCATCCACCACGGCCGAGCTCAAACGAAAGTTAATTAACGATAATCGGTGTTATTGTTTTCTGATAATCTTTATCTTGTTTGACAGACAAATTGACGAAATCGCGCTTAGTGATTTGTTGGGATTTACGAGTTCAAAACAATTGAGTGAACTGTAAAAGGCCCTTCATTCCCCGAAGATTAGCCGAACCGAACGAGACCGCACGCTTTTTGGTAAATAACTCCAACTGCTGAACAGCTGTTCATCCTAATTACACAGGAGGCGTGGTTAATTCATTAATTTCTTTGGGGTAAATCCTTTGTGGGAAATGGTCGTATATTAAACTACTTATCTTCACGCTCTTGTTCCGAATGGGATAAATAGAGCTGTAAGAGATATTATCGTTTTTTATATCTGTCTAGTTCTATTCTCACGCACGGCTCGCGGTCGCTGTTCCAATAAACAATCTTCATAAACGACTTATCACAACCGAAAACGCGTCAAATGTCGTTGACAAGTCAAGTTCAACAGCACTCGTATAGATTTTGGGTTCCGATCCAATCCATCGTTTAGCAATCAATAAGATACACAATCGTGTATCGCTTCCTTGTATCTGCCTATTCTAGTGTTGTGTCCGCAGTCGTTGCGTTTGCGCGGCGTCCTTTACATTCTGTAAGAATCAGAAAGAGATAACAACACAAAGGAAAACGTTTGGCTATGTGTGGATGGAGCGTGAGGCAGTATCGGCGCGGGCGCGGTGTTTTCGCGCACGTTTCGCCCCCGCGCGGGCCCCGGGTGAACGGCCAGACAGGCGGGCGGCCGGCCGTTAAACCTGCCTTGGACCCGTCCTGTGGCCTCGCGGGCTTCGCGTGCTACCATCTGCAGCGCGCTTGCCGCACCGGCGCCGCCGACGACGTCTGTGACGACTGACGATGTGACGCTGACGCAATGACAGCTCCACGCTTCTATTTTTAATTAATGACATCCTTACAACTTTACGACCTTCGTGCTTTGAAATCTCTTTTGATTTGTTGATTTATTGTCAACTGTTTCTTTTATTGGCTCAGTGTTATTAACTTTCGTCTAATCGAATGGAGAGTTATAGGAAATAAATACGAGTCACGAGTACATATTTGACACTTAGGTTAATGAATTACACGCTTGAGTTGTTGTATAACTTATGTGCTTTCTTCAAATTAGACATTTGCAATAAAGTAATACGCGAAGTTTCTCGAATAAAAACTTAATGGCGCCAAATTTTGCTAATATAGTAATATTTATAAATAATATAATTAATTAAGTAATTAATATACGTATTACACAAATACACACACACGTAAACGAACGTTGACAAGTTTTATTAGTGATTTAATGGAGCCTGGACCTTTAAAATATAGGCTTAGTTTTAGACTCCGGAGCTCACACAAATTAATACATAGGTTTCACAAACTACCTGGCAACCTAAAAACCCAATACAATGTTGTTATCATAAAAGATAAATAAAACATTTTAATTTGAATTAAATGAGGCCTACTAACAACAGCGTAATCGCTAAAACACTTATGTGACGCAAAACTGATCAATAATGTTATGTATTTTTTTACTCAATCGTTAATAAGCACCTCTGTTGCTACTCGCGGAAGAAGTTCGATAAAAACAATCGCAAATACAAGATAGTAACCGCGGAATTTAGCATTGTTTACTAATGAGAATGATATGAATATGTCATGATATAAATAATACAGATTACTTATACAATAAGACGTCCCCATTCGTTATCGCACACTTCATTAAATGGGTCACATTCTGATGCATTCGATTCTATTTTCCTCTCGGGCCGAGCGTGCGGGCCAAGGTGATGTTTATGCGCCGCGCCCGCCGACCCAGCCACTATGAAAATCTACTGGATGCATTATTCTTCTGCCTAAGTGCTTAATAGAATACTCGCTGAATAATTCACAAGTTGAAGACGGCTAATAAAAGCGTGCTCGACAAGACGGTGGCGGTCGATATGTAAAGAGATGAGATCTATTCAGGAATAATATCGTGGTTGTTTACGGTGCGGCTCTCGGTAGGATTGCGTCGCAACGGTCGCTAGTTTGCCCGCAGCTCAGACGGACGCGATGGGGGGGACACAGGTGGGATGGAGCGAACGTCTGCGTCGGTGCTTTTTCATTCTTTGTTTGCGTCGAGGATTTGCATACAATCGGAGAAATTGCGTGGCTGGCAGCAGCCGAGAAAAAAAGAATTCGTGTAGTTTTATGCATATGACTGTTCGAGGTGCGGGTCCTGCGCTTTTTTCCTCTAATACTTCAAACATATTTTTGAGTAATCGCTTGAGTTTCGCTGCGGGCTCCTGCTCAAGTTTATTCCTCTCAGTAGATCTTTTAATAGTAATTGGATTTCGACTTTATTTATAATACTAAGTTACATACAATGAAACGTCACAGCTTAGAATCCTGGTTGAAAAGTACAACAACGTAAGTAATAATTACTCGACATGGAGATTTGATAGTAAATCGTTCACCGATAAGCATGGCTCGCGGTCGGTCAGTGTATAGTTTACCGACTCGTTTGTCATCTGAATCACGTGGCCTTCCGTTCGGTTATTACTAGCAAGCATTGGTTTCGCGCGTTAGTTGTGGCGGGCTGGCCGCGCCGACATAGCGTCCTTATCGACGGAGACGTGAAGTGCGCATCAACGCCGCCACGTGTATAAACATTGTTTCACAACAATAACACGCGGGTGACGCGGGCAAGGACGCTCGACGATGCCGGCCCACCGCTCACCGACGCATTGATTCTCTAACTACGTTCTGTACTCATCCACAAACAAATACCCAAGTGTCCACAGTTTTAGACAGTGAAAAAACACGATGAGCGCATTCACTTGTTTGCTTCCACTCCGGACGAGGATTTCTTACGATGTTTGGATTGCTCAAGTGCTTCTTTGTGACTTAAAACGCTAATTTAGTGTCTTTTTTGTGTAGTGCAATTTACAATTTAGTTTAGTGTTGTATAGTGATGGATACCTACTACGAAAGTGAACCTGGCAATCGTAAGTTTCACATTGTTATTGTGCATAGTGCCCCGAGTAGCATTGCTACCAGTAATGCGTCAAGGAGATCGCCTTAATGGATTCCTCGAAGTCTCGACACGAGAACTGCGCAGTTACATCGAACTACGATCGGCCATACATTTTACTTAAAGTTCCATGACACGGTTTTAATGCGACCTTGTGCTTAATAATATCAAATTAAAGTTCTTACTGGGCCCAATACAAATTGTCTTATAGCTCAAAACAGCACCAGAAACCGATGTGTCCCTATAATGATCTGTTTGTGGATAAATCATTTCTAAACACAAAGTTTAAAGTTGTTAGATTTGACATTTGACACACATGATTTCCAAGTTTATAAAAGATTGTAAATTAAAAAATATTAACTAAAACAATAGTACAGTATGTGGACACATTGCGTTAAATTAATTACACTGAACATTGCAATTGCGGTTCGTAAACAGCGAACGGTGGTATCTTGCACCTCCCACGCCAATCTACCGGAGGCTAGTCACATTCCTGACATACCTACCACAGGTTGTCGGCCGGCAGCGCGGCCGGTTCCGAACGTTTGCAGCACAGCGATGACGTAGCCGCGCGTCTCATCCGTTCGTCGGCCCGATACCTTCGTCACACATACAGCCTTTCCACACCTCCCTTCGCACCTCGACGATCCGATCTCTAAGGGGGAATACGACCTTGTCGCAGAGGTCTACACAACCTGGACGCTTTAACTGCGCAGTTTAAATGCAATCTTGTTATTATAATATCACCGATCGTCGTCGCTCGGGTACAGAAATCGCGTGCGCTTTCGCCGCGTGCCGCCTTTCTATGCCGAATTGTCATATGGTACTAATGTATTTATCGTTTGTATGTAATTTATGTCATGAAAAGGGAAATTGCTATTAAGCCTTTTTGTCATTGGCAGATTAAAAAAATTGAAAAATAAGTGTATTGTACTGACATGGGAAGAGAGTGAATTTGGAGGGTATCAAATTTTTATTGATGTTTTAAAATTTCTTTAGGGAAGAACAGGGTTGAAGACAACAAAAATGAATACTTTGTTAGATGTTCAGTCGTTTTAGTACGGAACTAAGAATGTTTGTAATGCTAATAGGCGGATGCGGCCTGATTTTCAATCGGAGCGGAGTCGTACATCCATTCATCTGAGCGTCCGGAGAGTTGAGTTATCCGGATGTAGATAATTTTAACATATTTATGTATGCCACGAGAATGTTATTGGTTTAACGATTCTGTCATACGTCTTGAAACATGCATTAGAGAACTGACGCTACTTTATAATACGTATGTACGATTAGTTGAAGACTGACTATGGCCTAGATATTTACTAATTTGCTGTCATCCTTTCAATGCAAACATGTTTTTTTTTTATTATGAGTCATTATGAGTACTTATAATCGAGAGCTCTATTATTACTCCATAGAAATCTAATAATCATTTTACGTATTTTATTGAACAAAATGATCACATTCATAAAATTATGTCCAGTTCAATAGAAAATTAACAATATTTCAAATCCAGAAGAGAAATACGTATTTTAAGATTCCTTTTTATATCTTATCATTCTTACAACTTTTTGGAACTTATTGTATCTTAAAGTTTTCCAAAATCAAGTTCTGCTATCAGTCAAGGTGTCTCAGGAGTCGAGATAACGAGTCAAAGTGCTATGTGGTACGTAATAGTGCATGTGGACTTTGATCACTTAGAAGTTGACAATAACAGCATAGTGGTAGATGATAGATGCATGACTTACTTAAAATCTTGGAATTCAAAACCTTCTAAAGCCGTAATCTTTTCTACTGCATCCCTCAGAAGTTCAAGATACTCCACTTATTTTTATTTATCACTGTCACTTATCACATCTTTTAGACCTTCACCTGAACAAAAACAGTAAAGTATGTGCAGTTCAAAATTTTATCGACCCTTGACCTGGATATTCCAACCAGTACCAACTGAAAGGCAAATCGTTGTATTAAAATAAACATGTTTATTTGCACCTTGTCAAACAAATACCCGAGTTCGCGAAACCATTTTCGCACACCACTGTACCTACTCGTTTCACAATAAACTACGCAGTTGCATGCTCGTTGATGCACATGTGTGTGTGACGATAACGTCGAATGCGCGTGCACATACGTACTTGATAATAGGCCTGATAGCCTACCAATATTGACGTTACGTTTGTTTGATTGTGTGGCTTTTTTTTTTCAAACGTTAATTTTAACCAAAAAATTTTGAAAAGTCTATTTGTTTTTGCTGTATATGCTTTACTAGCTTCTGTCAGCGGTTTCGCTCGCACGAAATTAGGTTTCTCTATACAAATTTTGGACCCCCGTTTCATTCCCTTAGGGGATGAATTTTGGAAAATCCTCTCTTCGTGTTCGCCTACGTCATAGAAGAAAATCATAATTATGCAAAATTTCAATTTATTTCAACTGTGCGTTGATATGTCAGTCACTCAGTTTCTCCTGTTTATATAGACTAGCATCTGCCAGCGGCTTCGCTCGCGCGATTGTCGGTTTCTCCATACTAACTTTGGGGCCCCGTTTTGTCTTCTTAGGGCATGAATTTTTAAAAATCGTCTCTTAGTACTTGCCTATGTTATAAAAGGAAATCGTGTGCAAAATTTGACGCTCCTAATCACAGTAATTTCGGCTGTGTGTTGATATGTCAGTCAGTTTCTTCTTTTATTTAATGCCAAAGATAATGCCTAAATAAAGGGATTTCTTCAACCCTTGTAACACTCGTCTCGATATTTTTCTTTGGCTTGGGAGCATTCACCAATTACAATCTTAATGCACCCACAGTGCACACTAAACTTCGCTAATCAAAAGTGAACGGCAGATCATTTAACTTAATCCTGATCTATTGATTGCTACTACATAAAAGTCTGATATTAGTAGTTGTCGGTTCAGAAAATTTTGAAAACGTTGCATTACACCAATTAAGAAACTCTAAGTTGTCAGCATAAACCGTAGGATTTCCGCAAGAAAGAAAGAAACGCAAGGCAAAGAAGGAAGGAAGGAACATAGGAGTGGGTTTTAGTCAGTAGAAGTCAGACTTACCCTCCCGTTTCGCCCTACAATGGAAGTCATTGAATGATTTCCCATCTAAAAAAGTTTTCAGCATATAAACTAATCATAAGTTCAATCTTAATTCAGCCGATGCCTTCAATCGTGAGGGAAATTAGGCTATTGTGTCTCCAATAGGGCTGTTGTACCTTGATGCAGTAGTTTTAACTAGATTTAGTTTTGACTTTACTATCTAGTACACTACAGAATTGCTTAGGGTGTTTTCAAAAATATCATGCAGATTTGCTCCCTATGCAGAAAATTTCAAAAGGCAAAAAAATGTGTCCCACATGCGTGATGAAATCCGCATGATATTAAAAACACCGTCGACTTTTTGTAATAATACAGTCATGTTTTTCAACTGACAGCGCAAAAAATCTGTTAAGTGCCATAAATTAGCTTATAACCCTTCGTTCCCTTTCGCTTGTAATTACCCCTTTTTTGGAATTAGGTGTACAGTGCTCCTGAAATTCCATTTATTTCGACTCGATTCCGAGAGAAACATGTAACCAGACTTTCAAGAACTCATTATAGGTATTTTGATAATTCAGAACAGCTCTGAATATTTTTTATATCTTGTTTATGCGATACCTGTTGCGTCAATTATACGAAATGGCTACAGAAATTAGGTCCAATTTAAATAGATACCTGTGTACCTCTACGTAATGAGAACTTGTGAGACGTTCAACAAACTTTTCGCTCAGCAAAAGTACGTAGCCAGCCTCGAACGTCGTTGTTTTATTATGAAATGTCACGTCGTACCAGACGGTACATAAATAAGACTAAATTAACTTGTCTGCGATCTCTGGATTAAACACGATAAAGTTCACATTCACACCTTGGATTACATGTTAAAACAAATTCGACTCTTCTAACAATATATTAAGCAAATTTTGATTAATTTAATATCTCTCTCACTGGCTTCTCTTAACGTTTTCAACTCGACTCTTCCGAGGACACTTTGTTTTATGGGGTTTTATTTTATTAGGCGATTTAATTTTACGGGTTGAAATGAATTTTTTATTGCCAGAAGACGTTCATGATCGAAATTTACGGCCATTAAGACTTGAATTAGTCGCGTAATTTTGTGTGAAGTTGTTTTATACTTGGTAAATCCTGGAGAAAGTTACATTCTAGTTACTTCACGGATGTTATATAATCAGTTATTTTCATTAAATTACTTACAGTTTCCTCGATTCACTGACAAAAATCATTTGTTGCCAAAATAAAAGTTTTTGCCAAGCAGGTGTGAATTTAAAATTTTTGAAGGAAAACATAAACATTTTACAGATAAAAAGTAAGAAAATGAGACCGCGACGATCTCACCGCAGGTTCCAGACATGTAGAAGGTTCCCCGGAGGACAATCGTCTATGAGAACTTCGGCGATACGATACTTAGCGACTAGTTCTACGGCTTTGGTGGAGCAAGCAAGGATTCTTACAAGCAACTTAACATGGTGTAAACTTTAAACTACATTGTTTTGCTGTCTCTAGACAATATGGAAATTGTAGCTCAAAGGAAACCGTAATACTAAATAACCTTACGACTTTAGAGTCTCACCAAGCTTGAACCAGTACCAATGAACTTATAATCCAGTTCATAAATGACTGTTCCAATTTATACCATCGCTAATAATACCGATTTCTAGCGTGTTTCCATAAACACAGAGATGACGTCGTCCATAGTCCATGAAACAAGTCAATCCGGAATGATTCATTCACCTTTAGCATACCTAACAAGTATTTGGATCCGGCAGTATGTGGGCGGCAATCAGGTGAATAAAGCTTGTTCACACGGCAATTTGATCTATTACGATAGCAGATTGATTGAGATGCGACGCCCGCGCCCTCTACCTGACTAATAATGGCCAAGTTTAATACTGGTTCATATAGAATTATCACCGTGAATGTACGACAAATAGATCGCTCCACAGTTTACACAAATTTTAATATCATCAAATAAAGCAAATTGAGAAATAGCTTTAATATTAGTTTCTTACCGAACATCCGTTTGCGGAGATATAAAAATAGTCTAGTAAATAATTGTAAATCATTGACTATTTATTAGCTATTATATCAAAGTATTTGCTCTACCGTACGAATTGTCAACCGTTGTGTTTGATAAAGCAGTAGTAAACAACAGTTGAAGATTTTTGCATTGTAATGTCGATGTTGGAAACTTGGAAAGTTTGTCTAAGATTTTTATAAAGTCAAAGTTTGTTTATAGGTAAAGATGAGTTTATTTGAAGTCGACTTAGTGGATTACCATATTAGTCGTTTGGTAAGAACTTCCTGATATACAATATTTAGTATATTTGGAATTTGTATTGGTCTAATAAGTAGTTGTCCTGATTTTGCAGAGATTGATCTTTAGTTTAGTGTTTCTTTTTCACATCTATTGATACCTGAAAATCGATTACTGCGCATTCAACCGCCATGATGGTGCAACTTGTGTGCCGAGGATTATACATTATGTTGTTGTAATGTGATGTATGTATTTGTTGCAGTGGGCGTGGTCGGCGGCGGCATGCCGGAGGCCGCCAGCGGCGAGCGGCGCCACGTGCCGCTGTACGGGAGACTGGTCGCCGAAGACCAGCTGGCTTCCATGTCCGCGCCCTCAGACATTCAGGTGAGCGCCGCTGTGCGCGACCCCCGAGCTTTCTGCTGCTACCCTACCCCCGCCCAGGTAAATGATGCACGAGGCAGTTTGGGGGACTAACGTCCTGAACACAAATTAATTTTGCTACAAAACTACAGCTGGAGTCCTGGGTAAAAAGTTTAATTATCACATACAACCGCTTCTGAACCCAATTCCATGAGAAGCATTCTATAATGCACTTGCATATACACAAAGTTTTTTAAACCTGTGACCTCCGCGCGCCACACCTATTGTTTTATTAAAAGACCCATTAACCACGCGCGTCTAGACATTACGCGCAAGTAAATAAATTAGTCAGTAAAGTGGCACTAATTACCTAGTACAACTAAGTTCTCTTTCACTGAAATACTAGTGATGTATTTAGTTAGCGTTGAATACCAACTGGCTACGATCGATAGATACCCCTCGTCTAGACTGGGTTAATTAATAAATGTGTCCGACTAGTGTTTCTCGCGCGAAAATATTGGGTTTCCTTCATTCTGTCAGAGTGAACATGTTTCAATACTTTCAATACAAAACTTTGTTAGATAATCTCCGATGTGCGGGCCGAGTACGCAGTGACGTTCACAGTACCGGGACTAATGTATAGCTATTACTGACAGTGATTGCATTAGGGATATATTGTAAGTTTGCCTCAGGTGTGAACCAATTGTTCAACATTTTATTGAATAGATGTTTATACAAACCGTCTCGTGTATTAAGTCGTCTACGTGCGTCTCTTACTTAGCTTCATGAATGTTATTTTATTTTGTATTTCTATCCTACCTTTTATGTTACCTATGATGCCGTTAATTTTTTACACTTTTAAAATCTGTTTTCGTGGAATGTATTTTGCAGATTTCACCTTAACGTGAGTTCAAACACCTATGCTTTGTTTTGTTTTCTGTAGTGTAGTGACATCCAAATTGCCTGAAAAGTCCTTTGCTTATTGCTTTTTGTCAGCTTTTCAAAAAGAGCTTATATTAATGAATACTTCTCGCTTACCCAGGCTATGCAGGCCCGAATACCACATCACTTTCGAGATCCCTCGACAGCACCGCTAAGAAAACTCAGCGTAGACCTCATCAAAACCTACAAACACATAAACGAGGTAAGTGAATATCATATACAATACATATTATATGTATTTCAATTAATCGGTTGAATAAAATGTAAAAAGAACTATTTGGCACGTGTAATTATTCCGAATGATATCACAGTTACAGTAGGTAGTCGATAGAACATCGAATAACAATCGATCATCGCATCGAATAACATCCGATTGTTCGATTAATCCGGAATTAACCGGCGTCATCTGCGGTTATTAATTTACTTACTCCGTACCATATATGCAACCGCCATTGTTGATTCTCGCTGGAAGCTATTAAACTGCCAGTACTTTCGTAATTATTGTTTACATGTCGTATGCGGAAATTGCTCATCAGCCTTGCATCATGTTTTCATTTTTAACCCCTTGTTATTTATAATACAGTGTACAGTTCATTGCTCGTTGCTGTTTTGAAAGCGATCGGTTCTGTTACAAGCTACATCCCACATATTGGCAAAGAAGGCGTTGCAGGTACATACCACGCGTTGTCAGTTCCGACCTTTTTCGACACGGTGGGCGAACCGTTGCTAGGAGGCGGCCCGAGGTCGCGTGGGAGCAGATTTATTGCATCGTAAATAAAAAATTCTCAATGAACTACTGGCTGTGCTCTTCAATGAAGCTGTGACCGGGTTAATTCTGGTGCCATATGAATATCGCAGACTCGATTCGCAGTCTGGTCCGATTTTACCAACGAGAATTGTGTAGAGCGCGCTTTTATAGTTGCATGAACTTAACATTACATCTGCAGGCAGATATAGATAATTATGCTGAAGTTAATGTACCGAAGAATCGCCGAACTTAAGTGGCAGTCGGTAGAACAGCTGGCTCGATGAGCCGTAAGGTTCTGCAGTGTCCACCGCGTACCGAAAGATGAAGCGTTGGAAGGCCTTCCACAAGGTGGGCCGATAACCAAGTGGGGGTCGAGGAAATCCGTTGGATGCGAGAAGCACAGGACCAGATGATGTGGCGATACTTAGAAGAGACCTTTGATCAGCAGTGGACGCCTCTCGCCTGAAAAAGATGATGGTGATGAAAACTAATTTGTACAAAATGTAAAAAATGGTGTTTTTAATATCATGCGGATTTAATCACGCATGCGGAATTGCTCCGCATGCGGGGCCGCTGCCCGATATCACGCCCCGCATCCCGCGTGCGTTTTGCACGCATAACAATAAATACTTGTATGAAAAGGACATGCAATCCGCACGATATTAAAAACAGCCTAGCTTATGAATGGATAAAACGTAAGCATTTCTGTATATACCACTCATGTCTCAGGATAAGCGAGTCGAAACATTTTTGTTTAAATGATAAATGTTAATGAGTGCAGTAGCCGTCTGCCCCTGCACTTTAAACATGTTGTTTAGAAGTCAATCATGTCGTCACCTCACGGCCGCACTGCGCAAATGGGCTTCGTTCTAGGAAAACGATTTCCTTGCTACGCAAATGATTTCTTTTGCCATTGAAATCTTGTTTAAGGCAGGTACTAGAATACTAGTTCAACAATTACTGCGGTAGCTTAACTACAAATTAGATGTTTTGTTTAAATGACAATGTATCGATATTTTCCAATCGATGCGTCGATCATTTTTTCGATGTATCGATATCATCATCTCCTTGTCCTTGTCCCGGGTCAGTGCAACATGTTATGTTCTGCAGTTTTCCCCTGTTAGCGGCAATGTATCTGTTTATCGATATGAAACAATCGATATACTATGAATGACCTTTACAGTCACGTGTATGTAAGTTTTCACTGCGGCGTTGGTCTCTCGCGCAATAAACGCGGCGTCAGTTTTTCTTTACACGAGCCACAAATGACGACACGAGAAACGTGGAAAGTTTGACGTAGTTCAAATTGTTTTCTTATATTATTTCATTTGATTTTAAAGGTGCATTTGCTCTTTGCTTTGTGAGGAAATAACGTCTTTCATGATCAGTGTCAACCTTTACACTTCAAGCTTATCTCAAAGTCATACTACAGCTGTAACAGTTCACTAAAATGATAGCTTCGTCGTTATTACTGATAATGACATTGATAAATTAGAATCTTTTTGAAATATCTAACAACTTATCGAAGTGAATGGACCTCACACACTCCGTATGGTTCAATAGATCACAGCATATTACAAATGATAATACATTCTTACATTATCTTCCTCTTAAGAATCTTGCATTTATTTATTCTCGCGTAAATCATGTAATATTCAGGCGGAACCAAACATCATGAGCCGTATAAGGATGAAACATTCTATTTACAGCAGTACAAACAAAGCCCTTATTTAAGATCTAAAAATAAAACTCAACAAATCTGTGTTCCAGAGAGCTCAGAACACCTTTATTTTTATTTATCTAACTCAATGACAAAGGAAAGATAGCGATAAAATTAGTTCACGTCACTCAATCTGAATGCTCTGACCGTCTGATTTTAAAGACTTGAAAGCTCCTTGATTTTGAAACAGAGCGTCCTTTAATTGCTAATATAAATTGAGTGAGCTTGGTCTCCAGGTTTTTGTTCAGAAGTTTTATAATCCATTTCCAAACATTTACTACTGCCGTTCTGAAGCGGCGGCAATTAATCTTAGTAAACGGGAGACACGTGGTGTCTCCCCCTCGCTCTCTATTTATTTTCGGACCTGATTATTAATAGAAAATATTCTATTTGCGTTTGTAAGGTGGTCATTGCCCTATTTGGTGGTGTGTTTACATGGCGCCCTGCCAGATTCGAGGCGCGTCGTGTGGGAATAGAAGGTGCACGGGTATTAGGAGTCTTAGAACTTGCATGAGCTTGGCTGTGATAAACTAGGCTAGGAAGCGGAAGATAAAACTGAGACGGTTTTAATCCTTTCACGCTTGAAACGGAGCGGATTTCAAACGGCGATTGAAATTTTAAAAAATATATGGAATGTCCGTGTTTCTAGTTGTGTTGCGTCGTTATATTGGCTTCCGAAAATAAAGTTGTTTTGCACTTTTTATTTATATTTAGATGTCGGTTATATTGTTTTTGTGTAAAGAGTTTACTTTTCCCACTTTTTATTAATAGAAACTTTATGCACATAACACTGTACAAAGGCGGACTTAATGCCTTAGGCATTTTCTACCAGTCGATCAGGGTGGTGCTGAAACATAACAAAGTAGGTGCAACTCAAAAAAAAAAAAAAATTGTGGTACCCCACATTAAATATGTAATATACAAGTTCTACAGAATACTATAATTTAAAGCCAGAGTTCATCTCAAGACAGTTCATTTATTACTCGTATTTATACGCACATTTATGTTCATATTATATGGATGCGTTTAGGGTGAATTGTTTTATTACGGATATAGCAGCCTGTTGTTGCCTATCTGCTTCATCATCAGGTCATTTTGATGGCATTATTATCAGAATTATTTATTATGTGTTTCACTTTAATTATATCATGATATCTGTTATTATGCAGTTCCGTTGGCCATCTGTGATCTTTTTACCCGACTGCGCCAGAAGGAGGGTTATTTATCATGTGATATGACACATTCCGAATGCAAAAACTTTATCTCTTGATGAAAATATCAAAATCGCTAATATATTAATATTTGAGGAGTACCCTTGATGCATTCCACTATCAGAACTTGATTTTGACAACAATAGGAACAATCTAGAAGCATATCCTTGTAATGAAAAAAAGAATTTCCAAATCGGTTCATAAATGCCGTAGTTCTGAGGTAAAATATGAAAAATAAAATTGAGAACTTCCCTGCTTTTTCAAGTGGGTAAAGAAAAACATTTCGCAAGTGCTATCCAATTTTAAATGTAGCATGTGAGGTCGATATAAAAACTAGTTGGCAACTGAATTTCAATGCATTCTTCGTCTCTCATTGCAATTTTCAAGCGCAATACACATGCGTATTTTATTGGTTTACGTAATATATTTACGCAAGTGAAGCCACGAGCTAAAATAGTTGAGTGCTATTAATGCACGGGCTTGTGCTAAATCTGATCGTTTGTATTGCGCTGTCAATAACGTGTAAACAAAGAAATTCCACTGTGCTGATGCTAACTGGCCAATATAAGGCCAAGTCTGACGCTGCTTGCTGTAACCGATTTTTTTCGGGTCAAGCAACGTCACTTCCCGTTTTTTTTTTTCTACTTCTCGGAACTTTATGTCTATTTCCTCTCCGCCTCAACGCCTCAAAATGAACGACCAAAACATACTAAATGTTTCGTTGTAAATTAGACTCAGTTTGTTTCTCTGGCGCCAAATAATTTATCCAATAACGATTTGTTTATAAATTCCCTTTTTCTTCAACTTTTTTTTTTATTGGAACCCTTTACGAGAATCGTGAAGAAGAACCGCATAATTAAATAAATAATTGTAAAGTATGTTTGTGTTCGTCAGTCTGTAAATAATCTTGAATAATAATAATATAATCAGTGTCTGTTTGTCGGCAGTTGTCTATTAATATCACATTGCGGTTTCGGCGGCGAAGTTATTGGTTTCAAATGACCCAATTGCGTCATGTTTTTTGCATTCCGCTGACGGACAATAGATTTGTACATTTGCTTCAGTGAAACTCAGATTGACCCGAAAAAAAATTGTCAATGTTTTTCTGACACAAATTATGCATAAATTATGCTATTTCGTGTTGTTTACTACTTAATTTGATTTAACGCCGTGTACAGTTGATATTTATCTACTTGTTTCATGCAGCACAATAATTTTTTTATCAGAACAGGCATCGCTGTAATGAATCAAAACACTAAAGAGTCGGAGTGTTAGCTAACCGCATACAATACCTCATCAATACAGTCTCAAATGGAGCATGTAACGCTGTGTGAAGCAAGGCCTGTCTGCACTGGATGCAATAGGCGACAATGACTAACGCCTGCGGCCTGTGGGCGAATTTCGCAACGCCGACCCGTCGATGCCAATACGAATCGAGTCAAGGAGATAGACACTGCTTTAAGATCGAAATCTCACTGTACAGTTACCCACTGCGCGTTGCCTTCTTTTTTATCCTTATCTTGGGTCTAGACTGATCGAACCCAACTACGATAAGATATATGTACACTGATTTCTTCGAATCGATATTTTATCAAACGAATTGCTTCATCTCTGACACGGTCGAAAAAAATAACATTCCTATAACATAATCTAATTCTACACTAGTATGACGTGTTCGCTTGTTTTTGAAAGGCCAATGAATCTGATAATGAGTAAACATTTATAAAAAAGTAGTACAGTTGTTACATACGCAATGTATGTAACATTTTTCCATCTGTACGCACATGGAATTTGTGTAAAAAGCCCGCGTCACGAGGCACGCTTTCGCCCCATGAATACGATCGTGTTGATACGACACGAATGGCAGAGCATCAGCTGTTTGAGTTATCTGCTTGCAATTAATTGCGATATCGCCCATTCATAGCGGCGGTTAGTTTCACAAGAAAGTGTTCTGTTCTCTTCTTACATTTAATAATAGCTGAAGTAAAAAGTTTGCAATTCATCGACAGATATCTTATCCTTTATAAATATTTTGATGATTAGGCAAAATTGGTTTTTGATAAGATACGCTAGTATTCAGTTTTGGAGGATTAATTTTTGATATGTTTTTAAAAGAGATTTTTTATATTGGCTAGCACACGTTAAAAACACCGTAAAAGCCTCTTTCTCTAGACTAATCACGAGTACACGTCGAGCAAACAGTGTAATGCAAACGGGCCGACTAAAGTGAGTCAAGGTGAGTGTGCGACGTCACGCTTATACTGTTGCCACCCGGATTATTGTACACGACCCGGCGCCGGCGAGGTGCGGTCTACGGTCTACCTACTCTTGGAAACTCTCGCACCGTTTCCATCAAGACAACGCGCCCCAACTGCCAAAATGAACCCACCACCACTCACGAGAGCGCACAAAACGCTCTGACACAGACGGCATTGTTTCGACCGCTTAGCGACAGATACATACCATGTAGCGTGCCATACTAAAATAATATGCTGTACCTATTATTATAATTATATGTCTGACGGCTCGAATAGATTACCTGCAGTACTAAATGTGTACGCTGTGAGCCGCTTACGACGCGGACGATATCGTTCGTAATTTTTAATTAACATAATTACTTAAACATTTCCGTGTTAAGTACTATATTACCACGTGACTGATTTGAACAGAATTTACATGAACATACGAATACGACCAATTTATAATTATTCTGTTTAGGTATATCTTGTTTATGAAAATTATGATTGGAATTTGTATAATTTCATATCACGCAATTTTTTAAAATTGAAAACACGTTTTTTACGAACACAAGATACGCCAAAAATAAACGGTTGCGGCTATTAAAATAATTTTCTGATTGAAAGGAATTAGAGCAACAGCAAAAAAGTTTCGTTATACCCTGTCTATACGGTTAGTAACCGACAGATTGCGTGTGCAAAAACAATGATCGACATTTGTTACCAAAGGCCTATTACGGAAAAATCGCGTTAAGCAACGAACAATAAAAGTTTTCGCGACCTCCCCCGAAATATCGCGTCAGACTGGAACCCCGGTTGCTGTGCGGGTGTACTACATCGGAATTTAGCGGGTGGTTGCGGCCACGTCCCTGAAACACCCAGCCAATCGGTGCCAAGGTGTCCGACGGGTTACTAATTGCGTGTTAAAATTTACTTGACATCGCTCAACCTTCGTCGATGGCCAGTGCATCGAGAGCTGCGTCAGTGTTAATTTATTATCGTACACAATAAACGCTGAGAGATCTCTTGAAGTTGGTCATAATTCACGTTTTACTCGGAAACGTTCACGTTTACGTTTCTCAGGTGGTCCTCTGCTTACAACCTTGTCACAGATAACCCCAATAGCGAAGTATTGAAACTTTCGCGGGAATGGGGACACGACTTGTCACCGCCGACTGTAGTCGCTTTGTTTAATTAATGAATCGTTGCCCGTTATTTTCTTTCATGAATGTTCGGCCAGTCTAAGTGATCGATTACACAATGTTTCACTTAACGGTTGAGTATGCCTTGTCGTTTCATACGCTAAAGATTGACCGCTTACAGGTAGGTACCAAAGAAAATACAGCGAATAAAAAAAAATATCGCCAGAATTTTAACTTTTAAAAACATTTTAACTCAAATGATTTTAGATTTCACAAAAATAGCCTAATTGTAGTGACGGTAATCAACCTGTTTCAGGGTTAACAACTTAAATTTTACCAAAAATAAAACTAAAGTCAAACATAAATAATACAATAGAAAACACACCTGTAACATTCACAGCACTAATGATGATGGGACAAATACATAGTTTATTTATATAAACACAACAGGCGTGTCGGTGGCACAGACTGTGTTAAAAACTAAACTTCTACATGTGTAAGTTAACGGTGTTTACTGTGAAATGTATGTCACGCCCATAACCCGCCTGATAATAAAGTGTTTCAAGGAGACGATTAAGTAACTATATGACTTATTACACACTTGCGTGCACTATCCAATGCGACGCCAACACTTCAATTCTATCATCACCTACATAAGAACTATTTTTGAATCTCCTTTTCTCTCATCGCGTTTTCTTATACAGTCTGTACCTTCAGAGACGGAATATATCAATCAATAGTTTAGTTAACTCAAATTAACAATACGTAAAACAATTACGTAAGTAATCATCTTAATTTGTATCATTCGTTACGAAACACACAACCATAAAGTGTATCTTGAGACATACGAAGTTACACCAGTAATTAAATATCCAAATTCAACGCCATAATTTTCTGCGGTTTGCACAAGGTAAGTTGAAATAAATTGTACCTTTCATTATCATATGGGGGAATAAATAACGTGTTATTACAACAAATAATACAAAACGTCCGGTAAGGTTTCAATAATTATGTTGAGGCGTGTATAAGCTAACCAAACCACGCTCCATGGGGCCTTATTATAAAACAATCGATTATTTCCCCTAAATGTTCCATATTGAATGACATGATATAATTTTAGCTATTAAACGAACCTCATGTGAACGTGAGCTTAGGGCGCCTTCAAATTAGCCGCAAAGTGTCGCGCGACGGCAGCGCTACCGCCGCTGCTTTGTTTTTTCATATAAATAAATGACGCGCGGCTGTAGCGCGGCAGTCGCACGTTTTTATTTATATGGAATAACAAAGCAACGCGGCGGCAGCGCTCGCGCTGCAACCGCGCTATCTTTGAAGGCGCCCTTACTGATTGGCTACTGAAAAGCACAGTCTTGAAAATATTACAATAATTTTGACAAATAAATTAATGATCGCATCATGACAATTCTGCCTGTCCTGACAATACGCACAATGATTATATTCCACTTGAAGAAATTACCATTTGAAAACAACCCGCTTTTATTTCACCCCTGAAATAATGTCTTCATTCAATTTGGTGAGAAATATAATTTGTCGTCCCTTAATTTATAATTAATTTCTAAGTTTGTTGGATATTATTGTGCTGCCACTCGCCGCTAATTTAGGATTTTTGTCTCGAGAACAAGGGGAACTTTGTTCTCTTAATTTTCATGCAATGCTTGCTAATTACTTACATTCATTTTGAAAAATCTGAAACGAAAATTAGAACTTTGTCAAATCATTCATTCATTTTTGACTATCATGAATTATTCAATTTTCGTATAAGTACATAAATACAGTAGCGACCACGTACCGGAAGGGACCGACGACCTGGTGAGGGTCACAGGAATCCGATGGATGCGAGACGCACAGGACCGGTCGTTGTGGCGACACTTGGGGGAGGCCTATGTACAGCAATGGACGTCTTTCGGCTGAAATGAGGATGACGATGACATAAATACAGATTGTTGCTCAATAGGCCACTTTTTAATACTCATCATTTGTGTAAATATGAGGGAGAATTGCGTTTTTTACATAACATTGAGTTACACGTGGCGTTACAACGCCATGTTCTATAATTATGTGTCATTGTGTGTTACAATGTTAAGAATCTCTGGCTCGCATTGATACGTCGACATAAGGACTATTGCGTTAAAGAATGATGTGTGGGAAGAATCTGTAAGTATAAAAGGTTATTATGCGATCAGAGATGTCATGGAGCTCCGTACCCTTATCCGAAACTCTCGGATATCTCAAATAGAAAAAAAAAAACAATAACCGTTATAAAAGTTTCAGGTAGTTTCGGATAAACGCAGAGTCTAAATGAAGGGTTACGATAGATTAAAAAAAAAAAGATATATATAATCAATTTAGACTAGAAACAAAAGCCATATCTTGCTATTTTACTTTCATAATTTAAAAATTGTCGTACAATCCGAAATAATTTCATTTCCCTAACTGGTATAACTATGTCCGTATCTAGATCCGGCATAACATCCCTGGTTATAATGTAATGCATGTTTGTATGTGGTACTTCGACTTTCCCCCTTCACACAGTAAGCGGCTTTTAGCAGAATGAGGTTTAACCATTTCAATGCTTAATTGACAGGTTGGTAGTCTTATCTCTTATCTCTGCAGCACTGCAGATTGACCTATTTCCTTCTAGCTCCTACTGTATCTATTATTATTGTCTGACTGGCACTTGTCTGGTTTTTCTCTCTTAAAATAACAATCCCCGTTTAGTAATTGGATTGTGTCAGGGACGAGCGGGCCCAACAGCGGTGTACCGTAAAAGACTTACAGTGTGTTCCTAAAGCTGATTATTCAATGTGTTAGAACTTATCAGTATGTTGCTAAGTGGAGATTTCATTGTCTGAAATAGTATATTGTATACCTATCGACTACCTTGAAACTGATTATTGTTGCTAACTATAAAATTACTGAATTGTTTGTAGTTTGAAATACATTGTTTTGCGTAAACACAACTTTATCAGTTAAATATAAATATATCGATAGTTTGCGATATATAAATCTAAATATTGTTAATTAGTTTTATCTTTTACCGACTAGACTACATCTTATCAGTGTTTATTTCTCGTGATGTTGTATTAGTGTAAGTAGAAGGCTTCACAGTGCCCTCTCCCATACATCTGTGTAGCGCCATACTCGGATGCAGTGCAGGTAATCACGTTTGTACGGTTACCGGCAATTAGCCGCCTCTGTTTTCTAGTTGGCCGTCTCTTGTAACTGCTGCCTGTTCGTTGTTACTGTTTGGAATTAGAAATGAAAATAAAAAACCGGTCAAGTGCGAGTCCGTACCATTTACTAGGTAAACAACAACAACAAAATAGCAAACAATGGCATTTTTTGTATGGGACCACCTTTAAATATTTATTTAATGTTAATTTTATTATTAAAGTAAAAATACAACTGAGTATTTTGTGAATATTTCAAGTTCCTATCTGTTGCCATTATTGATACCGAGCAAAAAAAGGCAAAAAATCACATTTATTGTATTGGAGTTCTCCTAAGATATTTATTTTATTTTGTTTTTAGTATTTGTTGTTATAGCAGCAACAGAAACACATAATTTGTGAAAATTTCAACTGTCTAGCTATCGCGGTTCTTGAGATACAGCCTGGCGATAGAAAGACGGACAGACAGCGAAGTCTTAGTAATAGGGTCCCGTTTTTACTCTTTGGATACGGAACCTTAAAAACATTTTTGATCGCATACGTATTTTGATAACAGTACCAATGTCAACGTGATGTGCGGTCGAAATCAAGCTTTTAAATCTAAAACTGAACTAGACTTCTTAGAAGCCGTTACATGACATTTTAGTTGTATAAATACATTTGATTACTGCACTTAACTAAAGCACTCTATTTTGATTGCCAAACAAGACAGTCGAGCTAGGACATCAGCGGCCACTTTAAATAGTGTTGATTTTACGATGATTACTTAGTTGCTAATATAAATGTTATCTCGGCGTTTCCCTAATAAAATAAGTCTATTAGTGGTGCTGTAAAAGGAATGAAACTGGGGTGGTAAACAGAGCCATCCTCGTTTAGTGCCTCTACAGTGCGCGTTAATCTCGTTTTTCGCAATTAGTCGGCGGCAGCCTCTATTGCCCACCCCGGTGGGGGTAAATACGCTTCATCTTTTTTAACTTTTTTTTTTTTTGTTTTATATTTCTTTTTAAACAGACCGTTTTTATGTTGACCACATCTCGGCTGTGTTTCATAGGTTTTTTGTTCGATTTACACTGTACTTGTCATTGAGGAACTGGTTTTGTTCCAGCCTTACGAGTATATGAAGAAAAATATTTTTAAATCCTGACATTTTGACATTGAAACTCCGTAAATGGTTTCACTTAATTATTCTGTAAAAGTAATGCTTAGATTTTCAGAACGTTTAAAAGTAATAACTCTTTTGGAAAACTAATATTAGAAATAATCGTGGGTTCGACAAACTATTGTATTACGTGCGGGTCACCTTCGCCTCCAGGTCATTGATGTCACCTTGTTTCGAAAACTTGATTGGCAACAGTAATCGCACACACAAACTTACTGACTTTCATTCATCATTGTTATTTTTGCGTTTCGTTTTCATTCTTAAGTTATGCGCGTTCGTGAATAATATCATCGAGAGAAATCGCGTATCACTTGGGTAACAGCACTGAGACACATTGCTCGTGTGTTCTACTAACAATGAATAACTTGATTTCCTACATGTTGCATGTAACATGTAAAAATACTAATTATTTCTTATGCATACAAGAGTGTTATTACTTCATATTTACCTCGAAATATCCTTCAGTCAAGTAGGTGATTAATGTAACTTGTGTATTCATTCTCACAGTCGGTGCATGCAAGGCCGCTTACCCGACGAATGAATCAGCTGATCCCAGTCACTGATTCACTGCTTCACCGCCGCACCGCACCTTGCATTGTCTAACAGCTGACTTTTATGTACCTCTCCGCTAATATAGACATTTTCAATTAAGATTTTCTACTCTTTAACTCCTTATTCGACTTCTTCAACATGTTGCTTGTCTAGACGGTTTATACTTTGTCTAGTCCGCAAAAGGCGTTGTGGTCAACGAAGCGAATTGTTTTGGGATTCTGTAGTTTTCGTGGAAACTTAATTTAGAAATGTAACTTTGAATTTAATAACAGCTTTTGTTATAAAGCATGTTCATCAAACTTCATATATTATACCAGTAGAATACATATGATCATAAATTGAGAGAGCAAACAAACGATTATGGCGTTGTAAATTGTCACAACAAATATCGCAATACAGTCCAATTCCGTCCAGTTTTAAATACGAAAATAGGTTTGACCTAGCTGTTGTAATCGCGTGGGATTGCGGATGTGTCACACGGGTTTACCCAACCGGAAAAAACTGGATGTAATGCTGAAAGCTGTTACCATAGTAATGATGACAGTAAAATGCATGGTGTTATATAAATCGCTTGAAATGACGCCTGTCAGACTGAATATAAAACAGCAAGACCTAGAAGGCTAGAACGTTTAGTCGTTAACGAAGGGGTTGTTAAGTCCCATCGAGGCATAACACGATTCTAGATTAAAGGACACTAAAACAATGGATTTCCCATTCGCAGCCGGCGCTCAATGAGTCAGCTGATGTAGCAATGGCCTCAAGTGAGTCATTGCTGATCTCAAACAGATACGAATGTGCTCGTTGGATACGGCATGGTGACCGAATCAGCTGTCATCTGCACAGTGAAAGCTGAATGTGACGAAACTCTTATTTGCAACTTTAAAGACTGCATAAATATGACTTGATTGACTAGTTCGACGAAATGTCCCTGCAACGATTATGATGTTGCTTCATACAGATTCATATTTGGTTTTGAAATCTATTATGTATATATATAAGGAGAAACTGACTGACTGAGTGACATATCAACGCACAGCTGAAACTACTGGGACTAGGAATGTGAAATTTTGCACAAGATTTACATAAACTATTTAAAAAAAATCATCTTTATGGTTTTTTTTTTTAAAGTGGAATTTTGTTTATATGCAAAATCTTATACTTTAAACTTAGCACCCAAAATCAATAATATAGGTAGTCATTATTTGTTTTAGAAATAATTTTTATTAGCAAAACAAAGAACATTTTTTTTTAAAATTCGTAGTTTGGCATATCCATTCTCTAGTTTGACAATTTCGGACATGCTCGTCGCAACAGGCAAATACCTCCGCAGATTTCGTAGCGTCCTTGTCATTAGTGACGTACTTGAAGCGATTATATGGCCGCAGCCGAATGATTGCCTCGTTAAATCCCTAACTTGCGTGTCACCGATTTATTTTAAATAAACTGTAGGAAAAAATCTCACAATAATTTAAAGGTACAGGGCAGGAAATCGCTGATTTGTTCACGGGACAAAGTCAACAAGATTGATGTGAAAGTGATGTAATAATGAAGAATTGTTTCGATAAACAATCGGTTCTATGAAATGCAGGCTTACGCAAGTTTGACGTAATTAACGGACGCAGCGCGAGCGCGGTGTGACGTTGGGAGTCGCGGCCGCCTCTGCGATAACCACCCACTCTCGATTTCGCGCTGACGTCGCTCGTGATAAGTTGATGATTCGCATTTTGTACACTTAGGTAACGAGATTAGAGCAATGGAGCTTAGGCAGGCGGCGGACATTGCTCCTGCACGAACGTGCGACAATTCTTACTAAACTAACATTGCTTAACAATACTGAGAACCTCTTTTATGATGACCATGTGAATATATTTAACCTTTTAACCACCTACTTCGGATATATCGGATATTTTCGCTTATTCCGCCAGGGTCGCACATCCACGACCAAATACTCCATCTCGTCAGCTATTCTGTCACCTATGGGGATTGAAGAGCTAAACGAGATCGAGTACCTAGTCTCAAACACACGACCCTGGCGAAGAGGACACGAAAACACTCGTCGGACCATTTTTTACTCAGTAATTATAACGTTTTTATTGATTGTCCGATCAAAGTCAAGTGCTTGAACTAACCGGGGAAAATTCACCTATCTGTTTGTATAAACATCCGTTCAATGCGATATGTAGAGATCACCTTTACTATAGTTAGCGGTCAGTGCGATGCCTATCGGGCATTGCTCTTTTGACTACATCTTATTGATAGGTTGTATACGTCAAACATAATTATTATGTACCTAGTATTATAGATTACTGGGCTACGGGATTGTTTGAAAGAGGTACCGTGGCCTCCGCAAAGGACAACTTAAGGGACACTGGGTGAGTTTAAGTCGGTAAAACACGACACGCTCTAACTTGAAACAATAGCATTATAGGTTATTTAAAAAGGAACGAGAGCAGTGGTGGCCGAGCGCACATCTGCACTGGGACCGCATGGTGGATTTTGGCCTATTCCCTCTCCTAGGGAGGAGGCCTGAGTCCCAGCAGTGGGAACTTTATAAGGCTGATGCTATGCTAAAAAGGAATACACCGCAATCGTTCAAAGTTAAGACAACATAAATAAAGTATCACATGCTAAATATATTTGGATAAATTTAAAGGAGACAGAAGTAATTTTAGTAGATTAGTAGTTTTTTCAGGGTGGCGACCTTAAGATGGCAAATGGCACAGACATTTTTCAATGCTAGTTAACTTTTCTTTTAACTAATTAATTAAATTGTATGAACTTTATTTTTATCGTTTTGTTTTTATCTATGTGTGGAGGCTTGTAGTTAGTTATTTGCTAATACATATTACACTCATTATAACATTAGTTTATTAGCCTATCAGCCGGTATACTTACAGCCTAATAAAGGTGGAATTTTTCTTGTATCTTTTGGAGCTATCCAATTTGGCATATTAGCATCCTCTAGACGACGTCAATACAAACGGTGGCTTGCAAAAATAATCGCTTGCTTATTGTTTATGAAATGTAACACGCACCGAATCGTGGAACTTATCCTCATAATAACGTTTGTTGATCGGGCAACTGGTTTTTACCAATTTCGATAACTGACAATTAGCATTCTGTGCCGGCAATGCCTGCATCCGGCTCGTATATAATATTATCAAATTATTTAGTTGGCAACAAAACAATTTACGTGCAGCCAGACATCCGGTAGGTGTCATTATTACACGGCACTAGCTCAGCTCAATTACCGTTTGACATTTAAACTCAAAGGGCGTATTGTTGGAGCGCCCTAAACATTTGGTAAATAAACAGAGACAGTAACACTGCTCACTTCTGTTAACAATTACTTCAGAAGCTGTTTTCCTATCATTATTATAATTATTTTGAACTCAGCCCGGTGTAACCCATATAACCTCCCTTTTTTTTCTCTATGTTGCTCGACGCCTACGAAGAACAAACGGAAGGTGTAATACTAAGGAAATCGTCAATCCAAATTGGGCACAGACCTTAGTTCTATGGTCGATTCAACTAATAGTTATTGTGTTTTTAATCTTAGTATAGCGAATGGGCCTGTGTGAACAATGCCACACATGGCCAAACATCCGGTCTGTTATCGCGCGAAAGTTCGATAGAAATGTTGCACGCACTATTCTTTTATGAATGGACATGGTTACTTTTTTATTTGTATGTACAAGCATTTCCTCTACCTTTACAGTAGCTATTATTTGGCTAAGTCCCTCCTTTTATCGCAAACTAGCTCCGCTCCCATTGGTAATGACGTGATTTTATACATAGCCTTATAGTCTTTGTCGATAAAAGGTCTATCCAACACTAAAATTATTTTCCAATTCGAACCATTAGTTCTTGAGATTAACACGTTCAACCAACCTCTACAGCTTTATAATATTAGTATAGATTTTCACACCTCGATATCAGCCAAAAAAGTAACGATAACGAGCATGACATTCAATGTAGACGGACTCGAATTTCATTCAATAATCGCGTATGTGATAAAGTAATCTAAAAGCAGTGAACTGTGACTACTTTATTTACGAGACAACTATTATATTATCTTAGTTTTGTTATTAATTCACAGCATTTTACTTTTTACTCATTCGTTTATTCCTGCTGTAATAATTTACAAATATTTATCATGAAAACATAATAAAGTACGTCCATAGGATTATCAGTCACACAAATCGATATTATTTATCATAACAAGTGACATTTATTGTTGTTGGCAAATCCTTTGTTGCCAAGCACCTCGGTTCCGACATGGCATTTAGCGGAGCCAATAAAATGTCTGCGTCACACAATAGATTAATGACACTGTCGGAAGCGCGGTTCTAGATCTTGCGAATCTAGTCTGTTACCAAGCGAGGCGGCTGGATGAATGGCAGTCTCCATGCGCGTGAGTGGATTGCGCAACGGCCGGTGACGCAACCTGTCGCGCCTGCGCGGACCGTTGCTTGTTAGTATGCAAAATAAGTGAAATATTCGTGTCGGCCGGCCATGGCATGCGCTTACGGTTTCGCTCCCTAGATGTGCGTGTAATTGTTTCAGCGTGGATTCGTTGTCGTTTAAGGTCACCTGATTTTCCTTTTTTTTTTTTTCTCAGTTGCATTGTTTGAAAACGCTATCTGATTTTGTGGTAGGTTAGCGGTACAAAGTACAATGCTGAAAGGACGTACACCTTATTATAATAAATCCTTGGTAATATTTGTACCGTTCTGTGTTTTCTATTCCCTTCGTTGACTCCGTAAAGTTTCCGAGTATCGAAGACTTAGGGTGTGTATAGGTTTCTTCCTACATACCTTTCAACTCGACGCAGAATTCGCACGACATGATATTCAACGCATCGTTTCGAGAATGTTGAGTTTCCACGACTTTCACTGGTTCGGGAATTTTTATTAGTCATTTCAACTTCAATTGTTACAGAGCTTTCCACTACGTGAAAAAGATATATTTTGGCGACTTTCCTGATTCATTGTTTCTAAACATTTAAACATGTGCTTTATAGAATTAGCGATGTATCGCAACACGTGTCCACATGGTAACCTTGATGTTGTTTAGCTTCACACCCACAGATCTTTGTATCATTCGTTGTTTCATAACAACTTTCTTTAATAGCTTCGGCATGTTGAAACATCCATAATTTACGAATTACAGCTTGTTATTTTTAATTAATTACATTTAAAGCTGAAATATCGTCATTTATTTATCTTAGTTGGAACGTATTTTCTAATTTGTATGTTAATTAGCTTTGGGCTAAGTAGTTTTGATAAAGTTGTTGTGGAATGTGTTACGAGAATCCGACAATAAGCTAGTGGTCGTCTAATAACTGTTCTGTAAGCGCTGCCGAGGCTATGACACTAGCGGGCTGTGGAAACTTTGCTCATTAGCCACTATGCTTTCATGAAGGATAACGCGCCGCGTCGCGATGCACACCAAAGGTTTCGGCATTCGGCCCGCGGCCCCTCGGCTTTCGGCCAATTGTTGCGTCTATACTCTCTAACGCTTCAATGCCAGGTGTCCTAATTAGATCAACTTTATCGCTTTCGTTACAGGCACGGCTTTTTAAACGGCTGTAGTTTAATTGATTCTTAATTGACCTGTAAAATTACATTGAGGTTTATAGCGCTGATGAAAACTTTCAGTTTACGTTTTTTTACGGTTTATTTAGCCTTCTATTCTCGTACATTGTCTTCTGTACTTCAAACGTCAATGAAGTTTAGAGTGCGTAAAAGGTTGTCGAAAGATGCTACATATTATCAGTAGCGAGAAAGTTAGTAAATCCGTTACTTTACGTGTCCTCGTCACGTCAATTCATGTTCCTCTGACAGTTTCACGCTTCAACAAGCAATATGTTGTACAGGCAAGCGTCTTCGCTTACTTTATTTAAGTTGCTATTAACAACGAAATCTTTTTGTATAAATATTATTTGTTTTGGGTACAGAATAATATTGTGATATACTGATATATCTAGTTTTCGGTCTAATAAGAACATTGCTGTCACCGCATTTGTGGTACAGATGGGCACAAAGTTTCTCCTTGATTTAAATGTGTACTAATAAAGAATTAACTGTGCTTTTCAGTTTCAAGATGGACGCAATAAATAGAAGCTGAGTTATGTTACGCAATTTATTTCACACAGTTGACACTACTTAGTACCTACGTATTTCGTGTGGGAACTTTAATAAGTAGGTAGTTAAAAACGCTAATGTCTTAACTACTTTTATTCATAATCAGATGAACATAAAATACAGTAAGTGTATCTTCGCATAGAACAAATTTTTAAATATTGTGTCTGCGAGTTGTAACAAAAACAAGTTTAATAACCTCATGGTCGTTGCCGTTTTCGGGGGCCAGGTAACAGATTATAAACATCTTGCGAAGAACGGCGACAAATCAGCGTATCTCGAACAACCTACCTGGAGTTACCTGACACGAAAAAAGAACCTTGAATACTAAACGTCTATTCAACAACCCTTAGCTATTATATTCGAAGGTCACTTTATTTGATATACGACGTATCTACCAGGAAAAATATCGGCATCAAATTGGCTCGCCATAACACAAAAATATTGCAAAGGAGACCGATGCATTCCGGGAACTGCATTGAAGCGCAGTGTATAGGATGGGCGATCCAACTATCTGGCGAGCTGCCACTCGATATTGTGCCTTGCACTGGTCTCTATATGGCTGATATTCGGCTACCGGCGAACAGACGCACGGTGGGGCGTTGGCCTGTTGAGAATGTTTGCCGCTGACCTAAGTGGTCAATAATGATCTGTTATACAGTTTATACTACGTATTTTCTTTACTGTTTCTCGATAATGCGAGAAGAAGTATTATTTTAAGAGATCGCGATACTTTGATGTAGCGATAGCGGTGTATTTTTGTATCTTTTTCATATTAAAACGAAGCCATTGCTGTTCTTACCGCTCATTGTAATTAAAACGGCATCGCAAGCGAACTTCATTATGAGACTTAATCAGTGCACAGCAAGACAGTTAGTTACCTTAGGTACTGAAAAGCGAGTACGTAAAATAATAGTTTCGCTTTTATGAGCTTATTATTCAGAATTCAATTCTCGAACGTTGTCTTCAATTAATTTGACGTTCTCGTAATTAACAGAGAAATAAGTGCTTGTAACGGAAGTAATTAATTAGCAAAAAAATCAAATGAACATCTACGTTGATATAATTTAATTTTGTAATCATACAGGATCGGTATGCTCACTGTGTAATTAAATATTCGCGCGAATGGATATAACAGTTTTGTCATCGTCTGTACGTGGGCAGTGCAGTGCGTCCTAGATATTCCGTGCTGGGTGGTCGGCACTGGCCGCCGGTCGACGTGAATTGTTCTCGATTCGCTACTTTTTACCTGTTCATCGTCGAGTACAGTCAGCCGAGATTGCTTTTAAACTTTTAAAACTTTGAATATTTTTACTTCTTTCCTACACCGATTAACTCAGTCGGCCAGTCTGTATTGCAAATGAAAATAGAGCAATGGATCATAAAATTCGTTTTGGCGCCATCCAACTTGTGGATCGTTTTGCTTTTTCTTTATGACTGTACCAAGTTAAGTCTAATGTTTTATTGTCTCTGTGAGATGTTTAATAAGTTGAGATATACGTGCGAATCGGACTCGCGCATGAATGGTTCCGTACGGACTGTAGCAAAAACCATAAAAAAAATCACGTTTATGTATGGGAGCTACACTTATTTATTTTATTCTGTTTTTGTGTGAAAATTTCAACTGTCTATCTATCACGGTTTACGAGATACAGCCTGGTAACTGACAGATGGACAGCGATGTCTTAGCGGGACCCTATTGGTCCCGTTTTTACCCTTTCTGTATGGAACGAGAGAGAAAAGTCATTCTGACGAAGGTTGTAGAACGCCTTAGCTTTTTCGTTTATTTCCGTGATTTTATAGAATTTCTTCAACAGGAAGTTAATTTGTTTATTAAGTAAATAATAGTCAAACATTAACACAGCATGTTACTATGCCGACGTATGTTTCGTTTCGTAATTGAACTTTCTCTCTTTATTTATATTTTCCTGTTTTGTTGAATTATAAATAAGTTAATATTATTTTTATGTTATACCGATGTTGTTCTTACAAGTTGTTTATTTAAAAAAAGTTAAAAAACTAAAACTAAACATGTGACTACGGCCTTTTTTTTGTTTCGATCTTGTTTCTCCAATAAATTTGTTTATTTCAGCATCCTGACAATCTTGTTTCATACTTTTTTAGCGTCGTTATTTTTTGTCGTAATCAATTATTAGTTTTTACTTTTTATTATTTAAACTTTTTTAGTGTTAGATCACCATGCTTCTATACGGATTTTGAAATCAAATTAATTGGCCGCTTGAGGGCGCCACATCAAATTTTTATGATAATATTTTTGATAAGTACAAGCGAAGCCCTTTTAAATGACATCAAACACGGTGTATTTATCGTAACATTTTTTTTTAATACGTCACTATTTGTCCGCTAGAGGGTGTCACTTTAAATTTGAAATGATACCAAACACTGCGTATTTATCTCATTTTTATTTCACTATGAATATATATGCCCGTAGGTACTACTTACTTACAAATATATCCTAAATTGTAAACCTGTAACTTATGTTACGGACGGCGTGCAATGGGTAGCACGCTGTCCGATCGTCCGGTAACCGACCGGGCCGAACCCAAGTTGTCGACGGCGCGTACTGTTCCCGCGCGCCTTAAGAAGCTGTCAGCGAAACGTAGAGGCCCAGCCTGCTAGCTGCAAGCAGGCGGGGTCGAAGCCTGCTGGGGTCAAGGGCCGTTTTCTGAGAGGAAGGCTCAGCCCCGGTATGATAGGCAACGAAGGAAGAGTCTGACACTATTTCCCGCTCCGCCCAAGGGCGGGATTTGTCATTGGATGATTTTACCTACCATAAAAAAAACCTGTAACTTATGTAAAAGTTTGTTATATTAGTGTTTTTTTTATAGACTTGTCCAATAATTATACAGAAACTTAACCTATAAACGGCCTTAAAAGCCCTCGGGTCTACGTCACTATGACCTTTACCTACAAATCGACTGTGTAAAGATCAAAATATTATAAAATGCCTACTTATTAATTCATAGATAACATCATATTATGCAGATTTTCTCGGTTTTAACTTAGTTTGAACAACAAACGCCCACCCTTAACTTCTCAAGGGCGTTCAGATAGAAATGGATTACAGATTCAAGTTAAAAATACTTTACCTCGTTTATATTTAGCCGAAACCAAACATGGCCGTGGTATTAAACAAAACAATACATACTAATTTATGTAATTTCATTTCATCACTGCTGAAGTGTGTTAGGACCAGTTGCAACAGTATTGTGAATGTGTTTGACTCTCATCTGCTGCACCACTGGATACGCTTGCACGCTGCACGGTGAGCACTAGATGGTTCCCCCTCACCGCACTAAATATGTGTATGTTTTTTAATGAGTTTCTTTGTTTAATTGTGTATTGTAAACTGGATTTTCGTTGTGTTTTGTATAAATATTGTAAGTATTTCCTATGGACAGAAAGGTCCGAAATAAACGTTTATTATTATTATACACCGTTAAATTTTGATCGTTTTAATCCCGTGGAGGGTTGATTCGGTACGAAAACGCATGTACGAAATTAATTTCTTTTAGTAAACGTCAGCTGGGCGAGTTCAATGACCGACTGTTAGTACGCAACGATCGACAACTACCTACTAGGTCATTGACTTGTTAACTTAAAGAAATTAATTTCGTGCATGCGTATATTCATTCGAATATTAGAAAAAAAGTACTTTTTTTTTTACTTTATCTTTACAAATCGTATTTCATGTACCGTGGAGGGTCGTTTCATGTACCGGAGTACATGAAACGACCCTCCACGGGATTAAAACTGTGAAATAATTTGTAAATCACAGCTGGTTTCTAGTAGCGAAACACAGTGATCTCTCTCTAATAATATTCTTATGGAAACCTATTCAAGGTAATCAGTCTCTAACTTAGTTAAAACTCTGTTCCCTCAGTAAATCATCAAATGACTCCTGCTCAGGGTGGGGCGAGAGGGATTATCACGCTTTTACTGAATAAAACCTACCTCTGTTCCTGCAGTGCCCTTTGCAGTCCAGTGGTGCTATTCTCTAAGAAAACGCAGCGCTGCCTCAACGACGAACACTCAAATAGGATACATTGGATTGTCAACCTTATGTACCTACATTGGATTGTTAATTCAATGTATCCTATTTGGAGGTTCGTCGTTGCGGCAGCGCTGCGTTTTCTTAGAGAATAGCACCACTGAGCCACTGTAACTCTAACCCTAATTTCAATTGGCTCGGAGTCTTCGCAAATTATCTTCTTCATTCATATTAGATACAATAACCCCCATCCCTAACTTAAGAACGTCATGATACAAATAGATATCGGATTGGATCCGAGCTCGATCCGAGTTAAAAATACCTTACCTTGTCTGTATGTATCTGAATGGGGACACGCGATCCACGAGATGCGTGGGCGTTGCTATGGGTACCAATCTGAGATAAAACCTATTTATAAATGATAAATAGAGGGACGAAAACATAATTTATGACATCATCCTGCGACGGTTACATATCACGCCGAACTTTACTATCGCTGAGTGAAAACTGAAAATAAAAGAGGGATTTCGTGTCCAAACAATAAGGAAAGTATTTTCCTTGAAAAATTTAAAGGTCAGGCTGGTGGGTGTAGCAACGTTCATATTTCCGCTCATACTGATATCACAAATCTGTTTCCAAACGAGTTTTGTTATGGGCACGGGTCTATGAACTACATTGAAATAATACAGCACAGTATGACCGGATTTAACTATTTAGGACTTTAAGCTGATAACGTATGATAAGGCTGTAAACCGGAAGTTTTTATCATTAATTAATGAGTAGTAAATATTTTGATATTAACTATTGACAGATTATTAACGGCATTGATATAGAATGTTTGTGCTACAAAATCCTTTGTGGACATTACTTATGGAACTTTCTATCTATACTCATTAACACAATCTTGGAATATGTTATTTTGTTACTAATATTATTGAAAAAAAAAAAAAAACTACACAAATGTACTTAGAAAATCTTATAACATACTAATTCTGTTAAAATGCGCAGTATTTTAGACTCGAATAGAAAATTAGATTAACTAAATAAAATGGCTTTTACAGATTATAATTAAGTCAGTTTATATACAGAATCTGTAAAAGCACCTTTCACATCTTCAAAAATTATTATTCATTCTCAAAATTAGGTTACCGATATCTTTTTATGAGTAAAGGGTAAGCAACTCCTCCCGGTTCGACGAAGATGCATGACAGTTCACTGTTACCAAATTTTTGGGAAAATGCGACTGACTGTCTTTTTGCAGTTTACTCCTCACTGTTTGATCGATCATCAGCATCTGGTGCTCCGATTGTAACTTGATAACCAAGTACCTAGCTGTTCGCGTAAAGCCGTGTTTACGAAGACGCGGCGCGTTGGACGGTCCGTCGCACATTGCCATTATGTTTGTGTTTGCGCGACCGATGACGCAGCCTGTTGCTGCAAGGTACGACGAACGCCCAACTCGCCGTGCAACGCGCAGCGTCTCCGTAAACGCTTTTTTTTTCTTTTTAGTCTTTGGAAACGTTGACTTAATTTTACCGCCTCTGTAATTTTTTTTTATTTTATTTTTTAAGTTTGAATTCAGCAATGTGCCAAGCACAATTCCCCTTCAAATCTTTTTTTATATGTCCAGTAGATTTAATGTTATGGTACATAACCTAAAATATCTAAAGACAGTATTGCCTTGTGTATTCAATCTCCATTTCCCTGCAACTAAGTACCGCCGAACTTAAGCACTGAGGTGATCAGCCACATATGTCATATAGCCCGAATTTAGGGATGAAATTGGGGTCAACATTGATCGTTACCTAATCCTATTTCTCGTTTCACGTGTTAGCTGTGGCGCGTGGGTAGCGAATGTAGGCTTAGCTTCCGATTTCGCTAACCGTGCGTCATGCACTCGAAGCCGTGACGTCGACAGCTCATTATAGATAGATGGATAGAATATACTTTATTATGTACCGCACTTCACTTACAGCAGCGTATTTTGTACAAGATAAAACGTCACGGAGCTTTTATTGTTTCACTAGCTCCTGACAGCGGCTTCGCCTGCGTCAAAGTAGAAAAATATCCCAAGGGAAGATGTTTATTATGTCTAATAAATAGCTTCTGACGTCTTATAAGAGTCCATGTAGGCTTATGTGAAATAAATATTTTGAATTGAATTATGTGATATTCCAGGGCCTCAAGTCTGCTATTACAATAGTGTCAGAATTGTCTATTATTGATTTCTTCATTGTTAATTTTGACAAGTTTTGTAATCTACTAATATAATTGCGTCACTATGCCTTTCCAACAGTCAATCACTAACACACCATTGAAAGAAATGGCAATCTCGTACATAATGACAAATTAATTTCTGACTTATGGTGTAATCTGTTAAAATGTCAGTTCCTTTGATTAAATTTGTAATTTGTAACTTACCATTAGATTTGTCTGAATACGACAAAGTCATTTTACCACCATTCATTTACGAGACCAATAACCGACCAATATGATTAAGCAGATTAAGAACTTTTACCAAAATGACAATGGGATTGTGTTGGAATGTCGAATTTACAAAATTTGCAGACTTGGGCCAAATGTCATTCAAATCTGTTTAGTCGTTTGAGCGTGAAAGAGTAATAACATGCACACACGTATACATACAAACATTTTGGTTCTTATAATATTTAGTATGATTAATATAGTATGATGTGTTTTTTTTATCTGATTAGGTTTTCCGTTGAACGTTGAAGGGACGAAATGATTCATAGAGATTTTTTTAGGCGAGTTCGGGGTGAGCTGGCATGATTTTATATACATATATACTTATATTGATTTTTTTTTAAAACAGTAAGCTACTTGGTTGCCCATCCTTCTTTAAGTTGGGGATACTATCCAGTAGTAAGATGGTATAGAGACGAATAAAGATTTTATACAACTTAGACCGAATAAAAATGCTGTAAACATGCAACAGCGATAAAGTACTGATCTCTATGTGCTCCATATCCTTCGATTCGGACGACGCTGGTTGAATTCTAATAAACAAGAACAAGCTAGACCTTCTTCATAATAGAGAGTCTAACACCCGTATTTATAAAGAAGTAATTACTTGTTCCTAAGTAAAATCTTATTAAGTCATTACTTGTCGTTTGAAATCTTTATTCAAAATTTAAATTTTTCCTAATTATAGAATAGAAATTGTTACTTATGTAGTTACTTTGACTCAAGTATTTAGTTTTACTTGTTTATACATACGGCTGTAACACCTGTATAAGAAGTAATTATTTGATGCTGCTGAAGTTATTTTTTATTGACATTACTTCAGGTTAGAAAACTTCATGACTTTTTTATTTTTCTTAAATATAAATACAAATTATTAGTAATTACTTTTAGTCAAGTAATTAGTTTTATTTGTTTATAAATACGGGTGTTAATAATTTACCTCGCCTCGTGTATACCTCTAATTCTTCCATATATTTCCTAATTTACATAACGCCTTCCTGTAATTGATAGTTTGCTCAAATTATACGATCTTACCGGCTACGTTGAAGCGTTTCGTACCAACTACGAAATAACTATACGTTATGTTCCTAGGCGCACAACATTAATTACAGTTATGTCTCCTCATTGGTAGCTTGTAATTTGTATGACGTGTGTGACGTCATTATTCCGCCTTTTCTATTTTTAGTTTCGAGATAAAACAATAATTTTGTTGTTTGTATGATTACGACTTTATGTAGACTTATGGCTTACTACCGGCGCGCCCCAGCATCGTACGAGTGTTAGACATCTTTGAAATTCTCGGCTTTTCTCTGTTATAATTTATAATAACACCCATATTTATAAAGAAGCAATTACTTGTTGCTAAGTAATTTCTTATCAAGTTATTACTTAAGGTTAGAAATCTTCACAAAATATTCAATTTTTCTTAACTATAAAATACAAATTGTTACTTAAGTAGTTACTTTTACTCAAGTATTGTTTTTTAGATTTATTTGTTTATAAATATGGGTGTAAGCATGTATTATACTCCTAAACCTTCGTCTTAAACCACTCTGTTTATTGGTGAAATTCGTATGAAAATCCGTTCTGCAGTTTTTTCAGTTAATTGCTTATAGAAAGGCAGGCGGTGGGGGAGTTGTTTTATGAAATCATGTGCAGCGAGAATCAAGATTTGTATTAACAATGAAAATTATGTAGTAACTTATTTACATTGAAAAAGTCATGCTCTTTTCTTCGAGTGGGGAATAACCAGATGTAAATTGCAAACACTGGCGCCTTTATTTTTTTTCCTCAACTAAATTTATTCATTCCGAGCTATTTTTAACGCAACGCATGTAATGGCCGCGGTCGCTGCCTTTAATGATACCAACGAAGTGTTTATTAATATATCCAAGTATAGACAAAGGATTTTATTTTAATACTATTTGTACAGAATAAAGAGAAGTTAGATGCATACCAAAAAACCAAACAGTTGATTCTGTCCATAAAAATCCATATTTTTTTCAATAAATTGCGTTTTAATATCTAATCAAATACTAAAACAACATTCGCTTGTTTACAAACGTTGTCATGTTCAAACGATCAATCGTCAGTCCATCGATAATTTTATTTCCGTTCACAATTACACGTTTGCGGAAAACTAAACCAACCTACGATTTTCAGTCGTTAATGGTTTCTGGGAATTAAAAAAAAACCCACAGGGTCTGATAATACTGCGGTTTGATTACCTAGAACTGTGGTGGGGTGTTTATTGAGTGCTCGATTGCTGACTATGACACAGAATAAATTGATACAGAAGATCCATTCAACAAAGATTCAAAGATTCAAAAGCATTTATTTCAAATAAACCATTTACAGGCACTTTTGAAACGTCAAGGTGTCAGTCTGTCAGAAAAAAAATGATGCTAATTACACATTCCAAAGAGTAGATCTCTATGAAGAAGAATGTACAAGAAACTCCATGGACACTCGTTTCAATCATTTTATGTATAACAAATATCTCTGTTACATGTTTCTTGTCGCTGCTATTATGTGAGAACAATGTCAATAAAATAAAGACGAAAAAAAAGACATTCTAAATATAGATATTAAAATAAACCATTGGCAGCTAAGAGATACAACGAACGATACAGGCACAAACTTTGAACTCCAGATTTCTCAAACTAGTACCAATGTCGAGTACGCTTACACTCGCGAGTCGTAATATTGTCTTCGATCACTAATATTGTACATAGACTTATATTATGTATGTAATTTAGAATGGAGAGACAAATTTCTTTTTTGACTAGCATTTTCCAACGGCTTCACTTGCTTGATAAATATAAATACATTAAGACTTAAGCATCATGTATTTAGCATTATTCTTTTCAACAAACGAATATATAGAGATCTTTCCTCTTTATAATAGTAATAGATTAGGATACTATATTTTAACTTTCCACCTAGTCCCATACATCTTTGTTTGTTATAGAGCTAACCTTCTGTAGACTTGTCTGTCTTCTGACTATGACTTATCAATTCCGAGTTCCGATTACTATTGACATTACACAGAGTGATTCACTATAAAAGTGAATCTTTATTGCCTTTTGACCCTTTCTCTTTGTTTACAAGCTTCTCCACTCGGCCGGGTATTATTGTACCCTAGAATTCCCCATAGTAAAAATTTTATAGAGGTTTTTTAATACGATTTTATGTGTATTTGTGTGTAATAATGTCGTCGGTGTGGGCTGTCGATGTCAGTTATCATAAGATCCTTATGAAACACTGACAGTTTAATAAATTACGTTTGACTTTTTAACCCTTTTATCCTGTTTTCGTTCTCTTCTGACCAGAGAAATAACTGTTGATACCTACAACAATATTGGCATTCACAATACATTCCTATGACGTTAGTTAGAACCTATATGTTGCTCTTATCTGAACGTATTTCCCGAATGGACTGTTCTTATTTTTGTGTCATTTTTCCTGAGATTAAACTCGACTTCTATGAAACTATGAAAAAAAGAAACAGATTGTTTTTACCGATCGCAACCATTATTTAAAATATGCTCTTAATTAATCGTGACACATATATAAAGATATTTTTGTTTTTAATTATTGAGGCATAACAGGAAAACCCGAATCCTTCTTTTTCAGTTTATCTGGTTCATTGTGCCATTGGGTTTTTACGCTTGCGACAGTGGAATTATACAAAATACGGGTTTAATTTGGTGAGTTATTTAGAGGACCAGGAACAAACCGAGATATTCCATCGATTGATCGGAAAACTTAGTGTTTCCGTAAGCTAGGTACTTGATTTCTATAATTATTATTATTTTTGTACACATATAACTATATTCCTATTGATCAATCCTGGGTGGCGCAATAAAAAAAAATCTGTGATGACCATTAGCGTAAATCCCATGAAGTGCAAATAAATTAGGTAGATTCCAGTAACTTCTATTCATGACATAACTCACACCTATTACCTTTTAAGTAGTCGGTAGAGTCCTTTCGCGCACTACAATTTGTATTGCGTTCGGATACCGCGTTTTACGCGCGTTTCCACGCGCATGTTTTATGGAAATTACACAATCAGTTATCAACATGGAGCTAGGTAAAGCGGTTGTATTACTATGTATTTCAACCAGTTCCTACATTTTATTTTTCTATTACAAATAATCTGAAGATTCGATATGGTTTCTATAACTTTGTATCGAAGATATCACGCTTCAATTCGAACCAAACGCCTTCGTGGACTGGACACGCACGTAGTAGTGGATGCAGCAATGGCATGGCACCTGAGTTGGTATCCCAGTCACCCGTGTTGCACGCATTTTACGCCTAGTGATGTAACGCGAGAGACCGTCTGCACGCTTTGTATGTACCTCTAGTATCTTGAGAACACGTGCATGACTACGCGCGAGCCCGTACGCGCGTAGAACGTTCGCATGACTACGCGTGAGCCCGTACCTGCGTAGTACGCGTCATCTGGTCAGGCTCTAAAAATACGCAGCATTGTTGTCACGTCTAGGTATGTTGTTTGTATACATTAATATTCCTGTTTTCGAGAAACACTCACAATTGATTTTGTCCTGCTTGAGTGCCCTAATGAGAGCATAGTGCGTAGGTATAGGTTCCACAGGGAGCTTGTACGGTTCGATTTTCAATTAATCACGTGTTCATCCGTCAAATGTTTGGAAAATCTTTTTCACATGACTAATTTTTCGTAGTTATAAATAAACGTTGCAAATCTAGTCGTTATAATTATGTCGTCTCAGCGGCTATAAATCGTATTTTTGATAGATTTAGGCTGAGATTAGAAAAAAAACATTCTTCAAATATGCGATTGCTCCTCAGATTGAAACAGTATAATTCTGTATAGAGCACACTCGGCCTTTATGGGCTTTCAGAGCACAATACATTGTCAGTTAAGCTTACTTTTTCGACCAATTCGCCATGCATCTTGGCAGCAATTTAACAGTCTCGTAAATCAGGCTGTCTCAGTTCGTTGAACAGTAATTCAAACAAAGTCTAGACGAGTCAATAGCTAAGATATGCAAATGACCTGTGTAAGCGCACTTTTGTAAATGTTGTACGTCTGCGCAATGGAGGCCGCTAATTAGGTCAAGATTACAGGTGTTAAACTTTTACCTATAAAATAAATTACCTAACACCGCTGATTTTGCCCGCTGTGCAAATAAAAACCATCTGCTCGTTACAATAAAAGTTAAAAAGCTTTTATTTTCAGCACTTTGAATAATCTGAACAGCCTAATACTCGTTTACTGAACCCTCATCACCAAGATACTTAATACCATTGTGAATTCTGCTCTAAATGTCGCTTTAACTTTGAAATTAACCCTCTACATACATATGAGACGATTAGATCTTAAAGCCTAACATTATCACCAATTTCTTGAAGGACTTGGAAGTCTTAAACACTCGTTTGGATCTGAAGTATCTAATATTCCTTAAATCTTCATGGTACAGATATATTTCACAACGCTCGAGGACATAGGATCAAGACGTAATTTTGTACGATGAAAGCGCCAAAAGCGTGACCTTTCCCAGGGTCGTTTTTAATGGAGATTTGTCTGGCCCAAACATGACCTTTGCACGGTTAACCTCTAACGATACATTATTAATTTCTTTGTATATAATACTGTATTTAGTTCTGCTCATTTTGCAACGGATGAGGATTTTTCAGTTTTTTTTTATTTCATCACTAAAAATAAATAAACTGTTTATTATTGTCGACAGCATTTTTATCTTTGATTAAATTCACAGAATAGCTGCCGGAACAAACAAACATTGAGATTTTTATTTGCTCGTTGAATTTCAAAGTAACAAGGAAGTTGGAATCAGATGCAAGAATCAGAGTCATAAGGATACAGACAGATTAGTGATTCATATCCTTTCGGAGAACACGAACCCATAAATATGATTCTGCAAATCACCGTCTAAAAAAATACGGATGATATCATATGACTTTCTGTCCCTCGAACCAGCTCATGAAAGCTTTTCCGCAGCGGTTATTATAATAAAGAAGCCCGCATTATCTAATCACACTCATTAATCACAAGATTTACTCATCCTTGACACGGTTACTTGATATTTTAAAATACTCCCAGTTCCGTTATGGAAGCTTGTAAATTCAACACGGGACCGCAGCGCAGGGCAACGCGTTAATATTTCACATACCCCTCTATTGCTTCTAAACTATGAAAGGAAAAATGAAACCACCGCTAAAATTTTCTCTACTAACTTATATGTACATAGGTCTTTTCTTAATTAATATTCAACGTAATAACAAGGGGCGTGCGTGGGAGTGTGTCCCATTTTGTAACCGAATACTTTTATTTTGGATTTTTCCACAAAACTTGTTACAAATGTTGATTACCTTACATCTGTTTAGTTCCGAGAATAATTGAATATGTTTTGTAATATTAACAATATTTTCTTTTTTTTTTGTTTCAGGTATGTACCTATTCTAGTGACTTCGATTCGTCATTGGGTTGACGTAAGTGCAAATATTTATGTAGATTAGTTTACAACCTTCACAGGGCGTTTCGAGACGCCATGTAGGTAGTTAAAGGTCTTCGTCATAAATACATAAACGAACAAGGAAAACTCTAAAATTCTTCCTCATCATCCCACATTAATATTAAAACTTCACTTCTCATGGAAGGTTGTGCGGAAATGTGTAATCGAAATGGAAACAAAAACCACGTGCGAGCGAAAATAAGAAATTCTTAGCCGTGTGTTGATAAAAATTATCATCATACAAAATAGCGATTGACAACAACCGGTTGCTATAACGTTTTATCAGCACGTAGCGTTGATAGCAAAATTCCTTTAAGGATAATGCGAAGCGTTTTATCTCGATGCCGCTTCAATACAATAATACATCACTAGAAGACCGTGAGTCATCAATTTTTATCGAGTATCGACTAGCGCCACACCTAGTTTCGTCAGCTATACTTTGCACCGGACTCCGCTAGCATTGGAGTTTAATCTTGTTGATTACAGAAGTAGACATTACAAAATAATCACTAAGTGGATTACCGGCGTCCGTCTGTGTTTGTGCACTACTGTGCACGGGTACGATCTATTTGTTATACTACGTTTTTATTTTACTATTTCCACCATTGTTTACATTTTATTTTCTTTTGTCTTCTACGGTTCATGCATTCAACCAAGTTTAGAAAGTATTTAATTTTCAGTCACTTTGTTTTCCATTGAAATATTGGTGTAATGTTTTTGTAGAAATTGTAGTTTCATTGAGGTAGTCTCCTACAGTAAAATATAAACTAAACTGATATATGACATTTAGTAAACACGTAATTTTCTTTTACCCTTAAGTAGGGTAGTCATTCGACCATATTACCTAGTCTACTATGGTATGGTTTTTCCAAATAATTTGTCAACCATAAGAATATGGATGTACTCATTCTAATGTTTTTGTGGAATTTTGTAGCAAATGTATCAAATCAAGTCAATCTTCTTTGCAAACTTGGCTGAGGTAGTCAACACTACAATAAAATTCTCAGCTCCATTCCACACATTGTTCAGTTGCGTAGACATTTAAGATCAAAGTTACACCAATTTTAAATCACAATTTCCACTAGTAATCAATTTGCGAATAATTAAAACAGTCACTTCAATCGAAAAAATCTCGCCAAAAATCCCGCTGTGCATTTTAATTGATGTCTTGCAGTGTTTACAAATATGTATACAGGATGGTAAACACGAAAGCACGTTGATTTTTACAAAATACCATTTGTTTCAATATTGTAAAAGTAAACATTCTATTGTAATAAATACCGTAATTCAAATAGGTCATGGTATTTATTAAATGTTTTTAAAATGCAAATTGAAATCCGTTGCAATATTAAACTTCTTTCGTAAGATTTTAGATTAACATCAACTTATAAGCAAGTTATATTTTAATTTCTTGTTTATATTATATGGTATTTTTTATTTGGGAAACCATCAAATAACTTCTTCCGATCTGTGTTGGGGGAGCGAGAGACTTTTATTAAATACTAGCTTCTGCCAGTGGCTTCGCCCGCTCGAAAGTCGGTTTACCCCCTTAGGGGTGGAGTTTCGTAAAATCCGTTCTTAGCGGACGTCTACACTCTTTATGGAACTTACGTGCCAAATTTTAAGTTTCTAGGTGTAATAGTTTCTGAGAATTCGTGATTAATCAGTGACTGGTATTTCGCTTTTACATATACATATATATAGGGGGACTGGTAATTAGTGAACGATACTTAAACACGTGGTTGTAGTCATGATAACAAACAACTTTTACTATGGATATTCGCCTACTTGGTCAAAATGTACTGAACTTGGCTTTTTTTATGGTAGCTAAAATCATCCAATGAAAAAACCCCGCCCTTGGGTGGGGCGGGAAATAGTGTCAGACTCTTACTGACTAAAAACCTACCCTTCCATTCATTGCCTTTGTCCCAGGGCCCATACTGAACTTGGCTTGGCTTTTCGCGATTTCAGGTTTGGTCCCATAGTAAAAGTTGTTTGTTATCATGACTACAATCACGTGTTTAAGTATCGTTCACTAATTACCAGTCACCTTATATATAAAACCTAACAGTGTTCTTCAGTTGTCCTTGCGTTCCAGGCCGCGGTAACTCTTTCGAACAATCCCGCAGTCACTCAAGCTAGAACTACAATATAACGCGCACACGTGTAACGCCTGATTTGTATGTAGAATGACGCCGCGTGGCGTGGAACAAGTGTGGCTCTACAAGTCTAGTTTCCATATAAAATTTATGGAGAACGATGCACCCAGATCGGCGTAGGTGTCACAAGTGTGCGCAGTATAGTTCTACCTTAAGTCTTCGGCCTGGTTTTGGACAAAGCAGTACCATCACGAAATACTCGCTTGAAACGAGTTTTACAAATCATTGAAATTCTCGGGTTTTCTCTTCTATACATACACCTTAACCTACTTTATGAATCACTCTGTCTATTAGTGAAATTGCATCAAGAATAGTTCGGTCGTTTTTTAATTTATCGCGTTCATACAGAATGACGCGTGGGAGAACCTTTTTCTTTTTAATATGCAAGGATTACTTCTATGAAAAAACTCAGAATTCTGAAATGACAAAGGATTTGACTAAGTAGTAACTGAAGTAGTCGCTAGAATTCTTTCCTTACCTTATCCAAGAAAATATATCAAATCTCCAAATCCTTTACAAAACATTGAAATCGACAAGTTCACAGCGACAAGTCAACTGCTTCAGTAACATCAAATATAAATAATAATAACTTGTGATTACAAAGGTTTTTCCGCATGACATCAAAGTTTAAACAAACAATAATGTGAATAGAATTGATAAAACAAATATAATAAAAAAATTACTCTTTTTTTCCCGATTACTCATTGTATCTAGCTGATAGCGGAGTTTATTGCATCACGATTTAATAGCGTGCTCGGTACACGTGTACCAATGCTACTATTTTTAGATTTGTTTACTGTACTCGATGTATGCTTTACACCGTGACCCAGTAATGGCTATGCCAAAAAAGATGACACTAATTGTTGCTTACTAATCTGTGTAAGGCAATGTCCTGATGAGCCCTATTTCCCCTTTCTTTTTTTGTTGCAATTTAAAAATACCTTTCTACTTTACCGTCTTTTTATGGTATGGTGTACCCCAGGAGTTTGTCAAACTCTTACTGACTAAAACCACACTGCTGCAACTATTTTAGGCCATCCTCTACCGCAGAGGCCTTACACTGGTCCAGAATCCCCAAGTCTGTTACTTGCAGGCCACACCCTACGGTGGCATACCTTCGGTGACTGGTGCGTCTAATACGAATAGACAATAGATATCCATGGAACATGTTTTTTGTTTTTTTTTTTTTTTTTTACAAATGTCTCAAAATTTCAAGACTTTTAGTAAATAAATAAAACAGATGTTGAATAGTTGAAATGTCGATCACCTTAACGTTCGCAACATTTTAAAAGCTACCGGCTTGTTACATTAGATTAATGTTAATACTAAGAAAATGTTCCTGCAAATAGATTTATTGCACAGAAACTCATTTGACAAATAGTAACATTCGCGAGATAAAGCCAACTTGCCAACTAGCTGGAGTGCCTCCAGATTATGTGAACTATGATTAACGATTATTATAATATTAAATATTATGTGTAAGACATTTTAATAAAATTTATTATATAAGTAGTTTTTAAATAAAATGATATTCACAATTTAATGTATATTAAAAACGGACATTGCCTGACGCGCACATTATATTGACTTACGCAGAATGATTCAGCAAAATTACTGTTAGGCGCCAAAATTAATCTTATCATTCATGGAAACTAGTTCATTACATATCAACCTGCGACGTCAAGGCGAACCTTACCAGGTAACAGGTTGAAGATAACAAATGTATTTACTCATTGATAAATAAATATATTGCATTGCGCTGTGCCGCAAACTTTGTTTACTTGATAAGCGGACGATTGCAACCATTTCATAATGCCGCATTCGCCTCGCTGAACAGTGCTTCATGTCGACCTAGAGATGCATCCAATTTAAGAATTATCTTTAAATTAGAGAGGACGAACAAGTCAACCTTGGATAAAAAAAAACTGGTATTCATTCACTGTTAATCGGTATAATCATGCATAAATGCCGTGTCCGGAAGCCGCCATTGACAAGTTTGTACAAATTGTTTAAAATTTTCCCATTCAGATGTTGTGTCAGTGCTGAAATTCTTTAGTTCCATACACGAAGGATGATACAAGAGCCGATATTCCCGAAGCACGCGTGGAGTATTCGCATTCCTGCTTGGCGCGATAATGTCGACGCTTCCGATCCCGTCTCTATCCGTCTTCATAACAATGAATATGTCCCGACGTTACACGTCGAATTTCCCACGTCTCTGATGACGTTACTATAAGTAATAAGTTGTAGCGAAAACGGTTCCTTCTTAGAAATTGTGAGAAACTCATATCTCGATATATCGATACCAGCCGGGTTATCTTCAGCCCTGTTTATATTGAAATTTAGTAGAGTCCCTCTGTGCTAAGTTATTCGCTACCCGCTTTTAGCTTGAACGGTAATCCGCCGTTCGTCAAACCGCCCCGGGGAAATTACGTGCCACCTAGCAATTCCTACGCGTAGTGCTACTAGAAAATGTAATTAATTTCATATATTTATAATAAAACAATGAACGCTTTCAAATGTCTGTACTTATACAGTACGTGTTCACATTTCTTTACACAAATACATGAGTTTTTGTTTGATGGTGGTTTCACGGCACGGCTTATTAACATGAAAAACAAATTTTTACTCGACTATTTCTTCCGAAAAATATTTTACCGTTCACTATTAAAAAATACAAAGAAAAAGCTCATTAACGGTAGCTAGCATTTCCCAAACACCTGAGCTGACAGTGAAACGAAAGCCGATAGCGTCAAACAGTCGATTTCTGATAATTAAACATATCACTGAATGTCTGCGCCGTTGATGAACTAAGATGCCGCGGACGGCACGCTTAAGGCCACAATTATAAAAGAAAATAAACAAAAAACGTTGTTCGATAGGCCTGGTGGAGGGACACCTGTCTCTATGGAACAGGTTTGGTGCGTCGCCGCCGCACCGCTCGCCTCCAAACCGTGTGAATGGAAGTGATGAATCTTCTCATATATACCAAAACTGGTTTCGGTGAGAATGAAGTATAATCACATTTTAGGATTAGGACAATTTTTACTTGCAGATAATTGAGCTATTATTGTGTTGTTCTATTGTGTTGTAACCCCAAAACGCCTGCAGAGGAAGTACAGTTCAATTGAATTACTGAAATAAACAACAAATAAGATGGAGCGCAATAAATACATCCAGCAATGTTTTCCACATCGTCACTGCCATGATATAGAGGCAGGCGTTACTTTGTGTCCTCGCTCGATCATTATCAATCGTCCCTAGACGCGGGGTCCTGACGAATTGGGACTCATTGGTCCTGGACCAAGACGGACCAAGATTAGCTGCTTTCTATATAGACTTTAGTTTGATCAAACTTACTAAAGTACTAGACACATCTAGTTATAGTTACTGGTATCTTCTCCCTATGGATTGGTATTTGCTACACGTGTAAGTACGGTAATAAATCAATAATAATATTGTTTGTTGGATTAATACGCCTCAGGTAATTGTTAGACAGATAAAAATATTATTTGGGTTGTTATATTGATATAAAAGGCATATCAGACTTTTTGACAACAATAAATTGATTGAACAGTGTTTTAACGAATCTTTACTTTTTCATGGTCTTCATCCATCTGCTAGGCATAAGCCACTCCATCCTTGAGCTAACTGTATTCAAGTTCTACCAGCAACGACCGTTTTTGTGCACATGAAAGTACGGTACAATCCCGCAAATGATTTAACAAATACACGTCTACATTTATATCCCATTGTGAAGCCAACAACCGTTGTAAATGCACCACGTAGTAAATATTTTCATAGTCACAGTAAATTGCACGTGCACAAAGTGAAATACCTATCGTCGGGAATCCCCCGGCACGGCGCCGAGCCATGGCGTGATCGGACTTATTCCACCACCGTACACGAAACTTATGGCTTCGGTTGTAAAATTTAAATAAATATTAAGTTCTCTGTTCGATCGCGGCTAATTGCCATTGTTTATGAATTATTTGAGTGAAAATGAACGTTCCTCTTTTGAATTTGTGGATTTGGCGGCGAATTGAAAATTTCGAATTTAGAATTGGCAAACGTGCGCCACCGTCGACCACATCTGTGACCACATCATATCTTACCAGTGGTCAAGCGCGATCTTACAATATTTTGCTCATTATGTATAATGAAAGATTTCGAGTGTATACACTCGCGAGCAACCAAATCGACTCAACGTTCAAGTGCACAATTACAGACGTTTCTTTCAGAGAATACCGAACAGTTAAAAAAAAAGTTACATTGTTAGAAGGCCTAAAACTTCAGCTTTAATTTGGTACTATTATTATAAAAATTGATTCAGTACTTTTTAAAATAACTAGCTTTGCCCGCGGCTTCGCTCCCGGTCTACCCAACTCTACCCTACTCGACCCTACTCTACAGATATAGAGATATATCAGATTTTGGATTTTTTTTTATTCAATGGTGTAAAAAATATCCTCTTTGTTCTAAGCTACCTTCCCACTAATTTTCAGCCAAATCAATCAAATAAATAGTGTAACTAACGCGGCTTTTTTATACATATAGATAGATTAATTTAATTGGACGGATAAGGAAATGTACTCATTACGGTACTTACGAGTGAAACAAACTGCCCCTATAAAAACCCCACGCAACCGTCTCACCTTAATCGTCGCTTATAAAAGTTGGCCTATACTCTCCTTTGCGAATACGATTAATTTTTTTGCTGAAATTATGGATACAACACCAGAAAAAGCTGCTCATATGATTGCTCTACTGCAACAGGCACTTAATCAGCGAAAAGTTGTTGCTCAACTCAATGTGTGCCAGTCTGCTCTATCAATAGCTTATAGGAGATTTCAAAAGATCAATGTCTTCAAACAGAGACTAAAAACAACCCGCCACCGGTCCACCTCTAGGAGAGACGACAGTTTTATTGTATCGATTTTGCTGCGAATTCGTCGCCTGGTCGGTGTCGAGGTGCAACAGGAGCTGAGAAGTGTTCGAGGAGTAGCTGTCAGCAAGTGGACAGCATGAATATGGTTAAGCAAAGCTAACCTTATCCCAAAATGGGCTACCATTTGCCTGAAATTGATGGTACGCCACCGGTAACCGCGCCTTATTCACTGTCGATTGCAGAATTTATCTGCATGAACATAACAAGATAGGCCGTCTATCCAGGTGTCCCGGCGAACGATTAGCTCAGTTTCAGCGAAACAGAACCATTACATATGATAGTTAATCAAGGCGTTTTCGAGCAAACTAAAATTGCGCAGCCATTTTTAGCTTCTTCTAACGGCCTTCATGCTGTCGACTTGCTGACAGCCACTTGAACAGTTCTCAGCTCCTGTTGCACATCGACACAGGTCAGGTGACGATTTCGCAGCAAAGTCGAAATAAAACAGTCAAACACTCTCTGCGAGGTGGACCGGTGGCGGATAACTCTTGATCTTTAATTGAAAACTCTGGTCTTTTGAAATCCCCTGTAAGCTTTTGATAGAGCAGATTGGCTCAAATTGAGTTGTGCAGTCACTTTTCGCTGGCTAAGTCCCCGTTGCAGTAGAGCAACCACTTGAGCGGCTTTTTCTAGTGTTGTATCCGTAATTACACCAAGGAACTGAATCGTATTTGTAGAGAAGAGTACAGGCCAACTTTTGATAAGCAATGTATAAGGTGAAACGATTTCATGGGTTTTTTTTTAAGTGATAATTTTGGTCATGAACTCGAAGGTACTATAGTGAGCACATTTCCTTGGGCGTCCAATTAAATTAATTATTTAAAAAGTAACAAAAAAACAAAATAATTTTAAGCTGAAATTTCAGGCTTTCCAAGGTGTATCGGGTTTTAAAAAAGGTTCAGTATACTTCGAAGTAAATATCTGCACGTGCGTACTTGTACGTTGAGTCGATGTGGTTGCTCGCAAGTGTACAAATAAAGCCTCACAAATATTTAACGAATATGTTAGAAAGCTTTAAAAGCTTAAATGTGAAGCTGATGTCATTATGTGCTGTTGAGTCGTTTTGCGAGTTAACTTTGAAGCTACTTCAGTTAAGTCTACTTGCCTTTTATTAAAATTTTTACTATGCCTTGTTAATTTCATATTATTGGAGCTTCAGTATTTATAAATAATTAACCTGCAAAAGTTTTCATCTGTATCACGTGTGTTTGACGTTAAATAAGTCGCCTTGATAATAATATCTATAAATTATTTTATATCCAATAAAATTAACCTAAAGTTAATAAAATTTATAAAAGAACTGTTTCGCGACAACACCCGACACAGACTTAATTTCGGAAGTCGGTGTTAAATAATAAATAGACCAAACTATTACAGAAATACCGACTTCCGAAATTAAAGTTATTTTGCACTTTTTGGTGTTTTTTTGAAGTCGGTTGTATTTTTTTTGTAAAAAGTTTTTTATTTCACACTTTTTAGTTGTAGTACCCCTCAGCGAAACTTAAATAGACAGGTACCTTCCGCCATTCGGTTCCATCATCGAATCATCAAGACAATTCTAATAATACAAGTTCCAGCTCTTACCTACCTTCCGTCTTCATCATCAGATCAGTTCTATGTATCCCCTCCCCTTCTTCCTTTAGTCAGCCACCGACTACATGCATAAACAAATTTTACTTGTTATGACAGTTCTGCTATGGTTTTTTGAAGAATTCTGTTCTACATCTTCGTAGTTCATCATCAGATCAAAACAATATTTCTACGGGACCAACTCGGAAGTGTAATCTTTCGATCAAAACAAAAATTTTCGAAATCGGTCCACAATTGACTGAGATATCGGTGAACATACATAAAAAACAAAAAAATAAATACAGCCGAACATAGAACCCTCCTCCTTTTAGAAGTCGGTTAAAAAAAATTTGAAATAATCAAAGAACTGCAATGTTTTTCTTCGCTCAACGATATTGTATGCAATTGTTGCAATAAGTCTCGCGCAATATAATCGGCGAGCTGTTAGGTTCAGTACGTGCCGACGACTCTAATTGTGCCACTATTTCCCCTTATTCAATATTTACATTAATTCCTTTCCATAGCAATTGTCTTATTTATCTTTGATCGAGTTTTGCCGCTGGTGTAATTCGAAATGTCCCTGTAGTTACTAATTAACTTGGAATGTTCCGTAATGAATATTATCCCTGTATATTAGTAGTATATTATTGGGCATTCTATACCACTATCGGCAAGTGCTCGGGCGAGTGCGCCTCGCTGCCGATAGTGGTATAGAACGCCCAATAATGAACGATCGACTCGACTGTGTAGTATATTACTGTACTCGCCTGAAGATTATATGAGTTGTACCACTGGCCGCCAGTAGCTAGGCGAGTTCTCCGTGCTGCGGACGATGGGATGGATCATATTGGCATGCGTTTCGTTTTTAGAAACTACTTGATGATTTTGATATGCGCTTCATATGGTGGAAACGACTTGTTGGGTTTTGTAATGCGCTTCAGCATGGAAACGACTTGATGAATTTGGTACTTATTTCAGTATTAGAATCGATTGGTATCATTCTACTCATACAAAGATCGTGCGAGTTATACGACTGCCTGCCAGTAGCTAGGCGAGTTTGCTTCGCTTCGGACAGTAGTGACAAATATCGACATGATCAATGATTAAAATTTAACTTATTCATTTTGACATGCGTTTCGTGGTTAGAAACGACTTGTTGGTTTTTAGAATATGCTTCAAAGGTGGAAACGACTAGTGATTTGGTCATGCATTTCAGTATTAGAAACGACTTGTTGGTTTTTGTAATGCGTTTCGTGGGTCGAAACGACTTGGTGTTTGTGAAATGCGCTTCAATATTAGAAACGACTTGTTGGTTTTTGTAATGCGTTTCGTGGGTCGAAACGACTTGGTGTTTGTGAAATGCGCTTCAATATTAGAAACGACTTGTTGGTTTTTGTAATGCGTTTCGTGGGGTCGAAACGACTTGGTGTTTGTGAAATGCGCTTCAATATTAGAAACGACTTGTTGGTTTTTGTAATGCGTTTCGTGGGTCGAAACGACTTGGTGTTTGTGAAATGCGCTTCAATATTAGAAACGACTTGTTGGTTTTTGTAATGCGTTTCGTGGGGTCGAAACGAATTGGTGTTTGTGAAATGCGCTTCAATATTAGAAACGACTTGTTGGTTTTTGTAATGCGTTTCGTGGGGTCGAAACGACTTGGTGTTTGTGAAATGCGCTTCAATATTAGAAACGACTTGTTGGTTTTTGTAATGCGTTTCGTGGGGTCGAAACGACTTGGTGTTTGTGAAATGCGCTTCAATATTAGAAACGACTTGTTGGTTTTTGTAATGCGTTTCGTGGGTCGAGACGACTTGGTGTTTGTGAAATGCGCTTCAATATTAGAAACGACTTGTTGGTTTTTGTAATGCGTTTCGTGGGGTCGAAACGACTTGGTGTTTGTGAAATGCGCTTCAATATTAGAAACGACTTGTTGGTTTTTGTAATGCGTTTCGTGGGTCGAAACGACTTGGTCTTTGTGAAATGCGTTTCAATATTAGAAACGACGTGTTAACGCACTGCTTTCTGGATCTGCATAATAAACAAGGTACAAATTATATATTAGGTTTATTTTTCGTAAAACATTGGTTTTTCTCGGAAAATTGTATCTACCGAACGCACGAACTCTTGTAGTTTCTGCCACTGAGATGAATTCGCGTCGGTCTGGAACTTGAGTCGCACAAGCGCCTTCTTCCACAGCTCCTGGGAGTCGGTGTGGCGCGCGTCGTCAGCCTTGTACACCTTGCAGTCGACGTAGTACTCTCCGTTGATGCTCGCTGCTCGCCGCTCGCAGCCTTTGGCGACTCGGTTAACGAAGAATGATGATAGACATGTACTCGATGAATCGTCTTTTGGCACGGTGTCAGTCCCATAGTTGTTACTGATACCGAATACATCATTATCTGTATTGGTTTTTTTACTGAAACAACGACGAAAGTTTTATTAGTTTATCATACACTTACAGGGTACATTTAACGTTTAGATACACGCAGAAAAAAAATACACACTTAGTTTTTAATTGGTATGGTGAACTAAATTATTGAATAGTTTGTTTACCTCTTACGAATTAAATTCGTTGATGATGGGTGCGACTTGCGTTTCCTATTATCTGCAGACAGCTTGCGGCTGGGAGTCGTTCTCTGGTCTGGGATCGGAGCTTGTTGAAGGTACTCGCACTCAGAGTCAGACCTGAAATAAAGATAAAACAAAATAATAATCAAACACAAATCAAATTATTACAATCACCTACAATGGGTCAGATCTCTAAGCTATGACCTGATCGGAAATATTTTATACTTACATTTTCCACTTATGTCCGTTTGATATACCAGGCTGATGATAGCAGGCGTAGTGACTGTTGGCAGCAGGCAGCGGTTAGATATCAACATTGATAGGATAACTCAGCAAGATCGCAGAGCACTTCTTGAAGATTACTTCCACACTTGTAGACTTCAGTTGGTTTGTACCGAGTACTTCGAAAACATGTAGCTTATAAATCGGAAAACGAACGATAATTCGCTATATTAAAAATGACTGCAACTGTTCATTATAATGTTGCGTAAAACAACATTTTTCCTTAGACGTATTATACTTGTTCAAAAAGTGAACACTAAGGTTCTTTTAGCTAGCACCGAATGACAAGACAGCGAAACGGCTTAGGGCTGCCAAAACGTTTACCAGTAGATAGAATAGCAACAACGGTATTAAGGAATATTCTAGCAAGTAATTTAATTATTTAGCAATCTAGAGACAATCATAAGATTAGTATTTATCATGTTATATATCCAAGTTTTACTTGTGATACTTTTATGCTTGAGTAAAGTAAGTACAGGAAATAAGTTGACTTGTAACAGTAACAAATTTTAAATGAATTTTCTCTTCGGTTAGAAACCTATAGGTTTCTGACCTGGTATTCGACATTTTATTCTACTTGTATTTTGTGATAGTGTTCCTATGTAGTTTCTGATACTTATCCATACTTTAATATGTATGCGTGCCAACCTTGACTAAAACAGCTTACTGTTGCGAATGCAACTAAGCTGACGAAAAGAAAGAAACAAGGTTACACGTGTAATGTTTTACGCAATAACAATTATTTCAATCAAATATTTTATAAATTTACTAATTAATGGAGTATTCGTTATTGACTAGGTAATCAGTAACGAATACTCCGTTAATTAGTAATGTCGAAAAATAATTTGACATTATCTCAAAGCTACGACGCGTGACGGGGTGTAAATCGTTTAATCATTTAAAAAATATATAGATTTACAGCGAATGTCGAAATAACTAGTTTTATAATCTCGCGAAGCTGTACCTGACGTTTAATATTGCGATCTGAAAACACACACACGTACATAAAATTGGAACATTTATGTACAACATTAAATAATTTTCAAAAAAGGTAATTATTGAATACGTTTCGTATTTTTATTTAAAATTGTGTTATTTTTTACTAAAAATAGGCACTAACCGATCTTTCTTTTTTTCAGAAATACGTTGATACCTAATCAGATGCACTGCCTGAAGAATAAGTGATCATCAAACCAATAGGCGTATGCAGACTTGCTCCAGATTAAAAAAATCAATAAAGTAATGCAAAAAGGTAATTAAAGAATATGTTTCGTATTTTTGTTTAAAATGTTGTTATTTTTTACTAAAAAATAGGTATCTTTATTTTTTTCAGAAATACCTTGATACCTAATCAGATGCAATGCTTGAAGAACAATTAGTGATCATCAAACCAAAAGGCGTATGCAGACTTGCTCCAGATTCAAAAATTTAATAATTCTGTCACACTACACTAACTTCGATTGTTTATTAGTCGTTATACGTGGGTAAGATCGTTTCGAGTTTAAATGGGATAATAGTTAATATCAAATAGTATAATAATGCCCCACTGTTTGGTTTGCAATTTATTTGTAGATAATCGTCGATGGTCTGGTCATTTACGTAGTAATATTCATAAAAGTAATGGTGCGACCACTGTTTTTGACAATGTCGCAATTATTAATTCTGCGTTTAAAAAACGAATCGTTAGTTACAAGATCATCGCAACTGGCGAACAAATAAATAATTTTCCTGAAATTTTTCTTAATAATATTAGTGAACAAGTTAAAACTCTAATAAACCGATCATTATTGAAACATACAGCTCTGAAAATAAATTTTGAACTTTTTTCTTTTTTTCTTATGTTTAAAAATGATCAAAAGGAAATGAAATCGTTCGCCACAAAAAACATTATTATTAATTTTAATTACGATTTTGATTCAATTTATAAAGCAACGGTTGATTTACTGTTAAAGAAAATTGAAGAGTTTCAGGAGAGAGATAGTGGTTGGTCATTTTTGAGCAATTCCCATGTAGAATTAAATATTAATAAATATCAGCCTCTCGGTGGATCTAAATTTATAATTTTACCAAAATGTATAAAAAATAAAAAAGCTTGTTTGAATATTCGTAACAATGATGAGTTTTGCTTTTTATGGTGCGTAGTGGCAGCTCTGTACCCCGCTAACAAACATCCCGACAGAGTTTCATCTTATCCCTACTTCCGGGATGTTTTGAATGTTGATGGTTTAACATTTCCGATAACATTTTCGGATATAGCTGTATTTGAGAAAAATAATCCGTTTTTGAATATTTACGTGTATGGTTTAAAAAATAATAAGACTATAGTTGGACCTTTGTATTCAACATCTAATCAAAAATATAAGAGCATCCATCTATTGTTTTTAGAAAATAATACTAATACTCATTATTGTCTTATCAATGATTTATCTCGTCTAGTCAGAAATCAGATAACTAAACATCATGGTAAACTGTACTTCTGCGAAACGTGCTTATTGTTTTTTCCGACACGCATCCAAATTGAATCACACCTGTGTGGAGGAATTGCTACGGTATTACCAGAAAAAGGAACATTTTTAAAATTCAAAAATTATGATAGAAAACAAAACATTCCTTTCGTCATATATGCTGATTTCGAAACGATACTCGAACCGATTTCCGGCGATGATTTCAACACCGCTAAAACGTCATACTCACATCGACACATTCCGGCCGCATTCGCGTATAATGTAGTGTCATCATTTAACGATAGGGTTGGCGGCTATAGAAGTTATCGTGGAAAAGATTGTGTTTCAAAATTTATACATTTACTGACTGAAGATGCTAAAGCAATACACAGAATTCTAACTAAAAGCGAGCCTATGATATTCACAGAAATAGATGCTCTAGATTTCAAACGCGCTGTTAAGTGCTACCTTTGTGATAATTTACTGTTGACAGATAGAGTAAGGGATCACTGTCATATTACAGGCCGGTACCGAGGTGCAGCACACCGACACTGCAACCTACAAAATAAAGTACCAAAATTCATCCCAATATTTTTTCATAACCTGTCCGGGTACGATTGTCATTTATTTATTAAAAAGTTAGGTGAAATTCCAGGACAAATTAAAATAATACCCAAGACTAAGGAAAAATATATATCGTTTACAAAGTTTATTCCTCTTGCTGATAATGAGTTTATACAAATAAGGTTTTTAGATTCCTTCAACTTTCTAGGAACTAGTTTAGACAAACTTGCTAAAACTTTGCAAGTTGACGATTTTGTTAACCTTAAATCAATTTTTCCCGATGAAGCGCAATTTAGTTTGCTGATTCGTAAAGGTGTGTACCCGTATGACTATATGAAAGACTGGAAATGTTACGAACAAAAGTCATTACCATCTAAATATTATTTCCATAATTATTTGACTAACGAAGGTATTAGCGATGAAGATTATAATCATGCTCAGAATGTTTGGGCTGTTTTCAATATTTCTGACCTAGGCGAGTATACAGATCTATACTTAAAAACAGATGTGCTTTTGTTGACAGACATATTTCAAAATTTTCGGAAAACATGTAAACAATATTACAAACTCGATCCTGCCTTTTACATAACTGCACCCAGTTTATCTTTCGATGCAATGTTACTAAAAACAGGTGTTCAGTTAGAACTGATTTCGGATTTAGCTATCGTCAGAATGATTCAAAGCGGTATACGAGGGGGCTTGTGCATGTGTTCCCATCGGTATGCAAAAGCAAATCACAAATACATGCCAGAACATGATGCATCACAGCCTCAGAGTTTTATAGTATATCTAGACTGTAATAACCTATACGGCTTTAGCATGTGTCAGTATTTACCGTATTCTAGTTTTAGATTTCTTGATGAAAACGAATTAACTAATTTTCGGGTAGAAAATATCGAGAATAACTCTGAGTGGGGCTTTATATTAGAAGTCGATCTTTTTTATCCTGAACATTTACACAAACACCACAATGATTTACCATTTTGCCCTGAGAAATGTATACCTCCAGGAGGTAAAACGAAGAAATTAGTTGCAAATTTGCATAATAAATACAACTACGTAATACATTATGTTCATTTAAAAAAGTGTTTAGAACATGGTTTAATATTACGTAAAGTTCATAAAGCTATTACTTTTAGACAAAGTTCTTATTTAAAACAGTACATAGAATTAAACACTCGATTAAGACAAAAGGCAAAAAGTTCTTTTGAACAAGACTTTTTTAAGTTGTTAAACAATAGTGTTTTTGGCAAAACATTAGAAAATACTGAAAATAGAGTAACCGTTCATTTAGTTAATCAATGGTGCGATCAATCTAATCGAACTAAGAAATTTATATCCTCCGAGAGACTTGTAGCCAATCCCTACTTCCATAGCGCTTCTATTCTAACTGAAAACTTAGTTGCAATACAAATGAAACCTGACCAAATTATTTTAGATAAACCTATTTATATTGGGTTCACTGTATTAGAACTTTCTAAGACACATATGTATGACTTTCATTATAATATTGTAAAACCTTTTTATGAAGATCGAGTGCAGTTGTGTTACACAGATACCGATTCGTTTGTTTATAAAATATTCACGTTTGACTTTTATCAGGACTTGAAGTATAATTTTTTGCAATATTTCGACACCAGTAACTATAATGATAAAAATGATTTTGACATACCAATTATAAACAAAAAAGTTCCAGGTTTGTTCAAAGACGAAATGGGAGGAAAATATATCTCAGATTTTGTTGGTTTGAGATCGAAGCTTTACTCAATAAAAACAGTCGATAAAGTCATTAAAAAAGCAAAAGGAGTAAAATCAAGTGTAATAAGAGACTTAACTATAACAGATTATGAAAATATTTTATTAAATGGTGGAATTATTCGTAGAAAAAATATTATGTTTAAATCTATAAAGCACGAAATATTTACTAAGAGTGTCAACAAAATTGCCTTATCTCGAAATGATGATAAACGCTCAATATCTGTAGATGGAATATCAACGCGAGCCTGGGGTCACTCACTTATTTTAAAGAGCGAAAATGTATTTCAAGATTAAGATAATTAGTAATAGAGTTCGAATTTGATTTATGTAACCAGTGTAATATAATCTTAATATTAGTTCTTAAAAATATACCTAGGTAACTGTTTAATGTATGATAAATAATAATTCTTAGTTGTAAAAACCTAAGTTAATATGAATATATAAATAAAATGTGATTTATTATGACTACTTGTTTAATTTATGTTTTGAAACATCATCTTCCTTTTTTGTAGTTGGTTAAATAAAATGAAACCTGACTAAGATTCAATTCGCAAACATGAAGTGCATGTCGAAACTTGAATCGTTCATTTTTCAGATGTAAAATGAATTTTGTACGTATTACAATAAGACTGATTATACAAATTTCGAAGAGCCATGTTTGCGTCAATTCAATCATAACGCTGATCATACAATACGTAACAGTGCATTACCCTCATAAATGCTAAGTTAACACTTTAATCTCAATTAGGAATTGTTTCGATAGTATTTTTTTCTTTTTTTGACCATTTGCGAAATAAAACTCGTCTTTAGTACTTGTACTAAGCAGCGCTGTGCTTACCTCGAACATGTCATCGGTAAGTTTCTCAATTTATTTCTATATTGTTTAGTAACTAGTGGATCTGCTATGAATGTTGTAACCCGCTGACAGTTCGTTTATGCATCGCTATATCAACGTCTACGTTTTAGTTTAAACTTAATGAATGTCTATTTTTATTCCAGAATACAGAATCAGAAATTATGTTTAGCCAGTATGCTCAAAATCCTTATGAAGTATTCTCCGAAACGCTTCACAACGAACCCGAGTACAGCAAAAAAGTGATGAAAGAAAAGAAATCAAAACAACGTTGCAGGGACAAGTCGAAGAAGCACAATTCAACTAAATCTTTTGTAATGAGTCGACTACAGCGACGAGGCATCAAACTAATTAAAATATCAGTCATAGATTTAAGCAATAACAATCCGCAAACCAGTGACAGTGACAGTGAGAACGTCATTATAAGTGCGCAATACATTGTTAAAGACGCTATCGACAATGTTATGGACGAAACTGAATCTCTAGTTAAAAAAATTTCTAAATCTTTAATAGATAGTGATTTTTAGTACTTATCTGTTTGCGTATTAAGTTGATTAGGCAAATATTTAGTCCTTATAAATTTGTTTTATTTAATTTTAAAGTACTCGTAGATTATTTTATATAAAGAAGTGTTGGGTGTTTATCAAAATAAAAGAAGTTTTACAATAGAAATGGTTTTTTATTTAAGAAAACAATAACCTAAGTAGGTACACATTTATAACTCTAACCACTTTCTTATACATAACACATTTTTAAGAGCACAATGCTTTAAATGTTTTACACAATTTAAATTAGTTCTTCCTTCACAGTATTTTTTATGTAAAATAAAGAAATTAGGACATCCTTCAGTACCAAGGTCTGATACTTTACAGTTCTCACAAAGTTCCTTAACCCACTTAACTTTCTCCAAACCATTAACAACGATTTCCTTATTTTCTAGATAGGGAACGATTATACGACGAAATTCTTTATAGTCGATATACCCTTCGTTCCAATAAATACCTCTGTTTCTTTCTAGCCACTTAACTTGCCGTTTTTCGTCACTTGTTAAGTATTTAAACAAATATGGTGGTTTTATTAAAAATGTTTGGGTATAATCACGGGTAGCAAAAGCTAACTCTTTTATTATAAAATTATTGTACAGGTCTTTAAACCCTTGAACATCTAATATGACAGTATTCGGATTCATGATATTTTCCTGACTGTATTACTTAAAGGTTTATATTCAATAATACAGTCGTTCAATATAAGACAATACGCTGAAGTCTGATCTGGTATTTCCGAATCACTCTCAATTTCCACTCTTACGTCTACAACAGGACCTGACTTTATATTATCAGCTTGTCTAGAGCAATCGATGACAAATAGTGGCGCCAAATCTTTAAATTGTTTTTCACTTAGTAAAGGCTCCGGTCGACGCCCATAATAAGACTGCTGAAATCTGACGTATTGCTCGTATAATAAAGCGATTCTGTTATTTGCGAAACTCACATTTAGGTTTTCATATGGAAAGTAAGTAGAATTAAGGTACACTTTTACATCACGAACGTGACAATGATCGAACTGAGACATATCAGAACTGCTATTGTTTTTTCTATTTGTCTGTAGTCCCATAATAATGTATCTTGGTTTCTCTATTTGCGAGGATGTTTTGATTGACCAGGTATGTTTAGTAGTTTTAGGTAAAGCCGGATATTCGTACAGATCCCAATTTCTGAATATCATCTGGAGTGGTCGATCTTTTTCTAATAGTTTCAGCAAACTTATTTTTTCTTTGTCAGACACTTTAACGTGCGGTACGCGCCAAATGATTTTATTTATCTGAACGTCTTCTACAATTTCACCGGTGTTAAGTTTTACAGCATTCAAGTTAGTGTTGCTTCGTAGCAATATCAGTTCGTGCCTACAATTGATCACGACTTTCTTGAAATCCTCTGCGAAACCGATGATGTTACAGAGTGGTATAGAAGCAGAAAAATTACCACCATTAATGTTTTTTGTACCATCAATATTCCAGCCCCATGAATTAGATGTCTTTGATTCGTTCTCATTCATTGATATCAACGATTTCATGGTGGTAGTTACGCCAGCATTTTTTATTCTATCAATTTCTACTCCATTCAGCTCGTACCTTATATCTTGAAACAAGTAGAGTAGAGCATTATTCGTGAAATGAACACTAGTGACTTTATCTTTCATATCCTTTTTGCTTACGATAATGGTTCCTTCTAAATACAAGGTACTCGCTGATGGAAGAATGTACAAGTCCTGCTGGTTAATAGGTATACGAATTTCGTCATTTCTATTAAAACTAGTTACATAGGGCTTGTAAGAATGAAATTCAATTCCTTCAACCGTATTATCAGAAGTCGGAGCGGATAAAACGTCTAAGATATTCATTTTAGCAAACCAATCACTTTGAGAAATGCTTTGTTGTCTTTAGTTAATTTTATTTTCTTACAGCGAGCTCTTATTTGGGTGGATGCTTGAAGGGGACTGATATTTTGAATTTGTTGATGCGCATATTTATTGTAGTCAATCATTTTTTGCTTCTCAGGTGCAAATACAGTTGCACTTCTTCACCCCGTAAATTTATTAAGCGGTTATTTATATCAATCAATCGGATATGTATGCAGCTTATGTTGTTTTGGTTGACTGGAAAGTATATTGCGTTTTTTGGAATTTCTATAATTCTATAACCAGGAGGTACGTTAAGTGCAAATTCGTGAATTATGTGACTCGGTTTTCCGTTTGTGTACGAGCCGCTTACAATATCACATTCGATCCTGATCACTGTCGTAGGTAAAATGTTGACTGGAAACTGTGACACGTGCCATTTATTTGGTTCCAAGATCTGCTTATCAAAACCTAATAAATTTCTGATAGTATTCTCTTTATTAAAATTTATGTTTTTTGTACAGAATACAGTAGTTTTTAACGTATTGTTATTGCACTGCAGTTTGATTGATGCATCTTTAATTTTAGATTTTAAGTAATCATTAATATCTTGCAATTCGTAGGTGCCTTCTGGTATTTCAATAACTTTGTTAGAGTCATAATAAAACTTATTATTCGTTTTGTCGATGTTTGGAATAGAATTAAATGTTGAGAAATGCAATAAGGCACACTCATACTGTTCATTTAGTTGCAATGTGTTCGGATAGTACGTAGATAAAGTTGATGAGTTTCCAGTTATTGACAATGTGAATGACATCTTGCAAATGATTGAAATAAAAGAAAATTATAATTTTTATACGTTTTTATTCCAAAAAGTCCTTAGATATTCTAAACATAAGTGCCCACAGTTTTCTGTGTTAAATTTCTGATATCTAGTATAGTTATAAAAAACATTACATTTCTTAAAATATCGCATTAGTTCCAATGGAGGTTTCAAATCCCCAAAGCTATCAAAATATTCACAATAGTGGTTAATTTTAACATAAGCTACCCAATGTGTCTCAACATTCTTATAATTATCCAAGTTAACGACACCGCATTCAATCCGTTTTGGCACCCTTGGTAATTGATCCTTCATGTAAACTCCTCGAAAGTAGGGGATGTCACGTGCATACTTTTGTATATCTACATTAGTTAGAGGACGATTAGGTAGCTTATTTCTTAGTTTTTTGAACATTTTATAAATAAACCTTTACCATTTTTATGTGACTTAATGTATAAACCCTTGCCTAACTTTAAAGACTCCATAGCCTTATTGTGTCTTACTGTTTCTTGCAAATTTTGCTGACTAGCTTTGTAATCGTTAACAGTTTTTGCAATACCCGCCGCACCACCAGCTAAAGTACCTAAAGCCGATAAACCAGCAAAAATTGGAATCAAAGGTAGAATTCCTCCAGTTTTTGGTAACGGTATCACTCGCGGTATTCGAATCTTTGAGATTTTTGGAAATATTTTTTTTGCCGCTGCGTAAGCAACGTTGATTAATGTTTTGCTATCCTTTGGATTCAGTTTCTTGATCGTTGATTTTATTTTTGACACGAAGTTCTTAAACGTTTTAACGCCGGCACCAGATTTCAATTTGGCTTTCATAACTTTGCTTACTATCCATGAACTCAGTTTTTCTCCTTTTCCAGCATCTTTGGACTTAAGTCTTTGTTTAGCCATATTTAATAGTTGTAAATCGGCTTTGTGGCGATTGGTTAAGTCTGTATGGTTTGCATAAGCAATGTCGTGATGCATACAAGCTTCGTCTAGCTTATTTACACCTCGATCACCTCGTTGTAATCGTTTCTGGAGTTTGGTTCCTGGTCCGCAATAATTGTAACCAGGCAAATGAAGTTCAAACGGTAAATTATTAATTAATGTATTAACTAGTTCACCTCCTTGCATTGTCCGAATTGTAATGATGAAAATAGTGCAAAAATAATGTTTATATTAATATTATTTTATCCTACGATTGCTGTTTTGTCAATCCAACTGTTTTCTTCATTGTTTAGACCCAACCATTTTACGAAAATTTTTGATCCTTTTCTTTTTAAAACTCTTTCTATCAAATAAACACCAGGAAAGTTGGATTTTTGAAGTTCTTGCTCGTAAAAAGTTCCCAATATAGCTTGCTTTCGCTGATCTTCTAAATGATATGTAACAGGTATGGTAAAATTAATCTTTTTTATGGTAAATATTTCAGTTGACCAATTAGGTGTATAACCTTTCTCAAACTGGTGTTTGTATTTACTGATCCGAACAAAATCACCCACTTTGAACTTAGGTTTTCTACAAATAGAGGAATGTTTAAATGATTTTCTTATATTTTCTGCTATAATGGACATATTAGCTTTATTCACTTCGATTGGCTTAACTCTAATTGTTCGATGTTTTGTATTGTTATATGTCTTTAATATATCTTGTAACGGTAAATCTAACCATTTATAGTTTCCGTTCAGACTAAAATATTTATATAATTTATTTTTAATAGTTTTAATTAGTCGCTCAACAATAGAAGCTTTTTTGGTAGAAAATGATGAGTAATGGTTAATATTGTATGACTTCATAAGCATCTGAAATGAGTTGTTATAAAACTCTGTTCCCATATCTGTTTGTAAATTATCAGGTTTGCGTTTGCTATTAATTAATATTTTTTTGAATGCATGAGTAACATCAAGTTTATTTTTTGTTTTTAATGGCTCCGTCCAAGCATACTTTGAGAAGCAGTCAATCACTACTAAAATGTAATTGTAACCTTTATTATATTTCTTTAGGTTTTGCATGTCCATCAGATCAGCTTGCCATAAGTCATCGACTCCCTTTAGAATGACAGGACGCCTAAGAAAATTTCTTCGTGCTGCTTTGTGTATTTCATTTACAATTTGCTGCTTTGCCATTACGAAGGTTTTTGAAGTAATTTATCTACCTCTGCCTTAGTATAAAACTTATCTTGCAAATGAGTTAAAATCTCAGGTATCTTTGCTTTTAAAGTAGCCTGAACTGTACCCTTAGCGTCTTTCATGATTTGAGAACGCAATAAACCAATCATATTATTAAATTCTTTTAACATGTTAGCATTTAAATGATCCACATAATCCTTGTTCACAGCATCGTCTGATTCTACCGGATACCGAATTCCTCTCAGTCTTGATGTTTTTAAATCAAAATCTCCGTTTTCTAATTTTAACAATGCATTCTCATTAAACTCAAATAACTCCGAAAAACGCATTCTTTTGTGAATGTAGTGTCCGAATTTGTCTACGTTCATGTCTAGGTGTATTGTATCGAGAAGCTGGTAATAAAATAAACACATTTTAAAATATTTATTTATTTATAACTTTACTTTCACGCAATTCTTCAATGATAGATATAATTTCATTATCTAATCCTGTGTTACCAGCATCTCGAGATGCAATCAATAATTTTAATCTATCCACCAGTTCATTGGGATCGTCCCAATATACAAAATCTACGTTTTTCTTCCACATTTTTGTTAAGGGTAGTCCTTTTCCCTGCGATTGGTGCTCTTGAATTGTACTTCGTAGTTGGAATAGAGGCTTAATAATTTGCAAATATTTTTGTCCTTTATTACTTTTTATTGGTTTACCAGGCTCATAGTCTCGTCGATGTGCATTTGTGTCTAGTAGCATCGACTTATAATGTTTCATATCACTCTCTGTAACCAAGCTTAAATCTACGTTCTTTTTCAACAGCAACTGTTTTAAACCAGGCTTATTTCGGTATTTGCGTCCAGCCACGATGATATACTCATCGCTGATCGTTATACGAGCAGAACCTAACATCAATTTGCCGCCTTCTACTCTAACACCAAACGGAATATCTGACAGTGCTTCTGAGGACACTGACCAGGACGACGTATCACATCCCTGCTTGTTTTCAACTAATGATTTATACGAAGAGTCACTTTCGATATCAGATTCAAAATCGTCTTCATTGTTTCCTTTACTAATTGGAACTTCTTTTTGTAAAGTTTTATCGATAAATGGAACTTCGGTTTCTTCATTTTCTATATTATGCAGGAGAGGAGCCTGCTTACTGACATTAGCAATTAGGTTGAGTGGTTCTGTTACCGGCTTGAAAACTGATTCCAGCACTTGCTGATTGTTAATCTCAACATCTCTCATCTTTCGTACTTTCTTCTTAACAGCTTCTGCAGCCTCAACTATTTGTCTTTTCAGTGATTTTTCCATAATAACAAAAAAAAGTTCGTGATTGATTATGCGTTGTCTGAAGAAGAATAATAATATAGCGAGGGTACAGGTCTTAAATATTAATATTTTTAATCAAAGACAACAAAAGTGTCAAATTTATTTCTGTAACATCCTTTATTTTTGGAGCAATCCTTATTAATTACTACATAATTGAAGGGTTCACTCCATATTTTTGAACACATTTCACGAAATTCAATCCATGACATATCAGTGTTGACATGTTCTTCATAAATATGTCGTAAATTAATTTCATCTTGTTTAAAAAGTATGATTAAGTTCGCATTGTCTCTTACTAACTGCTTAGGGATTTTACTGTATGTTTGGTTTAGATAAAAACAATCAATGTATTTGTGTCTTCCCATCGCAAAATAATCACGCATGTTACTTTGATTTTCACAAGCAACATCATCAAAAATAATCACGGAGTTGGGTTTTGCGTCCTGAACGCTTAGTACCTCCTCATTTCCCTGATATTTCTGGAGGGAAATACCAGGCACCCGTTGCAAAACTCTTTCTAAAAAAATGTACTTGGGTTGGTGCAGAGTTTTTGAATAAACATAAACATTTTCAAATCTGAATCCGTTTTCGTGTATAAGAAGACCAATTAATAAATTGGTTTTTCCGCAGTTGGACGGACCGCAAATGATACATCGTACTGTGTTAGGCAATAATTCTCCATGACGAAAACTAGTCTTACAAATATCATCGCAGACTGTATTAACATGCAGCGATTGCGGTTGTTTTACAAATTTCATGATTACTGTCGGAAATGAAGCGATTGAAAATGAGTGAATGTATATAGAACGTTAACATTTATAAACTTACCTCTTTTGGGTTCCTGGTCATTGATCGAGTCAATTGTTCATTATTGAGCATTCTGTACCACCCTTCAGAGCGATAGCGAGCTCGCAAGATCATTGGTCGTGTACAGTAATGCACTAGAGAGTAAGTAAACAGAGAATCGAGTTTATGGTTGATTTTTCATCGTGCTCCTAAACGCGGCATACTAGCCAGCCGTACGGAAGATAGTGTTAAGAAGCAGGTAACTAGTTATTGGTCGAGTTAATCGTTCCTAATACACGGTCCATCAAACTGTCTCGTTCGAGTGGAGAGTCGAGTCGATTGTCGATTATTGGGCATTCTATACCACTATCGGCAGCGAGGCGCACTCGCCCGAGCACTTGCCGATAGTGGAATAGAATGCCCAATAATATACTACTTATATTTCCGAAGTTCCGACAGTTCTATAAATAGACTCATAGCTAAATATGTTGCCAATGACAGACCCAAACATATCACTTCGACAACTAAACGATTTGTTTACTAACAACATATTTTCGAACAAAACATACTGTGAGGAAAACATTACAGAATCGTTTACGGAAAAATTGTGACACCTATATCTGTTTAAAAATAGCAACAAATGATCAATAAATACACAACAAAGGTTCTATAAACGCCTTTGAATTACGCGCTTCATGTTTAGGTATACATATGTATTAAAATAGACGCGTCACGTAAATAAATGTTGAACACAATTAGGAGCACAAGCTTTTATATGCGAATGACGACAACAATGCATAACCGTGCGACTGTAGCAGTTGCATATATCACCAACAATACATGAGTCGTCGTCACCAATTGCTCAAGCGATGTAACAACTGTTTATTTATTATTTGACGATGACCTGAACGCAGGAAGGTAATAATTTAATCAAAAACGTAGCTAGATGCAACGATTACTGTGGGAAGTAATTGCACCGATACAATCTGTATGCGACTCATTGCTGCCTTTTTGTTGGACCATGGATTTTACTGTTGTTATGTACCAGAAAATGGCTACTTTCCTGTGCTTATTTTTGTACAAAATTTCATAGGAAAGAAAAACTTTTTCTGAAAACAACAACAAAATTGGCTATTAAATAAGCAGCGATTGGCGTTTCAAATGTTGATAAAAGAAAAAGTGGCATTGTGGTAAAAGCAGCTAAGAATGTCTGGCTATCTCTTTAGTACACACGTGACCTAATGACGATGACGTCACATTTCAGTACGTGCATCCTTATTCTGTAACTTGGCAATTTCCCTTCCAGCAGATTTATTTATTTATTATTTATTTATTTAAACTTCATGCAACATAAAGGAACAAAGGCGGACTTAATGCCTGAGGCATTCTCTACCAGTCAACCAAGGGTAGTGAAGAGAAAACATGGCAGGTGCATAAACAAAAACAAAAGATTAATAAGAAAACAAGGGTTACAAATGTATATAAATAAAATAAACATACATGTATAATTCATATAATACAACCTACATATATATAAAAATATATTATATATAAAAATTTAATGAAAGGAGTTTTTGAGATGACTCCACTATTTGTGTAGAAAATAATGCCGCAACTTCCGCTTAAATGCATACTGACTGGTGGTCATACTGGCTGGGTGACTGGGGTGGTGGTTTCTAACTTTAAAGAATTCTATTGTACTAATTTAAATCATTTAAAAAAGGAGTCAAGTCCCCAAGAGTGGGTAGTTGCCCCCACTCTCCTCCTAATATCAATATCTGTAATATTAATGGCTATTTTACATTAAGACAACCCCAACACAAGTATTATTAATAACTTACTGGGGCTGTTTTTTACAATTGTAAATGTAACCGTTTGAGACCGAATAAACAATTTTCTTTTTTTGATACTGTTTTCATTTTCTATTGTCATTTTGTATATTACGACCATACATATACAGAACCCAATAGCACCGAGACAATCTGGATACGACTCGTTGCTGCCTTGTTGTTGGACGATGGATTTTATTACTGTTATGGACCACCAATTGACTCGGGCGCGCCTTACCTATTGTAGTTTAGGGCCTCAATCTTAACTTTACGAGTTTTAAATCTGGATGTAACTGTACTGTTTTGACATTTTTGATTTGTTTACAGGCTACGCTGATTGATAATGTGGCATTGTTGCAACTTGGAGTTGCTTTTGATCAGTAATATTTGCCGATGGGAAGTAATTTTAGCAGTATGGAAAATAAATTCATGACTGGTTGAAAATAAAAACCATTTTATACAAGTGACTGTTTTAAATTCATTATTCACACACTACATTTTATTACCTCTTTTGTGACATTGTTTTTACAATGTTTTTAAATCTGTACCTATATCATCTCATTTGTTGATAGGTTTATTTTTATTTTTGTTTAGCCTCTTTTTATTTAGATTATTTATGAATGTGATTTCGCGGATTTATAGATTACTATTTTTATTGTGCTTTTGGGTTCAAAGTTGACCGGTCTACAATATCCTCTAATATCTATTAATATTGTATTATAGAAATATTTTAGAACCAATCTTTTTTTTTTAAAGATTCTTTTTAAAGAGAATTTCTTGCCGGTCTTCTCCATAGAAAACGGCCGATTGGAATCGTGCGCCAGCTTGTGACGTTTTATGTCATGTATGCCTATGTCAAATAAAATAATTTGGAATTTGACTGAGGGGCGATTAAAAATATTATCAATGTAATAAAAAGAGGAACTTGAAGTGAAATGTCTTCAGAAGATTTACCATGTATGAAATACAGATAACGTCATCGTACGTCTAATAACTAATGTCCGATCCTGAAGTCTTGTGATGCTAGTGTAAACTTAGGGCTACAGTCTACGGACGCGTAGCTTCATAGACGCGGATTCGTCATTCCCTATACGACACAACGGCACGACGTTGCTGCTTTGTCGACAGTGTTTCATAGTTTTGTATGTAAACAGCGAGCAGGCGTACACCAAGCGTATAATGTCGAATACGCGTTTATGAAGCTACGCGTCGGTGGACAGCTGGCCTTAGTATTGTTTATCGTCACCAAAATAGGGTAACGTGTCACGGTACTGTCATTCAATATCCCAGCACATCGGGGCTTCTCTTTCTATTCTCTTTGTGTAACCCAACACGGGTGTTAGTCTATAATAACGCGATACCTACTTGTTTCGGCAGCTTTTTTTTTTAAGTGGAAATTTATCAAATAACTTCTCCATACTTTTACTGACTAAAATCCAGAGTGTACTTTCACTTACCCTTTAGGATGGTTTTTAATATCGTGCGGTTTTCATCACGCATGCGGATTTGCTCCGCATGCGTAACGTACGCAAATTCCCTTTTCATACAAGTATTTATTGTAATGCGTGCAATACGCACGTGGGACGCGTTTTTTTTGTCTTTTGAAATTTTCTGGATGCGGAGCAAATCCGCGTGATTAAGGGTAAGTGAAGGTACACCGGGTTTTCCTTCGAATGATTCGTAACCCTGGCTGGCGTCGACTCTAACTGGTTCCTACCATTTTGCTGACTCTGAGGCGCGCGTGTAACACAACGCACCGTCGACTCTTTACCAGGCGGCCGAACGGCGAGAGCTACCCATGGCTCACTGTCCACAAACCCACGCATACGGTGGCCAGTGGTCCGGCGACTGCTGACGCTCGAATCCACAGCTAAAACAACTATCAGATACCAAACAAGTAAGAATAAAATGTAAACAAAAACAAAACGCATTGCCGACTGGTATTGCGATGCAGTTTTTTTCAGTCCAATAATGACGAGAAAACAATAAAATGATTGCATATCTATCCGTAACCGCGCGCATTCTGATGATTGACTTCTGAATAAGTATAGCGAAATATATAATCGAAATAAATTCCATTCCCTTCACCGCTTGGAGAAACCCATATTTGGCAGTAGTTTTGTAAAGAATACTGTTTCTTTAGCGATGCGCCACCGGTATATGATTTTTTTTAGGTGTGAAACTTATCCAATAACATCTTCCGCCCTTGGGCGGAGCAGGAGACAGTGTCTGACTTTTACTGACTAAAAACTCACTCCTTTTCCTTCTTGGCCTTCGTTCCATTTATTGACTAAAAACTCACTCCTTATCCTTCTTGGCCTTCGTTCCAGGACCTCGGGGTTTAATTTCACTTAACCCTTGGAACTTAACACTTATATGGTGGACATCCATACGCACGAAATGTTTTGGGAACACATTCATTGTGCGAACAGCTAAGGAGTGGAATTCCTTGCCGGAGTCTGTGTTTCTCAATAGCTACAACTTAGGGGCTTGAAGTCAAAAGTAATCTTAGGTAAGCGTGCTCTAGCGTCGACAACATCATCGCTTACCATCAGGTGGGATAGTTGCCATACGCGAGCCTATAAATAATAATAAATAAAAAAAAAACAGCAAAACCGTGACGTCTGTATCTCGAACAAGTCTACGCAACTAAGTGGGCCCAGGCCTCCAGTGGGCAAACACTCGCCCCCCGACCCAAATTGGCCCTCACTTGTCACACTCCACAACCGTATTCACACTTTCTCGCGTGACTAGCAAAAAATAAATCTGTATTACTCGCCCTTATTGGCACAATTAGCCGCTAAGTAGGCCGCTTAATGTATCGACATCGAAACAGTGTTTGCTGGTCATATTTTATTCGGGTGTTAGTTTGAACGTTTATTATTGCAGAGGTGGTTGGTTCGTTTTGTGTTCATGGCTTTTGTATGATATCTTCCTGAGTAAAATGTTTTGGCTATGTCTGTCGACATGCTATGCTAGAATAGTGTTCGAAACACTTGGTTTGTGTTTTGATATGGGATATCAAAACCACGATTTGAGTGGAGTGTGTATCCAGTGGCGTAGCTAGTCCTACAGGGGCCCCGTATTAAAAGTAACATAGGGCCCCGTGAAAAAAAATGGTGTTTTTTTACAAATGCTTGCTTTACCCAATGAGACGATTCTGGATAACATGTTGCGGATTTTTGCTCAAGTCGGGGCCCCGGGCTACAGGGGCAGTATAATTGATACGGCAGATACGGCGGTAGCTACGCCCCTGTGTGTATCGTAACCCTTTTTTGCACGGCCTACGGTAACTCCATCGAACAAACCGCAGCCTTGGCAGGCGTCGGCTCTAGCTGTCCTCGTCAATTTAACTAACATCTCTTCGAGGCTCCCTAGGGTTGGTCTTTACCAGACGACCGGACGGCATGCCACCTATGGCTCTCCGACCAAAAACCTGCCTACGGTGACCGGAAATTGTTTTACAAATCCCGCAGCTGTTGCAGAAACACTTGGTTAACGCCTTGAAACCTTTCTCAAGAGTCCAAATACGGCCAAACGCGGCCTGCAGATCTCATATAAGATTTAAACTAGATAAACCTTATCTATTACTCAGCCTCCTAAACTATCCAGTACAGAAACTAGATAAGATTCTAAAGCGTTTTATTTGTTGTTACGTTAATTCAATACGCATCGTCTGTTTCTAGGCCTTTTGAAATCCCTGCCAAGTGTACCGTCGAGAATAGATGCATTGAATCAAATAAAGAGAACAAACCGAACATAATATCATATACAACACGGTTTGATAATATCATTTACCTTGGAAAATCCTTCTTCAATACATATTTGTAGAGACGAATGTGGATATCCCGGAATTTGTGAGTCAATCATTTTGTTATTTTGTTTGTTTTCAGTATGATTTAAGTAAACAGTTCATTATTATTCAAGTGTCAGATACAGATTGAATAATCCTATGCGGAATGTTGGCGGTTTGGAAAAACGAACCCATTATTCTTACGGCCACCGTACGCGCGGGCTTGCGGACGGCGTGCAATGGGTAGCACGCTGTCCGTACTGTTCGCGCGCTTCTCAAGGAGCTGTAAGCTAACCGTAGAGGCCCAGCCTGCTAGCTGCAGGCAGGCAGGGTCGAAGCCTGCTGGGGTCAAGTGCCGGTTTCTGAGAGGAAGGCTCAGCCCCGGTATGATAGGCAACGAAAGAACGGGGTAGGTTTTATGTCAGTAAAAGTCTGACACTATTTCCCGCTCCGCCCAAGGGCGGGATCTGTTATTGGATGATTTTACCTAACATAAAAAAAACCATTATTCTTTTGTTTGCACAGATCGTCTAATGTTTTGATTACAAAGTGCATACTTGCAAAAAACTAAGTAGCCACGAAAGCCATTCTACAAACACCTACGCGAGGCCCCAACAAATTCGCTCATCGGTATATTTATAGACAAACAGGATATATTAACAGTCCGTTGACATCGGGACACAGGTGCCAGATCAATTCATTTTTAGCATGGTAATCATCAATTACTTACCTAAATTATTCATCGTTTGATAAAAACCTGTTTGTCACACATCTTTAGTAAATACATACAATGTACAGGCATCGGTACTTAATTAATCTAGCTCTATTAAAACGTGTATATTGTAATACTAGCAGCTGCCAGCGGTTTCGCTTGCGTGATAGTTGAAAAATATCCTAAGAGAACATACTCCTGGATAAAAATATACTATGTGCTATTGCAGGACATGGTCTATCCGTGTACCAAGTTTCATCGAAATCCTTTCATCCGCTAGAACGCGAAAAATCAGCAAAAATACACACATTTTCTTAAAATTTCGCCTTTATAATATTAGTGTGACACATAGCTGTTTTTCAACATTTTCATACATACTGTGTAAATTATTCAAAGCGGCTGTTTAATATCCTAACTTCAATTAAGTTTTTATTACTTAATGGGCGGTTATTAAGTTTGTATAATAAAAATTAAACTAAACCTAGTAATTAAAAACAAACACTAGTTATAATAATTTTATTTTTGTAATAGTTTTAACGACAAACACAGCGTTACACTATCCAATCCACGTTTCCATAATTCGCATATTTTTATAGGTGTATTAAATTTATCACACGCTAGTAACCTATTACGTTTGGATAACAGCAGTTTTATCGGCTTGCTCTGTCACTGGGCGGGCTTCTCGCGTCCTTGACTCGGCCGGGTCGTTGACGCCGGCGCTGCGGGGGCCAGCCCTACATTATGCACACGCGACTGCCTCCGCTCCCTTCTGATCGTTCAAGACGTGCTTTGGCGCCGTAGACACGCGTCATACACGCGGCAACCGGAGGGCTATTCAAACGAATAAACGCAGCGATTTTTGTTTTTATGCTTACAGCAATTTGAATGAATCAGTCTCGTTGAAGACTTTGTAAGCAACTTTGGATGTTTTTAGGGTTTCGTATCCAAATGGTAGGTAAAAACGATATTGCTAAAGGCTCCGCTGTCCATCTGTCTATTACCATGTATCTCATGAACCGTGATAGCTAGACAGTTCAAATTTTCACAAATGATGTATTTCTGTTGTTGCTATAACAACAAATCCTAAAAACAGAATAAAATAAACATTTAAGTGGGGGCTTCCATACAGCGAATGTTATTTTTTTGCCGTTTTTTTTTTTCTACGGACGGTACGAAACCATTCGTACGCGAGTCCGACCTGAACTTGGCCGCGATTTTTTTTTTTCATTTATGACGCTCTAAAGCTGAACTTCTGACAGTATGTTCCTGCTTGAGTGTCAGTAAAAATAATTAAATTTATATTTTAATCCGATCATGATATCTAATCTTACTTCGAAATTCAATCTAATTATTATCTGTAACCTGTTTCATTTGAATTACAAACGAACTATCAATTATTCAAATTCTTTTTGATTGCTTTTTTAGCCTAAATGTCTTAGAATAAACGTTGATATAAAAAAAAAGCATTTCGCAACAAAACTTTGACGCTGACAACATCAAACCCGCCGAGGACATGCACATAAACAAAAACAAAGTCGCCGCTAATGTCCATGTTCATTGACGTTCACGTCCATAGACGAGGATTTCCCGAGGCGAACCTCATCCCAGAGGAAATTAGCTTCTTATGTTTCACGCTTTCCTCTGCCTGCGGACAATTGAATCTTCCTAACGCAAATTGATATTTTTTGCGACACTCCGATTGCCCGATGCAATTTCCCAGCGTCTGGTCTCATCTGCTTCGATGCTTCGTGAATCAAAAGTTGCTTAGTCATTCTCCGTACAGTTTTTTTTTTCTTTTATACAGCATGTAACCCACATCTCTATAACGGACTCTGATCGGTTAACGATTTCATTTATTGAATTAAAAGCTTTAAAATTACCGTAGTTTAGCACTAACATACTTTTCCAATGTTTACGACATGAAACAAGAGCTTTCGAAGTATTTACCACCTATTTCTTAGAATTTTTCTCTTGCTATTTCTCCAGTTCTCCATCTAAAATCCGAGAAATATTAAACGTTCGACATAACATTTCCACTTCAGTAAATTGTACCAAGTCAAACACCATAAAACTGTGTGTGGAACTTTGTGTTGACAGATAAGTTTATGAGTCGCCCAAACTTGGTGTAAGCAGCTAGGTGTCGAACAATAGAAATAAAACTGTCGGTACTTAATTGTTATTAGTCCCACGCAAGTCGTCATGTTTCATTATTTTTGGTAAGATCATAACTTTGACGGTTCTCATTTCGATTGTCTTTGGGTGAAGCCAATGAGTTCCACGACCCCCTTCGAGCGTCGCATTCAACGCCAATGTATTTGATCAATGCTTGTAATGTTGGTATGTACTTCGTTTTATGGTTCATAAATATTTTTTTGTTCCGTGACCCGTCTCAAAAACCAGAATAACCATACGATAATCGATTCAGTGCGCATGTTACGTGTTTCAGGGACCCCATAAAGCTGTGTTTCCGCACTGCGCCTATTATAACTGTTTTACGACTGCCGACTAGGTATCCTCGGCGCATGCACGTATATTTCTACGGAGGGTTTTCGAGTACACCAATGTCTCGATGCTAAACGTGTAACGGTATAATCGCTCTCGTTTTATAGGGGTTATATTCGGGGTAATTGCGCCCCGCCGCGGCGCTCCTACCCTCGGAAATGCTCGGCTAATGCTGCCACTTCAACATGTTGCAATACATTCTTCTGCGACCAAAACCACTCGATTCCGTGAAATAAAAACAAACCTGAAACGAGTGGCTTTTGATCGCGCCTGGCTGCTTGACGACAATAATTTAGTTTAATGTTTGAAATGGGAGTTTCGAATTTCTAACCCTTTGTCGGCAACTTGTGGGCGTGTAAACGTCTACCTGTATTTATCGCGAACAGATCGGGCTATAATGGCTGTTACAGCCGACAGTGGTACTTGTTTGACCGTTCGCGCACTATATCAAAGTGATTGCTGAAACATTAGGTCGGACCGCGGTCAGGTCGCCCTCGTCTAGACGGCTACTAATTTTAACTCAACCTCCTGCCGATATTTAGTTAATCCGGTCGATAATGAAATGTTTTGTTTCTGTATCAAAGATACCTAATTTAGTTTTCTCACAGCGTCTCAAAATGAAATGGTGGATTTTTGACTAGTTTATCTATAATCTTGTACTCTTTGCTTCAAATATTACCCTTATTCCAATGTAGCATTTTCATCATTCATACTGTCTATTTTTCTTCATCTCAGTAGTCAAGTGACTATCTTCCTAACCATACCACCTTTCATACAATCGTATAAGTAACAAAAGACAGCCACACCGTAGTCCGCTGAATTATATTCCTGATATTAAGTAGAGGTTAAGGAAGTCGGGTAGCTATTTCTGGAATGCGTATTCGGGAAGGCCTGTTACATACACGAAACAAACGGTAGGGATTACGCACATCGCATTAGCATATAATGGTGTTATTTGCATTCGGCCACTGAGGCTTATTTTACGCCCGTTTATTTTTCAGAAATCCAACCCGTTCACTGCAGCACAGTAATTTATGCAAAATACCGCACATGATTGGACGGCGGCGGACCCCTTTTTGCCTTTTTAAGCCTCCTCGTTTATAGTTTGGCCGTAATATGTTCCGACCTGACGAATTATGTGGTTGCCTGGCCAATTTTTCAGATTGATGGCGGTATGTGTTATTCCTTTAATTTACTGCTCTCGAAGCGGTAGACCTTGTTGCGTTACATTTTTCCTTCCTTGTTTGATTCGTCACACTTTTTAACCCATCCAGGCTTAAACAGGAAACAAGTAATTGAAACAATCATTTAAAAGAGAAGCTGCCTTCTCAGTTCTTACGCTCAAATTCAATAGTTTTTTTTTTATTCAGAGGAATAAATTAATATCTAGTGTAAAAACCCGCAAAGCTCAAGAATTTTAGTGCGAACCCGATGCCATCTCGAATATCGGAGATGCTTCTAGCTGTGTGCGCCCGACACGCGGGCCGGGAAAGAATTTCAATAAGTTGTTTTCATTTGCAAATTGCGCGCCGCGGCGACACCTAATGGAATAGGAATCTAGGGGGCCGCGTGCCGGCGGCCGCACCAGTTCCGCTTATTGGATTATAAAGAGCTCTTTCGATGCCTTCACGCTTACTACGATTTTTTTCGACTAACGAGATTTGTTTTTAAGAAATTTAACAAAGTTATTCCCCGAATCTTCTCAATCTCACTGGTCTAAAAGCTCTTTGTTTACACCTCCTTAATGTTTACTCTATTAATTTTCAAAGAATTGTGGCACAGTTCGAACGATTTGTTTCCAGTAAATATATTATTTATATTATGACTTGGTAATTGGTAACTCTACCACTACGTTGAAATACCCGGAACTGTCACTTGGAACAACTAAATTAAGATACAACTTAACGCCTTAAGACACATGAAATACAACAAATTTTATTGAAATTGTAATTGGAAACTTTTGTTACGTAAGTATTATAATCGAATGGACAGCTTGCATGAGACTGAACAAGCCTCATAGAAATGTAATAATTCATCAAACTTCAATGTTTGAAGACAAAGAATTTAAAATACAAAGCGTCAATAAAAATTATATTCATTATTTGGAGAAACGTTAAATTCCCAGAAAAGCTGTCTAATTCATTATCCAAGTCACATAATATACTTTTGTTTACCTTAAATAATGATGAGCACAACCAATACATTTGAGCATTATGCAAATACGTAACGGTATTGGTCGTGCCAAGGAACGCGGAAGCATGTTTTCCAATAAAGCGAGCAATAAACGCATACTCGTGGCCATCGATGTACTCGTATGTACTGCGCGGGCGCCCATGGACACATTCCAACTGACCATTGAAAAGGGTTCACCTAAACACTGGAAATGGCTAACACGACATTCGCGGAATCTTAGGTGGAAACCTGGGAAAATCCTTGATACTAAATAAGCCAATTAAATTGAATTCGAACCGTATAATAACAACACTGAAATTCTTGAAAATGAAAGGTCATTGGCAAAGCTAAACGTCAAAATCGATGCAGGATGTGATGATAATCTACGAGGTGTGAAATGCAGTCATGCCATATTTTCCGCTAATTGAGTTTTGAGTAGGAACGATTATCACGTCAACGATTAGTTGATTTCTTTATGTTATTCGAAATTGGGCGGCACATTTAATCTGGTAACTAAAAAATTTGATCAACTAAATTACACTTTTTACACCAAGATTATTGCTGAACTGAAACAAAATATAATATCGAACAGAACTATAGGAAATCGGACGTGCACGGGACCCTTTTCAGAACATACGAAATACGAATCTTACCGATATTATAAAGAGGGAAAGTTTGTTTTGTTTGTTGAGGTAATCTCGATAACTGCTCAATTGTTTTCGATAGTTCTTTCACAGTTTGGCAACTTGTTTCGTGCCCTTCCCTTTGAACACAGGGTGCGAAGTTGTTGTTCGTCGCGATTGTGTCATATCTGTGTGCGATCTACAAACAAATTGTTGGGAAATGTTATATTATGAGCTGGAATTGTTACGGAGTTTATTTGATTGTTATTGGTTCTGTTACCGACCGATTCTTAGATTCTGATGCGTGTGGTCGCATTCCTGCTCTCTTTCTCACTCTAGCAAATGACAATCCTAAGTGAAAGAAAAGGATTGAAGCATAGAAAAGTGTGATTCAGTACGGCCAGGCCAGACACACTATTGTAATAAATTAATAATCTTATTAGCAATTGAATGTTCTTCAGAACGACGTGCGTCATCATCACATCATCATTTTAGCCGAAAAAAGTCCACTATGGGACGTAGACATCCCCCAAGTGTCGCCGTAAAGACTGGTCCGGTGTGTCTCGCATCGCATCGGATTTCCGCGGCCCTAACCAGATATCAGATCACCTTGTAACCGCTCAAAATTGCATCTTCCGTTAGCTGCATGTATGTGAAGCAAAAGGAGTATGTAAGGATCGTAGCAGGTGGGGTTAAGTAACTCCATGGGAAAAGGCGTGCGTTAATGTATGTATGTATTTTAAAAGATCTCTGCTTTACATCTAACGCTACCTAATGATATCTTAATGGTATCTTAAAGAGAGAACGAAAAATACTCGTTCTTTCTTCCATGTCAATAGAGCATCAAACAAGTGCATTTCTCAAAGCAATTTATTTTTCATAGAATAAACGCGGCGGTATCAGAGAGCCCTCGTAAACATGTCTTCAATAAAGTCTTGGAGTGACCCGTGCTCGCCCCGGGCACGACATTGTTCCCCGGTTTATAAAATTACCCCGTTAAAGGAGTGCGCGGCTCAAAGGAGCCTTGTTGGAACACGCTGTACATACGTACGTGTATGTTTTCGGAAGTTAGTGTGGAAGTAATGCTTGCAGAATCCTCGTTTTTACAAGTCTTCAAGTTGTCATATTCTTAATTATGTTTTTGCTTTCAAGAGTTTCCAAAGTGAGTTTGGAAATATTCATTCCATTTGTGAATTTCAACTTTTTTGGATTTTTGTATTGTTTCTCATTTTGGATCACATTTGCGACGTTACTTCTTGAGGCTGTGCTAAAATCAGATATTAAACGTAGTAGAACAATTTTAAAAGGCCGATTTGTAAGTGCCTTGTCGCAGTGGATCACATCTTCCGTTGTCTTCCTCATCAATTTTGTCATTTCTCTTAAATACATGAGTCGGAGCTCGTTTAACAGGCCCAAATTATATGTGAAGGTTTTATTCGCCGTGTGATGTGTGTAAACCAGCAACGTGTGCGCCCGATAAGTATTCAATACACGTTGCCACATAAATTAACCAACAGGTGTGTTCTCCCTGAAATGAACATAAATAAAAAACAGATCAAGCGCGAAATGGCAACATTCGCAATAAAGGTTCCAATGCTACACGACTTTATACTACCTTACCTTTTGAAACGTGTTCCGCGGGAAGCTACAATGGACTATATCATTTCCAAGCCATTAAAAAAAGCTGATCAAAATGTATTTATTTCTTTATCCGTTCTAAAATTAACAACAACATTAAACACCCATTTCAGGCCTTTAAACACAGACTGTTTTTTCACGATTTATGTTATTGAACCTTAAAAACAGATGAGAAGTGCTAAACGTCGCACGCTCCGTACCTTTATTTATATTTAGTGCCTTTATTTATACCTGGTTCGGTGTATGCTAATGTTCCGAAACGGGATGTAGACTGACTGAAATAGCTCCTTACTTGTCACGACAATTCTCCCTTAAACCAGATTCAGTGAACCGGTACCGTTATTCCGAGCTATTTCAACATGTACAGCAGACTGCAACCAAAATTACCGGCGATTTTGTTGTTGTAATCGTAATAGATGCACAAAGTTTCAGAAAATGTTGGACCTCGTCTCACCGCCAGCTAGGCTAACTGGCGCAAAGTTGTGCTAAGAGAGAAAAATTGCGTAGTTTTAATCAAATTATAAGTTGCTTTGGGTAGCAGTTTCAAACTGGACTGTGCTTTAAATCTTTTCATAAAAAGTATAGCTATCATAGCTTCTTCATCATGAGAGTTTCTATTGAGTTGATTAGTTTTAGCTTAAAGGTTTTCATACCCGCTCTATGCATTTTCTGTTATGCTGCATAGCCATGCACAGTCATAAATACACCGAACTGTTGTCAAATTCATATTCAAGCAATTGAAGCAGTAATCTATAAATATGCAAAAAACAATCGCAGTGCAGTGCGCGCCGTCTTGTTCTTCGTCTAATGCTTCTTCGTGACCTATTTCTGAATGGATATAAAAGTGCATTTTAAAGACCTCTAGAACTCTTGGAAGTGTTCTGAAGACTTTCTCGAAGACGTTCGCGTGACATTTACAACGAGTGCTAATTGTCGCTCGACGGTTGCGGTTGTTACGGGAACAGACCTGTATCGAGTGTACTTTGCCGTGGATTTCTCTTGTCTACATCTGATTTGAGCCGATGCAACTTTCGCTTCAGACACGATCTGGTTTTAACGACGTTGTCTCGCAGCCGACTGCATTTCTTCCTTTAGATTCTTCGTACATTGTTTCGTTTTAAATACTTTTATCGTTGCTATGTCATATATTAGGTATTTTAAAGAAGTCACGTATTTTGTATACATCTAATCGGTGCGCCTGCAATTAATTATGATAACATTTAACTTCGAGTTATAGGTACGAGATTATTTTTTGATTGATATCGTTATCAAGATGCCTAACAAGCTCGGCAACTTTAAAGATTAAGCTTGATGAAGCAGTAGTGTGAGTATATGAATGTGAACTTCGATCGAGCGGTTACTGCTCGATCCAAACGTTTCGTCACGCGTTGCCCAATCGGCCCAGAATGCAGTCCCCGGTGTCGTCTGCTTGTCGGGTAAACTGATCCGTGGGCGTACGTGTGCCAACAAAACAACACTAGGAACCACACTGAGAAGACAATCTCATTTAGATTTAATATAATAATAACATTTATTTAAATCAAAGGACCAACTAATAAATTACTACCAATTTTTACACTTAGCTAATCAGTGTATATCAAAATTGTATTCCGTTTGAATTGATTATTAATTCTTTTGCATTGTTTATCTCTGCGAGGTGGAAATTATAATCCAATCCGCATTTTTTCACAAATCGATTTCCATAATTAGTTCCTGTATGGTAATAGAGGAAAAAAATACAATATTGTGTTTAAAGGCCACCGTTACGGCTCATAGGCTTCACGCCAAGCTGCCTGGACGACTATAGTGTTTAGCTATTTTAATTCGATGCTAAATTTATAAATAAATGGGTTGCATCGCCTTCGTTACTTCGTTGTAACCAAAGTAACTCGCTTCTACAACCTGCCTGTCCAGTGTCCGGTGATATTTCTGGATACTTTACCATAGATTTTTATATACTGATAGATTTTTATTTTGTTTTTAGTTTTATTAAGGCATAAATAAACATTTTCTTTTCCTTGTTATTTACTTATACACAGTAAAAAATCAATAGCTTATAACAATTGTTTATCATTTCATTGCCGCTAAATAAAAGTATCTTTAATCGGAACATTCCGATTTGGACACTTTAGTTGTACAAAAAGAATTTCAATATAAATCTTGGTCGTTATTACAAAATGTTAGATTGTTTGTATTTCTAAAGTGGCTATTTAATGGATCGTTTTACGTTGCGGTAGAATCGAATCTGAAGGAGATTTAAGTGGATTTTTATAATTGGAATAGTCGGTAAGGCTTGCGGCTGTCGATAGTTACCCAAACCGCGGATATTTAGTAGTTTTCCAAGTTTTCCCAGTTAGCGATATTGTGCTGGTGCGAAGTTCGCGCCGGGTCGCCCAGGGCGCGTCTCTCGCAATAACGTTTTCTTTCCCACAATCTTTGCTTGTGATAATTTAAAACGTGTTTGCATACCATCGGGGCGGAAGAGGGCGCCCTGCCCTTAGGTCCACAACAAGGACGGGCTCGTAATAAATGTTTATCGATATTAATTTTCCAAAAAGGAATTCCATTAGGTTCATTCAAGATTCTTGCGTGGATAGAAATAAAAGTTGTCCTTAGTTTTATTATTATTTGCGCAACTAGAATGAATGCATTTTTTACTTCCTTATAGTCTTAAATCTGATAATTAGTGTTTATAAATTCGTTCATCTGGCATACAGGATGTTATGAATCATTTCAGTGAATCAACAAGCAAGTAATTTGTTTGAAATAAATCACGCATAAATTAAACACAGCATCAAACGTACAATTTTGAAACTGAAAATGTGCCAGATTATTTTTTTTAAATCTTCACAGTAAAAAAATTAAATGAAACTCAATTCTCTTTCATAAAACGTCGTGATCATTATAGCAAATAAACAATATTTTATACGTTCGCTAGTTTCTCATAATTTAATATCTATCAAGCGTGTTATATAGCTATTGTCTTGTTATATATGTCCGGCTAATTGGCGTGGATGGTGGGGACTGGCGTCTGATCAGTTGCTAGGACGCGTGACCAAATGCCGTTACCCTACCGAAGACCACCACTCATTCCAATTTGATGAGCCTGACTTGATTGACTGCACGACCCCATATAAAAAACCTGATTATGTGGACATATGTTTTTCGAGAAAATAAGGCTCGCTCTAAGCTGCGGGAAACTGACATGTCTATGATCTTATTTATGTCAAGGATATCAAACTGATGTCGTTCTGAGAACTGTGAGGACTTATTTTGTTACTGTATTGAATTTAAGCTTTGACTAAAGACTTCAGTAGTCTACCACAATAAATCGAAGCCCATAAATCATTTGAATAAGGAAAATCATTTTAATCCACGTAGCATTAGTAACTCATTCCTATTTCCTGGATTGTTTGTTGCTACTTCCTTTCTGCTTTCTGTGACGCAGCCACGAGAATAATAATGCACATGATTAAAAGTTATCTAGCGCATATGATCACGACCGCTAATCCATACGAAATTCAAATTCAATACCGTATAGCTGGCATCGTATAAAAAGAGTTAATATTCAAACTGATGAATAAACCATCGATGCATGCTCGAACATGCTAAAGAAACGACGTGCACTCGATATCTGACCTTTGACAGAATTTAATAAAGTGCACGCGAGTAAAAACATTATTAGAAGCAATGTTCAATACATTACTATAATTAAATAGCCCACGGAGTGAGCGCGACAAAGCGTGTCCACGTGACAATTCCAGTAATAACTTTCTCATTGTCACTGGCCGAACAGGACTATCCCTCGCATAAGTTTATATTATAATGGAACCAATATAAGCTGTGTACACACTGTATGCGGGCGCGTCGCTGCCTACATAAATCTCTAGTGATAAATTAGACAATTCCATAAGATAGGGTGCACGCGCCCCCCCACGGCCCACATGCAGAGAGGCCGTTGGGATAATCGACGGGACTCATGCAATTTGGCATAGTATTTATCGTCTCACGTGTGTGTACGCTCTTTTATGTTACCGGTCAATGTTTTGCTGTATAAACTTTACGAGCTGTAACGTTTACAAAAGGTTGACGGTGATGAATTGATGTTTGAACGCTTTTCTATTTTATTGTTGTTGCGATACGTACTTTCGTCACTAATGTCTGTCTTTTTACGTCTTCAACGCTACGTCATCAAGTGTGACGTGATTTATCATCCTATTATGTTAAAGCAGGCTGTATATCATCTCGTCAAGTATGTGTTTGAATTATGATAAACCAGACCGGAATTTTATCAGATGTTCACATGTAAAGTTCCCATGGTTTTATTTGAGTCAAGTCAAGAACGCTTGAACGCTCACTCTCAGAATCTCTCTAGTTTGAAATATTTTTTATCAATCACAATTGCAGAGAAGCCATCGCGAAGCAGTTGTTTTCAAAGTTCAAGCGTGAGTCAACAATCTCTATATCGGCCATACTCGAGTTGTACAAGTTTAGTTAGTATTTAAAGACTATTGATACAAACTTGATGACGACAACAACGGCATTAAACTTCGAAGTGACAAGAATATTGTCTAAAAATGCTTTTGAGCTGAGTGTTTCAAGAATTATTCAAACTCATCTAAAATTAAGCATATTCACAACATTCTTGCACCACAGAGAATTTTATACCCGGACAAAAACAAACTAGAAATAAACAAAAATTACATCACATCGCGTTCCGATGATTCACGACGCGCAACGTAACAAAACATCAATTTATCGTGAAAAAAAAAAAATCTTTCACAGCTAAGCTGGCCCGAAATAATAGCAGCGATATAGACAGTAGACGTCATTATGGTGTTCGGTACGTCAAAACACGCCGATGTTGACGACCCGAATGACTTGCATGATTCGCCCGGCCATCTCGTATCGATCCTGCTTCGCCCGCCAACTCACTTCACAGTTTTATACGTCAGAAGAATAAAAACCTGTGTATTAATAAAATATTTTTGTTTGTTTCAGGTATGACACGCAACTGATAGACATCGTTTCGATACTGACACGTAACTATTATATCTTATCAACTTAAAATGTATAGAATTGACTCTTCACATTTTATGATTTATGTGTAACTAAACAGCAGAAATTGACATGGATTTATGTATTAAATACAGTCGTATGTCGTATCCCCCAAAAAAGGACAAGAGAAGCCACTCGACTTTATTAAAGCCAATTATCATAAATCAGTAATGAACCTCACGAATACGTCATAGGCCCTATTTGACCGATATCGATCCCAAATTTAAAATTAGGTCGATGTTTGTTACCAACCAATAAACAATCAAACAGCTTTCATAAACTTCTTGGTAACACGTTTCTGACGATCTGAGTCTGAATGGCAAATATGATACAAAAAGAAGACTGTAAGGCCTTGAAGGAAAACTGGTGTTTTAGTCAGTAAAATTTTGACACTCCCTCTCGTGTCTCTCAGAGTGGCAGAAGTTATTAGATAATTTCCCACGTAAAAAAAAACCTTTGTCACTGCTTAAATCGCATACTTGCAGACGACGTACCAAAATCAATTCTACACTTTCTTTGATCCTAAAAATAGTCCTGAAAGCTGTTACCTAGTTTACGACATTCCCCAATTATTTTTTCCGACCCTTTAAGATTAACTGGGATTGCGTCGATCCACTTCGTCATATGAGATTATTTTGGCCGCGGCTGTCACGTGGGCACTGCTGCTACTACTAGATATTTCAATCAGCCGGTCAAGGAACTATTACATTGCCACCGCGCCACCATTATCTTGGCCCGGAGATTGATGGCCCAATATTGCGATGGACTCCGATACCCATACATACAACGCTTTACATATACAACAGCCTAATAAAACTTGCAATACGGAACGCGTAATGTATGCCAATAAAATATACTTGCTATGACCGGTGTTGAACTATTTATAGATGGCAGTAAAACAAACTAATTTGATCTAGATTTCATATTTTTATTTCGACGATTGAATTGCTCTGATATGAAACGATCAATTATGTTTGTCTAATCAATTTTGATTTACGTGATTATTTTCTATTCATTGCCCTCTTCTTTGTGTGTGGTTTTTGTTTATGTCCTGGTATTGACAATTTGATTCGTGTTGGTATTAAAAAGGAACTGGTTTTGGCTGGGTATTTCCTCGCGTGATATTTTGTTGTTCCGTTTCATTATACCATTATTTAAAGATAAATGGCTGATATCAATCTGCAGACTTTGTTTTCTTTTTCAATGTCTTTAGTCGCTTTAATACGTTACTAGGATGTCCATTGTCGTCATAGAAGAGCATTGTACTCTGAGACAATACTGGAACCGATTTGCATGGAAGCAGATTAATTTTTGTTTAAGATATCCTTAGAAATCTCAAAGTATGATGTCAAAGACGTGACGTAAATGACAATGACAAAAATGCACCGGTCGGTGACGCGACAAATTCGCCTCTCTATTCGAATAAAATTGATGGGAAGGCCAATATCGTAATGCGAAACACGGGCGTACACTACGGAACGACTATTTTGAGACCATATCGGAACCCCGATCTATTTGATGGACTCGGTAGCGTGGTGAGGAATAAAACCCCCTATGCATTGGACGCTAATCATGTTATGTGATCTAACTTTAGTGTTTTGAGTAATTGGGGATTCCCGAAATGTTTTCTAGACCCGTTTTGTTGTGACTTGTATCCATTTCGAATAGTGTACGAATGATCACTATATTATTGTTTCATATCGTAAGTTTATCGATTCTTTTAGCATAATTTCCATATAAACCAGATAGGAAGTGCGCATGATTAACAACACAATCAGTTACAACTACTTATCTCTGTCTAGAGCAGTGTACGTTACACTATAAAAATGTATATTTGCAATATACCATTTTTTTTTTTTTTTTTTTTTTTTATGGTAGGTAAAATCATCCAATGACAAATCCCGCCCTTGGGCGGAGCGGGAAGTAGTGTCAGACTCTTACTGACTAAAAACCTACCCCGTTCCTTCGTAGCCTATCGTGCCGGGGTCGAGCATTCCTTTCGGAACTAACCCATGACCCCAGTAGGCTTCGACCCTGCCTGCCTGCAGTTAGCAGGCTGGGCCTCTTCGGTGTGCTGACAGCTCCTTGAGGCGCGCGGGAACAGAACGCGCCGTCGACGACTTGGGCTCGGTCCGGTCGGTTACCGGACGATCGGACAGCGTGCTACCCATTGCACGCCGTCCGCAAGCCCGCGCCTACGGTGGCCGGAAATCGGGATCGGAATCCCGGCGGCGGCTGGGGCGAGCGCCCCGTTGCCTCTGCCTGATGCGGTCGGCCTCCTCCTTTGCTAGCATTACTGCTTCGCAGAAGGAGGCGACCGCCTGCCATCCCTCCTCACTACGGACCATGGCCTGAACCAAGGCTCGGCGAGAGAGATCGCTGCCGCCGATCGCCCCCACGAGGACACGGCGATGCTCCGCCCAGGCGGGGCACACCTCTACAGTGTGCTCCACCGTGTCCTCCGGATGTTCCGCACAGTGGCGACACCCGGGCGAATCCTCCGCACGAATCCGGAACAGGTACTTAGCGAACTTTCCGTGTTCGGTAAGCACCTGCGTCGTGCGGAAGTTGAGAACGCCGTGAGGTCTTTCCAGCCACGCCTCAAGGATGGGCCTTATCGCCCCAATTGTGGCGCGCCCCGAACGAGGTTGCGATAGTCGTTGACGCCATTTCGCCATGAGATCCCGCCGGAGCTCTGTCCGCCATGCCTCGACTTGTCGTGGCAGCGGAATTTCGCCCCGGCGTTGCATCTCCATGCGCTTGTCGTGCATGTGTGCAAGGACTGTTGCCTCCAGATCCCACGGCGGTTGGCCAGCAAGGAGGGTCGCCGCCTCGCGGGAGATCGTTCGGTACCCTCGCACCATGCGTATTGCCATGACCCTCTGGCACGCATTCAGCTGGGCCCTCGGTTGCTGTTGCAACGTCGGTGCCCACACCGGAGCCCCGTAGAGAGCCATGGACCGAACGATTCCCGCGTAGAGCTTCCGGCAGGAGGCGTCTGGTCCCCTGAGGTTGGGCAGGAGCCGCCCGAGAGCAGCCCCAGTCCGATTCAGTTTGGGAGCCAGACGTCGGAAGTGCTCCTTGAAGTTCCACCAGCTGTCGAGGACGAGTCCCAGGTACTTCATCGTCGACCCGACGCTGATGTGAACCCCTCCTACCGTTAGCTGGGAACGCGGTGGTGGCGCACCCCGAGGGCCGTGGAAGCACATGGCCTCGGACTTGTGCAGTGCCACCTCGAGTCCCAACTGCTGGATCCTGTCAACGACCATCGCAACCCCGCGTGTCGCTAATTCGACCGCCGTCCGGTACGACTCTCCCCGCGCTAGGACCAACGTGTCGTCCGCGTAGCAGACCATGCAATATACCATTTGAATTTCAAACCGTCATAATGAAGTTAGCGGTAAAGTTGGAACAATTGCGCGCGCGCCGGCCAAGCCGCTGGCGCCGCAACGCTCCAGTTGCCCTGTCTGGGCATCCAGCTACCAGACCAGATACATGATTATACAGGGGTTACCACAAGCTTTTTGCATGCTAAGCCAGACACATTATTATCGAGTTGTTGTTATGTTATGACTGACTGTCTTGCTTGCATACAAACGTGCAATTTCTTAGAATTAAAAACTGAAAGAGTTTAGACTGGCTATTCATTGGAAACATGTATTCGTTAGACAGCGTTGGTTATTTAAGACCACACCTGAGTCACGTGCTTGCAAATGTTGAGCAGTTATTCCAATCTTTTCCATTTCAATTTTAAAACTAGTCAGAAGAACACATTCTCGGAAAGTTAAATCATTCTTGTTTAAAATACAATCTGTTTTCGCAATAGTTTTGTTGTCAAATAATTCTTCGGCGAACGCCAGCCAGCAACTCCCGTGAGTCATACTTTTACTCTAAAAATACGCTCCAAATTAGTTTAAAATAGAAGACCCCTGTGAGCGCTCCACTCGCTAATCTAAATAAAGAAATTATCAGTTTAACGTTTGCTCCACTCATGTCGTGCGCCCGATGACGGCAACTATTTGTTTTCGCTAATTATATCGTTCCTGCGACTAGACTGTGAGTTACTGCCATGATGACCTACCTAAAAAATGTAAGACAATTTGTGAACATCTGTGGTATCTAGCCTTCTGCTTCGTTTGCGTGTTGCCTAATAAAAACTTGGCTAACAAGGTTTATTTTTTAAAAGAAAGCTGTTATTATTAGTAAGTACTTAAATAACAATGTAAAAACTAACAAATTAGTCGTTTGAAAATTTGCTTGTCTTATAAAATATTAAAATTCACTTCATACTAATAATCTTAAAATTCACTTCATTAAGAGATTAGACTGTATAAAATTAAAGTGCATCAGTATTCAGTATTGTATCGTCCGATTTACCATCTCTGTTTTCGTCCCGTTATATTCTATCGACAATTTCCTCAGTTGACCCTTCGTAGCCGGATGGACCACCTGACGGACATTCTCGAACCGGCACAGACAAATAATAAACACGCTCTATTATTACTCAAACAAATCAACTCTCATGTGTTTACGTCTCTCATTTTTCGTAACAATATATTTTTGTTTCTCGCTGACCGCATTACGGTTGTAATGGACTGGAAACTGGAAAAAAACTGAAACTGTCAAAACGTCTCTATCCGTTTGAAAAAAATACTTTTGAATATTTTCTCAACCGTGAAGCAAGGCATCCCTCAATTAAATGAGTGGTTAACGCGAGAGTTTACAATCTGGCAAGTTTCCCTACTTGTTAGTTGACTTCGCAAACAGTTGACACGAATCGTCGGCCAAGTTCCGGCCCCCTTATGCACTTTTTTGGTCTTGAAATGCCACCATGGAAACTTTCACGTACCCTTCCGCTGTCGAACTGCATGTGGACGTGACAACGAGTGCATTTTAAATGATGTCATTTGATACACATTACCGTTCATTCGCTAAATATGTTGCGGTATATCAAACGCGAATATGAAATAATTAACGGCATTCTTCAAACACCAACCGAATGCCGACTCTATAAAAACTTAATGATTAAAGCAGTTCGCTGAGTCTCAGTTTTCGGAATCGATCTTCGAAAACCCTCATCATCTTCGAATAATTTATAATTAGACAAAGGTGCGCGCCGATTTCAAAGGCATTGTAAGATAGGCGATGGGTCATAAAGAGGGCACAGGTCGGCTAGCGACCTTGTGGGTGTATTCTGAGCGGCCGCGAGAGCTATTTCGGCGCGTCGACATCGATCCAAGCCAGCTAACTGGAGCAGCCTCATTGGCACCTGAGATGCATCAAGCTACTTCAACGATTGCGAGATCGACGTCTTCCAACCACGTGAAACCTGCTGATGCCAATGCCTGACCGCCCTTGTCTAAATTTATCTTTCACTATAACGTATTTTTAAGGTGAAAATTCATTGTCAAGTATCAAAGGCACAACTTACAAACGACACAGCTTCAAATTTTGATACAACCTCTGGAGAGTAGCGGTTTAAGTTTCAATTTTGTGTGGTTGCGAGGTGTTTTCTTACGATGTAATTGGCGTGAAACTTGAATGCTCGGCGACAATGGAATACTCGCTTATTTTTGGCACGATCGTAGTATGAACCCGGTAACAGAGTGTGGCGGTGATATTTAATTATACTATTACGTACCGCGTACGTCAACAGAGTCTGGTGGTGACTGGGGACGGTATCGTGACGTTTGCTTGACTACACATGGTCGACCATGCAGTCTGTTACGTACTTGTTTTGTACGACTAAACGTTTTGTTGCTAACCCACCATACGTCTGTGTTTAAACAAGTAATTAAACAAACCGTAGAGGTAACCGTCAAGTGTTTCAATAACTCTACGTTATTGTAATACCTTGTAGTTTGGTTTTTTTTTTTTTTTTTTGTGGTAGGTAAAATCATCCAATGACGAATCCCGCCCTTGGGTGGGGCGGGAAACAGTGTCAGACTTTTACTGACTAAAAACCTACCTTTCCATTCCTCGCCTTTGTCCCGGGGCCCGTGGTGACACTCTCGCATAACCTTTGGCCCCAGTAGGCTTCGGCCCTGCTGGACCCCTACAGTTTGCTGACAACTCCTTGAGGCGCGCGGGAACGGTGCGCGCCGTAGACGACCTGAGCTCGGACCGGTCTGTTACCGGACGGACGGACAGCGAGACCTTGTAGTTTGGTAGGTATCTGAAACGGCATATATTTCTATCGTTAACTATGAATGCCCTTCTATTTATTACGGTGGATTGAATCAGTTCTATTTTAAGGCAATTAAAATCTATTCAATCAACGAAAATTAAATGTTGGTTATTTTTAACCAATAATAGCTTTACAACTAAACTTCTTTCATAACTATGTAATAAATGTACATATAATAAGTGTAGTAAAAAAAGTATTTATCACTCTTAGTCGCAGTTCTGAGGTAGATTGCTCAAACTTGTCCATTAGGCACAACACCTCAATGCAATTAATCGGTTATCGGTCCCAGGTTCCCAGTATGACCTCATCAACGCAAGCTAAATTACGATAAGATAGTATGACATTGGCCAAAATTCTCTCGTTCACTTGAGTGGTTCGTTGGCTCAAGGTGACCGGCGGGTGCGTTGACATTCAGACGCCTTTATCAGACCAGGCGGGTTCACGGCGCGCCTATGTTTATTAGCGGCCAGGCTGCCGACTGCTGCCGACACAAACCCCCCACAATCATCTATAAATCACACGACACGTCATTGCTATCGCTCCTAATCAAAACAATCCAATCCAAATAGCCAGGATTAGTTTTTAAATCGTCCTTTATAGTTTGTATTGTTCTCTTTCCTAGAAACAATGCTGATTATGTATGCATTTTGGCTACCATCCCGTATCCGACTTTCATCGTCACAGACCACGTCTAAGCATAATAAGTTCAGCTTAGACGCACAGACGTCAGGCGAGGAATTTATAGTCATTTCATTTACATCGAGCATATTGCATAATGATGTGATAACATTATACTCGTCTAGTTAGCAACGGTTGTATATTTTGCATTTCTATTTTAGTGCACGGCTTGAAGGCCGGTTGCACCGAGGCATCCGTCACTGCGGAATTCACCATCGTCTTGCCTGCAGCCAATCTGTCGGCTAATAGCTCGAATTGTACGTTGCACTGCGACCCGGTGGATTTATTGACCGATATAGCCCTCGCTCGATTACACGCCGAAGGTTAGACGACCCTATTCGAGAAGACAAGACTTGAATGTCCGAATCTTGTTGTGTACCAATAATTGATTCGACTGCCTATTGTCGAATTCGAGGATAGCTACTACCTACTTGATTATGTTTCGATAATCTAATAGAAAAACCCGACCCAACTTGGCAGTTTCTTCGTGAACCTTTTGACGAAAAAATAGTAAAGCTTTAACCTACGAGTACCTTCTTCGGAATTAAATCATTAGTTCGTTTCTCGAGGCTTGGCGAAAACGTGGTTCGATCTTGCGTCGTAAATCGCTGCTGTCTGCGCCTCAATTGCGAACTAACAGAGGCAATGATTGAGTGCAGCAAAGAACTCTATTAAACCCGAGATGGTATCTCAATGCTGTCACGTGATCCGATCGCCTGCGGCCTATTCGAATCGCTGCACGATTCAGTGTGCTCATAGCATCCAGTCGCCATTGCCATTGCTAGAACGAGTATATCAGCACTAACACTCAAACAAATAATAACAGCGTCTTGAATGACAAACGTAAATAATAACTAGTGTGTTTCAAGCGTTCACGTGCAACAACATTTAAAGTCTGTGAGCTGTGACATTTATGGTTATTTACGTTTCTATTAATCCTACTTATCATTATTTATTATTAATAATATAAATATGAAAGTAACTCTGTCTGTCTGTTGCGCTTTCACGGTTAAACTAATAAATCAATTTTGATGAAATTTCGTACGTAGAAAGCTTGAACTCTGAGGATGGACATAGGCTACTTATTATCCGACTTCGTGTCGGCAATAACCAGCATTCACTTGCTTCTTATATTTATATGTATATTTCTGTCGTAATTCGTTCACATAATCAACGCTTCTTTATTTTAAAGGATCATGGGAAGCGTTGTATTAACTTCACATTGAAAACCCAATTTCTTATACACGTCAAGATTCAACAATTTTTCTCGTACAAAAACACATTAATCATAGCAATAGCAACAAATCCCAATATGTTTACTTGACAACAACTCTCGGTTGTCTTCGTCAACACAGCCGGCGGGCGTCGGGCGGCGAATAATGGAAATTATTCGCCGCGTCGCGACCCGCGAACGGTTATCGATGGAGGCAATTTGCCGAATAAATGGCCCGGTAATGATTGGACCCCTCCCGGCGTCGGTAACCACTCTATGTGAGGTCTGTTTGTGTACTAACAGACTCCTTGTACGATGTCCGTGTGCTTGTGGGATGTTTGAGAGACGACGGTTGTTGGTATGTCAAATAAAAGCTTTCTAAACGGTTCTGGCATGTATTGGGTGATTACGAACTGGGATACGCGGTTATATTTTGCTGAAATGTCAGGATTTTTGAAGATCCCATCAATCACATCGACTTAGTCTCTCATAAGGGAGACATTTGGAATTTTGTTTATGGGTCATTGGAATAATGACCATTCCTATAACCTATAAAAATCAACGCCCTACTTGTCACTACCACATCGTGTTGCTAATAAGGGCACACAAACAAATATTGAATATTTTTTTCTACTTTGGACGAAAACTGAAATTGATAAGGCAATTATTTTGCAGACTTCAGTCACACCGTTGCGTAACATATTGTGCAAGACTCAACAATAAAGTAGCGTTGAGTAATACCTAGCCATAACTTAAGTATTTGTATTTAAGTGTACTTTAAATAAAAACTATAATCGTTCTTGGATCACACGTGTAAACTATATAAATTACCTATTTTCCGCCTAGATACTAGCAATAACCTGTTGGTTGAAGCGATCATTAACTTTTAGTATCTGGCAGTATTATCTATTCCACTTTGTACAATTTATCTAATGATATACTAAACTTAATAAATAAATCAGCTGACGCACTAAAGATATCATACAATTTGCGTGGTGTCTGATTTTACATGACTTGGATCGATATTGAAATACCTTTCACTTGGTGACTTTTTGCAGTTGTATCAAAATATGTAAAAAAAAAACATATTAATATAAGAATAATAGAATAGGCTCTTAAAAAACTAGTGCGCTTGACCATCAACGATTGTATCACTGCTTACCATCAGGTTGGATCGCAGTCAAGCACTAGTTTATATAAATAAATAAAAAATGGAAACAGTTTTCATCTCCGATTGCGACCGTACGGGGGCGTAAGGGATTTAATGATTTGAGTCCCGAATTATTCGTCACGTAGGTACCTAAAGTGTTTAATATTTCAGATGTACAAGTTTTCAAAGAATTAAGTTACCCAAACTGGATAAAAATAAACAGATTACTTTCAAACTTTTATTAGACAGTTAAATTTAAGTACGTTCCAAAACATTGTTTATCTACATTAACATTCGAGATTAGAAATTCTAAAAACCGTGAACAACGGTTTTTTTTTGTCGTTACACTTTGGTGTAAGCTTGGGCCGACGCCACACTAACGTGGCAAAATATCTTGCCGAGCGTTTTGACGTTAATTACGGAGCACGCATGCCGCGTCACACTTCGCCCTCTGACCAGCCGACCATGTTTAATGTGTTTCCTTATTTGTACACCCCGATAACTTCACGCAACAAAACCAATTTTTGGTAAAGCTCCAAATATTGGGTGTAATTTTTGATTATTCAATACCTCACACCTACGAGAACACAAAGTGTTAACAAACCACATTTCAACCCCAAAAAGTTATCAAATTAATTAGTGACCATCTGAAACACGATTTGCAGCCGAAACCGAATGTTCGGCTTTTTTAGTTTCGAGCGTTACCGAAGCAAAACCGAAAACCAAATTGGCGTGGTAACAAAAAAACTGACAAGAAACAAAAATAATATTTCGGTATAGTTATCCCTGACTATATTTCGATATAGTTAAGTATAATTATGACTTTCAGACAGTCAGTTTTTGAATCTATCACAACCGTCAGCTCAAAGACTTATTTAAGCCGTGCGAATATGCGGCCATTTGTTGATTGTAGTCGAAACCATTTTTTTGTAACGAAACTTCTTGTCAGTCTCTACAGAAAAATATAGATAAGGAAAGTAATAAATAAATGTTATTTATTTTGCAAATAGGTTTTTTAAAAACATTTTTTAACACGTCAATTTTTCCGTCAGTTTAAACTAGATGAGGTCGGTGTTTGCTGAGAAGAAATTTCGAAACAAACTCAGGGGTCAAAGTCCCTTTTGTAAGTTCATTCAGCAAACATGCAATGGTCAAATCATATGAGAACCATGCAGGCTTGTGTCTGAATTGGTCTTTTGAGGAAAGAACCCCGCAAATTTGAGTGGATTATTATTAAATTCACTCACGTGATATGATATATTCCTAAAATTATTTTACAATTATCGAAGACACATAGGTACGAGTATGTACATGTAATCGGTACCGCACAATGAAAATTGAATTCCGTTTAATCTGAAGCGGATGAAATGAAATTCTCTAAACAGCGTGCTCTATCTAGGAATGGCCGGGATGCTCAGTTGCGACGACGCGACGCCTCTTATGCATTTCCTTTATTTATGTAGGTACGTGTGTTTGCTCATACGTACATATCTAACGTTTGTTTATGTACACCATCGAACAAAGAAAACCGCACGAGATTAGTGCATATGGACGCTATCTGAATCTCTTGTGATTTTTCAGTTTAAATGTCCCTTGTGTGGTTTGGGAATGCGCCATAAATTCACAAAATGTTCTGGAATTGAATACAGTGTGGCGTAGACAGTTTTAAAGACTAACTGCACCGATAAAAATGGCGATAGTGTGTGCTGATTGAGCAAATGAATTGGGTCATTTATATATCTATACTCTGAATTTATCAGAGTGTGATTTCGCGTTTTAGCTATCTTTTACAATGATAACGATATGAAATTATTTACAACATGTAAACATAGTGCTATATGAATTAATTGTCTAATAAATTAACGCCCATTGAACTAATTAATAAATTTTACATAATTGAAACTCGTTAGTAGTTCTGAAACAAGTTACGAGGGAGCAGCGAAATGTAAAGGATATATCGTACAAACAGTTGAGTGAAATATGCTTTGAAGATTTATAACAGAAGACTCTTGGCGCTACAGCTATTAGATGACGCCAGGAATTCCCGGAATTCAATTCCCTATTAGCAAACGGTAGGCGCTACTCCACCAGAATATTATTTACCGGTTATGCCTACGAAACTTGTAATAGACATACATTACGGAATATACATCAAAACGCCTCTAAATCTTATTAAACGTACAGGCTTCTATATTAGTCGTATTCTTAGAAAAACACCGACATTTACTGCTAAGGTTTTCCCGTATAATTAAGTAACATTTACAAACCATATTACGATATAACTATCATAATATGAGGTAAACCTCCGTAATTCCGTTTCATTCAATGTGATTAGATGAAACATTACAAGTACAAAAATAAAAATAAAGCACAAATGGGAAGACTTGGAATAACGACCAAGATGTGTATCGAAGTGGAGTTGTTGCAATTTTGTGCGATTTATCTCGTTAATCTTTATTTTTTCCGCCAACTCCACCACAGAGGAATGCGGATCGTTTGCGATTCCGGAAAAATGCCCCTGTCAACGACCGACCACCCGATATAGTCCGGACCCGTTATATTAGCCGAGTGATCGACCTGGACTCCTGCCACGATCCCGGCGCCCCAGCTAATTATAAACACTCGCTCATAGAATAAACAATTCCATGCTAATACCACCAAGGAATAAAATTGCTTACACTAACGCGAGCATCACACAATTAATGAGCTGTTGGAACCTATTCTATATCGCGTATGACGCGCTAATTGCTACAATTCCAATACATTGACTTGTTAAGGCCGTTGGGGTCGATAACTCATACATTCCTGTCAGTAAGTAAATATTATGCTTTGATGTTTTTTTTTATTTTCGTAACAGAATTATTATCACATCCGAAACATCTGTCCGTAATCTAAAAACTTAATGGGTCCCGTCATCCGAACAGACTGAGATTAAACGCAGCTTTGTGTTGAACAGGCCTACAGACTATTTCTATACTGCCGAAAAGTTCTGCTCTTACTCGTGAGAGATATGCGTGGAGTCCCAAAGTGGCTCATGTGGGCCGCGCGTCAACTGCCCAAAACAACGAGGTCGGTCTTTATTCACGTATGCGGAATCGTCTACTTGAGCTGGAGAATAGGTATCGCAGCGATAACGAGCCAGTCGTGTCCTCGCAGCCGATTATTGCGGTTGCTACATCAATATATTTGTTCTCGTACATTTTAACCGCTGAAAATATAATTCGCATTAACAAGAGCCTCGTCGTTCGCTCTGCGGAGTCAGGTGTCGGTTTGGTATCTCCGTCTAGCCTTGCGTTTAAAACTGTCAAGGCGAGCGTGGAGGGAGTGCATCGTGTGGTTTGTAAACTGTTTAGCTTGTAAACTCGTAAGCAGTAGTGCAGTGACCCATCAGCCGTGCGTGAAGACGGGACGATGGTGCAAAAAGGGGAGAGGTCCACCGCCACCCTGCTCAGGACTCTGGCCGACACGCTCCGCTGGCAATCACTCCGCGCCGTCACTGTGGTGCGTTCGGTAAGAAACACAACAACACGCTTCAACGCATACCGCGATTTAACTTATAAAACTTTGAATAATTATAATCGGAAAACATAATAAATATGCTCATTATAAGCTTACGTTTCTACTGCTGTAATTCTAATTATCCTATAAGTCTATTATTGGCCTACAATACCCACAGGTGTGTACAACTGTTTGTAGATGCTCGTTATCGCTGTTTACGCTTACTTCTCGGTTTATTGACGTCACAGTATTGTGTAAAACTTGCGAGGAAATTCGATTTATTATCAGATAAACGATAGCTCGTATGCTGGTTATATCGATATTGACGTGTGGTACTTAATGTTTTGACATGTGCTCACGACGCGTCCGTGTGACCGTCTCGGATAGTTCACGTGCGTTTATCGGAATCTATCGCAATCTCTGACCTCAGGGCGGAGATCACGTTGCGTAAATAAGCGCAGTAACACCGAGCCATATCATCCGGTACCTTTGATGCACTCTCCATTACGAAACATTGGCCCGTAATGTAATTTATTATTTTCTTTTTTGTAATCACTGCTGCTGTGGATTTTACTATTATCACTTTGTTGATCAACATAAATAACGTTTTTAACTTGTAAAAAGATCACGACAATTTGCTTCTTTTTTAACAAAGCAAGCCCTGAATGTCAATAAACATAAACAATAAACAAACAAAAGATTTTGGCACTCGGACACATTCACAAAAAGTTGATACACAAACCAACGAACCGATAAATTAGGTCAAATAAACGTCCAGTGCGATGCATATGTAACCTAGAACGGTGAGCGAATTGTCGCATTTTGTTTACATGTAGGTATACATGTGCATACGTAATACCTACTAGAGTACATAGATACAGGTGCGACGTAGACATTCGGCCCGGGCCTTGCTCTGACCCAGTTAAAGCCCGCCATTTCTTATCTATTCTACTAGATGCAGTCGGGAATGACCAGTATATGGAGAACTTTGCTTCTTTCCTTGTTAAGTCCTGATGTGCAAACTAGTAATAGTTTTAACGACGTAATTTTGTCTTGGAAGTTTAAAAAACTCGCAGACAGCGTTGTTATTGCATTGCACCACCACCAAACAAATGTAGAAAAAGATCGCACCGCAAATAATAAATCGGTTTCAAAATGTTCCCTAGGAACAGAATAAAAATCAAATTAAAAAGAAGCTACCCGCCGGGTGTTACAAATCTTTGTAATTTTCGGCTTTTCTTTACTATAATGAACATATGATAGACATACACCGAAACCTTCATGAATTAATCTGTTGGTGTTAACCGTATAGATCCGTTTAGTAGTTTTTCACAAACAGATAATATGCAAGGGGGGGGGGGGGGGACTTTTTTTTCATAATAATCTACAAAGTTGAATTTTACTTTGAAGTCTCGTTGACCGTTCCAAGAAGGTGGTCATCGATATAGTTGAAGTATCCGATGATGGACTTAAAAAAAAACAGAAAGGAAAGGTTTCCAAAGTCCCCAATTTCGCTAGTGAAGTATTTTCAAAGTTATTTCGTAACTAAACTAAGATCAATTTGGGCTTAAAATAGAATTCTGTGAAATGGAATGTTTAGGATCACTCATTTTTCTGAGATTCTAAAATAGACTGTGTCTTGCTTGTTCTAACATTTCTGAAGATCCTTTCATTTATGTCAACAACTGATCACTGGTTCCTATAGACTTTCCTGATATGCAACTGCATGAACTCCATAACATTTATTTGATCGAAAGTCTTAATTCACAAAATCTCATGTTTTTATTGCGATCAGTATGTACCACCAGTATGGATGAACAAGTGGTAAATATGATATTACGAGTATTAATGAAAAAATTATATACCCTGCCGGGCACAATAATAACCCTTCCTAAGTAATTTTTTTTTCTATTATAAACTTAATAATATACATATATTAGTATGTTTATCTATGCTGTTTCCCATAGTGTCACCCGTATCTTTAGTTACTGCTTTACTCCTGTGGCGTAGCATATGGCTTCCTTGATAAGCGAGCTATCTATACTAAAATATTTTTTTTAATTCTAAACAAGTAACTACTTGGTTCTATTTTAGGAACCCCTGAGATAAGTAAGATTAGTATCTATAGATTCCGAGCCTTCGAGAAATCAAGACCTTGGCTAAGGCTTGCAGAGTACTTCTCCTTCCTCATCTAATCTATGTATTTCCGTGACTGTAGTCGGACTGTCAAACCATCTTCTTCCGTATGCCCCTGCATCGGATTTGACAAATCATTGATAACTCGAAGCTTGTATTTTTACTCTCCTCAGGTTAGAGGTAATGTTTGTGACCTTACTATTTCTATCATCTCATCTAGTGTCAAACCGTTTGAATAAAGGATGTAGCAGATGCGTCTTTGCAAAATATCTAGGTCGATTAATATGACAAAACGTATTAATGATCTTATAGTACATATTCATGCGACCTACTTGTAACATCGGCTATTAGTCATAGAAACGTGTTAGATTCGTTGCATTAACATCTCTGCAATCAAATGGTTCTACGCTTCCTATACGATGACTGGTTCATAAAGAGTTGTAACCATGTGGTCATTATAACTATTAGGTGAAGTCTACGTCTTTGTCTGGATAATAACTTCTTCAAATTTTCTTTAACACTAACGAAAAAAGGGAACCTCTTTTTTTACGTGGGAAATCATCAAAGAACTTTGGGAGTGTAAGACTTTTACTGTCTAACATGAGGGTGACTGAAGTTTCGGTTTCGGCCAAAAATAAAGGGGCCGAATATTTACCTCCACCGAAACTAGTGTCTTTCGAGCCGATGGTTGTGATAGATAACCAACAACCGATGAACTCGGTCGTTTATGTATTTTATAATTTAATCGTTGTGGGGGCACATTGATCGCAGATCATATAGTTGATGTGGTGGAATGGTTTTGGAGTGGCAACCACGTACTGGAAGACGCAGCGTTGTATGGCCTGATGACAAGGTGGACCGGTTGCTATGACACTTGGGGGAGGCCTATATCAAACAGTAGACGTTTTTCAGATGATGATAAATCGTCAATTTATTCGATCATTTAGTACTTTATGTATAAGTTATTACTATACTTTCTAAAGTTATAACTTTGCTTATATTTTTGTCGGTTTTACTGTTATTACGTCAGTTTTGGTTAGCGCCGAAACTAGAAGAGTAGCCGAACAGATTACGGTTTCGGCTGCAAACGGTGTTTCGATCGGTGACTTAACTATATCCCACCTCTGTTCCTTCAGTTGCTCTCTGCAAAGGCCACGATAATTCTTTCGAACAAACCCGAAGCCCCAGCAGAAAAGAAAGACATTACTTTTTTTTAACCTTTAACATCAACGTGTCACGTACATCTAATACGATTTGACACACTCCGTCTGTGAGTATGCTTTGCATTATTATCATCACCATTAGTCGGCATTCTCTTCGAGGCGATGGGACTCAGCTGTTGTGGCGGCGTCTGGCTGCTATTAATAAAGCTGTTAGGACTGTCACATAGCAACAGACTCCTGTCTAGTATGTAGTTAGACTGTAGGGAAATTTCGAGACTGGCTTTAAAGAGTTTCATGGCTTGTTGTATTGTTATTTCAGTTGTTGAACATCTGAAACTGTTGTACCAGCTTGTGTGGTCTCGTTTGTGGAAGCAAAAGTTTCGAATTTTTGTCTGCAAGCGGTTGTCTAAATGATTTTTACTGTCTTGATTGTTTTTGGACCTATATGCGTATACGATATTCTCATAAAGCTGACTTCACGGCATCACCAAGAGAATTAGTGAGGTTTTAAGAATGGCAGCAATCGTCTGCATTATTACCCTTTGCAAATACGCTTTGTTTATAAAGTATAAAATCCCTGATGTACGAGTATATTCATTATGTTGCGTTGGTCCGGCATGCATGGCCCGTAAACTATGCTTTAAATGATCCGGTATGGTATTGTATCTGGTCGCTTTTGCCTGGCAACTTGTGAACCGTTACCTCATACATCCTCTAGCATTTTGTTATTATTCAGACTCTTTATTAAGCCTACGCAAAAGTATAAAGTGGTGAATGGCATTTGATGAATATTTTGCGTGGATCTCGGGAACACCTACCATCTTTAATATCAAAGTGTGGGTGGGAAATTTATTTAGGTGGCCACAGCTGATATATTAACTAATTTCCAGCTTAATCTTTAATCCAGAAATATTTATTTTATTCTTGGACAGTATGTTTGCAATAATTTATTGCGATAAATCTACCGTTCCCGTAATAGACATTAGGAATGCTGTGAACTTCCGAACAACTTTATTTAATCTTCGGTCTCTTTCTGACAAAATTGTCGCTTTTAAATTTGTTTCAAAACTTCATTTACAACTTCCGAGATTCTCCGCTGTACAGTTCATGATAATATGTAATTCGAAGGTCGAAATCTGTCATGTTGCGAGAGCATACTTAGTGAAAACTGTTACAAGTATTGTACCAAAAGACCATTAGTTGGAATTAAAAACCTATTTCTAGCGCCTATTTGGATATGTGAATGAGCATTGTAAGAAACCGAACTCGTTTCTCCGATATAAAAAAGAGCGTACAAAATAGCTTGAAGCTGTATAAAATTGCAGCTGCAGTGTGTGTGCAGGGTTGATCAGTGTTCGGTTCGTTATCGTGGCGGGCAGCAATACATTGGATCGGGCGCACAGCGGAGTCTAGTCGACGTCGGCGGCGGCGTGCCGTATCGCCGGAGCCGCCATCCGCAGAGATGACTATGCTCGCTCTCATTCATTAGAGGGGCGGGAGGGCCGGGGCGCAAGACGTCGCGCGCCGCCCGACGATATCGATTTTGTCCCACTCTCCCCCCGCGCCCTGCACACACCCCCGCACTCAGCATCCGACCTCGAGTGCTCTCCTCTCGCGCCTACCGAACAGAACACCTCCGACAGAAACTACGCCTTAACGACATGACGCCACAGCTCAAAATTCCAATTCAGCACGCTAGCCTGACGTCCTCCCGCCGATCCCTAATGGACCCTCCGGCCGAAAGTCACTCGGTCGAGATTACAACGACGCCTCCGCCGTCCACGCCGTTGGAAAAAATAAGCTTTTTGTTACAATTAAAATGGTAAATCAAACCAATTTTAGTAATTGCGAGGTCAAACTTTGAAGTGGCGGCGCGCGCTGAGGGCGGGCTTTTTAAACGCGTATGATTTTTAATGGGCGCTCTTGTTCTAGCTTAGTTGTATGACGGACTGTCGCGAAAATGTCACCTAATGTGGAATGCGCAAGTCCAATGCGACATCGTATGATTAAATTATCAGTTTGAATACCTCGATGGCGGGACTTGAAGGATTTAACTACTCCCCAACTGTTTGTTACTCTTCACTACACCGTTTGAGCTCGTTGCTCTCGCGGATGTTTTAAGCTCAACATCTATCTAACCAGACCCAAAACGCCGATGAGAAATTCAAATGTATTTTTTTCTAACTTTGTTTTGGTTTTTAATGTCGGTTTGGTTTTTAGACGTCAACCTTTCATTAATTAACTTATGTCATTGAGATATACTCGTTTATTTCCATGACGGTTATTATGACAGTGTAATGACGTTTACATCGAATGTAATTAAACTGTATTCATTAACATGTGACCTATATGAAAACAAAAACAATCAACTTTTTTTTCTCAATAACCTTACATAACAGTTGCATTCAATGACTTTAAAACAGGTTGTCTTACTATGTTACTGATGACTTTGCAAGTAACAACTGCAAAAGTGCTTTTAATTACATACCCACACAAGTATCGATGTCACTAGAATACTACGAAAAACAATTGTTGAAAAATGCATTCTTTTCTAGTCCTAGGTATTTACGTTATAACCTTCATTGATAGACCGCCCACATGTAAAGCAACTGTGCACAAAACATTAATACAGATAAATGTAATTTTTCTTTTGCTTACCAACAGGCGGGATCGCAGTCAAGCACTAGTTTATATAAGTTAATGAAAATTATTAGTTCACCGATCCCTGATCTATGAGAGAACTGTTGCGGTAGGTCTCCGCGATTATGCATCATTTTCATCACTAATCATCGCTTGATACTGACATTATCATTATAACAGAGGCCTATATGAATTGCGCAGAGCAGCTTTTTAAACGCAAAGGTGCATCAGATCGTTGAAAACTTAATGGCGCTAAATTGTCAGGCCAAATGACTTTAGTTATGGAATTATTGAGTGCCGTTCAATGTTTTGTTCAACAATTACGCGATATTATCATGATTATTATGTCGGTTTTGATCCTCAAATTATTTTTGTGATATCACTAAGCGACACTTCAGCACCTGCTTCATGTGTTGTTTTTGGGTCACTGCTCTTCGCAATTATCAATATCTATACCTGCCTATATCAGGTGTATGCCTTCTCCACGTGAATATTGTTAACAAACAGATGAACAGATCACATTTGATCAGATGTGATCGCAGATTACCAATCAGGTTTGCCTAATCAAAAGATGTGTAACAATAACAACAATCGATCATAATATTTGACAGCAGGATAGTGTCTGGTCTCTTCGCAAGGAATGAAAAGCTAAATTTAATTTTCCTAAACATAATTTTTTTGAGGGTAGAAATAAATAGAATACGAGGCATGCCTTTTAAGTTTTGTCGTTTGAAGAAAAAAACATAACTAGAACCTTATAGTACTTTTTATTGTTTTTCAAAGTATTCACCTCGTAGCTTAATACACTTTTCCATTCGCTCAAACCAGTTATTATAACATTTATTCCACTCTAGAGTGGGGGTGTTCAAAATGGCTGACTTGAAAGCGTCGACTGCTTCTTCACCAGACTGGAACCTTTGACCACGAAGACTTTTCTTAATTTTAGGAAATTTAAAGAAATCGTTAGGGCTTCGGTCAGGACTGTACGGAGGATGGTCAAAAATTTTTACTTTTTCCTGCTTCAAATACTCAATCGTTTGACGAGCGCTGTGTGAGCTTGCGTTGTCGTGGTACAGGATGATGCGTCGCTTTGCGTTAGATTTTCGAAGTTCGGCGATGACTTGTGGTAAACAAACTGTGGTATACCACTCTGCGTTAACTGTTCTAAGATCTTCAAGTGCAATAGTCGCAACATGGCCAGTTTTTCCAACGAACGTGGCCACCATCTTCTTTGAAGTGCTGCGAGAACGAAAAACTTTAGACGGCTTTGGCTCGTCTTGAAAGACCCAGATTATAGATTGTTGTTTGGAATCATGACCGTAGGCATAGATCCAAGATTCGTCACCACTGATGATGTCGTAGACGTGGTTTGAATCTCCTCTTTTTTCTTACACCATCTGACGCGGACCTCCTTGTGACCGTCGGAAAGCAGATGCGGTATCCAACGGCAAACTAGCTTCCTCACACCAAGCGCTTCATGCAAGATCTTCTGAATGGTTGTCTCTGAGATGCCTAATAGAGCCTCTATCTCTCGATACGTCACATGACGATCTTCGAGAATTAGTTGTCTCACAGCAATGACGTTATCTTCAGTGAAGGCAGATTTTGGGCGTCCTTCGCGAGATTTGCCTCTAACACTGGTATGTCCACGCTGGAATTCTAAATACCAGCGTAATACCAGCGTTCGACAGTCCGCAGACATGGGGTTTCATCACTGAACACAGATGTTAGCTCTTCAAAACACTGAAGCCATTTCAGGCCTCTTCTAAAGTTGTAGAAAATTATTGCACGAACATTTTCCTTAGAAAGATTCATTTAAGTACGTAACCTGACAGATTCCAATCGACGCTGTGACTAAACAATAGCATTAATCCTAATACTTTCAACTGTTTTGAGATTCAAAATTTAAACACATTCGAATAAAGAACAGTTCCAAATTCAAAATTGTCGGGAAATATGGAAACGACAGAACTTAAAAGGCATGCCTCGTAAATTACTTCGTGTTATGTAAATACACCATTTAAAATACGACTTTAGGAAGCATCACATTGGGTGACACAATGGCTGGCCTTATTTATGAAACGAAACTATGAACGAATGTGTAGAAAAAAAACAGAATCCGAATCTAATTTTCATATTTACTTAGAAGTTTGGTCCTTACAGAATACTTGCGTGATGACAGGCACGCAGTGGTACTTTTCAAGCAAATGATACACTGCATGATAGACAGCAAGACAAGATAATATTTTCCATAAGTGTACAAACGCAAAAAATCGCGCGGGTTTTCCAAAAGTAACCAGGAAAAAGACCGCATTACAAAAAAAGTAACCCGTAACGGACTCACAGATTACTTTCATCGCGGCAGATCAAACAGCTTCTTAAGACAGTACAAAAAAACAGATATTCATCGGGCAAAGCCCGTAGATAAGATCCAGCATAACGCATCAGGTCAATCGCCGGAGTCTGTAAAAAATTACGTCATCTCCGAACAGATGCACTTCTTTAACACAGACTGCATCTGATAACTTCTTATATTACTTTTAAAGCAAATGATTTATCGTCATGATAAGTTCAAAAAGCCAAGTCTGATAAGAGCGTCAGGCAGAATGAGCAAAAATAATCGAACATGTAAAATATAAATACCTACTATTGGAGGTCAATAAACTAAAAATCCACGTGCCAATAGATACCAACTGTACACAAATGATTTCTTTAACAAAGGGTCGTTCAAAGGTATAGGTAATTGGTTGCTATTAGAACCATGATGTTCTTACACCCACGCTTACACCCTTCGAGAGGCAACAGGACCCTTCAGACCTTATTAGATATTTTGGGAAAATATATTGTAGTGTTGTGTTCCTAGAACTGGTAAAGGTTACATTGGAGAGAGTCTTATCAGCTAGCAACTAAATGCCAATATATCAACCTTCTATTAGAGAGAGTGATTTGCCGAGTGGTAACGGCCCCGACTTACGACTTGTAGGTTCCGGGTTCTAACCCAGCGAGGCGCATTAAGTTGTGTTTTTTTATTTCATCACCACTGCTCTCAAAACGGTGAAGGGAAACATCGTGAGGAAACCGGCATGTCCTAAAACCATATCAAAATTCGAAGACATATGACATACACCAACCCCCACTGGGCCTGAGTGGTGGATTATGGCCCATTCCCTCTCCTAGAGAGCAGGCCTGAGTCTCAGCAGTGGGAACATCATAAGGCTGATGCTGTGCTGTGCAACCTTCTCTGGAAAAGGCTTGAAATCGTAGGTAACTTCTTTATTATAAAAATGAATAGCTGAATGTGTTGCTAAGCGCAAATCTCGAGAACAGCTGGACCGATTTCGCTGATTCCTTTTTTGTTGTGTTCGTTATTGTCAGAAGGTTCTTAGGTAGGCTAGTCTAGAGTAGAGTTCGGTAGGGTAGGGCAGAATAGGGTAGAGCGGGAGCGAAGCCGCGGGTAAAAGCTAGTATTCAAATAAATGTCTATAACCAAGGCGGTTGATTCAGGAACACCATCAAACAACTGGCTAAGACCACTAACCAGAAGCCGTATAACTCTTTCTTTCATCTTTACTAATTCGACTCGGATGATTTCTGTAAGTTTCCTACAAATAACTCCAAAGATCCTTTGTTTTTTAAGTGGGATGGGTGGAGCTAGAAGAAGTATAAAGTTTGTAATGACTAAGATCCACTGTGTTGCTTTTCTTTCCAGGACTTCGATATCTCGTTCGAGCAATGCCCTAAACATGGCAAGCGTCAGCCCTAAATGGGCTCCCAAGCTCCTAGAAATCATAATCTGCCCAATTACCTAGACGTATTGCATCTCAATCTAATTTGTCCAATAAAAAATGAAAACACATTTTATGAAAATATAAATCTCAAAAACAGTTTTGTTTAGAGAACATCCAAATGTTTGTAATAATAAACTTGCATTATGATTTATGAGTCCGCCGAGGTCGAGAGCTCCTACATCTAGACGTGCTTAAGAGCTTTTGAAGTCGTTATCGAAATGCTTGAGTATATACACACAAACTGAGTACATCTTCATTACTCCTTATCAAAATATTAATGTCACATTATCGTTCAGAAAGTAACTTATTCAATTAAACGATCGTAAACGTATCTCATAAAATTCCGACTGTCAATTTGTTTATTAACTATGTAAACATAATAAATATGTTCGATGCATATTATTTATTAATGAATAGTATCTGTTAGCTCAGTTATTATGGTAATGCCCCATCAAAGGCGTCTACCCGGACCTGCCTCAATGAGGGGAACGCTTGGGGTAGGTTATGGTATTGCACTCGCCGATTGCAAGGGTGGTTTTGCATAAGTATACCTCGGCATACAGTTTAAAGCCCTGAATGTGTCTGTCTAACCGCTAGATTTATGAATGCTGCGGTGCAATTATGACGTTTCGCAAGTGTGCGTGTGTGTGTTTACGCTGGTCCGATTGCTGTGCTAACTTTTGACATTTTACCCGTTTAAAAAATATTTGTACAACGTTGTTTTCAATTATCCCTCTCACGGCCGTTATAGTTTGTTATAAATTTTAAATCAGTTATCTAGACTGCTACCGAGTTCGAAATAAACAGAGATCGATATGGCTCCGGTGACGACCGAAACTTTCCTGGACCTCTCGATGTTTTAGGATCACACCTAAAACGTTTTAGGGGCACATTAGAACGGAGCACTACGACATCTTAAAACTTAGGCGAGTACCTGTTGGATTTTTTTTCGCCGGGCCGGGTAATCCGACAGATGATTAAAAAAGCGTGCGTGCCCACTTGACGCACAGTGTTAGCTTTTTTGCGTGTGTGTGTGTGTGTGCGGTGTGCGGTGGCACTAATGAAACGGGCCCCGGCGTGCGTCGTGGCGGCCTACGTACGCGGGCCTTGCATTGGGTCGGGTCAGTGAACCTGCCCGCCCACTATCGGGGTAAATATGCCGAATGCACACAGATGCGCGCGCCGGCCCCGCGCTCCCCTTCTCCCGCCCGCTGCACTCTGCACGCATACACCCCCGACCCCTCTTAAAACTCCTAATTGATTGCACAAATTTTCTCGCAATAACTGTCTTTTTATGGTGTTAATGATGTAAACTTGCGCAGTTCCACCGCTTTAATTGATACTCGACGATGTGATAAGTTGTAAACCAGAGTACCTAATGCGCGACGAATTCTCATTTGCATATCACCGCGGTGTCGTCGGCGGGACTATGAAAAATTAATTAACGTACGGAGAATTCTCTTTTTTAGGATTGCATGGCGATCTTTAGCTTTTCGCTGCGATGCATAACTAGTCAAAGTTTTTTTTTTTCGAGAGAAAAGGTTTCTTTAACGCGCTTCATGGCCTCATAGTCTTCATAAGAGGAACGAGCCTACGAAAACATTGAATGTGAACAATAAAACAAATTAGTCTTAAGCACATCTTTACTGATCTAAGTTGATTCAACATTTTTATTTCCGGCAGTGTTTCCTTCGATGAAATCGTTCGACTGAAATCTTTTATTCAGCATTCATTAGTTTTTATTTAGCCAAGATCAAAAGCAATCGGCGTCTTGGCACGAGTTTACATAACTCTGGTACAATCAAAAGAAAAAGCTCCAGACGATCTATTATAAGTAGGTATGTATAATGTATAGGAGAGAGAAAAATGTAGACAGCTGTGTGTTTTGTTATAGAACGAGAAGAACTTGATAGCGCAATCGATATACCGATGATTCAAACATTACATCATCGAATGCATTCGGATGATATCACGGTGACGTCACGGCGCAATGCGTATAAATAAAAATGTTACGCGTCCGTGTGATGCCAACATCCCTCCATACACACAATAAATTCATGCTATAAAAATCGCATAGAATTGCAATGCCATCATAAACGCGCCCGTTTTGGCATGATTGTCGCACAACGCGGTCTTTTAAACATCTTGACCTATTCAATTGTGTGATACATTGCTTATTTTATGTTTCTATGGAGATCTGCGACTGAGAGCAAAATATTGTCATTGTTATTCATGCAATATTCTGGAAGCGAAATACCATACTATGTACATTCAAATGCACTGCATTGTTGTTTTGGAAATCGACCATATTATAATCTGTGAAATTGTGACAGCAAAGTTGCACACATTGGATTTTTGGTAATGAAAAAGCTGATCAGAATGCATTGTACATATACAAAAAGAACACGTTAAATTACATCGGGATTTTCATTACCTACGAAGCATTTTCGCGCAACTTTTCCGCGTGGTGGAAACACGGCTATATAAAAATTGGCGCCTTAATTTTTCCAGCCAGAACAACATTTTCAGGAGTTAACCAAATAATAATTAAAAGGATTTTAATGTAACAGGTGCAAAGTTTTACTTTTTAATGTTTGTAAGTTTTATATAAAAACTGGCAAGGTTGCTTATTCCAGGAACAGGGTATCTTCTCCTTGAGAATAAAGTTCGAAGAACTACTAATTGCAAGTGCAAAATAACAAGTTTTAATTGATGTTTAACTTGAATGGCAATAACTATTGTTAAGTGCAGCAATATTGTTGCCCATTAATATCCCAGTTAGATATTGCTTTATTTTCTCTTTGGAGATTTGAAAATCGGAAAAAGGGATTGTCAATATCGGATTGACTACCTACATATTACTATTAGACTATGCAGCATAATTATCTTTAAAGTGTTTCTAGTTGGCAAGCACCAAATATGTTCCAACCCGTTTTGGCTTCTTACATAAATATCAAACGACACTACCAACATTCAAACATCTACATCATCAAACACTAATGTGTATCCGGCTCGAAGCACCAAAAAATCTTGAACACATTGACAGCTTAAAATACATTCATAAAACATTAATATTTTTATTGAATAACAAAACATAACAATACACAACACAAACCAACTTAAACCCCTATAAAAACACAACCACAACGCACAAACCCCATTACTTTTAGTATCGACATGCCGTAAAAGTTTTATTGGCTTAAATCATCGCGACCCTCGATACTGTGGTCTCCAGGAAGTGTATGCCAGCATGGTGCTGGTGAATAATTAGGATACGTAGCGGTGCACCGCTCACTTCTCATTGGTCCACCCCTAATTGAATAACTGACGATATACAGAGATTTAGGGCGGCTGGATGCGACAGTGTATACGGTTCGGAGTTTCGGTTTTTAGAATCTGCCCGCTAATACCGGCGCTCGCCAGAGTTGCGGAATTGTTTGAAAGAGTTACCGTGGTCTTGGTACGCAAAGGGCAACTGAAGGAACACAGGTTTCAGTTAATAAAAATTTGACACATTTTCTCGCTCCATCCAGAGCGGGAGAATCAACGTTCCGTAAATTAAATATTTATAAAATACATACAGTTTTAAAAATATATTTTAAATTCGCATCGCTCTTTAAATATATATATATATATATAAAAAAATATTATGTATAGGCTCGCGTTTGACAACTATCGCACCTGATGGTAAGCGATGATGTAGCCGACGATGCAGCACGTTTACCTAGAAGTACTGCAAGTAATCATACATGTTAGGAAGACCTTAATAGCTATTCATTAAGCTTCAACAAGCCCTGACCCATTTTCTTCCATGTTTACAGAACATGTAGGTTGATAAGCTACCTATATTGATACATCGTCTATTTTACATTGAGATCCGTAGCTCGATAGATAAGATAATAATTGGTTAGACTTTACCATTTAAATCTGATATGCCAATCTCTTTCTTATATGTATGTAATAGTGATAGAGATGAATTCTTTATTGTACACCAAAAAATAAAAAACACAATATATATTCCACAACTATCACACAATGTCGTCTAGTCCCAAGCTAAGCAAAGCTTGTGTTATGGGTACTAGACAACTGATAAACATACTTATATATTTCTAAATACATACATATTATAGATAAATTACACCCAGACACAGAACAAATGATCGTGCTCATCACACAAACATTTGTCCTGGGTGGGAATCGAACCCACGACCTCCGGCATAGCAGTCAGGGCCACTAACTACTAGACCAACAGGCCAGTCATGTAGCCAATAGTGATGTAGTGATTCGATGTTCATGCAACAGATTTTTCCGATTTGAAGCTTATTTTGATGTTAAAGATAATAATGTCCAAACCTCCAAATTTTAAATTAGCTTGCTTGTATCTTTTCAATATTTATTGAAGAAAACCAACGCAAAGTATTTCTATACTATATCCCTCTCCACCCTCTTCTCAGTCGAAATCTATGATGTTACATCAGTGTTCTATAACATGATCGGCTTTGCGTGAAATTAGTAGTACCTACCTATTATTAAATAGCCTTTTATGTCATTCTAATGTATCAAACTAATATTATTAAAGCGAAAGTTTGTGAGCATGTATATTTGTTAATTCTTCGGGCTCGAAAAGCTGAACGGATTTCTGAAATCTATATATCGTCGCTGTAGAATGATAACCTCGTATGTCCAGAAATCCAAACTTCAAAGGAACAACAAAAGCGGTTAATTTTATCAATGTTTAAAATATTTTTATGTGCTTTTGCCTCATGTTTGGAATGATAAAAAGGACCTATTCATGTTATTAACCAATGGCGTACTTAACTATATTATGCCAGAGAAATGACATAAGAAGTTTTCTATCCCTACATAAAAATAAAATTTAAAAAACTTGTGAAATGTATTGTAATGGGAAACCAAAAAAGGCCATTTTATTTTTAAGGCGTAATAAACATACAAACTTTCGCCTTCCTAATAACCGTGTGATAAGGGTGTAAAGCAATATTTTCAGGCTACGCGCTACGCGCATAGCGTTCCGCGTTCCGCGCTACGACATCTAGACGCTACGTAGCGCTACGAAGTGCTACGCTACTGTTTTTCGGCCTACGTCCCCGCCATGACGTCATGCTACGCAAGTCTTTTTATAAAAAAGTATCGTTTAAACGTCAAATATGATCGACCTTGCTTGTATATTTCAGTCTATCATCGCCAATATTATTTTTCTAGTACAATTTTTTTTTTTTCAGTGCGGTTGAACACTTGACTTTGAACTCTACTACAAACATAATTTTTACCCTTTATAAAAAACACGGGAGTTGAGTATGGAAAGACAACCAAAACTCGAGGTCTCATAAATCAATTTTGTCAAGACCAATTCTTTAATTTTTCACACGAAACAAAGTAAATTTTGTCAACATTACAAAACACAAACAATGTGTCAAAGGCAACCAAGCATGGGTAGAAGACACGTTTCTGAATTATTCGCCTCCGGATTAGCGGAGTATTATCTCGCATAACCTGTCATATTTTCTAGTAGCTAACATATTATTTTAGCTACATTTACACTTATCTATTGAGATAAACAGATAGTTTCCGTATTGTTTATACAGTTTGCGTCGCGCCACGCTTATGAGTTAAGATGTAGTTAGCAGATTTGTATCGGGCTCGGTTTTGCAACGACAACTTACTACCTACAGGTTGTGCAAGTTGTGCTCTTCGCGTTTCCATCTCCGGCCATGTTTATTAGATAGTTAACCGACGACCGAATAGTGGATCACGTCTCACTATCAGGTGCGCTGCAAACAAAACGCTCAATAGAGGCCGGGTTAAACATGCACGACGGGTGTACGGGTATAATTAAAGTTTAGGAGACGCTCACGTCGCCCGTTAACCTCGTTATCGGGCGCTGGAAGTGGGTGAGACGCGGTGGGGAGGGAGCCAGCCTCGGGGTGGGGGGAAACGGGGAAAATCAATGACAGCCGCCGCGCGCCGTCTCTCCCCGGCCCGACGCGCTCATCTCGCGGCCACGTGCCGCGGTCACTGGCCTGACTCACCACACCATCCTCTCCCATAGCCACCATCATTTGTCTCCGCGCATCCAAGCCGTTGCCCCTCCACCAATCAAAAACCCGCATTTAAAATTGTTACTCGGAACTATCATTCCTAATTCAAACGATATTAAAAAAAAAAAAAAAAAACTGCAGATTCTTTTAGCGTACGTACGTGTTATTCAGATGACGGGTGCAAATCAAAGCAAATAGCTTGACATCGGTCAACAAACAAACAGTTTAGTCGAACAGATAAGTTGCGGTTGCACGAAGCCTTGCCAGTTGTTGGGGCGCTCGGTCGCCTGTAAAACATACAATGTAATATGTAGGTCGCTGTCAGAAATTTGGGTTATCGTTTGGCCGCGTCGATATGCGACACTTCCGTACCACCGCGATGCGAATGCTATGCACTCGCTGATATTATTGCTATGTCATGATTCCGTGTTACGTAACACTGGCTTCATAATGCCAGATATTATTGGTCACGTGACGCACTCTGACGCGTCAATCATATCACGCTTTGGCTACGTCACAGTTTCAAGTTTCAGTATCTGACAATTTGACAACCATCCATCGCACGTCCCAAAACTTTTCCAACTTTAAATATATATTTCCGTCAAGTCCCCAAAGTAACCAAGCAGTGGCAAAACAATGAGTCATATTCGGGGCGAGTCTCGCGGTACCTCATAAAAATCGGTAGCAATGAACTTCCTAGTCCCAAATCCATGCGTCGGTACCTCGTCGTCGGCCGACAGTCGGTACAAATGTTTTATATATAAGCATATCGCGACCCGTCGTCGATCAATGTCAACCGCATATTTGGGTCAACGGCCGTCAACCGAGAATTCCCGCGTTTGCCTACTCTTCATTTCCTATAACGCATACGGTCACAATGTGCAACGTTATGTATTTAGGAATACATGCATATTATGTTTCTGGATGTAAATAATCCGTAAAAAAGCCGGAGAGTTCTTTTCTCTTTTTATTTATTGAACGTTGCCCACACAAGGAATTAATCTTGTATCGTGGGCGTGTTCACAAATATGTAAACTCACATACACAAAACTAAGAACAACCATAAATATACATATTTGTTCCGTACGGGAATGGAACTTTACACAAATTAAAAAAAAAAAAATACCATGCCAGTTTTATAAAATGTTTAACTATTTGTAATAGCTCTTAAATTATTATTTGATAAGTAGAAAACAGCTGGCTTTTATCCTTGTTCTGTACTAATATAAAATTTGAAGATAATATGCAGAATGCAAATAATTTTGGATTTTCATTGAACCTTAAAACAAAAACTCTTTATTCTGTTGGTAAACTGCCAAAAAAAATTTGAAAAAGCTAGCGACGATGTCAAAATTGACAGTGGTCAAGTGTGCGCGTCTGCAAAACATGGTTAACTAAGAAAAATGTAAAAAAAAACCCCGTCCAATGATTTCATAATACATCTACAAACATTACTACATTCACCAAAAAACTGGGAAATATAACTTCGTTGCAGGTTAAAAATGAGGTGATCAACGAATCTCATGCTTTCTCTTTATGTCATCCTGGCTTACCATATCTTTGGGCTGGTAATGAAGTCTTTCTTTTGTAGAATTTCGACAACTGCTATTGAACTTCTTTATCAACTAAAAACATTTACTGTTAAATACTAGGGTCTAGGACGAACAAAGAGCGACACAGCACTAGTTACTACTAGTACTCCATGACCTGTTAATTGTTGCTGAGTTTGACGATCTAAGCTAAATTGTTAAGGAATATAGCTCCATCTCTCTTGCTCGCACGCGTGACATTTCAACATGTGTTCCAAAAGACGAATACCAATACTCATCACTACCTTTTTGTCCTCAGGTATATTACGCGAAGAAAAAGCGGAGAGCGCAACAGTACCTGGGCGAGGATGGCTCGCACAAAAAAGAGCGGAAGTTATATAACGACGGCTATGATGATGATAACCACGATTACATCATCAAACAGGGCGAGAAGTTCCTCGACCGGTATGAGATCTCCTCGCCGATTGGGAAGGGATCTTTTGGACAGGTGAGCGTCTACTCTTTTTCTATAAATCTTCCATATTAGTCTTGTGAAGTCCTCGACTATGACATTGGCCTTAATGGAGATGCAGTCGCAGCGTGCGTCAAAAATCATAAGACATCCGACATGTTTGAGAATTGTGACAATTTTAACAAGAGGTACTGTCTGTTCGTCCGTAATCGAATCAGGAATGAAGATATACGTAGGAAAATCAAGTTTATCGACATAGCCCGAAGAATCGCATAACTTAAATGGTAGTGGCCTGAATACATTGCTAGCAAAACAGATGGTCAGTAGTGCTGGAGTGGTGACTAGGTACCGGAAGAGGTAGCGTTGGAAAGCTTCCCACAAGGTGGACCGATCCCTGGTGAGGGTCACAGGAATCCGATAGATGCTAGTCACACAGGACTGGTCGTTATAGAGATACTTGGGGAACCTTGCCGGAGGAGCCTTGGAGGAGGGCTGAAAGGATGATAATGATAAAGTTAAAAAGTTATTCAATGTTTCTACTGGCTAGAGTTGTAGTTAATTTGCTCATTACCAATAATAAATGGTACAAAGGTACAGCACCAACGAATAGAATATATGACTTATCAATTGTATTATAAACGTTCTCAGAAAAATAAATACATGAGTAACCGTTGCACTTAGCGGTCAAGTACGTGACTCATACAATAGATTGTAATAGTTATCATGTTATCAGTACTACTACTTACAGTCAGATTACTGAACATAATGAGTTTCTAACCATTTCCCTAGTAAGTAAAAGTAGATTAGGAACACTCCTGTAAACTCCAGGGTACCTATAAGGATATCATGTCGATGTTTGCTCACAAAAGTTGATTAATACAAGGCTGTGATAAGCTCACCATCAGGTGGGATCGCAGTCAAGTGCTAGTATACATTAAACAATATTTGACCAGAAACGCCACGTTTGAACTGAAGCTACAACGCTTCTTGGTTGACGATAAATACAAGCCAGTATTAGAGGTTCTCATAGATTTATCCGTCACTTTTGGGTGACATCTAAACCAAGTAAGAAGTTAGAATTTTAAAGTGGGTGATCGACGTACGAGCCTACCGCAGTTTTAAAAAACCTCGGTTTTACTCGCGGTTCGTTGGTGCTGATTGACTAGAGAGTAAAACAGTTTTGAAAGACGAGCCGAGTAGAAAATGAATTAAAAGAAAATCCAGGCTCGTCGTTCGTTTTGCAATGATACACTGGCGAGCTTTACCGACGAGCCATAAGACCGCGGTGTTACTCGCCCGTCGATTAGGGCCTTGATATGCCACAGTTTGCTTCGTTTTGAGCTACATCTGTCAGCATCGAATCTCATTTTTCTATGCTTCTATTCTTTTGTGCGTGTTACCGACCGCTCGTCGATTCCGCCGCGTACGGTCGCATTCCCGCTTTCTTTCTCGTTCTAGAAAATGACAGTTCTAAGTGACGGAAAAGAATAGAAGCATAGGAAAATCATATTTGGTGCTGACACATGTAGCTCAACCCTTATGTGACTTATAGTTCTAGTCAAAATTTAAACGTTACAAATTCGAGCAACAGGCGCACAACTCTAATTTCATGCGTGTTTTTCTGAAGCTTGAGATAACTTTGATGCAAGCACTCCTCCTTAGTCGTTCACTCTTGACAGAGTGGTCGTGGTTGACGATGTTGCATTTTCGTTGGCGAGTGAGGCTCCCGCGATGCGTCTCCACTTATCCCGGCTAACGGCGTCTCGGGAACACTAGACTGTGGAAGTCCGTGTTGCAGCTCTGATGAGGTCTGTCCAACGCGTAGGTGAGCGCCCGCGTGACCGCTTCCCTTCCACTTGTCCCTGGACAACGAGTCGCTCCATGGAATCTTCGTTGCGAACAATGTGATCGAAATATTTTTTAAACAGGGACCTTACCATGACGTGTTAAAATATCAAGCGTGCGAGCGAGAAAGAGGGATGGAGCTACATATATCGCTCCATGCCTTGAATAGGGGTTTAATTCCGATCTCGGGTTTAATTCCGATCGGTCGACATTGGAATTGTGACGTTTCGTAGTCTTGAATTCGATGCTAGCGCCAAATTGGTTTAAAATTGTGTGACCACACACCAAGCCCAATCCCGATTTTACTTAGTTTCCCAAAAAGGTCACGCAATTTGGCCCAAGAATCGAATTCAAGATTACCTAACGTCACAATTCCAATTTCGACCGATTGGAATTAAATTCTAGAGTAAGCCCCCTGTTTACTTTATGGTGGCACATGGATCGCGTTAAGATTCATAAGTTAAAATTCATACATTAACTTCTGTACTACAACAGTAACAGTTGCTATCATAACAGATTATATATTATTTAGTTACTCTAAACTAAGTAATAAGTAAAACAAGCAGTGCCTTCATCCTCTCTTCTACCTAAATTTATCAATGCTGTGCCCCATAGGGTCCATAATTGTGACTATTACTTATTTCCAACTATTTATACATTATGGTACGCAAAAAAGAATTGAGAATTATGAATTGAGGAAAGAGGTAGCAGAGGCGTAGCGTGGATTAATTTAGACGTTGGCGAAGCCTTATCAGCGAGGCCTTGTTTCATAAATTGGAAAACAAGACTTTTACTTCTGTCGTTTACTATCAGGTAAAATAGTCAAAAGCGAGCCTATCAATTATATATTTAAAAAAAAATAGTAGCCAGGCCCCTTCGGGTTCGAGGCCGTGGGCGAGGTACCGCTTCGCCTCCGCCTGCGTGGTAGGGTCTCAGATTTCTGTCTACGCGTGTTACTAATGATCGTCTCTCAATTTTACAGGTTGTGAAAGCGTATGACCACGAGGAGCAGTGTCAAGTAGCGATAAAAATAATTAAGAATAAGAAACCCTTCCTAAACCAGGCACAAATAGAAGTCAAGTTACTAAAAATGATGAACAGAGCGGATCCTGAAAATAAGTATTATATAGGTGAGTAGTGATTACTTTTAATAGTATTTAATCTTGTAAAAAAATCGAACAATTCGACAGATTTAATAATTGCAAAATAACAACAATATGAGGCTGTTTTTGAGGTGACGCTAATAAATTTTAGGATCATAAAACAGCAATTACAATAATAATATATTAAAGATATTTTCTATAAGTAAAGAAAAACTAAAGTTTATCTTCTAACATTTTTGTAACAGTATACAAATTTTAGATTTTGATTTGTTCTAAAATATAACACCAAAGCTTTAATGCTTCACGTGCAATATTATAATTTATTTATTAACATGTAAACAATAATAGAATATTCACTTATCAATACATGCTCGTTATGTAAACATACCATGATTCACTAAAATGTTATGTTTACTTTTCCAGTCAACATGTGACTATCTTAGTAGAGGAAACTAAAGTAATATTATTTTATTTACTCTTACTATCGTAAAGTTCCAATTATGTAGTGAAAAGTCCTTATTGACAGACTTATTCACGAATAACTGTAATACAATTAAGGATTTTTTGTAATAACACAGTCAGGACTTTTATATCATTTACATATATAAAATTAAAAAGCTTAATAAATCAAATGCTATTTTAAAATGAGCAGTGAAGAGAAGTGGTGGCCTAGTGGTAACTGCCCCGACCTACAAATTGTAGGTCGCAGGTTCACACCCAGCCAGGCGCATTACTTTATGAAATTTATTTTATCACCGCTGCTCTGCGAAACGGTGAAGGAAAACATCGTGAGGAAACCGATATGTACAATACGTTTGTGCTTGGCGCGCCTGAAGTTAGGCTCTGCGAACTTTAGCGCTCAAAATAAGCGCGTCAAATAAATGATTTATAAAAATAAATGCCAATAATAGTTGTTAACAGCAATAACAACTGCTATTGACATTTATTTTTTCAAACCATATATTTTTTTACGAGTGCACAAGTGCTAAAGTTTGCAGAGCCTAACTTCAGGCGCGCCAAGAACCGTTGAACGTACTGTACAGAGTTACAGACATGTCACATCCACCAATCCGCACTGGGGCCCACTTGGTATATTACGGCCCATTCTCCCTCCTAGAGAGGAGGGCCGAGTCCCAACAGTGGGAACATTATAATGCTAAAAAAAAACATTTAATTCTGACCAAATTCAATGTCTATATTATTGTTACTGACAGAAACTTTTATAAATAAAACTATATAAGTAAAAATAATTATAATAATAAACATAGAATTCGAGACTGACCTGCAAAATACAAAAGAAATAATATAAGAAAAATTGCGCCCTGGCTCTTTTACTCTATATTTTTTTTGGACTTATTTTTTTTTTGTTTTTATTCAATTACCCTGGTCCACGGTATAGTTCACTTCTTTTCATAGAGATGAGGCCTAACCAGTGAATAGTGTGTATGTTTATTAATAAACTGTTCTTCAATTTTCAGTGAAACTGAAATGCCACTTTATGTGGCGGAACCACCTGTGCCTAGTGTTCGAGCTGTTGTCTTACAACCTGTATGACCTGCTTCGCAACACCAACTTCAGGGGAGTCTCGCTCAACCTGACGCGCAAGTTTGCGCAGCAGTTGTGTACCGCGTTACTGTTCCTTAGTCAACCTGGTAAGACTTTACATATGTTTATTCTTTCAACCTGTATTGCTAGAAATTTAACCCAATTTTAGATTTGGACAAGAGAAAGACAACTTAAATCTAGCAAGGGATGATAAAGCGGGGACTACATTTGATGGACGCACACATGGACCACGCCTGATTTTACGGAGAGTCTCATCGCGTTGCGTGGATCTAATGTATCTCTACAAGTTTAATTGCCATATAAAATATATGGAGACCGACAGCGTAGATACGTGGCCCTCGTAGGCCCATTGCAGTTCTACCTTAACTCCGCTAAGAGTGCGGCGAGTAGTTTTAAACCATTCGTTAGTGATTCTCTGGGCTATGGCCATTGTGAGAAGTCTTTATTGATGGTGACATTAAACACATCAATATAAAGTCGAACCGCTGAGTTGTGATCACATTCACAGCAACCAAGAATTGTACGTGCCCAATAACAAAAATATCTTGCAAATATTTATCGGAAAGCTAAACAATTACTCGGTCCTTTAATTTATCAAACACAAATTCAGTACGAAACTGATGGAAGCTCCGTTTAGTAACACAAGGCTGTCCCGAATTCCATTGTCAAGGAAATCTCGATAAAATAGCTCTTATCTTCAACTAATACCTTTCTCTTTTGTATTCCAGAACTAAATATAATTCACTGTGATCTTAAACCCGAGAATATACTACTATGCAACCCGAAGAGGTCAGCCATTAAAATTGTGGACTTCGGGAGTTCGTGTCAACTAGGTCAAAGGGTAAGTCTGTCTTTACTTTATAGCCTAAAACTCTATTTTGATATAGAATTAGCTTCTGTTATTTGTCTAAAAAAATACCTTTGTAGTCAAAGCATGTCAGTATTTAAAATTAATTTTAGGTGTAGCTGTCAGTTTTAGCCAGGGTTAGCCTGAAGCTATATTATGATAACTTTCTTATTTTTAAACACAAAATATCTAGGCTGGAAATAATCTTTATGTTAACATTCAAAGGAAAATTCCACTGAGAAATTTTAACGTTTGCTATTTTATTTGAATACCCACGCATTCAATTTTAGACACTAAATAATTATACTATCATTTAAATATCTTAACTATTTTAGTTTATTCACTATTACAGAAATTGTGACAATTTTTATTCTGAATGAAACTCTCCAGTCGTAATTTTAATTTGCAAGTACCAAGAAATTCAATAGAACACACTAAATTATTGGAATGCACCTAAGGTTTCCACCAATTTATAGAGTCTATTGTCGTACTATCACTAAGACAGAAATTGATGAGATTTTTTTATTCTGAATGAAACTCTCCAGTCGTAATTTTAATTTGCAAATACCAAGAAATTCAATAGAACACACTAAATTATTGGAATGCACCTAAGGTTTCCACCAATTTATAAAGTCTATTGTCGTACTATCACTAAGACAGAAATTGATGAGAATTTTTATTCTGAATAAAACTGTCTTCAGTCGTAATATTAATTTGCAAGTACCAAGAAATTCAACAGAACACACTACATTATTTGAGTGCACCTAAGGCTTCTAACAATTTATAGAGTCGATTGCCGTACAATCACTAAGAGAGAAATTGATAAGAATTTTTATTCTTGACTAGCTTCTACCAGCGGCTTTCCGCGTGTGAATGTAGGTTTTCATAAAAACTTTGGACATCCGTTTCATCCAATTGGGGGGTGAATTCTGGAAAATCCTCTCTTAGTGCTCAATTACGGAGACACGGCGCGTTGCGCGGCGCGTCGGGCGGTCCGTCGTACATTACCATATGTTTGTGTCTGCGCGAGCGATGACGCGGCCCGCTGCTGCAATGTACGACGAAATGCTTAACGCGCCGCGTCTCCGTAAACACGGCCTTAGTGCTCGGCTACATCATAAAAGAAAACCTTGTGCAAAATTTCAGGCGCCTAGTCCCAGTAGTTTCGGCTGTGCGGCATGTGTGTATAATTATAATAGATGAAACTGTCTCCAGACATAATTTTAATTTACAAGTACCATGAAATTCAATAGAAGACACTAAATTATTGCAGTGCACCTAAGGCGCTTCTACCAATTTATAGAGTCGATTGCCGTACCACGCTAATTGCCGAGATAAATCACATTGGGGTCGTGCGATTCAGTGGTAGAAGAGGCCAGGTTATCGATAACTCTCACACATTTATACTTTAAACGTACTCGTAGTTACTACCTTCGATAACGCACACGATAACTATGATGTTGGTTAGTTAATAAGGAATGAGGTTTTTGAATAGTTGCCACACACAATGGAAAAGTCGAATTAGTGGAAGTGAGCCTTTGGCCCGCTTGTAAAATAGCAAACATACTTTGTTGTTTATGTGAACCTCGAGATTCGAGACCTATCAGACAACAAGTCCAAAACCCGAGCTGGCGCTGGCTGTAGTGACCAAATCAAAATAGGTACATTGGATTGTTAATCCTATTGTCCTATACATTGGATTGTTAATCCAATGTACCTATTTGGATTTCGTAGCTGCGACCAGCGCTGCGCTTAAGGTTGTTTACGGAGACACGGCGCGTTAAGCGGTTCGTCGTACATTGCCATATGTTTGTGTTGGCACGTGCGATGATGCGGCCGCCCAAAGCGCTGCTCACCGTAAACAAGCCCTTAGAGAATAGCACGGCTGATGATACTGAGAAATAAAAAATTGAGAAACCCAAAACTGACTCACTAAAGAACCGAAACCTAAAACTACACTTAGCGCTTGATAAAAAAAACCAAAACGTTTTTTTTTTTAAAAAACGTCCTTCACTAGGAATTACTCCTGTATCGTGGGTGCATTCACAATCATATTAACTCACAAACAGAAGACACTTAGACCCGGAACCGTTATCTGTCAGCCATACAAATATTTTTTCTGTGCGGAAATCGAATTCCCAGCAGAAATCGCTCAACCTAAAAATGACAAGACTAAAAATAAATACCTAATTTAGTTGTTGTAAATGGCGATTCAGAATCCATATCGATTCGTCCTTAGGACTCATGAATGGAAGTATTTTTGTGCCATTTATTACACTTATATAGTTGTTTCCTTTTATTTATTTATTTATCAGTCCAGTGGGCCCGCTAATTAAGGTCATGGTATAGACTTGAACCTTGTTATCTTTCTTTAGTTTGTTCTAATTATAATGTCAATTAATTACTCCTTAAATTGTAATTGTATCGAGATTTGTTAATTGTACTGACATTTTCATTTAATTAAAAATATTTGATCTTGCTATATTTTGGGGAGGGTTACCATCTTTTTATTTGGAAAAAGTAGTAGTTATATCTAATTTTGAAAACGGAAAATTGTCCAAAAATGTTCGGTTTTCTGTGGTTTTTATTCTGTTCTGTTTTGGTTTTTTTTTTAATTTTGAGTACATTATAAAAAAAGAGTACCCTAATTATTTTTATATCTTTGAGAAAGGCGTGTGGTGCAACACTAGGAATATCTCGTAGGGGCGTTCACATGTAAACTCACAGACACCCAGTCTTGGACGGAACACTTATCTGTAGGCTATACAAATATTTGTTCCGTGCGGAAATCGAAATCGCTGCACGTAGCTCAGCAGTCAATCGCTCAACCAAATCACCAACCGTGCCTTCACTTATTTTTTGAGAAACAAACATATCGTGTAATTGTACAACTACCGAACTGTTTTATGAAGCCATGGTTTTTGCAATTTATGACCGAGATTACAAAAATATTTCAATAAAATACTGAAATGGCGAGATTTCATTCAGTTCAATTCAATTTGTTAGGCAAAAACAAGTAGTGTGTTAGCGTACTCTATTGCTTTCGTAGATTATGAAATACTACCTCCCCCAATTAGAGTACAGTATTCTATATTAAATTACGGATGACAACCCTAATTTTAGCTGAGATGAGAATATTTAGAATTTGCATGTAGGTATTATAAATGATTCATTACAAATGACTAACGAATGCTTAATATAATTTAGCAAAGCGATAGCAACGATACTTTTGTCACCTTTTCCAATGTATTATATAACAATAATAAGTTATCGATGATAACCTTTGAACTCTGACAAAAAGCTAAAACAATTGTATTGAATCACTGTAGGACTTCACTAACAATTTGTTCAATAAGATTATGCGTGGGTGATGAATAGTGCCCTTTCAAGATAATTGAAATGTCAAACCTCCATATCTTATCCTGATTTTTGAGTTTTACATAAGATGAATACCTATTGTCAGCCTATTTTATAAAACTCTAACCATTATTGCTCAATAGCGGCCAACCCGAGGTACATTTTCATACAACCGCTCTTACGTGATTATGATGTTATTACACATTTTTCTCCAGATGTTTTGGATACACAGATATCTTGTGATTGTAGATAATATCCACAAGATATACAGATATCTTGTGGATATTGGCAAAATTATGTATTGATATCTATAGAAATAGATATAGATAGATAGATAGAAGATATCAACACATAATTTTGTGTAAAACTAATCCTCTCTGAAAAACTGTTATTTTTCATGAACTTTAGCCCTATATAATGTACTCATATTCTAAAAATATAAAAAAGTACATCTATAGAAGCCTTGCACATTTGATCGAGATTCTGAATGACGATTAGAAACCCTTAACAATTTACTCCAAAACTGTTAAGGGTTTAAAAAAACATGTATTTCCTGAAACAAATTTTGTGAAATATTCAAGTAAATTACGAAATTACCGAATGCCAACAGAGTTTTTAGGCGGTATCTCTTTTTTTTCGCATTGCCTTTTCCATCAAACATCGCCTTGGATTGCGTTAGATGAGGCAACAAGGTTTTAAACTGTCGACGTTGATGATAGGCGTGTCATCTTAAGTTTCTTTTTTCTTCTTTTGTGCTTCACTCGGTTATGCATTTAGCTAGTGTCGAGTTTAAAAAGTATTTAGTTTTTACACGATGCGGTAATTATTATGGTGGTTAAAGTATACATCTTATAACTCGAACTGCACATCTTCTTCGCACAACTTCCCCGTGGTGGCGGCGAATCTTAGCTACAAAACTTAGAACGGTTACACAGATTAGTAGCTCAGCTTTCACATCTTCGCATCATAGCTAGATAGCATATTCCAGGTGGAAAAACATCCTTAACCTTTATATTAGAGTTTTTTTTTTGGAGTCACAGAAATATTGGGTAAATATTTAGGAGCAACGCAACATGCGTTGATTGCAGTGGTGGCCGAATGGTAACGGCCCCGACTTACTACTTGTACGTCGCGGATTCAAACCCAGTCAGGCGCGCATTGCTTTGTGTCGTTTATTTCATCACCCCTGCTCTCAAAACAGTGAAGGAAAACATCGTGAGGAAACCGGCATGTCCTAGAAACAAAAATTCGAAGAAATGTGACATCCACCAACCCGCACTGGACCCGCGTGATGGTTTACGGCCCATTCCCTCTACTAGAGAGGAGGCCTGAGTCCCAGCTTTGGGAACATTATAAGGCTGATGCTATGCTTAGCTAGATAGCACATTCCGTTACTGAGTTTTTTTTTGGAGTCGCATAGAAAAAAATGTACTAAGGTGAAAAACCATATGGTTTTTCGCCTTGGTACATTTTTTACATGGAAAAATGCGTTCTATGCAAGATCACCAATATACCTATAGGTGTGTACGTAGATGGCGCCTACATAGCTACATCTATACATATCATGCTTTCGCAGACATTAGCGCCAACTAGCGGGAAGGGCGAGTAGTTAAAAATAAAACTGATCTGTCAGTGGCTCATCTATACCCTTATTATATGTATTATCTATGACCGGGATTTTGCACAAGGCTTCTTCTTTTGATGTCCGCGAACACTAAGAAAGAATTTTCCATAACTACCCCCTAAAGGGACGAAGCGGAGGTCCAACGTTTGTTTGAAGAAACCTAGTTTCGCGCGGGCGAAGCCGCAGGCAGAAGCTAGTAGATAATGATAATACAAGCGTACATCTGCCTCGTCTCATACAAAGAAACGTGACGGCCTTAAGTAGGGTTTTTCGGCGGGCAGGCAGGTAGGCATTTTTTTCGCGTTCGGGCCCATCCAGCACATCCCCGGACGGTGTTAGCAGCGACGGCTTGTAAGTTTGAATGAATATTTTTACAGTCCCCCCAATGTTGTTATTTAAAAGTATTTTTTGAGCACTTATAAATAATTATAGCAAGTTTATCAAATTCTTAATTAGTGTATAATAAAGGCGAAAGATTGAGTGAATACATTTGTTACTCCTTTACACTCAAAATTGTTAAACAGATTTGGGTAAAACTTGGCACACGCGGGTAGACCATGTCGTGAAATAGGATTTAGGAATTTTATCCTGGGAGTATTTTCACTTGGCATATTTTTATACCTTCACACGGGTGAAGCCACTTGCAGAAGCAAATATTACGTAAACTTTTATAAGAAATGGATATCTATCACGCCATCTACTGAAATTTATTTGATCAAAATTTTAATAATAATAAACAAGAATAAACACGATTACATAAGATACTTCACTGGACTCCACACTAGGCAATCTCTGTGTCGTAATAGGCTCGTTTTAGACCCTTACCTGATGGTAAGCGACGATGTGGTCGACGACGGACCACGCTTGCCTAGAAGTAACCTATTTACTCATGACTTAAAGACCCCTAGGTTATAGCTATCAGGAAACAGACTCCTGCAAGTAATTCCACTCCTTAGCTTTACGCATAAAGATGAGACCTGTTCTTATTGTTCTTTTGCGTGTGTTCCAGATATACCAATACATTCAGTCGAGGTTTTACCGGTCGCCGGAAGTACTGCTCGGCGTGCCGTATGATCTCGCGATAGACATGTGGTCGCTAGGCTGCATACTCGTTGAGATGCACACTGGCGAGCCGCTGTTCAGCGGCGCCAACGAGGTCGATCAGATGAACAAAATCGTCGAGGTTCTCGGCATGCCGCCTGATCATTTGTTAGACCAGGTAAGAAGAGATTTTGATTTTAGTTATTTATTTCGTTTATTCCCATCTACCTCCTTAAGGTTGCCACCGGGGTGGTAAACGCCACCTATTAGTGGCAACCACCACCCGGATAGCAAGCTCAAGGGCGGTTGATGGGTATAAAGGGTTTATATGACTATTTACCGCCCCAGCTTTGTACAGACACTGATTTCTATACATAAATCTTTCTTTTTTATCATTATACAATTCAAGAAATAAATAAAATGTCAAACGTCATTATATAACTCGCCCTAATCGTTCCCGGTGGAAAGGAATAGAGATGGCGAACCTTTGCACCAGGAACGACCTCGAGGACGTTGCTTCCGCGAGTCTACGGCCCAAATCCCTCACAAATCCTTTTTTATGCTCTGTCTATTACTGAAAACGGTAACACATCTATGTAAAGATCATTTATATATTTTGTTACACGTACAATTGTGTGTTAATTTTACAATATCCTTTTAGCACGGCAATCGTTGTACTTTTCCTAAATTCGCCACATAGGAAGCCGTACAAAGTACTATCATCCATTAAGAATCATTGAATACCACGAGAGATAACAATTATAGTCTCAGAAACAATAGGGGGCAAAATGTCCCCCAACATGACGCGCAACGGCCCAATCTACGTGACACTGCAACGTTGTCCAGTGTCCTGCAACTTGTCCCCCAACATTTTACAACACATTCGTTGATACGTGACATGGGATATGTTGTTGGTTAATTTCCTACCTTACCTTCGGCCGCCTTGGAAGCTGGTTTTTGCAAACCAGTTTCGATAACAAATATTTTTCTTATTGGAAACGGGGTTTCGTTAACAAAATAGAATAGAATAAACTTTATTGTACACCAAAATAAAAATACAATTCTCTTTTGAAATTGGTTTCCAAAACGGCCGAAGGGAATTCGACAGCGTAGCGCGTGTTGTTGGGGTACATTTTGACCCCTGATGCATCTGAGGCTTATGGATGACTTGATACCATCGGTGTTAAGTTACCATGGCCCTAGAATGCAAAAGAACAACTGAATGAAGGCAGTTGGGTTTTAGTCAGTAAAAGTCTAACACCCTTATCTGTCATTTGATGATTTCTCTATAAATGTGGAGTAATGACCGTTGTTGCCATGGTAAAACGCAACAATAATTTAAAACCAACATCTATGTAGATGTGGATAACATCGGGCCGGTGGTATAATGATAGGTAAAATAGTACGTATCCTGCCGAAGAGAAGACACATCCAGCCAGAGGAGTTTTGGTGCGAAAAGTTCATTTCAAGCTATGTCTATAATGTAACAACACAGCTTGAAGTGCACTTTTTACATTACAGCTTTCCTCGTTTCATCTCTTCGCTGACGTCGTGGTATTCCTGGGTATAATTAACTTGACTCATTCTTAGGGAGTCCTAGAACTAACAGGATCATTTATTATATATCTGTATATGATGTTGCCTGCGGTTTCAAGCACGTCTTTATTTTCTATGTTCGCAGGCACACAAAACAAGAAAATTCTTCGACAAATTACCAGCGTCAGAAGGCGGTGGTTACGTTTTAAAGAAAGTCAATGGAAAGGACGGGAGGTAAGTGTTAATAAATTGTGATATTGTTATTTAGTTAACTGTTCCCATTCGATTCGACAAATTCTTATAAAAATAATGGGTCGTAAAGCATCGTAAAGGGTAACATGGTTTGGTGGGCCACTTCTTAGTGATGTTTGAGTTTCACGCCTAAACGCCACCCTTACGTGATCAATTCCAAACTGATTGCTAGGATGTCTCCACATATAATAGTCCATCATGGACTAAGTGTGGAATCCAAACTCCAATCGATGGATTCTCCAATAACGATTTTTCCTTTTCGTCTGTGGAACATGACATTTCGTCCCTCTCCTTATTTATGGTTCTAGTTTTATCTCAAAGGTGGTCGTATGAGTGTTGTGACTCAATATTGATGTGTGCAGCGGTTACAGGAAGTACCGGCTGCCGGGCACGCGGCGGCTGCACGACATCCTGGGCGTGGAGGGCGGCGGGCCGGCCGCGCGCCGCCGCGGCGAGCCCGGACACTCCGTCTCCGACTATCTCAAGTTTAAGGTCAGTGCCATCAGATTCTTTGGGAATGTTCGGACCAAGCACCTGCTGACGCAGGAATTTACTACAAACGTACTTTAACATTCAGTGCATTACGAAACCAAACCAAACGGACGGCATTCATCTAAGTTAACATTTTAACGTAACATTTAACACATTTGAAGAGCTTATAATTAACTATCCAAAACCAGTCAGTACTTTTATATCAACTATAACCCGCCGCACAGGGAATTTCAATGTCTGTAAGAACTACAGAATGTTAGAGACTTCTATTTCAGGGCTTCTTTTTGTTTTTTTTTTTAAGTGGTAAATCATCTAATGAATTCTCCCGCTCTTGGACGGAGCATGAGGGCGTGTCAGACTTTTACTGACTACAATCCACCCTCTTTGCCTTCGTTCCAAGGCCCCGGGGTACACTTTCACATAACCCACGGCCCCAGTAGGCTTCGACCCTGCTAGGGCCCCACGGTCAGCTGTCATCTCTTTAAGGCATGCGTGGAATACTATGCGCCAGTCTATTTCAGTGTTGTGGGATTGTTCGAAAGAGTTACCGTGAACAACTGAAGGAACACAGGTTGGGTTTAGTTAGTATAAATTTTATAAGTTTGTTAAGATTTCGACCGGGCACCGGTAAACGCAGTGTTGGAAGGCCTCCCATAAGGTGGACCGATGACCTGGTGAGAGTAGCGGGAATGCGGTGGATGTGAGATGCACAGGACCGTTCCTTGTGGCGACACATGGGGGAGGCCTATGTCCAACAGTGGACGTCCGTCGGTTAAAAAGATGATCATGATGAGTAAAATTTTGACACTCCCTCTCGCTCCACCCAGAGGAGGAGGAGTCATTTGAAATTGCTTCATTATTTAATTACATGCAATCTATATACACACCAAAGAGGTAGTAAATTCTATGTAGGATATAATAAGAGACAAACCTATTGCCATTAACCAAGTGAAAAATTATTATATTGTTGGTACAGAGATACCGGGATTCCCACCACGGGAACCACTAGCCCATTAGACCTAAGAAGCACGGCTGTTATTCCTAACTAATGGCAGTCCACCTTGGGGCATGTACTCCTAAAACATTAGTTCACTTAGGAGCCGTTCAAGTATTACGAAAGCAGATTTTTTACAAATATTAACCTCCTCCTCCCCCTCGTCAGCAAAAGTAAGCAAAGCTCTACCCCCCCTCCCCTCACGCTAATAATAAGAAGTAAGTAATACTTGAATGGCCCCTTGTGACGGGTTGATTAATCGTAGCTTCGTCTTCGTCTTAGAAATACATATCGTCGTTTAACTCCTAACGACCCGTAAGTCAAAATGGGAAACTTTTAAGGAGAACAAATAAACTGTTTAGTAGTAGCACGTAACTCGAGTTTTACTGAAAAAAAAAACCGAGTTACCCACTGTTAGATAGATTGATATATTCTTTATTGTACACCAAAAAAATAAAATTGTTGTTGCTATAAGTACAACAGTACCTCTACCATGAGTTTTAAGCAATATTTACGGCGTCGATATCGAGTAGTATCCGTCGCTACTCGATATCGACGCCGTAAATATTTTGTATGGCAAATTTTGGTTCTGCAAGTGACCGCTAGAGGCGCTGCAAAATTTGCCTCGATATCGAGTAGCGACGAATACTATTGCTTAAAACTCATGGTAGAGGTACTGAGAGCGTGGGCACATGTCAACGGCACGTCACCGGCACCGTGCAACGTCACGACGCCGCCGCCGTGCACGTGCACAAGACAACGACCATCGTTCAGTTTTTGGTCTGGAGAAGAATAATATGTCTTTCGTGGTCCATATCAAGACAAAAACTGAACGATGATTGTTGCCTTGTGCCCGCGGTGCACCGCACTCACGGTGGCAGCGTCGTGACGTAGCACAGTGGCGGTGCCGTGCCGTAGACAATATGTCCACGCCCTTAATTCCGTGGAACAGAAAGCTAACACTGACATATAGACACACGCTTATTATTTTTGATGTTAAATGACGCGTCATCATTGTTTCAAATCCTCGTGTTGGATTCGTCAAACACTGCGCTGTTTGATTTCCTTTCGAATGACATACATAACGTATTTTAGCGAAAAAATACTTATGTGGTGTATGTAGAAATAAGCGTATACAAGTGTTATGAAGAGCGTTTGCGTATCTAGCCCTTACACCAAGCAATCTTTGCAACACAAATCCTAATAATATTCCTAACTATTTCCAGGACCTAATCCTCCGCATGTTGGAGTACGACCCCAAGCAGCGCGTGACGCCGTACTACGCGCTACAGCATAATTTCTTTAAGCGGACCGCGGACGAGTCCACCAACACACAGCAAGCACAGTCGCATCACCAACACGGTTAGTTCCACTTTGAAATCTTTGTCTGTTTTTTAACATACACGAAGGTTTTCCTGATAATAATATTCGACTAACCTTAAAACGTCGGCCTAAATTAACAGAATGCTTAACTGCACAAAATATCGAAATTAGACTTTTAAGCCCATCTTGTGGCAAACCTTAATAAACTAGTGCGCCTCACCATCAACGATCGTATCACTGCTTACCATCAGGTGGGATGGCGGTCAATTCATTATTGAATTCAAATGATTCCCGTGCACTGTAAAAATAAACAGTTTTTACTTGCTCCTGTAAAGTTCATCCAGAAGGAATTACGCATTCTGATAATTAAGCTGATATCTAAGGATAAGTCTTGTTAACCCCCCCCAGCCTTCTTTTTCTCATTAATAATCAATTTACTAAATGTATTTTGTGAGTCTGGATTGAAGCAAATTCTTTTGTCCATTATTTAATCAAAATCGAATATTGAAAGATCCATGAATGGATCAGAATTTTGCTTTCACTTAATATTAAAAGCATCAGCTCTAATAATAATGCAATAAGTGCAAATGCAGCAATATTATGTGCAATAAAACTATGTTGCACGCAAAATCATGGTAGGTTGACTGGTAGAGAATGCGTTGTTGCATTAAGTCACTACTGTACATGGAGTCTAAATAAATATCATGTTATTTTTTTTTTATGACGTTTATAATTACTTCAACAGCTACTGTCTCAAATCTTCAGATCATGATTGTTTCTAATGATATCATATAATATGTAGTAGTAAATAAGACTAATATGATCATTTCAAGCTTCTGTCGTGTTCTTTGCTAACATAAAACGCTTCTTCATTTCATTTTAAGTGATTAATGCAAGTTTCAAGGATGTCCTATGTATGAAATATGTGGAAGTTATGCTATTACCAAAGTTAATTTTAAAAGCAGACATTTAAAGTTGGCAATTTTTTTAGTATTGCCACGGCAAAAATACAATCTTAATTAATTTTAAGATTTCTATTCTATTGGACTAATAAAATAAAAAGTATGCTTGACTAATTAATATGGGATCTCACCATGGTCGAAAAAAAAAAATACTATAAATTGGTCTGCATTTTGAAGAGAGGCAGTTAGAGCCTTCCCTGGCCAAAATCATCACCCCCCCTTTACATTAATGGCCCATTAATGTCCATCGTGTGTGTACATTGTTAACATTGGCTATGTTGTGGCGGCAGATGGCCCGTCGGACCCGCGATGACTAGAGCGGTCCGGCGGCCCCGGCCCGCGACACTAGCGCCGCCACACTAGTGCCTATCGATATCGTGCCAGGTCTGCCCTCACTCTACTCACTATCGGAATGTTATGCGCCCCCTCCGTAGCATGCGAGCATGTCGCTCACGCATGGCTTATGTGTACCTGATATTTGCGCCCAATCTTTCCAATAATCACCTACAGAAATTAAATATTTTGAATTGGCTTGGTCAGGATTGTCATTGCATAAAAAAAATAAGGTGAAACTCACAAAGGTTGGCCGCAGATCTCGATTGTTTGTTTTATGTTTTCCATTTGTACCTTTTTATCTATTTATAAATAACAAAAATATATAACCGTGTATCGTATTGTATCTCTATTATTTCATAGTTTTTTATAGCAACACCCTAATTTTCACTTTCATAAAATTGTGAATGTTCTTTTTTTATGTGTCAACACCGTCGAGTGCACTTTAGCCACGGTAATATTATCTATACAGTATTCCAACTTAATACAAAAGGACGAAGCGCGAGCTATATCTACGCGCCTCGATCTCGGCATGCGTTCGGCAAGTAGACAGTCATGACTGTGCCGCTGTGACGAACGGACGGTGTTTGTTGTTTTTATAATAATAACCGCGCGATTTTTTCGCTAAAAATAAGTTCAAGTACATATTTACATATTTAATATGACGAGTAGGATATATTGTGCAGTTTATTTTTAATTAAGCTTTATATTAGAATGAGGATTTTTTATACTTTAAAATTTAATAATAAAGCATTTCGAACGTCGGAGTCAAGGCGCAAGTATTTTTGGGTCACAAATTTATAAGACCGATTTATTATTCAAACAAACATGGTTTTTAAATTAAATCTACTAATCAAAAAACAACATGCATTTTTATTGAAAACTTCCTATTCAATTCACAAAGTATTTTATTTGTTTATATAAAAAAAGTATATATTTACAATCACAAAACCAAATTGAAACACAAAGTAGATAAATGTAATTAAAATGCTGGAGGCGGGTTAGCCCTATTGCATGTTTACGTACCGCGCGGCTGTAGGTATTTATTTCAAAGAAACGGCCGAGTTACAATACTGTATAGATAATATTACCGTGCTTTAGCGGTGCGCTGGCGCAATAGATTTTTTCTTCACCAACCAAGCCATATAACCGAATGAAATGTTTTAGGTGATTTGTAGAATTAGAATGCAGGCGAAGTACTTTACAGAAACTTGCCTGTTGTTAACATAATTCATTATTTATTACCCTCAGTGCAATTTGATAGACCTCTGAGGTTGAAATTTATAGAGTGAAATCAAATTTTGACATTAAAGCAGCGTTTCATATGAATGTGAACATACATTTTACTAATATAGTTCCTTTTTGTACGAAACGCTAGTGCACTAGTTAGCCCGAGTGCAAAGTTCCCTGTAAACATGTTAGGCTGAGTTTCTGTAGAGTATTCGTGTGTGGTGGCGTGTGGTGTGTGTGGAGAGGTGTGGAGAAGTAACTTGTCCGTTGCGTGCAGTGGGCGCGCGCGTGTGGGGCGTGGGCGTGAGCGGCGCGGGCGCGGGCGCGGCCGAGCGCATGGACGTGGAGGCGGCGCGCCGCTCGGACGAGCTGCTGGCGCCCGTGTGTCCGCTGGCGCACAGCCCGGTGGCCATCCACTAGTGCGTGGCGACTGTGCCCCCCACCCTGGACTGAATCCGATATTTATGATTCTATATTTTTATTTAATACGATAAGTCTGACTGTAAAGAAATATTATGGTGACGATTTGTTACGTTGTACCGTGTATTTGTATTATTTGTTTCTTGATCGCTTCACCGACAGTACTTAGACAACGTCCCGTGGACCGAGTGGTCGCCGACGATCCCGTTGAACGCATCCGGACGCATCGAGGGCATCAGAGCTAGGTTTTTTTATTGTTACGCGATGCATATCAAGGACGCAATATGGTAGAAAATAAATATTGTATATAAAATTTAGGAAACCGACTAATCGATACAGACTGCGACAGAAACTGGATAATCTATAGTTTAGTTACGATCTATGCTAGTTAGGCTTTCGTTCGGTTTATACTATCGCAAGCTTTATATTCTTAAAGTGTCGGCAACTGATGACTGAAATTCAAAGGGCCAATGAGAATTTGTTTATACAAACGAAGAAATAGATTAAGTATTTTTGTTAATGCACAAATTGATTCGACTCGACACAATTACACATACACACTTAAATTATTTAATTAAAACTATGCCCTCGCATTTCAGAGTTGTTGTATAATGTAAAAATGTTTTATTTCCAATGTATAATGCTTGTGATTTAAGTCTCAAGTGTTTCATTTAACGCGTATAGGTTACTTTGATCCATTGGAATATTCAGACGATGTGTAAAACAGAGAATAGTGTATAGGTAATTCTATAAAACACAAAATGTACTTGTAGGTTATGAGAAATGTTGAAACATATATAAAAATTTGGGTATTTCAGATAAGAGTTAATAAATTGAATTAAACTGACTTGTTCAACCTTTTTGGATTTGAATCTACAATAGACTAACCTCATTGCAACAGACTGGTTGAAACTTTGTAAACGGAGATATTTTGTATAGCATACACTGAATCACTGCCTTATTGTGCCGGAACTTTTTATGTGTAAGGCCCGCTACTAATTAACGACTTTTTGGTCGCTCGATATTAAATAATCAAATTATTGTCAATATTTGGTTATTGATTTTGTTGACTTTTATTTGTGGAGATAATCTTAAATTGCATTTAAGATTGACGAGAATGTGGATGCACACATTCTAGATAAAGGTTAGCAAATATGATGTATAATATGGGGAATGGGTGATGATATCATCTCTTGTTGTAGATACTACTGACTATGTGTACAGTTGTCCATTGACTTGAAAGATCTTGTTAGTAGCGGTCCTGGAGCATAGCTCCTTTATTCTGATCAAGTCGTGATATAGTAAAATTTTTATGTTCAATTATTTTTAGTTAAGAATTGACTGAAATGACCATTGTTCAGAATAAAGCAGCTATATGTGACGAATTGCAACTGATAGCAAATTATTTCTTATCGCAAAGTATTGTTGCGAGTTTTTATAAAAACCTTCCTAAAATGGATTTATTTTTAAACAAAACACATGTATGGTACAGCTATTCGTTTACATGAAGCATTAAAGTATTTTTATATTTAATTTATCTAATAATACGTGCTATCACTTTCGTTTCATTGTAGATTTGAATCTATTTCTAATCTCGCTGTTCTGTATTATAAATTTTTGAAATATCTGTATAATATTTACTGTAATACTTTTCTGCTTCATGAGATATAGGGTTGTTAGAAAGAGTATAAGGAATAAGTATGGGATACACGTTTAATTTGATAATGATAGAGCAATAACGAAGTAATCGACAGGCAGGTTTCCAAATGTATGTAAAAATTATTAAATTGTGTTCATCAAGTGTACCTAATTGTAATATACATTATTATAATTGTTTTAATAATTTAGTTCCTTTTAACTTGATAACTATGCTAAAATAGATGCTGTATCCACCGTATAATATACAGTTATATGGTTTACTCACTGTAACACTTGTGTATAACTTAAGAGAATTTTAATTTAATTTTGTGACATACCTACCTTGTTATGGTACCAAGTTGAGGAAATCTGCCGTGACAATGTTTATATATGACAAACTAGTCGGGATGTTAAGTGATAAAGAACACGTAAAACACCAACCTTTGATATAGTTCTAACTAAATCCATTACTCAAGGATGGCCCTAGATGTTTGCGCTTGAGTATGTAATATACTATACTATTTATTTGTACTGTGACAGTATGGGATTATATGGAATGTGTGAGTTGGCATGTGGTGGTGCGCGAAGCGATGAGCTAAAATGTTTATTTCCTATCGGATTGTCAGTTCGCAGGCACTGTAACAATAAAAGGATAGAGCTTTATGTCACTAAGTTTTGTATTTTAAATCAATAAACGATAGCAATTGACTTGATTATTTTTATTTTCCTTTATTTGTTCTTGTATGGTGTAAATGTCAAAGTTTGCGCAGGTTAACAGACAGTGTGAACGTAAGTTCCACAGGTAAGCTCTGAATAGTTACAAGTTACAACCCAGTAATCTTTATATCAAGCGTGAAAGGTTACTTCTAGGTAAGTGCAGTCAAGCGAGAACCTATCAACTATAAAAAAAGTACAATTTGTCCTGAAAGACTAAAAAAAATATTCACCTAAGGAAAATTGTAGTGTTGTGAGAAGTGGTTGAAAAAAAAAACAGTAGAAACAGAATACAGCAGGGTACTTGAGAATAAACTAGTGAATGAAAAGAATGACTGTAACTGAGAATGACGAAGTGAAATGTAGTGTTAATTTATTAATATTAGGATCGTCAACATTACATGCACTGGGAATTTACAGGTTCATTTTGAGAAGAAAAAAAATCACCTAAGAAAAAATGTACATGCTGTGAGAAGTTAGAAAATTTAGTATTAGAAAAAAAAACAAAGGTATGCTTGAGAACAAACTAGTGACTGAGAAAAATGAGTGTAACTTACTGATGATGAAGAAGTGAAATGTAGTGGTGTGGTGAGAAGTGGTTAAAAAAGAAAGTGGAGTATTAAAAGAAAAGTGAGAGGTGTGCTTGAGTATAAACTAGTGAGTGAGAAAAATGACTGTTACTGAGAATGAAGAAGTGCAATGTAGTGGTGTGAGAAATAGTTGTAAAAAAAACTGAGTATTAGAAGAAAACGAGAGGTGTGAGTGAGAAAAATGACTAACTGAGAATAAAGATGTAAAATGTGGTGAGAGAAGTGGTTGAAAAAAGAAACGGAGTATTAGAAGAAAAACAAGAGGTGTGCTTGAGAATAAACTAGTGAGTGAGAAAAATGACTGTAACTGAGAATGAAGAAGTGCAATGTAGTGGTGTGAGAAATGGTTGAAAAAAGAAACGGGAGTATTAGAAGAAAACCGAGAGGTCTTGAAAATAAACTAGTGAGTGAGAAAAATGGCTGTTATTGAGTATGAAGAAGTGCAATGTAGTAGTGTGAGAAGTGGTTGAAAAAAGAAACTGAGAATTAGAAAAAAAAACGAGGTCTTGAGAATAAACTAGTGAGTGAGAAAAATGACTAACTGATAATAAAGAAGTGAACGGTGGGGAGAGAAGTGGTTGAAAAAAGAAACTGGAGTATTAGAAGAAAGGCCAGAGATGTGTTTGAGAATAAACTAGTGAGTGAGAAAAATGACTGTAACTGAGAATGAAGAAGTACAATGTAGTGGTGTGAGAAGTGGTTGCAAAAAGAAACTGAGTATTAGAAGAAAAACGAGAGGTGTGCTTGAGAAGTAAACTAGTGAGTGAGAAAAATGTCTGTTATTGAGTATGAAGAAGTGCAATGTAGTGGTGTGAGAAGTTGTTGCAAAAAGAAACTGAATATTAGAAGAAAAACTTGAGGTGTGCTTGAGTATAAACTAGTGAGTGAGAAAAATTACTGTTACTAAGAATGAAGAAGTACAATGTAGTGGTGTGAGAAGTGGTTGCAAAAAGAAACTGAGTATTAGAAGAAAAACAAGAGGTCTTGAGAATAAACTAGTGAGTGAGAAAAATGACTAACTGATAATAAAGAAGTGAACGGTGGTGAGGGAAGTGGTTGAAAAAAGAAACTGGAGTATTTGAAGAAAGGCCAGAGATGTGTTTGAGAATAAACTAGTGAGTGAGATAAATGACTGTAACTGAGAATGAAGAAGTGAAATATAATGGTGTGAGAAATGGTTGAAAAAAGAAACGGAACAGTAGAAGAAAAACGAGAGGTGTGCTTGAAAATAAACTAGTGAGTGAAAAAGATTACTGTTACTGAGAATGAAGAAGTGCAATGTGGTGGTGTGAGAAGTGGTTGAAAAAAGAAAGTGTGTGTAAGAAGGAAAACGAGAGGTGTGCTCAAAAATAAACTAGTGAGTGAGAAAAATGACTGTGACTAGAAATGGAAAATCTTATTACTTTTCACTGCTGTTCTCCGTTCTGCTCGACAGCTCCGCTTGCAATGGTAACGCACCCTAAACCATCGAAAGAGGAGAATTAGTGGTTTGGTGCACAGAGTCTAATTAATGGAGTGGCGTGCTTGAGAATAAATCAGAATTCTATTCGCCACACGCTATTCCAGATATTCTCCTAATTCATAGGAGAATATCTGGAATAGCGTGTAGGATAATGTTTTTTTTATTTTTAAGAAAGAAAAAAATTATAAACCAGTGAGTAAAATTACTGGAGAGGTTTGCTAAAAGGTACGAGGGTCATTCAATAAATACTTAGCCTACAAAAAGTAAACGAAAATTTTGGAAAAGTGGCAATTTATTTTTCAACATAGTCTCCTTTTAGTTCGATACACTTAGCCCAGCGATGCTCCAACTTTTTTAACCCGTCCGAAAAATAGTTTTTGTCAAACTCTGCAAAATAGGCCTCCGTGGCGGCGATGACCTCCTCATTTGATCCATATCTATTCCCGGCGAGTGATTTTTTCAGATTAGGAAACAGAAAGAAGTCACAAGGGGCCAAATCTGGAGAATACGGTGGATGGGGCAGCAATTCGTAGCGTAATTCGACCAATTTGGCCATGGCAACGGCAGACGTGTGAACCGGTGCGTTGTCGTGGTGAAACAGCACTTTTTTCTTCGCCAGATGGGGTCGTTTTTTCTTTAATTCGGCGTCGAATCGGCCCAATAAATCGGCATAGTAAAGCCCTGTAATTGTTTTACCCTTCTCGAGGTAATCGATGTAGATCACACCTTGTGAATCCCAGAAAACGGTGGCCATAACTTTTCCGGCAGATTTTACAGTTTTCGCCTTCTTTGGAGCACGTTCCCCGGTCTGGATCCATTGTTTTGATTGCTCCTTGGTCTCTGGTGTGTACCAGTGGATCCAAGTTTCATCGACGGTCACAAAACGACGCAAAAACTCCGCTGGATTCCGCTTAAACAGAGCCAAACACGTCTCCGATGTGGTCTCACGGTTGCGCTTGTTTTCCGGTGTGAGTAAACGCGGCACCCATCGCGCCGACAGCTTTCTCATGCCGAGTTCCTCGTGAAGAATATGATGCACTGTTCCTTCTGAAATGCCTACAGTCTCAGCTAGCTCCCGAACCTTCAATCGGCGATCTGCCAATACGAGATCATGGATTTTTTTAATGTTTTCCTCCGTAGCAGCTGTTTTCGGTGCACTTGGACGTGGTTCATCAAAAACCGACGTACGGCCACGTGCAAACTCGTTGAACCAATTCTTGACGGTGGCCATCGATGGAGAAGAGTCACCGTACACAGCATCCAAGCGCTCTTTGATTTCGATGCGCGTTTTCCCTTCCAAAAATAGAAATCGAATTACCGAACGATATTGCTCTTTTTCCATTTTTGTAAAACCGATCGACACGTTCGCTTCCTTAAGTTGTCAAATTAAAACAAATGAAGGGATTGGAATGAAAATTTGAAAAAAGAATTAAAAAAGAATGTGCTACACTGTGGTAAAACTCTTTTGAAACTACAGCGCCCTCTGGCGATGAGGCTAGGTACTTATTGAATGCCCCTCGTAACTACCATTGATTGTCTCCTGGCGCTCCTATGTGAGATATTAAAAAACTGCTTACTGGTGTATGCTAGCAGCCCGAGCAGATTCAAAGTTGGGATTCCGGAGGACTGTTCAGTCTTAGGCCTTATCTGGACATCCGTCAAACTGGCTGTTTAAGTAGGTATCGATTGGAAAGATCGGTCACACGAAGAAAACGAATCAAAGAAAAGGATGGCAGTGTTGGCGCGGTGCTTGGCTACATAGCTGCCGACAGGAGTTATTCCTAGTGTGGGGTACTTTGCCAACGCATTGATGGTAAGTAGTTGATATGACTGAACTGTAGTACTATTCTCTAAGAAAACGCAGCGCTGCCGCAACGTCGAACACCCAAATAAGATATATTGGATTGTCAACCTAATGTACTTATTCATTGGACCGCACCACTGGACGGTTGGCTTCGGCTGCTCCACGCCTGTTTCCATCGTCAGGTCGGTCCATTTAAATCCACAGGATCGTGTATAGTGGTGATCGATGTACGAGCCAATACCGCGTTTTTAATGAACGTCGGTTATGATACGCCGGCGAGCTTTATCGACGTGTCATAAGACTGCGGTTTTACTCGCCCGTCGATCAGGGCCTTTAGGAACTGTCTGTCTTTATTTGGTGAACGCGTTTATGCAAACGTTCAATCTTTCTTTCTTCTGTGTTTGCTATTTAATTTAAATATACCTATTCTATGAAAGTAGCACCCCATTCCTTTGCGTTGAACCCAAAAAAAATAAATAATAAATAATTATGTATTTGAGCATTTTAGTTTAATATTACCACTTAGGTCAATGATACCACTTAGGTCAACCTAATTATAATCAAACTCATAAACGGAAGAAAAATGGTCCAGAGTACCTATTTACAAGTGGGGATAGAACGGTCGATGGTCTTACATGATGGCTTTATTGTGACCTATATAGAAAAAGTAATCTGTGGTTGTGAGTGAAAGATTGAATGAAATATTTTCTTTTTGTAGCTGGCGACATTTTCATCCCGAGTTGAAAAGTCTATTCTGTCAGTGTCACTGTCACTGTCAAAAGACTATTGGCAATTGCTGCGTTCCGAATTACATTAGAATCGCTATGATCGCGTAAAAAACCGTTCCGAATGCCTGTGATGAGTGCGATCTTAATCGATTTCTAGACATCATGGTTAACGTAGTAGTCACAATCGAAGCCTTCTTACGAAGGTGTGCGTGCAATAACAGTGTCCATGCCTCAAATTTCATGATTGATTAGTTTGTGTCGAATTTGAACTCCTATAAATTGAATGCTAGTTGCATTAAATTTTTTCATTATAGGAATGACGGATAAACGATTAGTTCTAATCAAGCTTAATTGATAACTGATGGTTTTTCGAGATATCTTGGTTGACAGTCTATGAATTAGCAAAATTATTTCTAAATAAAACATCAGACTGAAATGGCTACTAGCCCATATTGCCCAGACCACAATTCAATCGCATCAGGCTAGACTAGAAACTGCATTCAAGCTAGTTGTGAAAAGGCAAGGGATACTCATATATACCGTTAAAATTTGGTCGTTTTAATCCCGCGGAGGGTCGATTCAGTACAAAAAACACTATCGATTTGTAAAGATAAAATTAAAAAATAAAGTACTTTTTTCTAAAACTCGAGTTAATATACGCATCTACGAAATTAATTTCTTTAAGAAAACAAGTCAATGACCTTGTAGGTACTTGTCGGTCGTTGCGTACTAACTACCTACAGTTCATTGGCCTCACTCAGCTGACGTTTACTTGAAGAAATTAATTTCGAATACGCGTAAATTAATTCGAGTTTTAAAAAAGGGTACTTTATTTTTTAATTTTCTCTTTACAAATCCATAGTGTTTCATGTACCTACCGAATCGACCCTCCGCGGGATTAAAACGACTAAAATTTAACGGTGTATATATCGCAGAGATATAATAAAAATAGAGATTTGTTCAAATACCTAAGTGATTAGAACTAATCACGGAGCATGCTAAAATAACTATTATATTATATTTTATCATTTCCCTGAACAAATCTAGGGATTTGAAGAAATACCAGGGGGCTTCTCTCGAGTTTAATTCCGATCGGTAGACATTGAAATTGTGACGTTAGGTACTCTTGAATTTGATTCTAGCGTCAAATTGGTTTAAAATTGCGTGACCACACGCCAAGCCCAATCCCCATTTTACTTAGTTTCCCAAAAAGGTCACGCAATTTGGCCCTAGCATCGAATTCAAGAGTACCTAATGTCACAATTCCAATGTCGACCGATCGGAATTAAACTCGAGAGTAAGCCCCCAGAACTGGTTTCGTAAAATGACGAAAAAACTTGGATATGGTGTTTTAAATGTTTATTTGTAATTACATACATAATTATAATATATATTAGTAGGTGTAGTTGATTTAACATTGATCTTAAGAAATTTCTTAAAAACCTTGTAGTTACGGATGGTTTAAATAACAATATTTATTGATACACGTAGATACGTACTGCCGTCGTAATTAAAAAGGGCACAACTAGCATTTTTTTAAAGACATTAAGTTACATACATATTTGAGATCAGAAAAAAATACTGATTCCGAATATGTATTTAAAAAAAAATCGAAAAGAAATGTTAGTTGTGCCCTTTTTAATTACGACGGCATCTAGCATCGAATTCAAGAGTACCTAACGTCACAATTTCAATGTCTACCGATCGGAATTAAACTCGAGAGAAGCCCCCTGGTATTTCTTCAAATCCCTAGATTTTTTCAGGCAAATGATATACGAGTAATAGTGTTTTTATTTTAACATCCTCCATATTATGATCAAATCACTTAGGGATTTGATCATTTTTCTGTTTTTATCATATCCCTGCAACATTTAAAGGTACATGATGAGTGATATCACGATATTTGAATCTTTTTTTGGTACTATAGTAGCTTTGTAATGTCAAAATTGAAATGAATTGATTGAATCGCGGATCGGACTAAATATTTTTTGAATTGATCGAATAAAGTGTACAATACAATAATTACTTTTTATTTTTATTTTGCCTAGTCCGATTACAGAATTAAAATTGGTAAAGTAAGCTTAATTAATACATACTGAACGGCCAACGTAACTTGGCGAGTCTGAACATAGGCTCTTCGAAGTTTATGTTTAGTGCATGAAAAAATGCCAAAAACCAAGACGCACTGGAACTATCTTACGTTTTGTCGTTGGTGCCTATCTAATAATTGTGCACTAAGCTGTACCAAATCGTATGGAGAAGTAAACTGATTCATTTCCTAGCCGTTTTTATTGATTGCACGATTCCCACGTAGGCCCACCTGGCAGATTGATCATAGCATGAACCATCTGTCCAACACTGATTAGATTAGCATTTTTTTATAAACCGTTTATTTTTTTACTAGTGTAGCCTATGCTTAGACTAGACTCGCAAAGTTACGTCGGAAAAAAGAACGTGGCCAACTCGAGGCGTTCAACGCAAGAGAATCGAAACGAAACGGTCATAACTTGGCTAGGCCTGCTGATGACAAGTGACAATGTCACTAATGCTGTACACCTGGCTAGAAGACCTGCCTTAAAGATCTCTAGGTGGTAGCACTGATAGCTAACAGGAATCACAACCGGTAGGGAATTCTTCTCTTTTTTCTCTTTTCATGAGAAACAAAGGGTCATATAAAAAAAGAAAGAGTGATCCATGGAAAAAATTCTATGATGGAATGGATAATTATGTAAGTATGTGTTAAATCTTTGTATATCAGCCATTGCTTAATTGCTATTATTTTTATTGCTGACAAGTGCGTATCTAGAACAACAGAAAAGATGGTCCAGAAAAGATGGAACAAAAGAGAAATGGTGTGAATAAATCACAATGATAGACGAAATAATCCTCCCGTCAGTTAATTTTCACAACATTTTAGTTACTAAATATTATCTTTACGAAGTATTACTTATTCATTTTCGAATTTGTTGAAAAACCTCGTTTGATACACGTGGACAATTTGTCATTGCAGTATCTCGGCTTCAAATCGACTTCAGCTCCGGCTCCGGCGTTTAATCCGACTCGGCGGTTTGTATCAAAATGTACTATTTATTTCTTGACACACGGCTCCATAACACCCTTGCCTGTCGCTGCGGCTTGGGTGAATACCCACTTGAATCAAAGTGTATTATAATATAATATATTATGGAAAGCCTAGGATTTCGTCAACAACTGTTTTTTTTTTTGTAAGTGAGAAAATCATATATTGACATCCCGTCCTTGAGCGGACCGGTAGATAGTGTCAGACTTTAACTGACTAAAAACTCACCTGTTCCTTCGTTGCCTTTCATACCGGGGTTGAATCTTCCTTTCAGAAGCGGACCCTTGTCCCCATTAGGCCTCGACCCTACTTGACCCCTACGGTTTGCTGACCACTCATTGAGACAATACGCACCATCGACGACTTGAATGCGGTCCGGACGGTCAATTTTTTTTTTTTATGTTTATTGGAAAGATTATTTTCACAGAAGCCGCACAAGAGTGAGAGTGTGTACAATAATTAAAAAAATAATAATAATAAAGAAAATTTTAAAAAACCTTTTTGGTTTTATTCAGTACCTACTAAAGTAAGCTTCTACGTTTTCCCACATTTTTACTGCGCTTGTTCTGCACATACAGAAAATTACGAAGTAACGTAAAATTACCACAGTTAGAAGTATTTCTGGGCAAATGATTACATCAGAACTCGTGTTGCACCGACTTCCTATAACATGATGTAAGTGCAGTAAGATGACGTAAAAGTCCTATTGATCGAAAACTTAGGAACTCTAGAATCTAAGACCTATATTTATTAAAATATTACTTAATCTCTTGTAATGGAAAATATAAGATAATATAAAAAGTTTAGTCAACCTTTTGCTTACGAGAAATAAGTTGACATGAGACGATTCACTATCATGAAAAGCTATTTACATATTTTGCTTATTGCAAAAATTACACTGTTAAAATAAGCAACATGCTTTGGTAGAGATAAGTAATTTCGACCTACTCAGCAACTGCTCCGATAGCCGTGATCGTCTAGTGGTTAGGACCCTACGTTGTGGCCGTAGTAACCCAGGTTCGAATCCTGGTCACGGCAGTGTCTGACACTGTTACGGCGGAGCTATAATTTTGTTTAATTAGTGTTGATTTCTTTAATTGGGATAGTGTTCACATTTATGTTAGATTTTGTAGGATCAATAAACGACAAAGGAATCCTATATTTAGATTAATTGCGATTTTATGTGTTTTTTTCAAAGGAAACAAACCGATAAAAGATATTATGTTTAATTTAAGTAATAGAATTTATTAATAAATCATTTGACTTGTAATTTAACATCCATTTAACTGTCATGAATTTTCATTACAGCGCCATCTAGCTTTCGTTACCCAATCGTCAGTTTACGAAAGTTCACCAGAGTCCATTGACACCAAGCCCCACATGTATTTATTGTTCAAAAAGCGACAACAGATGGCGTTACGGGTATTTGTTTTGGTACAACACACGCCGCAGCTGTTCGCTATCACAGAAATCCGTGAGAGAAAAGGAGTGGTGATTAGGTCTGTCTTTGCCTAAAAAATACGTTTTTTCTATGATTCATTAACATTTTGTGACTGGTGACCGTTATATGTGCAAGTTAAAGTTGTTCTACATGTGATATATTGTTCGTAGCGTCGAAAAACATCGCCAAATAGTGTAATTAACGATGTAAACGTTGGTTATGACGTTTACTACGGTGTATTTGTGTGTGTGTGCGTGAGTGACAGCATTGCCGACGACCGTTGAAGCGAATCTTGTAACGGCATAGGTACCTATTGGATGTGAATGCAGTTTTCGGTAAGTTATATTGTTTTGATGATGTTAGACCTAACCTATCTGGCTCATGCCTGCGTTGGGCGCTCTACATAAGTACGTATATATTGTTTGACCTCGATACGCGGCGCGATCTCGTTCGCTATTTCCCTTTGAAAGGCAATTTCTCGCGTTAGTAATTTTTTCTGCACCGACCGCGATGTTTCCGCACGAGTGTTTTGTTTGATTAGCTAATTTATAGTTACGGCTGTAACGATGTAAAATAAAAAATAAGTGGTAGGTAGGAAGTATAAATCTGTTGGTCTTATCACCTCTATGTTTGGTAGCAATAAGGTTGTTTATTGTGTTATCGACAGCTGATTTTATTTGTTGCGGGTCGATTAATGTTTTGAGGAAGCTGTCCTGTTTGTTGATTGTTACTTAAAATGAATATTAACTTAATTAATTAGGTGTTTGTTTCCTGTTCTGTGACTTTATAATGCAGGCAAAATTATAAAGTTTAAGCCGTGTTCACTTGCTTGTATCGAATGGACCCCACATGTTGAAAATTGATATTCCTACACTTAGCGGTCTGATGAACCCGGCAGTCAGTGCGTCCACACCTGCACGTGGTAGGTACCTACCTACTTAATTAAGAGTTACCATTGAGCAATTATAACAGAGTCCAACTAATTAGTTCCAAATTATCATTTATTAGCTACCTATACTGCCATACCTATACTGCAGTAAAGACAATGCCTTTCACATGTGATTCACTGCGTTTATAAATTTTGCGGCAGTAGGTTTACGTAGGTAGGTGATAAATGACAAAACACAGTTATAATCATAAAGATAATGCATTTCATTTCAAAGATGACAAACGCAGTTATAATGATTTTCATCGTGATTTATACCTAGGTAGGTACCTATTTGAATATTTCGACGCAAAACTATGCAAGTAATATAAATTAAGTCAAAACATACCGGTATTTGTAGCAAGAAATTAACATTACGGGGTCATAGAACCCATAAAATCATAGACGTGACCAACTATCAGACAATCTAGGTAGGTACATAACTGCGAAACTGATATAAATCGAAATGATTATTTCTGGTTTTGTTTTCGATTGACTATCAGGAGTAGCATATTGCTGCCAATTAAGTTTCTATTAGATACTAATTGAGTGCCTGCTGGGGACAGAATTATTCATAGTATCAATCTAGCCTTGTAAAACATGCACATAAATAGACGTATTATTAAATAGTGAGAGGTAGCAGTGGCTCTCAATCCTATTTTGTCCTGGGCCCATTTTAGATTCTTTGTTGTTAGCAGGTACCAGAATTCCAGAAGAAAATTTAACAATGTTTGTCTAAAAAAAAACTTGTAAACAATAATTTTCATTTTTGTCAATCTAGCCCACACAAAAAAAAAGGGCTGAATAAAATTAATTTTATTTCAGATAACTTGATCCATATAATCCCGTAGTTTTGTGTCGATGTCACTTTCCAGTTGGAAAGTTTGAAATTTTTAAAACAGTCGTTGATTTAATTTTTAAAGCTCTTGCGGACCATCAGTGATATGCGGACCAGTGGTTTGGAACCACTGGGTTAAATAAACCCAAGTAACATCGATGTTTCAATCCACATTAGCGACGCAATATTCCTAAATGATGTAGTTACTCGTAATAAGCAAAAAATAGAAACTGGTTTTTGATGCACGACGGCATTTGATGATGGCATGCTAAACATTCGATCATATCTCACTGTAGGATCTAACCAGTTTGATTTGCGTCTATACAAAAGTATCTATTGTTTTTGTCACATTGTTGTGAAATATCCTTGATAGGTAATACACGTAGCCTTTTCAATTCAATTTGAGATCCAATTTTTTTACTACTTATCAATATTAGAATTTTACATATGGAACTTTTGCCATCTGTCTTTTGAATGTTAAAATAGTTGCCATATTTTTGCCCAATTTTCCTGGTCTAGTTCAAAGAAACAAATTATCTTTAATAGTTTTAATAACAAATAAGATCTAGCTTTACATAATCCAGATTGCTACAGTATCTCCATCTCCTTTAAAAATCTCTTTAATATCTGACGATAAAACCTTTAAAATTTTCGCTTAGATACTTATGCATTAATTAATTTTATTTTTGAGTTCCTTAAAAACCTCTGGGTGCAGCAGTGTCAGACTTTTACTGACATTTACCCTTGCTCCTTCAGTTTGCATTCGAGAGCTGAGGCGACTCTTTCGATCAATTCTGCAGCCATAAATATTGATTCTTAAGTTCAAAAGTGAGTCTGAGAAATGTTTTTAATATTGAAGAAAATATGGCTAGAAAGAACTACCAATGAATAGTAAGTAGGGCAGAAGGATGATGAGTGAGGTACGTTTCCTAAATAGAGGAGTACACCTAGGAGAAAACCAAGATTACAGACATAACCCGAAGAATTTCCAAATTCAAGTGGCAGTGGACAAGACTTGCTTAATAGCTTGCAAAATAGAGGGTCGATGGGGCCGAACTATTCTAGTGTTGACCGCGAAACGCCTCCCACAAAGTGAACCGATGACCTGGTGAGGGTCGTGGTAATGTGATAGATGCGAGGCTCACAGGGCCGGTTATTGTGGCGACGCTTGGGAGAGGCCTATGTCCAATAGTGGACGTCTTTCGGCTGAATGATGGCGATGATGATATCTAAGAAGATACCTATGCGCTGAGTGCGAGTTGTTTTTACATTAACGCTATCGAAACGTCTAACGCGTTTGGCTCTCTGATTGGTTAAGAGCTTGCAGCGGGCCAATCGGAGCGCCGAACATCATAAACGTGTCGAATATCTCGTTAACGTAAAACAAACTCGCAATAAGCACACTGGTTAAAATAAACTAACATTAGAATAAGCAGCTATTTCTATAAGTGGTACTAGAATCACCTGTTGCCATAAACCGTCAATTTAGCAATAGACTGTAATGACAGGTGCTGAGTCGAACCCATCACACATATCATGAGTGGAGTGGCATTTCCTACAAATCTGTAATTTACATATCATTTAACTTCATTCCCTATAATTTACGTTGTACGAGTATCTGTGCTGTGTCCACGTCAAACTAGGTATTTTAGCCTTTACAGTCGTAATGTAGAATACCGTTAATTTGTTGTTTGATGAATGGTCTTCATGTTTGCTCATATACCTGACTCTTCTATCACTTTTTTTTTGAAGACCTATGATTTTAGTATCACTAAGTAATAGATTCTATTACTGGTATCGTGATACCCAGTTTACTTCATTGTGGAGTTTAGATAGGCCATGTAAATTCGGGATATTCATTTGCGTCCAGTATGATTGGAAGTCGACCCCGTCACGGAGACAATGTTAGGCAAGTTTATAGATTCTGTGCCTGTATCAGTATCATCATCGTCATCATCTATTGCCCGACTCAACCCACCGCTAAGCATATGTTTTTCTATTTACTTTACCAATCCCCAACCTCCTGTGCCACACTCATCCAACTTCAACCCATCACAGTCCAACTATCATCAGGTGCCTTGAATTAAGTTTTATGATTTTAGTATCACTGATACAGAAATTGTTCTGGTGACATAACCTGTATAATATTGTTCTCTTTATTAGGTCAGTATCTCATATCTTTACCACGTCATGAACTGTTTGAAACCATTTCAATTAACAAAGCTAACCCAGGAACAATGGAATATAGTAATCTGCCTATGCAAGTGGTACAGAGCCACGTCTCTTCTATTTTTCCATCACCTAACGAATGCTACGCATAACTTACTGCATTTAAATTGTAAATATGTACGAGGCTGGAGGTCGATGCTCTTGGACCAACTGCTCTAGGGTTCGCTACAGTAATGCCATTATTGTCTACACTTTATGTTCAAATGCCTGCTAAAAACGGGTAATTATAATCACAGACAAAGAGAGATTATGTATCTACGCGCCTAGTAGAAGTATCGACAGTAAAAATGAAGTTAAGTGACGATAAAATGAAATTACAAAGCTATCATATCATACACAAGCCCAGCGGTTTTTAAATTTAAAACCGATACCTATTTCATTTTACAAAGCCAATATCATGGCTATAAAAATTTGTCACTCTCATCAAAATGAAAACCATGATTTTGGTCGCGACTTGCATTTAACAAAACTAGTTTATTGGGATTCCAACGTTTTGCATTTACGATCACTATTAACTGTTTCAAATAACTTCAATGCCGCCATTTATTTCCAGTCAGTTTGGAGTTTTTATTGCACCGCGGACTGCTGGATATAGTAATTATCTAAATTATGTAGTTTTACTTGCTACCTACGCGTTTAATCGTTCGGTGGGAAGACGAGTAGGCCGCAGTGTAGGCGAAATTATTGCTTGTAGTAAAAATTACCTTCTTATTTATGATACTTTACAACCAAAATCCAACAAACCCATTTTTCGCATTTAAGACTCAAAGAATACGACCTCTATTCTAAATTCTATCAGAAAAAAATCATTAACTGGCCGTAACCTGCTGAAACATCAAATAGTGACATTCAACAAAATTCAAAACAGGAAAAAAGTAACCAAAAATAAATTTTGCCCTCAATTTTTCTAAAAACGGCAAAATTTTACGTATCCAGACTAAACGTGTTCAAAATATCTTTAAAAGTTTATTCAAGAAACTGACAGTGACGATGGCAACTAAAAGACCTCCTTTCAGAAAGGCACGTGAACTTAGTGAAAAGACCGTAGACCTGCCAGAAGTTGCTCTAGCTGCGATCGCGTCATATAAGAAGCAAAAGGAAGTGGCCGATTTCGTCAATTTTCTACTAGGAGCATTGGAAAGAAACGCGAACTGGCTGAATACGATCGTTGGAAGACAGAGCAACTTCAGATGTGCCCTTATGGTCGGAGCCGGCCCAAACCGCTTCCAACTCCAAGAAATGATATACCCCTCGGGAGGCAGCGACATCAAATTAGAAGTAGAACTGAAAGAGTCTGAAGATCATGACAAAATCGCTATCGCTGCTTTAGTTAAACTTACCAATTTAGACTTGGAGCACCTTCTGAGGTACATAAAGACTCGCTTATGTGACAACACCCTTCTGCGTGAAGATCTTATGAAAGGCAAAGCGCTGGGCGTAAGTTTTGCCGTATTGAGACCCTTTTCCGATAAACAGTACCGTGTGATGGAACGGATCGTTATCGGGAGTTCCATGAAATGTGTCGTGCCTCCGATCAAGAAGCGGCGACGGGACGACAAACTACTAACTGGACCTCCGATCAAGAAGACCAGAAAAGTCACATAACAGACGGAACTAAAGCTGCAGGATAAAACATTTTCAACAAAATGGACCGTCGTTATGGTGTACCGCAGTGTCATGTAGCATGTAATGGTAGCAATTTGGGTCGACTGTAAAATGCGAAGCTCACAGTAAATTATACTCATTTTTGCAATGATCGTTTCCGATTACCTATGATGGATGAGGGCGCATTTGTGGCGAAACGGCTACTACATTTTCACGGATATTCATTTCTTTTTTACCCATGCAATAGGCCTTGTTATTACAGAATTAAATACAATCAAAACCCATATTTTGTTATTTTACACGTTGATGAAGTTATGATGACGTTGATGGTGATTAATTAATTGATCCATTAATTAATATGTTAAGTTAAATTGTTTACGAAGGACGTTGAAAGTGTAGAAGGGAAGCGTAATTAGATTCTGGTGTTCCCTTTCGTTAAACTGTGATCGTTTTTCTTCCCTCGACGGAGCGCGTCCGACTTGCAAAGATCAATATCTGTGGAATCAGGGCACCGTGCGCGGGCTAACTTACAGCCACAAATCCTTCCGCCAATAACTTATTACAATAGCACTCGGCGTTACGCAACTGAAGAGTGAAACAATAGTTTTTCCCACTCCGTGTGAGCTTCTGAAAATGGTTAGTTGGGAAGTTTTCGATCTGCTTATCGGCGGACATAAATCAATTTGAATCATGGAGGCTGCGTATAAGTTGGGTCGCTTCTGAGCCCTTTTTCTAACTTGGGACCGAGCATACAGATTAAGGGAAGCCTGACCGTTGCGTAATTGGCGTAATAGCTATGTGATTTATCTTATCTCCGTACTTCCTATTCCTCATATTCGTAACGAAGATACAATGACTTCTATTTTTTTTTACTTTCTTCTAGGTATTCGTTTCTTGAGCCTCCTCGAACCAGCATTTGCGTAAGGCGTCTAAGTCATCTCGCCACCTCTTTGCAGGTCGGCCTCGTCTTCACATTACTTCTATAACTTTTTATTGCTGTTAAGTTTCCAAGAGGCAACAGGGGCATAGAGTCTAGTTAAACTATACAGCTCACCACACATTTCCTTCGTACTTAATTGTAGTGTACCGATTAAACCTATGAATTGTGAAGTAGTAAAACTTTATTACAGCTAATTAAGTTCTGCTCACAGGTCGTTAGAAAGGAAACTTTGGCGGGACAGCATGCTTGAGAATAATGTGCCTATGTAATATGTTGCCTTGTGACAGCCTACAGCTTTTAGGCTAACATAGTAATTTTCTTCATTACGAGTATATAGTTCCTTGTTACTAGAAGAGTTATGAATATACATGTGGATGGATGGAGAGGGAGAGGGAGGCCAAAGAAAAAAAGATGAATTCTGTGATAAGTGATGAGTAAAGTGTGATGTGGTGAGTAAAGTTGTTGGTAATAGCGTGACGGGTGACAAGACAAAATGGAAGAAAAAAACGTATTGCGCCGACCCCAAATAAATCGGACAAGGGCAAGAAGATGATGATGACGAGTATGTGAGTCAGTGTAGTAAAAAGATGTTTATCTGCTGTAGGTCCACTTATTCGCCATTCTCCTATCTTCACGTCTTGTACCGGTAGTAAAAATTACGAGTGAAGAATGAAGAATAAACACTTACCTTTTGTTTTTGAGTGGGAAATCATCAAATGACTTCTCCAGCTCAGAATGGAGCGACGGGGAGTGTCAATTTACAGATCACACTCAGTGTTCCTCCAGTTGCTCATTGCGAGATAGTTACCCTGGCGGTAACTATTTCGAACAATCCACAGCCCAGCAGTCATGGACCCTAACTGGCCTCGCCTATCTTGCTGATATCTCTTTGAGAATGCATGGGATACAACGCGCCGTCGACCCAAGCTTGGTGGACGGCGAGAAATACGTAGCTCGCCGTCCGCAAGGCCGCATCTACTGTGGCTAGGAATTGTCTTGTGACTCCCAACGCAACACTAACCTAAATATCGTTTGAGCTAAGCTGTGCCGAATTAAGCTAGCGTAGGGCCTGTACTAAATTCAACCAAGGGGCGCTAAATTTTTATAAAATGACAAATTAACACTTCTTTAACTTATTTTTCAGTCAGGCTCTTAGGTAGCCATGTGACCATAGGCAGTTGCCTATATTGCCTTTATGGAAAAGCCGTAACTGGTTAGGTTAATATGGCATCTGAGTTTAGGTCATAAAATGGATTGCGTTAAGAGCTAAACTGAACCGTTAAAGGCATTGAGCTACAAAGGGTGTACAGCTCCATCCCTCCGCATTTCAAAAGGCAAAAAACGCGTCTCGTATGCGTATTGCACGCATTACAATAAATACTTAGTGCTCAATTACGGAGACGCGGCGCGTCAGACGGTCCGTCGTACATTGCCATATGTTTGTGTTTGCGCGTGCGATGACGCGGCCCGCTGCTGCAATGTACGACGAAACGCCTAACGCGCCGCGCAACGCGCCGCTTCTCCGTAAACACGGCCTTACTTTTATGAAAAGGACATTTGCGTGATGAAATTCGCATTATATTAAATACACCCAGGCCCCTGTAACAACTTACTCTATCTTGACTTGTTTTTAAAATACATCGAAGCGAGGCCCAATGCGCGAGGCCCGTATTATTTGCTCTTGCTAAGTGACTGAACCGGCACTGGAGCTAGGTCTTAAACGAAACGAACCGTTAAGGAAAGATCTTAAAAGCATCCTTTATTCTCAATATTTATGAAATGTTGTGCAGCTATAGACAATCGAGTTTGGGGAACAAGAAAGAATTTTAACTTGGAATATCTTTTATTTGAACATCGGAATTTTGGGGAGACAGCGTCTTTGGAAAGGTTTTATTGCATCCGTCAGTCCTTTTCTGTAAACAGTGACGTACATAATATATGTACATTATGTATACAAAGTGTAAAATGGTAAACATATATCCTGTAGTCGTATGTTCAGAACCAACTACAGAATCGATTTCAATTACGAGTATTTTTAAAGAGATTTTCTTTTGTCCTAAAATAATTGTAAAAAAAAAATGTTTGTTGATTAAAATTATTAGGCAAATAGTGTTGTTTAACATATTTTTTTTCAGAACATACAGACTAACCGTTTAGACGTGATGTTGGATTTAAAATCATCAAAAATCATATATCTGCCCCTTAACAAGACTAGACTAAGTACTAAAAGTACTTGAATTATTTTGATATTGGGGTGTACAAGTATGTGCTTTATTGTAATTACTTGTTGTATAATTATAGCAATAAGTTCGTTTTGTTATAGCCAAATTGGTACTGCAGCAGCTGATGCTGCTTTTTGAGTTGCTAAAAAAACAGCACCTGAAAACAAAGACTAAAATTTCCAGAACGTGCAGTAGTTGTTTTTGAAATATAAAATTATTACTATTTATCAGAAGCATTTTTCTTTTCAGTTCATGGCTGGTTTCAACTACATTTACGGGCCAATACCAAGTAAATGCAGCGGTTATAGTGTTTTTAGAATAGAGTTGTATTATCGTCCTCCTCCTCCTCTGTATGAGAGCAGTGGTGGCCTAGTGGTAACGGCCCCGACTTACGAGTTGTTGGTCGCGGCTTCGAACCCAGTCAGGCGCATTACTTTGTGTAATTTACTTCATAACAACTGCTCTCAAAACGGTGACGGAAAATATGGTGAGGAAACTGGCATATCATAGAAACAAAAATTCGAAGACATGTGACATCCACCAATCCGCACCGGGCCCGCGTGGTGGATTACGGCCCATTCCCTCTCCTAGAGAGGAGGCCTGAGTCCCAGCAGTGGGAACATTATAAGGCTGATTCTATCGTCCTCCGATTGCATGAATTTTCTAACTATACTGCATGATTTTATTTCGGCAGTTTTTAGTAGGCTTATTATACACCGTTAAATTTTGGTCGTTTTAAGCCCGCGGAGGGTCGATTCGGTACATGAAACACTATCGATTTGTAAAGATAAAAATGAAAAATAAAGTACTTTTTATCCGACTGCGCCAGAAGGACGGTTATTCAAACTCGAATTCATTCACGCATGTACGAAATTAATTTCTTTAAATAAACGTCAGCTAAATAAAATTTAACGGTGTACGGAGAAGATGATTGGGGATTATTATTATTAATATATGCATGACATCAATGACTTGCTCCTTTTTAGCATATGAAAATGTGGTTCCCTACAGTTGAACAATCAGCATACCCTTCAAGCAGTCTACCACAATAATTATTTACCTGACCTTTCTTACAAAGTACAGAAAAATAAAAATGTCAAGAAAGTAAACACAAAAATGTGTGCAATTGTTGAAAGCGTTTCTTCAGGCAGGTCCCGAGAGCGACATATTACATTTGGAGTGTCGTCACAAGTGTCGGGAACAAATGTCGAGTGTCGCCATGTCTGTTGGTAACATGATGCACTGTTTCAATGATATACGAATTTAGGAAAATATTACACGACTTCTTTTTTGAAGGGCGATGAGTAATGCCCTTTTAAAAGGTGCTGTCTTTTGGTTTGTTGCTTTTGTAATAGTTACGTTGATTCCACAATGTCTTTTGAAGCTTTTATCTATAAATCTCAACTAGCAAAATCCTAGGGGCCCAGCAGGGGGTATCCGCCCTGCTAAGCTGCTGATTTTGCTAGGGCCACGAGAAATTTCTGAAAAGGAAGATCGTAGTCTTAGAACGCATAGGCCAATTGAAGGACACAGGTGTGGATTTAGTCAGTAAAGCCTGACAAGTCCTCTCGCTCCAGTCTAGAGTGGGAGAAAAAAACCGGAGAAACAACTAATCTTTAGGGCAATTGTTTTGTTTTTTTAATTTACCTCGTTATTTTTAAACTGGCGAGTGTCCTAACTTTGCACAGGTGACGCTCTGTGATAATCTTTTAAATTCTCGGCTATTCTCTACTACCATATACAGCTTATTATACATCTAGATTTTAGTCACGAGTCACTCTGTCTATTGATGAAAAATGCATTAAAATCTTGTCAGTATATTGTAGTTATAAACTTATAACATGAAAGAGTGGATAAGTAACTTCTATTAGGAGTTTATCCTTTCAAATAATATTGATTCATAGCATTTTTAGTCGCTTTTGGACCACCTTTAGTTAACGTTTATTCAGTGTTTGCATGAGTTTTCATACCAAGGAAAAGAAGGCGAGAAATTAAACTAAAAGAACCTTAATAGTGTAAAAACAATTTACGAGATCACTACCTCTGTTAACACAGTGAATGGGAGAAGAATTAGCTGAGAAAAAAAAAAACTAAAGCAAGACAAGCCACGGTAAATTCAGCGACGTATATTTAAAAAATGTAAGACCCCGTATAAAGTATTAAATGGAGCCCGCAAAGTTTAATACCGGAACATCCTAGCGACTTAATATAAACCACCGGTGGAAAGGAGGTAGGAAATTGTGAAACGAGGTAATAACAATTTTATAAGAACAAATAAATGCATCTACGATGCCGCAGGGCATAAAGAACCTTCATAAAATGAAACTGTTTTTAGGGTTAAATTTTTATTTTAAACATAGGAAGGGATTTTGATGGCCCTCCCACGTCGTTGAATCGCGTTATCTTTAGATTTAGAACTCGAGCAATAATAATAAGCAGTTGAAGCGGTGATTCAGGGCGCCATCTCGCACTGAGTGGATGTCCTGATTTAGTGGTGACATTCACATAAATTATTGTGATGAAGAAGTGTTATTAATGACTGCCTTTGATGCAAATGAGCAATTCGTTATGCGTCTGTTTTAGATTATTGCCACTTCAAACTTGATGCGACTTTTAGGCGAAATTAACAAATCATTTTCTGGAAATGTTTCTGTAAAAGTTTAACGACTGAATTTAGAAGATTATTTTCTGGCTTGCTTCCTACATCGGGTGAAGACGACAACCTAAATAAAATCAATATCTAAATTCACTCGACACCATAGCAAAGAAGACACAAAAATGTTTCTTGATTAATGTAACAATGACCTTTGATCTATTAAGATAATTGTGATGATAATTTATAAATAGATCTGGATTTTTAGAATAATGATGCGTATAATATATTTTTTTAAATATCTTGGTGAATTAAAATTTGATAATGGTAATTTACAAATATATGCGCTGGTCGGGCGCTACCACATATAAGCACACACCTCATTGACATATATATTACTAGCGTAAGGACCAGGCCAACCGCGCGATTAAATGGCACCAACGCACTGGCCCTAAAATTACAGTTTAGGGCCAACGCGTCTCAGTTGACAGTGGCCCGTGTCCGGGAGTGACCGAATATTTGCTTGTCATAAAAATGCCTAGTTGTGTGGTAAAAGGCTGCAAAAATTATGATACAAAGATTAAAAAGGAACATGGGATATCGTATCATCGGTAAGTAACCTTACATTAATTTTGTTACCATTAAGTTATTAAATAAACACATTTTATAGCGATAAATATTTTACTACCGAATACCACAATGGCAGCCATTGTGTGGCCGGTACTGCACGCGTGAAGTGCACGAAGTAAACTTGTACGGACGTAATTTTTATTTCATTGTTGTACTTAGTACTTGTAATTTTTAATTTTAGTATCTAATGTGTTTTATATTCAATAAGGATAAAAAAAAAATATTTAAAAGAAATAAGAATCTTAGAAACGATACCTACCTAATTGAAATTGAATATTTTATTCTTAATATATTTTGAAATATAGTTTTATTTTCTTCACGCTGAGATGACATTTAAACTACCTATCTTTCGCCCACGACTACTTCCGCGTAAATTACGAAAAAATAATAATAATGTAGCTTACCTACATGCTTTCTTGAGGCTCAATCTTAGTCCGTACCACATAATTATCATCTAAAACGGTTCAGTAGTTTAACCGTGAAAACGCGGTAGACAGTTATTTTCGTATTTGTAATATAAGTAAGTAAAAGTATGGATATATGGACCAACTTCCGATGACGATGATTTTTTTTCAATTACAGATTTCCAAATGATGCAACGCGTAAAGAGATTTGGAGTCGCATTATTCGGGAACAACGACCGAACTGTACCTACCTTTATGGGCATGCAATTGATTTAATTGTACCTACTGACTGCTAAAATACGAAATAAAAAACCCATACGCGCGAACAAGGTTACGTCGATCACCTATGCAGTGCGGCAATCACGTAATTCGAATGAGTTATCACAGATGTCGCTATTTTTGCTTGTATTATGAAAGTTTATAAGAAATGTTTAGTTGGGCGCATCCTTCCTTTCGAAATCATTGACACACCTACATATACAGGCAGTGGTATTACTATCGGTCGTACTCAGTGATTTTTTATTCTCACTAAGCGAATTATGGGGGGGGTACCTCGGTGACGTCTAGTCAGCCAGCTGTGCTATATTGTGTAGATGTACCTACATGCTTGTTTTCGATGATTTTGTGGTGCCTTATTATAGTGTATCGTCTTATTACGTGATGTTGCTATTGTTTGTTTATTTTATTATAATCGCAAGGATATGATTATAATCATACTAATACACCTTGTATTGCATGCTTCGTCATTAGAAGACAAATTGTTTAAAGTAAATTTTAAATCTCATGTAAGTGAACTATTATACAGTGCAACCTTAATATAACGTACCTCAATATAACGACTTCCTCGATTTAACAAATTCTTCGTAATCCCCTTGAATTGTCCATAAGAGTCAATATAAAATATACCTTTACATTGCGAACATTTTTTGCGAACACCCTCTTTATAACGAATTTTCAACTATCAAGAAAAAGTATAAATACCTCTAATTAACGAATTTTGTCAACCCAAAACCTTTATATAAAGTTCCAACCAATGTATGACTCATAGTCTCATAGTATGTGATTTATGTCTCGACATGTTTCGACACGCTTTTGTTCGTAAAACAATCATTGTTATTTAATGGAAAGTAATGTAAACACTTCTGCTCGTCACTGTTGTTAAAGATTAAAGTTAAAATTAAATGATAATGTTGAGGTAAATAAAAATTTTTTTTTTTACCTCTTTATAACGAATTTTAGACCAACCCAACCTCAACATAACAAACCTCAGTTCAACGAATTACTTTATATAACGAATATTTTCTTGTTCCCCTCCGATTTGCTATATCGAGGTTGCACTGTATTATGTCCTTATGACAAATAAAGATTCTTTAAACCCAAAAGCTAAGTCCCTCACTGACTCATCAACGTCCAGCCCAAACATTTGGACCTTTTTTTTGCCGGTGGGAAATTCACCCAATGACATCTCCGCGCCCTTGGGCGGGGCGGGAAAAACATTTGGACCTAGGACGCTGAAATTTTGCACAGAGATTCCATTTATGATGTTTAAAAAGAAGAAGATAGAATTTTCCAGAGGTTCCAAAGTATGTATGCAAAAATCCACTTTCGCGGGAACAATGCTGCTAGTAGAAGCTAGTGCAAATATAAATGAAAATAAAATTAACTTAAGAACAATTTATGTAATAATCAAACATTTTAAATTCCCGAATAGAGTTTCGAAGATTTTTCAGAGTTGCAAAAAAGTATTTTTTTTTATTGTCGATTAATCGATAAATGCACCTGAAGTGAAGAGTAACGTATGCCAAAGCATAATGTTTGTGTATGCATCGATGGTAAAATCTGGCTTATCCTTTGTGTTTTGCTAGCTGCAGGCAGGAAGGGGCGAAGCCTACTGGGGCCAAGGGCCGCTTTCTGAAAAGAAGGCTCGACCCCGGTATGATAGGCTATGAATGAACGGGATAGTTTTTTAGTCAGTAAGAGTATTACACTATCTCCCGCCCCGCCCAAGGGCGAGATTTGTCATTGGATGATTTTACCTGCCATAAAAGAAAACCCATACCTACAAAATAAAATTCTATTCTAAAAAAAAACTTCACCTTCTCATAATGCAGTCTCATTCAAAACCGATGATCCGTAATACCCTAACTTTATTTTAATTAAATCAACATGGTGAGTTGTTTACAGATCCAATTACAAATATGTCAAGTTAATGTCCCCTTAGTGACACCTTTGAATTTAATGGCCATACTAATTTAACAATAATGGGTATTAGTGAGCCTTCCGGCGTATTTCAAGTAATTTGTGACTGATTTCCAAGCTATGTTTTTTGATGAGGTAAGTATACGTTGCAGGACACTTTATTTGTCTAGGGGGCGTCGTTGAAATGATGATAATAGTATTAAAATGTAAGCAGGCTTTAATACTTTTCATTAAAAAAACAGTGTCTATTTAAGCGTGATAATGTTAAGTTTTTTGATGGGTTGTAGCTAGTGGCGTCACTTCACCATATATATACACCGTTAAATTTTGGTCGTTTTAATCCTGTAGAGGATCGATTGGTTACATGAAACACTATCGATTTATAAAGATAAAATTAAAAAATAAATTACTTTTTTTCTAAAACTCGAATTAATTCATTAATTCCCAAGAGGACACCGGTGTCCGCACACCTATTGTCTTTCTATTGTGTCTCTAATTACGGTATTCAAAAGGTTGCATGTATGTACGAAATTAATTTCTTTAAATAAACGAGTCAATGACCTTGTAGGGAGTTGTCGGTCGTTGCGCACTAACTACCTACAGTTCATTGACCTCGATCAGCTGACTTTTACTTGTAGAGATTAAAATGTAAAGAGCAAATAAAGAAGTCTGACACGCTTTCTCACTCCACCTTTGAACGAGAGAAGGAGAAAGGGGGAAGATTTCCACTTCAATAAAAACATCACTCCTCGGCTCCTGGCAGTTCCGACGTGTGGTTCAGTTGCGCACTCCAAATCCTAGACCAGAACCCAGATTTTAATATGTTTGGGGAAGAATGGAAGACGATACTTTCAGAATGTATGAAATTTTATGAGGTGAATATATATATTATTTGTTAAGTAAGTAACTTGGGAATTGTCTGTTTTTACCCGACTGCGCCAGAAGGAGGGTTATGTTTTTCGAGAGTATGTATGTATAGTATAATTGTTTGGCACGCTCTGCAGCCTGAACGGCTCGATGGATTTTAGCTTGAGAGGTGTCGTTAGATTCGTATTTACTGTGAGAGTGACACTGGGTATATCAAAATAAAAAAAAAAACAAAATGTCGGATTTTTGGCGCCAAATTCAAATATTTAGCACGCGCTCTGTGGTCTGAACGGCTCGATGGATTTTAGTTTGCGAGGTGTCGTTAGATTTGTAATTACTGTGAAAGTGATATCGTAAAAAAATAAAACTAAAAAAGTAAAAAATGGTAATTTAAAAAACTAAAAAACCCGACTGCTTTTCTGAGTATTCATGAAAAAGTCCTAAAACAAGGAAGTCGTTGTAGCAGTCGGGACCCATTCTAGAAAGTCTGCCGTCTAGTCAGTAGATCTATGATGTAATAGGTCCCGACTGCTACAACGACTGTCTTGTTTTAGGACTTTTTCATGAATACTCAGAAAAGCAGTCGGGTTTTTTAGTTTTTTAAATTACCATTTTTTTAATTTTTATTTTATATTTTGTTGTTTTGATTGCTTTATACTTGTTTGTGTTTAAATTGGCTTCGGTAGTTCTGTTTAAATCAAATAAATAAATTAAAAAAAAAACTTCAAAAACGCCAACCCCGTAATCACATAGCCATAGCATGTTGAACGAAACACATCAAACAATGGCCCATCCCATAAAGCAAGGTCCAGGGAAGCAGGTGGACTAGGGGTCGATGAATTACTCGAGGACAGCTGCGTATTGCCGGGTTTTTAACTACCCACACGAGTTTTATACGTCATGCGAGAGGATCCCGTGAAGTACTTGTTTATTGCAAAGGATGTAGTTGGGGAAAGTGTTGGGATAATACGGGCTTTGGAAATGAAGGTATTTATAAAATTAACTTTGTATACAGATTCTGAACTGACTAAAACTCAGGGCTACAAGCTATTTGCCCTTAACGTGGATCTATGATTTCAGGTCTATATTTTAAATCAACTTTTTACTTAATTTTGTTTTTTTTTTTTAAGTTGGTAAAATAATCCAATGACATCTCCCGCCTTTGGACGGAGCGGGAGGGTGTGTCAGACTTTTCCTGAATAAAAACCTACTCCTGTGCCTTCATTGCCTTTCATACCAGGGCCGATTCTTCCTTTCAGAACCAGACTCTTTGTTCTGTTTTAACTTTATTAGTAGTTTATTTTAAACTAGGGCCTGCCAGCGGCTTTGGCCGGTGTTAGTAGAAAATTATCCCAAGGGAATATAGTTCCCGGATAACAGGTATCTTATTCCAAGAAATGTCTTGGAATTGGACATAGGGTACTCTTTATAAGAGGGGTATACTATGGTCTATCATCATCATCATCATCATCATCAGCTTTTTAATGTTCCCACTGCTTGGACGCAGGCCTCCTCTCTAAAAGAGGGAATGAGCCGTAATCCACCACGCGGGCCCAGTGCGAATGCGAGTCATGTCTTCGAATTTTTGGTTCTAGGACATGCTGGTTTCCTCACGATGTTTTCCTTCACTGTTTTGAAAGCAGTGGTGATGAAATAAATTACACAAAGTAATGCGCCTGGCCGGGCTTGAACCCGCGACCTACTAATCGTAAGTCGGGGCCGTTACCACTCGGCCACCATACTACGGTCTATACGTGTGTTTAATCCAAATCGTTCAGTGTTTTGAGTTTAAAGGCAACAAACAAACATATTACACGGCTAATAAGTTGAAACATTTGCTATGGCTACGTGGAGCTTCCCACTTCGATTGAGTTCCGAAAATCGGTTACTGCATATTAAAGGTCGACCGTCATGATGGTTCAACTTGTGTGACGAGGATCATACCCGATTTTCGGGTCTCAATCGTAGTAGGAGCCGCGCGCAACCACAGCAATTGATTCAACTTATTTGCTGTTACTGTACACGTTTATAAAAACTTTCATCATTATAATATTAATGAAATAAACTGAAAGTTCTCAAATTTTATGGTCTTATCAATAAGAACTCTGTTTGCATTCATAATAGTAGTTAAAAAAGTAAAATCTTAATCTACCCTTAACCCTGTCTCACTTTTCGCTTTGTACTCATATCCATCCACATTATCCATTTCGTCAAAGTGTACACACATAACTTTTATATCATCTCGCTCGAAAGTGTAGCTGACACATATAGGTAGCGTAATAAATTCATCGAAGGATCTGCCTTTAAAGGGCCCACCAATTTTATCCGGATACTGCCCTTCCCATTTTTGATAAACGAGACGCTTGATCGAACCTCTGTCCGTAGAAGGGGTTCTTTTTTGATAATATCTCGTCACGAGACAAATTTGTATGTGATGTAGGCCTAACTGACCCTTTAGTAAGATAAACCCTTGCTGGGTAGGGAAGACGTATGGGTGATGAACGATAAAATGTAGACTAGTTAAAGCAATATGGCGGATATGATTATGGATCTGACATTTTCTAGATTAAGGCGATACGAAAGCTAAACAGCCTCAAAGAGAGATCAACAAGATTAGATACTAATGATTAGGTTAGCTCCGATGCCTGCTAATACTGCCGGATAGTTCGAAAGAGTAACCACGGTTCTAGAACGATTAGAGGAACGGGGAACAGGGCAAAAAGTCACGCCAGCCTCTGTTGAAGAAGGAGGATCCTCCGACCAGACTGGTGTTGTATTTGATCTGGGCAATTACCCAACTGTTAATTTCGGAATGTTGTATTTCTAATCGTTCGGAGAACTCTAATACCGCTATGCAGGATTTCTAAAGTTTAGTTCCTATGTGGCGTCATAGATGTCGCTGCAAACGCAAAGGACAACTAAAGCAAAATATATAGGTTTTAATCAGTAATAGCCTAATGCTCTATCGCTCTAGCTTGAGTTGTTACTAAAGAACAACGGTGAGGAAATTGTTGATAGAATCATTAAGTGTCTACGTAAGTTACCATGATATATACCAGCGAAATAATTGACTAATTTTTATCAAATCAAACTATTGGCCAGTCGAAGGATCGCAAAAAGATCGTCATAATAGGAAACTGAATTGACTAGATTCTTTACGAAAGTAAATAACCATGGCTTAGTTTTTTTTTACCAGCTCGACTGCATGACTTTTGGCGAAATTAATCTTTCAATGTTGCCACTAATATAAATCTGAGAATCTGCCATCACTCTTTGATGATTTCGTACTTAAAGAAAAAGGCAAGATTTGTTTATATCAGTCAATATTGTGTTTTAAATCATTCTGAAACAATATTTCTGTGTTCTTCACAAAATAAAATTTCCTTCGCACTGCTTCCTAAATCCAACTTATACCGCGTCAACCGATCTATTTTCCATAACAATATGGTACGCTAGTGCACATTCACCGTCCACAATCCCGTCACCCATAAAACATACAAACTTTAAATAGGAAGAGAGACGGGAAAATCGCGGCAGTTTTTCATGGCGGCAATAAATATTATTAGATAAATATGTATCATTGTTCCGTGTCATGCGCTGTTTCGAATTTTCGATACAAAGGAAAGGGGAGAGAATTCAAATAGTTTCGAACAAGAGCCAAGGGCTAGTGACTTGGCTTTGTGCCTTCAAAGAAATGTTCGCCTTTTATGTTACGTGTCAATGTGCCGTTACATATTGTTTTGATATAATATATCTTCTATTTGACGCACGCTCACGCATGAGTTTGAGTTATAACAAATATCAGAATCGTGCCAAATATAATATTTATTTGTTTACCCTAAATGTTTCTTCTGGATTTCCATATACTCGTATGTGCAAAAATTTACCGTTGGATAATACAAACAACAGTGGCATTAAAATGTAGATTAGTAAGTCTTTTTTGTACCGTCACGTTTTTAATTAAATAGAATTTATAGGCAGTGAACGTAACATTATGGAAGTCACATTTTCACATGTGACTTGGTCGACTTTATTGCTTTCACGTAATACTTGCAAATGGCGCCCAAAATGGGTCTCGGAAATATTATTCAACATTTTAAAGGCATATTACTTTTAAATAAGTAACATGTAGAATGCGTGTCACATATTCCAGTCAGCAGATGTTATACAAAATATATAGAATTTATAACTTGACAAAAACAGATAAATCGAGGGCCCTGGTGTAATTTATGTGCGGAAAATAAATCTGTAAGCGGATACAAGTTTATCCGTCCTTTCAAAATAAGGGTACATGGCGCAGGTCCGCTCCGCTCGGAAGTCGGATGACGAATGTCCACATCTTTGCCCTGGGACGGGTTATATAATGCGTAAAATTACTGTCTTCAACTATCTTCATATGTTTCGCGTATAACGTTCTCTTCTGATATACGTTTATTTATTTAGGCGTGTATAAATCACTTTTGGGATGCACATATATTTTTAGCGTGAGCTCGTTACGGCAAATGCCGTTTTATTTGAAATGGTATGAGCTGTTGAATTTATTATTCTTCTCGAATTTGTAACTTTATGAGACTTGTTAGGTTTCCAAATGGAATTTGTTAGTAAGCTTTTATAACCTGTGGAAATATTACGCTACACACCTTTTTATTATGTTCCATTAAAACCTGTTCTTGTTGAGAATTAGTGCTTAACTTTTCAAACCTTAACGCCTAACTGTGCAAAGGAATTTAAGGCTTTTTGCGATGTAAGTGCGGTCGTAAAGAGTTCCAACTTTAGTTCCCACTTGTAAATGCTGTAGTGCATTCTTGAAGATCCTGCTGGGTATCACAGTATGCTTTAACATGGTGTACCAAAGACTCTTTACTACTACAGTTTAATTAAAAAGTGGTTAAAGTCCGGACCTAGCGAGGTTAATTTGAGCACTTCTTATTGGCGCCCAACAAGGGACTACTTTATTACGCGTTATATTTTAATTTTCAACAGTTTTTGTTAGTTCGTAGCAGCTTACGCTTTATAACAAGACCTTACATTTTACCTGAAAGAACCGTCATAAATTAAACATGTTTCATATTATGAGAGTAGTCCAAAATTTACCACTTCAGATGTTTAATCTTGAATCTCCCGCTGAGACGGTACTGAGGCATGTGGATAGTTGAATACCGGTCACGTACGAGTTACTCGCCTTTAATTAAGCGGTGATTAAAGTTTAACACCGGACTGGTGGAGTAGACTCGCCTGCTCGACTTGTGGCTCAACGCTCCTCCATTCTTTCATTAATTATTGTTTACGTGGTGCATTGAATACAAAGAATTTAGACAAGTGTTTGTTCTGTTTCATTAAATGCAATCTCTTTTGTTAGTGTCGATACTGCCACGAATTTGTAGATACTAAAAGTTTTTCCGTGAAATAGTAACTAAAGTTTTGACTTTGAATAACTTATTTTGCTGTCAGTGCCAAAAACTTAGTAAAATAAAATCATAGAAGTTTCCATTAGGCAATAACTCTTGAAAGGCCTAAGTAAATTAATTACAAAGAAGTTATGGGTGTTCAAAAACACCTAATTACGTATGATGTATATTAATAAGGCGATGTTATAACTCAGAAGGCACATTGCAAAGAACTGGGAGGCCTCCCGTTCAAAATATATTTATCGTTTACCTAATTAGCCATTAGAAGGTCCCTTTTTCCTGAGAAAGCAATTAATTTACAATTATGTACGAAGGGCTGCACAAAGTCTTATTAAATAAAATGTTTCAAAGACCGCTCCCCCATTAATTTCGGGCAATTTCTTTCTCAGACGAATCTTTAATTATGAAAGATTTATAATTTCTAAAAAATTCTCTTTTACACCTCTTCACGTTTACTTTCTTTGCTTTATGGCTTTGATTTAAGTAAGTATTTTATTATGTTATGTCTTACCAAGATTTTACGAAACAGTTTTTATTTATTTTTTACATTTCAAGAAAGCTTACATACGTTTTAATAACATTAATAAAAAACTATATTGCTAATTACAAGCTTCGCTTACACTTATAATTACGAAGTAATTATCTACTTCTAGTATAATTTCTACTTTCTATCATATTATTATATATTTTATCGTCTAATGTTTTAATGGCCAGCAGTCTCTTTATATTATACTTTCCACTTACTATTCCACAAGTACCTAATAAGACTAAACGTCCCAACTCATTAACTCAAACTCTCCATAATTACGTCGCCGGTATAATATTCAGTCGTTTCTAGAAGCCTATAGTGAATATAAAATGTTCAATCATGATCTCCAGGATCACTTACCGGCCTCATCTTGGTGGCTACAGAGCAAGGAAGCATCTCACCGGCCGCTGCTAAATACCGCGTTGTCAAAACTTTCCTTTTAAACCAACTGAGCGAGCGTTTTATTTTTTTGAGTTGGGATATCATGAAATAACTTCTTTCGCTCTATGTGGAGCGAGAGAGACTGAGGGCGATCTCATTAAGACTAAAAATTCATATGAAATATAAAAATAGAAAACCTTTCTGAGGGCATGAAAGTGGCTAACTCAGCATATGCTGCGATACCATCAGACGTCTCTACAAATACGACTATTACACCTGTATCCTGCTCCTCATTCTGCAGAACGCATAGACAGCGATAGACAGAGAGACGACTGGTTTCAGAGTCAGAAGTTGAACTTGACTCTTGTCGCATGTCCCGCGACACCTCAAGTCTTCTTTTTTGACGCCTCTAATCGCATTCCATGCTCTGTGTTGAAAGCCCACTTTATCTTAGTATTTGAATTTTTAATAAGGATAAAGTCAACACGGCTTTTTATACGCGAAAAATGTTCGTCAAATATACGCCTAACGAGCGTCTCCGGTGGAGTGAAGGTAATAGCGTGATGATGAAGCAACTTTACATTTTTCTGATATAAAATATGGTAAGTTTGTTCCCGTCAAAAATTATCAAAGGATGTAAAGGTGACGCTAGAAGACTAACCTTTTTATAATAAGGAGGGGATATTTGTAAAAGCTTTGTAAGTAAAAATAGTGTAAGTGAGAAGGCACTTTGGATACTCCAGTACCGTTTTAGTAAAGAGACATTTAAAAGGTATGGATAAAAGGGTTATTTTTTATCTGGGATGTTCTTTTTTAACCGTAATAGAATTGTCCCCCAACCATTTACATAACTTAATAATGTCACATTTATATTCCTGTTATTTCATTATCAAATCTAAGTTTCACTGAAATCGTTTTCATATTTTAATTATAGTTTTAAAAAAATACCACTCCGTAACAATTAACTAGTACTTATTGATCAATTTTAGGCCAGAAACGAAAACGATCCTTCCAATTGTTGTTTCTTTGAATCAATTAGTTGTTGAGCGAATCATCGTTGCCATTCAACGTGGCAATGTTGATTCAGTGCCAGCGTTTTGGGCACAGTTCCCGTTGACAGCGACGTGCATGATTTTTTTGAGTCCCAGTAAATTCTTTTTATATACGTTTGTACTGATTTTAAAAATTTTTGTATATGTCGTGGCCAGATCTTAGAAATTCATCACTTCATGAAATGACCAACTAAAATTTTGAAACGTCAAAGTTTGATGAAATGTTAATACTTGTTTGGCCTATTTTCTTTAGACCTTTTATTGTGAAATCCTACATCAATGATAAGGCCAAACGAGGATTGATATCATCAAATATTAACGTTTAAACGATCTGGCCAGTTTTATGTAGCCATATCATAAAGTGATCAATTCTATGATCTAGCCACGACATATTTATATATTTAAATAGTTTAATTGTTTGAAAGTTAAGTATTTGTAAGGATGTAAATTCCATTTACTGTTATTTAAAATAAAAAAGCCACCCGCTGTTGAGTTAATATGCTTAATATCTTCCTCTTCCGTATCTCCAAAAAAAAGTCTATAATTCATTCTCTCCTTCGATATCTTCATCAATGAATCTCCTTAATTGAGAAACTCTGTAATTACGTTGACTTACCAATTCATTCGCCGTTCAGTCGCTCTTTCATTCACTCGTTCACTCACGTTGCACAAGAGGAAAAAAGCTGAAGAAATATTGGATTTCTCAGGGCGCGAGGTTTCAATCGTGGCTGTATTTAATTAAGAGGAACCCATGGGGTTTCCCCTGTTACGGGTAACGTAGAGATTTTATTTTGCTGTGTTACCGTCTGGCAAGGGTATTAAGTAAATAGTGGTTTTAACTGCTGTGAATAAGTGCGGGATGTTGGGGTAAAAATCGGATTTAGGAAGTCATTGTTACCCTGCTAAATTCAGGGTTTGTTACCTAGTTCAAGACAAATATTATGATACTTAGATCTAATTTTTTTTTTTTTACATTTCGCAGTTATTGTTATTGACGAAAGGAGGCCTGTGTCCAAGCAGTGGGAACATTAAAAAAAAGGCTGATGATGATGATGGTGATTGCTTTTTTATAATTATTCAAGTCAAAGCATTTATTTCGCTGTAATTAACAATACAACATATAATTAACTGCATATAAGCCTTTTGATTTACGCCTCCAGGCACCGCAATATTCAGATTTTCCCAACTTCTCCTATAAAATAGAGATAAGTAGGCAATATTCTGGAAATGTTATTTTCATGAGCCCTGACCTACCACATTTGTTTTTATAATGCCACCCAGTAATTACGCTCCATTGTACTTCATGTTTTCCATCACGAAATTTAGTTAGTTAAGGTCGTTATATTACTAAAAATCTATTATTACATTATGATTTCACCTTGACCTTTTCATTACACAATTTTTTTTTCAAATCCCTGTATTTCTTTGCTATTTGACTTGAAATGTACTCTAGCTTGTCTAACAATATAATCGACATTCACGAGGACGAAATTGCGGCAAAACATATTCCCGGGATAAAAAGTATCCTATGTGCTATTCCAGGATATGGCCTACCCGTGTACCAAGTTTCATCCAAATCCGTTCAGTAGTTTTTGCGTGAAAGAGTAACAACCATCCTTATGCTACGTTTACTTGTGGGCCCAGCCTTGGCCAGTCGCCATTATGTTGACGGGGTATCCTCGTTTGTACAATGACTACACAATAGCGATTGGCCGAGGCTGGGCCCACATGTAAACGTAGCATTATATCCCTATTTACAAACTTTCGCGTTTATAATATTAGTAGAATATTTAGTACCAATCAAAGAGATTTAAAGAGATACTATAGAGCGGACATCAGAAGAAATGTCTAAGAAAAACTGTCATCCTATGTCAGCTAGCTTTCAATAGTAAACATACGAATTAAATTTGTAATTTACATATTTTTACGTTATTTTTTCTGGAAGCATTTGCGAAAATGATTGAATTCTAATTAATTACAGAGTAAATACGAATAATATTGACGAAAAAAACTGAAGTTAGGTCCAGTCGTCCACAATAGACTGAGCGATTTACTACCTAGGTAACAAGTCTCGGACCAATAGATGAGGGGTGTCTATCGCGTATTTTTTCGAGAATGGAAAACTATCCATTGTCGTTGACTGATTCTTTGAAAAGACATCAATACCAGGTTAACAAACATTTCATCAAGTTTTTCTCTCTTCGAACAAAACCCTGAAGAACTGCAACTACTCGCACAAAAGCTTCGTTTTCAATAAATATAGGTTAACATTCAGTCGGAACTACGTCTAAATTACTATCTTTTATGGGCAGTTTTTTCAATTCAAATTGAATCTCCGCATCTGTTGGTCTTTTGCCCAGGGGATCTCTCAGATTAATCCAGTCGGTTGCATTGTGCCCAGAGATGAATGATTGTTGCCCACTCAGCGAACTGTTTTGCAAACTAACGCCCCTTTTGTTCTGATTGTGTTTGTCGAGGAACCCCCAACGATTTGCGGTTGGAAGTATATCAGTTCTATTGTTGAGTAGTTATGGAAACATGTAGCTTTACATACAAGTATAAGAGATGAAAAATTGTCTGTATGTGCATGACTAATGTCGTGATAATATATGGTACTGTTTTTTTGGTAGGTAGAGGATAGGAGTACACATTTGAGGAAGGGCGTGGTGGGCGTGCCAGACTTTTACTTACTAAAACCCACATAATAATATGTTCTTTCAGTTACCCTTTGTGGTTTAGGACCACGGGTAACCTTTTCAGAAGTCGACCAATGGCTCTAATAGGCTTCGGCCGTTACGTGCCGTCGACGACTTGGACCCGATCTGGACACTGCACTAAGGCACGTAAGTTACCTAAGATTTTAATTGCACAATTTAATTCCGTCAAGCCCGTTCCATCATCAGACCACTAGACGTAAGGCGTTGTGCCACCGGTACATGGTGGACATCTCATTCATACGTATAAAACGGTTTTGGGATCACATTTATTGTGCGTACAGCTAAGGAGTGGAATTCCCTGCCGGAGTCTGTGTTTCCTGATACCTTCAACCTAGGGGTCTTGTGAATTGATCTCTTCTAGGCAAGTGTGTTTCATCGTAGACCACATTATCACTTACCATCAGGTGAGATAGTGGTCAAACGTGAGCCTATCAATCATAATAAAAAATAACCTAGAGATCTATCTGAGGCTATCATGAATGTAAAATTACAAGAGGACCCATAAATACAGATGTTTCAACCCATCAAAATATTCACAAAATATTTCACAACGACGCTAGGGTAAAGAATAATGTATGAACAGTATTTTAGCATTCCATGACGGCCTGTAGTTCCCATATCGATATACAAGGAAAAACGGATTTAGTAGCAGTAAACACGGTCATATATACGAAATGACTGCGATTATCCTTATAGATGGTTAGTACTGCTGTAACTTTCTCAAATGAGATCGATTCCAGGAAGGGATCAGGAAATATAAGAATATTTTGCTAGGGAAAATAAATAGTGGTAAGGAAAGGAAGATTGAAATCCCCTCGACAAGACGAAGGGAAATCCTTTTTTTTTAATATGCTCGAAGCTTGCACGGTTTTAGCGGGAGGACAAATTGATTGATAGGAATATCCTGAAGCTTTATCGATATTAATTAGGTGTCCTCGCATGTCTTTCGCAGACTTTCCTGTGTTGGTAATATTAATATTCGGCGATATAGAAAGAAAGAAAAGAAAGAAAAATATTTTATTTGACACATATAGACACACACAATGTAGAAACAACATGTAGACACTTAAGATAAAAAAAAGGATAAAACTAACATTGTGTGTCTCACGGTATCGAATATTTCTTGATATTAATTTTATTAGAAATTTGCTTTTTTTGCAGCTTTGATGATTTGCAGCTTTGTAGCCCATGGTGATAGGCCGAGGTTTATTTAGACTTGCATATTTTGTAGTATTTAGATCTTGCTTATTTTGTACTCGGTGTGCTAACTGAAAGTTTTTACAGTAGACGTACTTCCTCTTTTCAGCAAAAATGTTTTTTTACCTAGTACCCAAAGCTAGTTCGATTTAGCTTATAATACTGCCAGCCTCGTTGGAAAATCAGTAACTTTATTGGAACGATAAAAAATTATACTATCCATACTTACATATTTTATTCATGTGAAAGTAATTCTATTAATTGGTTTTGGAAATACGCCTTAGCCGCTAAACCGATCTTTAATGAAAAACAGACATGAACCTGGAGGAAGATTAAGATTCTCCTTATCAACATTCGACACGGGCGAAACCGCGGTCAGAAGCTATTTTTAAATATATGTCAATATGAAGACGGAAATCATTTTTCTACAAAATCCCAGTTTCCTCGAAACTCACTTTGATTGAATTACAACTTTGGGCTTTTGAGAGAATTATAATTTCTTGCATTTAAGAGCGTCGAATCTGAGATATATTACTGCACAACCGCTCTTACGTGATTATGGCGTTATTACTTATCTTTCTCTAGATATCTTGTGGATATTATCTAGGCCTCTATTGAAATAAAAACATTTTGTGTAAAACTAATCCAGTAAAGACCTCTAAAAATCAGCTATTTTGCGTGAACGCCTGTCATACTCATAAATTAAAAAAGAAATCTCTACAGAAGCCTTGCACATTTAATCGAGATTCTGGATGACAAAAGTTTTTCCCAATAACTTTCAAAGTTTTAAACACATATTTCCTGGAACAAGTTTTGTGAAATGTTTCAAGTGAATGACGGAATTACTGAATACCAACCCAGCATTCAGGTTTCTTTCTTTTTTCGCGATTCCTCTTAATCATTGAGATAGATGTGACAATAAGCATGTTCACGTTGACGATAAATGGCCTGGAAAGGGAACTCTTAATTAGTTTAAGTTTATATTATAACTTCTTGCATAAATTCTCGAGGAGTTCTTGATTCTTTATCTATTTCGCGAAACGTCCCAGTATCTTACAAACGATATCCACAACTACGCTACTTTATTCGTCATGTAACAGGTCGTCTATGTAATTCTATTCTAGTTGTATTTGTTGTCCCTTTTGTACCCGTCGGGACCCAGGTGGCCATTGAATTGTTTCTGCACAAAACCATTTAGTTGCTTTGAACTGGACACTCCCTGAAGGTTCTGTTGCTATTAACTAGTTCCTTATCGTTTGTTTGTTGGACCTTCTTAAAACATTTGTCTTAATTTTTCCGTAAGGACCTTCTTTATGGGAAACGTGATCTGTTTTCTTTTTATTCATGATGTCCATTTGAGGTTGTGAATGTTTTATTTCATAAAGTGAATTGTTGTTTGGTGACTGAATAGATTTAGGTACTACTTTTACTCTTCAATAAACGACCCCTTTTTTAGTTTCCTTCGAAAATAAAGTCAAACATGATACTTAAGAAATGCTTGATTTGGGTCAGCTCCTTTTAACAGTTGAAAATTATTAATGGTAGGAACCTTTTCAATCCTACATCCTTAAACTTTTAACAGCATATTTCCTTCACAATACAGAAATGGTCCATCATCCCGACCTTTCTTTGCCTCAATTTCTTCATCCAAGTGCTCTCAGGTACACATATCAAAATAAACTGCTTCAACTTCACGCCAGCCGAAATCACATCATTTCTGAGTACCGCCGCCGTACTAAACTTGAGATCCTATTCATCTTGCCCCACTTTAGCTTGAGAGGTCGAATGCTTTCTTCACGTTTTCTTGTGTATATAAATGATGAGTAGCTTATTCAAAAGCTTTTTTTGGGGAATTGATTGTGGTAATCAATGTTGATACTAATGATCAAAATTTAGCTTCTTGAACACTTTAAATGATTTGTAATCTGTCTACCTGTGTTTTATAAGTATGTTTCTTTTCATTGCTAAGCCTACTCGTAGTACATGAAGTTTGTGTATAAGTTGTGTTACTTTTTTGGTGTACTTATAATAAAAATTATTCTATGCGATTCTATGTCCCGCATGCTTCTTAGAAGTAGAAGTGTCAATATTTTTTTATAATATTTTTATTACGACGTACGGCGAGTTCCTACTTTAGCGTTGTTACTGGGAGGTATGAAAATGTATACCAGGGCCCTGGAACCAAGGCAGGGAAGGAACAGGGTGGGTTTTTAGTCAGTAAGAGTCTGACACTATTTCCTGCTCCGCCCAAGGACGGGAAAAAATAACATTTACGTTGTTGAAACCTCTACGGTCCGTATTAAGCGTTTCGCCTCGTCGTTTATACCGCGTACATCGAAGGACTGGAACAATTTTTCTGTTGTAGTCTTCCCGTCTGATTATAATTTGGGTATCTTCAAGGCTAGAGTGAATAGGCTCTTAATAAAGTAGTGCGCCTCACCATCAACGATTGCATCACTGATTACCACCAGGTGGGATCGCAGTCAAGCACAAGTATATATCGATTAAAAAAAATGTAAAGTACCAAAAAACTGTCACACAATTCTCCATTCAAAACTTGAACCCTGACTCCTAAACTAGTAAGATCCTGTACCTTAGGAGACAGTGTCGCATAAATAGTGGAATTAATATACTGCATAAATACTAATATTGAGGTAGGCATTTGGTACAAACCAAATCGACATGACAATAAGACTAAATTATAATTCAATATTGATAAACGCTTCAGCTTTACAGACACCAAAACGCAATTTATTCCATACCGCATTCCGATTTCTGTTAGCTTTTGAATGCATTCCCCAATCTATTGTGGGATATGATTTAAACGACTCTCATAGAAAGTTGTCAATGGATTTGAGGGCACATCCATTGTGGTTTCTTTATGTAAAAGACTGCGTTTTCAATGGATTTTTTAAACGATTTTAAATCCAATAGGATGAATTTTAAATTGAAATGTGATGTTGTGTTTGTGTAGTGATGGGTGAAAGTTTGTCTTGATTATGTCGATGTGATTTAGGTTTTTTGATGCTGCTTTTTCTTTTCGTGTCGATGTATTGAAGCTTAATATTTTCTACCCATTATTTTGCAACCTGTACAGCTCATTATTGGCCTCGTATAAATCCTAGTTTTTTAATGTGATGTACATAAGGCAACCGGTGCTCAATGCGTATTAAAGTTAGGACTTGTTAAATAAGTTTCGATTGTAAATTACAAGATTTTTTTAAAAACTTTGCAAGCCATTCTATCATTGTCCTCGTATAAATCCTTAAAGATGCCTGAATGATCCTGAAGAAGATCGTTGTGCAGGATAGCTAACTAGACAGGTGGCGCATGTCGTGTGAAGAGGTCAAAATAAAAATCAAAATAGTTTTTATTTTACATAGGCCTACATGGGCACTTATAAAACGCCAGAAGCTAGTGCACGGTTCCAAATTGAACGTTTCCTATGGAGAAGAACCGACAAGAAACTCCATGGTTACGCTTTAAAAAAAATGGTTTGTCGTACAACATTTCCATATTACAGTATTCTTATATTCTTTATTGTACACAGACTATATAGCTTACAAAAAATAGTACAGGTGATGTACACAGGCGAGCTTAACCCACAATTGGGTTTTCTTAATAATTATGGACATATATATTATATCATATATATTAAGGACAGGTCCACACTGACATTGTATTAGAGCTCAATTGAGGCAGTCCTTAGACCAGATTTTTTGTGCCAAGTCGGGTCCGCAGTCGGTTAAGATATTTCTAAGATATTTTTTCTCTGCAGTTCGTGTCCATACCGCGCATTTCTCGACTTCGGTACTCTTTCAAGTAAGTTGTAAATCTTATAAAAATTGCGTCTCTTTATACGTGCAGGTATTTATTGATGCCCATGCAGACGATGGTCGCCGTCCAGTTCCTGTTTCCCCTTCTTAATGCGTATCATTAGCGCTATGTCCGTTTCTTAAACGTGGACGGAAATATACCATAATCGGCATTTGAATTCTTCAAAAAAGAAATACAGAGTTTTTTTGGCGGAGATCCTGTGATGATGTTTCCCAGCTAGTGGACGTAATGCAATGAGAAAATTGTTTCCAGTTTCTTTCCCAATTTTATTAATTCTTTTAGACATGTTTTCAATTATAAATAATGTGGGAGAAAATTTACAACTGTGGGACGAGTAGACCTACAAAAAGCTTGGAACTATTTCTTCTATCCAACAGAGATGAATAATTAGAAAGTTCCATTGTCTTGAAGCAGTTATAGACTAGCTAGCTGTAAATAGATGTAACAAATCTGCGTTGTAGAGTGGTTTCAATAGTAATAAGTGTAACTATAATAATAATAATAATATTGATTCAGAAAGCGGTAGTCCTGGACACGGCTCGTATTGTTAGGAGGTTCCTTTCTCTGGAGCCCTGACCGCCGGTAGCTTGGACCCTGTTCCCGATACCGGTGGGACACTATTTTTTATATTTTTAAATGTTTTTTTTTTATATGTATGTTAAAAATATTTAAAAATGTTAAAAATATGTGATACAAGAAATAAAGGAAATAATAATAATATTTCACTACTTTCACACAATGTTATGCAGTCCCAAACTAAGCAGTGCTTGTGCTATGAGTACTAGATTACTGATAAACATACATATATATTTCTTAATATGTACATATGTGATATCACTACATAGTATAAAACAAAGTCGCTTCCCGCTGTCTGTCCCTATGTATGCTTAGATCTTTCAAACTGCGCAACGGATTGTGATGCGTTTTTTTTTTAATAGATAGAATGATAGTAGATGAAGGTTTATATGTATAATACATGCAAATATATTTAATATCACCATTGCACCCGTGCAAAGCTGAGACGATATTTATAGATAAATTACAGCCAGATACAGAACAAATGATTGTGTTCATCACTCAAACATTTGTCTTGGGAGGGAATTGAACCCATGACCTGCTGCATAGAATTTTAGGGTCTCTAACCACTAAACCAACAGGCCAGTGAACTATCTCAAGTCCCATAAAACCGTTAGTAACACCAATAATAATTGCTAAAGCTGTTGAAACATTTCTAGTAAGAATTATTTGATCAAGTCGTGGACACGGTGTCTCAATTAGTTCTCATTCAACAATGGTGAAGTTTTTACTTCGGAACTTGGTCCGTCTTAATTCGGAAAGTTTAATGGTAGGTACGGCTAATTATATTGGATTACCGGTGTCTGTGACTGTCTCAGTAGATATAATACCGGTCGAGGCTTGTGATCTGTTTGTTTAATCTGCTTTTCGCTTGTAATACTGTGGTTAGATATTTAGAGGTGTGCGGAACAGGGTGTTTGGGTCCTCCGACCAGACGGGTGTTATGTCTGGAACTGTTCGATAGATGATTTCGGTCTTTTGTATATGTTCAAATTGTGTGGAGAACTTTAATTGCGTCATATTTATTTATTAAATACTTTATGAACAAAAGGACTGAGGCGACTAAAGCTAATCGTCCACTGCGTCAGAATAAATGCGTACGAAGTGGACGAGGCATCGGTGATCATAAAATGCCGATAATGTGCGTTAGTGAATGTAAAATGAAAATTGTTACCAAAAAAATATTATTTTCTTTTAAATATTCCTTGATCTCTTCATGTCTGTCAGCCTTTATTCTTCCCGGAGGACACGGTCGAAGTGAGCCCCGTTTGGGCAGAGCATTGCCGAGTTCTCGTGAGGGCGATCGGCAGCGCCGATCTCTCGCGCCAGGCCCTGCTACGGGCCATGGTCCGAAGCGAGGAGGGATGGCAGGCGGTCGCCTCCTTCTGCGAAGCAGTAATGCTAGCTAAAGAGGAGGCCGCACGCGAGAGGCAACGGCCCTCACGTCCCAGCCGCCGCGGGGATTGCGATTCCGATTCTGATTTCCAGCCAATGTAGGCGCGGGCTTGCGGACGGCGAGTTATGGGTAGTTCGCTGTCCGACCGTCCGGTAACCATCCCGACCAAGCTCAGGTCGTCGACGGCGCGCACTGTTCCCGTGCGCCTGCAGGCAGACAGGGTCGAAGCCTACTGGGGCCAAGGGTCTGCTTCTGAAAGGAAGGCTCGGCCCTGGTATCTATGGCAACGAAGGAACGGGGTGGGTTTTTAGCCAGTAAGCGTCTGATACTATCTCCCGCTCCGCCCAAGGGCGGGAGATGTCATTAAATGATTTTACCCACCACCAAAGAAAGCCTTTATTCTTAATATTTTTTTCAACAATAAGTTCAAAAGCAGTGTAATTTTTTCGCAAAAGCGTGGCATACATTTCCGCATTATTGAGCAGGCAGACATTATATTACAACCAAGATTTACGGAACAAAAGCCCAAGAAAAATCTAGGTTCAGATTTTAATATTTCCAATGCTCCAGCTCTTTGCGGGCTTCAAACAACCATTGTATAAATCCCTCGGACGAACGATTTTATCTTTGTCTCCAAAGTAAATAAGAAGATGGAGTCTCGCTTCCACGGGTTCCCCTTCGGATCTGATAACCATCTGCTTTTATTGGATTTTAAACTTTGGGCTTCTTATTTTAAAATCAATTTTGTATTAACGATTGGGGTTCGTTTGTACTTATTCTCTTCATTGGAGAATTTGTTCAGTCTTTGATTTCGTTTTGTGTTTTGGAAGAATTCTAGTTATATGTGAGACGTTTTGCTAATTTAGAAAGAATTATTACTGGAAAGCCAAGTGAGATTATAATACTGTTATTCTTTGTCTCTACTCTTCTTTGTCGTTTCATTCTTGCCATAGTGGTCGTGGTTATCATGAAGGCAGCTCCCCGGAAGCTAACAGGGTACATTATCATCATCATTATCAGCCTTTTAATGTTCCCACTGCTGGGACACCAGCCTCCTCTCTAGGAGAGGGTAAGCCGCACGACTTTCCGCCACTTTTACCTGCTAGCAGTCATTCTGGCGCACTCATTCATTAGCCGCCAACAGCTGCTTAAATTTTATCAGCCTATAGCATCGGTGATCTACCACGAGACCTCGTTCTGTCCACCTTTCCTTGTTTAACAAGGCGTACGATGGAGTTACTTCCACGTCGACAAATATGTCCACACCAGCGTAGACAAGTGTTCCTTGACGCCCAGAGAATGGAACCGTTTGTTCGAAACTCGGTCCAAAAGACCCCGAGCATTTTTCATAATACTGTTAATTACTTTCAAAGATCTTATCGCAATGGACGCTAACTAGATTTAGATTAACTGAAACGAGCCTAATTAATAAATTAACAAGCTAGACGTTATCTAAAACAAGATCTATACAAAACAAAACTCATTGTTTAGTGTTGAGTCTTTCATTACAATAGCGGCACAAAGTGGAATAATTTTTTTATCAATAACTAATTGTCCTCCGCGGTTTCACCAGAGTATTTGGTTACTGCCCAGCTAAAGTAGACAACACAGTTGTCTATTGTGTGGAAGATGAGGACGCCGTGGCTCCAGACTCTCCTCAAAGAGGGGACTCACTGCCGCAATCGTGGCGTGACCAGCGCTGGGTGGCGACAGTCGCTATCGCTATAATCGCCAAGAGATCCCGCCAAATTAATAAATGGGCTGCGGAATAATTCCAAAGCCATGGCTCTAGAACAGCAAAGGGCAACTGAAGGAACATAGAGGGGTTTAAGTATAAAGCTGACACTCTATCTCGCTCCTCCGAGAGCGTAAAAAGTTTTTTTGATGATTTTCCACCCGCACTAAAAAGGTTTTTAATACATCAATAGCTAGTAACAGCGATGGAAAAAAATGGCTCCCTTGAGTCTAATAGCTGTTAGAAACTGTTTCTATACACAAATGAAAAGAATGAATATGACCGGCGCGTATTGTTCCACGTGCGTCTCAAGGAGTTTTCAGTAAACCGTAGGGGCCCAGCACGGTCGAAGCTTACTGGGGCCAAGGATCGTTTTCTGAAAGGAAGGTTTGGCTCCGGTATGAAAGGCAACGAAGGAACAAGAAGGGGTTTTTAGTCAGTAAAAGTCTGACACTATCTCCCTACCCGCCCAAAGGCGCGGAGATGTCATTGGATGATTTTCCCACCGACCAAAAAATCTCTGATGACAGCTCAAATGATGATCAGTCGTTGAAGTGTATATAATTTAATTGTCAAACAGCACAATACTATGCTGTCATTACTCTCCTCACTATCTACTGGTGAACGGCATCAGGAGATATTCCAAAGTAACACGTTTTGACAGATGTTATTGTATCGATTGCCTACTGAGTGGCAACAACATTCTCGATAGCACTTATGTTTTCGATAGTAACTTGCCTCGTTGGTCAAAAAAGCTACCGCTGAGAGAACAGGGTTCGTTTCCTGGGTCCGACAATGTGTCTGACACTCCTAGAGGCTCCCATCCAGAGCGGGAAGGTTATTTAATGATTCCCTCCCTCCTTTGCTGCTGTTGGTGCACTTTGCCCTTCTGGAATATCTTTCTGGCGGCTATTACTACTCAAATAAGTTTAACCATAAGCTCATACAATTATTTAATGTAGCCACAATATCAAGTTCGTTAAATCATACTACACAGTATTAAACCAGTTTCTTATAAGCTAAAAGGGGCAGTCAAATGAAAGGGTACGAGTGTACTTGGTCAAAGGGTTCTAGTTCATAATGGCTGACCCTTGAACTCAATACATTATTAGAGAACGGCGAGTAATGCGGCGCGACACGTGTAGGGAGGTATCGCCGTGCTGACTGTTGAAGAACTTCTATGGAACAGGAATTTAAAGGTGTTTTACATAGTTTGACAGGCCTGTTGGTCTAGTAGTTAGTGGCCCTGACTGCTATGCCAGAGGTCGTGTGTTGGATTCCCACCCAGGACAAATGTTTGTGTGATGAGCATGATCATTTTTTCTGTGTCTGGGTTTTATTTATCTATAATATGTATGTATTTAGAAATATATAAGTATGTTTATCAGTTGTCTCGTCGTACCCATAACACAAGCTCTTCTTAGCTTGGGACTAGATGGTGTTGTGTGATAGTTGTGAAAGTAATAATAAAAAAATATATATGAATAAGCGACTTTCAAATATATATTTGAAAGTCGCTTATTCATTCCATGAAACTAGTAGCGACATCTATAAAATCACATAGGAACTAAAATTCATAACCCAGCGTCGCAAATTGCAAATATACTCGTAATAATATTAGCGACCCGCAATGGTGATATTAAATTGCATGCATGTATTATAGATCTCTTGAATCATTCTAAAAACGAAACAAAATCCGTTGCGCAGTTTTAAAGATACAGACACGCATACATAGGTACAGACAGCGGGAAGCGACTTTGTTTTCTATGTAGTGAGTTGGTTAAAGTTCATGCGTCAATTTTACGCATGATTATCTTATCCGTATATCAAAATATATCTTTTTAAGGTTAAAGGTATGTTATTCTTTTTCGAAATTAGGTATTTATTGGCTTCATTGAGTTATGTGTTTTCTGTAATTTCGCTGTATTTATACGGCATGCAATATTGATGATGTATACGGTCTTAAAACTTTCATTACAAACATATCAATGTTTGTAATGAAAGTCTTATTGTGGTAAATGCTTGGTTTATTACACGCAGAACAATTACATCAGATCACATGAGGAGAAATGCAGTGCTCCGTCCGTCACACATACATCGACAATAACCATAGAGCTAGGGCTGTGATAGTAATAGTAACTAGTGATGTTATAACAAATGAAATATGTGTTATAATGTGTAAAGTAATCATCATATATATAAAAATGAATAGCCGTTCGTTTGTGTCGCTAAAACTCTAGAACGGCTGGACTGATTTGACCAATTTTGGTCTTGAAATATTCGTGATACTCCAGGGAAGGTTTAAACGGTGAGAAAAAAAGAATTCGAATACAACGCCATCTCTTATTAAAATGTGATTATGAAATGAATTATGCTGGTTCTGGTAATACCCGTAGATGGCGTTATCCTCATTAGGCGTTACGAGGTTTGCCGGGTCACCTAGTATATAATAAATCTAATATACTTAATTGTAAAGACTAAAGTCCTATTATTTACTGTTCATTGATCCACAAAACTACAACAAGGTACCCACTCGCATTTCTACTTATTCAGCTAATGTTAGGAGCTCTCTGCTATCGTCTGAGTTCCTTATAGGTAACCCATCAGCTGTCAAAGTAAAGCGCGAACAGTCATCCTCTGGCTCATTCCATTTGTGCATATCATCCATCGCAATCCATCATACCAGGAAAAACAGATATGTCCACGGTCCACTTGTCTTTCCGATTATGTGACGTGCCTGTTAGGATCCATAAATATAATTGATAGCTTAGCATAGCACCAGCCTTATAATGTCCTCACTGCTGAGACTCAAGCCTCCTTTCTAGGAGAGGGAATGGGCCGTAAACAGTAATCTATCACGCGGGCCCAGTGCGACATCCACCAACCGGATGTCCTGAACTGTTCCATCCGTCCGTTGCGTCAAAACAACAGGTCAGTTGAAAACCAGCGTCAGGCACTAGTTGTCTGGAATTCATGCTGAACTGGACCTATTTTGGTGCAGCCGTGAGGCAAACAATTTTTTTTTTGTTTTTGTTAATTTATTATTTTTTCGTGTTAGGTACCTAATTCTTTTGTTCATGCCTTATGCTGTACCAAATAAATTCTTTTTCTTTCTTTCTTTTCTTACGTCTTATATATCCGACAAACACTCTCGCTTTTACTCCACCAGGTGAAACCCATCCACCACCAAATACTCCATTTTGTGAGTTATTCTGTCACCTATGAGGATTTTAGAGTTAAACGAGATGGAGTACCCAGTCGCAAACACACGACTCTGGCGAATAGGACACGAAAATTCTCGTCTGACCGATCCGGACTTCTGTACAATATAATCTTTGGTCTATAAATCTGTTGGTCAGACAACCGGTGCGGGTCAATTTTCTCTAACATCTGAGCCCTGGCGGAACAGACAGACAACTTTGTTCGCCTTTTATAGTATTAGCCTGCTTAGTACCTACACCGTAACAGCACGATTGGTGCAGTGATTGCGCGATTGGCTGCCGCGTTGCGTGTCGCGAGTTGAATTCCCGTTGTCTTGTACATTTTACAGGACGCATCCACGACACAGGATGTATTCCTAGTGTGGGGCAACAAAAATCACAGCATATTAAGCACGGAAAAAAGAAAAAAATAATGTTTTTACTTGATATTGCTACGTTTCTAGCATGGTCACGCTAAGATCATGGTATAGTACGGTGTAATAGGTAGAGTCCTTTATACGTCAGTTATCTATTCTTTTATATTTCCTTTATAACACAGTGCATTGAGAGAAACGAAACAAAAAGAAAAAGTATTTGTTTCGTTTGTGGTTAAGCCACTTTATAGTTCTTTTGGATACTCTTCGAAATTGTAAGTTTGAGGAGTAAACGTATAGTTTGGGAGCTCATGAAAAAGTATTGGTTAAAGCGGGTCTTTCTTTTCTTTTTTACGAAATACTTTATGGTAGTTTATAGTGGTGGTTTCACTGGAATGATGTGTGAATAGAATAGATTTTACCTAATAAGGGGCCATTCAAGTATTTCGTGAGCGCTACGGGGGGTTGCTTATTTTTGATGATAAAGGGAATGTGGGGGATCTGGATGGTGATTCCGTCAGCAGTATATTTTGTTAGTTTTTCAAGAGAACAATATTGATGTTCCAAAATCACACGAAAGCAACAGAGTCTAATTCAAGCCTATTCCTTATTTCTAGACTTATAACTACTCCTCATAAATTAACAACGAAACCAAAACACGTTGAAAAATGCATGTTGCAATGCACCAATGTTTACGTAAGCATGAGCGGGGGTTGAGAGCTTTGCTTATTGCTGACAAGGGGGAGGGAGGGTTAATAATTACAAAAAATCTGCATACGTAATACTTGCACGGCCCACATGCGTTTTATAGAGTGTGCGCGGGAATTGTATGACTTGATTCCATCATCATCTTTCTGCCATTGAACGGCGAGTATCCCTTACATTGTTTCTAAGCGTTTCGCACCGTATTTTATACCCCGTAAATCTATGGACTGCAACAATTTACCTGCTGCGTTCTTCCCATCCGATTATAATTTAGGTGTCTTTAAGGCTTGAGTGAATAGGCTCGTAATAAACTATTGCGCTACACCGTCAATGATTGCGTCACTGCTTCCTATCAGGTGGGATCTCAGCCAAGCACTTCTTTATATTATTTAAAAAAAATAACAATCTACCTCTCTAAAAGTGTGCATGGGACATAATCCACCACGCGGGCATATTGCGTGTTAGTGACTTACCCCCGATTTCTGATTTAAGCATTTGAAGTTGAGAATTACTCATACTCTACTTTAGCCTGTAAACCTGTAGAAATTTGGCATTTAAGTATGGTTTGAGACGTTCTTAACTCAAAATACTCACGCCTTTAGACTCGCCGGTTTGCTCACAATGGCTTCTTTACTTTGCTGTAGCGATAATAGAAATGCACGTTCTATAAAATTTCAAAATCTCTCTTACGAATTACAGAAGCAACTGACGGACGGACAGACGGACATCGGAGCCTTAATAATGAAGTCCCGTTGACACTTTCCGGGTACGAAAATTTAAAAGGTATTAATAATAATAATCCACAACTATCACACAACGCCGTCTAGTCTCATGCTAAGCAGAGCTTGTGTTATGAGCATTAGACAACTGACAAACATACTTATACACCACTATTTTTTAATTAGTGCAAATACTTAAAGGGCTTATTAGAAAACGTCTTGTTATTATTTAAGTAAAGTCTCAATAAATAATATTCATAAACAGCAAAGTTATGAGCGTTTGTTTATATCCCAAAATCTCACTCAATTTATGGAAACATTGTACAGGTTATTGTTTATGAATGAAAGAATGTCAATAAAAATGGAAAAAACACTGCGCTTAGTATTTTATAGTAGTAGTTGTTATGAATGATTGATTCAATTATGAATTTATCAAATGACAAATTTTCATGGTCAATTTTGAGATTTCGTTTATTTGACTTTTGACTACATAAATATGATCAGTAACGGGTACTGATTGAGCCCCATTTTTTTGTGCACTAATTAAAAAATAGGGGTCTATATTTCTAAATACATACAAATGATCTTTTTTTTTATGGTAGGTAAAATCATCCAATGACAAATCCCGCCCTTGGGTGGAGCGGGAAGTAGTGTCAGACTCTTACTGACTAAAAACCTACCCCGTTCCATTCTTTGCCTTGGTCCCAGGGCCCCGGGTGCCATTTTCACATACCCTTTGACCCCAGTAGGCTTCGGCCCTGTTGGGCCCCTACAGTTTGCTGACAACTCCTTGAGGCGCGCGGGAACAGTGCGCGCCGTAAACGACTTGAGCTCGGACCGGTCTGTTACCGGACGAACGGACAGCGAGCTACCCTTAGCCTTACGCAACATTTGTCCTGGGTGGGAATCGAACCCTTGACCTACGGCATAGCAGTCAGGGCCACTAACCATTAGACCAACAGGCCAATTATATTATTATGATTTTTTACTTTCTTTCTCTTAAATGACAAATGTAAAAAGGAAAGACAGAAAAATCGATAGAAAGACAATTCAACGACTTTTTAAAGCAATATTACAGTACTTTCGTATAGCTACCTCATCGCTTGGAAGTCGATGGCAACCCGTTCATATAAGTGGCCTATTACATCTGCGCAGTACGGGTTAAGAGCTTATTGTTACGTTGCTGTGTTTTTGCATTATCTAACTTCCCCTTGAAAGAAGAAAATAGAAAAGAGAGTTTTTATTTACGGTATTTGACACATTTAATCGCGATTTGTCACCAAAAAAACGCATTGATGTATAAATTTCACGGTATTTATACCCTTTTTTTTTGAAGTGAGAGGTCATCATATAACTTTTCCTGCTCTGGGTGAAGCGACAGGTAGTATCAGACTTTCTTCTATTAATTAAAACCCACCTGTACCACCACATTCTAGGGCAAGCTTAATAAAAACTGAGGATGTAATGAATGATCCTAATTTGTTTTTCGACCACAATTTGCGAAACATTTTGTCCAGTGTTGTCATCTTAAACACTTTCTTTGGCTCAAGACAATAATTTATATTCTGTAAATTTTCATTAAATCTCGAAGAACATGGGGCGACAAAGTGGACCTCGACAGAACTGGAAGGTGGAAACGCGGTCTCACGAAAAATGGAAGGAGTTGAGGGACTGTTTAGCCAAGTAGTGGAGGAGAACATATTTTACACCACTATTTTTTAATTTGTGCAAATACTTAAATGGCTTATTAGAAAAGATCTTGTTATTATTTAAGTAAAGTCTCAATAAATAATATTCATAAACAGCAAAGTTATGAACGTTTGTTTATATCCCAAAATCTCACTCAATTTATGGAAAAACTGTACAGGTTATAGTTTATGAATGAAAGAATGTCAATAAAAATGGAAAAACACTGCGCTTAGTATTTTCTAGTAGTTATTGTTATGAATGATGGTTCAATTATGAATTTACCAATAATGACAAATTTTCATGGACAATTTTGGGATTTCGTTTTTTGTACTTTTGACTACACAAATATGATCAGTAACGGGTACTGATTAAGCCCCATTTTTTTGTGCACTAATTAATAAATAGGGGTGTATATTATCTCAGAAGCTATCTGTTTGAAAGTAGCATATTTTTTGCAATATTACCAAAGATTTCCTCATTATTGGTCAAGTGAGACCAAAATCCATCAGTTTCAAAAGAGCTTGGTAATGAAAAAAGATCCATACGTACACAAAGCGTTTTGGGAACACATACATTATGCGTACAGCTAAGGACTGGAATCCCCTGCCGGACTCTGTGTTTCCTGATAGCTACAACCTAGGAGACTTTTTTTTTTTTTGGTGTTGGTTAAAATCATCCAATGACATCTCCCGCCCTTGGGCGGAGCGGGAGATAGTGTCAGACTCTTACTGACTAAAAACCCACCCCGTTCCTTCGTGGCCTTAGATACCAGGGCCGGGCTTTCCTTTTGGAAGCAAACCCTTGGCCCTAGTAGGACCTAGGAGTCTTTAAGTCAAGAGTGAATAGGTTACTTCTAGGCAAGCGTGCTCCATCTTCGACCACATCATCGGTTACCATCAGTAGAGATAGTCAAACGCGAGCCTATACATAATAATAAAAAAACAATTTTTTTGTACCACGTTCTCACAGCATTTTTAAATCCAAGGTTAGAAAAAATAGAAATCTTTAAGTCAGACCTAGAAAACTTGAAACCACGCTAACTGGAATAGCGGTCAAGGCCGAGAAAGCTTTTTAGACGTAACACTTAGCGTCTGCATATGAAGGCATTTCTAACAAGAACTAAGTCTATGGTCTAGTTTATTTGTTAGATTTTGTAAGGCGCTGCATGCAACTGCGAACATAAAAGTAAACTAAAGGTACACGGGTGAGTTTAAGTCATCAAATGTGTGACTCTCTCTGTCTTCACCCAGAGCGGGAAAGTTTATTTGATAATATAATTTACTACCTCAAAAAGGTTCTATTTTTTTTGGAGGTGGAAAATAATGAACTGACGTCGTCCACTATGGAGTGAAGCGAGAGGGCGTGTTAGATTTTTACTCACTAAAACCTGGCAATTTTTGGGGCTGTACAAGTATTACGTAAGCAGATTTTTTGCAAATATTAATCCCCTCTCCGCCTCGTCAGAAAAACTAAGTAAAGCTCTTTACCCCCCCCCCCCTCCCCCTAGGCTTACTTAAACATTCGTACATGCATTTCTTTTCTCTAGGAGAAGGAATGGGCTGTCTTCCACCGGTGCGGATTGGTGGATGTCACATGTTTTTTGAATTTTTTGGTTCTAGGACATGCCGCTTTCCTCACGATGTTTTCCTTTACCGTTTTTGAGAGCAGTATAAAACGAGCACTGCGATTGAGACCCGAAAATCTGTTATTGCATATTGAAGGTCGATCGCCATTTTAGTTCAGCTTATATGCCGCGTACTATAGAAACATTTACACGTACCAAGTACTTATCACTGCCCTGATACAACTCCACTTCAATTCCTCATAAACACTCGCCCAGTAACATCATTACGTCTTACTAAATCTCAGTTTATTACTTCTCTTCTAATAAAGCCTGCAACATATTACGGACCCCGTGAATTCCCGTGTCCTGGCTAAGTGCAGTAGGTGATTGGAACCGGTAAATTTATCGGTCCTTACTTACGTACGATACAAAAGTAAAGAGTGCAATAAATCCTTGTGACGTATTAGAGTGGTGACGTCGCACTGAGGGAAAAATTCGAAAGTACCTATGGGATTAATCTGGGAAAGGATTGAAACGGAGATTTTTAGTTTCAGTACCGGTTTTATAGTCGGGTTTCTTTGATAAATCTAGTTCATTTCCTTAGGGCTGATTTCATCATTCAATAATAAAACTTAGTTCAACTATACTGAGCTTAGCGTAATCTAGTTTAAAGACCCGTGTCGTAAATATGGGCGACAACAAAAGAATTGAAACTGAGTTTAGCGTAAACTAGGTTCAATTCATCGCGGTGAAACGCAAACTAAAGCTTTAATCTCGATTAGGCGCTCAAACTGCGTTTTGTTTTATATAATCGCGATTAGTTTCTTGGTGAATTTGGCCCTAAGTAATATACAGGTTTCTGCGCTACGTATGGTTTTTATTACAAGTAATCTCCACTTTGTACCAAATGTTTGTCGTAAGTAATCGTAAATGATGTTACATAGAGGAACGGTAGGTGTTAGAATGAGACCCAAAAATAATGTTGTAAAAAGTATGTTTTTTTTTTATGGTAGGTAAAATCATCCAGTGATAAATCCCGCCCTTGGGTGGAGCGGGAAGTAGTGTCAGACTCTTACTGACTAAAAACCTACCCCTTTCCTTCGTTGCCTATAGTGCCGGGGCCGAGCCTTCCTCTCAGAAAAAGTATGATTTACATTTAGTGCTTAACTGCGTGAAAATCGGTTTCTCCGTTTTAAACCCGTTTCTTCCACTCAGGGAAAAATTTCACGCTCCTAGATCTCGTAATTTCGGTTGTGCGTTGATATATCAGTCAGTCAGTTTCTCCTTTCTAAACATAATTCAGGTATTCTATGAAATACCGAATGCGCAGCCTTTAGTGTACGAAAAAGACGAGAGCAGGGAAGGAGGTGATGTAATTTTAGGACACCCCGACACGGACGGGTTAGGGTTATTTTTTTTATCACCACCTGAAAAGAAAAGTCTCACTTTATTCTATACATTGCCTATGTATTGTATAGAATACCGGATTATATATAGATTGCCGGTAAGATAATATAGATAGATAACAATCTCGACAATCATGCCATTTCAAATTCATTAACCGACTTCCAAAAGGAGGAGGTTCTATGTTCGGCTGTATGTATTTTTTTTACGAGTAAAGCTCTTCAACAAACTGCAATCCTATCAATATCGGCCATGAAAGGACAAATTTTAAACACAGAAGACACTTCCTCAGTAGTATTTATTTCAAAACTATTAACTACGAAGAAAATTCGAGCTCGGATAAACAGGCCATTCCATTATGTGAATAGCCGGTACAGTTGCGGACGCGACGGTTTCACGAGAAAATACTCCAATGAGCTACTAGCTGCACTCGAGCCCGTTCGCCCGCGGCGCGGCTTACTCTTTTGTCCGTCCAGTATCAAATATTCCTTTCTTTTTCTTTGGCATATTTTTAGACACTATCCACGAAGAAAGTGTCTAATTTCCTTTAAAATTTATGGCCTATTCAATTTCGTGTCATCTTTCCAAACGTTCAAGTCAATACCGAGAACCGTGGAGCGTTTCCTCCGGCGTTCCTCGGCAATGTCGTAAACCTTCGGCTAATTTCGCACTGCAGAATTTCTGCCACTAATAAGTCTTCGTGTTGTTCCAGGGCGGGGTGAATTTGCGTTAAATTATAAAGCTTATTAACCATTGTTCCCCAGTGTGTCGTAACCTGCCGCAATGAAATACTCCACTGTAGGTACGTTACTCTATCCAAGTTTCTCCTTGACTTCACTTGAATTATGTATTTGGATACCTAAGTATAGCGTGAGATTTTGATTAATTAAATTCTGAATGCGACATTTTTCTTTGTCTTCATCTGCTCGTCTAGACGGGAATTATGAGACTCTTTTCATCTTATTTGTATAAAATTCTCAAGGAATCGCAAATTATTTCGTCTCTTGAAAGGTGTGGCATGCTTCGGGACAGTAGAAGCTTGGAACTTTTTGTGTTGTTAGAAAGAATTTGCAAACTTATTTGCATTTTATTAAAAAAAAAAATAGATGCAAATGAATGGTATGTCATGTTGACAATTTCTTCAACACGTTGAAGTTACAATTTTTTTTTATATTTTATTTAAATGCAAAAATAGTTAAATGGATAAATCGAATAGCGAATCCGTCGAAAAACAAGGTTCCGGAGATGAAGGTGGTGGTGGTAACCAAATAGATGAACAGCCTACAACGTCAAGGGCTGAAAATATTCCGGAACGGAACTCGCACAATATGAATGATTTCAAATCATTGGATTTTAATTCTGCTGATGAAGTTAGGTGAGAAATTAGAACATGAACTTGTTGTTAAATTGTAAATGTTTCATTGCAGAAAAAAAATACAATTATTTATTCAAATTTCAGGCAAGCAATGAAGGCTGTTTTAAAGGGTCACTTGCCACCGCAATCGTTTTCAGAAGAAGCTAATCAAGTTCAAATGAAAGTCCTAAATAAATCAGATCCGGTTGAAATTACCGACCTGACGAATAAAAACCATACCCACGACTTGCGGAAAACTGTTCAGCGTCAGGTCCAGAAAAACTTGTACCGCAAAATGAAGTCTACAACCAAGAGCAGTACGGGGAATTCTCTTAACACTTCAGGGTTGAAAAGACGTGGAAGACCAATGAAAGCAGGTCCTTCAAGATCCGTTAAAGCACCTTCAATCAGGAAATCGGTATTGTATATCGGGAAATTATCTAATGTTGTCCAATTTAAACGCCGATGGGCTTCCGAGAGTGCGTCTGATGGAGACTCTGTGGTGTTTTACTGACGATTTTTGAGTTTGTGTTCGTTGGGTAGTATTGTCTTTTTAAATAAAAATTATCCTATTAGATTAGAGCCTTTCTTTGTTAATAAATTGCAGGATCAAAGATTTGTTTATCAGCTTGAGTGGAGACCGTTTATGTCGGTGTATCGGTGAGCGAGCTATCGTATTTCAGCAATCTCTTAGCGGATCGTATCATATCGGAAATTGAATTTCCGATTGGCTCTCGACTGCACAGCAGACTGTCTGTAATGGATGGTCCCGCGGTCCCTGTTTCGCGGAGTTCATGAGAATGATAGATAGAAATACTTGGAGGCGTATTTCAAACGTTCCGATGTGGAAATTGAGGAATATTGATGTAGTCCCTTCTTCGTTTCTGTTTATTTTGCTTTTTTTTTTCGAATGAATGGTGGTTATTTTGGCGATTTCAAAGCTCTAGGTTTCGCAAAGCTGTTTATTGAATAAAGATGAGGTCACGGTTGAAAGGCTGTCAATTTACTCATAGTTTGTTCTGTAAAAAAGTTTGTTTTTCATTAACCTCGAAAGCATAAAAAGTATTACCAACCAATGAAAATAGTTCACAACAATTTAAATGTAATAACCGTTAAAGTGGTAAAATAAGGTAGTTGCGTTAAATTCACTACACGTTAGTGCACGGGACGCGCTGTTTGTACATGTTTTGACAGGTAATGTAATATGTAGTGAGAGATATTGAGTTTGAGCCGAGCGGTGTTGACGGCGTCGATATTGATGTTGACATGTTCGAAATAAAACGTGCTGCGTCCTTTAGATAAGCCATTATTTGAACATGTTTCACTGGAGCGTGGTTCAGAGGAAAGATAGATACTGTCTTGTCACTAGATTCAATAGGTTTTTATTATTAGCGAGCTTTCTATGAAGACAGACTAACTAGATTTTGATTCTTTATTTTTGTAAATATTCTCGTTATCCAAGAAGTATAGTCGGTATAGAAGTATAGTAGGTAGTCAAAATCAGATAGCCTTTTTTTATTTGCTACACATAAGATTAATGTTATGGTATATGGTGCTAATTATATAATATCGATTCGAGCGTACAAATATTTTTGGCAATAGTAAATGGTTTTGGACTGTGTTGGCATAATTTGAATTAATCTTTGTTAAAACGCTAGTTAGTTAATAATTATGTTGTATACAAGTTACTTGAGATAGTCAATATGTTGTTTTTAACCGACTTCAAAAAAAGGAAAAGATCAGTTGTATTTTTTTTTTTGTTAGTTACCTCAAAACTCCTTTTTTTATGGATCGATTTGCAATGTTTTTTTTGTACGTCACAATAAGTTGTCTACAATACCAACTGTGAATTGTGTTTTCGTTAATCTTTGCCTTCTACCCAAAATCTCGCCCAACCCTTCTACTTCAACTCCACCAGGGTACTAACGACCTTTGTATTCATCCCTAGAAGCTGCTTACACAAACCCAACCTTAAACACTTTCGTTGACAACTAAAGAACTTAACACAGCTTAATAATAGCTCGCATACATTACAAGAGCTAAGTAAGAAACTTATCGGCCATCTTTCTGTCCCTTGACACGTTTTACAAGGAAACTACATGCAGCTGATGAACTTGCCCAATTCTATGGACCTTTACGTCAGCTGTTTTCACAGTGGAAAATCAACTTTAGCGTTTTAGTTTTAAGGTTGGTTTTTAGATGGATGAGACAGATTTTTGACAAGAACATCGTGCCCAAAATGAAGTCCCGGTAGTGAAATGTCCTCTAATAATGAACTATGACCCCTGCTCCTAATCTGAGGAGTGGGTACAAGTTTAAATTACATGGTCGGCCTAATTTGGACCCGTCACGAAGTGGACAACGTGTGTTAATCGCTGGTTTTATTTATATCATCACGCTGCGGCTTTCAGGAGGGGTGGTAGAGTGCTATGATTAGACTAATTGGAATTTAGGAGATTTTGTTGTTTCTTGCTATAGGCGGTGGCAGGAGGAGAGGCGGTGCGGATTGGGTTCCAGGTGGCTCTAATGAACCTTTAACCCTGTCTTGTTTTAATACATCTTTAATATTTTTATAATAATAAAAAAATATAGACAATCTAAACTAATACTGCTACAATTTCCTTTTTAACCTACTTAAAAAAATAGGAAGTTATTTGTTCGGCATTTTTTTATCAATTGTTTTTTTTTTTTAATTTAATTTATTTAATATTTGGTTTAAGTAAGTGGTGTGTGCCAAGTAAAAATATACATTTTTTCTTCCTTTCAACGTAATTACTACAAGAGTACTCACAAAACACTACATAAAAAACATTAAAAACTCTCTATTTACCCTTTAGAGCTTGTATTAATAATAAATTAATTAATGCATCGCTCGCAACTTGCGAGACGGGGCTGCAAACTTCCCTCCGCCGGGACCCGGGGCCCCTGCTGTGTGTACGGGGCCCCTGTACATGTGTACTGTGTTGTGTAGTTGTGTACTTAAGGCTTTCTGTGTGTGTTGTGTTTCTTGTGTTTGCAGTTTTCAATGCATGCTTCATTATGTGTTATGCCGTGGAGTTTTGTTTAGAAACGTATTATATTATTGTACTTTTATTTCATTGCATATTTTTGGCATAATAATAAAAGACCGAGGAGGTCCCTGAGGTCTGAGGTAGGAATCTTTTCCTAGGGTCCTAAAATAAATAAATATATGACAAATAATATTACGTAAATTGTTTATTATCAGGCATAAATAGACCATATTACACCTGACATTGATGATCAGTTAATTTACCCAGTCTTTTTCAAATTTCATCTTCCTTTTTGGAGGTGGGAAATGATCAAATAACTCCTCCCGCTCTCGGTGGAGCGAGAAGGCGTGTCAAACTATAATTGACTAAAACCCACCTGTTCCCTCAGTTGTCTTTGACGTTCCAGGGCCGCGGAAACTCATTCAAACATTCCCGCAACTCACGCAAGTATATGCCTTGTATAGGCTTATAGCAAACACCTGAAACAGCCAAGGCAAGACCAAATAGTCGAGCGCGAATTTGCGAACTCAAACACTACAGCACGCAATTACTCAGTACGTGTGCGTTCCGTTTGTCTTAGCAAATTAATTCAACATGAAATCAGCTGCCAGGTGCTAAATCCTACTTGGTAAACGTTCGTCAGTGGCTGAACGATCCAGACATAGAACTAATTTATGATGATGATGATACAATCATACATAACATTATTTTTAGTCTAAGCGTAACCTCAAACACGTGTCAAGTATTTTTATGTAAAGAATCTGTGTGCTTAATTTCAAAGTTATAAGCTTGTTATGTTACCTGGTTGTCCACACAAACACATGGTCACCGGACCATCCAGGCCACTGAGGGGTTGTTTTGCTCCCGCACCCAGCTGTGGGCTGGTGTCTAATAAGTAACAAACACAGACATACAAAGTTTCGCTTTTTTAATATTAACGTGATAGTTGTTTAAAATACCTACATGTCTTTAAGTCAAGAGTGAATAGATTACTTTTAGGCAAGCGTACTCCATCATCGACCACATCTTCACTTTCAATCAACTAAGATAGAGGTCAAGCGCGAACCTATCAAAATAAAAAACAAAAAAAATCTGTAAATTGCAAAAAAAAAAACTTTAAAAAATTGGATTTCGCGAGGCTATCTGGCCCGGACAATTCACAAAGCCGGAAAAAAGGAATACTAGATTTGTGGACGCAAGAGCAAATGCAGAGCATTAGTTCTTGCGTCTACAAAACCAACGAGCAAACCTATTACTTATAAATCATCGCTACAAAAGCTAACCACACTGTCCTATTTTCCTGCTTCACAAAAAAAAAACATTTTCCTCCCTTCAAACTATTAAACGATCCGTCTGAACCAGGATTTACGTCTGATTGTCTTCCTTATTACGAAAAAAATACATCCCCTGCCTTATGCGGGGTAATCAGTTACCATGGGGCACCATAAAAAATATTCCATCATGTCAAATAAGGCGTATTTACTCAATACAGCCATACTAGCCTTTTTCACGGTATGAAAAATTGTTTACGGCGACGGCGACACGCTTGCGACTTAGGGTTCCGTTGTAAAAAACCCTAATTTCCGTGCACCCTTTCATTTATAACCCGGCAATCTGGAGGCCCCGTAGCTTATTTATAGGGGTCTCGGCCATTTGATGGGTGGGAGTCAGAATGTGTAATGATAAAGCTTGTAAAAAAATTGGGTAGACTTGCGATTTTGTCGTGCGATTTTTTTTTTTTTGTTATAGTGTTTATTTTAATAGATGCTTTGATTAACTTCTACGAGAAAATAGTATTGAACAGTTTCGAGAATGTTTAGTGAAATGAATCATATATGTTTAATAATTGCTGCCTTGAAGGGAAAGTGACGTAATCCTGTAGTGTTATTTTCATATCGTCTCCAAACTGTTTTGTAATATTATATTATTTTCGTGGTTTTGTGTATAAAACAAAGTCCACTACCGAGCTTGCTGTATGAACGCGATAAACTTAAAAAACTACTGAACGGATTGTCACGCAGTTTTCGCCATAGTGATTTATGAGGAAGGTTTAGGTGTATAATACTTGCAAGGTGTTAATACGTGCAAGGTCTATAATACGTGCATATTTTAGTTGAGAAAAGCCGCGAATCTCAAAGATTTCTAACACCTGTATGTAGCTGTGGTGGGTCGCTAATAAAGAAAACGAATAAGTCTTAGATCCTGCCAGTTAGCATCTGCATGTGTGTGTTGTAAGATTTTCCGTTTGCGACAAAATTTCACGACAAATCAGTCGCTCGTCTGTTTTGTCAAAGCATCTTCATGTAGTACCAACTTTACGAGTGTTAGTTTGGCTGTTTGGCCGTCACGATGATATGTTATCATCGTTCGCTATTTTTGATGCCTCGTCCTCAGACCCGGCACCCCTATCTAACCCGGTATTGTGTCGCGACTCATAGATAACCCCTTGTAAGTGGTTCTTTTCGTCACGTCAGATTCTGACGAAGAATGGATTCGCTTTTATGATTTTGTGTTGAGAATAGTGAAGTCGTAAACTGAAGAATGTAAGGAGAGGATTTTTGTGAAGCCACCTCATATGGATATGTGAACCCATTTTCTCCTCTTAACGTCAAGGTGATCAGGGTCCGTGATAGACTGCTTCAATAAAATAATAGAGGGGGAACTACGGTCGTCATGAGTGGCTAGCCAATTGGAAGTCGTACTTACTCGTGTGAATGTGATGTCACACGTCATTATTCACAATCACATTAGTATTATTATTTTGCATCTACTGCTAATTGGCAGTCTGCTTCAGGAGCAATAGTCCAATGTGCTAGCTAAAATGTTTGGAGTGGTGAGTAGATTTTGTCCAGCGATGCCGCTCTCAAATTTATCTAGCAAATTTTCCGGTAGCTCCTGGTGTGACACTGTGCCTCTTCAATCGGGAAAGTGAAACTCCCAGGCCCTAGCGGTTGCGAAGCTAGTTCATTGTTAATACTTGATATATGAACTGATTGCTAACGTACATTAGTATTAATAAGGCTAAAGTTTGTGTTAGTATGTTTGTTACTTGTTCACGCTCGAGCGACTGAACGGTTTGTGATGAAACTTGGTGGCAAATAACGCAAGAAGAAGAGTCGCCACACCAACTGGTCCTGTGCGTCTCGCATCCATCGGTTTCCTGCGACCCTCACCAGGTCATCGGTCCACCTTGTGGAAGCCTTTACCACGCCTTCAAGTACACGGGTGCCACTGCAGAGCCTCAACAATGATAATGCTTAAATAGGCTCTTGATAAACTAGTGCGCTTCACCATCAACGATTGCATCACTGCTTACCGGAGTCAAGCACTAGTAATATATAATATAATAATAATATTTCCACAACTATCACACAACACCGTCTAGCCCCAAGCTAAGCACAGCTTATGTTATGGGTACCAGACAGCTGATAAACATACTTATATATTTCTAAATACATACATATTATAGATAAATAACACCCAGACACAGAACAAATGATCGTGCTCATCACACAAACATTTGTCTTGGGTGGGAATCGAACCCACGACCTTCGGCATAGCAGTCAGGGTCAGTAACCACTAGACCAACAGGCCAGTCAAGTAACTAGCCAGTCAACTAGTAGTAGTAGTATCAGCCTTATAATGTTCCCACTGCTGGGACTCAGGCCTACTGTCTAGGAGCGGGAATAGGCCGTAATCCACCACGCGGGCCCAGTGCGGGTTGGTGGATGTCACATGTCTTCGAATTTTTGGTTCTAGGATAGGCCGGTTTCCTCACGATGTTTTCCTTCACCGTTTTGAGAGCAGTGGTGATGAAATAAATTACACAAAGTAATACGCCTGGCTGGGTTTGAACCCGCGACCTCCAACTCGTAAGTCGGGGCCATTACCACTCGGCCACCACTGCTCTAGTCAAGCACTAGTTTATATGAATTAAAAAAAAATCTTTCAAATTATCTCAATGTAAAGCTAAAGTTTAAATCCTCGATGAATTCTAGAGCCATTCGTCACTATGGCTAAGCCGGGTTTATTTAGTCAACTTTTTCCTTTTTTCGCAACAATATATTAAGTGGGACCTTTTCGCGAAATCCGTTCAAATTACTCGCACCCTGTATCCGGGGATGGGGGGTGGGAGGGGGGAGGACCACCCCGACGTATTAAAGAAGGGATTTTAATTATATTTGGACTTTAAAAAAGTAGCCTCGCAAAGTGATTGTAGCGTGTTTTAAAGAACTTGCTGATTTCGAAATTAGGTCGTTCTTTATTGTGTTTGTGGGGTGTGTCTGGTGCATCAGTTGTTTGAAATTAATTAATATTACCTACGGCACAAAGTGTTTTTGGCACAGTTTTGTTTTAGTGTAAAATTTTAATTACACTAAAAATAAAGTATGTTGGTATGTGTGTACATGTTTGTTTTACCGGTCAAACGGCTGAACAGAATTGGATTGAATTTGGCACATAGTGTAGTTTTTATCCCAAAAGTAGAATCACACTGGTAGCGCAAAGATACTTGAACTCAATAACTGATGATTTTTTTTATCCCGAATTCCCAAAAGATTTTTTTAATTGATGTAAACTAGTGCTTCACTGCAATCCCATCTGATGGTAAGCAGTGATGCAATCGTTGATGGTGAGGCACATTAGTTTAATATGAGCCTTGTCAATGATTATCCTTTTTTTTAGTCAGTAAAAGTCTGACACTGTCTCCCGTCCCGCCAAAGGTTGCGGAGATGTTATTGGATGATTTTCCCATAGACAAAAAAATAACATGCTTATTACTTTTAGGACGTGCATTGTTTTTGTGCTACATGTTGTACATTACAAAACACCCCCTCTTCTTCGTTTTCAACACTATTTATCTACATCAGAACCTTATTGGACGGCGTGGGTCAAACAAAATGTCTTGTATACGCCTCACTGTCAGAGGGTAAGCAGTTATGACAGCTCAGATAAGACTCGGACGGCCGGGTTCAAGATAATGTCAGTTTGGTCCGGTTTTGTCTTTTGTAGATAGGGACGTTTATCGTAGAATTTTTTTGTTACGTAATTTTGGAGAAGTTTAGGGTTATAAGAGAGAGCTTTTTAAAAGTATTTTGTGACCAATTAAGAACGATATTTTATGACTATTATTTGAAGTTTTAGAGGTATATACCTACCTACCTACTACACTTAGGTGTATGCGTAAGTCAAACCTCTCGCAAACCTCCGTTGAAAATGTAGGATCCTCCGACCAGACCGATGGTATACACCGTTAAATTTTGATTGTTTTAATCCCGTGGAGGGTCGATGAAACACTATCGATTTGTAAAAATAAAATTAAAAAAAGAACTTTTTTTTTAATTCGAATTAATTTACTAATGTACGAAATCAATTTCTTAAAGTAAACATCAGCTGATCGAGTGCAATGACCTGTAGGTAGTTAGCACGCAACGACTGACAACTATCTACAAGGTCATTGACTCGTTTATTTAAAGATATTAATTTCGTATATTAATTCAAGTTTTAGAAAAAGTACTTTATTTTTTATTTTATCTTTACAAATCGATAGTGTTTCATGTACCGGATCGACCCTCCACGGGATTAAAACGATCAAAATTTAACGGTTGACTCAAAACTATTGGACTGATTTAAAAAATTCTTTCGCTAGTAGAATGCTACTTTATCATTAAGTAACATGTACTATACACCGTTAAATTTAAGTCGCTTTAATCCCGCGGAGGGTCGAGTTGGTACCTGAAATACTGTCGATTTGTAAAGAGAAAATGAAAAAATAAAGTACTTTTTTTTAAAACTCGAATTAATTTACGCATGTACGAAATAAATTTCTTTATGTAAACAACAGCTGGGCGAGTCCAATGACCTTAGGTAGTTAGTACGCAATGACCGACAACTACCTACAAGGTCATTGACTGGATTAAAACGATCAAAATTTAACGGTGTAACTCAAAACTATTGGACCGATTTAAAAACGTTTTTCACTAGTAGAATGCTACTTTATCATTGAGTAATATGTAATATATTTTTCTACTTTAATGCAGGCGAAACCGCTAACATGAGCTAGTAAAATATAAAGAACAGGGCATGATGCACATTTTCAAAACAATACATTTCTCAACTTCACCTTTTGACTTGTTCACTGCAACTTTGCCAACCCTTTCCTCATTCAACTTCACCTTTAACTACTAAATCATTATTCATAGAGTTACCAAGTTACTTTTTATCGCAAAGACAACAAACTATGGCAATGTTCTTCAGGAACTTTAATCACAAATACAAACTATTATGGCTAAGTTCAATGCCTCTTGTGTGTCTTTCTGTTGAGGCGATTTAATTCTCGATAACTTAAAGGAAAACTTAGCTAAGTTGTTAGTTACTTGCTTAGGTAGGTAAGGTAAGTGTTAGTTCTATCGCGAAATTGGTATAGCTTTTAGCTTGCTTTTACCAGCGGCTTCGTATCCTGTTTGTTACTCCAAAACTTGCGTTTGCTTGGCCATATAATTATGTTGTTTCTTTGGGATTCTTTGAGGGCTGTAAAGTTGTGAAACAAAAACTTGTTTTGCTAATCTAATTTTAGTCTCACCTCAAAGTATTCATCTTTGCTTAATATTTACAAAACTGAATTGAATCAGGTTGACTCATAATGCATGACTTTGACCCCTGAGTTTGTTTCGGTGTTTCTTCTCAGGGTAGTCAGCTAGGAAACACCGCCCTCATCTAGTGAAAATTGACGAAAAAAAAAAACAAATTGACGTGTAAGTGTTTTTAAAAATCTATTTGCAAAATAAATATCATTTATCATTTAGTACCTAAATATAATAAAAAGGATATATAAGAAGATTTTATTTTTTTCTAGCGTGATCTGGCAAAGGCCTCTTCCAAATCCGAACCAGGTGTTGCGGTAGTCGTTTAGGTCATCTCGTCGCCGCTTCCCAGGTCAGCCTGGGCAGCGTGAAGCTGACAATAAAGTCGCCATATTTTTTTTGACGGGAGAAATCGTCTAATGATTCTTGGGCGGGCGTGGTTTCTAGGGTGTGTCAGACTTTTACTGACGAAAACCACACGTATGTTCCTTCAGTTGCATTCCAAGACCACGAGTTTCCCTTTCAGAAGTAAACTCATGGCCCCAGTAGGCATCTGATGCCCTGCTAAAAGGTGCCATCCTCAGGCACCTTTGTGGAGTCTCTTACCCAGCAGTCAATGTGTATGCGGCGACCGTAAACCGCCCAGTTTCAATTTAATATAACAAAATTGCAACAAAGAATTCATTACTTTCAATTACTTGGTTTTTAATATTCATTTCTATTTACTTTTTATCGTTCCTCGGGTTAAAATGAGCTGCAGCAAATTGTTTTTAAACCAAAGGATTTTCTGAACTGAATTCTCATTACTGGATAGGAAAAACTATCAAAGAGAATATGAAGAGAATGGATAAAGTTAATGAAATCTCGTCATTGCAACTATTTGATTTAAATCTATTCTTTTAATAAGATTAAGACAGAGGTTTACTTTCTCGGATGCATTTTAAATAGTACCTATCCGGAATGTTTGCGTAGGAATTGCAAGATTGTTCTTTCGAGCGAAAGGAAATATATTTTTGTTCGAGCGTTTTGCTATGTTTAAGTCTCAGATGCACTAGGGCTAGAAAAAAAGTGTCCAACTTTCGGCTATTCGCGTACAAACTGTACAGTTCACACATTATCTCTTACATTATTGTACGAATACTTATGACTCACCGCGGCTTGGGTGTAAACTATACCACGGGTGTAAACTATACCACGGGTGTAAACTATACCACGGGTGTAAACTATACATCGTTAAATTTTAATCGTTTTAATCCCTTGGAGTGTCGATCCAGTACTTGATTTTTTTTAATTTTATCTTTATAAATCAATAGTGTTTCTATTGATTTGTAAAGATAAAATAAAATAATTAAATGCGTTTTTTCTAAAACTCGGCTTAATTTATGCAGGTACGAAATTAATTTCTTTAAGGGTATTACATTGCTCAATGACCTTGAAGAATTTACCTCTACACTAGTAGAGAAGAATTGACCTCTACACAGGCATTGCAGGGGGTGCTGCGCGCGGGGTATTAGTACTGATTCGATTTTTTCTTGATTACTTATCGATATTCAATGAAATTAGAAAAAAAAACAATACAAGTTATTCAAATTATCGTAACATATATTTTGGTATAAATTCAATATATAAATATAGAGCCGTTTTCGAGAAAATATGTTAATTGTTAATAATTAATGTTCAAAAACGGCCTATTTACCACATTTTTTTTCTAGAGTTAGGGTATTTTTTTGAGAAACGTAATCAATACAATTTATTAGTAATGTCATTAAGTATCCCCTTCATTTTTTATATGGTAATCGTACATAAGGAATAATCTATAAACTTCAATAAACCTAGGTGTTTTTTTGGATTTGGGCGATGTAATCCCCTTAAGTAAAAGAGCCAATGACCGTGTAGATAGTTTTCGGTGACGTTTACTTATAGAAATTAATTACCTACATGCGTAAATTAATTCAAGTTAAAAAAAATCTTTATTTTTTAATTTCATCATTACAAATCGATAGTGTTTCATGTACCGAATCGACCCACCGCGGGATTAAAACGATCAAAATTTAACGGTGTATACATAAACCATTTTCAATTATTGTTCTGTCTATTAGTGAAAATCACATTAAAATCCATTGTGAGGTTTAGCAGAAGCGAAGCAACAACTACATTAGTTAGACCGACGAGGCACACGTGAGCCACGCCTGATTTGTACGTTGAGTCGCGTCGCGTGGCGTGGATCTAATGTAGCTCTACAAGTCTAGTTGCCATATAAAATGTATGGAGACCGACGCGCCCAGATCGGCGTGTGGCACACGTGTGCGCAATGTAGTTCTAGGTTGAGATGATTAATAAATTTGGCTAACCTTCTCCCTATTGTGTTAGGACTAGCTTAGCTTAAACAGATGCAGCTGGATTATAGGGTAACTCGACGCTACTGGCAGATGCCATTCGATGAGCAAATCGCAAAGCAATTTAGACAGAGATGTTCCAATTCGGCAACGAAATTAAAGGGCAATTAAGTGACTAACGAGTCGAGTGTTTGTGGTGGATTGTTCGTAAACACATCCTTGTCAGAGTTACAATAAATAAAGGTATGCTGGTAGGATTTTGTATACTTGAGAAAAACGTAGTTAGGCTTTACTTTTGAGGATGGCCAGCCTATAATATAAACGAAGATATGCGAGTGGGGGAGGGCCACCTTAAGTACTTATTTATTTCTTCATTCAACCTTACCTTTTTTTTTCTTTTTTTTTTCAATAAATTTGTGTAACTTATACTTTTTCTTTTTTTTACAATGAAAGTATGTATGTACATATACACCCCTATTTTTTAATTATTGCACAAATAATGGGGCTCAATCAGTACCCGTTACTGATCATATTTGTGTAGTCAAAAGTACAAGAAAACGAAAAAATTGAATCATCATTCATAACAATTACTACTAGAAAATACTAAGCGCAGTGTTTTTCCATTTTTATTGACATTCTTTCATTCATATACAATAACCTATACAATATTTCCATAAATTGAGTGAGATTTTGGGATATAAACAAACGCTCATAACTTTGCTGTTTATGAATATTATGCATTGAGATTTTACTTAAATAATAACAAGACTTTTTCTAATAAGCCCTTTAAGTATTTGCCATAATTAAAAAATAGTGGTGTATATATATATATTCGTTTTATAATTATTTATATATTTGCTTATTAGTACACCGCAGACTACCCCCTGTATTATTTTAAGTTCTTACGATACATCCTAAGGTTATCTGGTAGATTTATCGCTTTCAGCGAGAAGACCGCCATTGTAACCATTGATTTAAGTTTAAGTACCTACTGATTATGTAATTTCATTGGTGTACAATAAAGTTTTATTCTATTCTATTCTTAATACCGTCGCTGCTAGTGCTGCGGAGTGTTTTGTGCTTGAAGCGAAAAATTGCGGAGTCGATGTTTTAATTGAGAAATTGAAGTTCTGATGACAGGGAATTTCTGAAAGGGATAGCGCCTGGAACGCAAAAGGTAAGGAAACGTGAAGGATAAAGGAGGGTTTTAGTCAGCAAAAGTGTGACACGTTCTCTCACTCCACCCTAGAGCGGGAGAAGTCATAGGACGATATCCTACTACAAAAAAAAAAATCAGGTAAGTCTGGCAAAATTTATCATTAAAAGGAGGTCTAGACACGTTCTTATATTCAAAATCTCAATTCAGGAATCGGTCTCCAACCTCATCGGTCTCCAACCTCGTCTGTCTCACACTAAACCTGTATTGGTGGGTCGCAACATTTCTCGATGACCACCATTCTATTGTATTTCCAGAAGAAAAAAATTGCTCGTTAATATCTAATACATTAACAGATATCTCATATGTCAGAAACCCCGCCTGGCCGGCCACCACATATACCATTAAGATAAGAAACAAAGCTAATTGATGAGATTCAATAGAAAACAATAACGCACCATATCTTGATTTACTGAGAATACTTAGCGACGTGAGAGTATTAATCAGACAAACTACTTTACTAATTTTGATTTATAACGTTGGCACGGATTTGTTCTTATTGAGGTTCTCAAAATTCGTATTCCAGCTCTTTTGAATATGGATCTCTAAGGTTTCATGATGAAAACTATTTGGAACTCCTTGATGCGAGAAAGTTTGGAAGAGTTACCGTGATCTTGGAACGCAAACGACAACTGAAAGACACATAATAAAGTGCTAAGCGCGCAAACAAACAAAAAATACAAGATAGAAATATTATACATTTTATTTGTCCACAAAAATAACATTACAATAGGAAAATAAAATTAATTGTGTATCACAATGAGTAAGCTTATCGTTAAAAGCTAAACAAGCAAGGCAAGTTTATGTTCACAATCAAACTTTGAAGAAATAATCTACGAGTACATAAATACAGTGTTATTATTGTTTCAATAAATGGATTTTTAGTTTTTAAGTTTCTTTGTGCAGCGCTGTGAATGTGCTTTCTTATGTTGTACAAATTGTAAATATATAAATACAAAATACTTAGTGACTACAATCGGTCCTACATTGATGCTGTAGATTTCTACTTATCGACGACGAAGTATAACTCATAACTGTCTGTGAAATCAGAAAGACTAGTTTAATTTACTAAGAAGTCAAAAGTAATTAATTAATTTTGTAGTGGACTGTATTTTTTTTTAATCTATTTCTTCGTGGTGGTGTTTTTCTTGAAATAGAAACAATCCATAGCTTGTCTCATGCATACGCAGACGTCCCGATAGTAAATCACGCACAGTGAATAGTAGGACGAGGAGAGGTTATCTGTTCAGGAGCCCGCGATTATCTAAACGATTTCACTGACTAATGTATCTGACGCTGTGCGGTTCTACCCAATTTGAGAGGAAATTACAAGATAACACTCTTGTATTTGCTCAAGTATTTTTTTTGTACTAGTTATACAACATTATTTTAAGCATATGCGAAACCTGAATATAGTTTGTTCAGAATCAGTAACTGAATCGATTCCAATCATTTTTACGCCATGTTATATATTTTTCCTCAAAAATATTTAAAAAAGGTCTCAAGTTGGACACCATTGACACTAAATACAACAAAGGTCACGGGGCATTAGGTGCCAGCTCACAGCTGGGTGCAGGAGTAAAACAACCCCTCAGTGGCTCGGATGGCCCGGTGACCATGTGTTTGTGTGGATAACCAGGTAACAAAAGAAGCACTTGCCCAGTTTTTTTTAAAGAAATTGTTTGTCCTACTAGTAGACACCCATAACATGCGAATCGACGCACTACACTGGTAGCGCATCGATAGTGGTGTCTATTTCGTGGGCAGATCGTAGAAATTGAACACTTCATGATATGGCCAACTAAAACTGGCCAGATCGTTGTAAACGTTAACATTTGATGATATGTCAATCCTCGTTTGACCATATCATTGATGTAAGATTTCTATAATAATGAAAATAGGCCAAACGAGGATTGACTTATCAAAGTACTTATATCGTTTAAAATGATCTGGTTAGTTTAACTTGGCCATATCATGAAGAGATCAATTTCCATGATCTGGCCACGATATTTACGCATAGACACACAAACATTTAGTGACACTATCGAGATTTTTCGAGAATATATCAAAATAAATACTTAACTTTTATATCCATAAGTAATCAAAAAATATTTAAGGATAAAAAATTATCTATTTTAAAATTAGCCAAAATTGATTAAGTAAATCAGTAGCCAATTCTGAAAACACTATTTACCTTCACGATGTGCGTTTATTATGTCACATGATGTATGTACCTACTTACTTATTAGTAACTAAAACGTTTTATATTTTTTTAAATAATAATGACAAATGCATTTTCAACTTATTAGGAGTTTTGAGCATACATAAAAGCACCCCCTTTATTCCGGTGGGTAAAAAACCATCCAATGGTTCATGGTTCCGGGAGATAGTGTCAGACTTTCACTGACTAATAAACCCACCCCGTTTCTTTTTAGCCCTTCATACCGGGGCCGGACCTTTCTTTTAAAAGCCGGTCCATAGCGCCAGTAGGCTTCGGCCCTGCTGGGCCTCTACGGTTTGCTGACAACTTCTTGAGGCGCGCGGGAACAGTGCGCGCCGTCGAGTCGACTACTTGGACTCAGTCCTGACCTGACGGTCGCAATTAAGGTCGAGTGTGTTTCAGTCAGTAATAGTCCGACATCCGTTCTCGCTCCACTCAGAGCGGGAGAAGTCATCAAATGACTTCCCACTAACAAAAAAAGAAAATTCATACTAAAAACCATACTAGTTTAACTAGTTCAAAATTTACGATTCCCTCAATACTCTTTAAGGTCGACAAAAGTGTCGCTACCTCGTCTAGATAATCTAAATTTTACTGTTTCCATTTAACCACGGGTTTATTTGCTGTAAAACTGTCGTAAATATATAGTGTGAATAGTATAGAGCACAGAATAATACTGCGCCGGCAAAGACTTCAGCCGCCATTACTGTTAATATTCGTGGTCGGTCTCGTCTGAGTAATGTAGCGACATCTATTACGCCACATAGAAACTTTTCTGCACAAACACAACAGCCCGAAATCTACTATTGGGCAGTTGCCTCAGCACCCGTCTGGTCGGAAATGTTCTGCATGCATTGTGTATAATATATTATATAATTTTGTTGTATCTACGATTCATTTCTATACCTTTTTTATATTTACATTTTGTTTCTTTCTCTTTTATTGTACCTGCAGCTATTTTTCTCTGCATTACCCAAAGGTGCCCACACAGGCGCCTCGTAGCTCTATGATAGATAGCAACGATTCAAACTGCACGGAGGTTTTATAAGGAGCCTCTTAACTTTAGTCTCTCGAAAACACTTAAGCGTAGTTTAGAGTGGGAGGAAGTTGGTTGTCTGCGCTTTCGTGTGATGAGTACTTACTGCGGGTTTTTGATCCTTTTAAGGCAAGATTTAGTCTCGATCTTAGAAATTGTGGGATTGCTCATGCTTAATAGCCCTGACAGTTTTCAGAATGGTTCCTGTACAAAGGAATCTCGCATTCAAAATATCTAGACTTTATGGGATTCCGGCTACCGCAGCCGCTGTCTTGCAGACGGCGAGCAACCTTAGCCGACCGTCCGGTAACCGTCCGGATCGAGTCCAAGTCGCCGACGGCGCATTTTGTTCCATGCGCTCCTCGAATAGATGTCAGCAAACCGTAGCAGGATCGAAGCCTACTGGAGTCATGGGCTCGCTTCTGAAAGGAAAACCCGGCCCTGGTATGAAAGGAAAAGAAGGAAAAGGAGTGTGTTTTTAGTCTGTAAAAGTCTGACACTACCTCTCGATCTCGGGGAGATGTCATTAAATGATTTTACCACCTAAAAAAAGGCTCTAAATATCGATTCTTCTGTTACAATATATTTATGAAGTACAGAAACAAATACGAGTAGCAACTAGTGATGCAGCTTGCAAATATGATTTTGACGAAAAAACCATTTTCAACAGTGCTAAAACACTGCATCTTGAATTGAATTCAATGTAGAAAACCTGCATCACTAATAAAAAACACACTCGAACATACGTACACATATTCTTTCACATTGAAATACATGCAGCACGTGACCGCAGTGATTGTAGACCACAATTGGCGAAGTTTTTATTGAAATGTCCTCCCGTATGTAACGTGTGCACTTTGATACTCTGATATTTAGATAATGTTCTAGTGAAATTATTGATATATAATTCTATAGTGCTTACTGTGTTCGTGCTCAAAAATATGCAGTTGTATATCTATGTGATTCTTCTTTATTATTGACGAGGAACATACAATGTATGTACAGCTAAGGAGTGGAATTCTCTGCCAGAGTTTGTGTTTCCCGATGCCTACAATCAGGGGATCTAAAGTCAAGAGTGAATAAGTAGTATCTTCTGCGACCACATCGTCGCTTTCCATCAGGTGAGATAATGGTCAAACGCGAGCCTGTATCAATAGTAAAAAAAACATCACTAAAAAAATGTATGACAGAGGTGTATTCCATCCAGTCTGTCACGCAAATAAAAAAAAATGTAAAATACTCGTAAAACCCTACAGTAAATAGTAAGTATAATATACTTTACTAATAAAAGAGAATTGAGAAATGTAATTATTATAAATAAGCATTATTTTCCGAGAGAATAAGCGATTGTCGGTAACAAATTCATCCATGTTACGACTTTGCACGTTGTTATGAAAGCCGAAAACTAGTTCATCATCAGCCTTTTAATGTTCCCACTGCTGGGACTCAGGCCTCCTCTCTAAGAGAGGGAATTGGCCGTAATCCACCACGCGGGCCCAGTGCGGGTTGGTGGATGTCACATGTCTTCGAGTTTTTGGTTCTAGGACATGCCGGTTTCCTCACGATGTTTTCCTTCACCGTTTTGAGAGCAGTGGTGATGAAATAAATTACACAAAGTAATGCGCCTGGCTGGGTTTGAACCCGCGACCTACAACTCGTTAGTCCCGACTTACGAGTTGTAGACCGAGTGGTAATGGCCCCGGCCATTACCACTCGGTCACCACTGCTCTAAAAAATTGTTATAAAACTAAAACAATAAAAGTGGATGACGATCATTTGAGTGACTAATACGATAGTAGGTACTTTTACGATAGTAGTTACCTTTGCCGTAGTGTTAGCAAATCAAAGGAGTGGAAGATATACTCCTCTTGTTTTTGATTACAGTTTTGTGTTAGTGTGTTTTTCAAAATGTATAAGCTAGTGCTTGACTGCGATTTTTTTTCCAAAATATAACATCTTTAGTTGAGTGTATTGTTTTGTGAAATAGGTACTGTTTTGTGGGATAGTGTGTTTTATTATGTGAACAAATTTAGAAATATATAAGTATGTTTATCAGTTGTCTAGTACTCATAACACAAGCTCTGCTTAGCTTGGGACTAGACGGCGTTGTGTGTAGTATTGTAAAAATACCATAGTTTGTGGCTATTTGGTTTTCTACTTTCGTATTGTTATAATATTGTACATGACGTCATCAGGTCGTTCATCTGTATTGTCATTTGTGACTCATTAATCTATTGTAGAACTAGTGACGAGAACAAAGTTCAAGGGAGTTTACGGTCTATCAGACTAATATTATAAAGGTGAAAGTCGTGCAATAGATATATAATAAATAAATAATAAATGGATAAAAAAGTTTTGGTACTGCATGAACCCTATGTGTAGACGACGTATACCTACTATTTTTTGTGTTTTTAATTAAATAATTTTGTGTTTTATATATAAATATTTATAAATGTTGTAGTATGTATATAAATAATCGCAATAATAATAAACTTAGAAGAAGGTTTCTTTTCTGGAGTCCTGACCGCCGCCGGTTGCTTTTTTTTTTTTTTTTTTCGGTAGGTTAAATCATCCAATGACAAATCCCGCCCTTGGGCGGAGCGGGAAATAGTGTCAGACTCTTACTGACTAAAAACCTACCCTGTTCCTTCCCTGCCTTGGTTCCAGGGCCCTGGTATGCATTTTCATACCTTCCCACAGCCCCAGAGCCGGTAGCTTGGCCCCTGTCCCCGATACTGTTTTTTATGTTAAATGTTTTATTTTTATTGAAATATTTTAAAGTATAATTTATTCATGTATTAAGTGAATAATGAGCTTAATATTAGGCATTAGGCCTTAAGAGACCCCAGGTTTTAAATACCTGCAAGATTATCAAGAAGTTTATGTTGAAACAGTTCCCGACAATTTTGTGATGATGAATAAGACAATGACGTAAGACCACATCACACTATAATTCAAAAATCAGGTAGGAACATACAAAAGTAATGAATTAAAGAAAAACACAATTAAAACTGTCACAACTTGTAATTTGAGGAAAATACAAAAGTGTAAGCATTAAAGAAAAACACAATTAAAACTGTCACAACTTGTATTTTGAGGAAAATGATGTTTTATTTAAAATATAGGAAAGAAAGAAAAATATTAATAGTTTATTTTCCGCCCTGAGTGCCTTGACCGCTGGCGCCTGCGTTAGCTGAGTAACCGACGCCGGCGCTGAAGCCTGCCTGTCCGTTTGCTCCAGCACCAGCATCAGAGCCCGCTGGAAATATTTTATTTTATTAGTTTTTACGAAAACTTACAGCTAATTTTTACAATAGCACTTATAGGTAAAAAACGGCCATTTACAGGTTTCTACTTAGAATGTGAGTGACAAACTAAAGGCGGGTTTCTGAATTGAGTATTTTGAGTTAAGAACGACTCAAACCATACTTAAATGCTAAATTTCGACAGATTTACAGGTTAAAGTAGAGTTTGAGTAATTCTCAACTTCAAATGCTTAAATCAGAAATTGGAGGTAAGACGTCTAGGGTTAACGCGAGAGCGCTCATACCACACTAAAAAAGATAAAACCAACAAATGCCAACGTTTTTATTTATTTTCCTCAACGTCTTGGACATTTCTGGAGACCATAGGGACCCGGAATTTTGGAAGACGTAACCCGTTAGATGCTCCATGTGGCAACAACCGACTAATAGGCCAAAATCAACCTATCCTTGTATGTTGGTACTATTTAAGAGGGATTATTTTTGAGGTTCATACCTTCTCTTAGTGCCTACATCATAAAAGGAAACCTTGTGCTGAATTTCACGCTCCTAGGCGCTGTAGTTTCGATTGTGTGATGATATGTCAGTCAGTCAGTCAGTTTCTTCTGTTATACATACACCGTTAAATTTTGGTCGTTTAAGAGGGTCGATTCGGAACATGAAATACTACCGTAAAAAATAAAGTACTTTTTTTCTAAAACTCGAATTAATATACGCATGTACGAAATTAATTTCTTTAAGTAAACGAGTCAATGACCTTGTAGGTAGTTCTCGGTTGTTGCGTACTAACTACCTACAGTTCATTGGCCTCGCTCAGCTGACGTTTACTTGAAGAAATTAATTTCGTACATGCGTAAATTAATTCGAGTTTAAAAAAAAGTACTTTATTTTTTAATTTTGTCTTTACAAATCGATAGTGTTTCATGTACCGAAATGTCCTACCGCGGGATTGAAAATTTAACGGTGTATATTTAAAAGATAAGTGTTACCATACCTCCTGCATTACCCCCAGCGCCGAAACCTGAAAAGAAAACATAAAGTGAAAGGGCTATGCCTCACTGGGACGCCATGGCTTCGTAGCCAGTTCAAGACGCCAATAAAAGGATGGATTGGCTGCGTGGCCAACAGTTGCCAGGTGAGGTACACACTATAGAGCTGCATGCATTTCCTTGGTTGCGCGAACTGGCTGCGCCGCCATGGCGTCCCGGTGAGGCACGGGCCTTAGAGTAAAGCCATGCGTTTCTTCCTAAAATAAATATGAAATGCCACATAAATATCCAAAGTATCTTAAACTAGGTCCTACTAGCACCTTCGCCCGCTTAAAAGAAAAAAATTATCCTATGTTCTATTCCTGTGCAAAGAATCGTCAAACTTAAGTGGCAGTAGGCAGGGCAGATTGTTCGCAGAACAGATAGTTGATGGGGGTTCTGGAGTGGCGACCACGTAATGGATGACGTAGCATCGGTAGGCTTTCCTCAATGTGGACCGATGGCCTGGTGATCGAAGGTCGCGGGAATACGATGACTGCGAGACGCACAGGATAGGTCGTTGTGGCGACACTTGGGGGAGGCCTATGTCCAACAGTGGACGTCTTTCGGCTGAAATGCTGATGATGATGTCCTATTACAGGACATGGTCTACCTGTGTGCCGCGCGGACGGTGGGCAATGGGTAGCGCTGTCCGTCCGTCCGGTAATAGACCGGTCCGAGCTCAAGTCGTTTACGGTGCGCACTGTTCCCGCGCGCCTTAAGAAGCCTATTGCGGCCAAAGGTTATGTGTAAATGTCACCCGGGGCCCTGGGACGAAGGCAATGAATGGAACAGGGTAGGTTTTTAGTCAGTAAGAGTCTGACACTATTTCCCGCCCCACCCAAGTGCGGGACTTGTCATTGGATGATTTTACTTACCATAAAAAAACCCGTGTGCCGAATTTCATCTGAATATGGTCTGTCGTTTGAATTTGAAGTAGTGATAGACAAACACACACACATACAAACCTTCGCCCTTATAATATAAAAATGTGATGCTTACTTGCGCCGGCGCCGGCGTTGCCACCGAAACCTGCGCCTTGCTGCAGGCTCTGTAAGTTCATAAAAGAAAACAAAAAATACTTCAGATCTTTTTTAGTTGTTGCGGGAATGCTAAAACCTTCGACAGGTCTAATATATTCGACTTTGGTATTCTCTTACTTCAATTTGCACCGTAAAATTTTGGTCGTTTTAATCCCGTGGAGGATCGATTCAATACATGAAACACTATCGATTTATAAAGATAAAGTAAAAAAAAGAAAGTGTTTTTTTTTCTAAAACTCGTATTAATATACGCATGTACGAAATTAATTTCTTTAAGCAAACGAGTCAATGACCTTGTAGGGAGTTGTCGGTCGTTGCGTACTAACTACCTACAGTTCATTGGCCTCGATCAGCTGACGATTAAAACGACCAAAATTTTACGGTGTCTGTATCTCGTGACACAGTTTTTGTTATTAAATTCCTCCGAAACGACTTGACAGATTTTTATGATTTTTTTGCATGGCATTTCGTAAGCTTGAGAATAGGTGGTAAGTTATTTTTACCCTCCTACTCTCACCCCTCCATTTTTTATGATAATTTCTATGGCAGAACCACGTTTGCTGAGTCAGCTAGTGATTTGTAAGAACATTGTCTTCCCCAATTACTTAAAGCTGTGTCCAGACCTGACGATTGCGCCGCTCGCGAGCTGCTTGCGAACTGCGTGCGTGTTTTTCGCGTGTGGTTACAACCTAAGTTTGGTGCGTCGCTCTAGCAGAGGAATCGTGATTGATTTTTAAATATCAGTCTACTACATTATTTTTTGTTCAGAATCAGTAACTGAATCGATTCCAATAATTTTTACACCTTGTTATATAGAGGCCCAGCCTGCTAGCTGCAGGCAGGCAGGGTCGAAGCCTGCTGGGGTCAGCTTTCGAAAGGAATACCCGGCCCTGGCACGATAGGCAACGAAAGAACGGGGTTTTTAGTCAGTAAGAGTCTGATACTACTTCCCGCTCCGCCCAAGGGCGGGATTTTGCATTGGATGATTTTACCTACCATAAAAAAAAAGAAAAAGACACCTTGTTATATTTTTTTTCCAAAAATATTAAAAATGTCATAAGTTGGACATCAACGACATTAAGTACAACACAGGTCACGACAGGTCATAGCGGGCTTTAGGAACTAGCGCACAGCTGGGTGCGGGAGCAAAACGACCCCTTAGTTGACCGGTTAGGTGTGTGTCGATCGTAGTATTCCTAACAAAGATTCATAATTATTAAGTAGCTGTATAAAGTATAAAAAATATATTTATTTATTAAACTCTTAATGCACATAAGTACAGAGGCGGACTTAATGCCTTAGGCATTTTCTACCTGTCAACCTTAGGGTGACGGAGAGACAAATAGTGGTAGGTGCAATAAAGAGAGAGAAAAGGTGAATACAAGAATAGATATAAACTATAAATATAATACAATTACTCGTATATAATATATACACAAATTAATAAACTACATAAAACAAAACTAAGTCAATAAAACAAAAATAAGTAAATAAATTGACGACGTAGGTAACTATGATAGACAATAACGGAGCATTTAATAAATTTATGACGGCATAGTTGGCACTGCATGTCGCGGGTTTGATTCTTGTATTAATGATTGTGCCGTCATAATTCCTAGTGTGGGGCATAGTTTAAAAATAAAAATAAATAGTAGAGTGAAGATATTTTAAAACAGAAAAATTATTAGAATTTACTCACGTTTCCAGCCATCATAACAACCACGAAAAGGACGAAGATATTCTTGAACATTTTGTTTTCAAATCTGTTAACCGTTTGGTTCAAAGGGTTCTAACAAATTGACCCAGTATCAGGGCTGCGCGCTTTTATACAAACTCGAGCACAGTCAGATATATTTTTTTAGTAAATTATGATGACTAAATGATTGTTATATTATATAAAAGTGGCTATATTATGTTGACGCAAGGACAGTTTAATTTGGCACTAGTATTTACTCTCGACTTTACCTCTTTAACCGAATTGAACTTAAAAAGGGAAGGTGTCTTCAAGGCAAAAGCAACGGGGCTCAAGTCCCAGCCGCTGCCGCCGGGATTCCGATCCCGATTTCCGGCTACCGTAGGCGCGGGCTAGCGGACGGCAAGTAATGGGTAGCTCGCTGTTCGATCGTTTGGTAACCGAACGGACCGAGCCCAAGTCGTCGACGGCGCGTACTCTTCCCGCGCGCCTCAATGAGCTGTCAGCAAACGGTCGAGGCCCAGCCTGCTAGCTGCAAGCAGGCAGGGTCGAAGCCTACTGGAGCCAAGGGTTGCTTTCTGAGAAGAAGGCTCGGCCCCGGTATGATTATGAATTTATAGGTATTATATTGCCAGCAGCTTTGCCACACGGGCAATGTATTCGTCATATAAGTTGAACTATTTTTTATGGGTGATATGCAGCACCCGACTTTGATTGGGACCTGAAAATCGGTTCCTGGGCATTCAAGGTCGACCGTCTCGATGGTTCAACTTGCGTGACGAGGATTATAACCGATTTTTGGGTCTCAGTCAAGATGGGGGGCTATGCGTAGCCGAGGCGAATGGTTCAATTTATTTATCGCGTACAAACAAACACACACACGCTCGCACATTTTTGCAGTGTGATGTTTTCAATACAACTGGAAAAATACCTACTACTTACGTGGTATTTTTTTCTATACAATTTATTTTTATACATAAAAGGCGCGTAAAGTATTTGAGTGCGCTAAAATTATGTATGATAGGCGAGGTAGCGACAATTGTTTAGTTGTTAAATATATGTAAATAGAATATTTACAGAGAACATTAAATGGATGTCGGTTTGTTCTTCTAATGGTTTAATAGTTGTATTTTAGTTACAAAAACCTACAATGACCAACATTTGTTTTTTTTTTTTTAGCTTTGATATCGTCTAAAGACGTCTTCCACTCTAAAAGCAAACCTGTTTCTATCAGTTGCATTTTGCGTTCACCAATGACAAATCCCGCCCTTGGGCGGAGCGGGAAGTAGTGTCAAACTCTTACTGACTAAAAACCTACCCTGTTCCTTCGTTGCCTATCATGCCGAGACTGAGCCTTCCTCTTAGAAAACGGGCCTTGACCCCAGCAGGTTTCGACCCTGCCTGCCTGCAGCTAGCAGGCTGGGCCTCTACGGTTCGCTGACAGCTCCTTGAGGCGCGCGGGTACAGTACTCGCCGTCGACGACTTGGTCTCGGTCCGGTCGGTTACCGGACGTTCGGACAGCGTGCTACCCATTGCACGCCGTCCGCAAGCCCGCGCCTACGGTGGCCGGAAATCGGGATCGGAATCCCGGTGGCGGCTCGGGCGAGCGCCCCGTTGCCTTTGCCTGATGCGGTCGGCCTCCTCCTTTGCTAGCATTACTGCTTCGCAGAAGGAGGCGACCGCCTGCCATCCCTCCTCACTCCGGACCATGACCTGAACCAAGGCCCGGGTTCTAGGACGGGTTTCCTTTTCAGAAAATCTCCGCATCCCTTGATGGCATCAGCCCTGCTGGGCCCCTACGGTTTGGTGACATTTTTTTGAGGAGCGCGCGGTGCACTACGTACCTGCATCGTTTATGAAGGTTCGAACTTAGAGCTAGGTATAGCTGAAGTCACATTTCGACAGAGTCCATCCAAAAGGTCTTTAATTTATTGTGGGCACTCCCCCTTATTGGGTGGAGTGAGAGGGAGTGTCAGTTTTTAACTGACTAATAACCACCCGTGTTCCTTCAGTGGTCTTTTGTGTTCCAGGTACAGGACTCTTTCAAATAATACTGCAGTTGATAATATTCCCTTGCCTTATTATCTGACCAGTTTTTCTGCTCTTCCTCTCTCTGAAAGCGGATGCCCCAGGGTTGCTCCAGGGGTGGTGGTGATTAGGTAAATTAAATCAGCGGAAGATAAGTGACTTGCCTCTAGAGCGTGGACCGCTGAAATCAGGCCTCGTCGCCTAATTGTGGTTAACTTGATTTCGCTCGCACGACAACGCCGGCTCATGACAGAGATAATCCTTGTCTATCATTGACTGTAGGTTTGCGACTGCGATGACATTGATCATAGATGTGTGAGTTTCGAGTCTAGGTTTTTTGATTGAGATGTTAACGCGTAACGTATCTATCTTCTCCTATAATACGTCAATAGTAACAATTATTATATTTACGGTAACACGTGCCTATGTATTTACACAAATATACGTATACACCATTAAATTGTGGTCGTTTTAATCCCGTGGAGAATCAATTCGGAACATGAAACACTATCGATTTATAAAGATAAAATTAAAAAAATAAAGTACTTTTTTTCTAAAACTCAAATTAATATACGCATGTACGAAATTAATTTCTTTAAGTAAACGAGTCAATGACCATCTAGGGAGTTGTCGGTCGTTGCGTACTAACTACCTACAGTTCATTGACCTCAATAAGCTGACGTTTACTTAAAGAAATCAATTTCGTATATGCGTAAATTAATTCGAGTTTAAAAAAAGTACTTTTTTTTTTTAATTTTCTCTTTACAAATCGATAGTGTTTCATGTACCGAATCGACCCTCCGCGGGATTAAAACAACAAAAACGGTGTAGACATTAAAACCATCGTTGCTTATGATGTTCTTCCTGAAAAGGCTTGATATTTCATTAACAATAGCAAAACCTCGGAATTGCAATCAACACCAAGAAACTTGAGTGGCGCCAATGCAAATTTATGTGCTTCCAAGACGCTATCATTTGCCTAGACGAAAATGAGAGACTAGAGAATGAGATCTCTTTACTTCAATCAAGACATGAATAAGCTTGATTGAAGCTATTGATGTAGACTTGTAAATCTTCATTCAATTTTCCCTTTTTGTCTTTGAAAATATGTTTCTGACATGATCTGTGTTTTATTACACCGAGGTTAAGCAAAGGACTTTTTTGTTTGTTAAGGTTTTTGTCTCCTGGCACAGTCGGGTAAATGAATTTTAGGTATTCAATTTATGACTGGCCTGTTGGTCTAGTAGTTAGTGGCCCTGACTGCTAAGCCGGAGGTCGTGGGTTCGATTCCCACCCAGGACAAATGTTTGTGTGATGAGCATGATCATTTGTTCTGTATCTGGGTGTAATTTATGTTAAATATATAAGTATGTTTATCAGTTCTAGTAGTTAGTAGTGTTAGTACCCATAACATAAGCTCTGCTTAGCTTGGGACTAGACGGCGTTGTGTCTGATAGTTGTGGAATATACATAATTTTGTCCGCATGCCTACCAGAGGGCGCCAAGGACGCTTGCACACGGACGCTTCCGAAGGCTAGAGCCGCCTCTGATCTTGGCAAGCGTTTTTTTTGCTTTAGACCAAGAGGACTATGGTGCAAGGCGACTGCCAGTTAGCTAGTATCAGTCCTACTATATTCTTTTACCCAATCCTCGAAACTTCGTGTTTTTCAAAAGAAAATCGAACGTATTCGAAGCAGATTGCTCAAATTGAGCCCGCTTCGCTCGTTCTTTCGTCTAATGATACCCAATTTTTCAGCATAATTCGACGAAGTTTTTTTACTATTCATGATATGACAGTTTACCTATTACATTTATTCTCTTCGAAGCTTTGCTCTCGCTTTTTTATTCTTATTGTTTAATTGTTTTTGTAAATTGCAACAGCAAGCAGATGATGGATCGAATGAAGTTGGCTACCTCCTGCTTTAAAGTTTCGATTTTACTGAAACTTAAAAATATTATCGATCCCTAGCCGAATTTTGTAACTAATAACCTCAGCATGATATGGAAGACACTCATAAAAAATAAACGACATTTTTTAATTCCCCTCTGAGAGGTCCACACTGCCCGCCTCGCCACTCATGGGGCATGTTTATGTATGAATTCGCTACATATTTTATATTCTTACGAAAGTTTTTGGCGCTCTCAACGTTTGTCCTTTCTGTAAGAGCTATTAAATTCCACCAAAAGGCTGTATAATGGCCTTGGAGGGCATTAGTGAGCCCGCTGTGCTAAGGACCTTCGCCGTTCTGGCCCTCCCGGAGAGCTTCCGGCGGAGGCACTACGACGTCATATCCGCCCTCCTAAATTGCCATTAATAATTTATTTATTTTTGATGAAAAATTTGGGGAATATTGTCGATTGATGATTGATGTTGAGTGACTGTTACTTGTCGGCGTTATGTGAAGGGTAGCTATAGTTTATCACACGGAATTTGTGTGTGGAGTATGTGAGGGTGTGAGCGTGTATGACTGTTGATTCATCACCCTGGAACGGCTGTTTGGATGTCGACGAAAATTAGTACAAGCGTAAAAACGTCCTAGAATTGCACAAAGGATACTTTTTATCGTGAGAGCATGTTCCCTTAGGATAATTTTCCTTTCCTTTCTGAGTGGGAGGAGATATTTATTTTCTACCTCAAAAAAAATGTGTCATATATAGCCACTTTAATTTTTAATATTATATTTTTACTAAACATTAGAAACTTTCTACCTTTAACCCTAGATTAACATAATATTTTTTCGCCCAAAAACTTTGTGAACCAATTCTTCAAAACCCAAAACACGCAACAGTCATTGTAGAAAGTTTCAGCCAAAAACTAAATGTGAATCGTTTTCCTACAACAAGCGGCAAAAGGTCAAACTATCGAACAACTTGCCATTGTACCGAAGAAATAACATATACTATACTTGTTTTAGCCACCGGTTTCACACTTATGAAGGTGTTTTGTTTTTAAGATATATAAACTAGTGCTTGACTGCGACCGCGTCTTATAATCTAGTTTTTGACTGCAATCCCACCTGATGTTAAGCAGTGATGCAATCGTTGATGGTGAGGCGCAGGCGCACTAGTTTATTAAGAGCCTATTTACTCTAACCTTAAACACACCTAAATTATATAATTATCCTTCGATGAACTCGGTATAAAAGACGAGGCAAAACGCTTAGTCTTGACCGTATACTTAGGTGTTAACAACGTAAAGGCCTCGACGTACGTCGGGTTGTCCGATGGTTTTTTTATGATAGGTAAAACCATCCAATGTTATCTCCCACACTTGGGCGGAGCGGGAAATAGTGTCAGACTCTTACTGATTAAAATCCTACCCTGTTCCTTCATTGCCTTCGTTTCAGGGTCCTGGCATGCATTTTCACACTTTCCCTAGGCTTGGACCCTGCTGGGCCCCTACAGTTTGCTGACAAGTCCTTGAGGCGCGCGGGAACAGTTTGCACCGTCGACGACTTGGGCTCGGTCAAGACTATTACCAGACCGACGGGCAGCGAGCTACCCATTGCACGCCGTCCGGCGGAGTCAGGTCATATAATTCTAGCGCACACTCTCCCAAATGCATCCTGTAAAATACCGAAAGGTCGAAAATGATTTTTTGGGTATATACTGCCGGGTGCAGCAGTGGTGTCCTAGTAGTTACGGTCCAGACTTACAATTTGTAGGCCGCGGGTTCAAACTCAGGCAGGCACATTACTTTGTATAATTTATTTCATCACCACTGGTCCCGAAACGATGAATTAAAAGATCTTGAAGAAACTGGTATATAGTAGTTTTAAAATAAAAAAATCGAAGACATGTGACATCCACCAATCCGCACTAGGCACGCGTTTTGGATTAGGAGCCATAGCCTCTCCTAGAGAGGAGGCCTGAGTCCCAGCAGTGGGAATATTATAAGGGTGATTATGCTAGCTATATGATAAAGTTAGAGTGGGTAAGTTAGGCAAATAAAATATCTTTACACTTGTATGTTATTATGCTACGTTTACATGTTGGCCCAGCCTCGGCCAATCGCTATTGTGTAGCCATTGTACAAACGGGGAAACCCCGTCAACACAATGGCAATTGGTCGCGGCTGGGCCCACATTTACAACGAAGCATTAGACGTCAAGCGTTGAGAAGACGTTTGTTCATAATAATCTAAACAAAACAGACTTTCATATGTATAATATTATTAGTATTTACCAAACATCGACACATCGCTTCTTGCGCCATTTCTTCAAATGCAATTCCATTCCAGTAAAAAGTTTTTTATTTCTCTCGTATCCCTTTGGTCCATCGATCCAAGGAAATAAGCGTATACAGAACCTAATATACAATTTAAATTGTGTCCCAAACTCGTAAACGGGAGGTCCGGGGTTTACGTAAACCCTTTAGTTTTTACAACCCTCAATATTTTGGTTCTAAATAACTTTCGCGATATGGTTTTGATGAGCGAGTCACATTATTTTTTGGGTGTTGTGGTGTATTATGGCCATGTTTGCAAAGCTTGGAGGGTCCGTACCCTCCACACAATATTGTTGTTAAGGGATTGCATACAAACACATAATTCCGGTTGTGTTTTCTGAACGGGGTAGACAGAGGTGACCTGAAAATACACTTGAATTTCGCTGAGGCTAAGTTCCCATATAAGGAGCGTTAACGTACGTCAACACACAAACAAATTTCAAGAGAGTTTAGATGATGAGCGTTATGATGAGTGTTGACGAGAGTACTCGTCACTACCTGTCAGTCTAGTTCGGCTGGACCTTGCTTTCAGAAATCGGCCCATGGCCCCAGTAGTTCACGGCCCTCAGAATTAAGGAATACGACGCAAAGAGGAGCTTCTGCCAGCGGCTTTTTAAATTTTCCCAAAGCAGCATATTCCATGGATAAAAAGTATCTTCTAAGCTATTCCAGGGCATGGTCTACGTTTGTGCCAGCTTCATCTAAATCCATTCACCTGAACGAGCGTAAGGAAGTAGTGAGTGTGTGAACGTACACACACTCACAAACTTAGCATTCCTGATCGATCTGCGTCTAATAAATATGTTGTTGATTGATCCATTGCCAATGGACCTTGTGTGAACTCTGATTCTTATTACAGATTGATTGATTGACTGATTCTTATGATTGTTCATAGATAAGGTTCAAGGTTTAATTTGCTGATACTGTTATGATTAAGATACACAAGTAATAGTATTAAGTGTATTCTTATTAAGTAGTGGCCTTAGTGCTTATTTTCATCAATTTAGTTTGGCCTTTTTATAAGCAGAGGGAATATTTTTCCCACCATATTTTACAGCTCATATTTAAAAAATCACAGGTTTTACCATAGATTAATAGTTGATGACATTTCAATTCTTCATTAAACACTGTCAAAGATTTAAAAGAAAATACTTTTTAATCTGGTTTAATGTGTGTTTTGTGTAATTTCATTTATTTTTTATTTACTTTCATTTGAAAAAAAGTAGAAATGGTAATAAGTGTATTCTTGCCTGAATATAAATAATTATTATCATTTTATTATAAATATATCAGTTCAGATAAATCCTCCGTGTATGAGTCTGTGTGTCAGTTTTTCCGTTTGCCAAATTGTTTTAACCGTCAATGAATTAACAGCAATGACAGCATTCCATTCGTCTGTAATCGAGTTGTAAATTCTAAAATATAAAAATGTAGCGGGGGCTGACCGCTTTACTTACCCACACTAGTGGGAATTAACATTGCATGTCTAATAGCGGCAAGGATCTGAGCGGATTTTCGACTTTGATGAAGAGACTTTGCCGCATCTATTTATATAATTCTATTACTAAAACCCTTTCTGTCTGTCTCCCAACTTTTGCAGCAGAATGAGCATGCTCTAAAGCCGGGTTCAGACAGTTATAAAGTAACATGCAACGTAACACGCAACGACAGAATTTGCCATCTATATTGTCGCAATGTATCATGCAAAGTAACAGAGGTCCCATTGCGTGGACCTCTTGCGCCCGCTAACCGTATGCACTACGCGCGCAAACAGAGCATTTATTTATTTATTAATACTTCATGCAACACAAAGGTACAAAAGGCGGACTTAATGCCTTAGGCATTCTCTACCAGTCAACAAAGGGTAGTAAAGAGACAGGATGCATTTTGGAGAGTGTGTGCGGGAATTACATGACATAATTCCATCATCTCAATTCCACCATCGGACAACACGGCGTACGGCGAATATCCACCCTTATGTTGTTGAAACTTCTACGGTACGGACTAAGCGTTTTGCCTCGTCTTTTATACCGCGTATATCGAGGCACTGGAACAGTTTGCCTGCTGCGATCTTCCCGTCCGATTATAATTTAGGTGTCTTCAAGGCTAGAGTGAATAGGCTCTTAATAAACTAGTGCGCCTCACCATCAACGATTGCATCACTGCTTAACATCAGGTGGGATTGCAGTCAAGCACTGGTTTATATAAATAAAAAAAAAAAACAGAAAACATGGCGGTGCATAAAAAAAAATCAAGAGATTAATAAGAAAACAAAATAAACATACTAATACAACCTACATAATATGTTTATATAAATATATATTATTTATAAAAAGTAAATGAAATGAGTTTTTTCAACTATGTGAGTAGGTACATGCTCGGTTCGTGCGCGCGCTGCGTCCACACCTAAGGTACAATTCCAAGACGGGCTGCAGGCTGCAACCGCAAGCGACTCTGCGGCTAGCGGCTGCGGTTGACCGCAGTGCTGCCTACGGTCGCAGTTGCTTCTATTCCAAGCGCGGCGTAATGTCGCGGCTACACAATGCGTAGAACCATGCTTCAGTCACTCTAGTACCTTTGTGCGAGACCGAATATCCAACAGTGCTTTGTTTTTGTTAGAAGAGGAAGATGATGGCGACTTGTGTGGATGACCAGCAACAAAGTTAATTAATTTCTCTTCATCATCTTCCGAAAAAGTCGTCATTTTTGTACGTTTGTACTCTGTGTGTCGCGGCTGTAGGATGAGCGCCGTGGCTTTAGGCCGCAGTGTTGCCACACTCGGAATCAATTTCAAGAGATTCAATTGAAACTAGTAGTGTCGCTTGCAGTTTGTGGTCTGCAGTCTTGGAATTGAACCTTTATGTTATGCTCCTTTCATGTTGCCTCGCATGTTACGTTACAGCAGTCTACACCGCGCTTTACATTTACAAACCAGAAATAAATGTGAATACTGTAAATTCGCAAGGGCGTACGAGAACTTAATAATTACAGTAACAGCATAACTTCACCGATGTTAGTCTAGAATAATTAAAATATTGTACTTGTATATGAAGGGAAACACCGGCTTCTTGCTCTGAATAATTGTGTGCTGTATGTTATAAGCGATAGCGGAAACCGTAACCCGTAATCCACTTTAAGTGGACATCCCAATTCCCACTAATACGTATAGGTCGCGCAGTGAAAAAGTGGGGGCAATTGGCGCATGTGTATAATCGCTGAATTCTTCGCATCGCATGCCCCTTCTACTTTTGCCGAGCTATCTTTAATTATCCCGCGCCCTATACAAAGCGTTTTGGGAACACAATAATTATGCGTACCTACAGCTAAGTATTGAAATTCTCTGCTTTAGTCTGTGTTTAATGATACCTCTGTGGCTATTACCTAGGGGTCTTTAAGTAGATACTGAATAGGTTGCTTCTAGGCAAGCGTGCACCATCGTCGGCCACATCATCGTTTATTATCAGGTGAGATAGTGGTCAAACGCGAGCCTATACAAAAAAAAAAAGTATATTTTATCCATACGAACCTATAAAGCGTTTTGGTTTCAAACGGTCAGATTGGAAGTCGACCCTTTTCCCAAGTTGGGAATTGATAACAGTAATATTTATTTATTAAAAACTTTATGCATACAAGAACACTTTAATGCATTTTCTACCTGTCAATATTTAGATAACGCAGAGACAAATAGGGGTAGGTGCAATAAAAAAGAGAGGAAAGATGAATACAAGAATAGGCTTACTAATAAACAATTTGTTTATTGTCGAAAATTGAACACGTAGCTTACTTTCTCGAACAGGATTTATCTCCGCTCTCTCCTATCCCCTTGACCTTCACAGAAAGGGTAATCCAGGGCCCTTTCGCAAACTTTGTCAACTGCTTCCCAGGGAGCGATATCTGGAGTTCAGTAATTTTAACTAATGACACTTCGTGAACGCTCGCCAAAGCCTGGTTTAGGCCGAAATTTGGTGGCACAGGATAAAGGATTCCCTCTTCAGTCCCAGATTTGAGAAATTGCTCTTTGTCGAGACTTTTGTGGTTGCAGCTCTTAATGAAATGTGTTGCTTTGACGTTTGGCTTAATGATGAATGTTGTGTGAATTGCATGTGAAGCGAGCTGGAGCTACAAATTTTCGACTTAATTATTGCGTGTTGTGTTAATATTCTGTACGTGTGTTTCAATGCTGATGTATGTTGTTATTTTAATTTTCCCTTGAGTTGCCTCATGCTTTTGCTCAGACAGATATTGTTTGAAGACCTAAAGCCGAGTCAACCTCTAGTTTTATCACTTGTGAGACATACTTTTTACGAGTACCTCTGTACGGCAGTGAGATCCACTTCACGGATTGGCGGACGGCGAGCAATGGGTAGCTCGCTGTCCGTCCGTCCGGTAACAGACCGGTCCGAGCCCAAGTCGTTTACGGCGCGCACTGTTCCCGCGCGCTTCAGGGAGTTGTCAGCAAACTGTAGGGGTTCCAGAAGGGCCGAAGCCTACTGGGGCCAAGGGTTATGTAAAAATGAAACCCGTTGTCCTGGGACAAAGGCAACGAAAGGAGCAAGGTAGGTTTTTAGTCAGTAAGAGTCTGACGCTATCTCCCGCCCCACCCAAGGACAGGATTTGCCATTTGATGATTTTACCAACCATAAAAAAACCTCGTGGATTGGTGGATATCACATGTTTGAATTTTTAGTTCATGGACATGGATTCCTTACACGACTGATCGAGCTGATGAATTTCTTTTCGAGGTGGAATTTATCATTTATCTATCTGTAAGACTTTTACTGACTATAATATACCTATGTTCCTTCTGTTGCCTTTTATGTTTCAGGGCTAACGTAACTCTTTCGAACAATCCCGTCTTGAAGACGGAGTATTGTCTTCAACGCTTCAATCCAATTTAATTATTGAAGTTTAAATCCCAGACTGTTCATTTCCATTATTTCTAAAGCAATTAAAACATGGTTTCTCAACTTTGTTGATCACTAGAGGTTTCGTTATTCATCGGTCGACATCGACAGTATGATAAACTTATCTAATTTGCATGTAAATAATTGTAACAGATTGAGGCGTCCGTTCCAAGGTAAATTGTATTCATTTGTATAATTCGTCCTCTGAAACTCCGGTTGTTATGTAAAATGGTTCTAATTTCGATATTGTTTCGTCTGTATTCATTTTCGCGTTTCATCTGATTTCATTCAGCCGGAAAATGGGGTTCAATTGGGTTTAACTAACTGTTCCAAATTGTCTCCAGATTTGTGATGAACTTATACAATTTTGTTGTTTTTGTACGTGTTTAAGTGTTAAGATTTTTGAGAGTTCTGAGAATTCTTCTAGGTTTACAAGTAGCAGTAAGTAATAGGCTGCTAGGAAACACTTTCTAGCATAGAAGTGTTATATTTTTGCATAGACTCTTCTTAGTTTGTCAGGAGTTGAGCTTGATATTCAATTGTTATTTTTATATTCAAACTAGCTTCTGCCAGCAGCTTATCTCGCGTGATTGAAGTAAAGTATTTATTATTACCTTTTTGTGCCAAATTTCATCCGAATCCTCTCAGTCGTTTGAGCAGGAAAGAGTAGAAAAAATTGAAAGGAGTAAAAAACATATATACTTACAGACATATGCCATACATACAAATTTCGCCTTTATAATATTTACTCGTACTAGTGTGACTGCCACAGATAAAATAGTCAAGAAAAGAAGGTCCAAACAAGCTATCATAAGCGTACCTAAATTATTCATCCCGCATCTAACGGATTTCATCAATCTGACTTAAATTGTCAAGGAGACAGTATTATCAACAGTCTGTCTATGTCTAAATTATTTGATATAGAAATCTTCAGCGTTAGGTCTTTCAGCATCTATCGGATTTCATCAATTTTCATCAGTTATTAATCAGTCCACTTTATGGCCTGAGTCGCGAATATTGTTACCACCAATACTATGGTAGTATTCATTTACTGTATTCAGAAACTCATCCTGCACATTTTCTTGGTCTGTGTGAACGAGACTGTAATGAAAACTAACGTCTATTTTATTTCATTTCCAGATGGATGCAGACGGTGGTGCTTTATTTGTAAGTAATACATAGATTGCTTTAAGTACAACAAAACTTCTTCAACTACAATTCCTTTGATGAACAACCTTTTCATTTTCAACTCTCATTTCCTACCTTTGTCTGTATTCCATGTTTCTACTCCGTTCGGGTTTTCAATTCTTCCGTTGTTTTTAATGTTTTCTAATAAATGTTACATTGTTCGCGTTTTCTGTTTTTTTTTTCTTTGTCTGTGCTTATTGTATCTAATTGGGTGGAATTGTACGGTTTTGTTATTCTTCAGGGATTTTGTTTAGTTTTATTTTTATTTCTTGCGAATTTAATTAGAAAAAGTTTTGTTTTTATTTCAAGAAATTTCCAGTCTCCGGCGTCGCGACTAAAATCAGTCAATTTCATTCACATTTCTACAAATCGAAATGTAATTTCGCTAGAATAGTGGAATGAGACGATTGGAATTTATTGGAAAACGAAAACTTTTAACTTATGATTTTCATTAGTAATTTTCGAACAAAGAGAAATTGCTTTTAATAAATCACAAGGCGTCTACTTTCAAAACCATATATCATAAAGCACACAAGTTAAAGAAACAAAGACAGTACTAAATAATAAAAAGAACAAAGACAACAAGAAAGCAATTAGCACAACCGGACACATCCTATAATTGTTTACAGACGAGAATTGGCGAGAAATTTCACCCGGTGTAATGAAAAATGTTTCCGGGACTTTGTCCTCGGTTCTTTATGGGCCAACTTTTGCGGGTAAGACTTAAATTATTTTAAGTGCGGCCATTTCTGCACGCCTTGCGGTTATCGTCTGCCCACGGTGATTAATGCAGCCAACTCGGCTTTTGAGGGATTTACACTTGGATTCTTGTCTCACTCGCTTCAATCAAGGGTGTTGGATGTTTCAAGTTTTTGACAGTTTGGGATCTCTTAATTGGTGGCTGTTTTTCATTTGCCGAGTTTGCGACTGTGTTTTGTGTTTTTGCGTATCTGGCAGGCTTTGTTTAATCTGTCAAGTAAGACAGTCGTCCATCCGTCTATATCCATGATGCCATCTGGTTCATGTTTAGTGCCATAGAAATAGGAAATTTGAAAATTCTTTTGTTATCTATACTAATTTTGTTTGTGGTGAACAAACTCAAAAAACTACTGGACCGATTTAAAAAAATCTTTCATCAGTATAATGCTACTTTATCACAGTCACAAAGATTATATATTTGCTACTATTGCAAGGACAAAGCCGATGTCAGAAGTTATTCTAGTCTACTTTAAAGGGAAAAGTGAGTCTTTTTTCTACTGAACTGTCTGTAAGTGCTTCATAATTATTGCTTGAATTAGCGATATATGTTTTGTGAAGGACTGCTGTCTCAGCAACATCGCCCTCGTAAAAGTAAAAAAATCTCCAAAAGGTACTTGTTCCCTAGATAAAAAGTATCTTATGCCCTATTCGGTATGGAGTATCCGTGTGTCCTATTTCTTTCAAATCTGTCCAGCTGTTCGAGCGAGAACGAGTAACAATATCCTTTCGCCTTTATGAAGCTTTTACTAATAAACTTTCGCCTAGAAGCTAGTACTAATACTAGCTCTGTCAGCGGCTTTGTCCACGTGAAACTCGGTTTCTCCATACAAATTTCCAACCCCAATTTGCCTCCTTTAGCGGTAGAGTTTCGTAAAATCCGTTCTTAGCGGATGTTTACACTCTATAAGAAACCAACCTACCAAATTTTAAGTTTGTTGGTGTTATAGTTTCTGAGATTTCGTGATTAATCAGTAAGTGGTATTTCGCTTTTATATACATAGGAGATGATGTCTTAGCTCTTATACCCTTACCTATGCAAGAATTTATAATATAAAGTTTATCAGTCAACACGTAGAACATAAAAGAGATGGGTTGTAGTTAAAACAAGAATAATAATCTCAGTTTATAGCCTACTAGCTGCTGCCGGCGGCCTCGCTCGCCTGATAGTAGAAAATTATCCCAAGAGAACGTCCTCCCGGGATAAAAAAGGATCCTATGTATTTTTCCAGGACATCGTGTACTCGTGTATCAAGTTTCAACGAAATTCGTTTGGCATATGAGCGTGAAAAAGTAACAAACATATTAAACACAAGCACGCACAATCATACAAATTTACGCCTTTATAATATTAGTGCGATTGCCATGGAGAAAATAATCCGTTCAACAGTTCGAGTGTGAAGAAGTCACACATTCACAAAATTTTCGACTTTATAATATTAGTAAGTAGTAGTAGTAAGATTAGTAAGATAGAGTCACTATAATTTAGGTGTCTTCAAGGCTATAGTGAATATGCTCTTAATAGCCCAGTGTGTTTCACCATCAACGATTGCACCACTGCTTACCATCAGGTGGTATCGCACTTAAACATTAGTTTATAATATTTAAAAAAAATCACTCTTATAATATTCATGACAGCGTTATAAGATTTAACGAATTCTAAATAATGGCAAAACAATCCGTTGTGTTGTGAAGTTTAATTGTTTACAGTCCATTTCGATTGTAGAAACATTCCGTTGTCTTCTCCAGTTAAGACTTTATCGTCTAAATAAACTTCAGATCGTAACTCTCTTTATTAAAGACACAGAATTAAAGGTCCAACAAAATATTCGAATCAAAAGATCTACTTAGCAAAGGGTACGTCATTAGAACGGTCGTAAATCTCGTAGATATAAAACTGCAAACAAGTAATTACTCTGACCCAAAGATCTGGTACAAAAGGAACCCAGATTAAAAATAGGGGCCTTACATTAACGTGTTAAAGAGAGATGGAGTTATACAACCTATATAGCTCCATCTCTTTAACAGTTCAGTTCAGGATCGCGTGCAGAACTCGTGGTAGGACCTCCGTCCCAACTGCGTCCATTGAAGAGGAAGTAAATCCGGCAAAAAACAGATAAGCGAACGTTGGGAGAACTTAACTCGAAACGCTTTTAAAGCCGGCCATAATATTTTTCCCCCGGATCTGAGATTCGTTATGTTATCTAAAAACAGGTTTTAATTAAATTTTTCAACTATCAGATGGGACAAGGGCTTACGGCGAAAAATACGACTAATAAACTCTGCTGTTCCGTTTATTTCAGTCGGAACATTCGAGCGTTGATTGGCGATTCGATAAAAATAGTCAATTTAATGAAAAATCGTAAAAATCCCTGTTTCCGAATGTAAAACGGATAGAATTAAAATTTTACGTTACGCTGCGGAACATATAATGCTTGTATTTTTTTAATAAAACGGAATTGCTAAGGACGGCTGTAAAATTTGGAGATCTCTGAATTTAATAGGGGGATTTTAATTGAGTCAGAATTTGCATTACTAAGCATCATTTTATGTTTACTTCATTTGGGGAATTTTGGACTGTATTTTGAGTCGGAATGCCTTGAGATACGGAAATAGTTGAAGCTGTTTGCTCGAGATGTTCTCCTAACATTCCTTCGAGAGTTCTGTTTAAGACTCCCTAAAGTTCCTCTCCAAGTTTTATTTCTTTCGTCAGTTAGCACAGTAATTTTTGTATCGGAAAGTCGTTTTGGCCTCTCAGTCTGTGTGTTTAAGGTTGCCATCAAACTAGTCGCAAAGTGCCTTGCGACGGTAACGCGGCCGCAGCGTTATGCAATGACATCTCCCGCCCTTGGGCGGAGGCTCTTACTGACTAAAAACCCACCCCGTTCCTTCGTGGCCTTAGATACCAGGGCCGGGCTTTCCTTTCGGAAGCAAACCCTTGGCCCCAGTAGGCTTCGACCCTGCCTGCCTGCAGCTAGCAGGCTGGGTCTCTACGGTTTGCTGACAATTCCTTGAGGCGCGCGGGAACAGTGCGCGCCGTTGACGACCTGGGCTTGGTCCGGATGGTTACCGGACGGTCGGACAGCGAGCTAAACGCGCGACTGCTGCGCAACAGCCGCGCTTCAGCCGCGTGCGACATATGTTTTCCCATCCGATTACAATTTGGATGTCTTCAAGGTTAGAGTGATTGGGCTCTTAGGCCCGTATTACAGAACTGCAATCAAGGCTCAAGCATTACTTAAAACTAGTCTCAGTTGGAGTTTTAATTTTAGAACTTAACTTGAGCAGAGAAACTACAATCAATAATCACCTGAGCAATGTCACTTTAAAATGACATTTTTTACGTATTATAGAACAGTGCTTGAGGCTTGACTGAACTCCACTCAATGTGTCGTGTTTTCGCAAGTGTAGTCGAGACCACGCTTGAGCATAGATTCCCATGAAATTTTTTGTGGATTTGGAGTGAATCCGGTTTTGATCCAGTTTAATCGTGCGAAAAAAAAAAGATTTGCAGTAGAAAACAAACTATTATTCAGGGTTACCACAATGATAGCTTACTCACGTAATCAGAGATCAAAATCTCTACTCAAGCGTAGTTTAGTTTGATTTGAGTTTGAGGATAGTTCTAAAATAAACTGTACGCTTAAGTCGAGATTCTTCGCTCAAGCAGTAATCGGTTGAACGCAGTTTAAGTAGTACTTGAGTAAGGTTCTGTAATACGGGCCTTAATGAACTAGTGCGCCTCACAATCAATGATTGCATCACTGCTTACCATCAGGTGGGATCGTAGCCAAGGACTAGATTATATAAAAAAAAACATGCTTTTAGGTGTGCAATGTCACTTATCGCAATATAGTGTATTTTAGACTAGTACGGAAAAGTTCAAAAACCAGACCAGCCCCGTCACAATTTATTAGGTATATTATTTTATTGTATCAAACCGCTTGCGCTAGAGCGGGCCATTATGCTGCAATTTCCACACATGAAAATACCTGTGAATACGCAACCCATTTTTATAATTATATAGGTATTTATTATGATGTACTAAATAAATGTAAATGATAGTTATTGCAGTTTTTCAACTCCAAAAAGATCTTACATTCAGCTCAAACGAAAATTCCACCTCGGTAATAATGACAAACTTTGCCCACTTTGTAGAAGAAACGTTATTTCGTCAGCGTTTTTTGCTGGATTTTAATATTATAGAATGATAACCTTCGTATGTGAGTACGACTCGCACTTGGCCTTTTATTATTTCTGAGTAACCCAACATTTAATATACTACTTGACTTTTGTACTATCTCCTTCTGACTCTTTAGGCACTATTTTAGACGACACAGCCATTCCGAGATCAAGTCTATCCAAAAACAAAAGAACGACCAGCACTAAATCTCTCAAACACTTGAACATTATTAACCGCCACCGAAACTGGTGCGAAATAACAACAATTATTAGTTTTCTTGTTTTGTTTAGCGCGAAACTTTTACACATTGGATGTTGCTGGTAGTTTTTCTGATTTATAGACTCGGCTATTACCCCCAGTCGGTGTGGGACGTGATGTGGTAGTGTTAGTGGATGCTCTAGTGATGTAACACGACTGTTGCACTTTCGGTTTTGTTGAGATATTGCTCGTATAACAGAGAATTGAATTTGATATGATAGGAGGGATTGGATTTTTCTCGCTAGATTACAAGTCTTCATTTTCGCTCCAGGCAGTTTTGTGAAATTACACATTCTATTGAAACCTTGGCGTAAAAGTTGTCGAGACTACAATGTCATATCAACCAACCCGCACTGAAACAGCGTGGTGGAGAGGAGGTCTGAGCCCCAGCCTTGGGAATATTGTGCTTACATAAGCTGTAATGTATCTACTCTAGTATCATAATAATGCTGCAATAATACCCAGAGGCAGTGTTAGGGTGGTGTAGAGTAGTGGTGGCCAGGTGGTAACGGCCCAGACTTATGAGTTGTATGTCCAGGGTTTGAAAAGCCAGGCGCTTTACTTTGTGTAATTTATTTTATACACCCTGTTCCTTTTAGAAAACGGTGAAGGAAACATCACTGGCATGTCCTAGAACCAAAAATTCGAAGACATTTGACATCCACCAATCCGCACCGGGTCTGCGTGGTGGATTACCTACGGCCCATTCCTTTCCTAGAGAAGAGGCCTGAGTCCCAGCAGTGGGAACATTATAGGGCTGATGCTATGCTATGTTAATACCCAAAAGTGCGCCTTATGTTTTCATTGCAACAGTACCATTAATATTCCCTTTCTCTCAAACTGTTCCCTTGCCAATTAAAATACTTCTGTTTTCCATACATGTTTTTACGCCAGCCAAGTATTTATCATGCTCGGGAACTTCTTCGGAACTTTGACTATACGTCTGCCTGCAACTTCGTCTGTGTTTTTTAATATTTTTTTTATTAATATATTTTAAAGTTCCGCGTTTTGTCCGTGGGTTTTTTTACGAGTATTTTTCATTTGAATTTTAATAAGCGAGTGTAGGATGGAGAAAGGAGAGTTTTGTTTTCGTTTGGAGGATTTTGATGAATTGAGAAAGTTTTTTAGTGTTTTTGTACAGTTCTGATTTAAAACAATACAGCCCTGTACTGCATAGGATTTTTATGACTAGAACGGTAATAATAATGTTCACGAAGCGGTTTCTTTTTCTAAAAGTACTTAAATTGAATTGCAAATGGACGTCCAGAGTCGCAGGGCGATTTCCAGTCATCCTAAATGCAGGCTGAGGACGACGAGCAATGGGTAGCTCGCCGTCTGACTGTTCGGTAACCGTGCGGACGGTTATAGACCTTTCTAAGTAATTTCTGAAGTTTATAATAATATCTCTACACGAAAGATTATTTAGGGTTTTATATTATTATATCTAGTCTGTACTCTCCCACTGCTGGGCAAAGGCCTCCTCCACTCCGTCCAAATTTACTGCTCTGTGCCACCTTTCGCCAATACCATTTTCACGGATTACTTAAATAACATTTAACTCATAAAAAAATATAAACTTATTTTGTTAATTACTGAAATACCTACTTAACTTCATAACACGAAATTGCTTTCAAATTGAAAATTTAACAACACACATTATACTCATTAAATTAAACTTCATTTAAGCCAATAAAATGAACCAAATTCAAATTGAACGACAATATTCGTCCAAACCCGTTCAAATAATATAAACAACGGGTTATTTTATCCGACTCATACGTAATGGGGGTCATTAAGACCGGAAACGGATGTAAAGATAACGCCAACCAAATGTAATCGGTATATTTTGTTTGTTGGATAGGCTTGCTAATTTTATGGGGTTGCGGTTTTTGCATATTCCTGCGGGTAATTTGTTGGGCATGTTTTAAAATTTTGGAGATATACATATATAAGAGAGAGATTGTGGGGATCACATTTTATAGGCAGTCGCCTGCTGATCCTTCGAAAGAAGAGATAACTGAAGAAAAACGGTTTTTTTTTTAGATAGGACATTATTTTATGACTTTTCCTACACTAAGGTGAAGCAGGAAGGCGTGTGTTGGATCATTCGGTTCCCTTCAAAATGTTTGAGCTGACTGGTGCTGATATACGTGTCATGTCCGTGAATGGGCGCTGTCAGTTGAGACTGGTCATCTCTTAGCTGCCAGTGGCTTATTTATAATGTCTTTTTTTCCTCTTTATCAAATAATAGCAGCGACAAGAAACATGTAACCGAGATGTTTGTTATACATAAAATGATTGAAAAGAGTGTCCATGGAGTTTCTTGCATATTCTTCTCCATAGAGATCAACGCTTTGGAATGTGCAATTAGACTCCTTGACCTTTCAAAAGTGCCTGTAAATGGTTTATTTAAAAATAAATGCTTTTGAATCTTTGAATCTTTGTGTCAGTCAATTTACTGACTAAAATCACACCTACGAGCATGTTCCATCAGTTGACTTTTGCTTTCTAGGATCATGAATATATCTTTTTCAGAACCGATTGTTTAACTATTGTTAGAAATACGCAAAATTGCAGATAAACCTTGAGACCATTTCGGTAGGGGCACGCTCGACGCATTCTGGAATTTTGTTCTTTTTTTCTACTTTTTATTTGTAACTGTTGTGCTTTCTCTGTCCCAAATAAAAGTTTTTCTATTTTAACTTTGCACCCTTTGAAATTATTTGCCTATTGCAGTCTTCCCATCCAAAAATAATTTGGGCATCTTCAAGACTAGAGTGAATAGGCTCTTAATAAACTAGTGCGCCTCACCATCAACGATTGCATCACTGCTTACCATCAAGTGAGATCGCAGTCAAGCACTATTTTATATCAAACAATAAATACATATGTAGGAACTAGGTCAAGTGTGGGTAACACTTTACTACACTGCAACAAAATATTTTACAAGGGTAAATAACCTAAATACCGTCCCACGTTTCCACCATAAAAATGTAATTAAACAAAATATTCCACTAGTCCTCAGATAGCGGGGGATCGTCGTGATAACACGTCTGCAGCCGACCATCCATCTTTGTCTCCCAAATCCTTATCGCTGACGACGGGCCTTTCACCTTTCTTTTTTATTACGTTAGATAACATTTTTGTGTTTTTTTTTGGGACGAAGATACGGTGTCTGTACCCTAAATATGTTTGAGTGTTACTAGGTTAAGCTTAAACAGTAGGTTAGCTAAGATCTCCGGAGACTACTAGTATTATTTATAAGTCTAGTTTTTAAAAAATCGTAAAATTGTAGATAAAAAAAAATGCTGAGGTCATCCTTTTGATACGAGCAAGAGCATGCCCTTTGCATTCTGTACTTCGTTCTTTTTATATTGTAACATTTGAAAAAAAAAATATAAAAAACACAAAAACCGCACAAACTTACCTATATACCTATGTTTGTACGGAACGTTCGATGCGCAAGTCCGACTCGCGCTTTATTGGTTGTTTTTGTTAGTTAATACAAAAAATTATTAAAAAATCTTAAAATTGCCGATAAATACAATGCTGTGGTCACCCTTTTGGTATGAGCATGCGCTTTGCATTCTGTACATTGTTTTTTTTTTATTTTGTTACATTAGGTTTTTGTTTTTTTTTTGGGACGAAAATACGGTGTCTTTACCCTAACATGTTTGAGTGTTACTAGGTTAAGTTTAAACAGTAGGTTAGCTATAGTCTCCGGTTTTTTCTAGCACTTGCTTGCAAGTTTACTGCTAGGATCCATTTGTTCCACCCTAGAATGGGAGTCATCAAAAAAGGGTGTCTGGGACTCTGGGAAGGTATGAAAATGCATACCAGGGCCCTGGAACCAAGGCAGTGAAGGAACAGGGTAGGTTTTTAGTCAGTAAGAGTCTGACACTATTTCCCGCTCCGGCCCAAGGGCGGGATTTGTCATTGGATGATTTTACCTACCATAAAAAAGGGTAATTTTTTTATTATGGATAGGGTTGCGTTTGACCACTATCTCACCTAATGGTAAGCGATGATGTGGATGACGATGTAGCGCGCTTGCTTAGTAGCCGAAGTTATTTGTTTACTTGGAGGAGTTAAAAGTTTCTGTGAAAAAAAATAATGCCATGATTTTGTATCGTTACTCTTGCTATAAGGATGTAGAATTTGCTTCGGCTGGCGACTCCGCCTGCTAGTAAGAAAAAAAAAAACAAAAGAACATAAGTTTTACGCGTTTAAGCGTGAAAACGTAATAAACATACCTACACATAAACATCGGATACGGACTATTGTGCGCTCCAAATAAGTTAAACTAAAAAGGCCGTCGTTGCTATAGTTACATGCAGCCATCCGCTGTACTACTGCGCATTGAGGTTCGATCGCCATTTTAGTTCAACTTACATACCCCGTATTGTACCTGTATTTTCTCTTTCTTTCTCACATTATCCAAAGGTTGACAATCGCTTTCAGCAATAAGACTGTCCATCATCATCATTATTTCAGCCGGAAGACGTCCCCTGTGGGACATAGGTCTCTCCCAAGTGTCGCCACAATGAACTGTCCTGTGCGTCTCGCATCCATCGGAATCCTGCAACCCTGTCCATCGGTCCACCTTGTGGGAGGTCTTCTAACACTGCATCTTCCGGTACGTGGTCGCCACTCCAAAACCTTGTGCTATGACGGTAACCTTGGTTCTCCTGCGGATATCCTCATTCCTGATTCGATCACGCAAGGAAACTCTGAGCATACCCATTTCCATTGCCTTTTGGGTGACTTTAAGGATTCCGATGAGGCCCATTGTAAGCGACCACGTTTCGGGTCTATATGTCATCACTGTCAACAGGCACTGGTCATAGACCTTTGCCTTGAGACACTGTATTTGTTGGACGAGAAGATACCACGCAGCTTCCCGGACGCCCCGGACAGCCGAGTCGAATTCGACGGTCGATCTCTATCTTGAAATTAGATCTACCCAACAGGGCTGTCTTTCCGAGGTAAATGACCGTCCAATACACTTTACTCATTTTAATTTCTCTATGTCAAAGAGTACCTATCTATTTTTAACAATCTCAATTTGCTCAATTTTTACACTCTAACGCCTGTATATTTAAACACTACTCAACTTTGAGCGGCGATCAAAGATCGTGCATGACATTTATAGGGATATACACCGTTAAATTTTGATCGTTTTAATCCCGTGGAGTGTCGATTCGGTACTTGAAACACTATCGATTTGTAATGATAAAATATAAAATAAAGTACGTTTTTTAAACTCGAATTAATTTACGAATGCACGAAATTAATTTCTTTAAGTAAACATCAGCTGGGCGAGTCCCTGTAGATAGTTAGTACGCAACGACGGACAACTAACTACAAGGCCATTGACATTTTTACTTAAAGAAATTAATTTCATACATGCGTATATTAATTCGAGTTTTAGAAAAAAAGTACTTTTTTTACAAATCGATAGTGTTTCACTTACTGGATCGACTCCCCACGGGATTAAAACGATTAAATTTTAATTTGTGTTGTGTATGATGGTGTTAACAGATGTTTAAGCGCCTACACTTTCAGATTTAAGTAGCATTTGCGTATTCGGGCGTATGTCTTACAATGTCAACACCCTCAATATCGCAGCTTACATTATCTCAACCTAAAACAAACAAATATACGTGATTCAATTTCAAATTACCTTCTTTAAGATCTTCATAAACGCAAACATAGACTTAAGGGACGCAACTCAGAACTCCTTGGTTCTCTTTGGTAAAATACATTAATTAGTTAAATCTTCAACATTTGTTGCACATAATGTTGAACTTAGGTTTATAGGAGTAAACTTTAATTGCTTTTGTGGTAGAATTATAATATATATAATATAATATTCCATAACTATCACACACCGTCGTCTAGTCCCCAGCTAAGCAGAGCTTGTGTTATGGGTACTAGACAACTGATAAACGTACTTATTTAAATATTTCTAAATACATACAAATTATAGATAAATTATACCCAGATACAGAACAAATAATAAACTAGTGCGCTTTACCATCGACGATTGCATCACTGCTTACCATCAGGTAGGATTGCAGTCAAGTGCTAGTTTATAAAATATATATATAAAAAAATGATCGTGCTCTGCACACAGATATTTGTCCTGAGTGGGAATTGAACCCACGTCCTCCGGCATAGTAGATTATAATTGCAAAGAACACTTCTGAATATACAAAAGTTTAAGTATCCACGCTGTAGGTCTTTCTTTATCGAGGTGAGAAAATCATCAAATAACTTTACCTGCTCTAGGGTGGAGCGAGTGACGTGTAACTTCACAGGGTCGCCGTAATCTGAAACGCAAAGGGCAACTAAAACACGCAGGTGATATATTATCAGTAAAAGTCTAACACACCCTCTCGTTCTACCCTAGAACGGGAGAAATCATTGGATGATTTGCCACCTAAAAAACGTAACCCTTATAGTCTGGTAAAAAAATCCCTAATTTCACTCAGGCATAACGATTCTAAGGCCAAACAGCACTATGCTGGCGCGTTGGATTACGTCCCATTTCCTTTCTTAGGGAGTAGCCCTGAGTCCCAGCAATGGGACCTTTATAGGGCTAGCCCCCTAGCCAAGCTACGATCGTTCCGATAAGCGTGAACGCTTGGAGTTGGCCACGCCCCCAATTCCTTTGTTCTGATCATGTGACTGAGCGTTGAGATGACGTCAGAACACAGGAATTGGGGGCGTGGCCAACTCCAAGCGTTCGCGCTTAGCGAAACGATCGTAACTTGGTAGGGGGGCTGATAATGCATTGTAATGATGGTCTGTGCAATTGCGTCAGTAAACTCTTTCTCTTAAAAACACAAATAATATTGATACCATCGCAAAACTCTACAAAACTTTAGTAAGTATCTATAATTCCAACAAAAGATAAAAAGGTCACTACCTCAAACCCTTTGTTTGAAAACTAAACTTTTTCGTTTTATCTTCTCCAAATAATTGTATCCGCGTAAAAAGAATAAAATTTCTCACTCACACAAAAGAAATCTGCATGAAACCCGTTTGCTATTCAATTAGATAATCCTTTTTCTTGAATATTTAAATGCAATTTTGAATTAAAGTCTGCGTTTTATAAAAAACTTTACAACTTTTCACTAAGTATGAAAAAGTGAGTTAAGTAAATAATACTCTTTTAGTTGTATTAAAGATGCCAGATTGCGCTCAGCGTTCGTGAAGACGAGTGAACAATATTGGAATAAACTTTTGTTCAAGGTATTACAATGTTTGTTTTTTTTTACTTTTGCTGGTTTGCGTCTGACTACTATCTCGTCTTATGGAAAGCGATGATGTGGTCAACGATGAAGCACGCTTGCCTAGAAGTAACCTATTCACTCTACATTTAAACAAGGCAGGGTGGAGGGCAGAATCAGGCAATTGTACAAAAAAATTCGTCTATTACAAAATCGGACTGATTTTACTGCAGAGCAGTGATAATGACTTCGTCTTATGAGTCATATACCTTCGTCACGAGTTAAAACCCAGACAGGTGCATTAGTTTATGTAATTTATTTCATTACCACTTTGTAGAGTAATGAAATAAATTGAACAGTGAAGGAAAATATTATAAGGAAACCAGCATATCCTTAAACTGACAACTCGAAATTCATTAACCCACAATGGGCCTGCGTAGTGGATTACTGTTCCATCCATCTCATAGACAGGAGGCGCTGTAAAAGTATAACCGGCAACAAACTCCATGATTACTCTTTTAAAAAAGTGATTGTTTCTACAATATTTTCATACTACGATACAAATACATAGCACGATACAAATTGTAATCCTTGAATCTACGGAGTCTACGGTGTTCTCACATTCATTATAAAAGAAGATATACAAAAATAAAAATAAACCTGTCAATAAATTAATCTTATCTGTCAGTTTAATGTTTTAAATATGTATATTAATTTTCGGCTGAAGAATCAGCATTCAATGTGGCAACCATATCATAAACAGCTTCATAATGTTTCTTCTGCTGGGACTCAGGCCTTCTCTCTAGGAGAGGGATTGGGACATAATCTACCAACTATACGGGGACCAATGGGGATTGGTAGATGTAACATGTCATAAGTTTTCTTTCTAAGACATGCTTCCTCCACCTTAAAAAAAAACCTTACGAAATTTTCCTTCACTGTTTTGAGAGAAGTGATTATGACATAAATTACAAAAAGCAAAGCGCTTGTCTGCATTTAAACTCATGACCTACAACCCGTAAGTCGGAATCATTTACTACTTGGCCACCACTGTTCTAGGCAACTATAAGAGCGGAAGAATTAGACTTTAGTTCTATAGAGATGAAAAGCAGGCCTCGCCTAGTTACAACGGCTTCGTGTCAAATCTGCCTCAGCGTAAGTACCATTCATCCCATAAACATTGTAGAAACGATTAAATTTCATTCTGTCAATTTGAACGATGTGGACATGGCTGCAAATTTAGTTAAGATGATGTCATTCCAATAAATTTGATTAGTTTTCTAATGGCGTTAACGATTGTAGATTATCAACTCGACTCAGCCTGCAGAGCATTGATCGACTGTTACAATTGTACATGCGAAATGCAATTGCTTTAAACTGTCCGATTGCTCTCTCCGGACTCCTAATAGTGGAATAGTTTTAGCTAAGTTTTGCAACGCTCCTACTAAAGCTTGCGACTCAAGGCTTCGCGAAAAACCACGATTAAGTCAATATGACTCACTCGAGTGACTAACTTGCGTAGAGTTGATTCTTCGGCTGTCTGTTTGCGTTGTAGTAGGTACATGTATAAATGAATACGTAGCATAGCATAGCACCAGCCTTATAATGTTCCTACTGATGAGATTTAGGCCTCCTGTCTAGAAGAGGGAATGGACCGTAATCCACCACGCGGGGCCCAGTGCGGGTCGGTGGATGTCACATGGCTTCGAATTTTTGGTTCCAGGACATGCCGGTTTCCTCACGATGTTTTCCTTCACAATTTTGAGAGCAGTGTTGATGACATTTACACAAAGTAATGCGCCTGGCTGGGTTTGAACCCGCGGCTTACAACTCGTAAGTCGGGGTCGTTACCACTCGGCCACCACTGCTCTCATGAATACGTACAAGTACGTAATTTCTAATATTTCTCATATTTCTTAATTTCTTCTTATTCTTCTTTGTCGGTATCACTCTTAACAAAGTGGTTGGGGTCAGGGGCGCCCATTCCGTGGGTGCTCGGGGGCTCGAGCACCTATGAGAAATAAACAGTGGATGCCAAGCACCCTTGAGAATAGACATCAAGAAACAGATCAGTAATAGCCTTTTAGGGATGGGCGTTTTTTCATTACCTGACACCCGGTTTTAGAGCGCCAGTTGATTTATTTTTCGGTCGCCACTTTTTCGAGTCATCAAATGAGCATAAGCATAAGGTATTCTAAAAGTCGGCGCCCCTGGTTGTGGTCATCACTTCAGGTGTTGGTGGCAAGCTTTACAACACGCCGCCACTCTTCTCTGATGGCTGCCTTCCTCGTGCGTTCATGTCGATATGATCAGCTATTTACTGCCGCTTTTATCTGGTCAGTCCACCTCATAGGCGATCCTTCTCTTGGCTTCGTAACCTCAACCACCTAAACAACAAGTACCTATATAGGTAAATTAATTAATAATAATATTTGTTATCCTTATTTCTAAGGCTTCTCATCCTATAGTTGCGGGAATGATGGAAATAGTTACCGTGGCCCTGGAACAGAAAAAGCAATTGAAGGTACATGAGTGCGTTATAGTCGGTAAAAGTCTGACATTCTCTATTATTCTACCCAGGGTGGGAGGAGTTATTTCATGTTTTTTTCACATGAAAAAAGCCCTCTTTTTCTTAAGGTGCTATTATTATTAACTCATCGTTTAAAAAAGAACAGGAACCTAAGAGATACCAATGCGTGGAGTGAAGAATGTCACACTTTAACACCCGTATAAAGAATAATTACTTGTAGCAAGTAATTTCTTACTAAGACATTACTTGAGGTTAGAAATCTTAATTCAATTTTTCCTTACTATAGAATACAAATTGCTACTGAAGTATTTACTTTAACCCAAGTAATTAGTTTTACTTGTTTATAAATACGAGTGTTATTGCCTAAAACCATACCCGTGCTTCCTTTGTTACTTAAATCTAGATCCCTTCTAATGAAGCCGGTCTTTAAATTTCTAACCAAAACTTTTTATACAACTGCAACTTGCAACGCTGCAACCGAATCACATCTAACCACTTTAACAGCACGCAACTTCACTCAACCAACACTTGGAACTTTCAACTTTTTACACATTACAAAAGCAATATAGTCCCATTCAAAGTTCAAACATGCATAAATCACAAAGTCTACAGCAGTTCTAAAGGTGGATACAGAAAGACTGGCGTAACATAACATGCAATGTAACATGAAAAGAACATTTCGTAAGTGTGAACGCCTTGCGAGAGCTAAGAATGTACTTATTCGCATCTGTTTCTGGTATGGGTTCCGCAGTACAGATATACACAACCCATCCACACTGGCACTACGTGCACACCGTGCGGCCCTTTGTGTTCGGCGAAAAAAACCGATAAACGGTGAATCGCGGTGCGCACAAGTTGAAAAGCTCTGTTCATGCGCGCAAGGTTTCCACACTATAGGAATTCTGTTACATTGCACGATACATTGTGACATTAAAGACAGCAAGTTCTGTCATTGCGTGTTACATTGCATGTTACATTTCGTAACTCTGTACCCGCCTTTACATCTCACAAGTCTAGTTTTCGAGTTCCACAGTTCTAGTCGAGTTTGCGACCACAATGAAAGTCTTGCGACTCGCCGACTTGCGACCGCGCTTCGACTTACTGTGAATAGCTCGCTTGCGAGTTGCGGCTTATTGTTGTATGATTAAATAGCGTAGTTTAAAGTTTAGAGTGAAAAGTTATGACTTATGTATGGATGACTTTTGTTGAGTGATTATTTAACTCGAGAATTTTTGAAAATAAAAGGCTATACTAAAAGCATTGTACTGACGATCGTACATTTGTAACGTTTCTGAAAATGTCTACTCTCAAGGTTTTCATTATGTGCATCCCATCCAGAGCGGACCGAGTCCAAGGCGTTTACGACGCGCACTGTTCCCGTGCGCCTCAAGGAGTTGTCAGCAAACCGTAGGGGCCCAGTAGGGTCGAGGCCTAGTCTGGGGCTTTGGGGAGGTATGAAAATGCATACCAGGGCCCCGGATCCAAGGCAGGGAAGGAACAGGGCAGGTTTTTAGTCAGTAAGAGTCTCACACTATTTCCCGCCTCACCCAAGGGCGGGATTTGTCATTGGATGGTTTTACCAACCATAAAAAAAACCCATATGTACAAAATGGTTTTGGGATCACATTCATTGTGCGTACAGCTATTTTTTTTTATTTGTTGTGAAATAGTGCTTGACTGCAATCCCACCTGATAGTAAGCAGTGATGCAATCGTTGGTGGTGAATCGTACTAGTTTATTAAGAACCTATTCACTCTAGCCTTGAAGACACCCAAATCATAATCGGATGTGAAGACCGCAGCAGGCAAATTGTTCCAGTCCCTCGACGTACGCGGTATGAACGAGGCGAAACGCCTAGTCAAGGTCGTAGATGTTTCAACAACTAAAGGAGTAAGCTAAGGACTGCGGAGTCTAAGTATTGGATAAATAAATAAATTAAGTCGAGAGTAAATAGGTTACTTCAAGGCGTGCTCTATCATCGACAACATCATCACTTACCATCAGGTCAGATAGTAGTCAAACGAGACCCTATCAATAATCAAAAAAGTAAAAAAAAAACTTGATATTTGTCAAACTAACTCTGTAGAACTTTGTTAATGAATAGGTAGTTGACACTGTACTCTGACAAGTATTAAATTGTATCATTATAAATTATATTAATGCTAATAGCTCAACCAGAAAATCCAACCAAGCGATTATAGTCTCTATTCTCTAAAGATACGCTACAACTGAGATAATATTCCCTCAAGACGCAATTATAATATGACCGCAGTACGATGTTCACGCTACGGCTGGCCATACAAGCCAAGACACAGATTGTAACGAGAAAGGAGATTATATGCAGTGCACCAATGCGGGAACATCACTGTTTATTGCACTGGATAATCCTATGGTAGGCTATGCGCAGCGTGCTACTGTGCTACTGTGCTAGCACGCTGTAGAGAATATTGTTGAAGATAATTTTGATAGTGTAAAGGACTTAAATTTAACAATTGAATGTAGAAACATAAACGAAATCGCGTTGTGATTTGTTATCTCTCCGTGTAATTATTCTTTCAGTATTAAAGGTTCGCTGGGAGCAAACTCATTGCTGTGTACTTGTTTTTGTACCCACGTGTTAAGTATTTGTGTACAATAAAGTTCTTTTAGTCAAGAATCAATAGATTACTTCTAGGCAAGCGCGCTACATCGTCGACCGCGCCGTCGCTTTCAATCGGGTGAAATTTTGGTTAAGCGCGAGCCTATCAACAATAAAAAAAAAATATTAAGAGAGAGAGATAGAAGGGCATTACACGCTGGTAAGCGTGTTAATACATATAGTACAAGCAGTATTATAGGAGTTGTAGCAGTTTCTTAACGAGTATTTAGGTTAGTCATATTATAGTGTAAGCTGATTTTGAATAAGTATATGGTGAATTTACTGTATTTGACAGCAATATTCAGGAAATTGATATTTCTGAGTTTGTTTCAGTGTTTCTTCATAAAATAGTCAGCTAGAAAATACCGGCTTCATGTAATTTAAATTGATGAAAAACCTATATGCAAAATAAACGTTATTGGTCTGAAGTGTCATTTCAATTATCTTTTATCAACGTTAAAAGTAGAGATGCATGTGCCACAAACTTCATTGTTATAATTCTTCTCTAAATGTCTTTTATCCCGTATTCTTGTCGTCTCATGCACGCGACAAATTACAGGCCAGTTATCTCAAGTGCAATGAAAACACAAGCGATCGCGCGCAGAATAACTATAAGTTTAATCACGCTGTACACACAAGTTACGACGTGTGCTTTGTTACAAGCAACAGTGTTTATTTCACTTGACTATAGGCAGCGTGACAATATAGTATGACTAAGTAGTGATGTATTTTGATGTAAATATTTGAATATTAATGACGTAAATTATATATAAATGCATGCCTTTACATATAATTTACGTTTTTTTTTCTTTTTAAATTGTCACGTATTTAGTAGCTGTATGCAAATAAAATGGTTATATGCGGAGTGTAATGTTTTCAAAGAATGGTCGTACAGTTGACCATCATTGGTAGTTGAAAAAACCTAAAGTTGACCTCACATTGTATTGAAACTCCGTACTATGACAGGCCAGCTACAGGGCCAAATCAAAGTATTACTGTACCCAGGGGCGTAGCTGTCGCCGTATCTGCCGTATCAATTATACGGGGCCCCCGGGCTACAGGGGCCACCACAAACGTCTCATAGGTTAAACCAAGGATTTGTAAAAAAACATTTTTTTTTATACGGGCTCCCGTGAGACTTTTAATATGGGGCTAGCTACGCTACTGACTGTACAAATATATGTTGGATGCCTTTAGCACTTCAGATTCTTACAACCTATTTCGATCTTGTTATTAGCGACCTACTATAGTAAAAAGTGCTAAGAACAACACTAATTAGAGCTAACTTATTACGATAACAATTATTCTGCAAGCACGCTGTAAATAACTATTAAACTTATCACGCTGTGCAATTGTACGAACAAGGTAAGATATAGATTACAACGGCGCAGATCGTGTGTACCAGTCTTAACATTGCTGTTTATTGCACTGGGTAATCTATAGGATTAAACCAAGCGTTTTATGTCTTATTTGTATTAAAAAGTGGTTAAGGCTACTTCTCATGCCTGAGGTTGCGTATTCGAAACCGTGCATGTACCAATGTGAATTTTTTAATTCATATACGCGGCTTGATTGTTTTAATCCCGTGGAGGGTCGATCCGGTACATGAAATACTATCGATTTGTAAAGAAAAAATTAAAAAATAAAGTTTTTTTTTTTCTAAAACTCGAATTAATATACGCATGTACGAAATTAATTTCTATAAGTAAACATCAGCTGATCGAGTGCAATGACCTGTAGATAGTTGTCGGTCGTTGCTTACTAACTATCTACAGGTCCAGTTTTAACTGAAGCAATCAATGTTATTAATTTGTTAAAACGAAAGATTGATCGTGCGTTAAGCCACTTCTCCTTATGTACGTTATTCTGCAAGCACGCTTAAAATCTCTCTAAACTGTTAAGTTTATTAGTACAAGTTAAGGTCTAGAGCGGAATAAGGGCTCTAAAGTATTTGCAAGAAATCTGTCTATTGTGCAAAGCCGGCTCACGAAACTGAAGACCGACGATGGCAGAGTCATATCCGTCAAATCGGAGCTTCTAAGAAAGATTGAGGCCTTTTATGGACAATTATGCATGTGTATCACTAAACCCGCTGCAAATTTAGCAAATGACCCAAGAGCTAGATTGACTCGACACTATACTGAAGATATCCCGGAAGTCAGCCTGTACGAGATTAGGATGGCTCTGAAGCAACTTAATCCGCGGGTGAAGACGGAATCACGGCCGAACTCCTGAAGGCGGGTGGAAAACCGGTCCTTAAGGCCCATCAGAAGCTATTCGATTCCGTCATACTCGAGGGAAAAACGTCACGGGCATGGAGCAGAGGTGTGGTGGTACTCTTCTTTAAGAAGGGTGACAAAGCCCTGCTTAAGAATTACGAACCGTCTCGCGCGCCGGTTCGATGACTTCCAGCCTCTCAAACAAGACGGATTTCGAAAAGGCTTAGTACCGTGGATCACATACATACGCTGCGACAGGTTATACAGAAGACTGACGATTATAATCAGCCCCTCTGCTTAGCGTTTGTGGATTACGAGAAGGCCTTTCATTCGATCGAGATGGGCTGTACTGCAGTCTCTCCAACGGTGCCAGATTGACTATCGGTACATCGAGGTGCTGACGAGTATTGATTTCAACTTCGAAACAAATCACCCCCAAAATACCTTTCCCACCATTTTTAACCCTGTTAGAGGATGAATTTTAATTAAATACGTAACTCGTCTTCCATCAATTAAATTAAAGAATATTCATACAAAATTTGAAGTAGATTGGAGCAAGGAATCACGTTATCTCATACAAAATTTGCCCCCCCCCCCTTTTTTTACCCCCTTAGGTATATAATTTCAAAAAATCCTATCTTATTGGATGCCTACGTCATACAAAGAACATATCGTCCAAGTTTCAGGTCTTTACGATCACTGGTTTAGGTTGTGCGTTGGTCCGTCAGTCACTCAGTACAAAGCATTTTATAAGTATAGATAATATTTTAAGTACCGTGTTACTCATTCTGTAAGCACGCTCTAAATAACCATAAAGTTTATCACGCTGTGCAATTGTACATCCAAGTTAAGGCGTGCACCGTTCTTAACATCGCTGTTTATTGCACTTGTAATGTACAGAATTCTACGGAGCGTGTTTATCTTTTAATTGCAGGTTTAGTGTTGTTTGAATTAAAGAACTTTGGTATTGATTTTTTGTATAATAGGTGAAATTGCCGTTTTTTTAAACGGCTTGCTTTGAAGTGATAGTGAGAATCTTTGGATTTATTTGGAATTTTAAGTTTAAATAAAGTTTAATTAAAGGTACGTTTTTTTCAAAATTAGTTATTTATTGGTTTCGTTTGGTGGTAATATCGTAGTACTTATATCTATAATTTAATTAATTTTTCTTGGTGTGTGTCAGTAATTTCGATGAAAAGGGAGAAAACTAAACTCCAATGAATCTTTAATATAAAGTTATTATCCTGAAAAAGAAACGAATAATTCTCGTACAAAAGCATTTTAATTAAAATAATGTATGCAGCTGCGATCTACGAAGCAGAATTTTATGAGCTCATGTTCACAATATTGTCAGTACAAGCAATGTTCAGCACCATTCCATACACATTGGCATATAAATCGCTTTGTTCTAGAAAACTTTTAATTTCAAGAGTAATCAGTTTTTAATGCCTGGACAAAGTAAAATTGTTTTCAGCGATGACGATTCTTAAGAAAAGTTCTCCATCGACGTCCCCGGACAATAAGTCGGTAATCGCAAAACATTGTTTTTCGATTTACTGACTTATTATTCGGTAATAAAGTCGGTAATCGAAAAACATTTTTTGCGATTATCGACGTATTGCCAGGGGACGTCGAGTCATGTATTCTGATTCACATGCGCTATTGTAATGTCACGTGGTTATTGCAAATTTTTAGCATGGGTATTTAAACCCAAGTTGTTTACTAGTATTTCTCTCAATTATAATTTAATATGGAATAAATTATGTGCAATAATTGTAAGAGTGTTTCATTCAAATCCGATCATCCGTTGAAATGTGAAAAAGTAACGAACATACACACACGCAATTTCTTCTTTATGATGAGCGTGACAATAGAATGGGATTACATTTGCAATGATTGAGTTCATAATTTCGCTAGTTTTATTACAAACTTACGGTGTTTGTAATACTGGGTTATGACACTTGAAGACTTTTGAGAGTCGTCATTATCGCTTCTGAATGTCACTTTGTCTGCAGTTTTAGATCTCGATGTTCGAGCTAAACTAGAGTTTTGTAGTTTAAAAGTAATTTATGTTCGTCACTTCTAGACTTATCTTGTTTGAAGTTTTTTAGTTCTAATTTATCTTTAAACGTGAAATGATGAAAAGTAAAAATCTCAAAAGTTTTTAGTTTTTGTTGATAACTTAAGATTCATTAAAAGTTGCAGAACTGTGATTTATCTTACTTTACTTATGTTTTAAAGCTACTTACAAAGTTATGTTACAACATAACTTTGTATAATTTTAATAAGTAAACATTTTTTTACGAAAAATAATTACAATATTTTTAACAATAAAATTACTTAGTCTTTTGTTGATAAATGTTTTTGTAAACATTTATTAACGAAAACACTAATGAAACAGTACGCATGTTCATTATTAAGGAAGACTGTTGCTGGACTGCTGCCGCGCACGGCGAGTGTGAGTTTCAAATGCTTTTATTTATTTAAGTATGTTACAAATCTTTGCAAGTTTGTTGATAGAAATAATTATATCCCTTTTACCGTTTATTTAAAAATAAGTTACTTGTTGGTAATCACAATCTATATACTTCAATAAAAGAAGATACTGACTGATATATCAAAGCACAGCTGAAAACTACTGGGATTACAAGCCTGAAATATCGGGCAACGGCCTAATAGTTTTTTTTTGTGTTCACACACACACTTATCTATTCTTGTCTTGGAATAGCACACAGGGCTTGACTTTTTGTCTTGATAATACGTTGAATCAGTAAACATATATCAGTATTTTACATGGAGCGACTGCCTATCGATGAGCGATGACCTACACAACCCTATAATTGGGTAAAATATACCTTAACAAGACTGCTGTCAAGATTTCTTAGCTTCTATTTGTAATGACTATTTTTACAAATTGACAGTCAGGATCAACGACTTTATGTACCTACCTACATTAAGTCGTTGATCCTGACTGTCAATTAATATTTTTTATATTTAATTATTTAGTCATATTTGATTCTATTTAATTATTTATTAATATTTGATTTTATTTCATTATTTAATTATTTATCAATATTTGATTATTATTTAGTTTAAATATTATTTTTTAATAATATTTTAAATATTAATATTCTTAATAGTTTTCACAAAAATAACTCGTATAACAGCCCAAACAAAACGCATCACATTCCATCCAATTCAAATTCCATTAACACTATCAATTTCCTTATTTATTTACGAAAATAGAAACAATAAATATTAAGCGGTTTCAGACACTATTAGGGGCACGCCACACGAAAAAAATTGTTTAATTATTTCAATGTTACGCTGGTATCACCGATAAACTTCGAGTTATATCTACTCGTAGATGTGGCCCACAAATGACTGTAATTGTTTTTGTGCTAATAACCCTGTGACATGCTAGGGCCTCGAGGGCTTGAATTTATGGTGGCTATTCCTGTTATTTGAGGGCTCTGTCGCGATTCGATCCCGGGGACAGTTTTGGTGAGAAATATAATGTAGGGCTTGGGATAACAGAGGAATATGCCTTTGTAATTTTGCCGTATGTGTAGCCTCTGGCTCCGGTTAAAGATAAATAATTTCCTTTTCATTTTTTCGGTGGAGAAACTACGTACGTATATGTTCGTTGTACGAGCGTAGGGCCAAAGCAAGTGCGAGCTTGCGGACGACAAGCAATGGATAGTTTGCCGTCTTATAAGCAACAAATCTGAGTTGACATCGCGCTGTGTTCTAAGCGCCTTTCTTAAAAAAGATGTCGGCAAAATTGAAGAGGTCTAGTATTGCCAATGCCTGCTCGGGCCTTTTATTAACCCGACTTCGCCTAAGCCAAAGGAGGGTTATGATTTTGATAGGCTATGTATTATTTTCATCTGTCCCCTCATAGCTCCTAAACTATTTATCGGCACTCGACAAATGAGGCATCGTTAGAACCGTCGTAGAAATCTTAATCGTCCGCTGAAAATAGGCTAGGTGACGTCACAAAAATTAATGTAGCGGATAAAAAATATTGTGATAAAAATATGTAATTTTTACAAAAGCGTATAAAAAGAAAGCCCATTCAGGGTATAAGAAATTCATTTTTATATTTCCAACCTCCAGAAAAAGTCCAGAATGTTGATCACTTTATGCTCTTCTACGATCAACTAGTCACGAATTTTCGTCAAAAGCTTGAAGAGATTTGTCATAAAAAAACTGGGTAAGTGCGAATCGGACTTAAGGGTATTACATCGCTCAATGACCTTCAAGAATTTACCTCTACATTAGTAGAGAAGAATTGACCTCTAAACAGGCATTGCAGGGGGTGCTGCGCGCGGGGTGTTAGTACTGATTCGAGTTTTTTCTTGATTACTTATCGATATTCAATGAAATTCGAAAAAATATCAATACAAGTTATTCAATTTATCGTAACATATATTTTGGTATAAATTCAATGTATAAATATAGAGCCGTTTTCGAGAAAATATGGAATTAATGTTCAAAAAAGGCCTATTTACCAGATTTTTTTTCTAGATTTAGGGTATTTTTTTGAGAAACGTAATCAATACAATTTATTAGTAATGTCCTTAAGTATCCCCTTCATTTTTTATATGGTAATCGTACATAAGGAAACTTCAAACAACCAAGGCGTTTTTTTGGATTTGGGCGATGTAATCCCCTTAAGTAAATAGTTCAATTCCCGAATTGAGTTTAGAAGATTTTGCCAAATCAAAAAAGTGTTTTTTTTTTCGTGACGTAACAACAAATTTACTTTTTCCAGATTTATTCCTATACCTGTTACAAGACTTTGCTTTGTACCAAATTCCATGATTCTGGGTCAGGAACAGAAACAGGTGTCGAAATATACGACTTTTCGAAATAAGTAATTATACATAGTTTGATTTTTTCACAGTTTCAAGTGACTGCATACCAGATGATATAGTTTTAATTTCAACTCGATACGTCCATGGGTTCCCTAGATAAAAAGGTCTTGACAGATAGACGGACATAAAGTGGCTAAGTGGCAGTGGTTGAGCGATTGACTGCTGCGCTGCGGGTCGCGGGTTCGATCTCCGCACCGAACAAATATTTGTATGGCCTACAAATATGTGTTCTGTGTCTTGTGTGTGTGAGTTGATATTTGTGAACGCATCCACGATATAGGAATAAATCTTAATGTGGAGCAACGTTTTTTTTTTTTAATTGTGATTCTAAAAAGGTTCCGTTTTTTTTTTTCTTTTGAACTTATACAGGTTGTGTTTACGTTTTACTGTATCAATAAATAGGATCCATGACCGCTAGTACCTACTCGGTATGGTATTCAAATCTGATATTTTACTAAAGTACCTACGTGTGTTTTTACGATGTGTTTTATGGTCGAGCGTTCTTCGCGAGCTTTTAATATCGAAGATTCCATAAATGGCGGTTTCTCTTGAATATTAAAAAGGACGTTATTGCTACTAAAGTTTTGGTAATAATATTCGTTTTATGTATATATTATTATCTTATTTGTATTATGAATATTAGAAATAGGAGTAGAAAGGATTTTTTGAACTGTTTACGCTCGGAGATGAGGGCTATGCTTGAGTTTTCTTGCGTGATCGAGGTAGAAATAAAAAAAACCGGGCAAGTGCGAGTCGGATTCGCGCACTGAGGGTTCCGTACAAATCCACTTCAATAAAAATACAACCTTACCCTAAATATATGAATGATGGGTTGTTTAATATTTTTTCATTCTGCAAAACTCTCAATAATAAATAAATACTGTCATTCAAAACTTAACATCTTACATAACCTCACTTTTACTAAATCTCTGATAACTCTTCTCTCTGACTGATAAATTCCGCAGAATTTTCAGCAAATGGTTGAAAATATATTAGCTACTTACTGACATCACTTTCATTTCTTTACTACCCAGGCCCAACATTGTATGAAAGCGTATCTGTCTCCTTTAGGTATCTATGAAAACAGTTTAAATTCACGTTTCTAGTTTCGAAGATTTTTCCGAATCGCACTTTTTGCCCGACCCAGAAATCGAACTCAACCCTACGCACAGCAGTCGCGCTCGCGACCATGTTACCAACGTAGCAGTATTTATTATTATACTTTTTACTAATCAGTATCAGGTAGGTATATTACCTATATTACAACAGTGTCTGCGCGATTTATAGCAATAGGCTTTCCCCCTAATGGAACTGCGCATATGCACGACACTACCCTTCTACCCAACTCCTTAGGGACTAAAGTCGTGGCTCTAGCAATAAACGGGGACTTAAATTAAAACAACTTTAATAACTTAGTCCAGTGTTCCACTAAAATAAATAATGCGGAGGATAGTTCTCAAAGAATTTATTTTCTCAGTTATTTGTTCTAACAATTCTCGCGAGATTTCTTAGATTTATTATGAGACCAAATACTCGTGGACTCAGGGAAAATATTACAAAGATGGAGTGAAAAGTTTACTTGAGAAATATGGGAATAAAACATTAGCTTTTGTCGCTTTGTCCTTTGTTATAGACGAGTACTTTGAGGAAGATCTCATTTCTTCAAATAAAAAATCAAACCTATTTTTTTGCGGTTGGGAAATCATTAAATAACTCCTTCAGCTGTGAGTGAAATGAGAGGGAGTGTAAGGGCCGAAACACATAACCGCGTCGCGGCACAGCGCCGCTAAAATAGGCAGTGCCGCCCACCGCTTTCTTTCGCGTCGCCGCAACTCAATTTTAGCGTTAATGGTCGTATCCTACAGGGATAACCACTTTCTGGAGATTTTTGAGTGTGGATAGAAGTTTCTCTACCATGGATCGTAATAAACTTATGCTTATTTGTTATTAAGAAGACATCACTCTATTTGATGTAAATGACAAAGAAGATACTGCTTATATCCATTTAGTAAATATATGGTATTCGCGCCGCGGTGCTTACCGCAAAATTCTGCGTTGCGGCGGGCGGTACTGCCGATTTTAGCGGCGCAGCGCTGCGACGCGGTTATGTGTTTCAGCCCTTAGACTTTATAAAACCGAGTTCCTTTAATTTTACTTTCTGGGACCACGGTAACTCTTTTGAATAGTTGGTACCGGGGAAAATATAAAGGTAGAACTACACTGCGCACACGTGGGCCACGTACGCCGATCTGGGCGCGTCGGTCTCCTTACATTTTATATGGCAACTAGACTTGTAGAGCTACACTTGATCCACGCCACGTGACGCCAAGCGATGTCATTCCACGTACAAATTAGGCGTGGCCCACGTGTGAATCGGTCTAATGTAGTTCTAGTTTAAATCTTTATTTTTTCTTTCATAAAAATAAAAATAAATATATTTTAATTGGTAATGAATAAACTCAAATCTACAAAAGTGACTTTTAAAACTTATATTACCAGTAGAACGCTACTTTATCCTTGAAGCTATATATTTTCTACTTACACTATTTTTATAAAAAATGGACACACAAAATAATTGTTTTAAGCATCGACTATACAGGCTGTATGGTCGTTGGTTTTAAGACACTTGACATAATAATATTTCGCTTAATTAATGCTCAATGCTCAATCGAATAAATTGGCCCAAAAATCATTTTTCAAATAAGAACAACAATACGAAACCAAAATATGAAGCAGACAAAGACAGCTCAGATTCATAAGCACCGCCATTTCGACTTAATACATTTTACATTACCACATTTAAATAATTCCTTTAACCCTCTCAATGCGAGTGCTGCTCGGGCGTAGCGGTTCTCGGCGAAAATCTCAAAATCGTTGTATTGTGCGTTGATATTTCAATTCGTTCGAGTCCCTAGAGCGCGGCTGAATGCTCTCTTTGTTTATTTTAAAAGGAGGATGGAATGGATGAAACAGATGGATGTGGTAGATTGTGGGGGTAATTAAGGGTTGGATGTCAGAAAATCGTTTTTAGATTATGGAGTGGGCTGTATGTTTTTTCGTTTGTGAATTTTTAGAAGCTTTTGTTTCTTTTTTTATGGGAAGCCCTGAAAAGGCGCCTGAACTTTTAGAGAAAAGACTAGAGAGTTTGGGATTCTTACCTCACTATCAATAATAATAGTGAAAATCTTTTATGCTTAAGGTACGTCCGTTTTTTTTTGTGATAATCCTAGGAATTGTGCAAGACTGGATTATTAAAATAGCATAGCATAGCATAGCATCAGCCTTATAATGTTTCCACTACTGGGACTCAGGTCTCCTCTTTAGGAGAGGAAATGGGCCGTAATCCACAACGCGGGCCCAGTGTGGGTTGATGGATGTCACACGTCTTCGAATTTTTGGTTCTGGGACATGTCGGTTTTCCTCACGATGTTTTCCTTCACCGTTTTGAGATGGTCAGTGGTGATGAAATAAATTACACAAAGTAATGCGCCTGGCTGGGTTTGAACTCGTGACCTACTCGTACAACTCAGGACCGTTATCACTCGACCACTTCTGCTCTCACTAACTGGGTTACTGAAAATTATAATATCTAGATTTTCGTAAAAAAAAAAAACATTTCTTGCAATTTTAGTTATTTAATACGCATATTTGTAAAAGAGTCACTTGCCGCATCAATTCCTTAGCAACTGAACGTGTTTTCTATTAGGAAGCGCAGGCTGCGTCTGACTGGTGATTAGATGCGCGGCCATTCTAATGAATCTCTGATCTTTTGTTGTTAAAACATTCCTCTTCTCATTCAAAAGCCTAAATTGGGTCCACCGCACATTTTTCCTTTAATGTTAAGCACAAAGTATTTTTTAGCTAACCAAGTGAATGTTACTGAATTGTTGTAAAAGATTTATTTACTGTTTTTTGCAGGTCAGAGTGAAGTATCAAAAAATGATTCGCGGTTGTAATACGTATTTATTTACGAAATTTTAATTAATCCTTTCAGTTCGTTTTACCCTATTTAATGAAATAGCCTAACTTTAGACAATTCGGATTTCGTGGTCTATTTTTGGGCCTTTAGTTATGACCTACTTGCATACTACATATTGCAGCTGATTATGGCTTTTTTAAGTTTTTTAGGCTATGTTCTGTTAGGCTGTGTAGCTGAAAGATAACGCGTTTATTTACCAACTAAATTGGCTGAAACCGTGAAATACATTGCCCATTTGAGTTTATTATGCATTTTACCAACTAAATTGGCTAAAACCGTGAATTCCATTGCCCATTTGATAAATTCTCTGTAGACTCGTGTCATGGAAAACGAGGAGGTCTTATTGGAAATACTATATTTTCACACATCACAAATCACACAAATACGTATTACAAGGTGAAAGTTCACTTTAGTATTAAATAATATCCGGCTAAATTATGATCGCTTTAATCCCGTGGAGGGTCGGTTCAGTACATGAAACATAGTGTTTCGATTTGTAAAGACTAAATTTTAAAAAATTATGTACTTTTTTTTAACTCGAATTAATTTACGCATGCACGAAATTAATTTCTTTTCAATCAGTCAGCTGAGCGAGTCCAATGACCTGTATTTAGTTAGTACGCAACGACCGACAACTACCTACAAGGTCATTGATTAGATTTAGGTGTCTTCAAGGCTAGAGTAATAGGCTCTTAGGAAACTAGTGCCCCTCACCATCTACGATTGCATCACTGTTTATCTTTAGGTGGGATAGCAGTCAAGCACTAGTTTATAACAACAAAAAAAATGTTGTTACGACAAAAACAATACTTGTTTATTTCAAAAAAAGTATTTTAAATTGCTTCTGGTTTAGTACTTAAGGTTTCAAATTTATCCCTGAGGTAATATGAAATAATTTCCCGCGCAGACTCTTAGAAAATTGCCTGCAATTCACAATGCACCTGCCACCGTCCATTGTTCATGGTACAAACAATTGTGTTAGAAATGTTTTCTTTTTAAATTGTTTATGTTATTATAAAACGTGACCAGACTATGTTTTTCTTGTGACACTTGCAGATTGAAAAATTATTTGATAATTGCTTCAGATTGCTCAGATTCAAACGTGTAGCTTTAAAGTAAAAAAGACTGGACTATTCATATCTGTTAAAACTTTGTTTTTTTGATAATCATCATCACCATCTTCCTAGCCTAGCCGACCCCAAGGGCCCTTGCGCACATTATGAGGTGTACTATAAAGTACATTTATAATAAATAAATGAATACCCGAGTTTTACATGGAGTGAATGCCTATGAGGCCATAACCCAGTTATTGGGCAACACGATATAATATACTCCTTGGACAGATTAATGGCCAGACTTTCTGGCGTCTGACTACTTGTAACGACTGTCAAAAATCTACGAATGATAACCGGGACCAAAAGCTTTACGTGCTTCCCAAGGCACGGGGTATTAGTAATATCCTAGAAAAGTACATATGAATTGGGAAACTAAACAGCATAATCACTAACCGCATTATCTCTAAATATTTTTCTACAATACGATACGACCTTTTGATTAAAACAAAACGGCTGAAGATAGCGGACTTGCCTCTAGCGAAATCAAGCCCCGTCGCCTAATTTTGAAAACACGATTTCGCTGGCATGACAGCGCCGGCTCTTATCTCCGTCCTCGTCTATCAGTGACTGTGATTACACTGATCATAGATGTGTCAGTTCAACGAATCCAGGTTTTCTGATTGCGATTTTAGCGCGGAACGTAACTTCTCTTATAATATCAATGACGTCCTCACCTCATCGTTTGAGAAAACTTTCAAAAGAAAATCAGAAAAAAGCTACTTTTTTAAACAAGAAAATCGGTCGTTTTTAACAACACTTAATTCATAGTTTCTAGCTTCCAAGTCGTGTTCAAAAATATACATAATTTAAACATTAAAATACCTCGTTACGGGTGCACAATTAAATTTTATTGGCACTATAAACAAGCCTAAAGCTTATCTGAACAAAAAATATCCGCACACTGGGGGTCGGAATGACCAATTTAATATAGTTGATCGTGCGAGCCGTAATGTAAGTGTGTAATTCCATGAGCGGCGGCGGGTTAACAGACGCGGACGGAACAAATGTGGTGCATTCGTCAGACGCGCGCTCATTTGCACGGCTCCCGGGTCTAGTCGACCTCACCAGCAGCGTAGTGTTAGAATGTAGGTGAGTTTGCGTACAGAGATTGAATAGTGCATAATTTTACTATCAGTCGGGCTTTAGAAATTGGTGGTGGTTGGTGATTCGTTTCGGCTATTTGTTTTTCGGATGTAAATTGTTATGTTTGTGGATTGAGTTTGATTAATCTCTGCCATCATTACGGATTGTTGTAATTTTATATTCAGTAAACAAACATTCAGGCTTTCATTTACTAACTAGAAAATAACTTAATGGTGCTATTAAGTAAAATCTTTCTTACAGAATAGACCGGAATCATCTTAATTAGCTATATGAGATATTATTAGAACAGTTTTGAGTTATAAAATGCAGAACGCCTATGATAAGTAAATTGATATTTTATTTTATAGTTTAGTTCTTATTTTAAATCTAACTTTCAATTTACTTTCGCAATGAAAATTCTGACTTCATAATTGACACACATTTCCACGTCCGACATACATTTTTGACTCTGGCTTATACTCTGTGGTGAGTTGTGGTGCCGTCTGCGCTCGCAATGTATGAACGTTCGTGACGCTATTATTTATCACTAGCTGTGCCCCGCGGTGTCACTCGCCAGGGTGATGGTAAATTAAGCAATTAGGCTGGCAAATGAAAAAATATTTAATCAAATCCGATTGGTAGTTTCAGAAATTGTTTTTCAAATGATAAAGTAAAAAGCATTTTGTTATATTTTTAGCTTTTTTCAGCTTAATAATATTAGTAAAAGTAGATCTTATTCACTATATTATACTTCTATTTACTTTTAGTATGCCCTACATTTGCAATTGACACACATTATTTCCACACGAGATATATTCTCTGTTTCTTCTCTACTCTGTGGCTAGTCATCATTATCGTCCACCGACCGAACTATGAGTACCCATGACGATATTCTTTTGTATTTGTGGTAAGAAAAGCAAAAATGTTTTTAAAGTACCAGAATAATCTCTCGTACAGATTGAAGTAGTCATAGAACATTCAACTTTAAATTGTACAAAGATAACTTCACTATTAGTATTAACACACGTCATCCACGTCCGTCGCACCTTCTCTGTTTCTGCTCTGCTCTGTGGTCGGTAATAATAAGCGTCCACTCCGCGATGTATGACCGCCCATGGCGCTATTGTTTTCATATTGTTCGGCCCGTCTCTGTTGACGGGTCACCTTGCTTTTATTTTGCGATTTCCATGTGTCGTGTCAATGAAGTAAATTCCATTATTTTACGAGTTAATGCATTGTTGACATAATGTTTCGTACCGTGATTTAATCTTGTTTTTAAATTAAAATAAACTTGGTTTATTTTGTACTTCGGTGATTTCAGTTTCATGAGGTTGGTGACCCTTGTTAGGTACTATATTAAGTATAATAATATAATAATAATGTTAATATAATATTCCACAACTATCACACACAACGCCGTCTAGTCCCAAGCTAAGCAGAACTTGTGTTATGGGTACTAGACAGCTGATAAACATACTTATAGATTTCTAAATACATACATATTATAGATAAATTACACCCAGACACAGAACAAATGATCGCGCTCATCACACAAACATTTGTCCTGGTGGGAATCGAACCCACGACCTCTGGCATAGCAGTCAGGGCCACTGGCTACTACACCAACTCGTGCACAATATTGTCTAAATGTTACTGGTACCCGTTGAGTTGAGCTTGCCGGTTCTTCTCCATAGGAAACAAAAAATTAAAACTGTGTATAGTACGCGGCAAATAAGTTGAACCCTTTAAATTGGTTACTGCGCAATCAAGGTCGATCGCCATGATAATTCAACTTATGTAACGAGGATTATGACCGATTTTCGGGTCTCAGTCGAGGTGGGGGCTGCGCTTAGCCGTGTGAATGGTTCAACTTATTTGCCGCGTACTATACTGGCCTTCTTTTTTTTAATGTTGGAACTTCTGCTGCTCAGTATGGAGCGAGGAAGACTATTAGACTTTATTAACTCACTTGTGTTCTTTCAGTTACCTTTTGCATTCCAGGGCTACGGTAACTCTTTGGAATAATCTTTATGTACTGACTGATATTTTTCTACTAGCAACTAATAGCATAGCGTAGCATCAGCCTTATAATGTTCCCACTGCTGGGACTCAGGCCTGCTCCCTAGGAGAGGGAATGAGCCGTAATCCACCACGCGGGCCCAGTGCGGGTTGATGGATGTCACATGTTTTCGGATTTTTGGATCTAAGACATGTCGGTTTCCTCACGATGTTTTCCTTTACCGTTTTGAGAGCAGTGGTGATAAAATAAATTACACAAAGTAATGAGCCTGGCTGAGTTTGAACCCGCGATCTACAACTCGTAAGTCGGGGCCGTTACTACTCGACCATCAGCAACTAATACACAATAAGAATAACACTTTACTCAACCCGGGAATCAAATTCGCCCTTGTTTAACGAAGATTCAAAGTGCAGACTAACCTACTACATAGCATTAACAATACCCCTAAAGCAGTCTACAAAAGACGTACGCAAAATAATGAGCACCTAATAGATTAACACCCCTCTAGAACCCCCAAAAATTAACTTACAATCAATCTAAATGCAAATTCATTCACAAGAACAGTCTGGTTGAAACTCCTTCATAATAATCTGCTTTGAATATTACTCTCCTCATTTTTAATAGTCCGTAAAAACCGAAGTGCATTTTTCTCCTCGTATGAAAGCCTTCCTAATTAAAATTCTCGTTTCACCCCCTTGGGGGGCGAAGCAGTGAGGGTTGAAAGGGGGTGAAGGGGTCGAAGGAAACTATTTTCCAGGTTGGCGTCGTATTTTCACTTGATAAGATCTGGACATGATTATTTATGTGAACATTAGGGGAACTAACCCCATCGATATGCCTCTTTATATGCGGTCGGTGTACTGTTGACCGCAGCAGTGGTTTCATTTATTTTCATGAAGTTACGACCTGTTTTGTGTTGACGATATTTTTGCATTTATTATAAGATGACGTACTATATACCGTGAAATTTTAGTGGTTGTTTTTATGCGGTAGAACTTCTTGCCATAAAGAGTACTTTCGAAACATATACTAGTAAAAAAAACTATTTACAAAAAAAAAAAAAATAACATGCTTCCACAGAAATCTTAATATTAAGATTTCTGTGCATGATTCACTAAAACAAACACGAAAAATTATCAAAATAGCTTTTATTTCGAACGTCGGTGTTTTCGGTATTGTTTGTTTTTTATTTAACACCGAATTCCGAAATTAAAGTTACTTTGATCAATGAAAGTTGAAGTGAAAAAAAATACAAAAACTTTTTTTATGGTTTTTTTTTTTTTTTTTTTTTTGTGGGAATCATCCAATGCTTTTGGGCTCAGTGGGAGAGCGTGTCAAAGTTTTACTGACTAAAATCCACTCTTATTCCTTCTTTGTCTTCGTTTCAGGGACTTAGAGTTCAAAACAAAAACATCTTGTGGCAAAAGCATATCACACTAATTTTTTTATGGCCACATTCCTTCCTTGTTTCTATCTCTTGTATCACTTTTGCACAAAACAGTACCAACCTACTATTCTAAAGAGTTAGATAAGTTTTTCAGTTCATTCGTTAAGTGGGCTGTGAAACAGTTATTTATTGCGTCTTTACTGTGCGCCTGATAGTTAAAGCCGTTTAAAAGGGAAACCGAACGGTTTACTAAACAAATGTATATAGATTTTGTAAGTTATTACCATTTTAGGCGGGGATTGGGGGCTTGTTTTTAGAGCTGTCTTAATAAGCTATGTTGATTTAATTTCGTTTTAAAAAAGCTGTTTGGAATATGGGTTTTTTTGAGATGGGGATAATGAATTGACTTTTCCTGCTGATGGGCGTGGCAGAATTTTATATTATGCGGCAAATAAGTTGAACTTATTACTAAGGTTACCCCCACTTCGATTGAGACCAGAAAAGCGGTTACTGCGCATTGGAGGTCAACCGCCATGATGGTTAAACTTGTGTGCCGAAGATTATACTGTGTTTCTTCAGGGCCATTCTAACTCTTCCTAACACTATCGCAGCCTCAAAGAATATGGGGATTGAATCTCGTTTTTAATCTATTTTCATGGTATAATTCCATAATAATCCATACTTTAATATTTTAAATGTGAAAGAAACTATGTCTATGTTACGCTGTCGCGGATGAACTACTGAACCAATTTTGAAGAAATTTAGTACGAAGTAAGTTGAACCCCAAGGAAGGAACATGGCTACTTATTACTTATTTTGTCTCGACATCGACTTTGTGTCCGCAATAACCGATATCCACGCGAACTAAGCGCTGGTACCCAAAGAGATTTAAAGATATATTTAATGTCTTTACTAGTACCTAATAATATGCTTCGGTGCTGCAACAAGCACAATTTTTCTCAAGAGCGTGAACTAATTCGCTTTTTGTTGTGTCTGTTTTTGTCAGAAGGTTCTTACAGAAAGAATCATTAAGAAAATTGTGCAGAAAGTTAAAAAAATTACATAACACTACGATAAGTTTAACTTGAGTGTTTGACAGTTCGCACGTTTGACAGTTATCTCGTTTGATACCCTGCGTTTTGAATTGCGTCAAAAGCATTATAGCGCGAACCCGACCAAATTTAAAAGTCATAAAATATAAGGGCTATTAAAGTGGTTAAGTAATAATTGTGACGTTGCGCGTTGGTTGGATTCGCGCTATAATCACTTTTGACGCAACTCGGAACGAGGGGATAGTTAAATCGTTTGACAGTTCTCGCGATTGATAGTGCGCACGTTTGACAGTTCACGCGTTTGACAGTTCATTGCTAAGACAGGACAACGTCTGCCTGGTCAATAAAAAGGGTTTGTGTAAGAGTTGTCTTTGCATTGCTATAGTATAATTCGATCCTCTAAAAACAATTAATATTAAAGGACATCAAAGCATAATTTCAGGGTAGGTATTGCTTTGTCAAATTAAATTATTTGAATGATAAACCATATTGTCGTTTTAATATAAATGCCTTAATTAAAACCTTTGAGGTTCGACTTCTATTCAAAGGTCGTAATTAGTTTGGAAATTGAATAGTTTAATTAATGTTTTTGAAAATTTATATTTTACTAAAAGAAGGATCTGTAGAAATAAGTATTGAATGCGGCAAATATGTTGAACCAGTTGCTGTGGTTACGCGCAGCCCCATACTTCTTGAGACCTTTGATGGGTAGCTTTGTATTTTATCTGTTTATATTTTTCATAATAAATAAACAGTTCTCTATATGTAGTTATTTTTTTAAATCCTTATTTGAAAAGTAAACAGTTTTGATCCAACCTGTATAATACGTCAAAAGGCAGCAAGATTTCTAAGGTCCGTAACCAAAGAGATTTTGCACAAAGCATTTTGGGAACACATTCACTGTGCGTACAGCTAAGGAGTGGAATTCCCTGCCGGAGTCAGTGTTTCCTGATGGCTACAACCCGGGAATCTTTAAGTCAAGAGTGAATAGGTTACTTCTAGGTAAGCGCGCTCCATCGTCGACCGCATCGTCGCTTTCCATCAAGTGTGATAGCGGTCAAGCGCGAACCCATTAACAATAAAAAAAAGAGATACAATAGAGCGGCCATCAGAAGAAATGTCTTAGAAAAACTGTCATCCTATGTCAGCTAGCTTTCAATAGTAAACATGCGAATTAAATTTGTAATTTATGTTTTTACGCTATTTTCTAGAACTATTTGCGAAAATATTATTGAATTCTAATTAATTACAGAGTAAATACGAAAAATATTTACGAAAATAAACTGAAGTTAGGTCCAATCGTCCACACTAGACTGAGCGACAAGTGTTTGTATGGACAACCAGGTAACTTAACAAGCTTTATGATTTTTCATGATACAGTTATGAAATTTTGACATAGATTCTTTGCATAAAAATACTTAATACACGTGTTCCGGGTTTAGCATATACAAAAAAAAAAAATACAAGCAAAAATAAGGTTGTATAGTTTAAGAGTTTAATAATTGAAACTGAATTATAAAAAAAAAATATTTTTTCATCACATTTTTCATACGTAATCGAGGAAATCAAACATTTTTAAGATATCTTACGTTATTTTTAATAGGTCATGCGCAATGCAGTTATAAAAATATATGACGGTAATCTTAGATGTAGAATCTTTTGTTATAATTTAATTTCAATTATTAAACTATATAACAACTAAAACTCATTCGAGAGTGCAGCAGCAGATTAATAAATATTCGATGAATCGTTTAGTCGAAGTAGCATTTGGCGATAAAAGGTTGTTTCGCAATAAATTATTTTCGATAAAACGTTCAGTCGACTTTTTGTTAATCAACCATGTGACTCTCGAAGTATCGTTACGGACCCAGAATTCTATTGGTCGTTTCCTCATAGAGAGGGACTGGCAAACAACTCTAGGAATCATCATCATTGTCATTTCAACCAACAGACGTCCACTGTTGGACATAATATGCCTCCCCACTCTATAAAAAATATATTGATACATCACTATCTTTATTATTAAACAGATGAAAACGTCTCAACGAATAAATGTCGTGCAACCCTCGTGCAATTGCAATTCATATAGGTCAGGATGTCACAAAAAGTCACGATAATTTAAGCTCTGGGCTTTTACCTTGTTAACTGTGAGATGACACTAATTAATGGGATGGTGTCATGCAAGAATGCGCCAAAGCTAAGTTTTCTTTCACTTACTTACCTTTATAGTGTTACTAACTTCTACCAGCGGCTTGGCCTAGCTAAAGTAAAATATATATATATATGTATAACCTATGTCATTCAGTGATAAAAGAGAATTTGTTCTGTAGTTTCAAAGATTAACCCCAACATTTTATCTTTTTTTCCCTTATTAGTATATAGATTTGAAAAAATAATATGGAGTCAGTTCTTATCAGGAATATACAGTAGTCATATATAGCTCATATAATACTTAAATAAAAACCCGAAGTCTCGTAGTTAATCAAACAGCATTGTGATACTGCGAGGCAAACAAATCAAACAAAAGTAATAAACACAAAATATCATTACGCATGATTTGTTTCAACAGTTACCAACAAAAAGTATTTAACAAATTTTAAAACACCTTCATAATGGACTACTCGAAGCCTTTTTTCTATTAAACTTGCGTGTTTGAACTAAATAGGTCTAAACATATGTAGTAAGATTTAGTACGTCTAGACCAATATTATGACCGTGGAATATGAATGAAATGGCTCTGAGACCTTTCAGTTTTTACATATAACTTGTATTGCAATAAATAGTAATGTTGCTTTTACGTAGATTTTACCTTTATATTTCTAGGCTAAGCTAGACATTAGTTTGTTTGAAGTAGGTTTTTGTACTTTTTATTTATGTCACTGTTAATGCTACGCATTTTTTTGTGTAAAATAAATTCGAAGCAGACATGTCAAAGTAATTCTGTATTAAATTCAGTATTTTAGACATTTACTCACAAATGTAATTTGATATCATTATTTACATATGACATTTTAATTTTCTTTTAAATTCAATTCTTCAAGTGACATTATTAACTTCATAAATAATGTTTTTTATTGTTTGTCATGGTTTTTTTTTTTTTTTTTTTTTTTGTGGTAGGTAAAAATCATCCAATGACGAATCCCGCCCTTGGGTGGGGCGGGAAACAGTGTCAGACTTTTACTGACTAAAAAACCTACCTTTCCATTCCTTGCCTTTATCCTGGGGCCTTTGGTGACAGTCTCACATAACCTTTGGCCCCAGTAGGCTTCGGCCCTGCTGGACCCCTACAGTATGCTGACAACTCCTTGAGGCGCGCGGGAACGGTGCGCGCCGTAGACGACCTGAGCTCGGACCGGTCTGTTACCGGACGGACGGACAGCGAGCTACCCATTGCCCACCGTCCGCGAGCCCGCGCCTACGGTGGCCGGAAATTGGGATCGGAAACCCGGCGGCGGCGGCGGCGTGTCCGCCTTTGCCTAAGGCGGTCGGCCTCCTCCTTTACTAGCATTACTGCTTCGCAGAAGGAGGCGACCGCCTGCCACTCCTCCTCGCTCCGGAGCATGGCTTGAACCAAGCCCCGGCGCGAGAGATCGCCGCCGATCGCCCCCACGAGGACACGGCGCTGCTCTTCCCAAGCGGGGCACACCTCGACTGTGTGCTCCACCGTGTCCACCGGGCGGTCCGCACAGTGGCGACACCCGGGCGTCGTCTCCGCACGAATCTTGTACAGGTACGGACCGAACTTGCCGTGCTCGGTCAGCACCTGCGCCAAACGGAAGGTGACGACGCCGTGGGGCCTTTCCAGCCACGCCTCAAAGAGGGGCCTTACCGCCTCGATCGTGGCGTGCCCAGCACGAGGTTGCGACAATCGCTCTCGCCATTTCACCATGAGATCCCGCCGGAGCTCTGTCCGCCATGCCGCGACTTGTCGCGGCAGCGGAGTTTCGCCCCGACGTTGCATCTCCACGCGTAAGTCATGCATGTGTGCAAGGACTGTTGCCTCCAAATCCCACGGTGGTAGGCCAGCAAGGAGGCTCGCCGCTTCGCAGGACACCGTACGGTATCCGCGGATCATCCGGATGGCCATGACCCTCTGGCAGGCGGTTAGCCGGGCCGCCACTCGCTTCCGTAGCGATGGCGCCCACACCGGCGCACCGTAAAGGGCCATGGACCGAACGATGCCTGCGTAGAGCCTCCGGCAGGAGGCGTCTGGACCCCCTAGGTTCGGCAGGAGCCGCTTGAGCGCAGCCCCAGTCGCATTCAACCTGGGAGCCAGACGTCGGAAGTGCTCCTTGAAGTTCCACCGGCTGTCGAGGACGAGTCCCAGGTACTTCATCGTCGACCCGACGCCGATGTGAACTCCTCCTACCGTTAATTGGGAGCCCGGAGGTGGCGCGCTCCGAGGGCCGTGAAAACACATGGCCTCGGACTTGTGCAATGCCACCTCGAGTCCCAACTGCTGTATCCTCTCCACGACTGTCGCAACCCCGCGCGTCGCTAGTTCGACCGCCGCCTGGTACGACCGTCCCCGCGCCAGGACCAGCGTGTCGTCTGCGTAACAGACCACGCTGACCCCGTCGGGGAGGTCGGCGCGCAGCACGTAGTCGTACCCGATGTTCCACAAGGGCGGCCCTAGTACCGATCCCTGCGGAACACCGCACGACATCTCTCGCCGTTTCAGCTCCCCCTGATGACCGGGGTAGATGATGAACCTGTCCGACAGGTAGGCCTCGATCACCCGACAGAGGTAGTCGGGCACCCGGTGGTACCGGAGTGCCCTACCAATGCAACTCCAGGGCAGGGAGTTGAAGGCGTTGGCGATGTCCAGAGACACCGCCAAGACACACCTGCCCCGGGACACCGCATCCCCCGTCGTGAGGGCTCGCACGCGCATGATGGCGTCCACAGTGGAGCGCCTCCTGCGAAATCCGAACTGGCCGTCCGCAAGATCCGGCCCCTTCCGTGCCAGATGCACGACGAGGCGGTCTGCAATTACTCTTTCAAAGAGCTTGCCCACCTCGTCGAGCAGCACAATGGGCCGATACGCGGACGGAGAGTCCGCGGGGCGCCCCGGCTTCGCGATAAGGACCAGTTTCCCCGTCTTCCAGCGAAGCGGGAACTGGCCCCTCTCCATGCATGCGCTGAAGAGCCCTCTCAGTCGAGACCCGAGTTCCTCCATGGCCAGGACCCAGGCTTTTCCAGGCAAGCCATCGGGTCCTGGGGCGGTGTTCTTGGCACTCAGCCTTCGCACCGCCACTCTCATCTCCACCTCGGTCACCTCTGGAGCGTTGTTGCCGCCGTTGCCGTCGTGGTCCGCATCGGACACCGCTGCTGGTGGCGGAGCAATAGGCGGGGGAGTATGCTCCCCTCGCGTAGGGAACAGAGCGCTCACCACACCCTCCACGAGCTGGGGCCGGAGACTCTGAGTCAGCGGGGGAGCCCATGGGCGGAGTTTCTCCATCACCATTTTGTATGGGCGTCCCCACGGATCGACGTTCAGAGACTCCAGCCACACGTTGCGGGCCTCGAGTTTGGCCCGCTTTATCTCCGCTCGGAGGGTGCGCTTTGCAGCTCTGTATCCCTCATACAGCTCCGCCTCTATGGCCTCCGCACCCGGTGGACGGGTGCGGCGCCTGCGGTGTCTAGTATACCGGCGCCGCGCAGCATTGCACGCATCGCGCAGTGCCGCAATCTCTGGCGACCACCAGTGTACTTGGCGCCGGGCACGTCCTGGCCGGACTCGGGGCATGGCCGCGTCGCATATTTGCGACATGGCCACCTGAAACCAGTCCGCCTCGACGTCGATGTCGACAGGCCTGTCCGGTGCTTGCACCCAGGCCTGTACCATCGCGGCTTCCTGGAGCAGGTCCCTGTCCAGCTGCCTCAGCGCCCAACGCGGACCACACGGGGTCCGTCGGACCGGCGCGGTCGAGGTCTGGGCGGAGACGTCAAACCGGATATACCGGTGGTCGGAGTACGTCTCCACCTCCTCTATGACGCGCCAGTCGACGACGCGCGGTGCCAGTGCAGGGCTGGCGAACGTAACGTCCACCACCGACTCGCCCTGCATCCGCACACACGTGGGGACAGAACCCCGGTTTTGGACGAGTAGGCCCTGTCCTAGAGCCCATTCCTCAACCCTTCGACCCCGCTGGTTCGTGAACCGGGAACCCCAAGCCTCGTTCCAGGCATTGAAGTCCCCGCAAACGACCACGGGGAGGCTGGAGTCAAACCCAGCAACGACGGCATCCAGCTCCAAAAGGGAGCTATCCAATTCGGCGAGAGATCTGTTCGGGGACAGGTAGACGCCTACCACCACTATGTCCCCGAACCGTGCTGCCACGCAACCCCGGCCTTTCTTGACGGCTTCGAGTGCCGGGGTACCGGCGGCGGCCGACGAAATAAGTGTCACCGAGCCGCTCAGGTCCTGAACCCAGTCGGCTCTGGGCAGGACAAAGTGCGGCTCGGAGACGACGGCGATGTTGATCGACCACTGCGCCATGCTCTGGAGCAACAGATCCTGAGCGGGGGCGCAGTGGTTGATATTCGCCTGGAGGAGACGTAATGGAGCCGTTATTGACAGTCCATTACAGTCTCCTCCCGTGCCCTCTGCGAGGGTCCTGCCGCGGTGGTAGCGGCGGCGGCGTCTGCGGAGGCGATGGCGGCGGCAGCCAGCTGGGCAGCCGCGGCGGTGAGAATCTTCGCGGGGACGGGCCTTGGCACCTTGCCCTTGGCCTTGGCAGGGGGATCGCAGGTCCTACTCCCAGCCCGGTGGTCGGCCGGCTTGCCCGCCGCCGCACATGCGTAGCAGTGCGGGGCTGCGTTGCAAGTTTCGGCCTTGTGGCCGGACTGACCGCACTGGAAGCAGTGGTCACTGCGATCTTCCTCCGCTGCGCAACAGACCCCCACGTGGTGCCCCACGTGGCAGCGGTAACAGCGCAGCGGTCTAGGCTCCAGCAGCTTAACTCGCGCGGAGACCCAGCCTACCAAGAGCCGTTGGCCCTCCCCCGTGATGATCCTGGCCGCTGACACGGGGCAGTTCACCGTCACTGCCCCCATGCCCGTGCCGTCAGCACGGATGGCGCCCGCCCGGACCTGGTCGGTAAGGCACCCCCCCGTCCTGGCGACAGCGGCCACGACTTCCTCAGCCGTCACGGAATCGTCCAGGCCCATAATGCGCATGTCGACGCATCTTGTGGGCCTGGACACCCGGGCCTCCTCCGCATCCAAGGTCGCCCTGATTTTCTCCGCCAGGGCGTCTGCGGTGGGGCCGCTGTTGGCCCCGGGGACCTCCAGCATCAGGGCACCGGTCGCGGTATGCCGCATCCGGAAGCCCCCGGTGATCCCGAACTCGTTTAGGTCCACCGCCTGCCTCGCCTTACGGATGACCTGGCCGTAGGTCGCACCCTTTTTCGCTGCCTCCGGCTGCAGTGTTATCACTACAGCCGTGGAGCGCGGGGCGCGAATCCCAGCCATCCGTTTACGCCGCTGCCGCCGCTGACGTTTCTTAGCGGCCCGATTCGCCCTTCCTGCCCGTTTCTTGGCTCCGGCCACTTGCCATTCGGCTTCGGCCGGAGGTTCCGCAGGCTGGGGAGGCGGCACAGTCCGCCTATTTGCCACCACGGCAGGGGCTCCTGCCACCTTAGTGGCCGGCGCCACTTTGCCCTTTTTGGGCGCGGCAGCAGGGGCTGGCCTTCTCTGCTGCTGTTGTCTGGCCTGCGGGGCCGGCCTTGCGGGCTGTGACTCCACAGTCCCGCTCCTGGCCTGCCCTGACAGGCCTGCCCTGGACGCCCCAGTCTTGGCCGCGGCAGCAGTGGCATATGACGCCGCCTTCTGTCCGGAAGTCGCCGCCAACGGGGGGCGCAAGACAATGCCCTCCAGCAGGGACAGCTGCTGCTGGATCCGCAGCTGGAACTGTTGCTGCTGCTCCTGCAGCTGCTTGTGCAGCTGCTGCTGGGAAGCAGCCAGCTCCCGCTGCACCAGCGTCAGCAACTGGCTCCCCGGCTCGACCTGCGGCTGGGGCTTGAGCTGGGACTGGGGCTGACTTTGCCCCTGCCCTTGCTTGCGCCCCCCACCCCCGAGTTCCTGGCTGTCAGCCCTCCGGACTGCCGCGAGCTCGGCCTGAAGCTCGGCCCGGAGCTCCGATCGGAGCTCAGCCCGGAGTTTCGCCACGCTCTTCTCGAGCGCGACATCAAACGCCTCCTGCAGAGAGGCGGCATGGCGATGGACCGTTTTCTCCTTAGAGGTCTTCTCCCTCTTTCGGCCCATGTCCCGCAACGCAGCTACTACCATCTCACCGAAGGTCTTGCGCGCCTCCTCGGCAGAGTCATCGCGCTCGCTGCCAGATTGCCCCGAAGGGTCAACCGCAGCGTTAGTCGCTCCGGGGTGGCGCCCTTCTTCGGCGAGCCTCTTGGCTCGCTCAGCCGCCTCCTGAGAGGTGTCTCCCCTCCCTCTTCCAGTCGCTCGACCCGCTCCCCGCCCACTGGTGGGGATTTTTCGGGCCGAGCCCTTTTCGGCATCGGAGGACGATTTGTCCCTAGATAGGGAGCGTTTCCGGAAGGAACTTGCGTTTCTTCCGGAGTCGGCTATCGTCTCCTCCACCTCCTCAACCTCCGAGCTCTCCGAGCTCCTTCCGGATGCCGCGTCGGACTCCGACCGCGCATCGCTCTCCATGGGGTGTCTGAAAAATTTATTTTTATCCATATCTGTTCCCACGAGTAATTATCTTTGGGTACTTGCTCAAGATCGGTGGTCCGCACTAGTGACTAATTTAGCTACCCATTAGTCAAGCTAACAACCTCCCTCACGGTGCGCCGCCGCTTGGAGGTTTGGGGTAATTTTTTATAGAGGTTGTCTTCCTCGCGGCCCGGGCGGTTAAGCCAAGACCCTCGACCCCCATCAAAAGTCAGAAACATGACCTTGGACAATCTCTGGGGCTACGAGAACAACGGTGGCAGAAGGAGGAGAAAGCCTTCCTCCTGCCTGCCCGGTGGCAGGGTGAGTGCACGCCGAGCCCGCTCTTGCTTCGCCACTGTGCCCTCTGCTAGAGCAGAGGGACACGCGTTGAAGCGCTCCTTCAGACAGAACATTCGCAGACGGCCATCGAGGCCCCTTAGGCAAGAGTGCCCAAGGGGGGTGTTGGCCGCCTCCCAGGGTGCACCGTCCCGCAGACTAGCCTTCGCTCCGGACGTATCCGCAAGGGAACTATAGCCTGCGGGCACTCGTGGAGGTTTTCTGTCGTGGCACCCCATTGTTTGTCATGGTGGAATTAATAAAATAAATTGTACTATTAATTATATTTTTTTTGTGATTTGTATGCTTATATGTGTAATATTTTTAACAAGTTTATTAATAACCCATAAAGTTAATAAATTATTCTGAATATATGAATAATATCATCGCTAATTTTGGTAAATTCAGTTTTCACTTATGTATGATTGAACGAAATCTTAAAAATAAAACACTGACGTAAACCTTATCCACGGAAAATTTTTGAAAGAAAAACCTTGGTCCTAAATCGTATTTTAATGCATAAAAGTCTGAAAAGTAAGAGAAACCAATGGATGACTTCCCACTTAAAAAAAAAAAAAAAAATATGTAAATCTCACACCAAAAACACACTTACCTCAATAAACGATTGTGCACTCCTGCATAATTTCATCCTGCGTTGCGCAATATCTTCTAAAAGCTGTTTTACGAGGCCCCTTTATACCCACCCCACGCAAATAAATTAAACGGTACACCCCTAAATAGTCATGCTAATTTCTATTGTTTCAAAGACATATTATTTTTTTCCTTGTTTTGTCACGAACGCAGATGATTTGTGGAAGAATTAATAGTTTATGTGAAAGCCTGATGGGGGTTTGGAAATGGTATCATAATAAATTGCTGACAATTACGGAAATTACGATAAGTGTTATAGAATAACATACTATCGTGACAAATCAATTACTGTCAATTCCAGGTTGCCTCGAAGACTACTCGTATTCCGCCTAGGCGGTAATACAAGTATGCATTTAATTCCGGCCAGCTGCGCCTGAATAGAGCCTTGAAATCCATTTTCTATGTGCATTCTAATGAGAATTACATCCGGGACCAAAGACTTCACGTGCTTTCCGAGGCAAAGCGTTTTTTTTTCGGTGGGTAAAAATCATCCAATGATATCAGACTTTTACTGACTAAAAAGCCCACCCTGTTCCTTATTTGCCTGTATACCAGAGCCTTCCTTTCAGAAGTAGACCACAGTAAGCTTCGACCCTGTCTGCTGCCAGGCTGGGCCGCTACGGAGGCACGGGATGTCAGTAATGTCCTAGGTAGATAAAATTAAAAAAGACCCTAAACTAACCAATATTTATCAAAGAGCTAAACAGATAACATCAAAAGCATCAAGAGCGTTTCACATCACATCTCACGTGCTAGATCACAATAAAAATGAGATAATAAAATACTGTGTAGAACGTAAAACGGCACAGCGCGGTAATCCTGTCTGAGTGGGACTTAACTGTCAGCCAGTGTAATTAGTTAGCAGACATGTTTGTTCTCCAGTGTGCCTGCAATTGTGTAGTGGGCGAAGTGAACGATGTATTGATGAATTGGTTTGTCATAGTATATTACTTTCAAAGTGAATTAAAATAGTACATTTTGATACAAGTGGATAAAGTTGTCATTGCGTCCGAGGCGGAATTTGCTGATTCCAGCAGTGGGATCATTGGAAGATCAATAATCCTGTTGCTAATAACATTGTATATATGTTTTATGTCATGTGTTTAATTGGTTTTATCCAGCAGATTCAAAGACTAGAAGGATTCATACCTGTGATTCATACGTAGCGAAACAAACAAAAATCCAAGAGATTACTTGCTCAAATTAGAAAACGAATCCAGTAAAACCTAGCAGTCTGAAAAAGCGAACGTTTAATACTACGAAATAAAAATCCCATCCAGTTGAATCAACTAAAACTTGTGCTAGTTTTAAGTCCAGCTCAGACTGAATTTTAAGTGTTGAACTTTCAGTTTCAAGAGCTATCAATCGAATGGATACTTTAGTTAGGTTATACATTATTTATATCATACTTACTTAACGCTTTTACGAAGTAAGGACCTATCTGCATTTTGATGGAATTCTCTCTTTATTTATTCACGTGTAATAATGAATTGGATGAACCACGAGAATAACCTAAATCTAGACACACGGGAGCGTGTCAAGCCAAGTTCAAGTCAAGAGTGAACTGGCAAGTAGCTCCTGTGTGTATATTTAATTATTTACAGGAATCATTAGGAGCCATTTTTTGTATCTCTTCATACCTCAAAATCTATGTAATATAAACACCAAACTTGGTTTATGTATTGATATACTAGTATCAAAATTTTCAAAAATACTGCTCAAAAGTTTACATATATCGTAATTTTTCTGCACGACTGATATAGTTGACATTCAGATTAAAAAGCTTACCCGCTTACAGGTCAGATGATCTAGAAAGTCGAAACACCTTTTAACCAACGAACTAGGTAATTTTGTGTACATAAAGAAAAAATCAGAGAACAGTAAATTTCTAAGGTCTGTCATTTTTTTTTACAATCGATTTGATTAGGTAAAACTTAGCGCCTTGCAAAATTATAAGGACCAGGTGAAATGTTTAGTTCAAAAGTTTTTATTAATAAATTTCAGGTTTGTCTACAGGACTTGACGTCCATTAAGATCCTAATTTTTTTGTCGGTGAAGTCCACAACGATTTTGAACTTGGCTCCCATTTTCACATTTAGGTTTTTGGTGGGTTCAGTTTACATTATGTGGATTGAGCCCTTTTTTCTAAGTGGTAAATCGTCTAGTTCTGAGTGGAGTAAGTGGGAGAGTAAGATTTTTGCTGACTAAAAGCCACCCGTATTCCTTCAATTGGCCTCAATTGGCCTTTGGGTTCTGGAACCTCAACCACGGCCTGGGGTAACTTTTTCAAAGGACCTAGAGATATCTTGTACTGAGTTAAAAAATCTGTTTTCTTCTTTTTTTATTTGACTGTCTTCAGTCTTATTTGCAATCCCATTAGATGAGATTCGCTCAGACTGATCAAAATCATAAAGGAGTCGGTTATACACAGCAGTGAGACTGTTTCATCCGGAAGATATCTGGCAATCATGCTCTTATTAACAGACTTAAGGAGAGTGGTTGATGGCATTCCCTGTTTTTTGAAAGTAATTTGTACTATCGTTATTGTGAAAATATATTATTCTTTTTTTTTTTTTAAAGCCTGGTGTAAAGAATTTAAAAATAAAGTCCAATTAATCGTGGATTAAAACTTGCACTGATAAAAAACATAGCTTCGAAAAACAGCTCCGATATTTTCGTTTACATTTATCAAATAACAGTCCTACCATTTTTATTGGCTTCGTATTTTCGAAACACAAAAAAAAATCAATGAAAAAAGTTCACCACATATTCCATTCGCACAAAAGAATTTCTGCAACAAAGAAAATGTACCGATATATTAAATAAACAAATGTGCCTGAGGGGTGTATGAAAATATTGATTTAAAACGCGGCTTTATCGTAGAGCGCGATGGACCGTCGAAAGATCGTTTAATTTTTCACACATTCACGGTATGGTGTGGTCTGATGGACAAATTTTGTACAGGCTGTTACCCCTGCTTGTCCTGTGTATTTAATACTATCCAATATACTGATGAAAATTTTAGGAGAGGGGTAAACGCGCCTCGCTAATTCAATCTTTGGCAGGTGTAAATCATGGCGGGTGTTATCAAAATTTTGTTAGGTGGGTGTGGGATTGAGTTTAACGTTTATATCGACCCTTTTTAAAAAGAAAATCGTAAGCGATAGTTGATGTTTTTTTTTTTCAGGAACAGGTTTTTTCTTTCCTAATTATGTTTGTTTCCTAAGTTTGTTTATGACAAGCTTTTTTCTGGGGCTTCATCCGCGTGATAGTAAAAATATATGCCTATATCACTCAGTGATTTTTTTGATATAGTATTTTACTGGTAAACGTATTTTTAAAATCGGTCTAGTAGTTTTGGAGTTTGTATTTATTACGTATATTTTTTTTCACTTTATAATAATAATATTTATGATGCCTTAAAAAAAAGACTGCGGCAGACCATGGAAGAGATGGCAGGGCCACCTGGATGCCTTTCATGTGAATCGGCGAGGCGAAAGAGGAACCTTGGTCGTTGGAATGAATAGGCCTTTGCCTAGTTGTGTCTCTTCTCTTCAATCTCCTGAATAGGCATCGATACTATAGTTTGTTCATAAGTCTTTTTTTGTTTGTTATTTTCTTTGTTGTTTGTCTAAGCGTGTTTATGATGTTTACATTGTTGATTTGTACTTTCGGCCTTGTCAACTATCTATTAAAAGTGTTTTGAGACGATTTATCAGAAAGAAAATTCTCATTGTTGTCATGTTTTCCTCTTCAGCCAACGGAATAAACTTTGGAGACAATCTAACAACATGAACGTTACCATAAACTTGGTCAATTATTCCTTTAAAATTATCCACCATTAACCGATTATGAGTTTATTCATAAAGACCACTATTAGTCTTACCCAACTCATAAATTTTGTTCTTCAAAACATCCCGCAATTTCTCTTGAGATGGTGTTCTTTATGGCATCTTCAAGTTTATTATACCCGTGAGATTTTCCCTGAAGTGTCTGCATTCAGAAAACACCTATCTTAGTTTATTGTTATTATTTATGGACGTTTGTTGTTATTCTCTTTATTGCCAATATCTAGCGGTGAGTTAGAAATATTACGAAAAGTTTTGCATAAAATATTCAAAGTATTTAGTTTGGTATTGTGTGAGAATGAGGACTGTTTCTAGTTTTGAATAATTCGGTTGTTTATTTTCTGAATATTCGCTTATTTATTTATTCAGTATAATTTAACCCTGCATTGAACACGGTAGAGCATACAGAGAGGTGTGCCTCGCGTGGGTAGAGCAATGCTGTGTCCTCGTGGGGGCGATCGGCGGCAACGACCTACTCTCGCGACGGGCTCTGGTATAGGCCATGGTCCGGAGAGGGGAGGAATGGTAGACGGTCGTCTTCGTCTGCGAAGCAGTAATGCTAGCGAAGGAGGTGGCTGGACGCACGAGGGAACGGCTCTCGCGCCCCAACAGCCGGGATCCTGATCCCGATTACCGGCCACCGTAGGCGCGGGCTTGTGGACGGCTAGCTATGGGTAGCTGGTCGTCCAGTAACCGTCCGGACCGAGTCCAAGTCGTCGACGACGCGTAGTGTTCAACGCGCACCTCTAGGAAAACTGTAGGGGCCCAGCAGCCATGGGTTCGCTTCTCAAAGGAAAACCCGGGGCCCTGGATTACAAGGCTACGAAGGAACATAGGAGTGGATTTTGATTTCCCACCTGAAAAAAAAAAAGCTTTAGGAGGACATTCGGGCGTCAGCTCTGCTGGTCCTCTACGGTTTTGCTGACATCTCTTTGAGGCGCGCATGGAACATTACGCGCCGTCGACGACTCGGGCTTGGTGCTTACCGGACAGCTGGACGGCGAGTTACTTACTGCTTGTCATTCACAAGCCTGCGTGCGGTAGCTGGGGATCGCCCTGCGAATACTATCCCCCAGGGTGTCTCCTGTAGCGGCGGCTGGGGCGTGACTATGTCCGTTCACGTACGGTCCTTCACTAGCATAGCTTTGATGGCAAATCAACATCACTAATTGTCAGGTATATTTCAATTCTATTGCACAATATCTGTCATAATAAAAGATCGTCTACTTCCGTCAACGCTCGGCTAACTTCGATCTGTATCCGGCCTCAAATAAAAGGCAGCTAATTTTAGTTTATTTTCTAGTAACCATTTATTATTGTCTGGTTACCTATTTCGAAAATGGAGCGCTTAGATTTTTGTTAGATTTAAGCATGTAATTACAGCTTAGCATAATAATGAGCCTTGAGACTCCTTCTAGAAGAAATAGAGTGGGTCGTACGTATACCCACGCGGGGTCGCGGGCCCAGTGCGGACTAGTGGATGTCACATGTCTTACAATATTTAGTTCTAGGACATGTTTTTGCTTATGGTAGGTAAAATCATCTAATGACAGATCCCGCCCTTGGGCGGAGCGGGAAATAGTGTCAGACTCTTACTGACTAAAAACCTACACCATTCTTTCGTTGCCTATCGTGCCAGGGCCGGACCTTCCTTTCAGGAACTGACCCATGACCCCAGCAGGTTTCGACCCTGCCTGCCTACTCCTTGCGGTACGGTTTGCTGACAACTCCTTGAGGCGCGCGGGGACAGTACGCGCTGTCGAGGACTTGGGCTCGGTCCAGTCAGTTACCGGACGATCGGACAGCGTGCTACCCAGTGCACGCCGTCCGCAATTCTAGGACATGTCGGTTTTCTCACGAGGTTTTCTTTCACCATTTCTGCTATAATCTTTAATTATATCTTAGCTTCATCCAATTTTTTGTTACTATGTTAATTTCACGATCTTTTCAACTTCTAATTGATTTGTTTCGCAAGTGTTTGTTACTAGCAAACTGGTGGTAAAAAGGAGCTTAAAAAAACAAGAATAAAAAAAATCTTAGATTTTTGTTATTATCTTCCGAAATCTTATTTTTTTAACTTAGGTATTCAAAAAGAGTAACGGTGATTGCACACTTTCTCAAATCAGTTCATTTCACATAACCTAAATTAAGATCATCATCTCCAATTTTACTACCCCGGTTGGATCCCTAATAAAACAGCCATTTATTGCGCAACCCAGCCACAATAAAGTCTGGCAACACCAGTACGTCTGCGAGGCGTATTCAATCAAACGTCGCGAATTCCGTTTATATGATCGTACGTCTGGCAGACTGCCTGTCAAATGTTGATGTCGTAAACTTTAACGTGAGCGTTTATCGCCCGTTTTGGATTGAGGCAGTGAAAACAGCGGGCTGGGGAGTTTTTTTTTTATGGTAGGTAAAATCATCCAATGACAAATCCCACCCTTGGGTAGAGCGGGAAGTAGTGTCAGACTCTTACTGACTTAAAACCTACCCACTCCCTTGGTTGCCTATCGTGCTGGGGCCGGACCTTCCTTTCAGAAACTGACCCTTGACCCCAGCAGGTTTCGATCCTGCCTGCCTGTGTTCTTGTAAATAATTTACTTTTAGGTTGAGTTAGATTAAAGTCGCCCAAAGGGCAATGGTAAGCGCTATGCTCGGAGTTTCCTTGCGTGATCGCATCAGGAATGTAGGAATGAAGAATGCGGGAGAACCTAGGTAACGGACATAGCCTGACGAATCGCCAAACTTAAGTGGCAATAGACAGGGCTCATTACTCGCAGAATAGATGGTCGATGGGGCCTGAAGGTTCTTGCAGGACGCACGTTGGAAGACCTACAAGGTGGACCGAAGACCTGGTGGGGGATGTCACGGGAATCCGATGGATGTGACACACATAGTACCGTTCGTTGTGGTGACACTTGGGGAGACTTATGTAGAACAATGGACGTCTTTTGGCTGAAATGGTTATAATGTTTGGAGGAAGTTCGTAAAGCTATTGTGGTTACTTTCTCAATTAGTTTTTCTACATTTCTATCTGTTGCTCTTGAATGCTTTTCTTCATTGGTTTTAGGTGATTTTATGATGTCTTATATTACGTCTTTCCACTGGAAAACGATTGTATGTGTATTCTTCGGTTATTATAACTACATAAGTTATCACACCAATATTAGAAATTATGTGAAGCGGAAGTATGTGAGGTGTGTGTATGTTTGTTACGTCTTCACATTCGAACGGCTGAATAGATTTCTAAAAAAATTGGTATACCGGTACATGTATCCTAGAATAGCACATATGATACTTTTTCTCCCGAGAGCATGTTCCTTTGGAATAATTTTCTACTATGACGCGGGCGGAGCCGCTAGCAACAGCTAGTTTATATATTGAAAGACTTTTAGACTTTCAATACCGTTAAGCGCGTTCTTTCCGTGCTGACGTTTGAGCTTAGCGAACCAATCGACACTTATCGTCTTGCACAAATATCGCTCCCGCTTCCTCTCCTTTCTCCGCTGACTTTATTGATCCAAACTGTCACGCACCGTAATAAATCATGGCGCCACGGACATTGTAAACGGCGCTTAATTTCTCTGCTCTCCAAATTAACTTTTACTCAGCGGATTCGAGGAAATGTGTAGCCGTCTTTATAAGTTCTATTGAGTTCAGTAAAAATATAAATTCGTTACGAAATTATGAATATAAATTACACGTGGGAGTCGACATTAAATTATGTTTTTGAAGTAAATATTGTTCGAAGAAAATGAAATCTTGTACTTATAAGAAATTCGATCTTTAGTTTGAATATTTGATGTAATGAATATTTTATCAAATATTTATACAGTGACCTTATTATGCCGGTTTACTGGAAAATCCCGTAGGGTATTTGCCAAGTGTTTGCTTTGTTCATTTTGAACTACTAAATAAGTCAAATAAGTTTGTTTTGCAATTGAACATTTTCTTTTATTTTTGTAAAATATTTTATACGATACTGTACTGTATGATAGGGATTATTAAATATAAATGACTAGCTTTTGCACGCGGCTTTGTCCGCGTGTAAGTCGGTTTCTCCATACAAACTTCCAACCCCCGTTTTATTCCCTTAGGGGTAGAGTTTCGTAAAATCCGTTTTTAACTACACCCTTTAAGGAACCTACCTGCCAAATTTTAAGTTCTAGGTGTTATAGTTAGTTAGGTGTTCTGAGATTTCGTTTTTAATCAGTGAGTGGTATTTCGTTTATACACTCCTATTTTTTAATTAGTGCACAAAAAAATTGGGCTCAATCAGTAACCGTTACTGATCATATTTGTGTAGTCAAAAGTACAAAAAACGAAATTCCAAAATTGTCCACGAAAATTTGTCATTATTCGTAAATTCATAATTGAATCATTATTCATAACAATTACTACTAGAAAATACTAAGCGCAATATTTTTTCATTTTTATTGACATTCTTTCATTCATAAACAATAACCTGTACAATGTTTCCAGAAATTGAGTGAGATTTTGGGATATAAACAAACGCTCATAACTTTGCTGTTTATAAATATTATGCATTGAGACTTTACTTAAATAATAACAAGACCTTTTCTAATAGGCCCTTTAACTATTTGCCATAATTAAAAAATAGTGGTGTATAGGTATAAAGAAGATTGTGATACAACACAATCTTGGTGCCCTGAAATCGCACGCCGGGGTCGCGGCAGACCAAGAAGGATATGGCGGTACGTCTTATATATCTTCCAAAGGATTTGGCAATAAGTAGATCAGAACCGGGAACAACGGAAGAAAAGCAGGCTTTGCCCAGCAGTGGGAGAGTATAGGGTAGATATAATAATAATACATATACTTATTGATATATTATAGGGGAAGATACGTTACGCGCTAACATCGCAAACAGAAAACATGGTCTCGAAACACACACATCTACACTACCTTTAGTCATTGATAGACAATGACAGGAATATGGGCCGGCGCTGTTGTGCGAGCGAAATAGCGTTAGCCGTCGAATGTGTGTGATCGTTGCGACAGATGTGAAATCGTGCCAATTGGCACAATTTGTGCTTTACTTTTGTAAAGCACGTGTCTGCAGACATGTAAATTTGATTTTTTCCATGAATTGCAACACTTCAAAGCAAAGTTACATAAGGTAGATATTTCTACCTTTTGTAAATAACTACAAACCGTGTAAATCCCATCAATAAGTGCAAATCAAACAATTTGCATGGAGCACGGCAAATAGAACCGACTGCGTTGTTCGTAGATGAAAGTTAAATACAAGCGCAATTAAAACGCTGCGCCAGGGGGCGGTACGCTGTGGTGACAACCACTACACAACTAAAGGAATTGTACACAAATAAGTGTGTGTGTGTGTGTGTGTGTGTTATGCCTGTTCCATTTGCTTTGTTTCTAGTGTACTGCAAAGTTCTAGGGAATTGGGAACACAGGCAATACGTAACAATTGAAAGTCGGTAAAAAGCACAGGATAAATGCATTGAAAACAGCGCTGTCTCAGTGCGCTTGTTTTTTTTTTACTATTGTTTACTATAGATCTACGGAATACTGTCGATCTCACAGATATGTCAGGTCGATCTAAATGAAAGCCTGTGTAGCCTTTTTCCTCTTCAATTTTAAAGTCTAATCACAAATTAATGCCGGTTATAAGAAATTGGACAGAAACTATATATGAACTTTTCAATCGTGCGTCAAGGTATAGGTGGGGTAACTACCTATAAGGGGGCGATGGAAAAGTATCTATATTTTCTAAAGTATTATTCATTTATTAGTTGAAACTTCGTGCAACACAAATATAGCATTTTAGCGATTTGATGATAAAACACTACGATAAATCGTTACTTGTAGGATAATCTTCCAAACAATCAGAATGATTTCATACATATTAAACGTGTTTTTAAACGATAAAAATATTTTTTAGAGGCATCTTGGTGATTTTTTTCTATCGTACTAATGTTTTGAACACACTTTTCTTTGCGTCCTGAAGATTTACATATAGTTATCTGATTCTATTTACTGCAGTAGATTATATAATTTTTCTTAGTAATGTGACAGGTCCTAAGTTCGAAAAAGGGGTTAATCGTAGACATTCGTGGACGTTCGGGACCCTGCGCGTATTTTCTCGTCCCACCATACCACAGTGCCTTAAGACGAAAGTCTATGACAAGTGCGTGTTGCCAGTAATATATGGCACTGGAAAGTAGTCGCTCACAAAGGTCCTCATTGGAAGGCACCTACAGGGCAATGGAGAGGGCCATCCGAAAATGAACGGAGCATTTGCAAATCAATTACCTGAAATAAATAAATTAAACAATACCATTATTTTGTTGCATATAACATATAATTATGTGCAGTAAATTACAGTTTTGGCTCACATCCGTTGATACGTCACATTTGCGTGTACATTGGACAACACGCCATTTATACACATCTAGTGTAAGCTGATCTGGCATTAGGTATGTTTTACAGTAAAATGAGAGGTCAGCAGGGCTTGGTGTTCAACTGTTCAAATAGATCGTGTTGACCGTCAGTACTTTGCGGTTTTCCGTCCCACCTTTGTATGAAATGATTGTTCAAATGTATTGAAATGTATTTGTGAAGGTTTATTATTTAGTGGGTAGCGTGGAATATAATGAGCGCTCGTTATTAGCGTGTAATTAATTAACGTGGGTTGGGAAAAAGGAAGCGATTGAAAATGTGGTATAAATAATGTGAGGTAAACGCATATGATCAAATGGATACGTTACTATCATGGCGGCAAGTCCTTTCTTTGAGGTGAGAGAGACGCCACCGCGTCCTTATCAGACATGGCAACTTTGGAAGGTTCCTGTTTCCGTGTCAGATGGAAGAAGTCCGAGAGTGTCACCATTATGCGGACCACTCGGAGGACACAGTGGAGCATACTGCAAAGTTGTTTCACGCTTGGGCGGAGCACCGTGATGCGGTTAGCGGCGGTGACCTCACGCGCCTGGCCCAGACTTAGATCATGATGCGGAGAGGGAATTGATTGCACCTTCTTAGTTCTTCTGTGGAGTACGGAGCAGTAGTGCTAGCGAAGGAGATGGTCGCACGCATGAGGGAACGTACATACCTACTAACGAAAAATAACTAATATTTATTATAAATTCTTTTTCTTTTCTTAACGCTATATCCGCTGTGACAGGAGACACCCCGGACGTCGGGAGTCCTTCGCTGTTTTGAGAGTAGTGATCATGGAATATATTACACAAAGTAATGCACCTGCTTGGGTTTGATCCCTCGAGCTAAGTACCACTAGTATGTCAGGGCCGTTGTCACTGGGTTACCATTGCTCACAGTCAAAACTAACCACATATGAATTAAGTGGGAACTACATTAGACCGACACACATGTGGGCACACCTGCCCCCCTAGCCAAGTTACGTCCGTTTCCTTTCGATCCTCTTGCGTAGAAAGCTTTGAGTCGGCTACGCCTCCGATTCCTTTTTTTATTTTTATAATCTAGTATTTGATTACAATCCCGCCTGATGGTAAGCAGTGATGCAATCAGCTAGGCCTGCAGATTTCCGTCGCGTGGCGTGGATCTAATGTAGCTGTAAGAGTCTAGTTGCCAAATAAAATGTATGAAGGCCGACACGCCCAGATCAACGTACGTAGCCTACGTGTGCTCAATGTAGTTCTATTTTATTTTTTTTAATTTGCGTCTAGTTTCCTGTACTTATTCATCATGGGTTGCGAATAGTTCCGATTTTTCGAATAAAAGCTTGTCACAAATAATTGTTGCCCTGTCATTTAGTCCCCATTGTTCTGACGGAAAAAGTCCTGTTATTTGTGCGTGCATTGTCTGACGGGACGACAAAACAATAATAACTAGGTATGTATTATAATAACGTAATTCCGCAACGATACACGGCGTGCGTTTGACATTTGTGATTTTATTTTTTTGGCAGAATTTTGACATGGAGATTGTTATCAGAAAATGTATTTAATGAGTAGGTTATTCAACAATTAATTTTTATTCCGTGTTTAAGTTATTTACTACATTTGATGCACTTTTGTTAAGTATGTAATGGACAAAATTATCTACATATATATTGAAAACTCAGGTGAAGCCATAGAGCATTAATCCTAGTTGAACATTTTTATTTTATATTTTTAATATTACAACATATATTGAGGATAAGAGGCTTTTTGGCCTCGTAAACCTTTTATTTATTTTTTGATTTAGTTAATATTTTTATCTTTCTTTCTTTCTGTTATACGCCTTGACGGAACAGAAAACTAAAACTTAAAAGAGCTCTCAATTTTTACCAACCCACATATGCTTTCGAAACCACATCCTAAAAATAGAGTTAATACAAATTTCGGTAGTCTGCAAACGCAATCCGGTTGTTCCGCCACAAACACTGGAGATAGCGTCTCACAAACAGTCGCACACGGCACAAAGGCACAATGGGACTTCAAAAGCCGGAGGCAGTTCCCGTAATTAAAATCTGCCTTTTGGGTTTTGAAGTCGGTATACTGATGTAGTGTAGCACGTGCTGAAGAATGTGCTGGTAATTTTGCGACACATTTTGAGTTTAATATTTTAATATTTATTAGGCCAAATACCTAATAAATATTTAGGTATTTATGATTTCGTAATGTTGTGGAAGAGTTGGGTTTATTTGGAATTGCATGAAAAAATAAAGAAGAAATATTTGTTTTTTGTTTGTAATGAATACCCACAAAACCGCAGAAGCAATTTCAAAAACTATATCACCAATAAATGCTATTTTATCGATGATTGATACATTTTCTCCATTTTATTTGTGTGAAAGTAGATGGTAGCAGAAGCTAATGATAAATAAAAAAGTAGAACTCATCTCACTCACTGCGTTAGTGTTTCTTTTTATTATTGATAGGCTCGCGCTTGACCACTATCTCACCTGATGGTAAGCGATGATGTGGCCAACGATGGAGCATGCTTGCCTAGAAGTAACCTATTCACTCTTGAATTACAGACCCCTTTATAGCTATTAGGAAACATAGACTCATGCGGAGAATTGTAACCAAATTTGAAGAATATTTCCACACAAAAAAATTATAACTGATGCAAAATATTAAATGATTGTATAGACGATGCAATACGTAACTTGAAAGTGGGTAAAGGTCGGCTTGAAATATTAATTGGCTGTAATAATGCATTGGAATGCAACTCAACCTAGTTTATATAAGTATGCGAGCAAAGGTGTAACGAGAATATCTTGTTTACGCAAAATGATTTTGTAGATCTGTAATCTTTTGAGATATTGTAAAGAAAGAAAGAATAAAGAATATATCTATCTATCTATCTATTGTCTGAATTAGGTATGCGTATGCTGTTGATAAGATTGTATATTGTGCTAGCTTCTGCTAGCGGTTTCGCTCGCGGGAAAGTTCGTTTCTTCATACAAAATTCCAACCCCATATTGACCCCTTTAGTGCTAGAGTTTCGTAAAATCCGTTCTTAGCGGATGTCTACATCCTATAAGGCATCTACCTGCCAAATTTTAAGTTTGTAGACCGTATTGTAGTTTCTGAGATTTCGCGATTAATCAGTGGGTGGTATTTCGCTTTTATATATGTTATATATGTATTGTTTGTCGGGCTGGTGTCCGCAACTCCACGTCTAAAGCGTAAATGCGTACGGGCGGGATAAATGGTGCGTCATAACGATCCACCCCAGCTCCTCGAGGAAGGCCAGCAGCGCTTTGGTGTTACTAATCATTTCACGGAAGGGACCAGATTTTTTGAAGTACTTTGGCCTGTATAATTATAGTGACCACTGGGCAGTTTAAAAGCAAATGCGGTACTGTCTCGTTAAAGCTCTATTAGTTGACACTTGTAAGTATATTTTCTTTCTTCTAATTCATCGAACTATCGCATTTTACTGAAATATTAAAAGGCCAGTGGTAAAAAAGGGGCCGTGTAAGTATTACGTAAGCAGATTTTTTGAAAATATTACCCCCCTCCCCCCTCCCGGTCATGGGTTAATTTCCGAAAGGAATACCCGGCCCCGGCACGATAGGCTACGAAGGAACGAGGTAGGTTTTTAGTCAGTAAGAGTCTGACACTACTTCCCGCTCCGCCCAAGGGCGGGATTTGTCATTGGATGATTTTACCTACCATAAAAAAAACCCCCCTCCCCCAAAGATAAGCAAAGCTCTACCCCACCCCCTCATGCTTACGTCAATATTCGTACATGCATTTTGCAATTTGTTTTGGTTTCGTTATTGAGGAGTGGTTATAAGTCTAGAAATAAGGAATAGGATTGAAATAGAAGCCGACTCTAAGTCTTCAAGGCATTGGATGTTTGTTGCTTTCGTGTGATTTTGGAACATCGATATCGTTCTCTTATGAAACTAACAAAATATACTACTAATACTTGAATGGCCCCAAAATCAGAACTCTAAAAATGAATAATATATCAAATTTTTTAATTTACTTAAGTTCAATCATAAGTTTGACGCCATCAACTATAACTGCGATAATTATGTTGATTACTATTATAGATTACATCTTTTAGTATTTCAATTGCATCACAATTACTGTGTAAGTTATTGTTTTGTCCAGAAACAATGACATTAGTGAGCTGTAGTATAATGGATGATAAGATTTTAATATTAACTAGCTGACCCGGCAAACTTTTTTTTTTCGTGATTTTTTCTATATTTTCTCACTGTTTAGACCTTCCCTGGACTATCACAAATATTTCAAGACCAAAATTGGCCAAATCGGTCCAGCTGTTCTCGAGTTCTAGCAAGACTAACGACTAGTACATCACTACATAGTATAAAACAAAGTCGCTTCTCGCTGTCAGTCCCTATGTATGCTGAGATCTTTAAAACTTCGCATCGGATTTTGATGCGGTTTTTTTTAATAGACAGAGTGATTTAAGAGGAAGGTTTATATTTTAATACATGTATAATATATTTAATATAGCCATTGCACCCGTGCGAAGCTGGGGCGGGTCGCTAGTATTATATATAAGAGAGTGATCTCTTTCATCTTATTGTGAAATAAGATGAGAGTTTGTGTGTGCGTGTGTTTGTTACTTCTTCACGCTCGGATGGCGCGGGACGGATTTGAATGAAATTTGGCACATGAGAAGTCAGTGTCCTGGATAAATAGTACATAGGATAATTTTTATCTCGGAAGTATGATTCCAAATGAAAATTTTCTATTTTCACTCGGGCGAAGCTGCTGGCAGCAAGTAGTATTGTTTTTATTTCATGATTATATGACCCCAATCCCCAATTTTTAGCTGCAGGCAGGCAGGATCGAAGCCTGCTGGGGTTAAGGGCCATTTTCGGCGAGGAAGGCTCAGCCCCGGTATGATAGGCAACGAAGGAACGGGGAAGGTTTTGGTCAGTAAGAGTCTGACACTATTTCCCGCTCCGCCCAAGGGCGGGATTTGTCATTGGATGATTTTACCTACCATAAAAAACCCCAATCCACAACAGCTAATCTATTTACACCAAACCAATATTAAATCACATCAAATATAATCGAAAACTTAATATTCATTATGTCATAGTAGACGGGGATAAGATTGCGGTAAGGAAGTGCTCAAGTGCTGGATCTCGGGCACTGAGCCAAATCGATCGGCCTACACTGCACTGTATGGGTGCTTAGGCTAAGATTCTGATGAGATGCGCTAAATTGGACCTTACGCGGCGTACGACGATTCAACGTGGATGCGATTGCGAAGCGAATGCAAAACAACTGCACTGTAAGAGTTAGCGCGTATCTATCTAACTACTTTTTTTTATTTTACCAATTTATTTATATTTATATGTATGTATGTAAGTACGTATTTATTATTGTATTTTTTTTTTCTTTTCCGTTTGTCTATTTATTAGTTGCATCTACCATGTTAAGTTTCTGCACCACCCTAAGGTAGACTGATAGAAAATACCTAAGGCATTAAGTCCACCTTTGTACAGTGTTTTGTGCATAAAGTTTGTATAAATAAATAAATAATTGCGTCCGCTCTGCTTCGCTTGGCACCACACCGCACGCGTACTTCGGAGATGAGAAATTAGCTAGTTTAGATAACGAGAAGCTAAAGGTCTCTCTCTTAACTTCTCACTATCCAAACTAGCTAATTTTGTAAAGAAATGGAAATATAATACTTAATATATAGAGGTTTCCATTGACAAAACAGATTCATTTGGTTGCTACTGTTATTTTTTTCACACTTGCAGTTTTTCACCACTAAGTGTACGAAAAAAAAAATAGTGATAAACAAATCGAAAACTTCTGCGTTAGTGCTGCGATAGTGTTTGAAACTATTTAATGCGTATACCAAAACTATATTTAACAATGGAAAACTTAAAATATCAAATAAAGTAATTTTATGTAAGAAAAATAACGCCTGATAAAAAAATATAGCAACCTACTAAATAGTCTCTACTTCGCTAAGTTACGGTTTGTACACTTAATGCTTTTTGCTACTGATTTCTCATACAGTCCTTTAAGATATTACTCAGGTTTCACTTTTGGCGAAAAAAAAAAATGCTAGCTATCTGTAGCAAAAGTTTCATTCCTCTTTAAGATTACCAAATATTACGAAAATAATATCATTTACTACGGAGTGCTATACCTACCGATACCATACCACACGTCCCCTTTCTTGCGGCACAAAATCCACACATTTACGCATGTTTAATTCACCAAACATTCTGACCCTTAGAAATATTTAATTAAGGGTCAAACATACAATGGAAAGATTCTTGTTTGACCCCTGTTATTTGCTTTAGGCCACCGTCAGATTTGTAACATTTTATACATTCTCGCATTGCTACAGGCAGGTATGCCATTCCTGAAGGTTTTCTTAAATTAAACAGTACTAGCTTCTGCTACTGGCTGCGCTCACGTGTATTGATAATAATAATATTTCACAATTTACACACAACGCCATCTAGTGTCAAACTAAGCAGAGCTTGTGGTATGAATAGACAACTGATACACATACTTATACATATATTTCTAAACACATACATAATATCGATAAATTACACCCTATCGATACTGAGCAAATGATCGTGCTGATCACGCAAACATTTATCCTGGGTGGGAATTGAACCCACGACCTCCGGCACAGCAGTCAGGGCCACTAACTACTAGACCAACAGGCCAGTCAATATGTTCAACATGTCAACTGAAAGACGTCCACTGTTGGACAAAGGCATCCCCCAATTGTCGCCAAAATGAAAAGTCTTGTGCGTCTCGCATCCATCCGATTCCCGTGATTCTTACCAAATAAAAAATAAAATCCAACTGTCATATTATTAATAAGTTTCATGAAATTGCCTTTTTAAAAACAGGTTGATTTGAAGTGTTATTATTACCTTGGATTTATTTGGAATTATAAGTTAAAAAAACTTTTTATTAAAGGAACATTATTTTTTTTCGAAATTGGGTATTTATTGCATTCTTTGTGTTGTGTATTTTCTGTAATATCGCTGTATTTATGGCAACTATGTCATCACATCATACAGGCACTTTGCTTGACCCAAGGGCTGGCTTTTACCTTGGACAAAGGCATTGCCATACAGCGTGGCAATGCCGACAGCTTTTTGGGTACTTTACCAGTCGACAGCGATGCGGAGGAGTTTTTTGATGGCATACGTTAGAATCCAAAGTATGGCGTCAAAAAACTTTACTTCTACTAAAAGTAATCTAAAGTTTAGATTACTTTTGTTAGTTCATAAAGGCTTTTTACCAATTATATTTATTTTTATTTAGTGTATGTATGTTAATCGTATTTTTTTTAAATATGTAAATATAAAACCTTTTATTTAGGCCTTTATTTAACCTCAACAATCCGTACTAAGTCTTTCGCCACGTCTTTTATACCGCGTTCATCGAAGGACTATAACAATTTGCCTGCTGCGGTCTACCCATCCGACTATAATTTGGGTCTCTTCAAGGCTAGAGTGAATAGGCTTTTAATAAACTAGTGCTCCTCACTATCAACGATTGCATCACTGCTTACCATCAAGTGGGATCGCAGTCAAGCCCTATTTTATATCAAATAATAAAAAAATCATCAATAAGCTTGCCTAAAAAACAGCAGGCGAATTTCATAAAGGTAAAAATATGTTCCGAATTTCCTTTAAATCGTTTTGTTTGAACCCCATATCGTTCAATGAATACAAAAACCCTGGATTTATCGTGTTTATTGTTTGAATGATAGCCGGTTCTCGATAGGGAATCGTTTAAATTGCCTACGTCAGCTCCAGACGTCGGGAACTCGTCAATCTTGTTTCCGTATTCTCATTTCCCCCTTTTTTTCTAAACGATTTGGTGTTTTTCTCTTGCCTCAGTGATTGTTTTTATTGTGTTTTAAAGGTGCTGCTTAGAGGCGTTTGTGTTTTGTTTTGGTTTTGTTCATAATTAAATGAAATAATAAGGATGGAATGTCTGAATGGGACGATGTGAAAGATAATATGACTAGAAATAGCTACTGCTATGACAACAGATGGAGAAGTTATTATTATCATAATTTCAGCCAAAAGACTTCCTCTGCTGGACAGGCCTCCTCCAAGTGTCGCAATGATAGGTCCTGTGCGTCTCATATGCATCGGATTTCCGTAACCATCACCAGGCCGTCGGTCCACCTTGTAGGAGACGTTCTAACACTGGGTTTTCCAGTACATAGTCGCTATTCCAGAACCTTTTGGGACTATCTACCTTCAGGTCCGCGAGCACTGTGCCGTGTCCATTGCTACTGAAGTTTGGCGATTCTTCGGGTTATGTCGGAAGAAAGAGATTTGAAATAAATTCACATAAAGAAGAAAGATGCTAGTGATGTTACTATGTCTTCATCATCAACATCATTTTAGCCCAGGACATAGGCCTCGACAAAATGTCACCACAATGAACGGTCTTGTGCGTCTCACATCCATCGGATTCCCGCAGCCTTTACCAAGTCATCGGACCTTGTTAGTTGTAGGAGGCCTTCCAACGCTGCGTCTTCCGGTTCTGGGTCGGCACTCCATGTTATTATGCAAAAATATTATGCATAGACTATATTATCATTAGCAAAATCATTGAAGATTCAGAAAAACCGCTGAAAAAGTTGATATATTCAAAAAGATGAAGCTCTATAATAATAGACTATTATTTCTTCCCCAAACCATATCTGATCTCATTTAATTCGATAAAAAAACTCCTTGGTTCCGCACTTAAGGCAACGTGGTGCACCATTAGAACCACTTGGATCGGCTTAAAAACGTACCATAAAGCTATCAGCGCCCCCTTAATATTGTACTCATTTAGGGAGCCTTTCCACCAGTAATGTGCGGGGTAACTAAGCGGTGCGTGAAGGAATAGGTCCACCAATGTGATTGCTTAATTTTCCCAGCTTGGCTTAGCGGAGCTTAGCGGTAAAGGCGCTAACGGAGCTAGGTTTCGTAAATAAATAAAAAAATCGATCAGGTGTGAGTCGGACTTGTGCATCAAGGCTTCCGTATGAAGTTACTTGTGTAAGTGGTTTGATTCTCGAATCAAGTCCCGAAGATTTTTCGGTATTAATAATTATATTGTGACGTAGGTAACTACAAATTAACGGTTTCAAACTTCTTCCTGTACTTGTGCAATGATACCCTCCTTGTTTCTTGCTAAATTTTAGGATACTAGGTTAATGAGAAATACCCTATACGTTTTGATTTCCTTGCGAATGGCAAAATATGTGCCATTAACGGATCATAAACAGCCTTATTTTTAGATTCCGTTGACTCAAAAGTTTGATTTTTTTTCCCTACTTGAAGGGGTAGCATATCTGAGTATTTAGACATATAGACATAGACATAGACATAGACATAGACATATGTTTATTGAATTGCTTGATTCACATAAATATTTATACATTAAAGGCTTAATCTAGAGTAAAAGGTACAAAATTACATTCTACCAGAACTAGGTATAAACCTGTATCTCAGGTAAATTATTTAAGTGCTAATATATGAATAAATATAAACTAAAATTCACTAAACAAAAAGTAAATAGCTTATGAACAAAATTAATTTGCATCATCGCAAGTCGTTATTATTCCATTACAGTTTTTCCATTTTTTTTATTTTTTTTATTTGATCTGAGTATGACAATAAATTGATCCTGAAAGGGCCATTTTTGCTGGCTAAGGTTCGGAACCCTAAAAATAGATGCGTACGACAGATGCGAGTGAGGAATGAAATAGCTCGCTACGCATCCTCACATTGCTCAATATCCTGCTCACATCTTTGATAGATTCAAACAATTACACATATTCACAGATCCTCACAACCCCTTTTTAATTCTTAGATCTCCGGTGGAAAAGCGCCTTTACCCACGAAGGATCGATTACCCTAATTTTAAGGGGTGCCTAAATATCTCGCGATACGGTTAGCCTATTTATTCGGCCGTATCTCTGCTACCACCCCGGAGGCTCATTTACCTTTAAGTATGTTCACGATAACATGATTGACCCTATAAATAGATGGTCGATTTCTTCAAAAAGTATTGGAGGGTATTAAGAAGTGATTTGGCCATATGTGGCATAGTAAGAAGAATTACCCTCGTTTTGGGGTTTACCGAAGTTAGGTAATCTGTGCCGTCCTTATATGTGACATTGGTGTTTTATAAATCGGATCACACTTTTTGGCCCAAAGCCTGAAATGGAGTGTTCAATCGATCCTTCTGATTGCTAAAGTGGAATTTGATCACTTATGTTGGAACCTATAAAAGTGAGATTCAGTTATGGCCCATCTTAGAAATAAATACAAGCAATAATAGGTCAGATAGTATTTTTATATCGCTCAAAACATTTATCATTATCATCATCGTCATTGCAGCCGAAAGATGTCCACTGTTGGACATAAGCCTTCAAGCGTCGCCACAATGACCGGTCTTGTACGTCAGCCAGCCATCGGACTCCAGAGACCCTGACCAAGTCATCGGTCCCCCCTGTGGGAGGCCTTCCAACGCTGCGTCTTTCGGTACGCGGTCGCCACTCCAGAACAGGAAAAAAGAAACATTTATAAGCAAGGTTAATAGGAGATTACATTTAACATCAGCCTCAGAATGTTCCCACTGCTGGGACTCAGGCCTCCTCTCTAGGAGCGGGAATGGGCCGTAATCCACCACGCGGGCCCAGTGCGGGTGGGTAACAAACAAAAGATAACATTTACTAAACAACAAAAAAAAAAAACAAATACCCATCTCTACATTCAACACCAAATCACATCACTTAAACACAATCTACCCACGAAAAAAGAAACACATTTCCTAAAAATAGCCGCGAATTTCCTCGAACAAAACGTAACAAATTCCCCATTGCTACCTGAACAATTCATCTGTAACAGTTTGTGCATAAAAAGCGCCCATGTCCGCCATTATGGACACAAAGACAGTAATGACGGGCGAACATTCAGACGGACTAATGAGCACTGTTAGCGTCGACAAAAACTGCGTCACAATGGGGCTGTAGACGTGTTGTGTGTCATTTTTACTTTTAAAGCTTTCATGGTAGCTGTGTTATTAGCTACAATTACTGTTTTGTCTTTTTCGCGTGTCTAGGAATGTAGGAATCATAGAGTTGTCGTTTTAAGAGCAGATTTTTTGCGATTTTTTGTCTTACAGTAAAGTCAATTTGAATATCAAGTTGTTGTCTCGTTAATTTTAGAGCATTCTTTCCTCCAAAGTTAGTGTATTGTCTCTGTTGCTATGGTCTGTTGTACCAATGAGTACCATTTGCGTTGACAAAAACTGCTAGTGTCACAATAGTGGTGTAGACGTGTTGTGTGTCACTCCTACTTTTAAAGCTTTCATGGTAGCTTTGTTATTAGCTACAATTACTGTTTTGTCTTTTTCGCGTGTCTAGGAATGTAGGAATCATAGAGCCGTCGTTTTAAGAGCAGATTTTTTGCGATTTTTTGTCTTGCAGTAAAGTCAATTTGAATATCAAGTTGTCTCGTTAATTTTAGAGCATTCTTTCCTCCAACGTTAATGTATTTGCTATTCTGTGGTCCCAATTAGCACTTTTAGTGTCGACAGAAACTGCTAGTGTCACAATGGCGGAGTAGACGTATTGTGTGTCACTTCTACTTTTAAAGCTTCTGTGGTAGTTGTGTTATTAGATGCAATTACTGTTTTGTCTTTTTCGCGTGTCTAGGAATGTAGGAATCATAGAGCTGTCGTTTTAAAAGAAGATTTTTTGCGATTTTTTTGTCTTGCAGTAAAGTCAATTTAAATATCAAGTTGTTGTCTCGTTTATTTTAGAGCATTCTTTCCTCCAACGTTAATGTATTTGCTATTCTGTGGTGCCAATTAGCACTTTTAGTGTCGACAGAAACTGCTAGTGTCATAATGGCGGAGTAGACGTATTGTGTGTCACTTCTACTTTTAAAGCTTCTGTGTTATTAGATGCAATTACGGTTTTGGGTTTTGCGCGTATCTAGGAATGTGTAACTCATGGAACCGTCGTTTTGAGCGCCGATCTTCGTGAATTTTCAACTGTTTAAGAGCAGATTTGTGCGTTTTTTTGTCTTGCAGTAAAGTCACTTTGAATATCAAGTGGTTGTCACGTTTTCTTTAAAACTGTTTTTCTATTACAGGTAATGAATTTGCTAGTATATCTATTGCTATGATCTGTTTGGATCTAACGCTAAAGGTTAGGTTAGGTTAGGTTAAGGTCATTATTAAGATGGACTAATGTCCGACACAAACTGTTAGTGTCACTGTTAAATTAGAAAATCATTAAATATCTTCTCCCGCTCTGTGTAGAGGGAGAGGGAGTGTCAGACTTTTACTAAACGAGTCGGTTAACAATATCGCAAGAGATAGAAAGGGTGTAAAATAATTGAGATGTTGCTCAGCCATAATGCCAGAACTATACTGCGCACACGTGTGCCACACACACGAAACTAGACTTGTAGAGCTACACTTGATCCGCGCCAGGCGACGTCGTTCTACGTACAAATCAGGCATGTTACACGTGTACGTCCTAATGTAGTTCTAGCTTCATGGTTACGTATTCGTCCGAAAGTTGTCACTTCTACTTTTAACGTGTCTATGGTAACTCGTAACAATTTTGTGTTAATAGCAGCTATTACGTCAGATACGAAGAGATTTTGCTTTTTCTGTCTGCCGTTTTGAACAAAAGAGTCTGCTTGAAGAGATTATTAGCTAATTATAAGTATTGACATTTTAATTAGACTTACTGTCCAGGAAGCTTCATTATGAATGTTTTTTCAGTTATAAGAATAGCTCAAAATTACACTTCTGTTAAAATTGTTGGTTATTCTGGCTTTTAGGTTTGAATATTAACAATGAAACGACTGCTACCTTGTATTTGCTTTTAAGCAAACATTACAAAATTATTTTTATTTTATTTTGGCCTGTTGGTCTAGCTAGTGGTTGGTGGCCCTGGCTGCTATGCCGGAAGTCGTGGGTTCGATTACCACCCAGGACAAATGTTTGTGTGATGAACACGATCATTTGTTCTGTGTTTGGGTGTAATGTATTTAGAAATATATAAGTATGTTTATCAGTTGTCTAGTACTCATAGCACAAGCTTTGCTTTGTGTATTTATTTATTTATGTATTTACTTTTGAGCAAAAAAATATTTTTAAACGTAAATTGTGGGCAAAAAAATCTGTTGTTTTTAAACAATAAGTTACCCCATAAGCACACATGTAAAATCATATGCACTTAGAACTGGAACACCTTTCTGTAGACCATAATCATAAAAACTTCCGTGCGTTATTCGAACCTGCAACTCGCAACGTAACAGCCAATCGCTCCACCACTGCGCTAACCAACCAAGCGTAAAAGTTGCAAGTTTTCATATTTGAATCAATAAAACTATACCTATCTTTTGTAGTCGTTATACAGCCTTCTTTACTATACAACAAAAGTCATTCTACCAAGTACTACAGCTTCACTAAACATTCCTCCACGGTTTTCCTCGACAAAGAGCCATAAAGTGTGCCACTAATGAGACGTCGCCCGCCCATCAGTCATTAGTACCGTAGCACGCGACTGTACTATTTTATGTCGCTCTGTTCGCGACAGTACTGCCAAGATGTTAACGTTTTCGGAAATATGGGAAAGGCCTAGTGTAATGTGTTGTCTCTCTTCGTCTGACGTCATAGTATCAGTCATTTAGCCAGACATAGTACCGTAGCACGTGACTGTACTATATCATATAGTTTTGTTCGCGATTGTACTACCACTTTGTTACATATTCGTGTAATACAATATCTTGACCGTCATTTGGTCTTATTTCAGTCCACTGAACTTGCCTGTACTTTTTGAGTAAGGTACTGTAAAGTATATTTTGTTTGTGAATGTCCTGCATGAAAAGACTTACCATAAGCATTGTCTTCATACACCGCAGTAGTACATCTACATTTATTGAGATAATTCACAACTCACATCATTACTCATCTCTATTTCTGGACGTCACTGTACTTTTTACAAATAATAATGTAAGTTTGTACGTGAATGTACTGTTTGTGCTACAGGATTATCCGCAATTTTTTTTTTCTTAATTTTGTGTAATTTGTGGCAACAAATTTTGGGTTATGGAATTATAATTATTAAAATCATCAATAGAACTCTCACAGTTTGTCGTATCCAAAAAAGAAAAAATAAGAACGTAATAAAAACGCCTATATTTACGCACACACATACCACTCTCTAGCTCCTTGCAAAACTGCCATTTATTACTTTCAGAATTTAAATTCCGAACTCAAAGCAAAAAGGACCACTTAAACTGTTTATTTCACTTTGAGCTCAAAGTCCTTTATTATCCAGCCAGTACCCACATCCCCGTGAATCGAAATTAATTATAACAAATATGCACAATGCATGTTTCGAAGTCAAACACGATGTGGCGGACTACACGACAAATCCTTCGTAATCTGCCATGCTGCCATAAGCTACGCCCGCCGGTTGCCATTGGCATTTGTTGCCAAAGTACATCGAACGTCTCAGTTCTAGCTACTCATGTAGACCGAATAGGGCTTGCAGGAGAATTAATGTGGACCAATTTAATATGGGAAATGAGCATGCTCCTTTGCTTGCCGGGTTTTAGAGTAAATCAAAATAATCCTTGTTGTTCGGTTAAAAGTAATTTTGTATTTTTTTTTTGTTAGTGAAGTAACTTACGAGCTGCACAGATAGTCTATTGAAAGAAAGACAAACAATTTCAAACATACAACAACAACGGCTGGCCTGTTATTGACCCTGGTTGCTATGCCCAAGGTCGTGAGCTCGATTCCCAAACAAATGTTTGTGTGATAAGCACGATCATTTGTTCTGTGTCTTTGTCTTTTGCGCCCCAGGATCACGGGTTTTCCTTCCAGAAGTTTGAGGCGCGCATGGAACACTACAAGCCGACTTATCGACGACTCGGGCTCCGTCCGGGCGGACAGCGAGCTACATATTGCTCGTCCACGAGCCTTCGCCTGTGGTGGCTGAAAATCGGGATCAGCGGCTGGGGGAGGGGGTGGTTAGTTATTAAAAATTTGATACTCCATCTCGCTCCACCCCGAAGGGAAGTTATTTGTTGATTTTTCACCAACAAAAAGGTTTTTACTGATGTTTATTAAATTTGTTTTTTTTTTTTTATGTTTCTGTAGTGTTATAAAAGTTAGGTACCTCTCACAGCAATAAACTATTTCAATACCCGTTTACAACTGTTTTGTAACTAAAGTAATAACTCTGGTAAGAGCTTTTGTTATCTAGGCCGTGAGTCTGAAGAGTTTGTGTCTGAAAACTTTGACAACCTGGGAATTGACTGACGGATTTCAAAACAGTAAACTAATTAGGTTTGAGGACTGAGCTGTTTTACGCGTCACTCAAAATCAGGCTAGGGACTTTTTCATTGAGAATTTTGTATTACGTTTTAGGACTGAGTTATTACAGCGAACATTCCTAAATCGTGTTGAGTAATTTGCCTTTATCAAAACTTAAAATTTACGTATGTGTGTAAAAACATGTTATTAAAACAAGTTATCCATTCGTTTCTGCGAACATGTTAGCGTGCAAAATTGTTAGGCCACGCCCCTATTCTGTTACTAAACAATGTTATTCTGTTAGCAAACACGAAAACACGGCGCGGCGCCGCGAATCCGGCTTAACAAACATACAAAAAGTTTATACACCGTTAAATTTTGATCGTTTGAATCCCGTGGAGGGTCGATCTGGTACATAAAACGCTATCGATTTGTAAAGATAAAATTAAAAAGATAAAGTAGTTTTTTCTAAAATTCGAATGAATTTACGCATTTACGAAATTAATTTCTTTAAGTAAAAGAGTCAATGACCTTGTAGGTAGTTGTCGGTCGTTGCGTACTAACTACCTACAGTTCATTGGCCTCGATCAGCTGACGTTTACTTATAGAAATTAATTTCGTACATGTGTAAATTAATTCGAGTTTAAAAAAATGTACTTTATTTTTCTCTCTAAAAATCGATAGTGTTTCATGTACTGAATCGACCCTCCACGGGATTAAAACGATCAAAATTTAACGGTGTATAACTTTTGACTTTATAATATTAGAGTGGGAAGAAGCAGCCCTGGATCCAGGCTAATAAATTAATCTAAACATCCTGAACCGGTGTTAGTTTCTAGCAGAAACACTTGCTGCAGTCACTGCCGGGAGCTTCGATGTGTTACTTACAGCTTGTAGCTTAGACCTGGAGCAAAAAGATTAGGTTTGGTCCTAACATCACAGTGGTGACTGAAAATCTGAAGTGTCTTCGATATTAAACGTAATGTTTTATTACCGATAGCTTTTTATTGGGCTCACATTTGACCACTAAAGGCAACCGCCATGAGGTTGCAAGTTTGAAACCGGATAATCATCATTAGCCTTATTATGTTCCCACTGCTGGGATTCAGGCCTCCTCTCTAAGAGAGGGAACGAGCCGTAATCCACCACGCGGGCCCAGTGCGGGTTGGTGGATGTCACATGTCTTCGAATTTTTGGTTCTAGGTTTCCTCACGATGTTTTCCTTCACCGTTTTGAATCACCAATGCGAATTGTTCAATTCATAAGTAAGATCGCGGTAGTTCCTGCCTGGTCACTTAGAAAAAAATCGCTTAAATCCTACGGCGGCGCCAAACCCCACCTCTTTGAAGTTTTCGTTTCGAGTGCAAGCAAAAATGAACTTGGCGGTGGACAGGTAGGAAGTGTCTTTGATGGTACAGTTGGTGCCCTAAGTTACCTAAACCACCTCCTTTGAAAAACTATTTAAGAGGTGGGTCTACTTTTCTAAGTTTATCTAAGACACACAGACGCACAGACACACAGACGCACAGTACCTCGGAAAGCACGTAAAGCCGTTGGTCCCAGTTGTCATTTGAAGATTTTTGACAGTCATTTCAGGTAGTCAAACGCCAGATTTTTTGACCATTAGTGTATCCAAGGAGTATCGTGTTGCCCTGTTACTGGATCTTAAAGGAAGGCTTAAAGTCACACAAAAGGCAAAGGAGTACGCTATACTAAAAGTTTCCTTGCGTGGTTAGATCATAAACGAAAATATTCGCAGGAGAACCCAGGCTACCGTTATACCCCGAAGAATCCCGAAACTTAAGGCGACACCAAAAGGCCAGCGAACTTGAACGAACAAAAGAGGAGCTAGCGTCGCTCCCCGCGCATCAAGATTTTACGAATATGTCCTTCATTTATTAAACATAATATGAATAAAAGTCGCATATCAAAATATTGGTAATTAAATCATCTTTTAGTTTGTGAAAGTCCGCATTTGTATAAATGCATTTAATGGTTTTTGCCTGATATTCGCTTTTTTTGGTCTGTGTTAGACATAACTTTGAAAATAAATTCCACAAAAGTCTTTTAAAAACAAATGTAAATATATTCGTATATCAAATTATTAGGCAAATAGTCAATTTTTTTTTTTTTCAAAATGTACAGAAAATCCGTTTAGACGTGATGTTGGATTTAATCACTCAATCCACAAGCGTTAAAATTATATATCAAGTCATATATCTGCCCCGTAAGTTGCAGTGGGCTGGATACATTGCTCACAGAGCAGATTTCGATGGGGCCGAAAGTTTCTGGAGTCACGTTCACACGTTGTTGGAAGCTTTGCCATAAAGTGGGTTGACGACCGGGTGATGATCGTAGGAATGTGATGCATGTGAGATGCAAAGGACACGTCGTTGAAGCGACGTTTAGAAGAAGTCAATGTCCAACTATAGACGTCTTCTGGTTCAAATGGTGATGACTTTCGGATTACTGAAAATGGTAGTATCTCTCTCTTTTTTTTCATTATCGATACAAAAATTGGGAGCCAAAGTTTCCTTATACAGAATAGCTTTATAGCTTTCAACTTCCGCAAATAAATCCAAAACAAAAACATTTAAAATTAAAACAATCGTTAGCCCGAAATAACTCTATAGAGATAAAAATTTCCTCCAAAGGCCCAAAAAAGGGTTGACCCCAATTTAAGGGGTGTCCCCAGATAACCGGTTTGATAACATTAATCAAAGGACTTAACTGTAGAGTTTTTAGGGTTCCGTAACTGAAGAGTAACTGACGGAATCCTATTACTTAGCCTCCACTGCACTGTTGTCCTTCCGTCTATTCGTCTGTCTGTCAGCAGGCTGTAGCTCATGAACCGTAATAAGTAGACAATTGAAATCTTCACAAAAACTGTATTTTATTTTTTCTGTAACAATAAAAATAACACTAGCTTTTGCTACGAGTTTCTCTCGCAAAATTTATGAGATGAAAATGATTATAGCCTGTATGTAGCACTCTTGGTTAATTCAGCTACAAATTAGGGAAAGAATTTTCAGAATCCGTTCAGTAATTTCAGAGATTATTCCTACATACAAACTCACAAATTGTACCACGAAGATCTGGCCACGACATAATAAATAAATTGATATAAACATAAATTGATCAATATATATTGATTAAATATAATATATTGATAATATATTGATTAAATTAATCAAATCCTACCTTCACAAGAAAACTGATTTTACCTACGGAACCCTTCGCATCCGAGTCCGCCTAGCACTTGGCCGGGTTTTTGGGTTCCGCCGTCAATTTTCTGGTCAGTGCTCGCGTAATTTCAGTTTCCTTGGCAATTTTTCAGGTCAGCTGTTTGTTATAAACATTATCGAGTTTCTTGTGGGCAGGGCAGGTGGAAAATAAATCTTTTCTTGGCTTGTGAAGATTGTGGAATGCAATCCTGAGGTTTTGGCGCAGATGTGAGAAAATGTTTGCTCGAGTTTTTTATCGAGGCAAGCGTTTTTCCTATTGTGGTTATATTGCATGCAGTTTTTCTTAATTCTTTATTGTAGACAAAAATATAACATAACATAATTATGGAGTGACAGACAGTTCATGTACAAAGTCAAGCTTAACTCACAAATGAGTTTCTCCCAGAAAATCTTTGAGTTATAGAGAGAGAGAAAATATTCGAGGGTAGGATCCAGTGCACAATATTAACCTACATAACTAAGCCTAATATATAATTATAATAATATAATATAATATTCGTTTAGTTCCAAGCTAAGAAGAACTTGTGTTATGGGTACTAGACAACTGATAAATATATACATACTTATATATTTCTAAATACATACATTTTATAGATAAATTATACATACTTATATTATAAATATTAATACATAAAGAAATTAATGTCGTTAATGCGTTTATTAATTTGAGTTTTAGAAAAAAAAAACTTTATTTTTTATTTTATCTTTATAAATCGATAGTATTTCGATCGATCCTCCACGGGATTAAAACGATCAAAATTTAACGTTGTATATACTAATATCATGTCAATAATAAAAGGTAAAGTGCTCATTAATTTTTCTTCGCTTCCTTTTTATTGGTCATATTATTTTAAGTAAAAAATCATGGGTTATTTAGTCAGTAAAAGTCTGACACTATCTCCCGCTCCGCGCAAGAACGGGGGATGTCATGGATGATTTTTACCCAACAAAAAAAGCATTATTTATCAAAACATGAATTAACAAACGACCGTTAATATATTAAATAACCTTACCAAAACTGCTTAGGTATCTACTCGAAAAGTTCAGAAAATCATCACCAGCCATTGACATATACAGATGGTAAGAAAATGGCTGACCACGCGTACCTATATCTTTTTCTAAAAGAATGGCTCAAATTGATATTCTTCTGAAGCGGTCGGCAATGTTCGGGAGCCGTCGGCAATCTGTACGGGCAGTCAGAACAATAAAGTATTGTAATCCCTATATAAATCACACTAATATTATATAACCCGAGCTTGAGATGGATGCAAACTTGAAGTTATTTACCATATTTTAATGCTAAATTAATGACAGAAATAATATTATAGAGACGTACAATACACGGCTTATAAGTTCAACCAATAAAGTAACAGATTTTCGGGTCCTGATTGAAGTGCGGCACGGGGGGGGGGAGGGTCTATGCGTAACCATAGCAACGACTGCTAAACAACTTGCAACTTATTTGCCGCGTACTATAACCGATTTTCTGGTCTCAATCAAAGCGGGGCCGCGCGTAATCATAGCAACGGGTTCAAATTTTCATTTGGGTTTTCATTTGTATGTTTGTACTAGCTGTCCCGGTAAACTTTGTACCCTCTAATAGAATGATCGATCGATTTTGTTTTCGTGATTTTTTTCCAGCTTTTGCCCGTAGCTTCGCTTCCGTCAACTGACTACTCTATTCTACTCTACCCTACTCTAGGGGTAGAATAGTGACACTACACTACTGTAACCTATCTATTTTTTTCTTTCATAAGAACCTTCTCCAGACAATAACAAACACAACAATAAAAGAATTAGCGAAATCGGTTCAGCTGTTCACGCGTGATGGCGTGACCAAGGGAAATAGGGATTCATTTTTAACCCCCGACGGAAAAGAGGGGTGTTATAAGTTTGACGTGTCTGTCTGTACTTCTTAAATTTAAGATACATTACATGTGGTATATTGCACTTTTCAATCTACGTCCAGCATCGAGCGGACACCGGTGTCCTCTTACATTCACTCCACTATAGGCCATAATTCCGATGTTTAGAGTCTACTTTTGTATGAACAAGTTTGGTAGTAGTGGTACTCAAATATTAAAATACATGGTGTAAATCACTTTACAAATAATAAAACATTCCGTATATGCTCTTTCATTCAAACGAGTTTGTAGCAGTTAAGTCTACGGGCAGTCCAGAGTTTCCCAAAGCGTTTACACTTCGGAATAAAATATGTATATTTCAGTGAATGAAGTGTAAATTTTAAGCAGTGTTTGAGTGGCTTACACTTATCTGAGTAGATTTTATGAAAGGGAAGTTTTAAAGTTTATCGTTGCTCTTGTTAGTGGGACATAATTTTTTTAAAAGATAGTATTACAATCTGTGTTTCTTCAGTTGTCTTTTGCGAAAATTGTTGTAGGAACAACACTATACATTCAACAAAGACAAGAACTTGAACCTGTGGCATGCATCGCAACAGTCAATGGCTCAATCACTGTGCTGACCTTCTTATTATATGCGTGCTTTGATTTTATCAAAATATAATCTAATGTAATCTGTTAGTAAAAAAAACTGGGCAAGTAGGTACGAGTTGGACTCGAAAAAAAATCACGTTTGTTGTATGGGAGCCCCCTTAAATATTTATTTTATTTTGTTTGTTGATAGAGCGGAAACAGAAATACATCAGCTTTTTTTTATGGTAGGTAAAATCATCCAATGACAAATTCCGCCCTTGGGTGGAGCGGGAAGTAGTGTCAGACTCTTACTGACTAAAAACCTACGCCGTTCCTTCGTTGCCTATAGTGCCGGGGCTGAGCCTTCCTCTCAGAAAACGGCCCTTGACCCCAGCGGGCTTCAACCCTGCCTGCCTGCAGTTAGCAGAAATCTTCGGTAGAAATACATCAGCTGTGAAAATTTCAACTGTCTAACTATCACGGTTCTTGAGATACCGCCTGGTGACAGGCGGACAGACAGACAGACGGTCAGACAGATTCTTAGTAATATGGTCCCGTTTTACACTTTTAGTACGGAACTTTAAAAAATGGATGACAATGGACAATATAATACGTATATATGTAGTGTATATTTTATGTGCGCATAACAATAAAGCTTACAGTTTTATTAAGAGCCAATCCTATTAAGCAGGCATTCGATACAGTCATTAACGTAAATGAGCATTGTTTTTTTACACGATTGTCAATTTAATTCATTAAGCATTTAAACATTGCTGTACGGAAACGCGAGACGAATCAATTTCAACGTAATTATCTCACGGCTCTGTTTGTTGTTAATGATTTCATTTATCAATGTTTTAATTTCAACAAACTGTTTTCACGGCCTTTTTTATTTTTGGGCAAGACTGTAAGTCTAAAGGAGAGAACTCTCGATGCGGTTTTTTTCCGCGGCCGCCACGGCAGAGGACACGGCTATTTTATTATAAAACTCACGAGGTTGTTGATTCACCGCCGCTGCCGCTGCCGCGACGGCTGCGATTTACGACCGCCAATAGAGCGCGGTCACCGCCAACCGACCGCAGAGCGTGCGAGCGCAAACCGCCGAGGCAGTGGGGGGCGCCTGCGGCGCCGGTCAGCGGCAGCCGCGAACAACCGCTCACACCGCGGCCCTAAACCGCGTCGTGAAAACTGATTTAATTTTTTACGTATACGCATTCTGCAGAGTCTGCGGGCCCGCTACCGTAGCGGCAGCGGGAGAAAACCGCTTCGTCAAAGTTCTCTCCATAAGAGAGCCAAGTACAATAACAGTCAAACGGTTCCGAATTCAAATGAAAATTTTATCTCGAATTCCGAATTGAATTAATGCAATGTTCGTGACGTGACTTACTTCTAGGCAAGTGTGCTCTTTCGTCGACCACATCTTCGCTTACCGTCAGGTGGTGGGCAAGCGCGATCCTATCTAAAATAATAAAAAAAAAACATTCGTGGCGTTCCGTAATCTGTGACCAAAAGACAAAGTTCGGTTTTGTTTACAAGTTTCGTAAATATGATTGTGAATATTTAATATTAATTTCAGTTTAGTATTCATAGTTTTGTTCGGAAGCAAATTAAAAGCGTATAAGGTTGGATGTTGTTTTTTGTTCACTTTTATTATTAACTTAAGTGTTGTGGTTTAAATCTAGTACAATGAATAAGTTAGTGTGATTATTTTAATCATTTGAATATCGGAATATAAATTTATTAAAACTATATATACACTTAAACCTACAAACATTACACAAAAACATAAATAAATACACTAAAGGCTACTCCTAACTAGAATATAGCGTCAAAAAACTCCTCCGCATCGCTGTCGACTGGAAGTGTGCCCAAAAGGCTGGCGGCATTGCCACGTTGTATGGCAATGCTTAATCTCTGACCGAGGTAAAAGCCAGCCCTTGGGTCACGCGAAGTGTCAACTAATCGTTTGGAAAGTTCTTTAAAAAGTGAATGTGCACTCGGACCCCACGGCCCAAGAGTTTCAACCCCAAACGGCTCAAAAATATAACTGCCGACGAGGTTGTTATATTTCCGCCGCTTGAGTTTCTCCGCTGCCGCAGCGGCAGCACCAGCACAGCACGATGAGCTAGGAAGATGGGATGGCGCAATAGTGTCGACACAGGTAGCGTCCCACACTAAAGGAAAAAAAAAAAAAAAAATTTGAATATCGTAATTAGAGACACAATAGAAAGACAATAAGTGTGCAGACGCCGGCGTTCGCTTGGGGCTTGAATAATGAATTGAGGTTCGTAGACCTACTTGTCATATTACTTTACTTTGTAACCACTTTTTTCGAATATACCCGACAAACACTTTCGAGTTTTTTCTGCCAGGAACGCACATCCAAATACTCCATGTCGTCAACTGTTTTGTCACCTATGGGGCATTGAAGACAATTTTGATTGCCTTCAGTCCAATGACAGAAGAGCTAAATGAGATGCAGTAACCAGTCGCAAACACACGACCCTGGCGAATAGGACACGGAATTTTTTTTGAAGTTTATCTAGGACGTAACTGAAGCCCCGTGCCTCGGAAAGCACGTAAAGTCGTTGGCCCCGGCTGTCAATCGTAGATTTTTGGCAGTCGTTATAGATAGGCAGTCAGACGCCGGAAGAATTGACCAGGAAACTTACCATGATGTGTTAAAATATAAGGCGTACTTATGAGAAAGCGGGATGCTATACAACTTATACACAGTTAAATTTTGGTCGTTTTAATCCCGCGGTGGGTCGATTCGGTACATGAAACCCTATCGATTTGTAAAGATAAAAATGAAAAATTAAGTACTTTTTTTCTAAAACTCGAATTAATATACGCATATACGAAATTAATTTCTTTAAGTAAACGAGTAAATGACCTTGTAGGTAGTTGTCGTTCGTTGCGTAGTAACTACCTACAGTTCATTGACCTCGCTCAGCTGACGTTTACTTAAAGAAATTAATTTCGGACATGCGTAATTTAATTCGAGTTTAAAAAAAAGTACTTTATTTTTTCATTTTCTCTTTACAAATCGATAGGGTTTCATGTACCGAATCGACCCGCCACGGAATTAAAACGACTAAAATTTAACGGTGTATACATATATACTTGTCATACAGCTAGAAGCAATAAAAAATACTACTGCAGTTCAGTCACATTGCTTTGTCATCAAATAGTAATAAAAGAAACCTACGAATTTATAAGAATGAAACAGATTTCAACTAAAGCACTGTTACAATATTTCTTGTAAGTAATGTGTAAATGTCATGCATAACAAATTTATAGTACCAAAATATTAATATTTAATAACCAAGTTGGCGCTTTCCTCTCATAAAAGCAATTTACCGAATCAACATGTCAAAGAATTTGCTTTCCTCGTCTTATTCAAAGAAATCTTATGTTTTTTAAATTACGTAACGCAAGGACGTTATAATTTACGAGAATACATTAAAAAGAAAAATAAATAAAATATATTATATATTAAAAGTATCATTTGTACCGTTTTACGCCTTGCTGTTAATGGAGTCTGAAATAGTTTTATAGGAATCGTTAAAGACGGTCAACTGTGATTAAAACAGTTTTTATTATCTTTCTTTTTTATTGAGCTGTGGCGGCGTTTTTTTGTGTAAATGGCGTATTTGTATCTGTTACAGCTGCCTTAATATTTTCACGTGTGTTGTGGCTTATGATTTCTTTAGTTTTCTTAACGGCGTTTTCAAAACGTACCTACAACTTCCTTCTTGTCAAGCCGAATTTAAAAATAAGTATTATTTTCCTATCAACATTATCAAATTAGGCGCGTAATCCGAAGCACAACAAATTAAGTGTTGAAAACAGATCCCGAATACAACTCGTTTCTATTCTATTCTATTTTTGTTAATGGCAAATGAGCCGATGTCGACTATTCTGCCAATGTCGGAAGTAAATTGGAGAAGCAAGTGATGTATAAAAAAAAAATAAAAAAATAATAATAATAAAAGGGCTTGTGACTGGAGATTTAAAAATCCTTCGAGTGGTACAGTTGCACTTGATGTGTTAGTATTGGACTGAAACAAACATAAAATAGAGATACATAAATAATATAATTGTTAAAACATTAAATACACACGTAAACCACAATTACTTAGACAGAATATTTGGAGCTTATGACTTATAATTTTATATTGTTGTGGCGGATGAAGATCATCAACGCCACAAGCAGTTCTGGAGAAGGATAAGTTAGGAGGGCGGGGATATTAATTGGGAGAGGAATTTTGAGTTTCGGGAGACGACTATATAAGTCTAAAGGTGGAATGTTGTTTGTGCATTCAAAAAATATGTGATCAAGCGTACCTTCCTCCAATCCGCACTCGCATAAAGAAGAGTCACGAACACGGATCTTTTCCAAAAAAACAGGCGTGCAGCAGAAACCTAAACGGATTCTACAAAGGACGGAAATAACAGATTTAGACATTTTTTTGTGAGTGTAGAACCAAGGTTTTGATTTTACGGTTGGCTGTACTGCATAATAAAACTTACCCTTTTTTTTACCAGAGGTATTCCACTGTTCCTGCCATGCACATTGAAGACTTGCTTTTGGCAGGTTCAGCAAGTCATACCCCTGAATAAAATTGTGCGAAAGGTCAGCTGTAGTTGAAGAACAAGCGTCTTTGGCCAAGGCATCGGCACGTTCATTGCCCTTGATACCACAATGACTAGGTATCCAAACTAACTGGACTTCTCTTTGACTATTAGCACATGTATATAAAGATTTTTTTATTTTTAGAAGTAGTGAGCTGTGTAATTTACTTTTGAAGGGATTCTGGACTAAAGCTTGAAGACAGCTAAGGGAGTCAGTGAAAATTACGGCCTTATCGATATTATGGTGTGACTCTATAAAACGACATGCTTCTAGTAGTGCCACACACTCGCCTGTGAACACAGAGGACTCCTTAGGACATTTAAATTGCAAAATGATACTGGAGCTTTGGTAATATACTGCCGCTCCAGTGTAACTAGAATCAGTGAATTTTGAAGCATCAGTGAAAAATTTTTGAAAATCGTTCCAACGCTCGCCTACCGCCACATTGAAAGCCGAATTCGCCGAGGGGGAGTTCTTAGATATGCCGATATTGTAAAAAATTTTAGGAGTAAAGCATAGAACGTCATAATCGAAATTAAAAAGGGGTAATTTGGGATACTGGACAAGCGGACATTCCAAATTTTGAGTTGTGCGAAAGTTTTTTAGGATTAGGGGGATTTCTTTATTTTTCCAATAGTTTGAGGTTCTGTATATGGTATTTAACTCGTTCAGTTTTGCAATGAGAGGATGGGAAGATCTACAAATTACTCGTGACAGGAAACGGGAAGCTAGATATTGCCGCCTCAAGGCTAGGGGGGGTTCAGCGCATTCGACCTGCAAAGCGTTGATCGGAGTAGACTTCATGCACCCAGAGATGATCCGAAGGCACTTAGACTGGATCCTATCCAGTCCAACCAAAGCACCTTTGTTGCATGGAATAAAATGAAACGTACCATAGTCTAATATACTACGGACTAGGGCATTATAAACTAGTTTCATGGTATAGGGGTGGGCACCCCACCAGACACCTGCGAGGACTTTTAAAATAGAAATGACGCGTTCGCATTTCTGGATTAATGAATTTATATGGTACTTACCTGTTAATTTTGAGTCAAGGGTAACGCCTAAAAATTTCACCTTACTTGATAATGGGATATTTTCCCCTGAAATGGTCACTGAGATGGGAGGGACAGTTCTTTTACGAGAAAATATTACTGCCGAACTTTTTGGTGCAGATAGTGATAAACCGTGGTTTAAAAGCCAATGGTTCAAAGAGTCCAGAGAGAGGCATAGAGACGATGCAGCGTCAGCGATGGAGGCATCTGTCACATAGAGGGCTAAGTCATCAGCATAATGAAGGATGTGACAGTTATTATTTAGGCAGGAGCCGATATCAAAAGTGTATAAGTTGTAAAGTAGAGGACTGAGGACGAAGCCCTGTGGGAGGCCTCTCCAAGTCTGTCTTTTGTCGAAATCCTCACCCTGGACTCTCAGAACCAATGAGCGACAGAGCATTAGTCCACATATGCATTCGATCATCTTGGCTGGGATACTCAGCTGTTGCAGTTTCTGCCTGAGAACAGGAAGAAGAACATTATCATATGCAGAGGAAATGTCTACGAATGCTGCGACCACGGATTCGTTTTTGGAGAATGCTAGACGAATGTCTGTTACTAGGATTCCAACACTGTCCATTGTGCTGAGCCCTTTTCTAAAACCAAATTGGTAGTTCGGCAGCAAATCTCTGGATTCGACTATCCACTCTAGTCGGTTTTTAATTAGATGTTCCATCAATTTGGCTAGAACTGAAGACAAAGCAATAGGTCTAAGGCCGTTCGGATCATCTGCATGTTTTCCTGGTTTCAGCAGGGGGATAACAATTTGTACTTTCCATTGGTCTGGGACCCAACCACGATTGTAGCAAAAATTAATTATGTCTAAGAAATATAATTTAGTTTTATCACCAGAATGTGTTATAAAAGAGTATGGCACCCCGTCAATACCAGGTGCTGAGTCCCTGACATGACTGAGCACCACATTTAATTCCTTTAAAGTAAATGGCACATCAAAAGGGTCATCAGAGACAATATGTGGGGGTATGTTAAGAAATTCAGAAGGAAGGGGAACATAAGGTGGAGCAATTTTGTCAAAGAAAAATTCAGCTGTTTCCCTGGTGATTGGTGCAGATATTGATGGTGAGCAACCACGTCTAAACCTATTAATGTTCTTCCACACAACTGAAATTGGGGTGGAAGGAGATAGGGATGTGCAGAACTTGACCCAACCAGCACGTTTCTTCCTACGTAGAAGACGTTTGGATCGTGCATAGACTTGTTTGTAAGCCATCAAATTTTGTGTGGTCATTTCCCTGTTATATTGTTTTTCAGCCTCGTTTCGCAACTTAACCACTGAAGTGCATTCTTGGTCCCACCATGGCGGTGAAGGGATTTTATTCCGGGCACTGTTTTTAAGAGGGAAACAAGAATCTGCACTGGATGTAATAGCTGCGACAAATCCCTCATAGCAGCTTTTGGCATGGCAGTGATCAGAAGGGTTGAATAAACTTGAATTTAAATTTGGAAGGACATCAATTTTCTGATCCAGTAATGAAGCAAACTTTGTCCAATCTGGTTTGGACAAATTGTACTTCAAAAGTGGAGGAGAAGTTTTCTCTAAATAGGTCCTGTTGATCAAAGAAATAACAATAGGGTAATGATCACTACCATGCGACAAGGATGTGCATTCCCAATGGGTTGAAGAGGCTAATTCAGCAGAACAAAACGTTAAATCAACACAACTTTTGTGTTGACCGGGAAGTGACCGGCGTGTTGGGCAACCATTATTTAATATGCAGAGGTTCATGACATCCAAAATTTCAACCAAAGCTACACCAAACGTATCACAACGCTCAGACCCCCATCTGTAATGGTGACAATTAAAGTCGCCCATGACTAGTATTGGGCCCTGAGTGTTGGAAAAAATATTTCTGAGGATAGTTAGAAAGTTTTGATGAGGGTGAGCAATATATACAGAAAAAACTGTGATACCTTCTATCCTTCCAGATACGACACTCATATCTCCTGTAAGCAAGGGCAGTGGTAGGGGGGAAAGTGGCACACGGTTGTTAACCAGGAGGGCCGACCCACCATAGCCATCGGATCTGTCACATCGGAGGATGTTGTATTGTGGAATACGAAAGCTAAGACTTGGGGTGAGCCAAGTCTCGGCTATGGAACAAGCGAGGGGTTTGTACTTATTAAGTAGGAATATGAGGTCGTGCTTTTTATGCCACACGCTCCTCACATTCCACTGTAGGAATACTTGGCTGGACGCCATTTCTAATCTCTAAGAGGGTTTTTAAAAGTTTATCGGCAACGTTGGACGGTGATTGTGAGTTAGAGGGAAGAGTAGGGATAATTGTAGGTAGGAGTTGGATGAGTAGTTCTATAATTGGAATTGAATTGTTGGGAGAGATATTATTATTGTTAAGAGCACAGCCATTAGGTTGTGAGGGTTGAGGGGAGCTAATAATTTTTTGATGAGCAAATTTGTCATAGGATGCGGAAAGAGGAGCATGGGTCTTAGGTTTTATTGCAACGGTCTTGCGGTATGAATGGGTTTTAACAGCATTGGCATAGTTCTGGGAAGGTGTAGGGACAAGTTTACTGGCCTCCACATAGGGAATTGATTTCTCTGCCATAACCGTTTTGATAGCCTTCTGTCTACCATGCTCGGGGCAAGACTTGCTATTAGCAAAGTGGTTCCCAGAGCAGAGCACACAAAAAGCCTCGCCCTCAGCAATGTCGCAACCATCACCAGGGTGATCGTGGCCACATTTACTACAGCGCGGTTTGGACCTGCACACGCTAGCCACATGACCAAATCTACAGCACTTTCGGCATTGGATAGTGGGGTAGATATATTGTTCTACCGGAAGCGATGTGTAACAACAAAATACCCGTTGTGGTAGAACTTGGCCATCAAAAGTGATGACGCAAGTTTCCGTGGGTTTCCATACATTTGCACCGTCTATATGTATTTTCCTATTAATGCGACGCATTTTCAGGATTTGTCCACATCCGGAGGGCACTGACAAGTAGGTTAGAGCTTCTTCTTCCGAAATATCAACTGGTACACCTGTAATTACTCCCATCCTTGTGATGTTAAAAGTGGGAATCGAGGCTGTAAAGCTGTATTTCGCAAGAAGGTTATTCGTTAGAAAAGCATTTGCGTCCTGAGGGGAGGTAAACTCCACGGATACACGGTTTCGGCCGACTCTTTTTACGCCATCCCGAAGAACATTAGCGATGTTGTTGGAGATAAGGAACTTACCGAAATTTACTGGGTGGAGTGTGGTGCCTGCGTTTGGTGTAGCCTCGATCTTAGAGACGTGGACGATGAAGGGGCCCTTGTCCAGAGCTGAATATTTTACACGGCCGATTTGGCTCCTGGGTTGTTTGCTAGGTGGAGTAGGTGTGGGCGTTTCCACGCCACTGGGGCGTTTACGTGAGCTTTGGGTCACATCCATTTCCGAGATGCTACAAACAACATCGGCGAACTGGGAAAGAGGGTTTTGGGTCAAAAGGTTTGGGGAAGCTGCAGAAATGTCTGGGGGGTCGGGATCAGGGGGTTTATTTTTATCCATTTTTTTTGTTGTTTTAACTAACTAAGACGATCACAATACAAACCTGTTAACAAGCACTAGGACAACACTTTTATAAGACAGAACAAAACACAAAAGATACAACAATCACACAAGAACGGTAAGAACTCTCAAAACACACGTGCTATCCAAAAAACTCGTGGCGAGAATCAAAAAAAACTACAACTCGTTTAGTTAACAACAACCTGCTGACGTATTTTGACACGGCTCCAAAATGTCGCCCAGAACCAATCTCTAATTGCATTGGCTTCCCTAATTCCCGTCTAATAGAACCACCTAACGATGACACGTCAACTGATACTTATTATTTATTTTCCAGCGTTCTAAATACGGCGGCGGCGGCGCAAAGGCAAATTAAACTGTGAAAAAGATCAGACGGAGAACATGGCGGCGGCGATTGCGCGCCAAATCCCGCGTCATCGCCAGCGCCATCTGTTAGCGGCCGGCGAGCACCACTTCCGTAGTTTGAATCATTCGAACCGTTCGAAATAGTCATTTGCAATTTAACTGTGACACACGACAGTGCGGGGTCGTAATGTGATATAGTGATATATATATTTTAGTGTTGTGTTGTGTTTGTGTGTTTACGATGTCTGAGGAGAGGTCGCGGCGGCTGTCGCAGATCTTCGATCCTCTGGCTCGGTTCACGGACCTCAGTGGGGCCGGCCACTCGGCTAGCACCCCGAACAGTCCCCGACTGATGCCAAGGAGGTCGCGAGATCCGCCGCCCCCGCCACCTAGGTGAGTTACAACCTTAAATCTCCACTACTACTCATACCCTTATTCTAGGTACATCATATTTTGTTATTCCGTATATATAAAAATGTGCGAATGAAATAACAAAGCAGCGCTGCGTTAGCGATGCAGCCGCGCTGCCGTCGTGCAGCACTTTGCGGTTAATTTGAAGGCGCCTTTAAACTCCATTCGACTTTGGCGTCAACATGATGCCTTGGTGATCTTTGAAGCAATTGTTGTTTGCTAAAGGAAAGTGTGTCAATATATCATTTGAAAGATAATGTATTCTAAAAAGCGAATGCGAATGTCAGTTTTATTATGTCAAAAATTCGTCCATTTTCCAATTTGACAGGTTTTTGGCAGTGGATCGTCAATGAGATATGACTTGATTTTAAACGTATTTTATGTATTGAAAACGAGAAAAACCTTTCAGGTTTCTAATGAGCAATCTAGAGTTGCGGAATTTTTCAATAGAGGTACACCTGTTGTGCAGGGTGGCCCTGGAACACGGTCTATTTAGTACCTAAAAATCTGACACTCCCTTGCTGCATTCGGGTGAGAAGTTGTTTAGTGATTTCCCACCTCAACGAAAAAGGTTTTTATTAAGAAACTGACTACAACTATAAGACTGTAAGTAACTATGATTCACCTTTTGACAAATCTTAGTCAAAAACGAGGGTAGACACAATAGGGGCAATCCTTTTATCTATGACGCTGTCATGACTAATGTTTATTATCTGTCATCTGATTACGTTTGTAGCCGTAACAATCTATTTCTGGCTCACACAACTCGTGCGCAGATTTGTGGTACAAAAGCCTTTGTAACTAAAGTGAAACAGCTGTTATTGAATTTTGTACCTTGTTCTGTTATTTTTAAGGTTAATGGTTCCATGACCTTGTGTGTGATGAATTTTCATATTGAGTGAACTATTTTACGGTGTCTTAGTATGATTTTTCATGTTGTCATATAGAAATAGATACATTGCGAAATCGTTATATTTTTCAGTGTCCCAGCAGCTGTTTTGTTTTATTAGTAGGCGCCAATGAAAAAATATTGTTATTTTAATATTCTTTAACAGTCAATTTAGCTTTTTGGCAGTATCTTATATCTAGCAAGCAAAAATGCAAGTTTTTTTTTTGTTATAGCTAGTTATCATTTTTTGAGCAGTGGTGGCCGAGTGGTTACGGCCTAAACTTACGAGTTATAGGTTCAAAATCAATCTAAATCAATCATTTATTTGCTATAAATATGGTACAGGAGTTGTTACAGTAACAGTTATAGACCGAGACATATTTAATCTAAGTTACAGGTATGCAAAAATTAAGAATAACATTTTTTTATACACAAATTAATGAAAATTGTTAATAAATGCACAATACAAAAAAAAAATTAAAAAATCATAATAAAAGTCAAAAAATACAATAAATTTCAATTAATAATAATAATATTCATAATAAAAGTCAAAAAAATACATTAAATTTCAATTAATAATAATAAAATTCATGAAAAATGTCAAGAAATAAAAGGATAAAACTACAATTCATAATAAAAGTCAAAAATAAAATAAAATACGATAACACAATAATTTATGCATCCTTAAAAAAATTATAACAACATGAATTTAAAAAAAAAAAAAAAACTATTACTGAATAAAAACTTTCCTCTATCAACCAGTCCCGTAAAACACGACAGAATTTATTAAATGGCAACTCGGAGATGTGTTTGGGTAAGGAGTTGTAAATAAGTGGTTCGGGTTCAATCCCAGCCAGGCGCTTTACTTGTGTGTAATTTATGTCATCACCACTGCTCTCATAACGGTGACGGAAAACATCGTGAGGAAACTGGCATGTCCTAGAACCAAAAATTCGGAGACATGTGATATCCACCAACCCGCACTGCGCCTGCGTGGTGATCTAAGTATCTGAGGTCAGAGTCCTAGCAGTGGGAACATTTTATGGCTGATTATGTTATGGTATGCCAGTTATGTTTTAGGGTTGCGTACCCAAAAGGGTAAAACGGGACCCTATTGCCTCCGCTGTCCATCTATCTGTCACGAAGTTGTATCTTATAAACCGTGAAAGCTAGACAGTCGAAATTTTACACTGCCCCTCCTTGCGTCGTATCCCTCAATGCTGAGGATCGTGACCACCCTGCTTCAACACTTTCTTCCTTACAGATGATGTATTATTTTCTGTTGCCGCTATAACGATAAATACTAAACAGAATAAAATATATATTTGCGTGGGGTTCCAAATGTAATTTTGTGGCCGTTTTTTGATTCGGACGGCACAGAAACCTTCGTGTGCGAGTCCGACTCGCACTTGGCCGGTTTTTTTAAGGTGGAAACGTGCAAAGTCTTCAAATAGAATTTGATGACCGACCTGATGAGTGAAAAAAGTTGTTGATGATTTGCCACCTTATCAAAAAAAGCAATAATTAAATTCGTAACTTGTAATAGGTAACACTAAAGCTAGGAATAATGGTCCCTATCGATGGTAGACCCATTCATTAATGTCTCAATCTAGTTACAAAATTATTAGCATAATTATTAAAATCCATAGAGCACGGAATGGCCTTAACGACTTAACGGGTTCCTATTAACATAAAATAAACGGTCATGACATGAACTAAAGATAAAAGATAGATATATACCCTATAGGTATATATAGTTACAGATAGTGTTTCCGCGAATGAAGCCACCGACAGAAGCTAGTCACACTTTTTTTTTTTAAAGTGAGAAATCATACAATCACTATTCCCGGTTTAAGGAGGAGCAAGAAGGCTTGTTAGATTTTTACTGGCTAAAACCCACTTTGGTTTCTTAAGTTTCTCTACACGAGCTTGCGTACGACAGCAATAAGTATATCGCCGTCCAGCCGTGTGGTAAGGACCGAACGTCTGAACCCGAGTTGTGGACGGCGCGGCGGGTAGAACCGTAGCAGCAGAGATTGTTATTTCTTTATTTTATTTTACAGAAAGCTTCGTCTTCAGTAAAATACTAATAGAAAAAATAACAAAGTGTAATATTATCAAATCGCTAGAAAGATTTTTTTGAAAGATTTACCATGGCTTGGAACACAAAGGACATCTGCAGAATACGGCTGAGTTTTAGTCAGTAAAAGTCTGACACGCCCTCCCGTTCCACCCTAAAGTGGGAGAAGTATTTTAATGATTTCCTAGTTCCTTTAAGTCAAAAGATAATTATGTTACTTTTAGTAAATCGTACTCTATCGCCGACCACATCATTCGCTCAATAATAAATTTAAAAAAAAATTGTTGGTATGGTCTGCGTGACGTGTCATAGCTCTGTGGTAAAATCAAATAATTTATAGAAGTTATTGCAAATGTAAAGCTCTCAAGGCAATTGTAGGCGTGCAATGCTGGATTAGAAGCCTGATTGGATGTTAAGATTCCATTTGTAAATTGTCTTGTTCGAGGTAGGTATCAGTGTAGTATACCTGTTAATTTATTCTAAAGGGCGACAGTAGCAATAGGTAATTAATGTAACTTTATCTATTTTTTATATATAAAAGGAGACACTGACTGACTGACAAATCAATACACATCGCGAGACACGAGTACCGGGATTAAGAGAGTAAAATTTTGCACATATCTTCCTTACATCAAGTTGGCGAACTCTGAGAGGATTTCTCTAGATTGACTCCGGAGTTGCCAGCTAACTGTTGGGGCTCAGCAGGGTCAAAGTCTACTCTGGGGCTCTATTATGAAAGTGTATACCAAGGCCCTGGAACCAAGGCAGTGAAGGCACGTGGTGGGTTTTTAATCAGTAAGAGTCAGACACTATCTCTCGCTCCGCCCAAGAGCGGGGATATCATTAGGATGTCATTAAAAAGGAGGAGGAAACTGAGGAACTGACTGACTGCCATATCAACGCACAGCCGAATCGTTCGTTAGTCTCGATAAAACTCGAGAACGGCTGGACCGATTTGGCCCATTTTAGTCTTGAAATAGTCGTGATACTCCAGGGAAGGTTTAAAAGGTAAGAAAAAAGTATTGGACGGTACGAAGTGTGCCGGTGCAGCTAGTAGTCAATAAAAGTCTGACACTATCTCCCGCTCCGCCCAAGGGCGGGAGATATCACTGGATGATTTTCCCACCTAAAAATAAAAGCCTATAAACCGGTTTAGTGGGTTTTAAATTTTGTATGGAAGATTCTTATTTCTTGGGCTGATAAACTTGAAATTTCAAAATTTCGCGTGGAGCACTACGTACCATCGAGTTGTCTTGGTCCCTGCCCGACCGCGAGCTACCCATTACTAGTCGTCTTTAAGTTCGCGGCTACGCTGGTGTTTGCTCACTGTTGCAGCCATCTCATTCGCTCGCATTACTGCTTCCCATTCCCTCTTGTCCCGGACGCGAGAGGTATCCACTACCCTTGTATATAGCTTGACAACCAGTGTCTACTAAAGAGTGTCAATCCAAAAACAACAAAACGAACTGAGTCGAAAGGCGGGTAACATTTCCATTAAGTGAATTCGATCAATTCAGTTTATCTCATCAGATAATCCGGCTCGTTTCAACCCCTACTAATTAATCATTCAATATTAATAATACCTCATTTGTTAGTATTAATCCTATCGAAGTACGGAGCGAGTTTCAACCGTGTTCAAGTATTAATAGTGAGGCAAAATATTGTGCATTTAAATTAATGAGTACTGGGAAATATTTATGATATGTTCTGCGCATTTTTGGGTGCAGATTGGCTACGTGGGTTGCATATTTTAGTACTCATGTAGTTTTTATGGTTCTTAGCCTTTTTTTTTAGCTGGGAAAATCATCTAATGACATCTCCGCGCCCTTGGGTGGGGCGAGAGATAGTGTCAGAATTTTACTGACTAAAAAACCCACTCCGGTTTCTTCGTTGCCTTTTATACCGGGGCCGAATCTTCCTTTCAGAAACTGACCCTGACTTCAGTAGGCTTCGATCCTGTTGGACCCCTACGGTTTGCTGACAACTCCTTGAGGCGCTCTTGGAACAATTCGCGCCGTCGACGACTTGGGCTCTGTCTGAACAGTTACGGGATGGTCTGACGGCGAGCTATCCATTGTTCGCCGTCCGCAAGCCCGCGGCTACGGAGGCCGGAAATCGAGGTCGGAATCCCGGCGGCGGCTGGGGCAAAAGGTTTCCTCCTTTGCTAGCAGCTTCAGCTTCACAGAAGGAGGCGACCGCCTGTCACTCCTCGCTACAGGCAGTTTTTCTTTTTTAAAGTGGATGTAATCGAAAATCGGACGGGGCTAGACATGTTTGCCACATGCCGAACGAGAGGTAGGCCGGTAAAACACAAAGTTGGTGCCCTGATATCGCAAGACGGGGTCGCCGCAGACTAAGAAGATTATGGGACGATTTATGTGAGACATAATATGTCTTCCTTGTAAATTAACAAGAAGTGACTCACAGCCTTGAACAATTGTAGGAATGAAGGGAGGTTTTTGCTCAGCAGTGGGACAATATAGGCTAGATATTACAACAATAATAAATAATAAAATAATTATTCTAATCATGATATTTTTTTATTCAAAATAATAAATTCGTTGAGAGTGCTTTTTTACATTGCAGTGTAACTCTTTTGAACAATCTGCCCGTGTGTAATCAGCCTAAAATTCCATATTGACAGGTTTGGTGTAGTGACTGCATAGTGAATACTAAATAGTCTTTGAATATAATTAATGCTGAACTTAATGTATTTCTGATAGCCTAAAAGGTTGGTGTAGATACAAGATAATTATGTAGTTTGTGAGTAGGAGTATATATGAGGGCATAATCTGTGGGTGCGGCCCAAAGATACGTATACTTAGTCAAGAACTGTATTTGGTTTTATATCTCAATATGCAATCTATGTAGCAACTAATCTATGTATAAGTTAAATTCTAGGTCTATTTATACACCGTTAAATTTTAATCGTTTTAATCCCGCGGAGGGTCGATTCGGTACATGAAACACTATCGATTTGTAAAGAGAAAAATTAAAAATATATATTTTTTTTTAATTCGCCTTAATTTACGCACGTACGAAATTAATTTCTTCAAGTAAAATGAACTGTTATGAACTGTATTAGTACGCAACGACCGCCAACTACCTACAAGGTTATTGACTCGTTTACTTAAAGAAATTAATTTCGTACATACGTATTTTAACTCGAGTTTTAGAAATTTTATTTTTACAAATCAATATTGTTTCATGTACCGAATCGATCCTCCACGGGATTAAAACGACCAAAATTTAACGGTGTATAAGTGCACATTCATAGCGGTACAATATGTATATTTTTTTAAACTTAACCCTACATTAGAAATGACTGCTATGCCGGAGGTCGTGGGTTCGATTCCCACCCAGGATAAATATTTGTGTGATGAGCACACGAACATTTTTTTTCTGTGTCTTGGTGTTATTTATATATAATATGTATGTATTTAGAAATATGTAAGTATGTTTATCAGCTGTCTGGTACCCATAACACAAGCTCTGCTTAGCTTGGGACTAGACGGTGTTGTGTGATAGTTGTGGAATATTATTATATTATTATTATTATTAAACTAATTGGTCTATTTTATTAACATCTTCCTCAATCCCTCCAGGCCAATCGCTCACTCCTCCCGCCTGGACCCGTTGGAGTACGAGCTTGCGGCTGCAGAGGTGGGGTCCATCAACTGGCAGGAGAGGTGTCTGGAGCTGCAGTTAGAATTGCACCGCAGCAGGCACCAGGCTACCAGGGTGCGGGATATGCTGAGAGATAAGGTAAGGGTTAGAATTTAAGTGTATAAATAACTATCTGTATTTTTGAAGATTTTCATAATGAAACTCGTGTCGTTTTCACATTTTTTTTTTACCCGATTGCGTTAAAAGTAGGGTTATGTTTTTCCAGTATATGTATGTATGTTTCTTTAGCACGTTTTAGTGTCTATACGTCTTGTTGTATAGCTTGAGAGGTGTTGTTAGATTCGTCTTAGTTGTGTTACAATGCGTGTATCAAAACTTGTAAAAAATTACCTATTGTGGTGAAAAATACCTTCTAGGTATACACCGTTAAATTTTGGTCGTTTTAATCCCGCGTAGGGGCGTATTAAGTATTTCATGTACCGAATTATTTCATGTACCGAATTATTTCATGTACCGAATTATTTCATGTTCCGAATTATTTCATGTACCGAATCGACCCTCCGCGGAATTAAAACGATTAAAATTTAACGGTGTATAACCTATATAGCAGTTTAATTTATCTCGTAATATGGATCACATTAAGATGTTATGATTTTTTTAGGGCCTCATAAAAATTACTCTTTTTTTTTTTAAATATTGCCCCACACAAGGATTATTCCACTCACACACACAAGACATTATTATCGTATTGTTCTCAAAACTTACTATAGCAACAACAAAAGCAGGTAATTAGTTCCAATCAGCCTCTCCACTCAAATCACAGGTATCCGCTACAAATTGGCGATACGGACAATATATTCTAATTACTGTCGTAATTAATATCGAGTTAACGAGGAGATATCGATGACGTCATAGCGGTGACGTCGAATTGTGTCACCATACGTCACAATTACGTGTTACAAGGTAATGTGTATATTGATGTATAGGCTGGTTGTGGTCGTATGTTTGTCGATTAGGGATTACATTGAAGATAGATGTATTGCCAGTGTCTTAAGACGAAAGTGTTTCCAGTGATGACATATGCCTCCGAAACGTGGTCGCTTACAATGGGCCTCATTAGAAGACTTAGTGCTTGTTTACAGAGACGCGGTGCGTTGGGCGTTCATCGTAAATTGCAGCAGCGGGCCACGTCATCGCAAGCGCAAACACAAATATTAGGGCGATGTGCGACGGCCGCCCAACGCACCGCGCCTCGTCTCCGTAAACAAGCCCTTAAAGTCACAAAAAGAGCAATGGAAAAAAAAACATCCTTGACCGTGACGAAATAGGAATGAAAAAAGCTCTTGGTGTGATAAATTTAAAAAAAGCACGCGGGTGATATACGTGCCATGTCGAAGCTAATTGTAATGCGATGAGAGGCAGTTTTCGAATAAGTGTATTGAAAAAGTTGTTTGTTATCATAACTACAATCACGTGTTTAAGTATCGTTCACTAATTACCAGTCACTCTATATACAAACAAAAAGAAAAATCAGCCATAGTTTAACGATACACTGGTATCTACGTATCATCAGAAACATAAAGAAGTTAGCCCACCGTCATCTGTTCTTTATAGCCTACAGATTTAATTTGGTACGACGTTACTCACGAACCCCTGAGTTTTTCTGTTCTGCTGACTATCCGCACGAGGAGTTTATGATAGATGGCTGATACATTTTTCATTGGTCGACTGGATATTTTGTGGGTTTCAAATGTATTTTTTTTGGGCTGTGATGTAAGGGGATATTATTACGAGTATGTTTTATGTGTGTTGGTAATGGGGTAATAAAGTGCAGTTTTATTTTGCTGTAGAATAGTTATAGGTTGAGTAATAAGTATCTTAATTTTGTTCTAGCCTGTGGCAAAAGTAACATAAATTATTTATCAAGTGTGAGTAATGCTTTAGTATCCAGCTAGTTCGGCATCCAGTCGGTTCTTTTTTAAGTTGAAGACATTTGAACACATTCGCAAAAAGTTGATGAACTACTACTATATTCGCAAGAAGTTGGTGTACTATATACTATTGGAAAAATATATAGTACGCAAAAATACCATATTTTTAAGATTTGATGCAGATGATGCAGCAGCGTGTAACCTAACTTATCTATCTTATTGCGTTTTGAACTTGTCTGTGTTAAACGAGTGTTTATGACCAAACACTCGTTTAACACAGACATGGTCTGCTGTGTTTATGTTCTTTGATTTTGGTGATTATATTTTATTAAAAAAAAATCTTTTCTTTATGAAGTTAAAGTTCTAAATAAATTAGTTATAGAAAATAGTAGCGATAACGAAAGTGTGTCGCAAATAGGAAAAAATAAATAAACCTGTAACAAAAATATAGACTTTTTGATTTATGTTAATTTAAGAATTGATTATGATAAAGTATGAAACTTTTATTTTAGAATTTAAATAGTTAAGAAATTGCAAGAAGTGCAAACAATAAACTTTTAAAAAATCTAAATAACAAATAATATCTTTGTCTATTTTTTGCTCTTTGCATTAAATGCTATATTTCGTTGAAGAAATGTTGGCAACCCTACTTAAACACGTGATTGTAGTCATGATAACAAACAACTTTTACTATGGGACCAAACCTGAAATCGCGAAAATATCAACCAAGTTCAGTACATTTTGACCAGTTAGGCGAACACAAATGTACTGACTAGCTGATTTTTTTTTTGCGATTTCAGGTTTGGTCCCATAGTAAAAGTTGTTTATTATCATGACTACAATCACGTATTTAAGTATCGTTTACTAATTACCAGTTTCCTTTCTATTGGTATTGTACCTATCATGTTATGTTTCTGCACCCTAAGGTCGACTGCTAGAAAATACTGCATAAAGATTTAATAAATAATAATTTGAAGTATTCATCATAGAGTTAGTCTGCTCTATCGTATCCGGTTAAACCAACTTAGTTAACAACACCACCATTTTTTAAATAGAAATTATCTAATTAGGTACTTCTTTCGCTTTGAATTTTTTTTATATGTATATAAACTAGTGCTTGACTGCAATACCACTTGATGGTAACCCAAGTAACAAAAGCTTCTATAACCCAGGCGTTTTATCACCAGACAGTGATACAGCAGGCCTATAATGGTAACCATTGTGACTGCTTGTACTATAAAGGTTTTCAAGAGAGTGTTTTGGTTCTTTAAGATTAAAGAGCATTTAAGTTCTAAAATGTAGCTCTTAAAATGCTTATAGGACCATACGAAAGAATCTTTAAAGTATTGCACTGTAATAGATATGAAAAAAGCGATTATGGTACTATTTAGTACTATAGACGACCTTACTGACACTTTTGTGTATTTATTTTGCACTAATAATGTGTCAAAATAACTTTTACAGTACTAGTATTGTAGGAGTATCGTAAACACTATTACAGCATCAATTTGTGCTATAAAAGTACCTTGCACCACCAATACGTAACCTTTTAGCTTCTTATACGCTCCCTCAATATCGCTATGAGGCTAGTTCTGTATAAGTCATGAAAACTCTTATATGGTACTAAATAGTACCATAGCGACACCTGGCGCAGTTTTTAAGTAACTTAAATTTTAAATAGCTCTATAAATGAGTTTGTGCTTCTGCTACGAGACTTAAAGTGTGACATATTCGTTTTCTATGCAAATATGGCTGCTGTTTTTTGCCATGATAGCACGTTAGCAGCACGGCTGGAGTCAATGTGTACTATAGCAGCTATTGTCGGAACAAGACCTTATTTTATTAATTAAAATTTAATTAAAACACGAAAATTATGAAGGCGCATTGTCAAATTTGAAATCAGCATAATGATTTTATCGACAAAATTATTTTCGCAAGTGCAAGCTATGGTAAAGTTACGATTTATGAATGTTTTTTAGTATGTCCTTTTGCAACAATGGCAGTGACATAAAGCATAACTTCCAATCAATATATTTTGTATTCTTGAGGAACACTCAAGATGATACGATTACAACACGAACAAGTGTGATATGAAAGATCACTGGAATCGTTTATGGTGCAAAAGAACACTATAAACAGGTTTTGGTTACTTTTATAGTGCAAATTTGTAACATAAATGTTGCAGACAGCAGTATTTTAGTACTAAAAAGCGGTTCTCGACACTTTTACATTTCAACTACAGAGCTGATTAATCACCGTGAGAGCTTTTATATAAAGTTTATAGAATAAATCAGTGATAAAACTAGGGCCTTTTTGGGGTTTTGTAAAAGTTTACAACATCGTTATAGTACTAATCTTGAATACTAATTAGCACGTCCTAAATCGTTCTCTGAGCTTCTATAGTACCAAATTTTGCTACTTGGGAAGCAATGATGCAATCGTTGATGATGAGGCGCACTAGTTTATTAATATCCTATTCACTCTAGCCTTGAAGACACTAAGTAAGTTGAATGGACTAAGGGCGCCATCAAACAAGCCGCAACGTGTTGCGCGACGGCAGCGTGGTTGCAGCGCTGCCTCCGGCTGCTTTATTTCATATAAATAAATGAAGCGCGGGCGCAGCGCGGTTGTAGCGCTGCAGTCGCGTCGCACTTTAAGACTAAGAGTAAATGGCAGACTTCTACTGACTAAAACATACTTGTGTTCTATCAGTTGGCCTTTTGGGTTTCAGTGCTGGTCACGCCACGATTAACCCTGATTAATTCTGTTAAGAAATTAAAAAATTGTTAGATTTAAGTAGGTAGATGTAACTATATGTATATTTTGTATCCATCTAGAAAACAGGAAAATATTTATCATCAGACAGTCATAAATTATTCCAACAAAAAGTTACCTTATCTAAATTCGCTTTGTCACATGCCATTTACCTTCCTAGACGAGCAAATCTCCTATTGAAACACCGACATACCACTCCCTATATACGTACCCTAGTAATGCCTGGCTCACACCAACCCAGTGACTTGTGAACAGTCCTTCATACGTCACTGGCCATGCTATGAAATGCCATAAAATCAGTCGGCTATGAGAGCCGATATGGACGTGAAACAAGGGGGATTTACACCGACGGCTATGGTCGTACGTATCGGTGTGAAATTTTGTTAAGGCTGGTACAGACCACACGTAAAAAATATACTGCCTTTTATTTATTAGGGTTCCTAATTCAAAGAAAGCACTTAACAAAAGTTTATGCTTTTTACTTTGTACCACTGGGATAAAAAGTATCCTATGCGCAACTTATATGGGTAATATGAGTGGGTCATGGGTTCTATGTTATATTGCATGGGTAGAGCATGTTCTGGAATACCAGGATATGGTACTACCCATGTAAGTTTCATCGAAATCCGTTCAGTCGCTTCACATACTTGCGTCTTTAAAGTATTGTGGCAATGCACCACCGGTACATGATGTACATCCCACCGATCTCACCTTGCGTGCAGGGCAGAAGCCTACTGGGGCCAAGGATTATGTGAAAATGAACCCCGGGGCCCTGGGACAAAGGCAATGAAAGGAACAGGGTAGGTTTTTAGTCAGTAAGAGTCTGATCTCCCGCCCCACCCAAGGGCAGGATTTGTCATTTGATGATTTTACCTACCATAAAAAAAAACTTGCGTGCGTACAGCTATAGAGTGCAAAGGCTAGGCCAATTTTTTTATTAGTATTTATCACACTGAAGTACAAAAAACCTAACACGCATCACACTATTAACAAATACTCTCTACAAAATCACAGTCTAACCAAATATATATTTTTTGCACGTTCATCTTGCTTTAATTTTAGTTTATAGTTTGTTTTAGTCTTTATTTTTATTATAAACAAAAATGCTAAATACACGTGCTAGGTAGTAAATCAACCGTCAACCTATGACAGGGTATCGCAACTCTCTCATTTAAACAGGTTGCCTCGTAACCTATGTAAAAGAACAGTACTTTACCCACTAACTGGACGCGGGCTTGCGGACGGCGTGCAATGGGTAGCACACTGTCCGATCGTCCGGTAACCGACCGGACCGAGCCCAAGTCGTCGACGGCGTGTACTGTTCCCGCGCGCCTCAAGGAGCTGTTAGCGAACCATAGAGGCCCAGCCTGCCAACTGCAGGCAGGCAGGGTTGAATGGGTCATGGGTCAGTTTCTGAAAGGAATACCCGGCCCCGGCACGATAGGCAACGAAGGAACGGGGTAGGTTTTTAGTCAGTAAGAGTCTGACACTATTTCTCGCTCCACCCAAGGGCGGGATTTGTCATTGGATGATTTTACCTACTATAAAAAAACCCACTAACTGGATTAAGTAAATATGTGGCTGTGTAGTAGTAGTAACCCTACATTAATGTACTTAATCTAATCCTAAAATCAATATACTGGCTGACCCGGCAAACTTAATACCGCCTTATAGTCGATTTTTTTTTCTTTGAATTTTCCTTATTTTCTCACCTTTTAAACCTTCCCTGTACTATCACGAATATTTCAAGACCAAAATTGGCCAAATCGGTCCAGCCGTTCTCGAGTTTTAGCGAGACTAACGTAAAGCTATTTATTTTTATATATGAAGAAGATAAGAAAGTATTTTTCCGTTATCATCATCAAATCAACCGAAAGACGTCCACTGCTGGGCATAAGCCTCCTCCAAGTACCGCCAGTGATGATTCCCGCGACCTCATCAGTTATTCGACTAATTTAATAAATTATTTAATCATGATTTTAATAACAATTCCAAAACTCGTTTTCGAACTTCTACCAAATTTTTCGTAACAGCTGTCGCAGAGCCAATTTGCATTTAGTTCCCCGGAACAAAACAAAACAATTATTTGCAACAAAATGACAATCAAACAATTCGAATTTGTTAGACGACTTGTAAACTTATGGACTTTAGACTCGAAAGTTTTAATTAAGTAAAGGGAATTTCAGTAAACGTCGTTTCAGTCAATTTGTGAAAGTTTTAACGACTGTCAACACTGAACGACCCGGGACCGATTTAAGGCGACGGTGATCGATTTTGAAGTGGCAACATTGAAAAAATGGCGCCCGGAGCCGCTGTGACGTAATCGGAAATCGTTTTCGATTAAAATATCGGACTGAAGTACGAAGTGGGATCAAGGAAATTGTGAATCTCGGCGGAATATTTAATGATATATATTAAAACGAATTTTAAATTGTTAGGAAATTGGGTATTTTCCTGTATTTGTTTTTATATTAAACAACAAATAGATAAACGGACAAAAATGTAAAAGGTCACATTGTTTTGTAGTTATAAAATTTTCTTATATCACATGGGCCTACATGGGCACTTATAAAACGTATGAAGCTAGTGCACGGTTCCAATTGCTCATTTTCTCCGAAGATGAACCAATATCGAATATACTTTCCTAGCCATTTAATAAAAAAATATTGTTTTGATTTTTTTACGTAGTTCTGCCCGGAAGAGAGCATTTCGTCAAAAAATAAATAAAAATAAATTGCTTCGCCATATACGGGGTTCAATTGAACCCCATATATACATGCGTAAATTAATTCGAGTTTAATAAAAAAAAGTACTTTATTTTTCATTTTTATCTTTACAAATCGATAGGGTTCCACGTACCGAATCGACCTTCCGCGGGATTAAAACGACTAAAATTTAACGGTGTATAAAGATTAAAAACAGACACTTTGATGGAGGTAAAAGTCTTTGTGAGATATTTATCTATGTAAAGACACACTCAAAACGGTATCGCGACGTGGATGTTTCCCAAACCACCTATAAAACTTCAGCATTTCAAACCGAACTTGTACCGAACTTACACTTCAGCGCAAGATAAGTTCTCACCTAGCAAAACCTATCCTTCACTTTAAATCTGATACCGGTGTAAGATCCCGGGAACACGTTGCATGGCTGTGGGCAAATCCCGGGAGAGTGCAGCAAGAAACTGCCATGCATCTCGCGCCGCATAGTTTACCGGGACCGGGCACTTACGCCGAGGAAATGTTTCGCTGTCGTATGTTAGTGGCATGGCGGTGGTTTATTGTTTGGGTAAGTGTTTGGTGCTTTTTTGGCGTGTCAAGGCATTTTGGACTTTATTACAGTCAATTTTAAGATGAAAGTTGCTGAGTATGTATGTTTGTTACTTCTTCACGCTCGAACGTCTTGAACAGATTTCGATGAAGCTTAGATATAATAAATAATATAAATGAATAGCACATAAGTTACTTTTTACCCCAAGAACAGTTATCGGTTTTTAGTCAGCAAAAGTATGATACTGTCTCCCACCTCGCCCAAGAGCGCTGAGATGTCACTGGATGATTTTTCCCTCGCCTAGCTGGGTTAGAACCCGGGGCCCTACAACTCGTAAGTCGGGGCCGTTACCACTCGGCCACCACTGCTCACTTATTTTTTGGGGTGGGAAATAATCAAAAACCTTTTGGCGTTCTCGGTAGAGCGAGAGGGAGTACCAGACTTTTAGTGACTAGAACTCATCCGAATTGCTTCAGTTGCCTTATGAGTTCCAAGTCCGAGGTGACCTGAATCTTGTTTATATTATGCAAACAATAGTTTCCCCATGTGAGCATTTCGCGAGGCGCTGCAACGCGCCTATGCGCGGCAGTATCACACAGAGTAGTGAACAATAGATGCTATGGTATTACCATCTTGTAGGTTCGTTAAAGTTTGTCTATAACTAGTAACCCGCCCCGGCTTTGCACGGGTACAAAACTCATACATAAACCTTCCTCGTTTATCGATCTTTTTGTTTGTGAAAACGGAATCATAATTCGTTGAGTAGTTTTCAAAAAAAACAGCGAATAAACAGACGGACAAGGAACTTGGTCTATATATTCCGAGTATACTATGTAGAGTTGTATAAAAATACCTAGAAAAATAGCTTTTCGCTCATTTAAAACAAAATCTGTACGTTTATGTAAAAGTAAAAACCTATATTTAAAGACAGTAAATTAAAAGCCGAAATAATGTGATGCCCGAAAAAAGCCTTGCCACATTTGATTTACGAACGTTCTCCGCCTCTGTACCCAAATTGCTCTGTGCAAATCTCCACAGAGTAATTCATCACGTCTCTCTCCGGTCCCGATAAATCAATCGACTAACTGTTGCCGACTAAAACAGATATTTTACGTAAAAGACGATGACCATATCCCTATGTATTGCTTGTCTTGTTTGATTTATAGGAAACTGTATGAAGAATGTGTAATGGGAACTTTTTGTAGGATAAACAGCGTGAAGAATAACTGTTGGGATTTTGAGAGAGCTTTTGTTTTGGCTGACGAGCTGAGATAAAAGATTTTTTTTACGAAATAATGTTACATGTTTTAATTGACTGGCCTGTTGGTCTAGTGGTTTGTGGGCCTGACTGCTATGCCGGAGGTCGTGGGTTCGATTCCCAAACAGGACAAATGTTTGTGCGATGAGCAAGATCATTTGTTCTGTATCTGGGAATAATTTATCTATAATATGTATGTATGTATTTAAAAATATTTAAGTGTGTTTATCAGTTGTCTAGTACCCATAACACAAGCTCTGCTCATCTTGGAACTAGACGGCGTTGTGTGATAGCTGTGGAAAAAAATGTATTGTTAACTCAAAATAACGATAACATCTTTACATGAATATGAAACAGTTAAACCGAATCATGAAAAATGACCGGAACTTTACGTTAAACTGACATTAAGACATTTAAGATATTTTTTTAATTATGTGTAGAGGAAAGATCCCGGCTAACTTGTCTGTATTTCGATATATTTTGGGTAAAAATATTTTCAAAAATAACTCTGTATGTATGTAAATATTTTCAGATCACAACTTTTTCTATAAACCCAGAATAAGTTTATCAAATGCAAAGTCTATTCAAAGTGTTTTAATCTTCAAACCAGCATTCAAACATACCATTCACGCTATTGGCCAAGACAAGTACTAGGCTCCCATAATCCAACAGTAGTCTAATGGCGATATTCGCGAGATTATTTATTGGCGCACAGGTGTATCGCGCCCTAAAGAGGTACCTACTAATGTTTAAAAAATAGGTACGTTATAAGGAGAATTTTCTGAATATAACTGACTTTATAAACCCAGAAAATAAACATCAAAGTACAAAGAACATGAAAGCGTTTCCTATCTCCAAACAACCGTTCAAAACACGCCTATTTTCTCGCGTTATTTCCCGAGAAAAGTACTAGGCTCCTATAACAGGACAGTAGTCTAACGGCCATAGTCACCTATAGCACAGCGCTTAAAGATGTACACGTACGTGTAATATACATGTTTAAAAAGTAAGTACATTATAGGGAAAATTTTCTGATGAAAAGTTTCTCTACAAATCCGAAAATAAACTTATCAAAATACAAAGCCTATGAAAGCTTTTCCTATCTCCAAACAACTATTCAAAGCACACCTGTACACACTATTTCCCAAAGCAAGTACTAGGCTGCCATATTCCGGCAGTAGTCTAACGGTCATAGTCATGCATAGCACGAGCTACGGTGTTCACTCAAAACCCACCTCGGCAGGGCTATCAAATCTCTACCAATATACTGAAGATACTGCAAATGGAATAGATATCGCTCCAATAGCATTTCACGGAGCTGAGGTGACCATACCAGCGGTTTAAATCGTCTCGTTTTTTGAAGAAAAATGTTTTAGAATGAAAGGAAATGTTTGTAATGTAGAGTGAAAAAATTACACAGATACAGTCAATATATGAGATAATTAACCAGGGTCGTCCAATACAGTTGAAGTTTTCATGGAAATTAATAGATGGATATGAATAAAACTCACATTCATAGTACGAGTAAATAGACAATTAATTAATGAATTTAAAATTGAAGGGGAATGGTTTGTCTTGGTTTGTATGGTCATGTGGAGAAGGGGGATGACACGCGTGTTACTAAAACAGTTATGAGTATATTGTAGATGGATGGACAGGGAGAGGTAGGCTAATGAAGATGGATGAATTGTGTGGAGAGTGACAGGAAAGAAAAGGGAGTTAGCGATAGCATGGCGGGTGATAAGACAGAATGGTAGCACCGGTCCCAAATAATACGAGACAAGTGCTGTAAGAATGATCCATCAGTCGTTTTCAATGAAAACTTGCATTATATCTGACGATGTAGTATTGTTTGAAACGATTTTCTGAGTTCTCTTATAATATTTCTGTTTCAGTCCGACTAGACGTAATGCAATGCAATGACTACGTTACTGTGAGCAATACAATACTCCTTGGATAGACTGATGGTTAGATTTTTTGGCGTCTGTAAAGTGGGTAATCAAAGTACGAGCCAATACCGCGGTTTTATAGAACGTCGGTTTTACTCGCGACTCGTCGGTGCTGATAGACTAGCGATTATAACAGTATGGAACGACGAGCCGCGTAAAAAATCATCGTTCGTATTGCAATGATACACCGGCGAGCTTTACCGACGAGCCATAAGACCGCGGTTTTACTTGTCCGTCGATCAGGGCCTTTATGATAATGACTGTTAAAAATCTAATGAATTACAACCGAGACCAACAGCTTCATGTATTTTCCGAGGCAACACAAAGATATCCCAATAAAATCTAAACTTATGGTCGTCTCAGACGGTCCGTAGAACAGTGTTGCAAGCGACACGTTCTACACGAGCGTCTGGACCCGATATTATTGTTACAACTTACAAAGATAATTTTGTCTCTCTTCTGAAAGGTTTAGCAGCTTTCAAATGCGGGGAGACTTAATCCATTACAGCATCGAAGACGCCGGTCATATTTTATGTTAGGGACAATTTTCGGTTTGGTTTTTCGTTTTGGGGAATTTATAGGGTGTGCTGAAGAATGGGGAATGTCTTTGGATGGCACTTGTAGGCAGGTGTTCCTAAATCAAAACGTAAGATGACATTTTCTTTTTTGAAGTTTTTTTTTATGTGGGTAATGGTCAACTGACTTCTCCCGCTCTAGGGCGGAGCGGGAAGGCGTGTCAGACTTTTTCGGACTAAAACCCATTCCTATGTTCCTTCGTTGCCTTGGATTCCAGGGCTAGGGGTTTACCTTCCAGAAGCGAAACTATGGTCTCAGTGGCTTCGACCCTGCTATGCTCTTTTGGTTTTGCAGACATCTCTTTGAGGCGCATGTGGAACATTACTCGCCGTCTGTGCCTTGGGAGCGGTCCAGACAGTTACCGGACGGCCGGATGACGAGCTACCCATTGCTCGGCATCCGTAAGCCTGCGCTTCTCATTTGAAATGTTTGTGATTGTTAATCAAATTTCGATCTTGGTGGCTAATTTCAGCGAAAGTAACTAGGAACGCAGAAGATATTATGATGCCACAAAATAGCAAGCTAATAAATAAACATAATTATGTTTCTTTTAAACTACAGATACACTACGGCCAAAACGACTCGCAACGCTGCCGATGTTGTTCGCTTTTGACCACTATCTCACCTGATGGTAAGCGATGATGTCGTCGACGATGGAGCACGCTTGCCTAGAAGTAACCTATCTAACTCTTGACAGACCCCTAAGTTGTGTTACATGTCCTGCGTGACGTGGATGCGTTTTGATGTGGTGTTAATGACCCAGATTGGCCGGTCAAAAAACAATTTAGCCAAATGGGGCTTCCTCGATCCATCTCTGAAACAGTGCTAGTGTGGAGCCGTTACACAAGACGTTCGTCACCTGCTACATATACTGCACATCTTGCACAACAATCTGCACTTTGCGGGATTTTATAAGGTGCTAAGAGCTGTACAGGTTGCCAAATACTGGTCAGATAAAATTTAATTTCAGCTCATCGACACGCAAAAAAGAAGAAGAAGAATGTGTTGTGGGCGGTTGTCTGCCCGTCCGGTAAAGACCAAGCCTGAGTAGGCCACGTTAGAGCGGGAAATCATTGATTAATTTCCCATCTCAAAAGGAAAAGCACTCTTTTCTCGCTTTGTTTTAGAAAGAATGGCGTAAAACGATGTTGAAAGCGACAAGGCTGTGCCGTAAAAACATAAACAGTCGTGTTGGTACATCCTGCTGCAAGAAATTCTTCCGGGAATACATGGTGACCACGAAAAGGATAAATGAATTCTCTTTAGGTATCCTGGGAATATGTCAGAGTTAAATCCTTGCATTCTCCTCTGCTTTTAGTACGTATAAAATATTCGAAATATGGAAGTAAGTAAATACTATGTGTGTGGCCCAAGTGATAACAGAGTGGCGAATTATTTGTCTAATGTTTTATTTCCATAAAACTAGCACCTCATGGTTTTCGTTGAAGCTGTTTAAGGTGCTATTTACATGATTTTCAATGATTTTAAATCCAACATCAACGTCTAAACGTCTAGTCCGTATGTTTTGAAAACAAAAAGAATATGTTAAACTGAGAGACTATTGACCTAATAATTTGATATACGAATACATATTTACATTTTTTTCGTATAACTTTGGTGTGATTTATTTTCAAAGTTAAGTCTAACACAGACAAAATAGCGAAGATCTGACAAAAACCATTGGGTATATTTTTATGAAACTTTCACAAACTAAAAGATAATTTAATTACAAATCTTTTAATATGCGGTTTTTATTCATTTTGTGTTTAATAAATGTAGGACATAATTATGTATCTTAAAATGCAGGTAGTGACCCTAGCTCCTCTTATGTTTCGTTTTCTAGTGTCGGGCAATGTTTTATTTTAAAAAAAAGAAATTAGAACTTGAAAATTCAGATTATGGCCTGATAGAAATAAGTTTCGGAAGATAGATATGAGTATAGTGAAGGTTAACAGGACGGAATAGCAGAAGAGAATAAATTTCCGTCTGAAACCGCTGTGTTTCTAGGCTTTTCAAATTTTGTTTTTTTTTTATTTTTTACTAGCTCTTGGTATGCATTAAAATACTTGTAACAATGGTTAAATAAACTTATTATTATTATTATCATTCTCTTTATTCATTAATAAACTTATAAATTACATTTTTAAATATTTCTTTAAAAAAAACACAAAAAAAAAACATTTAAAAATATAAAAAATAGTGTCCCACCGGTATCGGGAACAGGGTCCAAGCTACCGGCGGTCAGGGCTCCAGAGAAAGGAACCTCCTAACAATACGAGCCGTGTCCAGGAGTACCGCTTTCTGAATCAAGCCCTTGATCCAGCCGCCTAACGAGAGCCTCCTAAGGTGTTGGTTGAGGCTCTTGGCTATTAAGCCATTACCCGACACGACTATCTTATTATTACCCAATTATTATTTCCTTTATTTTTTTTCTTTACATATTTTTCTATTTTTAAATATTTATGAATACAAATATATATATAAAAAAACATTCAAAAATATAAAAACAGTAGTCCGCCGGTGTCGGGAGCAGGGTCCAAGCTACCGGTGGTTAGGGCTCCAGAGAAAGGAACCTCCTCACAATGCGAGCCGTATCGAGGAGTACTGCCTTCTGTATCAGGCCCTTGATCCAACCGCGCAACGAAAGCTTCGACAGGTGGTCGTCGAAGCTTTTGGCTATAAGGCCGTTGGCAGTCACGACAATCGGCACAATGATAGCCGAGTCTACATTCCACATGTCGACAACCTCGTGTGCTAAGTCGAGATATTTGATTTGTTTCTCTTTCTCAGCTTTCACGAGATTCTCGTCATGTGGGATGGTGACATCGACTATTATTGCGCGGCGCGCTAACCGGTCTATCACCACTATATCCGGCTTATTGGCAACAATAGTCCGGTCAGTGATGATAGACCGATCCCAGTACAACGTGGCATGGTCATTTTCGAGAACTGGGTCGGGCACATACCTGTAATACGGTACCTCAGAATCCACTAGGTTGTACTTCAAGGCAAGTTGCTGATGAATAATCCTGGCTACTTGGTTATGCCTGTGCAAGTACTCGCCGTTAGCCAGACGAGAACAACCAGAGATAATATGTCTGATGGACTCACCCGGACGGTGGCATGCCCGACACACGTCAACCGTTCCGTCCTTCATAATATGTCTCCGGTAGTTGTTCGTTAGGATAACTTCGTCCATAATCGCACAGACAAAACCTTCAGTTTCCCCAAAGAGGTTGCTGAAACGTAGCCAGGCCACGGACGCCGTGAAGTCAACATCGGGCTCATGAAGAGCTCGGTAAAAGCGCCCGTGGAGCTCCTTGCCTTTCCACACTTCCTTGCGGTCATCAATTATTATTATTATTATTATTCCTTTTATTATTTGTATATACATATAAATTACATTTTTAAATATTTTCTATAGAAGGTTATACAAAAAAAAAAAACATTTAAAAATATAAAAAATAGTAGCCCACCGGCATCGGGAACAGGGTCCAAGCTACCGGTGGTCAGGGCTCCTGAGAGAGAAACCTCCGGACAATTATTATTATTATTATTATTTCCTTTTATTATTTGTATATACATATAAATTACATTTTTAAATATTTTCTATAGAAGGTTATACAAAAAAAAAACATTTAAAAATATAAAAAATAGTAGCCCACCGGCATCGGGAACAGGGTCCAAGCTACCGGTGGTCAGGGCTCCTGAGAGAGAAACCTCCGGACAATACGCGCCGTGTCCAGGAGTACTGCCTTCTGAATCAGACCCTTGATCCAACTGCCTAACGAGAGCCTCCGCAGATGTTGGTCGAGGCTCTTGGCTATTAAGCCATTGGCCGTAACGACTATCGGCACAATGACTGCTGTGTCCACTTCCCACATGTCGACAACCTCGCGAGCCAAGTCAAGATACTTAGTTTGTTTTTCCTTCTCAGCTTTCACGAGGTTCTCGTCATGAGGGACCGCTATATCAATAATCATTGTGCGACGCTCTAGTCGATCTATGACCACTATATCAGGCTTATTGGCAACAATAGTCCTGTCAGTGATTATAGATCGATCCCAATACAATGAGATATTGCCATTGTCGAGAACTGGGTCGGGCACATACCTATAGTACGGTACTTCTGTTTCCACAAGATTGTATTTAAGAGCAAGTTGCTGGTGGATAATCCTGGCTACGAGGTTGTGCCTATGCAAATAGTCTCCGTTAGCTAGATGAGAACATCCAGAAATAATGTGTCGGATTGATTCCCCGGGCCGGTGGCATGCCCGACAGATGTCAACCGTACCGTCCTTCACAATATATTTCCGGTAGTTGTTCGTCATCATAACTTCGTCCATTATCGCACAGACAAAACCTTCGGTTTCCCCAAAGAGGTCACCAAAACGGAGCCAAGATACGGACGCTAATAGGTCTACAGAGGGCCCATGTAAGGCCCGGTAAAAGCGTCCGTGAAGCTCCTTGCTCTGCCATACTTCCCTGCGGTCATTAGTGTCCAGTATTATAGGTTTGCGCCAGTTCTCGTTAGCCAAGGAGAGCGGAGTGAGGCCCTTGTCCACCGCTACCACATCTCGGTGCATGCCCACGTCGGTTTCCAGGAAGTATTCCCTGAGACTGCACACCTCGCGGTTGTGTAGGGTCTTAGCATTTAAGAAGCCGCGACCCCCGCACTTCCGCGGGATGTACAGTCTCATCACCGAAGACCGTGGTTATTATTATTATTATTACCCAATCACAGTATCTTGCTTTTAATTCGACTGCTATTGTACCTATTTTATGGGGTACTGTGTAAATATGGGGTACTGTGTAAAATTTTATAATAAAATACCACTTGAGATTCTCAATCTCAATGAGTCAAAATTTAAAACATGCATTAAACGCACACTATGTAGACAAGCATATTATAAATTGGAAGATTATCTCCTAGATAAAAATGCTTGGCTAAATGCCTGTCCGGCTCCACGTGCACAGCCATTTTTGCCTAATTAGTTTTTTTAAATATATAAATATACAAGATGAGATGACCCTTTTTGTATTGTTATTTTCGAGATGTTTTTTTTTTTATTTATTTATTTTAATGAAGCTTTTGACAATTGATTACTTATTGTATTTGGAACCAATAGCATTGTATAATGTAGAAGCACTTTTTCAAATTTTGTGAATGTGAAGTACCATGGAGCATTTTTAATTTTAATTGGTTACAAATATATTTGAATTTACAAGTATGGCAGTTGAGAGTTTGTCATGCTCACTTAAATGTCTCGCTGATGGTGGCACGTGTAATTGGGTCATTCGGTTCCCTTCATTATGGTTGAGCTGAGTGGGGCTGGTGCACGCGTCATGCTCGTGAACGGGCGCCGTCATTTGAGACTGGTCATCTCTTAGCTGCCAGTGGCTTATTTCAATTTCTGTTATTTCAATTTCTGTTAAAATATTTGCATTTAGTATTTTCTTTCATTATTTATCTACATTGTGCTCACATAGTAGAAGCAACATGAATTATGTAACCAAGAATTATGTAACTAATAATATGATTTAAAAGAGTGTCCATGGAGTTTCTTGCACGTTCTTCTCCATAGAGATCTACGCTTTGGAACGTGCAATTTAGCTTCACTTTTTTTTTTTTGGACTGACCGACATTTTGACAATTCAAAAGTGCCTGTAATTGGTCTATTTGAAATAAACGCTTCTGATTTCTGATTTCTGATTTCTGATTTCCTACTGTCAAAATACGGGCACCTCAATTGCTGTAAAACTCTATAAGGCTATTAACAATAAGCTATATCGTTGTCGCTTATAACTTGGACCAATATTATGAGTGCAGGCTGCCCTGCTAACCGCAGGCATGTAAATTTATACGCCGAGCATGCTCTGTTAATTACAATGGATAATAATTTTATTTAAGCGCAATCCTTTACCCTCGCATATGTCTGAGAGCATTTACCTTGCCTGGAAAAGTTTTAATTCTATAACCTGTGACGTTAATTTTAACCCCGTTTTATTAAAACGCTTTATTTAAATATGGGAGAATATGGCTTCGTTGTTTGCGACTTAAAATGCCAATCCATACCAGTACTTTCTATGATAAATCATTTACTGTTCAGGCTGCTCGTCTGTGGAATGAATTGCCAGATGCAATTAAACGCGCTCAATCGTTTTTATATTTCTGTCTATAGTTTTCAATATGTATGTATATATGTATCTATTATATGATATATGTATAAATCTGTGTATCTATTATAATATATATGTATGATACTGGTTTTGTCACATCATTGAGAGCCCCATTTTTTGTCCAGACAATTACTGTCCATTCCAGGTTGCCTGGAAGAGATCGCTGAATGCGATAAGGCCGCCCATTGTATGTATGTGTTTTAGTTTTTAGTTTCCTATTGTATGTGTAATAAAGTACAATAAAGTATATAATGAATAAATAAATATCCCAAAGGAACATACTATTAGGATAAAAACGTTATTTATTATTTTCCAAGACATGATTTATGCGACATGCGTAACGGAAGACGCAGTGTTGGAAGACCTCCTACAAGGTGGACCGATGACCGTTCATTGTGGCGACACTTGGGGAGGCCTGTGTCCAACAGTGGACGTCTTTCGGCTGATATGATGAAGACATGATTTAACCGAGTGCAAATTTTGTCCCAATCTGTTTTCGAAAAATATGAAGTGACGCTTCTGTCTACGTTTGAAACCGCGACGTTACCACTAGGCCACCACTGAAAGCATTAGTAGCCCAGTGGTCAAATATATCGCTAAACAACGTTATCTAACTGACGAACGCTATCGCTATCGATATAAAAGGTCTACCGTAGACATTTTATTCCGACAGACGTAGTTCAGCGATGCAAAAATATTTTAAAGATTGCTATACCCTAACAATCTTTAAAATATTTTTGCATCGCTGTGTGTAAAATATAAGATGGCGGCATTAGTTCTCTTTTTACCCGACTGAAGGAGGGTTATGTTTTTAATGTGAGAAATCATGAAACTTCTCTCGCTTTGCATGGAGCGAGAGGAAATGTCGGCTTTTTAATGATTAAATCCACCTCTTGTGTCTTCTTCCCTTTGTGTTTTAGGGCCGCGGTGACTCTTTCTAACTACCTATCTCGCAGCTTGAGCAACTATCGCTCAACTCGGGCGAAACTCCGTCATAACCTCTTTCGCTTACACCTTACACTACACATAGACACAGCGGCTCTGACCGCAGGCCATGCAAATTTATCTGCTGAGCGCGCATGCTCTCTTAATTACTACGCCTAATGCTCTTTCGATTACCGCTAACGTTTAATTAAAACACCGGTGTTTCGGGTTTGCGTTTTGGGGATAACCTTTTCGGGTGTTTTGGTCGTCTTCGAGGTGATTAAGGAATTTGGGTCGGTAGGTCGAGGACGGGGAGAAGACGGAAGTGTTTGTTGTTTGTGCTATCTTGTCTCCCGAAATTGAGTGTAGCATTATATTAGGTCCTTTCCCATTTATTTAAGCGGGTTAATTTAAAATGTCTTTTTTTTAATTATTTATTGCAAACTTATACTTACAGCTTACACTACACATATAAATTATAAGCATATATTAATGAATAGTACACAAAATCATTAACATAACAATAATGAAAATAATAATTTCTTTAACAATAATGTTTCTTTCTCTGGAGCCCTAACCACCGGTAGCTTGGACCCTGCTCCCGACACCGGCGGACTACTATTTTTTTTATATTTAAAATGTTTTTTATAATTTTTTTTTTTAGGAAATATTTAAAAATATGTTAAAGGAAATGAAAATAATAATTTAAATCTCGTCAAAAATAATAGTTTAAAAAAATAATAATCATAAAAATACTGTCATAATGAATTATTGAAATAATAAAAAAGTAATAAAACTAATAAATGAAAAATAATATAAAAGAAAGATAACATGTTAAGATATACTTGGAATTATAAATTCAAATTATCACCATCTTTCTCATCCCGTGTTATTTGCGGTTGGCGCAACATGGTTTTTGTTTTTAATGATAAAAACTAGTTCTTGACTTTAATCCCACCCGATGATAAGCCGTGATGCAATCGTTGGTGGTGAGACGCACTAGTATATTAAGAGCCTATTCACTCTAGCCTTGAAGATTCCAAAATTATAATCGGACGGGAAGACCACAGCAAGCAAATTGTTGCAGTCCTTCGACGAGGCAAAACGCGTAGTCCGGACCGTAGAAGTTTCAACAACGTAAGGGGCGATATTCGCCGTACGCCTGGTTGTCCGATGGTAAAAATGAGATAACTGAATGAAGTCATACATTTTTCTTCCATTCCGCCCTGTTGCTCTTCATGACATCCCTAACTCCCTTTTCTTTCAAATCTCAACTGACAAAATCCATCCATATTTTCTTTGTTCTCTCTCTACCTGTCCATCATAAATTATAAGTTCAAATAAACTTTGTAAAGAAGACAAGTTATCACCTTTTCGTAGGAGTAGCAAAAATATTTCCGGCCACCTTAGGTTTTTTTTTTCTTTATGGTAGGTAAAATCATCCAATGACGAATCCCGCCCTTGGGTGGACCGGGAAGTAGTGTCAGACTCTTACTGACTAAAAACCTACCCTGTTCCATTCTTTGCCTTGGTCCCAGGGCCCCAGGTGCCATTTTCACATACCCTTTGACCCCAATAGGCTTCGGCCCTGTTGGGCCCCTACAGTTACCGCCACCACCTTAGGTACGGGTTGACGGACGGCGAGCCATGAGTGGCAGTGTGTGGAGTAGAGTCCGGCCCTCCGGTAAGGTCCCGGGCCGGGTCATTGCGTTCCACAGGAGCCTCAAAAAGTGGTCGGCAAAACAGACGGGGCTAGCTAGGACCGACGCGACGCTTGCCAGACTATTAAGAGTTTCCGCAGCCTTTGCAAAAAGGGCAACTGAAGCAACTCTATAAGTTTTAGTAAGTCTGACACTCCCTCCCGCTCCACCTAGAGCGAGTGAATTTAATTTATTTTTGCGACGTAAAAAAAGTCGGCCAGTTGCAAAAGAGATAATAAAAATACGAAGCTATTTGCAGCTTCCAATGCATAGATCTGTATTGAGACGAAACTGCAAGAAACTTCATGGTCACCCTTTTAAATCAATAAAATATGTTTACAAAATTATGGTTACACCGTTAATATTGCAAGCCAGGCATTTCCTGCTTAATCTTTTATAAATCAAAAACTTTCCTCCAAATTAAATAATAAAAAATAAAAAAAAAACGAAACCCACGTAAACTTTGTGTATCCGTTTGTCGTACACTGTCGGCCACAATAAATTACTGCCACGTGTCACCGATAAAGCTAATTTACTCGTAAGTGGTATTTTTGTAATTAATGCTACACTATCCGACCGTTACACTGTGCGTTATTATACATTCTGCGATTAGATTGTTTTATTATGTTAATTTTCTTTTTGAGCTATAATTGTGGCCTGCGGTGTATAGGCTGAAAGCTTCAGTAATTTTTGTTAATGTGTTAGGAATAGTGAAATACTGAGAATTGGTCGTATATAAAGTAACTTATTCCTCTTTGTGATAGTCTTATCAAAGTATAGATCGGAAATTATTAATATATTTAGTTAGGAAAGCGTGTAAAAAGTGCCATCATTTATCCATTTTTATTCCTTAGTCTCGCTAAAACTCGAGAACGACTGGACCGATTTAGTTCATTTTGGTCTTGAAATATTCGTAATAGTCCAGGCAAGGTTTAAAAGGTGAGAAAAAATATTCATTGATTATATTAGGCGGTACGAAGTTTGCCGGGACACCTAGTCTTACTATAAAAATAGGAAGTATATACTTCAGAAATTAAACTGTTTCTTAAATTCGTTTACGTAGCATAGAATAAAGCTAGATATCGCGTAGGTATCAATGTAGGATATATTCCTATACAATTACTTTTTACTGCAAAAATAAAAAAAAACTCGCGCCAATCGACCTGCCAGCTCTATCCTAAAATCTCTGGTAAACTTTAAAATATTAAAATTAGAATAAGTGTTTTTTCTTTTATTTATAGCGTGCCATGAGTTTCAAACTATCTAAAGAGGTCTTGATTAAACAGGCTCAACATTATTATCATTCAAACCACACCCTAATCATAATAACACTTCAAAAGTAACACCTACTTTTCAAATTAGCCGCTTTCACACGAGATCTCATTCGAGCTCATACAAAACACACCCCTACAAATACAAGAGCAAATTAACGAACTCTTCCATATAGCACTCAAAGAGTGAACTGATCAAAGGCTACAAGGAGTGAACTAGATGAACGAGTAGGTCATCGGTTCACACGGCGTCTCATTCACTGGGAAGCAATTGCGCCCGCAGGGATTATGTTCCAATCTGAGTTCTAGGTTTAGATGCTTTTTGTGTAGATAGGTGATCTAGTACTTAGGTGGGTTTTGTTTGGTCTATTTTTATCTGAAAATGTTCAGAGTGCTTGGAGAATTAATAGCATTTAGTTGAATGGTCATCATTATAATCATTGCAGCCGAAAGATGTCCACTGCTCCAACTACTGCTCCTCCTGGACATAGGCCTCCCCCAAGCGTCGACATAACAACTGGTCCTGTGCGTCTCGCATCAATCAGATTCCCGCAACCCTCACCAGGTCATTGGTCCACCTTGTGGGAGGACTTTCAACGCTGCGTCTTCTGGTACATAGTCTCCACTCTAGAATTTTTCATGCCCATCGACTATCTGTTCTGCCAGCAATGTGCCCACTGTCACTTAAGTTTGGCGATTCTTGTGTTGTATGGAGGTGAGAACAAATTGTCGATTTAAAAACGTTTCAAATGAAAACGCAATCTCATTTCCACGATATTAGACGTATCTCATTACTGGTCGACATTATTGAGACTGAAATGTAATTCTATTGTTTCATGAAAAAAAAAACAGGAGTTTGGTATTTGTTTGTGTTTTTTTGTACAATATTTTATACTAGACAATAAAGAAATATTTTTTCTATAAAATTGCATTAATTTTTAGTAATGAAATTTTAAATATTAGTTTGTGGTGCGAAAATCTCGATTTCTTTTTTCTACACACGTAAAATATATTGTGCCTGTGCATCATAATTGTATTCTTGACAGTTTCCCCTCCCACCAGGGAAAAATATTATTTCTATTTGCAATTTTAGATAAAGTTACTTTTATAAACAAATAATAAGAAAAAATAACAATAATGTGTCCTATATTTGTTGTTTATGCGGTGTACAATAAAGAATATATAAATAAATAAATAAATAAGAAAAAATATGGATTCTACCACAGCCATTATTGTCATGATGCAAAAAAAGGAAAAAATATTCTTTTGAAAACATCATTATTGAAGTGAGCGGAAATCGATTTTGTATCTTAAAAAGTAAAAATGTTTTTGCTTTCTCAATACATTCCTGGTAAACATCAATAAAGTAGATAGATATTGAAAATATTGCGAAATTATTTTATTAGATAGCTTTCATGTCTTATTTGAAATATTAGACACATTAGATACTAAGGATAGAGACATATTACGAAGAATATCGCTCCAAACGTTGAAAGGATCTTTGAATCGTAGAGCTACATAGTTCTTAAGTACATCACGTTATTTTCAAAATGGCTTGCAGCAGTAATTTCGAGCTTAAACTCTGACCATAAAAACTTTATTAAAAATTCACTTACAGCAGCTGTTCGGACGAAAAAACATGTTGCAGAAGTGAAATAACAAGGAGTTTTAACTGTTCTAATGTCGGTCGTAGTCGTGTCGGAGTCGTGTCGTGATGTCGTGTCGTGTCGTGTTATGTAATCGCGTAATGATCATGATTTTGTACACACTGCTCTGAAAGCTCGCGGATTTGCCTAAATGAGTTAATTTATTAATACAAGTATTTTTATTTATCCATTTTAACAATTCATGTGCAGAAATAAACTAAGAGACCAGAAGAAGGAAAACGGAAAAATGGGTACAAAAGTGATGCTTATTTCTATAAAAGTCTCTTCCTACATATCTGTGCGTGTATGTGTGTGTTTTATTTGAATAATGTTAAAAAGTTGATAACAATATTATTTAATTCATTAATTCATTAACAAATAAAATGAATTCTATACTGCCGGGTCTAAAACAAGAAATTCTGAACATTAGTTCCTTATTTATCGAAAGTTTAGTCGAAAGAATTAACATAATATATTAGTACGGGATTTAAAAAGGTTTTGTAAACAGTTTGACAATTTTACCAATGAGAAATTTCTTTATAGAAAGAAAGAAAGAAAAACCTTTTAATCGTACCTTTCGGATTATATGCCTTTTGCACACACAACCATTTATACTGAAATAGTTATCAAAAACTAGAGTTGTAAAACATTAAAATTATATGATAGCAGTCCTGAAATAGTCATAAATTATAGAAACGTGGAATATTATAACTTCGCCATGCCGTGTTCATGTCATGTTGAGTAATCGCTACCTGAATATTTGGGAATAACATCATGTTACTCCAGATTCTACACGGCAGCTATGAACATCAAAGCTACGGAAATATTTAGCTACATATTTAACACATTACCTACTTAAATTATTATAAAATAGCATAATTGACGGGACCCATTAGGGTCGATGCCTGCTAAGACTTTTTCGAGGTTGGAAATCATCTAATTTAATGACTTCTACCGCTCCAGAATGTCAGAGTTTTACTGATTAAAGCCACACTTATCTTCCTGCAGTTGACTTTTGCGTTCTAGGAGTATGAGTGTATCTGTATTTGTCATATTCATTTTTTTAAGTGTTTGTGTGAACATAAATAAATAAATATATCCTTTTCAGCACCGATCGTATGGTTTGCTGACATCTCATTGATGCGCACGTGATCCTTATAGGACAAACGGACGACGAGCTACCCTTTGCTCGTCCCCAAGTCTGCGCCAATGGTGGCCAGAGATCGCTCTGCGATGCCCGACACTAGCAAGCCTAGCCAAATTACGACCGATTCGTTTCGATTATATTTCGTCGATCGCTTCGAGTCAGCAATGCCTTCGATGCCTTTGTACTGACCACGTGACTGAGCGTTGAGATGATGTCATTCCCATACATTTGAAGTTTTCTACTAGCGTTAACGATTGCAGATTATCAATAAAGTTTGTTTGTTTTTGTCTAAGCCCTCCGAGGCGTCTCTTGTCGCGGCGGCTTGGGTGTTATGATGTACGTTCTCTCACTCTTGCGGCTGCCTCCTTAATTAGTAATCCTCTCATATCTTAAGTTACTTACTGATTTTATATGATCTACATTTTTTGATTTTTATGTATCTACATAAGTAAGTTTTTTCTAAGACATCCTGTATTTGCTGCCCATTCCTCCCGCCCGTGTGTCACTCATGCAAGGTTGCACGAATTTCAAACATGACTTCGTCCCTTTAATATCCCATAGCCGGCTCTTGAATACTAATTATTATTTAACTTACATACTCTGCCTACGCCTGTAAATCATTAGCGTGATACTTCGCGTGGAACTTCGTAGTTAGATTTAACTTGTAATTTATTGGACTAACTAAATTATGATGTTCCAACTATTTTTATTGCTGTTTCCTTATTTATTAGTAAGGAATTAGAATAGTTTGTATTTATAAGGAAGTAAATTTTAAGGGTGGCGATAAATTAGAATTCCTGAAGACATAATTCGTGGTAGAAATTGTACTTCGGAACATTCCCCGAAAAAACCACGCAATGAAACTGTAATTTATATATATTTTTTTTTAAAGTGGCAGATCTTCAAATTACTCGTCCTGCTCTAGTGGGAACAAGAGGAAGTGTCAGACTTTTACTGACTTATAAAAAAGTACGTAAAGTACTCGTTGCTAAGTAAAGGTACTTTTACTCAAGTAATTATTTATATTTGTTCATAAATAGGTACGGGTGTTAGACTTAGGTCTGAAGATAAATGATGTATGTGAATATGAATTTAAGATATCAGTTTGTAGTTTATCATGATCCTTCATGGGTACCAATAGCTCATGTGATCATAGGTAAGTGATGAATCTGACTTAACTTTGAATTCTATCCGCCATGTTCCAAAACGCGATCTAAAATAGTTCTGGAACTATTACTAGGTTTAGTTGACATTAAACCTAGTATAGTTCCGGAAATACATTGAGTTCGCGTTTAATTGGTATTAAACCTAGTAATACTCCCGAAACTATATAGGGGTCATTCAAGTATTACGTAAGCAGTGCAGGGGGTTCTTTGCTTTGCTTATTTTTGATGACATGGGGAATGGGGGGTCTAGATTGTAAATACGTCAGTAGTTTTTTTTAAGAGAAGAATCTTGATGTTCCAAAATCACATGAAAATGAGTAGACAGACATGTGTTAGTCTACTGTGATATGTATCACTGAGAGGTTAGATCTTTGCTTACTTTTGCTGAAGAGAGGGAGAACGAAGGGGAGAGAGGGGTTAAAATTTGCGAAAAATCTGCTTACGTAATACTTGAACGGCCCCATAGATCGCTTTTTGGAATAAAGCGGTAAGTGTTTTCCTTCGACATGGTACCGGTATTTTTGAAAGAATTCTTTGAAATTGTCGGCTTTTCTCGACTATTATAAATTCTAATACCATTAGTACTTGTCCGGTTTTAAAAATATGAGAGGCGGGTGCTTTAGCTACTACATCATTACGACACTATAGTTAAAGAACTTAATATCTACCATAATATCGAACAGTCCGACGATTTTTATCGTCTAGTATTTGGAACTGGGACACGTTCCGCTATATTATTTTTTATATGTCACAAACATTTTTATTCCATTTCTGAACTTATCAGAACATCGAATTTCGCAACTTGTGCCAAGATCTTGTAGCTGGAAACATGTTCCGATACAAATGTGCGAACAAGGCTCGGAATGGGTTGCAATGTACTGTTACTATTTATATTTATGAGTGTTATGTAACGCAATATCACGGCATTTCCCGAAGGCTTAGGCCGTGTTTACGGAGACGCGGCGCGTTGGGCGTTTCGTCGTACATTGCAGCAGCGGGCCGCGTCATCGCTCGCGCAAACACAAACCTAAGGCAATGTGGGACGAACCACTCGACGCGCAGCGCCGCGTCTCTGTAATCGAGCACTTAGGTGTTATTGACTTTCTTACATTTATTATTTTTTACAAGCGTGATGCGCTGTGTTGTCCTGTTAGGGCTGCAATTGCCTGAATGAGTTACTGCAACTGGCAATGAAAGTGTACTGTGCGTTTAAGTCGGTAAAAGAGTGACATACCCTCTCGCTCACCCAGAGCGGGAGAAATTGTGATAACTCTCATAGAAAAAAAACTCGGCAAATGCGAGTCAGACTCGTGCATCGTACAAATTAATTTACATAGTTGAGTATTTCTCAAAATAAATGTACGTAACGAAATGGTAGTAACGAAATATTGTTACGAAATAGTCCTTAGATGTAACTAAATAGTAACCATAAGGCTGGTTACACATTGGCGAAATATTGTGAATGCTCTTCATTTATTCAATACGAAATATTTGTAAGTATGTACCCAAATACTTAAGGGGTTAGAAATAAAATAAGGGAGTAATCATTCATACTATTTTAATCAAATTATTTTTTTTTTATTTTTATTTATATTATTTTTTATTTATATTATTTGTTGGGGTAGTCGTTTTTTCAGAATTTCCACTCGCTTTTTCATCCGATTGCAGGCCTGTCTTAAATTTTTATTTCGTCGTTTTAATTGAGTATTTTCTTCAGTAAGCTTTTGTAGTCTCTCCTTTAGGATATTTGTATTATTTTTAGCATTTTTTCTTACTTCCAATGTGTTGTTTTGTTTTGTCGTAGAGTAGGCCTTTTTTTTTCTTTCAGCTCTTATAGCATTGGCTTGTCTCCACTTTGCTCGTAGCTCTTGTTTTTCTTCTTCTGTAAGAATTTCTTTTTTCTTTTTGATATTTTCTTTAACTTTTTCCAAATGTTTGACACGGATTTCCTCATATTTATTTGGTTTATCCTTTTTGAGTCGTTCTCTGTAAGCTTTTTGCCTTTCGGCATTGGTTTTTGGCGGCATTCCTTAAAAAACAAAAGAAGTAATGCAGTTGTATATAAGCAGTTGTAAGTAATAACCAATTTGATAAGTCAAACCAACAAGTATAGTGGGCATCTCTACAGAAGTGTCATTAGCAAGAGTTAAGTATTTGTAACAATCGGTATAATTCTATTCTCAAGCGAATTGAAACAAAGCCGCGAGGTTTTTTAACCGACGAAAAGGAGGAAGTTCTCAATAGAACTTCATGTAAGTAATATCAGGGGTAAAAAGTTGTTAAATCACATAAAAACGTAATTTAAATTATTTCATTATTTTTTGCTGGTGGCACTTCTATATAGCAGATAATATCCAATCCTTTAGTTATTGACAATCTATATATTTTTTTTTCATAAATTAAGTAGTGAATATTACTATGCTTAGTCAGGTTATAACAGTATACACTCAGCTTTATGTTGTACTTTTTCGTTACGTAACGAAATTCGTAAAAAACGTTACGAAATATTAGACAAATTGAGGTCAGAAAAAATATATTTATTGATAAAAGCTGTTACAGCAAATATAAAAGCTTATTAAATATTCGTACAACACGTATTACAAAAAATGGGTAAATGAAGACTTACCGTTCTATGAAAAATCGCTGATTTTACTTCCTGTCTCGAAAAAGTAACCCCACAAAACACACACGTTCTCACTGATTTTCACGATAGATGTAATGGCGGAGACGTCAAACCAATAGCCAATCAGAGTGAAGCTAGTGTTGTCCGTGTAAAAAAATTACGGAATCGTTCAGAAATCATGGGAAAGTAGAAATAAATCGTAACTAAAGAGTAATAACTAAATAGTAAATGAGAGCGACTCATTTTGTTTTTTTGCTTTAAATTGCCAATTCACTATGACACCCCATAGAAAATCAATTTGATACAGAAACTGCGATTACTGTAGAACGATGATACAAAGAAATTTACAATAATTTAGTTACGTATCGCATTTTATGAAACAAAAACACATGAAAAAGGTAGAGTGGCAAACAGGTTTTTGTATGAAAGGTAAAAAAAGCTATTTTTAAAATATCGAAATATTTGATAATAAGTATGATTATAGCTATAATTCTTCGTTATCTTAAAGATTAATATTCATCCTACAAAATTGAGTGTGTGTTTTTTTTGTGTGATGATGTATAAATATAAAACTTTTGAACTGTTTCAAAGCACACTTTTTTTTTCAAAGATGTACATGTATTTTGAGAAATACTCAGTTAATGCTCTCGATTCCCGAATCGACCCTCGAAGATTTTTCCGAATCGAAAAGAGCATTTTTTTTTTGTGATGTAACTACATATTTTTAGTTTTCAGATTTATTCCTAAACTTATACTATGAAATCTTGCTTTATGACAATGTTCAGGGTTCTAGGTTAACGGAAAGTAGTACCCTATGAATTTTGATTCCCTTGAGAGTGTCGAAATGTACGATTTTTGCGACATAAACGGCCATATCTTTTTTGTCGTTAACTTACAATTAGAGCTTGATTTTTCACAGCTTCAAGGGCCTGAGTAAATGTTTTTTAATTTCAACTTGATACCTCCACGCGTTCCTGAGAAAAAGGGTCTTGACAGACAGACAGGCAGACGGACAACAAAGTGATCCTATAAGGATACTTACCGTTTTTTTTTCTTTTGAAATACGGCACCCTAAAAAGAAACAGTCAAATATTTAAATTCTTTCTTTCTTTCTAATATTGTGTAATAGATCGTGATTAAAGAGAAAGGGATTTATTTTTGAGGGGGGCGTGTTGGAGTATAACAAAAACTCTTTGATTGTCGCTGGAACGCTCCATGTTTGCTAGTTGTGATCGTAATAACTATATTATAAAAATTCAACACTAATTACATACGGTTTATTTTCCGCAAATAACAAGCAAAGTGTTAGTGCAGTTTTCCTTTTCTGCGTTTTTATTACTCTTTCGAAGTGTTTTGAGTGAAATAACAATATTAAGACAAACGAAAATTTCTTTAAAAAGTGCCGTATCACAGTGGCTGATCCGCGAGTGCATGCAAATTTACGCGGTTATGCAAACTGATTAACCGTCAAAATCCTATAAACCATTATTTATTCAGTGCTACCAACTTGGCGAGCGCAACTGACGTTTGCGTTCCAGGGGTTAAGTTAATCAGAACAATAGCTTTGTGTACAGTGTGACCAGTATATTTTCTCGGCATCACGGTTAATGCAAGAAGGCGTTTGAAAAATTACCAGTATATATTACCGTGCGGGATGGAATGCTGCAATGATAGATCGATGATGACAGGTGATAACATTCTAAAATGCTCCGTTTGTAGGGGAAAGCACCACACGGAGTGCGTAAATCTAGCACCAAAGCAGGTTGTTGCCCTGAGCAACAAGTTTAGGGCTACCTGGAAATGCCCATCTTGTTGTAATGTGACAAGGCGAGGCGGGTCCAATTTGAACACGCCCGTGCGCAGTTACACCGAGCTCCCAGCCTGTGATCACTCCATGGATATGTCATGTGATAATCTGGACCATATTCCACTCAGCTTATCTCCCAGTGTTGATAGTAATAAAACCCCGGTCGCAGAGAAACCATCGACATCTATTTCCTGTAATGACTTTGCATCTTTTACTCAAAATCTTCAAGTAACCCTAAGTCAATGGAGAGCTGACATGAATAAAGATATGCTGCAGTTGCGCGATGATATTCAATCTACATTGGCTGATATTCGGAACGAGATGCAAACACTACGCTCGGAACAAATACTTATAAAACAGCGTGTATCTGATCTCCGAGATGACGTCATAATATTACAAACGTCATCACAGAGTCAATCAACGGAACATGAAATCTTGAAGAAGCGTGTTGATGAGCTGCACTGTCAATCTGCAACTGATATATCTGGGTTAGTAATAATTAGAAACCTAGAAACTAAAATAGACTTACTAGAGCAACAGGCCAGGCAATGTAATGTTGAAATATGCAATCTGCCTGAAAAGCGTAATGAAAACTTGCCAGCCATTATTGAAGCTGTAGGAACTGCCCTTAAGTCACCGATCTCATTAAGTAATATTGTTTCTGTGCATAGGGTGCCCCACGCACATCAGCAAAATACAAGACCTAAAAATGTAATCCTTAAGTTAACTTCTCGCCTACATAGGGATAACTTGCTCAGTGCCTTTCGTAGAGCTGGATCGCTGAAGACTGACCAAATCGGCATTGCTGGCACGCCCAATAATATCTATTTAAATGAGCATTTGACTTTGGTAAAGAAACAATTATTTCGAAAAACTCGTGATGTCGCAAAAAAATGTAATCATAAATATGTGTGGATTAATAATGGAACTATATTGGTGCGCGAGCGCGAGGGCGCTAGTGCATTTGCAATACGTAATGAAAACGATATCGATAAAATTAAAACAAAGTCTACTGAATAATTGCTTCCATCTATTGGGTTTGCCATGTCAAGAATCTATTTCTAATTTAAAATGTATGTTGCCTTTGAAATTAAAATACTTATTTTTTTTTCTGCATGCTGCACTAATAAAATCAAAATATTTTTATTATTTAATTTTAATTTTGTATACTTTAATTATAACTGTAGTAGTCTATAATTTAATTAAAATTTTAATCATTATTGTTAAGTGGAACTCAATTTTTATTTCTATTGTTTATGCAAAATGATTGTTACTGTTTTTTATGAGTACGATATATCTTTATACACAACACTTGTTGTTATACGCGAATTTATTGTAAAGAACTTGAGTAATGGATAAAAGTGAAAATATATCGGTTTACTATCAAAACTGCCGAGGCATAAGAACTAAACTACAATCCCTGTCTTTTAGTATCTTGTCGTCCTCTTACGATGTAATAGTCTTGACTGAAACTTGGCTGGTGCCCGATATTGCTTGTGCTGAGTTTATAGATCCTCGGTATGATGTTTATCGTTGTGACCGCGACCGCAGTGCTACGGGCAGGCGTGATGGTGGCGGGGTACTAATTGCCGTATTGCGGAAACTAAGGTCTTGTCTATTTGATAGTCATTGTCGCAACGACCTCACCAGCATTGAACATATTATGGTCGGACTACAGAGCAAGAATGATTGCTCGAAAATACACGTTATTAGTGCAGCATATATCCCACCGTGGACTGTGGCTGATATCTATAGCTCATATTTTGACACCCTCCAAGACTCCCTGAATGAACCTAATATCTCATCTATTATTATAGTTGGAGACTACAATCTTCCGGATATTTCATGGAAAGAAGCCCAAGTTGGAGGCACGCTAAAGAGTGCTGGTATGATTTGCACTGGATCATCCCCAATATGCTCGCAGCTTCAACACCTTATGTCTGCAATAGATGCCTATCAATACAATAGCATACCAAATAATACTGGAAAAATCCTTGATCTATTCATATCCAATACTTTTAGCTCTGTAAGTTCCCCGCCGGACCCCTTACTACCCATGGATCCTTACCATCCTCCATTTGTTGCAATGTGTCATATGAGTGTGTATACACAAACCTTAAAAAGGAAACCCATGAGGAAATTTGACTTCCTTACGGAAGTCAAATTTCCTCATGGCTAAATACGAGGTTATTAACAAATGCATTGATGAAGTAGAATGGTTTACTCTGCTAGGTCATCTTCCATCGGAAGAAGCCGTAGAGACCTTCTATGAGTTATTGCAAGATATAATTGAACCGAATATCCCCCAGGTCAAGTCTCGGGCGCTTGACTTTCCTGTTTGGTTTTCCTCTCATCTTATCAAGACTTACAAAAGGAAGCAGCGCCTCTGGATCAAGTGGAAGAAGTTTATGAACATAAAAGATTATAACTTGTATTCAGAGTGTCGAAAATTGTTTAAAGAGATGTGTAAAAACTGTTACACTACTTATATTAAATCTGTTGAGGACAACATCATGACTAATGTAAAATATTTTTGGACATATATCGCTAATCGTAAAAACAAATCAGGTGTGCCTTCTACGATGCAATACCAAAACCTAAAGTCAAGTGATCCTGAAGAGATTTGCAATATGTTCTCTGATTTTTTCTTGTCAGTTTTTTAACCTGCATCTCCCTCACCGTCGGCATGGACCCCGCCAGCGGACAGTGACATAAAAGCCAGTTTAGTTAATAGCTTGCATATCGAGGAATCTAAAATACTCGCTGAGTTGAAGCAACTTGATCCCTCCAAAGGAGCTGGTCCCGATGGGTATCCAGCTGTTTTCTTTAAGGCCACTGCTGGCAGTATCTATAAACCATTGTTTATAATTTATAATAAATGTTTAAGTGAAGGTGTGTTTCCTGAAGTTTGGAAAAAGGCTAACATCACGCCCGTGCATAAAGGTGGCTTCAGACACGACATTGAACAATATCGCCCGATCTCAATTCTGTCGACCTTGTCAAAGCTTTTTGAAAGACTAGTACATAATGAGATCTACCCTATTCTCCATAATCTTTTCATCCCTGAACAACATGGTTTCGTTAAACACCGGTCTACTCTATCCAATTTAATGATCTTCAGTAACTTTCTTTTTGAAAATATTGATAAACGTTTGCAAATTGATGCAATTTATACAGATTTCAAATTGTCGGCTTTTCTCGACTATTATAAATTCTAAACACTCGCCAAATGGAGAGCGCATTTAGCAACTTTTTGCTTTAATTCAATTCGCCTAATGCAGCCTTTAAAACAACCTTTTTCTGCATTTCCCATAACAATAGTAAAATTCAACAAAGCCTTCTCATAGACACATCAACCTCAGAACATAGACATCTCCCTTACTTCAGAATCTGAGACAAAAACATTTGTTTGCAAAAAATCTTTTAACTTTTGATGTGCAAATTAACCATTGAAAGTCTATGGGAGTTTTTTTTTTAATTTAGATATTTCCATGGTGTTTACTTTGAGGGTGGGTAGTAGACAATGGAGCCTAATCAGCATTTCTCTTTATTATGTCGGTTAAGACTTGGTGCCGGTGCCCAAAATCATTAAAAGTTTAATTAGAATTTGGGTCTAAAAAGTCACGTAGATAGGTGATATTCACTTGTTTTTAATAAAACTTTCTATACAGGGTGACCCGTTTAGCGTAGTCCAAATTTTTTTTTTAGCAATAAGTAATCTTTAGAACACTATAAACGGGTTATCCTGTAGGTAGTTACCTAACTGTCCTCCGCAGTTTCACCAATGTCTTTGGATACCACTCCGTTTCTGCGGGTCGTAGCGTGATTTTAGATTCGTCATGAACCTAAAGTAATACAATCCACAATTATCACACAACGTCGTCTAGTCACAAGCTAAGCAAAACTTGTGTTATGGTTGCTAGACAACTGATAAACATATAGATAAATTACACCCAGACTCATAACAAATGATCGTGCTCATCACACAACTATTTGTCCTCGGTGGGAATCGAACCCACAACCTCCAGTATAGCAGTCAGGGCCACTAACCACTAAACCAACAGGCTACTCTGAACCTGGCTATACTATATAGAAAGATTTTTTTTATCCAACTGGCAGTTTCAGAGGTTGACGCGTTTAAACAAACAAAAGGACTCTTCTCCTTCATGATATCTGTCTCTCAAACCAAGATGCCGTTTTCTATGGCGGCCGTATGGATGTCATGGCTTTCAACGTCAAAGACCATGTAGGCGTTTTCTTTCATAACAGCTTTAAAGCTTTATAACTTCGTTGTTGATGAATATATATTTTGTTTTCATATGAATTTTCCGTAGCTAAAAATTAAAATAAAAAATTAAAATTCATTTATTTCAGGTAAGTACATAACCCATATCATATACATATCATTCACGTTTAGAATAAAATAAATTAATTAATTAAAATAAAAAAAATAAAAGCTAAAAAGTATTTATCAAATAAAAATATTGAATGAATATCAGCAAACCTGAATATTGATAGCAGTTTGAATGTAAACTCAACCTCAAAATCGTTTATTTTATATGGGCCTACTTACACGGGCACTCATAAAACGTCAGAAGCTAGCGCGCGGTTCCATTTGGTCGTTTCCTATGGAGAAGAACCGGCAAGAAACTCCATTGTTACTCTTTTAAAAAAGTGATTGTTTCTACAATATTTTCATATTACAATATTAATAGATATGAGAGGACAATGTAGACCAGTCAGCTTTGTACCCAAAAGCACAATTAAAAATTGTAATCCTTAAATCCGCGGAGTCTACGGTGTTCTCACATTCACATTATAAAAAGAAGCTTTACAAAAATAAAACTGTCAATAAATTAAAGATGTATATTAAATTACGTATATATGTATATTAATTAAGATTTATAATAAATTACTAGTAAAATTGGTCGGCTATGTTTATATAATGTAATAATACAAAATGTCTTTTTTACGGGTTTTCGTGTATTTTTCCCAATCTCCTTGTTATAAGACTTCCAGTTTAAAAAAAGTACATTCAATTTAGTTCAGTCATTCTCAAGTTTTGTGATTAGGCAATTACATTCATTTGTATAGATTTCATAAGCCGCGATTCCGATCCTGATTAGCGACCACCGGACCGAACCCAAGTCGTCCACGGCGCGCACTGTTCCCGCGCGCCTCAAGGAGTTGTCAACAAACCGTACGGGCCGAGCCTGTCAGCAGGCAGGATCGAAGCCTACTGAGGCCAAGGGTTTACTTCTGAAAGGAAGGCTCGGCCCTGGTACAAAAACCAAAGAAGGAACGGGGTGGGCTTTCTAGTCAGTAAAAGAGAGGAAAAAAGGCGAGAGAAAAAAAAACCTATGATTTCATTACATTTTTTTTCAATTGAAACCAATCGATTACATCCCCAAGGCAGCCCTCAAAACTCAAATTGAGCCGCAAAACCTTTCGTTTCGGAGAAATTAAAAAAAAACCACGTTAAGATGATTTCCCTTCGTCAAATTTGAGCCAGCCTGGGCGTTTGATTGAATTAACATGAAAGTTTTTCGGCCATCTGAAAAATTTATCGCCATAGGATTTTTGCGACCATCCGACTCGTAAAAAACCAAGTTTAACTTTGAAATTACGTTTTTATTTTATTGGGATACTGGGCGGTTTTATGGGTTTCGATTTGGTTGTTTTCTTTTTTTTATTGCTGTGTCTATGATTATGGCTGTAAAAAAGACAGACGCTTACAATGTTTCTGTGGTGGCTGAAAAATAAATTGATTATTTTTTATTTTTTGTCTTATAATGTTTTTATGAGAGCAGTGGTGGCCGAGTGATAACGGTCCCGACTTACGAGTTGTGTTGAGCATTACTTTGTGTAATTAATTTCATCATCACCACTGCTCTCAAATCGGCGAAGCAAAACATCGTGAGGAAACCAGCATGTACTAGAACCAAAAATTCGAAGACATGTGACATTCGCCAATCCGCACTGGGCCCGCGAGTCCCAGCAGTGGGAATATTAAAAAAAGGCTGATTATGCTATGTTTTTATATATGTATATTTTTAGGGCAAATATTAACATTGGATTTTGAAATTAGGTTTCGTGATTAAGTTTATGAGTTTGCGGGTTCAAAACTGGGCAAGTACCAATGTGTTTTCAATTCATATGAACTTTCCTAAGTTTATCTAGGACTTTACTGGCACTCCGTAACTCGAAAAAAGAAATAAAAAAGTTTATTCGTGTTCCACACAATCGTATAAACTAAAAATACACCCTGAAAAAACACGAAATCAGTGCGAGGCCAAAAAGGCGCCTAACTCAACATATGATGCGTTACTTAAAACGATAAATAGCACGCGAAGCCTTTGGTCTCGATTGTCATTCGTGGATAATTTGACAGTTGAAACACGTAATGAGATGCCAGAAAGTGTGACCATCAGCTTATCCAGGGAGTAGGAAGTTGCCTAGTAACTGGGTTATGGAGGTGTGAATGACTCCTTGTAAAACACAGCTCAGCCGCATCCAGTTAGGCTAGAAGCCGACCCCAAACTAGTTGAAAAAAGGTTAGGTTAGGTTAGGAGATGATAATTGAGAAAGAGTTAAAGAGAGCTGATATTGGTATACCTATGTAACGTAGCCGACAATTAAGTAATATGGTACCATGGCGCCGATAGAGTCGAATAGTGGTCATAGGAAATATTGAGTCATCGAAATCCGTTCTGTAATTTTTGCGTGAAAGAGTAAAAACCATCCATACATACAAACTTAAGAGTTTATAATATACTTATATATTAAATGTTTTTTATACATGAATTTATTGAATTAATTAGTATTTCACATATTAAATAATGATACTTAAATACATTATCAATTTAAATAAACTGAAAAATAGACAAAATTAACAAAATGTCAAACGTCAATAAATAACCCGCCCCTCATCGTTCCTGATGCAAAAGTGCCTATAACACCCGCCGTATTACGTCGCTGAATAGCGATAGCCAACCTTTGCACCAAGAACGACCTAGACCGGGATTCACCCGTAGCCTCCTCGGGCCTACGGCCCAAATCCCTTACAAAACACTATGCCTCCGTACCCGAACTGCCCAGAGTTTCCACAGCTACCGGCACAAAATGGTAAAGCCGCTCCAAGGAAGCATACTTAGCCTTTTTTTAGTTTATAATATTTGTAAAATTATCGCAAGATTCGCTAAGAAATTGAACAAACTTTCATAGGTAAGTAATATAACATTAGACCTTAAAACAGTTTTCCTTACTTCCCTTATCATCCTCTAGATTTCCCAAAAGAGGTGAGCTCACCGAATATCTCCGCGTAAACAATTATGAAAATTTATCAATCTTTCCAAGACATTAAAACGTGGAATCACATTTTTTTCATTTAGAAAGGGAGAAAAAATGTTCGGTCGAATGGCGGGGGGAAGCGTTCTTGGCTATAAGAAGACGGTCATTAAACATGATCGCTATCATAATTGAATTAAAAATTCCGACACGAGCGCTCCTAAGCGTTAGAGGGGAGGGCAGTTAATGCTATTGCAGTTGCCAGTTTGCGCCGAATTTGACATCATGTAATTATTTTTTTTTGTATCTGTGTTTTTAGGTAGTTCGGTAGAATTGGGCCTCTTTTACAGCATGAAGTGAAGTGTTATTGGAGACTACAGGGGCCATGGGTTAACTTTTGAAAGGGAAAACCGTGAGGTGTTGTTTTAGTCATTAAAAATGGCATGCCCTCACGCTGCGCCCTAGAGCAGGAACAGTCATTAGATGATTTACCGCCTCAAAAAAAAAAAAGATGTACAAAGTTGACTTGCTTACGATTCGAACACAATATAACACAGACACAGGACACAGTGTCCCAATCGACGCATTTTATTGTCAATATTTTTAAAACAATAATTGTAAAAAATAGAGTTCGGAAAGCAAGTAAGGCGTCAGGAGTCGGTTGTATTGGTTTTGTTAATCGAAAATTCTGTTTGCCCCTTTTTTTACTAGCCATTACTGTTCCAATGCTGGGCAACGGCCTCCCCCAAGTTCTTACAGACAATCTTCTCTCGCGCCGTCTCGAACCAGTCCTCGTGGTACGCTAACTTTTTGTAGGCCGGCCTCAACGGCGCTCTCCTTCTGCAGGAACCTGTTTACCCTTAAACTTCTGTAACAGTTATTTCGTATTGCGATTAAAGGTAACTTTCAGTGTCTGTTCTTATGCAAAATACACAAATCTGTGGTACCTGTATTCCTAACTTTGAATCTACGTGGAATATGTTCTTGCGTACCCCAAAACGCATCTTGATTACATTATTCTCCCCCTCGGTACAGTTTGAACTATTTGAATGGAACTTTCTGTTATCTCGGCTGCCGCGGGGTGTCGACTTGACAGACAGACTCTGAATGCTCAAGATTGCTGAATGTACCATTCACTGAACTTCAGTTTTGTATAGTCATTATTGTTTGTCTGTTTGAGGTCTGGTCTCTAGAGTAGGGCTCCGTTTTGTCTGAGCTTCCATCTTCAGAAGAATTGATGTTGAAATGATATTCATTTTTCATTTTCAAATATAGATACATAGATATAACTCTTTTTCTTCGTTGAGCTCCTTAGTAGTCCTAATTTGAGCTATACGAATACTGACAAATGCTTGCAATGACTGGACAGGTCCACTCAAATCTGCGTGGTTCTTTCCTCAAAAGACCATCTAAGACACAAGTCTGCATTGTTCTCATATGATTCAAGTCTGCATTGTTCTCATATGATTTGACCATTACATGTTTGCTGTATAGACTTTTAAAAGAGACTTTGACCCCTGACTCCTGAGTTTGTTTCGGTGTTTCTTCTTAGGGTAGTTAGCAAAATAAATATATGTATTATTTTATTTGCTATAACATACAACATACACCATAGCTCAGTTATAAAAACTAAGAGCACAATACAATACTTATTCATGTATGTTTGTACATATGTACCTATGTGTATTCATTAGGTACTCCTTCACGTTCAAACGGTTGAAAGGATTTTAATGAAATTATCGTGGACTATTTTGTTTGTTAGGTCCAGTTTAGCGTCGTTGCCTGGAGTTGGTTTGGTTGGTAGATTTTATAGTATTCTTTTCATTTCAGGCATATGTCATGTTCTGGGATAATTTTCTTCTTTCATCCGCAGACAGAAGCTAACATAAAAATATTTTTTATTTTTTCCGAAATTTTCTCTTTACATGTATAAACTTCCACCTCATTTCCCACCTGTAGAACGATTTATTACGCGTATGACGTCTAAGTATTTCTCATAATGTTCCCCTCATTTTGCCAGTCACTGTACAGCGCTGCTACGTGTGTAAACTCGTTAGGATCTAAGTGCCCGAGGCAGGCTCTGTGCTGTGACAAGCTGACATGCTCTTATGTACTTTGAATGTTTCACACTTTTGAAGTTAAGTTTTGTTCTGTCATGTCTATATGAGATACTAGTTATCTCTCGCGTTTTTGTTTACGGCTCCCTCAATTTCTATTGGTAATAGCGTGTTGATATGGAGCTTATAGCCTAAGTACTTCACTAAATTATTTTTTAATTCGAACCAGTTGAAAAATTACTTTCTTTTCTTCATGATATGCATGTGTTATACATCTAAACCTTTCTTATGAATCACTCTATCTATTATATTGCAAGGGAAAAAAGAAAACTGCATGAAAAACCGTTCAGTAGTGTTTGAGTTTATCGTAGACAAGAGCAACGCAGTGGATGTATTTGTTTTATAATATAAGGAAGATCTTCATTAAAGCAAAACTTCATAAAGTAACCTTTACTACAAAATCCAAGGATATTAACCTTTTCAAGGTAAAATAACTTCAAATGTTTCATTCAATAATTTTAATCACACTAATATAACGAGTATAGGTAATGGCGAAATTTTGTGAGTGTATGTAAGTATGTTCGTTACTTCTTCACGCTCGAATAGCTGATCAGATTTGGATATTTGGCACACAGGGAGACCATGTCCTGGAATAGAGTAACCATGGAGTTTCCTGTCGGTTCTTCTCCATAGGAAACGGTCAAATAGAACCGTGTAATAGCTTCTGACGTTTTATAAGTGCCCATGTAGGTCTAAGTGAAATAAAAGCATTTTGAATTTGAATAATAGCACATAAGATATATTTATATAATGTAACCGACACGTGAAGGTTCACAGAAGATACTGTAGCAACTGGACGTGCGACGGGAAATAGTTTCGCAAGTAAGTTTTGCTACCAAGAATGGTAGCGAAATCCGCTTTGGTTTATACACGCTTTTTTATAAGCGAATTATATTCGTCTATATCTATATAAAATGACTGGTAATTAGTAACAGATACTTTAACACGTGATTGTAGTCATGTTAACAAATAACTTTTACTATGGGACCAAACCTGAAATCACGAAAAAATCTGCTGGCCAGTAGAGACATTGTTCGCTTAACTGGCCAAAATGTACTGAAGTTGCTGATTTTTTTCGCGATTTTAGATTTCGGCCCATAATAAAAGTTGTTTGTTATCATGACAACAATCACGTGTTTAACTATCGGTCACCAATTACCAGCCACCATAAATATTATGTACAATACATAAAACTATATGAGTATGTCAGTATGTGTATGTAAATGCATTAGTTCAGGAACGGCTGCACCTTTTGGCTAATTCTTTTTTTCATTGTGGTCATAATTGTCAGAACAAGGTTGGTGAAAGAAGCGAGCGAAGCCAGGGCGTCCAGCTAGTAGAATATATTATTATGATAGGAAAATTTCCTAGTTTCACACAAGCAAAGCCGCAAGCAGCAGCTAGTATAGGTACTAAAGATGTTCAACTATTCTTGAGTTAGCCGAAGTTGTTTGTAATCTCTGGCGCCTTGGGGCTTGTCTCTATGGTTTGACAACTTGACAGACAAACTGTCTGCATTGTTGTTGTTGAACAAGAATGCCGTCTAAAGGCTGGCACACATGATTGACAAGGTTTAATAACTCATACCTATACGTGTTCGGTTCAATAGGATATTTGTAGCCTGTGTCCATTTTTTTTATTTAGGTACTAAATGAAATAAATTTTGGTTCTATAATGAAATGAAAGATTTTTATTTATTTTTTTTGACTAAAGACAGTCTATTGGAAAACGGCAGCAAACCATTATATTAATAAGGAAGATACTTATAACGAGAAACTGTTCGAACGTGTACTGTTCCCCCGCGCCTCAATGAATTGTCAGCAAACTGCAGGGGTCCAGTAGGGCCGAAGCCTACTGGGGCTTAGGGTAGGCGAAAGTGAACCCCGGGGCCCTGGAACAAAGGCAATTAAGGAACGGTAGGTTTTTAGTCAGTAAGAGTCTGACACTATCTCCCGCCCCGCCCAAGGGTGGGATTTGTCATTGGATGATTTCATCAACCATAAAAAAAAAACAGGTCATCGGTCCACCTTGTGGGAGGCCCTCCAACACTACGTCAAAAGAATCGCCAAACTAAAGTGGCAGTGGGCAGGACACATTGCTCGTAGAACGGATGGTCGATGGAGCGAAAAGGTTCTAGAGTGAGATATACTGGTTACACAACAAATCTTTTTTACATGCATACCTATTCCCTATTTTGTCCAGTTGTCACACAAGACCCATCAAATAATTCCTCCCGCTCTGAATATAGCGTTAGGTAGGCAGTGTCAGACTTTAACTAATAACCACCTGTGTTCCTCTATTTGCCCTTTTCGCGAACATTTCCTCAGCTCAGAACTAGAGACCTTACATTTATCACACTTTACCTTTAATGTAGGCGGATCCTCATATTAACGGCTTAGACGAAATTATATTCGGGAAATATTTATTTGAGAAGAAAATTGTAAGGTTTTACGGGCGATGGGTTACATTTTCAATTAGGATTAGGTACTAATAGGGTTTCAGGTTCATTTACTTCGTAGAACTTTGAGTACTTAGTAAGATATTTTATGTATCTGTATTATTCAGTAAGTTTTCTCTCCTTTCCCTTCCTTTCCAATAGAATACGTACGTATACACCGTTAAATTTTGGTCGTTTTAATCCCGTGGAGGGTTGATTCGGTACATGAAATACTGTCGATTTGTGAAGATAAAATAAAAAAAAGTGTTTTTTTTTTTCTAAAAGTCGAGTTAATATACCTATGTACGTAATTAATTTCTTTAAGTAAACAAGGCAATGACCTGGTAGGTTACTGTCGGTCGTTGCGTACTAACTACCTACAGTTCATTGGCCTCGTTCAGCTGACGTTTACTTAAAGAAATTAATTTCGGACATGCGTTAATTAATTCGAGTTTAAAAAAAAGTACTTTATTTTTTAATTTTCTCTTTACAAATTGATAGCGTTTCGTTTGCCGAATCGACCCTCCGCGGGATTAAAACGATCAAAATTTAACGGTGTAGACGTATAGACCCGAAAATCAGTTATAAGCTTTGTCACTCAAGTTGAACTATCATGTTGGTCGACCTTGAATGCTTAGTAACCTATTTTCGGGTCCCAATCGAAGTGGCGGCTGCGCGTAACCATAGCAAATGGTTCAACTTATTTGCCGCGTATACCTAGTAGAGGGTTTACCTATATCCTATAGGGTTTTACTCGTATATTTCGTTGTTGTTGGTGGTTATTGTACTCGCACTGCAGGACGATAAACAGCATATTAGTCGAAATAAAATGGTGATCGATCAACAGATTTTTAGGCCTCAATCGAAGTGGGGGGCTGCGCGCATTGTAACGAAGGCCATATGGGTTCAACTTACTTGCCTTCTACTATACCTTTTTTGTCTTGCCTACAGCAGAATTACACTTTACGTTAATATTATATAGATACCTATATAATATTAACGTAAAGTGTAATTCTGCATAAAGTGTAACTCGTAAAAATGAATAGCTGTTCGTTAGTCTCGCTAAAACTCAAGAACCGGACCGATTTGGCCAATTTTGGTCTTGAAATGTTTGTGATACTCCAGGGAAGGTTTAAACAGTGTGAAAATGTGGAAAAATACACTGATAAGAATACACAAATGCCAGCTAGTCTTATTATAAATGTGATAGTATATACTTACGTGTAGGTATATGTATAAGTTAATTATTCCTTCATGATCAAAAGACTTAATGGATAAGAATGAAAATTTAGGCAGATCATGTTCTAAAATAACACATAGAACACTTTTTACTTCGGGAAAGTTCACTTGGCATATTTTTTTGTTTTACGCGGGCGAATCCGCTGACAGCTGCTAGTTGCCTATAAAACTAACAATTCAGTACTTTAATTGAACCATGTGTCACGAACTATTAAAACATTTTTTTATACCAAAAAATAAAATACCGTGCGTGTCCAACCATGGATGGTAACGTGCTAAAAGGCTAAAACCCTAACACCAATTTTAAAAAAAAACCACAAACGTCAAAATTTAACAATTCGCACGTGTCTAAACTGCAGCAGAAATATCAAAAAGGTATATCTTTTTTCATAGATTCCAATGCAGCTTGCTGCGTTTTCATTTTGCCCAGTGGAATACAAATCGGTATTGTATTGTATTCAATGCATCGATTGAATCCAATGTGTTTAGCCGCAGGCGGAGCCGGGTTTTATTAAAATTTTATCAAGATTGAACAATTGTTAAGTGTTATTTTATTGGAATTATGTTTTTAACAAATCGTTTAGGAGAATTAGTGTTCGGAGTAACACACGTGATAAGAATTTATTGATACGTTAGTGACGTCCAAGGAGGTTTGCACTTAGCGACCTTATTATGTGGTATTGAAATGTCAGGCGTGCGAGTGAGTAAGAAGGATGGAGCAGAGAGGAGTTGCACTCAACTAAAAAAAAAACTCGAATTAATATTGGTTGCGCCAATTTGCTATGTTCCGCGACTTTGTTTTTTTGTAATTTATTTTTTTGGTCTAGCAATCCTATCCCTACCGTATCCGCTTCCCGCACGACCTCGAGAGAAAGGATTTGACATTGACGTTTTTTTTGTGCGTATTGTGAATGTGACCGCACCGCTAACACGCCCGCTCGAAATTACAAGAAAATTGGCTATTTCGTGTTCCAACCATTCGAAAACTCAACAATAAGTGCAGTGTAGTGCAATACAAAAACTGGCAGTGCTTGAAAGTACGAAGTTCGGGATTCGCCGGCCGGCGCCATGTAGAACTTTCGAGGTTAAAGGTCAGTGTTCCTTCTAATACATTTATCCCATTAATAAACGCTAGACGCAGTACCTGCATATTGTTAACAAACCTTAGATCGCTTTTTAAATCTACAGTCCACACAGCAAATTCGCGCAACCATTACTTTTTGGTCCATACGAGCCGGATCGTGAATCATTTTCTTGTAATTTCGCAATATAGTATTTGTTCCATAGGGAATAAACGCAACGCGCCTGTTTACCTAGATATAATAGTAGAAAACCCGCATCTAGGCATTTAGGCAACTATACGTTATTTCGCTCGTATAGTTAAAGAGTCATTGATAATTACGGTACCTACGCCGTCAACCGCACCGCATAATTATAGTTAGCTACGTAAATATCAGCGTAGATATAAATCGATCGCATTCTTTTTCTTGACAAAATTCATTCGGAAGACCTACAAATTGCATGTAGGTAGACGCATTTCAAAAATACCCGTTCATTGTTGAGTGAATATTTGTAGGAAACGGATAAACCATAGATTATATACGCATATGTTATTCCGTTCGTTCGCCGTTCACTTTGTTGTTTACAATATTACCATATTGTTATCTGTTAATTATCGCTTACTTAATAATTCGTTAAGTGTTTGTTTGAGTGTATAGTGTGAATATATCAAAACAAGATGTCTCTTAAGGGAACCAAGGTTAGTACTGATTTAAAGGTTCAGTTAAAGCTTTTATACGCTAAAAGGGACTCACAGTTTTCACGTGTTCAATCGATTTGTGATAAATCTTCGCAAACCTCGGATCTGGCGATTAGAGATGCTTTCTTGTGTTCGTTGGAAACTTTAGATAGTTTGCGCGCGGATTTTGAATCTACAATTAATAATATAAACATTTTAGAGTTGGAGTTAAATCCTGATTACTGTGTGAGTTATCAGGCATTGTCGTCCTTTGATGACTTGTATTGTCGTATCAAACGTATTGCTAGGAGTTTAGAGACCCCCCCCCCCGCGAGTGGTTTATCAAACCCTCCTCGCGAACGCCCACGATTGCCGCCAATTCAAATACCTGAATTTAATGGTGACATTCGAAATTGGAATTTATTTATAGATAGTTTCGAAAATATAATACATAGGAACACATCGCTGACAGATCACGAGAGATTGCATTATCTCGTAGAAAAATTGACCGGTAAGGCAAAGGCTGTCTGTGCTGGAATTACGTTTAGCGCTGAAAATTACAATTTAGTTTTGAACACTTTAAAAACAAAATACGAAGATAAGCGATTAGTAGCCACCGCATATTTAGATCAATTATTCGATTTGAAAAGTTTTTCCGTTTGTAACGATCATAATTTAGAGAAGTTTTTAAATATTTTCGCATCATCTGTTCGTGCAGTAAAGAACCTAAAGGTCAATGACCTCTGTGACTTTTTGTTTTTGTATATCGGTTTAAAGAAATTAGATCCTGAAACTGTTCGTCTGTTTGAAACGACTCAGCGCGGTAAAGAAATACCTAAGTTCGAAGATTTAGAATCTTTTATTCGCGACCATATTAAGGTGTTGCAGCGCACGTCGGCACGTCATGAAGCCACGAATAGGACAGGTTCCGATCGCCGTATAGACGCGTCATCGAAGTCAGTCAAGACTGCACATACGCTAGTTAATACCGCCTCAACACCTGACTGTTCTCTGTGTAAGGGTAGCCATACACAGCTGTACAAGTGTTCGGAATTTCAGAGATTATCGCCTAGTGATCGTTACAAGTTTGTCCGCACTAATAATTTGTGTTTTAATTGTCTAAGTGACAAACATCTGGTTACGTCATGTAACAGTGGTGGTAGCTGTCGTAAATGTCTAGCTAGACATCATACCTTCTTACATTTTGAGAGTAGTAAGCTGCCATCGCAGCAGCAGCCTGCGCAGACGCGCGACGCTTGTGACGCGCGGCCTGCTGCAAGTGCAAACGACGTAACATTGTGTTCGCTTTCCGCCGCTGGTACTCAAGTCACTACCGTTTTACTTGCGACCGCGCAAGTTGTCATTGTAGATGCCTTTGGCAAACCGCACACCGTTCGAGCGCTACTAGATGGCGCTTCCCAGAGTAATTTTATTACTCGGGATTGTTGTCAACGCCTTGGTTTTAGTTTTAATAATTGGTCATCCCGCTCAGAAGTGAAAGGTTTTGGAGGTTTAAAGGCAACCATTCACGGTTCCATTAAAATAATATTTAGTTCACGTTTTAATCGTAATATTTCGTTTGAAATGGATTCGCTAGTCGCAGATAAGATTACGGAACGGTTGCCCACGGTACCGGTTGACACGTCCATGCTGACGGAGTTTAAGAACTTGCAGTTAGCCGACGGAAATTACGCTTTCCCTGGAGATATCGATCTATTGATCGGTGCTTCGATTCTCCCGCATCTCCAGTTATCACGTAAAATTCAAGGTCTTCCGATGTACCCCGCTCCGCACGCACTGGAAACAGTTCTCGGGTTTGTTATAGTTGGTTCCGCACCCGCTTATTTAAATAGTTACTCGACTGTGTCGCACTGTTGCACCGTCGAGCCGCCGCTTGAGTCTACCATCCGCAAGTTCTGGGAGATTGAAGAGGTCAATGTCCCGCCTATTCTCAGCCCTGAGGATCAGGTCACTGAGGAGATTTATACCCGCACGACTACTCGTGATAATGATGGTCGTTATGTTGTCGCGCTCCCTTTCAAGGGTGATATTTTTTCGCTCGGTGGCTCCCGTGCCTCCGCAGAAAAACGCTTTCTATGCTTGGAACGTAAGATGCAGGCGTCTCCTAAGTTGAAGCAAGCCTATGATGATGTGCTGATCGAATATTTAGATAAAGGTTATATCTCATCAGCGCCTGCCGAGACTGAGGAGACACGTGATTACCCGTTTTACATCATCCCGCACCATGGAGTTGTTAGAGAAGACAAACTTACAACTAAACTGCGTGTGGTTATGGATGGTAGCGCTAAGACTAGTACTGGCATATCGCTTAACGATATCTTGTATTGTGGTCAGAACCTCCAGGGTAACTTATTTGAAATAATAGTAAATTTTCGCTTGTTTGCTATTGCGCTCTCTGCCGATGTTCGGCAAATGTTTCTTAGTATTGGAATCAGAGAATGTGACCGTAGATTCCAACGCTTCTTGTATAGATTTTCTCCGCAGGAACCTTTGAAGGTTTACGAATTCAATCGTCGAATTCAATCGTCACCCCATCGATGGGGCACGTTTGTCGCAAATAGGGTGGCTAAGATTCAAGCTGAATTGTCACCGGAAAATATATTCCATGTCGCTGGAACGGAAAACCCAGCTGATTGTCTCTCACGTGGTTTGCTTCCTGCGCAAATTTTAAATCATCCGCTTTGGTTTTGTGGCCCTCCCTGGCTGCATACCACTCCTAACGAGTGGCCAAATGCTCCGTTTAACCCCGCTACTGTTTCAGAACCACCCGAGGAGAAGAAACATACGCTTGTAGTATCAGTTCCGCGTGAAGAGTCAGTTGTTTTGTTGTTGTCTAATCGAGTCTCGTCTTGGTCGAGACTATTACGCTGTGTAGTTTACGTCCTAAGATTTTTGAGATTATTACCATCGCGTGGTTCTATAATCGCAGCTGATTTGGATAGAGCTGAATCAGTTGTACTTCGAGAGTTGCAGAAATTTTATTTTTCAAAAGAATTTCGTAGTTTAGAATCACATAAACCTTGTAGTCCCGCACTTCAACATTTGAAACCATTTTTGCAAGACGGACTCATTCGTGTCGGTGGCCGTCTGCGAAATGCTAAGTTAGAGTTTGAACAAATGCATCCAGTAGTTCTACCACGCAGGGATCACGTTTTGGATTTGTTGGTGGACTATCACCATAAGGTGAATTGTCACGCTGGTCCCGATTTATTAATGTCCATTCTTCGACAGAAGTACTGGATACTTTCCGCTCGCAATTTGATACGCGCTAGAGTGCACAGATGTGTGCCCTGCTTTAAGCTCCGCCCGCGTTTCAACGCGCCGGAAATGGCCGACCATCGTTCTTGTCGTGTTGTACAGACGGTGAAACCTTTCATACATACTGGGACGGACTATGCTGGACCGTTTAAAGTCACTGTTGCCCGTGGTCGTGGTATACGTTCCACAAAGGCATACATTTGCCTATTCGTTTGTATGACAACTCGTGCGGTTCACATAGAGTTAACCAGTGATTTGAGTACGCAGGGTTTTATGTCTGCATTTAAACGATTTTTATCTCGCCGTGGTCCCGTTAAGCGCTTATACTCTGACAACGGCACAAATTATGTTGGAGCGCGACGCAATATTTCGGAATTACATACATTCTTACGCTCCAAGTACTACCAAAGTGAATTCGCCCATGTCTTAGCTGAGAATCGCATTGATTGGTGTTTTAATACGCCAGCAGCTAGTCATTTTGGTGGCAATTGGGAGGCGAATATTAAAAGCCTTAAGTCGCACCTGTTTCGGGTCATAGGCGAACAGATTCTCTCGTACGAGGAGTTGAGCACTGTACTCGCTCAGGTAGAGGCGTTGATGAATACGCGTCCGTTGTGTCGGACTTTGTCTAGTGATCCATCGGAGCCACTAGCGTTGACGCCGGCTCACTTCTTGACGACGACTCCTCTTAAATATTTGCCCGCTTTAGATGTCGAGACTGACAAACTGCAGCTCCACCCGCGTCACGCTCTGCTAGATAGCTTAGTTCAGTCCTTTTGGAAGCGATGGAGGACAGATTATCTGCATACGCTGCAGTCGCGTCAAAAGTGGAACACTCCTTCAGATCCAGTCACAGTCGGTACTGTGGTGATACTGAAGACTGAGAGTGCGCCTCCTCTGCACTGGCCTCTTGGTGTAGTGGAAGAAGTTTTTCCGGGTTCGAACGGAATAACGCGAGTCGTAAAAGTTAAAACCGCAACTGGATCGTACCTGCGTCCGGTTATTCGCCTCTGCCCTCTGCCTAATCAGTAGTAGTGGCATAGTTAGTTATAAGTTGTTTCGCTACCTAGTATTGATAGTTTAGATTAGTAATAGGGTTTAGTTTCGCTTTTGTTTTTTTTCTTTTCTTTGAAGGTAACCCTTCAAACCCGGGGGGAATGGTTGCGCCAATTTGCTATGTTCCGCGACTTTGTTTTTTTGTAATTTATTTTTTTGGTCTAGCAATCCTATCCCTACCGTATCCGCTTCCCGCACGACCTCGAGAGAAAGGATTTGACATTGACGTTTTTTTTGTGCGTATTGTGAATGTGACCGCACCGCTAACACGCCCGCTCGAAATTACAAGAAAATTGGCTATTTCGTGTTCCAACCATTCGAAAACTCAACAATAAGTGCAGTGTAGTGCAATACAAAAACTGGCAGTGCTTGAAAGTACGAAGTTCGGGATTCGCCGGCCGGCGCCATGTAGAACTTTCGAGGTTAAAGGTCAGTGTTCCTTCTAATACATTTATCCCATTAATAAACGCTAGACGCAGTACCTGCATATTGTTAACAAACCTTAGATCGCTTTTTAAATCTACAGTCCACACAGCAAATTCGCGCAACCAAATATATGCATGTACGAAATTAATTTCTTTAAGTAAACGAGTCAATGACCTTGTAGGTAGTTGTCGGTCGTTGCGTACGAACTACCGACAGGTCATCGATCTCGCCCAGCTGACGTTTACTTAAAGAAATTAATTTCGTACATGCGTAAATTAATTCGAGTTTAAAAAAAGTATTTAATTTTTTCAATTTTATCTTTACAAATCGATAGTGTTTCATGTACCGAATTGACCATCCACGGTATTAAAACTATCAAAATTTAACGGTGTATATAACCCACACCGTGGCCCTAGTAGGCTTCGGCCCTGCTGCGCCTCTACAGTTTGCTGACTACTTCTTGAGGCGCGCGGGGACAGTGCACGCCGTCGACAACTTGGGCTCTGTCCGGACCGTTACCGGACGGTCGGACGGCGAGCTACCCATTGCTCGCCGTCCGAAAGCCCGGAGCAATTGATTGCTGCGCTGCGTGTCCGGGGTTCAATCCCTCACGGAACAAATATTTGTAGGGCCTATAAATAGTTGTACACGAGTTTACATGTTTATAAACGTACTCACGATATAGTAATAATGCCAAGAAATGAAGAAACTTTAAAAAAAAACCTTAATACTGTTTCCTATTTCGCTACATTTTTGTGTTTTCAACTGGCTCTCGCCGCCTGATGCAATATTTCTACGTTTCAAATGACTGGAAGCTTACAAATTCTCGAAATTATTCTCTAAAGGAAATGTAGGAATATTCAGGTTTCAGAGCATCGAAATAGAAATCTATTACTTCCAAATAGTTGAAAGCTTCGGTTTACACAGACATCCCAAATTTCTGATGTACGTTTTCTTTGATGTTTTGAAATAAAACTTCGGTAGAAGGTTGAGCAATGTGTTGTGTTTATTAGTGTTTGAATGCCCAGTTACTGTCTGTAATTGTGTTTTTTTTTATACAAAGGCTTATAATAATTAAGGTCATTTTTAACGCCTTGACTCCTAAACTAGATGTATGTCCCTGTGGCTTAGCAGTCATTGATCCTTAGTGACAACAAACAAGTAAAATAAGCAAACTAAATCCATTGTTTACAATAAGTGATTATTTAAAAATAATTAAATTAAAATTGAAATTGAAGAAAAATTAAATTCAATTAATTTATTTAATTTTTCAATTATTTTTTTTTTGTTTGATTGGAAAGGTCTTTAAAATTCAACCGCCAGGGCCGAAACATAAAAAACGGGACCCGATTCCACGACATACTAATGAATTAAATGCGTCTCAATGGCTTTGGAACAAGCTGAAAGTGCTTTTTTTTAATATTTTATTTTGTTTTTACTATTTGTTGTTGTAGCGGCAACAGAAATACATAATTTGTGAAAATTTCAACTGTCCGAAAAACGGAATCCTATTACTATTATGCAGTGCATAGGCACAGACAGTAATAGGATCCCGTTTTTAACCTTGGGTAATCATATTCTGGTGGAATGTGAGCGGGGTGAAAGCCTCAGGAGAAATTTGTTTAGTACTTTAAATTTGTTAGATATCGGTATCTGCAACAGTATTCTATCGAAACCTACGTCAGACGAGGCAATAATTTTATATAAAATATATTATAATCATTTTAAATAAGTTAAAATTCAAAGTCTGGCTTTGATGGGGCGTCATAGTCATTATAGTGACCAAGCTCCCTAATTTAGATTAAAAAAAAACCTTTGGGTACGGAACCCAAAAAACAGAAACCGCATCCTGCTTGCTTATTTCCTAACAGTTGAATTTGTAACAGAATTCCAGTTTCCATGAAAACGTTGCCGATCCTTTGCGCCAATTAGAGCTAATACGTGGTGTTACCCGCTTTCAGCACTTATAGCAGTTTGACGTCACATCCGTACCTGTTTCAGCTCAGTGTTCTAGCTTTGAATACAAACGCTTGTCGGTTTTGTTTAAGTTAACGTGGTAGGATTTTAGAGGATTTTGTAGTTGACGTCTTAATAAGAGCTTCGAGAATTTAGGTATATAAGATTAGCTATATACTACTCAAATATATAAGGCTTACCTTCAGCTTATTTCCCCGTATTAGGAATTTATAATAGTAGGTAATTATTATAATAATAATAATCATCGAGAATCTCGTGAAAGCTGAGAAAGAGAAACTATTCAAATATCTCGACTTAGCACACGAGGTTGTCGACATGTGGAATGTGGACTCGGCTATCATTGTGCCGATTGTCGTGACTGCCAACGGCCTTATAGCCAAAAGCTTCGACGACCATCTGTCGAAGCTGTCGTTGCGGGGTTGTATCAAGGGCCTGATACAGAAGGCAGTACTCCTCGATACGGCTCGCATTGTGAGGAGGTTCCTGTCTCTGGAGCCCTAACCACCGGTAGCTTGGACCCTGCTCCCGACACCGGCGGACTACTGTTTTTATATTTTTAAAAGTTTTTTTTTAATATATATTTGTATTAAGAAATATTTAAAAATGTCAAAAATATTTATAGAAAACAAATAAAGGAAATAATAATAAATTAGTTTATTTCAGGCATCGGAAAACCCATTGTTTTTTCGTTTATTTACATTTAAAATTTAATAATTTAATGTCAGATTTAGTTCGATAGATATATGTGTTAAACACGGCTAAATTTTTATCTTTTTAAACCCGTGGAGGGTTGATCTGGTACATGAAAAACTATCGATTTGTAAAGATAAAATTAAAAAATAAAGTACTTTTTTGTCTAAAACTCGAATTAATTTATACGCATGTACGAAAGTAATTTCTTTAAATATATCAGCTGAGCGATTCCAATGACCTGTAGGTACTTGTCGGTCGTTGGGTACTAACTACCTACAGGTCATTACCGGATCGACCCTCCACGGGATTAAAACGATCAAAATTTAGCCACGTTTTATACTGTTGGCGATTTCTCGCGCTCGGACTAACTTAATGCACGAGGCACCGCTGACAAGCGCACTCCGCCCTCTCTTCCTCATCACCGTTGTAGTCAACATAATATGTTGATTTGTATGGCCTTTTTTTTCGATCTTTCTGAACGTACACAACATTCATTAGGAATCGATCCTAATGAATGTTGAGTATTGAGCCATCCAAATATTAAACATAACTGGACTCACTAGTCCATACAAATATGTAACCTAACTGGGCCTAACTAGGGTTGCGGGAACTTTTGAAACAGTTACCATGGCACGTTTAGTAAAAACAAAATGGCACGCCCTCTCGCTTCACCCAAGAACGGGAGAAGTCATTGGAAGATTACCCATCTCAAAAAAAGGCAAAAATCCAACAGCATTCAATCGCTAAACTATAGCGCCGTTTAGAATCTTATGAAATGTAAAGTATAATAATATGCTCATGACTGTACTAAGTCCAACATTATGTACATAAATAAAAACACAGCTTTCACAAACAACGAACATTGAATAAAATTATCACCTCAATGCGCTGCGATTTAATCAATGCAATTACAATGACATAAAGGCTGTTCCACACAGACGGCGCGGCGCGCTCATTACCATTTCAAACCGCGCGTGTCATTACCGCACCGGCCGTACGTTGCGATCTTTGCATAACCATCCCTTCTTGTGGGATAGTTTACGCCTTGAACGTTGCGGGGAATTCAATTTTGTAAGCTAAACGCTCGAGGGTGAAGGGTGTGGACTCAGCTTAAGGTACGGTAGGTGTTTTCGTAAATTTTGGGGTTATGTTTTTTTAAGTTGTTATTCAGGAAGGATTTCGCAAGTTTGTATAAAAGAGGTTTGGGAAAGCTGTGTTGATGGAAAATGTTTTTGGAGAAACAGCTAATTCTAGTTGTTCATCAGCCTTATAATGTTCCCACTGCTGGGATTCAGGCCTCCTCTCTAGGAGAGGGAATGGGCCATAATCCACCACGTGCGCCCATTGCGGGTTGGTGAATGTCACATGTCTTCAAATTTTTGGCACTAGGACATGCCGGTTTCCTCATGATGTTTTTTTTCACCGTTTTGAGAGCAATGGTGATGAAATAAATTACACAAAGTAATGCGCCTGGCTGGGTGTGAACCCGCATCCTACAACTCTTAAGGCCCTTTACATAGTACATATATATCGATGGCCCTTTACCACTCAGCCACCGCTGCTCAGTCTACTAGTTTATATTTAGGTAAATAAAATCGATTATGAAATGTCTGTCCCTTTTATGCCTCTGACATTTTGTCGTCCTATCAATCATTTTTTGAAAAAAATGGTTTTTATTTATTTAGCCATCGATTCAGAATTTAAATAATCTTCTTTCCACTTTGACCGACGGTGACTTGTATTGTACTTAGTGTCGGTGGTGTCTAACTTGTGATCGCTTTTTAATATTTAAAAAAAAAATATTTTTCAACATGTTATATTTTTTTTTTTATTAATTTAAATCGATTCAGTTGCTGATTCAGAACAAATTATATTCAGGTTTCGCATATACTAAAAATAATGTTGTATAAATGAGAGCGAAATTTTGCCCATAGGGATAATTATTCATGCACAAGAAAACATCATAATTATTATATTTAAAACAAATATGTACACAATGCACAAAACATAACATACTTAAACAATAATAAAAGACTAAAATGATAGGTTGAGGTTGAGGAATGAGGTACTTCGAATATTTTTTATTATGAAATACAGGTGAAAACGAGCTGCAAGTTAGATGTCGATCATTATTCAATAAATTCTGCGTACGAAGCTTACTACAAAACAACTTTGGAAATGTTGTTGAAACTCGGTCGGGGCTCCCGGTTTTCCCCACGTTTTAACTCGCGATCTAAAATCCGTTGAAAAGTTATGGAGTTTGAAAATTGTTGTGTATTTTTGAACGATGCAATCGATAATGTTGAGTGGGATTCTATTTGCAATTTTCTCTTACGCTTGGTATTTTCAACGTCTTGCCAAAGTTTTTACTGCGGGACTTTATTAGATCCTGATTGTTTTTTTTTTATCTTAAGTAATATTTAAAAGACAGCTATAATTGACTGAGTAAAAAATAACACAAGGGAATATACTCCCGGGTTATAAAGTATCCTATGTTCTATTCCAGGATATGGTCTACCCGTGTAACAAGTTTCATCTAAATCAGTTCAACCATTCGAGCTTGAAGAAGTAACAAACATACACACACACACAAACTTTCGCCTTTATAAAATTAGTGTAAGAGTGTAAATCCAATTATGGAGATTTTTTTTCTTGTAGAAAAGGGACATTATTAAAACCACAGAAGCGAAGTCGCAGAAAACAACTAAAGCCTCCGATAATTTATGGGACAAAATGTCCTCCAACATGTCCCACATCACTTGAATGCGTTGTAAAATGTTGGCGAGTTGTGGGACACTGGGCAACGTTGTTCACGTAGATTGCGCGTTGCACGTCATGGTGGGGATATTTTATCCCCTAATGTATTTGAGGCTTAATAATTTAATACAAAAAGCCTGTGTCTGGCGGTCTGTTTATTGCCATACTGCTAAGTTTTAAATACTACATTAATAAACCTATTGTTTTGTATTTTATTGACAACTGACGGCTTTGTTGGCGCTGTTGTAATGTGTTAGGCTGTAAGGCTGCGTGTCACCAATTTGTATCTCGCACAGAACAAGTACAATTCAATTCCATCCTATATTAAGAGAAAAGTTCAAAATTCTAAATTATTTTGAAAAATATTGGACTGCTGTATATGTAGTAATAGTACATTTTGATACAAGTGCAGAAAATCTGTCATTGTGATCGAGGCGGACTTCGCACCAGCTGTCGGCGAGTGTGTTATGGAGCCGATGGCTGCAGTGACAAGTTTGCACTCGTGTCAAACGACGCTTTTCAATACACTTACGACTCGTGGGGGTTGAACTGCGTCTCGTGGGGGTCGACGTGCGCCTGTTACGATAAACAATTTTATTACAATAAAATTGTCGCGTGCTCGCACGCGCTTTTTTGCACACTAGTGCAGAAAACAGTCCATTGCGTGATTTCCGAGTAAGTGTATTGAAAAAAATGTAAATGGTCTGTTTACGAGCCAAGTGAATTAAGTTCAAACCATTTTTAAATATGTGCAATGAGCTTACACATATTTGACAATACTCTCAGTCACTCGAATTTCTTGAATATATTATAGGGCCGATGATAAGGGACAAAAGTAGGACGTACAGACGAACGTGATCCGGAACACATCGCCTTAACCCAATCATTAACATCCCATTAAAATTCACCAACAGTCCAAACGCACGACTATTTTAAGTCTATTAAATACGACAGCCAAATTCAAATGTCAGTAGAGATACACAAATGTGCATGCCATCACGCGTATCGTTCGCCGCGCGATGTTTAATCGCTTGTGTGTGACCGCGCATAATCAGGCGACGCGCGACGGCCGGCACGTGTGTCAGCGCCCTTATGTCGGATTATGAATTATTATTTGAATTGTATGATGATGAGTGCGCGGTGTCTTTTGAGAAAGTTCAGGGTAGGAGGTACATAAGGGTAAAGTTTTAAGTCTTTTATTTCCTTACATAGATGTATACGTATACATAATACTTTACATGTTTAGATTGCGTCACATATTAGTATACACCGTTAAATTTAGTTCGTTTTAATCCCGTGGAGGGTCGATTTGATACATGAAACCCTATCGATTTGTGAAGATAAAAATGAAAAATAAAGTACTTTTTTTAAACTCATATTAATTTACGCATGTACAGAATGAATTTCTTTAAGCAAACGTCAGCTGATCGAGGCCAATAAACTGTAGGTAGTTAGTACGCAATGACCGACAACTCCCTACACGGTCATTGGTTGCGCGAATTTTGCTGTGGACTGTAGGTTTAAAAAGCGATCTAAGGTTTGTTAACAATATGCAGGTACTGCGCCTAGCGTTTATTAATGGGATGAATGTATTAGGAGGAACACTGACCTTTTGACCTCGAAGGTTCCACGTGGCGCCGGCCGGCGGACCTCGACTTCGCACATTTAACCACTGCCAGGTCCTGTTTTGCACCACACTGCACTATTGTTGAGTCTTTGAATGGTTGGATCACGAAATAGTCAATTTTCTTGTAATTTCGAGCGGGCGTTGTTAGCGGAGCGGTCACATTCACAATCGATGCACAAACGTCAATGTCATTTCATTTCTAGAGGTCGTGCGGGAAGGGAAACGGAAGGGATAGGATTGCTAGGCCAAAAAATAAATTACAAAAAACAAAATCGCGGATCATAGCAAAATTGGCGCAACCATTCCCCCCGGGTTTGAAGGGTTACCTTCAAAGAAAAGGAGAAAACAAAAGCGAAACTAAACCCTATTACTATATCTAGACTATCAATACTAGGTAGCGAAACAACTTATAACTAACTATGCCACTACTGCTGATTAGGCAGAGGGCAGAGGCGAATAACCGGACGCAGGTACGATCCAGTTGCGGTTTTAACCTTTACGACTCGCGTTATTCCGTTCGAACCCGGAAAAACTTCTTCCACTACACCAAGAGGCCAGTGCAGAGTACCGACTGTGACTGGATCTGAAGGAGTGTTCCACTTTTGACGCGACTGCAGCGTATGCAGATAATCTGTCCTCCATCGCTTCCAAAAGGACTGAACTAAGCTATCCAGCAGAGCGTGACAATTCACCTTATGGTGATAATCCACCAACAAATCCAAAACGTGATCCTTGCGTGGTAGAACTACTGGATGCATTTGTTCAAACTCTAACTTAGCATTTCGCAGACGGCCACCGACACGAATGAGTCCGTCTTGTAAAAATGGTTTCAAATGTTGAAGTGCGCGACTACAAGGTTTATGTGATTCTAAACTACGAAATTCTATTGAAAAATAAAATTTCTGCAACTCTCGAAGTACAACTGATTCAGCTCTATCCAAATCAGCTGCGATTATAGAACCACGCGATGGTAATAATCTCAAAAATCTTAGGACGTAAACTACACAGCGTAATAGTCTCGACCAAGACGAGACTCGATTAGACAACAACAAAACAACTGACTCTTCACGCGGAACTGATACTACAAGCGTATGTTTCTTCTCCTCGGGTGGCTCTGAAACAGTAGCGGGGTTAAACGGAGCACTTGGCCACTCGTTAGGAGTGGTATGAAGCCAGGGAGGGCCACAAAACCAAAGCGGATGATTTAAAATTTGCGCAGGAAGCAAACCACGTGAGAGACAATCAGCTGGGTTTTCTGTTCCAGCGACATGGAATATATTTTCTGGTGACAATTCAGCTTGAATCTTAGCCACCCTATTTGCGACAAACGTGCCCCATCGATGGGGTGAAGAGTGGGCCCAACATAGAGCAACGGTTGAGTCTGAAAACGCTACAATTCTCTCTATATTAATGCGAGGACGACAAGTTTTGACTATAGATGTAATCAATTGAACCAACATAAGAATAGCGCAGAGTTCGAGACGAGCAAGAGAGACAACCTTACGAGGAGATACCTTTGATTTTGCGCTAATGAGGAAAACTGAAATGTTATCGCCATTTTGGACCTGAAAGTAAACGACTCCCCCGTAAGCCCTCTCACTGGCGTCTGCGAAACCTACCACATTAACAACAGTGTCTGGTACTATACCAACATGGCGAGGAATCTGTATCTGATCGAGCATTGGAAGCTCTTTCCTATAGCGAGCCCACAACTTAGCAACACTGTCAGGAGCGGTGTCGTCCCAATCACAGTTGGAAAGCCAAAGCTCTTTTATAAGCAGCTTTGCATACAAAACGACAGGAGCTACAAAACCCATTATATCCCATATCCGAGCTACACATGCTAGGATAACGCGTTTGGTACAAGTTGGCGGAGTCGAGCTAATTTTAAGACTGAACATATCAGTGGCGGGTGACCAACTTAAACCAAGGATCTTATGCGAATCACTATCATCGAATTCCTTTACCGAAGTCAACCGGTGTGACGGTGGAATCGACTCTAATGTAGCTTGCGAGTTGCTTGTCCATTTCACCAGATCAAATTGACCGGACTTCATGAGGCTGATTACTTGAGCAGCGGTCTCTATAGCCTCTGCTTCACTAGGTACACTGTACACAAAATCGTCCTTGTACAATCCGGTTTCAATAGTGGCCCTTGCTTTCGGGTATGTATGACCCTCGTCAGCGGCCAACTGCTTGATAGTGCGAAGAGCGTGAAAGGGACTAGACTTAAGCCCAAAACAAACACGATTGAATTCGTAAACCTTCAAAGGTTCCTGCGGAGAAAATCTATACAAGAAGCGTTGGAATCTACGGTCACATTCTCTGATTCCAATACTAAGAAACATTTGCCGAATATCAGCAGAGAGCGCAATAGCAAACAAGCGAAAATTTACTATTATTTCAAATAAGTTACCCTGGAGGTTCTGACCACAACACAAGATATCGTTAAGCGATATGCCAGTACTAGTTTTAGCGCTACCATCCATAACCACACGCAGTTTAGTTGTAAGCTTGTCTTCTCTAACAACTCCATGGTGCGGGATGATGTAAAACGGGTAATCACGTGTCTCCTCAGTCTCGGCAGGCGCTGATGAGATATAACCTTTATCTGAATATTCGATCAGCACATCATCATAGGCTTGCTTCAACTTAGGAGACGCCTGCATCTTACGTTCCAAGCATAGAAAGCGTTTTTCTGCGGAGGCACGGGAGCCACCGAGCGAAAAAATATCACCCTTGAAAGGGAGCGCGACAACATAACGACCATCTTTATCACGAGTAGTCGTGCGGGTATAAATCTCCTCAGTGACCTGATCCTCAGGGCTGAGAATAGGCGGGACATTGACCTCTTCAATCTCCCAGAACTTGCGGATGGTAGACTCAAGCGGCGGCTCGACGGTGCAACAGTGCGACACAGTCGAGTAACTATCTAAACAAGCGGGTGCGGAACCAACTATAACAAACCCGAGAACTGTTTCCAGTGCGTGCGGAGCGGGGTACATCGGAAGACCTTGAATTTTACGTGATAACTGGAGATGCGGGAGAATCGAAGCACCGATCAATAGATCGATATCTCCAGGGAAAGCGTAATTTCCGTCGGCTAACTGCAAGTTCTTAAACTCCGTCAGCATGGACGTGTCAACCGGTACCGTGGGCAACCGTTCCGTAATCTTATCTGCGACTAGCGAATCCATTTCAAACGAAATATTACGATTAAAACGTGAACTAAATATTATTTTAATGGAACCGTGAATGGTTGCCTTTAAACCTCCAAAACCTTTCACTTCTGAGCGGGATGACCAATTATTAAAACTAAAACCAAGGCGTTGACAACAATCCCGAGTAATAAAATTACTCTGGGAAGCGCCATCTAGTAGCGCTCGAACGGTGTGCGGTTTGCCAAAGGCATCTACAATGACAACTTGCGCGGTCGCAAGTAAAACGGTAGTGATTTGAGTACCAGCGGCGGAAAGCGAACACAATGTTACGTCGTTTGCACTTGCAGCAGGCCGCGCGTCACAAGCGTCGCGCGTCTGCGCAGGCTGTGGCTGCGATGGCAGCTTACTACTCTCAAAATGTAAGAAGGTATGATGTCTAGCTAGACATTTACGACAGCTAACACCACTGTTACATGACGTAACCAGATGTTTGTCACTTAGACAATTAAAACACAAATTATTAGTGCGGACAAACTTGTAACGATCCCTAGGCGATAATCTCTGAAATTCCGAACACTTGTACAGCTGTGTATGGCTACCCTTACACAGAGAACAGTCAGGTGTTGAGGCGGTATTAACTAGCGTATGTGCAGTCTTGACTGACTTCGATGACGCGTCTATACGGCGATCGGAACCTGTCCTATTCGTGACTTCATGACGTGCCGACGTGCGCTGCAATACCTTAATATGGTCGCGAATAAAAGATTCTAAATCTTTGAACTTAGGTATTTCGTTACCGCGCTGAGTCGTTTCAAACAGACGAACAGTTTCAGGATCTAATTTCTGTAAACCGATATACAAAAACAAAAAGTCACAGAGGTCATTGACCTTTAGGTTCTTTACTGCACGAACAGATGATGCGAAAATATTTAAAAACTTCTCTAAATTATGATCGTTACAAACGGAAAAACTTTTCAAATCGAATAATTGATCTAAATATGCGGTGGCTACTAATCGCTTATCTTCGTATTTTGTTTTTAAAGTGTTCAAAACTAAAGTGTAATTTTCAGCGCTAAACGTAATTCCAGCACAGACAGCCTTTGCCTTACCGGTCAATTTTTCTACGAGATAATGCAATCTCTCGTGATCTGTCAGCGATGTGTTCCTATGTATTATATTTTCGAAACTATCTATAAATAAATTCCAATTTCGAATGTCACCATTAAATTCAGGTATTTGAATTGGCGGCAATCGTGGGCGTTCGCGAGGAGGGTTGGATAAACCACTCGCGGGGGGGGGGGAGTCTCTAAACTCCTAGCAATACGTTTGATACGACAATACAAGTCATCAAAGGACGACAATGCCTGATAACTCACACAGTAATCAGGATTTAACTCCAACTCTAAAATGTTTATATTATTAATTGTAGATTCAAAATCCGCGCGCAAACTATCTAAAGTTTCCAACGAACACAAGAAAGCATCTCTAATCGCCAGATCCGAGGTTTGCAAAGATTTATCACAAATTGATTGAACACGTGAAAACTGTGAGTCCCTTTTAGCGTATAAAAGCTTTAACTGAACCTTTAAATCAGTACTAACCTTACGAGACATCTTGTTTTGATATATTCACACTATACACTCAAACAAACACTTAACGAATTATTAAGTAAGCGATAATTATCAGATAACAATATGGTAATATTGTAAACAACAAAGTGAACGGCGAACGAACGGAATAACCTGAATCAATGAGTGAATAATACCCAATTTCTCGATTAAATCATTCACGTCGTTCATATGCGTATATAATCTATGGTTTATCCGTTTCCTACAAATATTCACTCAACAATGAACGGGTATTTTTGAAATGCGTCTACCTACATGCAATTTGTAGGACTTCCGAATGAATTTTGTCAAGAAAAAGAATGCGATCGATTTATATCTACGCTGATATTTACGTAGCTAACTATAATTATGCGGTGCGGTTGACGGCGTAGGTACCGTAATTATCAATGGCTCTTTAACTATACGAGCGAAATAACGATTAGTTGCCTAAATGCCTAGATGCGGGTTTTCTACTATTATATCTAGGTAAACAGGCTTGTTGCGTTTATTCCCTATGGAACAAATACTATATTGCGAAATTACAAGAAAATGATTCACGATCCGGCTCGAAGGACCAAAAAGTAATGGTTGCGCGAATTTTGCTGTGGACTGTAGGTTTAAAAAGCGATCTAAGGTTTGTTAACAATATGCAGGTACTGCGCCTAGCGTTTATTAATGGGATGAATGTATTAGGAGGAACACTGACCTTTTGACCTCGAAGGTTCCACGTGGCGCCGGCCGGCGGACCTCGACTTCGCACATTTAACCACTGCCAGGTCCTGTTTTGCACCACACTGCACTATTGTTGAGTCTTTGAATGGTTGGATCACGAAATAGTCAATTTTCTTGTAATTTCGAGCGGGCGTTGTTAGCGGAGCGGTCACATTCACAATCGATGCACAAACGTCAATGTCATTTCATTTCTAGAGGTCGTGCGGGAAGGGAAACGGAAGGGATAGGATTGCTAGGCCAAAAAATAAATTACAAAAAACAAAATCGCGGATCATAGCAAATTGGCGCAACCAGTCATTGACTCATTTACTTAAAGAAATCAATTTCGTGCATGCGTAATTAATTCGAGATTTAAAAAAAAGTACTTTATTTTTCATTTTTATCTTTATAAATCGATAGGGTTTCATGTACCGTATCGATCCTCCACGGGATTAAAACGACCAAAATTTAACGGTGTATAAGTGGTGTTACTTTTATGGTGTATAATAAATAAAGTTTATTCTATTCATATTATTTTGTCTGGTCTGATGTTCTTGTGGTTAGTGGCCCTGACTGCTATGCCGGAGGTCGTTGGTTCGATTCCAACCCAGGACAAATGTTTGTGTGATGAGCACGATCATTTGTTCTGTATCTGGGTGTAATTTATCTTTAATATGTAAGTGTGTATTTAGAAATACATAAATATGTTTAGTTGTCTAGTACTCATAACACAAGCTCTGCTTAGCTTGGGACTAGACGGCGGTGTGTGATAGTTGTGGGATATACTCGTATATTATATTTTAAAACAAATTCTTCCACCGCGTCTGTCTGTCTGTTCGCGACAAAACTAAAAAAAATTCTTTCTTTTCATTTATTTATATCGAAAACTACAGCACGGCAGTTTTGTGCGGTTTTAACTAATTATCAGACTGGAAGGTTTAAATGTACAATACAAATACATGCATTATGAAAGATATCTCATACCAGTTCGAAACTGGGTCGGGTTGCCAGGTAAGTTGGTTAAGAGGTATTTTAAGCTTTCAAGCCATAAGTTTTATAAGATAAGCAAAATGGAGGTATAGAAGGCGTTTATATGTCAGTCAGTACACTTCTTCTTTTATACAACCTTATTTTTAATATATGTGAAACCTGAAATACGGTTCTAGTATTTTTATGCAAAGTACAAAATTACATAACTGTATCGTGAAAAAGCACAAAGTTGTCCTACTAACACATGGTCACCAGGCCATCCGGGTCACTGAGGTGTTATTTTGCTCCCGCACCCAGCTGAACGCTGGCGTCTAATGGCCGGTATGACCTGCCGTGACCTGTGTAGTACTTAGTGTCCAACTTGTGACCATTTTTATATATTTTTTACCCGACTGCGCCAGAAGGAGGGTTTAGTCGTAGTCGGGACCCATGCTAGAATTGAGAGCACATACCTATATTACATTGCAGATTACTCCAATCTATTGACTAGACGGCTGTCATTCTAGAATGGGTCCAGACTGCCAGTATTTAAAATGTTATATAGTTAAATGCAATCGGGTACAACGACTTTCTTGTTTTTGGGCTTTTTCGTGAATGCTCAGAAAAGCAGGCGGGTTTTTTAGTTTTTTAAATTACCGTTTTATTAATAATTATTATATGGTGTAAAAAGTATTGGAATCGATTCAGTTACTGATTCTGAACAAACGATAATCAGGTTTCGTAAATACTAAAAATAATGTTGTCTAAAGATTGGAGAGATTTCTTCTTTTGACCTATCGTCGTATCTTTACCAAATTATTGCGTAATATCTATCTGTGGATACCTGTACAATTCACTGCTCATGTATATCGTAGTATTCTCAAAAATTGTTGCAATCACAAGTGTACTTCGATTTCTGCATATGATTAGGTAAGTCTGTTGGTTCGGATTAATCCTGAAGTTTTGTCTCTAAATTTCGACCAAAACAATCCTCTCACATTTCCGTTCCATTCAATATCACACTTGGCAATATACCCCTGGTATTAGCGTGCAATGCTGCAATAGTGGGGACTCCTGGGCAGAGCTGGAGTCCGGTTCAAATGCAGCGCATTCCACGGCCAGACGACGGAATTCAATAAAGAAAGGATTATGGACACCGTACACACGGATCAGCTGAATACGCCTTTGTTTTTCGTTGGATAAATAATGAAAGGAGAGGTGAATAATAAAATAAGTACATAGAATACTTGCTTAAATTAATAAGAAGGCGCCAAATCTATAATCATAATTAAAATTAAATAATTACTTATTACGAAAATCATACGTCGTCGAGGTCGACCGCTAATGTTTTTATGTAAAGAATCTATATACAAAATGTCATAACGGTATCACAAAGCCATTAAATATATGCTCTTTTATCATGAACAGTCACAAAGTTATGAGCTTGTTATGCTACCTGGTTGTCTACATAAACACATGGTTACCGGGCCATGCGGGCCACTAAGGGGTTATTTTGCTCCCACACCCAGCTGTACGCTGGTGTCGCTGTAACTTACCGTGACCTATATTGCACTTAGTCTCGGTGGTATCCAACTCGTGACCTTTTTTAAATATTTTTTTGGGAAAAACTATAACATGATGTAAAAATATTGGAATCGATCCAGTTACTGATTCTGAATAAACTATTATTCAGGTTTCGAAAAACTAAAAATAGTGTTGTATAAATGGTGGAATACGGCCCTTTCCTTTTCCTGAGAGATGACGTGAGTCTCAGCATTGGGAATATTATAAGTTTGCTTATACTTACAAATAAACAACTAGTTTTTACCTGCAACTTTACACGTGTGAAAGCAGAAAATATATGCCAATGTTACTCAGTGATAAAGTAGCAGTTGGTGAAATATTTTTTATTCTTTTTTTATTACTAGTATTTCCTTTTGCTGCTGCCAGCAGTTTTGCAAAGCAGAGAATTTTCCTAAGGGAACATACACTTGGGATAAAAAGTACCCTATGCGCATTCTAGGACACTGTCTACCTAGCCTGTAGTTCAAGCGTCAAGAAGTGAAAAACATACAAGCATATTTTTTTTATAATGTTACTGTAACAGATACAGTACTGTATTTACTATTTATCTCCTGAACAATCATAGACGTTACTGCACTAAAAAGAGACAATCCACTTCCAACAAACGAAACACATCACCCCTACACATCAATACACTCCCTAACAATATATCTCAATCACTCCCTGCTATAATCTCACCTGTACCACTTTATAAAACCCTGCATCCGTATTCCGGGAGTGCAATCGAAAGTCCCAGACGATTTACGCGGTACCCAGTGACTGATCGCCTCTATTAACGGAATCCATCTCTCGGTGCCTGAATTATTTATCGACAAAGATGCATTTAAGTGCAGCGTTCGACTTGCGAACTTCGATAGAATAGGGGTGTTTTTCATTAAATAGTGTGAGTTTGTAATGTTTTGAGATTTTTTTCTGGATATTGTTGAGGTTTAACCTGTTGAATACCGTAATTAGAGACACAATAGAAAGACAATAGGTGTGCGGACGCCGGCGTCCTCTTGGGAAATAATGAATTAAAGCGTTAATTTGATCAAATACGTATGTTCGTCTGATCGACGACAAACTACTTGTTTAAGTAAACTGGTGAAAAGATGTGAAATATTCTGCACTAGCTCTGTTCGGATAAACTAGTTCTAGGTTTTTTTTTCGGTGGTTAAATCATCCTATGACATCTTTGCCTTCGTTCCAGGGCCCCGAGTTTCATTTCTACATTCCCCATGGCCCAAGTCGGCTTCGACCCTGCTGGGCCCCTTCGAACTAGTTCTAGGTTAAAATTGTTATTGTTACTAGTTTGCGGTCAAAAGTACATTGACTGGTTGACAGTTCTATTTATAAAATAGTTATCTATTAACCGACTTCTAAAAAAGTAGGAGGTTTTAAGTCGTCTGAATTTTCAATTTTATTTCCTGAATATCCTATAATTAATACGATTTATTATTTTATAACGAACTTCATAAATAATATTTTAATCACAACGTTAAATTGAATTATTTTATTGAATAAATTATTGTGTTTCATAATAAAAATATATTCTCATATGCATTGATGTTTATATAACACAAAATAATACATTTTTATTCCAATAACGCCGAAGAAATGGGAACACTTCCTATGCATTACGAAACGAACCTCATTTGTGGTTAATTCAGAGGGAGCCGACGTAGAACCTTTTATTTACCATGAATTGATTCCTAAATGGAGCTGAAACAAGTACCCTAGTTAGCACCCTATTGCTAGAACCCTAACCACTTGGAATAAGGAGTTCCCTAATTGAATAACACAACGTGGTCTGTCGGTATTTAGTATCGGATTGTGAATGGGGAGGGCTAGTGGTCTTTGTATGAAACTTCTAGTATATAGAACTAGGATTACAAAGTTTCTTTTTATTTACAGAAACTCTAATTTCGGATCGTGTAAGGAACACAATACTGCGCGCCATCTACTAAACCGAGAGCAGGTCCGAGTGCCTGAGTGGTAACGGCCCCGACTTACGAGTTGTAGGTCCTGAGTTCTAACCCAGCTAGGCGCATTACTTTGTGTGATTTATTTCATCACCACTGCTCTCAAAACGGTAAAGGAAAACATCGTAAGGAAACCGGCATATCCTAGAGCCTAAAATTTGAAAACATGACATCTACCAACCCGCACTGGGCCCGCGTGGTGGATTACGGACCATTCTCTCGACTATAGAGGAGGCCTGAGTCCCAGCAGTGGGAAGATTATAGAGCTGATGCTATGCTAAGCTATCTACTAAACTAAGACCGCAGTGGTCACACGTAAAGGCCCAGCAGGGTGATACCTAGCGGGTATTAGCGAGAAAGGGAGAAAGAAAATGAGTCTATTTGCTAGGACCCAGCCCTGAGGTTTTTTGAAAAGAAAACCCGTGGTCCTAGAAAGCAAAGAAAAACTGAAGGACACATATGTGGTTTTACTCAGTAAAAGTCAGACACGCCCTCCTGATCCACTCTAGAGCGGTGTGAAAGTGTCGAAGTCGTTAGTCCAACTCAAAACAAAAAAAAAAAAAACTTCCGGAATTTCTATTCTTAAGTGATTTTGGGCCGGACATGTCTGCCGCACGTCAGATGAGCTGTAGGCTAAGAGAGTCATTTACTTGGTCCCAAATAACTCAAGGCGATCTAGATGAAGGCGAAGAGATGACTTCGCTTTCGTTCTTACCGAAAGTACAGGACCGCGATGACAAAAACACTTTTTTGTATTAATACGAAAAATAAATAGTAAAAATCATTACTTTTTAATACACTTTAACATCCCCAATATTAATTACAGTTATCAATCCGCCCTAAGCACTAAGCTCAACCCTCCAGAAGAGCACTCAATCTAAAAACAATATCTGTAAAGTATTCATGACAAATCGCTGTCTAACGAAGAGAAATAACTGTGTAAATACTACGTGTCTTTAGTATGGGGGAGTGATGGGGAGTGGTGCCAGTGTTAGCGAGTTTTTGTAGGTTGTTTTTACCTTAGAACTTACTTTCCAGTCCATTGATGCTTACATAAAGTTATTCCTACAACCTATTCCTATTCTTATTGCCTATTTATTTAATTAAGGTGTCTTCTAAATAAATTAAAATGAATGGCTATTTATTATTGTGTGGCCATAAGCGCAATACTCGAAAAAGACGGATGAACTTTTAAACTGTTTATTTTTTGCTGATATTCTTATGAAAAAAAATTGCACTGAATTGATTGAATTGGGAAAATTGCACTGAAAACTGTTACTATAAAATACTTTAATTTATCAGTTGATTTGACACTTTTTATGATAATTATGCCAGAACGTCATCAACCCAATCAGCTAGTAAATAATAAAATGTTTTATCAGGTCTTCAGGAATCTGTATTTTTTCTCTAATACTATTAGAGCTACACAAACAGCTCTTGTTATATGATCCGCCCCGGCTTTGCACGGGTGCAAGTTATACACAAAAACTTCCTCACTTATTGTTCTTTCTGTTAGTAAAACCGCTACAAAATCAGCTTTAGGAGAAGTCAATAGTAGGATAATGTGTTCTGAAATTTGTAATTTAAAATCTCTCAATATCTCGCTTCCCGGTGACACTGCGCCCACGCACAAATCCCGACAGTGGGGTCCCGTAACTACATAACACCGTTTAGATTGATAGCTGATGCAATTTGCGACTGACTTGGATTTATTTCTACTGATAAAAGTACATTGCGGCCCTCTAATAATGTCCGCGTGATTCCCTGTCATTGTTTTGGATCAGGTGGAGGAATGCGGTAGGGGAGTATGGTTTTATCAGTTTAGATAGTATGAAATTTGGATGTTTCTTTTTACCTGTAGTGTTGGTTTATTATCCTGGTTTAGTTTTTTGCAAAATCAGAACGATCAATCGTCGAATCCGACTTGGCTGGGCAACGTTCGGGAAGCTACACAGTACGTTCCCGTTCAACATACCATTGCCTCAAGACGAAAGTCTATAATCAGTGCGTGTTGCCAGTGATAATATATGCCATATGTCATCATTACTGACAACATATTTTATGTATATACTAGCTTCTGCCAGCGGCTTCGCCCGCGTGTCAATAGGTTTCTTCAGAAAAACTTTGAACAACTGTTTCATCCCCCTAGAGGCGGGGTTTCGTAAAGTCCGTTCTTAGCGGATATCTACACCCTATAAGGAACCTACCTGCCAAATTTTAAGTTTGTAGGTGTTATAGTTTCTGAGATTTCGTGATTAATCAGTGAGTGGTATTTCGCATATATAGCTCTGTAAGGTGTTTTCTCGTAATGGCTCTCATCATGCACTTTAAAGTTACCCGAAGAGCAATGCAAAGGGTTATGCTCGATGTATCATTGCGTGATCGAATCAGGAGTGTAGATTTCTGGAAGAGAATCAAGCTTACCGACATAGCCCGAAGAATCGTCTTTTTGCGCTCGCCTAACAGTACCTCTAACATGAGTTTTAAGCAATAGTATTCGTCGCTACTCGATATCGACGCCGTAAATATTTTGTATGGCAAATTTTGCAGCGCCTCTAGCGGTCACTTGCAAGACCAAAATTTGCCATACAAAATACATATTTACGGCGTCGATATCGAGTAGCGACGAATACTATTGCTTAAAACTCATGGTAGAGGTACTGATGGGCAATTGGGACGAAAGTTTCTCGAGTAAGACATCCACTATTATATTGACCGCAACCGAAGATATAGCGTTGCAAGTCCGAGGGGTGACAGTCACAGGTTTCCGATGGACGCCAAACGCACAATACCGGTCGTTGTGGCGGTACTTGGAGGAAGCCTCCAATCCACTATTGGACATAGGACGTCTTTTGGGAGAAATGATGACGATAAAAATAAGATTTTAACGTATCCTATTGCTGGAATACTGGCCTCTTCATCGTGAAGAGATTCGGGCAGAGTATCGGGCATATCGGGATTGAATTTCTGAATAATTGCTTGACATTACTTGGAAATAACCTGTCGAAACTGTTTGTAGTATACAGTAGGAAATAAAGTGACGAGTTTTGTGTAGGTAAGTTAATAACGGCGTGTAAAGACTTGTAACATGGGTCGCCAAGGGGGGCCAGGGGTTGCTACGGCCCCCCCTAGAGGCTTGCTTTACAGCTTCAGAGCCTAGTTTAGGTACCAGTCTCCCACAATACAATGCCCATCCTATATGTTACCGTAGATATAAGGTTAGCAATTATAATAAAAGTTTATTTTCTTCACAATATAAATTGTTAAGAAAATAAGCATTTATTATTATTTAAAAAAAAAAACACTTTTTTATTATTCTCTATACTTCCAACAGACTTTCTTGATCATCCACTGGCGACGCCCTTGACTTGTAATGGTTTGAACGTGTGATAGGATAAAAAATTCATTATGTTCCCTGTATTCGACGGCACGATTAGCGCAGTGGTTGAGCGATTGACTAATGCGCTTTGTTTCGTGGGTCCAATTCACAGATTTTTGGAACAAATATTTTTGTATTGACTACAGATAAGTGTACCGGTGAACGCACCCACGATACAGGAATAGTTCTTAATATGGGGAAAGGTTGAAAAAAAAGTAAATGTAGGTAAATGTATGATTTTAAAATAGCCAGCAATCATAACAAGCAACACGAAAATAGTGTTAATACAAAGATCGCGTTGTTTCGGGGAAATTCATTTTTATAAACGAAAAAATAGCACGGATCCTTACGTGTCACGTTATGTTTGCGAAATTCGTTGGTAATAAACTCATATTATATATTATTATGCGAATGTAAAAGCAACTCGTCTCTTTGTTTGTTTCACCTTCACGCTTAACCAGCTTCAGCAGTACCTAATTTTTTTAAAAAAAACGTTCTCTAGTTAGGTACACTGGATCTTGTAGATGGACTAAGGGGACATAAAACAACCCATTTCACTTTTTTAGGGTTTCGTAGCTCAAAAGGCAAATATGGAACCCATATAGGATCACTTTGTTGTCCGTCTGTCATTCTGTCAAGATCCTTTTTCTCGGTAACGCGTGGAGGTATCGAGTTGAAATTTAAACCACATACTCAAGTCTGCGCCCTTGAAGCGGTAAAAAGATCAAACTTCAATCTTTATTCTTCTTCAGATTTATAATAAATCTTTCTATTTTCGATTTTGGAGTAAGTTTATGCTACAAATAATAAAAAAAATTGGATCAAATATTCAATTCTACCGTACTAACTTCAACTTCAACTCTTGATTAATGGCCTTTGTGGAAGAGACACCACAATTTTTTCTACTGTACTAATTAAGTAATTAGACCCATAAAGTCAACGAATATATCTTCAGGTGATGCAATTTGTCAGTTACTTTACTACTATTTATGGTCATTGATAAATATCCTGCGGCGTCCTATTTTGATACTACCTGCGTGTTTAGAAGTCGTTTGTAGAGAAAACAATCTATGTAGCTGAAGAAAGAGTTGGTTACTATACAACCTTATTTTTAGTATACGAAACCCGAAACACGTGTCTAGTATTTTTATTTAAAAGAATCTTTGTAAAAAAAATCATAACTGTATCATGAAAAATCACTAAGTTATAGGCTAGTTTTGCTACCTGGTTGTTCACACAAACACATGGTCACGAAGCCATCTAAGCGACTGAGGGTTTGAAGTACGTCGGGTTGTCCGATGGTAGAAAGGTGGTGGCGGAGTTATTTATTTTTGCGCACACTCTCAAAATGTATCCTGTAAAATTCCGAAAGGCTGGCTATACCCTACGCCGATGCTACAGGCTATCTTAACTAAATCTAGATCACCCATTAGCCTCTTCGCACGCCTTTTCTCTGAGTCCAAATCTACCAGATGGCATATTGGAGCACCAGCCCATATGTGGCTGCAGTACTCCGAACACGATCGGACCTGAGCCTTGTATGCCCCTCAAAATCACATAAAAACTCCGCTCCACATACATCACTATAACCACCACGAAACCGATCAATCTAATTTCCTAATGCACGTCTATCCGTGTCGGTCTCCTCCACCTTAAGACTGCAGGACAATTTCTTAATCGTCGGGAGGGTAGACAAATCACCGGGTACACTGCACTGAGTTGCGGTTCGAATCCCGAGGGAGATACGGCCCTACACTGCAATTGAGATGGTATAAGGGAGGGGAGAAGAGCGAGTAATTATAGATTTCGATGTTTTTTTTAAGGTAGGGAATCATTTAATTTTAATGACTTCTCCTGCTCTAAGGCGGAGCGAGAGAGCGTGTCAGACTTTTAGTGACTAAAGCCACACCTATGTTACTTCAATTGCCTTTTGAGTTTTAGTTCTTGCTGGGCACCTACAGTTTTGCTGACATCTCTTTGAGGCGCACGTGGAAGAGTAAAGGAGTTTGGGGAAGTTTCTTACACATAAAGACTAGATTTCGAAAGAGAGACTTGGAAAGTGCGCTTACAAGAGCAACAGTATTGTTAATCGCTATAGCTCTTATTTTTGCTTGTAACTACTTTAAGTCAGGACCTGATAATAAAAGGAATATAGAACCTAATGACTTCCTTACTCTTTTTGATTACAAAAATATCATTATGATGATGTCGGATGATTGTCGTGATGAGTAGCCACATCGGCATTGGCCGAACATGTTTTGGTTAGCTGTTGATCGATAAATTTTAAATGCTATTATATTAGTAGTTTAGCAAACCTCCTAACCTAGGTTTCTATCGTAAACAACGCTAGAAGTCTCGACGACTTGACGAGAAATTACGAAGAGAACCGAACACAATAATGGGATAAGGTTTGACAAAAAGAGAATGGAAAAGAGCAACAGTTTATTAAACAACTACAAGTTTTTATCCGTAGTAGTTAAAGAGCCGGTTGTAGTCACAGACTATTTTGTATGAACTCCGCCCAGCTCTACGACGCGTCGACTTCCCGGTTTCTTAACATTGGTTTTATTTTTATATAAAAAAAACATAATAACTATTCAATATTTCTGTTTTTGCCAGTCCCTTCTAAAAAACAAGCTTTATTATTTTATGTAACTTTCAAATATTGCCGTGTCGTAATCTCGTAGATATACACGTTTGTAATCGTAAGTTATGGTTAGATTCGCGATATTTTTTATCGAGCAAACTAATTTATATCATGTTTTAATTTTTGCCCAGCGGTTGGTCATATTATGGTTAATTTTAATAAAATTATTTCATGGTGTTCTCAGATTTCGATCGATATCGTGGTGATCGACGATTTTTAGATGTTTAAAAAAGTTAAAAATGAATAGAAACTCGCCTTAGAAATCTGCTGTCTATAATTCCGAATAATTTTATGTAATAACCCTCTTCCTCTTTTAATTTGCACCATCACCGTTGGGGGACAACTGCAAATTGCGGTAAAATGGGTTGTAACCCTCCCACTGCAGCGACTTTGACGGATGTACGGACGCTTGCACACCTAATAAACTAATGTAATACGACAACCGACTGTTTATTTACTGGGATGAGGCTTGAGTTATCAGCTGTGACTAGGAACGGGAATTTGGGGGTTAAGTTTGTATTTGGGATCCGGTTTTGGGTGTAATTTTTATTGCATGGAAGTTTGTTGTTATTTGGTATTTTAGGTAATATTGTCCTTGGGTATCATTTTTAGGAGTGAGTGAGGAGTGTCAGACTTTTACTGACTAAAACCTACCTGCGTTTCTTTAGTTATTCTTTGTATTTCAGGTCCACGGTAACTCTTTTGAACAATCCGGCAGGTCCTTGGACTACCTTTTCAATTTTGTAGTTCTATTTGTTCTTACAGGCACTTTGCTATACTACAACAGGATTCATTGAAACATAAGACTCGTATGATGCCATAGCGGTACCATTTCGGTTTGTGACATTTCAATAATGATGTGTCGATTTCAGTGTACTGAAAATTAATAGTCCATTTTGCCATGGGCATATTCAAATGGCGACGCTGTCGCGCTATGCCCGTGTTACTAATATAATATCAGTGACTAATCTGTCACTGATATACCTAGGCTATATTCAGTGACATATTAGTAGAATGTTCCTATAAGATATTTCTGCTTGGTGAGAATAATATGTATTTTTAGTGATAAGTTACCCTTTTTAATGGTAAGAAAGAGAGAGTATTAGACTTACTTACTGACCCTTCTACCTGTGATCCTTTAGTTGCCTTTTACGTTCCAGGACCGCGTTGCCCCCATTCGAACAATCTCGCTGCCTGGACTCAACCGCAGGAAAAATCTACAAGCAATTATGAATGGTCTTTGATAATAAATAATTAAAAAGTAATACCATAAAACACGTGACAAATGACAACCACTGATCTCCATACTATTTACATAAGATGTCTCACTATGGGGTGAGAATCAGGTGCCCTTGTAAACCTATTGATGGTTCTTGTAATTGTAAAGTACGTTGATGTATAGTGTGCACACACGAGTTTGTGAGGGTCGAGGTGACGTATGACGGCGTTCTGAAGTGAATTGATTATGGGTGTGAGGATAAAAATGGCGGATTGAATTGGCGTGACGGTAGTGGTAATAATAAAGGCATATATATGAAAGTTTAAATTATATGGCCCTTTTTTTGAGGGTAGGAAATTGAAAAATAGTTTCTCCTGCTCTGATTGAAGCGAGAGGAAGTGTCAGACTTTGACTGACTAAACAATCCGTATTCTTTCAGTTGCCTCTTGCGTTCTCGAGCCTCTGAGATTCTTTCAAAGAACCCTGCATCTCGAGCAGGCTTTGGCACTAGCGGGCCCCGTCAATTAAAAAACAAAAAAATTAGGTACCTTTATTGATTTTTTATTACTAATCCTCCTTTGTGTATTGTACTTTATCATACAGAAAATAGTCTATACTGAAAATTAGTTCTGGGTCACCAGGATACCTACAAACTGTCGAATTTGAGGTTCACGGTGACATCTAATGTGATCTCTGTTTGTTTTCTTCCTAGTTGTATTTTTCGTATTTTTTTTTTTCAAACTTGTGTGTAAGAAATAAATTATTGTTATTATTTTACCCGGGTTTAAATCATTCTACTAAAGAATCTATGACAAATTGCAATTCTGTAACCCTTTTTTTATTTTGTACAATTACTATTAGTTCAGTGACGGGAGCAGTATTTGTAAGCACAAGAAATAAGCAAAAAAAAAAAAAACAAATAGACTTTTCCTGAAACTTTGTCTCTATAATATTCTGTATAAGAAATAGCTGTAAAACAGTTTAATCATGTCAAAAACCACAATTTATAAAGCAAAGGAAAAATATTCCACCGGTTAGTTCAATTTGAAACCCTGCCATAGAACACCATGCATCTTGTACCATGATATATAGCCCAATATAGCCCCTGCAGGTACCTTTTAAGACTGTCTGATGGCTGAAATCGTTCACTGCTGATATATGATGGGTGATGTTGGAAAAATGCGATGTTGGTATAGTAGCAGCAGGTTTTTGAAATAGATGAAGCGATGGAAAAAGGAGATTGGTATAGATTAGATGCGGAAATGACATTGTCTTTTTTTAACTGACTTAAAAAATAAAAAGAGGAGGTTTGGGCTATTACCTATTTTAGGACTACAGAGGAGGTGGTAGCTGGTGCCCTAAAATAGGCCATGGGTTTACCTTGTAAAGAGGAGTCTTTCTACATGATAAATAGCAATTAAAAACATTACATCATCTGTACTAATAATGTCACAATGTTATAATTTTTATTAATTATTTACAGTAAATTGATAATAATTGGTAAGTAGAATAAAATGTATATAAACATGAATCTCTATTTTCCATAGCTAAGTCATCGGAATAATTTCACTAGTTTTTTTGTTGTGTTTTTTTGTTGGCAGGAGAAGGTTCATAAGAAAGAAATAAAAAAAGACTATGATAACTATTAATTTAAACTTCGCGCGTTTGGCAGTTAATAAATCAAGACAAAGTCTGTTGGGTCAGCTAGTGAACGATAAAATTTTGTTAATGTAGTATTTTATTTTTAAACAAAAACTCTCAAGTCTTATTTCCATCATCACAGCTGAAGTTGGAAAGTAGGACACAAAGTATCTCGTTTCAGACAAGAAAAGCGAACAATATCAACAATATTTCACCTCACAAGAAGCGCAGGTGAGCCTCATCGTAATGATTACCGCCACGCCGCGAGCTGCCGAGTAAAACGACTCGATTGAGTGGATGCAGGTGTTCTCACGGATGATGACGTCATTTTCGTGGATGATGTAGTGCGTAGGTACTAGGGGAGCAGAATTGAAGAGAGGTGTATAGTTATGACATTTTTTTCGTCCTCGATTGTCAGTTGATTGCATGAACAATACTTGGTTTGTCGGATCGGTTAAAGAAAGCAAACTATATTTTTATATTCTTCCAATTTATTTACTGGCAAACTAATTATTTTGATAGTTAGTTTAGGAATAAAGATTACCGAAACGATGTTAGTTATGGAGTAAAATGACTCGATTGAGTAGATGCAGGTGTTCTCACGGATGATGACGTCATTTGCGTGGATGATATTGTAGTGCGTAGGTACTAGGGGAGCAGGATTGAAGAGAGGTGTATAGTTATGACATTTTTTTCGTCCACGATTGTCAGTGGATTGCATGAACAATGCTTGGTTTGGCGGATCGGTTAAAGAAAGAAAAACTTTTTTTATATTCTTTCTATATTTTTTACTGGTAAACTAATTATTTTGATAGTTAGTTTAGGAATAAAGATTACCGAAACGATGTTAGTTATGGAGTAAAATGACTCGATTGAGTAGATGCAGGTGTTCTCACGGATGATGACGTCATTTGCGTGGATATTGTAGTGCGTAGATACTAGGGAGGCAGGATTAAAGAGAGGTGTAGAGTTATGACGTTTTTCCGCCCGCGATTGTCAGCTGACTGTGTGAATATTTCAGTATAAAAGTAAAGTTTTATAGAAAAAAAACTTTACTTTTATAAGCTTCTTATTTTTTACTAGTAAACCAATATTTTGATAGTTGCTTTGTACATTTACATTTACGAAAGTCTTCAAGCATTACATCAATTCACAGTCACGGTGTTCCCTCACGATATATTCTCCCAATTCAGTTTATCGTCCGTTACGCACACAGGACACTTGCCCCAGACGAACATACATATATATACGTCAGTGTACGTATAACAACGGTGTTGTAGTGTGACGTCACAATGATTCAGTTAGCGTCGCGTGCAGTTCGTGTTGTTGATGCTTCTACGTCTACATGTGTTGTTTTATGGAGCAAATGTTTTGGGTCTTTTATTTGAGATAGGAATCTATTGTATAACTCCTGTGTCCTGGATGTATGCACAAATATAGAACCCTACTTACACAAAACACTCTGGCCTGGAATGTCTATCTGTAGGCGATACAAATATTTGTTCCGAGCAAAAATCGAATCCGCGACATGCAACGCCATTCACTCAAATACAACACTCTTATCGTGTTTTCCTCGAATCTATGGTTTTCTCTTCTCTTAAAGTTTTTGGACCTAGTCGATTGATGATGATGATGATGATGACATTTAGCCGATATCGGCCACAGCGACCGCGTTCATTGGCTCCTCAATAGATTACCGCATTACTAGCGTCGTCAGTGACGTTCTTAGGTCCTCCAAACTACAGATATAGGGACACTTTTGGCACTCTAATAAGTGGGCCATCGTTTGGGTGCATGAAAAGAGCTTCCCAGAATGGCATTAATCTCAAATTGTTTCGTGATTGCCCGGCGCACCCTGGACAGCAAGCACTCAGTAACGCAGAGTCTGGCTGACCAATCCTTTCACTAGCATAAATCCAAACGGCGGCGTAGATGTGGGCTTGCAGACGGCGAGCAATGGGTAGCTTGCAAAAGGTAAACCGTCTGGTAACCGTCCGGACCAGGCCCAAGTCTTCGATGGTGTGTATCGTTCCACGCCCGCCTCAAGAAGATGTCAGCAAACCGTAGGGGACCAGCAGGTTCGAAACCTACTGGGGCCATAGATAGGTAATGTGAAAGTGAACCCCTGGAACGAAGGCAAAGAAGGAAAAGGAGTGACACTGTCTCCCGCTTTGTCCAAGGGCGGGAGATGTCATTAAATTCTCTCCCACCACAAAAAAAGCTCCCTTTAATCTACTACTGGAACTAGGCGAATGTAATCAATAGGTTTGCAAGCGATCGGTTCAGAGGAGTTCATCTAAATCGAATAAAGGAAACCAAACGTACAACATCCCACAAATCTAATGTAACCGTCCTCCTTCACGTGCTGCACAATAATATCAGGAGTCAGAGATTGTGAGTACAGATGGTTCGTTCCCTGGCCACGTGCTCGCGTCTCGACAAATCGTATTTACGTCACTCGCTATCAAGGTGCGCTGTGGAACCATTAGGGTGTTAGTGCTGGGGATTTTGCTACGGGAACTGCTTGATTTGTTAGAACTAAGCAGTTTATCTTTTAGAATTTGTGCTTGCATAGTGGCTGAAACGGCTTTTATTAATCTATATACAGGGTGACCGATACTTAAATACGTGATTACAGTCATGATAACAAACAACTTTTACTATAGAACCAAACCTAAAATCGCGAAAAAATCTGGCTGTTTTTATATTTATAAAACCATACCATACCAGTTATATATTTATGTTCGCCGAATTGGTCAAAATGTACTGGAATTGCTAAATTTTTTCGCGATTTCAGGTTTGTTCCCATAGTAAAAGTTGTTTGTTATCATGACTACAGTCACGTGTTTAAGTATCTGTCACTAATTACAAGTCACCCTTTATATGTTACCGGTAATCTGTATAATCCTGTAATCTATACAATACCTAGGTAATGTATAGAACACCTAAAACCTGTAGGTAATGTATGAAATATTATTTATTTTATAATTTGCCTAGGTATTTTATACAATACTAGATGTGCAGCCAGTAATGTGTGTAATGAGGAGCACTAGGAAAGGAGGTGATAAAATTTTAGGGCACCCCAACATGGACAGGTTAGGTTAGAACGGTAGGGTTTTTTTTGTGTTTTTTTTTTATAACCACCCGGAAATAGGAGCATCACTTTAAACCCCGCGAACAGAAATAGACACTGACTTGTACATAATAAAATAAACGTGAAACAAAAAAATATTCTGATTAAGTATAAGTAAAATAATTTAATTTGTAAAATAATAATATTTTTTTGGTATCAATCATTCTTTACCCAAACAAATTTTTAGTTGTGTGTCATGTTCAAAAACGTAGGCATATTAATGACAATAACGCTATATTCGACCACCTGTCACCGCCTGCGGTCTCGGTCGATCTCCGACCACAGTCTCCAGTTGGCAACGAGTAGCTAGCGTCAAGTTTGCACCGATGTAATATAATGATAGATATAGCACATTATTAAGAATAAGAATAAGAAATTTTATTGCCGCAAATAAGTAGTTATTATGTCGTCAATAATCCAGGTAGTAGTCTTGTCTAAATGATTGAATCAACTAGCTACTGACAACGACTTTGATCGCGTGAAATTAAAAAATATAGGTATGCCTATGTTTATGTTAAAGTAGCTTTCTTCTGAATGACTGAGCCCAAGCCTTCGACAGCGCGTTGCTGACAACTCCTTGAGGCGCGCGTGGAAATCGTTCCACGCGCGCCTCAAGGAGTTGTCAGCAAACCGTAGGGGCCTACTGGGGCCATGGGTAATATGAAAGTGTACCCTGACGCCCTGGAACAAAGGAACAGAAGGATCAGGAGTGAGTTTTTAGTCAGTAAAAGTCTGATACTATCCCCCGCTCCGCCCAAGGGCGCAAGATGTCATGGGATGATTTTCCACCCTTAAAAAAAAACTGGTAAAATAATTTGTCATCGGTCTAGTAGATTTCTACTCATTTCAAACAAAAATTATATTCGCACAATTCTTTGTAATATTAGTAAGCTCAGCCTGGTATCCAAATCACTTACAAAACGTTTTAGGAATACATCATAGTATAACTTGTAAAAAACCCATCCATTAACCCAAAATCTGTTTGAGGCGCACTTAGAACAACGTGTTGGCTTCGAGCTGAGATTCTTGAAGCCTAATAGTGAATAGGTTACTTCTATGTTAGCGAAGTGTAAACTATCGACGACTACATCACTGCTAAACGTCGACTACATTAGAAGACGGTCAAACACGAGCCTCACAATCATGTGTCTTTGTTATTTTTTCACTCTCGAACGACAAAACGGATTTCGATGAAACTTAGTACATATACGGGTAGACCTTGCCTGGGATAGCGCATAGAATCATTTTTAAACCTGGAATATGTTATATTGAGACGATTTTCTAATCTTACGAAGGCGAAGCCGCTGGCAATAGCTTGTTATAAAATAAAACCAGTTCTAAACATTGGCTCTCTCAAATTACGGGGTATGTGTTTGTCAATTCTCTTTCCGCAATTTAGTTGTTTCTATTATTATTTGCTCACAAGAGTAAATACCCAGCACTGAAAATCCTCCAAAGCCACAAGAAACATATTATTTATTTCTCTTCACATTGGTAATTCCACTTTGTTCGATCAAGCTGCTTTCAAAACCAATAACCACATAAAACAGAGTAAAAAGGCTAAAAGCCACCGAATTGAATCCAGACCCGTTCAAAGGGGGGTTTATCTTCCGGAAGACGCTGGCGTCGGAAGCATGCTTTGAAATTGCAATAAAGCTGCAATCACATGTGCTTCAAAGCAGGCAAAGTGTGTTTTTATAAGAGACGACAGTAGTGGCAATGAGGTTAGAAACGATGGAGTTGGTATCGATTTGTTTTTCCTTGTCTTTTTTGTCTCATTCCTGTGCAAAAAGGCCCTCCGTTACATCCATTTTTCACGAGTCCGCGCTTCCTTCTTCCTGTTTGATTGCTGTTTAAAATCTGTTTTATCAATGAAAGACCTCACATAAAGTGAGTCGATGCTGAGGGCTGCGAGAGTTTGCTAGATACGCAATGTGACGATGTTTAGGGCATTTTCAAGGAACAGTTGAAATCTCACGGTAAAAATGCTGATGAAGATGAGTGTCCACTTATATGGTTATGATTAATAGTAAAAACGACATTCGAGGAAGCTGATGTGTTACTACAAGCAGATGCGAAATGTATGATAGAAATGACACAAAAATTTACGAGTGACAAAACAGTGAAAACAGAAAAGCAAAATGCCTTGACAAGCGTACGCTTTCCAAACACAACCTAATATGCAACCAACTCCGGACACAGCAAGTCTCAAAAAACTTTTCCTCTACCAAAGAGATTTCAGGAATATTATCAATAACTTTATCCCACAAACTCTCAACTTCATAATACCACAAATTATGAAGAAGTAGGTCACCTAACTCGGTATGCCGCATCCAAAGTTCCAGCTAGATTTTAAGAGCGGGCTGAGCCTTTTGCTATGGAAATGCAGTGAAGATGCATGCTAGAGCCGTGCATACTAGATTGGATGTAAAATTTTGATTCAGCACATCCTTTGTGCTTGAGAGTGGTGGCAGTCTTTTTATTCTTATATCTGTCCTGCGTTTTATTGCGTTAATTGAAATGTTGTGCATTTGTTCGTTCAATAGGGCCATTGAATTAGCAGATTCCATTCTGTCTGAACCTTAGCTGGAATGCTCTGGTTAAAGGTGTGTTAATGAGAAATAAAATAAAATGTTTAGTGTGTAAAAGTCTTAAGTCAAGGCCCTAGGGGTCTTTAAGTCAAGGGTGAACAGGTTACATCTAGGCAAGCGTGCTCCATCGTCGACCACATCGTCGCTTACCGTCAGTTAAGATAGTTGTCTAACGCGAGCCTAACAACAATAAAAATAAGAATATTATTCGTTTATTCAAATTTACCTTATGTCTCTGTGTCCTGTCCACGGTCCCCGCTGCGACACCTTGAACAAATCCACCATTACTCCAAAATTAAACCATCAAACTTACATTAGTCACAATTAAACTGAAAACTATACCAAGTAGGGAGTCCTGGGGAGCTAAATGCTTCTCTGAGGGCGAGGGTTGCAAATTTTCCAAATCCTCCGGGTCCAATAACTCTGCCCTTCGGCAATTTCGATTTAAATGCAAAAGCTAATAATTCCTAAAGTTTGGAATATGTTTGTTTCGTCTGACGTTTCGACGTGATTTCCAAGTTGATTAATTGGGCTTCTTATATTAGTTAAGTTGTTATTGGAGTTTTGGTAAGGTTCCATAATTGTGTTTTTGGCAGCCGTTGCGACTTGACGGCTTCATTTTTTTTTGTTTGAAAGAAAGAAAGAAAGAAAAGAAAATACGTTTATTCTGTTTAAAATAGACGCACGTCAGGCCATGTGTGAAACGGGCATAACAATATTGCACCTTGTGACCATAGACAACCAAGTCGTCTAAGTTGTCTACTACATCCGCGATGCCGGCTGACACTGGCCTCAGCAGAGACAAACATAACCAACAAATAACAAAAATACAGAAAAAGAGACTGGCGAGAGAGAATGGCGCGTTTTTGTAGTTTTAAGGTTTTTTTTTTTACTATGGAAAATTATTCTATAACATTTCCCGCTCTAAGGCCCAAAAGCTTGGACAAAGAACACAGTTCACAGCGGCTTATATTATGATATATAGGTATGCCGTGGCCAGATCATAGAAATTGATCACTTCATGATATGGTCAAATAAAACTGGCCAGATCATTGTAAACGTTAAAGTTTGATGATATTTCAATCCTCTTTTGACCTACTTTCTTTAAACCTTTTAAGTATTACCATAGAAATTTTACATCAATGAAAAGGCCAAACGAGGATTGTCATAGCATCAAATGTTAGCGTTTAAACGATCTGGCCGATTTTAGTTGGCCATATCATGAAGTGATCAATTTCTATGATCTGGCCACGACATAGAATAATAAAGGATGTTTCAAAATTAACCCCCTAAGGCGATTAAAGGGGGTCCAAAGTTCGTATAAAGTAACCTGATTTCACGCAGTTGAAGCCGCTGGCACAAGCTAGTCCATCAATAACGATGTAATTATGTAGTGCTAATGATAAAATAACTAGTTCGTCTAATTGCAAAGCACATTTGTGCTCCATTTGTAATAATTTGATACACAGCCATATGCGCTCCAAAAGCAAAGGAAAATATATATGAAATAACAAGCCAGTGTTGTGAAATGCCCCGGGAATCGCATGGAAACCGGGATTGTTTTCATTCAGTCTTATCTTACGTGTATTATTATAGCAACATGTTAGGAAGCTGCTGCGAATTTTCATCAAGTTTAATTAACATTGGCATATGAGAAACTGTTAACTGAAATTGACTGTTAAAGTAAAATATTTTTTTAGGTTTTTAATTTTTATGGCTCATCGTATTATTAATAACAATAACACTAAATACTATAAAGGCGAAAGTTGTATGTATGTTTATATCCTTTAAGCTTAAGTTGCTAAATAGATGGTGATGAAACTTTATAGTAACATAGCGAGGTATTCCGCATTTAGCACTCGTTTAGACGGCAACATATTTATGCCAACGCCATACGATTTTTTTTTTTTTATTTATGACTATATTAACTGCTGCCAGCGCCTTCAGCTTCACCCAAAAATTTGTTCCGATCGGAGTATGTACTCTTAAGAAGTTTACTAAAAAAAAATATATTGTCATAATTTACATTTGCATAACGAAATTCAGCATAAATGTTTTGCCATAATGCTTGTTGCCATAAATATTGCTGGTATAATAATAATGAAGCATAATTTTATAAAGCATAATGTTATAAACTATACAAAAACAAACATGTTCGCGGCTCATGGGTGGCCAAATGGCCACCCTCGCCGCACCTTAACCTATTCTAATAGAGTTATTCCCAAATAATAATAAACAATTGCCTTTAAAATTTATGCAACTACAACTTATACCAAAATATATTAGACTAAATGGTAGTTATGCCAAAATATTATTATGCAGTAGTATCATTATGCTAATAAAACTTATGCGAAAACGTTATGCCAAACTATATTATGCCTTAAAATTTTATGTCAACAGGGGTATCACCCTCTTGGGGATATCCTATATGCTATTTCAGGATGAGTGGTAAATGGCACCTGAGATATTCTACATACGGCACCTATGGGTCAGTAGGTACTGGTGTTCAGACGTTTAGTTCATTTTTTAGAGGAGCGAAGGGGCAGTGTATTGCTATCTATAATTTATCAATAAATTAAATTATAAATAAATTTTCACCGCAAAAATCGCAATACTCTCGCACCTAACATTTTACAAATTTCATTTATGCAACAGAAATCCACAACGTATATATTTGTTTGTTACTATCCACGCCGACTCCATTAGCTCTCTTTGTCTCCCTTCTGCACAAAAGCTTATCCATTTCTTTTCTTTGAAGCTTTGCTCCTATATGATTTTCAATATTTTCAAAGATCTCGTTCGCAACTTATGATAAGGTACAACACTACGTTGCCGGTGCAGTTTCCCACGGGCCGCAAACATGGCGCCCTTATTGAAAGCAAACACCATTATACAGGAGCTTCGGGCGTTATTCCTTAGCTTGCTTTTTTTTTTGGACGGGGCGTGAAGTTCGCGGGAACTTCGGTAAAAGGTTTCAGATCTGTGCAATCGTTGAACTGTAAACTCAAATTGGGTTCCTATTTTACCTCATATTTTTAAGTTATGAAGGTTACATTTTGTTTTAAAGATAGTGTGTAGAATGCTGAAAGTCGAGCTTCGAATTCTAAACTAGCGACCTACCCCAAGTTTCACACAGCTATCAGAAATCTTAGAAATTCTCGGTTTTTCTTCAATACACCTAAAACACTATTCATCATCACTGCTCTCAAACCGGTGAAGGAAATCATCGTGAGAAAACCGGCGTGTCCTAGAACCAAAGATCCGAAGACATGTGACATCCACCAACCCGCACTGGAATTATCATTTGTAGATTCGCGTATGGTCACTATCTCATTTGATGGTAAGCGATGATATGGTCGACGATAGAGCACGCTTGCCTAGAAGTAACCTATTCAATCTAGACTTAAAAATCCCAATTGTAGCTATCAGGAAACACAGACTTCGGTAGGAAATTCCACTTTTATCTGTACGCACAATAAATGTGTTCCCAAAACGTTTTTTTACGTGTTTTTTACTACTTACCTATATTCGGACTTATTCTCAAAGTAGTCTTAGACAGTTCTATAAATAGCTGGTAAGATAGAAGGAATAACTTTAAATTTTTTCGTCCCGCATTTTTCCTGGCCTCATAAGAAAACGGGATGTTGATTTTGCAAGACGTGTGTACGTGATTTTTTAGGGAAACCGTGTTTTTCCGGGTATGTTGCTTTTAACCTCAGTAGTAAGTTATCTAAAATTATAGTTTACTCACAAAAAAAAAAACAAAGTTAAATAAAAAAAACTTAAGTAAGGCACGAGGTTTCGCGTATGTATCTGGACATTCGTTTAGCTGAAACGGTCTATATTGACAACATTTGTCTTATGATACAGCTTGTCTTATTTTGTATTTCAAATTGACGGCGAAGAAGCGGTAAAATCAGAGGAGGAGGGGAGGGTGGAGGTTTCAAAGGGTCATCATCCATAACGAAATTAAAGGCATTGAATTTTCTCCTCATCATCATCATTACATCAGCCGAAGGACGTTTACTGTAGAACATTGACCGTCCCCAAAGCGTCACCACAACGACCTATCTTGTGCTTCTCACATCTATCGGATTCCCGCGGTCCCTGACCAGGTCCACGGTCTATCTTGTAGAAGCCCTTTCAACACAAAACACTTCGTATTCACTACTCTAGAACCTTTATGTTTTTACTTATATATACTTATTGTACACTATGATTACAATTTCGGCCCTATTAACCATCTGTTATGGGAGCAATATATCTAACAAGCTGCCAATTTATGTTTGGTGATCTTTGGGATATGTTTGTAAAAAACGTCGAATGTTAGGTTTTCCTAAATCTGAATTATGACACAATCACAATGCCAACATGAACAAAATGTATTAAAATGGGGCCCTCTGGGAGACAGCATAAATTAGGCAAAAACGATGACTACATTACGAAACCATTCTATACTTCCATAATCTTTAGTGTCTTTTACTTTAATAATTGTGTATATCGGATGGCGCCCAAGTTAGAAATACTAGTGTAGAGGTCAACTCTTCAAGGTCATTGAGCAATGTAATACCCTTAATCAATCAGGAAATTTCTTTGACCCAAGAATAATTTGAAAATTAAGAGTGAAAATAAAGTAAATATCTCAGTGCTTTTCTAAAATTTAACAGAGAGAGACCTAAATATTTTTAAGTTGTTTGAGCTTAAACAGTAAAAACAACCTAGGTTGTTGTCACAGACAACGAACGTGACTTTTTAAAATTTCACTATCTTTTGTTTTCATCTGTGTCCTAAGATACTCATACTCGTATTTAGGTTCGAGCATTAGAGAGAATTTTGCTTAATTAAAATAACTAGAAAGCTGTATATAGGGTGACTGGTAATTAGTGAACGATACTTAATGTACCTACTAACATTAGATATTTAGCGATTTGTTATTACTAACACTATGGACTTGGTCTGAAATAAAAGATAAATCATTATTAAACACGTGATTGTAGTCATGATAACTAACAACTTTTACTATGGAACCAAACCTGAAATCGCGAAAAAAGTCAGCCAAGTTCAGTACAATTTGACCAGTTAGGCGAACACAAATGTACTGACCAGCAGATATTTTTTCGCAATTTCAGGTTTGGTCCCATAATAAAAGTTTTTTGTTATCATGAGTACAATCACTTGTTTAAGTATCGTTCACTAATTACCTTTCACCCTATATATAACTATCTAGCAGAGATGTTAATGATAAAGAACTTTCAAAATCAGTCCACAATTCAATCCGAGAAATGTTGCTCACTTAAAAAATTGAAGACTTTTTTGCTATTGACCTATTTCGATCCTTTCTTCTTATCGACTTCAAAAATGAATTTCTGTTTTTCGCTGTCAACCCATTTTTTTTAAGTGTTAATATTATCCAATGACATCTCCCGCCCTTGGGCGACGTCAGACTTTTACTGACTAAAAATACACTCCTGTTCCTTCGTTGCCTTTCATATCAGGGCCGAATTTTCCTTTCAGAAGCAGACCCTTGGCCCCATTAGGCTTCGATCCTGCTGGGCCCCTACGGTTTGCTGACATCTCCTTGAGGCGCGCGTGGAACATTACCCACGGTTACTGGACGGTCGGACGGCGAGGTATCCATTGCTCGCCGACCGCAAGCCCGCGCATACGGTGGCCGGGCTGTTGACCCATACTGTTCTTTTTCTTTTTACCGACTTCAAAAAGCCGATGACCTCTTTTTTGCTGTTGTTCCATTTCGATTCCAAAAAGTTGCCCGTTTGTTTATTTTTTTACTATTAAGCTAGTCCTTACTGCTTAATTACCCCAAAACAAAACCTTCCAACCCAACGCGTCAGTAAACGCACACCTATTACTCGAATCACGTCATTAATACATCGCAGGCGCCGCCCATTGTCCCCGCTCCCTGAAGGGCCGTTGTAAAAACGCGCGCATTATCAAATATGTAGCGGCCGACTAATGAGCGCCCGGGGCGACATTTACTATGTTGTAGTGATGTCACTCATGGTTGTTTCTTTTATTTCATTTCTTCACTATTTTTTGCCCGCGGATTTGCCTGTGAATATACCCTGGGATTCAAGCCATGGCACGAGGGGGAGTGGGTGGCGATCGTCTCCTGCGAAGTAGTACTGCTGGTGAAGGAGCTAGCTGCATGCATGAGCGAACAGACATCCTCACGCCCCAGCCGCTGGAACCCTGACCCTGACCATCAGCCACCATAGAATGGGCATGCGGACGACGAACAATGGGTAACTCGCCATCCGGCCGCCCGGTAAAAGTCTAATTCGTTAGCAGACAGGACCGAGCCTGATCTGTCGACGATACGAAGTGTTGGACCATGTTCTGGATAAGCACATAGGATACTTTTTGTCCCGGGAATATCATAATACTCCAAAAAAGGAAAATATTCCTTTGTGATTATTTTATACTTTTACCCGAGCGAAACCGATGACAGAAGTTAGTTTGTTAATACATTATACAGTACGCGGCAAATAAGTTGAACCAGTTGCTATGGTTACGCGCAGACCCCCACTTCGATTGAGACCCGAAAACTGGTTATTGCGCATTCAAGGTCGATCATCATGATGATTCAACTTGTGTGACGAGGATTATGACCGAAGTGGAGGACTCGAAACCATAGCACATAGTTCAACTTATTTGCCCCATACTATACTTTCAGCCTCTACACTTGATTCCGTCTATGGAATTGCGTTACTTTGTGACGTCATTCATACTCTTCTGTATACAGAATAATACACTACACAGTATATTTATGTCTCAATATCTCTATGTATAACGTAGTCATAAAATGGTTTACTGGTTTATGGTTCTGTTAAAAGGGATTTGAATTAATTTATTAGGCATTATCGTTAAATTACATAGTTGTTGCAGTTTGATATTCAATGTTGTAAAATCAATTTGTACAGTATTTATATATAGGGAGACTGGTAATTAGTGACCGATACTTAAACACGTGATTGTAGTCATGATAACAAAACCAATTTTGCTAGGGGACCCAACCTGAAATCGCGAAAAAAATCTGCTGGTCAGTGCATTTATGTTCACATGTTCACTTAACTGGTCAAAATGAACTTGAACTTGCTGATTTTTTTTATCATGACTACAATCACGAGTTTAAGTATCGGTCACTAATTAACAGTCTCCTTATAAATAGGTTTTTTTTTTTTTTTCGGTAGGTAAAATCATCCAATGACAAATCCCGCCCTTGGGTGGAGCGGGAAGTAGTGTCAGACTCTTACTGACTAAAAACCTACCCCGTTCCATTCTTCGCCTTGGTCCCAGGGCCCCGGGTGCCATTTTCACATACCCTTTGACCCCAGTAGGCTTCGGCCCTGTCGGGCCCCTACAGTTTGCTGACAACTCCTTGAGGCGCGCGGGAATAGTGCGCGCCGTAAACGTCTTGAGCTCGGACCGGTCTGTTACCGGACGGACGGACAGCGAGCTACCCATTGCCCGCCGTCCGCGAGCCCGCGCCTACGGTGGCCGGAAATCGGGATCGGAAACCCGGCGGCGGCGGCGGCGTGTACGCCGTTGCCTGATGCGGTCGGCCTCCTCCTTTGCTAGCATTACTGCTTCGCAGAAGGAGGCGACCGCCTGCCACTCCTCCTCGCTCCGGAGCATGGCTTGAACCAAACCCCGGCGCGAGAGATCGCTGCCGCCGATCGCCCCCACAAGGACACGGCGATGCTCTTCCCAAGCGGGGCACACCTCGACTGTGTGCTCCACCGTGTCCTCTCCTTATACATATATAGGTAATGATATAAGCAGATTCAAATTTAAACTTATAATTTATTCAACATATAATTGTGTTTAGATTTGTTTAACAAATAAAGCTATTTCATTTTTATATGTAGTTTGCATCATCATCTCTCTAGCTTTTGCTCAAATGTGTTAGGGTCAGTTTCCAGCCTAACCCTACGCAGTTGTTACAGAAGTGCTCTAAGAGCCTAGTGCCAGTGGTTACTCATCTATGCAATGTTTCCTTGTCTAGTGGCATCTTTCCCAAGGCGTTCAAAAAGGCTATTGTCCACCCTATCTACAAGAGCGGGAACAGAGACAGTGTCAATAATTATAGGCCAATATCTGTTCTGCCTGCATTATCAAAGGTCCTTGAGAAATTGCTTAATACCAGACTGCAAAATTTTCTGAAAACGTATAACATTTAGCACCAAACCAATTCGGCTTTAGGAATGGTAAATCCACGGAAGATGCTGTAGGTTCTCTTATAGATCACATAGTAAACATCCTTGATCAGAAACAAAAATGTCTCGGCATTTTCCTGGATCTAACCAAGGCCTTTGACACTGTCTCTGTTCCTCGGCTCTTGTTGAAAATGGAAAGGATGGGAATACGTGGATATGCTCTTCGGATTTTCAAGGATTATCTCTCTGATAGAACACAGTTTGTGCAGATCGATTCTTATGTAAGTGAAACCGCTTCTTTAACCTTTGGGGTACCACAGGGATCGATCCTGGGTCCTACTCTTTTCCTCTTATATATTAATTCCCTATGCCTACTTTCCCTACCTAACTGCGCCATTTTTACTTATGCGGATGACACGGCGCTACTCGTCAATGGCAAGAACTGGTCTGAGGTATTTCCTAGAGCTGAGAAAGCTCTAAATCATGTTATGCAATGGTTGTCAGGTAATCTCTTAACCTTTAATCCTAACAAAACGACCTACTTGACTTTTTCGCTAACATCTTCTTCTCAACCGTCTAGTGGACACCTTAATCTCAAAGCCCATACCTGTGACCCTAGTACTTTAAGTGTTTCCTCCTCACCCTGTGGCTGTCATACCTTAACCAGGTCTACGCAAGTAAAATACCTTGGAGTATATATTGATCCTTTAATAAATTGGAAAAATCACCTAACGGTCCTTACCGCTCGAGTTCGTAAGACCATCTATATATTTAAAAAACTTCGCTATTCCCTTGATTTCAATACTCTTAAAATGGTATATTATGCCTTATGTCAGTCTATTCTGACCTATTGCATAACCGTGTGGGGTGGTGCTGCCAAAACGCTTTTACTGCCTTTAGAACGTGCACAGAGAGCTGTGCTTAAAGTGATGTCTTTTAAACCCTTCAGGTATCCGACAGTTAAGCTCATGGATGACTGTAAAACTTTATCTGTGAGACAATTATTCGTCCTGGGAACAGTTTTGAGAAAGCATAGAACTCTAAAATACGACAATAGTGTAACAACAAAGCGCCGTTCACATGTAGTATGCCATTCCCCACTATATCCTGGCTGCAAGGCACCATAATGTGATTAGTTGTCGCTTGTACAATAAAATAAATAAAAATTGCACCATCTATCCACTCTCCAGATTCGAATGTAAAAAGAAGGTTTTGAATTGGCTTCTGAATAAATCATATGAGGATACTGAGGACCTACTTAAAATATAAACTATAATAAGAACCATAACCCTACATTATCATACACTTCAATTCGTACTATACAATACATATTTACACACTTTACATTCTTAAATACACATACACACACATATATACACATGTAGACACACCATCACACACACTAACAGAATAACGTTTACTTATGTTTGGTTTTCTTTTCTTTTTTTTAATTTGTTTTCTCTTTTAGAACTTCAATCATGTACATGCACATGTTTCACTAATATCCTAAACAATTATATTTGTAATAGATCAATAAGAGCGAGGGCCCTGGTACCCTTAACACAAGTTGAATCTTAATTTGGGTACCAGAGTTCAACAAAATTAGCACTTCAATTATGTGAATAAGACTTCTATCTGTGTAACGCTGTGTGTATTAATTGAAAATAAAAATTATTATTATTATTATTATTATTCGAAAGTGTATTTTCTTCTCAGCTCTTTGGCTGGTTTTTGACTACATTTACGAGCCGAAACCAAGTAAATGCAGCGTGTGGCGTGTTATGATGTTGAGGGTGTATTATGATAGGGAACTAATTCGTTTTCGTCTATTTGCATGAACTTTCTAACAATTCGGCAAGTATTTAATATGACGGCTTTTTGTAAGGTGATATAGAGAGTTTCTTTTAAGTTAAGTAATTTCAGACTGTGTAGGAGACAATTCGGAATAACGCCTGTTGTGGAAAGGACGATTGGGACCACATAAACTTTTTCTTGTCGCCATATTCTAGTAACTTCATCCTTGAGTTCTGTGTATTTACTTATTTTGTCAGTTATTGTTTTCTTTATATTATGTGTGTTGGGTACAGCAATATCTATTAAGTATGTAATTTTATTTATTTTATCTTGAAGGGTTTATATTTATTATTATTATTATTATTATTATAACTGGAAACGGCTGAATACCGTTATTTTACATGGAGGGACTGCCTATCAGACCTCAACAATCCAATAAAACCAATCCATCAGTCTATGCAAAACTTTTCGCATAGACTGATGGCCAGACTTTCTGGCATGTAACTGTAATGACTGTCAAAGATTTACGCATGACAGCCGGGACCAATTTGAAGGTGACCGCAATGGATGCAGGAGTTTTAAATGGCATCTTAGCCAAACCAAATTGTACTGCAGCAATAGTTTATATTCCTTCATAAATTTAAGAATATATATTATTTTTTGAGTGATTTAAGTCTGATAGGTACGATGGGATTGACATCGTCACTTTATTGCACGAAAATCTCTTAAATATAAAAGATTTGAAAAAAAAAACCGGGACTTATGGCTTTAAGCGTTATCTGAGTAATGTCCTAGATAAACTTAATAAAGTAATTTTTTAAATCCACATAACAAGTTATGTGGATTTAAAAAATTACTTTATTACGATTTGAACCCGCAACCTGCATGCATGATAGGCAGGTGCCTTAACCACTGGGCCACCACGAAATTTTATAATGTTATCCTCTTAATTTTTAATATCAATATTTCATGAACTAATATTAAAAAAATGCTAAAGCAAAAACTGGTCCTTCGAGCCGGATCACAAAAAAACTTTAATTAAAATAACTGCCGTACTGTTCGCAAACGGGTAAAAATTAGTAATACTAAATACATGTCTCTATAAACAAGATCTATGTCCGCTAACACCACCCATGGGAGCCATTCGTCACCATGTTTGTTTGTACGTACAACATTAATATTATAGTGGAACCGCCATGTCACCTGTTAAAGGGGGCTGCCTTCAACTGAAATGGCAGTTGAAATGGAACATATTTATTTTAACTTGTTAATTTGGTGGGAGTGGCACCTATTGCTGCAGTTACGTAATTTGAACTTGTAACTGGTTTTGAATTAAATAAATGAATATTAAATATAGGTAATTTTGGTCTGAAATTTTCGTACTAGGTTATTACTTTGGTTATAATGAGACGTACAAAGCAAGCTGAAAAAGTAAAATGTTAGGTTTTTTTTTATATACTGGCATTGTAGAGTTCTCAGTATCAGATTTCATATCAAATAATATAAAATTAACTAGGTATTCATTTTATATCATTTGACCATCAATAATTCTGTTACACTGGAGACGCTTTTAACTGTATTAAATTTTTACATTACAATACTTTGACTTTGGTTAATCATTTGACATTATATCTGACGTCATTTGACATTAGATTTATTTGTAGACGTATTTTTAAACGTTTGACATAATATTTTACATTATTCTATTCTAATTTAAATTTTATAAATTGTTTTTGCATGCATTTAACAGTTCTATTTTAATATTATTATTTTATGTTTAGATAATGTTATGAATAAATGAAATTAAAGTGAAATATGTGCATTTTTTTTATTTAATCGTTAGTCTAAAATTATAAAGGGAAAAGTGTGTATGTTTGTTATTCCTTCTTAAATGTCTGAACGAATTTGGTTGTAGACGGGTAAATCACTGGAGTGAATACTTTTTGTATTATGTTTTAGGATAATTTTCGTGTTTACGCGGGCGTAGCTGCCTGGTGCAGCTAGTGCTTCATCTACCTACGAGTACAATAACCCTTATCAAATATGAATTATGGTTAAAAATATTGCATTAAAAAAAACACAACAATAAGTAGTTATTATAACCAACCCCTATATCATCGCACCAATGTTTCCTAAACCGTCGCCTACCCGAATATTTAAACACACACTTTATTTCACTTAGCGCCTCAGAGTTATAGCGATAATAATTCGAACATAAACTGGGGTGATGTGGAAATCTACCATTCTACCATTTTCGCCCTTACACGGTGCGGACGGAGTTATGCAACGCCACACAATTGTGAATAACGAGGGCTGTCGCGTTCAACATACGTCACGGCGAAGCGTCACGAAGCGTCACGAACTCACGAAGCGTCACGAAGCTAGGCTATTTTGTCGTTTTCGCCGGTGAATTTGTATAATTGCTGCGAATTAAATTTTCGCAGTATTGTAACTTTAAATACTGTGCTGATTCTTGCGGGTGGAAATCGGAAAATTACTCATTTCTGCTACTACTGTTATTCTAGTCTTGTGTTTCTTTGTATGGAACTAACTCAAGGTAATGATAGAAATTACGAATTTAATTCATTGTACTCAAGTCAGGTAACAATTTTGTTTTTACTTGGGCAATCATAAAATTACTCCGGAGCATGAGAGAGTGTCAGATTTTTACTGACTAAAACCTACCTGTGTGCCTTAAGTTGCCCTGTTCGGTTCAGGAATATCAAATATTTCAGTTAGAGATTGCGTTTATTTTTGGTTCTGTCACCATAACAATTCTTTCGGTAAATAACGTTGTGTTTATTTTTGGTCAGAACTATGTTAAAAACATGCCGAAAGGACTAGAAATCTCTTGTGACTAATATATAAGTACACTAGGTTATGCAGTAGCGTACAATTTAGAACAATGAGAGCAGCTGTCTAGTTTAACATATTATCTAAGTCCCGGGACGCAATTCTATTTAGATTTTAACACGTTGAGCGGCTAATTTATGCAATGGCTAAAACGTATGCATATTAGGCAAAGTGGATAAAACTCGCATTTATATTGAAGTGTTTGCTTCAAAGTAAAGAAATTTTATTAAAAAAAAAAAACTATTATAAAAAACAAAATTGATAGATGCGTCGTTAAAAATAATGTAGTCTTCAATTTTTCTTGTGAAATACAACTAAATGATACTTATGTAGAGATTTTCTTATTTTTTTATTTTACGAAATCTTTTAGTAACTGCTCCCGCTCTAGGGTAGAGTGCGAGAGTGTGTCAGACTTTTACTGACTAAAACTCCATATATGTTTGTTTCGTTTTGCACTCTGGGACCATGAGTAGGATCCCTTTCATACTTTCGATGACCCTAGCTGGCAAGCTCGAGTTTCAGAATCATACAGCGAAAATTATGAACTACGAACCAAACCTTCCTGTTAATTATTAATTTTGAGCGCTACATTAGCAACTAATTTCATAAAGGCAGGTACACACAAGCCTGACAAATACCGGGAATGCCTCATACCGCACGTAGTGAATAACATACCTACCTAACCGAAGTCCCGAACCACTCGCCCGCTGTTGCTCGTAAAACCGAATTGACAATTTAAATTTAATCTACTTTATGGAGCTGGCGGAGTTACGCCTTACATGCACTATTACACTGTTATGCCATTATATTATACTTTTATTTTGATTATGTGGATGTGAGAGAGGTATAAAGTTGTGCGGTTTTGGGATGTCTTGGCTGTGCTGTGTGTTCTAAGCTTAAAACTTCTTCTTTTCAAAAAAGTTTTGCTTTTCTTTTGCAAGACTTTTTACTAACCAGTGTTTTGATTGAAAAATATGCTACTCGTACAGTTGTAGTGTAATCGGTCGTTAGATCGTTGATTTAAATATTTATTTAACCGTGATTTATTGTGTTATTAATTTATTTTTATGATTAATGTAATAATATTCCACAACTATCACACAACGCCGTCTAGTCCCAAGCTAAGCAGAGCTTGTGTTATGAGTACTAGACAATTGATAAACATATAAGTTTAAATAAGTATTTCTAAATACATACATATTATAGATAAATTATATCCTGATAGAACAAATGATCGAGCTCATCATACAAACATTCGTTCTGGGTGGGAATCAAACCCACAACTTCCGATATAGCAGTCAGGGCCACTAGCCTTAGATTATTATTATTCATTATTTATGGCATCTTTTTTTTGTATGACTTGCAAGAATCTCTATCACTATAATCTTCACCAATAAAATACATTGACTATTATGATTACACCTTACAAAAATAAAGAAAATAGTTGAGAAACTAAGTCTGATTACCTTGCATACAACAAATTACCAACCCATCATCACAGCGACGCCCCCGGGCAGTAAGTCGGTAATCGCAAAAATTTGTTTTCTGGTTACCGACTTATTGTACGGGCAATAGAGTCGGGGAGTCACAAGGATTTTTCTTTACATCTCAAGATTATTAAAAGAGATTTTGAAATTGTTTTCGTAATACTACCGCTCGTAGGTCTGCTGAAATATTTTTTTATTGAAACAAACGCATCATCATCTTTGAGCTCTTCTATTTGCATTTGTTATTTTAGTTTCTAATTGTTTGTATACATACATTTATAATTAAGAGCTTTTATTTAATAACATAGAAATATGGCTCCTACAGTAACAAACTTTGAATAAGTAGGTACGTATTAAAATTATTTGTTTCGTATGACTTCTTAACTCGTTAAGGAGTTTTCAAGTAGACAATTCTATCAGAGTTATCAAATAAAGTTAACAAATGGAGATGGAAGTGTTTATTCGCTTAAGTTAAATGCTTAAGATGTTTATATTGTATTCCTAATTAACTTACAAAATTGTTCATTTGTTTCAGGTAATGATTGGGACGTTTTGCTCCGTGTAGGTAATTTTCGTGTTGTTATTATAATTTCGCTTTTATTATTGCTGATAGCCTGCGTTTCACCACTATCTCATCTGTTGGTAAGCGATGATGTGGTCGACGATGGAGCACGCTTGCCTAGTAGTAACCTATTCGCTTGACTTAAAGACCCCTAGGCTGTAGGCATCAGGAAACACAGACTCGGGCAGGAAATTCCACTCTTTAGCTGTACTAACGGTAGGAGGGGTTCACATCAGCGTCGGGTCGACGATGAAGTACCTGGGACTCGTCCTCGAGCTGGTGGAACTTCAAGGAGCACTTCCGACGTCTGGCTCCCAAACTGAATCGGACTGGGGCTGCTCTCGGGCGGCTCCTGCCCAAACTCAGGGGACCAGACGCCTCCTGCCGGAAGCTCTACGCGGGAATCGTTCGGTCCATGGCCCTCTACGGGGCTCCGGTGTGGGCACCGACGTTGACACAGCAACCGAGGGCCCAGCTGAATGCGTGCCAGAGGGTCATGGCAATACGCATGGTGCGAGGGTACCGAACGATCTCCCGCGAGGCGGCGACCCTCCTTGCTGGCCAACCGCCGTGGGATCTGGAGGCAACAGTCCTTGCACACATGCACGACAAGCGCATGGAGATGCAACGCCGGGGCGAAATTCCGCTGCCGCGACAAGTCGAGGCTTGGCGGACAGAGCTTCGGCGGGATCTCATGGCGAAATGGCGTCAGCGACTATCGCAACCTCGTTCGGGGCGCGCCACAATCGAGGCGATAAGGCCCATCCTTGAGGAGTGGCTGGAAAGACCTCACGGCGTTCTAAACTTCCGCACGACGCAGGTTCTCACCGAACACGGCAAGTTCGCTAAGTTCCTGTTCCGGATTCGTGCGGAGGATTCGCCCGGGTGTCGTCACTGTGCGGAACACCCGGAGGACACGGTGGAGCATACTGTTGAGGTGTGCCCTGCCTGGGCGGAGTATCGCCGTGTCCTCGTGGGGGCGATCGGCGGCAGCGATCTCTCTCGCCGGGCCTTGGTTCAGGCCATGGTCCGTAGCGAGGAGGGATGGCAGGCGGTCGCCTCCTTCTGCGAAGCAGTAATGCTAGCAAAGGAGGAGGCCGACCGCATCAGGCAGAGGCAACGGGGCGCTCGCCCCAGCCGCCGCCGGGATTCCGATCCCGATTTCCGGCCACCGTAGGCGCGGGCTTGCGGACGGCGTGCAATGGGTAGCACGCTGTCCGATCGTCCGGTAACCGACCGGACCGAGCCCAAGTCGTCGACGGCGCGTTCTGTTCCCGCGCGCCTCAAGGAGCTGTCAGCAAACCGTAGAGGCCCAGCCTGCTAGCTGCAGGCAGGCAGGGCCGAAGCCTGCTGGGGCCAAGGGCCGTTTTCTGAGAGGAAGGCTCAGCCCCGGCACTATAGGCAACGAAGGAACGGGGTAGGTTTTTAGTCAGTAAGAGTCTGACACTACTTCCCGCTCCGCCCAAGGGCGGGATTTGTCATTGGATGATTTTACCTACCAAAAAAAAAAAAAAAAAACTCTTTAGCTGTAAGCATAATGAAAGTGTTCCCAAAACGCTTTGTGCGTATGGGTGGAATGTCAACGTGTTAACCCAATGCACTTATTTGGATTTCGGCGCTGCGACCAGCGCTGCGTTCAAGGTTGTTTTCTTAGAGAATAGCACGTCTGGTATTACGCAGATCATGAGCAGAGGTCGGAGTAGGTAGATTGATTTAAGGTCGTTGACGTCAAACGTAGAGGATATTATGGATATGCCTCCAAAATACCGGAACTTCATATTTATTGTGATATTTGTTCCGGAATTTTGAAATTAGCACGAATTTGTGTTTAAGGTGAAAAACGTATTAATAATATCAATCTACGCTGCCAGTGTTAGCTAATGGTGAAAGAAATCAGTATTTTATTTTATACAAAAATACCTTGAAATAGTTACACCGTATTTGTCCCTTACGGTTGAATTAGAAATGACGCTTGACAGTATGAGACAAAACTTAGACAGGGCCTTTTGTTTCTTTATCTCATGTTCATCTATGTTCACAACGCATTGACTGCACGCAACGACCAATCAGAAACAAGTATCCTGTATGGCTCATTGGGTGTTTGTTAGAACAATGCGCGCGCGCTGTGTTCCAGGTATCTCACTCGCTTACCTCGGTTCGTAGAGTGCGCTCCTAATTTGTGAAATTCCTGTTTTTTATTTTAGTCCATAATTCCAATGCCGGAACTTTTTCCGGTACTTCCCTCACATTATGGATAAAATGGCATGTCCATATTATAATATCTTGACGCAAGTATATAAAATCAATCTACCTACTCCGACCTCTGATCATGAGACATTCTGAAAATTACCGTACTCCTCCTTGCGTCGTCGCCTCTATACTGAAGGTGGTGAAATTCCTGCTGGATTACCTTCTTACTAGAGGTGTTGCACCATCTGTTTAGACTGACCGTTTAGTCTAGTGGGTAATGTCCTTGACTGCTATGCTGGAATTTCAAGACGGATGTTTGTGTGATGAGCACGATAATTTGTTCTATGACTGGGTGTAGTTTAGCTATAACATTTGGTATGTGTTTAGAAATATGTAATATACTGGTGGTGGTGGTGGTGGTCTGGTGTGTGTATTTGGTATTTATATATGTGTGTGTGTGTATCAGTTGTCTAGTACTCATAGCACAAACTCTGCTTAGTTTGGGACTATTTATCCGTGTCAGTTCTTGGCATCACGAAGATTACCCGTGTCAAAAATGAAAAAGATGACTGTTTTGGAACAGACTTCGAAACAAGAGTAAAGTAAACGCCTTATTCGAATACAAAATTTAGTAACCCACATTACAGGCTTATCTACTAAATCATCACATCACAAACTAAGTACTAGAATTGTTTGTCTGTCGTTCCCAGACTGTGTATAGGTTTTGGTCCTTTGACAAATGTGGCGCCAGTTCTGTTTGACTCACCGTACTTGACTGTTTGCTAACGTTTCGATGCTAAATCACGAAGGATATTACAATAATAAATGTTAGAAGTTGATATTGTTATGCAGGAAAATATTTTATTGTTATTGTTTGATGAATGGGGTCAATATAAGATATACAACATTGTTTTCAGTATATGCGGAACCTGAATTATTTTTACACCATATTATATTTTTACCCAAAAATATTTAACGCGGCAGATCATAGCGGGCATTAGGCTCTAGTGCATAGTTGAGTGTGGGAGCAAAACAACCCCTCAGTGGCCCAGATGGCCCGGTGACCAAGTGTTTGTGCGGACAACTAGGTAACATAACAAACTTCTAACTTGGTGATTTTTCATGATACAGTTATGACATTTTGTGCACAGATACTTTGCATAAAAATATTAGACCCATATGGGTTTCACATATACCTACTAAAAATAATGTTGTATATGATATATGCTACGGAGGAGCTCAGCACAATGCTCAATGACCTCGGTAGAGCTTCTGAAAGAGTGGGGCTTAAAATGAACATGGACAAAAACAAAGTCATGGTAAACAGCCATGTAGCACCCACGCCTGTCAAAATCGGAAACTCTACACTCGTAGTTGTCGAAGATTACGTTTATCTCGGACAGATAGTCCAGTTGGGTAGATATAATTTCGAGAAAGAGGTCGACCGCCGAACCTGACTCTGCTCGGTGACGTCCGGGAATCTGCGCGGTATCTTCTCGTCCAACATACTAGAGTGTCTCCAGACGAAAGTTTATGACCAGTGCGTGTTGCCAGTGATGACATATGGCTCTGAAACGTGGTCGCTTACAATGGGTCTCATCAGAAGGCTTAAAGTCACACAAAGGGCAATGGAAAGGGCTATGCTCGGAGTTTCTTTGAGTGATCGAATCAGAAATGGAGATATCCGCAGGAAAACCAAGGCTGCCGACATAGCACGAAGAATTGCCAAACTTAAGTGGCAGTGGGCAGGGCACAATGCTCGCAGAACGGATGGCCGTTGGGGCCGAAAGGTTCTAGAATGGCGACCGCGTACCGGAAGACGCAGTGTTGGAAAGCCTCCTACAAGGTGGACCGATGACCTGACAAGAGTTGTAGGAATCCGATGGATGCGAGATGCATAGGACCGTTCATTGTGGCGACACTTGGGGGAGGCCTATGTCCAAAAGCGGACGCCTTTCGGCTGATATGATGATGGTTCTTTATTCTTTATTGTACATAAAGTTTTAACAAAACAATAAAAAGTTCAGTGGATGTATGTCAGTCACCCTATGGTGACTGGTAATTAGTAAACGATACTTAAAGACGTGATTGTAGTCATGATAACAAACAACTTTTACTATGGGACCAAACCTGAAATCGCGAAAAAGTTCTGCCACATTCAGGACATTTATGTTCGCCTAAAACTCAAAATGACCTGAACTTGGCAGATTTTTTAAGTATCGTTCACTAATTACCAGTCACCCTATATAGGCGAGCTGGTGATGATGAAGATGATAAATGATATATATTATGTAACATCATGCTTTCGCATCGGTTTGTAAGGCCATCCTATAGGTAGGTTTAACCTATTTGTTCCTACAAATAACAGGATTGAAGGAATTAATACAAACAAAATGTTGATTAGGATTTTTACTTTGGCATTTATTAATGATTTCTAGAAATAGAGTTTTATTTTCTAGGTTATGATGGAATAAATACAATTCCTACTTTAATAATGCGAACAATTGTTTAAAAATTTGAAAATCGTTAGTCTTATTTCAACTTCGCTTGTGCATCTCCATTCTCTATATTAACCCCGTTTGACGCTACTTACTTACAGTACACACTGCCATTTGTTACTGACAATATTGTTACTATCATTTCAAACATTAACTGTGACAAAACTAAGCAATAAACTAAAAAATATGCGCCATAAACGAATTCCACTTGAATAGACTAGAGCGATTTAAAGGCGACAGCCCACAACACATCTCGGCACTAAAGGACCAGTGAATAGGTTATCTGTGGTGCTATTCTCTAAAAAAAGGCAGCGCTGCCTCAACGACGAACACCCAAATAGGATACATTGGATTGTCAACCTAATTTACCTACACATTGGATTGTTAATTCAATGTATCCTATTTGGATGTTCGTCGTTGCGGCAGTGCTGCGTTTTCTTAGAGAATAGCACCACTGCAAGTAACGTGCTAGCACTGCGTTTTATGGCCTGTATTTCACTGCAGACTGCTGAGTTGTGAACTTAAACCTTATCTTTAGCTTGATTACTTTAATGTTATTTGTTTATCGGCTTCTGTTTAAGTCGTTTACACTAATATTATTCAGGTGGTAGGTTTTTTATGGTAGGTCAAATCATCAAATGACGAGACGGGAGATAGTGTCAGACTTTTACTGACTAAAAACCCACTTCTGTTCCTTCTTTGCCTTCGTTTTAGGACCCCGGGTTTCTTTTTCGCATTCCCCATGCCCCAGTAGGCTTCGAGCCTGCTGGGCTTCTACGGTTTACTGACATCTCCTTTAGGGGCGCGTGGAACGTTACGCGCCGTCGATGAAGGCGAAGTGTGTGTGTGTATGTTTGTTACTTCTTCACGCTCGAATGGCTGAACGGATTTTGATAAAATTTGGCACTCGGGTAGATTGAGTCCTGAAATAGTACCTACTGACATTTATCCTTCTACCATGTTCGAACCCACACCCGACATTACTTTGCGTAATTAATTTCGTCACCACTTATCTCAAAACAGTGAAGGAAAACATTATGAGGAAACTGACATGTCCAAGAATCAAAAATTCAAAGACATGTGACATCCACCAAGCCACACTGGACCCGCGTGGTGGATTACGGAACATTTCTTCGCTTGGAAAACAGGCCTGAGTCCCAGCAGTGGGAACACTATAAGGCTATATTCCATTAGGACAAGTTTACTACTATCATGCGGGCGAGGCTGCTGGCAGCAGTAAGTTTCAAATATTGAATACGGTTTTTAAATCTATTTAATTGTCATAAACTTCTGGCTTTACAGCCTGTATAGATCTGCTAAAATTGGTTAAAGAATACAACAAGTTCTGCTTAATAATTTTATAAAGCACTTTATAAAGGGCGTCTATTTGGGTATAGACGTCTTACGTCACAGAGTATTATATTTAGATGCCAAAAACTAAACATGCCCTTTTATCGGAAAATAAGGACCAATTTTATTTCGACGAAAAAAAGTAACAAGAAACATCTACAAGCTGATACATAAAACGACAACTTAAGGAATTTTTCTTAAAATAACATGACATAAAAAAAAAACCATTGTCAAAGCGAATCTTTGGAAATGTCAAAAGTTGTGACCTTTATTGATGAAATAAATTCGTTTGGTGTTGGCAACATTTTCTTTTTCAAATGACATTTGAAATATTATGGCCTATTTTTAGTAGGATAGATGTTGTATCGATGTTTTTAAATATTGTCACTTTTAAGGAAATACTGTTATTAATTGGCATTGTTATCCGTCCGGCCGTCCGGTAAAGACCAAGCCCGAGTAGTTGGTGTTGCGTGTTCCCACCTACCACGCACACCTTAAAGAGGATGTCAGCAAAACCGTAGGGGCCCAGCAGGGCCGATTATGACCCTTCCTCTTGCTTCACTCAGAGCGAAAGAAGTTATTTGATCATTTATCACCTCAAAAAAGGAAGAATTTTACATTTCACTTAGCTGTTTATTAACTGGATTATTTTGACTTCTCAAGGGAATAAAAAATTCTAAGACGCTTTTCTTGTCCGTTTTAAAATATTTTCAAAATAATCTCAATCTGACCTACTTGCGATGGGTTGCCATTAGAGAATCTCATTTAGTTGACATCAAAGTGAGTTGTGCACATCACTAGCAATCGAATACTTGTACACTCGACAGGGAATTAAACGAATTGGACTGGAAGTGGTCTGACATCTTCGTTACATTTTAATGTCTGAGAAAAACTTTTTAAGATCATCGTTACTATGTTAGAATCTACGATCAGTCACGGATCATCAGCAGTTAGAAGTATAATTTTTAATAGTTCTTTTATATAAAAGTGACCAAGAGCCAAATTCACCAATTAACTAATCGCGATTCGTTCAAACAAAACGCAGTTTGAGCGACTAATCGAGACTATAGCTTAATTTTTCGTTTCACCGCGATGAATTGAGCCTAGTTTACGCTAAACTCAGTTTCAATTCTTTTGTTGTCGCCCATGTTTACGACACGGGTCTTTAAACTAGATTACGCTGAGCTCAGTTCAGTTGAACTAAGTTTTTAAATTGAATGATGAAATCAGCCCTTAATGATTTGATTTTAAACTAAGTGTGTAACATCTTCTCTTATATATAAAAATGAATAGCTGTTCGTTAGTCTAGCTAAAACATGAGAACAGCTTGACCGATTTGGCTAATTTTAGTCTTGAAATATTCGTGATAGTCCAGGGAAGGTTTAAACGGTGAGAATGTATGGAGAAATTCACGAAAAAAACAATTCGATTACAACGCCATCTCTTATTAGAATGTAATTTTGAAATCAATTGGGCTGGTTTTGGTAATGCCCGTAAATGGCGTTATCCTCATTAGGCTGTACGCAGTTTGCCGGGCCAGATAGTACTAAATAATTAAAATTTGCCATTATTTAAATATTGTTAAGTATTTTTGTAGTCCTGCAACTCTGTGTAAGAGCTTCTGCAGCCTGTGCAGGCATATAATATAGTCATAGCTTCATAGATTATTCTTAAGATTTTTGTTACTATTTTTACTAAGTTTTAATTATGAATAAATATATTGTTGAATGAGTATAATTAGCGAAGCAGCAAAAGCAGGTTAACTTTACAAATTGAATACTTTTCTTTTGGTTTTCTTGCACACGTGCTTACACTTTTACTTTATTAAAATGACTTATTTTCTCGTCCCCCAGTTCCTACGCATTTCCCTCAACTTTTAATTCCGTGTAGCGCGATCCTATTTTATAGCATCGAACTTCATTATGCTAATAGGGGTTCGATTTCATCCGCCCCTCGGTTGTCACTGATCACTAGAGATTTTTAAGCCTATCCAGCATTTTGGGGAATTAATTGTGGGAATATTGATGGTTCTTTGGGAATATATTGTTTACCTGTTATGAATACTTGTTTTAGAATGGAATAAACTGTACTGTACACCAAAATAGTAAAAAAATTACAGAAACTTATTTAAGTTTCCGCCATTGTACCCGTGGTTTGTGTTACTTGATAGATTGTCATTGTCAGTAATATATGTCTCTGTCTACTCATTTTCATGTGATTTTGGAACAATGAGATAGTTCTCTTAAAAAAAAAACTGCTTACGTAATCACCATCCAGACCCCCCATCCCCCATGTCATCAAAAATAAGCAAAAGCAAAGGCACCTACACCCCTTTGTAGTGCTTACGTAATACTTGAATGGCCCCTTACACCCAGAATATTGCGCTCTACATATATCTGTCTGGCAAACCCTAGGCGTAATTTTTGCAATAAAAACAACATTCTAGAGCTTAAAATTGGATAATAATTAGTTAACTTTTTTTTATTTGCGTAAAATAATAGACGAAATATGCCTACATCAAACTTCATTCTATTGATCGATTTTCGATAGAAAAGAAGAAAGTCCTTTGTACGATACTGTTTATTCGTTCAACGACATTAAATTTATTATTACTTTAAAATATTTTAAAATTTTTATAATGCCAGACAGTCGCTAGACAAGCAAACAGTTTTATTATTTCAAATTAAATCTTGTTTGAAATAGAAGACGAAACTTACTCTTAAACGAAACGACATTGGAAGAATCTAAATAATTTCATGTGCATTCTATAGTTCATATGATATTATGATTTTCAAAACTCATTTCTAAGCAAATACGAGTAAATCACATGGTGTCTAGACATGGGGTTTTGCGTGTTCAGTATTGTTATTGAGTTTTATATCGAAAAGTTACCTATAGTATTTTTTTTACAACTATCACACAACGCCGTCTAGTCCCAAGCTAAGCAGAGCTTGTGTTATATGTACTAGACAACTGATAAACATACTTATATATTTCTAAATGCATACCTACATATTATAGATAAATTACACCCAGACAGAACACAAAAAATAACTTTTTTTTGCGATTCGGAAAAATTGTCGTAACTCAATTTGGAATAAACTGCTTTTATAAGTAAGTTCGTACGAAACCCTCAGTGCACGAGTCCGGCCGCACTTGCCCGCATCTATTCCAAATGGAACAACTAACAAAAAATATGAAACAGTTATAAACCAACTTGAAAACATTCTACAAACTTGCAGACCCATTTCTTATTTCGAAGGCATCATTGTCAAATAAATAATAACTATAATATTTATATTTGGCAGCTTTTTCTGACACAATTACATTTTCGAGGCAGGGTTGGTACTATAGCGTTTAGTAATGAGAAAAACTTTTTGTATATACTACCTTGCTTGTTTTTTGGGTTATATTAAAACTGCCCTCCGACAATTTTTCTTCGAATTTATAGTATATTCACACGCACTGGTGTGATTTGGTACTGTTTGTCATTTCTGGGTTGAGCCGCGGCGGGTACAAGTTGTCCAATAATGTCTAATTTGGGCGTTGAATTTTATACAATTGTAACTTACACGCTTTTGTAATTTTTGGGACACGCAACGGTATGTGAATTGTGTGGAATTCGGAACGCTTGGAAAGGGGGTCCAGGGTTTAATAGAAGTAGAACACATTGTGAAATAGATTGTCTGAAGGCTCTAGAATACTCTAGATTATGTGACATTCTGACAGCGGTTACCGAAAACTGAAATTATAAATCTGTTTTCATAGGTATCTTTGTACGGAACCCTCAGTGTGCGAGTCCGATTCGCACTTGCCCAGTTTTATTTTTATTTTTTATTATTAGTTCCTGTCAGCGGCTTCGCCTGCATGAAAGTAGAAAATGTATAGCCTATAAAACACGATGAAAAAGTAGCATTTTACTGTTGAAAGATTTTCTAGAATCGTTCCAGTAGTTTTTGAGTTTATTTATTTTAACCAAAAAACAAAATTAAATTTATTGATATAGTAAATATGTATTTTTATTATTTTGTGTAATTAATATTATTCACGTTTTTTGTACACTGATTGCCCCAAATCTATCTCCTTTCGTTCAGTCCATCCTAGGGTGGTCTGTAAGAGATTGCCTTGTGCGATAAGACCGCCCATTGTACATTTAGTTTTTGTAAATTTTTATACTGGCCACATTATGAAGTGTACCTACACTAAAATATATAATAAATAATATCTATAATATGTATGTATCTATAATATGTATGTATTTAGAAATATATAAGTATGTTTATCAGCTGTCTGGTACCCATAACACAAGCTCTGCTTAGCTTGGGACTAGACGGTGTTGTGTGATAGTTGTGGAAAAAAAAATACACATCGTTTTTCTTTTTTTAATTTGTATTGATTGTAGTATAGTCTGTTAATCTAAATACATTGATGGGCTCGTGTTTGACTTTAATCTTACCTGATGGTAAGCGATGATGTGGTCGAAGATGTAGCACGCTTGCCTACAATTCATCTTTAACTTATAGACCCCTAGGTTGTATCTATCAGAAATACAGACACCGGCAGAGAGTATGTATACTCCCAAAACGTTGTGTACGTATGGGTGAGATGTACACACTACACACATAACATAATGAAGGTCATGTTAATTGCTAGTTCGGGGAATATATAGCAATTAGCAAGCTATCCCTCTTCTGTGAAATTCCTAGAAATCTGTAGAGTGGAAGCTACTACGGTATGATGGTGTTGTGTTGTAAGATTTTCAAGCATCGTGTAAGCTGCTTGATGGGTAGTGAGTATTTTGTTATTATCAACGACTACATTGAATTACATTTTAAGTCAAGAGTGAATGGGTTACTTCTAGGCAAGCGTGCTCAATCGTCGGCCACATCATCGCTATCCATCAGGTGAGAAAGTGGTCACAAGCGAGCCTACCTATAACATTTTTTTATAGCCTTTTGTGTGTCCCATTGCTGGGCAAAAGCCTCAGCCTTTTTCAGTATAATATAAAACGTGTGATAAAACAATTCTTTGTTTTAATGATAATGCTGAAAGAATATAATTATGTTATATTATAAATCCCTTTAAAATAAAATAAAATTTATACATCCAAAAGAAGGTACCTACTCTATACTCTGCGCTTCTTCTATTACTTTTTTTTTAAATAGTTCTGTATGTCATGGAACAAGAAATAAATTAGAGTATTTTTCATAATGTCCGGGCATTTTGAAAAATGTCAACCAGTGAGTTGAAATTATGGTTCTTTACTTTGGCCCAACAAAGTAAAGAACTATTATTTCAACTCCCTACTTATTTATCACTTTGCCTAGACTATATGAATACTGCCATATGTTTCTGGGAAATCTGTCAATGATACACACAGGTAAATTTCACGGTTTTTTTTCTGTGGGAAATTATTCAATGACTTCTCCCGCTCTAAGATGGAGGGCGAGGGTATATCAGACTTTTACTAACTAAAGTTCGCAGCTCATTAGAGCCACCCGGCACCCACTCCGCACCGCCTCGCACTCCTGCAGCTAGTATTCTTTATATGAACTTGTATGGGCATGCGCTCACTACATCCAATCCGTAGTGTTACCGGATCGCCTCCGTCGTAAGTTGGTGGCTCTAATGAAGTTGGTCCCTCTTTGCGTTCCAGGACCCTGGGTTTTCTTTTTCAGAAGTTAACCCATGAACCCAGTAGTCTTCGGACCTGCTGAGCCCCTTCGATTTGTTGACATCTCTTTGAAGCGCGCGGCGAAAACTACGCGCCTTCAACGACTCGGGCTCGGTCTGAAGGGTTACTAATATAAAATTGTTTACCCATATTACATTAGTATCCAGACAATTATCTAACTATCTTATCTTGTTTATATTGTTTTTTTAGGGTTCCGTACCTCAAAAGTAAAAAAAGGGCAATTCTTATAAGTTCGCTTTGTTGTCCGTCTGTCTATCAAGACTTTGGTCTAGGATAAGTATAGGAAAAAATCGAAAAGCTGTTAATTTGTAATTACGTCACAAAAAATAAACTTTTATTTATTTATTTATTTTATTTATTTATGTACACACAAATACTAAAAAAAAGAAAAGAACAAATATAGACAGAAGAGTACAAAGGTGCTGCTTATTTTTAACGAAATTTCTTCCAGCAGACCTGCGACAGGAGAGTTGGATGAGAAATGTAGACACAGTGTGTATAAATAATTTATACAAGTTAAAATGGACTAAAATTAAAATCAGATAATACAAATAAATACCTATATCAATACTGTACTTTTTTGCAATTCGGAAAAATCTTCGACACTCGATTCGGGATTTAATCTGTTTTCATAGGTAAGTTGTACGGAACCCTTAGTGCGCGAGTCGCTCTTGCCCGGTTTTTTTTACATTAGCATTATTAATTACTAAGGCTTCATGCTTTTTTTGGTGATTGTGGACAGAAATGAAGAACGTCCGAACGTAAGTATACTTAAAAGAAAGTCGCTTCCCGCTGTCTGTCCCTATGTATGCTTAGATCTTTAAAACTACGCAACGAATTTCGATGCAGTTTTTTTAATAGGTAGAGTGATTCTAAGGGAAGGTTTGTATGTATAATTCATCATCATCATCAGCCTTTTTAATGTTCCCACTGCTGGGACACAGGCCTCCTCTCTAGGAGAAGGAATGGGCCGTAATCCACCATGCAACCCGCACTGGGCCCGCCCCGTGCGGGTTGGTGGATGTCACATGTCTTCGAATTTTTGGTTCTAGGACATGCCGGTTTCCTCACGATGTTTTCCTTCACCGTTTTGAGAGCAGTAGTGATGAAATAAATTACACAAAGTATAATAAAATACATGCATAGTATATTTAATATCACCATGGCATCCGTGTGAAGCTGGGGTGGGTCGCTAGTGGAATATATTTTACAATTCCAACTATACTTCTCTACCATAATCCTAACAAAAGCTTCCTACATCCCGTAACTCTTAACGATCACTATCTAAATAATTCCCGACCCGTCCTAAGCCAACGTATTTCAGTACATAGGAGCACGCATCAACACACTGCCCCAGCAATTACTGGGGTCAAGTGTTAAGGCCGAAATACGTGTTAAATGTCCTACAGGGATTCACTACCGATGTACATTATCACCTACGAAACTTGGCCCTTGAAACACTTTGTAAACACCCCCACTACATCTTCTGAATATGCTTTAACGGGCGACAAGGAAGGTCAATATAAAATGGCCGAACGATTCTACAAAATCTTGAGGATCTTAATATTGTAGAATACTTAAGATTCAATGTGGATATGCATTATGCAATTATGTGTTTTATTGAGGTGTTGTAAGAGTTGTTTTTGATTGAATTTTACAACAGAAGGAGGTTAGTAAATCACAATGGATGTCTGTTTAGGATTTATAAGGCTTTAATGTAGGATAACTGTTTAGAAATAGGATTAGATGCCTAAGATTTATGTAATTTATTTCATCACCGCTGCTCTCGAAATGTTTTAATCACGATTTTGTGAGGAAACCTTGTCCTAGAAAAAAAAAAAACAAAGACGTGTGACGTCCTCCAATTCTCACTGGACCCGCGTGTTGATTATGGCCTATTCCCTCTCTTAGAGAGGAGGCCCGCGTCGCGGCAGTGGGAAGATTATAAGGCTGATTTTGCTTATGCTTTATGCTTGGTTAAGATTTGTTAGTACATTAAAATAGTTTTTCGTCTTCACTTTTAAAATCCACACTCTTTTCTGAACTTTTAAAAAATAAAATGTACTCCAAAACTACTAGCAATAAATTCTAGTGGTTGAGCAATTGATTGCTGCGCTGTGTGTCGCAAGTTCAATTCTCAAACGGAATCATCATCATCATTTCAGCCAAAAGTCGTCCACTGTTGGACATAGGCCTCCCCCAAGCGTCGCCACAATGGCCGGTCCTGTGCGTCTCGCATCCATCGGACTCCAGCGACCCTGACCAGGTCATCGGTCCATCTTGTGGGAGGCCTAATGGAATAGCTGAATGTTTCTATGGCCTACAGATAATGGTTCCAGGTCTCAGTTTCATGTTTCAGGTCCTTATACAGGAGTTGGGAAAACAACCTTATAATGTTCTCACCTTCCCACTTCAAAAAACATTACACAGTGTATTTCATAATGCGAGCTAAAACTTTACTTAAAAAAAAAGAAAAAAGAAGTTTAAGTAAGTACCCACTGCTTTATTTGTTTTTTTAATAGCATTTCAAAGACTTTCACAAGATACATATAATGAAAAAAATCCCAAACCAACAAATGGAACTCAATCACAAAACAAATGAATTCCTACAAATCCCATAAACAATGAACACAAAATCTTCCTCCAAAATCAAAACCAACTAACCAATAAGGTAGCATTAAATACTCAGATGATATCGCCAATAATTCCGTTCCATTGCCAAAATACCGTTTATACCTAAATTAACCTCCTCAACGGACCGACTCCAGATTTCCTGCCGGTAAATTTGGTCCAGAACAATAATCTTCGAAGTGCATAGTCAGCTATACGAACAATGTCCAATACCAGCAACATCGACCTCTAAAACACACGAAAGTTTGACTTGCGAGAGACCGAGTTAGATTGGACAGGACTGGATTCCAAATCCACCATTAATATAGATTTTCGATCGCCCTGTCAATATGTAACGGCGATTTGAGAATTTCTGTCTCATTGTACTTTGATTCCTTATAAGAAGCTTTGTGATATTATCTATGGTGGAAAAAGAAGAAGACTTATGACAGAAAGGCTAATTGGATACTTGCCTGTATTTATTTTTTTAGTAAGTCTATACATATATGAAAGGAAAATACTACTCATCAATTAATCACGATATCTCAGAAACTATAACACCTACAAACTTAAAATTTGGCGGGTAGGTTCTTTATAGGGTGTAGACATCCGCTAAGAACGGATTATACGAAACTCCATCCCTAAGGGGGTAAAGCGGGGTTTGGAAGTTTGTATGGAGAAGAGGACTTCCACGCGGGCAAAGCTACTGGCATAAGCTAGTAAAAATTAAAACTAAAAATTTTATTTTTTCTAATATTTTTAAAACTGCATCTAAATTGGTTATAAAATGAAACAGCAATTAGCATTCCTATTATTTACATGATGAAGAGAGGGGGCGAGGTGGGAACATCTCGCTATTTCTTTTCTACGCGCATTATTTAATGGCGGTGACGTCACATTATAGTTTGGGCATCCTTTTTCTGTTAATTTACAGTTTCCCTTTCAAACCGAATGAAATGTTTCTAACTTGCTTAATTTTGAACGGATTTGAAAAATTATTTCTAATTGCGATTTTGGGTAAAGTTACTTTTTCATACAAGTAACAGAAAAAAAAAATCTGATACCCAATTCCTGAAAGAAATGAGATCTACAGAACAAAGGTCTCATACTTAATCAGACCTGAAAAGAAATAATAAAATCTTAAAAGTTTTTCAAAGGCCAACAAATTAGTCTTACTTTTAATAAAAGATAAGACCAGGCTTTTAGTGTTTAAGCTAAGCTTAGCCTAATTTAAATAATTTTAAGTAAGCCCAAAAGATTACCAAATAATTTATTGATATTTTTGTTTCTGTTTACGATTTAAAATTTCAAAGTATTAGTTACGAGTATGTCTGATCTCTGTCTGAATCTTTAGACATAAACAAATTTAAAAACCCAATATTTTTTTACTGGAATTTTTCAGCGACGATTTGGATTCTGAATTTGTAACCATGATGATGTCACCAGATTTGCTCCCTAATGACTTAAGGCATCATCATCATCATCATTTTGTGGGATTGTTTGAGAGTGTTACCAAGGAAGATAAAGAGCATCTAAACTTAAAAACAAATTGAGAACAGGAGAAATCATTTTATGATTTCACTCCTTAAAATTTGATGCGTAAGTTTATAAATTTCAAAACAATATTTGTCAAAACCTAATTTGTAATCCCCTTTAAATCTTTACAAATTTTATTCTATGTCACACGAGCATTGAACAAGACAGTTTAATTAAAGCGAATATCTTCCCGAGAGATTCGCTGGCATCACGTGAGCAGAAGAAATCTACCTCTGACCATATATTTAAGCTTTCACTGAGCGGCAATAACAGTAAAGCGTCTTGAGGGAACGGTGGGCAGGGCCGGACTGAGAGCAGCCTCCCAGTATCTTCCCAGTATTGGGAATATTGGGATATAGATAAACCTGACAGTGTAATGTGATTTCTTTCGATGAGTATTATATTTAAGAACAGTTGTCATTGTTGAAGCTATAAATATAGTAATTTTTTAGGCTTAGGTATGTTCGTACTCATATATCGTACTGCTAAGTTGCTCCTTTTGTATATTTTTTTAATATTTTTGCACTTCAAAATTTACACAAAAATGCTTGGTTATAGCTAAATAAACTTTTTGTATGTTTCTGATTTGATTGATATAAGTAAGTAGCAAGCTTGAGTCTGGTGCTACATTAAATCAATTCACATATTATTAATAGTTTAATTATTATTTAAATTACCTTAATAATACAAAAAAGAACCGTTTTTTTTTTGTACGGTAATGTGTAAGAAATCATCATCTTCATCATCATCTTTCTGCCCCTTTTCCATGTTATTTGAGGTCGGCGGAACACGTTTTATCTTCTATTCTGTCCTGTCACCCGTCATGCTATCAGTAACTTTCTTTTTTTTAAAGCACTTTTCACACAATCCATTCATCTTTTCTTTGGCCTCCCTCTCCCCCTTTAACCAGTCACATGTATACTCATAACCCTTTTAGTAAATTGACATGCATAGCATTTTATAAAAATGGTCTTTCCAAACGAGGCCCTGACTCGAGTTTTATAAAAAAAAAAACTAAGTTTATTTTTCACTCTCAAACAGATGAATGGATTTAGATTATTTTGATATATGTCCTGTAATATCACATAGGACACTTATACCGGGATATATTCAATTGGAATAATTCATTATCTACATTTAGGCTGGCAAAGTCGTTAACAAAAACTAGTGAGCATTTGTTTGTATCTCTACGTAGTGGCGTTGATGAAAAAAAGGCTCACTTTACTCGATAAAAAAAAAAAACTAATCCCGCACAACTGACTTCCCCAAATCCCTCCCTGTCCTCACTTCGGTCGAGATTTAAGAAGATAGGTATTACCTTCTCCAGTACTCACAGTAGAGTGTCTCTCTTTATGGACACCTTAATGGCGTGATGGAGTAAATGCGAAATGTTAATGAAAAGTCCTAGTGGAGTGGCGAGCGATGAGCTGGAAAATTGGGAACAACTGAAGTACAGCTTCCAATGTGGGGTACATTATTTAGGTCGTGTGTTCGTTGGTCTCTAACATGTGATTGTATAGCATTTTAGAGAAGTATGTTTTTTGTGTGTGTTTGTTAAACATCGTGAGGAAACCGGCATGTCTTAGAACCAAAAATTCGAAGACATGTGACGTTCACCAACGCGCACTGGACCCGCTAGGTGGATTACGGCCCATCCCCTCTCCTTGAGAGGAGGCCTGAGTCCCAGCAGTGGGAACATTATAAGGCTGATGCTATGCTATGCTATGTGTCTTAGTTTTTTTTTTTTTTGGTAGGTAAAATCATCCAATGACAAATCCCGCCCTTGGGTGGGGCGGGAAATAGTGTCAGACTTCTACTGACTAAAAACCTACCTTTCCGTTCCTTGCCTTTATCCCGGGGCCCGTGGTGACAGTCTCACATAACCTTTGGCCCCAGTAGGCTTCGGCCCTGCTGGACCCCGTACAGTTTGCTGACAACTCCTTGAGGCGCGCGGGAACGGTGGGCGCCGTAGACGACCTGAGCTCGGACCGGTCTGTTACCGGACGGTCGGACAGCGAGCTACCCATTGCCCACCGTCCGCGAGCCCGCGCCTACGGTGGCCGGAAATCGGGATTGGAAACCCGGCGGCGGCGGCGGAGTGTACGCCTTTGCCTAATTCGGTCGGCCTCCTCCTTTGCTAGCATTACTGCTTCGCAGAAGGAGGCGACCGCCTGCCACTCCTCCTCGCTCCGGAGCATGGCTTGAACCAAGCCCCGGCGCGAGAGATCGCCGCCGATCGCCCCCACGAGGACACGGCGATGCTCTTCCCAAGCGGGGCACACCTCGACTGTGTGCTCCACCGTGTCCACTGGGCGGTGCGCACAGTGGCGACACCCGGGCGTCGTCTCCGCACGAATCTTGTACAGGTACGGACCGAACTTGCCGTGTTCGGTCAGCACCTGCGCCAAACGGAAGGTGACGACGCCGTGGGGCCTTTCCAGCCACGCCTCAAAGAGGGGCCTTACCGCCTCGATCGTGGCGTGCCCAATGTGTCTTAGTAGCTTATTAATTTCAACGACACTCGGTTTCTTTTATAAAAGGAGTTGACTTACATTTTTTTTTAATGTTGATAGATTCGCGTTTGACCACTATCTCACCTGATGGAAAACGAAGATGTGACCGACGATGGAGCACGGTTTCCTAGAAGTAACCTATTCACTCTTGACTTAAAGACCCCTAGGTTATAGCTATCAATAAAACATTACATCATCATCACCGCTACATATAAATGAGGATACGTGTACTTTATCACCCTATGGGGATGAAGTGGGTGTCCAAAGATTGTATGGAGGAACCGACTTTCACGCGGGCGAAGTCGCTGGCAAAAGAAAGAAAGAAAGAAAAACAGTTATACCAAAGCTAGTTATACCATCATCACTTACCGTCAGCTGAGATAGTGGTCAAACGTGAGCCTATCTATCATCTATATACACCGTTAAATTTTGATCGTTTTAATCCCGTGGAGGGTCGATCTGGTACATAAAACAGTATCGGTTTGTAAAGATAAAATAAAAAAATAAAGTACTTTTTTTTCTAAAACTCGGTTTTATTTACGCATGTATGAAATTAATTTGTTTAGGTAATCGTTAGCTGGGCGATTCCAATGACCTGCAGGTAGTACTCTGCTGGTCAGTACATTTATGTTTGCTTAGCTGGTCAAAATGTACTGAACTTGGCTAAATTATTTCGAAATTTCAAGTTTGCTCCTGTAGTTTTTTTTTTTTTTTTTTTGTTAGTATTACTACAATCTCGTGTTTCACACGTTGTCGGACAGTAACGGTCACAGGCGTCTAGTATAGCTAAAGTGATACAACGGTACGCCTGTCGACGTCCGAGTTTTTACTTGAATAAAATCAGTACGCTATATGACGACCGATTTTCCATACTATCATAAAGAACGGCATGTAGTAGTGTCACCATAGGTATAATTAAGACTTAAATACTTTTACTACACAATTCTCAAAAATTCGTCAAAGAAAGTACCTCCACGCACACATTCAAGTTTTTTATGGCCTCCTTCCTACGCACACTACGCTCATGGGCGTCGTAGTTACATACAATCGGTCGAATAGTGCGCCGCTGCGGTGTTTGTGCGTGTTGCTACGTGTTTTCACCTTTTTAACGCCTTACGACGTTTATGCCTAGTATAGTGCTATCATACATATATTTTTTGCAATGCATTGTGACACTACGGCCGTGGGCAATGTATGAAAATAAGTAGTGTCATAATCGCCGCATTCAGTGAGATAGTACTGTCCACCAACGTGTTAAGTATCGGTCACTAATTACTAGTCACCCTATTGTAGCTATCATATATAACTGAAACTACAGGGCCAAGGAGCATGAAATTATCCACAAGGTTTCCTTTTGTAACGTAGACGAGCACAAAGTGAGGGGGGTGAAACGGGAGTCCAAAGATTATATTGAAAAATCGACTTTCACACAGGCGAGTTAGTACGATTACATACATACTCGTACAACACTGTATTTTTCCTCTAATTTTTGTAGATACTATTCACTATATTAAACGCCAATGCAGAAAATAAAGAATATCATATTTGGCTCATCCTTACTTTTCAAATGTAAAAACAAACTCCACAACCATTTGTCTGCCACCCAAGCTACGTACATAACTTTCTTCCCCACACAAAACCAGCCAGTGTCCACCATGGTCCTCCCCATACCATAAAGTAAATAACCATAGCGCTGTCACAATCAGATAAGTGAGGCCGGCTTACAGCTTGGACCTCAGACTTGGAGAACTGGACCGAGCGTTCCTTGTTTGGCTGTGAAATGAACGAGGTTAGAAATTGATGAGATAGATTAACTGACCGTGCGAACAGTTTTTCTCTTTTTTAAAATTCTCATTACTTGACGTCGCAGGTTAGCAGGGTTTACTTTGTCACTATAACCATAACTATACAGAACTAGATTAAGCGTTCCGTGTATAGCTGCCAAGTCAATGGGGTTAGAATTTTGTGATATAGATAAACTAATCGTGCGGACAGTTATTGTCTTTTTAGAATCCTGATTATTTCACGTCACAGGCTGTCTGCATTCTTTGTATATCTGCCAAATGAATACGGTCAGAAAAGTGTAAGAGGCAAAGAAGTCATATGATCAGTTGTATTCTTATTTTAGATTCATGCCCTATGTCTTATTCTCTCTATCACTTTAAGGTTTGCTCGGGGAAAACTCATCATTAAGATAAATTCACATTTGTACATGAAATTTGTTACCACTAATCATATGCTGGTTTTAATTAAATATTATAATTGGTTTTCGTCATAATCTATCTATCAGTATCATTTTCGCCACTATAGAATAAAGACGAGTACATGCCCCATTAACGGAGCGGAGACACCATTCAACAACGGTTGAGCAATGCTTCACTATGGAGGTTTCTATGACTAGAATATCATAACTCTTTAAAATCTTATTTAAGCTATGGAGCTGAAGTTATAGAGTTAAGATATATCTATCCAGGGAAGTTATATTATGATTACGACAAAAAGACGAATATTGGACACACATTGCTTGTTTCTCTCTACAGAATAATCTATTTTGTGACGATAACGCTCAGTCCAGTTCTCTATATTACGGCTTGGACACACCGAGGCGTATGTATCGCCGATTGTATTGCCAATGATGTGGAACATGGTTTATGTGCCGGTTTATTTGGATTGAGTCGTAATTGACGTCGGGATATAGTGACGGGTGGTCGAATGGTTTGGACTTTATTTTTTTTTTAACTATTTTTATCGGAAGTATTTTAAAAATATAACCTACTTTTTGGTGCAAGTTAAGTGTTAGTTAGGAAATTATATTTTCAAATTTCTCGTTACTAAATCTACTGCGTTAATTTCGAGAAAAAGAAATGTACGATACATTTCTTTACGTATACAGTACTTTATCTTTTTAATTTTATCTTTACAAATCGATAGTGTTTCATGTACCGAATCGACCCTTCACGGGATTAAAACCAGCGTAAAATTTTGATCGTCGTCGTCGAATCGCGAGGATTAACTGGAACAGGATATTTTTTTTTGTATTTAATAAGGAATTCAATTGTCTTTAAATAGTCCTGGGGATTAGCCATGACGTGTTAAAATGTCAGTCATTCAAGCGGGAACCCCGATGGAGCTAACTACCCTAAGTATATAGCTCCATGCCTTTAACTGTTCAATTTAGGTTGTAAAATGGATCGCATTAAGAGCTCTTAGTAGCACACGTGATAAAGCAGTAAAATATCTACTGGGAAAATAATTCTTAAACTTCGAACTATAAAATATGATGCTGAAAACATTCCCTTTGTCTATGAAAGGGACAACTATTCCAGTTAAGATTTCATCGTAAAACATCACCATCCTACCTACCTACGAAAGCTCCTAAAACCCGTACTACCCGCAATCCCACCAATATTTATGCTACCGTGAACGAAGCCTCTTCCCCAAGCTTCGGGCATTACAGGGGCCTCTATTAAGAAAATCTTTATTAATAGGCGAAGAAGACAGCACTCCAAGTGGAAGGATTTTGGACTGGATTGAGTGACGGAGATAAAAGATATTTTAATCCTATTTGATGAAAAAAGCTGTGTCTGGTTGTGAGCACGATGTTGGGGTGAGATTTTTTTAGTGGGAGTAGCTGTAGCTATAATTTTTCGGAGAACATTGTAACCACTTTTCCACATAATGTCAAGAAAGAAAGAAAATTGTATTTATTAATAAGTACTAGCGACCCGCTCCAGCTTCGCACAGGTGCAATGGTGATATAAGTAATATTTAATATATTATGCATGTATTACACATATAAACCTTCCTCCTGAATCACTCTATCTATTAAAAAAGACAACATCAAAATCCGTTGCGTAGTTTTAAAGATCTAAGCATACATATGGACAGACAGCGGGAAGCGACGTTGTTTTATTCTATGTAGTGATAAGTATTGCGATATTTCAGAAAATACAAAATACAAAGAAAACAATAAATACCTAATTTCGAAAAAAGAATAACGTACCTATAACGTACTTATAATTCCAAGTCAATCCAAAGATTTGACACTTCAAAGCAACCACATCAAAGCAAAACGGCTATTTCTTAGGTAAAGAACTATTTATGAAAAACAGAAACACCATAAGAGGACAACAGTGCCAAAAACATAGTTACCCACGGAGTATATACAAAAGAAAGATTTGTGCAAAGACACAATGCTTGCAACTATGGAATAATTTTGCGATTTAATAAAAATCCACAAATTTGAATAAACTTAAAACTCTATAACGATAAAACATCGCTTAAAGAGAATAACCCGACAAACAATCACAATGATTGCATGTATTTTTAATCGTTAAAAGTAACTTTTCGTCGTGTTTTTTTTTTGCTATCGTACTCTATTATCTGTATTATGTTTTGAACACACTACCTATTTAGCATTTATACTGAATAATAACATATATACCGTTAAATTTTGATCGTTTTAATCCCGTGGAGGGTCGATTCGGTACATGAAACTATCGATTTGTAAAGATAAAATTAAAAAATAAAGTACTTTTTTTTAAACTCGAATTAATTTACGCATTTATGAAATTAATTTCTTCCTGAGATAAAGGGTCTTGATAGACAGACAGATAGACAGACGAACAACAAAGTGATCCAATAAGGGTTCCGTTTTTCTTTGTGAGTACGGAACCCTAAAATATAAGTCTAACTTCAAATCAGTGCAAAAATCATGAGCTCAGCAGGAAGCCCCTTTGCAAGATTTTCATGGTAATTACGATGTTATGTAGGTATATATAATGTACTATGTACATGAATCCTTGGTGTAATATTTCAATGTTTTTAGAGCTACAGCGCCTGCTAGTAAATTAACCAAGCAATGTTGACAAAGAGCTATACCGTGTATTTTATGTAGGCGACTGCTACTTTATCATACACATACATGCATTACATTACACGTACATGGTTTGGTACTGTAATTACAAGCACAGTACCAACTGAACGCTTGGTCGGCGCAGTGGGTGAGCGATTTGCTGTTATGCTAAGTGCTGCGGGTTTGAGTTCCGCACAGAACAAATATTTGAATGGCCTACAGATGTTGTCTTGAGTAAAAAGACGCGTTTCTTGGTGTTTTTATTTTTAGGTGAGAAAATCATCCAATGACATCTCCCGCCCTTGGATGGAGCGGGAAATAGTCTCAGACTTTTACTGACTTTAAACCCACTACTGTTCCTTCTATCATCTATTCAAACGTCACAAGTCTGTAAATAAGTCTGTCATTGACTGCTATTCTTTTAAGTGCCTATGATACAATTTTGTTTATTTTTTTAATACAATTTGATGCGTATTGTCAAATATGGCGTTTTGGCGGCTTATCTGAATAATACAACTTTATATGCTATTTTTTATGTTAATATTTACAAGAATTAATAAATAAAACACTTTTCTGTACTCTATAGACAATACTTTATAATATGAAATCGATTCCAAAAATCACTCAAATAGCCTATTGTGAAAATGCCGAACTTACGTTTGCATATACCTATCGGAAGGCCTCCCACAAGGTGGCTCAACAACTTGGCGATGGTCGTGAGATGATCACCAGTATATGCGAGACGCTCAAAACCGGTCGTTGTGGCAAAATTTGAGGTAGGCCTATGTCCAGCAGTGGACGTAATATATTTCGGCTGAAATGACGATATGTTTCACAGAAAAATAATACAAACATACATTAAATCTCTCTGTTAATAAATCTTCACAAACACAATACTTTCTACAGGACTTAACAAAGCAATGAAACCGTATTTAGCGGTGTATATTTGCTGGATTAGAAAAGCTTTTTGTGTCTTCAAGACAAAGACGTAAAGACGTCGAATTGTACACAAACTTGTAAGCTGTTTTGTAAGAGGCACGTTCACTTACCTTAAAGAAGAATTAGTATCGGCTTGCGGTACACCGGGAGTGAATTATTTATATATTAGTGCTAGTTTATAAAATATAAAAAAAAAAAAAAAAAAAAAAAAAATTGTTTTTTTTTTTAATTTTAAAAATCAAACATATATATTTATTATACAAATATAAGAAAATCGATATTGTAATAACTAGCAAAAGCAATATTTAGTAATGAAATTCCTGCATTGCGGGTAGACTATGTCCTAGAACTATACAGAGGGTACTATCTTTTATCTCCAGAGATGGTTCGCTTAAGTTACATTTTTACCTTGACGAGAGTGAAGCCGCAATAGCTCGTCACATTAATATTGTAAAGGCGAAAGTTTATAGGTGTGTTTGTTACTTCTTTAGAATCCTTACGCTCGAACGCTCGAAAGATTTGGATGAGTAGTAGGATACACGAGACGTACACGTGTAATAGGATATTCATGGGCATTCTATTTCACCGAGAGTGACGAAGGCGAGGACACCGGAGCGCATTGAGCTTCGGCTCAACGGCAACGGTAGGCCCAATAATAATTTTAACACAAATTAATTATTATTATTGGACATTTTTATCTTAGGAACGGTAGGTGGAAATAGAATGCCCAATAATATCCCACTACGGGTAGACCATGTCCTAGAATATCACAGAGGATACTATTATCCCAGGAGTATGTTCCCTTAGGACAGTTTCCTACTTTTATGCTAGTTACTCATTAACCCCAAAACAATCTTGAAATCTAAATACCACTGCATCGTATCGGATTTAGTTTGAAATTGTTTCTAAAGAAACTTGTTTGTGCACTACACTCCTTTTCCCTTTTTATTTAAAAACATTTCCTCACTATACCTCAGACAGTACTAAGCGGATTGCAGGCTTACTGGATGTTTATTGTTTCACAACAATCGTCCGGAGATTACTGAGAAATTCTATTTTTAGTTAATTCCCTCCTCTTCCCTATAAGTGTCCTCTTTTGTGTCCCAATTTTAGTATAGAATGGTGTAATAATTAATTTGTTTGATCGGTTCTGGGATTTTGAGGCTTGATTGAAGTTGTAGCTAAGTATGTGGGTATATCGGTTGTTGTTTAAACCAAATACAATTTAATTGTTTCATTACATTTGTAGGTGTTAATAATATTTAAAATATATTGTAAAAAGCTGTGTAAATTAAGCTAGAAAAATTAAAATATGAGTTAAATTGTTACGGGGATGAAAATAAGCAGGTCTAAAACTTTTGAAAATATCGAAACTTGTAAATATCCTTTTATGAATGGCTAGGGCATCCAAAATTCAAACGTTCTCATTTACTGAAGTCTTTTATTAATAAATCGCACCGACTGAAGCACACCAAAAGTATTCTTCGAAACGCACTATTGATGATGTGCTAAGACAATAACTTAGAAATATAATTTTACTACTTGAAACGCACCAGCAATTAAATATAGAGAAGAGAATAAAAGATTCGTTATAAATCATATCAATAGACGTTTTCAAATTAGTCAAAACTACCAAGACGGCAGAAATAAACTAGAAGTAGTACTTAAGCTACTTAATATTTAATCGTACTTTTCTGGTTTTATAATTAGTAAGTTGTTTTAAAAAGCACTAGGGTGACAGAAATGAACGAAAAATAGGCACCTAGACATGCTTTCTTGCAAGAAAAGCACTAGAGTGACAGAAACATTGAATGAAAAATAGGCACCTAGACTTTCTTTTTTGCATGAAAAGTACTAGGGTGACAGAAATGAAAAGAAAATATTCGCTTGAAAAATTGAATCTTAGTAAGTTGTTTTGAAAAGCACTAGGGTGACAGAAATGAACGAAAAATAGGCACCTGGACTTGCTTTCTTGCATGAAAAGCACTAGGGCGACAGAAATGAACGAAAAATAGGCACCTAGACTTGTTTTCTTGTATGCAAAGTACCAGACAGAAATGAACAGAAAATATTCGCTTGAACTTACTTTCTTGCATATCCAAGCTATAAACAAAAAAAAACCGTTCTTATCAGCCAGTCTAGCCCATCTTATTACCATCATATAACAGTTAAGTATTGTTATATGCAAATAATATAATGTCCGTTTCACAGATAAAGCAAATCTTTGCCAAAAGCAGAAATCTGTATCTACCCTCGTTCACTGTTAATCATTTGAAAGCGACGCTTACTGAGAAATTATTTGAATTTTATACGAAACATCACGTCGCTTCCTTGTTTCAAGGGATCTTTTAACGTTTTTATCTCATGTATGTTGTTTTGTTAAATGTTGTCGTTTGGTGATAAGAGTTTGTACATATTTTGTAAATGAGATAAAAACACAAATAAGAACAAATAACAATAACTCTGGCTCTATATAATAATAAAAAGTAAGATATGCGTCACATCCGCGCAAAACCTATTAAACCCGTATTTATATCAGAAGCCCTAACACCTAACACGCAAAAACTATTCTACGCAGCTCGACAGTTTGCAAAAGAAAATGATTACAGTTTCTGCTGGACTTCACGTGGTTCCGTATTCCTGCGTAAAATTGAAGGCGAGCCTCAAATTCGAATCGAATCCTCAACAAATCTAAAACTCTTAGCTAAAAAATGACTATCCTGTTCTAGTCTCAATGTCATCTCCCACGGCTTATTTATTATACATGATTTTTATTTTAAGTTTAGTATTAAAGTAAATAGTTTTTTTGGTTCGCTGTTAACTTTTCGTTTAAATGTTATAGTTAATTACTATTTGATAATCATTTGTTTTTTAAATCAAAAGTATATACTTGTGGACGCCATCTTACTCAGTATTTCACTACGTTATGATATAGTTCACCTTGTAAACAACCGTAATTTACTAAATTCTTCGTTTGAAACAAAATTTGTTATTAATCAGAACGCAACACAACTGCAGTTACACAAACAAAACATTCACACCAAATATTATTATAAACTCCTTAAACTAAACACACAATATTACAAATTACAATCTACAGTACTTACACAAATTATACTTTACTGCAACAGCATATTATACTGGTCACTAAAATTTAAAAGTATAAATTCGATAAGAATAACTTAAATAAATTTATTGATTCTGTAGAATCATTTAATATCTCACGGTCCTATGTGACTTTTCCGGACCAATGTTTGAAGTGTATAAACACTAACCAACCGACTTTGAACATTCTACATGTTAACATCCGAAGTCTAAATCGTAACTTTGAGGGCCTCAATGTGCTGTTGCATTCCATGGATGTTAAGTGTGATATTGTTATCCTCTCTGAGTGCTGGCTGAGTAAAGTGACAGACATTCCTGTATTAACTGGCTTTAGTTCAGCTAGATCATCGTTTAGCAATCAAAATGATGGGGTGGTAGTTTATGTAAGCTCCGACGTAACTCATAAGTTACTTGAGCCGGTTTTCCAGGACGCTAACTGTCTTATTTTGAAGCTAGGTCTAGATATAGCTATTGTTGCAATATATCGTTCACCCTCAGTTAGAAATACAGAAAATTTTCTTAACTCTTTAAACAATATTCTAGAATCTCTGGTGACAATAACAACTGTAGTAGTGATTGGAGATTTAAACATAAATATTAGACCGGATAATAATGACCCAAACTCTGAAGAATATTTGAATACAATGGCTTTTCATGGGCTCCTACCTGCTCACGTTCTCCCCACCCGCATTGAAAATTGCTTGGATCATGTCTTTTTAAAAACAGATAGACCCTCCACCACTTTGGTTCTGGACTCATTCTTTACTGATCATGCACCTATCCTTTTTTGCATTGAACGAAACCCTATTAATGCTACAAAATCTAAAACTATGAAAAGGCACTTAAACTTTCAAGGTATCACTGGCTTTTTAGAAAGTTCAGATTTCTCAAGTGTTTTAACTAGCACTGATCCCAATCAAGCTGCTGAACAACTCATCTCCATTATATCAGACGCCATAAACCAACACAGTACGCTAAAAAAAGTCTCTAATAGAAAGCAGACTATTAAACCATGGATGACCACTGGCCTCTTGAGGTGCGTGCGAAATCGAGACCAACTCCACAAAAAAGCAATGCAAAATCCTGAAGACCAAACTTCTAAGCTAATATACTCTAGATACCGAAATTACTGTAACAATTTACTGAAGACGATTAAACGTAATTTTGACCAAAAAGAACTCCTAAAAGCCAATGGCAACCCCAAAGCAACTTGGGACATCATAAAAACTATCAGCTACAAGAACAGCTCACCCGTAAGTAAGACAGGAGAACTCCTCAATATGTGTAGCGATCCAAACTCCTCTGTCAATGCTATAAATAGGTATTTTGCAAACGTTGGAGCAGAACTTGCTGGACGGGTTGCGCAGTAGCGTATAATTCATCCAAACTTTGAATTTGACAGTTTAGTGAATCCTCAAGGTAACTCACTCGTATTACTTGAAACAAATTTCTCCGAAATAGATAATATAATAGTTGGATTGAAACATAATTGCGCAGTAGGTCACGATGGAATACCAGCTTCAGTCATTAAGTCTGCCAAACATGTGCTTGTTCCAGCAATAACGCATGTTTGTAACTTATGTATCTCAAAAGGTATTTTTCCTAACACTTTTAAGAAGGCATTAGTCACACCAATATTTAAGGGTGGGGATGGTGACCGTGTCGAGAACTATAGACCTATATCTGTACTCACTACACTGTCCAAAATTATGGAGAAGGTTCTGAACAAAAGACTGCTTAGCTATCTCGATTCCAACAACATAATTGCGCCAAACCAGTATGGTTTTAGGAGAGGCGTATCAACAGAGGATGCTGTTCTTGAGCTGACAAACCAAATTGTGAAGAATCTTGACTCTAGGACTAAAACTATAGGTATATTTCTTGATTTAGCCAAAGCTTTCGATACGGTCTGTACTCCCATCCTTCTGCGTGACTTAGAAAGCTTAGGAATAAGAGACATACCCTTAAACCTGTTCCGTGACTATCTCACAAACCGTAACCAAAGAGTTAAGGTAGACAACTACATCAGTGACGATGTGAATATAACGTTTGGCGTACCGCAGGGCAGCGTGCTAGGTCCCACCCTCTTTCTTATATTTGTAAATAGATTGTGTCAGCTGTCAATCCCAAACTGTAAAATTCTTGTATACGCAGACGACACTGCACTTATCATTAGTGGGGAAACATGGGAATCTGCTCACAAAGCAGCTGAAAATGCTCTTCGTATAGTGACGGATTGGCTTTCATTAAATTTGCTGACGCTAAATGTCTCTAAAACCCACTATGTTCCTTTCTCGGCGACTTCTAATACGCAGCCTGGAATGTCGGACGTTAGAGCGCATAGCTGTCACCCCGAACTGACCAGCTGCAGTTGCCCTACTATACATAAAAGCTCTTGTGTTAAATACTTGGGGATACACATCGATAACAAATTGAGTTGGAAAGAGCACATCAGTGTGACGGTTATGCGAGTTCGTAAGCTGATGTTTCCCATGAAAAAACTAAGAAAAGTAGTTGCTGACCGATTATTAAGAACTATTTATTTTGCACTAGCTCAGTCACTTCTTACTTATTGCATATCTGTCTGGGGTGGTACATTTAAAACGTATTTACTTCGCCTTGAGAGGGCACAAAGAGCTGTCTTAAAAGTCATGCTTCAGAAACCTTATCTGTACCCGACTACCCAACTCTATAAAGACATAACTGTTCTGACTGTCCGACAGCTCTGTGTACTTAACATAACGATACGTGTTCACTCATCACTAACTTATGATCCGAGGTTACTAGAGCAAAATAAGAGACGTAAAGATCCTGTATGTCAACATGTCATCACCAAAACTGCCCTGGCGAGGCGAAGCTATCTGAGTCTTAGCACCCACCTTTATAACACTATAAACGAAACCTGCAACGTGTATCCTTTACCTAAATTTAAATGCAAAATTGTAGTTAGTAGTTTTCTTCAAAAGTTAACGTACGATGAGACTGAAAAACTCTTCGCAGGAAAATCTCACGAACGCCGCATCTAAAAAGAGATACACACACAACACACAACACACACACACATACACCACACACCACCACACCACACACTTCCACACACGTCCATTTCATGATTATATAAGTTTTTTCTTTTTTTTTTTAATAAGAGTTTATGTTAAGTCGATTTTATGCTATGTTTTGAGAACATAAAAATTCCCACCAAGTGCAGCTTTGTAAATGAACTGTAGGGGGAAGGCGCCTGTGTCTGTAACACAGTTTACACTAGCACGGACACAGACGTTCACTCCGTCTCAAGTAATGTATAGCGTTGTATTGTACTCATTTATTCTATATTCGACTGAGATGGACAAATTGTATCTGGCTTTTATGAAAAATAAACGAATTATTATTATTATTATTTATTATTAAAACGGCCAGCGCTCAGCAAAATGCTGGAGTTCATGTGCGAGACAGCCACAGCGCTGATATTCAGGGCCAGCTGTTGTCGACGGAGAGACGTTGATTAGCGAGCAAGGGTTACAATAATATATACTTAAAATCACTGAATAAACAAACCAAAAAATAAGAATATTGATAAACCATTACAAAGTAAAGGGATACCAAAACAATTTTTTGGTCGTGAATAAAATTTATTATTCCCTTTATTCCTTATAAAACATATTTTTAACATTTTTAAATATTTTTAACACACATATAAAAAAAAAACATTTAAAAATATAAAAAATAGTAGCCCACCAGTAAATTAGTAAATTTATTATTATTATTATCTTGAGTGTATTGACGGACCGGACCGGTGGGATTCGATGCTTGAGCGCTGGATACGAATGCACGCAGTCAAATAGCGTACGTTTCTGGTGTCGGATTGTATCCTAAAATCTGTGTTTTAATTTTAAGTCATGTGATTTGTTTTGTTTTGTTTACTAACACTAGCTCTTAAGTATTTTTGTGTTACTAACAATTTATATGGAGAAATCTGAAATAAATTATTAATATTATGATCTTTATTCCATATAAATACATATTTGCTATATTTTTAAATTTAATATTATTATCTTTATTCATTAGATTAAACTTATAAATTATATTTTTAAATATTTCTTTAAAAAAAAAACATAAAAAAAACATTTAAAAATATAAAAAATAGTGTCCCACCGATATCGGGAACAGGGTCCAAGCTACCGGCGGTCAGGGCTCCAGAGAAAGGAACCTCCTAACAATACGAGCCGTGTCCAGGAGTACCGCTTTCTGAATCAAGCCCTTGATCCAGCCGCCTAACGAGAGCCTCCTAAGGTGTTGGTCGAGGCTCTTGGCTATTAAGCCATTACCCGACACGACTATCGGTACAATGATCGCCGAATCCACTTCCCACATGTCGACAACCTCGCGAGCCAAGTCAATATACTTGATTTGTTTATCTTTCTCGACTTTCACGAGGTTCTCGTCATGCGGAACGGATATGTCAACAATCATTGCACGCCTCTCGTTTCGGTCCACCACCACTATATCAGGCTTATTGGCTACAATAGTCCTGTCAGTGATGATGGACCGATCCCAGTACAACGTGATATGACCATTATCAAGAACTGGGTCGGGCTCATACCTGTAGTACGGCACTTCCGATCCCACAAGAGAGTATTTCAAAGCAAGTTGCTGATGGATAATCTTGGCTACAAGGTTGTGCCTATGCAAATACTCGCCGTTAGCCAGACGAGAACAACCGGAGATAATGTGACGAATTGATTCTCCCGGACGGTGACACGCCCGACAGATGTCAACCGTGCCGTCCTTCACAATAAATCTCCGGTAGTTATTCGTCATGATAACTTCGTCCATAATTGCACAGATAAAACCTTCGGTTTCCCCAAAGAGGTCACCGAAACGCAGCCAAGCTACGGACGCCAATTGGTCTACATCGGGCCCGTGAAGGGCCCGGAAAAAGCGTCCGTGAAGTTCCTTGCTCTGCCATACTTCCCTGCGATCGTTAGTGTCAAGCACTACCGGTTTGCGCCAGTTCTCCTTAGCCAAGGAGAGCGGGGTGAGTCCCTTGTCCACTGCCACTACATCTCGATGCATACCCACGTCGGCAGCTAGGAAATACTCCCTGAGACTGCATACCTCGCGGTTGTGGAGGGTCTTGGCATTTAAAAAACCTCGACCGCCACACTTCCGCGGGATATACAGTCTCATCACCGACGATCGTGGGTGATGCATTCGGTATGCAGTCAGCAGTGTTCGGACCCGCCTATCCAGGGCGTCAAGTTCCGTTTGAGTCCATTTGAGTACGCCGAAAGAGTACATCAATACCGGCATGACCCAACCGTTGAAGGCGCGCACCTTGTTTCCGCCTGAAAGAAGGCTATTGAAAACCTTCTTCAGACGTCCAAAGAAGCGCTCCTTCAACGATTGTTTCATGTCAGTGATATTGATGCCTAGGGCTTCCGACATACCCAAATACTTATAAGTTTCAGTTGGAGAGAGGGATCTCAGGCCAATGGAATCCGTGAGTTGAATACCCACGGATTCCACAACCTCCCCTCGCTTTACATGCATGACTGCACATTTGTCCACACCAAACTCCATCCTGATGGCACTACTGAAGGTTTCAGTTACCTTCAGTAGCTCCATCAGTTGCAGATTGTTGGGGGCAAAAAGCTTCAAGTCATCCATGTAAAGGAGGTGAGATATAACCTGACCACCTCTCTTCAACCGGTAGCCTAGACCTGAATTCTCCAGCAGTGTGCTCAGAGGATTCAAGGCTAGGCAAAACCAAAGCGGACTCAAACTGTCACCCTGGAATATACCTCGCTCGATCCTTACCGGTTCGCTATTCCTTCGAATATGTCGACATCCTGGATAGCGAAGGACCGTCCTCCATTGCCTCATACATGACATCAGGAAGGTGCGTAGTATTGCATCAATTTTGTACAATTCTAGCACCCTCATGAGCCATGTATGAGGAACTGAGTCGTAGGCCTTCTTATAGTCTATCCAACATGTCGACAGATCCTTTCGGGAACGCCGAACCTGTTGGCTAATGGCCATATCGATGAGGAGTAGCTCCTTAGTACCGCGGGACCCATTCCTACATCCATTCTGAGAGGCAGACATAATAGCGTTATTGTCTACGTGGCAGTTGATCTTACCTCTCAAAATGGATGTAAGAACTTTATAAACAGTCGGCAAACATGTAATTGGCCGATAGTTTTTGTAACAATAATATTATTATTATTATTGTTCTTGATCACATGTTATTTTTACATTTAAATATTAAATAAATATTTAAAAAAAAAATTAAAAAAAAAACCTTTAAAAATATAAAAAAAAAACAGTAGTCCGCCGGTGTCAGGAGCAGGGTCCAAGCTACCGGTGGTTAGGGCTCCAGAGACAGGAACCTCCTCACAATGAGGATTGCCTTCTGTATCATGGCCTTGATCCAACCGCGCAACGACACCTTTGACAGATGGCCGTTAAAGCTTATTATTACTATCATGGCGACATGGACCAAGCCTATGTCCAGTAGTTAACATCTTGCGGCTGAAATGATGATGATGATGGTTAATATTGTTCGAAATCTATTCTGAACTCACCAAAACGTATCTAAGAAACTTAATGCCCACTTTCAGACAGCCACCCCTATCGTAAGTGCCCCTCCGAAATCCTTAGCACGTAGTTAAATTAAAATACCTTGTGACCCTTTTTCATTAATAAGAGATCTTCGCCCCCACACTGAATATTTATGTTTAGAGTTTGGTGCAAGCGTGTGTGCTTTTGAATATAGGAAATATATATGGGTTTTTAGTTTTGTTAGAAAGTATTTTTCTTAAGAAATTAAGCTTTATGCGGTTTAATATGGTCAAGGATCACTACCTCTCCTCTTGAACGTCATTAAGTACGTTATTTCTCTATTTTTTTTTATATTATCTATATATGAATATATATGTATATGAATATATATGTCACCGTAAAATTGCAAATACCGATAGATTACAATCTATCTCGAGAGATTGTAAACTATCGAAAGATTGTAAACCTTAACAAACAGCTCACGATTTAACGCATTATTTTTCGGGAGATTGTAATATCTCGAATTTAAACTGTTAAATTGTGAAATGGTATAGAACAGAACGCATCTCGCGCGCTGATTGAATGAACGTCATGTGCCGCGAGCCGCCATATTTGTTTGATAATTCGTTTGTTGTCAAACGTAAACAAACAGTGTTCTGGTGATTTTAAATTAATTTCGTGTTAAAAATAACTTGTGAGTTAAAGTTAGTCATATGTAATTGTTGTGAAGTAAAACTGAATCTGTGGTAACCTAAGAAGTGCAGTTTGAACTATAAATAAGTAAGTTTTAGTCAACGAATATAACCAAAATTACATACATTTTCCGTGTTTTCACATTTTTTATGAATGTAAACCTTTAGGATCTTAATTCATAATATTTACAATGTCGGAAATTGAGTCTGTCATCAACAAAACTCAGAAATACCAGCTATTGTTAATCACGATGAATTTACTATAGAGTTAAAAAACTATTACAGAGGGCATAATCAAAATAGCAAAAAATTAGAATGGACAAATCTGAGAATTCAAAATGTAATAAAATTGTTATACGAGTACAGCATAATAAAATCTCAAGGTAGACGACCAACAAATAAGCATTACCATCGTGCAAGAAAATACGATGTAATGAATGTTGGTAACTATAAATAAGTGAACATTTTTTTTGGCACAATTTACTTTTACTTCTTTTTTCTAATAGACAATTTTGTTACGTTTTGGATTTATTATTTTTAATTTGTTTTCGAGGAGAAAATATTGTTATGTTTCTTATTTTTATTTGCTTATTATAATTTTTCTTAACATGTCATGTCATAATTATTAAATATCTATTAAATAATAAATAAATAGTTGATCGCGTCACAATTCTCGAAGTGCATTTATTTAATTTGACTGACACCTGTGTTTCATTCCTAAATCTATAGACACAGAACGACCTACTGTAAGACCGACCAATCAGGGACAGTCTTCAGATAGTTGAAAATTTAACGCGCGATAGATTGTAATGTATCAGTTTAACTTCGAGATATTACAATCTCCCGAAAAATAATGCGTTAAATCGTGAGCTGTTTGATATGGTTCACAATCTTTCGATAGTTTACAATCTGTCGAGACAGATTGTAATCTATCGGTATTTGCAATTTTACGGTGACATATATATTATATTGCTTGTATTATATGTATTTTATTAGTTATGTATTGTATATATGTAATTAGTACACTACAAACTACCTGCGAATCTTTTTCTCCTTCTCTGTGTAATCCATCCAAAGGTTGTCTGTAAGACATCGCTTTTAGTGATAAGACCGCCCTTTGTGACACCCTATTAATTTTAAGTTCTTTATGTAATTTTATTTTTGGTGTACAATAAAGAATACATGTATCTTTCTATCTATATAAGATATGTATCGATGTTGTGCAATAATAACTGTGTTTTTTCGTCGTTATTCTTTCTGCCTGGCTAAGAGTGTTTACCTACAATAAATACTTATATGAAAAAGACATTTGCGGGGGCTACGCGTGCGGAGCAATTCCGCATGCGTGAACGATATTAAAAGTAACTGTGGTTTTTTTTTAGGTGGGAAATCTTCCAGCTACATAAGCTCCTTTATTTTCCCTATACGTTCTAGGGCCTCGGTAACTCATTCAAATGTTTCCGCAGCTCTAGCAGGCATCCACCTATTTGGACCCTTTCAGTTTTACTGCACACACGCATAGAACATCGCGCCGTCGACTTGGTTTTGTTCTCACCGGATTTTGATTGCAGAGATCCTTCCCTCACGTGAAATTCGGTTCGAGCCCTCCCCCAAACACTTCACACCTAATTCATGAACGTCCCCAAGTATAAACCTTAAAACAAGCCAATCTCTCCCACATTACACCACACACCATCACAAGAGTCGTGGAAGTGGTTACTTGATTTTTCTGATACATTTTCATGAGTAAACGCTGGTGAGGTTGGTCCATCAGCTGTGATTGGGCCCCTCGGAGGATTAGCTAAGTTTTAGCTTGTGACAGTACGAGTTCCTTTATGCCTCGAAGGGAATGTCCATCAAATCTATATACATATACACCGTTAAATTTTGTTCGTTTTAATCCCGCTGAGGGTCGATTCGGTACATGAAACCCTATCGATTTGTAAAGATAAAAATGAAATATTAAAAACTTTTTTTAAAAAAAACGGTAATTTAAAAAACTAAAAGACCCGACTGCTTTTCTGAGCATTCATGAAAAAGCCCTAAAACAAGAAAATCTGGCAGTCGTGACCCATTCTAGAATTGAGAGCACATACCTATATTACATTGCAGATTACTCCAATCTATTGACTAGACGGCTGACTTTCTAGAATGGGTCCCGACTGCCAGATTTTCTTGTTTTAGGGCTTTTTCATGAATGCTCAGAAAAGCAGTCGGGTTTTTTAGTTTTTTAAATTACCGTTTTTTATTTTTTATTTTTTTAGTTTTATTTTATTACGATATCACTTTCAAAGTAATTACGAATCTAAAGACACCTCTCAAACTAAAATCCATCGAGCCGTTAGGTCGCAGAGCGTGCCAAACATTTGAATTTGGCCCTAAAAATCCGCCATTTTGTTTTTATTTTTATTTTGATATACCCAGTGTCACTCTCACAGTAAATACGAATCTAACGACACCTCTCAAGCTAAAATCCATCGAGCCGTTCAGGCTGCAGAGCGTGCCAAACAATTATACATACATACATACTTACATACATACATACATACATACTCTCGAAAAACATAACCCTCCTTCTGGCGCAGTCGGGTAAAAACTCGAATTCATTTATGCATGTACGAAATTGATTTCTTTAAGTAAACATCATCTGATCCAGGCCAATGAACTGTAGGTATTTAGTACGCAACGACCGACAACTTCCTACAAGGCCATTGACTCGTTTACTTAAAGAAATTAATTTTGTACATGAGTACCGTATCGATCCTCCATGGGATTAAAACGACCAAAATTTAACGGTGTATAAAAGCGAAATACCACTCACTGATTAATCACGAAACTATAACACCTACAAACTTAACATTTGGCGGTTAGGTTTCTTATAGGGTGTAGACATCCGTTAAGAATGGATTTTCCGAAACTACATCCCTTTCGAGGTTTTTTTTATGGTAGGTAAAATCATCCAATGACATCCCCCGCCCTTGGGCAGAGCGGAAGATAGTGCCAGACTCTTACTGACTGAAAACCTACCCCGTTTCTTCTTTGAGAGGCTAAAACGGGGTTTGGAAGTTTGTATAGAGAAACCGACTTTCACGCAGGCGAAACCGCAGGCAGATACTAGTGATATTATACAAGTACCTTCAGTTTAATTTAGTAGCATAGTATAATCAGCTTTTTAATGTATCGGCTGGTGTTGTGGTTGAGCGATTGACTACTCCGCTGAGTGTCGCGGATTCGATTCTTGCGGAACAAATATTTGTATGGCCTACAGATAGGTGTTCGGGTCTGGGTGTCTTGTGTATGTGAGTTTACATGTTCGTGAATGCAACCACGACATAGGTGTCATTATTAGTGTGGGGCAACGTTTTTTTTTAAATATAAAAAGTGCAAGAATGTTTTCACTACTAGTACTCAAGACTCAAAATTCGAAGACAGGTGACATTCACCAATCTGCACTGGACCCGCAAGGTAAAATATGGCTCCTCTCTTCCCTCCCCTTTCTTAATAAGGGGCCTATAGACCCATCATTGGCTTTTTTTTTTTGTTGTCTTTTGTTCTGCAATCTGTCTCTTCGACATTGCGCTGGATTTTAAATATTTGTAATTTAGGGCGTGAATGGCACAGTATCCAGTGATATGTCCAAATTGATTGGGAAAATTATAAGGTGGATTATGCTCATGCTATGCATTCGTGGATGTTTTGATATTTAACGAGTACCTTCACGATTACTCGAAACGACGACGACTGAAGTAACGCGGATCGGTTCTGGTCAAGTCAAAAAACTGACTTTTACTCTGGGTCCAGTAAAAGTCAGATTTTTGGCGAAAGAAGTTATTTGATGATTTAAAAAAAAAGGCTGCTTATGCGTTGAATTAGAAATCCTTTTACTGTAACATAGACATTTAAAGCCACTATATAACAAATACATTTTTGCTGTCTTCACTTAATATTATTCAGCGTTTGTACATGTATAAATGCAGGGCACATTTCTACGATTCATCTAGACAAATGATATGAAAAAGAATACATTACACAACCCACTATCATGCTGAAAGAAAGTGTTTAAAATGTGTCTTGAATAGAAGTTGTTCCTAAGAAACTTGTGAGCCTGAAATGCGAATATTAATGGCCTTTTCAACACGCGGTCGGTCTCCTCCTGCTAGCATTACTGCTTCTCAGAAGGAGGTGACCGCCTGCCACTTCTCCTCGCTTCGGACCCTGTCCTGTACCAAGGCCCGGCGCAAGAGATCGCCACCACCGATCGCCCCTACGAGGACACGGCGTTGCTCTGCCCAAGTGGGGTACACCTCTACCGTGTGCTCCACCATGTCCTCCGGGCGGTTCAGACAGTGGCGACATCCAGGTGTTGCTTCCGCATAACAAGGTTCGGTACAAGAACCTCCCGAACTTACCATGTTTGGTGAGAACCTGCGTCATGCGGAAGATGAGGACGCCGTAAGATCTTTCTAATCGCGCTTCAAAGAGGGGCCTTCCCGCCATGATTATGGCGTGCCAATGTTATATTTGGTTATGTTTTGTTTTTATAGGAATAACAGGATGAAGCAAACGTTTGGCGCAGCGCTTGAGCGATTGGCTGCTGCACTGCGAGCCGCGGATTCGATTCACAGACGGATCAAATATTTGTATGACTTACAACGCGATGACGCTAGCATAAAGTAGTATCTACTACAAGATATAAACCAAGTACCTTATTCTTATTTTATTCCCATAATGGTCCATATTCTTACAATTTCTCTTTATAGAAAGGTTCAAACTGACACTGAATACTGACATAACTTTGAGGCCCAACACTTTTACACAAACTATTTACTATCCGTAGTCCTCTCGACATCTCGACAACAGACGTTTTCGTCTAGACGAGGCAAAAAGAAAAAATGTTTCAGTCCTGTCTGCCAAAATACTAGGGCTCTTGGCTTTAATTCGACTATAATGCTAGCAATTTGAACAAGACTACCTAAGACTGTTGTTCTATCTATGAGTTCCGAGAGTAGTAATAAGACGAGCTCTAGAAAAATATTCTATGAAGTACTAGTCACAGTCTTTTTGACTGGGCTGTTGGTTTAGTCATTAATGGCACTGACTGCTATGTCGAAAGTCGTGATTTCCAGCCAAGACAAATGTTTTTGTGATGAGCAAAATCACTTGTTATGCATCTGAATGTAATTTATTCATAATATGTATGTAATTAAAAATATGTGAGTATGTTTATCAGTTGTCCTGTAATTTATGACTTGAAAGCTACAAAATGGGATTACCACTTGCCGCTTGTTTGGTGATTGTATCCGCATTTGTGTCGAGTCCGTTGGTTTCCTTTGGGTAACCACGCCCCTAAGTGCTCAATTACGGAAACGCGGTGCGTTGCGCGGTGCGTCGGGCGGTCCGTCGTACATTGCCATATTGTTGTGTTTGTGCGAGTGATGACGCGGCCCGCTGCTGCAATGTACGACGAAACGTCCAACGCGCCGCGTCTACGTAAACACGGCCTAAGTGGTTACGTTAGATTTGATGCTTGCTTGAATGCGAGGCGAAGGCGATATGGTGACGATCCTTTTCCGAGTTGATAAGTGTGCGTGTGTTGATATAATAATTTATGTGTGTTTTACGAGTATGTGTGTAATAACGAACTCTACTCCTTGTCTAATTCATACTCAAAAGTTACAAGCAAGTTACAGGCATTGTTAGAACGGTAAACATTTTTATATTGTGTGTAGTAACTAAGATAAAATAAACGTTATTTATTTTGTTTTACTGAACGGCTCTGTAAGAGCTCTCTATAAGTTGAAGGATGGTTTTAGGTAAAAGTTGTTTTATTAGGTCAAGGAGAATTTAATAAGTTACACGTGTATCTAGAATAGTTTTCATGGTACTATTTGGCACGTGGAGTAGACCTTAGAAGCGCAAATAAATAGGTATTCACTGGTATTATTAGTATATATTTATTTTTATACATCAATTTATATATTTTGATCTACGAATCTCCCACGTTTTTCCCCGTGTCTTTGCTTATTGCTCCTCTCTCGTGGCCATATCGTTTAGACGGTAACATTTGATGATATGTCAATCCTCGTTTGGCCTTCTCATTGATGTAGGATTTCAATGATAATAAAAGGTCTAAACAAAATAGGCCAATTGAAGGTTTTTTTTTATGGTGGGTAAAATCATCCAATGACAAATCCCGCCCTTGGGCGGAATGGGATGTAATGTCAGACTTTTACTGACTAAAAACCTACCCCGTTCCTTCGTTGCCTATCGTGCCGGGGCCGGGTATTCCTTTCGGAAGCTGAGCTATGAACCCAGCAGGCTTCGACCCTGCCTGCCTGCAGCTAGCAGGCTGGGCCTTTACGGTTTGCTGACAGCTCCTTGAGGCGCGCGTGAACAGAACGCGCCATCGACGACTTGGGCTCGGTCCGGTCTTAATCTTTAAATATAGTTTTCTTTTATTTTTTGTGCGAGTTTCAAATAAATGTTTTTTCTTTCTTTCTTTCATTATTTCTCTCGAAATTATTATACTACCTTAATACTTTTAAGCTCTTGCTTTAATTGTACTTATGGTGTACCTACAATAAAGAGTATATCTATCTCGAAACGGTGCAGGAAATCATCGCGAGAAAACCGATAATTACTAAAATTCGTTGACCCGTGACATCCATTAACCCGCATTGGGATCTCGTGGTGAATTACGGCCCATTCCCTCTTCTAGAGAGGAAGCTTGAGTACAAGAATGATTTCACTACTAGTACTCAACGCCGTGTCCTCGTAGGGGCGATCGGTGATGGCGATCTCTCGCGCCGGGCCTTGGTACAGTGAGTAGGAGTAAGAGAAGTGAGGAGGAGTGGTGCGCCCTTGGGCGGAGCGAGAGATAATGTTTAACTTTTACTGACTAAAAACCCACCCCGTTCCTTCTTTACCCGGGTTCCTGGAACGAAGGCAAAGAAGGAATAGGAGTGGGTTTTCAGTCAGTAATAGTTTGACACTATCTCTCTCGCCCTATCCCTCCCGCTCTCGCCCTGCCCAAGGGCGCGGTGATATCATTGGATTATTTTCCCACCAATAAAAACCCCCGTTCCTTCTTTGCCTTTCATACCAGAGCCGAGCCTTCCTTCAGAAACAGACCTTTGGCCCCAGTAGGCTTCGACCCTGCTGGGCCCCTACAATTCTTTGTTTGGACCTACGACCTACAAATTGTATGTCGGTACCGTTATCAGCCACCACTACTCTTCCTTACATCCATATATCTCGAACTAAACCTTAAAAACTTCAAATGAATATAAAACGTGAACCAAGATATATCACATGGATCTGATGCCGTATTAGTTTCTTTCAAACTTCTCATATTACTTAAAGTACGCGAACGTAACCTAGATAAAATTCTCGTCTACGTTTGAGACTAACCCGGGTTTTACTGTTTGTTCTCATATGATTTTCACACGACTTTGTATTGCATTGAGTACACAAGTATAATACGCAAACGATTTCACTTCAAAATTTCAATCACTGGCGCCGCTTCCTCTAATTATACTAATTTTTCTAAACATCTCTCATACTCATTTTTCTTCCATTTCTCGCAAAAATAAAAATATCGTCGAACATATTCCATGCTCCGGAGCGAGGAGGAGTGGCAGGCGGTCGCCTCCTTCTGCGAAGCAGTAATGCTAGCAAAGGAGGAGGCTGACCGTATCAGGCAACGGCGCTCACGCCGCAGCCGCCGCCGTAATTCCGATCCAAATTTCCGGCCACCGTAGGCGCGGGCTTGCGGAAGGCGGGCAATGGGTAACTCGCTGTCCGTTTGTCCGGTAACAGACCGGACCGAGCCCAAGTCGTTTACGGCGCGCACTGTTCCCGTGCGCCTCAAGGAGTTGTCAGCAAACCGTAGGGGCCCAGTAGGGTCGAGGCCTAGTCTGGGGCTCTGGGAAGGTATGAAAATGCATACCAGGGCCCTGGAACCAAGGCAGGGAAGGAACAGGGTAGGTTTTTAGTCAGTAAGAGTCTGACACTATTTCCCGCTCCGCCCAAGGGCGGGATTTGTCATTGGATGATTTTACCTACCGTAAAAAAAAAAAAAAGTGACAGTGCTCAAAACACGAGTAAATAATTAATTCTCTGCTCCCGTGAGTCATATCTCCTACAGTCTTTTTCAATAAATGGCCTAGTCAAAACTAAAATGATTTTTCAATTCGAACACGTATTTCCTGAGATTAGTGCATTTAAACAAACAAACGAACTCTTCAGCTTTGTAATAAATATAGATTTTGTTCGAGCGTCGTTACTAAAGATGGAATTTCTTTGTCCATTGAGAGAAATGACAACGTCTCCTTTTCAAGGAATACGAAAGTCTTAAGACGCTACAAAGTCTGGTAAAGCACGTCTGGCTAGTGGAAATCCAGTGTCCAGATTTCAAGGAGACTGCTTTGTTAGAAAGTCTTATTTTCTCGGTATTCACGGTGCCTTAACAAGCTTGAGAAGTTTATGGAAGGTAGAAATATTGGAACTGTTATAAATTGGAAAAGATGTAGTAGGAAGGTGTACTTATTTCGTTTTATGTTCGTTTGGCAATTGCAATCGAGGCTCGTCCATCGGTAGGAATTGAAATATTAGCTATTTGTTTTATTTTTTTGGGGTTAGAAATTATAAAATAACTTCTCCTGCGTACTGTAAGGTGAGATATATTATCAGACTTTAAATTACTTATAAAACTTTTTTACCAAAAAATTCGATCGACTCAAAAAAAAAAAAAAAAATTCATAACAGTCGGTGTTGTGGTTTAGTTTCGTTCCGCAGTTTTTTTTTTTTGTAAAAACTTTTTTTGTTTGTTACTTTTTGTAGTATCTAATATCTAAAATGAAATAGCTTTCAAGTTCTGGCGCACGTGGAACACTATGCATCGTCGACTTAGGCTTGGTCTTTACCGGACAGCCGGATGGTGAGATACTTATTGCTCGTCGTCCACAAACTGCAAAAACTAGAAGACTTGAGGAGTTCCTTCTTTTTTGGAAAGTGTGGTAATCCATTTGGTTCCAAAGCCGCGTTGATTCCTTCGAATGTTAAGTTTTATAAAAACGACAAGACCATGGATGTCGATTCAAAACGGATTTTTCAAAAAAAGAACGTCTGTAAATGTTACAAAGTCGATGACAGTTATTACCTTTCTAAAAACGCAGCAAATATAACTGTTGATTGAGCCACAGTGTATTAATTTATAAGAGACAATTTTGGTCTGCTGTGTCTGTGTTAATACAATGTATCGTTTTATTACTTGGCTTCACTAATTGGTACGTTGTTGAAACACAGACAGTTTGCCTTGACCGTGGTATACATAAATTGTTATATCAATTATCTTGGTTAGGTAGAAATTTAATGGTATTAATAATAACTTTGTTGCTCTACATTTACATTCCATCTTCATCATCATGACTTCAGCTCAAAGGGGCCATTCAAGTATTACGTAAGCACTGCAGGGGTAGGGGGTTCTTTGATTTGTTTTTTTTTTGATGACATGGGGGATAGGGTGGTCTGGATGGTGATTACGTAAGCAATTTTTTTTTTAAGACAACAATCTCGATGTTTCAAAATCACATGAAAATGAGTAGACATAAACATACCACTGAGCAATGTTTAAGTAAACATGTGGGGGAGGGTTAGAACTTTACTTGATTTTGCTGAGGAGGTTAATATTTGCGAAAAATCTGCTTACGTAATACTTGAACGGCCCCAAAGAGTCCAATGTTGAACTTCAAACTTCGCCAGAACGATGGGTCCTGTGCGTCTTACATCTAGCAGATTCCTGCGACCCGAGGGTCTGCTTGTGTGTAAGCACAGAACACACATAGAACTGGTAAAAGGTGAATGCTTTGGCCTACTGTCGTCTGTTACTTTTGACGTTGAAATGGACGAGATTCTCAGCCTGCATTCAGATTTTTTTTAAAAAGAGGATATTTTTCAAACTTGTACCTGATGCAAAAACAACAAGTAATTAACAAGTGTTCTTTCTGCTATTGGAGGCGAGAGAATGCATACAGTAGGTAAATGCGCAGCGTTTTAAAGGTTTTCATTTATCTGTGTAGTACTTTTTCCAAACAGCAAGCTTTTAATCACCCATGGGGAGTCCTAAAGGGGACCCCGGGGTACTGAAATGCAAAACAAAGAAGGAACAATGTTGTAGTTTTAGTCAGGAAAAGTCTGACGCCATCACGCACCGCCCTAAAGCGAGAAAAGCCATTAGATGATTTCTCATCTTAAAAAAGCTTTTATTCATCACGTTTCTTAAAAAAAGAAAGAAAAAACATTTATTTGAAACTCGCACAAAAATAAAAGAAAACAATATTAAAAGATTTAGAAAAAACCTGTGCGAGGCCAAAAAGGCTCCTATCTCAGCATATGCTACGATATTTTAACCAAAATAAAAGCTAAATAACGCAGCGCTGGTATTCTGATAGGTCCTGGTGATGCCACGGACATACTCACGGAGCACAGAGACGGAAAAGATAATATACACCCCTATTTTTTAATTAGTGCAAAAAAATGGGGCTCAAGCAGTACCCGTTACTGATCATATTTATGTAGTCAAAAGTACAATAAACGAAATTGTCCACGAAAATTTGTCATTATTGGTAAATTCATAATTGAATCATCATTCATAACAACTACTACTAGAAAATACTAAGAGCAGTGTTATTCCATTTTTATTGACATTCTTTCATTCATAAACCTGTATAATGTTTCCATAAATTGAGTGAGATTTTGGGATATAAACAAACGCTCATAACTTTGCTGTTTATGAATATTATGCATTGAGATTTTACTTTAATAATAACAAGATCTTTTCTAATAAGCCCTTTAAGTATTTGCCATAATTAAAAAATAGTGGTGTATAAATAATAAAAGAATAACTCTTCTAACAGTCTCTTCTTACAGTCATGTCCACTCAAGATATCATAGTAAGGGCTTCCAAAGTCGACAATTCGGTTACATATCACTTTTTACTCTGTACCCAATGTTTTAGAGTTCTCGTTCAAAACTAGAATACGGCATATCGAGAGAATGTTCAAACTGGGCCAGCCACGCAGCTGAGAGACGACTGAATGCTACTCCAGATGATTGTTCACGTCTTTCTTTGCATTTAGGTCAGGCTTTTTAGTAGATGGTTTGAAGACAATGGCCTTTGTTAAAGATGGCGTGTGGTGAAGCCTTTGGTTTACACTTTTAGAGCTAATGTGAAAGCTAGAGATTAAATGAGTGTTTAAGTTTTTGGAAAGATTTCTTTTAAGGTTTTGGGAAGTTGTTAAAATATACTTTTTTTTATTTGATAGAAACTAGTGCTTGACTGCGATCCTACCTGATGGTAAGCAGTGATGCAATCGTTGATGGTGAGACGCACTAGTTTATTAAGAGCCTATTCTCTCTAGCCTTGAAGCCACCCAAATTATAACTGTATGGAAAGACCGCAGCATGCAAATTGTTCCAGTCTTTCGATGTACGCGGTATAATCGACGAAGCGAAACGCTTAGTCCGGACCGTAGAGGTTTCATCAATGTAAGGGTGGATACTCGCAGTACGTCGGGTTGTCCGATGGTACAAATGTGATGGCAGAATCAAGTCATGTAATTCCCGCGCACACTTTCCAAAATGCAGCCTGGTAAATACCGAAAGGCTGGTTACCCTACGCCTGTGCTCAAGGCTTTGAAGATTGGACATAACCAAATCTGGATCACCTATTAGCCTCTTCGCAGGCCTTTCCACCAAAAATAAAATAAAATTCTCGGCTTTTGTCTTCTATAGTATGCCAGTATTATACATTTAAACCTTCCTCATGAATCACATTGTCTATTGGTGAAAAAATGTAAATCAGAGATGCGCCAAATAGTAGTTTCGACGATTAACGGGATACTGAATAATATTCGGTTGAGTTCTCACCAAACCGAATATACTGCTGGATGATTCGGTTCTCTTTCGGTTCCCCATTCCACAGTATTGCCGCACAAACAAATTTGGTTTTTCTAGGCAGGAAATGTGTACGCAATAGGCAAAAGCCTATTTCTTTTCTCCTCATACACATTTCATTTCATTTTCATTTTTTTTGACAAGAGCCTGATAAAACTGAAAACTTCATTTAAATTATACAATTTTATTACAAATATTCTTGATTTGTCTATGTTCAAATTCCTTAGTTCCTTTGTTGAGAAAATAGCATAGTTCTATGTTATTATTATATTTAGTTATATGTTAGCCTACGGAATTTCTTTAATTTATTTTGTCCCAAAGGCTGATTTACAATGATTCATTAAACCGGATACCTCAGCCAAATACGAATACCTCAAAATCTGGCCGAATACACCGAATATAAAACGAATATTCGGCGCATCTTTTATGTAACATAAATCGTATTCGTTTCTCCTTATGATGTTTCAAGAGCATTTGAAGGGTTTAATTGTCCAGAGTGAGTTGCCGTGCTCCTAGATTGCAAATAGTAACTGAAAGAACTCAGGTGGGTGTTAGTCAGTTTCAACAAAAAAAAAAAAAAACAAATTTATCATCAAAAGTTCTACCATATTTTCTATGTACACTGTCCCTACTCATTCATTAAACATAGGACAGACCTCATCATTTTTAGGGTCACCGCACACTGTCTACACCTGACACGCGCGTAGTTAGAAGCGGTTAAAAAGGTAGCTGACGCGCGCGACAGCCAATTGCGGTTGATGGCTGCTACTTTTTTAATACCACGCGCTTAGTATAATTTGACTCTGAATTTAGACTCTGACGAAGAAGGTTTAAATACGAGAGTGGCGTGTAGCAGCATTCTGTATTGGCGTTTCGTGGCCGATGCGGGCCATAAGAAATGACAAGCGGTGATTTTTAGCATGTATACGAAATGTATGAAAACTTTTTTTTATTGATTTAAACTACTGCGATCCCACCTGATGTTATGCAGTGGAGCAATCGTTGATGGTGAAGCGCACTAGTTTATTAAAAACCAATTCACTCTAGCTTTGAAGACACCTAAATTATAATCGGACGGGAAGACCGCAGCAATTAAATTGTTCCAGTCCTTTGATCTACGGGGTATAAACGAGGAGGCGAAACGCTTTGTTTGGACCGCAGATGTTTCAACAACATAAGGATGGATAGTCACCGTACTTCGGGATGTCCGATGGTAGAAAGTAGATGGCGCAATGAAGTCACGCAATTCCCTCACACACTCTCCAAAATTCAACTACAGGAAATATGCTCGTGGCGGAGTGACGCGGTGTGTGGCGACCCTTAGTTTAGCACAAAAACCTTCTGATACAGTACGCGTAAACATAGAACAAGCTATACATATTCAAGACCCACATCAGGTAGTAATGAAAAACCGTCGGTTAATTCAAATTCTGGGAAGGTAAGGACGTATGACACAACCTTGTAATGAAGGGAGGTAATGAAGTATAAGATTGTTTGAGGTTTCCTGTAAGGTTTATTAAAGGAAAGAATATAGAAATAAGAAAATTATATAAATAAAATAGAATATACCAAGAATTTTTCGTAAATTCGGGAAGGCTTGCCTATTGGTCAGTGGCCCTGACTGCTATGCGAAAGGTCGTGGGTTTAATACCCACTCAGGACAAATGTTTGTGTGATGAGCTCGACCAGTTTGTTCTGTGTCTGAATATAATTCGTCTAGATATGCACGAGTATGTGTAAGAAATATGCGTGTTTATCAGTTGTCTAGTACTTATACCACAAGCTTTGATTTGTATGAGACCAGATGAAAAAAAAAATACAAAAAAAAAAAAAAAACTATTAGCCACGAGTCCCTTAAAAAAATATTTTAAAAAATTGATTGTTTTTTTCGTTGCCAAACCAACACAGCAACCAAAGAGACACTTTTCTATTTTTTTAAACCTCGAAATCCCGTTGCCTAGATGGAGCCACATAGGCAATATGGCGGCCGTTTCCTGTGTACCTATCGCGGCGCACGTCACTTCCTCTACACCGGTTTCCTGCGGCGCAAAACTTGATGGTGTAATGTTTTAATTATTTCAACCAACAAGCAGTTTAGTAAATTGTTTTATGTTTTCAATTTAATGTCGCATAGTCATATGACAGATGTTGGTGACATTGACTTGACGTAAATTGAAAATGTCAGGAGTTCAGGATACTATTGATTTTCTCTAATCAGCCCTAACAGCGGGCCCTAATAGAATACCAGCGCTGTGTTATTTGTCGTTTGAAGTAACGCAGCAAAACGCACCTCAGCATATGCTGAGTTAGGTGGGAACGGACCTCACGCCCTAGCCGCCGGGATCCCGATCCCGATTTCCAGCCACCGTAAGCGCGGTTTTGCTGACGGCGAGCAATATGTAGCTCGCCATCCGACCGTCCGGTAACCGTTTGGACTGAGACCAAGTCGTTGACGGCGCGTAGTATTCCACACGCGCCCCAAGACAATCGTAGGGTCGAAGTCTACTGGAGCCATGGGTTATGTGAAAACGAACCACGGGGCCTTGGAACGAAGGCAAAGAAGGAACAGGAGTGGGTTTTTAGTCAGCAAAAATCTGAGATTATCTGCCTATGGGCGGGAGATGATGGTTTTCCCACTTAAAAAAAAATTACCTGGTAGAAGAAGTTAGATTATAAAGTCATTTTAATTCCAGTAACAGTACTTACCCTTATCAAAAATACCTTAGAGACTAACATACATATACCTAGTATAGCTATATAACATTAGAAACACGCATCGTTACATACATCGTTTTTCAATCGACAAATAAAAAGCACTTCGCAGACTCACCACGTCGAAGTGCTTGCGAAAAAACGTATGATTCGTATATAGCCCAGCTTTTTTTCGTATAATAAAAATATTTTTCACGCAGACACCTTGTTGAACCGTTAACATCGAACGATATGTTGAACACGCTAACATATTTAACGAGGGAACTTATTCCAAGTTTCACAGAGTATATTTGCCAGCGTAACACGCTCGATGCTCCAATATTTTGTATTATGAAAGTGGGTGATGAAGTATATAATATTTATTTATTTTCAGGACCAAATAAATATTTTTTGTTCCATTAGGTTTTATTCAAGTATCTAAAATACTTGCTAGAGTGATGCTGAATTGTTTTGTCTTGTCGTACATCGAAGGACTGGAACAATTTGCCTGCTGTGGTCTTCCCGTTTCATTATAATTTAGGTATCTTCAAGCCTATAGTGAATAGACTCTTAATAAACTAGTGCGCCTCACCATCAACGACTGCATCACTGCTTATTATCAGGTGGCATCGCAGTCAAGCACTAGGTTATATAAATTAAGAAAAAGGACAACATTAAAAGTCTTCTTTTAAGTGTGATCCGGTGAAGGACACGGAAATCCGCTGGCTACGAGACGCACAAGCATGGTTAATTTGGTAGACGGAAGGTGTGAGGGACAGGGCATCCTCACGTCCTCATCCAAGAGAAATCCTGGTGAGTCGCTGGTTGAATTCCGACCAATTTAGTTGCGGCGAGCACTAGGGAGCTTGCTGTCTGGTAAGGTTCAATCCTGGGGCGATGATGCGTCCTATTCCACGCGCGCCTTAAAGAAATATAAGAAAAAGAGCCAGGACTGCGGATTGCTTGAAAGAGTCACTCTGGCCCTCGCAAAGGCCACATGAGGGAATACTATACATGTCCTTGAATTTAAAAAAATCAAAGACATGTTACATCCACCAATTCTGTCTCGTAGAGAGGAGGCCTGAGTTCCAGCAGTGGGGACATTATAAGGCTGATGACGCTAATTATTATTATGCTGCATTATCTATTTTTCTTACACAACTGGGAACCAATTAGCAATTAATTTTCTTCATTAACAAGTTCCCATGTAATAATAACCGCAACGCTGGAATGAAAGAACATCATCGATGCATTCAATTAGCGAACGTACGACTGTTCTCAAAGAGACTGAGCGTTTGCTTGGATTCAACAATACTGGATATGAAGGGAAAAATTCTGCGATGTCTTAGCTTTCGATTGGATCGACTTATGTCTGGGTAAGTAGACAAACGGTCTTCGAAGCATTGCTAGTAGCAGCTGGATGAATGTAGAAAAACATCGAGCTACATATACATATGATAGGCATCGAAGTCCAGTAATGGAATTTTTGGGTTTTTTTTTTAACTGTGAAATCATCCAATGACTTCTCTCGGTCTGGGTAGAGCGCGAGTGCGTGTCAGACTTTTACTTTTTTACTTTTCTTTTACTGACTAAAACCCACTCCTGTTCCTTTTTTGCCTTCGTTCCAGGGCCCCGGGGTTCACTTTCACATAACCCATGGCCCCAGTTGACTTCGACCTTACTGGCCTCCCTACGATATGCTGACATCTCCTTGTGGCGCGTGATGAACACTAAGCGCCATCAACGACTTGGGTTCGGCCCGGACAGTTACCGAACGGCCAGACGTAAGCCCGCGCCTATGGTGGCTAGAAATCGGGATCAGGATCTCGGCGACTGGGTTGTGAGCCGATCCCTCGTGTGTGCGGCCGTCCCCTTTGCTGCTTCGCAGAAGGAGGCGACCGCCTGCCATTCCTTCTCAAGGACTCGTTGGAAAGAGTTTTTTAATTGTTTGAAAGAGATACTGCTGCGCTGGAATGGAAAAGGCAACTGAAGAAACGTGGATGGGTTTTGGGCGGTAAAAGTCTGATACAGTCGATCTTGAGCGAGAGAAGTCATTATGATTTCCGCCACCAAAAAAGCAAAGTCCTCGTGAAGGCTGATGATGATGAAGATCATGATGACAATGTCGATATTGGTAGTGTAATGGAATCTGAAAATAAATAACAGTAGTTTCGATTAGCGATTCTTTCTGCTACAAAGGGCGTAACTCCAAATCTCATACTTTTGGCAATGAGTTAAAAACTGAAAAATGAGTTAAAAAAAAATTGTAAACAACTGATAGAGAGCTTCAAGGAAATATTGTGTAGTAAAAATCATTTACTTCACTGAAGTGCCATTTTGAAAATACTCACAGACAAAGCGTGAAAAACTGGGTAAGAGAGCATCAAAAAGTATTTTTTTTTATTATGGATAGTCTCGTGTTTGACTGCTTGCCGATTGGTAAGCCATGATTGGCCGACGATGGAACACGCTTGCCTAGAAATAACCTATTCACTCTTGACTTAAAGACCTCTAGGTTGTAACTATCAAGAAACACAGACTCCAGCAGTAAATTCCACTCCTTAGTTGTACGCATAGATATGAAAGTATTTCCGAAACGCTTTGTACGTATGGAAGATCAAATTCTCTAATATGGTCTACACACCCTTTGTAGCGAAGAGAGTCGATACAATACGACTGGCCTGTTGGTCTAGTGGTTAGTGGCCCTGACTGTTATGCCAGAGATTGTGGGTTCGATTCCCATCCAGGAAAAATGTTTGTGTGATGAGCACGATCATTTGTTCTGTGTTTGGGTGTAATTTATTTATAATATGTATGTTTTTAGAAATATATAAGTATGTTTATCAGTTGTCTAGTACTCATAACACAAGCTCTGCTTAGCTTCGGACTAGACGGCGTTGTGTGATCGTTGTGGAATATTATTATTATTATTTGTTGGCGGTACTGAAGTAATATAAATAACAATTTTCATCAAGAGTATGCTAACAACAAAATAATAATTAATGTATTTATTTTACCGTTAATAAGCGAGTACGTAATAACGTACCGCATGCAGTGAATAATTTAATTAACTCAGTTAAACTAGCTTTTCATTAAACTGTTGTTTGTTTTACTTTAATTATGTTTAACCATCTATTTTGTTTGAACCCGCCGAAGGTTTGTTAACTGAATTTATGAGAAAATTTTGACTTTGATGTTGGTTGTACAGCCTTCGAGTTGTTAACTCTTGACTGAGCGATCAACGGTGTCTTTTTACGGGGCCAGTTAGAACTCATTCCTGCCGGGTTTTTTTTGGTGAACTATCATCCAATGATTCTGTCGATTTGTCAGGCTTTTATTGACTAAAACCCACTCCTATGTTCCTTTTTTGTCTTGTGTTCCAGGACCCCGGATTTCCCTTTCGAAAGGCAGTAGGCTTTGGCCCTGCTGGGCCCCTACGTTTTTGCTGACATCCCTTTGAGGCGCGTATGGAAGACAACGTACCTTCTACGAATCGGGCTCGGTTCGGACGGTTTCAAGAGCAAATCGTAGCCGAGTGCGAACGGCCCCGACTTACTAAAAAGTCGCGGGTTCAAACCCAGCCAGGCATATTAATTTGTGTAATTTATTTCATCACCACTGCTCCCGAAACGATGAAAGAAAACATCGTGAGGAAACCGGCCTGTCCTGGAACCAAAAATTCGAAGACATGTGCCCGCGTGGCCCACGTGGTGGATTAGGACCCATTCCATCTCCTAGAGAGGAGGCCTTGATCCCAGCAGTGGGAACATTATAGGGTTATAGCATCAACCCTAAGCTAAGCTAGGTTCTTTTTAAATAGAATAAACTAGTGTTTGACTACGATCCCACCTAATAGTACGCACTGATGCAATCGTTGATGGTGAGGCGCACTAGTAATAAGAGCCTGTTCACTCTAGCCTTGAGGACACCTAAATTTTAATCGGACGAAAAGACCGCAGGCAAACGTCCTCCACCGTTGACCATGTCATCATTTATCCATAAGGTGAGATAGTAGTCAAATGCGAGCCTATCAATAATAATAATAAAAAGAAGAAGGTTCCAGACATTCCACCTCAACATAATCCAAGACAAAACCAATTATCTGGGGAAGCTCGCCTCAGTTGGACTACAGTTCTTTCACAAGTTGTGCTATTAACGTTTGACACTTGTTATGAATTGCTTGCAAGGTGCAACAATAGTAGGTTTAATTAAGAATCATTGAGGGGAGATGGGGGAACTCTGGTATTGGGTGGCGTGTTTCCTTATCATATTTTTTGTATTCTAAGGAGGCTTATTTATCTATGGTACTGCCGATGCCATTAGTTTGAGTATTGTGGCGTGATAATGGACTATTTTTTTGGTATCAGGGTGTTGTTTGTTTTCAAGTGGTCACTTAGTAAATGGTGTTAGCTGTTCGTAATTTATTCGAACCTTAAATGCAAAGGGCAAGTGAAGGCACTCAGGTTTTAGTCAGTAAAAGTATGACACTCCCTCTCTCTGTACTTTTCGATTTACTACGCAAAAAAAAAAAAAAAAATTTCGAGTCACTTGACAATCATGTATAGTTTTTATTTCTGCATTTTATTTGTTTTCAGTTGTATAAGAGCAGTCATTTTATATAGAAAGTTAATGCCTTATGATTCGGTACATGAAACACTATCGATTTGTAAAGATAAAAATGAAAAATAAAGTACTTTTTTTAAAAACTCGAATTAATTTACGCATGTACGAAATTCATTTGTTTAAGTAAACGTCAGCTGATCGTGGTCAATGTACTGTAAGTAGTTAGAACGCAACGACCGACAACTCCCTACAAGGTAATTGATTCGTTTACTTAAAGAAATTAATTTCGTCCATGCGTATATTAATTCGAATTTTAGAAAAAAGTACTTTTTTTTTATTTTATCTTTACAAATCGATAGTTTTTCATGTAGCGAATCGACCCTCCACGGAATTAAAACGACCAAAACTTAACGGTGTATATAAAAGAAGAAACTGACTGACTGACATATCAACACACAGTCGAAACTACAGGGACAAGGAGCGTGAAGTTTTGCACAAGGTGTCCTTTTATGACATAAGGGGATGAAATGGGGGTTGAAAGTTTGTATAGAGAAATCAATTATCACGCGTGCGAAGCCGCAGGCAGTGCTATTTATAAAAAACTGAATTCCTATTTTCCTTGGTCACGTAATCACTCGTAAACGGATCGATAGATTTCGCTAATTTTTTTTTTAATTAGTTTCTTATTGTTAGGAGAAGGTTCTTATGAAAGATAAAAGTAAGAAAGTTGAAAAATTACAGAAAACTACGACTGTTTAACCTTTGAACGTTTGAAAGATCGCTAATTTGACAGTTCATTGCTAAGAAAAGCATAACGTTTGTCAGGTCAGCTAGTAATTAATGGGTAGTATAATCCTCGGCACATAAGTTGAACCATCATGGTGATCGACCTTGAATGCGCAGTAACCGATTTTCAGTTCTCAATCGAAGGGGCGGGCTGCGCGTAACCAAAGTAACGAACTTATTTGCCGCGCACTATACACCGTTAAATTTTAGTCGTTTTAATCCCGCGGAGGGTCGATTATACATGAAACACTAACGGTTTGTAAAGAGAAAATTAAAAAATAAAGTACTTTTTTTAACTGGAATTAATGTACGCATGTACGAAATTAATTTCTTCAAGTAAACGTCAGCTGAGCAAGGCCAATGAACTGTAGGTAGTTAGTACGCAACGACCGACAACTACCTACAAGGTCATGCACTTCCGACGTCTGGCTCCCAGGTTGAATGCGACTGGGGCTGCGCTCAAGCGGCTCCTGCCGAACCTAGGGGGTCCAGACGCCTCCTGCCGGAGGCTCTACGCAGGCATCGTTCGGTCCATGGCCCTTTACGGTGCGCCGGTGTGGGCGCCATCGCTACGGAAGCGAGTGGCGGCCCGGCTAACCGCCTGCCAGAGGGTCATGGCCATCCGGATGATCCGCGGATACTGTCCTGCGAAGCGGCGAGCCTCCTTGCTGGCCTACCACCGTGGGATTTGGAGGCAACAGTCCTTGCACACATGCATGACTTACGCGTGGAGATGCAACGTCGGGGCGAAACTCCGCTGCCGCGACAAGTCGCGGCATGGCGGACAGAGCTCCGGCGGGATCTCATGGTGAAATGGCGAGAGCGATTGTCGCAACCTCGTGCTGGGCACGCCACGATCGAGGCGGTAAGGCCCCTCTTTGAGGCGTGGCTGGAAAGGCCCCACGGCGTCGTCACCTTCCGTTTGGCGCAGGTGCTGACCGAACACGGCAAGTTCGGTCCGTACCTGTACAAGATTCGTGCGGAGACGACACCCGGGTGTCGCCACTGTGCGGACCGCCCGGTGGACACGGTCGAGCACACAGTCGAGGTGTGCCCCGCTTGGGAAGAGCAGCGCCGTGTCCTCGTGGGGGCGATCGGCGGCGATCTCTCGCGCCGGGGCTTGGTTCAAGCCATGCTCCGGAGCGAGGAGGAGTGGCAGGCGGTCGCCTCCTTCTGCGAAGCAGTAATGCTAGTAAAGGAGGAGGCCGACCGCCTTAGGCAAAGGCGGACAAGCCGCCGCCGCCGCCGGGTTTCCGATCCCAATTTCCGGCCACCGTAGGCGCGGGCTCGCGGACGGTGGGCAATGGGTAGCTCGCTGTCCGTCCGTCCGGTAACAGACCGGTCCGAGCTCAGGTCGTCTACGGCGCGCACCGTTCCCGCGCGCCTCAAGGAGTTGTCAGCAAACTGTAGGGGTCCAGCAGGGCCGAAGCCTACTGGGGCCAAAGGTTATGCGAGAGTGTCACCACGGGCCCCGGGACAAAGGCGAGGAATGGAAAGGTAGGTTTTTAGTCAGTAAAAGTCTGACACTGTTTCCCGCCCCACCCAAGGGCGGGATTCGTCATTGGATGATTTTACCTACCCAAAAAAAAAAAAAAAAAAAAAAACCTACAAGGTCATTGAATCGTTTACTTAAAGAAATTAATTTCATACATGCGTATATTAATCTCGAATTTTAGTTTTAATTTTATCTTTACAACTCGATAGTGTTTCATGTGCCGAATCTACCCTCCACGAGATTAAAAAGACCAAAATTTAGCGGTGTATACATGTTTAAAGTAATTGAAAGCCCCTTTGTAGCCAAAAAATAATAAAACACTCTCCAAAACAAGCAACAATCTCACATTCTACAACTATTTACAAAAGCTGTTTATACCTACTTATAAAATAAATGCTTATACGTGAACAAAAAACACCTTACACGTGACTATATGCCCGAACAGCATAGAGGTATTATTTCGGGCAAAAAAGACAAGAATATGTTGTCAGACATTTTTTTTTATTCTAGTATCTATTCAACCTTTTTCCTTTTACAAAACTTTCATTTCTTTTGTTAAAGTTTCCTTCAACAATCATGTAAACAGTATACGTTTTTTGTTTCAGGTAAATACAGTTCTACGTAAAATAGTGAGTACGGTATTCAGTTTTCTTTTACTTTTAAAAGCTAACTCTATCTCTGTGCGCTATTCTATTGTAAGCTTGTAGTAGCTCTTTGTATTAAAGTTTTTAAGGGAAATTTACTAGAAGGGAGCTGGTTTAAAATAATACAAATATATACGTTAAATAATTAAAACGTTAAATAATTCTAAATAAGTTCATGAATGTATGTGAAATCGAGTTAGTTGGTCCCTTGTTATAATAAAGCATGTTTTAATATTGTTAGATTGTTTAATAAATTAAATAAAATACACTTGCACAAACTACAATTGCTCAATTCTAAATTAATGTTACGGAGTGGTATTTTACCGCTCTGTCACAAGTTTTTTTTGTAACTGTAATTGAAATATGAAAAAAAGAATGTCTCTTACGCTATAGTAAAACATATTGCTTAGATTACGAAATATAGTAATGTTGATTTTTTTATATTATTTATTCATTAATAGTTTTTCGTTTTTATTTTTTATTACATAGTATATAAAATATATATTTAAATTTAATAAGTTATAATGTGTCCATCTTTGGTGATTATTCTATAGTACGTAAAAAAGAAGTACATACTATCTACATTAAAATTGTAAAGTATAGATACCCCATTAATGTTGTGGGTGCGTTCAAATACATTTACACATGCACACCATGACCAGACCCAGATCCGAAACAACTATTTGTAGTCGAGAATCGAACGCGCGTTACGCAGTGGAGCACCCAATTGTTCAAGCACTGCGCCAACTGGGCAACCTTGCCGTCAAAACATGAGCATATACATAATACGCTTTTTCCATTTGCAGATAGTCAGAAACTACCGAATGAAACTAATAGAAATATTTTTTTATTCTTCGTGTGACGTATGTAGGTTATTTTGGGTCTTAAAATTAAATTTATAACTTCCGTAGCACATAAAAACTTTGAACAAAGATAGAACAGTTTTGGCAAAATGACAAAATAAATTGAAACATAAATTATGTTATTTATGGACTTATTTCACACATATTCTTATAAATAGCACATGGTGGCACATGATGCATAAGATATAGCTAGTCAATGGACTAGTGCGTAGCAAATGAGAATCATGAATGAATTGAGTCTTTTGGAAACATTAACAGTGGACAGCAATGTGGAGTTTTTGTCGCCATATTTTAGATTACTTGACTGTGGCCACTGACCTCTAACTATTTACCACACTGGATTTGCGAGCGTAAAAGAGCTTTCGTGCCCGTTTGATATGCGCCATTTTGGCGCTGTCGGCCGTAGCGAGTGTTTACGGTACTAAAACTAGTAGTATCACGCCGCTTACAATATACACAATTACACATGACCTTATTTTTCATAGGATTTATGTAATTCCTGAAGCAGGATTAACAAGGAATTCGAATGAAATTAATTCAAAATCCAAAAATACTTTAGCGTACTATACACTTCTCTGCAGCCATTTGCATTATATGTCAAAATTAGTTCAATGAACGTTCACGAGTGGTGCTTCAAGTAAGCAAAAAAAATTAGCTGTCAAATTTATGAAACAGCCTGTCCAGTGGTAAATAATAGAGGTCAGTGACTGTGGCTCTGAAACACGGGCGCTCATAATGGGCTTTATCATAAGCTTAAAATCACCCATAGGGCAATAGCAAGGGGTAAGCTCGGAGTTTCCTTGCTCCTGATCGTGTAAATAATGAAGATATCCGCAGGAAAACTAAGGTTACAAACATAGTCCAAAGAATCGCCAAACTTAAGTGGCAGTAGGACGGGGATATTGGAGAACTGATTAGTCGATAGGGTCGAAAAGTTCTGTGGTGGGAACCACGTAGGTACTAGAAAACGCAGCATCGGGAGGCCTTCCACAAGGTGGAACGATAACTTGGTGAGGGTTGCGGGAGTCCAATGAGTGACACTTGGAGGAGGCCGACGTCTTGTCTTTTGGCTGAAAAGACGATCGATAGTGATGATGATGATTAGGAGTTTTTGTTTTTATTTGTTTTATTTGGAATAATATTGTGGTCCGATACGGTGCGGCAGAAGAATCTCTGGAAGTGCTTGGAGGAAGCCTATGCCGATCACAAAAAAAATAGGTTTAAGTAATTGTTGTAATATCACATCACTAGTTAGTAAAACTAATGGTCACAACCCTAGTGAGATATATCGGTCATTGTCGGTATGGGTGTGGCCGCCTAAGCAGTGTCTGATTAATCTTAATATTATGTACTTGTTCTAAGTCTAATAAATCTAGTATTCACTATATCAAGTGTTTCAATATAAACATTACATGGTGTCAGAAGTGGGATCCAAAAACACGAAGAAAATCGCGAAAAAAATGGACCACTCATCAACAGTCAAAAGCGGTAGCCATTTTGAACAAAGTCTGAACAATGCGATTAAAGCCTTGAAAATCACCTCAGATTCAACAAACAACAATGCGGAAGCATGGAAACGCTGGTGGCAGCAATTTGAGCTGTATTTGTTAGCCACAGGTCTGGACAGGGCAGGTGAAAAACGCAAGATCGCCATTTTACTCCATCTCATTGGTGAGAACGGTTTAAATATATTTAACACTTTTAACCTCAAATTAGAAGAGACCACGATACTGGATGTCAAAGAAAAATTCGACCATTATTTTGAGCCTAGGAGAAACTTGACCATGTGCCGTTATAGTTTCTTCACAAGGAGACAACAGAAATCCGAGTCCATCGAGGGATTCCTGGCAGATCTAGAAAATAAAAGTCAAGAATGCGAATTTGGAACGCTCAGGGAATCACTCATCAGGGATATTTTTATCGCAAATCTAAATCTAGATTTAGCACATGTCCGTCAGAGATTGCTGCAGGAACCTGATCTGACATACCAGAGGATGCGAGAACTAGCAAGGACACTCATCGTTGCTCAGCAGGATGCAGAAAAGATGCTCAATGGTTCTACAAAGGAAAATACGGAAAATGTCATGCATCTACGTCGGAGGAGCCGTAGTCGAGGGGAACGTCGACAGCGAGCTTCACCAGTCGGTCAGCAGGGATCTGGCGCAGGGAAGTCACCCAACAAAGGAAAACAGTCTCCCAACCCTGAAAAGCGCTCGAGGACGTGTAGCCGCTGTGGGCAGTCTCACCGCTACAAGTGCCCAGCGCAAGGAGTCAAATGCAGGTCATGTAAATCTTTTGGTCATTTTGCTAAGTATTGTTTTACAAATAAAAAAGTCAGTCATTTAGAGTCGTTTAATTCAAGTGATAACAGTAGTCAAGATTATTTTGTTGGAATTATAAGTCATAAGTCAAGTCAATCCAACAGTCATTTAAAGTCACATAAATATGTCAAGTCAATAGGCACACCGTCACACACTATGCACCTACACCGACAATCACAGTCAGGGTGGTCATATAATGGCCAGTCACAGTCTAGGAATGATTCCGATGATGAGAATGGTGTCATATCTGAGAGATCTCATGTAGACTCACATTGTCATAAAAAATATTATAAGTCATGTCTCAATGATGAAAGTGGTGAAAATGTAATATCTGAGAGGTCCAAAAATAGCCTCGGTGATGAATGCAATCACCAGTCTGAGAGATTCAGTAATTATAAGTCATGTCTCAATGATGAAAGTGGTGAAAATGTAATATCTGAGAGGTCCAAAAATAGCCTCGGTGATGAATGCAATCACCAGTCTGAGAGATTCAGTGTCAAGTCAAAGAAGTCAAATAAATATAGTCAAAGTCAAAGTTCATATCTCAATGATGAACACAGACACATGTCTGAGGAATCACTCACTATCATAACAAAACCATTTCATCAAAAGTCATTTGTTACACTTAGAACAAGTACGTCAATCACATCACCACAAAGTCAACAAGTCAACACAGTAGATACAACACAAAACAAATACTATTCTAATCAGTCATGGAACATAAACATTTTAGTAGGTCATACACAAATTAGTTGTATCATTGATTCAGGAGCTGATCTTAACATAATGTCAAAACAAACTTTTCTTTGTTTAAAACGTCATTCTCAAATGACACTTGTCAAATGTCAGATAAATGTCACTGGATTTGGTGGCAAGTCAATACCCATAATTGGTAAAGTCAATGTCAGATGCAGCTTAACCTTGAATAACAGTACTATTATAGAAAATATAGTATTTATAGTCGCAGATTTAGTTTGTCCAAATGTCCTAGGTCTTCCCACTTGTGAGAAATTAGGTATAATTAAAAGAGTTTTTTCAGTGTCAAAACAAAATTTTTGTCAACAAATTCTTACACAATACAATGATGTATTCCAGGGTCTTGGATGTCTGCCTCCTGTCTGTCACCTGAAACTCAAACCTGATGCAGTGCCATGTGTGGATCCTCCCAGGAGAGTACCATTTGCGTTGCTCGATAAACTTCGCGAAGAGTTGGATCGCATGGAAAGAATGCAGGTGATTGAGAAAGTCACTAAGCCTACAGAATGGGTGAATAGCATAGTAATTACTGTCAAGAATTCAGGTCAGTTGAGAATTTGTTTAGATCCTAGAAATTTAAATAAGAATATTATAAGGGAAATCTATCCACTTAAGTCAATTGATGAGATAAGATCTCAGTTAGTTGGAGCTGAATGTTTCTCTCATTTAGATGCTTTTTCAGGATTCTGGATGTTAAGATTAGATGAATATAGTTCTGATTTATGTACCTTTCAAACACCCTTTGGTAGATATAAATATTTAAGATTGCCTTTTGGTATAAATGCATCATCAGAAATATTTCAGAGAGTTATGATGAATTTGTTTGGTGATTTAGAAGGAGTCTTAATATTCATCGATGACATTCTTGTCTATGGACCGAATGAGGCCATACATAATGAGAGATTACATAAGGTCATGCAAAGAGCACGTCAAGTCAATTTAAAGTTCAATAAGTCTAAATGTAAATTTCTAGTTTCTGAAGTCTGTTTTTTAGGTTATGTTTTTAGTAAACATGGTGCTAGGGTCGATCAAGAAAAAGTAAAAGCAATTGTCAATATGCCTACACCACAAAATGTCAAAGAATTGCAAAGAATTTTAGGTATGATCAACTATTTAGGTCCCTTTATTAGCAATTTGTCAGAAAAAACTCAAATTTTAAGAAATCTTTTGAAAAAAGATTCAGTCTGGACTTGGGATGAAAATCATAGTAAATGTCTTAAGAGTTTAATAGATGAAATCACAAAGTCACCAGTCTTAGCTCATTATAACCCCAATATTCCATTAGTCTTGTCAGTAGATTCGTCTAAGTCAGCATTGGGAGCAGTCATTTTACAAAACAATAAACCCATTGCTTATAGTTCAAAAACACTAACAGAAACTCAGTCTAGGTATGCTCAAATTGAGAAAGAATTGTTAGCAATACAATTTGGTTGTGAAAAGTTTCACCAGTATGTATATGGTCATAGGGTAACTGTCCATACTGATCACAAACCCTTAGTCTACTTATTTGATAAACCATTACATGATGTACCAGCTAGATTACAGCGAATGATGTTAACTTTACAAAAATATGATTTGAGAGTTATACATGTCCCAGGAAAGCAGATGTATATATCAGATACATTGTCCAGAGCAGCCTTAAAAGATCATTATATACCAGAGAATGAATCTGAAATGTCTTGTCATGTCAATTTAATGTATTCAAATTTAGCTGTCACAAAGGAATACAGTACAAAACTGTTGCAACATACAAATAAAGATGAAACTTTGCAATTGTTAAAGAAATATTATTATGAAGGTTGGCCAAAAAATAAAAATAAAGTCAGTCCATTGGCAAAACCATTTTGGAGTACACAAGCTGAAATTCATGTAGTCAAAGATTTGTTGTTTAAAGGTACAAAATTAATAGTACCTCAGTCTATGTATAAAGAAATGTTGGCTAAAATCCACGAAGGTCACCAAGGTATAAATAAATGTTTAAAAGTAGCAAGAGATTCTTTGTATTGGCCAAGCATGTCAGCAGATATTAAAAATGTGGTAGAACAGTGTCTCATATGTGCAAAATATAAACCGTGTAATCAAAAGGAACCACTACAAAATTTTGAAATAAATAAGTATCCATGGCAACAAGTTGGTATTGATTTAATGTATTTTGATAACCTTACATATTTAATTGTCACAGATTATTATTCTAAATACATAGAAATAGCTTTGTTAAATAAAAACAGTACAGCCAAAAATGTAATTACACATTTAAAGTCTATTTTTGCCCGTCATGGAATACCTTTGTCATTAGTGTCAGATGGTGGACCTCCTTTTCAGTCATTAGAATTTAAAAATTACCTACATGAATGGGACATAGAACATAATGTAACTAGTCCATATCATTCACAGTCAAATGGACAAGCAGAAAGTTCAGTCAAAATAGTCAAAAATATGTTAAAAAAATGTAGAGAAAATTCGTCAGACCCATATATAGCCTTATTACAATATAGAAATACACCTAAGAATAACTTACCATCTCCAGCACAATTGTTAATGTCTAGGAATTTAAGAGATAACATTCCAATGTCATACAAAAAATTAAAACCAAAGGTTGTAACATTTAAAAATTATAAAGAGTGTGTCAATAAGAACAATAAAAAAAAGTCTAAGTATTATAACAAGAATACTAAGTCATTGTCAATATTATATCCCAATGATCATGTCTACTTCAAAAGAAAACCAAATTATAATTGGGAACAGGCCATTGTCAAACAAAGGTTGACAGGAAATAGGTCATATATCATTGAGGATGTCAATGGAGTTAGGTATAGGAGAAACAGAATTCACCTAAGGCATAAATATTCTCCTATGTTATCCAACTCGTCGCAGGGGAGAGAGGAAGGTGATAGTCAGGAGTCAGCACCTCAAGAATCCTCATCTCAATTCATAGGTCAAAAGTCAACCCGTTATGGTAGAATTGTAAAGCCAACTAGAAGGCTAATTGATGAAATCAATTAAATGTACTAAAGTGTATTTTAGATTAAGTCATATTTAAGCCAAGATGTTTTGTATTGTAAAACTAAATAAGTACTTGTCAGATACTTTGTATTGTCAATTGAATTTAAGTCAAGTCCGTCCACAGCCTATGTTACATTGTTTGTTAAAGGTTAATTTGAACTTAACAAGGGGGATGTTGTAATATCACATCACTAGTTAGTAAAACTAATGGTCACAACCCTAGTGAGATATATCGGTCATTGTCGGTATGGGTGTGGCCGCCTAAGCAGTGTCTGATTAATCTTAATATTATGTACTTGTTCTAAGTCTAATAAATCTAGTATTCACTATATCAAGTGTTTCAATATAAACATTACAGTAATTATACTAAGTTATTTATTTGATGTATTATACTTAAACTGTTACAAAAATCTAAGTGTACAATAGTACCTTATCGCACAGGGCAATCTCTTACAGACAACTTAGTTAGTTATAAACTGGTAAATATTATGTAGCAATTGAGAGCTAGATCCAATTTCAAATTCTATACAACGGCGCTTCTGAAAATGTCTTTCAAGTATCAAAAGATCTTTGTCATCATCCTACCAATGCGATTTTTTTTTATGTCTACCATATACGAATAGCTATACAATTTGCCGTACAAAGCTTGACAAACCAGCAGTATAGAACCACTTCAAAAGCGACTTCTTTGAAGAGACTCGGGTCCTCGCCCGTCCGTTGCTAGGCAACGCAGTCTTGCCTTTAATTTCGTTCAACAAAGGCTCGCCGCGCCTGTTATTATACATCATGCTCCAATTATTGTCGTCTCGCAAGAATAGAGCAGCCTGTAGCGTGGTATACTACTAATATAGTTTAGTTTTCTGTGATTTTTTGTACTAGTTAATATTTTTTTAAACTTGAGGAAAAGAGGTCTCAGATAATCTTGGTTTCAAGGAGAGGAAGTCCCTTTTAACCAAACGTTGGTTTTCAGAAGATTTTTTTCAACCCATATTCGATTCGCGTGGTGGATTACTGCCCATTCATTCATTGAGAAGAGGCCTGAGTCCCAGCTGTAGGAATCTTATAAGGCAATGATTTTAAAGTGTTAACGCGCGCTCGAACTTGGTACGATGGATTTGGTCCGCCCGTACCAAGATCGACCTTGATAAAAAATTCTGAACATTTACAAATCTTTTCTTTCTTTCTTTTCTTTCTTTTTTGCAACTATCACACAACACCGTCTAGTCCCAAGCTAAGCAGAGCGTGTGTTATGGGTACCACACAGCTGATATACATACTTATATATTTCTAAATACATACATATTATAGATAAATAACACCCAGACACAGAACAAATGATCGTGCTCATCATACAAACATTTGTCCTGGGTGGGAATCGAACCCACGACCTCCGGCATAGCAGTCAGGGCCACTAACCACTAGACCAACAGGCCAGTCTGAATCTGAAGAATCACTCCAGCGTAGCCAGGCAGATTAGTGTCAAATTGTAGGTTGATTTAATTACTCAAGCCCCAAGCGAACGCCAGTTCGCACACCTATTGTGTCTCTAATTACGGTATTCAAATGATTAAATAGGATTAGCAACCGTAATAGGTATTTATTATTTATTAAAGTCAAATCATCAATAAAACCCTCCCATTTCAGCCCTCATAGCCAAGTTACAATCGTTTCATCTTGCGTGAATGCTTGGAGTTGGCCACGCCCCCAATTCGTTTTTTCGAACAAAGTAATTCGGGGAATGGCCAACTGGAAATGGTAACTTAGCAAGGGGGGCAGCTCAGTTCGAGAGCCATCCTAGCGCTTATACCTCAATTCAGCTCAAGATACCGCTAAAGTACGACTTGAGTTAGTTTGACATTCAATTTAATTGTTGTGAAACTGATCGTGTACTAATATCCTGTCTAAAGTTATCAGGTTAATACGTAGCTACTGTTTTTTTTTTTTTATGGTAGGTAAAATCATCCAATGACAAATCCCGCCCTTGGGCGGAGCGGGAAGTAGTGTCAGACTCTTACTGACTAAAAACCTACCCCGTTCCTTCGGTGCCTATAGTGCCGGGGCTGAGCCTTCCTCTCAGAAAACGGCCCTTGACCCCAGCAGGCTTCGACCCTGCCTGCCTGCAGTTAGCAGGCTGGGCCTCTTCGGTTTGCTGACAGCTCCTTGAGGCGCGCGGGAACAGAACGCGCCGTCGACGACTTGGGCTCGGTCCGGCCGGTTACCGGACGATCGGACAGCGTGCTACCCATTGCACGCCGTCCGCAAGCCCGCGCCTACGGTGGCCGGAAATCGGGATCGAAATCCCGGCGGCGGCTGGGGCGAGCGCCCCGTTGCCTCTGCCTGATGCGGTCGGCCTCCTCCTTTGCTAGCATTACTGCTTCGCAGAAGGAGGCGACCGCCTGCCATCCCTCCTCACTACGGACCATGGCCTGAACCAAGGCCCGGCGAGAGAGATCGCTGCCGCCGATCGCCCCCACGAGGACACGGCGATGCTCCGCCCAGGCGGGGCACACCTCTACAGTGTGCTCCACCGTGTCCTCCGGGTGTTCCGCACAGTGGCGACACCCGGGCGAATCCTCCGCACGAATCCGGAACAGGTACTTAGCGAACTTTCCGTGTTCGGTAAGCACCTGCGTCGTGCGGAAGTTGAGAGCGCCGTGAGGTCTTTCCAGCCACGCCCCAAGGATGGGCCTTATCGCCTCAATTGTGGCGCGCCCCGAACGAGGTTGCGATAGTCGCTGACGCCATTTCGCCATAAGATCCCGCCGGAGCTCTGTCCGCCATGCCTCGACTTGTCGTGGCAGCGGAATTTCGCCCCGGCGTTGCATCTCCATGCGCTTATCGTGCATGTGTGCAAGGACTGTTGCCTCCAGATCCCATGGCGGTTGGCCAGCAAGGAGGGTCGCCGCCTCGCGGGAAATCGTTCGGTACCCTCGCACCATGCGTATTGCCATGACCCTCTGGCACGCATTCAGCTGGGCCCTCGGTTGCTGTTGCAACGTCGGTGCCCACACCGGAGCCCCGTAAAGGGCCATGGACCGAACCATTCCCGCGTAGAGCTTCCGGCAGGAGGCGTCTGGTCCCCTGAGGTTGGGCAGGAGCCGCCCAAGAGCAGCCCCAGTCCGATTCAGTTTGGGAGCCAGACGTCGGAAGTGCTCCTTGAAGTTCCACCAGCTGTCGAGGACGAGTCCCAGGTACTTCATCGTGGACCCGACGCTGATGTGAACCCCTCCTACCGTTAGCTGGGAACCCGGTGGTGGCGCACCCCGAGGGCCGTGAAAGCACATGGGCTCGGACTTGTGCAGTGCCACCTCGAGTCCCAACTGCTGGATCCTTTCAACGACTATCGCAACCCCGCGTGTCGCTAGTTCGACCGCCGTCCGGTACGATTCCCCCCGCGCTAGGACCAACGTGTCGTCCGCGTAGCAGACCACGCTGACCCCGTCGGGGAAGTCGCCGCGCAGCACGTAGTCGTACCCGATGTTCCACAAGGGTGGTCCTAGTACCGATCCCTGCGGAACACCGCACGACATCTCTCGACGTTTCCACTCTCCCTGGTGACCGGGGTAATACGTAGCTACTGTAAGTAATTGCTTTACGGTTAACTCACCGTACCGACGACGTAAATTATTATTGGATTTGTTAATCTATATATAGGGTGACAGGTAATTAGTGAACGATACTTAAACACATGATTGTAGTCACGATAACAAACAACTTTTATTATGGGACCAAACCTGAAATCGCGAAAAAAAAAATGTGCCAAGTTTAGTATGTTCGCCTAACTGGTCAAAATGTACTGAACTTGGCAGATTTATTTCGCGATTTCAGGTTTGATCCCATAGTAAAAGTTGTTTGTTAGCATGACTACAATCACGTGTTTAAGTATCGTTCACTAATTACCAGTCACCCTATACATATATATAAAATTGAAATAGTGTAGTATTTCAATTTTATATCACTGATTAATCACGAAATCTCAGAAACTATAACTTGACTTTCCAATGCTAACTAACACTTCATTGAAAGAAATGGCATAGAATGGTAATCTCGTACATCTGTCAAATGAATGAAGTATGCGGTAATCTGCTAAAATTTTGACAGTTCCTTTGATCAGTGACCTACCATTAAAACGTCATTGTGCAGTCATAGACAGTTCGTACCACAATTCTATTATGAGACCACTGACCGTCCAATGATCGGCCATTATGAATTAACAGATTACGAACTTTTAAGCAAAATGACAATGGCGATACTATGAAAATAGCAAACTAGAGCCCCTGAAGAGATGCTTTGCCACACAAAATTACATCATCCACCTCGTGGACCCAGTGCGGGATGCTAGATGTCATATGTATTTGATTTTTAGGTTTTAGAGCATACTTTTTCCTTCATCGTTTTGAGAGCAGCAGTGATGAAATAAATTACAAAGTAAAGCCTGGGTTTGAGTCCTTACCACTGGGCCACCACTGCTCTAATGATATTTGTAACATTATTTATTTATGAGACTGACGATAAAACTATTTTGGCACAAAAATAGTTATATTTTATTCAGTAAATTATTTTCTTGTAGTTTGTGTGCTCGTAAAGTATGCGATTATTTGTGAGATAAGCATGGTTTATGAACAATTTATATTCTATGGCAAACAATTTGGCAGTTCTCTGATAAAGTTTTAACTATAAAATATTATGATGTCTTGTGAATATACTAGCTTTTGTCAGCGGCTTGGCTTGCATGGAGATACAAAGGAAACATACTTGCGAGTTGCGGGATAACATACCAAGAAATTTTTAACATACCACTAGGCCACTACAGCTGATTTTTGTCTCGTAACCTATTTTTTTATAGGTGGAAAATCACCCAGTGACGTCTACCGCTCTTGGGCGAAGCGGGAGGGCGTGTCAGACTTTTACTGACTAAAACCACACCTGTATCCTTAGTTGCCTGTCGTAGCAGGGCCGAGTCTTCCTTTCAGAAGAAGGTTCTTGGTCCCAATAGGCTTCAACCCTGCTGTCTCCTAGCCTATGGCATTTTAAATTAAATTAAATAAAAAATAAAATGATTTGTTTTTTGTTTTTCTTAAAAAACGTTGCCCCCACTAAGAATTACTCCAGTATAATTGTAAAAACAACACAATTTTGTAAAACTCACATACATATACATATAACACCAAACCTGAAACAACTATCTGTAGGTATCTGTAAATATTTGTGCCGCGCACGAATCGAACCCGTGACACACAAAGCAGCAGCCAATCGCTCGACTACATGCGTCATCAACTAATAGAATCCATCATTCCACTTTCAAACAACAAGTATCTTACCTAATTAAATACAGCATTTACACCCGTATTTAAAAAGAATTAATTACATGTGTAAGTACGGTTAAAAAACCTTTTTTTTTTGCCATTTTTATTTTCTAGTTTTATTGCCATAATAATCTACAATAATTTAAATTAATTATAACGTTATTGAAATAAGGCAATAAAACTAGAAAATAGAAATAGTAAAAAAAAACTTCATTAAAAATTTCAATTTTTCTTAACAATTTTTTTGTTACTTAATTAGTTACTTTTACTTAAGTAATTAGTTTTACTTATTTATAAATACGAGTGTTAGTCCAAATCGTACTTTATCTCCTCCCATTAAAAAGGTCCAAGTAACACGCTGCCACATAAAAATTAAGAAATTACGATGTAAACAACGTTGACCATTAAATTAGTCTACAGATGTGGCGTGTTGCATGCAAACTTTCTGCAGGGGAATGTTGAAAAACGTCTAAAATAAAACTGTACACGATTTATTTAGACGTCGAGCAAAATGTCGTTTGGAAAAAAACAACGAAGCTTTAAACGGTTTTGCTTTGAGTTGAAATATTGTTTTATTCGGGTTCCGTACGCAAAAGGCAAAAACGGGACCCTATCAATATTACTAAGGGTCAACGCTGCGGTAAGCGGGCGCACGCGCGGGCACCCGTGCGAGCATTCGTGCGGGCACCCGTCGCGTGACTATACGCGTGTGTCACGTAGCAGAAACCGCATTATTATCTGCGCAGTGTCGCTTGTTCAACTTTAACAGTGTGCATGTAGTCGTGTTGATAGAGAACTTTAATATATTGTTACGTAACAAAACGGGCACTTTTGTATGGGACCGCGTAGGCGACCGCGTAACACAGTTTCGGCCCTAAGACTCCACTGTTCGTCTGTCGGTCACCAGGCTGAATCTCATGAACCGTGCTATGCTAAACCGCTGGAATTTTCACAGACGATGTTTTTCTATTGCTGTTATAACAATAAAAATTAAAAAGAATAAAATAAATATTTAAGTGGATGCTCCCATACAAAAAACGTGTTTTTTTTTTACTCGATTTTAATATTGTAGTACCCTTCGTGTGGGAGTCCGACTCGCACTTAGCCAATTTTTTTTGTAGTATTTATGACGATATTGCTGTCACGTTATATTACGTCTGACTTGCACTTAGACACACTAGCTTGACTAACTTCTGCCTGTTTTTTTTTTTTTTCGGTAGGTAAAATCATCCAATGACAAATCCCGCCCTTGGGTGGAGCGGGAAGTAGTGTCAGACTCTTACTGACTAAAAACCTACCCCGTTCCATTCTTCGCCTTGATCCCAGGGCCCCGGGTGCCATTTTAACATACCTTTTGACCCCAGTAGGCTGCGGCCCTGTTGGGCCCCTACAGTTTGCTGACAACTCCTTGAGGAGCGCGGGAACAGTGCACGCCGTAAACGACTTGAGCTCGGACCGGTCTGTTACCGGACGGACGCACAGCGAGCTACCCATTGCCCGCCGTCCGCGAGCCCGCGCCTACGGTGGCCGGAAAACTTCTGCCTGTGGCTTTGCTTGCATGAAAGTAGAACTTTATCATAAAGAAACAACCCACCTGCGTGTTTAATTTCATCCAAATCTGTTCAGATCTTTGAAAGTGAACTATATATAACTTATACATACAAAAATATACAAAATATCACTTTTTTCAATATTATTGTGATAACGGCGATTTACGAAATGTTTCATTGTGTTTCATTCTGACCCGGTTACAAATACCTTAAAATAATCGTTTCAGCATGATTAGGAACTTTATTTGAAATATAAGTTGCATAGTAATAATGCAACAACTATTAGAAGGTAAGTTTAGGTTTCATAGTAAAAAGTTTAGTAAAAAACAATACTAGTTAGACAATATTTAAGTTCGTATTTCTACGCATGTGCTACGCTTATTACTACGCCATAGATACATCCCTCTCGATACAGAAATACCACCAAATATTCTTTCAGCTAAAAATTAAAAAATAACTCCCACAATCCATTATCAGCTCAATATATATTAAACCAAGTACTAAAACACTTTAATAATACATATAGACATATATCTCTTGAGACAGAAATACCACTAGGTATCCTTTTAACTCCAACTTTCAATGCTCCCACGGTCCATTATCAGCTTAATATTTGTAAAAAAAAGCAATAAGACACTATTATTTGGAATCTACAGACGCGTTTGCTATATAAAATTACTCAGAGCTGCGACCTCGTAACTCTACGCATGTGCTACTTTTCTGTGCTACGATTTTTACTACGCCGTAGACACATCTCCCTAGATACTGAAATACTCCCACATTTCTTTTTAACTCCTACTGATAAGGCTCTCACGGTCCATTATCAGCACAGTATCTGCAAAACAAAAGCACAAAGACGTTTGCTATATAAAATTACTCGAGAGCTGCGACCTCGAAGCTCTACGCATGTGCTACGCTTTTGTGCTACACTTTTTACTACGCCGTAGACACATCCCTTTCAAAATAAAAATACCGCTACCCATCCTTTCTTGATCAACCAATCAGAAATCGGGCATTATTAAAGTTACTACGCTAAAAATCCGTAGCTCTACGCATGTGCTACGCTTCTGTGCTACGCTTATTACTACGCCGTAGACACATCTCTCTCGAGACAAAAATACAGCCACATATCCTTTCAACACCAACTTACAAAGCTCCCAAGCCCATTATCAGCTCAATATCTGTAAAACGAAGCACTAAAACACTTTATTAATACACAATACTATTTGGAAGCCACAGACACGTCTGCTGTATAAAATTACAGAGAGCTGCGACCAATATGGCGTCGTTTGCAAGTCGTTCCAGTAAGGTATTCTTGTGTAGTATTATTAGAGTTGTGTTATTGTTTTTGTATTATTTTTTTATTTAAGTCGAGATTATTGTAATAGATGTGGGTGAGAAATTATTGATTTAAGGATGATAGATTCATGCAAGTGGACGTTTGTTAGTATATGTGTGTATATTCTGGTGTGGCGGCCGCGTACCGGAAGACGCAGCGTTGGTAGGCCTCCCGCAAGGTGGACCGATGACCTGGTCAGGGTCGCTGGAGTCCGATGGATGCGAAACGCGCAGGACCGGCCATTGTGGCGACGCTTGGGGGAGGCCTATGTCAAACAGTGGACGTCTTTTGGCTGAAATGATGATTATGATGATGTTTGTTACTCCTTCACGCTCATATATTGAAACAGGAATCTCCCGAACACGCCATGGTGTTTGAGGTGGAGGTGAGCACGTAGTCAGTCAGTCACTTCTCAAAGGGAGAACTTAACGGTAAAGAACAAAAATTCTCTTTACTCTCTCTTTATTCTTTATTGTACACAAAACATTACATATTTGGGGATAGTGGAACAGAGAGTAAAGTCCCACATACCTCCGTTGAAAAGGGAGGATCCTCCGACCAGTTAGGTGTTATATCTGGTGGGCTACTGCCCGATAGATGAATTTGGGTTTGTTCTATATGTTCAAATCTCGCCGCGAATCTTACTTGCGCGATGCAGGATTAGTTCATTTGTGACGACATAGATGTCGCTACATCACTCCCCTCCGGAGATCGGAGATCGATGGTTCTTGATGCTTCTTGATGCGTCGTGTGATGCGTGCCAAGCCAATGGAGGTTGGTTCCAGTGAGTCGGAACCGGATTCCGCATAGTTCTCGGTGAGTCTTAACTGTCTGCGGTGATGCCCCAGTGTGTCGGGGTGGTGCTATCCCAGTGAGTCGGAATACGATGCTGCAGGCTCCAGTGAGTCGGAGTAGTGCGGCTGGCTCCAGTGAGTCGGAGCGGTGCTGTGCGTCGTAGGGCTTGACTGCTGTCGTCGACCAGGAGAGGTTCTTCAAGGCTCTTCATGTGACTGGCCGAAGGTGCAAGTGCTTAGCCAAGGTCGCTGATGAGGCTGAGGGTGATGACCAGGTATGACCAAGTAGGCATGCTGGTGGTCAGGATACCCATATAGCCGTGGGTGCTGGCTGTATGGCTCGCTGCTCGAAAGCTTGAGGAAGTGATGATGACGTCACGATGTAGCTGTACGAAGGCTGCGCTGACGTTCTTTGTCGAGGGTCACCAGTTTGGAGGTATGCGGAACAGAGAGTAAAGTCCCACATACCTCCGTTGAAAAGGGAGGATCCTCCGACCAGACAGGTGTTATATCTGGTGGACTACTGCCCGATAGATGAATTCGGGTTTGTTCTATATGTTCAAATCTCGCCGCGAATCTTACTTGCGCGATGCAGGATTAGTTCATTTGTGACGACATAGATGTCGCTACACATAAAATACACAGTAGTTGGACAATTGGACAATTGATGTACAAAGTCGAGCTTAACTCAACAATGAGTTCTCTGCCAGGAAACCTTTGAGTGACAGAGAGAGATGACAAACAAGTGTACAATATAAACTTACATTATATAAACATATAAAAATAAGTCTAATATATAAAAACACACCAAAAAATTTTTTTTTTTAAATTACAGATTTTTCTTTTTTTTTTCTTTTGGTATTTTGTTCTAGTATTACTCGTATATCTGAGACGCACAGGACCAGTCATTGTGGCGAAGCTTGGGGGAGGCCTATGTCCAACAGTGGACGTCTTTCGGCTGGAATTATGATGATGATTACATCTAAGCATAAGATAATTTCATTCTCAACGATCAGTTTTTACAAAAACTCAATATTATGTCGCTAAAACTATGTTACTACAAACTTTGATTTCGATAAATATAAAGAAACTTCTGAACTTTAAATGTCTCAAATCTTATCCCTAGGAAACATACGACGACGTCCCTGGGTAATAAGGAATAAGTAATTAATATACACATGTACGAAATTTATTTCTTGAGCGAGTTCAATGACCTGTAGCTAATTGTCGGTCGTTGCGTACTAACTACCGAGGTTTAGAAAAAACGTACTCTATTTTAAAATTCATCTTTACAAATCGATAGCGTTTCATTCACCGGATCGACCCTCCACGGGATTAAAACGATCAAAAGCCGTTTATAGATATGTTGTGTATTTGTAAGCACAGTAAATACACAATGTTAAGTCACCATATGAAACTATCAGAATTCTCCGGTATATTCGCAAACGTTTCAACTCTGTGCCTGTTCGAAGCAATACAAATAATAAAAGTTATCCCTTTGTATTCAAATTGTGTTAGTTTTTCGTTATGATAGTTTCATGTTGTTTTGAAAGCTGTTAGTGCTGTATGTGTATAATAGTAACGTTATAAAAACGAGTTTTGTTTTTCCTTTATTGGTTTATGTGAAACTAGGTTTTGCCAGCGGCTTCGATTATTTTGGCGATTTCAATTATTTAGGCCACTCGCCCACGGCGACTTTTTGTAGCGATGATGTAGCGCGTTGGCATTTTTTCTTGTAGCGCGTTGCAAATGCGATTAACGTGCGTTTGTAGCGATGTTGATAGCATCGCTACAAAAATTTGACTGGCTTGTTGGTCTAGTAGTTAGTGACCCTGACTGCTATGCCGTAGGTCGTGGGTTCGATTCCCATTCAGGACAATTAATGTTTGTGTGATGAGCACGATTATTTGTTCTGTGTCTGGATGTAATTTATCTATAATATGTATGTATTTAGAAATATATAAGTATGTATAACAGTTGTCTAGTACTCATAACACAAGACGGCGTCGTGTGATAGTTGTAAAAAAAAAGTCGAGTGTTAAAGACAGTTAAAATAGATAGAATATAATAAACTTTATTGCGCACCAAAATAATAACGATTTCACAGAGACTTAAATCTATGGGTACAATGGCGGTCTTATCGCTGACAGCGATATCTACCAGACAAATTTAGAATGCACTTGAACTTAAACTAAAACGGTAATTTAAAAAACTAAAAAACCCGACTGCTTTTTTGAGTGAGTATTCATGAAAAAGCCCTTAAAACAAGAAATTCGTTGTACCCGATTGCACTTAACTATATGATATTTTAAATACAAGATAATTGTAGCAGTCGGGACCCATTCTAGAAATGGAGGCTTAGTGAATTGAGAGCACATACCTATATTACATTGCAGATTACTCCAATCTACTGACTAGACAGCTGACTTTCTGAAATCCATCGAGCCGTTCAGGCCGCAGAGCGTGCCAAATATTTGAATTTGGCGCTAAAAATCCGCCATTTTGTTTTTTTTTTATTTTGATATACCCAGTGTCACTCTCACAGTAAAGAAAAGTCTAACGACACCTCTCAAGTTAAAATCCATCGAGCCGTTCAGGCTGCAGAGCGTGCCAAACAATTATACATACATACATACTCTCGAAAAACATAACCCTCCTTCTGGCGCAGTCGGGTAAAAAAAGGAAGTAGTCTGTGGTGTATTGCTAGCAAAGATTAATCAACGTTACCGTGATCCTAAAAAGCAAATAAAGGAACACAGGTAGGTTTTAGTCAGTAAAAGTTACATGACACGTCTTCTAGCTCTACTCTAGAGCGAGAGAAGTAATTTCATAATTTCCGACCTCTAAACAAAAGGCCAAAGGCCATTAAATATTTTTCTGAAGTATCGTTACGCGCTAACATCTCAATAAGAAAACCTTCTTTATGGGAGTTATTTTGGTAACCTCAACATTGAGATTCTCAACCCTTCTTCTTTGTTATGTTTATTCAAAAAGACTCGCATTTTCATCTGAAAACTAATAAGGAAACTCAATAATAATTCCACAGCAAATGTCTACCAAGCAAATCAACGAAGACCAACTTTAATGCAGTAGCCGGTAGCCACACATTCTACATAACGTAAACATGTTGTGACCGGCCGAACGTTATTCCAGAACGCGTTCAAAGTTCGTCACGATTGGGACCCGGAGTAATGCAATTCTGATGGAATAATTCCATTTGTTTCGGTGAATTGGGATTTAAAGAAATGGAATTCAGAATTGGAGAAGCTGCTGGGGTTATCTGATTTTTAAATGGGCTTCCTAAAAATGTAGCTTTGTAGTTTTTTATGTTACGCAAAATTTCTTGGGGTCTTTTTAGAGGTCTAAAATATTCAATCAAAATGTGATAAGCTAAAACTTTGATTCCATTTTTATTGTAAGAAATTAATGACAGGTTCACAGAACAGATGGTTGAAGGAGCCAAAAGGTTCTGGCTGAAGACGAAGCGTTGGTATGCATCCTACAAGGAGGACCGATGAGGGTAAAATACAAAAAACGTTTCAACTTATAATGGTTATGGACTTTGAAACCTTACAAATGATGTAGCTAAAAACTGTTTCATTAGACAGACAAATTTATTCCCTGCATAAATTTTTTTAGGCCATTAAAACAATATAACTTAAATTTTCTTTTTTCCATCTAAAAAAAATTTATATTTCTTTTTCCCAAATTATTTGAATCTTTTCAACAGTAGCGTTGTGTATTCTGAATTTCTGATGTTCGTCAATGACCAGTTGTACAAAAAAAAAACTTATAAAAGGTAACCCGTAGAGTTGCATTCGAATTTGAACTTTACCTTACATAGCTTAAAGTTATTTATTGCAAAGATTGACAATCACCTGTAATTCTAAATTCAAATATACATAACTAACAAAGAATAAAATAACAGAACAAAACTCCCACATTTTATCCTTTTAATGCCTTAGTAACAGCAGCCTCGGAGAAGCAGACTGCAACCATTACACAAAATGGCTCATAATGAACAACTTAACCTGTCAAAGGGCAAGAGGATATCCAATTACAAAGTGGCAAATGTAAAGTGCCGCTCCGAGGTGTTTCAAGTTATGTCTACAAGATTATTTTAGAGAAATAGTTGGGGAGATGAGATGGGTTATTATGTTATTTTGAAACAATTTTACTGTAATAAATGTGGTAATTTAAATAATGTTTACTTCAATGAGTTTGTTATGAAGAAGTTTGTTTGTCGAAGGTGATATTTGGAAATTAAGAATACATCTTTATCATGGGATCAATTTTTTGTTCGTCTGTGTCACTCTTTTTCCCAATAACGCGTGGGGATACGAAGCTTAAATGAATATCAAATAATCAGATTGGCTACCCCGAGCAGTAGTGAAAAATACAAACTTCTAAAATATGGATTTTAAGAAAAGATAAGGCCGTTTATGTTTTTTTTTTTTATGGTAGGTAAAATCATCCAATGAGGCCGTTTATGTTCCGATTAGGCGCATATTTTGACATTCGCTAGTAAATAAAAACCTATAGGGTACGTACTTCCCATTGACCTAAAATCCTGAAAGGCATGAAGATCTCATAGCAGAAGTTTATGAAAAAATCTGAAAGCTGTAAATTAGTAATTAGGTCACAAAAAAAAAATTACTTTACTACTAAATCATTAAAAATACTGCTTCAAGGGATTGTAGACTTGTGAAAAAGTTATGACAAAAATAAAAATATTTGTATTCTTTTTTTTTTTATTTGTTGACTAACGACACTTGTATACTTATTAAAAATATTTGAAAATAATCCAACCATATCCATGCTACAATTTATTTTAAAAGGTTTAGACTGTGAAGCCCCAAGAGGACACCGGTGTCCGCCACCTATTGTCTTTCTATCGTGTCTCTAATTACGGTATTCAAAAGGTTAATACCGTGTGCCCCGTAAAAGTACTTATTTTAATATATTATCATTAAAATTTAAAATGTATTAATGAATATTAGCGTAAATACCTAGTTAAGTTCTGTTTACTTAGTAATTAGGTACATACCATTATCATGCTTTTACTTAAACAGCTTATCCAGATAGTTTCAAGTAGGAAATAACACAAAGTTTCCACATTGCATTAAAATGCCCATTAAGTGGAGTTGTTTCCTAGTATGTTTTTCCTCTAAAGTTAGCCTTTTAGTTCATTGTAACAAAAACTAGTTTTAACAAACACGGAAGGTATTTCGTTCAAATACTCCTTTAGTAGAATAATTAATAAAAGTTAATTAAGGTTGTTTTACTCATTCATTAGCATATTTATTTCATTATAGAGGTCCGCACTCGTATCCGAAATTATCGGATATCCGAAATAAAAAGTATCCGTAACCGTAAATGATATAAAGTTTCGGATAAAGTTCGTTTCAATTTCGATTTCGGCGAGTGTGTTTTGGAATTGCACACTTTAATGCCGCCAAGTCCGTTCCATTATCCGACCACTAGATCTACGGCATTGCGCCACCAGTACATAGTGGATATCCCACCCATACGTACAAAGCGTTTTGGGATCACATCCATTTTGCGTACAGCTAAGGAGTGGAGTTCTCTGGCAGAGTCTGTGTTTCCTGATAGCTTCAACCTAGGGGTCTTTAAATCAAGAGTGAATGGGTTACTTCTAGGCAAGCGTGCTCCATTGTCGGCTACAAGGGTGAATATTCGCTGTACGGTTGTCTATAATCGCAACTATCCGAAATTAGCGGATAATTCGAAATAATTTCATGTCCTTAGCTGAAATCGAAACCGGTATAATATTATTCTTACATCCGAAATTACTTAATGTAACTGTAAAATATAATTAATGAAACTTGACGTACCTATTATTCTGCAACATTACGATTAATTTTTCTTCTAGCATGCTAACATATAAAATCCCATTGGGCTTTATTTTGTACTCGTTGACCGTATGTCTCTGTCTGGGGCTGTTTTGTTACAAATTACGAAAGCACCTACTTACTTCAACGACCTACTATTTTTCGCAAGTGAAAGCAAAGTTACCGTAGATATTAAAATCAAAATAAAAAATGTTTGATTCCCGGCCACCGTAAGGACTGGCTTTCAGAAAGCGAGTTGTAGGTAGTTTGCCGTCCGATAAGAAGCCTAGGTCGATGGAGAGAGCGCCTCGAAGAGTTGTCAGCAACATTGACGGTACCCTATAGGGCTGACGGTACCCTATAGGGCTGACGCAACCCTACAGGATTACAGGATTATTCGAAAGAGTTACCTTGGTCCTGAACGCATAGGGCATTGGAAGAAACATAGGTGGGTTTAAGTCAGTAAAAGTCTGGCACTCCCCTTCACTCCACTTATAACGAGATAAGTAATTTGATGATACCACCAAACACAAAAAAAGGTACAATTGCTGCTATTTTTAATTTAGATAATCCTACTGATTTGGTACAATATTCGCGCAATGACTCGCGGGAATCGCACGGGTCCATTCGTTGTGGCGATAATTGAGGGAGGCCTATGCCCAACAGCGGACCTCCTTCGGCTGAAATGATGATGAATGATGAGCCAACTGGTCTTGATCGCTTGATGGAAAGCAATTTATGAGGTCTAGAATAGAAATAGAACGATTGAACCCAAAAGATGCCTATTAAGTATTGTTCTAAAGTATTATGAAAGAAATAGGTCAAACATCCTTCCAAATAAAATAAATAAATATCAAACAACTTTCACGATGTCAAAGCCGTTTCGTCGCCGTCGATATTTCAGCAATGTCCGCACAAACACGTGCTTGAGATCGTTTATCATCGTACAAATATCAATAACTTGGTCCGCGACGAGGCGACAGTTACTAATGGCGGTTATACTGTTCACAACGTAGGCGCGGCGTTAGGCAGAATACTTGACGTAATTTTACATGACTTTTTTATTTCTTGAATATTCTTTGCGTTGAAACAAGCAGTTAAGAGCGGTCAACCCAAACTACATTATCATACAAGCGCTCTTATGAGATTATGATGTTATTATACGTCTTTCTTCAGATATTTTGGATACACAGATATCTTTTGGATATTATCTAGGCTTCAATAGAAATCGAAACATAACTTTTGTGTAAAACTAATCCAGGAAATACCGTGACCGTTAACGTGGACTTTGGCCTTCCATAATGTACACATATATTAAAAATATAAAAAAGTACTTCTATAGAAGATTTGCACATTTAATCGAGATTCTACATGATAATTTTTCTCAAAACCTTTTTACAGTTTTAAAAAAAACACGTATTTCCTGGAACAAGTTTTGTAAAATATTTGTCTAAATCACGAAATTACCGAATGCTAACAGTTTTCAGGCGTTATCTCTCTTTTTCGCGTTACCTCTCCATCAAGCATCGCGTTGGACGAAGAATTGCTTTAAACAAAGCAACGAGCGTTTAAACCATGCTCAACGTTGAAAATAGACGAGTGGGGTAGGCCAACCTTAAAACTAAAGTTTACTATTCACGGACGCGTAGCTTCATAGACGCGTATTGATCTTTATACGCTTAGTGTACGAGAAGCGGCAACTTCGTGCCATCGCGTTGTGTCGTTGCCGCTTGTCGACAGTTTCAAAGTTTTGTATGTGCTTCACGCAGGCGTAAACCAACCGTATGATGACGAATACACGTCTGTGGACAGTAGGCCTAAGAAAGCAGTTCTTTTAACTTGTTTTTACCCGACTGCGCCAGAAGGAGGGTTATGTTTTTCGAGAGTATGTATGTATGTATGTATGTTTGTATGTATGTATGTTTGTATGTATGTATGTATAATTGTTTGGCACGCTCTGCAGCCTGAACGGCTCGATGGATTTTAGCTTGAGAGGTGTCGTTAGATTCGTATTTACTGTGAGAGTGACACTGGGTATATCAAAATAAAATAAAAAACAAAATGACGAATTTTTGGCGCCAAATTCAAATATTTGGCACGCTCTGTGGCCTGGACGGCTCGATGGATTTTAGTTTGCGAGGTGTCGTTGGATTTGTAATTACTGTGAAAGCGATATCGTAAAAAAATAAAACTAAAAAAGTAAAAAATAAAAAATGGTAATTTAAAAAACTAAAAAACCCGACTGCTTTTCTGAGTATTCATGAAAAAGCCCTAAAACAAGAAAGTCGTTGTAGCAGTCGGGACCCATTCTAGAAAGTCAGCCGTCTAGTCAGTAGATCTATGATGTAATGGGTCCCGACTGCTAAATGACTTTCTTGTTTTAGGGCTTTTTCATGAATACTCAGAAAAGCAGTCGGGTTTTTTAGTTTTTTAAATTACCATTTTTTATTAGCCAAGCATTAAATCACAGATATGCTTGTTAAACCTAGCACAGTTTAACGTGGATCGGCCAGAGAACACGGTGGACACACGGTGAACGGGCGCCGTCGTTGAGACTGGTCATCTCTGAGCTGCCAGTGGCTTATTTCAATTTCTGTTAAATTTTTTGCAAATAGTATTTTCTTTCTTTATTTATCTACATTGTGCTCACATAATAGAAGCGACATGAAATATGTAACCAAGAATTATGTAACTAATAATATGATTTAGAAGAGTATCCATGGAGTTTCTTGCACGTTCTTCTCCATAGAGATCTACGCTTTGGAACGTGCAATTTAGCTTCACTTTTTTTTTGGACTGACCGACATTTTTACAATTCAAAAGTGCCTGTAATTGGTCTATTTGAAATAAACGCTTCTGATTTCTCATTTCTGAAGCATACGGTGCCTAATACCGTCAAGAGCGAGCTTGACAATAAAAAAAAACAGAAAATGTTTGAATAAATCTTGAAAAAAACACTTCTTTAGCCAGAAAATTACCGTCTGTAATTAAGCTAATCATTGTCAAACCGCGTTATCGTTATCTCCACGATATGGATGTGAAGTTTTGTCTCGACACTTCCTCAGATGAAACTTGGAATGATTTACGAGAGCAAAGTTTAACTAGGCGAAGATCTGTGCAAGATTGTTGATATAGATTGGCGGAATTAGGTTAAGGGGATTTAGTTGTGTTTAATCGTGCTTTAGGGCTTTTTAATCAGGCTTGAAATACGATGACAGAGTTGCGGTATTGCTCGTAAGAGTTATCGTGACAACTGAAGGAAACGGTTTTGTTCAGAAAAAGTCTTGCACTCCATCTTACTTCACTAAGAGCAGGAAAGTTTATTTGATATTTACCAAAAAAAGGTGTTTCCGTGTGTGTGTAGCGACAAAGTCTTTGGACTGATTTTTTTTTTCCACATCCATCGCACAACGTCGTTTAGTCCCAAGCTGAGCAGAGCTTGTGTAATGGTTACTAAACAACTGATAAACATTCTTATATATTTCTAAATACATACATTATTGTAGATAAATTACACCCAGACACAGAACAAATGATCGTGGTCATCACACAAATTTATCTTGGCGGAATCGCTACACCAACAGGCCAGTCAAAATGAAATAAATTATAAATAAAAAAAACTTTTAAAAACAAGCTTTCAATTAAATGGGCTAAAAAGAAGGAAATAAACTTTTCCTTTATAACTTTTACTATCAATTTATAACGGCATTACACAATTTATATGATATAAAAGCTTGTCGCGAGATTTTTAAAATATTGAAACCAATTAAATAGATGAAGTTATTTAATTAATAAAGTTAAAGTTAGTTTACTGTGTATTTACACAGTTAAATCTCGCGACAAGCTTTTATATCATATTAATTGTGTAATGCCGTTATAAATTGATAGTAAAAGTTATAAAGGAAAAGTTTATTTCCTTCTTTTTAGCCCATTTAATTGAAAGCTTGTTTTTAAAAGTTTTTTTTATTTATAATTTATTTTTTACTTTTTAGTTATACCTTATTTAAATCACATTTGTATTCTCAGCAAATCCTTTTATTTATTACCCATATTATAGGAAAGCATAAGAAACTTAGTCTACTATCTTCAGAAGTCTGCCAGGTTTCTTTTTATTTTATTTTTTTATGGTAGGTAAAACCATCCAATGACATCCTTTGCCCTTGGGCTTGGTTTGGTCTATTACCGGACGGACGGACAGCGAGCTACCCATTGCCCGCAGTCCGCAAGCCCGCGCCTACGGTGGCAGGAAATCGGGACCGGAATTACGGCGGTGGCTGCGGCATGAGCGCCGTTGCCTGATGCGGTCGGCCTCCTCCTTTGCTAGCATTACTGCTTCGCAGAAGGAGGCGACCACCTGAGAAGTCTACCAGGTTGGATTTATGAAACAAAAATGATGATGGTAGATCGTAAGACTAACAATCAACCTAAACTCACATGAAATAGCCAATTGCGAAGTTGTCCAGAGTTTATCTACCTGGGATCTACAATCACAAATACTGGGAAATGCGGAGAAGATTAAAGCACCGTAAAAAGATTGACACTCTTGAAATGTGTCTTCTGAGGATAAAACAGACTGCTCAACGCACTATCGTTTCCATTCTTAAGAGCTTTGCATCAAAACAAAAACTTTCGTCGATTGTGCAACAGCGAATTTTTAAGATGTTTGGATATATCATACGCAATGAAAGCTCTTTGGTACGTTTAGTGGTACAGGGAAGAGTAGAGGGCCTACATCTCGTGGCCAATCGCCAACCAGATGTACAGAACTCACTAAATCATCTTCGAAGTGTTCCCTCACTGAATGTACACGAGCAGCCATGAATAGAGAGAGATGGAGAAATGTCGCAAAAACCGCAACCAACCTGCCAGACGATCCATGACCACTACCACTCCACCAAGAGTATGACTGAGAAAAAGGAGAATATTGGATTTGGAGTAATGTCACTTTATTTTTCAAGTTACTCTCTGCAAGCCCTTTCAATTGGTACCTATTTTGAAGGAGTGTATTAAAACTAACCAGATATTTACTTATGTAAATTTGCGCGAGTCCAAGTCGCTTATTCTTAGAACTTATTTTATTCGATCCGAAACTCGATGGAATTGTGTCGTTTTATTGCGGAACTCCTACGGCCACCTTCCAGCTCCATCATCAGATCCCGACTGCCAATATGGCAGTTTAAATCAAAGTACAAATCAAAGTACTCGTCATTACAAATCTAACGAAACCAAAGACGAGAGGGTTGTGTCGTTTCATTGCGGAGTTCTTGTAGCCACCTTCCAGCTCCATCATCAGACCCTGGTTACCATATAGGATCCAAGTAAGTACTCATCAATACAAATCAAATGAGCCCGAACTCGGTGGGATTATGTCCATTTCTTACGAAGTTCCTATGGTAACCTTCCAGCTCCATCATCAGAACCTGGTTACCATATGGAATTCAAGCACTCATCAATACAAATCAAACGAGCCCAAATTCGATGTGGTTGTGTCGTTTAACTGCGGAGTTCCAATGACCACGATCCAGCACCATCATCATACCCTGGTTACCATATAAGATCCAAGTACTCAACAGTAAAAATCAAATGAGCCCAAACTCGATGAGATTGTGTCGATTTCTTACGAAGTTCCTATGGCAACCTTCCAGCTCCATCATCAGACCTTGGTTACGATGTAGGATCAAATCAAACGAGCCCAAATTCGATGGGGTTGTATCGATTAACTGCGTAATTCATATGACCACCTTCCGACTCCATCATCAGACCCTGGCTACCATACATGATCAAAGTACTCGTCAATACTAGTCAAACAAGCTCAAACTCGGTGGGGTCGTATCGTCTAACTGCGGAGTTCCTATGACCACCTTCCGGCTCCATCATCAGACCCTGGCTACCGTATAGGATGAAAGTACTCGTTAATACAAACTAAACGAGCCCAAATTCGATGGGGTTGTATCGTTGAAATGCGGAATTCCTATGACCACTTTCCGACTCCATCATCAGACCCTGGCTACCATACATGATCAAAGTACTCGTCAATACTAATCAAACGAGCTCAAACTCGGTGGGGTCGTATTGTTTAACTGCGGAGTTCCTATGACTACCTTCCGGCTCCATCATCAGACCCTGGCTACCATATAGGATGAAAGTACTCGTAAATACAAACTAAACGAGCCCAAATTCGATGGGGTTTTGTCGTTTAAGTGCGGAGTTCCTGTGACCATCTTCCAGCTCCATCATCAGACCTTGGTTACCATATAGGATGTAAGTACTCGTCAATACAAATCAAACGAGCCCAAATTCGATGGAGTTGTATCGTTTAACTGCGGAGTTCCTATGATCACCTTCCGGCTCCATCATCAGACCCTGGTTATCATACAGTATCAAAGTACTCGTCAATACTAATCAAGCGAGCCTAAATTCGATGGGGTTGTATTGTTTTATTGCTGAGTTCCTATGGCTACCTTCCAGCTTCATCATCAGATCAGCTCCATGTCATCATAATGTTGCATTGTCACCCGATTTACACATGCATGTAAAATTTCAGCTCAATCGGTTGAAGCCGTCTGCTTCAAAATTGAGTTGCAAGATTTGAGCCGAACATACATAGTTACATACAGTGCAAGCTAATAGAAAGCTTGTAAAAATGAAATGATCGCAAAACAAATTTTAGAGAACCAAACCTACAAAAGGGAAATAACATTATTATCGGTAACTTATCGTCATTTTCCAAATCTATGACATCGCCTGATCATACGCTTTATTATTCGTTTAGTTGGAAGGTAGGTGCGGGTAGTGAGTCTTCAATGAAGTAGGCGTTTATTAGTAGATTTCGGCGCGCACAGTTCCCGCGCGCCTCAAGGAGTCGTCAGCAAACTGTAGGGGTCCAGCAGGGCCGAAGCCTACTGGGGCCAAAGGTTATGTGACAAAGTCAGCACGGGCCCCGGGACAAAGGCAATGAATGGAAGGGTAGGTTTTTAGTCAGTAAGAGTCTGACACTATTTCCCGTTCCACCCAAGGCCGGGATTTGTCATTGGATGATTTTACCAACCATAAAAAAAAACCTGTTTAACAGAATTAATGGACCGTATTTATGAGCGCTTATTTTTGTTTATCCAACTGTAGTTACAAATGGGGCTCTTATCACAAAGTATGGTCAAGTGCTATGCTATGGCATAGCTATGATGTGTTATCATAAAGTATAATTCTGTGCTCTTATTCAAAGCATAGTTATGAGTTCTTTATCAAAGAATAGTCATGTTTTCTTATCACAAAGCGTAGTCATGAGGTATTACCACAAAGTATAGTCATGATCATTTGACACAAAGTATAGCCATGAGCACTTATTATGTGCATATTCAAGAGCGTGCATAGTCATAATCTCTTTTCACAAAGCATAGTCATGAGCTTATTAATAGCAGCAATGATCTCTTCTCGCAAAGCATATTCATGACTTCTTATCGCAAAACTTAGTCATGGGTATAAACTAATATTTGTATGAAGCTTTTAGTTGCTGATTAAAACCTGAAGCATTTGTAATAATTAATTTATTCACTCTATTATTGTACTCATCAATTACTCTTCACCATTTTCCAAAACGAAATCATAAACTTCTTTTCTTTGCCCAGTTTTCCTAACTACGTGCTTACCTACTATAAGCATATCGTTTTACTTTTCAAGCTTCCCCTCTCTCTAATGCATCCTCATAAAGACCTACTGGATCAGCACAGAGATTTACCTCAAGTAGGGGGCTATATACAGGTAGTTCACTCTGATTTATATATTTTTATTATGTGTAGGTAGGCGTAAACTTGACCACTATCTTACTTGATGGTACGTGATGATTTGGTCGATCGAAAACGCTTGTCTAGAAAGTAATATTTTCATTCCGGACTTAAGGACTTCTAGTTTATAGCTACCAAGAAACGTAGGCTCCAGTAGGGAATCCGACTCCTAAGCTGAACGCACAATGAATGTGTTCCTACAACGTTTTGTGCGTAGAAGTGGGATATTCACCTTGTACCGGTGGCTCATCGCCGTACCTATGTTTGGTGGATATTTGAAAAGAAATTTATTCTTTTATTGATTTTTTTAAAGACGTTACAGTGATAGTTTTGTTTTTTCGGTAGAGTTAATCTTATTCCCAATTAGCTTACCCGTCAAACGTCGTCCTGTCGAAATAAGCCAGTGAATAAATCGAGTAACTTAAGAAGCGCAGAAACCACACTAATATATAAAAACGAAAGTTTGCGTGTTCGTAAGTTTGCTACTTTTTCACGCTCTAAGGACGCTTTCAAATTAGCTGCAAAGTGCTGTGCGACGGCAGCTCGGCTGCAGCGCTGCCACCACGCGTAGACCATGTCATGGATTAGCACATAGGATACTCTTTATCCTGCAAGTATGTGCCCTTGGTGCAATTTCCTACTTCCAAGCGGGCAAAGCTGCTGTAGATATGCATACACTAGGCGTTCCAGCGGCTTTGCCCCCCAAAAATATTGTCCCAATCCAACCGTCCGAGCTTGAAAAAGAACAAATATACATAGACACAATCATAAACTTTTGCCCTAATAATATTACTTTGAAGTAAGTTCATACGTGTACCTAATACAAGTAAGTACCTGCTAATATGAAAGTACATGTAGGTCCATATGTAATTTATTATGTACCGCACACCGACCACGAACGCACCGGCTGCAATGCAAACTCATTGAAATTTCAATAAATGCATAATTCACTGTAATTTAGAACTAAATAGGATTTGATGTTAATTGTACAGGAAAGCGTTTGTTTGAGTTGTTACTGTAATTTGATTTTAAAGTTAATGGTAGTTTTGCAGGCATTTGTTAGTGCTCATTACTGTTAGTTATTATTGTAATCGAAAATTTAAATAGAAACTTATTTTATAGACAGGTAGATTTAGATTTATTGATTTAACTTATTAATTATACAAGATGAAAAAAAAAAACGCAAATCCTGAAAGTAGAATGTTTAGAATCGACTACTGAATCTATGTCAGTTATTTTTAAAGCAAGTATTTTTTTCATCCCAGTGATTGCGTCTCTTAAACATAATTGAGGGTTTTTGTGTGTGCGTGCGTAATGAGTAGATTATACCAATAATGATGATCAGTGTAGTGCGTCGATTCCCTTATTATTTGACTACAATTTAGATAACTAATTTCTTAAAAAACACTACCTAAGTTCATTTATGGAAAATTTCATTGCTTGAATTATGATTTTAACTTCATTTTATAATTGAGGTGTATAACGGTTTTCATTATTCTGTTTACATGTTGATAGTTAATCAATTAATGACTAATTTACACAGGTACCTGGTTGCGCCAATTTGCTATGATCCGCGATTTTGTTTTTTGTAATTTATTTTTTTGGCCTAGCAATCCTATTCCTTCCGTTTCCCTTCCCCGCACGATCTCAAGAAATGGAATGACATTGACGTTTGTGCATCGATTGTGAATGTGACCGCTCCGCTAACATCGCCCGCTCGAAATTACAAGAAAATTGACTATTTCGTGATCCAACCATTCAAAGACTCAACAATAGTGCAGTGTAGTGCAATTCAGGACCTGGCAGTGATTTGAAAGTACGAAGTCGGGGTTCGCCGGCCGGCGCCACGTGGAACCTTCGAGGTCAAAAGGTCAGTGTTCCTCCCTAGTTTCCGTCCCATCCAGGCACAGTATCTGCATATTGTTAACAAACCTTAGATCGCTTTTTAAACCTACAGTCCACATCAAGCTTATTTGCGCAACCATTACTTTTTGGTCCTACGAGCAGGATCGTGAATCATTTTCTTGTAATTTCGCAATATAGTATTTGTTCCATAGGGAATAAACGCAACGCGCCTGTTTGCCTAGATATAATGGTAGAAAACCCGCATCTAGGCATTTAGGCAACTATACGTTATTTCGCTCGTATAGTTAAAGAGACATTGATAGTTACGGTACCTACGCCGTCAACCGCACCGCATAATTATAGTTAGCTACGTAAATATCAGCGTAGATATAAATCGATCGCATTCTTTTTCTTGACAAAATTCATTCGGAAGTCCTACAAATTGCATGTAGGTAGACGCATTTCAAAAATACCCGTTCATTGTTGAGTGAATATTTGTAGGAAACGGATAAACCATAGATTATATACGCATATGAACGACGTGAATGATTTAATCGAGAAATTGGGTAATATTCACTCATTGATTCAGGTTATTCCGTTCGTTCGCCGTTCACTTTGTTGTTTACAATATTACCATATTGTTATCTGATAATTATCGCTTACTTAATAATTCGTTAAGTGTTTGTTTGAGTGTATAGTGTGAATATATCAAAACAAGATGTCTCTTAAGGTTGGCAGTAAGGTTAGTACTGATTTAAAGGTTCAGTTAAAGCTTTTATACGCTAAAAGGGACTCACAGTTTTCACGTGTTCAATCAATTTGTGATAAATCTTTGCAAATCTCTGATCTGGCGATTAGAGATGCTTTCTTGTGTTCGTTGGAAACTTTAGATAGTTTGCGCGCGGATTTTGAATCTACAATTAATAATATAAACATTTTAGAGTTGGAGTTAAATCCTGATTACTGTGTGAGTTATCAGGCATTGTCGTCCTTTGATGACTTGTATTGTCGTATCAAACGTATTGCTAGGAGTTTAGAGACTCCCCCCCCCGCGAGTGGTTTATCCAACCCTCCTCGCGAACGCCCACGATTGCCGCCAATTCAAATACCTGAATTTAATGGTGACATTCGAAATTGGAATTTATTTATAGATAGTTTCGAAAATATAATACATAGGAACACATCGCTGACAGATCACGAGAGATTGCATTATCTCGTAGAAAAATTGACCGGTAAGGCAAAGGCTGTCTGTGCTGGAATTACGTTTAGCGCTGAAAATTACACTTTAGTTTTGGACACTTTAAAAACAAAATACGAAGATAAGCGATTAGTAGCCACCGCATATTTAGATCAATTATTCGATTTGAAAAGTTTTTCCGTTTGTAACGATCATAATTTAGAGAAGTTTTTAAATATTTTCGCATCATCTGTTCGTGCAGTAAAGAACCTAAAGGTCAATGACCTCTGTGACTTTTTGTTTTTGTATATCGGTTTAAAGAAATTAGATCCTGAAACTGTTCGTCTGTTTGAAACGACTCGGCGCGGTAACGAAATACCTAAGTTCGAAGATTTAGAATCTTTTATTCGCGACCATATTAAGGTATTGCAGCGCACGTCGGCACGTCATGAAGTCACGAATAGGACAGGTTCCGATCGCCGTATAGACGCGTCATCGAAGTCAGTCAAGACTGCACATACGCTAGTTAATACCGCCTCAACACCTGACTGTTCTCTGTGTAAGGGTAGCCATACACAGCTGTACAAGTGTTCGGGATTTCAGAGATTATCGCCTAGTGATCGTTACAAGTTTGTCCGCACTAATAATTTGTGTTTTAATTGTCTAAGTGACAAACATCTGGTTACGTCATGTAACAGTGGTGTTAGCTGTCGTAAATGTCTAGCTAGACATCATACCTTCTTACATTTTGAGAGTAGTAAGCTGCCATCGCAGCAGCAGCCTGCGCAGACGCGCGACGCTTGTGACGCGCGGCCTGCTGCAAGTGCAAACGACGTAACATTGTGTTCGCTTTCCGCCGCTGGTACTCAAATCACTACCGTTTTACTTGCGACCGCGCAAGTTGTCATTGTAGATGCCTTTGGCAAACCGCACACCGTTCGAGCGCTACTAGATGGCGCTTCCCAGAGTAATTTTATTACTCGGGATTGTTGTCAACGCCTTGGTTTTAGTTTTAATAATTGGTCATCCCGCTCAGAAGTGAAAGGTTTTGGAGGTTTAAAGGCAACCATTCACGGTTCTATTAAAATAATATTTAGTTCACGTTTTAATCGTAATATTTCGTTTGAAATGGATTCGCTAGTCGCAGATAAGATTACGGAACGGTTGCCCACGGTACCGGTTGACACGTCCATGCTGACGGAGTTTAAGAACTTGCAGTTAGCCGACGGAAATTACGCTTTCCCTGGAGATATCGATCTATTGATCGGTGCTTCGATTCTCCCGCATCTCCAGTTATCACGTAAAATTCAAGGTCTTCCGATGTACCCCGCTCCGCACGCACTGGAAACAGTTCTCGGGTTTGTTATAGTTGGTTCCGCACCCGCTTGTTTAGATAGTTACTCGACTGTGTCGCACTGTTGCACCGTCGAGCCGCCGCTTGAGTCTACCATCCGCAAGTTCTGGGAGATTGAAGAGGTCAATGTCCCGCCTATTCTCAGCCCTGAGGATCAGGTCACTGAGGAGATTTATACCCGCACGACTACTCGTGATAAAGATGGTCGTTATGTTGTCGCGCTCCCTTTCAAGGGTGATATTTTTTCGCTCGGTGGCTCCCGTGCCTCCGCAGAAAAACGCTTTCTATGCTTGGAACGTAAGATGCAGGCGTCTCCTAAGTTGAAGCAAGCCTATGATGATGTGCTGATCGAATATTTAGACAAAGGTTATATCTCATCAGCGCCTGCCGAGACTGAGGAGACACGTGATTACCCGTTTTATATCATCCCGCACCTTGGAGTTGTTAGAGAAGACAAACTTACAACTAAACTGCGTGTGGTTATGGATGGTAGCGCTAAAACTGGTACTGGCATATCGCTTAACGATATCTTGTATTGTGGTCGGAACCTCCAGGGTAACTTATTTGAAATAATAGTAAATTTTCGCTTGTTTGCTATTGCGCTCTCTGCCGATATTCGGCAAATGTTTCTTAGTATTGGAATCAGGGAGTGTGACCGTAGATTCCAACGCTTCTTGTATAGATTTTCTCCGCAGGAACCTTTGAAGGTTTACGAATTCAATCGTGTTTGTTTTGGGCTTAAGTCTAGTCCCTTTCACGCTCTTCGCACTGTCAAGCAGTTGGCCGCTGACGAGGGTGATACATACCCGAAAGCAAGGGCCACTATTGAAACCGGATTGTACATGGACGATTTTGTGTACAGTGTACCTAGTGAAGCAGAGGCTATAGAAACCGCTGCTCAAGTAATCAGCCTCATGAAGTCCGGTCAATTTGATCTGGTGAAATGGACAAGCAACTCGCAAGCTACATTAGAGTCGATTCCACCGTCACACCGGTTGACTTCGGTAAAGGAATTCGATGATAGTGATTCGCATAAGATCCTTGGTTTAAGTTGGTCACCCGCAACTGATATGTTCAGTCTTAAAATTAGCTCGACTCCGCCAACTTGTACCAAACGCGTTATCCTAGCATGTGTAGCTCGGATATGGGATATAATGGGTTTTGTAGCTCCTGTCGTTTTGTATGCAAAGCTGCTTATAAAAGAGCTTTGGCTTTCCAACTGTGATTGGGACGACACCGCTCCTGACAGTGTTGCTAAGTTGTGGGCTCGCTATAGGAAAGAGCTTCCAATGCTCGATCAGATACAGATTCCTCGCCATGTTGGTATAGTACCAGACACTGTTGTTAATGTGGTAGGTTTCGCAGACGCCAGTGAGAGGGCTTACGGGGGAGTGGTTTACTTTCAGGTCCAAAATGGCGATAACATTTCAGTTTTCCTCATTAGCGCAAAATCAAAGGTATCTCCTCGTAAGGTTGTCTCTCTTGCTCGTCTCGAACTCTGCGCTATTCTTATGTTGGTTCAATTGATTGCATCTATAGTCAAAACTTGTCGTCCTCGCATTAATATAGAGAGAATTGTAGCGTTTTCAGACTCAACCGTTGCTCTATGTTGGGCCCACTCTTCACCCCATCGATGGGGCACGTTTGTCGCAAATAGGGTGGCTAAGATTCAAGCTGAATTGTCACCGGAAAATATATTCCATGTCGCTGGAACAGAAAACCCAGCTGATTGTCTCTCACGTGGTTTGCTTCCTGCGCAAATTTTAAATCATCCGCTTTGGTTTTGTGGCCCTCCCTGGCTTCATACCACTCCTAACGAGTGGCCAAGTGCTCCGTTTAACCCCGCTACTGTTTCAGAGCCACCCGAGGAGAAGAAACATACGCTTGTAGTATCAGTTCCGCGTGAAGAGTCAGTTGTTTTGTTGTTGTCTAATCGAGTCTCGTCTTGGTCGAGACTGTTGCGCTGTGTAGTTTACGTCCTAAGATTTTTGAGATTATTACCATCGCGTGGTTCTATAATCGCAGCTGATTTGGATAGAGCTGAATCAGTTGTACTTCGAGAGTTGCAGAAGTTTTATTTTTCAATAGAATTTCGTAGTTTAGAATCACATAAACCTTGTAGTCACGCACTTCAACATTTGAAACCATTTTTGCAAGACGGACTCATTCGTGTCGGTGGCCGTCTGCGAAATGCTAAGTTAGAGTTTGAACAAATGCATCCAGTAGTTCTACCACGCAGGGATCACGTTTTGGATTTGTTGGTGGACTATCACCATAAGGTGAATTGTCACGCTGGTCCCGATTTATTAATGTCCATTCTTCGACAGAAGTACTGGATACTCTCCGCTCGCAATTTGATACGCGCTAGAGTGCACAGATGTGTGCCCTGCTTTAAGCTCCGCCCGCGTTTCAACGCGCCGGAAATGGCCGACCATCGTTCTTGTCGTGTTGTACAGACGGTGAAACCTTTCATACATACTGGGACGGACTATGCTGGACCGTTTAAAGTCACTATTGCCCGTGGTCGTGGTATACGTTCCACAAAGGCATACATTTGCCTATTCGTTTGTATGACAACTCGTGCAGTTCACATAGAGTTAACCAGTGATTTGAGTACGCAGGGTTTTATGTCTGCATTTAAACGATTTTTATCTCGCCGTGGTCCCGTTAAGCGCTTATACTCTGACAACGGCACAAATTATGTTGGAGCGCGACGCAATATTTCGGAATTACATACATTCTTACGCTCCAAGTACTACCAAAGTGAATTCGCCCATGTCTTAGCTGAGAATCGCATTGATTGGTGTTTTAATACGCCAGCGGCTAGTCATTTTGGTGGCAATTGGGAGGCGAATATTAAAAGCCTTAAGTCGCACCTGTTTCGGGTCATAGGCGAACAGATTCTCTCGTACGAGGAGTTGAGCACCGTACTCGCTCAGGTAGAGGCGTTGATGAATACGCGTCCGTTGTGTCGGACTTTGTCTAGTGATCCATCGGAGCCACTAGCGTTGACGCCGGCTCACTTCTTGACGACGACTCCTCTTAAATATTTGCCCGCTTTAGATGTCGAGACTGACAAACTGCAGCTTCACCCGCGTCACGCTCTGCTAGATAGCTTAGTTCAGTCCTTTTGGAAGCGATGGAGGACAGATTATCTGCATACGCTGCAGTCGCGTCAAAAGTGGAACACTCCTTCAGATCCAGTCACAGTCGGTACTGTGGTGATACTGAAGACTGAGAGTGCGCCTCCTCTGCACTGGCCTCTTGGTGTAGTGGAAGAAGTTTTTCCGGTTTCGAACGGAATAACGCGAGTCGTAAAGGTTAAAACCGCAACTGGATCGTACCTGCGTCCGGTTATTCGCCTCTGCCCTCTGCCTAATCAGTAGTAGTGGCATAGTTAGTTATAAGTTGTTTCGCTACCTAGTATTGATAGTTTAGATATAGTAATAGGGTTTAGTTTCGCTTTTGTTTTTTTTCTTTTTCTTTGAAGGTAACCCTTCAAACCCGGGGGGAATGGTTGCGCCAATTTGCTATGATCCGCGATTTTGTTTTTTGTAATTTATTTTTTTGGCCTAGCAATCCTATTCCTTCCGTTTCCCTTCCCCGCACGATCTCAAGAAATGGAATGACATTGACGTTTGTGCATCGATTGTGAATGTGACCGCTCCGCTAACATCGCCCGCTCGAAATTACAAGAAAATTGACTATTTCGTGATCCAACCATTCAAAGACTCAACAATAGTGCAGTGTAGTGCAATTCAGGACCTGGCAGTGATTTGAAAGTACGAAGTCGGGGTTCGCCGGCCGGCGCCACGTGGAACCTTCGAGGTCAAAAGGTCAGTGTTCCTCCCTAGTTTCCGTCCCATCCAGGCACAGTATCTGCATATTGTTAACAAACCTTAGATCGCTTTTTAAACCTACAGTCCACATCAAGCTTATTTGCGCAACCAGTACCTGTTTTTTTTTTTTTTTTTTTTTTTTTTATGGTAGGTAAAATCATCCAATGACAAATCCCGCCCTTGGGCGGAGCGGGAAGTAGTGTCAGACTCTTACTGACTAAAAACCTACCCCGTTCCTTCGTAGCCTATCGTGCCGGGGTCGAGCATTCCTTTCGGAACTAACCCATGACCCCAGTAGGCTTCGACCCTGCCTGCCTGCAGTTAGCAGGCTGGGCCTCTTCGGTGTGCTGACAGCTCCTTGAGGCGCGCGGGAACAGAACGCGCCGTCGACGACTTGGGCTCGGTCCGGTCGGTTACCGGACGATCGGACAGCGTGCTACCCATTGCACGCCGTCCGCAAGCCCGCGCCTACGGTGGTCGGAAATCGGGATCGGAATCCCGGCGGCGGCTGGGGCGAGCGCCCCGTTGCCTCTGCCTGATGCGGTCGGCCTCCTCCTTTGCTAGCATTACTGCTTCGCAGAAGGAGGCGACCGCCTGCCATCCCTCCTCACTACGGACCATGGCCTTAACCAAGGCCCGGCGAGAGAGATCGCTGCCGCCGATCGCCCCCACGAGGACACGGCGATGCTCCGCCCAGGCCACAGGTACCTGTAGTAAATTTTGTTACACATTATTTTGTAAAGAAGTCGTTTGTGTGTCCATACCAATAAAATATAATAAAACCGTCTCAAAAACAGAAAGCCTCATTTTTACACGAGACAAACAAATAAAACCATGGCAAGAGTTTGTATAAAAATAACCCATTACATTATACATCCTCACACGTTTCCCTATATCACACCTACTCAATAAGTCCCTCTCCACGAAGAGTTTATTTACAAACAGTGGTTGCTATAGCCAGTAAATCCCTTACTTCAATGCCAACTATTTTTTTAACTATGTCAGTATTTTACATGGAACTGTCATTCAGCTGCATTTTACGTGTAACGTGACGGCGAACTCGATGCGCCTCGATAAAACCTATAACTTACGTGACCGACCGCACGTTGGTGCGGATAAGCAATAAATGAAGCGAGGCGACCGTAAAGAGTTGGTTTGATATTTTCGCCTTGGTTTAATATATAATATAATTATACCTATATAAATTAAAAGTCATACAAACCACATAAGAAAAACCATGACAAGAGCCAGTATAAAAATAACCCATTACATTGTACCTCCTCACACGTTCCCCTAAATCACACCTACTCAATAAGTCCCTCTCAACGAAGACTTTATTTACAAACAGTGGTTACTATAGCCAGTAAATCCCTTGCTTCGGGGGATATCTCATTACCAACTTTTGTTAGGCCGGCCAGTTAAGCAGTTCCGTTACTTGCTTGTTATAACTTTACTTATTTACTTTTTCTTCTGTTACTTGTGGGTAGTAACTACATATGTTTGTGTGTTTGTTACTTTCGATTCGAAGGTTTGGGTTGGTTTTGGGGGAGTTCTCGTGTAGTTAAAGCTGTTTTGATACGATTTTTTTTTGTTTATTTATCTGCCATCTTTTCTGCAAGTAATGTGCCTAGCCCACTGCCACTTAAGTTTGGCAAACAGATGGTCGATGAAACAAAAGGTTCTGGAGTGGCGACCACGTACGTCTAACAATTGACGTTTGATAAAAAAAAAACAAATACACATAGATAAGCACAAACGTGCTGCTTATTTTAAACGAAATTACTTCCAGCAGATCTGCGACAGGAGGGTCGGGTGACATAGTTTGAAAAATTAGGTTAGAAACTTTTATTATGGAACCAAACCTGAAATCGCGAAAACAGTCTGCTAGTCAGTACATTTATGTTCGCCGAACTGGTCAAAATGTACTGAACTTGGCTGAATTTTTTCGCGATTTCAGGTTTGGTCCCATTGTAAAAATTGTTTGTTATCATGACTACAATCACGTGTTTTAGTACCGGTCACTAATTACCAGTCACCCTATATATAAAGGTAAACGCACGATTCCTGTACGCCTCGAGAGCGATGCTTAACCTAGAACATAGTTATTTATTGAGTATACTTAATATTTGCAGCTCTGTAAATCCATACGAACTGTACACCTAGAATACCATATGAAGCACACACGTAACTCCATTTCCCATGCGAACTCTCATCACAAAACTAATAGTTTGAAACAATAACAATTGGTTTGATCGCATAGCAGTTAACGAATGGCAACAGGTACAAACCAGAGGTACTATATAAACTGAACCGTTTTCATTAAGCGCTGAAACTACACTCGAGCCATTGAAAACTGACCATAGGCAGCTAAACTGTCCGTAATAACTAGCCTTAAAACTCGACAGCCACCAATCGAAAATAAACTCTATTTTGTTAGTAATTAGATTGGGAATGCATTGTGTAAGAAAAGTCTTTTATGACATCGCAATGAAGCTTGAAACGGAGCATTTCAGTAATGTATTGTTGGATATGAGTTCGTCTCGCTTATATGAACTTTTGTTGCGCACTAGCGTTTATATTTTTGCGTTCTGTGCAGTTTTCGCTTGTTTTTCCTTTGTTATGATATTGACTGTACATACTTATACTGTAAAGGTATCTGTTTTTGTATTGTCGATTGGGGAAATGAAACTAATACGACAGGAATTGTAATGAGACCCGTTGCCATGGAAACTGAATTGTATAACAATTGCAGCTGGGTTTTAGGTGAGAGTCGCATGTTCTCACTTTTTGCTTGTTTTACCTGAACCCGACTTTATTGTTGTGTGTTTTGAAATGTTAAATTATCTACATCTGTGCTTACTTAAGGTTACTAAGAAATCTCCTAAATTAAGATGATTCTGCCATTGGTGGGCTTTTTTTTTCGGGATTGTGAAATCATCACATGATTCGAAATCATACATTAATTCGAGTTTTAGAAAAAAAGTACTTTATTTTTTAATTTTTTCTTTAAATTCGATAGTGGTTCATGTACCTGATTGGCCCTCCACGAGATTAAAACGATCAAAATTTAACAGTGTACAATAGACGCACATTTTGCAAGTCGTATGTGCAGGATCGACTACTGAATCTATTTTAGCATTTTTTAAATTAGGAAATATAGTTTCTCAAGATTATTGTAAGATAAATAAAACCACCTATTTTGATAAATTCTTAATAAATTATGAATGCGTCACTAGTTTTTGTGTTTGTATGTATATTCATGCAAATACAATTTACATTATTATTTAATTCGTCAATATGTTTCTCATTTAAAGAGTCATTGATCGAGTAGTATGCTTTGCTTACAAAAGAATCTTTAAATTTTATTTTAAAAATATTTAAGTTTAATATGGTTTTTATACAACGTGTAACGTTAAATGCGCAAACCCTGAAAATAATTTACTCAGAATTACGAGCAGAATCAATTGAATCACTTTTTTATATAGTTACATTATTTCAAAACTTCTTCGTTAAAATATTACCGTATCTATTTATTCATAAGTCAAGATAGCTTGATGTGCGCAAACCTGCCAAAATATTTAAACGAACTGAAATGGTGTCGTCCAATTTAAATTTTCTCATACGTGGGATAATAAATAATTCTTATTTCAACGAATTTTGCATCAATTACCATGAATAAGACAATTTGAAGTAAACAAATCAATCGATCGTCGCAGACGCAAGAAATGATCAGAATTGCCAGTAAAACAACAGCACATGAAACCTTTAATTTTTTTTTAATGTTTTTTTTCTCAGAATTAGGTCAACTGAATTAAAAATCATTTGGGGTTTTTTTTTTTGGTGGTGGGTAAAATCATCCAATGACATCTCCCGCCCTTGGGCGGAGCGGGAGATAGTGTCAGACTCTTACTGACTAAAAACCCACCCCGTTCCTTCGTGGCCTTAGATACCAGGGCCGGGCTTTCCTTTCGGAAGCAAACCCTTGGCCCCAGTAGGCTTCGACCCTGCCTGCCTGCAGCTAGCAGGCTGGGTCTCTACGGTTTGCTGACAACTCCTTGAGGCACGCGGGAACAGTGCGCGCCGTTGACGACCTGGGCTTGGTCCGGATGTTTACCGGACGGTCGGACAGCGAGCTACCCATAGCTCGCCGTCCGCAAGCCCGCGTCTACGTTGGCTGGAAATCAGGATCGGAATCGGAAACCCCGCGGCGTCTGGGCCTTGTGGGCCGTTTCCTCTCGCGTGCGGCCTCCTCCTTTGCTAGCATTACTGCTTGGCAGAAGGAGGCGACCGCCTGCCATCCCTCCTCGCTTCGGACCATGGCCCGTACCAGGGCCTGACGCGAGAGATCGCCGCTGCCGATCGCACTCACAAGAACACGGCGATTCTCTGCCCAAGCGGGGCACAAAAATCATTTGGGGTGTCTGAGGTTTTGCGCATTTAATGTTAATCGTTGTAGAATTTGGTACTTTATTATATATTTTTATTATTATCCCAAAACAAAAACACTAAATTGAAATTCAGTGCTTGAATTGCGATTTCAATTTAATTTTCATTAAGTTGGTGTATTTAATTTTCATTAAGTTGGTAGGTGTGCATAATTCGAGTAACATGTTATAGGTATACATTGAAAGAGTAACATACATACAGACACACAAAGTTTTGCCTTTATAATGTTGGCCTGGTCATACTGACACTTGTCACGCTAATATTATAAACGCAAAACTACGTTGGGCCCGTCTTGTTACTTAACAAAACGGGTCCAGCGTTACTTATCAAACTTTGGAACCGTTTTTTTAACGTTTTAACTTAAAAGTTATTTAGCATAAAAATGTAACTTAACAACTGTGTTGTTCTAAGTTATAATGTCCTCAAATATGCAACGGTTTTCTCGCTGAACGTTTTGGACGAGGTTTATGTTAATCTTAAGAAAATTAAACACTTAGGTCTGAAGTTGGAGTTTTGTTCAGTTTTTTTTTGTTGGGTTAAGTGTTTCTTGGATAACGAAGTTAAAATACTTTGATAGTTTGTTGGGAATTATGGTTCGCTGACTGGAATAGTTTTTTGTTTTTCTGACTACAGCCACAGAATATATAATAGTACCTTACCGGTACAGAAGTTTCACTCCCGAGTTTAGGTATGATAAACGCAAGCGTCCGGTCACCGGACTAGTCTCAATAGGCTGGCACTCGCTCGACTTGTCGCACACGCAGCGCACGCATCCGCGAAACAAATTTTAAAGTAAACTGTTAATACCGTAAGGTACTAGGTATTGTATATTCTGTTGGAAATCTAATCAGTTCTGTGTCGTGAGTGATGGAGGCACATAAAACAAAAAAGACAAAAAGATATTGTATTGCAAATGGATGTTTGAACTCCACAAATTAAAATACCCAGTTTGTCACTGTTTGCTCTTCCCAAGGACCCTGAAAGGTACTTCATTTATATAACAGGTCATATACTTACTTAAATAAACGCTATGATATAAACAAAATTATCGTGAATGAAAAAATAAACAATCCGTCATAAATTGGTCTCTAACTGCATTGGTTGTAATATGGCGGTGAGTGTCTGTTTATACTGAACGAACCTATCATATGTCAATGGCTAAGCGACTCGCGCGCTCGCCGGCGCCGCCCGGCCCGCGCCGCCGCTCGCTTGAATAATAGTCGAGGAGCCAGAACAACAGATTACTTCTTGAAGCTTTTTGTAAGATTACGCATTTATGCTACATTAAAATTTAACAATCGTTGCTTTAAATCAGGAAGAAAATCAATAAAACAGTATTTAAAAGTAAAACAACTATAAAATTAAAAAAATAAGAAAACGTATTGTCTGTTGTTATATATTTTAGTACCTACCTACTTAATTAAACATAATTACTGCATAATTTGGTCTTTGTTTATCATTATATCCCTATTTTTATTATTATTTTACAGGTAGGCATTTTATATTATTTAAGTACCAATCTCGGTTGTCTAGGTCCTAGACTATTGCCCGTTTGGAAATCGTATCAACATTACCTCTGACAGCCCTGGCAGATTGAAGCGAGACGGCACACAGTTATTGTACTATGAACGCTATATGCAATGCAAAAGGTTGAAATTAGGTTGTTTTCCAGAACAGTAGGTAAATATCTCGACGATTTTGCGCCGCTTGTATGGAAGTGAGACAGGCCTGCTACAGCAGCTTCTTCAATATCATAGCATAGCGATGGTGAAGTGGTGAACTGATTTTTTTTTTTTTTTTTTGAGATAATTACTTTTTGCGTTTCCGCCTTGTTTTAGTGAAATTCCGAAGCGGATATTTAATTGCAACTGCATCAAATTAAATAGTAGAAACACTTACCTAAACCAACGTGTCAATTTAAAGTATTATTTCTAGGACAGGAAATTTTTGACTGCGACAGTAAGAAGGTATTGGCACTTCGCTATTGATAGGTGATTTTTTTTTAGATGGGAATTCATCCAATGACGTCTCCCGCTCTAGAGAGGACCGAGAGTGCATCGCAGACTTTTACTCATTAAAATTCATCTAAATCCTTCAGTTTTCAGTTGAGTTCCAAAACCATAGTACTCTTTTCAAACAAGGGTTTGGAGATTGACGTTGATAGGTAGGTCATAGATACTATGTTAAAGGTACGTTATTCTCTTTTTTTAATGAGTTAAGTATCTATTGTTTTCATCGAGTTTTGTCTTTTCTGTAAAATTGATTTAAGAATCCAAACTTTCTCCAAGCTGGAACATGATAATAAAAGCTACTTTACTTCTGAAATAAACAGTACCGACAGGAATATCTGAAAGATCAGAACAGAGAGCCGACTTGACGTCCGGTGCTAAAAGGGGGACGGACGGATTATTTCATACAATCCCGGACTCCGAAAACATACACCCTGTAGTTTCCACGAAGCTTTTAGCCATAAGAAGTAGATCGGTTTTGAAATACATGAAGCTGGATTTTATCAGAAGGACTATTAGGAAACATAATTCTTCCCTTTCGTCGTAATCGCGTATCTGAACATTCAACGATCACGTTTATGATCAAAAACTGGTTTATTTATTTTACATTAGTTTCTTTCAAAGGCTTCGGCCGTGTGAAAGTAGAAAATATCCCAAGGGATCATACTTCTGGGATTATTGAATAAAATGTATCCTATGTGCAATTCGTGTGCAATTCCAAGTTTTGGAGTTGCACATCGTGGGCAAGCAGTGGTGGCCGAGTGGTAACAGCCTCAACTTACGAGTTGTAGGTTCGTGGGTTCAAACCCAGCCAGGCGCATTACTTTATGTAATTTATTTCATCACCACTGCTCTCAAAATGGTGAAGGAAAACATCGTGAGGAAACCGGCATGTCCTAGAACCAAAAATTCGAAGACATGTGACATCCACCAACCCGGGCCCGCGTGGTGGATTACGGCCCATTTCCTCTCCTAGAGAGGAGGCCTGAGTCCCAGCAGTGGGGACATAAAAAGGCTGATGATGGTGATGACATCGTGGGCTAAATGTCATCCATGTCTGTTCATCCGTTGGCGCGTGAAGAAGTAACACACATACATACAAACTTTCACTTTTATCATATTAGTGTGATAATGTGACTCTCTTATACACCACATTGAAAAAAACCGGCCAAGTGCGAGTCGGACTCGCGCACGAATGGGGTCCGTACCATTGACTAGGTCAACAACAGAACAACAACAAAATAGGCAAAAAAATAACTTTTTTTTTGTATGCGAGCCCCTTTAATATTTATTTTATTATTTATTATTAAAGTACAAATACAACTGAGTGTTTTATGAATATTTCAAGTGCCTACCTGTTGCCAATATTGATATCGAGCAAAAAAGGGCAAAAAAATAATCGCGTTTGTTGTATGGGCCCTTAAATATTTATTTTATTTTGCTTTTAGTATTTGTTGTTATAGAGGCAACAGAAATACATAAACTGAGAAAATTTAAACTAATCTAGCTATCACAGCTTTTGAGATACAGCCTGGTGACAGACGGACAGACAGCGAAGTCTTAGGGGTCCCGTTTTTACCCATTGGGTACAGAACCCTATAAAGAACAAAATTGCTAGAAATAGTTACTATGGCTGTGGAACACAAATAGGTGCTGAAAGAACACACGTGGGTTTTAATTAATAAAAGTCTTGTTACTTCTACTCGCACAGAAGTTATTTAATGATTACCCACCTTTTCTATTATTGATAGGCTTGCGTTTGACCACTATCTCACCTGATGGGAGGTTGACGATAGAGCATGCTTGCCTAGAAGTAACTTTCACTCTTGACTCAAAGACCCCTACCTCAAAAAAAAGGAATATCTAAGTAATTTAAGAGTTATATTCACTTCAATTTAATCCGTTCAAAACTTATTTTCGACATTTGAAGGGAACGAACAAGAATCCTAAAAGTCGAAAGTTATTCAAAAAATATTATTCCGAAAATTCGTCAGATGTTTTGGACGTACGGAATTCACAGAAATACGAATTCAAGTTTTCTAATTTCGCTTCAAAGTCCCGGTGAAATGTCTCCAGTATAATTATAAAATGGGGTGAAAGAAATTTTTGTTCTTTGACAAGGACGGCCGGTGAGGGGTGATCAGCCTTTACCGTAAATAAATATTCAGAAGCACTTTGTTAGCAACAATTGGAAATTGTAAAGCTGTTATAAAATAATAAGGTAACGATGTCCTTATGTTCCGATTAGACTCTTATCTGTATAAATATAAAAGGTAAAGTCCTGTCTTGAAACATCAACGCCGAGGTCAAACCTTTGGGCCTATAACTCTGATATTTTGCACAGAGTTTTCTTTTACCATGTCTAAAAAGAAATTGAGATTTCCGAAAATTCACCCTCTAAGGGGTTGAAACAGGGTAAATTTTGTATGGAGAAAACTAATGTTACGTGCTTTCAGATAATCTTTAAAAAAATCTGATTTTTTTGAAAAATGTGTTTTTTTTCGTTATAATATCATTGGCAACAAATTCTGTTTGTTATTATTTATTACCCACCTGCCATTTTTTTTACTTTTGAAGTACAATACAAAAACACTCGACAACTACAGCCAAAATATCTACCAAAAATCTTACCTTCCACAATAAATTCCATACATTCCGAACCTCTTCAAATCTGGAAATCAACACGCGTCGCTGCATAGCCATCACTTTTTCTTTCGCTCGAGTAATGCGAAAAATATGTCGAAGTCCAAGCCGGCTGGCATCCGTCATAAATCACGGGGCCCGGGGCCCTGCCTGCAATGCGTCCACTGGCCGGAGCACCCTAATCCGGCCCTGTGTAAAGCCTCGAGTCATTGTGCTTTGTAGTGACTGTGCTATGCGATGTAGATTAGACTTTATGGGTGAGAACGAAGGATTTTCAGGTTTTAGAATTCTGTGTGTTGATAGTGTGTTAAGATTTATCTGGCAAAAATGTGATAAGTGTTTAGAAGTTCCAGTGCTGACTAGGGATTGTTTTTTTTACAATTTATATACACACATAATAATAAAAGGCAAACAGTAGGAAACAGAAAAGTAAATGCAATAAATAAATGAGCATTAATTTTTATAGAAATGTCTGTGAAAAGAGATTTGAAAAAAAGAGATATAGCCTAGACACCGTGCCACTATAATTATTTTGTGGCCGTGCGTGGAGAAAAAGAGTACAAACAAAACAATTATCATTGCAATAATATCTGTCGCTGAAGCTAACTTTTTTTTATAACAACTATACTGGATTGCGCTGAAATTTGGCAAGCAAATAGTTATTATGACATTGTAGCGACATCTATGTCGTCACAAATGAACAAATCCTGTATCGCGCAAGTAAGATTCGCGGCGCGATTGGAACATAAAGAACAAACCCGAAACCATCTATCGGGCAATAGCCCACCAGACATAACACCCGTCTGGTCGGAGGATCCTCCCTTTTCAACGGAGGTACGTGGGACTTTACTCTCTGTTCCTCATACTCCTAAACTGGTGACCCTCGACAAAAGAACGTCAGCGCAGCCTTCGTGCAGCTACTACTTCGTGACGTCATCATCACTTCCTCAAGCTTTCGAGCAGCGAGTCATACAGCCAGCACCCACGGCTATATGGGTATCCTGACCACCAGCATGCCTACTTAGTCATACCTGGTTATCACCCTCAGCCTCATCAGCGACCTTGGCTAAGCACCTGCACCTTCGGCCAGTCACATGAAGAGCCTTGAAGAACCTCTCCTGGTCGACGACAGCAGTCAAGCCCTACGTCGCACAGCACCGCTCCGACTCACTGGAGCCAGCCGTACTACTCCGACTCACTGGAGCCTGCAGCATCGTATCCCGACTCACTGGGATAGCACCACCCCGACTCACTGGGGTATCACCGCAGACAGTTCCGACTCACCGAGAACTATGCGGAATCCCGTTCCGACTCACTGGAACCAACCTCCATTGGCCTGGCACGCATCACACGACGCATCAAGAAGCATCAAGAACCATCGATCTCCGATCTCCGGGGGGGAGTGATGTAGCGACATTTATGTCGTCACAAATGAACAAATCCTGTATCGCGCAAGTAAGATTCGCGGCGCGATTGGAACATAAAGAACAAACCCGAAACCATCTATCGGGCAATAGCCCACCAGACATAACACCCGTCTGGTCGGAGGATCCTCCCTTTTCAACGGAGGTACGTGGGACTTTACTCTCTGTTCCTCATACCCCTAAATTATGCATATGCTAATATAATATTATTGTTTTAATTAAAAACGTGTTTGCAGATTTAACACAAGCAATATATAAACAAAATGATGCAAATCATAAACTCATTAGAGTTTTACCCTTCATGATAAATATATGTAAGTTCTATAGATAGCTAATAATAAATATTCACATCGTATGAGCTGTCCCGAGGTCTCAAAAAACCCTGCTAAGAATTGTTTTAAAGAGTCGCCGCAGCTGTGAAATTCAAGCAAAGGGCTGCTGAAGGAAGACAGGAGGGTATTAACCAGTAACAATTTGACACACCACTCTACCCAAAGCGGGAGAATTTTTTTGATGATGAACCGCACTCATAAAAAGGCTTCCTAAATTGACCATTTTAGTAGATCAACATGGATTCTTATTTATTTATTAAAAATATACAAACAGCTACCATTACAGATATTCAATGCGATACTGTAGACAAATAATTATAAATTACACTGACAAGTACATACAATATTCAATTTAAAAAAAAAAAACAATAATTTAATTAATATAATACAATCCAGTTAATATAAATTAGTAAAACAATACAATAAGGCAAAGAGATACAATAGAGCGGACATCATAAGAAACGTCTTAGGAAAACTGTCATCCTATGTCAGCCAGCTTTCAATTGCAAACATGCGAATTAAATTTGTAATTTATATATTTTTACGCTATTTTCTAGAACTATTTGCGAAAATTATTGAATTCTAATAAATTACAGAGTAAATACGAAAAATGTTTACGAAAATAAACTGAAGTTAGGTCCGGCCATCAACACTAGACTGAGCGACTTACTACTCCTAGGTAACAACTATCGGATCACGTTTTTGTTCGCTATGTCGTCTATTGTCTGTGTAATATAGTCTATATTTAATGTCTTTGCAATAAGGCAATCAAAATAATATTTTATTTTTCGATTATTATTTATTACTAGATTATTAAATTTTTTATGATAACACAAAAACTATAATGCGGTCTTATTTTTATTGCCTAAAATGTTGATATTACGCTTGTCTGTCTGTGACCAACTATCAAAACAATCGTCTGGACAAATGTAGGTTATTTTTATTTCATGAATGAAATGATCTGTCCAAACAAATAGCTAAAAATCTAGGGCAGATATCGCGCTAATATCATAAAAGAGAAAGTTTGGGAATTTCTGTGTGTATGTTTGCAAATCGGATTTTAATGGCCCCACGTCTAGACCATGCCCAGCACATAGGACTCTCATTGTATACTTTACATAATATACTTTAGTTGTAGTACATTGAATACTTTTTGTCCCAGGAGTATTGTTTACTTATGATAATTTTCTGGCAGTAAAAGTCTGACACACCCTCCTGCTCCACCCTAGAGCGCGAGAAGTCATCACATGATTTTCCACCTTAAAAAAAAAACTCGAGAATTCGTAAAGATTTCGGATTATTGGATGTTCTTACCCCTCTTATTTTTACCAAATGAGATTCCATGGATAAAAGGTTGGCGTTCCTTAATCTTAAGCCTAATGGTGTCACCTTATAAGATTTCAATATTTTAGGCCTCATGATAATGGCAAGGGAAAAAGAAAAAATAGGTCAAATATATTAGCTTAAATGTATTTTGAAAACCCCTCCTCATGATAATGGTAAGGGAAAAAGAAAAAATTGGTCAAAAATGTTAGCCTAAATGTATTTTGAAAACCTCACCCTCGGGGAGGAAAGAGTACCAGAAACTTATAAAGCCATTAACGTTATTAACCCTATAGATTTGACTGGCCTATTGGTCTAGCTCTGACTGCTATGCCGGTCGTGGGTTCGATTTCCACCTAGTAGAAATGTTTGTGTGATGAGCAGATCATATGACCTGTGTCTGGGTGTAATTTATCTTCATTATGTATGTATTTAGAAATATATACTTAAGTATGTTTATCAGTTGTCTAGTGCTTATAACACAAGCTTTGCTTAGCTTGGGACTAGACGGCGTTGTGTGATAGTTGTGGAATATTAAAAAAAAGGTAAATTATATAGATATACATATCTCTAAATTCACTGGGCCGCAAAAATAACGGGTCACATAAAAAAAAAATATCTTTGTTGTGTAAGTACTTACATATAAATCGTTTAAATTTTATTTATTTATGTTTCATTTGAACAATTTACAGCCTAAAACAGGTTTTTAGAATAAAGCTAGGCAAATAATTATTTTTTTTGCTTTTGTTTCATGCCATACCATGAGCCATGAGGAAAAGTCTGAAAGGCATACTCGTGGTCCTAGAACGTAAAAGACAACTGAAGGAACATAGATGTAGTTAGTAATCAGTTAAAATTTGACACACCCTTTCGCACTACCCTAGAGCGCGTGTCATCAAAATACTGAGTTGTCATTATAAACAATATATTCTAGTCTATTGGTGACAAATGTTTTGGGGCCTACTAAGGTATTTCTGGTTTGTTTATTCGTGACTACTATGGCGCCTGAATTCATTACCTTTTTCTCATCTTTTAGTTAAATTTGGTATATAAATATCACATAATGTTTAGGAGTAAAGTGCACACATGCATACACTTCCTCATTACATTTGACACCCTAACTAAGGGACGTTATACAATAAAAAAAAAATAACATTACATTTGGCGAGTAGTTATTTTTATAGGTAGTACTTACTTACTGCTCTCTTTCTAGAGCAGTCGGGTAAAAAAGTGCTCAAAATACCATTCTACTCAACTCCACAGCCCCGTAGTTTTTTTCACCCCATTCAAAATGAATTGCGCTCACAATCTCCACACATTTCACGAGCATTCAAAAATTCCACCAACATCTTATGTTAACACCATCATAAAATAAACTCTCGTTTACAGTCCAAAAAATACCATCCTGCACAACACATATCTTGTACAACATTTATTCGAAAAACCACCTTTAGACACGGCCAGAATTCAGGGACCTACCGCGCCCTTCTCTTCTGGAACTCACCTCTATTGAAAAGGGGAATTTGTGAAGGTATGAAGGGGTCTTACGTCTGTGGTGCTGTTTCTTCAAAAGCAGTACCATAACTAACCATCAAACGCCCTCGCGTACTTAGAATAAATTTTCAATACTCTGGTACAAGGATCGTTAGTTCCATTCAAAGGTTTTAGGTAACGCACAGCTTATCTCAAGATGTGCGTGCCACAGTGTAGTCTGCAGTGTCAGAGACTTATGGAGGACTTTTTGTTCCTAATGTCTTTTTAATACTTTATTTAGGCCTAGTCTCGGGGGATTTGAGCATGATTGATTGAAGGGGCGAGGTGCCGAATGTGAATTGTGAGGTTCAGCTGATTACTTATTGATATGGTTGATCGTTGTACATTTTTAAGGAAGTTATTGTGGGGAAATATTCGAGGACAAATACGCACGTAGTGTAGCGTGCCTTTAAAATACTTTGTATATGGTAAATAATTAAATGACAATGTTAAAACCGGGTTTGCGATACATAATTATGTATTTTTATGTATCGAAGAATAGGACGTATTTTGTTAAAAGCATAATCTGTAGGGAAACTAAAATGTTATTCTACGTCATGAGTATAATTTCACTATCTAGAAGTGAAGCGTTTCGATATGGAGTCTAACTTCTGCCAGGCTGTAGCTTCGTCCGCGTGTAAGTAGGTTTTTCTTTACAAATTTTGGACTCCTGTTTCATTTCTTTAGAGGGTGGATTTTGGGAAAGCCTCTCTCAGTAGTGCCTACGCCATAAAAAGAAAATTTCATGCTCCTAGTCCCAGTAGTTTTGGCTGTGCCAGTCAGCCAGTATTTGTCAATATATTACAGTCAGCCAGTACCTCTTTTTTAAATATATAGATAAACAAGGTGATCCGGCAAACTTCGTACCATCTAATAGTCGGATTTTTTTTTCATACATTTTTCTCACCATTTAAACCTTCCCTAGAACATCAGAAATATTTCATAACCAAAATTAGCAAAATTGGTCCAGCCGTTCAGGAGTTTTAGCGAAACTAACGGACGGCTATTCATTTTTATATATAAGAAGAAGATATTTTTTCCTAATCAAAAAGATTAAAAGCCTAATTAAAGACTAAAATGATTCTGAAACTTAAAACTATTAGAGTCACCCTTACAACTGTGAGAATTGATCACTTGACTTTAGACGGCCCAAACATTTTTCAGTCATTACTTGTACACGTGGAAACTATACACCTCTAAACCGATACCCTACTCTGTGCCCTGACAAGCGAGACATACACCGAAGCGCTTCGCAGAATGACGGCCATATCTCGAAGCAGGTGCGCAGCAACCCGGTTGCTGCGATGAGGTAATGACGTGTACTCGAGAGCGCTAATGCATGACTACGGAAGTGACGGCTTGAGGAGACGATGAGCAAGATTGTACACGGGAAGATTAAGTAATTTTACTTAGGATTACATTAAGTTACGTTAAAAGGTGGCTTAGTGTATAAAGCTTGATGAAGTTTAAGCCTGTCGATGAAATTCTGTTTAGATTACAAAAGCTATCTTAATTATAATTAACTTTATGTTTTGTTTTTAAGATTTAGCTGATTATTGACTATAGTTACTTTGCAATAAGTAATCTGCTTTAACTGTCTACTCAACAACGGTGCTTAGAAAATTCGAGGAAAAACCAATCCATTTAAATTTTTTAAAGCAAAATTTATTAACTCCACCAATTCCTTTGTTATGACGTCATCTCAACAAAGGAATTAGTGGCTTGGCCAACTCCAAGCGTTCACGCTAAATGAAACTTTGATTGTCACTTGGCTAGGGGGCAGAAAGAGTATTAAAATCTCCAGCTTGGGTTTAGCACAAATCTTATTACCAGTTCGAGGCCTGTAAAACAAAGGCATACTGAAAAATAAACAGAAACCACTGAAGGTGCAAACTTTATCTCCCACACAATTTTCAAAGCAAAATGTTTCACATAACACTGTTCAAAACTGAACACGGGTAGACTCAAACTTCCTCTACCGAGCATCGAACTCGATACACGACGTCCAGAGTCTATACTATCAATTGAAAGCTATCCGCCCGTGATTTCTCCGCCATACCCTTCATTGTCTACACTCTGAAATAACTAGCATAATCACTTACCCACCTACCACTCAAAAATTAACCTTATTACGTAAAAGATAAAGTTCGTTCTCAATTGAAGGGGGTTGTTACTTAGGTCGTTCTGTATTAGTTTGTCGAAGCTTGCAATGTTCAATATTGTTTGGTTCGTTAGCGCATTGTTTTGATATTAATTGTATTGAATGAATGAATGAGTGAACTATAACGTTGAAAATATCTCGTTCATAGAGTAGCTGCAAATCGGATAATGATTGGGTATTTGAACATTCAGAGACGTGAAGATGATTTTCAATTGAGTGAATTCGAAGTTTGAATTGAGGGTTATAAGTAATAACTACGGAACTAGGATTATTTCGGAAGTGTTTCTTGATTAAAAATCATACGTAATATGTTACCGTAGGGGCCCAGCAGGGTCCAAGCCTACTGGAGCCAGGGTCGGTTTCTGAAAGGAAGATTCGGCCCCGGTATGAAAGGCATTGAAGGTGAGTGTTTAGTCAGTAAAAGTCTGACGTAATCTCCCGCCCCGCCCAAGGGCGCAAATACGTCATTGGATGATTTTCCCACCGAAAAAAAAACGTAATATGTTTGCTAGTGTTTTTAATGGTTGGGATACGTTCAATATTCTGATTGATGCTTCGTTGAACTTGTCAATAATATAACTTCACTTTATTGAGATCGTGGCTGTTTCAATGTTTCCACTTATTATCCTATTGAGTAGACTCAAAATTACACTAACATCATAATATCCATTAGGGATCAATTTATCAATTATGACAACAACCACTGTTTACTCAAAAAAAAAAAACCGTCATAAAACCTGACATTGGTCATCAAAATACCAAGATATTGACACATGACATTTTGATACCGCATATCAACTCAATAGGGTTGTACCACTCTTCAATAATTGTAAATTTATAATCATTGAAGGAATACCACTTTGTGTAGAGCTAAAGGACATTGACCTTATCATGTTATACACTACTAAACCAAACAATCCAATTAAGCCATTTCCATAAACTCCACTAAACAATAAACCATGCCAATAACCCATGATTTGGTGCTTCAATAAACTGTGCTTCCTGCTAAGTCATAGATATTATCATAAGTATGGGTGCATAACTGGCACTGCAGTGTAATAATGCAGCGCATTAGCTATCGCTTTAGAGCGCTGTTTACGCGGTTCTGTACAATATGTAGGTAGTATGTGGTGGGGAATATTATAAGGGGAATGGTGGGTAAGTGTACCTAGATGTACACACCTAGGCTAAGATAAACAGCCCCCCTAGCCAAGTTACAATCGTTTCGTTTAGCGTGAACGCTTTTAGATGGCCACGCCCCCAATTCCTTCGTGACTGAGCATTGAGATGACGTTAGAACAAAGGAATTGGGGGCGCGGCCAACTCCAAGCGTTCGCGCTAAACGAAACGATTGTATCTTGGCTAGGGGGACTGATGTACACTTCATTGCACATCATCACAAAATTATAGAGGAGCTTAAAATTGACATAGAAAGGGAATGTAGGAAAATGCTGGCTCACAGATTTATGCGTATTAGTGACCAGAGCAGACGGCTTCCTTATATCCACATACACACACAGAAATCAAATATCCTGAAAACATTCAATTGTGCTCAAATTTTATTATTCTATTTGTAATTAATAGGATCATAATCTTACATACTCGTATTTATTTTGTAATATATTTTTATGTTAATTTTCTCATATTTAAGTGAACTATGTGTACCTGTAGCATAGCATAGCATCAGCCTTATAATGTTCCCACTGCTGAAACTCAGGCCTCCTTTGTAGAAGAGAGAATGGGCCGCAATCCACCTCGCGGGCCCAGTGCGGGTTGGTGGATGTCACAGGTCTTCGAATTTTTGGTTCTAGGACATGTCGGTTTCCTCACGATGTTTTCCTTCACTGTTTTGAGAGCAGTGGTGATGAAATAAATTATACAAAGTTATGCGCCTGACTGGGTTTGAACCCGCGACCTTACAACTCGTAAGTCGGGACCATTACCAATTGGCCACCACTGCTCTCCTGTGTACCTGTGTTCATTTTGAAAAAAAAAAAACTTGGAATCGATAAGTCTTACACTCCTTGCTCTACTAAGAGTGCGAGAAGTTATATTTGATAATAACTCACATAAAAAAAAGAAAAAACACTTTGGGTGCCGTACAAACTGTATTATAAAACAGTACAATTCCTGAATAGAGTTCGAAGGTATTTGCGATCCGAAAAAAAAGGTTTTTTTTGTGATGTAACTACAAATTTACAGTTTTCATATTTCTTCTTATAATAAATTGTGCTATTAGACCAGGATTCTAGGTCAAAGGGGAGTACCCTATGAATTTTGATTCCCTTTAGGGTCAGTACATATCAGACGAAAAATGCGTTGAGCGTATGGAGGTTATACTATACTTTACGCTCGTCGCATTAACGCATCATCGGTTAAAGTGTGAAAGATCGAATATTTTATTATATATTGGTCTGTTCTGGCGTTACGCGACAGCTAATACGCGACGTATTTTCCGTCAGATATGAACCGTCCCTTAGAGTGTCGAAATATACGTTTTTTTGCGATATAAACGGCCGTATCTTTGTTTTTCCATCAACTTCATAGATTTTTTCACAGTTACAAGGGACCACAGACCTTGATAATATATAATTTCAACTCGATACCTCCACGCAATCTCGAGATAAAGGGTCTTGACAGACATACAGACAGACGGACAACAAAGTGATTCTGATAAGGTGTGGTGATAAGGATTCTGTTTTTTACTATTGGCGGAATCCTAAAAATGATAATTGTTTTCTAAATTGTTATATTTTCGACGATCCAGTGGTTGTAGACGAATCTCTTCATAGTAACTTGCGCCTAATCTAATCCATCATTGATGATTGAAGTGCAACACACATGGGCCATTGTGTGAAGGAGCTAATGGGATTGTATGCAAATATCGTGCTTAGTGTGTGTTACATACTGTTTGCTGTAGATTTGTTAACGGTTGTGTTTAGGTATTTACCGTAGAGCGAGTAAAGAGGATAGATGTGTCTAAGGACTAGGGCCTTCTTAGTATGACATTTAAAAACCATAAAAGATTTCGATGTTAGAGAAAGACGGTTATATACAGTACGAATACCATTATTATTTATTATTATTCAACTAAACCGAACTGAAACTGAATCATAATGACATTGGCACTTCGCCGGACCATATTTCGTTACTTCTAATTCATCGCCTGGAGGACACAATGGAGCATACGGTAGAAGTCTGTCCTGGTTGGGCGGAGCACCGCTGTGTCTTTGTGGAGGCGATCGGCAGCGGGAAACACTCGCCATGGTGCAGAGTGAGAGGGAATGGGAATTGGCCACCTTCTTCTGCGATGCAGTGATCAAACAAAAGAACAGAAGACGCACAATAGGCTCGATGTCTGCTAGGGCTACGGGTACGTTTGAAAGAGTGACCTTAGACCTAGAATACACAAGCCTGCTGAAGGATATAACTAGGTTTTAGTCAGTAAAATTCTGACATGCCGTTTCGTTCCACTTTGGAACAGGAGAAGTCATTCCAAAAAACAGACTGCACTGATCATCAAATAGCTAAAATTCTGCTTATAGCTCATGTGTGCCGTTGCTGATGTTTTATCTTCTATAGAAACATTTTCTAGTTTAGCTAAGCATCTAGATATTTTCCAATGCTCTATGTTTGTACTTACAAACTTTAGTCACAAACCTACATACACGTTGTCACGTCTGTTTGGTAATAGGGGTTGACCGGAGTTCCAGTTAATATGAATCCTTGGACGCACGTCGCTGGTATTAAAGCATGCTGCCTGTCGATGCCTTGCTCGGTTAAGCGTCGCCCTAATAGGAATATGAAACTGTAAAAACATTGAATGCACTACCCACCCTTAGCCTGAAGCGTACTTTGTTCGAGTCCATTAGTTTTTAATAATAATAATTACATTCCACAACTATCACACAACGACATAGACAGAACAAATAATCGTGCTCTTTACATAAACTATTTTCATATTCCTCAACTCTTCTTTCATAGCGCTAAAATTAAAGTTTACTGGTACCTAGTAAACGCCTAAGGGCTGATTTCATCATTCAATATAAAAACTTAGTTCAACTAAACTGAGCTCAGCGTAATCTAGTTTAAAGACCCGTGTCGTAAACATGGGCTACTACAAAAGAATTGAAACTGAGTTTAGCGTAAACTGGGTTCAATTCATCGCAGTGAAACGCAAAATGAATTTATAATCTCGATTAGTCGCTCAAACTGCGTTTTGTTTGAACGAATCGCGATTAGTTTATTGGTGAATTTGGCTCTTAGGCATTGACCCTTTGAATACCGTAATTAGAGACACAATAGAAAGACAATATATGTGCGGACACCGGTGTCTGCTTAGGGCTTGAGTAAATAAGTTCACCTTTGCATTTTATGTGCATAAAGTTTTTAATAAACAAATTTTGTAAATCTTTCTACCAGTAAGCACAAACAAAATCTTTCAGAAATCCACTTTGTATAGAACCCTACCTTACTAACAATAATTTTATTCAATTTCATATTGAAACAATTCAGTTTCAGCATATTTTGAGGGAGGTTACCCGTACAATCCAGTTTAGCGGTCATTTGAATATTATGCCAGTGTTTGTGGGTAGGAAATAATTTAGCTTAAGCTGTGGTCGTGAGCTTGTTTATGTACGCTGTACTGCTAACAAAATGTCAAGGACTTTGTAACTACAACCTTATCTGTTGTAATCAGTTTTTCTTTGTACTTGAATTATTGTTGTTAAAATATTTGCATTTAGTATTTTCTTTCATTATTTATCTACATTGTGCTCACATAGTAGAAGCAACATGAATTATGTAACCAAGAATTATGTAACTAATAATATGATTTAAAAGAGTGTCCATGGAGTTTCTTGCACGTTCTTCTCCATAGAGATCTACGCTTTGGAACGTGCAATTTAGCTTCACTTTTTTTTTTTTGGACTGACCGACATTTTGACAATTCAAAAGTGCCTGTAATTGGTCTATTTGAAATAAACGCTTCTGATTTCTGATTTCTGATTGGGACATATTTTGTCGTTTCTTATGTTGGCTGTGTTATTTCCTTGGTAAAGGCGTGATAGTGAACCGTAATCGAGTTTTATCAGGGTTAGTGCCTGTTGTTTTTTTTTAGTCTACCCGGGTAGGCACCAAGTTTTATCGAAATCCGTTCAGCTGTTTAAGAGTAAAGAAGTAACATACACAAACGTTTAGGTACATTTATAATGTTAGTGTGATCAGTAAGTGTTAACGGTAACTAGGTGGCAACTTACAGTCTAACTTAAAATTCGCGAGCACATTCGTAAGAAGTTGGCTGTAGTATCGTCATAGCGCAAATGTTTTTTCAATTATCTGCTTTTAAATATTGTTTAAATATTTTCGTACGTTTAGTTTATTATGTAAAAACATTGTATGTATTTAGATAAATATAAACTAATCGCTTTAAAACTCACTACTTCACCTACCACTCTGCATCATCCAAAAGTTGACTGGTAGGAAATACCTAAGGCTGTGTTTACGGAGACGCGGCGCGTTGCGCGGCGCGTTGGGCGTTTCGTCGTACATTGCAGCAGCGGGCGTCATCGCTCGCGCAAACACAAACATATGGCAATGTACGACAGACCGCCCGACGCGCTGCGCAACGCGCCGCGTCTCCGTAATCGAACACTAGGACTATAACCTTCGTTTCTGATATAATTAAAGTTGATTATTTCTAAGACGCTACTTAGCTTTTAAAACCTGTCAAATGTGACATATAATAAATTAGAGTTTGAGACGTTTTAAAGTCAACATACTCAGTTCAAAAACCCGCCCTGTCTGCACCTATACATTTGTGTTTGTTAATTGCCAAATAAAAAAGCCCTATGTTTTTTTTTATGGTAGGTAAAATCATCAAATGACAAATCCCGCCCTTGGATGTGGCGGGAGATAGTGACAGACTCTTACTAACTAAAAACCTACCCTGCTCCTTTCATTGCCTTCGTCCTAGGGCCCCAGGTTTCGTTTTCAGTAGGCTTCGGCCCTGCTGGGCCCCTACAGGCCCTGCTGGGCCCCTATAGAATAAACCTTATGTTAATGTGATTTTAATAACTGTGTAGTCCTTATATCCTAGGGTTATATAGGCATGTGCTATCCCAAAGCGATCAGCAGCATTCTCCTACCTACCACCTAGAGTACAAACAGCACAATAGATCACTGCACCGCGCATAGATCGCGACGCGCGATAAAACTGCAATTTGGGTGCGCACCTTTATCGTGCAGCCAGTGTACACTGAATGCGGCACGAAATATCGCCGTTTTATGTGTTTATGTGTACTTGCTGTTTATTGGCTGTGGTAGACTGCTAGAGAATTAGTAGACGCAGTAGTATTTCTGGTAAATAAAAAAAAAGCAATAATTTGCTATTTTGTATTACAAGCTTCGTTGAAGTGAAAATAGTATATAAGAGGATACCCGCTTTAATGATAAAAATTAAAAATCAGTACAAGTAGAAGTGGTATTAAGCGGAAAATAAATTGTATGGACTAGCCGCATTATTTATTTAAAATTTATGTAGTCAAAACTGTACGTGCAGTAAAATATATAATACAGTACATAGGCGGACTTAATGCTTTATTGGATTAAGTCCGCCTATGTGCTATGCTTTCTCTGCCAGTCATCGGTAACCCAGTAGGCAGGGTCGAAGCCTGCTGGGGTTAAGGGCCGTTTTCTGAGAGGAAGGCTCAGCCCCGGCATGATAGGCAACGAAGGAACGGGGTAGGTTTTTAGTCAGTAAGAGTCTGACACTACTTCCCGCTCCACCCAAGGGCGGGACTTGTCATTGGATGATTTTACCTAACATAAAAAAAAAAACCAGACAAACATTGGTCAGGTTCAACTAAAAAAAAACTTGTAAAAAGAAAACAATACTTTGGTAGGTGAGCACAATAAATAATAGATATTTCAAAATATAATGAATTGTCATTAAATTCGGTTTCTTAGAATAATAAAACATACAAATGCTAAAATCTCAAACTAATAAATACTTACTGACAATAAACAAACTTTAATGAAAGAAATATCAAGTCATTATAATTAAGAGAACTTATAATGTAACAATTATGACGAAGTCAAAACTATGTTTGAAAGGATTTCAAGTAGTATCTGAATTTCACGCTTGAAGTAAAATAAATAAAGATTGTCCTGCACAGAAATGACCTACATACTAACGAATGATCGAATCACTCACACAGGAGCACACAACAATCACGATTTTTTTTTAAATTAACACTTTTTAAACATGGAACCTTTTTCAGTATGGTGCATTTTTTTTATAAAGCGCCGTTTTTTTTTTTTTTTAATCTGGTGCATGTTTTTGTATGTCTCATATTTTAATATGGTGCATTTTTTTATATGTCTTATTGTTTAATATGGTGCATGTTTTAATATGAAATTAAACAATCACATTTTCATCTACAGAATGCATCTCTTTAATGTTTTTTTTTTTTTTTTGTGGTAGGTAAAAATCATCCAATGACGAATCCCGCCCTTGGGTGGGGCGGGAAACAGTGTCAGACTTTTACTGACTAAAAAACCTACCTTTCCATTCCTTGCCTTTATCCTGGGGCCTTTGGTGACAGTCTCACATAACCTTTGGCCCCAGTAGGCTTCGGCCCTGCTGGACCCCTACAGTATGCTGACAGCTCCTTGAGGCGCGCGGGAACGGTGCGCGCCGTAGACGACCTGAGCTCGGACCGGTCTGTTACCGGACGGACGGACAGCGAGCTACCCATTGCCCACCGTCCGCGAGCCCGCGCCTACGGTGGCCGGAAATTGGGATCGGAAACCCGGCGGCGGCGGCGGCGTGTCCGCCTTTGCCTAAGGCGGTCGGCCTCCTCCTTTACTAGCATTACTGCTTCGCAGAAGGAGGCGACCGCCTGCCACTCCTCCTCGCTCCGGAGCATGGCTTGAACCAAGCCCCGGCGCGAGAGATCGCCGCCGATCGCCCCCACGAGGACACGGCGCTGCTCTTCCCAAGCGGGGCACACCTCGACTGTGTGCTCCACCGTGTCCACCGGGCGGTCCGCACAGTGGCGACACCCGGGCGTCGTCTCCGCACGAATCTTGTACAGGTACGGACCGAACTTGCCGTGCTCGGTCAGCACCTGCGCCAAACGGAAGGTGACGACGCCGTGGGGCCTTTCCAGCCACGCCTCAAAGAGGGGCCTTACCGCCTCGATCGTGGCGTGCCCAGCACGAGGTTGCGACAATCGCTCTCGCCATTTCACCATGAGATCCCGCCGGAGCTCTGTCCGCCATGCCGCGACTTGTCGCGGCATCTCTTTAATGTAACATTTCAACATTTCCGTTCCTAAAATTCTCGTAACACCGAACTGCTGACCCTGGCTCTCTAGTTTCGATTCGACAGTCGTAATATATTTTATTCAGTCGCCCATTCCCACCTGATTTCCATTGAAAAGTTTTTGGCTCTGTGGGTAGTTTCTAAGTCTCTTCGACCACTAAACGTGTGTATTGTTTAGTAATAGGCAGTTTGTGGGAGATTTGGATTGGTTATTGTTCAAAAGGATATGATAGAGTAGGAAGAGAGGCAAATAATTTGGATTTGACATTTTATTTTAAACTGTTAATAAATTATTCAGTAATTAAGTTATTTTTTTTTTATTAATTTTATTTAAATGTAATATTTTAGGCTTCTTAGCCTATTCTTAGCCTATTCAGCCTTATAATGTTCTCACTGCTGGAACTCGGACCATATATTTTAGGCTTATTTTTCTGAAATTACTATGAAAGTTTTTTTTTTAATTTTTCATACAAGTTAAAACCCTCAAATTGTGGAGTGCATATGTAGACAAATTATATACCTTCCTAAATACTTTTTTGACACTAATTCACGTCCTATCTTGTACAAAGAAAGAAAAACATTGCCATACTGCGCATGGCAACAGTGGTACGGGGGAGTTTTTCAACGTGTTTTTTTATTACTTTTCGATTTCATTAAAAAAATAATATTTTTAGGAATTTTCTCCAGTTGATGACTTCCCAGCAATGTTTGTTTAGATTTATGATTAGTAGGTAAACCCATTTGAGTTACTTCTTTTCGACTCCTTCGAACAATTCCGCAGGCCATAACTTTTTTTATTATTATTATAGGCTCGCGCTTGACCACTATTTCACCTTAAAGGGACGATCTGGTCGACGATAGAGCACGCTTGCATAGAAGCAACCTATTCGCTCTTGACTAAAAGATCCCCAGGGTCAGGAAATACAAACTCCGCCAAGGAATTCCAGAATTCCACACAATTAGTGAATTTTTTCATTACGTTTTCAAAAAATGTTGTAAGATATATTTTGCTACTTTAACCAACTCCATCCAATTATTCCTTGATTACTTACAGAATAAAATGACGAAACAAAATAAAGTACCGCAATCTCAAAATTCCACGATTGGCTTCCGAAATTCGTTAACCATTCATTCGATTCGGATGCCTTTAAAAAAACAAAAGTACAGTCTGCACCAGACCGATACTCATTAAAACTTTTTACATCATGTAGCTCCAAAAACGAGCATGATGTACTCAATCGAACATGCGCTGATTGTACAGTTTTCACATTAAAATAGTTTTGAATATACCATTGGTGCGTCTCGACGCCTCGACAATTATTGCACAGAGTATAGAAAAGCACAGAAGGCTAACTCAATGCAACGGTCATTGAAATAAAAACTAAAGGGAATCGTTGAGCGTTAGACAGGCTTTATTTTTCAAATTTAAGCTTTTCTACTAAAACGACATTGAGGAAAAAGTCATTTCGTTTCCACTTGTACCTACTCGTAACGTGTTATCAATTTAATAAGATTTTTATTCTAAAAAATACACAGCAATAACCGTAATCTATTGATGGCAAATTGCAGCAGCAAGGATTTCTATCAGTCTCTTTCTAGTGCATTTTTGAACGCTGTGCTGTGATAACTCGAAAAATAGCAGTCACTTTTTCTACTGAAATGAAAAACAACAGAAAAAGATAGAGCAGAGCGGTCACCGCTCTCTTTCTATTCGTTTTTTAGGGTTCCGTAAATCAAAAGAAAAAAACGGAATCCTTATAAGATCACTTTGTGGTCCGTTTGTCTGTTTATCTGTCTGTCAAAATCTTTTCTCTTTTCTCTTTATCTCAGGACCGCGTGGAGGTATCGAGTTGAAATTAAAACCATATACTCAGGTCTGCAGTCCCTTGAAGCTGTGAAAAATCTTACTTGTTAAATTATCGGAAAAAAGATATGGCCGTTTATATCGCAAAAAAACAGTTATTTCGACAGTCTCAAGGGAATCAAAATTTATAGGGTACTTCCCATTGACTTAGAATTTGGCACGAAGCAAGTTTTCATAGCACAAGTATTGGAAAAAACTCTGAAAATTATTTTGTAGTTACGTCACAAAAAAAAATCTTCGTAATCATTATACGTAAGTTTGCACGGAACCCTCAATGCGCGAGGCCCACTCGCACTTACCCAGTTTTTTTTTTCTTTTATCAATCCGTCAGGCGTTCATATCATTGCTCAAATCACCCAACTAACAGCAGTTAAATTGAAAAGTACTCAAATCAAACGAAAATAATTACTGGCTGTTTCATCTGGGTACCAGGCAACCATAACCTTCTGGATAATACATGTGCCCATTCTGTGGTTATTGCGTCTGGGCTGGCCCACGATGGGCAATAACTCAACAGTAGAAACGCAATTAGCGGACTAGGTGATAACACCTCCCCTATATATCACCTTCTGAATAAAACCTGTACTAGTTAGTAATTAATGAATGATTTATTTTGTGTGGTCGTGAAGTTTTGTTGCATGTGGGTTAGTCTGAAAAGGTGCATATATGGTTGTACTCTTGTGGTTAAAAATGAATGTTTTTTTCTCTCTTTTGAGTACGTCTGCACTTTATTTAGACTGGTTGGGAATGAACCTGCCTTTACCAAATGTAAAGTAAAAAGAACTGTACACACAACACAATACATACTATTTTTGAGATGGGAAATCATCAAATGTCTTTTCTCACCCTCGGATGGACAAAGCGGTCAGACTTTACTGACTGAAACCCCGCCCTTTGCGTTCTAGGTCAGGTTGGGCCACGGTCATTTTTACAATCATTCCTGCAGCCCTAGCAGGCATTGGCCCTACTGGGCCCATTCAGTTTTGCTGACATATTTTTGAGACGCGCGTAGAACACTACACGCCATCGTCTCTGGCCTGTTACCTGACGTGCTGACGGCTAGCTAGCTAGACTCACTGCTCGTCGTCTGCAAGCCTGCTTCTACGGTAGTCGGAAATCACCCTGCGACTTTCGACACCCGGGACGTCTCCTTAGGCCGCGTCCTTATCCTTCCTTACGTATTATAAAATAAAGTCCCCGCCAGTCTCTCTGTCTGCCTGTTTGCTGTAAACTCAAAGACTTTGAGCCGTGGTGAATACTCCGATATTCTTTTCCACTGTTTTGCGGAATAGTGGTCAATAAAAGCATTGTTTTTTTAGTAACCATGGTTAACAACAGACAGTCTACATGCCTCAGTAATAAGCTGCAAATAGGCCGAAAAAAGACCATCCCAATATTTAAATTTTCTCCATAAAAGTATTATTTACTTCAAAGACCTTGAACATCAAGCTCCTAAGTGGGACGACATTATTCGAGAAGGTAACATGACACCTCCATTAGAGCAACTTGTTATAGATGGCGCTTAAACCGCCAGTGACGAGATAATGGCGCCAACTTTACTGAAGTGTTCACGGAAAAATTGATCGGGACAATGGGATCATGCGGAAAAATATTATTTTCTTGGTCAGGAATTGTTGGAGAAAAACAATAATAAGGAAGGGGCAATATTAAAGAATAGGGTGCAAGTAAGTTTTTTTTGGTGAGAAATTTCCCGCTCTAGAGTAGAGCAGGAGGGCGTGACAGACTTTTACTGGCTGAAAGCCACTCCTGTGTTACTTCTAAGCGTTGCTGTCCCAGGACCCCGGGGTGTAAAGTGTTAATAGAGGTGTAGTCTGTATTTGAAAATGTATCTCAAAATTACTTTTATTCTGAGTAGCAATAAAAAATATTATGTAAGGTAGAACCAGTGATAGAATATTTCCTTAAAAATATGATTACTACCAAATTATTTATTACAAAATATTTTAATGTAAACGAAGAAATTGTAAAAATAAGATTTTCTTTTGATCGTTTTTCACAATGCTGTGTAGGATATAAAAAAAGACGAAAACAAAGACTTACAAAAAAACAATATTTTAGACAAATTCATCCAATTTCATCTTCCAAATACCAATCTTAAATCCACATTTCGTCTGCTACCGATCGGCCATTTATTTCCTTTTCACAAAATACCAAATCCCGAAATTTTGCGCAAATGGTAAACAGACTGACCGGGCAGCATTTACATAACTCTCAATTACATTTGGATTTAAAATGGCCGCCATGTGCGTGAAATAGAAATAAAAAAAAATATTGGTGCGATGCGTGCGCGGAACGACCGCACAGGATATAAAGTTTTATGATTTTTGTGCATTCCAGTAACGCAGTTAGCAGAATTGTGGAATGAACTGTGGCCGTTGATGATACCTTTTTGTTGGAAGGTAGCGAAGTTTTTATGTTTTGTGTTTTACGGCAAGTCGAACGAAGTTAGAAGCTCGGTACTATTATTGATAAATTGATACACTTATCTCGTTTGAGAGCAATAATGGTTTTTAATAACAAGACTTAGACTTAGTGCTTTTAAGATACAGAAAGACTTGAAACAATTCGTACAGCGTCAACTGTCTTTGTAGTATGTTAGGTTAGGTAACCTCGATCCAATACAGGACCCACGGAGATCAAGTCACCACTAATCTAGGGCAGTGGTAATCAAACTGCACCCACAGCCCCCGACACAATTGTACGAGGGAACAGTAAGAGTCTGATAGGCCCCAGGGCAGACTACATCCATTAGGATTGTTGATTTGATTGATTTGACCCCGAAAAAAAAAGGTTAGGTTAAAAAGTAATTAAAAAATTTTCGTAAAAAAATTATCATAAAGGAAATCACACGTAAAATTCATGAGTGACCAACCAGTATTTCTGTCATCATTATTTACCAACGAATTGTCATCGGATTTACCCTTAATTTACGTACAGTCATGGCCCAGTATTTACCAATGTCCAGCCTGAATAGGCGCTAAATCAAGTTGTTAATACAATGGTTCGAAATGTCCAAATTTGTATGTAGTCGTGCCCCACGTGGTACAGTGGCCACCTGAGGGCTGGTTAACTTAATTAGCATATTGATTGTTTACAGACGTGTTGGCGGTCGCCCCGTCCTGGGAGACTAGCCAGAAGCAACAAATATGATCTACAGTGCTTAAGACAATGTAGGTTTCAATAATTTGGGAGCTTGCAGCCTTGTTGTATGCTAATTGTAGTTTATTGTTCGTGGTTGCAACAATGGTTGTATTGCAATTTAGAATGTAGATTGAATATTTTTGCGCTGTAGAATTATTTCATGGCCCTGAAACGTAATGGGCAACTAAAGAAATTCTCTTAGGTTTTAGCCAGTAAAGTCTGACACTACTTCTCGCACCTAGATAGTGTGTCACGTTATGGGCGAGTTATTTGATGGTTTTTTCCACGATAAAAAAGCATATATAGGTATTATTTTGACGTGAAATTTTCAGTGGTGAACAATTCTCGAAATATCGGGAATAGTTCACTCAAATTGCAATTTCATTTCATCCATTCCACATGAAACAATGAACATTATTTCATTCCTCGTTGTAAAATCATGTAATGAAATATCAAACTGGAAGAAATTAACTTCGAGATCTGAAATCCATAATTCAGTTATATTATCGTGAGTTTCCGAACGGCTGGCCAACATTACCATCGTAACTAGACCCCTCAGCACACTCTTTATTAACGTAATATCGATACAATTTCAACTTATATCGGGTTTAACTTATCTCAGTCTTTTCTCCATACTACCCAAAGTACACAGATCTATCTACCCTTAATAAATGCTGCATAACAAGAGAAAATTTAGTTAGAGAAAAGAAAATGGGGGATCAAATTAGGTTGGTCTATGATAGTCATGGCTGGGAGTGACATAAGAAATGAAGTGGAAATGACGGGTTATCGAATGTATCTATGCTGTGCATTGGTCATATTCTGTTGAATATTAGTGAGGGTTTACCAGGTATGCAGTATCATTATACTGGTGTCATAGTGGTGGACACATAGACATAGAGAATGGACTGAGCTGCCCTAGTCAGTTACGATGTGAATACGGGTACGAAAGTGCGAGCGAGATAAAACAATCGTGTGGACAGTAAGCAACTACTGTCAATACAGTCTATACTTTTGAATACTGGTTCATGCCAATGTGTTCTGCACGTAGATGTAGTGAATTTGAAAAATAACTACGGGGTAATTCCCGTATTCCTAATGGATAAAAGTTTTTTTCCCTAAATATTGACACCCAAAGGGAGAGAGGGCTATGCTTGGAGTTTCCGTACGTGTTTAAATTAGGAATGAAGATCTCCATATAAGAACCAAACCACGGAGAACTACTGACATTGCCCAAAGAATCGTAAACTTAAGTGACTGTTGGCTGCGCTTTGCTCGTGGATTATATGTAGCGTTGGAAGACCTACCTCTAGGTCAACCGATTACCTGGTGAGTGTTGCGGAAATCTTATTGATGGAAGACATACAGGACTGTTATTATGGCGACGCTTGGTTTAGCCTAATTTTTCAAAGACACCCGCTTCTTTTGTTTGAAATTATGATGACATTTCGATAAATTTAAAAAAATGATATTACCTCTTGAATCAAATTCAATGTTTTTAAGTAAAAGATCGATCACCTATGCGATGGACTGATCAGGTGAAATCCGCAGTGGGTAACTGCGTGTCAGACTGCGCCCGACAGACTTCTAACAGAGAGAGATGGCGGGAGATCGTTAAAAAAGCTGTGTCCGCCTCTATCACCAATGTGGACGCCTCAACGTGACCACGACCGCTCTGCCAAGAGCGAAACGACAGAGAAGAAGAAGAAGTAAAAGAATTGGCTTTTAGTCATTGGTCACACAGCTCCCTTTGTCTTTCTGTCTTCGTTCAATTTAATCGGATTATTATTCACTCCATTCTCCGTTGTTATGGTCGTAAAGGTGGACATGACGGACACTAACAATTAATAATTCTGTTGCATTACGTTGAATTGCTTTTGCGTTCGGAAATTCTGCGGATTATTTTCTACTGAATGGATGGAGTGTTATAATATGTTCGTGTGTTTGACGGTTGGGAAAATTATTATGCAGGATTATTACAGTGGCTATGTTTTATTTATTTCCATTAGCATTGCACATGGTAGATGTTCTATGTAATTGAAGCTTTTAAAGTTACTTTTAGTTTCGTCATTTTTCCGCTTAAAATATTTGCTACTGAGAAACTGCATCAATAAAATATAGCCTGAATATTTTAAAACTACATAGAATCTATTGAAATACTAGCGCGAAAATAATTTTAAGCATACTGCTCCATCCGTATTTAATTCATTATTCCCCAAGAGGACGCCGGCGTCCATACACCTATTGTCTTTCTATTGTGTCTCTAATTACGGTATTCAACAGGTTTAAAAGGATGCAAAGCTATTTACTTTTTACTACTTTTTTTAGGTTTAAAAAAGGGAGTGCGTAAATTGTGAGTTTGCTAATGAAAACCATTGTAGACAGTGATTTTCGTTGGCAAACTCACTAGAATCAAAGATACATTATTCTAGATGGACATAATAGTATTGGCAGTGATTTTAGTAGTGTATTGTATTTGTAGCTGTATTGAAAATACAACGATGAATGAAAAAATAGACTACCCCATACATTTTTACACTGAGCAGCTCATCTTGTTTTTACGATGTAAAGATTGGTTCCACATTTCAATTAAATTTTTGGTGATAATTGTTGTTAGTGGTTTCATTGATTCAAAAAAAAAATCAAAATCGTCATCATGCCTCTCAGGTAGACCAAAACTTTCACGAGAAAAAAAAACCTAATGAAACGAACCACGGAAACCCATTACAGTCCCATTTCTTCTCATGTCCTTCTGCGAACACACGACATTAAAATTCCATGTAGCTGAAGATAAATCTTCACGCCATTACCCGCCAGAGGGCGCTTATGGGACAGGTGTTGTTATTTTTGGCCGGAAATTGGAGGGCCACTTTAATTTTGGATACATTACTTTGATGCATGCATCCTATGGTGTGTGGATGGCGGTATGGCGTAAGGAACCAGGAGTGGTACTTTATGGGGTGGGAAAAATGTATGTTGTGTAATGTGGAGCCGGGTAAGTGCAAGTCAGACGCATTTGAAGAATTCTGTACCAAAATGTTGACTGGTAGAAGAGGGGCTTCCCCATTAGCTTATCGTCAACGTCTTGCTTGGTTTAGCTTGTTGCTTCATCTAACGTAATCCAACGTGATATTTGATGAATAGGCAACGCGAAAAAAGAGCAATACCGCCTGAAAACTCTTTTGGCATTCGTGCAAGGTTTCTATAGATGTACTTTTTTATATTTTTAATATATGAGTACATTATGGAGCACCAAAGCTTACATAAAATAACAGATGTTCAGGAGTCTTTACTGGATTAGTTTTACACAGATTTATGTTTTGATTTCTATTGAAGCCTAGATAATATCCACAAAATATATTCTGTGTATCCAAAATATCTAAAAAAGTTGTGTATTATGTAACCACGTAAGAGCGGTTATATCAAAATGTACCTACCTCGGGTTGGCCGGCCAGAAGTAACAGCCATAGCTAAACTCAAAAAATTTGAACAGTCTTCCTATTATGGTTCACAAGATGAAAGACAGATGACGCGCTGTTAGTGTAGTGGTTGAGCACAATTACTCAACTGCAAGTTACTGCGCTGCGTGTCGGGGGTTCGATTCCAGAACGGAATAAATTATTGTTTCGGCCTACAGATAAACTGCTCCGGGTCTGGGTGTTATGTGTATATACATAGGTGTACATATTTGTGATAGCAATGATGATAAAAGAGTAATTCCAAGTGTGGAGTAAAGTTACAAAAAAAGATGAACTGCCAGTTGATACTAATATTGGGTTTTTGTTGGTTTCTCTTAGGGCATAGGACCCGGTTTTATTGTAATCATTGAATGTAATTATCACACTAATATTTTAAAGACTACGTGTATATTTATCACTTCTTCACGATTGAATAGTTGAACCGATTTTCATGAAATTTGGCATACGGATAGACTATGTCCTGGAATAGCACAACGGATGCCTTCTTTTTATCCCGCTGGAATTTATTACAGGTCTTTAATAACGGTTTGAAAGAGGGGTCAACAATCTACATGGAAGTCCGTAATTTTTATTGTTTTAAAGTAAATTTATGTTATCTCAATTTTTTTGCGAACGAAGCCGCGGGTAGTACCTAGTTTAATATATGACACAATTCATAAAAACAAGGAAAAAAGGCCACGTTAGAAAAACCGCAAAATCCCCAAATTCATGGTTACATCTCACATAAGCGGACCTAACCCGTTAAAAATGACGGTAGCCGTGTCCGGCACAACAACAAAACGACATGTCACGCTCTCTACTTAACCCTCACTTGCTCTGTTTGTGTTTACGGCTGTGTCCGACACAGGGTTATATGTGCTGAGCTAGGTACGTGTGTTTATTGCGTGTGTGACTTAGCAATGCTGGATTAGTGTAGACTATATTTTGATTACCTTTTTTAGGATTCTGTACCCAAAAGGTAATAACGGGACCTGTCTGTTTGTCACCAGGCTGTATCTCAAGAACTTAAAATGATTTTTTACAAACTATGTATTTCTGTAGCCGCTATACAACAACAACAAATACTAAAAACAAAACAAAATAAATATTTAAGGGACTTCCCATACAACAAACGCGATTTTTTGCCCTTTTTTGCAACAGGTAGGCACTTGAAATATTCACAAAATACTCAGTTGTATTTTCACTTTAATAATAAAATTAAAAAAATATATAATTAAGGGGAGCTCCCATCCCAACGCCATTCTTTGCCTATTTTGTTGTTGTTCTGTTATTTATCTAGTTAATGGTACGGAACCCTTCATGCGCAAGTCTGATTCGCATTTGGCCGGTTTTTGTGCTATGAAGCGCAGCATACTTTGCGTTAAATAAACAGACCACGATCAAAACACTTCGCTCCAAAACGCGAATCGTTGATGTAGATCAAAAAGCTTCCAAGTTTAATTGGGACTGTTCAGGACATGTCTGCCTCATGTCTAATGAGCTGTGGGCACGTAAACACAATATTAGTATCACAGGAAACAACGAGGGAGGCCCCGGCAGACCACGAAGGAGATGGCCGGACGACCTGGATGTCTTCATCATGAATTGGAAAGAGAAAGGGAGGAACCGTGATCTTTGGAAAGAATGGAGGGAGGACTTTATCCAGTGGGACAATACGGGTTAGGTAAATTAATGTAACAAGATAATGATAAAAAACATGTTTTAAAAAAATATGATGGATTTATTGTGTCTTCTCAACAAAGCCTTTTAATTGATACCAATACGAGTATCATGGGACTGCCTAAAAAAATAACTTCCTAATCCGCTATCTTCAGGAGTCCGCCATATTGAATTTAGAATGACGTCACTTAGCTAAACATGCATTGTCATTATAACTAAACTTCTCATCCTGCTCAATCGGTTAGAGGTTTTAATATTCTTTTGCAAAATTTGATCTACACAAACTTACAAATTTGATCACTTCATGAAATGGCTCACTAAAAGTGGCCAATTTGATGAAACGAATATGTCATGTCAATCCTCATTTGGTCATATTTTTTCTGTAGAATTTTATGAGATAATAAAAGACCTAAACAAAGTAGGCCAAACGAGGATTAAAATAACATCAAACTTTAACGTTTAAAACAATCTGGCCAGTTTTATTTGGCCCTAACATGAAGTGATCAATTTCTATGATCTGGCCAAGACACAAATATAAAACAAAGTCTCCCACCGCGTCTTTCTGTCTGTATGAATGCGATAAACTCAAAAACTACTGAACGATGTTCGCTAAAGTATATCAAATCGTTCTGCCACGGGATTGCTCGAAAGATTTATCGTGGTACAACACGCGGCATATAAGTTGATCCAAAATGGCGATCGACCATTAATGCGCAGTAACAGATTTTCAGGTCTCAAGTTCTCAATCGAAGCGGGTGCACGTAATCATAGCAGCGACGGCCATTTTTGCTCAACTTTTTTGCCGCGTGCTATACTGGAATGCAAAGCTCAAAAAAATAACAAAAAAAAAACCTAATAAAAGCAATAAATAAATAATGATAACCTTAATTGTGTAGGATATTTTGAATCCCTGAACAATATTGTTTAGGTTGTCAAAAATGTTTATGAAAATGAGATTACCACTAATAAAGAGTTGAAATTGAAACTAAGATATCTACGAGTACTGTTAAATAAAAATGGCGTGTTTTTTTTTTATAAATTAATAAAATATAGCTAAGCACAGATTTCAATTCAATCTTAGTACCTAATTTACTTTGGGCACGCCTTAATTATGGCGGTAAGCCCCTCTTTGAGGCGTGGCTGGAAAGACCTCACGGCGTCCTAACCTTCCGCATGACCCAGGTTCTCACCGGACACGGTAAGTTCGGGAGGTTCCTGTTCCGGATTCGTGCGGAACCGACGCCCGGGTGCCACCACTGCGTGGACTGCCCGGAGGACACGGTGGAGCACACGGTCGAAGTGTGCCCCGCTTGGGCAGAGCATCGCCGTGTTCTCGTGAGGGCGATCGGCAGCGGCGATCTCTCGCGCCAGGCCCTGGTACGGGCCATGGTCCGGAGCGAGGAGGGATGGCAGGCGGTCGCCTCCTTCTGCGAAGCAGTAATGCTAGCAAAGGAGGAGGCCGCACGCGAGAGGCAACGGCCCTCACGGCCCAGCCGCCGCGAGGATTCCGATTCCGATCCTGATTTCCAGCTAACGTAGGCGCGGGCTTGCGGACGGCGAGCTATGGGTAGCTCGCTGTCTGACCGTCCGGTAATCATCCGGACCAAGCCCAGGTCGTCAACGGCGCGCACTGTTCCCGCGCGCCTCAAGGAGTTGTCAGCAAACCGTAGAGACCCAGCCTGCTAGCTGCAGGCAGGCAGGGTCGAAGCCTACTGGGGCCAAGGGTTTGCTTCCGAAAGGAAAGCCCGGCCCTGGTATCTAAGGCCACGAAGGAACGGGGTGGGTTTTTAGTCAGTAAGAGTCTGACACTATCTCCCGCTCCGCCCAAGGGCGGGAGATGTCATTGGATGATTTTAACCACCACCAAAAAAAAAAAAAAAAGTACCTAATTTACTTATTCAGGTACGTTGCATAATGCCACCTATTGGTAAAGTCAGACAAGTTTAACTTCTTGGTAATTAAATATAAAATTGTCAGTAATTTTATTATTTTCACTTAGTCAATTGTACCTACTGTTGTACATTGTTATATTTACATAAGAAACAATTAACATTAACTCTAACGACTGACTCCAAACTGATAACCATTTATTATATGCAAACAATAAAATACGCCGTAAAAATATGCCTCTAAAAACACGTGTAAAAAATGCTTATCTACTCAAAAGAAACAGCAAAAACTTGCGTTATTTTCCTACACTAATGTCGGCTAAAAATAGAATAACACGGTACACACAATAATGGCATTAGTATTGCGGAACAAGTTCTAATAATAAACGTTCTAAATCGATATGCTGTAAAGTTCATTATCGCTTGTCAACTGACGTAATAAACGCGTCGTAGTAACGTGACGTCACCCGCATGCGCAGTCGAGATATCAGCGGCGGCTAGCGAACGCTAATTTCGACATGATGTAACAAGAGCAGAGTGGCGCAGTGGAAGCGTGCTGGGCCCATAACCCAGAGGTCCGTGGATCGAAACCACGCTCTGCTAGAATCACTTTTTGCGTTTTTTGTTTTTGTATTTTATTTCTATATATTTTTTTTTTAATATGATTACTATTTTTCATAATATTTGTAGTATTAGTACTGATATTTTGTAAGTTTATTTTTATAATTTTAGACATAACTTTTATAAAGTTTACAATAAATTGGGCTTAGTAACTTTAAAAAATATTGAATTCTAATTAATCATTCCGAATTCTAGTGTAAATAAAATCTCTTTCACACAAATATTAAACTAAAATATAAACTCAACTCTACTAATTAAAAGTTCGTCACAGCATTTTAATCTGTCCATAGAAAATGAAGCAAGTAAACTGCTTAATAGTGACTGCTAATTGGTTGTACTGCCTGTTAGTTATCAATTTTAAAATATTACCCGTTCAGGGTACCCACTACTACCCGTATGGTAGAAGTTATAGGAGATGACGATTTTCCAAAAACCAGAAAGTAAAGAGAATTAATAATGTGTAAAGTGTATTAAAGAAAAAATACACATTAATGTTATTAATATTAGGTAATACTTAAGAGGAAAAAATAATAATCACTATACCTAGTAATAATAGGAATAAAACTGAAAATAAAACGGACTAAGAAGTTAATTTTGTTCCCGACTTTCTGACAATGTTTTTCTATTTTTTATATATGTCGGATCCGGCGTTCATTTGTTAACAACAAAACAAGGCACGCCATCTAGTGGCGACTAAAAGAAATGGAGGTGGCGCGCCTAGACAGAGTCAGCCGTTTCCGCTTTGGCTACGAGCTTGGGGAAGGAGAATCCGCCGAGTACAGCGGACACTCTCAGCCAGGCCGTCGCAGAGTCAAGACGTTCTGAAACTGTCCGTTTTGTTGTTTGTACTTACCTAATAACAGTGCACTGTACCGAAATGTATTGAGAAGTAAACGTATTCAGTTCTTAACCGTTTTTATTCATTTGCACGATACCGACAGTAGGCCTACCTGGTAGATGATCAGAGCTCGAACCATCCTGAACGAGCCGTCATATATATTATGATAAATGATATTGATTTTGCAAATAGGTTTTAAAAAACACTTTTACACGTCAATATTTTATTTCGTCAGTTTAGACTAGATGAGGTCGGTGTTTCCTAGCTGACTACCCTGAGAAAAAACACCGAAACAAACTCAGGGGTCACAGTCTCTTTTAAAGTCGATGCAGTAAATTTGTAATGATCAAATCACATGGGAACTATGCAGATTTGTCTGAGATGGTCTTTTGAAGAAAGAACCATACAGATTTGAGTGGACCTGTCCAGTCAGTGCAAGCATTTGTCAGTTACTGAGTATTCGTGAAGCTCAACTCTGGATTACTAAGGAGCTCCACAACTTGACGAACAATACCAAAGACAGGACATTTGGATAGGCCGCAGAAAATACTCAAATTGCCAGATATATACACATTAAAATTACTGAAAAGAAAAGAAAAAAAAAGCAATCCACATTGTTCTCACATCCACAATAATGAATGGAAAATTTTAAAATAAAAATAATTTTTACCTACATGTGTTACTCACCTACGTTATAAATACTTGTAGTTAGTTAATGTTTAAGTAAATTATGTCAGTACATATATATTTTGTTATTTCCTAATAAATCAGTCAAATTTAATTAATAAAATTAATAACTTTTCTCTTACAAAAACTGATTTCAATCACCAGTGATTTCAATCACCCCCCCCCCCCAGCGTGACGATGTCATTGGATGATTTTCCCACCGAAAAAAAAAAGGCTTATTTGTTTAGGTAGGAAATTACACTGTACAATGACTTTTCCCGCTCTAGTACGGAGCAGGAGGGTCTAACTTTCATTGACTAAAACCCTCTCCTATGTTGCCTTTGCCTGATGCGGTCGGCCTCCTCCTTTGCTAGCATTAACTGCTTCAGAAGGAAGCGACCGCCTGCCAACCCTCCTCACTCCGGCCTGTACCAAGGCCCGAGGACTCCGGGGTTATCTTTCGAACACCCCATGGCTCCAGTAGGCGTCGACCCTGCTAGTTTCTGCTGACATCTCCTTAAGTCTAGGGTTCGGTCCGATCAGCTACCGGACGGCCGGACGGCAAGCAAGGAGGATCGCTAGATGGCGCTGCGTCTAGCCTAACGTGGAAAAAACGCTCTGTTATAAAATATATGTCTTAAATACTATAAGTGTGTAAAACTGAATAAAAATAAGTGAATATATAAAAAATAAACGTGTACCTAAGTGACAGTGTTATTTACGTATTTTATACACAGACAGTGAAGTTATGACGAAAACTTTTGTTTCATAAACCGTCCCACAAAACACTAACTTAAACTATACCAAGTGATAATCTTCAAATAAACAATAAATATACAACCCATAAAACATTCAGTCATCCCAATATTTAAAAATACGTGTAACAAAAACTACAAAAACTAAAATTAAGTGCCAAAGTGATTCACACAGTAGTTTTGAACTTCAACCGTCATACGTAAAAAAGCTATTTTGAACTCTATTCCTCATCATTACAACAAAATTAGCAATACCTGGTCAATAATTTGACGTCTTTTCTCAAGACGTAGATGGCCTAGTGGTATAGGCCTCTACTTTTGCATATTAACTTGCCACTCGATACACGGGTGGTCGCAAGTTCAAATCTCGTCAGCAACATCCACTTTTCGAAAATTTCAAACTTTATAAAAGTGATTATTAACCCGGACAAGAACCGTAATTCTATTGAGAGCTGTTTCTGAGAGTGTAACAAATATAACAAACAATTAACATTTATAATACAACGATAACTTCTGTAATAACTATGGACAGTGCAAACAGAAATATCACACTCCGAAGGCACAAGTCAATGAACATGCTAAACGATAACTCTATTGATTCTACACTATCAGATGACATTTTGGGCAAAAGTTTGGATCTGTCATCCAATGTACAAAACCATTGCACAGAAGAAATGAGAAAAGAGTTAAAACAGCTGAAATCAAGCTTAGAAAGCACACAAAACGAGCTAGATAATATAATTCTGGAAAATATTGACCTAAAAAAGCAAATAATTAATCTGACTCAAGAAATGGCCGTACTAAAACCTTTATGTTCTAGTCCACTTTCATCACTAAGAAAAAACATGTCTACCAGTTCTACAAAAAGTGCAAGACGACGACTCGCTGATAGCTTTTCGAATAGTTCTAACAGTCCTGCAACGTTTACACTAATAAAAAACGACAACTCCTTGACAAAGACTCATGATAGGGAAAAAACATACCCTAAACCAGGGTCGAAGGAGGAAACAGGACAAACCATTCAACCGGAAACAGAAACAATTCTCGAGCCTGCATCAAACCCATCACCTGAACTCAAAAATCAAGTTTCACCACAAACCAAAGTTAAAACGCCTCATGAACGACAACCTAATCCGATGCCTATTACAACAAAACAAAAGCCTAACAAAAGAGCATTTATCTTTGGTAGTAGGCAGTGCACGGGACTGGCACAAAATCTTATGGACTCAAGAATATACAACCGTTACAATAGATACCAATTTATATCGATAATAAAGCCCAATGCTAAGACAGAAGAAATATTAAACAGCGCAAAAATGTTCGAGATATCTTCTGAAGACCGTATTATAATATGTGTTGGCGAACATGACACTAACCCGTTTAAAATTATAACTGAATTATGTATATTTTTGAAAAGTATAAAGTGTCCTAGTTTAGTGTTAAAGGTCTCTAAAACTGATCACCTCAATGAAAATAAAGTAAATAATATTTTAAGATTGATTAGCAAACAATCAAATGACTGCACATTTGTAGATTACTCTGTCAAACTTAACGTTCTCAATGCTTATGGGATATGTGGCAAGATTAATTCAATATTAGATCAGGTTGACTATGATTCGAAATTTTTACATTTCTACAAAAACTCTGAACATACAAAACGGTTATTATATCTTAAAAAATACCCCCCGACTCCAATTCATAATCTGCCTTCGCAAAGATTGGTGACAGTGTCAAAACCTACTCTAAAAGACTCTAGTACTCAAACACACGATGTGTTAGCCATCGAGGAAGTCGTACCTGGTACCTCTACCGATAAGGACATAAGCGGCTCCCAAACACATAACCCTTGTGTCACTAGTACACAGACTTTTTTTCGCAACTGACTTTCTAAGAGTAGTTCACCAAAACATCGCCGGTTTTCTAAGCAAAATTCATTTGATAGAGGTTCATTTATCAGAGCTTTCAGATCTTAAAATGAGTCCCGACATTATTTGTCTGTCGGAAACGTTCATAGAACGAGGTAATGAAAATCTCATAAAAATTCCTGGTTATAATTTGGCATCTTCCTACTGCAGGACCAAGAAACAAAAGCGTGGTGGAGTCTCTATCCTCGTAAAAAAGGGTATGAGAGTCAAAGAAATATCATTTTTGAATCACCACTGTATTGACAGCATCTTTGAGTGTTGTGGCATTGAGATCATAAACCAAAATATATTTATCTTATGTATATATAGAACTCCAACTTCAAATATTACCAAGTTTTTCGAAATACTCGAAACAGTGCTCCAATTTATTTCACGTAAATTTAAAAAGAAAATTGTCATAGCAGGTGATTTAAATATCAACACGTTACAATTGAATAATAAATCTAAAACGTTAAACGAAATTGTAAAAAATTATGATCTAGTGCTACATATTCAAGAACCAACACGGCAAAATTCTTGTATAGATCACCTAATCAGCAACATCAAATCAGCTAAGGGTGAACTCCTACACCTGGGTCTTTCTGATCATAATACTGCACAGCTATTAAGTATACCTGTGAAAACCAAAGAGACACCTTTGACAAAATATTCAACGTTCAAAAGAGACTATAGTAAACACAACATTATTAAATTTAAAGAATGCATGTCCAAACTATCGTTTTCCGAGGTATTTAAAGAATCCAATCTTGACATAGCTTATGAAAAGTTCTTCGAACTGATATACCTATTTTATAAATTATGTTTCCCTATCAAGACAATAAAGATTACAAACAAGGATCGATCTCTTAAATGGATAACTAAAGGTATCAGAGCAAGTTGTAAAACCAAAAGATTATTGCGAAACAAATTCTATGCTAACAAATCTGCTGAAAACAAAATTAATTTCAAAAACTACTCTAAACTACTACGCCGTTGTATACATAGGTCTATTAAAACAAGTAATCATCAATTTATCTCTAACTCTAAAAATAAATGTAAGACAGCATGGCAATTGATAAGGAATCAGTCCGTCGGTACTAAGAGCAAGCATTTCATAGAAAACGTGAGAAACAAAAGTACCATAATTAACAGCCCGGACGAAATTGCTGAAACATTCAACGACTATTGGATTAATTTGACAAGCGAAACGCATAAATATACTCGTGTTAGATTTTAACAAACTGTTAGTGATAGTATTTTCTTAAAACCTTGTGGACATGAAGAGATACACAAAATTATATTATCACTGAACAACACAAACTCAGTAGGATACGACGAATTAGCCACAAATATTCTGAAATGTTGTTCTGGTGAATTAACACCAGTCTTAACATTTTTAGTAAATCTGTCTTTTGAATCTGGATGTTTTCCTAGCCTACTGAAACAATCGGTGGTAAAACCTCTCCACAAAAAAGGTAACAAAGAGGATCTAGATAATTACAGACCAATTACTCTCATACCAATAATATCAAAAATTTTTGAAACTGCCATGCATAAGCGTCTGACCCAATTTATCGATAAGCATAAGATCATAAGGGAGGAACAATACGGTTTTCAAAAAGGTAAGTCCACTACACTAGCATGTTTCAACCTAATTCACACAATTATTACTAATTTAGATAAACGACATAAGACAACAGGCATATTTTTTGACATGTCTAAGGCTTTCGACTTTGTATCTCACAAATTGCTATTAGACAAAATTGAGAAGTATGGGATACGGGGCCCAGCACTTCAATGGATAGAAAGTTATTTAAGTAACAGAATGCAATGTGTAGAAATCGAAAAAGTGAACAGTAAACTAGAGCTCAAATCACACAGATCACTTTATTTACATAACGGATCTGGTGTGCCCCAAGGAGGTGTACTGAGCTCTTTACTGTTCTTACTTTATATAAATGATCTTCCTGAAGCTACTAATCACCCCTGTTTTCTGTTTGCGGACGAGATTTCGATAATAATGACATCGAATAATACTGACATTAATAAATATACAACTGACATAAATAATACAATTGAATCAATAGTAACATGGCTTGACGAAAATAATCTACGTGTGAACCTGACAAAAACAAATTTTATTCAATTCAGTACATACGGACGAGAAAATAAGTCTCTGGACATAAATTATAGAGGACTTAAATTAAAAGAAGTAAACGAAACGACCTTTCTCGGCATCACGATCGACAAACATTGCAACTGGAAGGCCCACGTCTATAAAGTATGCAACAAAATAAATAAATTTGTGTACGTTTTATATGAACTCTCAAAAACATCTGCTTTAAAAACTGTACTGTCTGCATACTATGGATACGTTGATTCTGTGTTGAGATATGGTCTTATTGTCTGGGGTCACTCCACAGAAAGTCAGCGAGTTTTCATCACACAAAAGAAATGCATCCGGGCCATAGCGGGAATACGTCCATGGGAATCTTGCAAACCCTTTTTCAAAAAGTTTAAGATACTAACCCTTCCAAGTCTGTACATTTTTGAATGAGCTAAATTTGTTAAAATTCATCCAGAGTTGTTTAAGGTAGCTCATGAATTATACCCAAAAAGTAATAGGCACCGGAATAGAATAGTTTTGCCCATAATTCCAAAAACAGCACTATATAGTAAAAATAGCTATGCAATGTGTGGTCGCATATTTTATGCTATACCTGACAATATTAAAATATTTCCTGTTAATAAATTCTCAAAATATCTTAAATTATGGCTACTAGAAAAGAATTTCTACTCAGTGAGCGATATATTTGATAAAAGGTTAAACAAATGATAAATTATAATATTAAAAAATAATAATAATAATGTATATGATAATGTAATGCAATAATAATGTGTATAATAATGTAATGTAATAATAATGTGTATAAAAATGTAATAAATTTCTCATTTGCTATGTATAGGTACTAATTCTAACTCAAATGAGATTATATAATTAATTAATCAATTAACTATTATCCTAAATGTTTGCATGTCACTTTTGTTATGACTAAGTGTTATGGATCTGTAATCATATATTATGTTAAGACCGAAATTGTACCAACACTTACTGCGAATAAATTGAATTGAATTGAATTGAAGCTGCACATTGCTCGCCGTCCGAACGTTAGTAATCCTGCGGATATCTTAAGTGTGTGAATACAAAATCCCAAAAAATCCGATCCGATCACCTATGACTTGTACCAGGCCCTTCAAAACGTTAAGCTTCCATTTTGAAGGCTCGGTGCCCGCAATCTCTCGTCTTTAGCGGTTACTTTAAAGTTAGCTAGATCTGCTAAACTATGCATATCTGCGATTTTCTGCTGGAGGGAGCTATACACCGTTAAATTTTAGTCGTTTTAATCCCGCGGAGGGTCGATTCGGTACATGAAACACTATTGATTTGTTAAGAGAAAAATAAAAAATAAAGTACTTTTTTTTAATCTTGAATTAATTTACGCACGTACGAAATTAATTTCTTTATGTAAACGTCAGCTGAGCGATGCTAATGAACTGTAGGTAGTTAGTACGTAATGACCGACAACTACCTACAAGGTCATTAACTCGTTTACTTAAAAAAAATAATTTCGTACATGCGTATATTAATTCATATTTTAGAAAAAAAAAATACTTTATTTTTTTTTATTTTATCTTTACAAATCGATAGTGTTTCATGTACCGGATCGACCCTCCACGGGATTAAAACGATCAAAATTTAACGGTGTATATGTAGAAATGATAAACTAATAAGTCTAGTTATGCGAATAATTATGTCTTATTGCGAGATCTATATTGGTTTCATTTAAAAAAAAATCGGTTAATTCTCAAGAAATTTGTGACGTTCTTTGCTTTTATACGTATAATATTATGTTTGCTTTTATTCTTCCGGTCTTCTAACCAACAAACTCGAAACATTTTCGCCTATTATCCTCATTAAAATACGGCATTAGTAACTGATACATTTTGCGGTATATTTAGACAAATCTGTATCAAGGGGTAAATGAAGGAAACCAGTTGGTCGTGCCGTATCCTAGCAACCATTCAATGCTTAAGCTCTAAGGACCGAAGACGCTTTGTTGAAAATATTTTCCAAAATTGGGATATTATTAAAAACGAACTGATGTAAGATAAAAGGGAAAAGTACCCACTTATTTCAATGGGAATTTGAGCCTTAAATGGAATGGGATACGGACTTTGACAGCATTGTTTTTGAAGTTTTGTGAATTTAATTTTGTATTTTCTGAAAAGAGGCGCATTAGTTTTGCGATTGTTTCATCATTGTTTTTCAGTGTTTGTTTAACTTAATAACAAGTTACTTATTAATTGTATGTATTCTTTGTTGAACTCCTCATAAAATTGCAGAGCAAAAAAAGTCAAAACCCTCCTTTGGCTTTGCCGTAATTGATGCAAATAAGCGTCAAAAATCAAATCAATAAAGATAGTTTTTGTTTCGCATAGACCTACAAGGGCACTTATAAAACGTCAGAAGCTGGTGCACGGTTCCAAATTGGTTGTTTCCTATGGAGAAAAACGTGTACCATGGGCGATCGTGTCGTACAGGTCAGTCTCTTACAGATAAACCTTTAGGTGTACTGATCGAAAGGAGACAGATTTGGGGTGTCCAGTGTACAAGAGTCAGAAATAAAAGTAGGTCATAATAATATACAATTGTACATATTTGTCTAAGTTCTATCTTGAGTTCGGCTTTGAAAAGTTCTATTACAAACGTTTTAGTTAAATTTTCTTTGACTACACTATAAAATGTAATCAGCCTTTTAATGTGGGGAACATTACTGACATTGCTTATAAGATAATGAAAGGGCCGTAATCCACAACGCGGGCCCAGTGCGGGTTGAACACTATACAAGAAAATCCTTGAAATAGTAATTTTCTCTTAAATGATACAAGTTTTCGCTAAAATAATAAAACCAACGACCAATAAGCATAAAAGCCCTCCCAACATGGTTACGCTTTAATTTCCACCGAGAGCAGAGTAATAAAACTATAGTATTTAACTCATAAGCACTAATACTTGAAGTAATGGGCTTGACGCGATATTTTCCAGCATTTTTAGGGTTCCGCTCGTCGGTCTAAAATAACGGAACCCTTGTTTCTTGTCCGCCTATCTGTCTGTTGTGACTCTTTTTCACAAGAACATGAAAAAACAAATGAAAGCTGGTTTAAAGCTGAAATTAATTTTAAATACTTCTTAGTGCAATGACAAAATCAAACTTCATAGTCAGCGCGATCTAAAGATGCCCGTTGATGCCGTTTAAGACGCATACTTTGATACTCACGAAGAGCTGTATCATAAAATATCACAAAGTTATAAGCTTGTTATATTACATAATTAAATAAAGAAATAAATAAATTATTGTCTATACAAAAACATGGTCACCGGACTATCCGGGCCACTGAGAGGTTGTTTTGCTCCCGCACCCAGCTGTGCGCTGGTGCCTAATACCTGCTATGACCTGCCGTGACCTGTGTTGTACTTAGTGTCGGTGGTGTCCAACTTGTGACCTTCTTTAAACATTTTTGGAAAAAAATATAACATGGTGTAAAAAATATTGGAATCGATTTAGTTACTGATTCTAAACAAACTATATTCAGGTTTTACATATTACTATACTAAAAGTAATGTTGTATACTGAAAAAACATTTAGGAAACTTCCCGTGGACCTTAAACCATAAAATTTTGCAAAAAGCAATACCATGTAACACAAATGAAGAAACAAATACTAAAAAAGTAAAACTGTAATTACGAAACCAAATAATTACGGTTTTGAGATTATTTTTGTACGGAACGCTCAGTATACGAATCCGACTTGCACTTGACCAATTTTTTCTAACTGGCAAAGCTAGCAAAAGCTTCATGCAACTGGTTTGGTGGCTGGCCAAGCACTGTTAATAAAAACCAATTACTTATACACTTGTTAACATCTTTTAGGTCTACGTGTTAAGGTCGAGTTTTGGTTGTTTTTGTGCTGATTTAGTTTGTAAACTGTTTATGTATGGTGCTGTAAATATAGAAGGAAGAGACGTTATTAATTAAATTAATGGATCGTGTATGAGTGGTGGCCGGTATCCTGTTTACGTTTTTGGATAGGCGTTGTGTTTATTTCATCTTAGAATTGAACAAACGTTATGAGTATCTCTGTATGTTTGTTTATGGTATTTTAATTTTTATTCTGTCTTTATTTTACTTTTTTTTTGGCGAAGTTCAATTGTTTTTTACAAGGTTTTATTTAGTTTCATCTGTCCCGATGTTTGTCTGAATCTGAAAGTTATGAAATCTTGTAAATTAAATTTGATCCACTTCCCGGTTACCGATTGAGCTGAAATTTTGCATGCATGTGTAAATGAGATGACAATGCAAAATTATTATGACAAGGAACTGATCTGATAATGGAACCGGAAGGTTGCCGTAGGAACTCGGTAATTGAACTCCATAGAGTTTGGGTTTGTGTGATTCGTCTTGACGAGTATTTTGGTGCTAGATGGTAACCAATAAACGAGTCAATGATATTGTAGGTAGTTGTCGATCGTTGCGTACTAACTACCTACAAACAGTTCATTGGCCTCGCTCAGCTGACGTTTACTTGAAGAAATTATTTTTTTACATGCGTAAATTAACTCTAGTTTAAAAAAAGTGCTTTATTTTTTTCATTATCTCTTAATAAATCAATAGTGTTACATGTACCGAATCGAAACTCCGCGGGATTAAAACGACTAAAATTTAACGGTGTATAATAGACATACATACTAACATTCAATTATATTGACTGTTTTGTTCTAATTGCTATATTTGTACCTACTACTGTTTGTGGATCTTATATAAATAAATAATCTAATAATTGTTTTTTATTGTTTCAGGTATGGAATGTGTTCAGTTCATCTACAACGGTTTGTTATAATGAAATATAATACTGTTTTTTTTTTTTTTTACAAAAAGTAAAATATTAATGTAAAAAATAGGCTGTGGCCGCGCGTCATTTATTTATATGTTATACTAATAAAGCACTTTGCGACTAATTTGAAGGCGCCCTAATATTATGGTGCAGCCTGTGTTCTGCTTAGCCAGAGATTTGACAGCTGTTTAGGCATTCGGTCATTCTTAAAGTTTGTGCAATTCACTCTTACAAGAACTATGTATCCTATGTTTTATGGCCCTGTGTTACTTAGTCAAAACGTAAGTATTTACATAGACAAGTAATTCTAAATACGAGCTAACTTTAGACAAGTCTGTCTGAGGTACTGTTCAAATATTTCTCTAAAATGGTCTATTGCAATGCGCTACACTCAAGGCCTCCGCCTATCAACCGGTATGCGTAGGCGCATTCCAGCGTTCATTCATAGTTTACTCTCTTTACACATCTCCAATTAAAACCCAACCTTATTTCTAACAATATAAAGTATAAATCACTTTGTATTTGGTTAGAGGTAGACGTCTTATTTTCATTTTAGTAGTCAGTCTAATATTGATTTTGTGTGGATAAACTTAGGGTTTATTTTTGTTTTGGGCTAGTTTAGAGGTTAATATGCCAATGTGCTTATTGGATAATAGTGTCGTAGGCGCTAGACACTTGCATTATTGCGTGAGTCAGATGAATGGGAATGTAAAAATTGCGTAGCCATGAACTTACGTGGGATATTTTTCATCCCATATATTATGGTATGACATACAATTTCGTCGTATTGGCGTATGGCTCCAAAACATGGTCGCTCACAAATGGGCTCAGCAGTTGGCTCAAAGTCATCTAAAAGGTAATCAAAAGGGCTGTACTCAGAGTTTCCTTGCGTGGCCGAATTAGAGTTGGAGATATCCGCAGGAGAACCGAGGTTAGGTTATCGACATAGCCCATACACATAGCGACATAGGAATCGCCAAACTTAAGTGGGAGTGGACAGGGTACATTTTTCCCAAGACAGATGGTTGATAGGGCTAAAAATTTCAAGAAGTGCAACTTATAGCTATTTTAGTGCGATATCCCACGATATTACAGTAGGTTCGAGTATATGTACTGAACAGCTGATTTTTTTTAATGTTTTGAGTTAGTCTTATAGAAGAAGATGGGTGGATCATTATCTGTCAATAAAATTTTAGTACCTTTACTCCAATTACGAGGAGACTTCCTCACTCATCTATCATCAACGTAAGCATGACTTAAAAAGCTTGTTGTTTCATCAATATTTGCTGAAGATAACGCAAAAAAAAAGAGATAACACCTGAAAACTCTATTGGTATTCGGTAATTCTGTCATTTACAAGAATATTTTACAAAACCTGTTCCAGAAAATACGTGTCTTTTTAAAACCTTAAAAGTTTTTGGATAAAATTTTCGTTATTCAGAATTTTATATAAATGTGCCAGGATTTTTTAAGAAATATTTTTAATTATGAGTACATTATGAATCGCCTAAATTGATGCAAAATAGCAGATTTTGAGAGGTCTATACTGGATTAATTCTACGCAAATTTATGTTTTGATTTCAATAGAAGCCTAGATAATATTCACAAGATATCTGTGATTCCAAAATATTTGGAGAAAGATATATAATAACGTAATAATTACGTAAGAGCGAGAGAGTATGGAAATGTATCTCGGGTTGGCCGCGCTTAATTAAAACTACCCTGTATATCAATAAACATTAAAATAATCTGACCAAGACAAAGTTTGTCATTATTAGGCATATGTATCTAAACTAACTAGTTAACTCCCTTTTGCCAAATACTTGTATTATGAGTAACACCAACATAATTTGACCAAACACTGCCCCCAACATTGGTCCACCATTACCGTTACTTACCCTTCACTTTCCATTCATCCCAACCCTTTTGCCTCGCTAATGAATTTGGTACCAAATCTGCCGTGATTGGTACCGAACACTATTAGTGTGTGTTGTGCTAAGGTTAATGTTATGCCCGGCTGTGTATTAGGGCCTTAAGATATTGGGCAGTTGAGTTTCAGTAGTTCAGTAAATTTTATAAGGGTCTTGCTAAGATGTTCCAAGAGTTTAACTACAAATAAAATTATTATCTACTAGCTGACCTGGCAAACTTTGTACCGCTTAATAGTCTATGAATATTGTGATAATGGATTTTTTTTCGTGATTTTTTCCATATCTTCTCACCGTTTGAACCTTTCCTGGAGTATCACGAATATTTCGAGACTAAAATTAGCCAAATCGGTCCAGCTGAATTCAAGTTTTAGCGAGACTTATGAACAGCTATTCATTTTTATACACAAGAGTAGCTTCTGCACCTGAAAGTCGGTTTACCTCCTTAGGGGTGGAGTTTCGTAAAATCCGTTCTTTGCGGACGTCTACACACTATATGGAACCTACCCGCCAAATTTTAAGTTTGTAGGTGTAGTAATAGTTTCTGAGATTTCGTGATTAATCTGTGAGTGGTATTTCGCTTTTAAAAGAAATGAGGACCTGAAAAAGATAGATGAAAAAAGACTGCATGTAGCGGAGATGAGAATGTTGAGATGGATGTGTGGTGTGACGAAAATGGATAAAGTGAGAAATGAGTATATTAGAGGAAGTTTGAAAGTGGCGCCAGTGACTGAAAAGTTGAAAGGAAATCGTTTGTCTTGGTATGGTCATGTGAAGAGGAGGGATGAAACACATATTACTAAAAGAGTTCTGAGTTTACAAGTAGATGGATGAAGAGGAAGAGGCAGGCCGAAGAAGAGATGGATGGATTGTGTGAGGAGTGATATGAAAGAAAAGGAAGTTAGTGATAGTGTGACGGCTGACAGGATAGAGTGGAAGAAAAAAACGTGTTGCGCCGACCCCAAGTAATATGGGACAAGGGCAGGAAGAAGAAGAAGAAGAAGAAGAAGAGGACCTATAATTGCTAAGTACAAAACTTTAGAATGTCTAGAACAATTTACATAAAAATAAATTGTTTATTTATTGATGAGACTTCAATAAATAAACAGTTTATTTATAGAAAGGTTATAAAGAGAAAAGCATTTTTTTTTCATTATATTCAAATTGTTTCTAGCTGCCAATACTTACTACTGCAATACTTTTTTCATAAATTAGAATTGACTATCATATAATGTTATTACAAAGTTACAAAGATACCTGTCTTAAACTTAAAACTCGCTAAATAGATTTTAAAATATGGCCCAAAAATACTTCGACATCACTGTCGACAGGAAGTGTGATCAAAAGGTTGGCGGCATTGTCATATTATTTGGCAACCCGTAGTCTCCGGCCCCGGCACGATAGGCAACGAAAGAACGGGGTAGGTTTTTAGTCAGTAAGAGTCTGACACTATTTCCCGGTCCGCCCAAGGGCGGGATTTGTCATTGGATGATTTTATCTACCATCTGAGGGACACAGTCAGTGAAAGTCTGACACGCCTCTCGCTCTACCCAGAGCGGGAGAAAACACTAGATGATATCTCACCTTTAAAATAAAAACATCGTTTACTGTCTTAATTAAAATAAATCCGTAGATCTAAAGAACCATATTATTAAGCTTTTTTAATCTATAAAATCTTGAAGTCTATACAAAACTAATCTACTGCCTTCAAAAGGTACTAGGAGTTCATGATTAATGCAGAGCCAATCTGTCACCACATGTGAGCGTATTACAGGCCCGAGATTGAAGGTTTTCTGCCTGACTTGTCTGTCGTTGTAAATCGCTACTTGATGTTTATCGGGTATTCAGATGATTTTGAGTAACGTGTTAATATTCTGTGAAATAGCATGTCGTGTATGAAATATCTGTGGGTTCCGTAGTGCTGGGCAATATAAGTGTAGATTGCGTCGTATGATTTTCAACATGAAAAATAGGTACATGTATCATATCATGAACGAAATACATGTCCCATATTATATGTGTAGGTTTTTATTTATTGTATTTATTATGTACAGTAATAGGTATTATTTATTGTATATATTATGTATAGTATTTAAGTATTGTGTGCTTTAGATCTGCAAAATTTCTCTCTCATTAATGTAATGTTTGCAATAAGAAAACCCAATTGTGTGAAAGCTCGACTGCTACATCAGATTTCATTGTTTGATAAAAGTTGTGTGTACACACAACTATATATATATATATATATTATAAAGATACAATAAATAATACGTTTACTAATTTATATAATAACACAAAAAGTCCACTTAATAATTCTGTGAACAACACTAATATCCAGTATTTCCATTTTGTTAAGTGATATCATTCATTCTGCCGAAAAATGATCACTGCTTACGTTTATGTATCAACGTCACTGCAACCGATCTCGTAAAAAATACTTCTGTATCGTTGATGCGTTTACAAAGAAAAAGACTCACATACATAAGTCACCCAGATTCCGAACAACTTTCTGTAGGCCATACAAAATATTTTTCCCGTACGGGAGTCGAATTGAACCCGCGCCACGCAATGCAGCAGCCAATCGCTCAACCACTTCCACTAGCGCGTTGTCAAAATTAAAAAGAAATAAAAAAAAAGATTATGTTTAAGTAGGTTTTTAGGGATCTGACGCAGAACGTCTCATTCGCAAAACTTTCATCATTCACTCTGAATTCTGAAAAGTAAGAAGGCAATATTGAAAGTCATTTTAAAGAAAAGAAAGATTAAAAGTGTCGTGGTGGCCCAGTATTTACATCCACTTCTCAAGCACGAGGTAGCGGTTTCCAAACCAGATAAATCAACGGAAAATTGTATTTTAAAAATGTATTTTCCTAAGTTTATTTAGGATATTACTTGTACTTACATCACAAAAAAAGTTGCGATTCTAAAATACTTCTAAACTCCATTTGGAAATTGAACTGTTGTCCTAGGTACATAAGTTGGTACGGAGCCCTCAGTGCGCGAGTCCAAGTCGCACTTGTCCGGTTTTTGTTTGATTTCTGAATCCACTGACCCTTGGCCAATCAAAATATTTTTATATTCAGACGGTTAACTTACGTTTTGTGTGGGACAATAGAAGACCCTATTGTTACTAAACTCTCGAGCCCCAAGAGGACACTGGTGTCCGCACACTTATTGTCTTTTTATTGTCTCTAATTACGGCATTCGCAGGGTTAAAACAATACGATACCATTGAATTCAACTTGGACTTTATAGTCCCCTCGTTTAGTGTAGCATAAATTTATGTTATTTTTTTCATGGGTGAAAATACAAAATACCTATGAATTTGATATTTTTATTGCCGAGGACTTGACTTACTTAAGTTCCTATGTCACCAGGTCTGCTTAAGGCGACCACGTTTTCGCTTTCTTTGAGGATTCCAGTCTAGGTCTTGCCTTTGTATGTGTTCAGGATCCCTTCGGATTGTGTAGCCATTCCGATTTCAGGTGAAAAATCATTAAATAAATCCTCCAACCCTGGGTGGTGCAAAAGAGAGTGTCCGACTAACACTGACTAAAACCCACCTATGTTCTGTCAGTTGCTCTTTGCGTTCCAGGGCCAGTAACTTATTCTAACAGCCCCGCGAAGGGACTTACCATTAGTTTATAGTCAGTAAAAATCTAACACGCCCACCGGCCTAGAACAGGAGAAGTCATAAGATGATTTCACACTTTACTATTCATATAACTAAGTACTCCCTCTTTCAAAGGAATGAAAAGTCACCCTGCAGGTATAACAATATTAGTATTGGATAAAGGACTGAAGTTTGTTTGTATACAAATATACGTGTATGTTTGTTAGTCTATCACGTTCAAACGGCATACTGGTAGGCCCTGGAATAGGATATAAGTTACTTTTCAACCCGGGCGTATGTTCGCTGGCACTAATTCAGTACCTCTACCATGAGTTTTAAGCAATAGTATTCGTCGCTACTCGATATCGACGCCGTAAATATTTTGTATGACAAATTTTGGTTCTGCAAGTGACCGTTAGAGGCGCTGCAAAATTTGCCATACAAAATATTTACGGCGTCGATATCGAGTATCGACGAATACTATTGCTTAAAACTCATGGTAGAGGTACTGTACTTTTACGCGATTGAAGGCGCTGGCAAAAACTAGCCTATAAATAGTGCCAATATTCCAATTTCTATAAGTAAACAAATCTAGAACATTCAGCAATGTCTGGATATTGATTTATTTGAGTTTACAGTATGCCTAAATTTAACTTTTTATTTGAGTCTAGATCCAGGCCAAACTCCGATTTATATTTGAGCTGAACTGTACTGAAACTCGTAGATATTATTTGTAGACCTGCTACTATTTTAACTCACTCAAATAAATTCTAATAAATATTCGTCTTTGGCTTAAATCTGATTGGAGAGGTTAACTTGACATCTGTATTTATAAAGAAGTAATTATTTTTTACTAAGTAATTTCTTATTAAGTCATTATTTGAGGCTAGAAATCTCTATTCAAAATTTACTTTTTTCTTAACTATAGAATTGAAAGTGATACTTAAGTAGTTACTTTTACTCAAGTAATTAGTGTTAACTTGCTTATAAAAACGGGCGTAAGAGAATACAATTTAAGTAAGTAGATAAAAGGATTTATTTCGATAAATTAAAATCAAAATCACACAATCACCACAAAATAAACCCTTAACCCTTCCAATCCAGCATTCAATTTGTAATATGCAAATTCTTTATCCGGACAATATGCATAATAACGGACAATGTATCAATTTTTAGCATAAACCTTGCATTGTTAACGTAACATGACTTTGTAGGTCCGCAGCGATGATATAGGTACGTAGTTATGTCGTAGCGCGTGGCTACGGCGTAGGCTGCTATAGTGACCTACGAAAGGTTCAGTTTTCGACGCGGCCGCCTACCGCGTAGACGCCTCCCGCGCGCTACGAACGCAGCCCGAAAGTCGAAGTGCAATTTTTTTCGCAAGTGTTTTTCCCCCTTTTTCACAAAATTCAAAGGTGGATTTTAATTAATGGTGTCGTGTTCGTATTTCGGTTCGGATGTGATTCTTGTGTGGTGTTAGCCGTGAATTTTTGAGTGTCAACGGCGGTTTTTTGAAGGAATTTTCGTGTGTTTACGCGCAGTGTAATTATGTTAGTGTAACTGTGAGATGTGAGTATGTAAGGATTGTACGGACTCTTATGAAACACGCCGTTTCGGGTTTTATGCAAAAAATCTTTTTGTGGGAAAAAGGGGATTGTTTTTCTCTATGCCCGTGTGTAATTAACGCTTTAGAAGGGTCATTTGTTATGATAAAAATATGACTAGAAACAAAGTCTGCAATTCATTTCAGTAAAGATCTGTTTTTGTAGCATAAGTTTGCAGTTGAAATTATTATTAATTCTATTAGAGCTTTAAAAAAAAATCTTTCATACACAATTTAAATTGATATTCGATATAAGTTTTTTTGCAAAATGGTTTTGCTGATTGATATTAACAACAATATTTGACGATACTTTGGGATCTGAATATGCAATTTGCAGAGTCCATAAAAATGGTAGATTCTAAGGACTTAGTACAATTGAAGCTAGACAGACGGTCAACAAAGTCGCAGAATTGAATATGAAACGATATTATTTTAACTTTAAAAGCACGTAAACTGATTCAATTATATTAAACATTCTAGAACAGTTGTTAACTTTTGAGTCAAAAGAACTATATTGTGATAGGTGTATGAGACAAGAAATTGCAAAGGCTTTTTTTTTTGCTATCACAGTTCACAGCTGTACATGTTATTTCTTGGCGGTTTTTCTTAATTATACTTAATATTACAAATAATACGAAATTAAGTCTGTCTGTCTGTTACGGTTTCACGGCTAAACTACTGAACCGATTTGATAACATTTATTACGTAGGAAGTTTGAACTCTAAGGATGGTCATAAGATACTTTTTTCCACCTACTGCGAATTTGCGTCCGAAATAACCAACATTTAAGCGGAGGAAGTCTCTAGCATTAGTTAGTAATCTGTAGAATTGTATCAATGTATTTCAAAGTGTTCTTCAATAAACAGGATTGTTCCTAGTTTGAAGGACAGTGAGTAATAAAAGAGTAATCATGGAGTTTTTTGCTGGTTCTTCTCCATAGGAAAAGACCAATTTGGAACCGTGCACTATAGCTTCCGTTTCATAAGTACCCATGTAGTCCTATGTGAAATACAAATATTTGAATTTTGATTCTTTTTATTTTATTTTAGTGATCTTATTTATGTGAAATAACCACTCATTTGTGTTTCATCACTTATGTTACTTATAGGCCGTTTTTGCGTAATAAATGATTACTTACTTTTACCCTAAATTTTTAACATGCAATTAATAATTTATTCATGCTGAATTTTTTGTCATTACTTCGAAACCGGAGCGTGGTCGATATATGTAGGTATTCGCGATTATTTATTTTGAAGTTTCTATACGAGTATTATTTTACAAAATGAAATAAGTTTGCGTTAGAATATGCGTTGTCACTTGTTTGAAGTTCAAAGTGACGTTAACAGAAAATTGTGGCCAATTACTTATAGCTAACTTTACTCAGTAATAATGTAACATTCTATTGGTGAAAGAACTTTATAAATCGGTCCAGTAGTTTTTTTTTTTAATACTCGATACAAACATAGAGATAGGTATTTCTACTTTATAATATTATTTTTATTGTAGCGGTATTTTGTTATTATGTAGGTAATATTTACCTATATTATATTGTTAACCAGTGACTAAATTTCCCTACTTGGTATAACAAAATAATCTAGAAATTAAAATTAAATAAACTAAGGTCTTAGCAACCGCAATCGATTAAACACGCCATTAACATTTATTTTGATACTACTTTTAGACTGAGTTAGGATAATTGCCTTCTTCGTATTTATTTGGCTGGAGTTTTATCTGATCTTACAACACATTATTAAATCGAACTACATAAATTACTTTACGCCATTAAACTTACAACTCTATATGTGACACGTTCTTATTTTTTACCGTCAATAGATTACCTTTGAAAAAGTATGTCTATGTCGTGGCCAAATCATAGAAATTTCAGATCACTTCATGATATGGCCAACTATAATTGGCCAGATCGTTTAAACGACTTGATGATCATTGATTTGGGATTTCTATGGTAATAAAAGGTCTAAAGAAAGTAGGCCAAATGAGGATTGAAATGTCATCAAACTTTAACGTTTGAAACGATCTGGCCAGTTTTAGTTGGCCATATAATGAAGTGATTAATTTATATGATCTGGCCAAGACATCTATATCGTATTTACGCTTAAAGTTAAGCAAAATTACTGCTGTTTCGGCAAACGTTGTTCTATAACGTAAATTATTATCAAAAGAAAAATCCTTATTCTACTCTCCCCCTACTTTACCCTAATACCCATTAGGGTAAAGTGATACAATGAAATCTGATGTAGCCAAAACTGATTGAATAATCAAGGAAGATTAAAAGGCCTTGATCATTGTTTATTGATAAAACCTTTTAAAACGCATCGAATATAAGATTTTTATAAAAGATTTAATATTATTAAGGAACTTTTTAACAATAAAAAAATGCAAAAGATTTTCATTTTGAACATAATATTTCGGTCTCTTTAATAATAAAACTACTAACTAACAAGAATAAATAACACAAAAGTATCAAACTGTTTTATACCGGCTTCTGACAAGTGAGTGACAACTAAAATTCGCGTTGCCAGGAACAGATTTTTTATTTCGTTCAAAAATTCCCAAGTCGATTAATTTTTTAGACATAGTCTACACTGCACTCAAAATACCGACTACTTTCACGATCTCAACATATAAAGCGTAGTATACAACAGGCTGTCTTTGACACGCCACGGCCTCACACAATGGATGTACCTGTGTGCTCATAGGTTTACCGTGTCAGTTGCACGATTGTGTCACGGACTCAATTGATTGCTCTTTTGTTTTGAATTAATTTTGTTTGTGATCGATTGTACCTGTGTGCGTGTGTGTTTTTGGGTGTAGTTATATTGGGTTTTATGTAGAATTATAAATAACTCCTAAATCATTTAGAGCTAGACAGAAACTTTATTATAGTGACCGACGAAACACGATTTGAAACCGAAACCGAATCGGAAATTCCGAATGTTCGGCTTCTCTTCCAATTTCGGTCGAATCCAATACTGAAACTGACGTGGACACAGAAAAACTGACAAGAAATAAAAAGATATAGTTATTGGTAACCATATTTCTATATAGTTCTTAATTCTATGTCTAATTATAACTTTCATCATCATCACAACCAACACTACCACTAATCACTCCCACTCACTCACTTCTCTTCTACTAATTATTACTTTCATAAAATACTAAATAATCGGTTAAATCAATGATTACATAAAAAATTATAACTCACGTGGACAAAGGAATGGATTCCTCTGTCCACATGAGTTATAATTTTTTAGTGTGGTTATAGTTATAATTTTTAAGTGTGGTTATGTTTTAGTGTGGTATAAGTTTTCAGTGTTTAGGTATTTATGGCAACCTTCAGCTCAACGCCACTAGTTTCTATCGCACCGAATGGAACTGAATATTCGGTCACTTTGACTGAAACCGAAACTCCAACCTTAACCAGTGGTCAAAAATCGAAACCGAATCTTCGGTGGTATCTAGTCTATATTACACGGAACACACCACTTTTCTAATATTGCGATTCTGTGAGCACAACACAAAGTAATGTTATGTGTAATGTGTGAACCCGCGATGTATGATTCGAACTATGAGTTGCAGTAGTTATCACTGGAGTGTAGGTGTACACTACTCAATTGCTAAGTTCACACCGCGCTTTACTTTGTATTTATTTTATCACCCTGCTCTTAAAACGGTGAAGGAAAATAGGATAGGAAATGTCCTTGAGCCAAAAAAATTATGACAATTTGACCTCCTTTTCAAAGGTGAGTCCAGTGTTGGGCGCAGTTAACTAATATTCTGTAATCAGATTATAAATTACTATTGAAAGTACATGATTACATGTAACTTAACTACAGTAATTAAACTACACGAAGTAGTTGTTAATTTGATTGCTGTAATCTAGTAGTCATGCTTACTGATTTATTTGAGTACTAAAAATTTATATCTTGAAATTAAATAAACATGAAAAGTGATGAAATTGTTGATTTATTAAAACTGAATTTAGCTCTAAAATTTAATTTAAAAAAACCTGAATCTAAATGTATAAAAAATCATGTATATACTTTCACGAATAATTGAATACAGGACTTGAAGTCGTAGATGCTTAATTATGTCCTTATTATATTACATAATATAGTTATGGTTTTGATTGAAAGTAATCAAAAATCGACCTTTATATGTTAAGTTATAAAAAGTAGTCTCGTAATCGTGATTGTTAGTAATCAAAATGTTTTACTACTTTTTACGATTATTTAAAGTAGTTTGTAGTTTTGATTACTAACTACAAAATGTAGTCGTAGTTATTAATCAGTAGTTAGATTACATGTTGCCCAACACTGGGTTAGTCCAAGCAATGGAGATATTATAAACGAGTTTATCATACGAGTATTCATATCGCTGATAGTAAATACTCGTAATATATGACAGACTGCATGGACTGAAAAAAAACAATACAGGTTTTTTTTTTATGTTAGGTAAAATCATCCAATGACAAATCCCGCCCTTGGGTGGAGCGGGAAATAGTGTCAGACTCTTACTGACTAAATACCTACCCCGTTCCTTCGTTGCCTATCGTGCCGAGGCCAGGTATTCCTTTCGGAAGCTGACCTATGACCCCAGCAGGCTTCGACCCTGCCTGCCTGCAGCTAGCAGGCTGGGCCTCTACGGTTTGCTGACAGCTCCTTGAGGCGCGCGGGAACATTACGGGATGACTTGAGCTCGGTCGGTAACCGGACGATCGGACAGCGTGCTACCTATTGCACGCCGTCCGCAAGCCCGCGCCTACGGTGGCCGTAATATTACAATATAGTGGCGGTAATATATTTCAAAACGTTTTTTGATACATTTTTACTGCTAAACATATTCCTTTAAATTATCTCTATTACGAAATTTTAATTTTTCATTTCATATTGGTTTTCAGTCTGTTAGTATTTCGCTTAATATAAATCATGTTTGTCCGAAGATTAAAACAAACAATTCTAAATAATTCAGCGATATAGGCTATCCATCTTTTTTTTTTGTAAATGTAAACACTGTTGTGGAGCTGAGCCAAGTAAGCAAACAATGTTCTAGCATAAAATAAAATTATGTAGCAAAATAAATTTCAAAATTACCAAACAAAACATGATATTCCTAACATAATTGCTGTATTTTAAAACTCGCTAGACAGAAATAGGTTACTGTTGTCCTAGAACGCAAAGAGTACTATGGGTTTTAGTCAGTAGAAGACAGACACTCCTGCTTGCTCCACCCAGAGCGGGAGACGTTCAAAAACGTCTTTGAATTTTTGTTTTTAGGATGGTGCTAGTCTTCTCACGATGTTTTCTTTCACCATTTTGAGAGCAGTGGTAATGAAATAGATTATAAGCATGTTATATTACCTGGTTGTTTCCACAAACACATGGTCACCGGGCCATCCGAGCGACTGAGGGTTATTTTGCTGCCGCACCTAGCTGTGCGCTGGTATCTAATGCCCGCAATAACCTGCCGTAACCTATTTTGTACTTAGTGTCGGTATAGAACTTGTGAACATTTTTAAATAGTTTTTGACAAAAAATATAACAGTATAAAAAATATTAGAATCGATTCAGTTACTGATTCTGAACAAACTATATTCAGGTTTCGCATTTACTAAAAATAATGTTGCATATGGCTCAATTTCACACCAATGTCATAAATGATACCCCGATCTAGTAAACAACTGCCCATCTATGTGTACCTGGTACATATACCTATATGTTTACCATCTCAGACACCGTGTTATGTGTTTACACTAATCAATATGATAATTAGAAAGAAAGAAAGAAAGAAAAACATTTATTTGAGAAAGAAAATTAGAATAGAAAATAATTAGCTTTGATTCGATAATTCGAACCAGTGATTTCGTCGTAAGTAACTTGGTATTAGCATGTTAGGACGCCATTATTGTATGAGATAATTAATTAATATTGAAATTATGTAATGAAAATCTTTTCTGTTACAGTAAAAACCCGAACCATGGTATATATTAGATTTTACCAACAAATCTTAAGACGGTGGGAACTCATCTATTCCGATTTCTCCCGCTTTAGGGTGAAGCGAGAGGGCGTGTCAGACTTGTACAGACTAAAACCCACACCTATGTTCCTTCAGTTACCCTTTTCGTTCTAGGACCTCGGGTGACGCGAATCCAAGGCCTCAAGTAGACTTCGGCCCTGCTGGGCCCCTACGGCTTTGCTGATATCTCTTTGAGGCGCGTGTGGAACGTTACGTGACGTATGCGACTTGAGCTCGGTCCGGACGGTTGTCGTACGACGAGCTACGCATTGTTCGTCGTCCGCAAGCCCACGCCTACGGTGTTTTTTTTTCGAACTTTCACCATAATTAGTTAAATCTTAGGATTTACCATAGTTCAGCCTTTTACAGTAACATTAATATTGTGCTTACGTACTTTTCATGCTTGGGTGAACAGTAAGTTATTCGGCTTATTAGGTATCTAAAATGCAAAATTGATTCTCTATAAGTCACTCGCTACTTTTACGGTTCCGTATGTTCGACTGAACGAATGGAACCCTTGTAGCATCACGTCTGTCCGTCTGTCACAGATAATTTGCTTCGAACGTACATACTATATATAATATTTGTTAAGTAACTGACTTGTGAATTGTCTGTTTTTTTTTTTAACTTTTCTTTTTTTATATTTTATTGTTTTGATTTCTTTGTGTTTAAATGGTGGCTTCGGCCGTTCTGTTTAAATTAAATAAATAAATACTAAATCGATCTCATAAATTATTGCACCCATTCATTTGATATTTGATACAGATACAAATTATGTGTTTTGAAATTAGTGTGATATAGCTGCCGCCAGCAACTTCGCCTGCGTGATAAGTTGTATACTCCAGATATAAAAAAAAAATGTATGTGCTGTTCTTGAACACGGTCTAGTTGTATCTAAAGTTAAGTAGTAATAAACAGACGCACACACACACGAAGTAACAAACAGACTCACACACGCAAACTCTCGTCTCTATAATATTAGTGTGACGTAAGTAATACTCTCAATCAAGCCTAAAACTTCAGCTCTCCTAGAACCTATATAACCAGGATATAACCAGGAACCGGTGACGCGATTGCAAACGGGCGCTGAACCGGTTCACAAACGTACCGGACCGTGCGGCCGTGCCGGATTGCTCGCGGCATATTGCTTGAAACGGATGAAGAGTTTATGAGCACGGGCTTTGAGGGGTAGGAAATGTCTAGGAATTTCGGAAGGGGTGAACGTTTGTTTGATGTTAAAGTAATAATAATAATTAATCATTTATCTGCGAAAGTAAGGTACCGAAGGTTGACAATGTAAACAGGTAAAATTGATCTCTTAGGACGCTTTCAATTTATGCGTATTTTGACGGCCTGCTGAGGTGCGGATGCGGTGCGTTCATTAAAAGCGCGCGGTGCGGCAACCGCGCAGCTAACGTTCGACAACAGAACGGTATCTGTGTTTTTTTTTTTTACATTGTAGGCGGTTGTATTTTTCTGTAAAAAGTTTTTATTTCACACTTTTTAGTTGTAATCAGCCAAACTTAAATAGATACCTACCTTCCAGCATTCGGTTTCATCGTCAAATCATCATGACAATTCTAATACTACCAAACACCGTTAGGATGGACAGAGTTATAATAATTCTATTATAACTCTGTCCATCCTACCTAACTTCCGGCTTCATCATCAGATCAGTTCTATATATCCCTCCCCTTCTTCCTTCAGTCAGTCACCGACCACATGTATAAACAAAGCAATTTTATTTGTTATTATTTATTTATATATTTATCCTCACATCGGAACGCCTTACAGCAATTACACCAATGGAGCACAATTAGTTCAGAATCTGCTGCGCGGTGGAGTAGTAGTCATCTAAGGAGCGGCGCGGGCGCTGTGGTGGGTCACGAACGCTCGCTTACGCAGCATCAGGCCAGCACTCCTCCAGATTCGGATTCCACATGTACCAAATGCCATATCGAACACATTTTTTAAATCATAAAGCATTTTTAATAAGTTTTTCAAAGGAAAATTATTTAAATTGAAAAATCCGGCAAATTTTGATGTCATCTTGACGGTTATGACAGTTCTAATGAAAAATTCAACTATAACTGACGACCCTGGTTACAAATCTACTTTTTTGACTGTACAAGCATGATGTTATGCCATTGTCATCACGATAAAAATATAAAACCCTATATTTAAGCCGCCCATTGATTAAAGACCTACATTTAGGCACGTTTTCATGAAATATCCTTTATTTAGTACAATGTTTTCAGAATTTTTTACACAAAACGCTCTGAACTGGGTCGTTAGGTTTAAAAAGTAATTAATTAGTCGCTCACAACGTTTCTATTGTGTTTATGGAGCGTGACGTCATTTGTTTTAGAATTTTTAGCTTTTTATAGCTTAGTTTTTTTGGTCTTTCACAAAAAAGTCCTAGACTTAATGAGTACGTCTATCGATTATAATGTTCCGAGGTAACCGCGGGCTTGCTGACGACGAGCAATGGGTAGCTCGCCGTCCCGTGACCGGTAATCGACCGGAACGAGCCCAAGTCGACAGCGCGTAGTCTTCCACGCGCTCTTGCAAGAGATGTCAGCAAACCCCAGAGAATCAGCAGGGCCGATACCCGCTGGGCCACGGGGATTTTATTAAAAGAATACTCTTATAACGCAAAGGGCAACTAAAGGACACAAGTGTGGCAGTTAGTAAAATGTGACACGCCTTGCTTCATCTCTGGATGGTGGCAAAGTGGCATTTTCCGCATTAAAGCAGAAAATTATTATTTCCCGAGACAAAAGTATCTTATGGCCTATGCCAGGAACTAAATAATAATAGGTAATATAATAGACTAAGCAATTATTGTTCCGATAGTCGTGTCAGCCAATGGCTTGATAGTCAAGAGCCTCGACCAACACTTTTTGAAGGCTCTCGTTAGACGACTGGATCAAGGGCTTGATTCAAAAGTCAGTACTCTTGGACAAAGCTCGTATAGTTAGAAGGTTCCTTTCTCTGGAGCCCAGACCTCCGGTAGCACAGATATAGATATAGGTACCTAGATAACGCAAAAGGAACTACTTCGCGTGCCTAGCTTACGTACAAAAATCGTAAGTGGTCACTTTCGCGCTCAGTCTGCATCGGAGTACAGCGCTAGTCGGGTGCAGTTAAAAATATAAAAATGGTTAATTGTGCTGTTGGTGTGGGGGTGGAGCGAGGGGGACGCCTTACGCGGCGGCGTCTTCACTAAATAGTGCTTGTGACGTCATAATAGGTAGTCAAAATAGTAATAGTTAATTCTCAGCATTTTTTGTTATTGAATTACGATTCTTTCGGTGTTAGGTATTTTTTATTTATTTATTGGAAAAATTAAACAAAAATAATTATTATGTAAAGAAAGAATTAAAAATAGTATTAACAAAATTCTCCACAAATAACACCATGAGACTTGATTTGAAAAGCACTGTAAATTAAAAGAAAAGCCGTCGGTATTCCGATCCCGATTTCCGGCCACCGTAGGCATTGGTTTGCGGACGGCGAGCAATGGATAGCTCGCCGTCCGACCGTCCGGTTACCGACCGGACTGAGCCCAAGTCGTCGACGGCGCGCTTTAAGGAATTTTTTTTTCGCGTGGGAGTTGTCAGCATACCGTAGAGGACCAGCAGGGCAGAAATCAGTCCATGGCCCCATGGACTGATTTCTGAAAAGAATGTCCGGCCCCGGTATAAAAAGCTAAGAAGGAACGGGGTAAGATTTAAGTCAGTAAAAATCTAACACTATTTCCCGCTCCGCCCAAGGGCGGGGTCGGAAATAGTCGACGATGAAATGGATGACCTTGGATGATTTTACCTACCATAAAAAAAGCGAATAGTTAATATAATATTTACAATGTTTTTAACAAACAATATAGTGGTTTATTATTAATCACAATGATTTTAATAAGTTAAGTAATAGTAATTTAAATTTTCTTTTAGGTTTAAAAAACGGATCTAGATCACTGAAATTCTTATTAAAATTGCTCGTAAAGCAACAAAGAGGCTCACGTAAGTCATTTTTTGGACTGATAGTAGTGGCGAACACACACTATAAATAGACTTCAGTTAAGTTTTACGTTTTAGTGGCTCATAAATAAAATCCTTTTTTGAGTGGGAAATTATCAAAATTTGCTTTAATATCCTGGCAATGAATACTCAGCACAGTTTTATAATAAGTAGTCTGCGAAAGACAAAGTATCTTCATCGTTATTCATGAGTATAGTGTTAGGATACTAGATACAATGCGAAATTGCCGTGACCCCTATATTAAATAACATTTTATAGCCCGCATGTTCAATTACAAATAGGTATTAGTAACATAGTTAATTTATACGACAATATATTCTATTACAATGCGACTCCGTTAGGACTAGCAAGGAGGATTCACTTTTGAGGGAATTTAATCTAAATAGAATTAATGTGGGACTAATACAGTCCATTTTTCATTCACATTTTGTCGATGATGCCAAAAAATTATGTCATTTATTAACAGCCCTTCAATTGTGACTTCCATCTTTATTATTCTAAAGTTATAATGTACATAATATCTTAATTAGTTTTAGTAATGTTAAAAGTACCATGGAGTTGGCATATCTGGTCAGATAAATACCTCAAAATAAATAAAGAAAAAAAAGGGACTAGCAATAAATAAAGATTAATATGTATTTTTTTTCTTTGCTTTTTAAATATATATGATGTCCTACTGCTGGGCAAAGGCGTTCCCCTTCTCCTTCTCAACCTCTTCGTTTTGGGCGATCTCTAACCAAGTTTGTCGTCATATCACTTTAGCCACGGTTGAATGCGACGATGTGTGTACTTTCAGGTGTCCAGTGAGTGACAATCTTCACCCAGGGTCTTCGCTCATCGTCCAGGTCAAAATGTAACCACCCCCACAACCATGTTACGATAGTTTCGTTTCGATTCTCTGGCGTCGAACGCCTCGAATCGGACACAAAACGTAACTCGGCTAGACCTGCAGAGATATAAAATCATTATTACCATCATATCATGGACATAAGCCTCACCCAAATGTCGCCACAACGACCAGTGCTGTGCGTCTCGTATCCTTCGGATACCCACGACCCTCACCAAGTCGTAGATCCACGTTGCGAAGGCCTTGTAACGCTGTGTCTTCCAGTAGGCGATTGTCACTTAAGTACCATCGCGGTAATTTGTGCCTGATCACTTAAAAATTTTCGCTTTTCTGCAGCGCGGCGCAAAACCAAACCCTTTGAAGTTTTCGTTTCGAGTGCAAGCAAAATTGAACTTAGCGGTGGTCAGGCGGAAGTGTCTTTGATAGTACCTTTCGGTCACATCGACCATCTATTCTACGAGCAATGTGCCCTAACCATTACTTAAAGAATCACCAAAATTAAGTTGACGATTCTTCGGGTTACGTCAGTAACCTTGGTTCTCCTGCGGATAGCTTCATTTCTGAGATATAAAATAAAACAAATTAATTTATTTCCTTCTAAGAAAAAACAAGAACAGTGAAACAATTCGGACATATTTTTCCATTTTGTGCAGGACTTGTTTACTTTTGATTCGGACGTCTTACCAAGAAACTGTTCTTACGAAAACGGCAAAGCGAATGATAACAAAGGTATGTTTCAATTTAATCGTTCCTCGGCCCTCCCGGAGGCTTCAAGTGACCTTTTCGAAGTTTATCTTACTCTTGACTTCTGTAATACAGGTTTCTAGCTAACGAGGAGTCAGGGTTTAAAATATTATTGTTTTATATAAGTTAAAGATAAATTAAAAAAAAAAACAGGGCATGTGCGAGAGTTCCGTATAACCTTACCTATGTAAACAGCTCAATTTCTGATTTGAGTTTCGAAGATTTTTCCGAGTCGCAAAAAGTGTTTCTTTTTCCGTGACTAACAACAAATTTTCAGATTTATTTCTATATCTGTTCTATAAGACCTTGCTTCATGTAAAATTTTAGGGTTCTGGGTCAAAGTGAAGTACCTTATGAGTTTTGATTCACTAAAGAGCGTCGAAATGTACATTATTTTGCGACATAAACGGCAGTGTCTTCTTTAACTTAGAAGATTGATGTATATGTTTTTAATTTCAACTAGATACGTTCATACGTTTCCAAGATAAAGGCTATTGACAGACAGACGGACAACAAAATGATCCTTTATGGGTTCCATTTTTGTCCTTTCGAGGTACGGAACCCTAAAATACTAAAATATTAAAAGCCTTTTGTTACAAAGTTTGTTATCAAACTCCTCTAAAGCGGCTTTACCGATTTTAGGATTCTTATAATATTTTTTTTTGTGTATATCTGTTAATTCTGAGGACGTAGGCTACTTTTTACCCTTCAAGAATAGAAATTATCTTCGAATAAGTTCTTTTTCCTATCAAAAACATCAACTACAAAGAAAATCACAACAAAACAAATAATACTCTATTTAATTATTTCCACTAATGTATTACAACCACATTTACCAAATGAAATGTCACACGAAATTAAAACGAGTCCGTACCATAGTAGCCAGGCGCCATCTTTGTTCCTATTTCTTTGAAAATTCCGACATTTTGCGTTCGACGATTTCAGGAATGGCGACCGCTATTGTGTCTCAGTCTTTTGTTTCAGTCGGTCTGAAAATGAGGGACTGTCAAATTGAAATGTTTGGGATTTTGGAGGCTGGAGTAATCTGTTGAGAACTAAAGGAATTTGTTCAATTTAGTTCAACAATTATAATCTACAAAACTATCTTTGTTAAGTTTAGTAACATTAATTTATTTTAGACAGTTGTACAAATGTAACACACGATAGAAAAATCGGTTAAGTGCGAGTCGGACTCGCGTACTGAGAGTTATATTTTTTTTTTAAATTACATAGATTTTTTTTTAATTTGACTGGCCTGTTGGTCTAGTGGTGGTGGCTATGCTGGAAGTCACCCAGTCACCTAGGACAAATGCTATGCCGGAGCAGTCAGGGCCACTGACCATTAGACCAACAGGCCAGTCAACTATTTTTAAAGTAAGTAATTTTTTTTTTGTCTCTAAATAACTCTTGATTGATTACTTATTTTGATAAACTCTTATTAATTTTTGAATGCATCACTAGAATGTTTTTGTGTGTGCGTAGATACCAAAACCGATAAAAAAAAAAATTAAAAAATTAATATCATTTAACATTAAACGCGCTACTGGTGTAGTGTGTCGACGTTATTTACCTAGTCAAAAAACACTACCTAAATGAAATTATCAATATTTAAATTAGGATTGCAACTTAATTTTCTAATTGACCCCAATTAGTATACTAGCTTCTGCTAGAGGCTTGGCCTGCATGAAAATCGGTTTTTCCATACAAATTTCCAACCCCCGTTCGAGACTAATTACACCACTAAAGGGGTAAGCCTTTAGGGGTGAAGTTTCGCAAAATCCGTTCTTAGCAGATGTCTACACCCTATAAGAACCTGCCAAATTTTAATTTTGCAGGTGTGATAGTTTCTGAGATTTCGTGATTAATCAGTGATGGTATAAGTCTAGATAAAACTTTATAGATGTAATATGAAGTAACCTACCCTTAACTTATATAACGAGAAAGTTCACGGCACATTACACACGGTACCTAACCTTTATGGCTGGCTATGCTAACAAGAAACTACTTCAATGTATACCAGGCATTCAATTCTACTCGTTTTTCATTTCCATAGCGATGTTTCTCTTCCATTTCATTTAGTTCGGCATACTAATTATGTTTCTTATTCAGTGGTAGAATAATGCTAATAGTTGTTAGTTTTCTACTTGAGTGATTCGATTTCTTGAAGGCACTGGTCTGAATTCTTGGTTTTCAGTGTTCTTTGTGTTATACACCGTTAAATTTTGATCGTTTTAATCCTGTAGAGGGTCGATCCTGTACATGAAACACTCGATTCGTAAAATTAAAATTAAAAAATTAGGTTTTTTTTTCTAAAACTCGAATTAATATTCGCATATACGAAATTAATTTCTTTAAGTAAACGTCAGCTGAGCAAGTTCAATAACCTGTAGGTAGTCAGTACGCAACGACTGATGCGTATATTAATTCGAGTTTTAGAAAAAAAAGTACTTTACCTTTACAAATCGTTAGTGTTTCATGTACTGGATCGACTCTCCACGGGATTAAAAGGATAAAAATTTAACAGTGTATATATTGTTTTACTCTCCCACTACTTGTATAACTAGATTGTACAATTACGCAGCAGGTACGGAACTTGCACTAACTTCTCCTAGGTACATTAATTGCTGCAAGTTTGCTGCGCTTTCAGTCTGCCGCTCGTCTATTTATTGTTGTTCCCTGACGATTTTATTGTATTTCAAGTTACTTAATAGGGCTATATTTTGTAGTAGTGGCGGTAGAGTATTCCAACTATTCTCTCTGCCTGGTTGTGAAGTTTTAATCGGAATCTGAATCCTTTTTCCAAGTTTCTATAAAGTTTTTAAGGCTTTTGTGGGGTTAAGAGGGGATAACTTGGCTTCGTTTTTAGGGTTCCGTAACCGAATGGTAAAAACGCGACCCTATTACTCAGACTCCACTGCCAGTCTGTCACTCCCCAGGCTGCATCTCATAAACCGTGATAGCTAAACAGTTGAATTTTTACAGATGATGTATTTCTAAATAGAATAAAATAAATATTTAAGTGAGGCTTCCCATACAACAAACGTATTCTTTTTTGCCGTTTTTTTTTGGTATGGACAGTACGGAACTCTTTATGCGCGAGTCCAATTCGCACTTGGCTGTTTTTTGCACGTTCAAACATCAATAACATATTTTACCACTGCACTGGACCATAACTTTAACTTTATATTTTAAATAACATTGTTTGCGAAAATCTCCACTTTAAAATAAGCGTTATTTCTACAGTATTTAATATTTAAAGGCACTCTTCCTAAAGACGTCAGTGGAACTTCCGTACTACTGGTTAAATGCACACTTATTTTTGCGAGGTTCTTCCGTAATGGTTCACTGTTTCGTGTTTACTTTGTTAAAATAACAGTTAGCTGTAAAAACTCCTTGCTTTTACGGTCTAGTAAGCTGAAATAACTTTTTTTTTTATTATAAGTACATAGGCTCGCGTTTGACCGCTCTCTCACCTGATGATAAGCGATGATGTGGCCGACGATGGAGCACATTTCTTAGAAGTAACCTATACACTCTTGACTCTTGACTATCAGGAAACACAGACTCCGGCAGGGAATTCCACTCTTTAGCTGTACGCAAAATAAATGTGTTCCCAAAACGCTTTGCTAATATTTATCGTGGTACTAACGAGATGCATAGATTCGTTTGTATGTAGCAGTGTTTATATTATCTGAGAAAAAAGCAGTACACGGTTGATGGGTTAGGTTAGGAAATTAAGAATTAATTTGGAGGTCAACAAATAATTGACGTAACCATCCCGTCATTGTTACTTTTATCTATAGATCTCATTTATTGGCTACTTTTAATTACTACATAATATATTTAATCATCATCATCATTTCAGCCAAAAGACGTCCACTGTTGGACATAGGCCTCCCCCAAGCGTCGCCACAATGGCTGCTCCTGTGCGTCTCGCATCCATCGGACTCCAGCGATCCTGATCAGGTCATCGGTCCACCTTGTGGGATGCCTTTCGCAACTAAACTACCTATTAATATTATAACTAATGCTATCATATTAATATTGCGTCTTTCTTCACTAATTAATGAGTACAGCTTTCCATAAACACTTTTACTGCCTCTTTATAATATAATTCTAATTCATACATGCCGACGGGATAGTGCTGATTTGCAATACGCGAGTGTTACGATTTATTTGACTGGCCTGTTGGTCTAGTGGTTAGTGGCCCTGAATTCGATGCCGAAGGTCGTGGGTTGGATTGCCAACCCAGACAAATGTTCGTGATGAACACGATCATTTGTTTTGTGTCTGGGTTTAATTTATCTATAACATGTATGTATTTAGAAATATATAAGTATGTTTATCAGTTGTCTAGTACTCATAGCACAAGCTCTGCTTAGTTTGAGGACCCTGAGGGTCCTGGACGTTTGGAAGGCGTACGAGGGGCCGAAGCCAACTCGCAAAGGCCCTTTAGACCATTTCCAAGGAACGTGATACGATTTATTAATTATTATTATATTTACAATTTGTGACTTACACAGTATTTATAACCAGCATCTTAAGTTTTAGTCTTATTCTAATTTTAGGGCATCTTTCTTCCCTGGCAATGATACACGATACAACCTTTCGAAACTACTCGTACTCGTATCTAAAATCTTTTCCTTCCCAATTACATAAAGGTAACCTCACACTAGAGCATTAAAGCAATCAATGAATAATGCTAATACGTCGCAACGGAAGGGGCTACATAATATCCTGTGTCCGACGAGACTGTTAAACAGTCCGCACGTGATGAAGGAAGGTCAGAAGATCCATTTACGAGGTGTAAGAGAGGTGAGGTAACAGTAGTATCGAGGAGGGAGTATTGTACTGTGATTAAAGTGCAATAATATTGTACTTGTGAATAATGCATTAGCTTTAGGCCGTGTTTACGCGGTGAGTTACGTGGCTCGCTGCTGTATGTACGACGAATGCCCAACATTCGTCGTACATACAGCAGCGGGCCACGTCATCGCTCGCGCAAACACAAACATATGGCAATATACGACGGACCGCCCAACGCGCCGCGCAATGCGCCGCGTCTCCGTAAACAAGCACTTAGTCTTTTTTATATTGGTAATTAATAAATATACTCTATATCTATCTATATCACTGTCTCACGAAATGGTAAACGATAACGTGGCCGAAGATGGAGCACGCTTATTCAGTCTTGACTTACCTCTTTAGTTGATTTTGTATATCAGGTAATACAGTACGGCAGGGAATACCACTCCTTAGCTCTACGCACTATGAAAGTGTTCCCAAAACGTTTTGTGCGTATGATTGACATGTTCAGAATGTACCGGTGGCGCATCGCCGTATATTTTATGGACTTACAATATATACTAATAACTACTGCAAATGTGATTCTTTCATACAATATGTAATTCGACATCCTGTATACTTGTATTTTTCGTTGAACAAAAACCTTATTACTGTCATTAAAAGAAAGACTTTTTAAGCATGTTGGCTAAACTTTTTTTTTATTATTGTTATTGATAGTTTCGCTACTGGTACTATACATATATTTAAATCTTCTGAAGCATTTTAGAAAGTTAACCTTCTACTTCGTTTCTGCGTGGTGGTCGTTGCATCGCAGTTGTCCAGTGATTGATTAGTAAACGTGTAACGTAGAACACTGGAAGATATAATATAAATTAGTTTATTATTAGATACTTTGTCTTAAATAGAAGACCGTTAAAGTTATATTTGACTTGATTAGCCGTTTGTTAGTGGGCGAGGATTTTCTGAAGGTTGTTGCTATAAATATGAGATTGATCTATTATAATGAAAGGTATTTATAACTTGCTTTAAATTATTTCAATTTAAATTGGTAACACATGAGGTAGGTACCTATATAATGTACTTACCTAATTTAAAAATGGTTGTTATCAGAGTTCAAAACTGTCTCAAGTAACTAATATGTATTTAAGCGCCGCAGTTTGCTTCCTGGCCACCGTAAGCGTGAACATAAGGACGTCGAGCAATGGTTAACTCGCCGTCCGCCCGTCCGGTAAGGACCGATTTCCATGGGTGCCTCAAAGACATGTCAGCAAAAAAGCCGGACGATGAGCAATGGGTAGCTTGTCGTCCAGCTTTTTTGCTGTCAAGTTAAGCAAGTCCGCGCCATTTTAGACCCTCTAAAGAGGTACTAATGAAAGATCTACTACGTCTAATGACTCTTACATTTTAGGCACAATTGAAATACAATTGAACAAATTTTGGATCAAATTAACTATTAAGTTATACAGAGTTTACCAAAACCGTGTCTTTTAACACACTGGCAAAGTGCGTTAAAAGTATAACAACATAAAGCATTGTAATGTAATGGAGAATCGTCTAATAAACAAGTTGCCAAAATAAAACGAATATTTTTTTATTTTATTGGTTTACGTTTTGCGCTTTTGGTCTTAAAAAATCATATTTGTAGTGCGGAGTCATAAAGTACATAAATAAAACAGGTTTACTTAATAACAGTGCTAGACGTTTAATGCGCTTACAGAATGCCAAACGAAAGCGCGTTCGATGGCCGACCGTGACGGCCTCGACGACGATGTACTAAGCTTCCAGTAGAAGCTTCACTATCACTTAGCTATACTGTATATAAAAACACAATTATAAACACAAGACTTCACCCAAGTGAAAGTCGAAAATTGTCCCAATGGAACATAGTCACGAGATAAAAAGTATCCTCAGTGCTATTTTAGGATATGGTCTGCCCATATGCCAAGTTTCATTGAAATCCATTCAGCCGTTCGAACGTGAAGAACTAACAAACATACACATATTCACAAACTTTAGCCTTTACAAAATTTAGCGTGATTTACCTACCAATTAAGTTTTACTACCAAGTAGCGGGCTTGCGGACGGTAAGCAATGGGTAGCTCGCCGTCTGATCGTCCAGTAATTGTTGTCGACGGCATATAGTGTCCCACGCGTGCCTCAAAGAGATGTCCGCAAAACCGTAGGGGCCCAGCAGGGTAGCAACCCTACACCAGGCTACTGTCTACTGGGGCCGTGGGTTGTGTGGAAGAGAACCCCGGGACTGTGGAACGAAGGCAAAGCAGGACCCGCCCAAGAGTGGATTGTCATTGGATGATTTCCCACCTAAAAAACCTACCAATTAAATCGAGAGTTCAAGAGCGTATCATCAAGGTTTTATAACAATAAGAACGGGCTCAATCTTAAAACAATGCTGGTTTGCAGTACCATGCCAATATTTACATTTCTCGCTTAGCTTTCAATAGACCATTAACCTTAAACAGTTAGTACTGTGGGTGTTGATGAATGGCTCGAACGGCCTATGAATGGGCTACTCCAACGATTGAGTTGGTCGAGTAACAGTTTATTGCAATACCTGGTTACCATAATGCGTGGTGTGCTTGGAACCTCGTCCTAGTGGCTGATATTAGGTTTGTGCTTAATTGCGTTTTGTGTTTTGCATATTTTGCATATTTATGGCTAATGTGGTTGAGACATGTATCTACTGTAGGTACTACAAGTTACGGGTTCAGTTTTTGCTAGGAATAAGTATTGATTTTGTCAGCTGGGCGAGTTCAATGACCTGTAGTTAATTAGTACGCAATGACTGACAACTACCTACAAGGTCATTGACTCGTTTACTTAAAGAAATTAATTTCGTACATGCGTATATTAATTCGAGTTTTACAAAAAAAGGACTTTTTTTTTATGTTATCTTTACAAATTGATAGTGTTTCATGTACCTGATCGACCTTTCATGGGATTAAAACGACCAAAATTTAACGGTGTAGATCTAGAGATGTAAACAGACCGAAACAGATTGACTTGTAAAATATGTAGATTGCGCTGCATTATCTTCGAACATCGCAGAAGTTAGTTGAAACTCAGGTGTTTACCTGGGATAATTGTGTTTGATCTGCCTCAGTTCGATGTTCTAGAAAGATAAACAATACTTGGGTATAAATTCTATATACTCTTTTCAAGGCGTATACAACATTTTTTTAGTATATGTGAAACCTGAATATAGTTAGATCAGAATCAGTAACTGAATCGATTCCAATAATTTTTACACCGTGTGATATTTTTTCGTAAAAATATTTAGAAAAGTTCACAAGTTGGACACCACCGTGACTAAGTACAACACAGGTCACGCCAGGTCATAGCGGGCAACAGGCGCCAGCGCACAGCTGGATGCGGGTTCAAAACGACTCCTTAGTCACCCGGATGACCCAGTGACCAAGTATTTGTGCGGCCTACCAGGTAACATAATAAGCTTATAACTTTCAGATGGTTCATGATATAGTTTTGAAATTTTTTTACATAGATTCTTTACATAAAAATATTAGACAAGTGTATCAGGTTTCCCATATAATAAAACCTAATGTTGTCTAGTACGATCACATAGCAACTTTTGTGTAGTTCAATGATATTTATTTTGTAATTTTTATGACGGTCTCGTACCCAAAAAGTAAAATCGTGACCCGGTTTGTATATTTTTGAGATAATTACACACTCTCCATTGTGTTTTAAAAATCAATTTAGCTTGTCGTCTGCGATGTAGCTGTATCGTAAGTACATTAACTTTTAGTCGCTTGTATTGACGCGGAGACGACTTTGCGACAAGCTTCGTTATTTTCTTTATTAGCTTTTAGAAGATCCTTATAAGAAAATACTTTAAGTTAGTACCTACGTTAGTCCAGAACTAAAAAAAAAGTTACCTTCTTTGTTGTCGTAATAGATTTTAAGCCAGCTTTCATAGAAAGCAACCAGTTTTTAGTAAAAGCAGTCGCTTTATTTTAAATGGTTGAAAAACATAATTAATCTTGTCTATTTTTCATCGTGACGAAATCGTCAAATGACTTCTCCCGCTCTGTGTGGAGCGAGAGGCATTGGAAGACTTCTACTGATTAAAACGCACATATCTTTCTTCAATAATTCTTTGCGTTTCAAGGCTGCTGTAAGTTTTTTGAGCTATGCCGCAGTCCAGCCAGGCATCTGCCCTAGTAAGGCAACGTCCATTTTGCTGGTTTTTATCAGACGGTAAACTACCTATTCGCTGCCCGCGTGTGGTGCCTATCTTTCTTCTTTCTTTTCAGCGTCGTAGATCCATTCATTCATTCATCATTTATTACATTAACCACATAAACCATAGGTAAAGTCAAAAGTTGACGTTAATGGAGTGGGTAAACCCTCTTAAGATAAAATATGACATTGTATAAATAGTATATTATGTTCTTTACTTTATTTGTATCTGTCTTATAAGATAGCTTAGGTATTCGTCAGTCTTATGAAAAGTTAAAATCCCGACTCTTGTACGTCACTCCATTACAGAAACTAATTTACAAAGACACACAAGGTACCAGGGCGCCACGTTCATACAGGAATAGTTATATAATGTTCTATACTTCTATGTATTAGTTCAGTGCGAGTCCCGCTGGGCTGCAATCTAGTGCCAAGTGTCAATGACCTCGCACTATTGCTGTTTATATTGAAACCATTGCCGTGGAATGTGTGGATATTATGGTTAGGGAATTTACTGAATTTCATGTGGATATTTTTGTGAATTTTGTCGGGAGTTCAAGAAAAAGATAACTTAGATTTGTTTACTAACTTAATAACATAACTTTGATATGCCGTTTGACGTATGAACTTAAAGTGAATTATCGTTTCTTGTGACTTAAACATTTTAAACCGACAGAGAAAGCTTCAATTAACAAGTTATTTATGATATGATATTTTATGACATTTGGATGCATCCTTAATAAGGTTTGAAAACATTAAATAACAAAAAACGATATTTAAGGGGAGAGTCCTTAAGAAACACCTCTTACACTTTTCAAAATTTTTAATGATACATCGCACTGAACAACAACATTTTTTTTTTTTTCATTTTTTTTTTACACAAAAAAAAAATGAAGAACCTAAATAGATATTTACAAACCTATCATTAATATCGAGGAAAAAATTTGTTCAAATCTCTCAATATCAGCTAAATCGACTTTTCTCGCGGTGAACCTATTTTTATTTTTTAATAATTGCGGTGTATTTTTAGAAATTTTGAAAAGAGTACGTAAGTGCCTTTTTAGGTGTTTCTAAGGACTAACCTCTTAATGAAAATACGTTTTCACAAATTACAATTTAATCCAAAAATAAACTTTACGACCTTTTCATTCCTATACGGCTCCTCGCAATTTTTATTTAAATCGAAATCTCAACAAAAACCCAACATTCCAATCAACTCAAAACATTTAATTTACCTCAAAGAACCTCTCTGACCTTCCTACAGTACCTCATCGATACAAGGTACTCAAGCGAACCTGTATCCACTTGGGTTACTTTGGGCCTGTACTCCACACACATTCCTGCCGAATTCCGGCCGGTATCGGATAACGAGGAACGTGACACTTTTAACTATTGTCTACAAGTTCCTGTTCGAGTACAATGTCGTATATGAAGTACTGTGTCGAATGGAGGTCAAATAGTTGGGCCCTTAGTAGCACAGTCGTAAGTAAAATTTTAAGGAATGTGCGATATTTTAGGAGTTAGATGCTTTATTCTTTTTACTTTATATTTAACTTTCACACAAAGCTGTCTAAACCCAAACTAAGCAGAGTTTATGCTATGTGTGACTAGACAACTGATAAACATACATATATATTTCTAAATTCATATTATATATATATACACCCAAATACAGAACAAAATGATCATGCTCATAACACAAACATTTGTCTTGGACGGAAATCAAAACCACGACCTCTGGTATATCACTTAGGGCAACTAACTATTAGACCGACAGGACAGTCAAAATAGTAATATATTGGGCATCATTCTTATGAAAAAGTCGTTTGCTTGCGATCCTTTAAAAGGCTTGCAGCTATCTCACAGCTTTTAATAATATTCTTGCAATTTTCAGCCTCCATTAATTTCATAAAACCAAGCCTTTTTCTATGAAATTCCTACGGCAAGCTGACCCTCTATTACGAGGAGATAAATCTCGAGCCATATTTCAAGCTAAGCTGCCTGCCTCATTAGGTTAACAGCTTATTTACACTGGCAATTAGCTCGGGTTCAGCTTGGCTTACTTAATTACTTGCGTGTGATACATTGGTGAAAGCTGTAGCTTAACACTTGGGAGCATAGTTCTAGGTGTTGTTTTTTGAGCAATTACCCCAGAATTCGGGTATTCTAAAAGTGAAAGAACTTTTGAAATCGGTCTAGAAGTTTTTAAGGTAAATCGTAACATACAAACAAAAAATCAATTCTTTCTTCTTTACAATTATTTATTTTATTATAATACAATTTCATTAATACGTCTAGACGATATATAAACTGACAGTATGTACACAACGGTAATATTATTGAACCATAAATCTTCATCTCATATCAGCAAACGTGTTTATCTTAACATTGGAGCTTTAAAATTTAATTAAAAGCTTTTGTTCTATTCATTGTTTGTTCGTTAACGATGTGATTTGGGATGTAGACTGATTTTGTTAGCAATTTGCCTGCTGCGGTTTTCCCTTCTGATTATAATTTAGGTGTCATCAAAGCTAGAGTGCTTAGGCTCTTAGTAAACTAGTGCGCTTCACTATCAACGATTGTTTCACTGCTTACCATCAGGTGAGATCGCAGTCAAGCACAAAATTTTCATTTAAAAAAATGGACTATTAGAAGCTATTTTCTAATAAGCAAAAATTTCCCAACGCAAAATTTCATTATTAAGGGTGCCTTAGTCGGTCATTCTTCCATACAAACGTAGTGTGTCGATAACTTCATTGTTTGATGGTATAATTTCAAAACCAAAAAAAAAATGATATTGATACGTTTTGTTTTCATGTAGCCATATAAAGAAGCAAAACAGTAAAAATAATATAATCTTGAAGTTATGTGCGTCGCAACTTCTATATTTTGAAACTTATTTACGCATATAAGCATAAATAAATAACTAATAATAAAATGGTTTCCATGGAGGGATAGATTAGTTTTCAAAAATTCAGTTCATTTAATTTTAAGCAAATAAATGCAACAGGTTTTTCATAACAATATCTAGACGGTCAAAGGTCTATTCATAAAACTTCACGCGTTCTTTTCTTAATTAAACATCGTATATTTTATGGGAGTGTGTATTTATGTGTGTTCTAGCTTCGTATTGCTCATCAAAGCATTTATAACTGTCATACTTGATGTTGGATGAGATAGCATGCGTTTTGTACTTTGCATTTTTCTGTTTGAAATGAATGATTTTTATTTACGGTCGGCTGTCGAAGAGTTTGAGCCACCGACTAGAGCCACCTTAATTAAACAGTCCGAAACATTTACCGATAATACACCTTTCTCCTTTATCTCAAAACCCGTAATTAAAACGTGCACCCCAACGGCAAATTTTTGTTTAATTTCGAAGCGCTTTGAAAGGGGGAGATCTAACGCGCTTAACGTATGCGGAGTCACATACTGTCACCCCACTCCCAATAGTGGGATACTATCTCTGTTTACACAGTTACCTGAGTAAGGGGATGGGATGGGATATAATGATTGGTTGTTATTTGTTTGGCATGGTAAATTTGTAATCAAGAGGATGGATTTTTCGTCTAAAAATATTAGGATGGTCCCGACTTATGAGTGGTCATGGGGTGCAACTCAAGCAACGCATTACTTTGTGTCATTTATTTCACAACCACTGCTCTCAAAACGATAAAGAAAGTTGTGTCTGTATAGCCTAATAGGTGTCCCTGGGTTCCTCTGGGTGTATTGTGAACGTGAGTTTACATGTTTGTAAACAACTGTAAAAATTAGGTTTCGTTTTTAGTTCTACAAAATGTTAGTTGTCATTTCGCACTCTGAAAACAAAAGTGGCACTACCTATACCAAACCGAAGAGGCCCAGCCTGCTAACTGCAGGCAGGCAGGGTCGAAGCCTGCTGGGGTCAAGGGCCGTTTTCTGAGAGGAAGGCTCAGCCCCGGCACTATAGGCAACGAAGGAACGGGGTAGGTTTTTAGTCAGTAAGAGTCTGACACTACTTCCCGCTCCGCCCAAGGGCGGGATTTGTCATTGGATGATTTTACCTACCATATAAAAAAAAAAAACTACCTATACCAAAAAGGTCATTTATCAGCAATCATATAAAGTTTGCTAGTAAGTCGCGAATCAATTACTAAAGAACATCAACTATTGGAACCTAAGACTTTAACGATCATATTACAAACGGGTTGTTTTAGTTAGATTAATAAGTTAACGGTTTACTTAAAAATAGCAATTAAAAATACAAGTTTAGTAGTGCTACTTAAGTTTTAAAGGTGCGATTTTGTTTTCTTGCCTTAACTAAGTATGTATTTATGTATTTATTTTAGTTTTAATTATCTTTGTTTTTCCACCAATGGTTTAGTTTGTTTTATAAAGCACCAAGTACAACTCCATTTTTGTTAACGCAATCTTTTTCCATTGTAGGTAGGTAGGTACAGAGAATCTTCAAAAAATCGATCTAAGCATGGTTTGTTAAAATAAAAATTCTTATTTATTTTCATAAAAGCTTACTAAGGCTAATGATTCTCCTAATCGTTCTAAAAGCTCTAAATCTGAGTTGTCTAGGCCATCGGTTACTTTGTCAATTATAAAAAAAAAAACTATTAATCATATTAATTTAAAAAAATCATTCTGTCACAGTTAATTTCACGTCAGTTACAAAAGTATAGAAAAAAGATATCTCAGGATAATGTGACTTTAGTTGTGTTAGAGGAACACATCTAAATAATAATTGACCTTTGAAATTCGTACTAAAGGCTAATAAGCCCCGAGTAAACATACTCAGGGCTTATTAGCCCCAAGGGAGTTAGTGATAGCAGGCAGGAATAGCAGGAAGATTATGATTAGCGTCACGCCCCAGCTTCACCCGGTGTTACAAATATTTGAAATTCTCGAGTGAATCACTTTTTTGAAAACCGCATGCAAATCCTTTCAGTTATTTTTGAGTTTATCACGCACAGACAACAGACGTGTTGAGAGATTTTTTTAAATATGTAAGGATTGAGTATAATATAGTATTGACAATCGATCAGTCTGCCTCTCCCTTCACCCAGAGTGGGAAAAGATACATAATAATCATTTCCATCCTCCAAAAAAAACATCGGTCATGAAGTTTGGTAATTTCAACTGCAAACGTAATTGTCAGGGACAGAAACTTAGATACATACATATTTTTACAACTAACTTACTTTATTAACAGAAAAAATACTGTCTTCCTAACCCATTCTAGTCGTAACTAGTGCAATTTATATAAAATTAAAATAAGCCAAACATTCCAAAAAAGTGATTAACCAAAAAAAAAGTGCAGACGAATAACAAGTGAATAACAAATTCCGCAATAAAGTGACCAACTTAAGTGTAATTCACATGTGCCGTTTATGTATTGTTGAGAGGGGGGGTGAGGCTCACCTATGACGAACAACAATAACGGCGTGAACGGCAGCGCGGGCGGGGAGCCTGCCGCCTACGACATGGATTCGCTCGAGGAAATGCTTCGTAAGGTAAGCAAAAATCATTCTTCTGCCTCCCTTTGAAGAGGTTGTAATTATTTGATACTGTGATCAGGTATCAGCATACTGAATAGCAAAAAGCAGCCATAATTTTTACGACATCTTCAGGTGTGTCTAATTTTATTATTTGAAACCGCACTGAATCAAAGAATATTATGACTAAATTCAAACTAGTAAGTACAGCAACATATTGACCGAAACCGGCTACGATCAAATCTTTGTTTACGTTGACATGATATATTATAACACAAAATCGACGCTTCAGTTTATCCACAAACTACGCTTTGACCACGCAAAGGATTTTGTTGCGTTTTCCCCTAAATGGACGGTTTTTAAAAAATTGCAACCGAGCGAAGCCGGAGCGGGTTACTAGTAAATACTAAATAAAAAAGATTGCGACGAATTGAGAACCTTCTCCTTTTTGAAGTCGATTAAAAACAGCAGGCCGTTACCAAATCTATAACCGCGTTCCAAATTCAAATTATTCGTTGAGCCCGGGTGAGGCTATGACGAACAACAACTACGGCATGAACGGCAGCGCCGTCTAACCTCAACATGGATTCCCTCGAGGAAATGCTCCGTAAGGTAAGGAAACTTATGTTAACTGCACGTTTGCTGTTTCGAAAATTCTCCACTAAGATATTACGCGAACATTTCGGTGGTTAGCCGGAAACGGCAAAGGTTTATGCTTTAGAAATTTTGTGTAAGTACTTAAAATTGTTGTTGAAATATTTTTGGGCGAGTTTTTGTTAGTCCATATTTCGTTTGTTAGTGCTCCTAGCTCAGCTTTTTGGTTGTGATATACCTACATACAGGTCGCATTATTTATTTGCGAGGACTTTCATTTGACATATGGAAATGCAGTTGTGTTTAAAAGCACTAGAGAATTAAAATAAATCACTGTAACGCAAAAATCTCTTTACTTAAGAGCAAAAGTATTTTTTTTTTTTACTGAAGTAAGTAAAAGTAGTTTACTGAATTTCCTTTGAGTTTTTTAAGGAGTAGAAACCAAGTTACTGCTCGAAATTCAAATTTTCGGCCGACTGTTGTATTTTGTAGCCCACTATCGAATATGGGTGGGTAGCTCGCTGTCCGTCCGTCCGGTAACAGACCGGTCCGAGCTCAAGTCGTTTACGGCGCGCACTGTTCCCGCGCGCCTCAAGGAGTTGTCAGCAAACTGAAGGGGCCCGATAGGGCCGAAGCCTACTGGGGTCAAAGGGTATGTGAAAATGGCACCCGGGGCCCTGGGACCAAGGCGAAGAATGGAACGGGGTAGGTTTTTAGTCAGTAAGAGTCTGACACTACTTCCCGCTCCACCCAAGGGCGGGATTTGTCATTGGATGATTTTACCTACCGAAAAAAAAAAAAAAAAAAAAAAAAAAAAAACTATCGAATATGGGTGTTTTTATTTTCATGCGGATTTCGTTACGCATGCGGATTTGTTCCGCATGATTATGTCATTTTAATACAAGTATTTATTGTAACGCTCGGAATAAGCTTGCGGGACGCGTGCGGGGCGGGGTAATTCCACATGCGTGACGAAATCCACATGTTAATAAAACCACTCTTATATGTATTACCATTAACATACTAACGTAGCCACTTGTCTTAACACAAAAAAGATGGGATGACGATATAAGACAAGTGGCAGGCGTCACATGGAACAGAGTGGCTCAAGAAAGACATGAGTGGAAAAGATTGGAGGAGGCCTTTGCCGACTGGCAAACAGATCTACAAAAAATAAGAAAAAATCGAATAAAAGACTAGATATTATAAATGATAAATGATATTTATTTTGTAAGTAGGTTTTTTAACAACTTTTACACGTCAAATTTTTTTTGTCATTTTAATCTAGATGAGGCCGGTGTTTCCTAGCTGACTACCCTGAGAAGAAACACCGAAACAAACTCAGGGGTCAAAGTCTCTTTTAAAGTCCATACAGTAAATATGTATTGGTCAAATCACATGAGGACCATGCAGATTTGTCTGAAATGGCCTTTTGAAGAAAGAACCATACAGATTTGAGTGGACCAGCTAGTTAAGTTTTTCTATGTATTATTTGCATGTAAAATGGGTCTGAATAAAGGCTTTATTATTATTATTATTACTAACGTAGCCAGCTAGTAATATTATAAAGGCTTATTTGTGCTTATGTTTATTTTGGTTACTCTTTCACAGTCAAACGGCTGAACGAATGTGGATGAAAGGAACACCGGTGTCTTGGAATAGCACCTAAGTTACTTTTACACTAGGAATAATTTTGTTCTTTCACGCGGATGAAGCCGTGGGCAGAGGCTAGTCAATAATAATAATAATTAAAAAATAACGATAAAAACATTTAAATGACTTGAATTTGACTGTCACTGGTAGAAGGGCGATTCTTTGAAACGGAGAGAACGTCTCATTTATCTGGCCTAGATTTTTCTGTACAATTTGATATTTTTATTTGCATATTAGTTTTCCCCGATCACTAAATGCATAAGCATTTGCGCCCATTGGCTTACGACACAAAACAGATAGGTATGAAAACTAGGCCAGATGAAAGAGACTCCTCTCGGTTTCAAAGAATCATCCAGAAGACAAACGTATGTAGAAAAAGAAGGGATGCCTTTGCCCAGCACTGGGATATCGTAGGCTAATTAAGTTGCTAGAACCGCATCAGTTCCTGCAATTTTAATAATAAATATATAAATAAATATTCCACAACTATCACCCACAACGCCGTCTAGTCCCAAGTTAAGCAGAGCTTGTGTTATGGGTACTAGACAACTGATAAACATACTTATAAGTATATTTCTTAATACATACATATTATAGATAAATTATACCCAGACACAGAACAAATGGTCGTGCTCATCACACAAACATTTGTCCTGGGTGGGAATCGGCATAGCAGTCAGGGCCACTAACTACTAGACCAACAGGCTACTGTTTCTACTTCACTGCTTTGTACTTACCCCACTATACAAATCCAACATCAAATTAATTCAAACCAGTATATGCTACATGTTTATTCATTAGTGCCACGTCAGCTCAGGGTGTTTGCGTTCCTGTTAAAACTAACCTTGGGTTATTTACCTAGGTCTCAGCTCAGCTCGATAGAGCACGTCAGGTAACCCAATAACCTCTGCACTTATCCTAAAGTACGGTGGGTAAGTATACACCGTTAAATTTTGACCGTTTTAATCCCGTGGAGGGTCGATCCGGTACATAAAACACTATCGATTTGTAAAGATAAAATTAAAAAAACGTCTGCCGAGCGAGGTCAAAGAACTGTAGTAGTTAGTACGCAACGACCGACAACTACCTACAAGGTCATTGACTCGTTTACTTAAAGAAATTAATTTCGTACACGTGTATATTAATTACGTGTATATTAACCCAATAACCTCTGCACTTTGCTGAAGTACGGTAGGTAAGTACATAAGTATTCTGCGGGAATGTGAATGACTTTCATTATCCAGTTATTGAGTAATTCTTTCACTCCGTTCAAGCAGCGTTTATCATCTTTGGTACAATCTCCTATCCTCACCTTTTTTGGTCACGTATGCCGCCGAGGCGAAGTGGATATTGAGCGACTTGTGGTCCAGGGAAAGGTTGAGGGTACCAGTCTACGGGGAAGGTCGCCTATGAGGTGGACTGACCAGAAAACAGCGGCAATAAATGGCTCATCATCACTGCGTGAATGCACGAGGAAGGCGGCCATCAGAGAAGAGTGGCGGCGTGCTGTGAAGCTTGCTACCAACACCTGAAGTGATGACCACGATCACTCTGTCAAGAATGATACCGACTAAGAAGAAAAAGACACTCCGTAGTAAGACTGGTGTCAGCTTTCTTGGCTTCTGTCTATTGGTAAAAATACCAAATAATACAATAGAATAAACTTTATTACACCCCAAAATATTAACAATTTTACAGAAACTTAAATCTATGGGTACAATCGCGGTCTTATCGCTGAAAGCGATATCTACCAAACAAACTTAGTTTAACAGTCACGGTCTGATGCAGATGTACTACAGTATTTTACTCATCATCATCATCATCATTTCAGCCGAAAGTCGTCCACTGTTGGACATAGGCCTCCTCCAAGTGTCACCGCAACGAACGGTCCTGAACATCTCGCATCTCTTATTTTGCTGTCGTGAAAGAATTATGCATAATTATAATAGTACATAGTAATTCCATGCATATACACCAAAACAAAATATTTCATGTGATCGATAAATTGTAAAAGAACAAAAAGCTTGAACGAAACTCAAACGGCCTGTAATCTACAACCGCGTTCCATATTCAATTTATTCGAAACCCACAGACACAAAAAGCAGTTTTCCTTTTTTGTTAATTTCGGTACGACCAAACTTCCCGAATATTTTACCCGAAAACGGGGCTCGACAATCTGGAGTTGTACATACCTATCAATAAATCCTTCACAAAACTCCGTTGAAATGAAAAACTGCACAGAGGGAAATGGAAAAATATCGTACGGTGACGAAAAGCGCTGTAGGCGTCGGTTCGCGTGTTTTTTTTTTTATTATTCTCTATGAAATCATGTCGCCATGCACTGTCTGGTGCACTCGGAGACGTATTACTATTCCTTTTTCAAATATATTATAGTTATAGATCGGCGCTTGTTATTGTCGTTTGAAGATAGAACGGAATACAAGTTGTTACTTTGTGTTAAAAAAAAAGAAAACGGTCGTACACAACGTTCGATTTATATTCTTCAAAGTTTTTTAATTTCGGTACTAAGTGTTCTGAATTCAGAACATTACGTAAGTAATTACTCTAAGGTAGTAAAAACAACAGTTAAGTACCAGAAGACACTAAAAAGTGTACATCAAATTCTTAATTAATCCTACAATATTAATTAAAAAGAGAAAAAAATAAAAACATTTATTTGTGACTCGCACAGGACAAACAATAATAAAAAAATGGTACTAATCTATGAAAAACTTAGAATAAAATAATAAAAAAGACCTGTGAGACGCGAAAAACGGCTCCTATCTCAGAAAAAATTAAAAAAAGTAAAGCAAAAGTTTTTTTTTTTAACGGTGGAAGGTGTGGTGTAGGTAAAATGTACTCGTATAATCTATGTACTCATGTTTAGTTTGTAAGTATATAATCTCATGTAGTCGCATTTATTCGCTCATAATAAATTAGGACTTGAACCGCATCGTTCGTCTTTTCTAAACACCCATCCTTACATAACGCAGCACTGGTATTCTGATCGAAGCTGGTGATGTCACGGACACACTGACGGAATACAGACTAAATTATGGTAATAAAAATATAAAGAAAAAATAATAATTAGAAATGCTAAAACACAATACTTTGAACCAGATTTCCAAAGTAAAAAAAAAGTTATTAGTTATACAGTTTGAGTCCTGAAGTTTTTATTTATTTAATTAATGCTTCAAAGGTTTACCATCAAGGCTCTTGGCTGATGAGAGTACGCTTTTGTTCTCCTCTACTGCAATAGTTTTCTTAATAAAGTCTGTTATGGAACGATTTTAATTTGCATCCAGCTTGGTGTTTTAAAATAAATATTTTCTTTAAGATCAGTTTTCTGCTTTTCTTAACTACTTTGTTTTTTTCTAATTAGTGTAAAGGTGGCAGATAAGACTGACTTTTATGGGTAATATTAAAAAAAAAAACTAAAAATAAAACACATTTATTTGAATTAACTAAAGAAAATTCTTAAAGTTAGTTTAAAACTAGCTTCTGCCTGCGGCTTCGCTTGCGTAAATGTAGAAAATTATGTCAAGAAAACATAGTAGCTGTTACGGTTAGTGTAGTAAGGTGAATTTAAAGGCAAAATTTTGTAGGCATGTTTGATGGATATGGCCCAGAAGGGCCGAAGCATCATCGAAGGGTCATCGACTGATTTCTGAAAGGAATGTCCGGCCCTGGTATATAGGGCTGAGAAGGATGGGGTGGGTTTTTTAGTCAGTAAAACTCTGACACAATTTCCCGCTCCGCCCGAGGGGAGATGTCATTGGATGATTATTACCCATCGACAAAAAAAAAGTTATGTTTGAGACCTCTTCACGGTCAAACGGCTTGATAGATTTCGATGAAAATTAGCACACAGATAGACTATATCCTGGAAAAGATTACCAATATACGTTTTTTAGTTTCCTTGAGATCTTAACTAAATAAACTTATAGATATTTTTTTCATTTTCAGAGGAAGAGAGAAAAATAAATTCTTTTGTTATGGATTTCTTACATCAAATATTTTAAAGAATGGCGTAGCTACCATTAACTTTATTCCCTATCAAAAAAGTACAGTCCTTCTCAACAACATCAATTCCAAAATTACTAAAAGCAAATCCGGATCGTATAAAAATTTAAACAAAATGCGGCCGCCATTAAAAAAGTCGTAAAAGGGAAATTAAAAATTAATGGCAGGGTGTTTTAACGTATGGGAGCTAGGCTGGGCTATGGGGTTTTTGGGAGACCGTGGTGTTTGTGAAAAAACAGAAATTATGGGGTAAGTCTTGTGACTGTTTACACCTTTACTCCATAATTTCTTCGTCCAAAAATGGACCTACAGACACGAGTATGTAGGTAGATTTTTGGACTAATAACACGCAATGGAAGAATTTGCCGTCTACATTGTCGCAAAGTATCATGCAATGTAACAGAATTCTCACAGTTTGAAATTAGATCATAAGCAATTCTTCTAATGTTTGTAAAATGGTTGCACAAATTAGTCGAATCATCACTGCATATCAGAATCATATCATATCGTTCCTTGTAAATTTTGCCGTATAAATAAAATATGATTCATATTATGAAGAATCACAAAAGCTAAAAAGGCCACTTTAGCAGAAGCTAAAGTGGCCTTTGTAGCTCCCCAGGGATTCTACAGTTTGCTGACAACTCCTTAAGGCGCGTGGGAACAGTGCACACCGTAAACGACTTGGGCTCGGTCCGGTCTGTCACCGGACGGACGGACAGCGAGCTACCCATTTCCCGCCATCCGCAAGCCCGCGCCTACGGTGGCCGGAAATCGGGATCGGAATTACGGCGGCGGCGGCGGCGGCGTGACCGCCGTTGCCTGATGCGGTCGGCCTCCTCTTTTGCGAGCATAGTACCATGGCCTGTACCAGGGCCCGGCGCGAGAGATCGCCCCCACAAGGACACGGCGATGCTCTTCCCAAGCGGAGAATTGGTGAGAGTAGATGCTCGATTCACACTTATGAGATGTTCCTTTTATGTTATGATACAGCAGTCTATACCCGGCTTTATAAAATAACCGTACATTCTGAAAGTAGTAGTTTCGATTAACTACCGAATCTTTTCCAATTACTTTTTAAAATACTTATTTTTTATATCCTGAAATTATACTTGATTATTTTAAGGACGATTATCTAGAGAAATTAACAAAAATACATTTGCTATTTACATATAAATTTAATTTATCGAACTATATATTGCGTTTTTCAGTAGAAATCTACTGTTTACCAAAATATTACTGTATTCACAGCACAGCTACAATTTTAGCAATCAATAATAATATTAAAATTTCTGTTTAATAACCTATCGTAAATCAAGGCCTGCCATAATGCATATTACAATCAATTTCATCGTAGGTGAGTAACGCAAAATATTGCTGATTTAAATATTCAATTTATTCGTTGACAAAACCTATTAATTCTTTGTTAATTAATAATTTAAATCCGTTGGGTTCGATTGTCGCCTCATTTATAATGTCACTAATTAATTAATATTTTGATCGTATTCATGTTTTGAACAAGGTTTTTGTAAAATTATTTTGTTATACCTCGTGAGCGTGAGCCCTGATTTGATGATATAAGTTTAACTAGAAGTTATGTTACGTTGGCGCTAAGGCTTCGGTCTGCAATAAAATTAAAGATGTATTTTTTTAGGTAGGCAATCAATAAGTCCACTAGTGTTCCTTCTTTGCCTTCATTTTACAGCCCTGGGATATACTTTCGCACAAGCCATGGCCCCAATAAGCTTCGGCCTGCTGGGCCTTTTTTTTCCATAAGAAAATCATCCAGTGACATGTCCGCGTCCTTGGGTGGGGCGAAAGATATTGTCAGACTTATACTGACTAAAAACCCACCCCTGTTCCTTCTTTGCCTTTCGAACCGGGGCCGAAACCTTCCTTTGAGAAAACGATTCTTGGCCCCAGTAGGCTTCGACCCTGCTGGGCCCCCAACTGTTTTGCTGACATCTGCTTGAGGCGTTCGTGGAGCACTACGCGCCTTAAGTTTGCTTTCTTAGTGCGAAATGAAGCATCGCCTTATTGAGAGTTGCGCAATAAAATTAAAGATCTACAAAATTTACTGATGGAATGTGCTAAGAACAAAAATGAAAGAAAATCTCTGGACTCAATGTTTGGGATGTTGGACTTATCTCAAATATTTTGTCAATCAATCAGAAAGGACTAAACGCATAATTTTAGTTAAACCAGAAGTTTAGGCATTAATTCCCTTTCCTACTTCATAGTATAAGAGTATGTATAGTTATGTGTGTAAATAGAATATAAGGTACAATGGGGTTGATGTACTCGTGTGCATAAAACCCCTGATTAAGAAAGAATAAAAAATAATCTCGTTTATTACACTAGTGTGTGTTGCAGTTTTATAGACTAGATTGTGCAAGATAGTGGTACCTACCACTACTTCCACCTAGCTAGCTTATCGCTGTTGCTTTAGTACTTCAGGAAGTTTTCTAAACTAGTTTTGTTACGTTTAAATTACGTTTTAAATTGCAACGTTGAGCAACAAAGAAACCGATCAAAATGTTTGTTTTAAAAGAGAGTCCATGGAGTTTCTTCCACATACTTCTTCATAGAGAATGTTCAATTAGCCCATACATGGTTTATTTGAAATAAAATGCTTTGCATCTGAAACCAGAGGTTATGCTCGAAAACGTCTTATTCCGATTGCATAGAGCAAAAATAGAACATACAAAATAAACTATGATCGAAACAAACTTACAAATACCTGACCAAGGTCATCAATACACTCTATTTATTTGAACACAATATATAACGAGAACAAATCATAGATATTACACAAACATTTCATGTGTGACGTCACTTGCTGCGTAACACAGAAGATCCATTTCGTTGAGTTTCAGAAAAAAAAAGTTTTTTTTTTATATCGGGATTGGAAATCATCTAATGATTCTCTCTAAGGTGTAGTGAGATGTCAGAATTTTGACACCAATGCTCCTTCAGTTGCCTTTTGCGTTCTGGGACAGTGGTAACTATGAGGTGCGGTTGAAATTTCGTTTTTTTTTTTATGATCCCGTATAAAAAAATATCCTGATTTTGGATAGCAAAATTACGTTGACCTACTCTTAAAAATTTTGTTGTAGAAGTTGTGGAGTCTATATTGTCTGCAGAAATAATGTGTCACATTAAAAATTCATACATTTATGTAGACACACGAAGTACGGAAGTACAATGACCCTCATTACACTTTCACACACTCAGGAAGCCTCTCACCAGATAAACACAACACTTTCCATTCATTCAGAGGTCATGTAAATTATCCAAACAAACTTCAACCCTAAACTGCATTGTTCCACTGAACCCGTACCACAACACATTTGTATTAAAAGTTGGCAACCCCAGGAGTAAACCCGCTATATTATTTATTGCCAGCATAATAACTTTTACCGACCAGCCTTTATTTGTTTTCTCAACTCGTTACGCCGAAGATTTTGGGCCAAATTCGAAAAGTCTATTATTTATTCATTTGTGTTACGTCTGTAGCGCTAAACGTCACCTGTTCTGTCGCATTTGAGGGTTGATTTTGCATTTTTAAAGGATATTTTATGAAATGGACGTCTGTTGTACGTAAAAATTAGTAAAATGTTTACTGAATATTTTTTAAGAGGATAATTCATATTATGGTGGCTGTGCGATGATCCGGTTTGTACTGCGGTGAAGCTGTTAACAGCCTCGGACACTACAGCCTGGCCCAGGAGCGCATACCGCATAGTAAGTGCTTGTTCACTCCGCCACGCTCCACCCAGAGCCGAAGAATTATTTCCAAACAAAAACTCCAAGACTACGATCACGCTCACATTTCAACACATACATAAACAAATATAAATGACACAAACGCAGATAGTCTGGTAGGTAATTCAATACAATATAAAGCGTTTTCAAGCACCATTAAACTTCACCATAAAAGAGAGCCCCCACGCTTCTCAAATGTACTACACATTGCCAACGTGAGCACGCAATCAATTTAGTTTTAAAACCTAATACAAACTTTTTGCATAGCCTAATTCCGCCTAGCCCGTTCCATCATCGGACTACCAGACGTACGGCGTTGCGCCACCGGTACATGGTGGACATCCCACCTATACGCACAAAGCGTTTTGGGAACACTTTTATTATGCGTACAGCTAAGGAGTGGAATTCCCTGCCGGAGCCTGTGTTTCCTGATGGCTACAACCCGGGAATCTTTAAGTCAAGAGTGAATAGGTTTCTTCTAGGTAAGCGCGATCCATCGTCGACCGTATCGTCACTTTCCATCAGGTGAGATAGCGGTCAAGCGCGAACCTATCAATAATAAAAAAAAAAAAAAAAAAAAAACAACTTTAAAGACTGACGTACTAGTAAAAACTTACAAGATGAGTACGACACAACTGAAAGGTTGCATTGATGTAGATAATTCCTTTGGAGTGCGGGTTGTTTGAAAGAGCAATGGATAGCTTGCCGTCCGGACCTCCGGTAACCGTCCGGATCGAGCCCGAGTGGTCGATGGCGAGTAGGCCCCTTCCTTCCGGAGAAAATATTTTTTGCGATTTTCATATAGTCATAATAAGAATTTTTATTCAGCCAAAACTTAACTTTAACGTAGTTATAAACATTGAGCCCAATGCGACTTTTTGTAGTGATGCAGTAGCGATGCTGTAGCACAATCGCATCGATAAAGTCGCGATTCTGTAGCGCGTTAGTAGCGAGTTGGCATCTCTTCTATAGCGCGTTGCAAATGCGACTGACGCGCGTTAGTGCTCGATTACGGAGACGCGGTGCTTAGCACGGCGCGTCGGGCGGTCCGTCGTACATTGCCATATGTTTGTGTTTGCGCGAGCGATGACGCGGCCCGCTGCTGCAATGTACGACGAAACGCCCAAGGCACAAGCACGTAAACACGGCCTTACTCGTTAGTGGCGATGCTGTCGCGTACTTACGAAAAGCTGCCGTGGGCGAGAGGCCTTAGAATAAGATATTTGAGTTGAATAAACGCCAAGAAACAAAAAAAAAATTTGCTATAAGCGCCTGTCCTAAAGACGTCCCGTGCTTGTTATATGTCACCCCCAAGTGTCGCCACAGCGGCTGATGCTGTTCGTCTTGCACCTATTGGATTCCTACGATCCTTACCTGGTCATCGGTCAAGTAGCAGTTCACGTACATGTAAATTTAACCCCTTACCGTAGGCGCGGGCTTGCAGACGAGCACGAGCGATGAGTAGCTTGCCGTCCGGACGTCCGGTAACCGTCCAGACTAAGCCCAAGTTGTCGACGGCACGATTTCAGCAAGCCGAAGGAGCCCAGCAGGGTCGAAGTCTACTGAGGTAATGTGAAAGTGAGCCCCGGGGCCTTGGAACGAATGCAAAGAAGTAACAGAAGTGTAGTTTTAGTCAGTAAAAGTCTGACACTATCTCCCGCTCCGCCGAAGGGCGGGAGATGTCATTGGATGATTTTCCCACCTAAAAAAATTCTTTTACAATTCCCAATCATTTCATTAACTTATTTTAGCGAAACTCGTCAGACTTAACACGGTTTTGACTCTGTAAATTCCTTCCAGAGTGTGTTACTCATAAATTGCATGATGTTTAAAACTTTTCATCACATTTTATATATTTCTGAGAACGATGTAATACGTGTGAACGATGTGATGTAATATGATCAGGTCTCTGCACTTCAATCGCTTCTAAAGTGATTGCCCATACGTCAGCGCAGAGAGCAAAGGCTGCTTACTACCTTGTTTTCATTTCTCAATTTTCTTAGTTTCCCTAGTCATTGAGCCCCACTTTTAATAGATTTGCGCCAACCACAATAAAACTCTACGATCATCTCATAACCGTCTTCTTCTATGTCTCACTAATCGCACTGACTTTCTTCACTGTTCTTTCTTTATTCAGGCTATTTCTCTATGGATTGGGCTCCCACCAATAGATTAGGATGGTTACAAACATATTAAAATACAAGATTGAAGTTCGCGAGCATATTCGGGAACAGTGGTGGCCGAGTGGTAACGGATCCAACCATCGGGTCGCGGGTTTAAACTCAGCCAGGCGCATTACTTTGTGTAATTCAAAAAACAAGGTGAAGGAAAACATCGTTAATCAACCGGCATATCCTAGAAAAAAAATTCGAAGACATGTGACATTCACCAACCCGTACTGGGCCCGCGTGGCGGATTACGGCCCATTCCCTCTCCTAAAAAGGAGGCCTGAGTCCCATCTGTGGGAACATTGAAATGCTGATTATGCTTATATGCTTATGCTATGAGCATATTCGTAAGAAGTTGGCAGTAGTATCATCACAATGTTAGTGTCTCTCTGTTTGTCGACTCTGTTTGACTTGGTTGAGTACACATACAACCATGTCCATAAACTAGATATACACATATATTTAGTTTATTAATTTGGGTATGTGCATATGTATTATATTATTTTATTTTGGATATATATTATATTATTTTATTTACTATTAATTGGTATATCTTTTGCATGATCACCTTTCTCTTCTCTATTTTTTTTTATTTATTTTTTTTCTCTGCGTCTTTGGGAGACGCAGAGAAAAATAATAAATAAAAAAAAATACCAGTCCACCTGGTATAAAATGTCTAAGGCATTAAATCCGCCTATGTACCTTAATATGCAAGAAGTATTCATTAAATAAATAAATATTTATTTATTTAAACTTCATGTGCAGTGGTTGTACATAGGTGGACTTAATGCAACAAGGCATTCTCTACCAGTCAACCTTTGAGTTAAGAAAGACAACACTGTGGTAGATGTGCACAATAAATAAATAACACATAATAGAAAAAAAAAAACAATAAATAAATAAAATAAATAAATAAATGAAACTAAAATTAAATAAATGAATGTAACTTCTAAGTTGCGTCAAACTACTTGTACCTACCAAGCTCTCTCCGTTTTTATTTTAAACACTAACGAAGATTTCAAGCTTGAGGGTTGTAAAAACTTAAGACAACGTCTTGGAACAACACTTTGGGGCTTAAGTTTAAGCAGGATGCTGAAGTTGGACTTAGTACTCATATTAAATATTAATTTCCGTGCTTAGTTCATAGGATCATAGATTTTTCTGTAAATATCTCGGTGTAGAAAAGAGAGATGCTTGGTTATTTTTAGTTGTTTTATATTAGCACACTTTATAGCTATATTATTGAAAAAAACTTATTTTTGAAGGTGTTTGGTATATATAGAGTATTATATCGGGGCCTCGGAATGCAAAAAGCAACCCAAGGTACACAGGTGGGAGTCACTAAAAGTCTGATATCTCTCACTCCAGATCTAGATCGTGAAGACTAATTTTATGATTTTAGCCAAGTAACAATCGTTTCGTTTAACGTGAATGCTTGGAGTTGACCACGCCCCCAATTCCTTTGCTCTGATGTCATCTCAACAAAGGAATTCGGAGCGTGGCCAACTCCAGGCGTTCGTGCTAAACGAAACGATTGTAACTGGGCTGGGCTGGCTGTACTTGAAAAAAAAAAGGGAATTGGTCCCTTTTTTTTTTAAATACAGCCTAGTTACAATTGTCTAGCAGCGTATATTTTTAGATGAAAAAAATAATAATTGCAAATCGGTCCTTTAACGACTGAGTTCTCAAGTACGAGTAACATAAAAAAAATACAACTGAATTCAGAACTTCTTCCTTTTTTGAAGTCGGTTAAAAAAAGCCTTATGCCAAGCGATGTCCTTTTGCAAGTACCATCGCGGTCATTCTTTCCTGATCACTTAAAAAAAATTCGCTAGAATACTGCGACGCGGCGTAAACCAAATCTTTGATGTATTCGTTTCGAGTGCAAGCAAAAATGAACTTAGTGGTGGTCAGGCGGAGGTGTCTTTGATAGTACCTACGTTAAGAAAAGTTTTATTATTTAGAATTATATTTTTTTCGTTCGTAGTACCTATGCGACATATCTGACACAAAAGAAAACCATTAAAATTTTCCGCAAAAAAAAATTGTATTCGTATAAAAATAGCTACAGCGTGTATAGAAGCTATATTTAGACGCCCAGGCCATCCGGTGGTACTTAAATTGTGTGATATACAAGCCTGCAATGCAGTTCTAAGAGGGGGATGAATAAATCGACTGAAAAGCGCGACTGGCGTTAAAACCGATTAATGTCTTTTCCTCACGCAACAATGCAGTTAGAAAGAAAAAATATATACAGGGTGACTTTTAATTCATCGGCAATCTTTCAAGGGGTCAAAGTACTCACGATTATGGACAACTTTTACTAGTAATAATATTCCACAACTATCACACAACGCCGTCTAGTCCCAAGCTAAGCAGAGCTTGTGTTATGAGTACTAGACAACTTATATACATACTTTTTACATTTCTAAATACATACATATATAAATAAATTACACACAGACAGAAGAAATTAATGTTCGTGCTCATCACACAAACATTTGTTCTGGGTGGGAATCGAACCCACTACCTCCTGCATAGCAGTCAGGACCATTAACCGCTAGACAAACAGTCGATCCTAAAACCGCAAACGAAAATTGTGATTCCTTACTTATCATATAGTTTCCGACCGCAGCTTTGCCCGCATGAACATTATTTTATTAGAACGTATTACTAGAATGAAAAGTATTTATGACTATGCACTCCATCGTCTATCCGCGTAACAAGTTTTCGAAATCCGTTCTACGAATTTTAATAAAACTTGCTGACGTTGCTTTGCTTGCCGTTGCATATTATGGTCATACACGTAAAAACATAAAACATATTGACAAATATTTGCCTTTATAATATGATATGAATGTAGGTACTGAACAACTGTATTTTTCTGATCAATCTTTGCAAAATTTTGTAAAGTATTTATAATAATATAAATTTATTATTATTAGTTAAAAACTTAAAACCTACCCTGTTTCTTCGTTGGCTTCGTTCCAGGTCCTCGGAGTATACTTTCGCCGAAAAGCGAAATACCGATCACTGATTAATCACAAAATCTCTGAAACTATAATACTTACAGACTTAAAATTTGGCGATAATGTTCCTTATAGCGTGTGGATATCCGCTAAGAACGGATTGTATGAAACTTCATCCCTAAGGGGGTAAAACAGGGGTTGGATGTTTGGATGGAGAAACCGAATTTAACGCGGGCGGTATATTTCCCCCTGAAATATTTGCAATTAATCGAAAACCATCCTGTATAACTGCCTTCAATACAAAAACTACGTAACTCCATAATGTTTGGGTGGCTTATTAAATAGTTTTCTTTAGGAAGTTTTCCCCATGTTTGTTGGGTTTTCCTGAAAATATTGCATTTGTCCAGTGGGGGAATTGTGTTGAGCGGAGGAATTAAGTGCTTGTTGGCTCGGAATTTGAAACTGTTAATGTTAGTTCAGTAATATATACAGCATTATTTTTCTTAAAAAAAAAAAAATCCCCATACTAGGAATTACTTCTGAATCATAATCGCGTACACAAACATTTATATTGACTTCCTGACTCGCACAAGACATTCCGACTCGGAACTACTACATCTTTAGGCCTAAGTTCCGTTCGGGAATTGAACCCGCGACGCGCAGCACAGCAGCTAATTACTTAACCGCTGCGTCAACCGTACCGTTACGATCGTAAGTTTCACTAGAATGATATAGAATTAAGACATTTTGAAGAAACAGGACGGGGCTTTTTTTGGAGCGGGAAATCATTAAAAAGCTTCTCTCGCTCTGAGTGGAGTGGAACGGCGTATCAGACTTTTACTGAGTAAGATATGTTCAGTTTTCTTTTTTAATTTGGAAAATCATCTGATCCGCCCTTCAGCGGAGCTGCAGCGGTAGACATGTCAAAAAGAAATTAATTTCGTACATGCGTAAATTAATTCGAGTTTAAAAAAAAAGTATTTATTTTTTAATTTTCTCTTTACAAATCGATAGTATTTCATGTACCGAATCGACCCTCCGCGGGATTAAAACGACCAAAATTTAACGGTGTATAGGTTTATCACAGTCATCTTCTACTCTGACATAAAATTTGTATATTTTAAAGGCGATACCGTAATCTATTTGATTCCAATTTGTGTATTGTGATTGTCTATATAGACAAATCCCACAGGCGTAAACATCGAAGCCCTATTTGAATGCTATGTAGATTGACTGCAAACAATACGCTAAAGGTCAGCTCACATCGAAACGAGACGCGACAAAATGCCTGAACCTGACTGATGGAAAATTTACAGGTAGAGAATGCCTTGTTGTATTAAGTCCGCGTATGTACTGTAGCAATACTGTAAATGATGTTTAAGGGTCGGTACGTATCTGACGGAAAATGCGTCGCGTATTATCGGTCGCGTAACGCCAGAACGAACAAATATATAATAAAACATTCGACCTTTCACACTTAACCGATGCGAATGCGTCGAGCGTAAAGTATAGTATAAAATCGATACGCTCAACGCATTTTCCGTCAGGTAGAGACCCTAAATAAATAAATGCGTAGTGTTAAGATAGCCGCTACAATATAGAACTTTATTTACTAAATTGAAAGATACAGATTCGTATACACCAGATAGACGAATGCAAGATCACCTGTTGGTAAGCGATGTTGTGGTTAATGATAGACATGCTTGCCTAGTAGTAAACTATTCACTCTTGACTTCGCCAGTAGACGTGAAGTCAACCAACCCGATTAGCCTTCGGGAGCGTCGCGTATTCCAAACGCCCCACGGCTTCACGATGCGCCTCGCCATATGGAGTTGCTGACTTCAAAGTACTGTCAACAAAATTAAAAGGGCAGCAGGGGTGATGCCTGCTAGGGTTGTGAAAACTTTCGGAAGATTCGCGGTCTTGGAAAACGAATGGCCATTAAACACGGTGAATTTTAGTCAGTGTTTTGACACTCTCTTGCTTCACTCAGAACGGGCAGAAATAAATTCTATTGCAGCGCTACCAAGTGCAAAAAACATTTGGGCTTAATACAAAGTAGAGATAGTTATTGTCAAAAAGTCCAAAACGTTTGAAATTCGCTATCTATCCTTCAGTTTAGGTACTTAACTAAACGTAAACAATCTTAATATGTCTTTTTGTATTATAAAAATCATATAAAAGACATACAAAGATTATTTAAATTTAGTTAATTACCTAACATCAGTTTAGATACAATTTTTACATAAAGACATGTGAAAATTGTTTACATTTAGTTACGTACCTAGACAAATGGAGTATAAATATTATGTAGTAAAACTCTTACACTTTGGACAGCGATGGCTCATTGATAACGACCCCGACGTATCAAGTAGTACGAGGTGGATTCAAACGCAGGTAGACGCTTTATTTGGTGAAATTTAATGTCCTCACTGCTCTCAAAAAGGTGAAGGAAAAAATCGTAAGGAAACCGGCATGTCCTAGAACCAAAATTTCAGCCCATTCTCAGCAGTGGGAATAATATAAGACTATGTTATGCTAGAGCTTTTGTCCTTTTCAAAGTCATCGCTACGACTCACATCCTACTGTGTGCTAATTCTAATTTAACTAAACAACTAGTACTAAGTAGATCACATATAGGTACGTATTTATTATCTACAACCAACCAATACACGCCTATTAGGTCCCGAAAGATGAAGTTTCCCACAACACACAGTGTAATAAAACAAGAACGCTCTCTGTGCCAACAGTATCTACTAGAGACGGGCCGATTATGGACTCGGCTAAACGACTAGTCGGCGCTCAAATGGTTGTCCTTAACGGGGACTATAAATGTGACCAGATGATCAGATTTCTCGACTAGTTGATCCATTTCCATCTGTTAAATAAAATTAAAAATACAAAACGTACGTATAGGAAGTATCTATTAATGATACATTATTTTATTTTCTCTAAGCTAATAAATCTGACACCAGTCTTGTTAATGGGTATGGTGATGCCCAGTTACTGACTTGTGGAGGTAGGCAGTCGTTTCATATGAAATATTGTTACCCATCTGCATCCGGTTACAATGGAAGACGACCCCAGTATAGAAAGGATAAGGGAGATTGATTTTCTGTTTCTCTGTGGCTAAGTGGTAATTAATTGTTTCTTTTCGGACTAGTTAGTAGTCTTCTGTGGTTCGCGAAGGAACTAGGTCATAAAAGCGCTTATACGGTTGAACTACGCGAACTAGATAGAACTAGAGAACTAGTAGATTCCAGGTCACGTCACCGAAGCTAGTCGTATCACTACTACCGTGCACTAGCTTCATTTGCGCTTCTCATCGTTTTTCATTCATTCGTTCAAATATTTAGTCTATAGAACTAACAAAGCGAGCAAACGGACTGCCTTTCTCGGGTTTGAGCCAGGAGTTGATGAAATAAAAGGGCGACCTAGTTCGCTAAGGTGCTAGTCGACAAAACTAACTACTAGTCGGTCCATCACTAGTACCTACCCACCTACTAATTTATTTGTTTGTACCCACTAAACATTTGGAGCGGCTCCAAATCGACAATTTGATATTGTACGGCGGACATCAAAATTGCAATGATAACTACTGTTTACATTAACGATTGGCTCACTAATCATTGCGTAAATTACTTTAGTATATATTGTAGTTGGATTTACGGATTGGTAATGAGTGTTTGGTAAGTAAAATCAATTTTACAAGCTATTATTTATTATTATTAGTTTTACCTAACCGATGTATGTCTGTGATCAAATCTTGCAAATGAAATTGGATCCATTTCCCGGTTACAGATTGAGCTAAAATTTTGCATGCATGCGTAAATCGCGTGACAATGCAATATTATGTTGACATGGAGCTGATCTGATGATGGAGTTAGAAATATTTTCATTGAAAACGTATCTAAATTCAGGGACATTAATAGTAGAGTTATTTTTCACAACCAATTTTATTAAAAAAAAAAACTTTACAGAGCAGAAATCTTTAGCGGTAGGTTTAACTTTAGAACTTCAGTTGAAAAGGGATGATTCTCCGGCCAGACGGATGTTTTATCTCAATAGTTGAGTTCGGACTTGTGTTCGAATTGCTCAGAGATCTTAAATACCGCGATACAGGATTTTGAATTTCGATTTATATCTAGCGTCGTAGATATCGCTACAAACCAATAGACATTGTAGCTATGTAAGCATTGTAGTATGCAAGTGATATAAAACAATTTTCTTTTGGTCGTGAGATCATCAAAAACCTTCTCCCGTTCTTGGTGGAGTAAGAGTATGTACTTTAGTTGTCCTTTACGTCCCAAAGCGTCAGTTTCTCCTTATTAATAAATACTATAAAACAAAGTCGCTTCCCGCTGTCTGTCCCTATATTATGCTTGGATCTTTAAATAGATAGAGTGATTCAAGAGACAGGTTTATATGTATAATACATGCATAATATATTTAAAATCACCATTGCACATACGAAGCTGGGGCGGGTCGCTAGTATATATATATATACATATGTGAGGATTTCCTAAACGTCAGCAGTTGTCTCTGTAAACATAAAAGTATAAAGTACATTGTGCAATGCTATTTGAACATTTTATCGTCCGCAGTATCACGTCAATAGATTGCGGCTGTAATTGCGCTCACATGTCGTAAGCACTCAGCTTCTCTCGTAAACATTTGATAGGCACATCGATTTGTTTCTCTGCAAGGGTACCAGTAATAAAGAAAAGTCATGGTTCGAGCGAGGGGAAATGGACGGCGGTCACCTCCTGCAAAGCAGTAATGCTAGCGAAGGAAGCAGCCACACACTGAGGGATCTACCATTCTCACGTCCCAGCCACCCCCAGCCTCGACTACTAGCCACCGTAGACGAGGGCTTGCGGACGACCAGCATTGGGCAAGCCGTCTTCCTGCTGTCCGGTAACCTTCTGAGCCGAGCCTGTGTCGACGGCGCGTAACATTCCCCGCGTGACTCAAGCAGACGTCAGCAAAACCTTAGGGCCTCAATAGGGCCGAAGCATACTGGGGCCATAGGTTAACTTCTAAAATGGAAACCCTTGCATCTAAAACACAAAAGGCAACGGAAGGAACATAGTTTGGTTTTAGTTAGTAAAAATCTGACAAGCCCTCGCGCTCCGCCTTAGAACTGAACGAATTATCTAATGGCTTCTCATTAGATAATTCTCAACTTAAAAAAAAACTTACGCTATAGGAAAAACTCTTAGTGTGGGGCAATATTTTTAATTTAAATTTAAATTATATTTGAGAATTGCTACGTACGAAACTGCCTCATTCTGTAGCAACGGGGTCTCACTACTATTTCGAAATATATTCTATTCTGAGAACTGTAGGTAACCCAATCTAGGTTTAAACTAACGAAGACGGCAGCGCACAGCTGAGTGCGGAAGTAAAACAACCCCTCAGTCACCCGGATGGCCCGGTGACCATGTGTTTGTGTGAACTACAAGCTTTAACTTTGTAATTTTTTATGATAAAATTATAAAATCGAAATTTGTACATAGATTCTTTACATAAAAACTACTAGACACGTGTCGTTCGCATATACTAAAAATAAGGTTGTGTACAGTTTGACCTAGATTTCTTCAGAAAACCTGAAAACCGCTGATGCATGACACATTTAGAGCAGAGCAATAGTAGCCGAGTTGTAACGGCCCAGACTTACGAGTGGGTTCGAACCCAGCCAGGCGTATTACTTTGTGTAATTTATTTCATCACCACTGCTCTCGAAACGGTGAAGGAAAACATCGTGAGAAAATCGGCATGTCCTAGAACCAAAAATTCGAAGACATATGATATCCATCAACTCGCACTGGGCCCGCGTGGTGGATTACGGCCCATTCCCTCTCCTAGAGAGGAGGCCTGAGTCCCAGCAGTGGGAACATTATAAGGCTGATGCTATGCTATGCTATGCTATGACACATTTATCTTTACAACTACATTTAAAAATAGAATCTATAAACTCTTCACATCCAGCCAGTGAAATGTCGTTCGTTTTAAGCATATAGCTTGTTTAAAACGAACGACATTTCACTTAAGTGCTTAATTTAATGTCATGAGACGTTAGCTTAACTTAAAGCTGAGACCTTAATCTTAGTTTAACGACGTCAACAATTATTGCTTTGTACACATAAAATGAGCAATATCTCTTGAACGTTTTGAGGTGGATGTGCCAGGGTAGCCCGTGAAATTCAAGTGTTTCAATTGTCAATTCATTTTTTTTTATATCATTTACAAGGGCAGGGCACTTATTAAAACGTCAGATAATAGTACACGGTTCCAATTGCTCGTTTCCTATGAAGAAGAACCGGCAAGAAAGTACACGGTTCCTCTTATTTTTTTTCCCGCTATTATTAAGAACAAATTTCTATACGTTATAATCACAGGTTTTGTTAAAATTAAGAACAGCGACCTTTAGCACTTTAAAAAAAAAAATTGATTTTACAATATTTCAATATTACATTATAGATGACAGTGTAGGCCAGTCAATATTGTACACAAACACAAAAAAAAAGTGGATCGAAATGGAAAGTAGTCTATAAATCCGCGGAGTTTACAGTGTTACCTACATTTTACTCTGCAATTTCAAACAAAGCAAGTTTTTCCAACATTCACATGCTCAAAAATATAAAGCTATAAAACAGAACAAAGTCCGCAGATAACACGTACCTACACACTAAATCAAATACGAAAGAATCAGAATCTCCCAATTTCCCATCTTCAGCGTTGAACCAAGGTTAGTGCACCAAAGTATTTACCATACGGAACTATTTTATCTACTTCCGATGGGCCAGTAAAACGTTTTCGAGTTAAATTTTACACTTGTCAACGGAAGAGCATATATAAATTGGCCGATTTAGACGCTCTAGTTGGTAGGTAGCCGACGAAAGGCGCTCGTAGGAACGCAGTTTAAGGCATGGAAGAACCGCGATTTTTGTTAAAAAATGATGTGGTATTGGAGCGTTTTGTATTTGTGTGAAAATAGACGTATTTACGTCTTTTTTTATTATACATAGACTCGCGTTTGACCACTATCTCATCTAGAAGTAACCTAAATCTTGACTTAAAGGCCCCCAAGTTGTGGCTATCAGGAAACATAGACTCCGGCAGGGAATTTCACTCTTAAGCTGTACGCACAATACATGTGTTCCTAAAATGTACGTACGGGTGGGATGTCCACCACGTATTTAGGTCTTTTTTTGAAGCTCCCTACTCGAAGGACGTCATGCTCGGGAACGGGCGACGTCAGCGGAGACTTATGACTTATATTATTTCTATTTATGAATTATTTACTTAATTACATTGTGCTCACATAATATAAAAGCAACAAGTAATATTTAACCATGATCTTTATAACTCATATCATGATTTAAAACAATGGCCATGGAGTTTCTTGTACGTTCTTCTCTAAAGAAAGAAAGAAAAAAAATGTAGCGTTCGCAACAAAACAGTGTACACCCAAAATCTGATTTTTCTTTGCACCGCACTACTAGTTCAGTCCAGCCATCCAGTAATATTTCACAGGTCGCTACCTAACCCACCCCGGACGGTAAACGTTAGCTCCAAGAATACCCTGATTGCTGGCTTTAGCAGCAATCATTTAGATGGAAGAAAACCTGGATTAAGACTTTCAGCTCCCTTAGTTGAAGTGGGAAAGGATTATTTGGTAATTTTGTTTCTGCTTGTTTTTGAATGGGATTCAAGCTGATACAACTGTGGAATACAAGAATTTGTTTGTTGGGTGATTAATTTTGATCTTGATTCTATTTTAGTTCTTGTAAATGATTTAATAAAATTGGGAACAGGCTTATGTCTGGCATATTAAATATTCCAGCTATGTTGCTCTTGGCACATCTATAATCGTCATGATCTGTAATAAATGATAGAATCATTGAAACAGGCGCAATGTCGGTAAAATTAAACTAAATTTTTTATTGAAGCATTGACTATCTAAATCGAAGACATGTGACATTCACCTACCCGCACTGGGCTCGCGTGGTAGATTACGCCATATTCCCTCTCTTAGAGTGGAGGTCTGTGTCCCAGCAGTGGGATTCTATTCTATTCTATTGACTAAAAGCTGACTAAAAGTACTATAAAAACATTAGAATGTGTTACATTCGTATTATATTGTTAAAAACTTATCATGCAAGAAAACATGGCTATATGACTAGGTAAAGTTGTCGAATAAATAAAATTTTAAAAAAACCTGCTAAATCTTCATCTTCGTTTTTGCTTTTGACCTGTGGACAATCCCACTTCTATTCTCCAATTCCATTGTCAAATACAGATTTATGTACAGAAGCGATCACAGTCACCCTGTACATAATAGATCAACTCAATAGATTTAACCAAATACAATCCGCGGTAAACAAACTCAGACCAAGCCCGATTCCATGTTGGTACATAACAAGTCATATATTATGTACTGCATAATGTATGTATGTGTGTATCGATACTCCTGCCGTGCGTTACGCAGAACTGTACGTGACTGTACGAGACACTTGTGCTCGCGAGTGTACCCCGAGTCGCTGATTCTGTGAGGAGTGTACTCGTGTGTACGTATAGTCTGTAGTATAGTTTTCGGAATGGTTGTGATGTAAAGATATAGGAGTCTGTTTTGTTTTTTATTGGCTATTGCATGTGTGAGTTAAAGAAAAGTTTTTGAGTCATCGTGGTGTAAGGAATATAGTTTGCTAACACTCAAAAAAGCAGTCCAGCTCAGTGGTGCTGTTCTCTAAGAAAACGCAGTGCTGCTTCAAAGACGAACACCCAAATAAGATACATTAGATTGTCAACCTAATGGAGCTATACATTAGATTGTTAATTCAATGTATTCTATTTGGATGTTCGTCGTTACGGCAGCGCTGTATTTTCTTAGAGAATAGCACCATAGTAAAAACCGGGCAAGTACGAATCGAACTCACGCTCTAAGGGTTCCATACAAACTTACCTATAAAAACAGTTCTGTACCTCCTGTGAAGAATGATACAAGCGGATAATCTCCATTTTACAGGAGAGCAAAAACAAATTTTGAGAAATCGACGATTTGACCAGTGTAATTTTTGAAGTCTTGTTTTTTTTTTAAGACTTGTCAAGTAAATTGCAATATGCTCGGGGAGGCTCGTTTCAAAATTTTTTGTAACATTGGTTTTGGTAACTCAGGGTGTAGGAAACGTGTTAATGAGTATTTAACAGGACAGAGCAATAAGTAAATCGCTGTCCGACCACCCGGTTAAGACCAAGCACAAGTCGACACAGCGCGTAGCGTTTATCTGATTAGTTGTTACTGTCCCACTGCAAAGCGAAGACCTCCCCTTCCCTCTCCCATATAAATATGGTACAACAAATTTAAAAAAGGAACTTTGTGACAGTTCCTTTTTCAAACCCATGAATCTGTCAAAGATTAGAGAATATATTTTTTTTTTCTAAAATACGATTTGCATGTGCTACATTGACGAACCGCTTCTGTTGTTGGTTTTCCATACGCTTGTGTTCGCAAGCGTACACTGACTTACGTTAAGTACTACCAGTGGCAACGTGCCGATTCCAAGAGGAGTGTATATTGTCTAGTGTCTGATATACGCAAATGTTGAAAGGGTGTTGATTATGTATTGATGAATATTATCAACTTTAATGTATTCTTGTATTTATGTGTCTGATGACGCAGTTTTGTTCGCAAGTGTTCTCTGCTTGCGTTGCAGGATTATTACAAAGGGTAACTGAAGGAACACAAGTAGTTTTAGTCAGTAAAGAAAAAGTTTGACACTCCCTCTCGCTTAACATATAGCGGGAGAAGTTATTTGATGATTTGCCACCTCCTGTTTCTATTTTAAATTTCTACCTTTAATTATACTCTTGTGTTGTTTTCTTGAATATACTCAAATCTTATTTTTTTATGAGCTGTACGCAACGCGCGGGTCTCGAGTGGACCGCGCACTGCCCGCTAATAATTTTGAATGCGAGAACGATACTTGACTTCTTCCTTACCTGGTCCCATTATTTGGGGTCGAGTCTCCTCATTTTCCTGCGCCAAGTGGCTCTATCTTGGGTTGTCAATTTTGTCAACTGGGCTTTCTTGAGGTCCCTCTCTATATTTGACCACCAGGTCAATTGCCCCGCCTGGGCGGAGCATCGCCGTGTCCTCGTGGGGGCGATCGGCGGCAGCGATCTCTCTCGCCGGGCCTTGGTTCAGGCCATGGTCCGGAGTGAGGAGGGATGGCAGGCGGTCGCCCCCTTTTGCGAAGCAGTAATGCTAGCAAAGGAGGAGGCCGACCGCATCAGGCAGAGGCAACGGGGCGCTCGCCCCAGCCGCCGCCGGGATTCCGATCCCGATTTCCGGCCAACGTAAGCGCGGGCTTGCGGACGGCGTGCAATGGGTAGCACGCTGTCCGATCGTGCGGTAACCGACCGGACCGAGCCCAAGTCGTCGACGGCGCGTTCTGTTCCCGCGCGCCTCAAGGAGCTGTCAGCATACCGAAGAGGCCCAGCCTGCTAACTGCAGGCAGGCAGGGTCGAAGCCTACTGTGGTCATGTGTTAACTTCCGAAAGGAATGCCCGGCCCCGGCACGATAGGCTACGAAGGAACGGGGTAGGTTTTTAGTCAGTAAGAGTCTGACACTACTTCCCGCTCCGCCCAAGGGCGGGATTTGTCATTGGATGATATTACCTACCATAAAAAAAAACCACCAGGCAAGGCAAGAACGATACTTGACGATATTGTAAAATTTGACATTACGAAACACACATCCGACCTAGTGGCTACTCGAAAGTTCGTGGATCAAGCGAAGTCAATCGTTAATCACGAGGGGTCCGCTCGTTGGCGTCCACCCGTGGGCCACCTGTCGACAACGATTGAATGCCATGTGACGAGGTGGTGCGAGGTGGTGGGGACCGGGTGGCTTTAATTCTATTTATAGTAACACTTACAACAACAACACACAACGAAAAATCAGTATACAATACACAATTAAACAAAAAGAAACACATAAAAAAAACAACACACATTTAGTGGTCACCGTGCAGCGTGCAAGCGTATCCAGTGGTCCAGTAGTGGAGAGTCCTACCTATCCGCAAACACGTTCACAATACTGTTGCTACTGGTCCTAACACGCTTCATCAGTGACGCACATTGCTTCCTAATAAGGGCATGAAAGCCATTAGTGTGTGCTTCTGCGAACATGGTTGGGTCTGGCTTGGTTTAATGAGCTGTTACCTTTAGTCTGTAAAAATCTGAAACGCCCTCACACTCAACTCAGGCGGAAAAGTAACGTATTTATGTATTTCCCACCATATGTATTTTTTTAATTTTCTCAACCACATCATGCACCGTTTCATTAATCAAACTTTTTCAAACGCTTTATGTCAACATTAACCCTTTCAAATCGCGCTGTGGTCTATGAAACCGAAGGCTGCAAAGCGACAGATCGAAGCCACCAACGGTCTGCATGCTAATCAAACCAAATACAGGTCTGAAATGTTAATACTACCCAACTGCGCGGGAAATGCCCAATTAACGCCTTCTAGTTTAGTTTTACTAGTTTTTAGACCGAATTCCCGCTCGGTATTTGCGTGATCGTTTATGTCAAAGAGATCCTGGCTATTTCATTTTAAAAATAGAACGTTTTATTTTTAAATGGCCGCGGATTTTCCTTGTTAATCGAATTTTGATAGTTGTCAATTTACCTATTACGTACCCGGTTTAAAAATGCACGGATTTTTAATTGATTAAAAGCAAAATAACTTTTTTTTTTATTGAACCTACCACAGGTTTTTTTTCTGCATCACCCAAATAACAGTCAAAGTAGGAAATACTTAAGGCATTGAGTCCTGCTTGTATACTTTTTTGTGCATATACTCGTATAATATATGTACTAAAAATAAAAAAAAAATATCTCAAAGCAACGATGGTGGTCGACGATGGAGCACGCTTGACTTAAATACCCCCAGGTTGTATCAGGGAAGACAGACTCCAACAGGAAATTCCTTCTAGCAATTGATTAAAATAACTTGTCATATTGATTGTGTCTCAATTCTGCTAAAAAATTACGTTCCTTTTTCCTCAAAAGCCCACAGCACCAAAACCATAGATCAGTCAAAAAGATTAAAAACGTTACGCGATCAAATTTGGAATTAACCGTCAAACGCGGATGATCATGGGCACGGATATCCGGATGAAACTCGCCCCGGACGCGGAAACGCTCGCTAATGTATTCGGCCCACGTCGAACGACACCCGGTAAAATCCGGTTAAGGTGAAGATATGCCCAGGTTAATCTTTCTACCTTTTAATTTATGACCGTGACATTCTTTTGTTATATTTCAAGATGATAATTAATTCTGGTGATTAATCATTAAAACGTGAGAAACAGCCCTCGTTAATATAAAGGCTTCATCTCACTGAAGATTCGTAATTTCATAATCTCGTCACATTTGACTGTTTAATTAATTTTCTTAATTTGTATTGAGGCTGTAATTAAGAAGTTATGGGGAAAATACTCATTATGTTGACGGGTTTTGTGTATGTACCTATAGGTGTTTGAGGTTGTTTTTTATCGTCAAATGACTCTTGAAGTCGGGTAAAAAAATAAATTGTTTTTATTTTTTTCGTTACACAAAAATTGATGTTAGTTTGATGGGTGCTTTCTCGCTCCACCTGCTATAAGTTGGAGCGAGAGGGCATTCAAAGTTTTGCTGTTTAAAAGCCATCTATGTTCCTTTATGTGCTCTTTGCGTTCTAGTACCACGGAAGCTCTTTATAAAGAATTTAATACTTGTTGCTAAGTAATTTTTTATTAAGGCATTACTTGAGGTTAGAAATCTTCAATCATAATTTGAATTTTTCTTAACTATAGAATACAAATTGTTACTTAAGTAGCTACTTCTACTCAAGTAATTAGATTTATTTGTTTATAAAAACGGGTGTTACAACCGTCACCACAGTGATTAGGGCGACTTAATTATTAAAAATATCAATAAAACTGATATTTGAGGAAAACCAGTGTTACACTGAATCAGACCCACGTTGGGCGCCAATTGCTTTACAACATATATACATGTATGCAATACATTGAAACCTCAGTTCACCAAAGAGATAAAGCAAGAACCCCATCATAATATTTTCGTACAAATCCGTACGACATTACCCCGCATATTGACTAAACGACGAAATGAAAACATGCCGAGGATAGTTGTAAACAAAATAACACATGTTGAACCGTGGAAGCTATGACTTTGGCCCCGTTTGCCCTACTTTTCGCCCTGACGAGGCCCGCCTTACGTCACGATACGACCCTGATTTACATATTGCAATTAAGTCTTGTAACATATTTTGTGTACACGTGTAAGGTTTTGTGTGGGATAGACTTATTTAAATAATGTTTTAGGAAATCTTTTTTTTATTAAAAAAAAACTACATGTGTATTGACAGTTTTATTAAACCAGTCCAAATGACGTAAGGCGAGTTAGACCACCCTTACGTTGTTGAAACCTCTGCAGTCCGGACTATGCGTTTCACCTCGCCATTTATGACGTGTATATCGAAGTGCTGGATCAATTCGCCTGCTGCAATCTTCCCGTCCAATTATAATTTATGTGTCTTCAAGGCTAGAGTAATTAGGTTCTTAATAAATTAGTGCGCCTCAACATCAACGATTGCGTCACTGCTTACCATCAAGTGGGTTTTTTTTTATGGTAGGTAAAATCATCCAATGACAAATCCCGCCCTTGGGCGGAGCGGGAAGTAGTGTCAGACTCTTACTGTCTAAAAACCTACCCCGTTCCTTCGTAGCCTATCGTGCCGGGGCCGGGTATTCCTTTCGGAAGTTAACCCATGACCCCAGCAGGCTTCGACCCTGCCTGCCTGCAGTTAGCAGGCAGGCAGGGTCGCAGGCCTCTTCGGTGTGCTGACAGCTCCTTGAGTCGCGCGGGAACAGAACGCGCCGTCGACGACTTGGGCTCGGTCCGGGATTGTAGTTACTAGTTTATACCATTTAAATATATATATATATGTTTAATTTAAGCTAAAACTCAGTCTCAAAACAGTTCTACGTCTTTTTATGATTACCTAATAAATTAAAATTGTTTTCTGGTTTTACAAATAGGAAAACCACACTATGTGGTCTTTTGATCGAATTTTATTGATTTTGGATCAAACGATATGTATATAAACAGAGCCTACAATTTTCTTACATCTAAAATTCTAAACACCCAAAATAAACACCCAGTTAATTCTACAGCAGAATAATTTTATCACAATTCCAACATTAGCGTACCCATACCCGGGTAACGGGTATGCCCGGATCACAGCGGGTGCCGTAATGACCGGGTATTGATTTATTGGCGTTTAGCACGTATTAGCGAAGCGCCATTTATCTTTGTTGCCAGTCAGCGCCTATACTGATGCAGCACGCTAAATACCATAGAGGTTATGTTTTCTAATGGGATTTTTTAATGATATATAGATGTTTCACTCTTACTATGTAATTGCTTTTTTGAAACTGTGTGAGGGAGAGTAATTACACCATCATTTCATAAATAATTAATCTAATAATGAGTTGTGATATCAGTAAGGGAGAAAAAAAAGCAAGAGAAACAATTTATTTACGGAAAATGATTCTATGATTATATGGGAAATCATCCAATGAAGGAATCGCGCTCTAAGGAGGAGCGGCAGGGCGTGTCAAACATTTATTGAGTAAAACCCACAGTTATGATTTCATTTCAAATCAGTGTACATAAATACATAAGAATCAATAGACGCTTTTCTTGGTGATAAAGAATTCAGTGTTTTACCGTTTTTCTGAGGATATCGTCACTTCTCTGTGTTTGTTTATTAGTCGTTGACATTTATTATGAGTTAAAAGATGTCTAACTAAAAATATGCCATTGTTTAACATCAATATAAAAAATTCATAACCTTGCAAACCATTATGCATTGTTGAGTTAACATTTACGTTTCAACACAGAAAACAAAATAAACCACAAATTGTTATGACAGAAAAAAAACTACACCGGAATTGCCAAATCCGCACACAACCAATACATCTATTATACCGTCAAAAATACGGGTAAAACATCAAACGCAAGATGCAAAGCTTAACCGGTTACAAGGTAAGCCGGGTAACGTGGAACCGGGTCGCTGGCGTGCCACGCATAACATTAGCTATACCCGGATTAAAGACTTAGCTAACGTTTCGCAGTGCTGTTTGCGTCGCATTATTTGTCGTCATCAGTGTCGTACTGGCAGTGGAGGGTTAGAGAAAAATGATGAGTCGGCTTTTTTTTGTTGTTGTCGCCAGCTTTGTGTGTGCTTTAAGTAGTTTCTTTGCATAGATTAAAGTCCCGCCTGTTTGTTTTTTTTTTCGGGTTTTCGTAGTGTTTCATAATTCTATTCGACCTTTTGTTTCGTTCTTGGGTGAGGCGGGAGGACGTGAATTTACGTAACTGACTAAAATCCATCTGTTCCTGTTCCTTCTTTGCCTTTGTTGCAGTGCCCGGAGTTCATTTTCACATAACACATAAATTAATTAATTAATTAAATAGGTCTAAAAACCATGTTGACTATTAAAGCTTTCGCATATTGCAATAACAATTAACCACTTTGGTGTTATTAATATAATATAATTTAGCCCATAACTCAACCCATCATAATTTTCAAATTGGGTTATCATGAAAGTCAAACTTTTCATCAATCAATCAAAAAGTTCTTGTCAGGGCTTATCCTCAATCTAATATTGTTATGACGTCTTAAAATAACATCAATTTAGGATAAGAACATAAACAGTGTTACTTCTAGTCCAATGTTTTAAAAAGATCATCATCTTCCTATTCCTTTTCCAACTAGCTTGGGGTTGTGTAGGGGCCAGCAGGGTCGAAGCCTACTTTGAGGACTTGGGTTAATGTAAAAGAGCACACCAGGGCCACGGAACCAAGGCAGAGCAGGAATGGGATGGGTTTTTAAGTCAGTGAAAGTCTTACACTATCTCCCGCTCCGCCCATGGGTAGGAGTTGTCGAGTTGTGAGTGGATGAATTTTACCCACCGGAAAAAACCTAGCTTGGGGTTCGCTACAGCAGCATTTTCTAAGAAAACAGCCTTGGTGCAGCGCTGGCCCAGCGACGAAATTCAAATAGGTACATTGTAATTGTATGTGATTTGATTGTACCTATTTGGATTTCGTCGCTGGGCCAACGCTGCGATCAAGGCAGTTTTCGAGAATAGCACTGCAGGCCTAACCAAATGCGGCTGCATACCTGTGTTTTACATGGAGCTACTACCTGTCACACCTCCACAACCCAGTTACTGGGCCACACAATAATATAATGTTTTAAAGAGATAAAATTGTTTATTGTTTACTGTTATAGACAGGTACTCTCTGGATGTACAAGGGCCCTATTTTGACGTGCCATTGCCGTCATGATTCTGTTCCCTCAAAGAGATGTCAGCAAAATTGACGAGGCCCGCTAAGGCCGATGTCTGCCAGGGCTAACGGGAATATTTGATATTGTTGTCACAGCGACGGAATGCAAAATGCAACTAAAAAACACGGTTGGTTTTAGACAGTAGCAGTCCCTTTCGTACCATTGACATTTGAGTGAAAACTCATATTTCGTTAACCTATGAAATGGTGTTTTTTTTAATGTTTTTTTTTGAACTATGATATCTTCGGATTGACTTTGAATCATAAGTTAATTTTAAATGATAGGTACATTATTTTCTTTTTGTAATTAATTAAATATCAGCGGCTGCCAGCGGGTTCACTTGCGTGAGAGTAGAAAATTATCCCAAGGCAACATACCCCCGGGATATATTATATCCTATGTGCTGTTCCAAGATATGGTTTACCCTTTTACCAAATTTCATCGAAATTCGTTAATCAGTTTAACCGTGAAGAAGTAACAACCATACATATAGACACTTACAAACTTTCACTTTTATAATATTAGTGAGATTTATTGGTTTCTTTGTGTTTTATATTTACTGCAATATCGGATACTTTCCGTCTGAAAGCACCTCTATGATACTAACAATTTAGGCACATACATAGACTAACGGAAGCTTGGGACATTACCCGGCCCTAAGGGACATCCTTGTGTGCCTAAATTGGCTTAAATCTATTAACGGAAGGGATAATGGGTTTAGGAAGCCATTTAAAAAGGCACTAGGAAAAGCTAATATGTAGTTTGGGAGATGGTCATGAAGCTGTAAAAACGAAGAGTGCTTATCAATTTAAGTTGTCGATTTTTCAGAAATCATTATCATATCAACCGAATGACGTCCAGTGATGGACATAGACCTCCCCCAAGCGCCGCCATAACGACCGGTCCTGTGTGTCTCGCATCCATCGGATTCCCGCGTTGGAAGGTCTCCCACAGGGTGAACCAATGGGTCCACCCGGTGGGCTAATATTAAAATACACCACTATTTTTTAATTATGGCAAATACTTAAAGGGCTTATTAGAAAAGGTCTTGTTATTATTTAAGTCAAGTCTCAATGCATAATATTCATAAACAGCAAAGTTATGAGCGTTTGTTTATATACCAAAATCTCATTCAATTTCTGGAAACATTGTACAGGTTATTGTTTATGAATGAAAGAATGTCAATAAAAATGGAAAAACACTGCGCTTAGTATTTTCTAGCTGTAATTGTTATGAATAAAGATTCAATTATGAATTTACCAATAACGACAAATTTTCGTGGACAATTTTGCAAGATTACTTTTGACTACACAAATATGATCAGTAACGGGTACTGATTGAGCCCCATTTTTTTGTGCACTAATTAAAAAATAGGGGTGTATAAGTAAAGATGAAAGGCATGCCTAGTATGATGTCGAAAAAGCTAGAATGAGAAGTATTATACCCAATGTAGAGCAGTGGTGGCTGAGTGGTAACTGTCCTGACCTACGAATTGTAGATCGCGGGTTCAAACCCAGCCAGGCGCATTACTTTTTGTGATTTATTTTATCACTACTGCTCTCAAAACGGTGAAGGAAAACATCGTGAGGAAACCGGCATGTCTTAGAACCAAAAAATCAAAGGCATTAGACATCTACCAACCCGCACTGGTCCCGCGTGGTGGATTGCGGCCCATTCCCTCTCCAAGTCAGGAGGCCTAAGTCCCAGCAGTGGGAACTTTTAAGGCTGATGCAATGCAATACTCAATTTAAAATTTGTGGATAAGTGTGAAACTGTCACTGTCAAATTGTATTTGGTTCGCTATAGGAGTATATATCGGTACTAGAATTCATCAAGTGAGCAAAAGAAAAACCTACGCATTTCCACGACACAGAAAGATATAGACGTAACATATAAAAACTAGTGAGGCTTATAAATCAGTCGATTCACCCCCCATTAGCCACATTCATCCCCGTTGTCCTATTTGTGATATTTCGCATGACTACACATAAGCCGGCTCAACATAACTGGGTCACAATCTACTGATAAAAACAAATGTAAAGTAAGGCTCCAGCTATTTATTTTTATGTTAAACATTGCTATTCAGGTTAATCCATAAGGCTACTGAGCCAAATGGCATTTTAATCCGCATGAAGAAAAGCTTGACAAAAAATAAATGGATTAGGCACAAATTCCCGCGCCCGAAATTACTTTTGACCAATTTAACAAGTTACGACTTGTTTCAAACCAGATTTAACCTGTTACGAACCGGATCGGAGAACATCAGTCAACGTAAACAATTTCCTGGAAGAAACACACTTTATTAAAGCATTGAAGACGCCAATAGAATAAAACATAATGAAGTAAAAAGAAACACAAAATAATTTAAGTTCTCGCCTGCAGCAGAAGATTCAATTTCGTCCCTCCCGAGTTCTTTGATCATGGAATTGAGTTCTATTTTATAAAAAGCAAATATTTGCTTTAAACTTAAAAAATGAGAGAGGTTTTGTGAAAACATTGTGTCTTTGATCTCATTTATTTTGCATCTGTTTATTTTTAAAATACTTAATAGAAATATTTAATAAAAACTTGAAACCTAAAACTCTACGCTGAATAAACATTACTCCCCCTTTGTGTCACGCAGTCGGTCAAAAACACTCTCAAGAGTTTTTTTTTTCGAACTTGTTTTTGAACGTGTCTAGGCTAGAGTGAATAGGCTCTTATTAAACTAGTGCGCCTCACCATCAACGATTGCATAACTGCTTACTATCAGGTGGGATCGCAGTCAAGCACTGATTTATGTCAAATTAAAAAAAAAACTCCTCCGAAACGGCTTGACAGATTTTTATGTATTTTTTTTTTTTGTGTATTGGTAGACCTGAATAGGTCGTAGTCTAATACTACGTACAATTTTTGCATGGAGTTTCTTGCACATTCTTCTCCATAGAGACCTACGCTTTGCAATGTGCAATTAGCATCATTTTTTTTTTCAGACCGTCAAAGTTTTTGAGCTTTCATAAGTGCCTGTTAGTTTTTGACCTTTCAAAAGTGCCTATAAATGGTTTATTCGAAATAAAATGCAATAAAACCGACCAAATTGCGATATTGCAAAGGACAAATGATTTACACAAATTCTAAAATTTTATCCTCGAAAGTGTGTCTATTTACATTCACCCAATTAATCTATTGGAATTCCAAATAAAAATGTTCAATTAACCCAAAAACATGGCACGAAAAACTTCGACACGTAATTAATTAACTTTTCATTAAATTAATCCTTTATTCAAACGAATCCTAGTACGAGTACATGTATGTAATCAGCTTGCAGAACGTTTTAGGGTTCCATCGCAGACATTTTTATTGTAACTTTGTATTCTTTTTTATAATTTTTGGAGGGTTTTTTTTTTACTATGGTCAAACGTGACCGTTACACGTTTGACCGCTAAGTTAAAGACCATAGTTTGTAGCTATCAGGAAACAGGAAACACATAAAATCTGGCAAAAAAAGGTAATTTCTGAGCTGTTAAAAAAACACTAACAAATATAGGATTCATGTGGGAAATTTTATCTTGGAGGAGGTCTGAGTTTTTTATTTATTTCTAATCTTTTAAGTTTTTATTCAAATTCATTACGCGTTGGCTATGTGGCAAGATCACATGATGAAAAATAGTCCAATCGAACAGCAAAGTGGACCAGTTCAAAAGGTGAATGCAGACTAGGAAGACCCTAAGAAAAATGGGCCGATGAGGTTATTAGATTGGCCGGCCAGAAATGGCTAACAGCAAAAGACCAAAAAAATGCCACAAATCAGTGAAGGCCTTTATCTAGAGAGGGATCCTTAATTAAAGAAGTAAACAAAATAAATTATTACATTTAAAGTTAAATGAATAAACAGGTTTTTTTTATTTATTTAATCATTAAGAATATACGAGTATAAGGGCCAATAGCGCAGAACCACTCGAGGAAGCCTACATCTCGCAGTGTTTTTCCGCTAAAATGTTGATGATGAAGGGCCATTAGAGGCCGAAATAGTCGACTGAGTTCCGAGTTAATCCTTAGCTCAGTCACTTATTTATATATTTTGTTTACCCCTGCAAAGATACTGTCAACGTTAATCTTAGTCGAACACAACATCCATGACAGTTGTATAAAATTGTTAATGTGAAATTGTGTTAATGTGATTGGTGGTTGATAATTCATTCAACAGTGTCAATGGGCAAGACATAAGGCATATAGGTCATATGGTTGATAGGTCCGAAAAGTTAAAAAAGAAAAGATCGGACGATGCAACGTTTTAAGGCCTTCTGAGGTGGACCAATGCGGAACAGAGAGTAAAGTCCCGCAAACCTCCGTTGAAAAGGGAGGATCCTCCGACCAGACGGGTGTTATGAGTGGTGGGCAACTGCCCGATAGATGAATTCAGGCTGTCGTATATAATATTCAAATAGCGCGGAGAACTTTAATTTTATTGCGCGATGCAGGACACTTGTGATTTTTATGTGGCGCCATAGATGTCGCTACAACCTGGTGGAATCTGGACAAGACCATTTGTGGTGTCACTTGGGGGAGGTCTGTCCCATAGTAGACATCTTTATATCTTATTTTAATTTGTTCCAAAAATAACAACTAAATTAAAAACACTTTTCCACTCTTACTAAAAGAATAGCGAGGAATAAAGGCAGTCCTGCACTGTTCTAGCTCCGCGGAGGTTATGGCGGAAATTGTACCGGTACATGTGTCTCCGACTCGTGTGTACTGACGGCATTAATTAACTGCGCATCTCGTAATAAAGTAATAAAACTTGAGTAGATACTAGTTGTGTAAGTCACTTTTAGTTTTGTTCACTGTTTAAGAATAGTACCGAGATGGAATTCGCACGAGTCGTAGGCGAGTGTGTTATAGAGCCGAGGACTGCAGTGACTTTGCACGTGTGTAAAATCCTTTCTCTGAAATTTTGACGCATTTTTGTTCATTTGTACTGAACAAAAAAAAAACCAAAGTTGCCATATGTTTTAGTTTTGATTTTGATGGCAGCAGGCTATCGCAAGTATTTTTTAGCTTAATCACATCTATCTGGCGGTGGCGGCGTACCATCTAAACAATTCTTGTCAGTCAAAATGTTGTTTCAAATAACACAAATAAATAAGTTAGTTTATAGACTTCCTTCCCGCGCTTAACCTTTGCAGGTTGAAGAAGAAGCAAAGGAGAAGCTAGTTTTTATACATTCGACTTATGAAGGTTTATATTGTACACTGAATCCTTGCATCGAATGTGATCTCTCTCTGTCACTCGAAGGTTTGCTGGCTGAAAACTCATTGTTGAGTTAAGCTCGCCTTTGTACATGAATTGTCAAATCACTGTCTGTTAAGTTTTTTGTGTGCAATAAAGTAAATTAAGAATTTGCTACTTATGAAGTAAGTGTTCTCTACTGTGATACAAGAGCCAAGAGATAGGTAGGAATATTGTTTTAAAGAAAATAAATAGAGCTTCATTTATTCAAGGTATAATTCGAGCCTAAACAGTAAAAGCTGAAAACATCGAGCATAATTTTGTGTAAAACGTAAGAGAATAAGTACATATTTACATTACTTAGTAGAGCTGTGTATTTATTTTGCATTTTATTTTCGTAACCAATGTAACATGTAGTTTTCACGAAAATACTGGGTAAAGACTACCTAAAGAACATACCATTTTGTTGTTTTAAGATAAATTCACACACACACACATGGTGCACATAAGCACGCATCATCATCATCTTCAATTCAGCCGAAAGACGCGCATTGTTGTACATAGGTTTCCCTCAAATGTCGCCATAACGACCGATCAATAAAACGCATATCCATAATAATTGTAATAATTTTTGGCTTTTCCTGCCTTTACCCTGCCGTTGACTTAGAATCCTGATTGGATCGAAGAAGGTCTTACAGCACAAGTAAAGGAAAAATATCGAAAGTGATTAATATGTAGTATATCTACTTTTTTATGATTATGAATATATATTTGGAGTTTGACAATTGTCCCTCATTTACATCAAGGTACGGGTGAGTACCTTTTAAATTAAACACAAACTTAATAGTTTGTCCCTTACTCCTATCATTTAATCAAAAAATAAAATTCTAACGTTACATAAAACCTTCGTAAACGAATCTGACTGGAAATTGGCTGGCTTTTTATTACGAACGAAGCAAACTAAACTCATGTAACCCTAATTTTCGAACACTTTAACAAAAACTCAATACTAAACATGTCACTTTATTTAAAGTAGGCATTTAAAACATTTTAAAACACCTGCGACACTAAGATCTACAAATTAATTTTCTTTTCAACTTGTTATAATTAAGTTTGACGGCACTATCCAGTATGAGCTACATAACTCGGCAAGTTTATCCAGCACCTGGGTCCAAGATGGTCATTCATCAACGTTTGACTGGCCTGTCTGTCTCGTGGTTAGTGGCCCTGACTGCTATGCCGCAGGTCGTAGGATCGATTCCCACCCAGGACAAACGTTTGTGTGATGAGCACAATCATTTGTTCTGTGTCTGGATGTAATTTATCTATAATATGTATGTATTTAGAAATATATATGTAAAAGTATGTTTATTAGTTGTCTAGTGCTCATAACACAAGCTCTGCTTAGCTTAAGACTAGACCGCGTTGTGTGATAGTAGTGGCGATAATGTAGACGACTAACGTCTGTTGTCATTGATAACGTCATTAAAGCATTGTCTACACGATGCATACCAGCGTTCCAACAGATGTGACCTTGGTGGGAGCTTGGTTTGTTTACTACCACGCATTGTGTTTCGGCTACACGGATCTAAACCACGCGTCAACACCTTCGCAAATCAGTCACTGCAATCATAACTGCGATTAGAAAAACGAGCTGGCCATCCAAGCCAAGTCAGCTTTATCTATATCTTCTATAAACACCGTTAAATTTTGATCTTTTTAATCCCGTGGAGAGTCGATCTGGTACATGAAACACTATCGATTTGTAAAGATGAGATAATAAAGTACTTTTTTTAAAAACTCGAATTAATATACCTACGCCATGTACGAAATTAATTTCTTTAAGTAACAGAGTCAATGACCGTGTAGGTAGTTGTCGGTCGTTGCGTATTAACCTACAGATCTCGCCCAGCTCACGTTTACTTAAAGAAATTAATTTCGTACACGCGTAAATTCGAGTTAAAAAAAAGTTCTTAGTTTTTTAATTTTCTCTTTACAAATGGATAGTGTTTCATGTACCGAATCGACCCTCCGCGGGATTTAAACGATCAAAATTTAACGGCTTTATAAAAGCTGATTAATCACGAAATCTCAGAAACTATATCACCTACAAACTTAAAATTTTGGCAGGTAGGTTTCTTATAGGGTGTAGACATCCGAACAGATTTTACAAAACTCCACCCCTAAAGGGGTAAAACAGGGGTTGGAAGTTTGTATGGAGAAACCGACTTTCACGAGGGCGACGCCGTTGGCAGAAGCTAGTAATATTATAAGGGCATGTTTCACCATGTCCGAATAGCCACTATACTTCCCGTTTAATTAAAAAAATGGAACAGAATCTAGAAAATTAGCTGCTAAATGAGTTAACAGAAACTTAATTATATTGCGAGGATGTGAAAGTTAAGCTACGAAACTGTGTGTGTGACATATGCTGTTCCAGGATACGGTCTACCTGTGTGCCTGATTTGATCCAAATACGTCTTTTTTTATTGATATAAAATAGTGCTTGAATGCGAATTAAAAAAAAAAAAATTGTTGTTGAGGCGCACTAGTTTAACAGCCTTTACACTCTAGCCTTGAAGATACCTAAATTATCCTTAGACCTCAACAAGCAAATTGTTACAGTCCCTCGATGGAAAAGTCTATACATATTTGGATGGACTCACTTTTACGCTCAAGTGGCTGTCCACTTGTGCGTGCAAGACTAAGAAACTCACACACACACAAACCATCACACACACTCAAAATTTCGCCTTTATAATGTTAGTGTGATGAACAATATGATTGGTGGATATCAAAAGCATCCATAGCAACGTATCTGGTGGAAAATAACCCTTATATTCGTCTCCTTTGATCTCAACTCCAACTAACGATCAAAGCGACCACCATCTTGAATTTACTACAACAATGACGTAACAGATCATTAAGCATTTCAGTTCAATAAATTTCCGACTACCCACCAACAACAATATAATCAATTCCTTTGAATTACGTAAAAGATTGCTGACTCTCAAGATGTAAAGTTATGGAACTTTGGCTAACTTCATAATAAAGTTTGTCGTCGGTAAATTCAATTAATTTATCGACACCGACCGAATAATGGGGCTTAAATAAAGTTTTAATGGTTGCCGACACAAAGCTTCGGTGATTGAAAATGGAGCTTAAGACCGTACATGCGTAATTTTGTGTTCATTAGTGGGGAAAGAAATTGCAGTCTTTTATAATGTATATAAATAATTAAGAGCTACTTTGTCCGCAGACGCATATACGTCGTTATACGTTTGTTATACGCCTGCTTACAACTTACATCATACAACAAAACTATGGTACTCTATCGATGGAGCGGCAAAGTCGTGCAGCCGTGCCGCTGGCGCTTCTTGAAGATATGCATTCGTGACCTGAAGCACGTCTGCGTGAAGCGTACATACAAAACTATAGGCCGATACATATAACCGCGTTGAAATCAGCAATGACGCCCGCCGCTCTTTATTGCGTCGCGGTGCACATCGCAAAATTCCGCGGCGCGAATACCATAGCTTTATGGATATAACCAGTAGGTTCTTTGTAGTTTATTTGAAATAGAGTATTGTCTTCTTATTAAAAAATAAGCATAAGTTTATTACGATCAATGGCAGAGAAACGTCTATCCGCACTCAGAAATCTCGAGAAACTGGTAATCCCTGTCGGACACGACGATAAACGCTAAAAGTTGCGTTGAGGCGACGCGAAAAATAGCGTCGAGCGCCACCGCCGATTTTAGCGGCGCGGAGACGCAACGCGTTTATGTGTTTCGGCCCTTAGAAACTGTCGATTAAGTAGTGAATAAGTGTACCATAAATAACTATTGCTGGCGACTAGCCTGTTGGTCTAGTGGTTAGTGGCCCTGACTGCTATGCGGGAGGTCGTGGGTTCGATTCCTACCCAGGACAAATGTTTGTGTGATGAGCACGATCATTTGTTCTTTCTCTGGGTGTTATTTGTATATGTAATGTATGTAATATGTATGCATTTAGAAATATATAATTATGTTTATCAGCTGTCTGGTACCCATAACACAAGCTCTGCTTAGCTTGGGATTAGACGGTGTTGTGTGATAGTTGTGGAAATATAAATATATACTTGTTTACTGTTGTGAAAATATTAAAAGCTTGATGAAAGTAAGGCTAAACTTATTATACCCAAGTTACAATTGCAAAAAGCTATTTCTAAGGATATGGAATATACATACCTAAATAGTTACATACTTTTTTTTTTTAATTATGTTGCCCTACATCGGGAATAACTTCTGTATGTGTGTAAGTGAGTACACAGTACACAGTGAGTATGGTAATCACATTTACAAGACATCTAGATGTCTTGAGAGTTCTATCTTTTAACTATCTGTGGACCATACAAATATTTGTTACTTGTGGGAATATTCTAAATAGATATCCAGTTTTCAATTTTACTTCAATGCTTAATTAATTTCGCATTTAATTAACTATAAATCCGAAATTAATTAGGCCTCGAAGTGAGAGACTACGGTACTGTTAATTAAACGGTTATCCAGTTTATTTTGAATATTCATTTAATATTGACGTTTCCGTATAAAGTTCAAATAATTTTTATCGTAATTTTTTTTAAATTATATTAACTGGTACTTGACTGCGATTCCACCTGATGGTAAGCAGCGATGCAATTGTTGATGTTGAGGCGCACTAGTTTATTAAGAGCCCATTCACTCTACCTATGAAGACATCTAAATTATAAACAGACTTTGAATTTTTGAAATAAAGTACATAGACTTTTTTCTAATATCTCTGCGTACCCAAAAAAAAAATAAAAAATAAATCGTTTTTCATTACTAGAAAATATAAAGGATCACGATAGACGTCAATTCAAGATGAGCTTTATGTTTTTATGTTTTGGTTTTTTTAAATTAAGAATGTTAATAAATCTATGAAGGGCAATCAATATACTTAATTCCAATGTGGCACCTACCTTAGTACTTGCTGCAAGTATCTTAAATCTACAGTTACTAGTGGGACTTATGGATCAGTGCTCGATTACGGAGACGCGACGCGTTGCGCGGCGCGTCGGGCGGTCCGTTGTACATTGCCATTATGTTTGTGTTTGCGCGAGCGATGACGCGGCCCGCTGCTGTAATGTACGAGGAAACGCCCAACGCGCCGCGCAACGCGCCGCGTCTCTGTAAACACGGCCTCAGAGTTTCTTTTAATTGGTGAGAATTCTACTAATAACTGTACTAACCCTAGCCTTTTACTAACTACAATCCACTCGTGTACCTTTAATTGCCTTTTATGTTCCAAGGCTTTTTTTATGGTAGATAAAATCATCCAATGACAAATCCCGCCCTTGGGTGGAGCGGGAAGTAGTGTCGGACTCTTACTGACTAAAAACGTACCCCGTTCCATTCTTTGCCTTGGTCCCAGGGTCCCAGGTGCCATTTTCACATACCCTTTGACCCCAGTAGGCTTCGGCCCTGTTGGGCCCCTAAACGTAATTTTCCAAGGCTGCTGTAACTCTTTGGAACAAGCCAGTAGCCCAAGGGTACGCCCTCGTTACACGTGAAGCCCCTTGCGAAGTATAAATCTATCTTCATAACATTCTATACCAAAACATTTCTTTACCACGAAATATCTATTATCATTTTCCTCTTGCCAGATTTCTCATAAAAATAAAGTAGAATCGTTCATCCGATCGTGACCCACATTTTCAAAGTTTTCAGTTGACCAAGAGAATAAAAATTATGGCCTCCGCTTGCAAAGTTAGAAGATAAGTATTATACTTTCACAAATATTAAGAAGATATGAATTAACTAAGGTTTTAAATATTTTTCTGTCAGTGGTGCTAGGAGGAGATATTAATTTTTTTATAAAGACAGATTTTTGGCCAATTTTTTTTCGACTAAAATTCAGTGGCTGTTTTAATTATTCGTTAATTGTTTCCTAATAGAAATGGTAATGTAAAATTGGTGTAGTCGTGTATCGTGTCTTATGTGGAATCATTAAAAAGGGCGCGATCTCAGTAAAATGGAGCTAAGAATTTTATTGCAGAATCGGCTGTCGCCTGCGTATTTGGTTACTGCCTCGCTCCCGTTGCTTGTAGTGTGATTTTATATAGCTTATAGCCTTCCTCGATAAATGGGTATGTAACTCTAAAAGAATTTTCAAATCGAACAAGTAGCTCCTGCAGTTAACATTCAATCAAACAAATTCTTCAGTTTTATGGCTGACTGACAGATACATTTCATATGATTCTCATATGATTTGACCATTACATGTTTGCTGTATGGACTTTTAAAAGAGACTTTGACCCCTGAGTTTGTTTCGGTGTTTCTTCTCAGGGCAGTCAGCTAGGAAACACCGGCCTCATCTAGCATAAACTGACAAAAAAAAATGACGTGTAAAAGTGTTTGTAAAAAACCTATTTACAAAATAAATATCATTTATCATTTATCATTTATCATTTGCTTTGCCAAGCGTATAATGATGAATAAGCGTCCGTGTCAGTAGGCCTAACTAATCATGTGAATGTTTGACCCACTACACACAAGTTTAATGACCAAAACAGCAATTGCAACAGACCTCACAGAGCCTAAAGCATCCAATTACAAAGTTCCCAATTGTCCACGCACATTAAATCACAGAACATTCGAAAATCTAACTCGAGTCCAAACAAGGCTTCGCAGTCAAATGAAAGCGGACGTCCATGTCAGTCGAATAACATTATGCCCCCAATTACGTGTCATAACGGAATGGCATCTATTATGCTATCGTACTTGCATTACGTATCGTGTTTTGTAATCGCCATTGCTATTAAATTGTTTGATGGCTGATAATTTCATATTGCTTTTCTATTATGAGTGGTTTTTGTAGGTTATGTTTACGTTTTTTTTATGGTGTTGTTAGTCTGTAAGTCAATACTTACTACACAAAAAAAAAATTTATTTAATTTTATTTTGAAATTATTTATGTATTATGATTAAAAATAGTTAAAAATGGATTACAATACATAAATTATCCTACACATATTTATTACATACTAGCAACCCGCCCCAGCTCCACACGAGTGTTAGAAAACTTTAAAATTCTCAGCTTTTCTCTACTATAATATTGATGTACCATACATCTAAAACTTTCTCATATATCTCTATTAACTTAGTTAAAAACTCCATGAAAATCCGTTCTGTAGTTTTTGAGTATATCGTGTTCACACTGACAGACGTATTTCCTAAAAGCTACGACAATAGTATGCATTATAAGTTTACTTATTTATCATAATAATTCTTTTGTATCACCTTAACATATAACGTTTCCAAGTTAAATAAAGAAAAAAATTGCCTCTAAATATTTTCTAAAACGTCCCTAAATAAATGGCAAAAAAATCTGAAATTTTTTTACAAGGACATTCCATTTTGTAAGCTAAATAAATTACATTTGGGCTAGACGTCCTCCACGATCGGCTGCTATATTTCAAATGAGACTGACTGCATGGGATATTGGAACGGAAATTGGCCACGTGACACGACCGGACATGGCGTCATCGAACGTGATATGAACTAGCCAATCAGAACACATTCAATTACAGGGCTGTCTTCAACGACTAGTTTGAAATGTAACTTCAAACTTTGATGCTAAAAATATTATATTTTGGGTTTATGAAAAATATAAAACAGTTTTATGAAAAATACTTAATAACATGACTTTGTCTTTTTATTCTAAGTTTCTAATTTGACTGTTGTAATAATATTATTCTTTATTGTTTTGCAGGTACGATCAATATGGATGTGTGGCTTCTTGTGGTAAGAGCTAGATTTAAGTTTAGAATTATATAAATTAATTGCATTTTAACTAACTTTGATTTACCTCAAGCCAAGTCCAATTTGGGCTGTCAAGACCTACATATACTTTTATACGATTCGTCATTCTAAAAAAAAAACGGATGCCTTCTAAAGATACCAATAATAAAAATCATACCAGTAGTCTCTCGTACGGTGGTCTGCAAAATTCGTTTCTTTGGCCAGAATGTGGTGGAATTGTTTTTTCTTTTTAACTTTATACTATTCATTTTACAAAAACAGGTTACTATTTGAATTAAAATAAAATCTTTAGTTCAATTTATATTTCAATTATATCACCGAAAAGTGAGTGTCAAGAACTGTTCTTGGCCGCCATTTTTCCAATATGGCGACGCGAGCTGCTAACAAATTTTGGATTTGACTGCAAAAGAATTTGGAAAGGACACATTGAAATCTATATTATTATTAATTATGTTTTTTTTTTTCCACAACTATCACACAACGCTGTCTAGTCCCACGTTAAGCAGAGCTTGTGTTGTGAGTGCTAGACAACTGATAGACATACTAATATATTTCTAAATACATACTAAAACATACTAATTAAATTATTGTGTTCAATAAAGTATATAATAATAATAAAGTACACCCAGTAATATTTATTATGACCCTGTTGTGTCCTACTGCAGGGCAAAGGTTTCTTTTCCATTCTTCCACTCTTTCCTGTCTTTAGCCACTTTTTATTTCTTTTCTTTCCACTTTCCACTTCACATATATAAATTCATTAATTTTGCTATACTCCTGGAAATCTTTCCAAATAACCTCTTTCATAACACCAAATGACAGTACTACTAGAATATAAAAAAAAGAAATACCTACACAATACTGCAACATGCACTTCGACTGTTCAAAGGACCAACCCTACCTCCACCCTGCCATTCGGTTATTTAATCAAGGGCACTTTAGGAGCACTTTTTCAGTGAAGAAAGGTGAAGTATTGAGATATTATTGAATTTACACTGACACACGTTTCACCGAGTGGCTAAATTGGCTCTTTTTACGTCATTTCCTGCACCTTTCAGGGTTTATTTTTTAACTCTTATGGTTCCATTTTTCGCGGGTATTTGAGGGTTAGCTCGATGGGATTCGATTGAAAGGATCCATTAGGAATATGGGTGTTTTGGGTTCAAGTAGTTTGGTTTTAAAAAGGTTTAATGCGGGTCGCGTACGATAATAATCTTTAATTACTTTGGCGTCTTGTTTATTTTTACTGGTTTTTCGTGTAGGAAAGCAAAATTACTCTATAATCATCATCATCATTCATCATCATTTCAGACGAAGGACGTCCACTGTTGGACATAGGCCTCCCCCAAGTGCCGCTAAAACGAACGGTCCTGTGCGTCTCGCATCCACCGCATTTCTGCGACTCTCACCAGGTCCACCTTGTGGGAGTCACTCTATAATCACATTATTATAAAGGCTAAAGTTTGTATAATGAGTATTGATACAACTGGGGATCTTTAAATCAAGAGTGAAGTTACTTGTAAGCAAGCGCACTCCATCGTCGACCACATAGGTACATCGTCGTTTTACATCAGGTGATATGGTGGTTAAGCGCAAAAATCATATTTGATAATGTAATTATAAATGTTTTTCTTCGAAAAGGCTTCAGAAAGTCATTGTTTTATGGCACTGAAAGTCTCAGCTCATTAGAGCCACCCGGTAACCACACCGCACCGCGTCGCCTCCTACGGCTACATCGACTATTCAGCCCATATCATTAGAGCCACCCGGTAACCATACCGCACCGCGTCGCCTCTTATGGCTACATCGACCATACAGCCCATAGACGTGTAATAACAGGCGGCGCATGTCTGTAAACACATATGACTTATAGATCTGATGCGGGTCGCTACTGAACAACTTTCAAATGGTCTCGACCACTTCTCTGAGCCGTAAACACGTCCGCGATAGTTAATAAAAAAAATTGTAAATGAATATTACAAAGGTACCCTTGTTCAATATGTTGGTGCGGTTGGTCTTTTAAAAGCGAATGAAAGAAACAGAAATAAGTTATGACTAGTAATATTTTGTAAATTTTATTATTTATTATTATTGTTGGTTTTTTTTTATTATTATTATTATTTCATTATAGTTTCATTCGATTTTTATTCATTGATTGACATGGCTACATAGCAATTTGATTTATTTAATTATTATTATTTTCTTTTCATGATAGTGTGGATTTTGACATTAATTTAATAGATAGTTTTTGTGATATAGGAAAAGAATTAAATGATTAATGTAATAAGATTTAATTTTAATGTAATGTTTTGAATTTCATTTGATTTAATTTTAATTGTAATGTAATTCTGTATTTCTTTCTTACCCATAATTTTTTTTTCTGTTTTTATTTTTATTGTTATTAATTCCTTTCTATTATTTGTATACCGAGAAACTGTGCCGTCGCAAAAAAAAAACCACCTGCATATTGTGTTAATCACCTGGGCCACCAAGATACAGGCTACGCCTAGTTTGGGGCCCACGGCCACTTCTATAGTGTACTATCTGTCTTATTCTAATTGTTTATTCCTTTATTTTCTTACTAACTTGTGTGTGTGTCAATAAATTATTATTATTATTATTATTCCCTTTATTAATTATTTATACATGTCTTTTATAATTTTTAAATATTTCCTAAAAAACGTATAAAAAAACATTTAAAAATATAAAAAAAACAGTAGTCCGCCGGTGTCGGGAGCAGGGTCCAAGCTACCGGTGGTTAGGGCTCCAGAGACAGGAACCTCCTCACAATGCGAGCCGTATCGAGGAGTACTGCCTTCTGTATCAGGCCCTTGATCCAACCACGCAACGATAGCTTCGACAGATGGTCGTCGAAGCTTTTGGCTATAAGGCCGTTGGCAGTCACGACAATCGGCACAATGACAGCCGTGTCCACATTCCACATGTCGACAACCTCGTGTGCTAAGTCGAGATATTTGATTTGTTTCTCTTTCTCAGCTTTCACGAGATTCTCGTCATGTGGGATGGTGACATCGACTATCATTGCGCGGCGCGCTAATCGGTCTACCACCACTATATCCGGCTTATTGGCTACAATACTCCGGTCAGTGATGATAGACCGATCCCAGTACAACGTGGCATGGTCATTTTCGAGAACTGGGTCGGGCACATACCTGTAATACGGTACCTCAGAATCCACTAGGTTGTACTTCAAAGCAAGTTGCTGGTGAATAATCCTGGCTACTTGGTTATGTCTGTGCAAATACTCGCCGTTAGCCAGACGAGAACAACCAGAGATAATATGTCTGATGGACTCACCCGGTCGATGGCATGCCCGACACACGTCAACCGTCCCGTCCTTCATAATATGTCTCCGGTAGTTGTTCGTTAGAATAACTTCGTCCATAATCGCACATACAAAACCTTCAGTTTCTCCGAAGAGGTCACTGAAACGTAACCAGGCCACGGACGCCGTGAAATCTACATCGGGCTTTTTTTTTTTTTTTTTTTTATGGTAGGTAAAATCATCCAATGACAAATCCCGCCCTTGGGTGGAGCGGGAAGTAGTGTCAGACTCTTACTGACTAAAAACCTACCCCGTTCCTTCGTTTCCTATCATGCCGGGGCTGAGCCTTCCTCTCAGAAAACGGCCCTTAACCCCAGCAGGCTTCGACCCTGCCTGCCTGCAGCTAGCAGGCTGGGCCTCTACGGTTTGCTGACAGCTCCTTGAGGCGCGCGGGAACAGAACGCGCCGTCGACGACTTGGGCTCGGTCCGGTATGTTACCGGACGATCGGACAGCGTGCTACCCACTGCACGCCGTCCGCAAGCCCGCGCCTACGGTGGCCGGAAATCGGGATCGGAATCCCGGCGGCGGCTGGGGCGAGCGCCCCGTTGCCTCTGCCTGATGCGGTCGGCCTCCTCCTTTGCTAGCATTACTGCTTCGCAGAAGGAGGCGACCGCCTGCCATCCCTCCTCACTCCGGACCATGGCCTGAACCAAGGCCCGGCGAGAGAGATCGCTGCCGCCGATTGCCCCCACGAGGACACGGCGATGCTCCGCCCAGGCGGGGCACACCTCTACAGTATGCTCCACCGTGTCCTCCGGGTGTTCCGCACAGTGGCGACACCCGGGCGAATCCTCCGCACGAATCCGGAACAGGAACTTGGCAAACTTTCCGTGTTCCGTTAGGACCTGCGTCGTGCGGAAGTTAAGAGTGCCGTGAGGTCTTTCCAGCCACGCCTCAAGGATGGGCCTTATCGCCTCGATTGTGGCGCGCCCCGAACGAGGTTGCGATAGTCGCTGACGCCATTTCGCCATGAGATCCCGCCGGAGCAAATCTACATCGGGCTCATGAAGAGTCCGGTAAAAGCGTCCATGGAGCTCCTTGCCTTTCCATACTTCCTTGCGGTCATCAGTAGTAAGTACCACAGGTTTGCGCCAGTTCTCTTTAGCCATGGACAACGGGGTGAGTCCCTTATCCACTGTGACCACATCGCGGTGCATACCCACGTCGGTCTTGAGAAAATATTCTCTGAGGTTGCACACCTCACGGTTGTGTAGAGTCTTTGCGTTCAAAAAGCCCCGACCTCCACACTTCCGCGGGATGTACAGTCTCAGTTTATATTATTATTTCCTTTATTCATTCTAAAAGCTTATTAATTATATTTTTAAATATTTTTTTAAAAACTTACAAAAAATAAAAAATAAAACATTTAAAAATATAAAAAATAGTGTCCCACCGGTATCGGGAACAGAGTCCAAGCTACCGGCGGTCAGGGCTCCAGAGAAAGGAACCTCCTAACAATACGAGCCGTGTCCAGGAGTACCGCTTTCTGAATCAAGCCCTTGATCCAGCCGCCTAACGAGAGCCTCCTAAGGTGTTGGTCGAGGCTCTTGGCTATTAAGCCATTACCCGACACGACTATCGGTACAATGATCGCCGAATCCACTTCCCACATGTCGACAACCTCGCGAGCCAAGTCAATATACTTGATTTGTTTATCTTTCTCGGCTTTCACGAGGTTCTCGTCATGCGGAACGGATATGTCAACAATCATTGCACGCCTCTCGTTTCGGTCCACCACCACTATATCAGGCTTATTGGCTACAATAGTCCTGTCAGTGATGATGGACCGATCCCAGTACAAAGTGATATGACCATTATCAAGAACTGGGTCGGGCTCATACCTGTAGTACGTCACTTCCGATCCCACAAGAGAGTATTTCAAAGCAAGTTGCTGATGGATAATCTTGGCTACAAGGTTGTGCCTATGCAAATACTCGCCGTTAGCCAGACGAGAACAACCGGAGATAATGTGAATATTATTATTATTATTAACAACAGCCAGACTTAGAGAAGAATACAGAAGTATTCGAAAAGATGGCGTAACATCTCATCGGTAAGTTATTTAAAATTATATTGATTTTCTCTTATTAGTTAGCGGAGTTCAACTTATACTGGTCATAACTGTAGGTTTGAAGAAAACTAGAGATATACCAATTCTTATATTCTAATATCTCTGTTATCGATAAAACAAAACCCTCTCTTCCCTCTCTTCTAGGTAAGCGCGCTCCATCGTCGACCGTACCGTCGCTTTCCATCAGGTGAGATAGCGGTCAAGCGCGAACCTATCAATAATAAAAAAAAAGACTGAAATTAGTCGGAGTGGGCGCCGGGTGGCTCTAATGAGTTATGATCTTTAATGGGAGTAAGGGCCTTAACCGTGCGATATGTTCCAAAAACGTAATATAACCCCATTATTCGCAGTAAACGAATCTACAATTGGACCAGTAAGTAACCCAACGCTGTTTGTCTTCAGGAGTCCCTCGGAAAATCTATTTTCTAGAAAATGGGTGAAAATTTTCAAGCGCTGTGTGTGCTTTGAATTCACAATCGGTCGGGGGTTTGTTTATTAGCAAAGTTACTGGACCTGAGAGGTTTTTAAGTTCCACGTTTTCAGGGATTGTTGAATACGTTTTTTTTTTATAAAGGATGTTGATGCGATTTACGCTGGCTGTGTTGTGGGAAACGTGACTTTTAGGTTGAATTTACATTTTGGCCAGTTTGTATTATTATTTATATTGAACTTGTATTTTTTTTTAAATACCGGCTAGAACGTTTAAAATAGTTACCGTGGCCTTGGAACGCAACGGGTAAGAGAAGGAATATTATATTATATATATTATTTTAGTAACAGTCTGCTTTTTTTCGTGAGAAATCATTCAATGACTTCTCCCGCCCTTGGGCAAAGCGGGAGGGCGTATAAGACTTTTACTGAATAAAACCCACTCCTGTTCCATATTTGCCTTTGTCCCAGGACTTAATACCTGTTGTCCAAGCTACCAGCCGTCAGAACTCTAGAGAAAGAAACCTCTTAACAAGAACAGCCGTGTACAGAAAAAGTGCTTTAAGAATCAACCCCTTGATCAAGCTGCCTAATTAGAACCTCCTTAGATGTTGGTCGGGGATCACGGCTTTTATTATCCTTCCTTTATTTATTTGCTATAATTATTTAATACATTTTTAAATATTTTTTAAAACATATATAAAAATGTAAAAAAAAAAGTAGTCCGCCGGTGTCGGGAGCAGGGTCCAAGCTACCGTTGGTTAGGGCTGCTGAGACAAGAACCTCCTGATAATGGGAGCCGTATCAAGGAGTACTGCATTCTGTATCAGGCCCTTTATCCAACCGCGCAACGATAGCTTCGAAAGATGGTCGTCGAAGCTTTTGGCCATCAAGCCATTGGCGGTCACAACAATCGGCACTATGATAGTTAAGTTCACATTCCATATGCCGACAACCTCGTGAGCTAAGTCAAGATATTTCATTTGTTTCTCTCTTTCAGCTTTCAAGAGGTTTTGTTATGTGGGATTGTAAGATCGACTCTATTATTGCGCGGCGCGCTAATCGATCTATCACCACTATATTCGCCTTATTATTCTTCTTCTTATCGGGCACCCTTGTCAGAGTGGTCGTGGTTGTTGATGATGGACATAGTTGCGGCACGCCGTTGCCATTTGCCTCCAAGGCTGCGGCATGTCGAGCGATTTCTCTCCATTTCTGGTGGTTGTTGGCATAACGCGCACACTGTACTGCGGTCGATTGTGTAACACTGGAAATAAGGTCGATCCAACGAGTCGGAGATCGACCACAGGCTCTCTTGCCTTCAACGCGGCCGTGAACCACAAGTCTTTTCATCGAATCCTCATTTCTGGAGATGTGCCCAAAGAATTTCAGTATTCGTAGCTGCACAATCGACGAAAGACTGTCCCGTATGTGAAGCTCTTTGAGGATGGAGTTATTGGTGCGGAATGCTGTCCACGGTATTTTCAACATCCGTCTCCAACACATCTCCAAGGTATCGATTTTTCAGCTTATTATTATTACCTACTATTAATCTAGAGAACGGACCATCCAACTGAATCCAGCGAGACAAAAACTTATGACTTAACTTAGTTTAATTTCAACTTGAATCGTGGCTAAGTGGCTATCTGGAGCTTAATAAAAGTGCATTAGAGCCGTAAATCAACGTCTGGTCGAAACCACTTTGTGTTAGATTGGTAGTTTATTGCATTAAAAACTGAACGGCGTCTGTGTTTGGTGAAGATGGTGGCTAGACTTATGATCTGTAAGTCTAAAAAGGCCACTTTTGTAGAATCATAATATGAATCATATTTTTTTTATACGGTAATATTTACAAGGAATATGATTCTGATATGCAGTGAATTGAGTATGATTCGATTGAATTTGTGCAACCATTTTACGAACATTAGTAAAAATTGCTTATGATCTGCTATAAATTCGGAATATGATTTGCTCTAGATGAATTGGTCATGTGACGTTTTTAGGCCCGCTGTAAGCCTTTAGTTATCTTCATTTGATTAGATTTTATTATTATTATGTCTAGCCTATACTGTCCCACTGCTGGGCCAAGGCCTCCCTCCATTCCTTCCATAAATCTCAGTGTTTTTATTAATTTTTATAATCTTCGTGTAAATGTATCTTAATATCTTAGGCATTATCTCTCATATCATAAGCAAGCGGTATAAAAAGAATAAATATATTATTTATAAAACCAGGGACAAAATATTAACTAGGACAGCAGAGAATTTCTGAAAAGGAAACCCGTAGTCCTAGAACGTAAAGGGCAACTGAAGGACAGAGGTGTGGTTTTAGTCAAAGTCAGACACGCCCTCTCGCTCCGCCTAGAGCGGGAGAAGTCATTGAATGATTTCCACCCTTAAAAAAAGATACAGTATCTCTTAACTGGTTTTAACATGGACTTGTAGATTTAACTGTTCACCTTGAGGGATATTCATGGTTGGTGGTTGTTCCAGAGACCTGTCGTGTCGTTTCATCCCTTCTACATTGGTTAGAGACAAACAAAACAATAATATATAAATAAATCCTAGACGAGAATCGGCCAGTAATCCGGGCACTAATGCAATATCCATGCCGAATGTTCAATATCGATGTTATCACCGACATAAAAGGTGTTTTATCGCATCTGGTTATAAAAATACGCCATTACTCTATGCTTTATGCTACCATAAAGTTTATAATAAACGAGCCATACTAAAAAGTGCAGTAAAACCTTCATATCGCGTGCTGGTAAATACCACTTATGATTTTTATCCTAGACGTTTTTTTACGCGATTTTTAAGTACCTCTGAGTTCGGATTAGAGGTAATTGTTTTTGGTACGGTAATTAAGTGGCTTTGAATTAATTATGGAGTTTGGCATTGTTTGAGTAGCTTTCGATTTTGATTTTTGAATTTTAAACTTATTTCTGTTGAAGACACCGAATGGTGTCTTCAATGCTAAAGTGAATAGGAATTGTGAATAAGAATATAGTAAAACTAATAAAATAGAATATAATAACACTAGTGCGCCTCACCATCTCCGATTGCATCGCTGGTGGGATCGCAGTCAAGCACTAGTTTATATCAATATAAAAAAAGTGGACAGGGCACATTGCTGGCAGAAAGGATGGTCTATGGTGACGAAAGGTTCTGGAGTTTCGACCACATACCTGAAGACGCAGCGTTGGAAGGCCTCCCACAAGGTGGACCGATGATTTAGTGATGGTTATGGGAATCCGTTGGATGCGAGACTCACAGGACCGGTCACTATGATGACGCTTATGAGAGGCCTATGTCCAACAGGGGACGTCTTTCGGCTGAAATGATGATGATGAAAAAAAAATCATTCAAATAAAATATTAAATACACACAAAGCGTATTGGGAAAACATTGATTATACAGCTAAGGAGTGGAATTCCCTGGCGGAGTCTGGGTCTCCTGATAGGTACAACCTGAGGATTTTTAAGTCAAGAGTGAATAGGTTACTTCTAGGTAAGCGTGCTCTATTGTCGACCACATCATTGCTTTCCATCAGGTGAGATAGCAAGCGAGAGTCTATCAACAATAAAAAATAGTTGCTTTATTTATTTTATTATGTATGTAAACATAGGGAAACAGTAATAGATAATAATAAATTTATTAATTTTCTCACCTCAATATTACAAAATATGGAGTAATAACAAATACACATACTTTTATTAATCAATATTGTGGAAGACTGGTGCCTAAACTAGGCTCAAAGTCAGTATTCCAGGATTTCCATCATAAAGAAAAGAACGTCTTATTCTATACTCATTTCTCCCAATGGACCTACTAAAGGAATAATTAAAAGGGACACTTGCCGTATGTTTATGATAGAGGCTGAAGATAATGTCAATGAAATAGCACAACATTTCTAGATGATTGGTTAATTACTTATCTTACCTATTTAGTTATAACAGATATAAATCTATACTTTACTTATTACTTAAGGTTATAAATGTGAAAGAAACTGTGTCTGTCTGTTTGATACGCTTTTATTTGAACGGATTTTGGTAAAATTTGGTACGGAGGAATCTTGAACTCCAAGGATGGAAATAGGCAATTTTTTATCCGTCGTCTTCGCGTCCGCAATAACCAACATTCACGCGGACAAAGCCGCAGACGGAAGCTAGTATTACATAAAATTAAATGAAAATGCTAAACAATTATGCATTCGAATTCCGAAAAAATATTTTAAACCAAAACTAATCATCTAGACAAAGTGATACTGAATTTAACCCTGCTAAACCCGCGTCGATTTATTTTCGCATTAAAAAAAAAAAACAAAGTTCACAACCATTAATACAAAATAAAATCGAGTAAATAAAGTACTTCAAGGAGCCTTTTTATAAACCCATCGCAGAAGCAAATATATGTAAAAGGTTTACATGTCCCGGCTGAGTTGAGATGAAAAATTCATAGGTGAATAATCTCCTGTTCGCCCGGACTTGTACCGATGCAAACTCTCCGAGGATTATAAGCCAGTCCACAGATTTTTGTATCTCGGCTAACGGTTTAATGTTAGATTTCTATTGTTGGCGATTCGCATATTTTGGTTGGTATTGATTTTTTCTTACTTTTTGTGTGAGTGATGTTAAAGTAAGTGGAAACGAATCTTTTGTCTATGTCGATTTAAAATAAACAGGGCCTTGTTTTGAGTTTGCTCTGGGTGAAAAAAGAAAGAAAGAGGGAAGAAAACATATTTATTTCGGACATAATGAACCAACAGGTATTGAAAACTTAAGTTAAATATAAAATATAGTAAAAACAATAACGACAATGTGTCTCACAGCTGCGCCAAATAGGTCCAGTTAACATAATACCAGACAAAAACGTAGCAGTTACCTGACGCTGGTTTTCAGCTGAAACTTTGAGAGGCACTATCAGACTTAACTAACTAAAATCCACCCAGTTCCTTCAGTTGTTTTTTGTCGAAAAATATCGTACCCTTGGCAAAGTTTAAAATGTTTGGATCTATAAACATGTTCATACTTTAGTTGGCTTCACCTGCTTTAATAATGATATAAAAAAAAACAAAAAAGCTTTTTACAAAAAAAAAATGCAACTGACTATAATGTGAAAAAAAAACTAAGAAGCGCTAAATAATTAAATTCAAATCGGTCCACAATTGACCGAGAAATCGAGGAACATAAATAAAAAATAAAAATTCATACAGCCGAACATGCTATATGTTCGGCTGTATATTTTTTAAAGTCAGTTAAAAATTAAAGCACATTTTTTTACCTGCCAAAATTGGTCAGTTAGTTATTAACAAGTATTAATACTCTTTAAGAATTCTAATTAACCGAACTTTTGACAAAACAATAGTATACCCAATAACCACATTATAGGCGGTACTCAGAAATCAATTCTTCCAAGTATCAACACGCATTTTGAATTCTAAAAGTTTCGTTCGGATATGCATGCAATTCTAATCGTGCTTGTTTTGCCGATTAAGTTTTTTACTCGGTAACATCTGTAAAGAAATACGCTTATTTATAAATTCAAAATAAAACACATTTTATTACATTTTTAATATTGCAACACATATGAACCCTAACTTTATTCTTTATGCCTTACGAATAAATTCACATACCGCAAATTCTACCAAAAACCTATCATTTTTATACGTTTAATATAACTCGTGACACCTATGCATTAAAAATATGTCTGCAATAAAAGTGGCTAAGACGTTATTAAAATGCATATCCTATTTCAAGGCACACTGCCACGTCGCCCATATAAATCTAAGCAGCTCTAATTCTTTGTACAGCCACATAGAATGTGCCGCCATTTTTAAAACGGAGATTTGTTACCGCGAAAATTAGGCGAGTAGAGAAATAGGTAAGCGTTTTATGCGAAATATTACGTAGTGTTTTGTCATGTAGCGGTGAAAGGGTTAACGTTCGTTTTTTAAATTTTAAAAAGTTAATAAAGTGTGGAAGTTTTGTAAGAGTTCCTTTAGAATAGGAGGTTGAAAGATTTTTGAGAATTTTAGTTTTTCTATTGCTCTGACCTCTCTTCGTATAAAGACTTTTTTATTAATATTAAAAACAGGTTTTATTGGCAGGATTTTTTAGATTTGCTAGCATTAAAACCAGTTTTTTTTAAAATGGCCTCCTTATTTTTTAACATAGTTGCTCCTCTCAAGGAATTACTCTTGTATCGCATGAACATGTAAAATCACATCACAAGACACCCAGATCGGGAACAACAGGAACAACCTTTAGACCATACGAATCGAACCCGCGATACACATTGTAGCAGCCATCGCTCAACCACTGCGTCAACCATGCTTTCAAACAATTTTCTTGCCGACAGTATATTTTTCTTATCAATATAATAAATGTGATTAGCAATCACTCAAAAATATGAAGACAGTCTTATAAGAATTTTTTTTTTTTTTTTTGGAAGCTACATCCTGTTTTCGTGTGTACATCTCACACATGCAAATCGAATTCACTCACATTTTTATTCGTGAATTACATTCATATAAAGATTTGATCAGCGTGTACATTCACTAGACATACCAATGTATCTTTACTGTGTATTAAATTATGTGTAAATGTATGTATACAGATTTTACGTGCATTCATTGCCGAAGCTTCTACGATAATTCGAAATTGACGAGACGGGGCTTCAATTTATTTTCAAGAGTAGGGAATGTGGATAAACAACTTTTCTTTATTTGCATCAGAAGAAAGAATATTATGAGAATTAACAACGTTGGGGCGAAAATATTCATTTATTTATTTATGCAAGTACCTACATAAAACACACACGAAAAGAAGAACACTAAGATTTTGCACATTTTAAAAGAAACTTCTGCCAGAAGACCTAAGATAGAAGAATTCAGTACCTCAAAAGGAAAAACGGGACTCTTATAGGTTCAGTTTGTGTTTCAAAGGGTACTTTCCTTTTACCTAGAACCCTGAAATTTGGCATGAAGCAAGGTTTCATAGGACAAGTATAGGTATAAATCTGAAAACTGTATATGTGGAGTTACGTCACCAAAAAAAAAAAAAATATTTTGCGATTCGGAAAAATCTTCCAAGACTCGATTTGGGGATTGAACTTTTTACATAACTTAGTCTGTACGCAACCCTCGATGTGTGAATCCGACTCACACTTGCCCGGTTTTTTTATTAATAAAACTCCATACACGTCATAGTTACACCTATATTTTATTTAAACCATACTTACACGAAACTTGTACAATCAATTTGGCAGAGCTTAAAACCCTATCCTACTCGGATTTGTTTTAACGTATCAGCCACAATGATCATTGTAAATTTAAATCGGAGATTACGTACGGAACCATTTGCTATTTGCATGTATTGAACTGATCCCTGGTTTTTGTATTGATTAATTAAAGTTTATAGTATTGTTTACGGTTAGAGGTACACACCGAGGAATAATTAATAAATACGGATGTGGGATTTATGGGTCGTCGTTTTGTATTCGACAATTTCTTCCTAATCCTTTCCCCAAAGAGTAAAATCGGGACTCTATTGCTATGTCTTTACAATCTGTCTGTTTGTCACCAGGCTGTATCTCATGAACCATGATAGCTAGACAGTTATTTTTTTTACAGATGATGCATATTTATTACTCTATAACTTTTTTTTTTTTTTTTTGTGGTAGGTAAAAATCATCCAATGACGAATCCCGCCCTTGGGTGGGGCGGGAAACAGTGTCAGACTTTTACTGACTAAAAAACCTACCTTTCCATTCCTTGCCTTTATCCTGGGGCCTTTGGTGACAGTCTCACATAACCTTTGGCCCCAGTAGGCTTCGGCCCTGCTGGACCCCTACAGTATGCTGACAACTCCTTGAGGCGCGCGGGAACGGTGCACTCTATAACTACACATACTAAAAACAGAGCGTATGCGAGATTGCTCCGCATGCGTAGCCTCCGCAAATGTCCTTTTCATACAAGTTTGGAATACGCACGCGGGTGATACCGTGAATGGTAATAAAATAAAATATAGAATGTAATGTGTTTTGCTGGGTTAGAACCTGCGACCTAACACCCAACATTTGGTAATAAGATATCCTTTACCCTTTCGAAACGACTGTCAAATATCTACTAGTAACAGCCGGGACCAACGGCTTAACATGCTTGCCGATGGTCACCCATCCATACACTGACCTCGGTAAACGTAGCTTACCCTGAAGATCGACTCGTGCATCTGTTATTACTTAGCTACGAGCTCCTCCAATGTAAATCTAGTCTAGAATGAATCAATGATTATTTTTTGAATTAAGCTTTACTGAAAATCTGCTCCAAGCTACTAAAATTTTCACCAGACCGGGATAAGTAATTGAGTTTCCCTGATGGAAAAACGCCCGGTCAAAGCTGTCGCCAATACCGTCCCCCTTTTACCGTGAGGACCTAATTTCGTTATCAGCTGTTAATACGTCCGTATGCCGAAATTGCCGACACATCTCTGCTTTTCCGTTTAATTTTTGTGTGTACAGTCTGATGAATTGTAGGGTTGGTAATTGTAATGAGTTGACAAACACGGTTCGGCACAGTGGCGCAGTGGTTGAGCGATTGACTGCTCCGCTGCGTGTTGGGTTTTTTTATGGTAGGTAAAATCATCCAATGACAAATCCCGCCCTTGGGCGGAGCGGGAAGTAGTGTCAGACTCTTACTGCCTGGTTGCGCCAATTTGCTATGTTCCGCGACTTTGTTTTTTGTAATTTATTTTTTTGGCCTAGCAATCCTATCCCTACCGTATCCGCTTCCCGCACGACCTCGAGAGAAAGGATTTGACATTGACGTTTTGTGCATCGAGTGAATGTGACCGCACCGCTAATCGCGCCCGCTCGAAATTACTAGAAAATTGACTATTTTCGTGATCCAACCATTACTTTTTGGTCCATACGAGCAGGATCGTGAATCATTTTCTTGTAATTTCGCAATATAGTATTTGTTCCATAGGGAATAAACGCAACGCGCCTATTTACCTAGATATAATAGTAGAAAACCCGCATCTAGGCATTTAGGCAACTATACGTTATTTCGCTCGTATAGTTAAAGAGCCATTGATAGTTACGGTACCTACGCCGTCAACCGCACCGCATAATTATAGTTAGCTACGTAAATATCAGCGTAGATATAAATCGCATTCTTTTTCTTGACAAAATTCATTCGGAAGTCCTACAAATTGCATGTAGGTAGACGCATTTCAAAAATACCCGTTCATTGTTGAGTGAATATTTGTAGGAAACGGATAAACCATAGATTATATACGCATATGAATATTGATTCAGGTTGTTCCGTTCGTTCGCCGTTCACTTTGTTGTTTACAATATTACCATATTGTTATCTGATAATTATCGCTTACTTAATAATTCGTTAAGTGTTTGTTTGAGTGTATAGTGTGAATATATCAAAACAAGATGTCTCTTAAGGGAACCAAGGTTAGTACTGATTTAAAGGTTCAGTTAAAGCTTTTATACGCCGAAAGGGACTCACAGTTTTCACGTGTTCAATCAATTTGTGATAAATCTTTGCAAACCTCGGATCTGGCGATTAGAGATGCTTTCTTGTGTTCGTTGGAAACTTTAGATAGTTTGCGCGAGGATTTTAAATCTACAATTAAGAATATAAACATTTTAGAGTTGGAGTTAAATCCTGATTACTGTGTGAGTTATCAGGCATTGTCGTCCTTTGATGACTTGTATTGTCGTATCAAACGTATTGCTAGGAGTTTAGAGACTCCCCCCCCCGCGAGTGGTTTATCTAACCCTCCTCGCGAACGCCCACGATTGCCGCCAATTCAAATACCTGAATTTGATGGTGACATTCGAAATTGGAATTTATTTATAGATAGTTTCGAAAATATAATACATAGGAACACATCGCTGACAGATCACGAGAGATTGCATTATCTCGTAGAAAAATTGACCGGTAAGGCAAAGGCTGTCTGTGCTGGAATTACGTTTAGCGCTGAAAATTACAATTTAGTTTTGAACACTTTAAAAACAAAATACGAAGATAAGCGATTAGTAGCTACCGCATATTTAGATCAATTATTCGATTTGAAAAGTTTTTCCGTTTGTAACGATCATAATTTAGAGAAGTTTTTAAATATTTTCGCATCATCTGTTCGTGCAGTAAAGAACCTAAAGGTCAATGACCTCTGTGACTTTTTGTTTTTGTATATCGGTTTAAAGAAATTAGATCCTGAAACTGTTCGTCTGTTTGAAACGACTCAGCGCGGTAAAGAAATACCTAAGTTCGAAGATTTAGAATCTTTTATTCGCGACCATATTAAGGTGTTGCAGCGCACGTCGGCACGTCATGAAGCCACGAATAGGACAGGTTCCGATCGCCGTATAGACGCGTCATCGAAGTCAGTCAAGACTGCACATACGCTAGTTAATACCGCCTCAACACCTGACTGTTCTCTGTGTAAGGGTAGCCATACACAGCTGTACAAGTGTTCGGAATTTCAGAGATTATCGCCTAGTGATCGTTACAAGTTTGTCCGCACTAATAATTTGTGTTTTAATTGTCTAAGTGACAAACATCTGGTTACGTCATGTAACAGTGGTGGTAGCTGTCGTAAATGTCTAGCTAGACATCATACCTTCTTACATTTTGAGAGTAGTAAGCTGCCATCGCAGCAGCAGCCTGCGCAGACGCGCGACGCTTGTGACGCGCGGCCTGCTGCAAGTGCAAACGACGTAACATTGTGTTCGCTTTCCGCCGCTGGTACTCAAGTCACTACCGTTTTACTTGCGACCGCGCAAGTTGTCATTGTAGATGCCTTTGGCAAACCGCACACCGTTCGAGCGCTACTAGATGGCGCTTCCCAGAGTAATTTTATTACTCGGGATTGTTGTCAACGCCTTGGTTTTAGTTTTAATAATTGGTCATCCCGCTCAGAAGTGAAAGGTTTTGGAGGTTTAAAGGCAACCATTCACGGTTCCATTAAAATAATATTTAGTTCACGTTTTAATCGTAATATTTCGTTTGAAATGGATTCGCTAGTCGCAGATAAGATTACGGAACGGTTGCCCACGGTACCGGTTGACACGTCCATGCTGACGGAGTTTAAGAACTTGCAGTTAGCCGACGGAAATTACGCTTTCCCTGGAGATATCGATCTATTGATCGGTGCTTCGATTCTCCCGCATCTCCAGTTATCACGTAAAATTCAAGGTCTTCCGATGTACCCCGCTCCGCACGCACTGGAAACAGTTCTCGGGTTTGTTATAGTTGGCTCCGCACCCGCTTATTTAAATAGTTACTCGACTGTGTCGCACTGTTGCACCGTCGAGCCGCCGCTTGAGTCTACCATCCGCAAGTTCTGGGAGATTGAAGAGGTCAATGTCCCACCTATTCTCAGCCCTGAGGATCAGGTCACTGAGGAGATTTATACCCGCACGACTACTCGTGATAAAGATGGTCGTTATGTTGTCGCGCTCCCTTTCAAGGGTGATATTTTTTCGCTCGGTGGCTCCCGTGCCTCCGCAGAAAACGCTTTCTATGCTTGGAACGTAAGATGCAGGCGTCTCCTAAGTTGAAGCAAGCCTATGATGATGTGCTGATCGAATATTTAGATAAAGGTTATATCTCATCAGCGCCTGCCGAGACTGAGGAGACACGTGATTACCCGTTTTACATCATCCCGCACCATGGAGTTGTTAGAGAAGACAAACTTACAACTAAGCTGCGTGTGGTTATGGATGGTAGCGCTAAGACTAGTACTGGCATATCGCTTAACGATATCTTGTATTGTGGTCAGAACCTCCAGGGTAACTTATTTGAAATAATAGTAAATTTTCGCTTGTTTGCTATTGCGCTCTCTGCCGATATTCGGCAAATGTTTCTTAGTATTGGAATCAGAGAATGTGACCGTAGATTCCAACGCTTCTTGTATAGATTTTCTCCGCAGGAACCTTTGAAGGTTTACGAATTCAATCGTGTTTGTTTTGGGCTTAAGTCTAGTCCCTTTCACGCTCTTCGCACTATCAAGCAGTTGGCCGCTGACGAGGGTGATACATACCCGAAAGCAAGGGCCACTATTGAAACCGGATTGTACATGGACGATTTTGTGTACAGTGTACCTAGTGAAGCAGAGGCTATAGAGACCGCTGCTCAAGTAATCAGCCTCATGAAGTCCGGTCAATTTGATCTGGTGAAATGGACAAGCAACTCGCAAGCTACATTAGAGTCGATTCCACCGTCACACCGGTTGACTTCGGTAAAGGAATTCGATGATAGTGATTCGCATAAGATCCTTGGTTTAAGTTGGTCACCCGCAACTGATATGTTCAGTCTTAAAATTAGCTCGACTCCGCCAACTTGTACCAAACGCGTTATCCTAGCATGTGTAGCTCGGATATGGGATATAATGGGTTTTGTAGCTCCTGTCGTTTTATATGCAAAGCTGCTTATAAAAGAGCTTTGGCTTTCCAACTGTGATTGGGACGACACCGCTCCTGAAAGTGTTGCCAAGTTGTGGGCTCGCTATAGGAAAGAGCTTCCAATGCTCGATCAGATACAGATTCCTCGCCATGTTGGTATAGTACCAGACACTGTTGTTAATGTGGTAGGTTTCGCAGACGCCAGTGAGAGGGCTTACGGGGGAGTGGTTTACTTTCAGGTCCAAAATGGCGATAACATTTCAGTTTTCCTCATTAGCGCAAAATCAAAGGTATCTCCTAGTAAGGTTGTCTCTCTTGCTCGTCTCGAACTCTGCGCTATTCTTATGTTGGTTCAATTGATTACATCTATAGTCAAAACTTGTCGTCCTCGCATTAATATAGAGAGAATTGTAGCGTTTTCAGACTCAACCGTTGCCCTATGTTGGGCCCACTCTTCACCCCATCGATGGGGCACGTTTGTCGCAAATAGGGTGGCTAAGATTCAAGCTGAATTGTCACCGGAAAATATGTTCCATGTCGCTGGAACAGAAAACCCAGCTGACTGTCTCTCACGTGGTTTGCTTCCCGCGCAAATTTTAAATCATCCGCTTTGGTTTTGTGGCCCTCCCTGGCTGCATACCACTCCTAACGAGTGGCCAAATGCTCCGTTTAACCCCGCTACTGTTTCAGAACCACCCGAGGAGAAGAAACATACGCTTGTAGTATCAGTTCCGCGTGAAGAGTCAGTTGTTTTGTTGTTGTCTAATCGAGTCTCGTCTTGGTCGAGACTATTACGCTGTGTAGTTTACGTCCTAAGATTTTTGAGATTATTGCCATCGCGTGGTTCTATAATCGCAGCTGATTTGGATAGAGCTGAATCAGTTGTACTTCGAGAGTTGCAGAAATTTTATTTTTCAAAAGAATTTCGTAGTTTAGAATCACATAAACCTTGTAGTCCCGCACTTCAACATTTGAAACCATTTTTGCAAGACGGACTCATTCGTGTCGGTGGCCGTCTGCGAAATGCTAAGTTAGAGTTTGAACAAATGCATCCAGTAGTTCTACCACGCAGGGATCACGTTTTGGATTTGTTGGTGGACTATCACCATAAGGTGAATTGTCACGCTGGTCCCGATTTATTAATGTCCATTCTTCGACAGAAGTACTGGATACTTTCCGCTCGCAATTTGATACGCGCTAGAGTGCACAGATGTGTGCCCTGCTTTAAGCTCCGCCCGCGTTTCAACGCGCCGGAAATGGCCGACCATCGTTCTTGTCGTGTTGTACAGACGGTGAAACCTTTCATACATACTGGGACGGACTATGCTGGACCGTTTAAAGTCACTATTGCCCGTGGTCGTGGTATACGTTCCACAAAGGCATACATTTGCCTATTCGTTTGTATGACAACTCGTGCGGTTCACATAGAGTTAACCAGTGATTTGAGTACGCAGGGTTTTATGTCTGCATTTAAACGATTTTTATCTCGCCGTGGTCCCGTTAAGCGCTTATACTCTGACAACGGCACAAATTATGTTGGAGCGCGACGCAATATTTCGGAATTACATACATTCTTACGCTCCAAGTACTACCAAAGTGAATTCGCCCATGTCTTAGCTGAGAATCGCATTGATTGGTGTTTTAATACGCCAGCAGCTAGTCATTTTGGTGGCAATTGGGAGGCGAATATTAAAAGCCTTAAGTCGCACCTGTTTCGGGTCATAGGCGAACAGATTCTCTCGTACGAGGAGTTGAGCACTGTACTCGCTCAGGTAGAGGCGTTGATGAATACGCGTCCGTTGTGTCGGACTTTGTCTAGTGATCCATCGGAGCCACTAGCGTTGACGCCGGCTCACTTCTTGACGACGACTCCTCTTAAATATTTGCCCGCTTTAGATGTCGAGACTGACAAACTGCAGCTCCACCCGCGTCACGCTCTGCTAGATAGCTTAGTTCAGTCCTTTTGGAAGCGATGGAGGACAGATTATCTGCATACGCTGCAGTCGCGTCAAAAGTGGAACACTCCTTCAGATCCAGTCACAGTCGGTACTGTGGTGATACTGAAGACTGAGAGTGCGCCTCCTCTGCACTGGCCTCTTGGTGTAGTGGAAGAAGTTTTTCCGGGTTCGAACGGAATAACGCGAGTCGTAAAAGTTAAAACCGCAACTGGATCGTACCTGCGTCCGGTTATTCGCCTCTGCCCTCTGCCTAATCAGTAGTAGTGGCATAGTTAGTTATAAGTTGTTTCGCTACCTAGTATTGATAGTTTAGATTAGTAATAGGGTTTAGTTTCGCTTTTGTTTTTTTCTTTTCTTTGAAGCCCTTCAAACCCGGGGGGAATGGTTGCGCCAATTTGCTATGTTCCGCGACTTTGTTTTTTGTAATTTATTTTTTTGGCCTAGCAATCCTATCCCTACCGTATCCGCTTCCCGCACGACCTCGAGAGAAAGGATTTGACATTGACGTTTTGTGCATCGAGTGAATGTGACCGCACCGCTAATCGCGCCCGCTCGAAATTACTAGAAAATTGACTATTTTCGTGATCAAATCATTCAGAGACTCCACAATAGTGCAGTGTTAGTGCAAACCAGGACCTGGCAGTGATTTAAATGTGCGAAGTCGAAAATCGCCGGCGGTGCCACGTGGAACCTTCGAAGTCTAAAGGTCAGTGCTCTTTCCCAATACCTTTATCCCATGCCAGGCATAGTATCTGCATATTGTTAATAAACCTTAGATCGCTTTTCAAACCTACAGTCCATTAAAACATCAAGCAAATTCGCGCAACCACTGCCTAAAAACCTACCCCGTTCCTTCGTAGCTTATCGTGCCGGGGCCGGGTATTCCTTTCGGAAGTTAACCCATGACCCCAGTAGGCTTCAACCCTGCCTGCCTGCAGTTAGCAGGCTGGGCCTCTTCGGTGTGCTGACAGCTCCTTGAGGCGCGCGGACAGAACGCGCCGTCGACGACTTGGGCTCGGTCCGGTAGGTTACCGGTCGTGCGTATTGGGGATTCGATTCCCTCAAGGAACAAACATTTGTATGGTCCACGGATAAGTGTTTCTGGTCTGGGTGTATTGTGTATATGAATTTATATGTTTGTGAACGCACCCACGTTACAACAGAAATCCCTAATTTGGGGCAAAGTTGTTTAAAAGGATAAAATAGAAAGTATAAAAAACATATGAATACTTTTTACAATTCTCATGTTTACCTATCTATATGATTTAAATTTTTCGTCTCATTGACGATTCTTTGCCATAAGTGTGTATTTGATCCTTACTTTTTTGGGTAAAATGTAACTTCTTATTGAGTAAGACTGAAAAGAAAACTGGGCAAGTTTGAGTTAGACTCGCACACTGAGGGTTCCGTACCAACCAACTAATGTAAATAAATTCCCAAATAACGTTTCAAAGATTTTTCCGAATCGAAGTAAGTTTTTTTTTTGTCCACAAATTTTTAGTTTTCAGATATGTCCCTATATTGTACTATAAGGCCTTGATTCATGCCAAATTTCAGGGTTCTAGGTCAACGAGAAGAAAACCGTATATTTCACTCTCAAAGGAATCAAAATTTGATTCCTTTGAAAGTGAAATATACGTTTTTTTGCGACATAAACGAACGCATCTTTTTTTTTGTTTACTTAGCAATTTTTTTTCACTGTTTCTAGGGACCGTAGACCTTAGTATATAATTTTAACTCGACATCTCTACTCGTTCCCGAGATAAAGGGTCTTGACAGACAGACAGACGGACAACAAAGTGATCCTATAAGGGTTCCCTTTTTTCAGGACGAGCTCTCTTAGTGTTTGATTACGAAGACGCGGCGTCTTGCGCGGCGCGTCGGGCGGTCCGTCGTACATTGTCATATGTTTGTGTTTGCGGGAGCGATGACGCGGCTCGCTGTTGTGACGAACGCCCAACGCGCCGCGTCTCCGTAAACAAGCCCTTAGAGGAGGCCTATGTCCGGGCAGTGGAAACATAAGGCGGATTCTGCTGTGCTTTAATTCCATATTTAAATAGAAGATAACTTAGTTTTATCATCTCAAGATGTCTCACTTGCAACCACAAACCACCACATGACACTACTACAATTTAGCACAAATAATGATAGGTATCATTAAACGATATTTAATCTCATTAAACAGCTTTTTTTTTTTTTTTTTTTTTTTTTTCTTGAGGGTAGTCCCTAGATAGACACAAATTTTTGAGCTCTTTTATTTTTAATTAAGAAAAATAAAAATAATAACAATCACATGCAGAAAACTAGTTAAAGTTCTTCATTAACCTCCGGTGCACCCAGTCAGTTTATAAACTTTCCTTCACAACACTCCTCTACATTACCAGCACTGCATTTCTGCTACTATGGACCTATACACCAAATTGTCTAACTGTGTGGAAGAACTTTCATCCATGTTTGCTTCACGAATGACGCAGTACGAAGAAGACCTGAAGAATGCCAGTGGTGAAGCTGCACACAAAACAATTTCCAGCCTTTCCAAGGATTTCGTCGACTTCAAGAGTCTGGTTTGGAAGACGCTCCGTTCATTGAAATCCCAAATGGAATGGCTTGTAGTGGGGCTGGATAGACACGAGATGGCATCCCGTGGTAAGGTGCTTCTTTTACATGGTTTGCCTGAGAGTAAGGAAGCTGATCTTGGCACCACTTTTCTTGGTATCTTGTCGGAGCGTCTGGAGTTGAAAGATGTCACTCTGAAGGATATAACGGCCTGTCATCGTCTCGGTAGCAACACCAGCAAGCCTCGTCCCCTCTTGGTTCGCTTCGAAAGTCGCATCGTGCGGAGCAACGTGTGGCGAAACAAGACCAAGCTGAAGGGGTCTGGTCTAACGCTTTCCGAGTTTCTCACTAAGCCCAGACATGAGGTGTTCATGAGTGCTCGGAAGCACTTCGGGATGCACAAGTGTTGGACGTCTGAGGGGAAAATTGTGGTCCAGGTCTCCGATAGTTCGCGGAAGAAAATCGAGTCTGCCTTGGAGTTGCGAGAACTTGTTGCCCAGTTTCCTGTTGCGGAGTCCTCCACCGCGCCTTCAAAGCCAATTCCTGAGAGGAGAACTCGCAAACCACCAAAATGATCCTGCAACATTACGATGCCTCCATTTGTGTTTTTAGTCCATAGGTATTTATAATTATTATTTTTTATGTCGGTCACTCGATTTATTTTTACTAGTTTTGACATTTTTGTTTCGGTGTTTTTAACTTGTTGAAATTTTTAAGTTTTGACGTTTCATTTTCTTTCGTAAATGTCACTAATGTCACTTGATGTTTCGTTCGGAAACGTACGAACGAGTAATCTTTTATGTGGCATATTGGCTTTTTATCTTGTCAGTAATGTAACTAAACAATGTTGTCAGCGAGTGCACCGAGGTTTGAATGCTACAATTAATTTTGTTTGTACTCTTATTAAGGTAGATTTATAGATTACTTTTAATTTTAAGCTATTTATTCGTTTTTTTTTAGTTTTTTTTATTGTTATTTATTTATTTATAATTTATTATGTCTAATAACCTTTTTGATGACAGTTTCTTCTCGTGCTCATCCTCTTGTGCGTCTGACCAGAGCTTTGCCAGTGCTTCCAGCGACGACAATAATTCTCTGAATCTACGGGACGATCTTTCTTCTATATTTTTAAACTGTCGCAAATTCTTCAACGTGGTTCATATAAATGCTCAAAGCGTTCCTTCCCATTACTCTGATCTGTTATCATCCTTCGACTCGAATCTTGTTCACGCTGTCCTTGTTTCCGAAACATTTCTGAAGCCTGCACTTCCTTCCACGCAATTTTCTCTACCCGGATACAAGATTGTGCGCAATGACAGAACGGGCAAGGGATGTGGAGGGGTTGCCATTTATCTCCGTGGTGACATTACTTACAAAATTGTCGATCAGTCTCCGAGTGTCTACTCAAGGTTTGCTGAGCACCTTTTCGTTGAAATAGACTTTCAACATATAAAGTTGCTTCTAGGTGTATATTATAGTCCCTCTTGTCAAATTGATTACTTTGCGTCCTTCGAATCTAAATTAGAAAATCTTTCCACAATATATGATCATGTACTTATACTCGGAGACTTTAACACTTGTTTGCTCAAGGGAGACTCACGCAGCCGTAAACTCCAATCACTTGTCTCTTCTGTCAATATGCACTTGCTTCCACTTAATGCTACTCACAGGGCTCCTCACAGTACTCCTTCTCTCTTAGATCTAATTCTCATTTCTGACCCTATGAAAGTGGCCACACATGGACAGCTTCCTGCTCCTTTTTCCTACCATGACCTCATTTATCTTTCCTACAGGATTCGACCTCCAAAACGCAAGGCCAAATTTCTCTTTCTTCGTAGTTTTAAAAACGTTAATTTGGAGCGTTTGAGGGCTGATGCGGCGGGGATCGACTGGTCATCTGTATTTACCGGCGAGGATGTAGACACTATGGTGTCAGTCTTCAACATGACAATGTTGCAATTGTACGAGACACATGCCCCTCTTAAAAAAGTGAGGGTGAAGCACCTTCCTGCACCATGGCTATCCCCAGCCATAAAAAACCAGATGGCTAAGCGAGACAAGGCCAAGCAGTTGTACAGGAAGCGGCCCACTGAGGAAAACTGGGAGCTGTATAAGAGGATGCGGAATCGCTGCAGTCGTTTGTGTAGGAATGCGAAAAGGCGCCACATTCACAATTCAATTGAAAACTTCAACCCATCACAAGTATGGCAATTTTTAAAGACTCTTGGTATTGGCAAAGCCACTAGCAAGAGTTCTCCTGATAAGATGGACCTCAATGCACTTAATGCGTACTTTTCTAAGTCACCAATTATACTTGATGACCAAGTGAAATCTTCCACTCTCTCTGATCTTTCCAATGTTTCTTTGCCTACAAATACTTCTTTCTCTTTCCACCCAGTTGCTGAGCTAGATATTAAGAAATGTATCCTATCAATATCCACTAGGGCGGTAGGTGACGATGGCCTTCAACTCCAAATGCTCTTACCTATTTTGAGTGAAATAGTTCCTGTCGTAACCCATATTATAAATTTTTCTCTCTTCAGTAACACCTTTCCTTCTGCTTGGAAGAAGGCCCACGTAATACCGCTTCCCAAAGTATCAAATCCGTCCTCGATTTCCCAGTTCCGCCCAATATCCATCCTCCCTATCCTTTCCAAAGTCCTCGAGAGTGTTGTTCAGAAGCAACTATCTCACTATCTGTCCTCCAATAGCCTGCTGAGTCCTTACCAATCTGGTTTCAGACCTGGTCATAGCACTGTGACAGCTCTTGTCAAAATAACTGACGACATAAGACTGGCCATGGATAATAAATGCTTAACAGTATTGGTTTTACTGGACTTCAGCAGTGCTTTTAACTCGGTTGACTTTGACATCCTCTTAGGAATCCTTTCCTCTCTTAATATCTCAGGACCAGTAATTGAGTGGTTCAAATCTTATCTTCGGGGACGCTCGCAGTCTGTTCGATCCGATGAGGATTCCTCTGAATGGTGTGAGTTGGCTGCGGGTGTCCCTCAAGGTGGCGTCCTCTCTCCTCTTCTCTTCTCGATTTTTATAAATGCTCTCACTAAGGTCCTACTTTCGAATTATCATCTCTATGCAGACGACTTGCAGTTATATCGCCATTGTAAAGTAGACGAAATCACTGAAGCTGTAGCTGCCATCAACAATGATCTTGAAAATATTCACCAGTGGGCTAAATCTTTTGGTCTTTTACTAAACCCAACTAAATCCCAAGCGCTCATAGTTGGTGGCAGATATATGCTCAATTTATTGGATCACCAGTCGCTTCCGCCTGTGGTGTATGATTCTGTGCCCATATTGTACTCTAAGAGCGTTAAAAACCTTGGCGTGCATATGGACACTAACCTATCCTGGGAAGTCCATGTTGCTGATGTGAGTAGGAGGGTCTTTTACTCTTTTCAGTCTCTTAAACGTCTCCAAAAATTCCTACCATTTCACACTAAGGTTAATCTTGCACAATCTCTTCTTCTACCGCTCATAGACTATGCGGATGTCTGTTTTCTTGATGCTACGGAGGTACTTCTGAATAAACTCGAACGATTGCAGAATTTGTGCATCCGCTTTATTTTTGGCCTCCGCAAATACGACCATGTGTCGGAGTTTCGGACCAGATTAAGGTGGCTGCCGATTCGGCGTCGGCGAGATATACATATTCTATCTCTCCTTTATACAATCCTACACAATCCTAATACTCCTCAATACCTTCGTGAACGCTTTGAGTACCTCGTCCCGAGGGGTAAACTCTGTCGCACCACCTCTTCTCTTCTCCTTCGTACTCCGCGTCATACTTCTAGCCGCTACGATGGCTCCTTTTCGGTAACTGCAGTGCGTCTCTGGAACTCTCTGCCTCACTCTCTTCGCGACAGCCCTTCTCTGGATGTCTTCAAGAGGAAACTTAAAGAGCACTTCCTTTCATTTTTGACATAATATTAGAGTATTTAGTATGTATTAATATGTATAGTATGTATAGTATGTATTAGTATGTATAATATAATTATACCTATATTTAGACTTAGTTATGTAGAATGATATTGTGCACTGAATTCTACCCTCGAATGTGTTTTCTCTCTATAACTCAAAGGTTTGCTGGGAGAAAACTCATTGCTGAGTTAAGCTCGCCTTTGTACATGAACTGTTTGTATCTCTATATGCTATGTTATATTTTTGTGTACAATAAAGAATTTAAGAATTTAAGAATCATAGTTAAGTATATACCTACGTTGTAGAGGCTACCAACTTTTTTTTAGAAGAAATACAAAATATTTGATTTTAAAAGGGAGAAATCAAAAGTAACTACTGTAACAAAAATAAAAAACGCAAAATGTGCAAAATAACTTTGATTTCGAAAGTCGGTGTTTCTACATATAATAGTTTGGTCTCTTTGTTGTTTAATACCGACTTCCGTTTAAGTTATTTTGCACTTCTTGTTTTTTTTTTTGTACATTTAAGTCAGTTATCTCTTTTTTTTGTAAAAACTTTTTTATTTCACACTTTTTAGTTATACCCCTCAGCCAAACTTAAATAAATAACTTCCGTCATTCGGTTCCATCATCATGAAAATTCTAATAATACCAAACACGGCTAAGATACACTGATTTATTTAAGAATTCCAGTTCTTCCCCTTCTTCCTTCAGTCAGTCACCGACCACATGTATAAACAAAAAACTTTTAGTTGTTACGACAGTTCTGCTATGATTTTTTGAAGAGTTCTCTTAGCTAAATTCAACATCAGAGCCAACATAATTAGAGTATTTAGTGTATATTACTGCGTTTGTAGACTAAAATATCATAACTATTTAGTATTAATCTTCATTAGAAAAATCATCATTGATAGCCGAAAGAAGTCCACTTTTGGACATAGGCCTTCCCCAAGTGTCGCCACAACGAAAGTTCCTGTGCGTCTCGCATCCATCAAATTTCCGCCGCCCTCACCAGGTCATCGGTAAAAATATGTTAACATTGTATCTTTAGAGACACAACCCTCTAAAAACTATTAGATACCACAACCTCAACAACTGAGAGCCAAATAGCCATTCTCAGCAATTCACCTTCAAACATCTTAGTGCCCGCAATAAACGGCTACAACGACCACAAGACGTCCGCCCGGTGCGGTGGCCGAACGATAAATGATCCCCACGGTGCAAAGAGACACGGCGCGATCAAATATTAACAAACTACCCTACCTTACAGCGATTCAAATGTACTCGTTTATTGCTACTACTGTGAGATTCAACTGAATTATTGTGCACTATTTTGAAATAGGGTCTCAGATTCAATTTTAGGTGCGGTAGAGGATAGATGGTAGAAAAGTGTTTTATTACACTTTGGTGGGTAGTTACGCCTACAAGTGATGTTATGAATGGTATTATGTACCTAGCGTAGATATTTTACTTAGGACGTGTAGTAATATTTTTACGGCACGGTTGGTGCAGTGGTTGAAGGATGGACTGCTACGTTGTGTGTCGTCGGTTCGACTCCCTCACGGGGCAAATATTTGTATGGCCTATCGATAAGTGTTTCGGGTCTGGATGTCTTCTGTATATGAATTTTCATGTTTATGAACTCACCCACGATACAGGGGTTATTCCTAGGTTAAAATTTAATTAATTAGTTATGTCATAAACACGTATAGAATAGAATAAAACTTAATTGTACACCAAAACAGTTGCACAATCTAAATCTATGGGTACAACGGCGGAACAAAAAGCAGCAAACCTTCGTGTAACTTTAAAATATTGCAAATGGTAGTCTGCGGTTACAGATATGTCATGGCATGACATATCTGTGTCTGAGGTGTACTGTTTACAAATTATTTAAACACTACAAAAAAGCAAATATATAAATTAATTATAAAAATAATATATTAGTATTTATATGTACATACGCATTTTATTAAGTTACACAATTTAATTTTAAAAAAATTACAATTACTGCTTACCATCAGGTGGGGTCGCAGTGAAGCAGTAGTTTGCATCAAATAATTAAAAACAAAAGTTAAATGAAGTTTGTAACTAATTTGTGCAGTTTTTTATGATCATCTAATATAAGGGAAGTTGAGATCTTGTACTTGAATAAAAATTTTAAAACAACTCATACCGAAATAAGCCAAGATCGATTTTCTTATAGTATCGTAAAAAGTAGTTTGGTCCTCTGAGCCGTCAAGTTTGACTAAAACGAGGTTTCAACGAGGACCAACTTTCTATTTTAAAGTCCATCTAAATCTTAGAAGACTTCAAAGTTTTGATGGGAATTGACTTCCTCAAAGTTGGCCGTTATGTTTTCTATAATGTTGGCTATAAAAGTTTGGGCATACCATGTATAGTTGGCAAGTTTTGAAAGACAATATCGTGTTTCATAATGCCATAAACAAACATTGTTTCAACAAGAATATTCAGGAAAAATCCATACTAGAATACCGGTAACCAAATAACAAAACTAAAAAGGATTTCACACTACACAATAAAGTTACTCCAGGCTATTTATGAAACTACAATACACGCATTCTCCTCAGATCGTTTAGATCTCAAAACTAGATTTTAGAATTTAGGAGCCGCTGTGTGAAACTCAGTCTAGTCACAAAAGGGTATGGTTTTCTAGAAAAAATACTAGCTGGGTATTTAAACAACAGACTCGGGACGGAAACTTTTTATACAGTGTCTCCAAAACGATTTTATTTTTATTTTACGCGTACACCGAGACCAAGTTCCGCAAACTTTTAAAGTTGGCAAACTTCTTTGTGATTAAGTTACAAAAAGAAATGGATCTATTTCCTAAGTTGGAACTTGCGAGCGGAATTCCTGGATTTTTTGGTTATTCGACGATTTTAAAAGAGCAATTTGTGACGGAACGGTTTTCGCTAACTTTGCTCAGTTGGTAATAGAATTTAATTTATGGTTCGCCTTCGGGGTCTTTCGGGCTCCTTCGTGACACTGTGTACCTGCTGATGTCGTAACAAATTGTAAAATAAATTGCTCTTTCTGTGTTTTTGTTTTAACTGTGTATTTTTTGGGAAGAAGGGTCGTTCGCTGTGACCTTTGGCGGGTTCTTTGTCCGTTTCCTATGTACGCTTAGTTATATTTATGCCAGGTCTCTGTTGGACGGTGGTAACAGCTCGGATTATTCAAAGCGAGTAGCGCATGTGCAGGATTAAGGCTTTGAGAGTGGGTCTTATGCAACCAGCTGCGAAAGTAAGGGAGTGTGGACAGCATAGAAATATTTTCCCACTGTTTATCGGCTTTATTTAAGAGATTACCTGCTGCTACTGACTGTTTCTCTACATATAAGAGAGTATACATTTGGTACATGTGGTTTTGTACATCCTGGAGGTGTATTGGCCTAATACTGCGTAAGCGAGCGTATGTGACCCACCACAGCGCCCGGGCCGCTCTTTAGATGACTACCACTCCACAGCGCACATGACGTTAGAAAGCAGCAGATTCTTCAATCTGAACTTATTGTGCTCTATTGGTGTAATTGCTGTAAGGCTTTCCAATGTGAGGATCAACAAATAAATAAATAGTAGTGTGATTTTTAGGTCCGATTCCATAACTCATAATCTTTTTTGCCTTTTCCCAAATAACTCGTGGTCGGCTTGCAAGACTGAAAAAAAGGATTTTCCGCCATTCAGAATATTCTTATTTTACTAGAATTGACTGCCTATCAGATCTCCATAACCCAGTTACTGCGCAACACGATACTCCTTCGTTAGGCTGATGATCAGACTTTCTGACTTATAATAACTGTCAAAGATCTACGAATAACAACCTACGTCAAAGGCTTTATGTAGTTCCCGAGGCACGGGGTTTCAGTAATGTCCTAGATTTACTTAAAAAGTACTTACATATGAACTGAAAAATTCACTTCACTTTCGAACACGGAACTGCATGCGTGAAAAGGATGCCTTAACCAAAGGACCATCATGACTCCGAATCTACAACGAATCATATGAAATATTTAATAATTAAACAATGAAAGCACAAAAGTACAGAGGCGGACTTAATGCCTTAGGCATTTTTTACCAGTCAACCTTCGGGTGATGGAGAGACAAATAGTGGTAGGGTATATATAACTAATAAGGTCAAACAAGTGGTTCAAATCCACAAATTATAAATATTAACGCTGTGATGAAACCACTGCCAATTTATTATGAATAAGCTCGCGAACTTTGGCTTTAAATGTTAATCGGTTTGTTGGTCGGTTTCTTGGAAATACAATTCAATTATACCGGGTGTAATTGACAGGTTGGCAAAAACGAAAAGTATGAATTCAGACTGCTATTGTTAATATTTTGATAGTGAAATATTTTCCCGGAAATGATAGGTGAACGTTTTTCAATTTTCAATTTTATTTCGGCTACGCAATGTATAACGAACATTGCGATACGCGCGCGACTCTGTACCTCGCGCGTTGTCCATTCATACCTTGTTTGGAATAAATACATAGTACACTACACACACAAACACACCTATCAAAAAATTTAAACACAAATTCAACACCTATCAAAAATTAAAATAGTCACTTACCTAAAGTCTCTCGGGTCGTTCACCCGTGAAACGAATTGGCGATTTAGCTGCTGCCGATGTATCAGCCATCTGCAGTACGCCAGTCTACGCGTTGAGTCACCAGGTACCAGAGCCTGCACTTTATGGATCCGATATGGACGTTGCTTGTCCTTTCGAAGGCCTTTGTGCACAGCCCAATGTGAAACACGGGGTCCGTTATTACCTACGCTTTACAAGTTTTGCAGCAGTACGGGTTCCCAAACGCGGATTTCGACGGACAACATCTAAAATCGCCTGCTCAGAACGAGCACGGATTGTCCTTCCAGCACCCTGATGCGGCACAATAGGTAAATTTTCTAAAACACGCTGATATGCCCGTGTGATAGTACGACTATTAGCTGGATGTCGTTCATTTGGGTGTCTTTGAACATAGAGCCTTAATGCCAACGACGCGTTTCCTCTAGCTTCACCCAAGCACATTAACATCTGGCCATATTCGCGAGCACTAAACGTTTCATTACGCCGATTCATGACGATAAGTACCACACAACACAAAAACACACAACTCAACTGAACGCAACACACAGTCCCGAACTCTCGACAGTTGAAAGAAAACGAAATAGACGTCTAGATCGCACCATCAATCGCGGCAAACTAAAATGGCGGCTCAGCGCCTCAGCGGCTTCGTTTGTCGGCACGCCTTTGAGAGTGTGACACGTGTAGCAATTAGGGCTGCCCACATGGTATGAAATTAAACATTTTTATTTCGGTAATAGTAAGTACGTTAGTCGAGGTGCCCATGGCGCAGTAGTTACAGTGGTCGGCCTGCGATTGAGATAAAGATGAAGAACTAGGTATTGAAAAATAATCGTATCGTAATCGTATGATAAACATTGTTATTAACCGCTATCTTTTGTAACTTTTACTCATGGTTCTGCTTCCAAGTTTAAACCTAGTACCTGTCAATCCCCAAGCAGCACGCGCGCGATTTTGCACCATTTTCTAAACACTAAACGCGTTCGCATAGATTATAAATTAAGGTTTTTTTTATAGGGTATTTATTCAAGAACGTAAATAAGAAGTTTTTCTTATAGTATGTAAAAATCGAAAATAAGCAAAGATTTTCGTAACTACACGCGCGTACGCCGGCTTTCGCTCAGGGATTGACAGGTTAAAGAATGTGAATCTGGCAATATTAACACGATGTTTTTATGTTTTATGTACCACTAAATTGTCTAAAGCAAACAATTTACATTACTGTAATGCAACGCGTGTGTACAGTTCGGGTAGCTTCGTAATTGATACTGTAGATCATTAACGATTTAAAATAAGGTTTTTGGAATTAATAAATAATAAAGTAATCATACTCCTGAGTATCTAATTATTATTAAAGCATTTTACATAAAGAAAATAAAATTACAAGTATTAAATTCCGTACGCGGTACAACCCTAGAGTGTCGGCGCGTAAGCAAAGGCGTACCAAACAAAAGGAGCGAGCGAGCGAGCGGTATGCTGTCTCTGTCTGTGTAGGTACTATGGAGGCCAGTAAACTTTTACAGCTAACAGCTGATTCCGCGCGGGTTGAATGAATTTTCTTTTACGATTACATTGCCGAATTTAAGTTTTTTGCTATTTTTCACTAAAATTGTGTTTTTAGGGCTGGATTTTGTTGTAACAAATGAATAAAACACAAATCTAGTTGAAAAACGGTCGGAAAATTCGACAATTTTCCTGAAGAAAATTCCAACGTTTTTCAGTCATAATCATGGTCATGAAGCTACTGTTTTATTTTTTGCCAACCTGTCAATTACACGGTGTATAGTAAGGATCATAAGGGTAGATCCCTTACAGTATTGCAGACCAATACTTCAGCAAATTAAATTCAACTACCGACCAAACTTGAGATGAGTTAAATCTGTAGCTATTTCAGCAGCTAAATGCAGCTAAGCATAGCACCAGAGGGAAATGAACCGCGATTCACAGTCGTCAGTGCACACATACCGTATGTAATTAGACGTAACAAAGAGCGCTTCGCTCGCTCCGTTCACCTCGCTTTGCCCGCTCTGCTCGAGTGTCGGACTTCGCTAAATGGAATTTACTTTTTGAATTTATAAAGTTGTTATTTCGAGTTGGAAATATACGTATTGTGTTTCACTGGGTAATTGAAATGTCGCTTTTATTTAGAATTGTGTTTTTTGGTAGCAGTTTTGTTATTTTTTCTTGTTTATTTATTTTTCTTATTACTAAGGCACGAACTCTAAGAATTGTTTTCGTTACCAGCCATGTTAAAATGAAAAACATTAAAAGTGTTTTTATCTCTTATCGAAGCACCCCTATTAAGGGGACACTTGTCCCAGTTTTTCACCCCCAATAAGGGGTAGATTTGAAAAGAACTTTGTAAAGTGAAACGTCAGCTGTCGGGCTGTCATGACGAAAGTCCTTACGTAGGGAAATAAGTTATCTGAATAATTTTAATGTATTACGAAAGCCTGACAAGAAAGTGATGGGTACGTTAAATGATGTTATGTTACTAGTGCATACGGAGAAAACCTAGGTAAAACAGAAGCCTAAGTGTTTTTTACAAACCCAAATTAGACAATAAAACTATCGCACGTAATAGACCATATCTATACAAAACAAGGCCCATTCACAATCGGCATCATCTAGTCCATAACAGTACACAAGGGTGTGAGTTGCCACAACGCGACCACGTGGTGGAGCCGCTGCCACTCTCTCTCTCTCTCTGCCATAGCCACTTAAGGTCACTGGTCATTAGAACCACCCGGAACTCACTCCTCACCGCCTCGCCTTGTGCGGCTAGTAGGTATTCTTTATATGGACTTGTATGCGCTTACTACAACAACTTACGACTGAGGCGATCCGGTGACACTACGGAGTGGATGTAGTGAACGCATGCCCATACAAGTCCATATAAAGAATACTAGCTGCAGGAGGCGAGGCGGTGCGGAGTTGGTCCCGGGTGGCTCTAATGAGCTGTGACCTTTAATGTAAAAAAAATAAAAGTTATTATTATACTACATACCATAACCAGCTTATAAAGTTCCCACTGGTGGGACTCAGGCCTCTCTAAGCGACTAAGTGTGGGCTGGTGGATATGCCGGTTTCCTCACAATGTTTTCCTTTAAGTACAAATGACGATAAACGATATAAATTACACAAAGTAAAGTGCCTAGCTGGGTTTGAACCCACGATGAACTACTTGTAAGTTTGAAGAGATGATGGAGTATGAACGTGTGAAGACGAACTGGACTATGAGAGTCGTGCAGTTTCAGTCATGCCATAACACGAAGTTTAAGTTGTTTATTCAATTTGCCGGAAAATAAAAGATGATTTTTATTATTAACACCACTGAGTCTTCACAGCTATGTTATATAACCACTATCCGACCAAACTGTGTCCTCGTTCCACAATCACTGTACCTGACACCTCCCTACTTTACCAAACTTATATGAGAGCGCTTGTAGTTAAGCGATGCAACTGACATTATAACCCGGCTAAGTTCAAAACCCGAGATTGTATTAGAAGCAGTATTAACGGTATCCCCTACTGAAAGCGGTACGTTCGGAGGTCAGAAGGCTAATCAAATGAAAATATTTTTTTATAAAAATCTTTATAATTTTTTAAGTATTTTAGTTTTAGTCTTTGGCCTTTTTAAATTGATTTTTGAACAAATTTTAATTAACTAAAAGTAAAGTTAAAGACTACCTTAAAACCTTATTTTTACAATAAGCGTTAACACACTTATATTACACAGGCATAAATTTGTAAGTATGTTTGTATGTTTTTTACTCCTTCACACGCAAACGGTTGAACGGATTTGGCTGAAATTTGGCACACGGATAGACCATATCATTTTAACTCTAGAGTATAATCCCTTGTGATAATTTTCTGCAAAGGCACTAGCAGTACCTACTACGATAAAATATAATAAAAATCTTATTTTTATTTTACGTTGGTGGCAATGACAAAATGTAAGTATTTGAGTCTAAGGCTAGGTTAATACAATATTTTTATCTAAAGCGTAATTAGCCTATAAATAATAATTAATATTTCGACTGCTAGGTTACAGGTTGGGTCCAATCCGTAAGAAGTAATAGTCTGCAGTCCATTACACGAGTTGGTGGACATTCCCAACCCTTAAACGTTTGATTTTAGGAAATGTCGGTTTCCTCACGATCTTTGCTTTGCCTCTTTTGAAAACAGTAGAGTATATGTAACTTGGCGAAACGGGCACTATGCAAGCTATTTAGTTAAATTCCAACAGAATTTCTACAAAATAATCTGCTAGAGTTTTAAACTCAAACTTATCCGGATGTGGTGGAACAGTGAGCTCGATTGAAAATTGGTTGGAGTTAACTTTCTGCATTTACTCTGTGCCCCAGTTGTCAGAGTCAGCCACCGGTATCACAAAGTTTATAAAATCAGTTTAGTTTTCTTTACACCTGCGTCGTGGTAGTTTAGACACAGAATAGTATGTGCAGAAGGTCCATTTTATAAACACGTTTCGCGTGCATCGAATGCATACGCTCTTGTAACTGGCATTCGATCTCGACTCGAGATTAACAGAAATCGCCGTACGTACGCGTTAATAGACGCACGTTATGTTCTAAGTGACACTTACATGTAATATGCTACCATTTCTTATGCTTAGCATCTGACAAAAATTAAATAAACAACTAGAGCAAGCCTAGCGACCGAAAATCTTTGGATTGACAACCAAATCATTGTTACAAACGTGTTACCTGCTGAGAAACAAATTATTAAAACGGTTTACCATCAGGTTTGCGGCCGACTACCGCCAAACATATTTGACCGCTCATACACACAGTAGACTTGTCATGCAAACTGATAGCCACATACCGTCAAGTTTACTGGATGACGCTTTAAGCGCGCTTCGAACTTTGCAGTAAACTGGATCGTGTATAGCTGGCACTCTCTGCTTAAATAGGTCCAAAAAAAAAAAGAAAAAGTAGCCTATATGGGCGCCAATTAAAAGAAAAAATGCATCTTACTGAAAATAGATGTATGTGGGCGAACGCATAGCGAAAATAGTTTTACTAGTCGTATGGAGTGGTCCTTCTGTACATTTTCTATACTCTGTGGTATAATAGTGCAGGTAATTTCCGTTTGAAGGCACCTTTGTTAATACTCGTATTCAGGTTAAATAAGGTTATGTGTGTTGAACTCTGGGTTAAGTGTTAACTTTGCTGTTTTCATCGTGTTTTGTTACATGTATTATACTAATTTGTTGAAGTAAACTTTTGAAATAAGTGTCGTACTGCAATATTCTTTAGGGTTTTCAAGCAATTATTTTTGTCTTTGTATCATTTTGTGGCTAGAATAATGACAGCCGCTCGGGTCGATCTGCAAGGTTAAGTAACGCTTGCCGAGGCCTGTTTGTGGATGGGTGACACAAAGGGCAACTGAACGACACAGGTGGGTTTTAGTCAATAAAAGTCTGAATCACCTCGCCCCATGCTAGAACTTCTTCTTCTTCCTGCCCTTATCCCACATTACTTGGGGTCGGCGCAACACGTTTTTTTCTTCCACTCTATCCTGTCACCCGTCACACTATAACTAACTTAGTTTCTTTCATATCACTCCTCACACAATCCATCCATCTCTTTTTCGACCTCCCTCTTCCTCTCCATCCATCTACTTGTAAACTCAGAACTCTTTTAATAACATGTGTTTCATCCCTCCTCTTCACATGACCATACCAAGACAAACGATTTCCTTTCAACTTTTCAGTCACTGGCGCCACTTTCAAACTTCCTCTAATATACTCACCTCGCTCCGTGCTAGAACGCGAGAAGTTATTGGTTGATCCCTTTATTACCATCATTTCAGCCGAAAGATAACCACTGTTGGACATAGGCCTCGCCCAAATGTCGCCACAATGAACGGTCCTGTGCGTCTCACATCCATTAGATTCTCGCAACCCTTGCCAGGTCATGAGTCCACCTTGTAGGAGGCGTTCCACCACTGCATCTTCCAGTACGCGGTCGTCGCTGCAGAACCTTTCGGCCTCAACAGCCATCTGTTCTGCGAGCAGTATGCCCTGCCCATTGCCACTTAAGTTTGGCGATTCTTCGTGATATGTCGGCAACCTTGGTTCTCCGTGGTCTTGTTTAACATGGTCGCTCACAATGGGCCTCATCAGAAAGCTTACAGTCACCCAAATCAGGAAAGGGCTATGCTCGGAGTTTCCTTGCGTGACAAATCAGAAATGAAGGTATCCGCAGGATGATTCGTTACTGAAAATAAATAAATCAAACAATCTTGTTTAGTTTAAAAAAAAATAAGCAAACGGTGTCCAAAAATTGTATCAATGGAATTACGGGTCCGTCCTTGCCCGGAAAATCGACAAACTTAAGTGGCAGTGGGCAGAGCACACTGCTCGCAGAACAGACGACCGATAGGCCGAAAGGTTATGGACCGCGTATCGGAAGACACATCGTTGGAAAGCCTCCGACTAGGTGGACTAATGACCTGGTGAGGATCAAGGTAATCCGACAGATGGGAGACGCACAGGAGCGCTCGTCAGCGACGTCATTCGGCTGAAATGATGATGATGATACATGAAAGAGCGTCCTGACATGCGACACAACACAGAAGGAACACATTAACATAATAATCGTATAATGATAATATAATATTCCATAATCTCACACAACGCGGTCTAGTCCCAAGCTAAGCAGAGCTTGTGTTATGAGTACTAGACAACTGATAAACATACTTAAATATTTTAAATACATACATATTATATATAAATTATACACAGACCCAGAACAAATGATCATGTTCATCACACAAACATTTATCTTGGGTTGGAATCGAACCCACAATCTCCGGCACAGCAGTCAGTGCCACTAACCACTAGACCAACAGGCCAGTCAGTTACATATCTACGTATCTATATACATACAGAGATATATGGTTTTCATTCGGCCGGAACATTAGTGCGAAGTATGTTAGTGACAGTTGTTGGTTTAGCTCCGCGTATGTCTAATGTGCTTGCTAGCTTGATTTAGAAATTAGAACATAGTTTAGTTTTGATGTAGGTACGTTGACTTAGTTTTGCCGTAGTTTAGAATTTGTTCATCAGTTTTCACTACATAGTATAAAACAAAGTCGCTTCCCGCTGTCTGTCCCTATGCAGACAGCGGGAAGCGCCACCAATTTGTTTTTTTTTTTTGTCCGTGATATTCATCAATGCGTTTACGAACGATAATAATCACAAAAAATAAAAAATAATGTTTTCAACATTATCCGCAGATTTCAGTAAAATCCTAGATAAACTTAGAAAAATACATATGAATTGAAAAATCCACATTGGTACTTTATTCTTATAGAAACAAATAATTAAAAAAAAATTGTTAACTACCGAATGGTCTTTAAAGAAGCCAAAAATTACAACTTTAATATCTGTACCTCTTATAATTAATAAAACTTTTTTTTTCAATCATCATCATTTCAATTGAAAGACTTCCACTGTTGGCCATTGCCTTTTCGATAGTTTTTATTATTTTTAGGGTTCCGTACCGCAAAAGAAAAAGAACGGAACCCATATAGAATCACTTTAAATAAGTTTCAGTTGAAAACCAGCGTCAGGCAAATACTACCTCGTAGTTGTCTGGCATTTATGCTGAACTGGACCTATTTGGCGCAGCCGGGAGACACACAATGTTAGTTTTCTTTTAATTTACTTTTTTAAATTTTACGTGTCTATAATGATGTACTTTCAGCATTGTGTGTTTCTATGCCCAATAAAATTATTTTTCTTTCTTTCTTTTCTTCCTTTCTTTCTTTGTTTGCCGTAATATCTGTCTGTCTGTGAAAACCCTCTACCGCGCGTGTTTACTTGCACGTCTGAAATGCAAAATATTATTAAATCAGATAACAAAATATTTACAAACCGTATCAACACAATGAATAATTTAGAATGTATTAAAATACAAAATATGTGCAAAGCTTCTGACTTGGAAAGAGCCTGAATTCAATCATTTTCGACATCGCGTATGCGGTACCCTAAAAGAAGAAAAACATCTTTTATATTTTCAGTGCTTTTGTAGCAGTTCTTGACATACATGTGTCAAGAGTGTCTGTAAATGTGTGCATGAATTATGGGGAATATCCTAAAAAATATTAAAGGTAAAAAGTGTGCAGGGGTTGTAAGTAAACACATTTGAGTGATGTTGATTTTGTTGATGGCCTTAAGAACAATCTATAACTGCATATCATTTGGTAGGGTGGTCTTTTTTCGAGAGGCCCGGCAAGTTAGTATTGATGATTATCGTCAATACTAACTTGCCTCGCTCGAGAGGGGAGTATCAGACTTTTACTGACTAAAACCTACCTACATATGTTCTATCAAGTGTCCTTTTGCGTTCCAGGGTCTCGATAGCTTTTTCCGACAATCCCGTAGCCCTAGTTTGCCCATGGATCTGTCTTTGTCATTTTTGTGACGTTCTATAATCCTTTTTGAATTATATTAAGTAAACGGATTCACAGTATATGCAAGAAAACGGCAAAACTTTCAGTCTCGTACGTATTACCGTACAGTATTTACATACTTACTAATATCAGCAAGAGAACTCGACTAAGTCTGACTATCAAGCATTACGACTATCACAATATTATAGTTTTCATAATGCTTGTGTCACGCAGTTGCAATACATTTTTGACTCATGTCAATCGCTATTTCTGTTTTAAGGTCACTTAGTCTAGTGACTGGATCCCAAACAGCAAGAGCCGGCGACACGGTAGGCCCAGAAGGAGATGGCGATTTGGGCTCCTAGCTAAGGATTGGCCAGAAGTGTCTAAGGAGAGAGAAGAGCACATCATCTAACCACAAGACGCACGGCAGTAGGCTATCGGCACATGGTGGACATCCCACGTATACGTACAAATCGTTTCGGGAAGACATTCATTATGAAAGTACACTCCGGAGTCTGTTTCCTGATAGCCATTACCTTGGAGTATTTAAGTCAAGAGTGATTGGGTTCCGAAGAGGCCCAGCCTGCTAACTGCAGGCAGGCAGGGTCGAAGCCTACTGGGGTCATGGGTTAGTTCCGAAAGGAATGCTCGACCCCGGCACGATAGGCTACGAAGGAACGGGGTAGGTTTTTAGTCAGTAAGAGTCTGACACTACTTCCCGCTCCGCCCAAGGGCGGGATTTGTCATTGGATGATTTTACCTACCATAAAAAAAAAAAAAGAGTGATTGGGTTACTTCTAGGCAAGCATGCTCCATCGTCGGCCACATCATCCCTTACCATCGGGTGATATAGTGGTCAAACGCGAGACTATCCAAAATAAAAAGTGAAAGAATGAAAGGGAGGCCTTGGCCCTGCAATGAGACAAACAGGCTCACAATTAGTCTACAGGCTAAGACGCATTAAACTGTAAATTAACCACTAAATAGCATAAACCTACTAAAGCAGGCCTTTTGATAATGATAAAGGGTGATTACGACGGTATTGTGACGCGGCGGGCGCTGCTACAGCGTGTGTCGCCGAATGCCGCCATCTTTGCATGATTGATGCTCCGTGACACGCTGGCCATGCAGGGCTGCGACTTAGCAATTTTAGTTTGTCGTGAAACACAAAATTTATTTTCAAAGTGAAATATTTCGCACACATTTTGCGAAAACTATTTTTAATTAAGAAAAAAAATTAGAATACAAAAATAAGGTATGTGTTTAGATATGTATTAGGTATTTATGAAGCAAACAGAAATTTTAGTACGTCCAATGGGTTTAGAAAAATTAACAGGGCTCGCGTTTGACCACTATCTCACCTAATGGTAAGCGGTCAATGTAGTCGACGATGGAGCACGCTTGCCTAGAAGTAACCTATTCATTCTAGACTTATAGAGCATGTGGTTTTAGCTATCATGAAACTCATTTTCATAGCAATAACTTAGTTTTTGAAAATTTTAATATGTATTGGATTAATCAGTAGCCTATACTGAAATATCTTGAGGTACTTATTACGAATGACAAACTATTGGCACACAGAGTGATTTTTAATTACTTTCTATATTTATTATTTCTACACATGCAACAAAAACTGATTCAAATAACAAAAAAAAAAATAAGTTTGAACTACTTTCAATTTAAAAAAAAAAAACAAAAACATCTAACTAAATACCCCGCTACATATATGTACAAAAAAAAACTTTTATTTCCGACACAAACACGAAACAACACAAGTCGAAAAATACACGTATCTCTCAAGTAGCAACCCTAGCGGGACGGCGTTCAACAAAAGCAGCTACGGGCCTTTAATAAATTATTCCGCGGAACCCACTGCAGCTTTCAGAGCGGGTTTGAGCGAATTTAGCCCCGTAACCATTTATTACGGGACCCTTTCGAGATTCATCCGGCACAACTGATTTTTGACGAAAAATATACTAAAGTCGATCGCTTTGACATTTTCGAGAGTTGATTAAACGAATTTGTTGATCGTTCCATTCGGAAAGCTGATTGTTTCCGGTTTTTTTCGATATTATAAATTGCCGTTTTTTGAATTACGGTTTTCGGGGAGATGGGTGGGAATTTGTTATGGGGTGTTTAAAATGATGAACATTTTTTATCTGTACGAATATTTGCGAATTTTTTTTTAAGGAAATAAGTTCGCGCCAGGCCTTTGTTGAAAGTAAGATCTATTTTCTGAATCTTAGATTTTTTCATTAAGTAAGACAAGAGCTTTGAAAATGTAAACGTCAAGCTTCATACTAAAGGTAAAAGTTTGTAAGTGCATGTGTATGTTTATTACTTCTTCACGCTCGAACAGCTGAATGGATTTGGATGAAATTTAATGTACAGGTAGAACATGTCTTGGAATAGCACCAAGATAAGGATGGATCTGAGAGGACGTTCCCTTGAGATAATTTTCTACTTTCACGGGATCAAGTCGCTGACAGTAGCTAGCAACACAATACGCCTGATTTCGTTAAATGGATATTCTGAGATGTACCTATATATAAGCTACTTTAATAATAATAATCTTTCTATGCACAACGTTTTGCTATGTCTCCAGCATAATATTCAATATAGCTTCACAGGCAATAACAAAAACGTTGTGCTCGCATTGCCTGCCCGTTAATGTAGGAAAAAAGAAACCTCCTTCGCTTGCCTGCACGGTTATCTGCTTCAGAGTACTAATGCAGTCATATTGCTGTCTAGTTTCTTTTATTGCACCATGTAAGGAACCATTTTACGCGAAACATATTTCAAAAATAGTTTGCGTTTTATCTAGTCATTATTGCAATAATTCCATTTTGATATTTTTTTAATCAAACCATTTTATTTATAATCTTTAAGACTGTACTCGTAATTTTGATTTAATTTTTTTTTATTTTTGTTATTTATAATTTTATAATAATTATATCATTATCTAGTAGTAGTTAAAAATAATAATATGTACAAACGGGTAGAAAAAGAACTTATTGGGCATCGAAAAATTCATCCACATCGATATCAATGGGAAAAGTGCCCAGAACGCTGGCAGCATTGCCTCGTTGGATTATTTTTTTAATTTTTTTTTTTTTTCAATCTATTTTTGACTAAAAATATAAAGGCGTAAGTTAGTATAAATGTGTGCGTGTATTTATGTTTGTAACTCTTTCAAGATCAAGCCACTGAACTGATTTGTATGGACAATTTTTTATTTTATTTATACACCGTTAAATTTTGGTCATTTTAATCCCGCGGAGGGTCGATTCGGTACATGAAACACTATCGATTTCTAAAGATAAAATTAAAAAAAATGACTTTTTTCTAAAACTAGAGTTAATATACGCATGTACGAAATTAATTTCTTTAAGTAAACGAGTCAATGCAACTACCTACAACCTACAAGGTTGTAGGTAGTTGTCGGTCGTTGCGTACTAACTACGACGTTTACTTGAAGAAATGAATTTCGTACATGCGTAAATTAATTCGAGTTTAAAAAAAAGTACTTTATTTTTGAATATTCTCTTTACAAATCGATACTGTTTCATGTACCGAATTTTACGACGAAATTTAACGGTGTATAAACTAATGCTTGACTGCTATCCCACCTGATGGTAAGCAGTGATGCAATCATTGTTGGTGAGGTGCACTAGTTTATGAAATTTGGTAGACGGTTAGACTATGTCCTGAAATGAAGCTATTTTTCATTCAAGGAGTACGTATATTCCCTTGGGATAAATTTCTACTTTTACGAGGGCAAATCCGTTGGCAAAAGCCTTTTTTTATTGTTGATAGGCTCGTGCTTGATCACTTTTTTTAGCTGATGGAAAGTGATGAATTGGTCGACGATGTAAGGCAAAACTAAACAACCCAAACTATATGAAAACACGATTCCTCAAAACATATTTTCAATTAAAATGCTTCCAGCGCAGCCTTTGATTCAAACTCGCAAACGATTTACTCCAACATTTCAAACTGCATTTCATCACGCTGACCACATTCCGAATGAAAAAAAAATCCGATAGCCGACCGCCAATCAACTGGATGACGACCAACCACCCATCCATCCATACATCCATCATGGCGACCGCCTCCAATTTTCAGCAGAACTTCTCTATTCGTGGCATTTTTCCTAACAATTAAAATGGCGGACAGATCGTTCATCATCCGAACTCGAGTAAAAGATTGATTGGTTATTTTAGAAAAGTGGATTTGCAGTTGATGGGTTTAAAAGTTAAGTACCTTTTATTCTTGTTTTTGACTGGCAATGGGTATCGAAAATGATTAATAAATACGATTTCTGAGGGTCAAGAAATTGAGGTGAATAGATCAAGAATTGGATATGTGGTGTAACGAGAGTAGCTAAAGTGAAAAATAGGCATGATTTTATTTTTATATTTCACAACTTACACACAATGCCATCTAGTCCCAAATTAAGCAGAGCTTGTGCTATGAGCACTAGACAACTGATAAACATACTTATATATTTCTATACATAGACACAAAAAAATGATCATGCTCATCTCACAAACATTTGTTCTCAGCAGGCATCGAACTCACGACCTCCCCCATAGCAGTGAGGGCCACTGACAACTAGACCAGCAGGCCAGTCAAAGAGGAAATTTGAAAGTGAATCGTTTGTCTTGGTATGGCCATGTAAAGAGGAGGAATGAAAATCATGTCACTAATAGATTTATGAGTATACATGTAAATGGATGTAGAGGCCCTTCCTCTACATCTATTAAATAAAATATACTATATACTACAATCATAACAGGAATAAAATGCCAAAGAAACGTTGGATGGATTGTATAAGATTTTATATGAAATAAAAGTAATTTTGTGATAGGACAGAATGAAAGAAAAAAACGTCTTGCGCAGACCCCATATAAAACAAGGCAATGGAAGAAAGTTTATGATGGTACTGACTTGGTTCATTCTTAAGGTTTTGAATTACTTACTTACTAACAGAGTAAAATGATAGTAATGGCCTCTCCATTATTATCATTTTAAAATAAAGCTAAATAAAAAATGATGGATTATATAAGGAGTGATATGAAAGAAATGAGAGTTAGTGATAGCGTAACATTTAATAAAACAGAATAGAAGAAAAAGACGTGTTGCGCCGATTCTAAATGGCATGATAGCGCAGGAAAATGATGATAGCTACCTAATTTTTTTTTACGCACCTTTGTGTTTATTTATTATATACTTTAATGAACACCTCATAGTATAAACAGAATAATCAAATACAAAAACTAAGTGTACAGTTGGTGGTCTTATTGCACAGGGCAATCTCTTACAGACAACCTTAGGGTGGACGAAAATCTAAAATGATATTAGTTAGACATAATAATAAAAATTCATATATACAATAATAATTAATCTATATATATAAAAGTGAAATACCACTCACTAATAAATCACGAAATCTCAGAAACTATAACACCTACAAACTTAAAATTTGGCAGGCAGGTTCCTTATAGGGTGTAGACATCCGCTAAGAACGGATTTTACGAAACTCCACTCCTAAGGAGATAAACTGATTTTCACGGGGGCATATATATATAAGTATATATGTATATAAAATATGAATACAGGGCCCTAAAACTGCTTTGAAGTAAAGGGGGCTGCAGAACATACGAGCCGGAACTAACCATAATTACGTCTAACCGCGCAACAAGAACGATAATTCTATGCAGGGGCTTGAAAATTCTTCTAGTAACCACCATTGCCATATATTGTGGCCCCATGGGCGTAGTGCGGCAATTCTCAAGAAATACTGATAAGTGTCGCTTTATCTTGAAACTTAAACGATTTAAACGTACTGTGTGCAGTCGGTGGAGAGGGTAGGAGGTCTACAGACTAACGATCAGACAAGTAAACAAAACTGTATATTTTTCTTGAGTTATCTTTCGATGGGGAAGCGTAACTATTTTTTAAAGTTTTTATTTTGACTTGCATGCTAGTTGGTTGTATAGTATTTCTGTTTTAGGGTTCCGTACCCAAGGAATGTGAACGGGACCTTATTGCTACTCCGATGTCCGTCTGTCATCTGGCTATATCTAATGAACCGTGATTAGCTATCACGGTTACAGTAATCACAATATTTAAATGGAGCTCACATACAACAAACTTGATTTTTTGCTATCGACGATACGGCACCGCACTTGGCCAGTTTTTTCTTTCCTAATCCTCCCGCTCTGGGTGAAGCAAAAAGAAGAGTTTTCCTTTTTCTGAGTAAAACCCATCCGTATTCCTACAGTTGCCCTTTGAAGTGACTTTTCCGAATAATCCTATGTTCTTGGCAGAAGTTTGTATATATGGGTCAAATCTTGGAGCTTAATTTTAAATCATTTGCATATTACGTTTGTTTTGGATGACATTTTGATAACGCACGGTATTATTTGTAAACGTACCTACTATACAGCGTTGGGGAGGTATGAAAATGCATACCAGGGCCCCGGATCCAAGGCAGGGAAGGAACAGGGTAGGTTTTTAGTCAGTAAGAATCTGACACTATTTCCCGCTCCACCCAAGGGCGGGATTTGTCACTGGATGATTTTACCTACCACAAAAAAAAAACCTACTGTACAGCAAGCATCGGTCCTACTGGGCCCTGATGTTTTTAAAGGCCCAGCAGGACCGATGCCTACTAGGTCTTTGACAAAACTTCTGAAAACTGAAACTCGTGGTCCTGGAACGCAAAGAGCAGTTGAAGAAACATAGGTGTGGTTTTAGTAAAAGTCTGACACGCCGATTAAATGATTTTGCAACTCAAGAAAAATCCACGATACAGGAGTTATACCTAGTAGTATTGTTGACAGACTCGGACTTGACCACTATTTCATCTCGCCGTCAATGTTGTCGATGATGGAGCACTTGCCCAGAAGTAACCAAACAGATAGAGTATTCCATTCGTTTAGGTACTTAACTAAACGTAAACAATCTTGATATATCTTTTTATTGAAAAAAAAAAAATCGTTTAAAAGACATACAAAGATTATTTAAATTTAATGTCTATTTAGGTAAACATATAATTGTAAAAAAAAAAAATTAAGACAATTTATAGATAAAAAGACACGTGAAGATTGTTTCAGGTAAGTTAAGTATTTAAACTGATGGAGTATAAGTAGAATTGCCAAACTTAAGTGGCAATGGGCTGGGCACATTGCACGCAGAACAGATGGCCGTTGGGGCCGAAAGGTTCTGGAGTGGCGGCCGCGTACCGGAAGACGCAGCGTTGGAGTGCCTCCCACAAGGTGGACCGATGACCTAGTCAGGGTCGCTGGAGTCCGATGGACAGGACCGGCCATTGTGGCGACGCTCCGGGGAGGCCTATTGGACATAGGCCTCCCCGGAGCTGTTGCTCCAGTGGACGTCTTTTGGCTGAAATAATGATGATGATGATGAGTATAAGTTGATAGTTTTACGATGGTACGTAAAAATAGTCTTTTCTTTTATTAGTTGCAGAACACGCTGGTTTTTCTTTGAGAAATACAGCATGTCCTGGAACGGTTTGAAGCCATAATGTGACATTCACCGATTCCCATTGGGCCTAGATTACGACCTAGGAATTTAATAAAGAGAAGGCCAGTGTCCCAGCTGTAGCGTTCTAGACTGATTGTGATTGGGACTGATCTCTAATAGACATACAGTACTATTGATTTTAGTTTATCATCAAGTAAAGTGCACCTTCTAGACTTAATATGTGCTATATCCCAGTGGCACGGCTGGCACATTCCGAAAATGTACGTCTGTGTAATGACGCTTGAAGTTAAGCAAGTGAACGAGCGAGTAGTTTTGACGCTAGCTCGCTGTACTTAGTGTGTGTTTGGGTTAAGTGACATGCGGAGCGATAAATATATTTTTTTTATTAAGTTTATGAGAGCAGTGGTAGCCAAGCGGTAACGGCCCGACTTACAAATTGTAGGTCGCGGGTTCAAACCCAGCCAGGCGCATTACTTTGTGTAATTTATGTCATTACCACTGCTCTCAAAACGGTGAAGGAAAACATCGTGAGTTAACTGGCATGTCCTAGAACCAAACATTCGAAGACATGTAACTTCCACTAACCCGCATTGGACCCGCGTGATGGATAACGGCCCATTTCCTCTCCTAGACAGGAGGCCTGAGTCCCAGCATTGGAAACATTATAAGGCTGATGCTATGCTTTGCAATTTTATAAAGTTTATGTCCTTAAAAAAAAAAAAATAACCTAGTGCTTGACTAAGATCCAATCTGGTGGTAAGCAGAGATGCCATCGTTGATGGTGAGACACAATAGTTTATTAAGAGTCTAGTCGGTCTAGCCTTGAAGACATGTAAATGCGGTTTTATTTCCGTGGCCTGTTCCACACCAATCACATCACACACATCACATTTTAAAACAAAAATTTAGTCTGCGTGTGTGTCTCTTCAGGCTCAAAAGGCTCAACAAATTTGTAGGAAATTTAGCACACGGGAGACCATGCCTAGAATGGCATATAGGGTATATTTTATTGAAGGTTTTTTTTAAAGGATAGTTTTCTATTTAAATGTGAGCGTAATCGCCGGTAGAAGCTAGTAACTATATAAAAATAGCCTGCGATACTCAGCGGTAATATAACAGCCAGTGAAATATTTTTCTTACTCTCGTCACTGATACTCGTATTAAGTCCTTTTACAATAAACATACAATTTTACCTCTGAATAATATTTGTATTTATGTTTCTCCGTGAAATATGAAAATAAAAAATCAGCAGAACGTTCAATCCGCTATCGCTTATAACTTAACAATGCAGATCAAACTATTCGTCTAGATTCCTTGGGAGAAAAAGAAAAATATTTAAAAATTGCATTTTTGCTGTCGCAACATATGAAAGCAAATTTAAGTAAATTCTGGATACTGAGATTGCAGATATGTGAATCGGAATGTCGATATGAGGTCTGAAGAATGTTGCTTCTATCATGGAATTTGTCATACTTCAACCTACATAAATGCCTCGGGTTCAATCTCCTGATGCTATTCATACTATTTTGTGTTTATTTATACATACATACTTTACTGGCTTCCCCGTGAAAGGCGGTTTACCCCATTAGGGGTTTTTTTTTCTAAGTAGGTAGATATCTACACCCTATAAAAACCTACCTACCAAATTTTAAGTTTGTAGGTGTTATAGTTTCTGAGATTTCGTGATTAATCAGTGAGTGATATTTCGCTTTTATATATATATATTGTACACCAAGATAATCTATACTTAGTATTATGAAGTTATCTAGTAACGTAATTACAGGAGCGGAGCAGTTATCAAAAACACAGGTGAAACCTTAGAGAAAGCTATTAAATAAATTAATGGGAACCTTAAACTAAAAAAAAATACAAGTAGCGACTTTAACATTCTATATCCATATTTTCTATAAAGATATCAATATTGGAAGAGTGGTGTGCGGATTACCCCCAAGTTTAAAGTGCCTTCATATATTTTAATAGAACAACTAAACCCCGAATATACCTAGAAACTGATCTGCATAGACAAAACATTATTAGAGCGAAAACTAATCCTGTATAATACTTCGGTTCCAACTAAATCGCGTGCTACGACCCATAAAATCTTGCTACGACGTAGACTTCGTAGAGCGTCTACGAGATTTCGTAGCACACTAGATGTTAACGTCTGAACGGATTAATTTTATTATGAAGGTGCATATTACACTGTATGTAAAATTAACTTTAGGGAGCAAAATTATTAGATTTTCTTTGTAATAGCTTTGATTTCGTATCATGTTTTAGTTCGTTCATTCATCATCATCAGCATCATCATTTCTACGTACTACTACAACACTCGTTCACTACTAGACATATGTCTCCCTCAAGTGTCTCCACAAAGACTGATCCTGTTTTTTTAGGGTTCAGTACCTCAAAAGGAAAAATCAGAACCCTTATAGGATCATTTTGTTGTCCGTCTGTCTGTCAAGATTCTTTACCTCGGGAATGCCTGAAAGTATAAAGTTGAAATTAATACTATATACTCAGGTTTGCAGTTCCTTGCAGTTGTGTAAAAACATATACGGTTGTTTATATTATAAAAAACATATATTTCGATACTCTCCAAGGAATCAAAATTCATAGGGTACTTCCCTATTCGTAGGTCTACACCTAGATCCCTGAAAATTTACGTAAAACAAGGTCTTATAACACAAATATAGAAATAAATCTGAAAACTATAAATTTGTAGTTACGTCACAAAAAAAAAAAATAACACTTTTCGTTTCGAAAAATTCGGAAATTGAACTATAATATATATTATAAGTTAGTTTGTACGGAATCTTCGGTGTGCGAGTCCGACTCGCACTTGCCCAGATTTTTTTATAAATATTTCGTGATTTTAATGGAACAATGTACATAATATATTTAAGTAAGCACTTACCAAAAACATTCATACCCACTTCAAAAACACGGAAACTCCAAGAAAAAAACAAAGGAACGCATATCAAACTACAATTAGGCGGACAGAAAAAAATAACGCTAAGTTTAGTGCGGCGCGGATACGTTTTGCACTTATTTTAATCTGCAACAACAATGCGCGCTTAAATAACACGAGAGGGGAGTGTACTACTGTACTACACAGTAGGGGGGTGATACAGAAGGTTTACTTGTGATAACTTGACTTGCCCTGCCCTTGACTTTGGACTGGCCTGTGGGTCTATTGGTTAGTCGCCCTGACTGCTATGCCGGAGGACACCTAGGACAAATGTTTGTGTGATGAGCACAATTATTTGTTCTGAGTCTAGGTGTAATTTATCTATAACTAGCGACCAGCCCCAGCTTTGCTGGTGAAGATCGCCATGGACCAGTCGTTATGGCGACACTTATAGAGGCCCATGTTCAACAGTGTCTCGGTGTGTCAGGGTCTTTCTGCTGAAATGATGATATTGATGATGAATCATAAGATACATTTTATTTGGGCGATCGGCGGCAGCGATCTCTCTCGCCGGGTCTTGGTTCAGGCCATGGTACGGAGTGAGAAGGGATGGCAAGCGGTCGCCGCCGGGATTCCGATCCTGATTTCCTGCCACCGTAGGCGCGGGCTTGCGGACGGCGTGCAATGGGTAGCACGCTGTGCGATCGTCCGGTAACCGACCGAACCGAGCCCAAGTCGTCGACGGCGCGTACTGTACCCGCGCGCCTCAAGCAGCTGTCAGCAAACCGTAGAGGAGCCTGCTAACGGCGGGCAGGGTTGAAGCTTGCTGGGGTCATGGGTCAGCTTCTGAAACGAAGGCCCGGCCCCGGCACGATAGGCAACGAAGGAATGGGGTAGGTTTTTAGTCAGTAAGTGTCTGACACTATTTCGGGGGGATCTGTCATTGGATGATTTTACCTACTACAAAAAAGATGCTTTTTATTTAGAAATGTTTATTGTTAGGAATGAGACTTCCTTCTTTTCTTATTCAGTGATGCTCCTGTGCAAATACCAAAATTTAACACGGAAATTCAGTGGAGCGAGGAATCTGCCCTAGCCTTTCGTGAAGCTACGAGCCGGCTTATCTTTACCAGTATTGAGTGTTATGTTAGAATAGAGTGTTCGGTAGTCGTAGGAAATTAATGCTGTAAAAGCGATAAATCAAACGCAAATATACAACATTATTTTTTACTAAATGCGAAACTTGAATATAGTTTGTTTAGAATCAGTAACAGAATCGATTCCAATCATTTTTACACCATGTGTTTGAAGCTTTTTGAATCTTTGAAACTTTGAATCAAATCAACTCCTCAGTCGCCCAGATGACCCGGTGACCAAGTGTTTGTGTGAACAACCAGGTAACATAACAAGCTTATAACTTTGTGATGTTTCATGACACACTTATGAAATTTTTACATAGATTCTTTACATAAAAATACTAAGCACGTGTTTCTGCTTTTGCATTTACTAAAAATAAGGTTTCATATATTAAATATCTAGATATTTCTATGACAAATTAGAATACAAATAACTCTACTAGCTCTGCGTACGTCATTAGGTACTCGTGCAATGTCGTCATCAACAACTGTTTGGTGGGTGTACGACAAAACCAGTGTTGAGTTGAAATCTCCAAGGATAACACGACTGACGTCAGAGTTTTATCATTTCTAAACTTATTTTTATACTTCTATTTTGTTATTGACTTGAATCCCATAATGGAAACACTGATACAATTGACATGACAATATTCGTTAGGGTAATTTTAGGTTTGCAGTTCAGGGATGTGACACTATTTAAATAAATAAAAAAAATGGGTAATCATCGGCAAATTAAACGTTGTTCTACATACACCCCTTTGCACAGTCTTCTGCTTTTGTAGTATTTTTTACTAGAACACATTGGTATATCTATTTAGTGAAGTCATCAATATTTTAGCATCCATCATAGAATGTCGAATGCACGCACAACATCCTGGGGGTGAGCGCTAGACCATAAGTGCTCGATTACGGAGACGCGGCGCGTTGCGCGGCAAATTGGGCGGTCCGTCGTACATTGCCATATGTTTGTGTTTGCGCGAGTGATGACGCGGCCCGCTGCTGCAATGTACGACGAAACGCCCAACGCGCCGCATCTCCGTAAACAAGGCCTAATGGGTTGACCACCGCCCACACCCGCTCCTCTATATACACCTACTAGCTTCTGCTAGTGACATCGCCCGCGTGAAAGTAGATTTCTCCATATAAACTTTGAACCTTTATTTAACCCCCTTAGGGGGTGAAACGGTAAAGTCATAAAAGGGAACCTTATGCAAAAATTTCACTTTCCTAGGCCCAGTAGTTTTGGCTGTGCGTTAATATGTCAGTCAGTCTGTTCCTCCTTTTCAGTAAATATCAATACTGGTGCAAAAAGTTTTAATAAATAAATAATAATCATTTTAATAATAAATTTATTATTAAAATCACCATGACGACCATCTGTGGAAACTGTAGTTGCGTGGTTTGATCAAGGGCCTGATACAGAAGGATCCTTGATAAGGCTCGCATTGTGAGGAGGTTCCTGTCTCTGGAGCCCAAACCACCGGTAGCTTATTTGGACAAAAGTGCGATATACAATCTGACACAATATCTCCCATTGTTTGTGGTGGACCCGACAAACCATAACTTTAATACGAAAACCATTCAACAAAACAGAGCAAACAGCCTTTGTCCAATACGTTATTTGCTGTGACCACTGATGCCCTAACTGAATAAAGCTACCGAAAAAAAAAGTCACAAAAAATGCCTCGAATACAATCCATCCCGAGCTTAAAAATTCCGTTTTTTAATCTAGACACAAATGGGTTTTTAACCAGTCGGTGCGCAAACACCAGACAATCGCATGTGTTATGTGCCCCGACATTTTTGAATGCCATTTCTCTACCGGGCTCATATGGTGCGATTTTTTTTGCGACATTTTTTCCCCGTTCGCGGCTAGGGCTACGACAATTTATTCACTGAGACGTATCTTGCCCGGCCGGGTTTGTTTCAAAGATGTGTTTAAATAATCGTTTGTTTTGAGGGTTTTGTGTACCGAACAGATAAAAACGGGACTATATTACTAAAACTCCACTGTCCGTTTGATCTGTCTGGCACCAGGCTGGTATCCTGGTATCATGAACCCGTGATAATTTGGACTGGTCTGTTGGTCTAGTGGCTCTGACTGCTATGTCAGAGGTCGTCGGTTCGATTCCCACCCAAGACCAAAATTTGTGTGATGAGCACAATCATTTGTTCTGCGTCTGAGTGAAATTTATCTATAATTTGTATGTATTTAGAAATTTTCACAAATTATGTATTTCTGTTGCCGCTATAACAACAAATACTAAAAATGAAATAAAAATAAATATTTAAGGGCTTCCATACAGAAACCGCCATTTTTTGCCTATTTCGTTGTTGTTCTGTTGTTTACCTAGTCAGTTCGACTCGCACTTGGCCGGTTTTTATGTATACCGCTGCTCATTTGTCAGTGGCGATTGACGGTTGTTATTCCTAGTTCTAGTTTACTCAAAGCTTTATAAAATCTACTTTTACTATGTATATTTTGCTGTAGCATCAAAGTGTACTGTTGAATATTTACAAGGAATGGAATGAAAGAAAAATATGTCAGCTGGGTGAGATCCCACACCGTTTTGTTCGCTACTGAGGAAAACGGGAGTATTATGGAATATAACATAAGAAAAAACGTTTGCTATCTCAATCAATGTTTAGATAAGTCTTTTTAGGAATCCGCCATTTTTGCTTTTACGTAAAAAGTTTATTTATTATGAAAAAGTATCAAGTATTTACATTTAATATTAACAGAATATTATTCTGTACAATAGTCCTTAAGCCATATAAAATAAACCGTAATTGATTTTGATGTTAATAAGCGCTAATCTATAAAAATAAAAATCGGATTGGAAGAAAAAAAACGTATGGATAAGTCAGGTTTAGGTCCAATATATATTGAGAGCAGTGGTGGCCGAGTGGTAACGGGCCCGACTTACGATTAGTAGGTCTCGGGTTCAAGCCTGACCAAGCGCATTATTTTGTGTAATTTATTTCATCACCACTGCTCTCAAAACGGTGAAGGAAAACATCGTGAGGAAACCGGCATGTCCTAGAACCAAAAATTCGAAGACATTCCAACACATCCACCAACCCGCACTGGGCCTGCGTGGTGGATTACGGCCCATTCCCTCTCTTAGAGAGGAGGCCTGTGTCCCAGCAGTGGTAATATTAAAAGGCTGATGATGATGATGAAGTCGAATATAGGCTGTAGAACATCACGCTACGGCCCACGTAAGCGAAACAGTAACCAAAGACATGGGTAAAACCGCGGGGACAGCTATTTCTATTAAAAGTTGGTCTTTTATTGCATAGAATTTTATTTCTCTATAATAATAATAATAATATTCTTTAATCACCAGTCAACTAAAGCCTATAGACAAAATACACAACTAATCTTACAAAATATCTATCCCAACTAAGATAAAATTGTGACTACTGACATGCAAGCTATTCTACAAATATTTATTTAAAAAAAAAAAAACTAGATCTATAAAATTTTAAAAAAGGAACACAAAAATAACTAAAAGACGAAACGTTATAATCATATAAATAAACACTGGTGTTACACGTTATTTTTCAAAAAAGGTTTACCTTCTAACAAAACGAATTAGCTGAGAAGTGGGTCAAAGAGCCCCATTCTACCCGCGTCACCCAGCTAAATATTTTTGGCATAACGTAATTTTTATCATGAAGTTTGAAGACGATATTAAGTTGTTTTTGAGTAAATCTCGTTTATATTTTAGACGTTGTCGGGCTGTTTCTGTAACGTTTTATTTTTGGCAACGGTAATATTAACTGGTTGTTTTTTATGGGTTATTATCAGATATTCTTATTCATATTCTAGTTTAGCACTTTTTCGTGCTATAGATAAAAGTAGATTAGTTTGATAGTAGATAAAATTATTTATATCACATAGATCTACATGGCCACATAAAACGTCAAAAGCTAGCGCATGTTTGCAATTGATCGTTTTCTATTAAGAAGTAGAGGAAAGAAACTCCACAATTTAAAAAAAATATATATATTGTTTCTACAATATCTCCGTATTCCAATATTAATAATAAGAATATCTACTTACTTAATTCCGTGGCGAGGATAATGTAAATAATAGTAATATATGAATTTAGCGGAGTCTACAGTGTTCCTTATCTAAGTTGGCTAAAACAAAACCCATATAGGATAATTTTGTTGTTCGTCTGTCAAGACTCTTTTCTCAAGAACGCATGGAGGTATGAAGCTGAAACTAATATCAAAATATACTCAGGTCCAATAAACCCTGAAATAGTAAAAAAAACTTCTAACTGAAAGCAATCTAAAAATATGAAAAAGTAAGGACCAATGTTTAGATAATAACTACTAGCAGAACTTTCTGAAAAAATATAGTTAAACGCAGTTACTGTAGCGAATATTATTATTACTGTTATTATAACATGTAAATGTTCCGTAGTACGCGGCGAATAAGTTGAACTGTTGCTACTGTTAAGCCGTCCATCTCGATTGAGACCCAAAAATCTATTACTGCGCATTCAAGGTCGATCGCCATTTTGGTTCAATTTATATTTCGTGTATTGTAGAAAACGATCGCAGCCTTTAATGTCCCAAGGCGTGGTCACAAATGATGAATAAATAAACATGACGAAGTCAGAAAAACTACCCATTTGCACTGTAGTATTCACAAAAGCAGAAATGTCACACTTCCGTCCACATTTCCCTTGGCAGATTATTCAAAAAACTTCTCACAAAATCCGCCTGAATGCGGTTTAATCCGGTCGAATCCAGAAAGTGCGGACATGGCAGAGGCGTGGCAACCGTCGGTGACAAATGGTCAGCCGGGATGATGGTATTGACAGTAATAGGGGCTTAATGGCACGTTACGGTCTCTCCATCTACTATGCGATAGTTTTTGGGACATCTTATTGGTTAGAATTGGTTGGTAGATATTGATACGTGGTACTTAAGATTAAGTTTAGTTGTAGGTAAGCGTGCTCCATCGTCGTTCACACCATTGCATTTTTTCGCGGGACAGTCTCTAACACGAGATTGTCAATAGTAAAAAACTATAAAAGTAATAATTTTTTTAACATTTCCAAAGGTATTTCTGTACTTTTGCGGTCTAAATGCCTAAGGTTTTATCTACCAATCAATCATACATGTAAATGACCTATTTGAAATAAATGCGTTTGAATTTTGTAAGTAATTAACCACTCGTTACTCTAAAGCCGTCTTTACGGAGACGCGGTGCGTTGCGCGGCGCGTTGGACGTTTCGTCGTACATTGCAGCAAACACAAACATATGGCAATGTACGACGGACCACCCGACGCGCCGCGCAACGCGCCGCGTCTCTATAATCGAGCATTAAAATCTCATAAAAATACTCCTATCTTATAAAACACTAGCTCAAGTTTTATTTTCTGTAAATCATAGATAGTAGTTAAAACTAATAGCTTTAGAACGCAGGTGGCACTCTTTGCCGAAGTAAGAAAAGTGACTGGGGGAGTTAGCTTAGTGGATACTTTCTAGAGTTTATTTTTACTACTTATATCGTTAGTTTCAGCTATTTATGACGGGATTACTCAATAGATTAAATAAGTTATCTATCGTAGTTGTTGAACTAGTATTTTTCAATACAGTTGCTCAGAAAGTGGCTCTTATTGCACTACACTTAGGTACATAATGGCACCTGTTACCAAACTGTGACATTTTGATTACCATTATGCACTAGTGCTGTAATGTAGCTATAACCTTTTTGTTAAATTTTGAATACGAAAAATTAAAATATTTGAAAAACGTCGTATGATACACATGAGTAATGAATGATTACCGTTATTGGCTCTCTTAAGACCCTCGCCACGGCTCGGGTATTGCACCGCCTCGACGGTAACCTCCTACATTACACACTTATATCATAATGTACTATTATCGACTTATCTTCCTTATTTTAGTATGTGCATGTCGGTACTCCTGCGGATGTCTTCATAGCATAGCATAGCCCGAAATGTCGCCAAACTTAAGTGGTAGTAGGCAGGGCATATTGCTCGCAGAACAGATGGTCCTTGGAGTTGAAAGGTCGGGGGAATCCGATGGATGCGAGATGCACAGGACCGTTCGTCGTAGCGACACTTGGGAGAGGCCTATGTCCAAAACTCGACGTCTTTCGGCTGAAATGATGATGATGACGATGAGTACCTATGATGATTATACGCATGTTACTAAAATAGTGTTGTGAGTGTATGTGTGTGTCATGGATGGAGTGGTAAAGGGAGGCCAAAGAAAAGATGGATGGATTATGTGACGAGTGATATGAAAGAAAAGGGAAGAGTTAATGATAGAGTGACGGGTGACAGGACGGAATAGCAGAAAAAAGAAAAAGTATATTGTTTCGACCCCAAATAACACGAGCAGGAAGATGATGATGAAGTACCTCGTTTACGCTTCTAGTGATTGGCCGTGGGAACGTTCCAAAGAGTTAACTTCACCCTGAAATGCAAAAGGCAACTGAAGGAATACGGCAGGGTTTTGTAAAACTTTGAGTTTTCTCTACTATAACAAAAAAAAAAACTGGGCAAGTCAAGTAGGCCTCGCACACGAAAGCAAACAAAAGCATGTTTGTTGTATGGGAGCCCCACTTAAAAATGTTTTTTTTTGTAGTGTTGTTGTTATAGCGGCAACAGAAATACATGATCTGTGAAAATTTCAACTGTCTAGCTATTGCGGTGACGTCCTCGTAACAAACAGACAGACAGACAGACGGACAAACAGCGGAATCATAGTAATAGGGTCTCGTTTTACGCTTTGAGTACAGGTCCCTAAAAACGGCACTATAATAAATACACAAAAAATATGTTACAATTTACTTCCTTGGTTGTTAACGTAGTACCTAGAAAGTTCACAAAAAATATGTATCGTTCACAGTTTCCTTCTCCCGATGCTGTCGGGTGTGAAAGAAAAATCGGCCCTTGTTTTTATCGGTTACGTCGTCGAAGTTTCTCTCAAGAAAATTGAAAAGTACATACATTGTTAAGAGTTTATAACGAACCATCAATTTAAAGTTCTGTTGTAGATTGTCGCTCTTAAAAATATGAAATACTAGCTGCTGTCATCAGTTCCGTCCGCGTGGAAATAGCGGAACAAAAACAAACTTACTACCGGAATAAAAAGTAAGTGGCAGGACCCCTGGTTTTCCTTTTGGAAGCCCCATGGCCCCAGTACGCTTCGATCCTGCTGGGCCCCTACGGTTTGCAGACAACTCCTTGAGGTGCGGGTATATATAATACGCGCCGTTGACGTCGCCGTCCGCACGCCCGCGCCAGCGGTGGCCGGATATCGGGAATCCCGGCAGCGGCTGGGGCGTGAGCGCCGCTGCCTAACGCGTGCGGCCTCCTCCTCTGTTAGCATTACTGCTTCGCAGAAGAGAGGCGACCGCGTGCTACTCGCTCTCGCTCCGGACCATAGCCTGTACTAAGGTCCGGCGTGGAAGATCGCTGCAGCCGATCGCCCCAAGAGGACACCACGGTGGTCTGCCCAAACGGGGCACACCAGCTAAACGAATTTGGGTGCACATGGGTAGACCATGTCCGGAAATAGCACATAAGATGAGAGCTGAAAGTAGGTAAATTTTCCTTGAAGCGTAAAATTCGAAACTACTACTTAAAGTCCTCTCAACCTTTGTTTGAGTCTTCGTCATAATTGTCATATTTTAAATTTCCTTAATCGTTATGATTTTATATTTATCATAGTATTTATTAGTTAATAAAGCATATATACGTATTTTATTATTTTAGGGAACTTAATTTATTTTACAGTCTATTTGAAATATTTGTTATTTATTTATTGTGCAAACCTACCACAGTGTTATCATTTTTAACCCAAAGGTTGACTGGTAGAGAATGCCTCCACCTATGTACCACTATTGTACATGAAGTTTAAATAAATAAATAAACTCTTTATCCCGGCACTCTGTTGCACGCAAGCGAAGTCGCTAGCAATAGCTAGTAATATACTATTTTTTATTTTACGACATCATAGTATCATACCATCATATCCGTCTATGAAAAGATAAAATAAATATTTAACGAAATTGATTTCGTGGAGGGTAAGAGCACAAGTCACCCTCCTGCTGCATGATTGAGTTTATTTTGTTGGATCATAACAAAAATATGTTTTTCAAAAACACCTGGGGTAAGAGGGCACTCTTGAGCGTTTTGTCGGCGATTCACAAAGTACGAGAGAAATTATGAATGGAAATTCGTTTAAAGTGGAAAGTAGGGAAGGTGAGGAATATACTTTTAAACACTGGGGACGGACTTACCCCTGTTGATGTACTGTTTTAGAGACAGACACCTACAACAACTAATGCAATTTAAGAGCAAATATCTGGTTAACTAAAAACAACATTAGTGGGTTTTCATCAGTAAAAGTCTGACATTTACTCTTGCTTTACTCAGAGCGTGAGAAATTATATTTGTGATTTCCCAACCAAAAAAAAAATTAGATCATAAACATTTTTTTTGTCGTCCTGCCCTTTTCCCATTTTACTTCGGGTTGGCGCAACGCTTTTATTTCTTCCGCTCTATCCTGTCAGCTGTCACGCTACCACTACCACTTTTCTTTGGCCTGCTTCTCCCTTTCCATCCATTCACATGCAGAGGCGTAGCTACTAACCTCCAGAGGCTCCCAAAATCTGATTAGAAAACCACTTATTGATCGAGGGAAGAAGTCTTCCACCTTTGAAATCTAAATAAAATAGGCTGCAACACTAATAAATACAACTCATATTCCGTATAATTAATGATTAAAAAAAATGGCTTTGCATTTTAAGTATACCTGTTGAATACCGTAATTAGAGACACAATAGAAAGACAATAGGTGTGCGGACGCCGGCGTCCTCTTGGGAAATAATGAATTAATAGAGCCGTTTAGGGGCCCCAATTTGTTTTTGACCCAGGGCCTTTGGTCACATAGCTACGCCACTATCCACAAGTACACTCATAACTCTTTTAGTAACATGCATTTCATCCCTCCTCTTCACATGACCACACCAGGACAAACGATTCTCTTTCAATTTTTCAGTCACTGGCGCCAGTTTCTAGAATAATACTTTGTACTTAAATCATACAACCTATTACGTTTTAAGACTCTTGAATAACGTACTAATTGCATTTGTATTTCGGGCTGGTGTCCGGAATTCCATGAATCATTTTGCGTACCATAATAACGTACTAATTAAAACGTGTTGCGCCGACCCCAAGTTGTATGGATAAGGCCAGGAAGAAGAAGAAGAATAACGTACTAATATAATTAGGCAGCTACTAGTTTATGGGAGACCACGACCACAAACGTAAACCTTTTCCTAGACTTAATTAAAACATCAGACCAACCAACAACAAACACGTTTCAAAGGCATTCAGCACTTCATAATCGCATAACACAGTGCCAAAAACTATCAAAGCTTCCCACAGTCAAGCATTCCTTCCAAGCCGAAGCACAGCATCAAAGGTTGCCAGTCCGGCGGAAAATTTAACAATTCACAGTTGAAATCTTTAGCAAAGTGAGTTGGTGCAGAAAATTGGTACGGGTGCCAGTTTTACTCTAGAACTGGTTTTGTATAACGGTATGAGAGAAATAGCCGTGAATTTGGGATACATTTTTGGTTAGTTTTTAATTATTTCGCTTCATGATGTTGAGAAAATAAGATAGAGATTTAATGTGTTTGGATGGAAAAAAATACGTCGAGTTATATTAATAACTAGCGACCCGCTCAAGCTTCGCACGGGTGCAACGGTGATATTAAATATATTATGCATGTATTATACGTATAAACCTTCCTCTTGAATCACTCTTGAATTAGTCGTTCTATTAAAAAAACCGCATCAAAATCCGGTGCGTAATTTTATAGATCTAAGCATACATAGGGACAGACAGCGGAAAGTGACTTAGATTTATACTATGTAATGAAAAGTAAACAAATCCCAAACAAAATAAAAAGTTTGCAACTGTGCCATAATGTTATGTTATCAGAGAATACATTAAAATGTTGCTTCTTAAAAATAATACTTTTATAATAAGTAATATTCATTAATAAATGTGTATTAGGTTTTGTTCAGTAACATCTGTTAAACGTTAAGCTATGACTAATATTTGTATGCCACATACTGTGACAGAAAACAGTGACATCTAAAAGTTTTTTGTACCTTAATTTAAAAAAGAAGTTATTCGATTTAATACAGAAAACGAGGAATCTTTTTAAGATTGAGAAATATTTAGTACCCTATATTTCTTCAAATAACCAGCGAAAATCGCTTATCAAACATCAAATGTGGTTTCAAACCAATCTCAATTTGTTAATAGGACTTTCCACCAAAAATGAAAAGTAAATTACAAAAACGTACTTACATAAAACTTATCGATGTTAGTAATTTCGAAATCTTCCACATCTCAAGCATATATGAACTCATATCTAAACAGACAAACATCTAATTCCCCTAAGAGCTCTTTAAGGCGCGCTCAAACTTCGATTTCCAACGTAACGTCACTTTGATTTGATGCATCAGTGGTCGCCTTAACATGCCATTTGATGTCAAAGCTCATAAGTTTGCAGCCAAGGCTTCCTTTTGGACGCCTTCGAGCAAGAAATTGCTTGGTACGAACCCATATTTTGTGAAATATGAAATTGGAAGATGTTTCGTGTTTAAGATTTGTGGATGGTCCTTTTGCATTGACGTTTTGGATGATTGGTATGTAAATAAAGTATCCTTTTTCGACTGAATCACCATCAGTAAGTAAGTTAAAGACGCTTACATGATGTGGAAGTTGATTCAGCTTTTTTTTTTATTTGTATTAAATATGTAGTACCTCGTATCTTAATCCGTTCAATATTAACTAAGTTAGAAACCTTTCAAACTTGATGGAAGGGAAATAACAGAATAAAGAGCACATACTGAAGTGTGACGTCACCGCCATTAGGCTACGTGTGCACAAAAGAGTTAGCAAAATCTTCTCTCCATAATTCCACGCCAATATTTGTAATACTAATTACTGCTTCATTTAATAACCAACTAAAATATTATTTGTGACAAAAATTTATTGTTAATGTTATTTGTTGTTTTTCATAAAAATATTGTAGAAAAAAAAATCAACTAAATCTTAATTACTCAAGCCCCGAGCAAACGCCGGCACACACACCTATTGTCATTCTATTGTGTCAATGTAAGTTGATAATAGAAAAGAAAGATACTCATACCAAACTGAAAAGCACTTCACACTTATGTTATAAATGCAAAAGTTTGTGAATGTGTATGTTTCACGCTCGAATGGCTGAACGGATTTGGATAAAATTTAGTACACTGGTAGACCATGTCTGGAACAGCACATAAGATATATTTTATCCCTTGGGATAATTTTCTATTATCACACAGGCGAAGTCGCTAGCAGCAGCTAGTGGATATATAACTTCAAACAACTCTCACAAACATTCAAATGATTTATGTCTTCCTAACAAAATCAATTAGTAACACCCTCGTAACTTAACAAACTCAAACACATTTGAACAAGATATCAAGACAGGCCCGAAAGTCAAAACTCGTATAAACACTTCGTTACGGAGAGATACGAAGCATACGTCAATAAAATTGACATTACTCCTCAAGAGGTCTTGTCAGAGTCTGACCCAAATGTGTCATATTATTGAGCTATAAATACTCCTTGTCCAAATTATCAGGACCCCCAAACTTAATGATGAGATAAGAAATTGAGAGGTCATTGTTCCGTGGTGCTTGGTAAGCGCGGTACACTATTATGTCGATTTAGTGGTGATATGTGACCCCGGGCAGAAGCACGTGCTATGCCTAGTGTTAGGAGTCATAAAGCTTATGAACGTTGAGCTGCTGGAAAAGGTCTGTGCATATCTATTGATATAATTTTTAACGTCATTCCAGAATATTAAGTCTGAAAATATAATATATTGTCAGACTCAATAATCAAACGAGTCAATGGCCTTGTAGGGAGTTGTCAATCGTTGCGTACTAACTACCTACAGTTCATTAGCCTCGATCAGCTGACGTTTACTTAAAGAAATCTATTTCGTACATGCGTAAATTAATTCGAGTTAAAAAAAAGTACTTTATTTTTCATTTTTATCTTTAGAAATCGATAGGGTTTCATGTTCCGAATCGACCCTCCGCTGGATTAAAACGACCAAAATTTTACGGTGTATATGTAGAAAGAGAAACTGACTGACTGATATATCAACGCATAGCCGAAATAACTGGGGCTAGTAGTGTGAAATTTTGTTAAGGCTTTCTTTTATGACGTAATGCCGGGTACAAACTGCTGTAATATGCCCTGTCAATGGTGGTCCAGTGGTAACGGCCCCGACTTATGAGTTGTATGTCAAGGGTTCGAACCCAGGCAAACGCATTACTCTGTGTAATTTATTCCATCTCCACTGCTCTCAAAACGGTGAAAGAAAACATCGTGAGGAAATGGGCATGTCCTAAAAATTCGAAGACATGTGACATCTACCAATCCGCACTGGGCCTACGTGGTAGATTTGGGCCCAATCCCTCTACTAGAGAGTAGAGCCTGAATCCCAGCAGTGGACACATTTTAAAGCTGATTACGCTATGCTATGCTAGATGGATTTTAGTCAGGAGTAAGTTGACGACTTCCAACCTAAAAAGTGTATAATCTTAACTAATATAATATTTTCATTTATTTAGAATGACTAGTAATTAGTGACCGATACTTAAACACGTGATTGTAGTCATGATAACAAATAACTTTTACTATTGGACCAAACCTGAAATCGCGAAAAAAATCAGCCAAATTCAGTACATTTTGACCAGTTAGGCGAACATACTAAAAATGTACTTACCAGTAGATTTATTTCGCGATTTCAATTTTGGTCCCATATTAAAAGTTGTTGGTATAATACCACTCACTTATTAATCACGAAATCTCAGAAACTATAACACCTACAAACTTAAAATTTGGCAGGTAAGTCCTTATGGGATGTAGATATTCACTGAGAACAGATTTTACGAAACTTCATCCCTAAGGAGGTAAAACGTTTAGAATTTTGTATGGAGAAACGACTTTCACGAGGGCGAAGAAAATTGTATTGGAAATGCAAAACTGTCTCCATAAAACATAAGAAGAAGACACTGACAGAAGATCAGAAACTCCTGAAATATGATAAAATCCCCGTTATTTTCTACACAAACATCAATATATTTAAAGCGAAGTTATCATGACAATATTTTGAAAACACAAAATAATAGCGGTAGCGCAGAATTTCCTTTGAAAACGTAAAAGTTCCGTTCGAATTTGATTTATTGCATATTCGCCGGCATTCCTTTGACAGTAGACTTGCACTTGCAATCTCGTGCACACACATTTTTATTTGCCCATTCGTTATTGAGGGTAATTTTTTATTTATATAGAAAGAGCAATAAAGGATGTTTCGCTTTGATTGTATTTACGTTGAAAATTGGAAGTGCATTTACTAGATAGGTACAGTTAGGCTATTTATATTGTCTGTTTAGGTACTTACTGAACTAAACATAAACAATCTTGAAATATCGTTTATTTTTTTTAAATCGTATAAAAGACATACAAAGATTATTTAAATTTAGTTAATTACCTAACATCAGTTTAGGTAAATAACTAATTGAAACCAGTTTTAGATAAAATGCGAAGATTGTTTACATTTACTTAAGTACCAAAAAAATGGAGATATTATATACTGTGTAGGCAGTAATTTCTTCATAGTTATTGCTAACTGCCATGTAGAATTCTGTGAGATTTTTTTTTGTTATTGGAAGACTCACGCTTGTCCAATATCTCACCTGATAATGTCTACGATGGAGCACGCTTGCTTAGAAGTAACCTATTCACTCTTGACTTGAAGACCCCTCGGTTGTGAATATCAGGAAACGCAGACTCCAGCACGTAATTCTACTCCTTGACTCTACTCTTAAGCTCTTTTTGGAATACATTCTTCCTTTCAAAGCCTTTGAGGAAGTCTAGAGTAACAAACTGTAGTTTTTCGATTAATCGATAACTTCCATTTTCGTAACTTATTAGTTCCATGGTGTCACCTTACCCTTATTCATATACCGTAGGGGCCCAGCCTGCTAGCTGCAGGCAGGCAGGGTCGAAGCCTACAGGGGTCATGGGTCGGCTTCTGAAAGAAAGGCTCGGCCCCGGTACGTTAGGCAACTAAGGAACGGGGTAAGTTTTTAGTCAGTAAGACTCTGACACTATTTCCCGCTCCGCCCAAGGGCGGGATCTGTCAATGGATAATTTTACATAAAAAACCCTTATTCATATTTTTTACTAACTTTGACCCTTGTCATATAATTATGTTTTAAATTTGCAAGTTTACAATTATTCTTGTTTCCTTGATCATGATGTTTATATATAAATGTATATTATATATATATAAAGCGAAATACCACTGACTGATTAATTACAAAATCTCAGAAACTATAACACCTGCAAAAAAAAATTAAAAATAAAAATTTTGCGGGTAGGTTACTTATAGGTCCGCTTTTTTTAAAATTTAGCAGGTAGGTTACTTATAGGTCCGCTAAGAACGGATTTTTCGTAAAAAAAGGGATTGGAATTTTGTAGGAGAAACCTATTTTCACGCGGGCGAAGAAGCTGGCAGTAGCTAGTATTTTATATTTGAGTAGTTTGTTAGACTCGAACATCAGAACGGATTTAGATGAAATTTTGCACATAATAAAACTATGTCCTAAAATAGAATATCCTGGGGATTTACTCGAGCAAAGGACCTAGTTGTTCACTCTGGGTATAAAAAATCTGCATGCCGTGCAAAAAGCAAGAGCGGACCTATATATATCTTAGCGGACCTATAAGTAAGACCCGGTTGTAGTCACTGAGTATTTTGTTTTTTGAACTCAGCTCGGGTTTATGTCGAGTTCGCGGCCCCAAATCAGCGGTTTTATTTTTCTCAAAAAAAAACAATAATTATTTAACATTTTTGTTTTTAATTATTTTAATAATATGCACCTAACCACCGGTAGCTTGGACCCTGCTCCCAACACCGGCGGACTACTGTTTTTATACTTTAAAATGTTTTTTTTATTATATGTATTTTAAGTAATATTTAAAAAAAAAATATGTATAGAAAATATATGAACGGAATAATAATATAACATTTATTTTCAGACAAGATTCCATAACTTGTACATAAAATAATAGTATTTTTTTGAAAACAAAGCAGGATGCAATTAAATTAAAATCAAAATAAAAAAAAATAATAATAATAATAAAAACAGTGAAATAATAAATTAAAATATGATGATGTGTTCTTGCGAGGAATAAACAAGCTTTATAATTTTTTGTAACTGTCAAATATTGCTGTAACATAATTTCGTAGACATACACGTTTGGAATCGTAAGTTAGGGCCAGATTCGCGATTTTTTTTATCGAGCTATCTAATTAATATCATGTTTTGATTTTTGCCCGGCGCTTAGTCATATATTACATACAATTTTATAAAAATAAATTTTCATGTTGTTATCCTTTAGGTATATTTGTGGATTTTCAGAGGTTCAAAATGAGTAGAACCTGGCCTTGAAGAAAAATGTTTCAGTTTGGTTTCAAAGCTATCCTTTTGTTGTCTCAAACAAAGACAATCCTTAGATACAATAGTACACAACTGACTAGTATAAGCACAGAACATTATGTCAGTCGGATTAGGAGTAACATTCTGACTAATCTGGCGAGGTAGTCAGATATAAAGGCAACGCTTATGTACCTAGTACCTAACTTATGTCTGAGAGCATACGCTCTGTTATAAAATAGCATGTAGTTATGTAGATATATTTATTTAGTCTTTAAAATATCATGCGGATTTGCTCCGCAAGCAGAAAATTTCAAAAGGCAAAAAAGCATCGTCCCGTGTGCGTATTGAACGCATTACAATATACACCGTTAAATTTTGGTCGTTTTAATCCCGCGGAGGGTCGACTAGGTTCATGAAACACTATTGATTTGTAAAGAGAAAATTAAAAAATAAAGTACTTTTTTTTTACTTGAATTAATTTACGCATGTACAAAAATAATTTCTTTAAGTAAACGTCAGCTGAGCGAGGGCAATGAACTTTAAGTAGTTAGTACGCAACGACCGACAACTACCTACAAGGTTATTGACTCGTTTACATAAAAAAAATAATTTCGTACATGCGTTTATTACCTCGACTTTTAGAAAAAAAACTACTTTATTTTTTAATTTTATCTTTACAAATCAATAGTGTTTCATGTACCTACCAAATCGATCCTCCACGGGATTAACACGACCAAAATTTAACGGTGTATACTTGTACGAAAAGGACATTTGCGGAGGTTACGCATGCGCAGCAAATCTGAACGTGTGATGAAATCCACACGATATTAAAAACACTCATTAAAAACGTTTCCCCATACTAGGAATGACTCCTGGCGTGCTATTCTCTAAGAAAAAAGCCTTGAGGGCAGCGCTGTCGTAACGACGAACATCCATTGACGAACACATTGGATTTTTAACCTAATTTCCCTATCTATTAAATTGTTAATCTAATGTACCTATTTGGATTTTCGTCGCTACGGCAGCGCTGCGCTCAAGGCTGTTTTCTTAGAGAATAGCACTGCTGTATCGTGGATGCATTCACAAACTTGTAAACGCACATACACAAGACACCCAGACCCGGAACAGTTAACTGTAGGTCATAAAAATATTTGTTTCGTGCGGGGATCGAACCCGCGACACGCAGCGTTGTAGTCAATCGCTCGTCCACTGCGCCAACTGTGTCGTGTCGTATTTATTTATTTAGATCTTCAACAAAGGACACACAGCTACAACAGAGATCAAAACTGCCCATGCTCAGTCAAGCATGCACTAAACGCACACTATATAGACATATTATAAATTTATCAAGAATGCCAAGCATTTTTATCAAGAATGTAATCTTAACATTCTTGATAAAAATGCTTGGCTAAATGTCGGTCCTGCTCCACAGCCAGTCACTATTGCCTATTAATGAGTGGTATTCTCTTTTTTTTTAAATAATTTAATTACGAATTAGAATGTGTAATTTAGCTTTACTTTATAAACTGACTGACATTTCGACAGTTCAAAAGTACCTGTAAAATAAAATCTATTTGAAATAAACGACGATTTCTGGTCCTAAAGACGTTAAATCCGTGCTCTTTCAGTTACAGGAAAACAGAGCATGCATAAATAACTAGGCAAAAGACAGAAAATTGCATAAAAACATTTCAACAACTTTATTTTCACAACGAACACCCAAAAATCTGTCTTTGGTGTTCCATGGAATGTTCTATTTTCGTTAAATTAGATCAGTAGGTAAAAATATGACAGAGGTGAACCTATATCGTTCAGTCTGTCACCCCAATTTAAAAAAATAAAGAATATTTTGCTGTCCAATTTGAAGCCCTTGAATTATAATAGTACGTATTTTAATAATAAACTTGAAAATAATTACCTACAAGGTTTTTTTTTTTTTTAAAACGATTTTTTAATGTCGACCCCCCATAAGAAAAAGAGTAGATACTGTGTTCTATCTACATTTTAGATGGCCAGCCAACACTAAATTTATAATTTTATCGATATTCGATACTAAAATTTATATCCGAATCCCAGTACACATAAAAGGGATTGCCCGTCGTCACACCGAAATAAACCTTTCAAATACAATCTAACTCGTGTCTTACAGACATATATCACTGCTATAACATTTTGCAAGTAACATACACCCTTTCACGAACCGATTCCCCTCTCCCCCCCTCCGCCTCAGAAACCGCACGAATACTCGCTCTTACATAACAATAATACCTGTTCTACAGCCTCCCTGATAAATAGCTGGTTGTACGAACTTATATTTCGCAACCTACACCACGTAGTTCAATAAAATAGTTTTGTGGCGACAGCGCCATCTAGAGGGTGGTGCTTGCACTACATCGGGAGCGAGTGTTCTAAAATGGGTCGGGAATAGTGTTCGTTCCTTGCGAGGCGCTGTTTCTGCAAGAGTTTGCGTACGCTCACTAACAGATGGCGCTACGTGTTGCGTTTGAGAATTTATTCCTAGTACCATATTTTTCTTTACACAGGTGTGTAATGTTATGTTTTTCTTTGTTTCAGCTCTCAGAGCTCGAGCAGCGAGTCCTAGAAGCCGAAGGCAGGGCGGAGGAAGCGGAAGACAAGGTAAACATAGTTTATAAAGAACGATATTATTTGAAATTAAATACAAATATAAGTACTTAGTATCTAGTAGGTACACTTATTCTTTTTTAAAAAACCTCTAAAATTTTTAGAGACGTATTAAGTTAAAACTAATTCAAAATAAAAATAACGTAACAATCTATCTTGCAAACCGTGTTATTCAATCACGTACCAATTGCAATTCCTTTACAAATCCTAGCTCTCAGATTTCCAATAAGACCGTATTTTTTCCCGCCAATAGACTCCCCACGCGCATACGATGTGCAAGTCACTACGGTCAGCAAAAACGGTTTCATTAATACCCTGGCGGACTGGCAGCTTTTGTTTGACAGAACCTTCGTCACTGTTTGGGATGCCATTAGAGGTTGAAGATAAATAAAGTTTGCTTTTGAATTTAGCGTTGATTTTTTGCGGGAAAATTAATAGTGAAAGCTATGTAAGTTTTTTTGATAGAGATTTTAGTAAAAGATAGTTAGTTAATGACTTTAGATAGAATTGAATTGAGTTGTAAAGATTTTCTTGATTTGTTTATCGTAATAATATTATACATACCACCAACCCGCACTGGGCCCGCGTGGTGGATTACGGCCCATTCCCTCTCTTAGAGAGGAGGCCTGTGTTGCAGCAGTGGGAACATTAAAAGGCTGATGATGATTAATATTATAAATTTAATTATTTTTTTGGGTGGAACGGGTTAATCTCAGGAATTATTAGTTCGAATCAAACAGTTATTTTAGTGTTGGAATTCCTATTCACTGAGAATTAGTGTAGGCTATATAACAAAGCTAACAACCCATAGGAGTGGAGTAGGGTAATAGTGTTAAAGGTAACTTAATTAGTTTATAATTGTTTTGCTAATTCAGTCAATGATGACAAAATTAAGACAGCTGCGTTAATCAAATAATCACAATAAGAGGAATACATCTGTCAATTTTTCATTTTAAGATTTATTCTTTAGTGACATACGTATTAAGTACAAAACGATTTGAAACCGCTGCCTTTATCAATATTTTAATCTATTCTACTATCATATTGAAATTCAATATGATAGCTGAAGCCTTATAAATGATTAGCCCCACAGCCCAAATTATAAAAAAAAAACTTTCGATCAATAGCAACCGTACAAATTCTCTTTACTTTTCAATTAATCTTTAGAAGTGTCTACAAAACTGAAGGGGCCCAGTAGGGACAATGCCTGCTAGGACTGAGGAGTGTTGAAGGAGTTACCATGACCCAGAAATGCAAAGGGTGATTGAAAGACAGAGGTGGAATTTAGTCAGTAAAAGTCTGATAAATCAGACCTTCGCTCTTTTCTCTCGCTAGACCAGTCCCCCTAGCCAAGTTAGAATCGTTTCGTTTAGCGTGGACGCTAGGAGTTAGCCATGCCCCCAATTCCTTTGTTCTGACCACGTTACTGAGCGTTGAGATGACGTCAATAGTACGAGTACATTTTGATACAAGTAGAGAAAGTTCGTCATTCACTACCGAGGTGGAATTCTGGAGGTGTTATGGAGTCGAGTGCAGCAGAAATTTCCATCTTTGAAACGACGTTTTTAATACACGACTCGTGGGGTCACTTACGGCCTAGCCTGATACGATAAATATAATAAATTGTGGCGGGGACGAGTTCGCGCACTTTTCTACACTAGTGCGGAAAATAGTAAAAGGCATACCGAAAAACGGTAGGTATAAGAGCGCGTTTTCGAGTAATCATAATTAAAATATAATTTTATGATCTACCACCTTAAGTAAAAAACCTACTTATACATAAAATAAAATATTTTATAATATTATTTTAAGTAATGAATCGATGCAAAAATTGCCACACGTCCATGAAACAGTGGAGGAATTAATGAAATGTCGCAGGAACTCTATAAATTAATTAATATCATGCTGGGGCGGACACATTACGGGCTCTGAATGTAATTACTAGTGCGTTGGAAAAAAAAAAAGAAGATTATTGCCTATTAATATTTCGAGTATTTACGAAAGACTTTGCCATCGCTCAAATAATATAAAATTCAATACATTATTGATAAAATATTCTATACTTAATGTAAATTAAAATGAATTTAATTTAAAATCATATTCCAAGACCATACAGGCCAGATCATATTTTACAGACCCTTTCTAAAAAAAAAACTTATTTTTTTTTGCTTTCTTTCTTTTTTCTGGGTCATTCGAGTGAAAAAAAAAATATGTAGAACCATATTAACGAAATGACTGAGATTTTTATGGCACATAAAATAAAATGTAACACACCTTTCATCTTGACCAAGCAGCTTCCAAACAACGCTTTCATAAAAATATATCTGTAAAAGAACCATTATATAAAAATATATGAGCTACCTTTATTTCTTTATCTAGCACTTATTCCCCTCTTTTTTCCTACGGCTAATATGAAATGGATAAATGACGTCATTTTACGTAACAAGTGATAGCTACGTCATAAAACGGATCCCCTATTCGGGACATTTGTTGGCATACTCGCTGACAACTGAGAGATGGGGGACTGTAGGATTAAGTGGGGGACGCGTACTGTGAGCATGAACATTGAGTATAGTAGGCCGTTTGAAAATGATGGCTTTATTGAAAAGGGAATAGTGTTATGCTGTGTTGTTCTTGTTGTAGAAATGACGTCAGCAATAAAAAGAGGTTCGGTGTTTATTTTGAAGTTTATTTCTTTTTATAAATTTCGAAACGTAATATCTATTAATTTTTTACATTATGTTAAATTATAGTGTTATCTACTACTACTTGGTCAAGTATAAGTATGGTCATCATACTTGAACATGCATACATGAACTTTAAAGCGCTCAATAAATCTAATTGTAAGACCTATGGCTTATAAAATATAGTTATGTTGTCTACTAGTAAAAAAGCCTAATGTGCTATTGTGTCCAGCCTTTTACATTTATGGAAATAAAATGTTAAATAAATTTAGTTAAATTTATTTCGAATATTACTTGTTTAAATTATCTGAGGCCTAATTTTTCAATAGTCGTTTATTACTGATAAATTTTATCTGAATGTTTATGGCTGTTTGACGTATTTTTTGTACAAAAGCTGTAGTTTTTATTCTTGAGTAAAAAAATATCAGGCTTTTGAAAAAATCAACCCTAACCCAAAAATAAGATTTTAGAAGCAAACGTACTTAAACACATTTTTTTACACGCAGAAAATTACATTCTAATCTCCTTTTTTTCCAACGCTACGTTCACATCGAGAGCTTTGTACACAAGCGAGTACAGATCGGCGCGGGGGATGGACGCTATTGATTTTCACAATTGCAGGATTATGACTCACTCTGGCTTTGTTTGTTTTACATTCTACATGCGTTTGCGTAGCTTTTTAATTAATTTTGGATTTAAAATGTTGAAAGGGAAACCTTTTGATAAGGGTTTAAAATTACTTACTCGAGCCCAAACAGATGTTTTGTGTTTTGATTAATGATGATGGAAAAACATTACCTATTCATCATTACATCACCATTTAAAAAAAGAAATTGTATTTGGTGGATTTTAAACAGGTTGCAGACAAGGCTAAAGTGAATAGGCTTTGAATAAACTAGTGCGCTTCACCATCATTGATGGCATCAGTCATAGGTGGGATCACAGTCAAGCTTATAGTTTATATCAATAAAAAACCAGGCAAGTGCGAGTCGGACTAGGGCACTTAAGGTTCCATACAAACTTATCTATGAAAACAGTAAAAATTTTCCGAATCACTTATTTATTTATTTTTTTGTGACGGAACACAAATTTACAGTTATCAATTTTTTTCCTATACTTGTTCTATGAGATCTTGCTTTATGCCAAATTTCAGTATCCTAGGTTACTTAAAGAAATGAATTTCGTGCATGCGTATATAAACTCGAGTTTAAAAAAAAGTACTTTATTTTTTCATTTTATCTTTACAAATCGATAGTGTTGTATATACCAAATCGACCCTCCACGGGTTTAAAACGACCAAAATTTAACGGTGTAAGTATTATGAGGAAACTTACGTTACGTGCTAACCTCGCAATCAGAAATCTGGATTCGAAACTCACACATCTAGGATCAGTGTCATCACAGTCGCAAACCTACAATCACTGTTAGACAAGGACAGAGATAAAATCCGGCTCTGTCGTGCGAGCAAAGTTCTGATTTGAGGCGAGTCACCTATCTTCCGTTGTTTTGATTTAATCTAAGCCTACCTACGAGTATATTTTTACTGAACGGCCCGTGTCAAAAATATCAAACAACAGCAAAACATTAAACGTAAACACGTCAAGAAAACCTTACGACATAATGAAAATAATAATTAAATATCTCATTGTGAACGGAACTGAATTCCTAGCGGGATTAAATTCCACTTTACGTGTGACTTTTCCATTAGGGCGCACAGTTCCCGCCATTATTGCGACGCCATTTTGGTTTTCCATTTCAGAAATGAATTTAGAAGAACAAAAGTTTTTCTGATGTTAACCATAGCTTGTTATTTTGCTTGAAAATGGAAATGGTAAATGCAATATCGTCGATTGCATTTCCCTACCTTATACCCGGATGCCCCTAATGTAACAAAATAGTACATTTTGATACAAGTGGAGAAAGCTAATCATTGCGACAGAGGCGGAATAATATTTTATAATATATATTTAATAATATTTCCACAACTATCACACAACACCGTCTAGTCCCAAGCTAAGCAGAGCTTGTGTTATGGGTACCAGACAGCTGATAAACATACTTATATATTTCTAAATACATACATATTATAGATAAATAACACCCAGACACAGGACAAATGATCGTGCTCATCACACAAATATTTGTCCTGGGTGGGAATCGAACCTACGACCTCCGGCATAGCAGTCAGGGCCACTAACCCCTAGACCAACAGGCCAGGAATTTTATAAAGTCGTATGGTGCAGTGACAATTTTTACGTGTATCAAACGACGTTTTTCAATACTCATACCAGACGTTTTTCTTTCAAAATCACGAAAAAAATCAGCAAGTTCAGTACATTTTGACCAGTTAGGCGAACATAAATTTACTGACCAGAATTTTTTTTTCGCGATTTCAGGTTTAGTCCCACAGTAAAAGTTGTTTGTTATCATGGCTACAATCACGTGTTTAAGTATCGTTCACTAATTACCAGTCACCCTATATATAAAAGCGAAATACCACTGACTGATTAATCACGAAATCTCAGAAATTATAACACCTACAAACTTAAAATTTGGCAAGTAGGTTCCTTATAGGGTGTAGACATTCGCTAAGAACGGATTTTACGAAACTGGTTTTTTTTTTATGGAAGGTAAAATCATCCAATGACAAATCCCGCCCTTGGGCGGAGCGGGAAGTAGTGTCAGACTCTTACTGACTAAAAACCTACCCCGTTCCTTCGTTGCCCATCATGCCGGTGCTGAGCCTTCCTCTCAGAAAACGGCCCTTGACCCCAGCAGGCTTCGACCCTGCCTGCCTACAGCTAGCAGGCTGGGCCTCTACGGAGCAGGCTGGGCCTCTACGGGGTAGGCTGGGCCTCTACAGTTATGAAACTGGGTGGAGTTTGGGGAGCTAAGGGGGTAAAACGGAGGTTGGAAGTTTGTACGAAGAGATGGATTTTCACGGGGGCGAAGCCGCTGGCAGAAGCTAGTAGGTATATACTCGTATTATGTTGTGGATGTCAATGTCTTAAACTATATTACACTTCAGTTATAAGAATGAAATGCCCATGAATGAAATCTATGTTTAATAATAATGAATCACTCAGAAGCAACCCTAAAAATATAGGGAGAAAAATAAATTAATCTTCTTTCGTCCCCAAATAACGGATCAATAACAATTGTTTGCATTCAACCAAAAACCCTTTAAGTGTTTACAACATCTGTTATATCTACGAAGTTAACTACGAAAATATTAACTTTTAAAAAACAACATTTCTACTAGAGTAAAAAGCCACTACCCGAGTTTTCTTTAATATTTTATTTATTTATTAACTTTATGCACAAAAGTACCGAGGCGGACTTAATGCCTTAGGCATTTATAAATATCACTGCCACGAAGAGTCTTTAGGGATACTCAACCCTTTATTATCAATTTAAAATAAAATACCTCATATTAATTGTATCTATTGTCTAAAAAGAAACTAACAGCCCTATTACTTGATAAATGTTATTATTCAAATAGGTAAAACTAGTATATAGATTTCGTTTTTGACATTATGTATTTCTTTATTATATAATAAGGAATACTTACTTTTTTTAACTGAAGTTTGTCATTGCAGCTGAGGCGAAATTCACCCGAGCAGTACAGGCGAGGGTGTTATGGAACCGAGTGCTGCAGTGACAAATCTCTACGTGTATCAAACGACGTTTTTCAATACACTTACGTAGAAATACGACGAAAAATCAACCAATAATCTATCTCGTATCGGAATATTTTTATTCATTTTGTACTAAAGAAAATTTTCCAAAGTTACCTTACAATTTAGTTTTGATTTGATGGCAGCAGGCTATCGCAAGTATTTTTTACCTCAATCACATAATCTGACGACGTAGCTTCTAAAGGATTCTCTTCAAATCTTCTTTTTCACAATTATCATAAATGAATAAGTTAGTTAACATTTGCAGGTTAAAGGAGAAGCAAATGTATACAACCGTATACAGCCTAATATTAAAAATAAAAAAAAATCTAATATTTTTGAATTTAGAAAACAGACAATTGTTAATTTGTTGGTATTAACGAATTATTGCTTACTTACTCATGTCTATTTCTCATAATCTGTTCAAAAACACAATTAAAATTTTCACTATATATTAAGACCTTAAAAATATCCGCCTTTCTGCTTTAAAAAAAATAATAATCACCCTGGACCGTGACTAAATAAGAATAAAAAAGTACGTGGGTGATAAGCATGCCATATCGAACCTAATCGTAGTGCGGTAAGAGGCAGTTTTAGAGTAAGTGTATTGAAAATGTTTTTTTTTTTTTACATTTATACACATTCTTTAATTATTAATTTATTTATTAAAACGGTACATGCCCACTCATATTAATTGTGAAATCATAAGTAATAATAATACATAATATTGGCAATTGTATGGAATTTAAAATATGAATTGATTTTGATTATTACAATAGATTTTTTAGGTAAATATCCATAATTTACCTAAAGAAAACATTCCAGAAACATATTTTAAAAAATCGGTGTTACTGTCTTCGAGAACAGGCTATTATTATTTCCTTTATTTATCTTATTTACATTTTTAAATATTTCATATTTTTTTATAATTACCAGCGCAAAATCATTTAACAACCATAAAATGTTGCACAATAATTTTATATCATTCCTAAACCGTGTCAACAACTCCAGCTTACAGCACGGACGTGATCACAATTTGAAGGAAGAACTTCCGAATGACGAGAGCCAAGGGAGCTCTGCGCAGTTCGAAACGGCTCGCAGCGACATTTTATCGCTCCAACGTACGATTGCATAGTCTCATGTGATAAAAGATGGAGTATTTTCCTTTGATAGCCTCTTTCAGCTTTATTTCGATGGTGTTAGAATGGAGTGACTGAGGATTTTATTCGACTGAGGTTTATGGTGTGGAAAAATATATGAGGGTGTTTTTGGCATAAAATAGGCCATGGAAATAGTGTAAGAAGATTCATATAACAATACTAGCGGTCCTGCCAGACCTTGTCCTGCCTGAGAATTGGCTGTTCGTGAAACAAAAATTAAATATAGTAGGTACGCGGCAAATAAGTTGAATCTGTTGCTCCTATGGTTACGCCCAGCCCCCTAATGTGCAGAACTTCGGTTGAGACCCGAAAATCTGTAACTATTTTGGTTCAACTTATATGCCGCATATTTTAGGGTTCAATTGTATTTTCAAACCATTCAGAGATGAACTCAAATATAGACACAAAATTTTATTCAAATCAGTCTAGCCATAGGAGTTAGGTGAGAAACACACGCACAAAAAATTATGGATATGTTACCGGCAACCTATAGTATAGGGTGACTGGTAATAATTAGTGAACGATACTTAAACACGTGATTGTAGTCATGATAACAAACAACTTTTACTATGGAACCAAAAATGAAATCGCGAAAAAAAATCTGCTGGTGAGTACATTTGTGTTCGCGTAACTGGTCAAAATGTACTGAACTTGGCTGATATTTTTCGCGATTACAAGTTGGGTTCCTTAGTAAAAGTTGTTTGTTATCATGACTACAGTCACGTGTTTAAGTATCGTACACTAATTACCAGTCACCCATTCTATATAATACCTAGGCAATGTATAAAATACGGTTTAAAGTAGGCCTTTTATTTACAGGTGGTGATAAAAATATAACCCTAACCTAACCTGTCCGTGTCGGGGTGCCCTAAAATTACATCATCTCCTCTGTTCTCGTGTTTTACACACATTACCGGCTGCGCATTCGGTATTGTATAGAATACCTGAATTATACAGATTGCCGGTAACATAATATACAAAGATGTGGTTGAACTCATCGATGTCGATAGCCTTTTACCAATTAAAGAAAAAAACTGTGTGGGCATAGTCTGCAGTGTATATTATATTATTTTATATTGTTATCTACCATATTTGTTGGCAAAAGCATTTACGTAGACGATTTACTTCAAGTACTAGTTGTTAGCAAAGTAGATATTTCTTCTCGAAAGCATTTGGTCCTTTTACTTGAACTCCACTGCATTTTATTTTCCTGTAAAAGATTGTACCTCTCGAGAACGTGCGAAAAAGCGTGTTCCTGCAATTTTCTTGTTCTTCGTTTTGCTTGGTCGATTTGATTTATTGTTGATCTAGTCTGTAAAAAGTTTTTCTTTTTTTTTTGAAAAATATTTTTTACTAGTACTAGCGAATATTGGAGAGTATATTTGCCTTTTTTGAATGTTTTAACTTGTTGCATCACAATTTCTTTTTTCATTGTGTCATATTCTTCATTTGAATTTTGTTTTGACAATGTTTTGGAGTCTCCAAAATTTACTGATTGATGATGAGAATATTAGCCGTTTTACTGTCACATGATATTGGCTAGATATTGTGTAAACTTTTTTTATAGTAGGTATATTCCACAACTAACACACAATGTCGTCTAGTCTCAAGCTAAGTAGAGCTTGTGTTATGAGCACTAGACAACTGATAATCATACTTATATATTTCTAATTATATACATATAATATATAAATTACACCCAGACACAGAACAAATGATCGTGCTTATCACACAAACATTTATCCTGGGTGGGAATCGAACCAACGGCCTCCGGCATAGCAGTCAGGGCCACTAACCACTAGACCAACAGGCCAGTCAATTCGTTTTACTGTCGCATGAAATTGGCTAGATATTGTGTAAACTTCAACTATCTAAAACATATTCATTAAAAGCTTTATACACAAATAAAAACAATGTACAAAGGCGGACTTAATGGCTTGGAGATTTTCTAGCAGTCGCGCTTAAAGTGGTTCAAAAACATAGGAAACATAGCAGATGCAACATAAAAGAACACAAACAAAAAAGTACAATACGCGGTACATACCAAAATTGAACCAAAATGGCGATCGAGCTTCAATGCGCAATAATAGATTTTCGGATCTTAATCGAAGCGGGTGCGTAACCTTGGCATAGTTTGAGACGGACATTTTTGTTCAACTTATTTGCCCTATACTATAGTAAATGCTGCCATTTCATCAGCTGATGAGGCTGTTTTGTTTGACTTTAATAAAAACTTTTCAACTGTACTCTAACCTAAATAAAATACAACTATTCTCAACAACGGCAGACTTTTTTTAATTGTATAGAGTGGTGCTTGAATACGATCTCACCTGACGAAAAGCAGAGATGCATTTGTTGATGGTGAATCGAATAAATTATGTATTTCTTATTTATTAAATACTGGCTGATACCTGAGGTGTGCTACTACGCTAAAAAAAGAAATAAGTGATTACATTTGGTTTATTCGTTGGAAAAAATAAGAAATTCGCATTTTTTTTAATGACTACCTTCCTTTGGGCACATCGGTTGTAGGTCTGTAATGGACATGGGTAGAATTAATTTTAGTGTTTTATATTGGTATTAGATGTTATTTTGTCTAAAACCCGAAACTACGACTAAACTACTACTTTTTATATTTTAATTAATTATTTTCGAAACACCTCACAAAGTGCCAACGTGTTGAGCACAAAAGAAAGTATGCAATCAAAAGATTTCTTGGTCCTTCGAGCCTGGGAATTTTACTCCTCTTGTAAAAGGGTTTGCCGATATGCAATTTACAACCGTCAATCCATCAAAACCTTATCGAAAGAATTATCAAATGAGTTCGATACAAATCTCTATACTCACGCAGAACAGCTATGACATAATAACCCTACCGATAGCCACCCCACGAGGTCCGCACCCCAATAACATTAGCTTTTTAACTTCACGCTCCATCAAGTAATATTAAACTTTATACCATCAATATAGAATACATATTGATACACAACATACATATCAATTGTATAAGACTTTTTATATCGAAAGTCTGGCTATGGCAACAATAGAAAAGTCTTCAATGGCGACCCTTCCGCGCATGCGCCCTCGGTAAGCGCCAACTTCACGACAATACACCAAGCCACGGTACTCCACAACTTCGTCCCGATACCTGTATATACATCATAACAATTTCTCCTTATTATTTAACAGTTTAATAATACACTAAACGTAAATTAAATCCGTCTTGAAACCGCGACTTATCAGTCAGCGTCTTAGTTGTAAGACACGGTGATCGCCTTTCAGTAACGCGCGCGTTAACGTTACGATTGCGTATAGAAAATACTTTTGATCAATAGGAGCTCTTTATTAATTTATTTGTGTTCTAGATAAGGAAGCATCGCTTTTCGCTGCTGAAATGTGTTCTGGTATATCGTATTAATTGTGATAAATACGTATTCAAGCCTAAGTAACAACGAACGTGTAAATAAGCTATTTTAAGTAAAAGTGTTTATTTTTGAAGTCAAGCGTCAATTTTGATAGGAACTCTGTGTTTTTAGTCGGGTTAGTGAATAGTGTAATATGTCGAAACCAAATACGTTGAAGGCCCATAGACTGAGTGCAGAGTTTGCGGAGAAGCGAGCGCAGTCGATGAAGAAAACAGATCCTTCGAATTCATAGCAACCACCCGTGAGTACCGCATGTTATTGTCACTTGAATCGATTCTTTAATCCTCTAATAACCTATGAACAAAACTAAACTAAAAGAACTAACTTAATTTTTAAGCAAAAAAGACGTCCGCTTTCAGTCACCTAAGCTCATACACGACTTCATTCATGTTATCTATAAATTTTATTTGTGCTGTGCTGTACTAGTTTTAATATGTCTTAATTTAGTCGTATGATAACCTGTATACAGCTACAAGTAGCCAGTCTGACTACTACTTGAACAAATTAGAAATCGAAAATCGATTGTTCTTCAATTTATAATGAGGTTCAGCCTTACCTACTTTCCGGACAATTAACCGATTAGATTACGGTCATTTAAATACATTATTTGGTTCCTTTTATTAGAAAGGTTGAACATTTGTATATATATTTTATAAATATCTCATAATATACCTTAAGAATATTGTTTTTTAGTTTGTGGTGTAGAACTGTGTCGCTACTTAGATTAAAGAGAAACCATTCCTAAAACGTAGAGATAACTAATAAAAATGCGTTCCAAAATTGCGTTGCATCGCGGATGAAAAGACCAAAAACGTAAAATAAAAAAGGTCAGTTGTAAGCAATAGTATGCCAAGCACATGATGTCTACAATCCAATATGGCGGCCACTCAGCTGATCGCTACAGTACGCATGCGTGGTGGGTTTCCCGCCATCTTTGAACTTTGCCCTACAATGCTCTCGCCACTAAAAAGCTGCTTGAGGAATGTAATAAAAATCGGGCGGATTTCCTGAGAATGCAGTAATTGTAAAGCGTGTATACGAAACGTGAATACCAGTACATTTTAAGTAATTTGTTAAGGTTTTAACTTTAGCTAGGGAAATGAGAATTTTGAAGTGCCCTATTAGCTTATGCTCAACGTTCCTATTAGTTAAACTGTGTCAAGAAATTCCTTTTCCGCAGGAATTAAATCCGCATTTAAATTCCAGAGAAAATATAGAGGACTTTAGTTAAGGACACCATTACATCACGCTATACGAAAACTTTATCAAAAGTTACTGATATCTTTAATTTATTGTACTTAATAAATTATATTTGTCCATTTTAAAATAGACTATGATTTTAAATATTTTTTAAATAGTTCGAGATCATTATAATTTGGTAATAGTACATTGCCCGTCTGCGCATACTAAGTAGATATGTTAATTAATTGTTAAAACACGCAGAATTTTGGTCACGCAATGTCACCAGGTTTTCTCGAAGTTTTTTACCAAAATGTTAGCACTTTTATGTTAAACTACCAACTTGATAAAGTTATAAATATGTACTATTACATAATGATGAAAAAAATTGGCCACTAGTACACACCATAGTGGCCAAAGAAGTTTATTCCATGGAAGAAGTTTATTTTTGTGTATAGGTTAAGTAAGGTAAGTAGCTTTTAGGAGGCGGGAAATTATCAAAAATCTCCTCACCCTCTACTCTGAGCGAGAGGGAGTGACAGAATTCTATTGACAAAAACCTTTGCGTTCCAGGGCCGCGGTAAATCTTTCAAACAATCTCACAGTTTTAGCGATAGGCAAGTATTCTTCGACATTGCTTTATTCCACAGTTAAGTTATTATAGCTAACTAGCCCTTGTCTATTTCTCGATACCAAAATTTGATATCTTATTACCTCGATAATTAAATTACTACGCACTACGGCACTACACTAATATTGTGTGTGTACAAATATATTTTTATTGTATTCATGTATTTATTTATTATTGTTATGAAAGATGTTGGTGCCCGTGATACAATGTTTTACATTGCTTCTTTTCGGTATTTACTACTTATTTATTGTCAAAACTGTTTTATTTATTAAACCCTGTATGTGTATTTTTCTGAAATAAAATGTAATTGCTATATGACTCTTTTAAGCATAAACAAAAACATTTATTTGAACTACCATAATATACCGTCATCTCCATTTACTGGAAGAATAATATATGTGTACAAGCATTGTTGGTAAGAATTATAGGCAATCCATCTATGCCAGACGTATCTATCTCACAAAACAACGGAAACAGTACGCCTCGTAAGTGATATTGGAAAAACTCGAATGAGGATATATCGAGAATACCCATTTGCTTCTATTTTTCTTCCGCAACTAAATCAAATTTTTGTTTGAAAGTTTTATTTTGTCTATGGGATGTACTGTCGTCTTGTTGTAGGGGCTAAATATTTTTTATACGACTGTAATGCTTGTTGTGCAATATTTGTGGTTCCTACTTGGATAAGGGCCAGCTCGATTATACATCGAAGGATTGGAAAAATTTGCCTGCTGCGGTCTTCTCGTCCGATTATAATTTGGGTGTCTTCAAAGTTAGAGTGAATAAGTTCTTCATCAACTACAGCGCTTTACCATCAACGATTGCATCATCGCTTACCATCAGGTGGGATCGCAGTCAAGTACTAGTTTATACATACTTAAAAAAAAACCTGTATTGAATACTTAACCGTAAGATCAAAAACAATACACGACGTAATAATTAATTTATTTGTAGTCTGTATTGTCCCACTACAAGGCATAATAATATCCACCATGGTTCTCAAGATTGACCCTAGTCTTTGGTGACCACGAAAAAATATGGATGAGTCACAAATTAAACGATTACGTTATCTGTAGGGATGCCCAAAACAGTAATCGTGGTTATAGAACGCTAAGGATCTCAGGTGCGTTTTAGTCAGTAACAATTTGACACGCCCTCTCGCTCCACCTAGATTGGGGAAAGTTAGTTAATGATATTCCACCTCAAAAAAGAAGTGATACCATTGGGTGTTGAAATTGAAAATAAATTCAACCAGCCAAATCAGAAATGCTCGTCTGATAATTGAATTAATAATCATTTCTCGCCAATTTTCGTTTCCGAAACTCTACCTAGGTCATTTATCCTATAGATAATAAGTGAAAACCTATTTCAATTGAATATTAATCAAGAAGGCGGTAGGTCGGAACCCTTTCATTGCTAATACATTCAGAACGGTGATCTCTAACCCAACACGTTACAGCTGTTAATGTCTTTGAGTCGTGCCGACGCACTTAACATTGCTCCTATGGGAATATTGTTCTTTAAGGCCCGGTTCTACTCATTTTGACCTTTTTTAAACCTATGGAAATCCACAAATATAAAAGAGAACACCATGAAAATTTATTTTATTAAAGTTGACTATATGGCCAAAGGCTTGGCAAAAATGAAAACACGATATAAATTAGTTGGCTCGATAAAAAAAAAATCGCGCATCTGACCCTAATTTACGATTTCAAACGTATATCTACGAGATTACGTTACGGAACGATTTGAAAGTTACAAAAAAAATAAAGCTTGTTATTTAAAAGCGCTTCGCAAGAACAAAAATCTTGAATAGTTGTTGTTTTTTTTTTTTTATATAAAAATAAAACCGCTGTTTTGGAGCCGCGAAGAAGACATAATCCCGAGCGAAGTTCATACAAAAAAAACAGTGACTAGAACTGGCCCTTAATGTATGATAACAGTTGAACGTCTTGTAACTAACCGTGTCATACGAAAAGTTAATACTCATTTGTGTTGTAAAGAAATTCTAAAGACTTCTCATTTGCCAAAAATACGATTTGAAAATATAGGAGCTCTTGTCAAGGAGAGGAGATTGTTCGAAAGATTTACAAAGACCGTAGAATGCAAAAAGCTACTGAAGAATCACAGGTGAGCTTTAATCAGTAAAAATCAGACACTCTCTTCAACTAGAGCGAGAGAAGTTTTTTGATGATACCTGTACCCAAAAACAAAAGACAAGGCTATAGAAACTAGGCAATGTACATTGATTAATAATTAGATAGATAATTATACTAAGCGAGTGTTGTGTTTTGTGTTTGTTGGGATAAAAGCTGTTGAATCTACTGACTACAGAATGCCTGGCAAAACATTATTTGTTAGAAATATAATCTTATCAATGAAAAGTCAAGACACAGTAAACCACCAACTTTAAATGTCTACAAACCAACTTGTAGATTTACAGCGCGAGTCATGTATATTTACAAACCTCACGAGTAAATCTCAACTCGACCCATAAACTCACGAGCAAATCACATACGCGAAAACCATAACGACAGTCCATAGTAGTTACAAACGGCCATGAGTCAGTGGGTGCAATAACCCCGCCCAGACGTACTATTGTGGATCAGTTGCTAGATTAGTCCGCAGACCTAAGCCTCAAAGAAAACGCTGAAGAAACACCGATAAAAGAATTTTATTTAGCGCTTTAACTCACAAATCTAATTGAAGCGGGTGAAGCTTTGATTTTATAGTGGTTTCAAACGATTGAAACGGATAAATGGCATTGTTCGCGGCGAAAGCCGGCTTGAATTTCAAAGGTGAGGGTTAATTGAACAACTTTTTGTCTGTAGTTTATGTACTCAATTTGCCTTTATTGCGAGCTTTTCAGTAATAGGTATTGCCTAAATTATTATGTTCTTTTTTTATTTCAATGCTACAATCTTTTCGAGGCTCATTGTCTTTCAACTTTGGTCCTTAATGTTACCTATAGTTAGTGCACTTTTATCTTCCAATCTTTCTTATCAACCGTCACTGTGTCTTTACCTACAGTCTTCATGCAATCTATTAACACGTTTTTCTTTACCATTTTTAAAATCAAACTCAAAAGTGTTCATTTCACTTTTTCTCATGTAAATCTAGCTAGCGTACGGTTCCAGTTGGTCGTTTCCTATGGAGAAGAACCGGCAAGAAACTCCATTGTTACTCTTTGGTTTTGTTCATCCATTCACATTTATATTCATAACTTTTTTAGTTTCTTATGCGTTTTATATCTCCGAACTTTTTGATCCTAAGGACCAAAAAGTTATTACAGTGCGAACTCTTCACTAGCCTTTACACAACAAATTGTTTCCACGTGTCGTCCATACTATAACAGTTCCCATAAGTGACGTTTACTGGTATAAAGCTTAAGGTACGTTTGAGGAAGTGGCCCCTGGTGACTTCATAAGTCTCCAATTCTCCACACGCTAAGCAGTATTGGTCCTTTATGGCTGTAATATTTTGCGTGGGTATTTTCTGTGACCAGGTCAGTGGGACAGTTTTAGTTTAATAATGCGTTACGTATGGCTGCGGCTTGTGAATTTACTTATAAAATATTTAATATTTTTCTGGGTCTATAAACTGTATAATATAATATACATACATCCTTACATACACAGTTCAATTTTGATCGTTTTAATCCCGTGGAGGATCGATCCGGTACATGAAACTCTATCGATTTGTAAAGACAAAATAAAAAATAAAGTACTTTTTTTCTAAAACTCGAATTATACGCAATACAAAATTAATTTCTTTAAGTAAACGTCAGCTATGCGAAATTAATGACCTAGTACGCAACGACCAACAATTACAAGGTCAGCGACACGTTCGAGAGATGAAAAATTATCAAAAACGGATCGTACTTAGAAAAGCTTTTGTTACAAAAGTATAAGACATATATGTAACAGTAATTGTGTCTAAACTGTAAGTTTAAGAGCGGCCAACCCGAGGTACATTTTCATACAACCGCTCTTACGTGATTATGATGATAGTACACATCTTTCTCCAGATATTTTGGATACACAGATATCTTGTGAGTATTCTATATATCTAGAGTTATATAGAAATCAAAACATAAATTTATTTAAAACTAATCCAGTGAAGACCTCTGAAAATCTGCTATTTTATGTGAACTTTGACCCTCCGTAATATACTCATATAATTATAAAAATATAAAAAAGTTACCTACATGTATAGAAAATCTTGCACATTTAATCGAGATTCTGAATAACGACAATTTTCCTCAAATACTTTTAAGAGTTTTAAAAAGAAACATATTTCCTGGAACAATTTTTGGGAAATATTCGAGTGAATCACGAAATTACCGAATAATAAGAGAGTTTTCAGGCATTAGCTCTCTTTTTTCGCGTTGCCTTTCCATCAAACATCGCCTTGGATTGCGTTAGATGAAGCAACAAGCTTTTAAACCATGCTCGACGTTGATGATAGACGAGTGGGGAAGTGCACTCTTAAATGGCCTTTACCTCAGTAAAAATAAAACTATTCTTGAAAGAAAGAAAAAGAGTTTAAAACATATCATGTCAGCCGAAAGATGTCCATTGCTAGACATAGATCTCTCTTAGATACCGAAAAACAACAACCGGTTTTTTGTTTCTGGCTTACATAGGATTTCCACTATACTGACCAGATCATCAGTCCACATAAATAATCATAATTTCTTCAAAAATTATAAATCTATTATATAAGATAAACTTATTATTTCTACTAATACTGTTAGAGCATGTATTATTTTTGTAGAAGATAGAAATCATCACCAGAGATTACCTTACTACATGCCACAAAATACTAATTATAACTGAATCCATATAAAAACTATCCAACGGTATAAGCTTTTAAAAACGTATGTATATCCGTTTATGCAAATGAAATTGCGCTGATAAACTTATTATTTCCATGCATTTAAAACATGCAACAATGCGCCCCGCAGCTTGACACAGTTTCTATGAATAATAACCACGAACACAACATACATAAATTATTTATATCCATCTTGAAATAATAATTGTATTACACTATCTACGTACGATTTTTAACCACAAAGCGTACCTGATAGTGTACATTTTGATACAAGCAATAAGTTGGGTCAATCTGCAGTTTTTTTTATTTTTTATTATTATTGATAGGTTCGCGCTTGACCGCTATCTCACCTGATGGAAAGCGACGATACGATATTACTAGAACTAGTTTATATATTATTATAATTAAAAAAAAAACTAGAAGTTTGATAACTGGTTTACTTATAAAAGCATTATGATTACAATTTTCTACAGGCAAGGTTTTATTGGTAAGAGAAACTCCGCCATTAAAGGGAAAAAAAAATTGAATCGACTCCTCAACATGATCGTTTTAGGGCGGTCCTCGGCTTTCAGCTGAGAATCGATTTATACTGAAAAATATTAGTGACTACACAACTAGCGGCCCTGTAGTCTATCTATAGTAAGACTTGAAATTAAGACCAGATCATCACACTTCTTTCACCGTGGTCAACCTCGAAGGTGTCATTTTTTTTCATGCGTTCTGTGAGTAACGATTCTCACCCATCTGTTCGACGTGGCCAGCCTACTCCCACTTCAGCCTGGCTGTTTTTTCCTCAGCATCTGCTACTTGAGTTATGGAGCGTAGGGTGGTGAAGAAGAAGACCTATTATGCTGTGCTCCATTGTCCTTTGACAAATCTTGAGTTTGAATTATGTTGATGTTTGAAAATTGCGACTTAATTTTTTAATTTTACAAAGTTGCGCTAGCCCATTTGGCAACATCGTAACTATACTATAAAATTGGCGATACTAAGGACCAATAACCATAGCATTACCGTCTCCATGTTCCTCTTATATTCTAAGGTCTTAGGACCAAAACTATTCTGCTCCTCCTGTGCATTATCGAGAGAAACATTATTCATAGAGTTTGGCTATTATCTATGGCCTAACTCTAAGCTACTATAATGCATATGCAGTCGAAATGGCACCCACATGGATTAATCAGTGGTTTATTATCTAACTTTTCAGTTAATTTATGTGGTATTCTAATGGAAATCCCTTTGGACTCCTTTGGACTATAAATCTGAAATCTAACAAAGTCTAACCTTTGTCTCTTGTAACAATTAAATCTGTAGTCTAATCTCATATCAAGTGATTGGCTTTTAATATTTCAACCAATTTTATACGTATTTGCATAATTCTTCTGTACGTGTGTTTGTCATCCAACTCCTCCTAAACAGCTTGACCGATTTTGATGTAATTTTGTGTGCCTATTCAAGTAGAACCCTGGATGGCTTGAAAACTCAATTGAACCAGGTAGGTGACGCTGCAATCGGGTTCTCAATTTTTATTTCCGACGATAAGCCAGTTTCCAGACTGGACGTCTGTCAGGACCTCTAGTAATATGGCCATTAAGTTATTGTAATGATCAACTTTTTAGAGCCAGACGTATTACTTTGTGTAAGTAATTTATATTAACACCACAATACTCTCAAAACGGTGAAGGAAAGCATCGTGAAGCTGGCATGTCCTAGAATTAAAAATTCTGAGAAATGTGACATGTACCAATTCGCACTGGAACCGCGTGGTGGATTACGGCCATTCCCTTATCTAGAAAATAAGCCTGAGTCCCATCAATGGGAATATTATAAGGCTGTTTGTGATATGTACTATATGGTAACTTTTTAGAAAATAATTGTTTCTTTATCATTGCAATAGAACCAAAATTACTCGTATCCTTGTTCGTAAACCATACTTCCATACTACTAATAATATAAATATGAAAGTAACTCTGTCTGTCTATTACCCTTTCACGTTTAAATTACTGAACCGATTTTAATGAAATTTGGTACAGATGAGGCTTGAACTCCAAAGAGTGATATAAACTTTTATCCGTCTTGGCCTTCGACTTCGCGTCCGCAATAACCAACATTCACGCGAACGGAGCCGCTAGCAGAAGCTAATCAATAAATAGTTAGGTCACTCATGTTTCAAACTTCTAGACAGCCCATTTCGTTTAGCATAAACCGATCATGAGTAAGCACAACGATGTGGGTAACTGTATCTTGAACAGAACCTTTGTACGGGTAGGGTTGTCAACACCTTTCTGAAACCTGAGACAGAAGGACCAGATGATACTCGTACAGTCGTACTGGTTAGGGATCTCTTGTATGTCTATGAGAGTTATAGTACTAGGACTGGAGCAGTTGAAGTAGGAAAAAGCATACTAGTAACAAGTGGAAATGTAGTCATTTGTGTAAATGTAATTATGTGTAATGTAATTGTTTGTTGCGCAAATAAAAAATAAAACTTGAATCTTCCCAAGGGATTTGCCCTAACAGGCGTGTGCTCTAACCGAGATGTTCTGGAGATGGTAATTTCAGAGAACACGGGCCTCTTCCAGGTGTGGTTGATCCGAAAATTCCCTTATTATCCCCGATTTCCAGGCATCTTTTAAAGGTTTCCCCTTGAAAATAAGAAGGAGATAACATTGATCCTTGCTTTTTATCTCCGTCAGGTAGCCACTGTTTACTACTCCATCATTAGCATAACAACAGAAGTAAGCCGTACCTACAGCAATTGATGTAAATGAGGACTGATATGCTGAACATCATACAAAAATTTGTCACTCTTCATTCTGGAAGCAAGTACTCCGTCATATCGTTTAAGAGTCAACATCCTCATGAAGATTTTATTATCCCAATATACAGCAAATATTCGCTGCATATAAACGAATCTGTTCCTCCGCTCATCGTTTCATATTTATCGCTACGATTTTGATACTGACGTAAAATATTTATATGAAAATTCTGATTGTGTCGAAGATCTGCAGCCCTGAGGTGGAGTCTCCATAATTCATGAGTCTGCATGGTATGACGCATTGCGAATTTACATAGATTCCCAAACACAACCCGCCCATCGGCCACAGCTGTGCCAGTAATACATTTTTTATTATTTTCTCCTTTACTGAAAATAGTTTTTGCATTAAAAGAGGTTGTAAACCGATTTCCAAGTGTCTGGCTCCTTGAAATGTTTCTCGCGCGGGTTTGAAAATGGAACATTGATATCGGCCATTTTTGTTCGACCAAGCTAGGGGTCTTTGTTCCACGCTCTTGTTTTGTTTTATGTTTTAATTTTTGAGGTGGGAAATCTAGAGCTGAGAAAGAGCTGAGAGCGGAGCTAGAGGAACCCGTGTTCCAAAAAAAAATAAGTCAGGTGGCTCTCTCGTCCAATCCTACAGCTCTTTCCCATACTCCTGGGATGGGAAAACTCTATAGAGATATAATGTTTTTTATTAAGTTTTTCAAAAGAGGATATCTTGGAGAGACTTCTTTCTTCTCCTTAGAGTTATTATCACTTCAGCGTTTGTAGCACGCTTCTCAATACTACTCCATTGTCTTTAGAAGTTTCTTTGTATCAACAAAGAAACTTCTAAAAGAGTCGACCAGTCTGGATCTGTATCAACATCAAAACATCAACATTGAACTACAAAAGTTGAATACACTTTGGATATACCGTAAATACTCTAAATCAGTCTAAATGTTTTGGTATACTAAATAACATGAAAACAGATTTTTTGTTCGCAGTTTTCCTCAACAGTGACATTATAAAATACGAGTACTAAAGCATTTCCTATCCTTATATCAAGTTCTTGTATGTGTAACAAACCGAGTTCAGCCGTCAATTACCCGCTACCCACTCCTGACGAGGGTTCACGTTAAGGTAAAGTTGTGATGATAGCCCGACAGGATGAAACAAACACCTGACATACCTGTCTGGCTTGGGACCGGTATTGTCTGGGTATCGTAAGATTTTCGAGGTGTAGTACAACGGTGGAATACTTGGGATATCGAGCTGGTGTGGCGATAAGTGGTCAATTGAAACTAGTAATAATAATAACTAGTTTTCACGGTTGAAATCGAAACTTTAACCCTAAGGCCATGTTTTCGTACAGGAAAAAAATATTCAATCTTAGGGCGCCTTCAAATAAGCCGCAAAGTGCAGCGAGGCAGCAGCGCAGATGTAGCGCAGCAGTCGCACGTTTTTTTATTTAGTATGGAATAGTAGAGGAACGCGGTGGCAGCGCTGCAACTGCGCTGTCGTTGCGCGACACTATTACATTGCGGCTAATTTGATGGCGCGCTTAATCAGTTAGTCTCTTTTTATTTTTAAATCACATATCGATCCTTCGCTACAAGCTACAAAGCTCCAAATATTGTGTGAGTCTCATTCAAAGTGGGGGCTGCACGTAACCATAACAAATGTTTCAATTTATTTGCCGTGTACTATACCTACATCAGTTGACACTAAACATCAGTATATACTAATAAAACAATATACTATATCTGGTCTGTACACGAAGATATCTCATAAGTTGCATTTGTTTATTATCAATTCTAAACAAAACAATCCATAAAATCCTAATAAGTATCCAAACTAAAGCTTACGCAACGAAACAGGAAATCACGTCCAAAAATGTCACAGGAAATTGTTCGTATAGTTTCCTTTATAGTGGCAACACTGGGTATAGTGGCAGTCTGGCAACATCGGCTGTGTTTTATTATGCGTCGGTCGTACGTCCATCAGTTGTGTCTCGTAGATACCGCGGTAATAGACAAGCGATTTGTCCTGTCCAAATATTGCGGTGTAAAGGTGCTTGTACAGTGGAGTATAAAATGTACGGTTGTTTTAAATTTTAATCAAATAAGATTTAGCTTCTGTGAAAATAAAAGATATTTAGGCTATGTCACTTAGTGGTAAAGTAAAATTACTGGTGAAATAATTTTTAAAATCACTCCCTTAGTTTTTGAGTTTATTCATTACAAATAAAAATATACCTAAATAACCGGTCAAATGCAAGTCGGATTTGCGCACCAAGTATTTCGTACCGTCCCCAATAAAAAAAAACGGCAAAAAAATCACGTTTGTTGTATGAGAACCCCATTTAAATATTTATTTTATTCTATTTTTAGTATTTTTTATTATAGTGGCAACAGAAATACATCATCTCTGAAAATCGCAACTGTCACATTTTCTTTCAATACTAACCGCAGCCAATGCTTCAACCGCGTGAATTTAGAAAATGATCCCAAGAATACAAAGGTACTCCCGGGAAGAAGTATCCAGTGTTTCAAATTTCATGCAAAACCGCTCAACCGTTCTGGCGTGAAGGAGTAACAAACATACACACATACACAGACTTTCACCGTTATAATATTACAGTGATTTTCCTTTTTTAAATAGTTCGAAATTTAAAACTTTCCTACCAGTCTGTGCACCTTTACATTTAGACTAGACTTGTACGATAAAAACTCTTTGAGTACATCCTTATCAAGACTGATTGGACAAAACACATGTGATTCCCTTCCATATTCGGTACAATGGAATTGGACAGACCGTTAATTACATATTGACAGGTTAAACGTACTATAATGTAGGTATTTGAGGTAGGTGGGAGTAAACGGCTGTCACTCATTGTAAGTGGTACCAACTTGACAAAACTGTGGGTGTAGGTAAATAAGTGGCTAAGTGCCAGCAGGGAAGTTTGAAGAGTTTCCGTGGCCCTAGAACGCAATCTATATCTAAGAAAGAAAGTCATGTCAGTTACACTATTTGTAACTCAAGAACGGCTGAACCGATTTGGATGAAATTGGGTTGAAATTGGTGGTTTAGAACCAGGAAAAGCACGTAGGAATTTTTATCCACTCAAGTAAAAAAAAATTAAAAACCTGCTCATTTATTGGTATGGGGAAGAGTAAGGTAGAGTAGGGCAGAGTAGGGTAGAGTAGGGTAGATTAGGGTAAAGTAGGGTAGATTAGGGTAGAGTAGGGTAGAGTAGGGTAGAGCGGGAGCGAAGCCGCGGGCAAAAGCTAGTAGTAAATGAAGGAACATAATTGGGTGTTAAAACTTCTCGCTGTATCTTAGAACGGGAAAAGTGATTTGAAGATTTGCCACTTAAAAAAAAAAACAAATCAACAAGTTCGTATGTGTGTATGTTGATTACTCTTTCACGCTCAACCTGCTCAACGGATTGGGATGAAACTTGGCACTGGAATAAGAATAAATACTTTACTTTTTTGGATGTGAGACGCACGGGACCGTTTGATATGGCGTCACTTGGGGAGGCCTATTTCCAGCAGTGGAAATCATTCGGCTGTAATAATGATGATGAGTTTGAAGTCCAGGAGTATATTCGAGGCGAAGCTGCTGATAGAAAATAGAACAAAAATAAATTAAACTTGGAAATAAAATACAGACTGCCTCTCTACATACGGTAAGTGGCTGTAATTCATACAAACGTATTTGGAGCTTTTTCATTGAAATCCAATTCAGTAATTTCCGTATAAATACCGCAAGACATGTCTTTTATAGGGCTTTTCCCGGACCTACAACAATCGATTAATTATTCATTTCTGAGTTGCGATTAGACACCTAGTAGATATCTGGTAATTAAGAAGTAATTATAGAATGCCCATCAAATACGTTATTTAGAAAGTTCAAACGAAACAAAGGAAAACATAATTAGGGAAGTCACGCAAAGGTACATGATAAATTCAATTAGATAATTTTAAATCGATGATAAACTATTTACATTACATTATATATCATACTATTATATAATGTAAATAGTTTATCATAGAAGTAATTAGTTTACTTAATTAGCTTTTTTTTTATTAATAAGTGTAGTTACTTCGTCATATAAGGTTACAATTAGATGTATCGCGCTCTAGGATACCCTTTCTAGAAAAATACAGCCATCATCCAATAATTCCTCCTGCTCTAGGTTTTTTTTTTTTTTTTTTACGGTAGGTAAAATCATCCAATGACAAATCCCGCCCTTGGGCGGAGCGGGAAATAGTGTCAGACTTTTACTGACTAAAATCCTACCCTGTTCCTTCCCTGCCTTGGTTCCAGGGCCCTGGTATGCATTTTCATACCTTCCCAGAGCCCCAGACTAGGCCTCGACCCTACTGGGCCCCTACGGTTTGCTGACAACTCCTTGAGGCGCACGGGAACAGTGCGCGCCGTAAACGACTTGGGCTCGGTCCGGTCTGTTACCGGACAAACGGACAGCGAGCTACCCATTGCCCGCCGTCCGCAAGCCCGCGTCTACGGTGGCCGGAAATTTGGATCGGAGTTACGGCGGCGGCTGCGGCGTGAGCGCCGTTGCCTGATACGGTCAGCCTCCTCCTTTGCTAGCATTACTGCTTCGCAGAAGGAGGCGACCGCCTGCCACTCCTCCTCGCTCCGGAGCATGGCTTGAACCAAGCCCCGGCGCGAGAGATCGCCTCCGATTGCCCCCACGAGGACACGGCGATGCTCTTCCCAAGCGGGGCACACCTCTACCGTGTGCTCCACCGTGTCCACCGGGCGTTCCGCACAGTGACGACACCCGGGCGTCACCTCCGCACGGATCTTGTACAGGTACGGCCCGAACTTGCCATGTTCGGTTAGTACCTGCGCCATGCGGAAGGTTATGACGCCGTGAGGCCTTTCCAGCCACGCCTCAAAGAGGGGCCTTACCGCCTCAATCGTGGCGTGCCCAGCACAGGGTTGCGACAGTCGTTCTCGCCATTTCACCATGAGATCTCGCCGGAACTCTGTCCGCCAAGCCGCGACTTGTCGCGGCAGCGGGGATTCGCCCCGGCGTTGCATCTCCACGCGCAGATCGTGCATGCGTGCAAGGACTGTTGCCTCCAGATCCCATGGTGGCAGGCCAGCAAGGAGGCTCGCCGCTTCGCGGGATACCGTGCGGTATCCCCGAATCATCCGTATGGCCATGACCCTCTGGCAGGCGTTCAGCAGGGCCGCCGGTCGCCTTCGCAGCGTCGGCGCCCACACAGGCGCCCCGTAAAGGGCCATGGACCGAACGATGCCAGCGTAGAGCCTCCGGCAGGAGGCGTCTGGACCCCCCAGGTTCGGCAGGAGCCGCTTGAGTGCAGCCGAAGTCCGATTAAGTTGGGGAGCCAAACGTCGGAAGTGCGCCTCGAAGTTCCACCGGCTGTCGAGGACGAGTCCCAGGTACTTCATCGTCGACCCGACGCCGATGTGAACTCCTCCTACCGTTAATTGGGAACCCGGTGGTGGCGCGTACCGAGGGCCGTGAAAGCACATGGCCTCGGACTTGTGCAATGCCACCTCGAGTCCCAACTGCTGGATCCTCTCCACGACTGTCGCAACCCCGCGCGTCGCTAGTTCGACCGCCGCCTGGTACGACCGTCCCCGCGCCAGGACCAGCGTGTCGTCCGCGTAGCAGACCACGCTGACCCCGTCGGGGAGGTCGGCGCGCAGCACGTAGTCGTACCCGATGTTCCACAAGGGCGGCCCTAGTACCGATCCCTGTGGGACACCGCACGACATCTCTCGCCGATTCCATTCTCCCTGATGACCGGGGTAGATAATGTACCTGCTCGACAGGTAGGCCTCGATCACACGACAGAGGTAGTCGGGCACCCGGTGGTACCGGAGTGCGCTCCTAATGCTACTCCAGGGCAGGGAGTTGAAGGCGTTGGCGATATCCAAAGACACCGCCAAGACACACCTGCCCCGGGACACTGCGTTCCCCGTCGTGAGGGCTCGCACGCGCATGATGGCGTCCACCGTTGAGCGCATCCTGCGGAAGCCGAACTGGTCATCCGACAGGTTCGGCCCGACCCGTGCTAGGTGCGCGACGAGGCGGTTTGCAACTACTCTTTCAAAAAGCTTGCCCACCTCGTCGAGCAGCACAATGGGCCGATACGCGGACGGAGAGTCCGCAGGTCGCCCTGGCTTCGCGATTAGGACCAGTTTCCCCGTCTTCCAACGAAGCGGGAACTGGCCCCTCTCCATACATGCGCTAAGGAGCCCTCTGAGTCGAGGCCCGAGAGCCTCCATGGCCAGGACCCAGGCTTTTCCAGGCAAGCCGTCGGGTCCCGGGGCGGTATTTTTGGCATTCAGCCTTTGTACCGCCACTCTCATCTCTACCTCGGTCACCTCTGGAGCAATATGGTCACCGTCGTCGCCATTGTGGTCCGCGTCGGACACCGCAGGTGGCGGAGCCATGGGCGGGGGGGTGTGTTCCCCCCGCGCAGGGAACAGAGAGTTCACTACACCCTCCACAAGCTGGGGCCGGAGACTCTGCGTCAGCGGGGGAGCCCAGGGGCGGAGTTTATCCCGCACCGCCTTGTACGGGCGACCCCACGGGTCCACGTTGAGAGTCCCCAGCCACACGTTGCGGGCCTCGAGTTTGGCCCGCTTTATCTCCGCTCGGAGGGTGCGCTTTGCTGCTCTGTATCCCTCATACAGCTCCGCCTCTATGGCCTCTGCATCCGGTGGACGGATGCGGCGTCTGCGGTGTCTGGAGTACCGGCGTCGCGCGGCAGTGCATGCGTCACGCAGTGCTGCAATCTCCGGCGACCACCAGTGCACCTGGCGCTGGGCACGTCCTGGTCGGACTCGGGGCATAGCCGCGTCGCAAATTTGCGACAAGGCCTCCCCGAACCAGTCCGCCTCGGCGTCAATGTCGACAGGCCTGTCCGGTGCTTGCACCCAGGCCTGTACCGCCGCGGCCTGCCGGAAGAGATCCCGGTCCAGCTGCCTCAGCGCCCAACGCGGACCACACGGGGTCCGTTGGACCGGCGCGGTCGAGGACTGGGCGGAGACGTCGAACCGGATGTACCGGTGGTCCGAATACGTCTCCACCCCCTCTATGACGCGCCAGTCGACGACACGCGGTGACAGAGCAGGGCTGGCGAACGTTATGTCCACGACAGACTCACCCTGCATCCGCACACACGTGGGGACAGAACCCCGGTTTTTGACGACCAGGCCCAACTCCAGGGCCCAGGACTCCACCCTCCGACCCCGCTCGTTCGTGAACCGGGAACCCCAAGCCTCGTTCCAGGCGTTGAAGTCCCCGCACACGACCACAGGGAGGGAGGAGTGAAACCTAGCGACGACGGCATTCAGCTCCATAAGGGAGTTGTCTAGATCGGCGAGAGATCTGTTCGGGGACAGGTAGACTCCCACCACCACAATGTCCCCGAACCGTGCTGCCACGCAACCCCGCCCCCTCGTGACGGCCTCGAGGGACGGGGTACCGGCGGCGGCCGACGAAATTAAGGTCACCGAGCCGCTCAGGTCCTGAACCCAGTCGGCTCTGGGCAGGACAAAGTGCGGCTCGGAGACCACGGCGATATTGATCGACCACTGCGCCATGCTCTGGAGCAACAGATCCTGAGCGGGGGCGCAGTGGTTGATATTCGCCTGGAGGAGACGTAGTGGTGCCGTTATTGGCAGTCCATTGTCTCCTCCCGAGCCCCCTGTGAGGGCACTGCCGCGGTGGTTGCGGCGGCGACAGTAGCCACGGTAGCGGCTGCGGCGGTGGGCCTACGGACCTTGCCCTTGGCCATGGCGGGGGGGTCGCAGGGCCTGCTCCCAGCCCGGTGATCGGCCTGCTTGCCAGCCGCCGCACATGCATAACAATGCGGCGACTCACGGCACTCTGCAGCCTTGTGACCGGGCTTGCCACACTGGAAGCAGTGGTCACTGCGATCCACCTCCGCAGCGCAACAGGCCCCCACGTGGTGCCCCACATGGCAGCGGTAGCACCGCAGAGGTCTGGGCTCCAGCAGTTTCACCTGCGCGGAGACCCAGCCCACCAAAAGCCGTCGGCCCACCTCGGAGATGGTTTTGGCCGCCGACACGGGGCAGCTTACCGTTACGGCTCGCATGCCCGTGCTGTCAGCGCGGATTGTGCCCGCCCGAACCTGATCGGCCGTGCACCCTCCAGCCCTGACGATGGCGGCCACCACCTCGTCCACCTTGACTGAGTCGTCCAGGCCCATTATGCGCATGTCTATGCACCTGGATGGCCTGGACACTCGTGCCTCTTCGGCGTCTAGAGACGCCCTGATCTTGACGGCCAGGGCGTCCGCTGCAGCGCTGTTGTCCGTGCCAGGGACCTCCAGTATGCGGGCTCCGGTTGCGGTGCGTCGCATACGGAAGCCCCCAGAGGCTCCGAGCTCGTCAAGGTGGGGCAACACCGCCCGCCTTGCCTTCTCCATGACGTCGTCGTACGTCACGCCCCTCTTTTCCGCTTCTGGCTGCAGCGTGATGACTACAGCCGCGGAGTTCGGGGCGTGAAGTCTGGCCGCCATGGCCCGCTTCCGGCGCTCCTGTCGCTTCGCCCGTTTCTTAGCCGCCCTTGCGGTCTTGCCCGCCTTCCTTTTGGCGCCGACAACCGTCCATTCGGCGCCAGCTGAGGGATCTTCAGGCGGGGGAGGCCGTCGGCGCGGCCCAGTCGCCGTCGCGGCAGGTGGTCCCGCCGGTGCCGTCGAAGGAGCGGTCTTCCCCTGCCGCCGCTGTTGCGTAGCAGCTGGGGCTGGCCTTACAGGCCCCGACGCCATGGTCCCGCGCCCGGCTTGCCCGGGTGGGCCCGCCCTGGGCGCAGCAGCCGTGGCTGCGGCGGCGGCGGCATAAGACGTCGCGTTGCGTTGGCCAGTGGCCGCGAGCGGGGGGCGCAGTACAATGCCCTCCAGCAGGGACAGCTGCTGCTGTATTCGCAGCTGGAACTGCTGCTGCTGTTCCTGCAGCTGCTTTTGCAGCTGCTGCTGAAAAGCAGCCAGCTCCCGCTGCACCAGCGTCAGCAGCTGGCTTCCCGACTCGGCCTGGGGCTGGGGCCGGGGCTGGGGCCGAGGCTGGGGCTGAGGCTGGGGCTGGGGCCGACTTTGCCCCTGCCCCTGCCCGCACCCCCCCTCCACAGGCTTCCGGCTGCCGGCTCCATGGACCTCCGCGAGCTCGGCCTGAAGCTCGGCTCGGAGCCCGGTTCGAAGCTCAGCCCGGAGCTTCGCCACGCTCTTCCGCAGGGCGACGTCGAAGGCCTCCTGCATAGAGGCGGCATGACGGAGGACCGTCCTCTCCTTCGACGTCCGTTCGCGCTTGCGGCCCATATCCCGCAGCGCGGCGACCACGAGCTCACCGAAGGTCCTGCGCGACTCCTCGGCGGAGTCTTCGCGCTCACTGCCAGATGGTCCCGAGGGGACCATCGCAGCGTTGGCCGCAGCGGGGTGGCGCCCTTCCGTGGCGAGCCTCTGGGCTCGCTCAGCCACCTCCTGGGAGGTGACTCCCCTTCCTTTTCCCGGTGCTCGGCCCGCTCCCCGCCCACTGGTAGGGATTTTTCGGGCCGAGCCCTTTTCTCCATCGGAGGACGATTTCTCCCTCGATAAGGAGCGTTTCCGGAAGAAACTCGCGTTTCTTCCGGAGTCGCCTCCCGACTGCACCTCGTCTTCCATCTCCGAGCCTGAGCTCCTTCTGGATGCCGCGTCGGACTCCGACCGCGCATCACTCTCTGTAGGGGTTTGAAAAAATTTTGACTTATCCATTCAGTTCCCACGAGTAAATTACATACTGTACTGGCTCAAATTCAGTGGTCCGCACTAGAGACTAATTTAGCTACCCATTAGTCAAGCTAACAACCTCCCTCACGGTGCGCCGCCGCTTGGAGGTTTGGGGTAATTTATTATAGAGGTTGTCTTCCTCGCGACCCGGGCGGTTAAGCCAAGGCCCTCGACCCCCATCAAAAGTCAGAAACATGACCTTGGACAATCTCTGGGGCTACGAGAACAACGGTGGCAGAAGGAGGAGAAAGCCTTCCTCCTGCCTGCCCGGTGGCAGGGTGAGTGCACGCCGAGCCCGCTCTTGCTTCGCCACTGTGCCCTCTGCTAAAGCAGAGGGACACGCGTTGAAGCGTACTCCCGACAGAACATTCGCAGACGGCCATCGAGGCCCCTTAGGCAGGAGTGCCCAAGGGGGGTGGTTGGCCGCCTCCCAGGGTGCACCGTCCCGCAGACTAGCCTTCGCGACGGACGTATCCGCAAGGGAACTATAGTCTGCGGGCACTCGTGGAGGTTTTCTGTCATGGCACCCCCTCCTGCTCTAGGTGGAGCGACAGGAAGTGTCAGACTTTTACTGACTATTATCCACCTGTGTTCCTTCAGCTGCATTCCATCAAGTAAATCTTTAGATACAAAATAATATAATAACTACCTTGAATTATTAAAACTTCAATTGTCGCGAGAAACAAAAATATCATCCATCCCCGATCCAAGAATTATTGTGAAAAGAGACGGCAATTTTTCATTTAATTTACAATTTTCATCCACTTTGACAAATGAGGTGTCATGGCGTCTTTGGAATTTCCCGCGCTAAGTATCACTAATGAGTTGTCATCGTCGATGCAGAAATACGGATATTTCAAGTATTTCTGTGTTAAGATCTAGAAATATGCGAAGGATGTCTTTACCCAGCTCTGGGACAAATAGTCTATGTACCTTATAACCTCAGATTGATAAAATCCGTCTGTCGTGCCATTCAGCATTTTTTGGTCATCATCAACCTAATTTGACGAATGCTGTTTTCAAATAATCACGGTACATACAAGACATAATGACCATTATGCAATAATTCACTAATACCGTACACAATAGGCAAAATATTTACTTCCGAATATACAGTATGCGTATAAACAAAATTATACAGGATGCTTTTTAATTTATTGGCACAGTTTCAAGGGTAAAAATTACTTTATTAATATGAACAACTTTCAGTATGACACCAAATCTGATATTATTTACATCACACGAATATTATATAGGCGTATATTTGTATGTTTTTTACTCGTTCGAGCTCAAACAGCTCAACGCATTTGGATGAAACTTTAGTTACAGCATTATGTATGTATAAGTTTACATTTCAATAACATAACTTGTATTGGTAGTACTAATGCAACGTGGGCGAAAACTTTGAAAGAAGTTTGTTAAGTGAACATAAATATACTATAATGCTGATTTTAAATAACATACTTGTATTTATCATAATAAAGTTAAAGGAAAATAAATAGATGAAATCTTTATTGTACACCAAAAAATAAAATCACAATAGGAATTTAAAACTAATAGGGTGTCACAATGGGCGGTCATAACGCTACAAGAGATATCTTACAGACAACCTTTCGTTTAGTCTTAATTTTTCATATTTATGAGCACTTTAGACCTCTGAAAGATTACTATGAACATATCACCCTGTATAGTGTTTATAATATTTATAAATGTTTATAAACATTTGTATTGTCGTGATTTCTATTCAATTACGTTTCCTTCTGCATTCGCATAAGATAAGTCATGTAATGTGGACCGATATTGTGAGAAAATCTATCTTGTATAATCGCAATGAATTAATAGTTACCTTTCATTTGATCTATTGTGGTATGAAAATGGTCTATAATGCTGTAAACTTAGCAGTATGTTTCAAAAACCAGGTAAGTACTGAATTTAATTTTACAAGTAATTACCGTATATTGATATTTTCTTTACTTCTGACTAGAGCTATGGTAGCCCAGTGACAACGGTCCCAACTTACGAATTGCAGGTTGCGGATTCGTACTGTATCACTTAGTGTAATTTATTTACCACTGCTCTTAAAACGGTAAAGGAAACAAGCATGTCCAAGAACCAGAAAATTCGATGACATGTGTCATCTACCATTCGGCTCTGGGTCCGAATGCACGGCCGAGGCCATTGGAAACATTATTAGGTTGATTACGTTTATATGCTTAGGCTTACTTCTGACTGATAAATACATTCAAATCTGTGTAAGCACCACACTTCTCAAAAGAACATCTCAGACATCAATCTTACTTATTAAAACAGCCTTAGCCAGAGTCACTATGGCATTATCTCAAGTCAAATTCAGCCCCCCTAGCCAAGTTACAATCGTTTCGCTTTGCGTTAACGCATGGAGTTGGCCACGCCCCCAACTCCTTTGTTCGAACAAACGAATTAGGGGCGTGGCCAACTCCAAGCCTTAACGCAAAACGAAACGATTGTAACTTGACTTGGGGGGCAGTGCTTTCTTGTTTTTACTTTGGATCTAGCAAATGAGTTTAGAACTTTTATCCGCTTTCGAAATTCCACAAGACATACCAACAGTAATCCTATATACAAAATATATAATATACAAACTGTACATACATATGTCTCGCTCGGTATCTGGCTGTGAACTATGACTGTATTTGGACACGCGCCAGACCGTGGCTCCGGTCGCCACTTGCGTTTTTTTGTTCGTTTTAATACTAGTACACACTGTTCTTTTTTGTTAGTAGAGATATCCGTAATGGTAGCTGTGTTCGAGAGATTTATTCGTAGGATGTGACTCGGAAATTAATTTTAAATAGTGAATAATAATTGTGAAATGTCTTGGTGAAGTCACCAATAAGATTGTAGTTGAGTTTAATAACTATATAATTCTCTCAGCTGGTTTGTCTGCGTGGTTGTTGAAAATTATCCGAAGGGAACGTATTCCTGGGATAAAAAGTAGGTAACATTCCGGGACATGGTCTACCCAAGTGCTTAATTTCATCCAAATCCGCTCAGAAGTTTATGCGTAAAGTAGTAACAAACAAAAGCACATACAAACTAACACCTTATTAATGTGCTATACAAATATAACTAATACTAATATTGGTAGGGTTGCGGGAATCCGATGGATGCAAGATGCACAGGACCGTTCATTGTGGCGACACTTAGGGTCAACTAATATATGACTATAAACTAGTAATGTTAGACTAGATAATGTTGACTATAAACTGTAGGTACTAAGTACTCATGAGTCAATCATATGTCCTTTTGAACACATATTTTCTTGTCATCATCATCATCATCACTTTGTTGAACACCTAAGTACCTAAAGGTCACCGAGTTCAGAAACCTAAAATGGAAATACAACAACTTTAACTATCTGAAATATTGTAACTGCGCTACGCAAAGCGAATGGCTCCTAACTTGCTTTGCGTAGCACGGTATTAAAGTTAGTGTCGGTAGTTAAAACAGACTGCTTTGCACTTAAATTGGTGTCCCGTTAAGTATATACCGTGTTGACAGGACTATCAACCGGTTCCTGGAAATATATTATCGACGCTTTACAAATTAAGCGAAAATCACGTCTACAATCACAGTTATGACGCGTTCGAAACCACATTCATTGTGCGTACAGCTAAGGAGTGAAATTCCCTGCTGAAGTCTGTGTTTTCTGATGGTTACATACTAGGGGTCTTTAAGTCAAGAGTGAATAGATAGGTTACTTCTATGCAAGCGTGCTCCATCGTCAACTACCTACATCATCGCTTACCATCAGGTGAGATAATGGTCAAAAGGGAACCTATAAAAAAAATCGTTGAGTTCCAGTTTAACCGAATGCGGCTGAAAACCTGGATACCTAGATAGACTGATGATCAGACTTTCTGGCACCTGACTACCAGGAACGACTGTCGTAAATCTACTAATGACAATCTGGCCATCGATCAAATAAAGCTAGAAAAAAAAAGATTTTGCTCACTGTCTTCACGCAGCAAAAACTATTCGAAACTCCTGACGTGAAAAAAAGTTTGTGACTCAACGACGCAATTATACAAAAAACATGCCAAAAACACAGAAAACATAAATATATTAAATATAAATAGCACTTCTTTGTTATTGGTAAAACTAACTAGAAAGCGACCATGGGCGTAGACACTGTGGGGCAGTGGGGCGCTTGCCCCACCCTGGCTCTGATCTTTAAGGTACCTAACCAAACCTAAAAAGATGGATGGAAGATTTCGTGGTGTAGGTGAACAATAAGAAAGTGCTTTGGATAATTCGAATTATACATATAGATGCTCTGTTTAACTTGGGACTAGACGACGTTTTGTGATAGTTGTATAATAAAAAATAATAAGAAATCATTTGTTTTACTCTTTCTTACAGTACTGAGAATGTGATCCTTTGTTAGAGACTGGCTTATTAATTGTTACGCTGTCACTGATTCCGATTATTTTCATAACAACTCATCATTCTTTCACACATTGGGGTACTTATTTGTTTATCAGATCTAAACTTTCAATTCATTTTAAAATATTTTATTTTACATGCTCTTATATCAATACACAACCAAGGCTTCCTTTTGCCTTAGTGGTATAACAGGGGTTCACTATTTGTATGGAGAAGGTTACTTCCATTCTTTCATCATCCATTTAGACTTCGACCACGAAGTCGATGGCGAGAGCTAGTATTATATAAAACGTCAGAAGCTAGTGTACTTACAGTTCCTATTCGTGGTTTTCTATTGAGAACTGCTGGCAACAAATTTCACAATTACTCTTCAATTTTTTTTTATAATATTCCCATAATTATTAAGTACGTGCTTTTTATTTCATTGTACTCCATAGTTATGTTAAAGTAATAATTAGTCATGTATCTTGACTATCAAACCTAGATTTATAGGCTCAATTAAACTATATGAATAGCATTTTGGAATTAAGCCATCCATGTATTACGATACGCTGACGAAATCAGACGAATGATTTATGGCTTAAATCTCCACGGAACCGTAAAGTATGTTTCATTGACATGTCTGGTACATATTCCTCTCTTTGATTATCTTCCTGTAATAAATCAAAGCACTTTGAATTTATATTTCACTAGCAGAACTTCTACCATTCAAAACCGATCATGTGGGCTCCTTTAAAGATCTTCACTGACGTCGATTCATTCTTGTACTGTCAAAATTAATTCTCACATCCCAAAGTACATAAGCACGCTCTTAACAAAAATCCTTTATCCTCCAACTTATTAAAACTAATAACTAAAGTGAGCTGAAAGTCCAGCAGTCGTGAAAGCGAGTGGACGTGTCTCAAAAGTTTGCCAAACTTGTTTACCCTTCAGCGAAATATTTCATACTCAGCAATGTGTACCGATGTTTTGAGCCAATCATACTTTTAGGATATAGCTTCTTTCTATGTTGCTTCTTGAATGGTGTTAAATTTTCTGTGAGGAAAGTAATTATCAACTACGTCTAGCACTTCTGTACTTCTAAAATTTTTTGTAGCAAACGTCTAAGACCATTCATTTTTGGTTACTTGAAAGAAATCGTGAAATGCGATAAGACGCAGATTATATGTTCTAGTTTGAGATTTTTATCATGTGGATTAATAAAGATAGATAGAAAATTAATATACTCTTTATTGAACACCCTCAATAAAATTACAGTAAGAACTTAAAATTAATAGGGTATCACAATAGTATTTGGGTATCTTAGTGTAAGTTGATAGAGACTCTTGTAATCTACGATTCAGGAACTAACACACTTCCATCCTCATTATATCTGTTCCCGCGCGCCTCAAGGAGTTGTCAGCAAACCGTAGGGGCCCAACCGGGTCGAAGCCTACTAGGGCCATGGCTAATGTGACAGTGAACACCAAGACCCTGAAGCTAAGCCAAAGAAGTAACGGGGTGGGTTTTTTTTAGTAAGTAAAAGTCTGACACTATCTCCTGCTCCGTCCAAGGGCGAGAGTTGTCATTGGATGATTTTTACCCACGAAAAAAAAATCTTCATCATTTTCTTTCTGCCCTTGTCTCGTATTACTTCCATTTCCCTGTCAACTGCCGTAAGTTTAATAGACACGATTACTGTCGTATCTATAGTTCAATTAATTGTCATCAAACTTTTCACTCTGTTCAGAAGCTCTAATCACGATATCTTTTGAAGCCAGTGCCTTTTAGGTTCATAAAACACGTACTAAAAGTAATTCTGACAAGGAACATAGATTCGTACTCACACGGGAACAACATACCCTGAAGTTAATAACTTCTAAGCCCCGACTGGCGACGTAACTGTGAAGTTAGCTAAACGTGATTATCCTTTTGCACTGAAAGTTTTGAATCCTCTAGCATGTTGTAGTGTAATTTTAGCAGAACTGCCTGTGTATACGATATATTTTCAAACTTATGCTTATAATTATTTATTTTAAATAGGCCTACATGGGAACTTATAAAACGTCAGAAGTTACCGCACGGTTCCAAATGGTCGTTTTTATTCAATTTTATTATATTAAGCGTACTGTCATCATCACTCTTTTGATTATATTTTAAAGTAGCGCCTGCCAGCGTTGAAGTAGATTGTTCCATAGAATTTACACTCAGGTAATAAAAAGTATCATATATGCTAATTCAGGAAGGACATGATCTATCCGTCTGCCGATTTGCGACTGTAAATTTCATCCAAATCCATTTAACCTTTTAAATACCGTAATTAGAGACACAATAGAAAGACAATAGGTGGCGGACGCCGGTGTCCTCTTGGGGCATCACAGTTGAAATGGATATAAAGGATTAACAAACACAGCTGCACTGGGATCGGTGCCACGTGTCTTTTTCTTCAAAATTCCAAGCTTGTGATCGTATTCGACAGAAACGATCAGAAAAAATGTCTTAGAAAAACTATCATCCTATGTCAGCTAGCTTTCAACAGTAAATATGCGAATTAAATTTGTAATTTATATGTTTTTACGCTATTTTCTACTACTATTTGCGAAAATTAATGAATTCTAATTAATTACAGAGTAAACGTAAACGTAAAATAAACTGAAATTAGGTCGAGTCGTCCTCACTAGACTGAGCGACTTACTATTCCTAGGTAACAACAATCGGATCACGATTTTGTTCGCTATGTCCTGTCTATTGGTAACCTTTCTATTCCGGTTTCATTTTCATCATAGCTCTCATTAAGCTGGTCTATAAAACTTTCTATTATGTTTTCGTTTTCAAATGTCTTAGTAATCGACCAATCTGTAAAAGACCGCCAGTCATCATGTTAAACAAATGAACTTAAAATTTACGGCTTCTTTTTTCAAATGGTTTTTACGTTCCAAATTCAAATTACATTATTCCCTAGGGAACGCCCTAAGTACATTAGATTTCTAGAGACAAAATGACTTGGACTGATGCTGGTTGGATGACCTAAAAAAGGGCATTATCGAGCTGGTATTGTATAAAAAAAAATAGTGATTTAAGTAGTCTTATGAATACTAATGATCCTACAATTTTTACACAACTGGAACACCGGCCTCACGTCTTTGAGAGGAAATTGACCGTAATCAATGTCTTTGATGTCAAGCACGTCTTCCTTATTCAAAAGAATAATACTATTCAAAGCATCAGAAGGGTAAAACTGTGTCATGAATGTTGCATAATAAACACTAATTTTTTATTATGTCTCTCTAAACAACAAAGCGCCCGGCTTGTTACGCATCATCTGGCAATATCACGTGCTGTCTGTTGTGCAACTTAGTCAAGCATTGAAGAGGCATTAGTGGGCAGAAAAGTTTCTACACAACCAAATCTACATACTCTTTATTCGAAAGCCCAAAATAGTAACGGAAAGAGTAAATATAGTTTAAAGTTCTTTTTTTTGGAAAATGAAAAATAAAAAACTAAACTTTTCCCGCTCTGTGTGGAGCAAGCAAGATGGAGTGTCACTTTTACTTTTTTTTTTTCACGTCAATATAAGTTAAACCAAAATGGCGATCGACCTTGAATGAACAGTAACAGATTTTCGGATCTCAATCGAGGAGGGGGCTGCGCGTAACCATAGCAACAAGTTCAACTTATTTGCAGCGTACTATATATCAGTTGACCTTTGCGTTCTAGATTTGTGGTATTTCTTCTTCTTCTTTTATTAAATCCAAAGTTATTATTCTTCAATTCGGGAATTGACATTACTTTTGTCATCATTTAAGTATACACTGATGCCTTATTCTGAATAAAACTTTTAACTAAACATAAACGAATATCTACAAGTTCTCGAAATATTCTATTTCGATCTATCCTTCAGGTACACTCAGCCGCAAACTAGACGCGTCTCTAAACTCGGCTCAACATGTTTATCCCTCGTTAGTTCCCGTTTGTTATCCTCAAGCGTGATATTATTTACGACGGCACTGAATGGCCGTTTGCTCGCCGACTCATAATTTTAGGATGTACGCTTCTGCCTCAAGTTTGAGTAATCAAATAAATATAAACCTCAAAGGAATGACGTGAAAGCAAGTTTTAGTAGTGGGATGTACCAAAACTGGATTTATTTATTTGTATGTAACTACATCTGATATTTCAGTAAGTAGGTTTTTTTATATAGTCTAAATTGTTTACTTTATTAAATGCCCTCCCTTTTCCTCCCATTTCTTTTGGTGTTGTGACTTTACACTATCGTGGAAACTATCCAAAACTTTAGCTAGCTCTTTTTTTTGAGCGTTTGGATGTAGTGTCCATTTATTTTTTACAACAGAATATAACTACAATATAATTCTGCTTACAAACAACTAAGCTAATAAATAACGTAACAGGTACGTAACATGTAAGTATATAGATACAAACTGAAAATAATAAACGCGTATAAAAAGAAATCACTGGGCATCAATAAAACTCATCCATATCGTTGTCAATAAGAAAAGTACCCAAAAGGCTGGCAAAATTACCACGTTGAGTAGCAATATCTACTGATTCCTTGATCGAAGAAAATTACAGCTCTGTAGTCAAGTAGGAAAATCAACCAGATATTAGCTGATATCCCAAACGACTCGATGAGCTAGCTAGCTCAGTTAATTCATAGCGCGGGTCTGGATCTTGTTCTGCCCTCCACTGTAACTTGCCATAGTTGTCTGCCTTATTTATGTGGTAGTATTTAAGTGAATATTTATGAGTATTAAAAATATTGTTATATAATGAATTTTGACTTAATTGAAGGCCGATTGCCTCTATTAAAGATGAAGCTTGTGTCCCAGCAGTGGGAACATTACAAGGCCAATTATGTTATGTGTGAATGCCGAAATTTTTCAGCAGACCTTCTGCCGTCTGTTTGCGAAAAGCTTTTTATATAAATATCAATATTGAAAGGGCTTCACAGAATGAATCATCTCAATCAATCAATAGTTCATTCTGTCTAGTCATTCCTGTTGAATATGCATGGACAATAAAATATCCGATTGACCCGATCGATTCCTAAGAACAATCGATGGGGCTCCAGCAATTGTTCTCCATTGCATGAAGTGCTCTGATTATTATTTGCTCATGAACGCACACGACGGTACAATATAAGTTTATAAGTTTTATGTTCATAATACACCACATAACTAACGACGACAACAGCGATGTGGAGGAATACTTCGACCCCTGAGTGTATTTGGTGTTTATTTATTATATTTGTACATAGTTAGGTCTAGTATACATTCTTGGTTTAGTTTTTATATACATAGGTTTAGTATAATTACCACATGACTTATATGAACATCATAATTTGAAATAATTTTATTCCGTCACCACCAAATCAATGAATCGCTAATTCTACATATTGTCCAGCGGCGTAAACACTTGAGATACGAAACTACACCAATTTTACATCATAATGTCCACTGGGAATCCATTTGCCAAAAACATTAATTAAAACAACCACGAAACTTCACTCGAAGAAATCCCGCCAAAAACCTCAAATAGGATAATTATTTCGAATTCTGAATTTAAATCTACAAAAAATGTATAAAAAAGAAATTACGTCGTTACCAAGGATCTTATATTATCCTACGGACAAACGTCGATACATTTTCCACCAGGCACTTTCTCATTCCGATTTCAAAACTGTCAAACGACTGTTAGGGATCGATTCAGCATCGCAGCACGTCGATGTGAAAGGACTCGGCTTTACACTCGCGTTCAATGAAACTGCATGGCATATTTTCGCTTTAAAAAGGCTAGTATTAAACCCAGTAAGGCATAATGACATCAGGAATACTGGCTGGCTGGAAATACTTTTTACTGAAATAAAATATTCTTTTTACAAGCTTTTATTTAGTTTCACCTGTCCCAATTTTGTCTGTAAACAAATCTTGCAAATTAAAGATCCACCTCTCGGTTACTTACAAGATTCGTGCGGAGACGACGCCCGGGTGTCGCCACTGTGCGGACCGCCCGGCGGACACGGTGGAGCACACAGTCGAGGTGTGCCCCGCTTGGGAAGAGCAGCGCCGTGTCCTCGTGGGGGCGATCGGCGGCGATCTCTCGCGCCGGGGCTTGGTTCAAGCCATGCTCCGGAGCGAGGAGGAGTGGCAGGCGGTCGCCTCCTTCTGCGAAGCAGTAATGCTAGTAAAGGAGGAGGCCGACCGCCTTAGGCAAAGGCGGACACGCCGCCGCCGCCGCCGGGTTTCCGATCCCAATTTCCGGCCACCGTAGGCGCGGGCTCGCGGACGGTGGGCAATGGGTAGCTCGCTGTCCGTCCGTCCGGTAACAGACCGGTCCGAGCTCAGTGCCCCTAGCACGAACAACTTGCGAAAAAGTATTCGTATCGTTAACGTGAGCATTTTGTATGGAAACATGAACAGCGCCTCTGGTGTGCGTAATTTGAACTAATTTTGTGAGCACGAACTTAGTCCTATAGGTTTCGTATTCGTATCGAATTCGTAACGTACGTAACCTTGAGCCGTTTGTATGAAGATAGCTAGCACGAAGGTTTAAAATGACGTATAGTATCGTCATTGTCGAAGGCTGGTTTGCGAGTTTCTCGAAAGTTTATTCACTATAAATTTGGCAGTGAGAAAACTTTCGTCGGAGTTTATTGGAAGCATAAAATAATAATTTAAGTGATTGTGTTAACAAATTTTGTTAGAAAATGCTTAGATTAATAAGAAGCACCCCTCGACATAGTGCATTGTACTATTTATCTTGCGGCGCGATTGATTTTTGAAAGTAGAAATGTACGAAGAGAAACAAGGCGGGTGATTTATTTTAGAACACTATATTTTTATTAATAAAAACAAGTTAGTTTATTTAGTCATTGGATGATTTTACCTACCAAAAATAAAAAATAAAAAAAATATTAACCTACAAAAAATAAAAAAAAGTATTACAGAATTTAGAAATAGATTTCGTCTAAGTAAGGAAGCATTTTCGTATTTATGTTTTAAGTAAAAGGATGCATTGAACGTAAAGTAAGGTATTTAAAGGACTATGTATTCTAATTATATATAATTATTCTAATAATATGTTGCCTTCTAATTATAGACCTAAATAATTATCAAAAATTAAGCACCTCATCAAGTTTATTTCAATTTAATCCTTTGTTTACGTATCAACAAACTTACTTCAAAACAAACTTGACCTTGAATGAGCTTCGCGTCAAAAAATGTCAAGTGTTACGCGTCGTTCGTTTAGGAACACAATCTCACTAAACACAAAAGTTTTAATAATAAATTTAATAATTAAACCATTTATCTTAACTAAATATTAACTTTTACTGCAGTTTCTTCGTATTACATCAAAATTTGAACAGTTTTAAAGTTTTAAAGGCCCTGAAATCACTAAGAATTAAAATATGTAGGAGTTTTTGAACGAAACGTTCAATCAATTTTGAGATCATTCATTCAATTTTGTACATCCTTACTTACATTAGTATGACGTCACTAACGTAATCGTATCGAGGTCTCGATACTATTACGAAAGAGCTTTGTGCTTCCGACTTTGGTTGTATTCCGTTATCGTATCGGCAACTCGATACGTTTACGATACGAAACCTACAAATATTCGTGCTAGAGGTACTGGTCGTCTACGGCGCGCACCGTTCCCGCGCGCCTCAAGGAGTTGTCAGCAAACTGCAGGGGTCCAGCAGGGCCGAAGCCTACTGGGGCCAAAGGTCATGCGAGAGTGTCACCACGGGCCCCGGGACAAAGGCGAGGAATGGAAAGGTAGGTTTTTAGTCAGTAAAAGTCTGACACTGTTTCCCGCCCCACCCAAGGGCGGGATTCGTCATTGGATGATTTTACCTACCAAAAAAAAAAAAAAAAAAAAAAAAAAAAAAAAAAACCTCTCGGTTACTGGTTGAGATGAAATTTTGCACGCATGTAAATCAGATGATAAAGAAAAAATATTTTGACATGGAGCTGATTTGATGGTGGACCCGGAAGGTGGCCACAGGAACTCGGTTGGTTAAACGACACAACCCTATTGAGTTCGGGCTCATATGATTCATCTTGACGAGTACTTTGGTACTAGATGGTAACTAAGGTCTGATGATGGAGCTGGAAGATGGCCGTAGGAACTCGGTAATAAGCGCAATAAGATAACCTCATTGTGTCTGAGCTTTTTGGAACGTTCTAGATGAGTATTAATTATATAGGTATATACCGGGCTAAAAAAGCTTGCTATGACAAAAAAATTTTTCATTGAAAACTTGTTTTTAATACAGTTTTGTAAAATCATTGACAAAAAAACTTGATGACTAGCCTTTTTTTACAAGAATAAAAAAAATACAATATTTGAAATTAGAATTCCGCTTAATACCTCCAGGCTCCAGTTCCCCTCCCTTAAACCCGAAACGGCGAAACCAAACGGACCATACACACTGCTACGCTTGAAGTAAATCCATAGAAATAAAAGACAAAGTACATCCGCGATTTTAAGTCCAGATAATCTTGTGTTTAATCTCAAAGATGGTACATAAAGGGAAAACGTAACATAATCTGCCTAGTCTTTTCCCAAATATGCTGGTAGAAGTGGAAGAAGTGACTGCCTATCTGAGCTCGACAACCCAGTAACTGGGTAACACAATAATCCTTGGCTGGACCGGTCTTGATGACGTACCGGATACGCAGCGTTGGAAGACCTCCCTCAACATGGCCCGAATCTGATGACTGAAAAAGAACTTCAAGTGACAGCCAAGATCAACAGCGCAACGTGCTTTTCGATGCTTATCATACGCGGCATACCTATAAGTTTAACCAAAATGGCGAGCATCTTTGAATGCGTAGTAACATATTTTTTGGTCACAATCGAAGTCGATGGCCATTTTGGTTCAACTTATTTACCGCATACTATATACACATTAAACTCTTTCTAATATTAAAAGCTGTTCGCCTAGTCGGCGCCGTCGATGCGTGGGTTAAAGGACGCGTAATGTCTTCGCAAACGTTGCTCATGCGTAGCCAGGGCTGTCAAAGTGCTGTGAAAGAGCTGACGTGTTTTGTTTTGTTGGTATTGTGAAGTTCTTTTGTTGTAGAAGACGGTAGTGTTGTCTTTGTTTTGCTGTTTTAAGTTTGACTTAGATTTTTGTACGTCAGTTGTTGTCTTACATTTATCATTTCTGAAAAGAGTACTAGAAAATAAGAACGCCAAGTTTCAAACACTTTAAATATTGTCTAAACTGATTTTGGCAAGTTCCGAATTCAGAAACTAAGGGTCATTCATGTTATAGTTAATGGTAGTCAGAATTTATTTATTCTTACTGTTTTATTTTAATTTTCCTTTTACTTATCAAGGTGTTCTTTTAGCATCTGAATTTGTATTGGCCCCTTCAGCCACCTGGTTAAGTTTAAAATATTGGGGAACAAGGGATAAAAGATATTTATTTTACTCTTCTGAATTTGGGATACGGTTAATAGGTCTTCGTTCTCTTCTCTTATCAAAGTAATACTTTGCTCTTCACTTGGGATTCTCTTTAGTTTTCAACTATCGTTTCTCTTTTTTCACAACTCCAACACATTTTGAATTTACCAGCCCTGCCCATCAGGCGGGCGTTGCCGCACAGCAGTTTGTCTTAATACGGCTCCTTTGACTTCCACGTCAAGATTGTGTAGATTAGAAGCATTTTAATATGAAAGGAAGCCATATTTTTTTTTTTATTTTGTATGCCCCTCACTTTCTGGGTGTTCGTGTCTGAAAGGATCCTCCCTTGTGTGTAATTTTTGTTCATAATTTATTAACAGGTGACCAATTCGCACGGGGTATGTGTCATGTTTCGTTAGGGTAACTTTGTATTTTTCTTACCTATATTTTGTTTGATCGTTATGTCTAATGTAAGGTCCACTTTTTTTTATGGTTATCACTAGGTATTAAAATAAAAATAAATAATAAATAAATATCTTAAATAAGTAATGAAATTTTCTGAAAATTGCACTAACACACCTATTTCACAAAGTGGTAAATACAATTACAGACATCATCTAATTGCTTGCACTTTACACAAAAAAAAATAGATGAAAGAAAAAATCGCCATATTACTGATAAACTCTGTAGTGTTACCAAATAACATTTCCCAGTATCCATATGTCAAATAGTTGTATAATACACACTGTTAAATTTTTGTTGTTCTAATCCCGCAGAGGGCCGATTCGGTTCATCAAAACACTATCAATTTGTAAAGATAAAAATGAAAAATAAACTACTTTTTTTTTAAACTCGAATTAATTCAGGCATGTACGAAATTAATTTCTTTAAGTAAACGTCAGCTGAGCGAGACCGATGAACTGTAGGTAGTTAGAACGCAAGGACCGACAGCTACAAGGAAGCTACAAGCTACAAGGTCATTGACTCGTTTACTTAGAGAAATTAATTTCTGATTCGTATATTAATTCGAGTTTTAGAAAAAAAGTACTTAATTTTTTAATTTTATCTTTTCAAATCGATAGTATTTTATGTACCGAACCGACCCTCCACGGGATTAAAACGAACAAAATTTAATAGTGTATATAAGATAATCTTATATATTTAATCCCAGCCTTCAATTTTCTGCTTAACCAATCGTTTTAAAATTAATTCGTGCTTTAATCCAATCCTCCTGAAATGTCAGGTTGGCGACGTGTAACCTATTTTCCTGTGACCTTATCAAGCTACATGAGTTGACGTAGTTAGTCTACCTAGATTAGATTAATCGGTTTTCGATCTTTATGGCTTTAAAAGAAGTGGAATTTCCCAAGGAAAATAATATATAAAGCTTCCTCAAGGGAACAACTATATTAAGTAACAGCCGGATATTAAGTCATTTACAAAATTGGCCAGATTATTTGTACCACTAAAACAATTACGTATATTTGTTTAACAGACAAAAGACGAAACGACCGCACGTGAAACCACTCTAACCACTTACTGTAATAACTGTAACTCTCTTATTTTCTAGAGCATAAAAATAATTTTAAATTTTCTCACAAAGGACTTCTAACAAAATAGTTTCCTTGTTTACTTTTACATTTTCCGTTCCCTTAGCATTTCCTAGCCACAACTTAGCACGCGCGAAGCTTTTGTACAGAATAGTCACAGAAGGTTGACTCCATACAACGAATAATTCTCAAAACATCTATGCGTCTACCTACAGCAAGAGTGAATGCAAACGCACTGTCGACTGTCATTTGTTTGATATCACCGCCCGTACGTACGCGTCTATGCGAGCGTGAGCGCATGTTCCCTTGAATTGCTGGCCTTCTGCACTTATTTCTTCTATGGCTCGTGCGCCATGAAAGGCAGTACTTTTAATTAAATTTCTCCGGTGGTCGCCTGAGGGTTGTTTACTGGAGCTCCGCAAACGAAGTCTTTGTGAAACTTGACCACTCTACCAGGTGTTATTTGGTTTTAATCTAGATTTTTTTCCAAGAGTATTTTTAATGTGGAGTGATAGATTTATTAGTAATGATAATGGTATCCGAGTTGCATAACTTATAAATTATAACTTCTAAATACTTTTCTATTTTACTCTTTCATTTGTACCTAATCGACCCTCCGCGGAATTAAACCGACCAAAATTTAACGGTGTATATTTACCTAGGCATACAAGTGTATGCCTCGTATATATATGTGTTACCCATTTCATTAACCTGGACATTTTCCTCAGATGATATTAATTACTCAGCCGACACAACGTTAATAAAATCACAAGAACATTTTATTTCATCAAGCTAATGGCCAAATATTTGTCCACCTTATGCCCATAATAAAACAGCATGCATTCGCTAGCCCTCACGATAAACTTATCCTAAAAGCATAAAGTTCAAAGTCCTATGTCAAATATATGGTTTATTAAGATCCCTTCACATGACTCAGCTCTGTTACAGAGGGTGCAACATCTACCCTACTTTTTAGGGTTGACTTTGACTCATTAATCGATATTTTTGCCCCAAATATTATAATGAGTTGGTTTTATGTGGGTCGTGGACAAAAACTAGCGCCAAATATGGTTTTGGAAATTCTCCAGAGTAACCCTGACCTTGCTTTTATGGAAATGTTGGCAGCCATTTCGTCAGAAATTCGGAATAGAGAAATAAATTTCTAAGCAATGCTTACGAAATCAGTTCTCTTAGTTTTGCTCCTGAAATATGGCACACTCTCTGTTATTGATTTGCAGAGTCCATTCGTTCTGAAATATTATTTCGGTTATTACAATGGTTCCTAATCTTTTTTTGAATGGGAACTACTTTGTTTTTTTTTTTTGTTGTTAGCAATGCCAGAAGTCCAGAAAAAATCTTGCGTAGGTTAACAAAAAAAAAATTACACCTGAATTTCAAAATTTGAAGCACATCGGTCTTGTGAAAATTCAAAAATTCTGATTGAAACTTAAAATCTTGTCGCATCAATGTCACTTTTTTTCATTTGGAACTTTTTTAATGTAAGTATATGCCTACTATTAGTGCATAATTGCTTTCCAGCCATTCGTTAATGTTGACATTCAGCCTGAAACCAACGTTAAATTCCTCAAGTTTATAATTTCAAAAAACAAAAATCCTTTTTGGATTTTTTAAACTTTTCGTTGATAATTTTTGGCTCTTATGGACCACAGGTTGGAAACCACTGAGGTAGTGATTTGTGTGAGTACCAAACAAATCCTTATTAAGGTAGGGAGTATTGATCGTCCTCACTTTCAAGTTTATTTCGGTTACTAACTTTCAACGCCCTAAAATATTCAGTAGTTGGGACAAGTCTACAGATAGATTATGGTAGTTAAATCACGTTCACAATTGCATTGGTTGTAGATTGAAATGGTAATAGCTTCGCTCCTAGCACATGGGTCTTAACTTTGACATCGGCAAAGTGTTGTATTGCATTTTATCTTTACCATTTTAGTTTGCATTATGGTTTATTTTTAATATTTTTATATACCGTTTGTCCTGTAGTTAGCTAAAACCTTCTCAGTGTTTTGGCGTTACACGATTATCCTTTCATCCCGTTTCATCCTCTTTGCATTCAACTGGTCATGTCCATTGCCCATTCATTCGTACTAATCCAACTGCCCTTTATGTATCGATTCAAACGCCCGCTCTCGTGTGACTAATTACCGGTTTTATTATTATTTAGTGGTTAAAACGTACCATTAATGTCTTTGATAGTTCATTATTAAGTAGTAATTAATGTTTACGGTTATGGCCCGTTAGCTATTGGTTTACGTTTGTTTTGGCTTGTTTTAAATTTACGCCTACAGTCAGGTAACTATGATATTTTGTTTGTCTCAAAAATTGCAGTGCTTATTCTGCTGCATAATTAAAATCGCAGTAAGAAAGGATTTTTGGAAAATTGAGTTATACATAGATTCAGATTCCTCGTAATGAGTTCTGTATAGTTATTTAATCCTAAAAAAACTACTAATAACCTTCTTACTTACTGCACTTTTAATTAGCGCGGCAGTATTTGGAATCGTATTTTTCAGTTTTGTTCACCCAATAACAATTTTACCTACCATAAAAAAAACCAATAACAATTATTTATACTTATATTTATATACTGTTTGTAACGGTACATAAAAAACAGAATAATAAAATAAAATATAAAACTTTATAGTAAAAAATTATCTCACAACATTTCATACATTCAGACAGTATATTGTCTTTCTTTCGCAAACATATCAAAATCTGTATTCTTGTCTAGGATCACATTACGCGCAAAGAGAAATATTGCTAAATATTTCACCAACTACAACACCTAAAAAGTATAACAATCTCGATAACAAACACGCCAATCATGAAATATTTCAAACAAGTATTTTACAACACCCATAAAAATAAAAATGCAAACTCAAAAGATTGAAGTAAACAGTACAGGTACTACATCTCGATGCATCTAAGGAAACTGTCGCAATGACGACGTGCTCCAGATTAGCCATTCTGGAAAGTTTCCAACAAGCAATTGATATCGACTGAAGTCTGAAATATACCTTACATCGGGGTTTTCTATAATCTACCAACTTTGTACCTCAATATTTTCAATTTGACCTGCGTTGACGAAAAAAGTTGGTGGTTATGTCATACCTTCTGAATTTATAAGTTTTAGGTCAATCGGGATAAGCTGTTGTGGTGTAGTTTACTAAGAAAGTATTTTGTACAATATTAATCAAAAGTCATTCTACAGTATTTTGAATTATAAGGTCCTTTCGGCTACCAAACAACTTTGTACCTCATTATTTTCAATTTGAGCTGCATTGATGAAAAAGCAAAAGTTGGTGGTTATGCAAAGCCTCCTGAATTTGTTGAATTACAAAACTTTTAAAGTTGAATTACAAGGAAATGGTAAAGATGTAGGAAAGGCTAAAACTGGCAAAAATGAAGGGAAAAAACGTTGGTTGATTGATGGAAAGCTTAAACCAACAAATTAAAACAATAGTCACACCATGAGACTGTTATCCTTCACCAGGCTATGTCAATCAGGAAAAGCTGTTGTGGTATTGCTTATTAAGTTAGTATTTTATACGGTCTATAAATTTAAAGTCATTCCACAGTGCTGTGAATTTTAAAGTCCTTCTTTGGGTATGGTTGAGCCAATAAAATTTTATTGTATTAATGGAATGGGAAATTGTTTGGTACGGGTTCTTATCGCTTGTTTTCACCTAAAATCACCGTAAATTGTTGACTAGTCTCGCCGGATACATAAAGACACAATCCTATCTAACATACTATTACGAAACGAACAACAAATAACCTCTTCCCAATTCCGTGTTTGGCACGGAAATGTATTGGTGTTTTCAAGGCATCTTTAGCCTTGAAGACATGTCCTCGAGATTCTGGACCACATCCAAGATTCGTCATGGTGTTCCTATATAGTCTAGTTTCTATAAGTTCTATAGCATCTATAGTTTCATAGACTAGTCTAGTTTTATATCCAGGATATATACTGGCGCGACGCAGTGTAATAAAAATGAAAGAACTTTTGTTGTGGCCATTGCTGTCTTCCTTTTTTAATCTTCCTTGATTTATGATTTTGGAACGTTTAACTTATTGAGTTTTGTCTTTATGGTATGCTATAAAGTGACTGCGCTTTCCTTATTTTTATTTACTTTTTTTTTATTGTAATTTCCAAGGATCAGAACTAAGGAACCTGACTCAAAAATTTCGTAGTTCAAAATCGTTTTCAAAGATTGTCTAAATAGGTACTTTTAAGTGCTAGTTTTTTTTAATATATCAATTAAAAAAAACTAGCACTTGACTACGAGCCCACCTGATGGTAAGCAGTAATGCAAGCATTGATAATGAAGCGCACTGGTTTATTAAGATCCTATTCATTCTAGGCTTGACGACTGTATTCATGTGTACCACAGTCTTTTTATACCGTCTGCTACATGTTTAGACAGTGATTTATCTGTCTCCATATAATAATGGCACCCTAGCATACATGAAATTTGATTCCAATTAAGTGAAGACATGTGCAATGAATCATGTCCTTATTTACGTACTAAAGGACTATTAAGCCAAAGACGTGGTTTATTTCACATACATAATAGGGTATTTACATAAAATGGCGTGTGGAGAGTTAAAAGTTGCGAAACAGCTTGTATTTTACAATTTATGATGTCATTAAAAGTGATGAAATGATAACGCTTTGTTAATGTTAATTAGCTTATTATGAGGTAACTAGGACATGTTTGTTTGAGAACACCGATGTGGTTTCTTTAGCTGATTCTGTTCCAAAATATTACTGATCTTGTTTATCGGTTCCTTAATCTTTCGATAATTCTTTCATTAGTATAGATGTTCTCTTCAAATTTTTTAAATTTGCCATTTCATAATATGCAAACTTATTATAGCTTCGATGCAATAGCACTTATCTCTCAAAATAACCCTTTAGCTAAATTGAAAATGATGTCTTATTTTTTATCAAACATCATTGTCTCTGCTCATTCCACGTTCAATTTACTTCTCATCGATAACATTTGAACCCAATTGCCAGGGTCCACGTAACCTCACCAATTTCATTCATTGTTTGAACGTTGGTCAATTAGGTTGATTGTCGGTACTCAATTACTTATACCGAGTGTAATTATGTAGTGTACTAATTGATCTTGAAACTCTCTTTGGATTCTATTTCTCTATTGCTCTTAAAATCGTCGCCTTTGTTAATTTTTTACTATATTTGGTTATATCGTGTAAGCTTCAGGAGTTTTACGATCTTTTGCTTCGTTTGGCTTCAGCGATAAATTTAAATCGTATACACACGTGTATCTACATGCTCAAAGTATATACCTGAACGAAATTGCGTTCCCGCTCGAAATCGTTCCTCTCTGATCTATGAACCGAAACATTTCAGATTTATAACTCATCTATACGCTTTCATATACAACCTCTTTTGTAAATCGTAAACCTGGAACACACTATTTCGTGCGATATACGTGGAATAATATTATTCGAAATTAGAAATTCATAGGACGCGGATTACGATTCTCTGTCGGGTGTGATTGGTATGCAAGTTCGCTCGTTCCCGTCTAACTTGGGAGTTCTTTGACTGAGTTACTCACTTGATTCAGACGAGTATTTATAAATGGCGTAAAAATAGAGCGGGACATTGATGCTTGACATTATTTGACACTGGGATCAAGTAAACAAAGGGATAGTTGGAAAGCTGAGATGTTTAAGTATTTGTACAGTAATACTTTTTAGTTGTGGCAAAGTTAATAATACGTTTCTACTATTACAAAACCGTAATATCGCATTATAGGTACTAAGCTTCTATTCAATAAGGTTTAATTTGATTTGTTAAAAAAAAGGTCATAATTTATTATCTGCGTGGTAATATATTATAACTTTTTTTATTTATTTTATAAGGAAACTTCCTAATTAAAATTTCCCCGGCACATCACACCGGATATAAAGTACATCCAATAATTAGTAGTTAGCTAACAACTTGATATTTGAATATTAAAAGCACTATGTAAATATCGATCCTCATAACGTAAACGCGGCACGTCCTGTAGGATATCCTCAGTTCAGTTAGTTCTCTTCCGCGCCGCACCGAGCGTGCACGTCGCGTTCCAAATTCCGATTATAAAATAAAACCGTAAATGAGCATTCCGCGCGGCCGGTCTGTATGAATGTGTCCTTGCCTTTATAATACGGATTATTATTGTGAATTTGTGTGTGTGATTTTTTAAATAATTATTTATTGTTTGTGAAGTTTTCAAGATGAAGAATTTTGTTGGAATGTTGGTCGACGAATTCGTCATGCTTTGTGGTGGGTAGTGTAGTTAATTTTGATTATTTTATGTAAACTTTATAATGTCTTTACTTAAATACCTCGGTATATTAATTATTTTCCATTTATTTTTTATTTTTCATAAATATGAAATAACTCAACCTCAAAATAGAGTTGCGCTGTTATCGAGGGTAGTTGTTAATAAAATATTTTTTATTTTTTATGAGAGTTGGAAAAACTTTATCCAAATTTTCGGTTAAGTGCTTAATAACTGGGTAACTTTGATACCGTGAAATTGAGTGGTTAGCGGTTTCATATGTGTTTTTATCGAATAACAGTTAAATGAATCCATTTTTAATCTGCACATTAAGTTTTATTAAACTGATCACTTTAACTAACTAGCGTATACCCGGCGTCAGGCATGTGTTACTGGGCTAAAAAAATAAAAACACATTCTGTTTTTTTTGTTTAGCCTATTGTGTATCCCACTGCTGGGCAAAGGCCTCCCCTTTCTCTTTCCTGGCCACATTTTGTTTATTTATTTTTTTGGTTTTAATTTTGTTCTTATTTTAGTTTTATTAGCAAAATAAAAATTATTTACTTCGAATATTAATTTACTTTATTATTTTTGGTTTGTAGATATTTGTTAGATTAGATGTATAGTTATTCATTTATATTATGTTTATTTGTTGGAAAAAATATAAACATTTTTTTTTTAATTATTACTATTAATTATGGCTTATGACTATTTTCGCATTATTGCAAAACGAGTTAAAAACGGTTGGATAGTTTCAAAGAAATATTTTTTTGTTCTATAATATGTCATTGGACAGTTGCTAACACCGATGATAGTAATTGGAAAATATTTTAATATAGACACGTTTATGTTGGTAACTAATGAATTTTGTTATGATTTATCGTATATAAAACGATTTCTTTTTTCATAATATATCGAGAAATTATAATCTAAATTGCGGATACTATCACGTCTTTACTTCCATGTGCCCATCAACACCCACTCTAACAAATAGAGTGTAAGTGATACGATTATCTACTAGTCAGCCATCTGGATGCACTATCGACATTTTTATGGCTAAACACCTTCTGTCTTTCTGATTGGGAGGGATAGCGAAGTGATGTGATGTGATGAGGTGATGTTAACGTCGGAGCAATTTCGAGTGCTTTGCGAGTGTCTTGATCACACGTACCGAGCAAACGGGTGAGACGTGCTCTCGGCCGAATACTCGGTACGTATAAACATAGCGCGGAGTGCTCGGCCGAGCGCTTATCTCTACAACTCGCGTACGTCACTGTCTCGGCCGAGAAACATTTTACTGTCTCACCATTTTATTTGGTACGTGTGATCAAGGCATTAGAATGTCGAGGGCAAATATTGTCTTAAATATTATGTTTGCAACTGTATTAAGCTGGATACAGAATAAGTTATTAAAAAGTTTGTTTTGATAGAAAATATAGATATATTATAAGCGTTATTGTACGCCATATTGTGACACTATTCACTAAAATTGAAGTTGAAAGGGAATCGTTTGCCTTGGTACTATTACTCGTAAGAGATGAAACGTATGAGCATAAGTACATATAGAGTCATAGAAAGATGAAGAGGGAAAGAGAGGCCATAACTACTATGAATGGAGCATGAGGAGCGATTTTGAAGACAATGTTAGTGATAGCGTGATAGATGACAGGACAGAATGGAAGAAACAATCGCAGCTTCCCCAAGTAAGAAACGGTCAAGAGCAGAAAAATGATGATGATGATTGTGACACTATTCATTAACATTTTTGTAAAAAAAATGACGTGATTTTTTAATGTAGTGTAGCTTACCCATAAGAGTGTACACTTGGGGGGGGGGGGGGGGGTTATGCCCAACAGTACCACCGTTCCGTCATCGGACCACTAATCGTATGGCGTTGCACCACCGGTACATGGTGGACATCCCAGCCATACGGACAAAACGTTTTGTCATCGCTTACATTCAGATGAGATAGTGGGTAAACGCGAACCTATCCAGAATAAAAATCCGGGCAAGTGCGAGTCGGACTCGCGCACTGAGGGTTTTGTACAAACTTACCTATGAAAACTGTTCAATTCCCGATTTTCGATTTACTTTTTGTGACGTAACTACAAATTACGTAACTGCTTCATGCCAAATTTCAGAATTCTAGGTTTACGGGACATAACCTATGAATTGTAATTCTTTTGAAAGTGTCGAAATATATAAACGTTTTTGCGACATAAACGGCCGTATCTTTTTTTTCTTTAACTTAGACGTTTGATTTTTTCACAACTTCAAGGGACCGTAGACCTGAGTATATGGTTTAAATTTTCTTGACAGACCGACAGACGGACAACCAAGTGATCCTATAAGGGTTCCGTTTTTCCTTTTGAGGTACAGAACTCTAAAAAGGAAGACAAAAATCTTCTAAGAATCACAAGATGTCAAAGGTAATATCACAATCGAAATTTCTTCCTGTATTAAATATCCATCGCCACATTTTCTATTTCCACCACCAAACAAGAAGACTGATAGTAAGTTTAGTCATTTCCTGGCTTCTCCTAATGCAGAAAGCCTGTCATGCCTTTAGATTTATGTCGCTAGTATCGCTAATTTATTATTAGACTGCAGTGCGGTGCGGCTAACTCCCCACCTACATACATATGTGCAGCTAATTAAGTGGTAATGAGACTCGAGATGTTGTTTGTAGCGCAAGACATTCTTTTAAAAGGATTTGGCGATTATTTTTTATTAAATACTTTTTTTTGTTATAAGCTTGAGCTTGAGTTTGTTTGCTACTCATCTTGCACAACAACCGGCACTTTGCAGGATTTGTATGAGGCTAATGACAGAGCTGTACAGGTTGCCAAATACTGGTTAAATAAAATTTAATTTGAGTTCATCGACACGCAAAGAAGAAGAAGAAGAGTTAAAAGCTAGTGGTTAGAATAAAAACAACTACACGGGTCGACCGCCATGGTCAAGCAACGCTGGTCTGCCTGTCTATCGCAAGGTCAGTCTGTGGATGGGTGACCATTTTAACATACCGAGATGCATCCATGCCTCGAAAAGCACGTAAAGTCGTTCGTCCCGGCTGTCTTTTGTAGACTGTTTTCGTCTTTATCAGAAGTTACGTACGGATAGTTAGTCTTAAAATGTGATAGTAGACTTGCCAAGGGGTACACGGTGGAGCACACAGTCGAGGTGTGCCGCGCTTGGGAAGAGCATCACCGTGTCCTCGAGGGCGATCGGCGGCGAACTCTCGCGCCGGGGCTTGGTTCAAGCCATGCTCCGGAGCGATGAGGAGTGGCAGGCGATCGCCTCCTTTTGCGAAACATTAATGCTAGCAAAGGAGGAGGCCGACCGCATTAGGCAAAGGCGCACACGCCGCCGCCGCCGCCGGGATTCCGATCCCGATTTCCGGCCACCGTAGGCGCGGGCTCGCGGACGGTGGGCAATGGGTAGCTCGCTGTCCGTCCGTCCGGTAACAAACCGGTCCGAGCTCAAGTAGTCTACGGCGCGCACTGTTCCCGCGCGCCTCAAGAAGTTGTCAGCAAACTGTAGGGTCCAGCAGGGCTGAAGCCTACTGGGGCCAAAGGTTATGTGAGAATGTCACCACGGGCCCCGGGACAAAGGCAATGAATGGAAGGGTAGGTTTTTAGTCAGTAAGAGTCTGACACTATTTCCCGCCCCACCCAAGGGCGGGATTTGTCATTGGATGATTTTACCTACCAAAAAAAAAAAGACTTGCCAAGGGGTATCTTCAATCGTGTTACCCAATTACTGGGTCGTGCCTCGTGGAGGTCAGATATGCACTAACTCTATGTAAAATACTGATATTCAACTGTATCTAATTAAAGTGGACTCAAAGTTAGTTGGGAAAAGGGTAAGCTGATCATTTGACCATTTTTCAAGAGCGAGATTCACGAACAAAACTTGTCAAACCCTAAGAACTTTAGCTCCCAAGTTTGACAGGTTTTCAATCTACAATTTGGCAAATTCAATTCTAAAATAAAATCTAGTATTTTACAATATCAGAATCAGTGACCCAGAGTGGGGTAAGCCCCACTCTGGGTGGCAGAAATCGGGGATAATCTTAATATGCCTACCAGATTTTCTTAATTTGATATTTTTGTCTCACTAAAAGTGAAGGTTTTGGATACTTGACTAGTCTAAAAAGAACTGAACCAACAAAAGATTTCCTTAAAAACAGTGAATGAGTTGGTTCTGTTTATCGTTTGTTCCATTCTAGTAAACAATAGAATCTGAGTAACCACACTCTCGTTTGAAAACGTCCAGACCAAATTAAAATAAATCCTAAACGTCAATCAGAAATCGACGGTCCAAATTCAATGATTGAAGGGGCAAACCCACTTTCACGGTTGACAGGTCTTGGAATAAATTGTACCAGACGAAACTACTGAATGTAGTGATGAGCTTCTTTTTATTTTTTATTGTAAACACAACTTTTATAAAACAATAAAAATAGGATTGTTGATTTACACAGGACAGACTGGTGGCCGAGTGGTAACGAGGTCGCGGGTTCAAACCCTCGCCTAGACAAAGACGCATTACTTTGTGTATTTTATTTCATCACCACTGCTCTCAAAACGGTGAAGGAAAACATCGTGCGGAAACCGGCATGTCCTAGTACCAAAAATTCGAGACATGTGACATCCACCAACCCGCCTATCCGTGTGCCAGATTTCAATCAAATTCGTTTGTCCGTCTGTCAGTTAAGACCCTTTACCTCGAGAACGTGTGAAGAACGCGTGGATGGCTGGATTTGAACCCGCAACCAACAACTCGTAAGTTGAGGTCGTTACCACTCGACCTCCACTGCTCTTACCTTAGAATAATTTTCTCCTTTTGTGTGAGCAAAACCGCTGACAGCAGAAAGTATACCTATATATCTAAGTTGTTAGGATTAGCATTGTTGAAGTTAACAACACCCTTCACGTGAAGAGCCTGATATTTAGTGATAGCAACGAGCGACGATGCATCCTATTTTTGTTTAGTTTTACAAGTAGGCTAATTAGCTATAAGAAATGTCTTGTCATTCTTGTTAGCACCCTTGTCCTGTACACGCTAATATACAGTGCGCAGTAATCTCGTATTTTCTCCTGTTTTATTTTACACAAATCCCGGTCAGTCCCGCACATGGTCCTTTATCGAGCCGGATTGTCGTTATCAGCAAGTAATTTGAAGAATATATAATTAGAAGACGGAAATAATTGATCTGGATTTGAGAGGTTAAACGCCGACAGCGTGTCTTATGGATTGAGTACACATTATTTCTCACGGTGTTAAGTATATTGGATAATATCATCACCCAACACTCGTACAGGTTGTATCTAGCTTTATTTAAATTTACAAAAGGTTAGTGCATTTATTTTGTTAATTATGTTAATTGAGTACCGGTTTTCTTTTTGAATAGTTTCGTTATTTTGTATGTTACATGTACAATATTAGCGACAGTCGTTATTATATAATACTTTTAAAAGTATAGTAGGAATTAGAACTACATTTATATAATTTGTATTGTTGCATTTGAGCGATAACTATTCAGTTAAGTATCATAGTTAATGTGTAGGTATTCGTTAATCATAGTTTATTCTGGAAAGTGTTAGATATTATTTCAAACTATTGACTGTTAATCTCAGTTAACTTGCCCGTAGTGTACTTTAGTTTTGTGGTGTTTTATATAATAACTTATTAGATAAGTTATTGAGGAATTCATTTATAATAAAAGTTGTATCGTTACAGTTGCAATCAGATTTATTTTTATACAGAAAGATTACCTACCTATTTACATTGTTATACCTTATTAAATTCTACCTTACAACTCTGTACCTAAATTAATTTCGGATTAAGTATATTAAGATATTTATTTTGCGATTATATACATTCCAGGTCGACAACACTCGATTTCCAGCATGTCCGAGGAAAGGGAATTAGTAAAGAAGCGAGGAAGTTTTAAGGGTCGCTTAACTACATTTGTCAATTACTTGGACGCATTGGATGACGTAACATTAAGCGAATGCGATGTCATGGAATTACAGTTGCGCATGGGAAAACTGGAGTCGTTGTACGAACAATATGATGAGGTACAGTTGCGGTTAGAATGTATGGTTGACGATACGAAGGCCCAGTTGTCTGAACGTTCCGAGTTCGAGACATTATACTATAAGGCATTGTCGAGGGCTCAACAGTTAGTGAGTAAGAGTAACAAGCAAAATGGTTCAGTTAGTGGTAAGGGTAGTCGTGGTAGTGTTTATAAACCTATTAAGTTGCCTACTATACAATTGCCCAAATTTAATGGTTCATATAGCAATTGGTTAGAGTTCCGTGACACCTTCACTAGCCTCATCCATCATAATGACGAGATCGACGAAATCAACAAGTTCCACTATTTACGTGCTTCTCTGGAGGGATCTGCTGCCGTGGTAATCCAATCTATTGAGTTTTCAGCGAACAATTATGATGTGGCTTGGAATTTAATTTGCGATCGATTTGACAATAAACGCTTATTAGTGCAGAATCATGTGTCAGCATTATTTAACATTGAACTCATCACGAAAGAGTCTTCTATCGCTTTGAAAGGGTTAATTGATCTATTAAATAAAAACTTGCGAGCGTTAGAATCTTTAGGCGAACCAGTCAAGCAGTGGGACACGTTGTTGATATATTTAGTAACACGTAAGTTGGATCAGAAGTCCTACCGTGAATGGGAGGAGTTCAAAGGTCACACTGATAAGAATAGCAAGATTACGTTCGATACTTTCCTCCAATTCATTCGCGCACGCGCTGATCTAATTGAAACTTTAGAATTATCTAAACACAACATGTCAGGTAACCCTAAATCAAGTTCCGCGAGTAAAATCAAATCCATGGTGACGACACAAAATTCTAATATGGTGAGCACTGAACCTGCTTCGAAATCTTGTCCTAATTGCAAAGGTGACCATAGTTTAGTTAATTGTTCACAGTTCCTTGCATTGAGCAATGAAGCTCGACGCAAATTGATTCCTACTTTTAAATTATGTTATAACTGTTTTCGTACTGGTCACTTTTCTAACAATTGCAAAAAACCGGGTTGTAAGTTATGTAAGCGCAGGCATAACACTTTGATTCATACTTCGGAAACAAAAGGTAACGATAACACATCTGATTATGCAACTTTGTCTCCGTCAACGTCTGCAGCGCCCGCGCAGTCCGCTGACACTGACGCGACGAATAACGTGTCCTTGTCTGCGAACATTTCCCCTACTCATGGCGAGAGTAAGGAGCGCGGCGTCTTATTGTCAACCGCGTTAATTAAATTATATGATTACAAAAATCATGAGCATATTGTGCGAGCGACACTCGACAGCGGTAGTACATCGTGCTTCATGACGGAGCGACTATGTAAACGACTTAAGTTAAATACGAGTTCGATTAATAGTTCAATCTATGGCATAAATAACGCGTCCAGTCGCGTAGGCAATATGTGTCAGGTAAAAATGACGTCACTTAACAATAGTTATAATGCTAAGTTGTTATGTTTTGTATTGCCATTGATTACTAATGAGATGCCATGTCGTGAATTAGATTTATCTAACCTGAACATTCCAACTGATATTTGTCTGGCAGACCCTACTTTTTACAAGCCCTCAGACGTAGATCTTTTAATTGGTGCTGATCTGTTCTGGGACCTGTTAGGTTCGCAAAGAATTAAGTTAGGAGTCGGAAAGCCGGTGTTATGTGAGACCAGGTTAGGATGGATCGTCTCTGGTCCCGTTATCTATAGTAATCACAGTAAATCAATAAATAACATTAGATGTAATTTTACTCAAACTAGTTCCTGTAATGATGCCGACTTGGATTTAATTCGTAATGATATTACGCGATTTTGGAATCTCGAAGAGATTAATTCGCAAAATTCTGATTATTTGCCTGAAGAAAGGTTGTGTGAGGAGCATTTTTGTAAAACTACGACTCGTTTGGAAGACGGTCGTTTTTGTGTGCGTCTACCTATGAAGCAGAATCCATCTGTTTTGGGTGAGTCATTTCATAGGGCTACAAAATGTTTATATTCCTTGGAACGCAGACTTAAGGCTAAACCTGATTTTAGTAAATTATATCACGAGTTCATGGCGGAATATGAGTCATTAGGTCATATGACAATAAACAAGGAACTAGATTTAAACTCGTATTTCATCCCTCATCACGGGGTCCTAAGGGAAGGTAGTACCACTACGAAGCTGCGTGTGGTGTTCAATGCTAGTTGTCCCACGTCATCAGGTGTTTCCTTAAATGATTTACAGATGGTGGGTCCAACTGTTCAAGATGACCTTCTGTCTATACTTCTTCGGTTTCGACAGCATAAATACATCGTGTCAGCCGACGTTGAAAAGATGTATAGACAGATAGTAGTCCACCCATCTGATAGGCACTTGCAACAGGTAGTTTGGCGCGAAGACACATGCAGTCCAGTTAAGGTATTTAAATTAAACACCGTCACATACGGTACGGCGAGTGCGCCATTTCTTGCGACGCGCTGCCTCAAGCAATTAGGTAATGAGTGCACGAATGATAAGATTGCCACCATAATAAAGCATGATTTTTACGTTGATGATTTGCTCACCGGTGGCAATGATTTAGATGAAGTGTTGTTCATTCGCAATGAAGTCACAAATGCACTGGCATCAGCTTGCATGCCACTTCGAAAGTGGAAGTCGAATGAACCTATTTTAGTGTCAGGGACTCAGTCATCATTAGATTTAGGTGTAGGATCTAATAATCCCAATAAATTATTAGGACTTGACTGGTTCGCTGAATCTGATGAAATAGGTTTCTTAATTAGTTTTAAGTCACCTTCTAGAAGTTGCACTAAACGTGATTTGCTTTCAGCAATTGCACGTATTTTTGACCCTTTAGGTCTTTTATCTCCTTTTGTAGTCACCATGAAAATGCTATTACAAAAAATGTGGTTAGACAAACTTTCATGGGACGAACCGTTGACTCTGGAACTTAGCACAACTTGGAACGCTATTGTTAAAGCTCTCCCTCTTTTAACTACGTTACGTATCCCACGGTATGTTATGACGGACGGTTACCAGACGTTAGAACTGCACGTATTCACAGATGCATCTGAGCGCGCGTACGGTGCGTGTGCCTACATCCGTAGTGTTAATGCAAATGGTGAATGCATGGTTCGTTTACTTATCGGTAAAAGTCGTGTGGCGCCGATTAAACCTACTACTATTCCGAGGTTGGAACTGTGTGGTGCCGTCGTGGGAGCTCGCGTTTATGAGAAGGTGGTCAAATCACTTCGAGTGAAGTTTGATCGGGTTTACTGTTGGACAGATTCGACTATTGTATTGGGATGGTTGCAGATGTTGCCTTCTAAACTTCAGCCATTTGTGCGCAATCGCGTTGCTGAAGTTCTAGATAAGGCGGGTAACTGCACTTGGCGTCATGTCCCAACTGACAAGAACCCAGCAGACCTAATATCTCGTGGCGTGGATATTAGTGTTCTGCAAGGGCTGCAGTTGTGGTGGTGTGGCCCCGACTTCTTAAAGGAAGATCAGTCGAACTGGCCATCTCAGGTTAAAGGTTTAGAACTCGAGACTTTACCCGAAACTCGACCTCAAGTTTCATTGAGCGCTATTGTAACAAATAATACTTGCAATACTTTAATAGATTTTAACCGTTTCTCAAACTACTTAAGACTTGTTCGTTCAATAGCGTATGTGTTAAGATTTGTTAGAACCTGTAGGAAACTTCCTGTCATTAATAAATTTATATCTGAAGATGAACTACAGGAAGCATTGAATGTTATTATTTTAAATTGTCAAATCGAGTCGTTTCCAGAGTACAAATTACTTTTAAATAAACAAAATATACCTTCGAAAAGTGTCCTCTTTAAATTTAATGTTTATTTTGATAAAAATAAAATCATGCGTGTCGGAGGGCGCTTAGAAAATTCTGATTTTCCATATAATAAAAAACATCCTATAATTTTACAGTCCGCTCACATTTTTACAAAATTATTATTTAATTTTGAGCATAAAAGATTGATGCATGCAGGCCCTCAGTTATTGTTAGCTTCAATTCGAGAATCGTACTGGCCTATAGGTGGCCGTAATCTAGCTAGGGCTTGCTATCGAAACTGTGTGCGCTGTTGTCGCATGAAGGGTAACGTAATTACTCCATTGATGGGAAATTTGCCGCAGCAGCGTGTCCAGCCAGGAGGTTATCCCTTCGACAATGTTGGTGTCGATTATGCTGGCCCTATCATGTGTGCCAGTCGGCAAGGTCGCGGTTGCAGGTTAGTGAAGGTGTACGTAGCCATATTTATTTGTTTTGCCACTAAAGCTGTACACCTGGAGCTAGTAGGCGATCTAACCAGTAATACCTATTTACTTGCCTTATATAGGTTTATCTCGCGACGGGGTAAGCCAACTAACATTTATTCCGATAACGGTACCTCATTCGTTGGCGCATACAACGATTTATCAAAATTTTTAAAAACTAATTGCGATTCCTTAGGTGCAAGTTTGGCAAATGATGGTATTAAAATGCATTTTATTCCCGCATATACTCCTCATTTCGGCGGACTCTGGGAAGCGGGTGTTAAATCGACAAAGTATCATTTGAAACGAGTGTTGGGAAACTGTAACTTAACGTTCGAAGAACTTAACACCACGCTTATTCAAATCGAGGCGATCTTGAACTCTCGTCCATTGACGCCGCTATCTTCTGATCCTGCTGACCTTGCACCTCTGACGCCGGGACACTTCCTTGTGGGTCGACCGCTCACATCATTACCCCAACGGGACTATCTGGAACACTCCGTTCATCACTTGGCTCGATTTCAACGGGTCGAGCAACTCCGCCAACATTTCTGGGCCCGGTGGAGTAAGGAGTTTGTGTCTGAATTGCAGCAGAGAACGAAATGGCGTTCCTGCAAGGATGCACTGAAGCTGGATTCACTCGTGGTAATAAAGGAGGATCACTTACCCCCTCTTAAATGGAAGTTGGGAAGAATTGTTGCCGTCCACCCAGGATCAGACGGTATCGTTCGGGTGGCTGATATCCGGACTTCTGCTGGAGTAATTCGGCGCGCCTTCAATAGGATTTGCCCACTACCCGTCACTTGCTGATTTTGTTGAAAGACAATCTTTCAATGTCCGGGGGTATGTTGAAGTTAACAACACCCTTCACGTGAAGAGCCTGATATTTAGTGATAGCAACGAGCGACGATGCATCCTATTTTTGTTTAGTTTTACAAGTAGGCTAATTAGCTATAAGAAATGTCTTGTCATTCTTGTTAGCACCCTTGTCCTGTACACGCTAATATACAGTGCGCAGTAATCTCGTATTTTCTCCTGTTTTATTTTACACAAATCCCGGTCAGTCCCGCACAAGCATAAGGAAATACTTAATCTTGAAATGTGGCTAGAGGGAGGAAATTGATGGTTTGATCACTGTAATTAAAGAAAGTGATACTTCTTACTGATTGCTCAAGGGTAGAGTAAAAACTGGATGCTGTGGAAAACAATGAAATTGGAGTGTTTAGTATTAGCTTCTTTCTGCGGCATTGCCCGCGTGAAACTAGAAAATCATACAAGGAAATGTGTGTACCTTAGGAATGAAAAGCTGTGTGCTATTGCAGGATATAGTCTACCCAAATAGGACAAATTACATCTCAATCCGTTCTACCCTTTGAGGACGTGTAACAATACTCACACACACACATACATCTCTAAATACAACTTTCGCCTTTATAATATTTGTAAACGAGGGGTAAACTGTCGCACAACCAATTCTCTTCTCCTTCGTACTCCGCGTCACACTTCCAGCCGCTATGACGGCTCCTTTACTGTAACTGCAGTACGTCGCTGGAACTCTCTCCCACATTCTCTTCGCGATAGGTTTCTCTGGATGTCTTTAAGAGGAAAATGAAAGAGCACTTCCTTTTTTAATTGACATAATATCAGTATATGTAAGACGTATTTTTGTAGGTTTAGATTGTACACTAGATCGAATAACCTCGAATTTAATCTCTGTCTGTCACTCAAAGGTTTGCTGGGAGAAAACTCATGAATTGTCAAATCATTGTACTAATATTAAGTTTTATGTTCAATAAAGAATTAATTAATTGGTAAGATTACTGTGATAAGTGACTGACATCAGCAGCATGCATAGTGACCGCTGGGCAAGTGTTGCTATGCAGTGGGTTTCTGCATAGAGAAAGCGCCGTCAAGGCTGGTCCAGACGCGCCCTTACTATCCCACCGCTGAGCAGGCTAGGGGAAAAAATGTGATAAGTATAATTTAAGAATATTCTCTCATGTTTATAGAGCTCCGTACCCTAGAAATAGAATAAAATTAATATTTAAATGTAAAAAATCGTATACAGTATTTCGCTTTTTGCTACGGACGGTTTGGTACTCTTCAAGCGCGAGTCCGGCTTGCACTTGGCCAGTGTTTTTTTATTATTATTTCATAAATGTATCAATTTTTTCGGGATGCAATTTTTATGGTACTCCACTGGATGTGGTTTTATTCTAGTAGTCTAATATACGTACTTTAGTTAGTTACATAAAGACTACTGCAGTCACTTCACAAACCATTCGTTTACTTCCAAAAGGGAAACCCGTGGTTCTAGAACGCAAAGGGCAAAGAAGGAACATACGTGTGGTTTTAATCAGTAAAAGTTTGACACGGCCTTCCGCTCCTCCCCAGAGCGGGAGAAGTCATTAGATCATTTCCCACATTGAAAAAAGTCACTTTATGTATCGAACGGTCGACTGCACAGAAAGTTGGCCTTATGTACACAAACTCTTGTGACCTTTTGATCCGAGCCACATAAGCACTGGACCAAGTGTCGCCAATAGTCTTATTTCGGAAAAAAACTAGCAGAGAAACAAAGTAAAGAGAACAAAGTTAGATTAGATCTTATTCCAGAGCGGTACGGAACGAGCGGAACTTGTCCATGTATCTAGATTCTTTGTCGCTAGGTCCTATATATTTTTTGGGGGGACAAATAGCCTATAAATAATTGTTTAATTTTGTTTTAACTTCCCAGAAGTACCTATATATTCATGTAAGTGCATCTTAGGAACGAAATCTATTCAAAATATATACCTATTTTGTTACTAATTGCCTAAGAGAGTAAATTCTGAACCTAAAGCAAAAATGCGAGTAATGTCCGTAACGGCTGCACCAATTTTGACAGGGCTCTCACTGGTAGATAGTTTTAAGGTTACTTAGATTATATATATCTTTATAGATAGAAAATAATTAGGGTTCCGCCCAGTTCCGCCCAAAAAAACTTCTTGAATTTGTGACCTGTGCTGTTTTACGAGCTTGACACAGACGAAGTCAAGGGCACAAGCTAGTATTTAAATATAATAAAACCACAACATTCTCTTACAATACCTACTGGAAAATATTTTTTTATTTTTAATAAATTATCGAAACGAGCGAATTCGATGAAAAGACGCTTTTAACATTATCGCCTTAAGAGCTTGCTTAGATTTTGGATACACTATCCATAAATGCTGAATCTCCAAGACTTTTTTACCGCAAGCCCTCTCACTGGCGTCTGCGAAACCTACCACATTAACAACAGTGTCTGGTACTATACCAACATGGCGAGGAATCTGTATCTGATCGAGCATTGGAAGCTCTTTCCTATAGCGAGCCCACAACTTAGCAACACTGTCAGGAGCGGTGTCGTCCCAATCACAATTGGAAAGCCAAAGCTCTTTTATAAGCAGCTTTGCATACAAAACGACAGGAGCTACAAAACCCATTATATCCCATATCCGAGCTACACATGCTAGGATAACGCGTTTGGTACAAGTTGGCGGAGTCGAGCTAATTTTAAGACTGAACATATCAGTTGCGGGTGACCAACTTAAACCAAGGATCTTATGCGAATCACTATCATCGAATTCCCTTACCGAAGTCAACCGGTGTGACGGTGGAATCGACTCTAATGTAGCTTGCGAGTTGCTTGTCCATTTCACCAGATCAAATTGACCGGACTTCATGAGGCTGATTACTTGAGCAGCGGTCTCTATAGCCTCTGCTTCACTAGATACACTGTACACAAAATCGTCCGTGTACAATCCGGTTTCAATAGTGGCCCTTGCTTTCGGGTATGTATCACCCTCGTCAGCGGCCAACTGCTTGATAGTGCGAAGAGCGTGAAAGGGACTAGACTTAAGCCCAAAACAAAAAAGCCGACCACTCCCTCAGTGGTCGGCTTGTTGAAGAGTTAAAATACAAACCAGAAAACAAAACAAACACACTATTAACACTTTAAGAATCAAACCTCCCACTTAGATCCCAAACTCGAATACCAAGAAGTACGGATGTCTCACGTCCGAGTCGCAAGTGCACACGATTACGACTCGAGCACGAAACGATCTTTTTGATCTATTTTTGGCGCCAAATGGATCGCGTCAGTATGGATTGATTGCGGTAGTGAAGAAAAAAAACATACTAATATCGTCATCGTTAATCATAGTGTCTATGGCCACATAACAGGATAATAAGGCCGTGTGTTAAAGCTTGTTTCGTTTTTAATTTCAATGCCACAGACTGACTAGATCGCAGAGTTTTTTTTTAGCGGGATTTTTATTAATTAAATTCACGGTACATGGCTGGATGGTGGACATCCCACATATCCATAAGTACAAAGCGTTTTGGAGACACGTTTATTGTGCATACAGCTAAGGAGTGGAATTCCCTGTCGGATTCTGTGTTTCCTGATAGCTACAACCTAAAGGTTTTTTAGTCAAGAGTGATAAATAGGTTACTTTTAGGCAAGGGTACTCCATCATCGGCCCCATCATCGCTTTCCATCACGTGATATAGTGGTCAAACGCGAGCATATCACAACAAAAAAAAAACTGTGGCTGTACTAAGTAGGTATTTTAGTGGAGCCGCTTTATTGTAACTTTTTATTGAAAAGTAAAGTCATAAACGTGAAGTCGCAAAAGTGAAGTCGCAAAAATTATTTTCTCAGTAGGTACCAAACTACCAAGCAAGCGTTCCTAATGTCTAGATAGTTCGAGGCCTATTTGGGTGGATGACTTGAAACTTTGTAGACTAAGTAGTTAGGTATTGGCGATTGGCTGCAGCACTGCATGTAGCGGGTTTGATTCCCGCACGAAACAATATTTATATGGTCTACCTCAACAGTTAGTTGTTTCGGGTTTGGGTTTAGCTTTCATGTTTTTGAACGCACATAGTGGGTGCGTTTTTTTTCTTTAAATGATACATACCTAAGCATTTTTCTTTTTTTATTCAATCGCTTTATTATTTAAAACCTCATCATCATCATTGTCATTTCAGCCGAAAGACATCCACTGTCGGACATAGGTGTCCCTCTATGTGTCGTCATAACGACCGGTCCTATGCGTCTCGTATCCACCGACCAATGATTCACCTACTTCTAATATTCTGGGTAATTTAAAAAATGCTAAATATCAAGTGCATTTGAAACCCATTACGTAGGTAACGGTGCATGGCTCTAGGGAATAATGCCATCCAGTCTGGTGTCAGGTTATAAATATCGGAATGCTTCATGACAAATCTATCCATTGATTAAATAAATTCTCATTCGGAAATCCGGGTAGCCATTTCCTACGTTGTAAATTCGTTATCCATAATTTTCTCAAGATAGCTACGACGGCGCCCTCTCGGAGATTGATTTCGTAGTCAATTTAGCTTCCAATATAAGTAGATAGGTACCTATGCTGTTAAAGATAGGTATGAACTTACCTACTAATGATAAAATTCTTTATTCAAGCATTTCAGAACCAAAAAACGAGGTATGGGAACAAAGAGTAATGAACAGATAAAATGAGAACATAGCATTAATTTATACAGCGTGAATAGCCCGTTTGAAACTTTTTATTGCTTCAGCCTCAGCCATTTACATTTTTATTTTAGTCAGTCCACAATCTACAATCCAAATTCCGAGTTTATTTAAAAAAAAAAAACAATGTATGTAGTAATCAATCAGTAATAGATAGGTAATGAAATGTAATAATCAAATAAGTTGTTTTAATATTATTTGTTATCATAATAGTCAGAAATATAGGTAACAAAAAGCAATCAATAAAAAGTAATATTTTTTTTTAATGTATCTTCTAGAGTATATGAGTGTACATAAATTATAAAATAAATAAATAAAACTATTTTGGCTTATCCGGTGGCGCTTACCGATGCATTCAGACGTGACATATTTTTAAACCATAAATCACAGAGTGGTGACACTTGACTAATTATACCGAGAAATTATGCCTTACTTTTTGCTTTTACTGTTCTATTGCAATAAGGTGTAAAATGATTTTTTTTTCATCATATGGAGACAATACCATTATTTAGTAAATGCACGGCAATCAACATTAATTTAACACCTGGTCTTTATTACTCGTTTCCTAACAAACTAATTACGGAATTAACTGCCTACTGGTTGAAGCTGAATAAATAAGGAAGTTTGTAACTTCACAATTAATCGCTGCTTAGTTTAATTAGACAGCGCGTAGTAATGAACTAACAAGCAATACGTTCGCTTGTTCACTGTTGACCGCAAATTCAATTTGAGTGATAGGCGATTAGCGATACATGACGTCTTAAAATCATTATTTCAATGTTAGAAGGGGATAGCCCTATTCGTTTTGTACATAGATATCCGTGGTTCTGTATAATATATCGATATTATAGATAAGATATATATGTATAGATATCGATATTCGTGGTTCTGTATAACTCTGTCTCTGTTTCACATCAGATGTATGATTTTGAGATGGCATGATAAGGCCCGAAGTACGAAAAATAATTGTTGTTTTGATTTGCTCATGTTTTGAATTCCAATTTGTTAACAAATTACTTTTTGGGGTTTTTTAATTTCCGTATCTACATGTTTAAATCTAGTGTCATCGGTACATCTTATAGCAATCATAAATCCCCTTGATTTTAGAAAGTATTTTATTCAGCAATCTCTTTTCACGCAAGTTCTTATTTTTCATCGCACACTGTCAGAGTGTTACCCGATTTAGAAAGTTCCCGATATTTGTAGCGTCCCCCTCATGTCATGAGTCAGGCAAATTATAGCGTTTGTGATTAATGCGTGCTATTTCTGTGTGTATCCTGCACCCGACGACTCACCTTTCTTTGTTCCTGTAATGCCTATTGTAAAACTAGACATGACAAAGGTAAAAACTTTTACAAGCATAGAAAATAGTATTTTTTTATATTTTTTGAGCAACAATGTAATCAACTGTTGAGTGTTGATTTTTTGTAAAAAACACAAAAGTTTGTTAAACAAACCAGGGACAAGAAACTTATTTATTTACTAGGTTGTAAAAAACATCTCACGTCGTGTTTTATAACAGCGGATACGGTGTACCTTCGTTGGCATGTGTTATACGGATTATGGACTGTAAAGTGTAGCAGCTCCGATGATTCAGCGTCGGGCCATCGAAATACAGAGACGTGAAGCCATCGGTATGCTGTTTACTAATATGCTTCGACGATTTTCAGTATATTAGTTGTGTATACCGTTGTGTGAGAGCCTTGATATGATTACTGGATTGATTTTCTGTTATTGCGTTTATTTGTGAGTTAAAAATAATTGATAAAACATACCATCGTTTTAGATTTGTGAAAATTTCATGGCTTTGATCTATGATGATTAAATTTGAAAGTGCATCGTGCAACTACTTGTAATATTTTCAAATCTAAAGCACAATAACCTTAATTAGAACATAAGATACGATAATATAAGATAAGATACGCAGTAAGTAAGTTCCCTTGGAATGATAAATACATTTTAGGTGGGCAAAGCCGCAGACAGAAGCTAGTCCTCCTTTAAGTTAAACAATATCAATATCGGTCGCAAGTTAAATAGGGTGGAGGTGACGATAATCCTTCCTGTATCGGATAACCGTTGTTTCAATTCAAAGTAATGCTAGTTAATCCCTACTTCGTGATTGGATTAATCTGCTCAGCATGTTTGGATGCGCGTGCTTCCTAGTCTATACATTTTATAATACAAACAAGAAGAGATTCACGCTGTTTGAACTGATGACCTATTTGTTTTGATTTGACTGAATTAAGTTTTTATTGTGTACAATGAAAACTTAATCCAATTAGTTTAATTACTACATACTTTAAAAAGATTAAAAATATAATATTGCGATTTGGAGGTTAACGAATATTTTTTTTGGGACATCGTCAAACAACTTCTTCCTCTTTGGTTGGAACGAGAAGGCATGTCAGACCTTTTACCAACTAAAATCCAACTGTGTTGTTGGCTTTTACGTTCCAGGACCACGGTTACTCTTTTGAATATTCCCGCAGATCTTGGAAGATTACCTTTAAATTTATTAATAGAAACCGAATGGAATTAAGTTTGAAGTTTAAAAAAGAGAGACACAAACCCTTTTATTTCGAGAGTAATATCAAAAGAATGTAATTTAAATCCAGTTTCCAGGTATTGTGCAATATTATACCAACAGTACACCACAATATGAGGCATAATGTGGTTAGACACGCATGAAACTAGCCACCACAATGCTTTGATACTTATCTATCCCAACATAGCAGTTGCAACATCGTGGCATGGTTTTAAATCTCGTGGTTTTGTCCCGGCCCTGTAGCTGCGGCATGTTACGGTCGGTTTTATTGCGACAGCTTAAACATATGCTGCTTATTGCAGGGTTGAAATGCTATTTCGAACTGTGGTCTGGCGTGTATGAATTTCACACGTCACGTTTTATAAGTCTATCAAGCCGAGAGATTAATCTTTCGAAAGTAACTGCTTTCGTCTTTGTGTAATAAAATTATATATAATTTTCTAAGAATTTATCTTTCTGCTATAGTGTTGGTTTACTTAAAATAATATTTTCTTTTGTTACAGGTCCGCGCCATGGAGCAGCGGCTGTGCGATTGGCCAGCGGGCACTGATGGTGCACCCCGGGCCATTACGCGGCTAGAAGGCCAAATAGAAGAACAGGTATGACTTTATCCTGCATAGAAAACAATTACAATTGTAAGGGAAGTAGGCAATGTCAAACCAGCTAAACATTCAATTTTCTGAAACACCAAGCGTGACTTTCTCTGAAATGTTCGTTAACGTTTAAAACACTTTTATTATCAACTTGGCCTATTTTTATTAAACATTTCTTAATCTCTTTGTAATGAAAGTTTAAAGGTTTATTTATTACAAGTTATAAAATCTATTTATAGAAAGTCATGAACGGAACTAAATTTATTTTTGTTGCTGTGTCGTCATAACCGGTTTTTTAACTTGAAGTTGAACCGAACCATAGACTTGGAACTTAGAAGTGTCATTGTCATTATGACGTAAAACTAGAAATAAGGCGATTTATAAACAATTTCATTTTAGTAAATTAGACTAAATTAATAAATGAAACAGTGTCTTTGCAAGATGTATTTACCGCTTAAAAGTCCTCAAGTATCTTGTAGAGTAACTTCAATCAAAATACGTTGTGTGACCAGACATGTATTTAAAAAGTGCTAACAGTGAACAAAATGCAGGTAAATTGCAAATTAGCTGTGTTTATCTAATGATATGAAATAAATTATGTCCACCTCCACTACAAGCTTCATTCACGCACACATTTTTTTACGAAATTCGAGCGTAAACTTCGAATTCGGCATAAAGATACCGAATTCTTATAACTTTCCAATTAATTTAGTCTAGTTGTGTTTGTCTTATGGTTATATCTGTATATGAATAAACATTATGTATCATCAATAATAACAAAATCATATTGTGTAGGTAGTTAGTCTAATAACTTTTAATTTCCTTTGCTAACACTTTTACTTTGTATTTTCGGTAAAACTGTACTATACTGGACAGCGAAATAAGGGATTTTTTTGGGGAGGGGGGGGAGGGGAGGGTGGCCCCACCCCCCCCAAACCCCCTCCTGAATCTAGGAAACGCATACTTTTGGAGATATTCAAGATTGAAAATTTTGAGGTTAGGAATCAAAAAATCGTACATTTTATGCATTTTTGGGTCTAACTTGGGGATTTTAGAGGATGGTGTCACCCTCAACCCCTCGGACCATCCCCCACAGTAGAAAATGTATACTTTCAGGTATTTAAAAATGAAAAAATAAAATAAAATTTTGTCCGGGAGCGCTCTACCACAAAATATTTGAGTACAAAAATATAGTTTTCTGGGTGGTTTAAAAAAAAATAACCACGAAGGTGATGGCAGGGTCTGTTCGCTCGCTGCGCTCGCTCACTAGACCCTGCCATCCCCTTCTAACCTAAATCTATCCGAGTCGGGGTGCCCTATATTCGGTATGCAAACAAATTGTCTTGAGTATTAAACAGTTTTTTGGGTGGTTTAAAAAAAAAATAACCACGGAGGTGATGGCAGGGTCTGTTTGCTCGCTTCGCTCGCTCACTAGACCTTCTAACCTAAATCTATCCGAGTCGGGGTGCCCTAATTATTTGGTACGCAAACAAATTGTCTCATCTCATTTTTATTATTTCTTACTAAAAACTATATAATAAGAGGTTGGTAAATGAAACACTAATAAATTCATTATCATAGAAACTACAAATAAAATAAAAAGTGAACAGAACAAAAAAAAAAATCAAAATGGCGTCAAATAATACGAAAAATTATCGATTTTAATTAATTTTTTTCTCAAAAACTATATATTTCCTAACATTGAAACTTTGCATAATTACTTTTTAGTCATAAACCTTTTCAATAAAAAATTATGAGCTCAAAACTCGCTGTCCAGTATAGTACAGTTTAGCCGTATTTTCTGCCCTCTTACTTATATTTTAATTTTAAAGTAATGAAGACTTCATAGTAGGTACCATTTTTAAACAATTGAGAGTGAAGATCTGTTGCTAGTTTTTATATAAAAAGTTAAAAAAAGAAAAAGCAGTGTTGTTTTCCAAGACATTTCTAATTACAGTTTAATTGTACTTGTTTTAACTTTTGTATTACATACCTTTCAAATTACTACAACTTAAGGCATACTGTCGACAGAAGCAGCTAAGACTCCAGGACGCGAAGCAAGTGGAAGCCAAGGCCGCCCGGATCAAGGAGTGGGTGACCAACAAGCTTCGGGAGCTTGAACAACAGAACCAGCAACTACGGGAACAGAACGACCGCTGCAATCAACAACTGGAACTGCTTAGAAATCATATTGCAGCTTCAGGGAGCAGGAATTGCACTGTAAGTTTTAACAATCGGCACACTACATTAATTAATTATCGAAGAGAAATATCAGTCCCAAGAACAAAATTGTATCAAAAAATAAGAAAAAATGTGTTTTACCACATATTGGTATTGTAACTAAAAGAAACTATATGGCACTCTTTTTTTATTTTATTTAATATCCTTTTACTTACTGTAATAGACAATCCAACACTATCTTATTTTTTTACACAGGAACTTAAAACCTTACACCATAAATTGATAATTTTTCTTACATTATTTGGTTCTTGGGACTCATTGAGACAATATTATTCTGATAATTAAAATAATTATAAGTTGACATTCTGTTTAAAATATAATATCAGTATAATCAGGTGGTAAATTCATTAAAACTTTCTGTTATAAGTAACATAACATTATTATTGCAATCATAACATCTCAAGCCATTCATTGTTCGATTCAACCTTTATCTCCATTATTACATAAAGAGCTTGATGCTGATTAAAGCTTACAAACATCAAATAATGCTTTTAAAGCTTTCTTCATTATGCCGAAGAAAGTATTTTTTTTCAAGATGGTATTGTCTATAGTAAATCTCAATCAGGACTTATCATAGTTATTGTAAAAATAACACTTTTACTGTAAAATTAAACTATCAAGCCCCAAGCGGACACGGTGTCTGTTGTGTCTTTAATTACGGTATTGAAAGATTGGTGTATTTTATGATTTTAATTTAATTAATTCAAGAGATACTAAAATGTTGTGGTCTTTAACACAAAGAGGTCTCTATCCAGTTAGAGTTTAAGCAATCAATTATAAAGTTCCTAAAAAGAGAAGAGTGTCCATGCAGTTTCTTGCATATTCATCTCCATAGAGATCTACACTATGGCTTCCTGAAATTTACAAAAAAAATGCTTTGAATCTTTTGTATCCTAACATAAATAAAAGAACATTACATATATCCTAATTTGAATGGGAACCAAAAACGAAAAAAATCAAAGCATACTTTTAAGTAAATATATGAAATTAAAATTGAAGTACTTTGTGACCAAAAACAATTGCCTCAAAACTTATATGAAACTACCATAACATAGCAAATCATAAAAAAGATAATACTCTACATGTTCTCTCAAAACCCTACTATGGTCATTATGCAAATTTTCTTCCCCATTCCTCAGTTCTTACCAACTCGAGCGAGCCTATCTCTAGAAGTGAGGACCGATGAGGGTTCTCCTCGAGCCACATCAAGCCTATTAGCCGCAAACAGACGACGATCAGAGAGCCTAGAGGGGCCCCAGGTAGTTCGATGATGCCTTTAGGGCTAGATTTTGCAAATTACTTTGCAATATTTCACTTTGCTGAGCTATAAATGTTTCGTTTTTAATTGCACTAAATGTTATGTGTTTTAGGTCAAATATAAGTTAAACTTTTTACTTTCATAGATGCTGCACTTCACCTAAGTACTTTTACTACCATTTTCTTTTATTTCTTTATGGGCAATTATCAAATAACTTCTCCCTCTCTAGGTGAAGCGAGAGGGAGTGTCAGATTTTTACTGACTAAAACCCACCTGTGTCCCTTCAGTTGAACTTTGCGTATCAGGGCGGCCGTAACTCTTAATCTTGCTGCCCTGGTACAACAGTTCTGTCTATTATGCATTCCAAATAAAAATAGCTTCGATTTTTACGCCATGTTGTGATTGTGACATTATAGCTGTCAAATCAAAAAATTGGGTAGGGTGAGCAAAACAAGAAATATTTTAAATAATAATTATTTACGAATCATGACCGAAAACAAGTCTAATCAGAATCCAGTTCTTCAATTTTACTCATCTCTGCGACACTGTAAATTGTCTGAGTAGTGGCAAATGGAAGAGGAAGGCAATTGTTCCTATCAATGATAATAATAATCATTTAGTTCAGGCAATAAAAATACCCATATACAATAAAATAAACTTGTAATCAATCAATGAAAATAAGAAAGATAGTTGTTTTTTTTTAACTAATTATGACTCCGATAATATATTTAGCTAATTTAAATTAAACAGTAACGTTTTTACTTCACCTAGATTTTAATAACACTCGGTAATGCAAAGCAACAAAAAACATTATTAAACGCAAATAAGTTTTGCAAACCGTACTTTTTAAGCAACATTTGACAGATCGAGGTTATTGACTTTTCTATTCTTATTTGGAACGCATAGTACCTTTGTGGCAGCCATTTAAAGGCGTGCACACGTAAATGTTTCACTTCAAATGTACAGAGAAAAAATTTGAAAAGATTTAATCATGTTTTTTTTTTCACTAACTAATTTTATCGTATCGTAATGTCATGTGGTATAGCTGCAGCTTTTCGTTATACTCATTAATGTTAAAATTAATTTTGCTATTCTTAGTACCTATCACTTTGCTAGACTGTATTTTTTTATTGCACAATCTTGTCATGTCTCACTGTTGTTACAACTTTGATCCAGGAAATTTCTATGACAATTAAAAAGAATTAAAAAGGTGTAGATGTTGTACATAGACCACTATGTGTTAAATTTATGTATCACTAGTTCTTGTTAAACTGACTGTTATAATTATATTACTAATAAGTAAATAATTTACAAAAAAATGGTCATTAAATGCGAAATATTTGTTCAAACTAAAAAAAATGATTTAAAAAAAATCAAGGCTAGGTATAGGCTTGTGGCAGGCATAAGTATCCTACCATGTCATCTTATATTTTTATACTAATTCACTACAGCTAAACCCACTAATGGACCGTTGTATGTAGGCTCACATACAACGATAAAATAATCTAAAAGAAATGATTATGTCAATGGGCTGTATTGGCTTTTCTATTTTTTACAACTTTCGGCCTGTAAATGGAAACTTTTCGTTTTTTATCGACAGTCGTTTGTCCCCTCGAAAAATAATGTAAATATCGTATTTACGCTTGAAATGTTTTATTTTCTCAACATGTTTTTTTTAAGGCTTTAAATTGGGTAGTATTATTTTACTCTTTTTATGTGTGACAGAGTGATCGAAATTCGCCTACGTCACACTTTATTGTACTATCAGTAAAAAATACGATCATTCCAAATATTTTAAATTCAATGTTATAGAAGACTCTTCTGTCTATATTTGTTCTTTTCTTTTTTTAAGTATTTGTGTGCACATAAATAAATAAATAAATAAGCTTTCAATGTCCTTTACCGTGTCAACATAACGTTCTAAAATTCTTTTTTCAAACTCCACAGTTACCAATAAACTCTTCAGAACCCCACTACAGCACGCCAGTCCGACATAGAAGGAACCTGTCCATCGGTACTACCAACATAGCGAATAACGTGAACGCTGCCAACCCTCCCGCCTTAAACACCATGAACAGGACTATGGATGAGAAAACAACTGCCAGTTTAATGGCTGATGACTTGGCTGTGAGTATTTTGCTCTTTCTAGCTTCTGTTAACCGTTTCACCCGTGTGAAACTAGAGAATTTAATGACCATGTTACTCATTGACAAAGGAACATTCTAAAGGTATTTTTTTAATCTCTCACGCACAAGTGTACCGAATTCAGTACACCTCGGTACCAGCTAACTTAAACCTTAGCTAAATTAAGCTTTAGCTGGTATGAGGTGTACTGTATTCGGTATACTGGTGCCTGATAGGTTAAAATCGATCTAGTAGTTTTCCAGCAGTTAAAAATACAAACCTTTAAGATACTAGCCTCTGCCAGCAGCTTCGCCCGCGTGCAAGTTGAAAATTATTTCAAGGGAACATAAAAACTAGCTCTTATGTGCTATTCCAGAACATAGTCTACCCGTGAGCCAAATTTCATTCTAATTCTTTCATCCGTTTGTACGTGAAGGAGCAACAAACGTATATACACTTTCCACCGGCTTTTTGTCTCGTGATAACGCTCCTCCCATGACCACCACACGTGAACCATGCCTTAAAAAGTCGCTACACTTATCAAAATGAAATCACATCAACTTAAAAACCTTTACCATGACTTAACAATACGTTTTGACGAGACCGTTGGCACAATGGTTGAGAGATCGGCTGCTTCGTTGCGTGTCGCGGGTTCGATTCTCGCACGGAGTAAAATATTCGTATGGCCTACATAATCTTGTTCCAGGTCTGGGTGTCTTGTGTATGTGAGTGTACTTGTTTATGAATGAACCCACGATACTGGACTGATGCCTAGAGTAGGAAAAAAAAAATAATTTTTAAACAATCATAAGTTCTAAAAAATTCTTTCAGCTTATTAATTTTATTCTGTTTTGTTCCAGGCTGCAGTAGAAAACTTAGTGGTGCTACCAACAACGCCAAATACTTCTACTGATGGTGATACCACGCACGACTATGCTGAAATTTATACACCCAGCAGAGGTCAGTTGCAAATTACTTCAACTATTTTTATATAAGTAAACATTTCTAAACGATTTCAAAAAAGGAGGAGGGTCTCAATACGGAAATTATCAAATAATTTCATGCACTCAACTAAGTGGATCGAGAATGATGTCAGGCTTTTACTGACTAAAATCCCGTGTTCAAAATTTTCCTTTTGGGGCCATTCAAGTATTACGTAAGCACTTATTTTTGATGACATGGGGGTCGGGTGGGTCTGGATGGTGATTACGTCAGCAGTATTTTTTGTTAGTTTTTTAAGAGAACGCAATCGATGTCCTTAAATCATATGATAGCAACAAATATCCAATGTCTTTAAAGACTTAGAGTCAGTTTCAAGCCTATACCTTACTTTTAGACTTATAACCACTGCTTATTACTTTTGCTGGTGAGGGGGTTTGCAAAAAATCTGCTTACGTAATACTTGAACGACCCCTTTTCGGTCCCGGGCCTCGGTTATTCTTTCGAAAAATCCCGTAGTACTCCCTAGATTTTTATGCTACAGCGTTTTTAAATAAATCTCAATTCAATTTCTATTTCAGAGCGTACCCCAGCGTGGCAAGGCGCAGTAAATGTGATAGTACAAGGCAACAGTCGAGGTGGTTCATCCACGGGAGACAGTTCCACCTCGGAGCAACCTCGCCCGCCTACACCGCCGCTACACAGGTTTCCGAGCTGGGAGGCTAAGATCTACCAGGTAATATAAACAACTACCTTCTGCCGGCGGTTTCGCCAATTTTCATTCGAATTCGTTCATCCGCTTGTACATGAAAGAAGAAAATTAACCCAAGAGACAAAAAGATTTTATGTCCATTTTCAGGACATAGTCTCCCCGTGTGTTGATTTCATTCAAATCCGTTCCGCAGGTTGAGCGTTGAATAGGCCTTTACGGGACTTCAAATAAAAGGGTAGACTGTATAATAAATTATATAGGGTGAATGGTAATTAGTGAACGATACTTAAACACCTGATTGTAGTCATGACAACAAACAACTTTTACTATGGGACCAAACTTGAAATCGCGAAAAAAAATTAAAAGTTCAGTACATTTTGACCAGTTAGGCGAACATAAATGTACTGAATTCGGCAGTTCTTTTTTGCGATTTCAGGTTTGGTCCCTTAATAAAAGTTGTTTCTTATCATGACTACAATCACGTGTTTAAGTATCGTTCACTAATTACCAGTCACCCTATATATTACGACGATTACAATATTGTGGTATAGCGAACCGCGTCTGTGAGCGCAGTGGCGGCGCATGAGTGACGAAGCTCCCCGCGCCCGCCGTCTCCCGCACTCATGTGCCGACAAGCGTAAAGGAATAACAGAAAGACTCAATCAAATCGCAATACTAATCTATTATTATCTGTTGTCGAGCTTGCAGATGTAAATTTACATGCTTGTGAACCGCTTCTACGATTCAGGAGTAATTACTCGTGTTGGGTCAGGTTTTTTTTAACTTTTTTTTTATATATAAAAGTTGCTTCGTGGTATAAACAGTCCTATGTGCCATTCAAGGACATGGACTACCCGTATGCCAAATGTGCATCCAAATTCCTTTAGCCGTTCGACTCAGAAGACTTCGAGCGTGAAAAAGTGACAAACGTACAAATAAAGTCACAACTTTCGCTTTTATATTAGTGTGATTGTAATTTCCACATGCAGTATTTTCTGGTGTTCTTATTACTTCAGAAGACGTTCCCGCAGATTGTTTTATGTAACCCTTGTTTTTTACCACATAGTTGTTTTTCACACAATTATCGAACATTAGCTGCTACCAGCGGCTTTACCTATGTAGCATAGCATCAGCCTTATAATGTTCCCACTGCTGGGACTCAAGCCTCCTCTCTAGGAGAGGGAATGGGCCGTTATCCAACCACCACACGGGCCCAGTGTGGGTTGATGAATGTCACATGTCTTCGAATTTTTGTTTCTAGGACATGCCGGTTTCCTCACGATGTTTTCCTTCACTGTTTTGAGAGCAGTGGTGATGAAATAAATTACACATAGCAATGCGCCTGGCTGGGTTTGAACCCGCGACCTACAACTCGTAAGTCGGGGCCGTTACCACTCGGCCACCACTGCTCTCTTCACCCATGTGATAGTAGAAAATTATCCCAGGGGAACATAATATATATAAATACCCTATGTACTCTTTCAGAACATGGTCTACCAGTGAGGATCGATATTTGTTCAGGTTCCGACCGTGAAGAAGTAATAAACACACACAAACACACTCATAAAATTTCACCTTATAACCCTTCTTACTTTCTCAGGTGGCAGACGACGGCCTCCAGCAGTCAGTACAAGAAGAGTTAAGCCCCCCTCCGTGTCCACGTCCCATGCACGAGTCCACCAGCTACCAGGATATATCCGTCCCCGTCTACGCCACTGTCAAAGGGGTAAGTGACGTAATAGGTTTGTTGTGTATTAACGATGGATATGTAGGATCATCTTATTCCTTCATAGACGCTCTTAGGAAATTGGGAGGCCTAATCTGCTTCTGGAGTGCTGGATGGAATGAAGGACATTAAGGCCCATGTACAATGATCCATCATGGATTGAATACTGAAACCGTACTTCAAAGATTATGAAAATATTCAGTATTACGGAAATGTTATTATTGTTTTAGTTTCTTTGTGCAGCGTCTTGGGTATCCTCTGTTATGTTATACAAGTTGTAAATAAATAAATAAAGTTAAGATTGATAATTATGTAAAGCCTTCAGCGAAGTCTGGTAAAGTGCTACTCTAACATTCTGCGTTCTTCTCGTTTTACATACTCAAATTGGCTACCCTATGTGAGCTGGGTCAACCAGTGGCATATTAGATTCATAATTATGATAATCTTTCTCTATGATATAAATAAAAGTAATATTTCAGGTGAAGTTCAGTAGCTACTTAAATTATTCAGAAATTGTTTCTTAGTGGATATCCTCATGTAAAATTGTGGTTTTGTATCTGAAATGTCTACACAATTGTAGACTCAATATGTAGATTCATTTAAACAGCTCGGCAAAATGAAGCTAAAAATGTTATTGTAGTATTGAGTACTGACTACCTTAGCGAAGCAAGGAGGCTGACTCGATACATTTGCTACTAAATACTGCAAAAACATTTGACTACCTTAGCGAAGCTTGTCGAGGAGGCTGACTCGATACATTTGCTACTAATTACTGCAAAAACATAAGAATGTATTACATTTACATTCTAATAGAACTCAAAGCAAGTCAACCATACGAAGGCATGGCTTAAAGGTTTTACCGAATGCGTATCTTATGAACCATCATCATGTCTGTAAACCCGTAGCTATGACTGCGCGAGACACGAAAAATCTGTTATAGTACGCGGCAAATAAGTTGAACTAAAATGATCGTCGTTGCTATGATTATGTACAGCCTACCGCTGTGCCATGCTTCGATTGAGACCCGAAAATCTGTTAGAGACGTAGAGACAACATAAATATTTCGTCATTACTTGTTTTCCACGTTTCTTTTTCGTAGTCGATACATTCTTGCCAGAATGGTTCTAGTCATCATAGTGAATCACGATCAGTGATGATCTTGACAATACGGCGCTATTCATCGCGCATTTGTAAACCGAGCACTTAATTATGGCCTTGATCTGGTTTGTCCAACTCATTGGTTGCGCGTGGTACCACGTTGCTTAGTGCCTTCAACGTGTTTTCTAGCTTAAGTTCTTGTAGTTTAGTTCTTATAGATATCGCTGACAGCGATAAGACCGCCATTGTAACCATAAATTTAAGTTTCTATGAAATTTTGGTGTACAATATAGTATATTCTATTCTTCAACTTTTACGACAGCTAATATTGATTTTATTTTGTTCCAGCGTGCTAGTCAAATAAGATCGATGCCGTTTACCGGCGACTCGTCAGACGACTCATCGGACGGCGAGGAGTCCATGGGCGTCACCGTCCACAACACGCCACACCACCAGCTCGTCAATGTCAACCCTATATTCAGTAAGTCTTATGTTATAAAACAAATAAGATCGATGCCGTTCACTAGCGACTCTGGAAGGCGAGTAGCCCGTTTTAAAACATGTCAATACGTGTTACCACTTAAAAAATAGTAACAACTTACCAGGAGAAAATTACCTATACTATTCTATAGTACTATTACCCATACCACAATTCTACAGTATGGGTAATTTTCTCCATAGAAGTGAGGTGTATTTAAATACTTAAACATTACATGTTCTGCATTTTCAATTGTATTACAATTGAAAAATACATAATCAAGTATTTTTTACAGTCCAAAATCGAGTTCCTTTCGTTGATGGACTCATCCTAAGATTGTCTGTAAGAGATTGCCCAGTGCGATAAGTCCGCCTATTGTACACTAGTTTTTATACATTTTTGTCCTGTTTCAGTATGAGTTATGTACAATAAAGTTTGTAGTAAATAAATATTTATTTTAACATTGAAAGTCCATGGAGTCATAATGCGATAAAATTTGAAAATTTTATTATCCCAACGAAAAATCTGCTCTCCAGAAGACATAAGCTCGAGAGCTTAGTAATAATTAGCTTTTGCCAGCGGATTCAGCGGAGAAAGTAGGTTTTTCCAAACAAATTTTGGATTCCTGTTTCAATACCGGAAATACATAATTTCGGAAAATACTCTCATAGTTCTCGCCTAAGGAAACCTTATACAAAACTTCACGTGTGTTTCGGCTGTGTGTTGATATGCTAGTCGGTCAGACACCGACTCACAATCATGTATCATCTATTTTAAATACAACATTGGTTTTAGTATATGCGAAACCTGAGACACGTATTATTTTTATGTAAAGCAACCACAACCATGTACAAAGTTTCTTATTATGAAAAATCACAAAGTTATAAGCTTGTTATGTTACCTGGTTGTTCACACAAACACATGGTCACCGGGCCATCCGGGTGACAAAGGGGTTGTTTTGTTCCCGCACCCAGCTGTGCGCTGGCGTCTAATGCTCACAATGCCTTGCCGTGACGCCTGTGACCTGTGTTGTACTTAGTGTCTGTTGGGTCCAACTTGTGACTTTCTTTCTTTCTTTCTTTTCCACAGCTACCACACACGTGTGATTTTCTTTAAATATTTCTGGGAAAAAGTATAACATGTTGTAAAAATTATCGGAATCGATTCAGTTACTGATTGTGAACAAACTGTATTCAGATTTCGCATATACTAAAAATAATGATGTAGATAAGGTAATTTACCTACTTCACTTCATCCACAGATCCACAAACATCAACCCAAATGCCAATCAACAACGTGAACCTGACTTGCGCGCTGCCGGCGTCCATCCAGCAGGCGTCGCCCGCACTCGCGCTGGCGCACGGCGCCAACGGGCAGTGCAGCTCGTCCGACACCAGCCTCAGCGCCAGCAGCCCCTCCAAGAGCGTCAAGACCAGCTCCAGCCTCAGCCCCGCCAAGAGGTCCAGCAGTGGCTCGCCCAGTAAGCAGAGTAAGACCAGAGGTATGTGTAAGTATTGTATTTTTGTTTTATTTTTTCCAGAGGTATGTGTAAGTATTGTATTTTTGTTTTATTTTTTCTAAATTTTCTGATGACTGAGCATTTCGCCTCGTGGTTTATACTGCGTCCATCGAAGAAATGGAACAATTTATCTGCTGCGGTCTTCCTGTTTGTCTATTATTTAGGTGTCTTCAATGCTAGAGTGATTAGGCTCTTAATAAACTAGTGCGCCTCATCATCAACGATTTTTTCACTGTTTACCATCAGGTGGGATCGCAGTCTAGCACTCTTTTATTATTTATTTATTTATTTTATCAATTGCTGGCTATACTTACAGTATTCACCAAAGCAAACCAACAATCTACGAACTAAAAAATGTTATACAAACATTTATCATTTCTTTAGTGCGATAGAAAAAAATGTCGAAGAATGAGCGCCTGGGCTGTAGGAGCATATCGAGCAGTTAGAGTACGTGACGGAGGGGCTACAAATAGGCACCGTATGGCACAGGTGCGCGACGCCCGCAGTCGGTCCGGAGCATAAAGTGAACAGCGAGCCAGCGTGGTGGCGTCGTCGATTTCATTGTTCATGAGACGGTAGTAATGCATTAATGGTGCGCATTTACGTCGCAGTTCTAATGTATTGATAATTTTATATCTATTAAAAAAAAATGATACACATACCCCATCAGTTTGTGCACAAACTTATTAAGCCTATTAAAACAGTTTCATTTCATTTATCTCGGCAAAAAGGGTTTTTTTTTTTTACCGGTTCTCTTTTTTTACAAACTTTATATTAGCTTGCACTGTATGTAACTATGTATGTTCGGCTCAAATCTTGCAACTCAATTTTGAAGCAGATATCATCAACTGATTGAGCTGAAATTTTACATGCATGTGTAAATCGGGTGACAATGAAACATTATGATGACATGGAGCTAATCTGATGAAGAAGCTGGAAGTTAGACATAGGAACTCAGCAATAAAATAATACAACCCCATCGAGTTTGGGCTTGTTTGATTAATATTGAGGAGTACTTTGATCCTATATAGTAGTCAGGGTCTGATGATGGAGCTGCAAGATGACCATAGGAACTGATCCACAATAAAACAATACAAGCCCCCGCGCTCGTTTGATTTGTATTGACGTGTCTTTTATCCTATATCCTTACTTTAATTGAAAGCTTGTTTTTAAAAAAGTTTTTTTTTGTAATTTATTGAAAACTAAAATAAAACTTACTTGATTTTTGATTCATAATCTACTTAGTCTTTTCTCAACTAGCTTGGGGTCGGCTTCCAGTCTAAGAGCAATACCTGTGTTTTACATAGAGCGACTGCCTATCAGACCTCCACAACCCAGTCACTGGGCATCACGATATTCCTTGACTAGATTGATGATTACCTGTAACGGCTGTCAAAGATCTACGAGTGACAATTGGAACCAACGGTCTTAACTGCTTTCCGAAGCACGGGGTGTCGGTCATGTTTAAGATAAACTTGTAAAAGTAAAAACGAATTGAAAAAATTACTTTGGTGGGTACTTGGTTCTTTTGGATACAAATAATTAAAAAAAATAAGTTAACATCCGAATTGTGTCTATAGAAGCTTAGCCCTAACTAAAAATGTCAACTTTAATAAATGTGTACCTCTTTTTATAAAGCTTTTTTTCAATCATCATCATTTCAATTGAAAGACGTCCACTGTTAGCCATTGCTTTATTTTTAGGGTTCCGTAGCTCAAAAGGAAAAACGGAATCTTTATAGGATCACTTTATTGTCTGCTTGCCCGTTTGTTTATCAAGACCCTTTATCTCGAGAATGCGTGGAGGCATCGAGTTGAAATTAAAACCATATACTCAAGTCTGCGGTCTCTTGAAGCTGTGAAAAAATCAAACATCTAAGTTTTCGAAAAAAAAAAGATACGGCTAATTATGTCGCAAAAAACCTTTATTACAACGCTCGCAAGGGAATCAAAATTCATAGGTTACTTCCCGTTGACCTAGAATCCTCAAATTTGGCATGAAGCAAAGCCTCATGGCATAAGTATAGAAAAAAATCTAAAAACTGTAAATTCTTTGTAACTCAATTCGGGAATTGAACCGTTTTCATAGGTAAGTTTGTACAAAACCCTCAGTGCGCGAGTCCGATAAGCACTTGCACGGTATTTTTCTGGTTTGTTTCACAAAAGCTTTCAAAATGCCATTTTTATTCCTAAGATAAAAGTTTGTTTAGATCTTAAGAAAGTCGGCCTTAAGAGAGTAAAAGACAGAATTAGCGTAAGTTAAGTTTAGCTAGTGAACTAGAAAATGCCGGCGCCACTGCACCATTATCAAAATCTTCATCTTCATTTCATGGGCTCTTGAGAAGACTCAAGGCATCTTTCCTGTGTCGACTGACGCGATGTAGTAATACGGTTGTGTGTGAAGTGTTCCAGGGTGTGTACCTGCTTAAACGTTGTCAATTTAGAATTTTTATTATTTTAATTTTGTATGTTATACGATAATTTATCAATAATTTTAATTTTAATTTAGTTAATATAATTCCAATTATTTTAATCTGTTTATTATATTATGACGTAAGAGTACTATTTGTTGCTGTGGGTTTAATATCTGAAATAAACGATTATCATTATTATGATCTTTATTCCATATAAATAAATATTTGCTATATTTTTAAATATAAAAAAAAAAAACATTTAAAAGTATAAAATATAGTGTCCCACCGGTATCGGGAACAGGGTCCAAGCTACCGGCGGTCAGGGCTCCAGAGAAAGGAACCTCCTGACTATACGAGCCGTGTCCAGAAGTACCGCTCTCTGAATCCCCTTGATCCAGCCGCCTAACGAGAGCCTCCTCAGGTGTTGGAAGCCATTGGCTGAAACGACTATCGGTACAATGATCACCGAATCCACTTCCCACATGTAGACAACCTTGCGAGCTAAGTCAATGTACTTTTATTACATTATTATTATTATTCTAAATGCATGTTTTGAGAATTCATAGTCTTGACCATTACATCAAGACTCGCTTTTTTGTGTTCAATGCAGGGGCCTTGCCATGACGATGACGTGATAAAATGTCAGTCGTGCGCCCGAGAGAGAGGGATAGACCTATACACCCTATATAGCTCCATCCCTTTATCAGTCTGATCAGTTTAGGTCGTCAAATGGATGAATGGCATTAAGAGCTCATGATGCCCTCATCATCATCATTAGCCTTTTTTAACACATTTTAATGGCTGAACGGATTTCGATGAAACGTCGTAGACCAGGTCCTGGAATGGATTATTTTTGTCACAGGAGTGTTTTTCCTTGGGATAATTTTCTATTATCATGCGAGCGAAGCCGCTGGGAGCAGCTAATGAATATATGTATACTAAATACTTACTTTATAAACTTGACGCTGGCTAAATGCACAATGTGTTCAGCTGTGCGAAGCTAATAATAATTCCTTTCTCTTGAGCCCTGACCGCCGCCGGTAGCTTGGACTCTGTTCCTAATACTGCTGGGAGACAATTTTTATATTTTAAGTGTTTTATTTATTTTTGATTGAAATATTTAAAAACGTAGTTTATATTTGATATTAATGAATAAACAGAATAAAAGTTAATTTATTTCAGGTAACTAGACCCATGAAAGTTTGACATTACACAAAATATACGATACATTATAATAATAAGTAATACAATAAAATTCATAATACAATAAAATTCCTAATACTTACAATACAATTCATAATAAAAGAGGAACAAAATAATTTAATTAATTAAACAGCAACGCTAATCTTCCTTAGGGTTTGTTTTTTTAATATCGTGCGGATTTCATCACGCATGCGGATTTGCTCCGCATGCTGAAAATTTCAAAAGGCAAACACACGTGTCCCGCGTGCGTATTGGACGCATTACAATAAATACTTGTATGATAACGACATTTGCAGAGGTTACGCATGCGTGATATAATGATATTAAAACACCCTTAACTAATTAACTACTTTAACATCACCCCGTTATCACAGACATAGTCAACCCCAGTGATGCTGCTAGCCTTATCACTAGCCAGGAATAGCACCAGATTCCCTATATCCTCAGGTTCACAAACCTTACCCAAAGGCATGGATGGAGAGAAACACTCCCAAGGAGTCTCATCACCTGCATTATGCAGGATCTCAGTTTTAACTGGCCCTGGACTTACAGCATTGACTCTCACTCCATACTTCGATAGTTCTAAAGCAAGTCCTTTAGTGAAATTATCGACACCAGCTTTTGAAATGCCATAAGCAACCAATCTTAAATCAGGAATGATTTTTCCAGCTATGCTTGATATATTGATAATGTTGCCTTTAGTCTCGATTAAGTGAGGTGCAGCTATGCGAGTCACGTTGAAAAGTGAGCGCAGATTCGTATTGATCAGCGCATCAAAAGTTTCTAATACATTCTCGTCTAGAATGCTTTCGTATCTGACGATACCTGCGTTGTTGATTAAAACGTCTATCTTCCCATGATGTTCGATTGTTTCTTCAATAATTCTCTTTGCGTCTTCCTCTTCGGTAATATCAGCTTTGATGACCAGTGGGTCTTCGCACTGTTTAGAGACTTCAGCTAGCTTTATCTCGTTTCTTCCCACAAGAACTACGTTAGCGCCTTCTTGAGAGAAAAGGATGGCAGTAGCGGCTCCTATACCCGAACTAGCTCCCGTTATCAAGACGATTTTGTTTGCAAAACTCATTGTGAAAATGTTATGTTATGAATCTGAAATTCTGTTGCTTTCGCTTCGAAGCTTTATTTCGTACTGAAGGCAATACAGCACTCATCGCATATTTATATGCTTTCTATTTGCCTTTCGTGACCTTAAAAATATCCATATTAGCCCCAAGTTATTAATGTAGGTTGGTATCTACATGGGGGTGTAATTATGGCGAAAAGCATGTAATTTACCAAAGTGTTCTAATGCCTTTTATTTAACTTTCAACATGCAAGTTCAAGGGCGATCCCAGGAGCAGATATATTTTATTTGAATAGCATTTGTAGGCGGCATGCTAATGTCGTGATTGACATTTAAATGTACTTTATCTTTGTACCTTTGCGATTTCAGTAGATAGTAGTGGAAATATCTATATATTGAAATCACTAAGTAATTATGGACTAGTGGCTAAAGAAAAAACGATTTAAAACGAATTACCTACCTAAGTTATAATAAAAATACGGATACTTCATTAAACATGTAGAAAGTAAATACAATTTCGCTGACCTTTTTGATAACCAAACATTTTTTTTTTGAGATGGGAAATCGTCTAATAAATTCTCCCGCTCTGAGCGATCCTTGTACCGTTTCAATCCAAATATTTTCAATTTGAATGTGAAGGACTAGCACGCATTACCCACATACGTACATACACATTTTCGCCTTACAATACTAGTATGACAGAAATTGTTCCAAATTACATTCACACGCTAACAAAGCCAATCACATAACAATTAAAACATACGTAAAACAATATCAACATAACACAGACTAAACTCAAAATATATTTCTTCCATAGACACGTCATTCGAGTCGGGTATGTCAGATGACTACGCCATCCCTCCGGACGCGGTATCGTGTGACAGCACCGCTTCGCCGTCGCTTGCGTCTCTGTGTCGGGCTCCACCGACCACGGACTCGCCTAGACGGCACGATGCCTTGGAGAAGAGCGGACATCTAGCTAAGCTGGGAGGGAAGCTGAAGACTTGGAGAAAACGATGGTGAGTGATATGAGATAATATTTATTAAAATAATAAATCTTCTTGTACATAAAAATGAATAACTGTTCGTTAGTCGAAAACGGCTGGACCGATTTGTACAATTTTGGTCTTGAAATATTCTTGGTGCTCCAGGGAAGGTTTAAACGGTGAGTAAATATGAAAAATTTCACGAAACAAAAATCATAAGACTATAATGCGGTACGAAGTTTGCCAGGTCAGCTAGTATAAAATAAAAAATATAAGTTTGTGTGTCTTACACAATTACACCTAAACGGCTAAAAATATTCATTTTTATTTAAACAATTTGATTTTTTTCTTGTTTAACTAATTTTGTCATGAATTTATTCTGTGATGTATTATATTTTGTAAATTTTCTTTTTTTAGTAGTGAGAACTATGTGGATTGTTTTTTTCTTTCAATAATATTTAAGGTATAGCTATCAGTTTGAGTATTTTGAGCGGCCTACCAACATGTCCTTTCTTTGGTATCATTCGTCAAAGCGTTGAGCTCCTTAGTAGTCCTGAGCTGAGCTACATGAATACTGACAAGGACAGGTCCGTTCAAATCTCTGTGTGTTTGTCTTTCCTCAGAAGACCATCTCAGACACTAATTTTCATATGATTTGACTTTTACGTGTTTGCTGTATGACAATTGAAAAAGACATCATGGCCTACCAAACCCATTCAAAACTTTTATTTTTGATTGTTTTAACAGATTTTGATAAAATCGTAAATGCGACTGAAACCAGTCACTAACTAACTTGTAAGTAAATGGACAACTAGTGTCTGCTAGTGGTTTCGCCCGCGTGAAAGTGGGTTTTTCCATACAAACTGGACTCCCGTTTCATCCTCTTAGAGGGTAAATTTTAAAAAATCCTCTCTTAGTGCTTGCCATAAAATGAAACCTTGTGCAAAATTTCATGCTCTTAGTCCTAGTAGTTGGGCGATTATATTTCAGCCAGTCAGTTTCTCATTTTTTTTTAATTTTAAAAGAAAAAAAACTGGTCATTTATTGGTGTAAGGTAGAGTAGAGTAGGGTAGGGTAGAGTAGGGTAGAGTAGGGTAGAGTAGGGTAGAGTAGCGTAGAGTAGGGTAGAGTAGGGTAGAGTAGGGTATAATAGGGTAGAGTAGGGTAGAATAGGGTAGAGTAGAGTAGGGTAGAGTGGGGTTGAGTAGGGTAGAGCGGGAGCGAAGCCACGGGTAAAAGCTAGTACTATATAGATTAAGAAAAGATATCATCGCCTACTCCACAGGCATCAATACCCATTCAAAAACCCTTACTTGATTGTTACGACTTATTGTTATTCTCAAAATGGATCGGTGTGTTTACAAATTTTAGTTGTAGTGTGTTATTCGAAAAGACAAGGCGACCAGTGAAACGGAATAATGGATCCTTTGTTATTCTAAAAATACTTACGATTATAACTTGATCGAAACATTTTTCGTTTTGTTATGATTTTTTTAACAAATAATAACTTTTGTTCATAGTATAACAGCATAATCGGTCTTATAATGATCTCATTGCTGGGCATCAGGTTTCCTTTCCAGGAGATGGTATGGTGCTGTATTGTAAAAAGTGTTTATTCTAGGACATGCCGGTTTCCTCACGATATTTTCTTTTATTGTTTTGAAAGTAGTGGTGAAGAAATAAACTGCACAAAGTAAACTGCCTGCCTGGGTAGCGGGTTAGGGCTACCACTGAGGTCACTGCTCTACTTTTGTTCAAATTGCTGCTAAGCGAACAGTGTGGGACATTAGTCTATCTACTAAAGTATTCATCACTTTAATTTCTACCAGGTTCGTCCTCAAAAACGGTACCCTGTCCTACTGGAAGTCACAGTCCGAAGTCAATCGAAAGCCTCAAGGTCAAATCGGGCTCGGTGAAGCCTGCAAGATATCCAGGAACGAAGGAGCGGCCACCTTCGAGATCTTTACAGGCAGCAGAACTTATTATTTGACGGCTGATAGCATCGCCACTATGGAAGACTGGATCAGAGTTCTACAGGTATGAAGTTTGAATGATTCAATTTATTGTTTGAGTGCCAATATAATTCAGTATTTGCCTGCGTTTATTTTTATCTAATATTTTATACTAAACAAGAAATAAAACTAGAACTACATTAGACCGACGCACACGTGTGACACGCCTGATTTGTACGTAGAACGACGTCGCGTGGCGTGCATCAAGTGTAGCTCTACAAATCTAATTTCAATATAAAATGTCTGGAGACCAAAGCGCCCAGATCGGCTTGTGTGGCACACGTGTGCGCAGTGTAGTTCTATCTTAACACTAAAAAGAAATTGGTTAATATATAAAGCAACAATTAGCATTTTAATTATTGGTATGAGGAAGAGTAGGGTTTGGCGGAAATATCTCGCTATCTCTTTTGTTAACACGTAATGTAATATTGGTGACGTCACATTTCAGTGTGCACATACCACAGATATAGATATACCTAGATAACGCAAGAGCAACTACTTCGTGTGCCTAGCTTACGTACAAAAATCGTAAGTGGTCACTTTCGCGCTCAGTCTGCATCGGAGTACAGCTAAAAATGTACACAGTTAAAAATATAAAAATGGTTAATTGTACTGTTGGTGTGGGGGTGGAGCGAGGGGGACGCCGTACGCGGCGGCGTCTTCACTAAATAGTGCTTGTGATGTCATAATAGGTAGTCAAAAAATGGCACGCTTGGTTTTCATACAGATCGTGATGCTTGCGTTATCTATGTCTATCTATATCTGTGGCACATACTGTATTCTGTACTTGAGAGTCTCCCCTGAAAGAGAAAAATAAATTTATGATAGTTTTAATAAACATGATTGTGTAAATTCATACCTGTCATTATCACAAATATATTTTTGTATTACCGTGCTATCCGATGCTGATCAAATGTTCGAAAACTTAGATTACGCGGGCTACCCTACATTCACTTTAAGTGAAATGGTTAATCAATAAATATATACTATTAGTAAGTAAAGTTAAAAAATATTATTAGACAGACCTACGGACCTATTAGAAGGGCTTTTAGCGGTCTTAAACCCATTTATTCCGTTAATAGGTTCAGGTCAAAAAGGTAATAGAGTTTAAGGTCATCAATTAATCATCGCCGACCTAATGTAACACAAGAGCGCTTGCAAAGGGGTCACATTGTTTTAACCGTACCAATAAAGGCGCGATTGTTATTAATTTCACCTTTGGCAGAAAAGAGATTTTAATATTGGAAAAAAGTCTAAAGATTTTTATTTAAATGAAATTATTACACCGTTATTTAAATCCTGTGGAGGGTCGATCCGGTACATGTAACACTAACGATTTGTAAAGATAAAATAAAAAATAAAGTACTTTTTTTCTAAAGCTCGAATTAATATAAGCATGTACGAAATTAATTTCTTTAACTAAACGAGTCAATGACCTTGTTGGTATTTGTTATTGCTCACTAACTACCTACAGTTCATTGAACTCGCCCAGCTGACGGTTACTTAAAGAAATTAATTTCGTGTATACGTAAATTAATCCGTGTTTTAAAAAAAAGTAGTTTTTTTATTTTATCTTTACAAATCGATAGTGTTTCATGTACCGAATCGACCCACCACGGGATTAAAACGATCAAAATTTAACGGTGTACTTATAATGTATGTATGTGTGTTGGATGTGTGTATGTTGGATATTCTTTCACGTGCAAACGTCTGAAAGGATTTGGCACGCAATTACTCTAGGCACAAGCATTTTCCAGAATAGGGCATAAGATAGGTCTTTTTATTCTGGGAATAATTATATTCTCTTAGGATAATTTTTGACTTTCGCTATTAAATTGTTATAGTTATTTTACGATTTCATTCATCCCCCCTCATTCATCCCTTATTCCCTATTTAGCCTGTATCTAAAACACATAATAAAATAAAATCACCCTCCATTTTCAGAACGTCCAAAGGCGAAACGCAACCAAACTCCTACTGAGCAAAGAGGACAACAAGCCCACGATACAGGGTTGGCTCACCAAGGTCAAGAACGGACATGCCAAGAAGAGCTGGTGTGTTCTCATTGGCAAGATGTTCCTGTACTTCAAGTCGCCTGGAGACCAGGTATGCATAAAATTACATTACTCTTGTATTCCTACTATGCCTCAGGCATAGTTTCGCCGTAGAGTGCTCACGCGATGAGCAATTTGCCGCCGAACGTGATATGGCAAGCAAATCATTCTCATTGCGGTCATCTACGAACTTATTATGTTACACAAACTTGTAACAGAGGTAGGTGAAGAATGGGGGCCCAGCTAATAGTTAATGCTTCCCTACAATTTGACCGTGAAACTTGAATAGTTCTCGAAAATAAGAATAGCAAAACGTGTGTTTTCTGAGGGCGGCGAAATGCTCATAGCATGAGCACTCTAGGGTTAATTCTCGTAGCTCACCGTCCGGTAAGGACCAAGACTGAGTTCCACGCGCGCCTCAAAGAGATGTTAACAAGATTGACGTGGCCATTTCGGGCCAACGTCTGCCAGGGCTGCGGGTTGTTTGTCGTTACACCATATTCGTTCACCGGGTTTTAGTCTGTAAAATTCTTACACTCTTCCCGCTGCAACCAGAGCGGGACAAGTTATTGGATGATTTCTCACGAAATAAAAAAAGCTTAAGTCCCACGTAGTAGAGGGTGAACCTAATGCTAACCGCCAAGCACCATTAAGATTTGCTGAACAATCCCATCCTAACATTTTTAAATGTTGTAAAGCAAGATCTTTACCAATTTGCCTTACAACATTGCTGTACCAATTGTATTATTGAATTAGACATAAAAGTCAGTCGAGTCAACTTTAGCTTTCGGTTTTTCAGTACAAAATCAAACACTTTTCTACATAAATAACAGGGTAGCCTACTTCAACGTGTAATTTCCAAAATATCCTTCTAAATCCCAATGGTTTGTCATCAGAACCCCACCGGCCAGATCAACATGCGCGACGCTCGCGTGGAAGACGTGGAACACGTGTCAGACTCAGACTCCGAAGAGAAGAACGACGACACTCGCAACCACCTCACCGTCGCCATCTATCCGCAGCACCAGGTAACTGGGGTCAGTGGCAAATCGATTATTATGTTTCTGTAGCAATGTATTTTGTTTTGTTAATTTTAATATAGTTTGGTGTAAAAAAGGAAAATATCTCATGTACAGGTCAGGGGTCAAAAGTGCAGATGCACTCTACCGATAATAAAGTGTCTAGAATTTTTTATAGAACAGGATTAATGGATCATCACTCAGTTCGTTTGTACCATAGAACCTAAAGAATTAAATAAACCAGTTGTGGCCCAGTGGCCCTCTTTTATAAAGAAATTGTATACACTTAAGTATTAGTAGAGTTCAACTGCATTTTTGACTCCTGACCGTGCATAAAATTGTGGCGACCTCTCACGCCAGTTCATGATCTCGAGCGAGAAGGAATGGGATGCGGTCTCTTCCTTCTGCGAAGCAATATTGCTAGCGAAGAAGATGGCCACAGCCGTGAAAGAATAGACATCCAAACACCCCAGCCGCCGCCGCAGAAGACAACTCGGGCGTCGGGAGGTATAGGACGATGAACAATCGATAGCTCGCCGCTCGATAGGTCGCAAAGGACCGAGCACAAGTCGTCGACGGCACGTAGTGTTCCACCAGCGCCTCAAAGAGATGGCAGCAAAACCGTAGAAGCCGATGCCCGCTAGAGCCACGTGGAATGTCTAAATCCCAAGATCAAAATACAACCAACTCTCCCGAAACCCGATATAAACTCAAATACTAGTGATCTCTTCTCTCTTTTCCAGGGTCCAACATACCTTCTTTTTGAAAGCAAAGCCGACAAGGATTCCTGGCTGTACCACCTCACCGTGGTCAGCGGCGGGGGACTGAGTCAGGGCACGCACTTCGAGCAGTTGGTGCAGAAGCTGATGGAGACAGACGGTGACCCTAGTAAGTAGTTTTTATGTTTACAAACATTCTGGTTGTATCACCTTTTTTGAGGTGGGAAATCATCAAATGACGCTCTAAGAGTGTATTTAATATCGTGCGGATTTTATCACGTATGCAGAATTTCTCCGCATGCGGAGCTGCTGCACCGCATTCCGCGTGCGTATTCTATGCATTACAATAAATACATGTATGAAAAGGACATTTGCGGGATCTACGCGTGCTGAGCAGTTCCGCATGCGTGATGAAATTCGCATGATATTAAAAACACCTTAGGGTGAATCATGAGAAGTGTCAAACTTTTACTGACTAAAACACACCTGTGAACACAAAACGGCACGGTTTGAACATTTGTACTGTTTGTAGATAGATAGCTGTCGAGTTTTTATTTATTAATTCGAATTTTGCCCCGAAGTGTCATTTCAAAAACTCAACCACCACCTGTAGTGCAAGTTATTACATACTTTTATTATTTGTTTCAGACTGTGTGCTCTGGAGGCATCCTACGCTACTATACTCCAAGGAAAATCTGACATCTCCTCTCACTTCACTCAACTCAGAGGCATTACAGGCCGAAGCTTTAAAGTTATTTAAGGTAAGAACTGTTTTTTTTTCATTATCATTAAAACTAATCTAAATTACATACTTGCAGTTTATGTTGATAATTAAAATAATAATCGCCTAGACGGATTTTCAATCACGGTGGCCAATCTCTACAGAGATTAGCCGAGTTCGCTTGAGGTATTATTGTGCAAACACAGGTGCACTCTCTATCCTTTTAGGGAAAGAACTCACGAACTGGTACCCGCGGCCGCCGCGGTTGCTGGCCCGCAGCTTCTATTGAATATCTAGCAGCAGATATATACATATATAAAAATTAACGTACATCACTGCACTGCACTGGTATCGCCACAAAAACGGTCCTGGAGCGTTCATTTCTGCGATTCTCACCACGTCATCGGTCCACCTTAAAATGAACCTACACCATTATTATTTAGTACAATAGGGACGGAACATTTCACTTGTTTAGGATAAGTTCCATGAAATCGGTCTAACGGTGTTTTAAAATCGTGCGAATTTGCTCTGCATGCGTAACCTCCGCAAATGTCCTTTTCACGCAAGTATTTATTGTAATGCGAGTAATACACACGCGGGACGTTGTTTTTTGAAATTTTCTGCATGCGGAGCAAATCCTCAAAAATGATATTAAAAACACCCTAACACATGCTTTCCCATTTCTGTTATTATATCTAGCCTATATTTTCCCACGACTGGGCAAAGGCCTCTCCATTCCTCCCATTATATGGTAAAAAAGAAAATTTACAAATTCTAATCAAGAGAATGAGTGAATGTATTGAGGAAGGTACTAGAAAAGGTCACAGTATATATTTTTTTTAAATATCTAACTGGTTTATAAAGTCTGGTTATTTTTTTTACGGTTTTGTACTTTTTGGCAAGTTTATAACTTGCCAAAAAGTACAAAGGAGACATAAGGATTCTAATAAAAAAAATCTTTAAAAAATATCTATAAAATGTAATTTAAAAAATTGTCAGCCGTTTTAAAGTGATTTATTGTCCCAGATCGTTCAAAGCATTCATTTTCATTCAACTTATGCCTTGATCACACGTACCGAGCAAACGGGCGAGACAGTGCTCTCGACCGAATAATCGGTACGTATAAACATAGCGCCGAGTCCTCGACCGAGCGCTTATCTCTACAACTCGCTTACATCACTGTCTCGGCCGAGCAACATTTTACTGCCCTGCCCTTTTACTCGGTACGTGTGAGTAAGGCATTATTTGTACTTCAACGCAACAAACGCTCGGGCCCACCACAATCGCAGTGGTCTCGTCTTTGAGAAGTGACTGCCGCCAGATTGTCCTAACTTTTAGCCTGACGCAGATTCTCTCCGGACATGGCAAGTTCGGAAGGTTTCTGTTTCGGATTTAGGTAGAAGAAACACCTGGGTGTCACCATTGTGCGGACCGCCTGGAGGACACGGTGTAGCATATGGTGGAGGTGTGTCCCGCGCGGGCGGAACACCGATGTGTCGTTGTGGGGCCAAACGGCGGTGGCGCCCTCTCGTGCCGAGTTCTAGTACAAGTCATGGTTCAGAGCGAGAGGACATGGCAGGCGGTCGCCTCTGGTGCGAAGTAGTCATGCTAGCCAAGAAGATGGTCGCAGTCGTGAGGAAAAGGACAATATCACGTCTCAGCTACCGCCATAGGATATGCCACGGGCATTGGGAATTGCAGGGCGATCACGACGTCAACGACGCCGCGTAGTACGCGCGCTTGAAAGAGATATTCTAGAGCGAGAGAACTTATTAAATGATATCCACAAAAAAAAAAAAATACGCTACAGACGCTGTTCAGTGATAATAATATTTTCATACAATTTGACGTAACACAATTATTTCAGACAATTTGACGTAAATGAACGCTTATTTTATAGTACATTTTGATATAAGTGCAGAAAGTTTGTCATTGCGACCGAGGCGGAATTGGTACGAGCTGTATGCGAGAGTGTTGCGGAGCCGAGGGCTGCAGTGACTTTGCACGCATGTCCAACGACGTTTTTTCAATACACGCGCGACTCCGGGGGGCGACGCGCGCCTAATACGATACATGTAATAAAATTGTGGCGCGGCGAGCACAGTGCGTGTACGCGCAATTCCCGCACTGCACTAGTGCGTCAATTGCGTGCCTAAAAGGGGTAGGGTAATAGCAGGTTTTCGAGTAAGTATATTGAAAAATCTATTTTATTTCCGTGCAGTGCGTGCAGCTGTTCATGTCGGTGGCGGTGGAGCAGGCGGGCATCGACTACCACGTGGTGCTGGCGCAGAACGCGCTGGCGCAGTGCCTGGACGTGGCCGAGCTGCAGGACGAGCTGGCGTCGGTGCTGGCGCGCCAGACCACGCCGCACACGCACACCAAGCACGGCGTGCAGGTACTGTCCCACGCGGCCACGCCCAGCGCGCTCAGACGCACGCCTAAGCTAAACGTTAAGGCCGCCAAGCTTAAGAATGTAAGTTGGTTTGTTTTTAGTTGGTTTTTGTTTTTTTTTGTGTTGACGACGGTTTTTGGTTGATGGTTTGACGTTTAATGAAATGCGGTTAGTCTAGTAGTACATATACATAGCAGTTCACGACTAAGAGCGCTCAGTTTTAAAGGTGAAACCGAAGGTTGCAAACTAGCGTTCCAACTAAGATCAGCTTGGTTTGTTTCTTTGCATTATGTTGCGGGTACATGGATGTAAATCACGCGCCAACAATTCACTGCGGCAAGGGCGTTGAAGGTCATGGTTTACAACTGCTGTCTACACGGATTGAAACTAGCAAGGTCACCTCTGTTGAAACGTTGGTTTCCCACTTTTATGACTAAGGGCCAAATTCACCAATAAACTAATCGCGATTATATAAAACAAAACGCAGTTTGAGCGCATAATCGAGATTATAGCTTCATTTTGCGTTTCACCGCGATGACTTGAACCTAGTTTACGCTAAACTCAGTTTCAATTCTTTTGTTGTCGCCCATGTTTACGACACGGGTCTTTAAACTAGATTACGCTGAGCTCAGTTTAGTTGAACTAAGTTTTTATATTGAATGATGAAATCAGCCCTTAGTCGTTTGCAAATTACACAAGACTAGTATAGTCTGGATAGTTTTTCAATCAAAAATGATAATAACTTATGTCATTCAGACACGTGAAATCTTAACTTTACGTTTTTATGAGATTACCTTCTAAACAAATTTTATGTTGTCTCCGTTGCCTGTATGTGCGTAAAGGGGACAAGGATGATGAAATTTTATGACGTACCGTTCTCCCCATGAAGGGGACATAGATAATAGGAACACCGGGCATACAGGGTCACATTGTACAACTGCTCAAGTCAAAGTTCTTTGCTTTAATCTTTATTTTTGACGATGTTGTCGACTAGTTAATACAAACCACTTCTCCTTTTTGTTGTATACAGCCAAAACAAGCATGTACCAATGTATATGACTGTATAAATAAGTTACATATGGTCGACATTTATCTAGACCCGCTAACTAACGCTAACCACATGTCATATCAATCAATGAAATGTAGATAATCTCCTAAATTAGCAAAACACACATCAACGCAACGTTAAAAATGGCAAATTCATATTACTAAGAAGGCCAGTTTTCATAGGCAAGGCCGAATATTCACAGACAAGGCCAATGTCGGTTACTAACACTGAAAATATACGGTTTGACGGTCAATATCACTGTATCATGGTCAAGGTGACAACTGAAGGTCAAACTAACATTTTCAAAGTCATATCGCCTACAATGCCGCGGTTATTGCTATCATGGTCGAGGTTATTTCGAGGCACGGATTAGATATGAGGCCGTGTTCTTGAAAAATCATGGCCGTTTTGGAGGCCAGTTTTAATCGATTTCGCTGATAAATGACGTGAAAAGTTACGTCATGATCTATATATATAAGCTGACTGACTAACATATCATCGTAGAGCTGAATCTACTGGGATCTGTGGTGCTATTCTCTAAGAAAACACAGCGCTGCCTCAACGACGAACACCCAAATAGGATACATTGGATTGTCAACCTAATTTACCTATGCATTGGATTGTTAATTCAATGTATCCTATTTGGATATTCGTCGTTGCGGCAGCGCTGGATTTATTAGAGAATAGCTTCACTGATAGCTACAACCTAGAGGTATATAAGTTAAGAGTGAATAGGTTACTTCTAGGTAAGCGCGCTCAGATAAGATCGCAGTCAGGCACTAGTTTATACCAATAGGCACTAGTTTGTGCTTTCTTTTTTCTGTTGCTGGACAGTTTATGCTTCTGCCAGATTTGAAAGGTTCCTAACTTACTGAATTTTGAATCGAATTAAAAGAAATTTTTTTTTTGGATATTAAGTTAATTTTTGAATCTAACAATGTAGACGAATTAGTTAAGTACCCAATTATGAAATAATGGCGTTTAGTGAAGGTCAGGTAATCAATTGATTACAACGAAATAACAGACAATTTTCATAGTAACTATTAGCTTTTCACTTCAATTTGAAATTTGTTGAAACTCATCGAATTAAACATAAGGTAAACAAAGTTAATGCCAATCATAATATTTTCAATAGATTCTTATCTCACTAATCGGAAAGCCGATTTTGTATGATGTATAATTTTCGTCACGGTCAAGGTTTTATAATCTGACTTCCGCATTTTAATTTGTCAAACTGTTTATCAGAAATCTGACATATTAGTGGATTTAAACAGAGGGTGGGAACTACTCATCTGCTTGAATTCCACTTTACGAGAACAACCATTTCAATTAAATCATGGAATCAACAAAATTTCATAATAAACATTTAAAAATGTGTCTACAAATCTGGTTAAAGACCTTAATTCTCGATTGCTTTACATACATTCGGAAGAAAAAAAAAATGATTCCTAATTTTCCATTGCTATGACAAGAAAAATTGTTGTTCTCATTCAAATGTACTCTTTTGGTGTACTCTGCTAGATGTTCCAACAATTTCTGCTAAATTTTTATATAAACAAAAGAGTACACCAACATACTTGTTCCGTTTTTTGTTTGCTGTACATATGAATACTTTCCCTTATGTTTTTAAAGGAAATTATTCATTCTTTCAAAACGGATTTTAGCATGGCTTTAAATGTTACGGACATGGCAGTCATGGAAATCCAACAATTAAAAAAAATACTTGAAAGAAAGAGTCTTTAAAGAATATAAAGCTTATCACAGAATTAATATTGACATTGTGAACTTAATGGAGAGAAATATGAGTATGATTTGGATTTTTAATTGGGGTTTCAACTGACGTCTAAAATGTTTTTGCGCCCTATTCGCCAGGGTCGTGTGTTTGTGACTGGGTACTCCATCTCGTTTAGCTCTTCAATCACCATAGGTGACGGTAGAGCTGACGAGATGGAGTATTTGGTCGTAGATGTGCGACCTTGGCGGAATAAACGCGAGAGTTTTTGTCGATTATATCCGACGTAAAAATGCTACTTTTGTTTAAGAAACAAAATAAAGTATGTTTTGAGTCAGTCTTATAATTTGGTAAACATTTGTTGCACCGAAATTTGTTCACAAATTCAAAATGGATTCTCATGAATTAACAAATCGCAGGTATGTTTATACCGCTTTATATTCGCAACGGCTTAGCTTACGGGCGACCGCTTCGATGCTTTTCTCATATGTTACCATCATATAATCATTTACATAATAGTATATAATTTAACATATACCACTCATTGGTTGTACACGAGTGTTCAAGATTATATCTCGCTTAGATATTGTCTGTAGATTCTTCTAGAATATTGTGCTCTGTTTTGTTGAATTTTGCTTTTGTGGTGATTAAACAAAGTGCACTTTTACATTCAACTATTATAATTAAGTGTAAAATAATGAGACACAAAACTGAAGGTTTAAGAAATGAATGGTCCTTTTAATCAGACTTTTTGTGCACCCTTATACAAACTTATAAAGAATATTAATCTTGCACCTATAAATACATCAAGCAAAAGCAATGCACAGTAAATTATATATATAATAAATACAATTCTCAGTTGTAAGCTTCATAGAAAAGAGCACAATGTATTTATACAGAGCTTGAAAATTTTCTACTTCATTTGCGTTATATACTGTAAATATACACGAACAAACCATTATTGTTATAGTATAAGCTTTGTGTGTCGCTATTGTAAAAGCTTCGTCTCGTGGTTGATCAATTTGGAATTGTGTATTGTGAATACCATTATATTGGCTTCAATGGAATATATGCTACCATATGCGACAGCATATAACAAAATTTATAACAAGGAATTGAAACAAAAGAGTTTTTATTCCAATTTGATCCGTCCTAGTTCTGGCAACGTGTTAAAAATTGATTTTGAAAAAAAAAAATGTTTTGCATTCGAATTTTGAAACACGAAAAGATGTTGCCACGACATAAATAAAAGAATGTTACGTTGCAAAATTTCAAATGGAATGTTGGTGTAATATTTTTCCCCGATTTTCTTTTTTTTTCATCCGAGAATGTTTGCCCCCCTACTCCTATAGATTTAGGGAATGTTATATTTTTATTTCGTTTATCTATCATTCATACTCTGTCATAGCTAGTGTTCTCCTTCGCACTGTTCGATCTCCTTTGTAATGAAAGGTTGATGTTGCAAGTTTTTTAGACTGTTAACTATAGCCCGTATATATTTATTTTATATATAAGTACCCTCATCTTTAGATTCGGTAAGTATCTAGGAGTAATTAGGATTAAGTTCGTATGATGTGACTGCATAATGTGTCGATATACTTCATATTTGCTTATCCGTGTGAGCTACGTTCTTGATATATTTCTATCTGCAGCAAATATCAAAATTCATGTTTTTAACATTTCAACACTGTCTTCGCTTTAAGTGTACCTATTAAGTGGATCTCATCACTATTTTATTTTAATTTATTTATTTTAAAAAAAATCATCTATCATCAACAAAAAGGCGTTTATTGAAAAAACGTAGTCTTATTAATGAAACAAATCATTCAAGACATATTATGCAATCCATCGAAGTAAGTAAGCACACTGTACAAATTACCACAAATCTTATATCTACTGTACATAATAGGACACTGGGTTCAATCACTGAAGTTATTAATTTTACGGGAAAATAGTTTCTAAACGCACAAAACACACTGGCAAAACGCACCGGCACTAACTCTTACAATAAATTGTTAATATCATAAAATGCACTTAGAAAAAACGCGTATCAATATGACTAAATTAGTTGTAAAAAATAAGCACAAATATATTAACTATATGCACAATATTATTTTATTGATGACAGTTTTCTTACGATATAGTCGTACGTAAGTTGATGACTGCCATAAATCACAGCCTATTACACACACTAATGTCTTCGTCTTGATCTTGCTTTTGTCCTTTTTGGGGTTCCATACCTAGAGGGTAAAAATGAGAACTCCCTGTCCGTCACCAGGTTGTATCTAATGAAACTTGATAGCTATAACAATAAACACTAAAACAGAATAAAATAAATATTTAAGCGGAACTTTCACACAATAAACGTGATTTTTTTACTGTTATCTGTAACGGACGATACGGATACCTTCATGCGCAAGTCCGACTCGCACTTGGACGGTTTTTTTTATGTTGGGCTCGAAGACAATATGTAACAAGTTTCAATAATAAAAAAACTATTTTATTTTATTTCAAGCTATGGCACTTTACAGTGAAGTCAAACTGAACAGAACTGCCGAGCAAGCTAAAAACCGTTAAAAGAAAGATAAAAAATTCGTGGACTCAAAAAATATGCCATTAGTGTGGGGGTTTTCGGAACTTGTAAGAGCATTCACTGTAATGCTTAATGGTTACGGTTAATTCACGGCTCAAAACGCTTACAACTGCTATAATATTTATGCAATAAATCTATGTATCTATGTATTTAAAATAAATATTCAGTGATAGCATTTTGCTGTTTAGCATTATTATATTTTAATAATAGATATCGTCTGTATACACTATGTGATGTAATTTATATATTTATAACCTTACCTACACGCTACATACAGTTCAGCAACATTAGACGAACAATAAAATATTTTTATTTAAAACACGATACAAACTAGACCCTAAAACATACCCCCAGCCACAATAAACAGATCTCACAGTAACCCCCCACTGGCTAGTTATTCAGCAGAACCCCCCCCTATCGCCAACATTTCATTTGTTCAGCAACTGCTACTGTGCGCGACTCAGTCGCTGTTCACGTGCGACACGGGCGCGTCGTCCGTCGGCGGCGACAACAAGAGTGATGTACCGCCCAACGCCGCCGGATCGCCTAGCTCGATACAGGTAAACGTTGCAGGAAATGTAGGCAAAGTTAAAAGTAAAAAATGCGGGACTAACTGAATGTGATTAAAATCCCCCATTTCCGAAAAGTAGTGAAAACTATGGGCCTGTACATGACCATTCTCGCTAGATATCACTGAACTCAATTCTTTATACATTTTGTTTTTAGTGTATAATAGCATGGCAAAATCAGCCTTATAATGTACTTTTGTAAGAGAGGGAAAGGGCCATAATCCACCACGTGGACCCAATACGGTTATTTAATGTTTTCCTTCACCGTTTTGAGAGCAATGCGCCTGGCTGGGATTGGACGCCGTTAGTTTGAGGCCGTTACCACTGGGCCACCACTGCTCCTGTTTTTAGTGTAGAAGAACATTATTAAGTCGAGGAAGATATTTGTTAAAATCCAACATTCTACTTGTTTGAACTTGTCATGTTATTGTCTCAAAATCTACCAAATTCGCCAGAATTAGAGTTGGATGTTAGTCAATAAATAAATTAGACTAAGTGCAATAAAGTTGAATGTGCGATTTTAGTAAACACTATTTCTTTGACCCCATACACTAGTGTAAACTTAGTTCAGCGCCATCTAGCGAGAACTATCCATGTTTGGAACGGTAGCTTTCCCCTTAAACAGAACCATAATGCAATTTGTAATTATAATGTTAAAGCCCTAATGAGTGGCTATTTATACATAGAAACATGTCAAAATCAGGAACAGGTTTACATTTTCTTGTAACATAGTTACAGTAGTTTTTTGTGTACTATGATAATTACATTTTGTGGATCACAGAACTTGCATTTTCTTTTTGATGAAAATGCGTGAATGCATTTATAGTCAACATTCCTGAAGCCAGTAATAATCTTCACAATCTGTAGACGTATTTGTCCCGTATTTGTCTTTTTAGGAAATCATATGAGAAAAGCAAAATAACAAGTCTTAATGACAAGAAATAATTAGGTAATATTCTGTAAGATACAGTCGAATATGGCTCATAGTTAGTTGCAGATAAAAACCTGCAACCCTTTTTATTTTTTATATAGGACATCATCACAAACCTTGTTGCGCTCTGGGTGAAACGATAGTGAAAATCCGCCAAAAGGAAAACCTTTAACACTCCCGCAATTCAAATCCTTCGACCCTAGCTAGCCTACTTTAACTGATGAAGAGAACTCTAGACAGATTTTTTGCTATGATAAATAAATAATAGAAATAAAAAATCATAAAGCTTCTAAAGGTCATTGGGGTAAATCATATTTCCAGAGAATATTCTATGGCCTTATTACTAAAGCGAATACAATATCTTGAACTTTATAAAATTGTCTCTGTTCATCTGTCTGAGAGCCTTTGTTTCTTTAAACTACGCAACACTGTTATCATACAATTTTCACGACAAGTAGCATAATATCAAGCAAAGCAAAATCAGTCTCATAGTATTCCCACTGCTGGGACTCAGGACCTTCTCTCTAAGAGAGGGAACGGGCGGGGACAGCACCGGTTGGGGATGTCACATGTTTTCAAATGTTTGATTCTAGGCCACGCTTGATTTGTACGTAGAGTCGCGTCGCGTGGTGTCGTATGGCGTGGATCTAATGTAGCTCTACAGGTCTAGTTGCCATAGAAAATATATGATGGATGACCAATGTGCCCAGATCTGCGTACGTGGCCCACGTGTGCTCAATGTAGTTCAACCTTAATACCGCGATGAAGGATTTTTTAGTTTTAGTTCCTATATGACGGGATAGTTGTCGCTATAAAGTAACTTAATGTTTTGTGAAAGATTAAAAACTTTGCGAAACAAAAACTGAAGACTAACTGTGAGTCACATCCGTCTGTAAGTCCACACTTAATAAAAGTGTACAAACTAACATATTTTTTTATCATTTTCTACCAACCAAGGAATGTTTCCAGGCCCCCTTGTTGTCCGTGGACTGCAAGAGCAACCCGCCCACATATAGTTTTGTGCAAGGATGGCAGCTTTTAGCACTGGCCGTCAGTCTGTTTGTGCCAAGGAATAATAGGCTGCTGTGGTATTTGAAGCTGCATCTTAGCCGACATGCGGATTCTAAGTGAGTATCTACCAAGCTTTTCTTTAGTTTTATTAGTTTTCATGTTGGTTGGTTTTGTGCAGCAACGACAAGAAATATGTTATCAAGATATAATATTTCTGCAAAATATATTTTTTGTAACTTATAATGTAAAAGAGTGTCCATGGAGTTTCTTGCACGTTCGTCTCTTTAGAGATCTACGCTTTGCAATGTGCAATTTAGTTTCACTTTTTTTAACTACCGACATTTTTTCAATTCAAAATTTCCTGTAAATGGTCTATTTGAAATAAACGTTACTGATTTCATTATGAACTTAAAAACTTTGAAAGTAAATTACGAGTAATTTTCAGCTTAGGTTAGTGTCTTTTCCTTCCGCGTCTAGTTATAATTTGCCTTTAAATACAAATCTCTCTACTTATCCTCAGAACGGAGTGTGGTAAATACGCGGCGTATTGTTCACGCGCGCTCGAGCGAACCATACGCAACGGCGGGCGAGAAGACAAGCCGTCTAGAATGGAAGTGTTGTCTATACTGCTGAAGAATCCTTACCATCACTGTCTACCACACGCCATACCTGTCCACATGCTCAATAATACTTATCAGGTATGTAATTCGGTAATACAGCTGTAGTCCATAGGAAATGTCACTTTTTGTGCAATTGGTCTATAGTTATAAATACAGCAACAATACAGAAAATACAAAACACAAAAAAAATGATAAATACCTAGTTTAGAAAAAAATAACGTCCTTTAATATAAATCAATTATTAAGCCTTTTTAATATTCCCGCTGCTGGGACACAGGCTTCCTCTCTAAAGAGAGGGAATGGGCCGTAATCCACCACGCGGGCCTAGTGCGGGTTGGTGGACGTCACATGTCTTCGAATTTTTGGTTCTAGGACATGCCGGTTTCCTCACGATGTTTTCTTTCACCGTTTTGAGAGCAGTGGTGATGAAATAAATTACACAAAGTAATGCGCCTGGCCGGGTTTGAACTCGCGACCAACTTTTACTATGAGACCAAACCTGAAGTCGCGAAAAAAGTCGAAATGTTCAGTGCATTTTGATCACTTAGGCGAACATAAATGTTTTTTCGCGATTGCAGTTTTGGCCCCTTAATGAAAGTTGCTTGTTATCATGACTACAATCACGTGTTTAAGTATCGGTCACTAATTACCAGTCACTCTATATGTATTGTACCCAACTTGATTAATGTCATGTTTCTATTTTACGACTTAATGAGTGTTCTATTTTCTGCTTCTCAAATTACTGACTTCGTATTTTTATCACCAGGTCATAAGCTTCGACGGCTCAACAACAGTAGAGGAGTTCCTATCAACGCTAAGTACGGAGCTCGGATGCAGAGAGTCTGCTGCGTCAGGGTTCGCTCTGTTCAGTGATGATCCTATTGAGAAGGACTTGGAACACCATATCAAGCCTGATAAGAAGGTATGCTTTTAAAACTGATTTTTGATCTGCCTGGTTTTTAAATACAAGTTCATCGTCATCATCAATTCAGCCGAAAGTCGTCCACTGTTAGACACAGGCCTTCCCCAAGTGTCATAACATTGGATTTCCGCGACCTTTACGAGGTCATCGGTCCACCTTGTAGGAGGCCTTCCACCGCTGCGTCTTTCGGTACGCGGTCGCCACTCGAATATATTCCAACGGCCATCTGGTCTGCGAGTAATGTGCCCTGTCCACTGCCACTAAGTAAGTCGATTCTTCGGGCTACATCGGCTACCTTGGTTCTCCTGCGTATATCTTCATTCCTGCATAAGCACATCCCTTTTCATTTTTTAATCTCTCGATTTTATGTACAACTTTAATCTTCTGTATATTTTATTTCCAGCTATGCGATGTAATATCAAAATGGGAGACAGCGCTCAGAGAAAAAGGCTCGGGCAAGTTTGAGAACTCTCGGGTGATCCGACTGACGTATAGGAATAGGCTTTATTTCAAGAACTCCATCAGAACCGAGACTGATAAGGAAAGGTTGCTGCTGTGCTATCAGATCAATCAACAAGGTACGTTCTTTAATTTATTAAAGTTAAAGAAAGGCAAACTATGTTTAATAAAATTTATTATTAGAAGACATTTTTTTCATTGTTTCATACTAGTTTACCAGAGATTTTATTTAGAATAAAAAATACTTAACTTAGTTGTATGTTTGCCCCTAATTTTTGAAAATTTATATAATGCTGTTGCATCATTGATGCTGCATCCAACAACGTTTTATCTTTATATTTTATGGCTACGTTCCTACTCTTACATTTTATTGAATGCACCTAATAAAATAAAAAATGTGTTTTTGCACATCTCTCATTATTTTAAAAACTAGTATTCAACTTCTTCATCTTTCTTTCCAGTGGTAGCAGGTCGATTCCCAGTTACACGCGAGCTAGCAGCCGAGCTAGGCGCTCTGATGGCACAGCTAGACATGGGCGACTATTCACCCGCCAACACACAACATAATCAGCCGCTCGCGCATCGCTTCTATCCGTACAGATACAGAGCTGGCCTGAGCAATGATGAACTGAGGTGAGTAACACGCGAGCTAGGCGCTAGACCCATTCTTACTTGGATCTGTAATCAGAAATAACCTAAACAAAGCTCAAGTGAATAACTGAATGACTTAAAACCGAAATTAATTAGCGAAGAAATTGGTTAGGTAATGAAATGTTTGTCTTGATGTGTGTGTAAAATAACATTAAAACAGTCAACTACCCTATCGCTACATAGATTTACATATGTTACATTTAATTATTTTACATATTACCTCTACAATATATTATCCCACTAATACGCTTAATAGACTTGAATTAACGCTGTATTTTTTCCATAGGGACGTCGAAGAGAAACTACGATCAAAGTGGGTGGCGCTAAAAGGTCGCAGCACAGCTGACTGTGTGAGGATCTACCTTAACTGTACTAGGAAGTGGCCTTTCTTTGGTGCTACGCTGTTCCAGGCTAGGGTGAGTGAACTATATATTAAAGAGCCGTCAAGCATGGCAGTGGCTTTAGGGGAAGGCAAGGCAGTAATCCGGGGCCTTGGTCTTGCTGGCTCCTGCAAAAGTGAGGCCCTGCATCCACAGAGATTACAATTGAACCTTCTATGTTCCCTTGTAGAACCTTTTTATTTTATCTTTAGAAAATAGTAGCGTAACAATGAAATACAGTTGATTATGTCATAATAAGTGACATCGTATTTGAGAAATGTCATGAGATCGGGTTTTTGCTATACAGACTGGGAACATCATGAGGTATTATACGCAGTTAAATTTACTGTCGTATTGTCGGAGCCAACCTGTATATAACCTAAATACCAGGCTACACCTGTTTCAATAAGCTCCTCTCAGTTTTGGCAAATTCTGGAAGTTACAGGAGTTTTGTATCTTAGATTCTGTCTCTTCTTTCCAGATAAAACAACCCGATTTATCAATGGTGTGGCTAGCGGTGTCGGAAGAGGGCGTGACGGTGCTGGAGCTAGCGTCGATGTCCGTCATAGGGCGGTACGCGCTCAGCTCCATAGGACTCTTCGGTGGACTTCAGGTAAGATACAGATACTTTAGTACTTAAGGGATCATAAAAAAAGGCAGGGCGTCGAATTATGGAAGGTGTTTCTTCCTCTCTAGTACAGTCCTTGCATGCAATAAATTATCAGGTTGTTTCGTGTAACATACCACAAAAATACAGTTCACATTTAGAATGAACCATGGGCAATTCCATGAAAGGAAACTTGAAACGTGTGGTTTTAGTCAGTAAAAGTCTGACACGCACTCCCGCTCCACTCTAGCGGGAGAAGTCTTAGATAATCTCCAATTTAAAAATACGTACTAAATATTTAAGTATTTTAATAATGAGACAGCTAGTATGTAAATCCTGTGTTGGAGTTACTTAATAAATTATTTGGTTCCAGGATGACTTGATGATGTTGATTGATGCCGAAGACGCAGCGAGTCCGGTGCACAAGATGTTGATTAGTCTCAATAAGCCTAAAGTAAGTTAACTTACAAACTTACCATTTAATACCTACTGATTTTATTTACTTTTGTGATTTCTACTTGAGAAAATTTTGATAAATATTTCAATGCTAGGCATAGTTTATTAATTCCATTGTACCCACAGATTTCAGTTCCTGTGAATTGTTACTATATGTTTTGGTGTACAATAAAGTTAGTGAGTCCAGTCAATGAATGTAGGTAAAGTACAAGATGAGAGTACAAGATGAGAGTGTTCTGGTAAAATAAAAAAGAAAAAAATGTTTGTGTGGAGAATTTTTAAAAGAAAAGGTTCTACAGTAATTACGTAGTAAGGTCCAAAAGTTTCCGGCCTGAACTATAAAATGAAGGATAAATCTCAAACAGCTTTTATTGTTTTTCATTATAGGCCTCCTTTATTTCAATACACATTTTGCATCGCTTTATTAACATTACAATTTCTTTTAAATAATTAAAAAAAATAAAAAACACGACTGCCATGTCTAAAAAATAAACTAAAAATCAAAAAACAAGATGTTTCTTTATTTATAGAAAAGTGAAGAAAGTAGTCACTCGTTGATTAAACACGGAATCTCGGAAACTACTTGATTTACAAAACTGAAATTTTCATCGCAGTCGGGGGACCACTCTAAAATACTTAAAGTCCTCCGACTGTGTTTTGGTGATTGATATTGGGTTTTAATATGACTTTTTGCTATGTATCGTACGTTACATCATAGGGAATATTAAATAGTCATGGTCTCATATAAATGCATATTATCATTTTATAGTGAATATTAGGATCATCAAAGGCAACAAACGAAAATTACATTACATGAAGCTTTTGACTTATCTCATCACGATCTTTATACTTGGCTGATCTTTGTTTTTGATATTATAAAATTCGTTGAGGTATCATAGTAATAAGGCAAACAAACAAAAAAAAAATTTTTTTTACTCGACAGTTTAACATGTTTCGATTAATAGTGTAAAATATTTATATTTTTGAAATCCACTCGTCAAATCCTAGACGTAATCACATGCATTAACAGAATAAATAAAAAAATAATAAAAAATTGGGTGGGTGTTCATTTATTTATCTTACCCACCACATTACATTTACATATTTTTACAATATGCCTATGTTACTCGAAACGATGCAAGGATTCTAACGATACCTCGTACGTGTAAATCGGTTCTGTCATTCAGAAGTTATGGTAGAATAAAGAAACTCACATACATACATACATGAACCCTGAAAACATAATGTACCATAACCGCAATCTTCCCCTCTTTATCCGTATTTGCACTGAGCTTGGTGAAATCTTATTTAAATGACAGACAACAAGTTCAAATAAACGGTGTCAATTCCCAGGGTTTGAAAGTCAAAATGGGTGTACCACAAGGCTCAATATTAGGTCCTTAAATCATTTATTATATATAAATGATTTACCGCGTCTATTAAAAAAACAACCACATATTGTATTGTTTGCTGATGATACTTCATTAATCTTTAAGATCAGTAGACGTTCCACAAACCTTGATGATGTAAACAATGCTCTGCAACAGGTCCATAACTGGTTTACTGTTAATAATTTAGTATTAAATGAAAAAAAAAACAAGTGCAAGAGATTTGCGTTACCGAATGTTAAAATCAATAGCTCCGAAATAGTATTAAACAAAGAAAAACTCGAATTCGTCGAGAACACGGTTTTCTTGGGAATCACGCTTGACTAGAGGCTACAATGGGGTCCTCATTTAATATCTCTGGCAGGTCGGCTTAGTTCAGCAGCATATGCTGTCAGAAAAATCCGTCAATTTACTGATGTAGATACTGCGAGGGTAGTATATTTTAGTTACTTTTATAGTATCATGTCTTACGGTATTTTGCTATGGGGAAGGGCTACAGACATAGAGTCTATTTTTATTCTGCAGAAGAGAGCCATCAGAGCCATATATAAACTTCACAGACGCGATTCTCTTAGTGAACTATTTAAGGAAATAAACATTATGACGGTCCCTTGTCAATACATCTATAAAATATTTTGTATGTTCGGTAAAATATTCAATTTTTTACTAAGATAAGTGACAGGCACAATTTTAAAACTAGAAATAGGGATAAATTATATAAACCACGATTCATTGGGTAAAGTACATAGTTCTTTTATGGGGCACAGTGTAAAATTTTATATAAAAATACCACTAGAGATTCTCAATCTCAATGAGTCAAAATTTAAAACATGCATTAAACGCATACTATGTAGACAAGGATATTATAAATTGGAAGATTATCTCCTAGATAAAAATGCTTGGCTAAATGCCTGTCCTGCTCCACGTGCACAGTCATTTTTGCCTAATTAGTTTTTTAAATATATAAATATACAAGATGAGATGACCCTTTTTGTATTGTTATTTTCGAGATAGTTTTTTTTTTAATTTGTTTATTTTAATGAAGCTTTTGACAATTGATTACTTATTGTATTTGGAACCAATAGCATTGTATAATGTAGAAGCACTTTTTTCAAATTTTGTGAATGTGAAGTACCATGGTACATTTTTATTTTTAATTGGTTACAAACATATTTGAATTTACGAGCATGGCAGTTGAGAGTTTGTCATGCTCTCTCAAATGTCTCGCTGATGGTGGCACGTGTAATTGGGTCATTCAGTTCCCTTCATTATGGTTGCGCTGAGTGGGGCTGGTGCACGCGTCATGCTCGTGAACGGGCGCCGTCAGTTGAGACTGATCATCTCTTAGCTGCCAGTGGCTTATTCAATTTTTATTTTTAGTTAGTTTTTTTTTTCTCACTACTTTTCTACATGGTGCTCACATAATTGTATCGAGCTACTCAATTTTATCCATTTACAATTTTTGGTTGACTTTCTGTCTTTAAATGGTTATAACTTTGTATATAAGTGAAATACACTAAAATTTTAAATTGCGGGTAGGTTTCTGAATGTCTAGTTATTATTGTCAAGCTAGTTTAATATTTTTGATCACTCCAAAGCGGATAGGCCGGAAACTTTTGGACCTTATTACGTACATTGGTATAGGTATATAATGTAACTATTTCCACAGATGGCAGAGCTAACCCATCTAATAGCGGACTACAAGAACGCGATGCTCCGTCCGGGCGGCACGGGCACGCCGCAGATGAACTCGCTGACGCGCAACGGCAGCGGGCGCGCCGCGCGCGGCAAGGCGGCGCCGCACTCCAGCCCCTCCACGCTGCCGCACGCGCACGCCGCGCACGCCGCGCACGCGCACACGGGCCACAACACGCTGAACTCGCACGCCACCACGTGCACGCTGGGCTCGGAGCGCAACGCCACGCTCACCCTGAGCTCGCACACGTCCACCTTCACCCAGCACGTGGAGGCGAGGGTGCTGTCGCACGGCCAACCAGACATTCTCAAGTCCACGCCCGACCATCACAGGACGGACAAGAAAAGGACTCATACGCAGGACAGTGGCGTCGCGTGATTCTAGTGCAGTGACGGACTACCTTGGATTGTTTAGTGAATGTGCTGAAGAGACTGGCACGACCGTTTTGCTGAACATTGAAGTATCATTTCGAGTTATTATTTGATATTTTTTTAGACTAATCTAGGATGTTCGATCTGAGTCACGATGCAACATTTGCCTTATCACCTCGTGTTTCGAGATACATATTAATATACAATATGACATGTCAAATATTGATGAATATACATCACATTTGCCTTTGACATACAATTTAGTATTCATACTTCAATATCACAAAACGGTCGCAACATTGACTCGAGGATAGAAAATGGCCCCGCACACAGAAAATAAATAGCATTCCACCAAATATATAAGACGATGGGAAATAAACGAAATAATAATATACCTCATATTTTGTAGCGAACGATTCAGCCTATTTTAATTGGCTTTTTAATGATAGATTTAAAATGAATAGTTTGTAATTTATTTTTTCAGCGTAATATTATTTTTAAAATGTTGCTACGTTTAGTGGATTCGGCTTGAAGTGTATGATTCGTATGAATGTATCGATGTTTATACACAGTCTAAATGCCAATTTTATACATATAGTTATGTATGAGTACAGGGTGTGATAAATGATACTTGCATATTATTATCGGCATTTTTGGCCAACCAAAAGTGGCGCCAACTTAATTTTTACACACCTTAAAAAAATGAAAATAATTCCTCCCAGGTTATGAAGCATAAAATGAACTCCTAAAATATAAATTTAGGGTAGTTATTTCAAAGCAAGAATCCTACATTTATCAGCCCCTGTACTAGTTAGATTGAAGTCCATTTAGCATAATAACGTGGGTTTAGAAAGACCCTTACGATTGTAAACTTTTATACTGTCTGTGCTAGTTCGGGTAGAACTGTCTTTCAATCGACTGATACGATGGTACTGTTGCACTTGCGTTTAATATAACGATGCCCATTCTCTACCAAAAATAAAAATACCTAAATGCATAAACCAGGGGTGGCCAACCGGTTACTCTCGGTTGTTAACCCCCTCGACCTTGACAAGCAATAGCGTATTTACTTTTAGGTCAAGGGGACTTTCCACGAAGTGACTGACAGCTAACTATCCTTCTGCATTCAGTTACCTTGTCGCCCCGTAACTTCTTGTTGTCAAAAGAAAATCGAACGTATTCGAGTCAGTACACTTAGACAAATGACTTTTCTGTTAGCGTTCCCGCAAAACACTAAGTACTATCAAAGACACTTCCGCCTGAGCACCGAAATCGAGCCTAGAAAGTAGGCTTAGACAAATGACTTTTCTGTTAGCGTTCCCGCAAAACACTAAGTACTATCAAAGACACCTCCGCCTGATCACCTTTAAGTTCATTTTTGCTTACACACGAAACGAAAACTTCAAAGGTTTGGTTTAGCGCCGCGCCGCAGTATTCAAGCGCAATTTTTTTTTATGAGATCCGGCAGAAATGAATGTGATGAAACCTGTCACGTGACTTCTCCTCAGGTCTTGAAGGAACACAGTTTGATGACTTCCGACCATCAAAAAAGGTGGTTTTGTTTGCAAGAGAGTTTTAAAACTTGGTACCTTCACCTACAATATACAATATGTACTTACATAGTGAATTTTTCAAGTTGGCGTGTATGAACAAATCTGAAATTGAGGAATGGCGAAAAATACTCAGGATTTTCACTACTAGGATTTTTTTTAAACAATAGGTTTCCTATATAGCTGTTTCAGAATTTAAATCTTATTCACAAAACTATCGAATGATGTATACAGCTTGTTTTTATTTTCTAAAATCTGATGATGATGCCATCTAGCCGATTTCGGCCACAGCGACTTAAAGCGAAATCTATAAGTTGGCTAGGTCTATTGATATTTCAAAAATCCAATAACTCAGTTTTAGCTATTATTAAAATCAAGCTCGCTACTTCCTAAAAAATAATAATAAACGCAAGTGTAACCCCGCCTTATAAATAAAAATGTGTGACACGTTGTGCGCTAGTGTGAATCTCAATTTAGAAAGGACGTATGTAGACTGGCTTTACTTATTTTATAATACTTTTTGTATTAATTATATAATTTATTATGATCATCAAGTATTTTATATATTCGAAATAGTGCCAATGATAATGAGCTTGAATATAAATATTGTTTTTTGACCAGACTTTATTTTTGAGTGATTGCTGTATTAGAATGTTTTGACAGTATCATAGTAACAGAAAACAAGGTTTGTGAGACGCGTTTATCTGTACTCTCTATTCGCAAAATACTTTGCTCATCGGAATAATATGTACAAATATAAAAATTGACACAAGCTATACTGCTTTAGGATGCTATACATGGCAAGTAAAACTATGACACGCTCTTTCGCTCCAACCTAGAGCGCGAGTAGTAATTTCTTAAATTTGCAACAAAAAAAAAAAAATAATGGGATACTCATAAATATTCTAATACAAAATCATTAAAATACTCATATTCATTATGTTTTGTTTTTAAAGTTCTGCCGTAATATAATACATAATAAGCAAAATGTCGTAATTGGTAACTCTGAATGTCTGTAAAGGTGATAAAAACTAATGGACTGAATTATATTTAAGATCTTCAACGAATCTAAACGCATTATCTATGTTTTCGTTCGACCAATGAAATCAGAACGCAGTGTTTTAAAACCGTTTATGGTACAAGCGCTAAAGTAGCACGCAAAATTCTTATTTTAAATTTAAAGTTTTTTTTTTCGTATTTTATAGGTCAGTGACAAATCTAGGACCCACGGGTATTTACTGAAAGGGAAACCCATGGTATTAAAGTGTTTTTTTTAATATCATGCGGATTTCATCAAGCAGGCAAAAAAACGCTTCCCGCAGTAAATGCTTTTATGAAAAGGACATTTGCGGAAGTTACGCATGCGGTAAAAGCACCCTTAGAACTAGAGCAACTGGAAAAACACAGGTGTAGTTTTAATCAGTAAAGTTTTGGCTCCTTCTCGCTACACCCAGAGCGGGAGAAGTCATTGGGTAATTTCCCACCTTATGTTTAAGTTATATGTTGAAAAAAATATGAGTGAGGACCGTAACACGTATTTATTTACGGAATTATAATCATTAATCGTTAATACTTCTCTCTCAGTCCAGCTAACCCTATTGAATGACTTTTCATGACCTGAAAAATGCAAAAAAAAATCTCAAGATAATTTGAATTTTACGGGCCACCCGTGTGCAACCACTTTAAATATTCATACAAACTGACGCGACGCTGGGCGCACTGAGCGCAGTATGTATGTCGTGCGTGATTTGCGTTCGTGTTTTAAATTTTATTTGTGAATCAGAGTTCTAAGCAATTTGAATCTCAGAATATTCATATTGGTTATGCAATTTGAAATCTTTTAAAATACAATTTTAGGGTTCGCACAGTACATAAAGGGACCTAAAATTAGTTTTGTAGGACGTGGAATCAAATGTGTTCTGTTATTATTGGTCTGATAACAATATTTTATAAACCATACTTGTTAGTAAAATTACACTGTCAAAATACATGATTAATCGTGCTTTGTAAAAAATACTCATATTAAAATGTAATCCAAAGCAATGTGTTTGCAACTTTTGCATATATTTTGACAGTGTAATTATAAAAGGGTACTACCCATTCATATGTATGTAGTTACATTTTGTGGGCATTTTAAATATCGCTATTTAATTGTAATATACATAGGGTATATTTTATATATATTTTGGCATCTATTATTTCAGGGTTCCGTACGTAAGTAAAACTATAATCACGTTCAGAATTAGAAGTTGAATAAGTGCTTTTGCAAGAAATGTTGTTTTGTAAGCGGTAGGTGAAATATTTTAAAAAGGAAACAGGGCCCCAAATATTTAGAAGTAAAAATGTAGTCAGCATTATCCTTAACCCTCCAAGTGTTGTTGCTTCTCATCTAGTCCCTCACGGAACTCTGAAGCGATATAATTTTATACTCGATTAGCTTTCATAGATATTTCTACCAATTTTATAATAATTCAAAGATTTTTCGTTACCAGCTTATTATGTAATAACATAATTTGTTTTGGAATGCAATAAAAAAGATGTTTTCTAGAAAGAAATTATAAAGAAATATTTTTATTTTGTTATGTCACATGTAGATACTTAGAATTTTTTTTCTGCTTTTAATTTGTTTAGTAATAATCTTCTTTATTGCATTGCCTCAAGTGACCGACGGGCTAATTGTAAACAGCTACAAAAACAAACGGCAACTAAATAGAGGTAGTTTTATAAATCGTAGACATAAATAGACCATAGAAGCTAATGACAAAAGTAATCATGTAATTTTTGACCAATTCGCTTCCTTGGCCAATCTATCCGAGCGGACTGAAACAGGCCAAGACTTGGAGAACGATACACATTTGTTTACATCACAAAAAATGCCTTCAGAAGCACAAATATTCCCTATTTTGTAAAGTCCTCCAAACCTTGGTTTGCCATACGCGATTATAGCCCTTATCAGTCCATAACTAGAATTTAATAATTGCATAATAAAAGGGTATCACAATAAAGGCTAAAATCGCGTGTCCCGTAGTCAGCTATTTAGTATATAAAATTAATAAATAAACCAATATTTCGATTGCACTTTTTGCATAACACTTAACTGTTGATATAATTATGTATAGAATATTATAATGTATATTTTACATTAGAACCGATTTAATTTTATTATTATACGAAGAATTTGTAAGTTGTAACTTATTTTGTAAGTATTTATTCTATTTTGTTTTACAATTGGTTGTTTAATTTTTTTGAATCATTTTTGACGGATCCAGCTTTTTTTTGTTAGTGATGGCCTAACTCGAAGACTAATCATTTGAGGCCTAAAACTGGATTATTTGTAAATTATATTTTGAATGTATTTAGACGATTTTTGTTTGATGATACAAGAATAAACTTGTATTACTGAATGAGGTATTTCATTTATAAAACAACCGTAATTGCACCTATAGTTTGTTGCAAGTATGAATAAGTATCTGTAGTTCTGTGGGATTGTCAGAAACAGTTACTGTGGCCCTAGAACGCAACGAATAACTGAACGAATACAGGTGGGTTTTAGGACCAACGCTCCCTTAAGCGGGCGCACACGCGGGCATGGGTCGCCTGACATGCTCGTGCGTCGTGTGCAGTGGTCCCCATAGCGCGTATTATTACCTGCGCAGTGTCGCTAGTTCAACTTTAACGGTGTGCATGTAGTCGTATCGATGGAGAACTTTAATAAATTATTACGTAGCAAAACGGGCGCGGCTGTCTGCGACGTGTGACCGCGCGGCGAACCGCGTCGGAGCACTTGTATGGGACCGCACGTGCTCGCTTAACAGAGCATTTACGACTTAGGACTTAGCAGCGAGCGGGGTGGTATCGGTAGGAGATTGGTCGAGCGCGCGGCGCTATGGCCGCTGTGAGTTGGCCCTTAATCAGTAAAAGTTTGACTCTCGCTTCACCCAGAGTGGGAGAAGTTATTTGATGGTTCCACACTACAAAAAACGTATTTGAAATTATATCAAAATAAAACAAGCTTTAAACACAAACTGTTTTTATTAAAAAAAAAACCCATGAAAAAGACATAGAACTAAGTAACATTAAAAAAAGCAAGAGCTAAGGCCATGCGCAGATCTGAGTTAAAACTGTCAGACATTCAAACGGCTAGACGTGGGCGAAGCAGCCCCTCGCTCCCAAAGAGGCCTCACGCAAGAGAGAGCTTTATTTATTTATTTTTTTTTTTTTCACTAAAATTTTAACATATTATGTCATTTGCATCTGAAAACTGATATGTCATTTGGAACAACGGCTCAACGGAACATTTGGAACAACGGCTCAACGGAACATTTGGAACAATCATTGTGATCTGATTACGTCGCGTCATAAACACCAGTTTGATTAAATTAAATTTAGATTTAAGAATAATTTTAAGTAGATAAGTTTTTATATTTCAGTTCATTTATTATATTTACACTATTTACGTTTTAATTTTAAAAAGACTGCAGGTAATTTAAAATAAGAGTGTTTCAGTGTCCCAATTGTTCCAAATGATGCATTTAAAACATTACTGACGTTCCAATCTCTCGGAACAACTTTGAACAGTTACTCGGTTCAGTAAATAGCTACACATGCCTACTTGACAGGTGAGCGTAGTTCAAGCGTAAAAGTGTGGAATGTCTTAATTTCAGTTTAGCAGATATTTAGTGTATGACGTCCTGTAAATGTGTATGGTAAGTTCAGATTTGTGCATCCAGCCATTCAGCAGATATTCAACAAAAACTGTTTCCGCCAGGAGTACGTATTCTGAGCGTAACTTTTTTTTTCTATGGACATACAAGAAAACAAATACATACAATAATTAGTGTGTAACGAGATGTAAATGTGTATGTATAAATGAAATTTGTGTGTCTTATAATTACGAAGATATCCGAGTTTCCGCTGCGGTGACGTTTGCCAATTTGATGAAAATCATATAAAACGGTTTAGTAGAAAGTTATAATTTTTTATGCACGTTACTTTGGATTTGTGTATAATGTGTGTAAAAGCAGAATTTGAAAAAAACATACCGTTCAGAAGATATAAAAGTAAACGTAAAATAAGGTTATTAGGTCAAAGCTCTTAAAATAGTTTAGAGGTAGTGGAACAGAGAGTAAAGTCCCATATACCTCCGTTGAAAAGGGAGGATCCTCCGACCAGACAGGTGTTATATCTGGTGGGCTACTGCCCGATAGATGATTTCGGGTTTGTTCTATATGTTCCAATCGCGCCGCGAATCTTACTTGCGCGATGCAGGATTAGTTCTTTTTTGTGACGACATGGATGTCGCTACATCACTCCCCTCCGGAGATCGGAGATCGATGGTTCTTGATGCTTCTTGAGGCGTCGTGATGCGTGCCAGGCCAATGGAGGTTGGTTCCAGTGAGTCGGAACCGGATTCCGCATAGTTCTCGGTGAGTCGGAACTGTCTGCGGTGATGCCCCAGTGAGTCGGGGTGGTGCTATCCCAGTGAGTCGGGATATGATGCTGCAGGCTCCAGTGAGTCGGAGTATTGCGGCTAGCTCCAGTGAGTCGGAGCGGTGCTGTGCGACGTAGGGCTTGACTGCTGTCGTCGACCAGGAGAGGTTCTTCAAGGCTCTTCATGTGACTGGCCGAAGGTACAGGTGCTTAGCCAAGGTCGCTGATGAGGCTGAGGGTGATGACCAGGTATGACCAAGTAGGCATGCTGGTGGTCAGGATACCCATATAGCCGTGGGTGCTGGCTGTATGGCTCGCTGCTCGAAAGCTTGAGGAAGTGATGATGACGTCACGAAGTAGTTGCTGCACGAAGGCTGCGCTGACGTTCTTTGTCGAGGGTCACCAGTTTGGGGGTAGTGGAACAGAGAGTAAAGTCCCACATACCTCCGTTGAAAAGGGAGGATCCTCCGACCAGACAGGTGTTATGTCTGGTGGGCTACTGCCCGATAGATGATTTCGGGTTTGTTCTATATGTTCCAATCGCGCCGCGAATCTTACTTGCGCGATGCAGGATTAGTTCTTTTTTGTGACGACATGGATGTCGCTACAATAGGAACTCTAGAGTCTAACTTTTTACATGTATCTATAACTTGTAAGGCTCTACAATGTCCTGCAAAGTTTCATGTATGTGCGCTAAGTAATTAATGAGCAATCGCATAATTACTACGACTGGACCACTATATTTTATGACATCCGATTATAGGACTTTTTAATGGAAAAAGCAAAATAAAATATATACCAATCATTAGTGTATTACACTAAATAATTAAAGAGATATAATAAAAAGACCAGAACAACTACAAAACATGGATAAACCGACCAAGTTTGAATGGGTACGAAAAAGCGGCCGTGCAGTACTTAGACCTAACGTTCTAAAATTTCCAGTGTAATATAGTGTAATAGCTTCGTACAGATGCGTACACAATTCTTGACGAATTTGTGATAAAAAATAGTACCTACAAATTTGTAGTAGTGATTACGTGATTGTTTACTGACGACCTTTACTTACGAAATTATTACAATTTAATAAATGCATCTGTACCTATTAACAAATGTGCCTCGCTTGGGAAGAGCATCGCCTGTCCTTGTGGGGGCGATCGGCGGCAGCGATCTCTCGCGCCGGGGTTTGGTTCAAGCCATGCTCCGGAGCGAGGAGGAGTGGCAGGCAGTCGCTTCCTTCTGCGAAGCAGTAATGCTAGCAAAGGAGGAGGCTGACCGCATCAGGCTACGGCGTACACGCCGCCGCCGCCGCCGGGATTCCGATCCCGATTTTCGGCCACCGTAGGCGCGAGCTCGCGGACGGCGGGCAATGAGTAGCTCGCTGTCCGTCCGTCCAGTAACATACCGGTCCGAGCTCAAGTCGTTTACGGCGCGCACTGTTCCCGCGCGCCTCAAGGAGTTGTCAGCAAACTGTAGGGGCCCAATAGGGCCGAAGCCTACTGGGGTCAAAGGGTATGTGAAAATGGCACCCGGGGCCCTGGGACCAAGGCAAAGAATGGAACGGGGTAGGTTTTTAGTCAGTAAGAGTCTGACACTACTTCCCGCTCCACCCAAGGGCGGGATTTGTCATTGGATGATTTTACCTACCATAAAAAAAAACCTATTAACAAATGCATTTATTTGGCAGACGTAATATTTACAAAAAATTGATATAGTAGGTACATATTTACTAACGCCGCGCCGCCAGTTTAAAAAATCATAACTCGTAAATAATACAAAATGTGGTTTGTAAAAATGCTAGAAAAGGCAATAAAGTATTTGTATAGCACATTGTGTTTATCTAAGTGCTCGATTACGGATACGCGGCGCGTCGGGCGGTCCATCGTACATTGCCATATGTCTGTGTTTGCGCGAGCGATGACGCGGCCCGCTGCTGCAATGTACGATGAAACGCCCAACGCGCCGCACAACGCGCCGAGTCTCCGTAAACACGGCCTAAAAGTGCGTTAAAAACAAAACCAGCGCGGCGGTTTTAATTTCAATTAAGGCGCTAGTGGTCCTTGAAGGTAGAGTTACCAACTTTTTTTACTAGAAATAAAGTGTATTGAGGTTTAGAAGGAAAATGAACAGTATTTAAAAAAAGAAAGTATTCCATTTTTAAACGTTTCAAAAAATATTTTTTTGTGACCGCACGTACCTATGCACAATTAATGTTCCAAATTAAGTTTACTTTTTGTTTTTTTTTTTCTATGTGGATGATGCGGATCTGGTATGGTTTCTTGCCCGTGTTACTACCAATGTTACTACCAGTAGTAATACTGTTAATTTGATTTCCTTTCTTACTACTGCAGTAGTAAGTTGTTAGAAGGGTGATTACAATTTGCCTTTGTTACTACCTCCACTTGAAAGTAAAACTTCTTTGTTAAATAGTGCACTTGATACTCAGATAAAACGAAAAGAAATAGGAAATATCTTAAATAAAAAGAATTCTTTATTTTAAATGGAAAATGTCACAAGGACTTAATAGATTCAAACTCAAAAATTTAACTTATAATAAAAAATAGGCGAGTATCTTCTTAATAAAACACTAAAACACAAATAGCTGGTTGCATTCCGAGAGTAGCATTTCGAGAAAAGCTGAAACTTTAATGGGGACATCAAGAAAGCGGGTAATCATATTTTTTCACTATATACTGTTTTACTACTTCACCTCTAAGATATTCTTGCCTGTGGAATTTTGAGGAGCACTTCCGACGTCTGGGCGTCAAAATTCCACCAAAATTCCCAGACTGAATAGGACTGGGGCTGCTCTCAAGCCGCTCCTGCCTAAGGGTTCTGACGCCTCCTGCCGGAGGCTCTATGCAGGCATCGTTCTTTCCATTGCCCTTTACAGCGGCCCAGCGGAACGCCTGCGGTCTACGCACGGAGCGAGGAGGAGTGGCAGGCGGTCGCCTCCTTCTGCGAAGCAGTAATGCTAGCGAAAGGAGCCCGACCGCATCAGACAACGGCGAAAACACACCGCCGTCGTCGAAGTGCTCCTCAAAATTCCACAGGCAAGCAATCAACTCAAATACAAAAATAGACAAAAACTGGGCAAGTGCGAGTCGGGCTCACACATTTACGTAAGTTTGTTTTGTGCGGAACCCTCAGTGTGCGAGTCCGACACGCACTTGCCCAGTTTTTTATGCTTAACATTTTCTAGACTTCATTGTAGACTTTACTACTTCTTATTTACGTTCTTGGATAAGTAGGTACCCTACAAATAGAACACTCAATATTTTATAATCTACGCGGATCCCGCAATTCTAGCATTCGCTTGGAGTTTGACAGACAGAATGGCGGGAATCCTGCGCAAACCGGCATGCGGCATTCGCTTCGACTTCATGTTTGAATAGTAGGCAAGTATCTTCTGAGCGCGCGCTTCCTGTTCCGTTTTGTTTAGTAACAGTCACAAATGTGCAGTCAAGGACAACGTGCGTATGCACTGTTTATTTTGCCATCAACGTAATATTATGTAGGTACTTACTGGATTCGGATATTGACGTAGCTAGTGTAAGTGACTGTGAACCATACTTATTGATACTTATTGAGCCAGTAGTGAGAATGATTGGAAGATAAACAAGGTAAGATCATAAATCACGTACTTAGATACTTACTGTTAGTTCCTATTTTATTATTTTTTATTAATGTCGTTTATTTGTTTTAGTTAAATCGTTACCTAATAAATACTTTTATTAATAGAAAGTTATTTTATTTCCTGCAAAACAATTGTGTACGCACCTGTACGAAATCATTCAACACAATAACAACATTATACTGGAAATTTTAGAACGTTAGGTCTAAGTACTGCACGGCCGCTTTTTCGTACCCATTCAAACTTGGTCGGTTTATCCATGTTTTGTAGTTGTTCTGGTCTTTTTATTATATCTCTTTAATTATTTAGTGTAATGAGCTGAAATCTCAAATAGGATTAGTTGCATTAATACACTAATGATTGGTATATATTTTATTTTGCTTTTTCCATTAAAAAGTCCTATAATCGGATGTCATAAAATATAGTGGTCCAGTCGTAGTAATTATGCGATTGCTCATTAATTACTTAGCGCACATACATGAAACTTTGCAGGACATTGTAGAGCCTTACAAGTTATAGATACATGTAAAAAGTTAGACTCTAGAGTTCCTATTTTAAGAGCTTTGACCTAATAACCTTATTTTACGTTTACTTTTATATCTTCTGAACGGTATGTTTTTTTCAAATTCTGCTTTTACACACATTACACACAAATCCAAAGTAACGTGCATAAAAAATTATAACTTTCTACGAAACCGTTTTATATGATTTTCATCAAATTGGCAAACGTCACCGCAGCGGAAACTCGGATATCTTCGTAATTATAAGACACACAAATTTCATTTATACATACACATTTACATCTCGTTACACACTAATTATTGTATGTATTTGTTTTCTTGTATGTCCATAGAAAAAAAAAAGTTACGCTCAGAATACGTACTCCTGGCGGAAACAGTTTTTGTTGAATATCTGCTGAATGGCTGGATGCACAAATCTGAACTTACCATACACATTTACAGGACGTCATACACTAAATATCTGCTAAACTGAAATTAAGACATTCCACACTTTTACGCTTGAACTACGCTCACACTTGACAGTAAGCGATGATGTGGTCGAACACTGGGTTGCAATAGTTACTATCACGTCGTATTCTATTTTATACAAATAGATATATGATACGCTTTCGCCCACGTCTAAATTATACACGCTACGCCTGTGGTCACGCACTTTTACCTGACAACGATCTCGCACAAGCTAAAGTTGTCTAAAATGTATGTGGTAAAGAAATTGTTACTAAACTCATGGTCTATCTACAATCTGCATTAGGTATAGACAAACTTTGACTTGCAACAAATGGTAGGTACGTTGTAGTGGACAAACTAACAATTTTAAAAGGATTGGATTAAATCTGAAATTACAACATAAAAACAAAGCAAAAAATGAGGAAAGCTCCATGACCTATTTAGAAAGATAAAACTCTTCTGGTTTCACGTCCAATGCCTTCAATATTGCTTCGGTATCATATGGCACCGCTGTCAAACAATTGCATAATATTAGTCACTTTAAATCTCAGTGAAAACCGGTATGAACTTTGTGATACTGAGTTAGGGTTTAGAATTGAATAATCAGCTTTAAAATATTCTCACTGCTGGTACTCATTCTCCTCTCTAGAAGAGGGAATAGGCTCATACGACAGCGCCGGCTCTTATCTATGTACCTGTCTATCAGTGACTACAGGTAGTGTAGATGTGTGAGTTTCGAGTCCAGGTTTTCTGGTTGTGATGTTAGCGCGTAACGTATCTTCCCTTATAATGTATCAATGCACTTCCACTTTTAGGGCTTTAAAATGCAATAATTCCCCTGTTCAGATGTCTAATACTGAACAAATAAAATTAGCTACTGTACAGTACGGCCGACGGATCTTGGCAAGTTGGCACGCCCGAACTTTGCGCAGAAGGCTGCTCACAAACGTTTTTTAGGAACAAAATGGTGGCATGTGGCGACGTGTGCGGGTCGGAGATGTTGGCTAAAGATTGACACTATGAAAACACAATCGACCGTTTATCGAATCAAATATCGTAATCGATTTGATCGGTTTGGAATTTATTGATATTTGTTTTTTAAATTGTAACTTTAATAATAATAATAAAAAAAAAATCTTATTTTCTTAGTTAAAATGCATGATTTAGTTAAATATCAGTTACCTATAGGCAATTATTAGAATAACTACTGTTTGGGAATATTTTAAACCTCCTTATAATATTGAATATAAATATATTTTAATAACTTAATTTCAATCGATTTGAACAAAAACCGATTAAACAACACCCTCAGATACGCGTATTGGACATCCCTTTTTGGTTATTTCGTAAAGCTTAGTGAATATTCGGCAATGCTTGGTACAATAATGTGTTCACTGTCACACTTCAGCATTCCTGTCGGCTATCTCTGTCTTGAGTACACATGGTTTAAAAAGGTTGTTGTTCATGTTGATAATTTATTGTTTCGTCGATTGTTGTTTTTATTATTAAGATTCTTCTATTAACTTCTAATGTACCCACGGCTATAGTTAAGGGTTAAATAATAGGAGTAAACATGTACAAGTATATAAAAAATTTTGGTAAAAGTATTAGGAAACTTATTCGTATCGCGGTAAAAAAAAATATGCCACTAACAATTCTTTTTACATGCGCAAAAGTTCGCAGAGCCTAACTTTAGGCGCGCCAAGATCCGTCGATTGTACTGTAAGTACAACTGTAGATACTTATCGGCCGCAGATTTATGCACACATTTCATTGAAAACATTCAAATGAATGCCATATCAATAGCTAATATTCGTTAAAAATATCATTATTATTTTGATATTCACGTTTTTCTCGTTGTCTAGCTTTTATCATAAATTCTATGGTAAGTATTGCGCCAACTCGGTAACCCTAACCACCAGTGGTTGGTCAGAAAGAGTACACATTTATCGTGAATGCCTCAATTTTAAAACTGTGTGTGCATACTTGTATTAAATAAACGAAATTAATGCCAAAGCCATCCCGGTGGCCACATACAAGACATAGTCGAACGTTAGTAATTGAAAAAACGACTTGAAAAGAAGCAGAATGCTCTTTCGACTTTTCCTATGATATTGGAAAGAGTAGGTAGGTACTCACGTATATAAATCCATTCGTTGGGATCGTAGCCCGAGTCCTTGCGGGACTCCATGATACATTGTCGCAGCACGTGGGATACACTGTGAGACAACCCGACGCCCATCTCCCCACAAGCTGAAATGATACGAAAAATAACTTGGATATCGGGATTTCTAAATAAAACCAAGACAGCTAAGGAAGGAGGCAAATTTTGTATGGAATATTTTTGTTTATGGTTAGATTTTTAAACTTTTACGCGGGCATATGTTACCTTGTAATTTTTTTATATTAAACCTTATTGCTTACAAGTTTGGTTTAATTTTTGAATATGTCGGCGCATGATGGCCATCGATGTCGACGTCACACAAAATTCACAGTCACAGTAATATAGAATGATAGGAAATGTTATAGTGATAATAACAAAATACCTTACTTCAGTTCAAGGCGAAAAAGTTCCTTTCAAAACACATTACATCGGTTTTTATACACAGAAATTGACAAGCATCAAAATTCACAATGAAGGTAGAAAACTATTTTAAATAAATAGAACGGAAATCGTCAAAGTAAATTCTTATTTAACTATGGCCGGATGCTCTGATATTTTAAAGAAATAAAAAGGAACTGGTCAAGTTAAATCCTCACAAGTTTAACCGGGTACTGTAATATGTTTTTAAAATAAGAAAGGAAGTCGTCATTTGATTCGTTATAAATTGAACAGGATGTTGTAATATTTAAAATAAATCGAAAGGAAGTTATCAAATTAAATCCTTATATAAATTCAACAGGATGTCGCAATATTTGAAATGATTCGAAGGAATGTTATCAAATTAAATCCTAGTTTAAATTCAACAGGATATTGCAATATTTTAAAAGGAATAAACAGGAAGTGACCAAATTAAATCCATATCAAAATGATCAAATATTGGTTTTGCGCCCATAAATATTATAGTTTATTGTATATAAAATAAGGTTTAATATAAAAAATAACAATGGCACTTATTCTATTTTCGTAATAGAGAGAAAAAATATTTCAACGCTTAGAACAGTGTTACCTTGAAGTCAGAAGTGACCAAGTATGTTTTAGCAGGCCATACGAGTATAAGCATACTAGCGCTGCGTTATGTTTTTAAATATCTCAGCATACGCTAAGCCTTTGGAGGAGTTTTTGGCCTTGCACAGGGCTTTTTCTTTCTTTTTAAAACTCATATACACCAGCAGCATTTTGCCAACGGTAAGCAGGCCGACGCGTCGACGGCTGCCGTCCATGTGTGATTGTTATTATTGTATCTTTATTGTAAGTTACTCTTTAGATTAATTAATATCATTATTTTATTCTGAAATCCGCCCTGTCCGAGTCTCAATTTGTATATTATATAAAAGTGAAATACCACTCACTGATTAATCAAGAAATCTCAGAAACTATAACACCTACAAATTTAAAATTTGGCAGGTTTGGTTAATTATAAAGTGTAGACATCCTCTAAGAACGGATTTTACGAAACTCCACCCCTAAAGGAGTTGGGCGCGCCACAATTGAGGCGTTAAGATCCATCCTTGAGGCGTGGCTGGAAAGACCTCACGGGGTTCTCAACTACCGCACGACGCAGTTTCTTACCGAATACGGCAAGATCGGTAAGTTTCTGTTCCGGATTCGTGCGGAGGAGTGGCCCGGGTGTTGCCACTGTGCGAAACACCCGGAGGACACGGTGGAGCACACTGTAGAGATGTGCCCCGCCTGGGCAGAGCATCGCCGTGTCCTCGTGGCGGCGATCGGCGGCAGCGATCTCTCTCGCCGGGCCATGGTTCAGGCCATTGCCCGGAGTGAGAAGGGATGGCAGGCGGCCGCCTCTTTCTGCGAAGCAGTAATGCTAGCAAGGAAGGAGGTCGACCGCATCAGGCAAAGGCAACGGGGCGCTCGCTCCAGCCACAGCCGAAATTCCGATCCGCGCGGGAACAGTACAAGCCCAAGTCGTCGATGGCGCATAATGTTCCCGCGAGTCTCAAGGAGCTGTCAGCAAACCGTAGAGGCTCATCCTGCTAGCTGCAGGCAGGCAGGGTCGAAGCCTGCTGGGGTCAAGGGCCGTTTTTAGGCAACGAAGGAACGGGGTAGGTTTTTAGTCAGTAAGATTTGGACATTATTTCCCGCTCCGCCCAAGGGCGGGATCTGTCATTGGATGATTATACCTATCATAAAAAAATCCCTAAGGGGGTAAAACGGGGTTTGAAAGTTTGTATCAGGGAACTGATTTTTACACGAGCGAAGCCGCTGGCAAAAGCTAGTCACAAATAAATTTTCTTTCTTGTTTTTTTTTTATTACATTAGGAGTCATCAAGTAAATTTTAAATCAACTAAACAAGGTCTTCTTACCTTTAGATCCCAGAACTCCCTTTGTATTCCTGGAGTTGTGTCTCAAGTTGACGTTGAACTCGACCGGTGTGTCCAAGGCGAGGGGTACATGGTACTTCAGAGATCGATTCGTCTCCAATTTGCCAGTAGCCTTATCATACACCAACTTTTCGCAAGTGAAATAGCCGGTACCTTGGATGTACGCACCTTGCACCTTGAAAATAATGACATAAGTTTTATTTTACTTATCTAAGTCATACCTACTAACAAATAAAAATTTAATTCAACTAAAAATTCAATAAATGGCGTGATAATTTATCTAGGTACGTTTAAGATTTAAAAAAATGCTGGTAAGAACTAAAAACGCAAAAGAGTGAAATAATAGACTTCTAATTCAAAAGAAGATTACTGGAATGAATCTACTTTTTTCTACTCTAATTCTTTCTTTAAATATGTAACAAGACGATTTTCGATTTTCTCTTCCTAAGTTAAAGAATTTTTTATTGAAAAATTGGAAATTTTAACACAAGAAGAAAATTCTTAATACCTATTTACAAGTAACTTAAAGGTATATTTTTAGATTATTTTCATATAATTTCACCCTGGAAAATATTGACTGCGTAATATATAGATCTCCTGTTTGGGTGACACATCTATGGCATACTTTGACAATAATATCATCGTCAAGTGGGTACCTACTCGCTCGCTCGTGGTGATTGTTGTACAATATTTTTTAACTCTAAAATATTTTTTTGAAAACTGTATCATAATCACTACATAGTATAAAACAAAGTCAATTCCCGCTGCCTGGCCCTATGTATGCTTAGATCTTTAAAACTACGCAACGGATTGTGATGCGTTTTTTTTTTTATAGATAGTGATTCAAGTATAATACATGCATAATATATTAAATATCACCATTGCATCCGTGCGAAGCTGGGGCGGGTCACTATTTGGTTATAAAAATAAAGCAGCAATTAGTATTTCAATCATGTGTATGAGTAAGAGTGGGCGTGTGGTAGGAACATCTAGCTGTCTCACTTCTACACGCGATAACTAATGGCGATGACGTCTCATATGCAGTTTTGTGCATCCTTTTCTGTCACTTCAGTTTCCATTTTCAAGAAGATTTGAAACTTACTTAATTTTGGACGGACTTGAAAATCTATTTGGGAATTTTAATAAAGTATGTAACCTATGTTTTGACACAAATAATAAAAAATAAAAATAGTTAGGTACCCAATTCTGTTTTTTTTTTTCGAGGATTAACAAGTTTCGTCTTCTATTATCTCAATCAAACCAGATAATGTTCTTAAAAAATATGATTAGCAAACTCACCTGTCCAATATCTATATTAGGGTTGACACTGAGACCTACGTCTTCCAAAATATCCGCACGATTAATCTGGAATCTCCCAGTCAACACATCCAATTGCGCCTCTACAATCACCACACCGAACGCACTGTACGCATGCAGATTCTTATCAGTATCATTCATCATGTATAAAGCAGTTAAATCTACTTGCTCTTCGCCAGCTTTGTCGGCGATTTCTTCCCAGGTAGCGCCTGGCATACTTTCCTTAATTGGAGCCAACCTCTCCCTTAAAATTTCGCACGCTTTTATTATAGAGTAGCTAACACTTTCAGTAGTGATACTTGACCCAGAAAACACATTATTTGCAGCCACGAAACTGTGATTGGGGACAACTTTGACGTATTTGAGAGGTATCCCTAGTTCATATGCGCAAACTTGGGCACATTTTGTGTTGATTCCTTGCCCCATCTCTATACCTCCTGTGCAGAGTGTTACTGTACCGTCACCTCTGTAAATGCTGACGAGTGCTGAATAGTTTCCATAAAAAATGACGGGCCACGACATAACGTTGATGGAAATAGACTTCTTAATCCACCTGTTTGTTTTATTGAACTGTTCGATCTCTTTAACTCGCTGGTCGTAATTGACGTCGCTTTTAAGATTCTCGATCAGCTGAGGTAGAGCGTTGTCATCTTTTCTCATATTTAGTAGTCGGACGCTAGTTGGGTCTTTCTGAACCGCGAATGCGACGTGTTGCATTATGTGTTCAATGCATGTGAGACCCTCGACAGTGCCTGAAAGAGTAGAAAAGAAAGAACATCAAGTTTATAGTTGTTTATTCAAGGAGATAAAGCAGTGCCTTGTGTCATAGGCACACATAATGAAACCCGTGTCACGAAGTATTCGGAGGGTGAACCCCTAGCGTAGCCAGAGGGTATGAAGTTTTAAGTAAATTTACCTAATTAAGCTTTGAATTCTAAGCGTAGCGCAGGAATCAAGCTAGCCCAAGACGAAGGCACCGACCGAGGAAAGAACTTGTTCCGGAGAACGCAAAGCCATAGACCAAACGCACAAATTCAACTCTAGCAACATCTTGAGGCGCCATCTTGTAAAACTTGGCAATAGCGTGATATTTGGCGCGTATCTTGCTAGCATGGCGACATTCATAAAAGTCTCAAGTAATGTGACGACTTGGGTACAGAGCGCGAATTATGTTAGTTAAAGACTTTTCGTGCCGCTTTTCGAAGAGGGTCATGTATCCAGTCTTCGAAGGCATGAAGTTAAGCTCTTTGTAGTTATTTGTTGTCAGTGTTGCACACATGAACAGGTAGAGGGAAGGAGGAGCCCATTCCCATTCCCCAGTCCCATTACTTAGGTGGGTTGTTGATGCCGAGTTAGACATAACCTGGATTCCAACTTTAAGGAGGAAGGAGTAGGCAGCCTCTAATATGATAGGGGTAGCCTCTAAGGGGTAGGCAGCCTCTAGTATGTGCCGAAGCCTGGAGAGGTGTGTTTGACAATTATAGGTACCTCAAATGACCTATGAAATTGCCGTTCTTAGGGTTCGGAACATCAAAAGAAAAAACGGAACCCCTTATTGGATCACTTTGTTGTCCGTCTGTCTGTCAGTCAAGAATCTTATCGAGCGCGTGATGTGAAATAATACATTTTAATACAAGTGAAGATATTTTGTCATTGCGACCGAGGTTATGGAACCGAGTGTTATTTTTTTAAGAATGAATCTATCTCAGACCTCAAATTTGGGGACAGTGCGTACTCTAGAATGGACCTTATTGGTGAAGTAGTGGTGTATTTTGTGTATTGATGATCTTTAAATGATTAGGTGCGAAGTACTCGCAATTTTGGCATATTCGTTACGGTAATGAAAGTAAACGAAGTAAAGGGATTAAGGAGAGGGTTTATCCCCACGGGAAAAAGGCATGCAAGCAGGCAAAAGTTTAAGCAAAAAATTGTGTCCTGAAACTTACCAGGTCCTCTAACCCAGGAGTTAGAAGGTGTATCAGTATTGACGACGGCAGTCTTTAGAGACCAGGTGCTGGTGTCGTAACAATTGGGGAAAGAGGAGACGACGTAAGGGAGCATATCTTCGTTGTTGGAACAGCCATTGTCTTCGATGATAGAAGCGTTTAGATACTGGATTTTTCCCTCGTCGTCGACTCCTACCTGAGGTTTTACATAATTTGTCCTTTGCTCAAATGTTAATTTTCTCAGTCATCTATTCTAATAGCTAGTCAACGAGCTCTAATGCTTATCGCTTGGTGTGTATTTCATTTTAATAGGATCTATGACATTGTGTATTTAACTTAATGGTATGCATGACATTATTGACATTGTGTATATAATTTTGTAACGCAAGCAAGCGAAAAAAACGGATCGTTAAAGAAAACAACCGTTGAAAAAAATATTTCACTGTATTATCTGTTATATAATTGCTCAGTTATATAACTTCTTTTTTTTGTATGTGTAATAGTGTTCAATAAAGTATATAATAAATAAATATAACATAATAATATGAATAAGACAAGCAAGCAGCAATTCATACAGTTACCATTTTAAGCAAAGTACTGGGGGATACAGTATTTGTAACTAATTAACAGGGGATCCGAAATTCCTTTTCTCTGAGGGTCTCAGAGTGGGAAAACCCACCGGGAGAAAACCCGAGTAGAAAACATCTTTTTAAAAACCATATTATAAATAATACAGATGTCACAATTGTACAAACAAAAAATATCAGATCATAATATGTAAAATCGGACATAAGAACACTTTATTGAAGAAACGCGAAATTAATAAGGCGTAATAAAAAACTCATGTGTACCTCATATTCACATTGGGTCGGTAGCCTCCTCCCAGTTGTAATCAAGTTGGTCTGCAGCGGCAGAATAAACCTGCAGGGCCGGTCCAGTTTCTTGGCCACGAGAGCACAGGCCGTAGCTGCCTGCGCATTTCGGCTGACTTTACCTCCAAACCCACCACCTATACGACGGACCTTTATAATGATACTGGAAAAAGAATAGGGAAGTTAATCTTTAACACGTAGACAGTGGTATTCAATTTTGTATTAACTCTATTCCTGCGGTACAGCCCCCTTAGCCAAGTTACAATCGTTTCGTTTTGCGTCAACGCTTGTAGTAAGCCACGCCCCCAACTTCTTTGTTCGAACAATCGAATTGGGGGCGTGGCCAAAGCCAAGCGTTAACGCAAAACGAAACGATTGCAACTTGGCTAGGGGGGCAGGGCGTTTAAGCCCTCGTTTCAAAACTTTTATTTTGGCAGTAAGTTTATTAGACCCCGTAACATTTAAGAAACTAAATGCTTTCTTTGTCTAAATTAATCATTTATAATTAATTGCATTCCGATGGATGCCAGACACAGGACCGGTCGTAATGGCGATACTTGAGGAAGACCTATGTTCAATAGTGGACGTCTTTCTTCTGAAATGATAATGAAAAAAAAAAACATAAAATTGTATTTCTTCAGTGCGGTAGGATAAAAAAAAAACGAAAAAAATTGTAACTCAATATTTAAGTACCACCATTGCATTCTGTTTTATTATGGCATCTCAGATATACACAGTTAACTTTTAATCCCGTGGAGGGTCGATTCGGTTTATGAAATACTAACGATTTGTAAAGAATAAACTCGAATTAATTTACGCATGTACGAAATTAATTTCTTTAAGTAAACGTCAGCTGGGCGAGTTCAATGACCTGTAGGTAGTTAGTACGCAACGGCCGACAACTACCTACAAGGTCATTGACTCGATAACTTAAAGAAATTAATTTCGTACATGCGTATATCAATTCGAGTTTAAGAAAAAAAGTACTTCCCTGCATTTATGCCGCCCATACATAAGTAGAAGAGGAAAGTGATATTATTCTGATTATAATGAAAGTTTCATAATGTTTTAATTTTTTTTCACACTTACTCATTCTGAGAGATGTTCAAAGATCTTGCAATAGCACAATGCGTTAAGTCCATCCATTGCGTTGAATCATACACCTCCAGTTTATCATCAACAGGTACAACAACACAAGTAATAGGCTCTATATAATATGGATATTGAGCTTCCATATCATAAACTCCTTTAATGACCTTTGATACATTGTTCCCTCTTCCTTTTCGTTCTATAGTTGGACCACCACCAACGTATCTTTTACTATCTTTCTTTGCTTCATCAATGGTCAATACAGGAACTGCTGTGCAAACATTTTTATAAGTAACCTTGACCATTTTGGCGGCCCTCTCAGCTAGTTTTTCGGTCACTGCTACTACAATCGCTACAGGTTGACCATAGTACTTGACTTTATCAGCGAGTATCTCTTCATCTTCGATTTGCGTGGGAAGTCCAGGAAAAATAAAAGAATTCACGCCAGGGATGTCTTTTACTGTGAAAAGTGCTACAACACCTTCAATAGCCTAAAAATATTATAAGGTCATTATTTATTGAAACTTTACACATCATAGAAGTTACAAAGGTGAGCATAATGATTTTTATAATATCCAGTCAACTATGGGTTGTTGACCAAAAATATATATAAATTCCACAACTATCACACAACACCGTCTAGTCCCAAGCTAAGCAGAGCTTGTGTTATGGGTACCAGACAGCTGATAAACATACTTATATATTTCTAAATACATACATATTATAGATAAATAACAAGCTCATCACACAAACATTTGTCCTGGGTGGGAATCGAACCCACGACCTCTGGCGTAGCAGTCAGGGCCACTAACCACTAGACCAACAGGCCAGTCAAAATAAGTATTTAGTTGTCTAATGATTTATTTTGGTCCCATTAGAAACGATAGTTTTTAAAGATACATTTGTTATAGATTTATGGTTCATGTGTTTACGAAATTTTCCCTTACTACGTAAATATATACAACATCAAAGTACACTAAGGCTAATATACTCCAGTGATGTCGAGAACCACATCACTGTCATTGGTGGTTAAAACTTCAAAACCCACAACTGTGTCCATGCTGAGAAAACGTAGGTATTACATTGTCAAAGACTTCGTTGAGGACACGCTTGTTTGGCAGTGACTGCTTCTGCACATGTGGCCTCCCTGGTAGCTCATTAACTGCATGATCGTGTAAACTCATTGTTTTAATTTCAATGTTGGTTGAAATTAAAACAATGAGTTTACATGTTGGTCTGTGTGTCATTTTTTAGCGTTCCCTACCTATCTCAAAAGCAAAAAACGATACCTTATAGGGTCACTTTGTTGTCCATCTGTCTGTCTGTCTATCAATACCCTTTATCTCGCGAACGCGTGGATGTTTCGAGTCAAAATTAATACTATATACCTACTCAGGTCTGCGGTCCCTTACAGCTGTGACTAATTCAAACTTCTAGGTTAAACTTCCCGTTGACCTAGGTCTTATATTACAAGTTACGTCACAAACAAAAGTACTTTTTCGATTCGAAAAAAATTCTAGACTCGATTTGGTTATTGAACTTTTTACAGTAAGTTATTTTATATGGAACCCTCAGTGTGCGAGTCCGACTCGCTCTTGCCCTGTATTTCGATATTATTCCAACCACTGCAACATTACCTTCATGTATTGACAGGTATATTTTTACTTTTGAATAGCCTCTTTTTATAATGTGAATGTGAGAAAACTGTAGACTCCGCAGATTACTATTTTTAATGTGCTTTTGTGTACATAATTGACCGGTCACATGAGTAGAGAGGTACAGAGACAAAGCTTCCTAAGAACGTGCAATATTGTTACCTATTTTAGTAGGGTTGTCACAATAGGCAAATACAAATGAAATAAAAAAATTGTTAAATAGTTTTAGTACTCAGTATAAAAACACAAATATAGAAATCTATATTATGTATATCTTACATTCAACACACATACCTACTATGTACATACTAACCTATTCACAAGCCTACAAATGTTTATTATAAGCTTGTAATAACAATAAAAAAGCAAAAACACACCGTGTAATACGCTCTTCTTATTAAAGATAGGTACTTACGTGAAAAAGTAATAATTAAAAATTTATTTATCTATTGTACTCCTTGGGATAATTAAAGTATGATATATTTTTATTTATCTAGTATTGTTTATACACACAGTACAATAAACTACCATTATTAATTATAAAATAGCTTTTACAATAAAATATTTAAACTTGTCACTAACAAAATAAACAACGTGCGTCGCGTCGACCCTAGAGATCTTCCACTGACTGTGCCCGCGTCAACCGGTTTTTTTCTAGTTTCGCCGCGTACGCTACAAGCGGCCAGTGGTCTCGCACACATTCCCCGCGTGCTTGTAGTGGTGCAACCGATTTGGCCGGTGGCATGAAGCTTTGTCTCTGTACCTCTTTACTCTTGTGCCGGTCTACACTGTCCTATCATACATATTAATATTTTAATATAAAATTTACCATATTTTTTAAAGAGTAACTATGGAGTTTCTTTGCGGTTCTTCTCCATAGGAAACGCCCATTGGAACCGTGCACTAGCTTTTAACGTTTTATACATTATAAGTGCCCATGTTAGCTCAGGTGTAATTTTGTGATGTGTTATTTTGAGTTTAATGAATATTAATAAATTTTAAACCAAAAATATTGTATTCATACAATCCGGAACAAAGAGAAGATGACATTGCATTTATTAATTATTAAACTTAAATATTATTTAATGTATGTTTTCACAAGTGTTTCCTATATTGCGTCAATTAAATAAGTGGTTATCGAAATGTCGTGCAATACTCATACAATGTGATGAAAAACATGTTTTTCATGACTTTAATAACTATACATAGTTAAATTTTGGTAATTTTAATTCCGCGGAGGGTTGATTCGGTACATGAAATACTATCAATTTGTAAAGAGCAAATTAAAAAATAAAGTACTTTTTTAAACTCGAATTAATTTACGCATGTATGAAATTAATTTATTTAAGTAAACGTCAGCTGAGCAAGGCCAATGAACTGTAGGTAGTTAGTACGCAACGACCGACAACTACCTACAAGGTCATTGACTCGTTTACTTAAAGAAATCCGAACTACGGAAAACGGAACTCCTCATAGGATCATGGTAGAACTGTCGTAACTAGTAAAATGGATTTGTTTATGCGTGTAGACGATGACTGACTGAAGGAAGAGGGTTAGATTATAATTATACCGACCCGATCTGATGATGAAGCCGGAAGGTAGGCACCAGAACACTGTGAGAAATCAATATAACCTAGCCGTGTTTGGGAATATTATAATTTCATGAGATGCAGTATAACATATACGGTACCATTGAACTAATCTGATGATGGTGGTGAAAGATGGGTACGGGAACTTTATAATAAAAGGATGTATCCTAGCCATGTTTGGAGTTATAAGAATAGTCACGAGATACATTCTGGCTATAAGGTACCATCGAGCTGATTTGTTGATGCACGAACACTTCGTAATAAGACAATGTATCCAAGCCGTGTCTTGGCTTATTGGAATTAGCATGCAATTTAGATTCTCGGCTATAGGTGGTTTTAATGATGAAATTCTATTGGTATCTTACTGTAAAACTCGCACACTATCTACTGAGGGACAACTAAAAAATGTAAATAAAAAGCTTTTCACAATGAAAATACATGTAGGTCGTATTTTTCTTTTTTCGATGGTCGGTGTTAAATAACGAAGAGACAAAACTATTACAGAACAAAAAAGTGCATATCCAATTTCGGAACTGAATCTTAAAAAACAAAGAAACAAAACCAGAAACACCGTCATCCAAATATTAAAGTTATTTTTCACTTTTTAGTGGCTATTTGGAAATCGGTGGTATTTTTCTTTTGTAGAACTCATACTAAGTTTACTTGACAAACACGCGTATTTCCCTTCTAATCAGAACTCTTACACGCCAAAGGAGAACACGAGTATACAGGCAACACAAGAACAAAGAGTTAATTAAGTATGTAGACAGCCAACTACGTAAAGAGTTAAGTCGGTATATGAACAGCCCACTATGTATGATGAGTCTTCTTTAAACAATGTTAGTATTGTAAGACCTCTGAAATATGTTAAATGAGATTACACGCGAAAGCAAACATCTGTCACTTAATACGGAGAAAACCAAAATCCTAACAAATGGGCAAAGAAAGACTACTTTAGTAGAAGGAAACTCCATAGAATACGTAAAAGAGGTTACTTTTAACAATAGGCTAAGCAATGAAATTCCAAGATTCATATCTATGGCATGGAAGAGATATGGGTGCTATAAATAGATAAGGAAAAAAATAATAATAATAGTATATATCAAAAGAAAACTCTACGAAGTAACAATACTCCCATGATTAACATGATTATGGTTGATAGATCTGGTCTTTAAAGAAAGAGGATGAAAATAAAATAACCATGTGCTAGAGAAATGGAACGAAGTATGGTGGGGCATAAAACAGAAAGAAAAAGTGGAAAACAAAAATTTAAGAGGCAAGTCTTAATTAATAGATGAGATTAAAAGAATCAGGTTACATAAATGGAACTGGCCATATTTTCAGATTTAAGAATGGTTGATGGACCAAAAAAGTAACGGAGTGAATACCGAGAGAAGAAAACAGAAGCAGGGGCTGACCTACAAAAAGATGGGAAGACGTTGGACTAGGTTGGATGACTATGGCTAAGAACAGGAACCGCTAAAAGTAATAGGGGATGCCTACGCTCAAGAGGCGACTGCTACAATACAATGCTGAGGCATTATATTATAAAGTAAAAAATTGGTAACAAAGTGTAAAGTCTAGAATTTAATTTAAAGCCTAGAAAGTCACTCAATTATCGAAAGTAGTAGAATATGGGCTTTTTATGATTTATTTGTAAAGTATACCTATATATTTAATTTATCTTTTGATAATATCACAAGCAATGTAAGAAAACATCTCTTACCAGAACTGAATCAGCATCGATAGTATCAACTTCTCCAATATGTACTGTGGAGAGTACGAACGCACCGAACACCTCATTTTTCATCGGTGGCAAGTCGTTAGCATACGTAGCTTCTCCACTAGCTTGGATTAGACCTTCTAGTTTCTCTACGGGCTGGTTCAAAGGATATAGCGAGGAGTCTGTCTGGTAGTCTTCCTTGCCAGATGATAGAGGTCTCTTGATCAATTCTGCTCCAGATGAGTACCTTTGCTGGGCCATGCCTGCTGGGGCTATGTTTAGAATGAACTGCAAAATATATATGACAGATTATGCAAAGGACAAATTAAAACACTAGACAAGTGATTGCAAAGTTATAATTTTTTTATTACTATTTTTGTCGGGATAATACGGATAAACAAAGATATTGGACGTGACTAAAATTTTGTCAAAGAATAAGACTAGATATACTCGTACCTCCTACCTAACAAATTATGAAAAAAAAAATCTAGAAAAATCTTTAAAACAAATCTAGAAAAATGGCAATTCAAAAAAAGAAATTTTGAAAATGATCGAGTAAAATAAATCATTTACTAAGTTACTCGATCAATTGAAATGTACCAAGAAGAGCTATGTAAGAAAATTAAGTGCAAAATTATATCTCACCTTATAGAATAGTCCGAGAGCCAACTTCTTTCGGCACTGTATTGAAGGTTCTCCTGGTAAATCTTCTGGTAACAATTCACTGCTCAGCACCTTCAGAGCTCCTTGCAAAGTCTCATCACTAAATATGTTCTTTCCAACCAGATACTTCTCAGTTCCAGTGGCATTGATAAATTTGGGACTGATATTGCCATACACTATTGTTGCACGTTTTATGACGTTTTTATTGTATAATTTGATGAGAAATGCTGCATTAACAATGGCTAGAGCGTTCTGATTTCGAGGCATGATCTGTAATTTTTATAAAGTGTTTACTGTGATTCTTTAAGATCTTGATATCCTCGATGACACGATACGAATATAGGAAACTTCTTCTACTATCAAAAGATATAAGTCCATCAAAAGATTAAAGAGGAGTCGATTCACTCACTTCCTTATGCACTTACCTTATAACTTCTGTAGATATAAGAGTTATTCAGAGGAGGCAATTCTATGTTAAGCATCAGTACACCCAGCATATCATACTTTAAGAACTGCGCTGGTGTCAGCGTAGTTGTTTTGCCATTATAGTCACCTGAGAAGAAAGAAGGCCGTTCAAAAATAAACTTAGTGAACTGGGCGTTAAAGTAGATAGTTGAGTCAGTGACGATGGCATGAATCTCATTCTTCTGTATTCAAGAAAGTACAGTTTTAAAAAAAGTTGAACTACATACAGACTGTTATCATGGCTCCAATGCATTCAAAGATAACAAACAAATCTGACTGGTACGTTGGTACTGCTCGTTTGTACATCAAATTTCCAGCTAAGGATCCGATCTACAACAAACTGCTTGTTAGAATCTAGGCGTATGTTAGAGATAAGTTATTTTCAAGGCGATTAGAAAAACACATTACCTTTCTTACAGGTATATGAGCAACCAGCTCCAAATGTTTCACGATCTCTGCCAAATAGGCAAAATCGCTCCTTTCTCTAGCTGCTTTCGTAAATATTTCGATACAGTCCTGAATAGACACGTTGGCTCCAAGGACTAGATTCTGATCGAAGCTATATTTTTTAAGAGAAGTTACTTCACTTATATCTATCAAAATTCTGGGATACTCGAACGTTTCGACAATACCTGAAAAAAGTTTAGATCATAAGATAAGAGTTTTAAAATTAAAACCAAGTCTTAAGAACCTGTTATTCTAAAAGCATACTCATACATTATGCCAGGTCATTAAAAACATTGTAAAAAATCGTGATCAGGTTATCATAGTTTATTAAAACTATGTTTACGATATGAATATAAAACTTACCTTCCCGCGTTTTAGTAGATAACTTACGGTCTTAGGATGTTGCTTGTTGATATATTATATAAGTCATCAGTAATTAGCTATGTCTGTTAGTTTACAATAAATCTCGTAAAATTATACGGACTTGCTTCATAAATAGATTATAAAGTATCAAATTTTATTGAGTTTTACTGTTTTCAGAATTAATCAATTCACAAAATGCTGGAAGTTCTACGAATTCTCAGATTTTATAAAATCACACAATTTGCAATAGTTGGTTGACATATTTGTATAAAATGTTCTTTCAAAAACCCTGCTCCATATTTTGTAATAATAATTAAAGTTCAGTAAAAAACAAAAGATCAGTACCGTAATTTTACATATATGCTACTATTTTAACTATAGTTTCAAAATGCTGTACCTAACATAAGGTTAAAATAAATGCAGTCACCTTTCCCAGTATTTCCATCGATAAGCATATATGAATTCATGCCATACTTTTTCAGGATCTCAAAAATTTCTTCCTTGTGGTACACTTTGAAAAACTTGGACTCTCCAAAGTTTAAATAGATAGTGCTATCATTGGTAACTTCTTTGACGTCAGCTACGACGGTCCAATCACTGCCCTCACTAAGGATCGAATTCTTTCTCTGGCAGCAGCCAGTATTTTTGGAGCACACACTGAGCTCTTCAATGTCCCTGACTTTCTGGCATATTTCTGGGGACGCATCAATACCAAAAGACTTGATTGCATCCAAAATAGGCCTGAATCCTGTACACCTACATGTGTTGCTGCCGAAAGACTTTTCTAGTTCAGCCATCGTAAGATTCTTGTCAATTAAGCTGTAAAGAAACTAAGTTTAAAATCTAGCTCAACTTTATGCAGAACATACGAGTACATAATCCTTACAACAAATAAAATCTATTTTATGTAGACTATATTAAATAGAATTTTGTCAATGGATTCCCATATGGCACTAAACTAATAACAGTAGGCGAAACTTATTCAACAAACCACATTCTTATTAGCCTGGCGAGGCAAATAAAGAAAAAGCACGAAGTTGGTTTTGTGATTAAACTTTATATTATTCACTTACCTGGTCAACTGCATGACCCATCCAGGAGTACAATATCCACACTGAGTTCCATTGAATGCCACGATTCGTTTCTGAACATCGCTGTAGCCATCCAAGCGATTGCCGACACCTTCAACAGTCGTCACTTCCCAACCGTTGCAGGAGAACACTAGCACCAGACACTACAAGCAAATGTTGCAGCATAATAAAAGGGAAAAGTACTGAAAAACCAACTCCTTGTTTGAGCTCGCCAGTTAAGAAAGTATAGTTCTGAGACTATGTTTTATAGGCATATAATGCCTTAGCTTGAATGGCCTTGGAGCTTTGTAATTTAAAAACCATAATGACACATTTCGGTGTCTTGTAGACTTAACACCAAAAAGTCCTTGAGCGGCTATGGTCAGATAAATAGCAGCGGCCCTAGAACGCTTGCTTGTGGTACGCCAGAAACAGTAGAAACTTTGAAATATTATTTCTGCGTTTGATTTTCAAACCTTTGTGATAAGAAAATCGTGGTGTCGTGTAAAAGCAATAAAAATTAGTTATTACTTATCGACTTATCCAGGTAGAAATCAAGAAATTGCATTTTTAAAACTTCCTTATACTCGTAAAATGCTTATCATAAACAGTAAAGGACCACGACTTACCGAATTAACTGAGAAGGTCTCAACCTTGCCGCTGGGGAACCTCCTCGCCCGCACCATCACGATACAGGACCCGCAGCCTCCCTCGTGACACATAGCTTTGGTACCCGGCAATGCAAGGACATAGCGGAGGTACGCGTTCAGCGTTGTCTCCCGGGGAAGGGTTTCGTCTACTATTAAATATAACTAAGGGAGTTAAGACAGGTTTAAACCAGGTAAATATATATAATTTACTGCAGCCCAAGATGTTCCACTGCTCGTAAAAGGCCACCCCTTATTCTTCCAAGTCTTTATATATTATCTTTTCAGATCGTCACGGCAGTGTTTTTATACCGTGGTGACGACACCAGCCACCCACCTTCAACACCTTGGCCCTTCTGTTCTCATACATCCTATTTGTGTAGTCCTCCCAGTCCCAGTCAAAGAGGCAAAAAAAAGTAAAAGAAATTGGTTATAAAATATAGGACAAGAGAAATGCATTTTTTTTTTGTTATTAATAAACCCAAAAACTACTGAACCGATTTAAAAAATTCTGTCTTCAGTATAATTACTGACTATAAATTTTCTTCTATGAAGTTGGTGAAGATGGACTGTTTTTATAGGTACACGGTTCAAGGTTTTTTTAAAGGTACAGCAGCACTTTTTTTAAAGGTAAGAAATCTTCTATTAACTTCTCGCGCTCTAGAATGGAGCGCGAGGGCGTGTTAAGTGCCTTAGAGGGTGGAACGAGAGGGCATGTCACACTTTCTCACACTTTTTCGAAGTTATTTGATTATCCACACACTCACACATTTGATTTCCCACCTCAAAAAAGGGTTATGGGACATTTCGCGCAAGCAAAGACCGACCTACGGGCCAAATATCAACTTTTTAAAATGTGCGTGGGTAGATACGCCTGGACCAGTTTAGTAGAACGGGCCAGATGTCTCCTATTAATAACTAAAGGGATATTTCGGCAAATTCTTCTATTTAATAATTAAATAGCTGATAAATCGACATAGCATCAAATGACAATTATTTTAACAAAGAAAACACAGAGTAAAATAACCATCAAATCAAACTTATAATAACAAAACGTAAGTTAAATAACTTAAACGTACCTACATAATTAACTAGTTTCATACAAATTCTTGGTATAAATGTGAACGTTGTAGCATTACTTGAAATTTTAATTACTTAGTACGATAGTTTAAATTTAAAAAAATTAAGAAAAAACTTACCTATACATTTTTTGCCGTTCACAGTAAATTCAATTTTGGACATGGTAGCGTTCTCTCTCAATTAACACACGAATAAGACTATTGTGTCGTTCAGATAAGCACAGCTGTAGTTATATATTAATTAAGTGTAAATTATACATAATGTCTTAAAATTTCGGCTATTTATTTACAGCCTAGCGCGCGTGGTAATTGCTCATTCAATTTGAATTGCAATGTTACATTATATTCTATAACCTAGTTTTTTTTAAAGTGTAAAATGATCAAATGACTTCTACTCTGTAGTGAAGCGATAGAGCGTGTGTCTGTTACCGACTAAAACCCACCTATGTTCCTTCATTTGGCCTTTGCGTTTTTAACGCAATGGTAAATCAAACATTCCCGCAACTCTACTGAAGGCCCTACCATAAACTTTTAACATGATCCATTTTACGACATTATACACCGTTTAATTTAAGTCGTTTTAATCCCGCGGAGGGTCGATTCGGTACATGAAACACTATCGATTTGTGAAGACAAAATTAAAAAATAAAGTACTTTTTTTTTAAACTCGAATTAATTTACACATTTACTAAATGAATTTCTTCAAGTAAACGTCAGCTGAGCGAGGCCAATGAACTGTAGGTAGTTAGTATGAAACGACCGACCACTACCTACAAGGTCATTGACTTGATAAAAGTACTTTATTTTTTAAATTTATCTTTATTTATAAATCGATAGTGTTTCATGTACCGAATCGACCCTCTGCGGGATGCAAACGACCAAAATTTAACGGTGTATAGGCAGCCCCGGATCTACGATTTTTTCGAACCGGGGCAAAAACTTGATAGTGGCGCCTCAAGTGTTTGAGAAAAACTGTTAAAATTGACAAACGGTTTTTTGTTTTGATTTTGTTTTTCAAAGATATAATATTAAGATTCGATTACCTACTTGATAAAAAACCTATGAGATTAAAGGAAAAGAGGCTTCACTTGTTCGATGTTTCGAATTCTTGTCACAAGGATTTGACGCCCCTTTAAACTGCCGCCCGGGGCAAGTGCCCCCAGTTGCCCCCCCTTAGATCCGGGGCTGTGTATAGGGTGATTGGTAATTAGTGAACGAAACTTAAATACGTGATTGTAGTTATGATAACAAGCAACTTTTACTATGGGACCAAACCTGAAATCTGCCAAGTTCAGTAAATTTATGTTGACCTAACTGTTTAATTTTATTTGTTTATTTGGTCTACCAACAATTGTTAACACAACTTGAAACAAAAATAACATTTATATGAAACTTTAAACAGTGCAACAATTACTTATAGGTAAACACCACATGAACTATAACAAAATTACGTTAGTGTAAGCTTATAAGTACATGTAAAGCTAACATGCTAACTTAGAACTTTTGAAATTCTTTACGATTACCTACCTACAACAAATCTGATAGACAATTTACAATCTTAGATTTCTGCTTATAGAAAGAATCAAAGTGAAAATCAATTTGATGGCTACAGCTGTTCAAAACTCTACAGAATCTAGCGACTGGAGAATTAGATCCTAACACCGTTCTTCTCTGCGAAGGACAAAGTGGAGTTATAGGTTTGCGTGGAATCGTTGAAGGAGCGCGAAACTTGATAAGTGCAAGTAGCGTTGGTGAGTCAGTAATGCCGCTCAAGATTTTACATACAAAATTTGCATCGTTTAAACGCCTTTTCTCTTCCCATCTGTGCATTTTGAAAACCTCTAATCTGTTCTTATAAGAAGGCGTTTTTTTAGCGATACCTGCAGAAAAAGTTAGATTCCAGGCAAAACGTTTTTGGATGCGTTCTAACCTCAAACTGTGAGTGGCATAGTTCGGTCGCCACACCACGCTGCAATATTTTAAAATACTTCGTACCAGACTATAGTACAATATAATAATAAATAATAATAATAATAATAATATATATTTCCACAACTATCACACAACACCGTCTAGTCCCAAGCTAAGCAGAGCTTGTGTTATGGGTACCAGACAGCTGATAAACATACTTATATATTTCTAAATACATACATATTATAGATAAATAACACCCAGATACAGAACAAATGATCGTGCTCATCACACAAACATTTGTCCCGGGTGGGAATCGAACCCACGACCTCCGACATAGCAGTCAGGGCCACTAACCACTAGACCAACAGGCCAGTCGTATATAATTTTGGTTTTAATCTGACGAAAACCTTTACATTGTCTTATGACAAAGCCAAGCATTTTTGATGCTTTTTTAGATATGAGATCTAAGTGTGGTGGAAAAGTTAACTGTAGATCGCGATTCCCGCACGGAATAAATGTTTGTAAGGCCTAAAGATAGGTCTTCCGGGTCTGTGTGTCTTGTATACGTGAGTTCACATCTTTGTGAACGCACCCACGATACAGGAGTAATTCCTAGTGTGGCAACGTTTTTTTTTTTTAAATATAAACTACTTGTTATAAAGGCGTATACTGTTTATGATAAATAACTTACTTGTCTTGGACAATAATAATACAGACTCGTGCCTTAAGGGAAGGCCCGGGGTAACTAATTAAAATAACAAAACAAATAACCGAACTGATAAAACCATTTATTAAAAAGTATAACACATTACCGGCCATAAAGAAAATAAAATTGAAAAAATATTAACAAACATACCAGCCAAACCAGTACCAGTGCAGTACTAGTACAAATTTTTAAGATAAACACCGTTAAATTTTAGTCGTTTTAATACCGTGGAAAGTCGATTCGGTACATTAAACACTATCGATTTGTAGACAGAAATTTTAAAAATATAGTACTATTTTTTAAACTCGAATTAATTTACACATGTACGAAATTAATTTCTTCAACTAAATATCAGCTGACCGAGGCCAATGAACTGTACGCAACGACCGACAGTTACCTACAAGGTCATTGACTCGTTTACCTCAAGTAATTAATTTCGTACATGCGTATATTATAAATAAATAATAATTAATAAAAATAAAATAAAAATATTTTATTCTCAGGCGTCATAGGCCCATAATGGTGTTAGTAACAAAACAACTTAAAAACTATGTTAGTATGTAATACATTAAGCACACATAAATACGAGTACAACATAAAAAAACCCCGAGTTTTAGAAAAAATGTACTTTATTTTTTAATTTTATTTTTACAGATCGATAATGTTTCATGTACCGAATCGACCCTCCGCGGGATTAAAACGACCAAAATTTAACGGTATATATATGTACATAAAAAATTAATAAAAATAAGGGAAAGAGAACATAAGAGACTGTTACGTGACGTGACGTGTGAATGTCTGTGTTTGTTGTTGTGTTGTGTTGTATACTTAGGCCTATTGTCTGGAAAATGATCCAAAAAAAAAAATAGAAAAAAAAAGAAAAAAAAATGGAAAAAAAAGAAAATGAAAAAAAAAATTGATTGATTGATTGTTTTGAGAAAATGGGCCGTAATCTACCACGTGGACCCGGTGTAGATTGGTGGTTCGATTTTTTTTTATTCTTGGACATGCAGGTTTCCTCACGATGTCTTCCTTCACCGTACAAAAAGTAATGCGCCTGGCTGGGTGTCGGCGACGAGGGTCCCTTGCCGGCACCAGGGCGCAAGTAGTGGGCGGTGCCACCTAGCACATAAGATATTTTATATTATGTTTAAGTTTAAAAGTAGGATGTTTTACTTATTGTTTCATGAATGTGCGGGACAGCAAACTCTCACAGTAATAGTAATTAAGTGTTTTTAAATGTAAAGTAATAGTAAGACCGTAATAACGTAGGGTTTAAAATTCGTGATAGTTCCTTATTATAATAGTGCGTAAACAGATGGTATTTATAGGTTTCTAGAATTTTCAGTAACCGAAAACCGGGCCCTGTAATTACCTTTTACTATTATAGTTTTACGAGGCCATTCAGAAATATTTTGTTATAAAGACCCTTTTTTGGGAAACGCCACGTGCTGTAATTACCTTTTTACTTTTATAGTTTTACGGGGCCATTCAGAAATATTTTGTTATAAAGACCCTTTTTTGGGTAACGCCACGTGCTGTAATTACCTTTTTACTTTATAGTTTTATGATGCCATTTCCAAACATTTTGTTAGCCGGCCATAAAAGACCTTTTTCGGTAACCCAACGCCGAGCGCTGTAATTACTTTACTATTATAATTTTATGTTGCCATTTGTTAATTTTGTTAATGTTTTACGGGAACATTCGAGAATATTTTGTTCACAGCTAGCCAAGTATAAAAGAGTCAACTTGACTCCCAGACAGTCAGTCGTAAACGTGCCACCGAAGAGGCAACATCTAATAGGAAAAGGCTTCTAGCCGAACCCTTAGGGACTTTATGTCGTAAACGTTGTCTTATTTCTTTGGTCTTCTGTCCTGAAGTCGTTGGCAAGTACTCCGTCGTCCACGAGCTATCGAAGATACGCATTCAGGGGTGCGTGATGGCGTACGTGAACCAGCGGATCTGTCAGGCAGCGTACGTCAACATTGGGTTGAACTGTCCCAGGGCTCGGTAGCTTAGCAGGGTACGACCCGCTACCGCGTAACACCTCCTAACGGGGATCAGTCCGCCACAGTTTAATGGTCCTTCGAGCCGGATCCCTGTAAGAAGACAGAAGAAGAAGCCAGAAGATCCAAGAAGATGCCCGTAACAAGATCGCAGAAGGATGCCCCCTTACGCCCAACGTCACGTCTTTCCGAGAAGGACGCGACAGAGGAAGCTTCCGGGTCAGAAGGAGTCACGTCTGCATCATCAGGAACTACGGGCACGGGATCATCAGGAACCACGGAAACGGGATCATCGGGAACTACGGGAACAGCTTCTTCAGGGACGACGGGTACAGAAGACACTTCAGCGACAGAAGCTACAGTCACGACTGCGACCACAGCGGCGACCAGTACCGGTCAAAAGAAAGAAGACGCCGCACCGAAAAGGACGACCAAGAAGACCCAAGAAGATGATCCGGCCAAGGGTGTTGCTGGGTCTACCGCCACCTTGAAGCCGATGGGAGCCGGTCGTCGAGCTAGGTCCACGAAGACCACGAGTTCCTCAGCCAGAAGACGCGAGCTGGAAGCCAGGGAGGAACTGGCACGCCTGGAACTGGAACAAGCACGGGCAGCAGCGAAGCTGGCACGCGTCAGGTTGGAGATGGCGCAGTGTGAAGATGAGGACTCCGTGGATGAAGACCTGGAAGAAAGAACAGCACAGGTGCAGAACTGGATCCAGTCATCAGTACTGGAGGAAGAGAGCAACAAACAACCAGAGCTACGAGGTGAGCGCCCACCAGAAGAGCCACATGTGAAGCCTGAAGAGAACTCCTCAACGAGAGGTGCTACGATCGAGCTGCAAACGCTAACAAGTGCGTTGAAGGAAGCCCTTGCCACAAGAGGAGGGTCAGCTGAGCAGCCGAAGTACATCCACGAATTACCCTTCTTCGACGGCAATAGCAGCGAGTGGACGGCGTTCAAGGTTGTTTATGAAGATACGGCACCTATGTTCAACGATGTTCAAAATATGGCTCGACTTAGAAGAGCACTGAAGGGCAATGCAAGAGAAGCAATCAAGAGTCTGCTGTACTCCGAAGCTTCTCCGTTGGAAGTGATGCAAGCTCTAAGAAGAAGATATGGAAGACCTGATGCGCTGGTGCTGGCTGAATTGGAAAGGATCAAGACGCTGCCAAGAATAACAGAGAACCCAAGGGACATCTGCGTCTTCGCAAGCCAGATCAACAACAGCTTAGCAGCGATCAAGGGCCTGAAGAAGCCGCAATACCTACATTCACCCGAGATAGTGAAGCAAATTATTGAGAAGATGCCAACGATCCTCAAGTTTAGGTGGTACGACTTCACTGCAGCAACGGAAGAAGGCGAGTTCTCCGACTTAACGCTGGTGTCCAGATTTTTGAATACAGAAGCGGACAAATGTGGAGCCTTCGCGACTTCTGAAGAGAAGACATGGACCAAGAGGACTCATCGACAGGCGACGCATTCAACGAAGGAAAAGGAAGAGAACTTCAGGGAAAAGGAAGCAAGGATCAGCGAGAAGACTTGCCCCATGTGTGAGGGCGAACACCTCCTCCTGAATTGTCAGAAGTTCCAGAAGGCGTCGGTACAAGATCGGTGGGCATTGGTCAAGAAAAGTCGCGTCTGCTTCAAGTGTCTACAAGGAAAGCACCGCAAGGAGAACTGCAAGAAGCCGCCGTGTAAGGAATGCAAGAGGTGGCATCATCATCTGCTGCACGTGAACATGGAAGAGAAGACCTCAGAGGGAAACAAAGAAACACAACAAGAAGTAGCGAGTGTCATGGCATCGGTGAATGCAGCCAACAACGCAAGGGCGTACCTGAAGATAATACCAGTTGAAGTCTTCGGGTCGCATGGATCAAAAAGAATATTGGCTCTAATGGATGAAGGGTCAACAGTGTCACTACTGGACGAGAAGGTGGCACAGGAAATCGGCGCTCAAGGGAAAACAGAAGAACTGATAATAGAAACAGTTGGAGGTCAGCTTATCAAGAAGACGGACTCCCAGACATTGGACCTGGAGGTGAAGGGGCTTCGTCAAGGAAGAAAGAAGACCCTCAAGAGAGTTCGAACCGTAGACAACCTGAAGCTGACACCTCAGTTCTTGGGCAAGAAGAGATTGAAAGACTGTCCACACTTAAAGAAGATCGCTGACTCCTTGTACTACGAAGGAGAGTCACCACAGCTGCTCATTGGTCAAGATAACTGGGAGCTCATCGTGACTCAAACATTAAGAAAAGGAAGACCAGGTCAACCGGTTGCTTCACGAACGGGACTTGGTTGGGTGCTGCATGGATTCGACATGGGAGCATCAAGACCAGTGCACTTCGCCGATAGGTGTCTTCACACCAGCACAGCAGAAGAGGAGATGCATCAAGCCATCAAAGAACACTTCGCCATAGAAGCGCTGGGCGTGCAGCCGAAAAGACCCTCGACAGATGCAGAAGGAAGAGCACTGGCTATTCTCGAGAAGACCTGCAGAAGACTGGAAGATGGTCGTTTTGAAGCTGGACTGCTATGGAAACAAAAAGAAGAAGTCATGCCTGAGAGCTACACTTCAGCGAAGAATCGACTCTTCAACATTGAGAAGAAGATGGATAAGGATCCTCAGTTGAAGACGGAATACTGCAAGCAAATCCAGCACCTACTCGACAACCAGTATGCAGAAGAAGCACCTGCCAAGCTAGAAGAAAATAAGAAGACCTGGTACTTACCTCACTTCTCCGTGATTCATCCGCTCAAGAAGAAGATTCGGATCGTGTTCGATGCTGCAGCGAAGAGCAAAGGAAGAAGCCTCAATGACGCTCTGCTGCCAGGACCAGATCTCCTCCAATCGCTCTTCGGTGTGCTGCTGAGGTTCCGACAAGGGCCGTACGCAGTAGCAGCCGACATCAAAGAAATGTTTCTGCAAGTTCGCATCCGACCTGAAGATAGAGACAGTCTACGGTTCCTGTGGAGAGGTGATCGACGAGACGTGGCGCCGAAAGAATATCGGATGACTTCAGTGGTCTTCGGTGCAACATCATCTCCCTGCACAGCCATATATGTCAAGAATCGGAACGCAGCAGACTTCAAGGAGCAGTATCCAGAAGCAGTAAGGGCAGTAGAGCTGAACCACTACATGGATGACTACCTGCACAGCTTCCATACAGAAGAAGAATTTAGAAGAATAACGGCGCAGGTAGACTTCATACACAAGAAGGCGGGCTTCGAACTCAGGGGATGGGCATCAAATCAACCTGAGCTACTGCAAGGCACAAACAGCGAAGCAACGGAGAAGACAGAAGTGAACCTTGGCGAGAAAGAAGAGAAGACACTTGGACTGCGTTGGTTCACAGAAAGGGACTCCATCGGATTCAGGGCGAATATTCGAAACACACCAGAAGAAATAGCAAGGGGCTTCAAGATTCCGACCAAGAGGGAAGTCACCAGCGCCGTCATGTCAACCTTCGATCCATTGGGGTTGGCATCACCAGTTCTCGTCCAAGGCAAGAAGCTACTTCAAAGCATATGGAGAAGTGGCATCGGTTGGGATCAAGAAATAGAAGAAAGGGAATATGAGGCATGGAAGACTTACCTGGAAAAGATGAAGCTGCTCCAAGATCTTCAGATTCCGAGGTGTCTAGCGCCACATCGCACCGAGGGGGAGCTGCACACGTTTACGGACGCGAGTGAGACAGCGTATGCAGCCACCGTGTATTGGAGAATAGAAGATCAAGATGGCACATACCACGTAAGCTTGGTGGCGGCGAAAGTACGAGTGACGCCATTGAAGCCGGTATCCATACCCAGACTTGAGCTGCAGGCAGCCCTCCTAGGAAGCAGACTAGCACACTCAGTGGAAGAGGAAATGGATCTGAAGGTGCAGAAGAAGACCTTTTGGACAGACTCCAGCATAGTCCTTTCATGGATCAAGACGGACCCAAGAACTTTCAAAACCTTCGTAGGTCATCGCTTGGCAGAAATAGAAGATCTCACGAAACCACAGGAGTGGAGATGGGTACCTACGGCTCAGAATCCTGCAGACGATGCGACGCGCAACGTACCGGAAGATTTCGACTGCGATCACCGTTGGTTTACTGGACCTGACTTCTTGAAGAAAGAAGAAACGCACTGGCCTGCACCAAGAACTTTCAAGAAGGAAACCACCGGTGAAGAGAAGATAATAGACGTCGCGGCAGCAGCGAGCATAAGCCACCCATCACCTGATCCAGAGAGGTTCTCATCATGGAAGAGACTCTGGCGAGCTACAGCAAGAGTACTGCAGTTCATACGACGCTGCAAAAGGAAGGAGAAGGTCCACGTCAGCAAAGAAGACCCAACCTGGAAAACGACGCAAGGAAAGAAGGCGAAGATTAGCGAGAAGAACATTCGACCTTCGAAGAAACCTGAAACATGTTACATTCCATTAGACGCAGACCTACTAGAGCAAGCTGAAACTCTCCTGTTGAAAGGAAGCCAAGAGAGAAGCTTCAAAGAAGACATCAAGTGTCTACAGCAAGGAAAACCACTTGAGTACAGCAGCAAGTTGAAGAGGCTCGACGTAGTGTTGGAAGATGGACTCCTGCGCCTAAAGGGAAGGATCGACGCGATACAGGGTGTGTCAAGGGAATACAAACGACCCATCGTGCTCGACAGCAAGGACATGACGACAAGACTCATCATCGAAGATTTTCACCGTCGCTTCAATCACGGGAATCATGCGACAGTGATGAACGAGATAAGACAACGCTTCTGGGTATTGGGATTGAGGTCAGCAATCAAGGCAGTTCAGCATCAGTGTCAGTGGTGCAAAATGAAGAAGGCAAAACCGCAAGAACTACCGACGGGCAACTTACCAGCTGAGCGACTGATGCACGGAACATCTCCTTTTACGTGCACCGGCATAGATTACTTCGGCCCAATGACGATCACCGTGGCAAGAAGACACGAGAAGCGATGGGGAGCGCTTTTCACCTGCCTAACCACCAGGGCGGTGCACATTGAACTCGCTCCATCGCTCTCCACCGACTCCATGATCATGGCTCTACGGCGGTTCGCAGCAAGAAGGGGGATGCCGAAAACAATATACTCAGACAACGGAACAAACTTTGTCGGCGCCAGCAAAGAATTGAAGGAAGCGCTCGACGCCTTGAAGAAGGAAGACCTCATCTCAGAAGCAGAGAAGATCGGCGTGCAATGGAAATTCATCCCGCCTGGTGCACCTAACATGGGCGGTGCATGGGAGCGTCTGGTGCGATCCATCAAAACCGCACTAGACGCCACGCTCAAGCAACGACATCCTCGAGAGGAGGTACTCCACACCCTCCTCCTAGAGGCCGAGCACATAGTCAACTCTCGGCCTCTCACCCACATCTCCGAGAACCCTGAAGAAGAAGCGCTCACACCAAACCACTTCCTCATCGGGCGATCATGCGGCGCTACGAGAATCGGCAGCTTCGAAGATCATGTGCTCGTGGGCAGGGACACCTGGAAAGCTACGCAGCGACTTGCCGACCACTTTTGGCAACGTTGGCTACGTGAATACCTGCCCACCCTGCTGCCGAGGAAAACGACGGGAAGAACCAGCTCCACGGACCTGCGAGTTGGCGACATCGTGCTCATCGTCGACCACAGCCTGCCGAGATGCACCTGGCCACGCGGCAGAATTCTGCGGGTGTATCCTGGACCAGACGGGCGGATCCGGATCGTCGACGTCGAGACAAGAGGCGGTGTGCTGCGACGGCCGAGCTCGCGGGTGGTGTTGTTGGTGCCGGGAGTATCGCCGAGGCTGGAGGATGGTGCGACGCACGAGGGGGAGACTGTCGGCGACGAGGGTCCCTTGCCGGCACCAGGGCGCAAGTAGTGGGCGGTGCCACCTAGCACATAAGATATTTTATATTATGTTTAAGTTTAAAAGTAGGATGTTTTACTTATTGTTTCATGAATGTGCGGGACAGCAAACTCTCACAGTAATAGTAATTAAGTGTTTTTAAATGTAAAGTAATAGTAAGACCGTAATAACGTAGGGTTTAAAATTCGTGATAGTTCCTTATTATAATAGTGCGTAAACAGATGGTATTTATAGGTTTCTAGAATTTTCAGTAACCGAAAACCGGGCCCTGTAATTACCTTTTACTATTATAGTTTTACGAGGCCATTCAGAAATATTTTGTTATAAAGACCCTTTTTTGGGAAACGCCACGTGCTGTAATTACCTTTTTACTTTTATAGTTTTACGGGGCCATTCAGAAATATTTTGTTATAAAGACCCTTTTTTTGGGTAACGCCACGTGCTGTAATTACCTTTTTACTTTATAGTTTTATGATGCCATTTCCAAACATTTTGTTAGCCGGCCATAAAAGACCTTTTTCGGTAACCCAACGCCGAGCGCTGTAATTACTTTACTATTATAATTTTATGTTGCCATTTGTTAATTTTGTTAATGTTTTACGGGAACATTCGAGAATATTTTGTTCACAGCTAGCCAAGTATAAAAGAGTCAACTTGACTCCCAGACAGTCAGTCGTAAACGTGCCACCGAAGAGGCAACATCTAATAGGAAAAGGCTTCTAGCCGAACCCTTAGGGACTTTATGTCGTAAACGTTGTCTTATTTCTTTGGTCTTCTGTCCTGAAGTCGTTGGCAAGTACTCCGTCGTCCACGAGCTATCGAAGATACGCATTCAGGGGTGCGTGGTGGCGTACGTGAACCAGCGGATCTGTCAGGCAGCGTACGTCAACATTGGGTTGAACTGTCCCAGGGCTCGGTAGCTTAGCAGGGTACGACCCGCTACCGCGTAACACCTCCTAACGGGGATCAGTCCGCCACACTGGGTTTGAACCGGCGACCTGCATTTCGTAAGTCAGGGCCGTTACGATTGGGCCTGAGATGAATGGATTTACTCCAATATACATTATAATAGAAAACAAAACTAAGAAAAATATAGAAAAATGAATAAAAAAACTAACAACATAATAGTACATTATGATACAAGTGTGTAATGTAGGAGGTTACCGTCGAGGCGGTATTAAGACCCGAGCCTTGGCGAGGGTCTTAAGAGAGCCAAGAACGGTAACATTCATTACTCACGTGTATCATACGACGTTTTTCAATACACTTGTGAAGAAAAATAATTAAGTTAACTAATATTACAACGGTAAAACTAGTACAATTTTTCATAACATGGCGGTAAAAAAATTAAATCTGTTGCCTATGAACACGCGCTAGGCTATGGCTATATGGTCTTTTGATCATATTGCCTAGTCGTCGCTTGTTTTCTTGTGTGAAAAGTTTTTACGTTAATGTCATTCGTAGTGACAATAGAATATAGATGTAACATTTTAAAATGTAGCATTTGATTTTATTTTATTAATACAAACCATGAAAATCACTCGAAAAAATTACGTCAAAAACCGCGCGCATCTTTAAATGACGACCATAGACCACAAACAATTTTTATTTTTTCGTATTCAAAATTGGTTTTGCGAACAAAGAGGTTGAACAAAAAGGTTATAGCTACATTACAGCACTAGTGCGTAATGGTAATCAAAATGTCACAGTTTGGTAACAGGTGCCATTATATACCTAAGTGTAGTGCAATAAAAGTCACTTTCTGAGCAAGTGTATTGAAAATTGATTTAACATGCATAACATTAACTATGTAATACTATCACTTGTTTTTCATGCAATAAAGATTTAAGAATTTAACCTTATTTTAAACGCTGTCGGATACCTATATCGTCGGATTATCCGACAAATACTCTCGCGGTTATTCCACCAGGGTTGTACATCCATGACCAAATACTCCACCTCGTCATCATCAGCACGTCTGTCGCCTATGGGAAGATTTTGATTGAAGAACTAAACGAGTTGGAGTACCCAATCGCAAACACACGACACTGGCGAATAGGACACAAAGTTAAAGGGTTAATAAACCACCCAGTATCATGATAGAAGAAGCTAACTATTTAGTAATGCGAAATTCTTCTGGTTTTACATCCAACGCCTTCAATATAGCTTCCGTATCGAATGGCAGATCTGCGAAAAAGAAAAGAATAAAATAATACAAAAATACTAAAGAACTCTTTACTATTGTTTAGCAAGCGTTAACAGTAGGCTCAGTTTTGCGAAATATTTCCTACTAATTGCTGCCAACGGCTTCGTCCGCGTGGCTATAGAATAAAGGTACATACTCCCAGAAAAAAAGTATCCTTTGTGCTATTCCAGAAAATTGTCTACCCGTGTGCCAAATTTTATCCAAATCCGTTCAGCCTTTCGAGCGTGAATTTCATCAAAATCCGTTCAGCCCTTCGAAGTGACATTTGGAAAATAATGCCTGTGGCTCGGGCAAATTCCACCTCGATCGCAATGCATAACAGAAAGTTTGTCATTGTATCAAAATGTTTTGTATCAAATTGTAGTCTGTTTGTACAACTCGGTCACATTGGCCAAACTGGCGTTGATATTTCAGACTTCTGACTTCCCATAACGACTGTTAAAGATTAAAAAATGGGACCCGGGATCAAAAGCTTCACGTGCTTTCGAAGGAAGGAATTCTCGACATAGTAGTATATATTGTTTTGCCGCGCTGTGAAACTTTAACAAGCAAAAATTAACAGTAGCATCAAATAACTAACGCAGATAATCAAAGTGGTACGAAGGCAATGAAGGAAAATGGTAGGTTTTTAGGTTTTTATCAATCTCTATAAAATTCTAAAGTTGCAACAAAGGGTGGGTACTTCTGTAGTTTTAGTCAATAAAAATATTTGTACCTTCCGTCTCACACAATAGAGTCGAAATTCAGATGGAGTCACGAGCCTTCTAGAAATGATTTTTTTATATAGTGCTACGAGTATATATTGTGATTGGTTATAGTTGTGCGAAAAAATTGTTGTTAGTGGACAATAAAGTTATACTTGTAAATCGGTATTTGAATACCGACGCACGTAACAATTAATGATACCCCTTCCAAAGACCGACCTCGGCAAGCACTGCTTAACCTTGATGATCGATAAAGAGCTTGAACTCTTATCTACAAGTTCCTGCCATTGCGAAAATGTATTTGATGAAAATTATAGTTCAAAGAAATACTCACGAATAGAAATAAATTCAGTAGGATCGTAGCCAGAGTCCTTGCGAGACTCCATGATGCATTGCCGCAGTGCATGTGTCACGCCATGAGATGTACAAATGCCCATCTCACCGCAAGCTGGAATATCACAAAAATATATTAAAACATACATTAGGACATCCTGACATAACTGTATCGTTCACTAAAGTTGCCCAGACCAGTTGATAGTTGGTTTTTGTCTGAATTCATAAATTATATTTATTTGCGAATAGGTTTTTAAAAACACTTTTACACGTCAATTTTAACTAGATGAGGCCGGTGTTTCCTACTGTAGGATCTCAAGCCTCCTCTCTAGGATAGGTAATGGGCCAAAATCCACCACGCGGGGCCAGTGCGGATTGGTGGATGTCACAGGTCTTCGAATTTTTGATTCTAGGACATGCCGCTTCCTTACGATGTTTTCCTTCACCGTTTTGAGAGCAGCGGTTATGAACTAAATTAAACAAAATAATGCGCCTGGCTGGGTTTGAACCGCAACCTACAATTTGTAAGTCAGGCCAGTTATTACTGGGTCACCACTGCTCTCTCCGCGACTAGGAACTCCTGGTATAGACGGTTACTTACTCTTAGATCCAAGTACTCCATTCGGATTTTTGTAGTTGTACCTCAACTTGACGTTGTACTCCACCGGTATGTCGAGAGCGAGTGGTACATGATACGTCAGTGATCGGTTTGTCAGCAGTTTCCCAGTCTCTTTATCGTAAATCAGCTTCTCACAAGTAAAGTAACCTATTCCCTGGACGTAAGCTCCTTGCACCTGAAAAAATATGAGATGGTTTAAAGTATGGTTTTATGTTTGTTGTAAATGTCGGAACTTGGTGATATATTAACGTATTTCTTGTTAGAATCCTGCTCAAAAATGTCACTAATATTATTAAGCCGAAAGATGTACAAATGTCACAAGGAGTAACGTACTCCTTTGGGCCATTTTTTTTAGTATTTCGGACGGGGCTGCAACAACTAGTGAGAAAATAGACGGCAAGACAATGTATAAATCTAGATCAGTCCATGTAATAAATCAATATTAATAACAATTTTTCAATGAAAATCATTTTTTTGTAGCAAGCGTTTATAGCGCACTGTAATATAATACTACTAAATACTACTCATCAAGACTTTTCCAAAAAGCTCACACACGATAGGATTATCTGAATTTCTATAGCCACCTTCTTAATCCATCATCAGATCAGCTCCATGCCATAATAATTATGCTATCTGATTTACACATGCATGCAAAATTTCGGTCAATCGGCAACCGGAAAGTGTATCAAATTTAATTTACAAGATTTGATTGCAGACAAACATCTGGACAGATAAAACTAAAATAAAAGCATGTAAAAACACATGTACAAACGTTTTTTTTTTTTTACAGTCAACTCACCTGACCAACATCTAGCTTAGGGTTAGCACTAACACCGACGTCCTCTAAAATATCCGCACGAACTATTTGAAATTGCCCAGTCGTCACATCAAGCTGCGTCTCTATAATGGCTACAGCAAACGCACTATATCCCTTCAGATTTTCGTCTGAATCTTTCATCATGTACAAAGAGGTCAGTTCGACTTGATCTTCGCCTGCTTTCTTAATGATTTCATTCCAGGTAGCACCTGGCATACTTTCTCTTATTGGTGCTAACCTCTCTTTCAAAGTTTCGCACGCTTTTATAATTGAATAACAAACACTTTCAGTCGTAATACTTGACCCAGAAAACACATTGTTTGCTGCTACAAAAGAGTAATGGGGAACAATATTCACAAATTCGAGAGGCACACCTAACTCGTATGCACAAACTTGGGCAGCTTTAGTGTTGATTCCTTGTCCCATTTCGATGCCTCCTGTGGACACTGTAACTGTACCATCACCTCTATAAATGGTAACGAGAGCTGAATAGTTTCCGTAGTATATGACTGGGAAGCTCATAACATTGATTGAAATAGCCTTTTTCATCCATCTGTTCGTTTTATTGAACTGTTCAATCTCTTTGGCTCTTTGGTCGTAATTGGCATCGTTTTTGAGAACATCGATTAATTCTGGAAGGTCATTGTCTTCTGACCTCATGTTAACTTTGCGGACACTAGTTGGGTCCTTCTGAACGGCGAATGCAATGTGTTGCATTATGTGTTCTATACTTGTGATACCCTCACAAGTACCTGTCAGATAAATTAAACGCTAAATTACTGTTACTTCAGCTTCGTTTTGATTCATATACTTAAAAACAATTTAGATTGAGAATCGTACTTTTTATTCAGGTTTATAATTACAGTACGTGTTTTATAATTAGACCATAAAACTGTAGTCTAATTATTTTATGAAAAGCACAACTAATAACACAGTAAAGTTTCACTATATTTATAAATGTCTTACTTTTAAATGATTGGGAAAAAACCTACTGACTGTCGATAGCTTAATTTTTTTTGTTGTTTCTCATTTTACACCACACCGTCTCAACAGGTGATCCAAAAAATATATTAGGACTGTGATTTCTTCTAATAGCATTTCAAAAAAGTGCTAAAAACTGATCGTTAATCATAAGTATTTTGTGTTGTTGGAAACATCATTGTTGGAATTACTATCCTTACTCTTAATATTGCAAAACAAGTAGATAAACCAATTGTTATATTGACATCAAGATAAAAATAAAATCAAGAGAACAGAACAGATCTAACCTGGTGCTCTAGCAAAACTGTTAGAAGGAGTATCAGTAGTAACTGTAGCTGTCTTCAACGACCAGTACTTGGTGTCGTAGCAATTGGGAAAGCCATTCGCGGTGAAGTCAAGAATATTCTCGTTGTTAGAACAGCCATTGTCTTCAATGATTGACGCGTTTAGATACTGGATTTTGCCGTCGTCGTCAACTCCAACCTATTAGAACGTTATTGCTTTTTTAGTTAAAAATATTGTATATCTTATATATAAAAATAAATAGCTGTTCATTAGTCTCGCTAAAATTCGAGAACGACTGGACCGATTTGGCCAATTTAGGTCTTGAACTATTCGTGATAATCCAGGTAAGGTTTAAACGGTGAGAAAATATGGAAAAAAAAAAAAAATATATATCTTACTCGTAGTCTATTAGGCGGTACAAAGTTTGCCGAACCAGCTAGTAACATATAAAATAATAATAATAAAGTTTATTGTTCTTCTCTCACATAAATGCATCTTGAATGTAGTATGTGATCCTGATTTTCTGAACATACTACTTTCATGATACTACGTTACAGAATCGATTTCAACTATTTTTAAAATAAAGGATGTTTTATATTTATATTTGCATGTTAATGTTTTATGAAAAAAATAAAGTTTGGTTTTGTCAGTAGAAATACCAAAACTGATGCACGTAATGCATCGATTCCCATGTTATTTGCTTACAATTAGGATAACTTATTTCTTAAAAAAATTACGAAGAACTAACGAAACGTATTTGCTTAAATTATAATGATTGTAACTTAATTTTATAAAGGTGTGCATTATTCCAGCTAGTTTACAGCTTCATTTTTTTACCCTTATCCTAAATATTTGTGGACAGCGCAGCATGTCATCTTCTATTTACCGTAATCATTACAAAATAGTCACCTAAGACCACCAAAGACGATATGGCTAGAAATGATTCTAGCCATATCGTTTTTCACACGTTTTTCATTGTTGTTGTTGTTCTGTTTATTTGATTATCTTCTCCTCCAATAACCCTCCTTATTCATACACAAAACTTTCCTTCTGTAGCGTTATCTGTGACGTCACATAGGAACCAAACTACGAAATCCTATATCCGTGTGATTCGAGGAAGATATATGTACAACAGCCCGAAATTATTTATCGGACAGTTGCTCAGATCAGACAAAACATCCGTCTGATCGGAAGATCCTCCATTTTTTTTTTATTGATATCGTTCTTGACTGCGGTAAGCAGTGATGCAATTGGATACAATCGTTGAAGGTGAGGCGCACTAGTTTATTAAGAGCTTATTCACTCTTGCCTTTTTACCGGAGGTATATGGGACTGTACACTGTTTTGTACTTCTAAACTCGTGACCCATTCCGACCGTCAATTTAACAAATTGCTTACAGTAAATTAGAGAAATCAATTCTTGATTTAATGACTTTAAAATTACTAAATAATAATTACCTCATATTCACACTGGCACGGCAACCTCTTACCAGCTATAGTCATATTAGTTTGTATCGGCAGAATAAATCTACATGGTCGATTAAGTTTCTTGGCTACTATAGAACACGCTGTGGAAACCTGGACGTTTCGACTGATCTTGCCTCCAAAACCACCACCAACACGACGAACTTTCACCAAGACTCTGGAAGGAGAATGAGAATTTATCTATATTATATTTATTAAAGTCTTTTAGTATTATGTCGTATCCGGCATTCTTGGACGCCATCTAGTGGCAACTAGAAGAACTAGAGGTGGCGCGCTGTGACATAGTCACGCGTTTCCGTTTTGCTACGAACTTATGGAGGGGGAACCCGCCAAGTACATACTAGACACTCTCAGCCAGGTCATCGCAGAGTGAAGACGCATTGAAACTGTCCTACGTTTTTTTTGTTTGTAGCTACCTAATAACAAGTGCACTGTACCGAATTGAGAAGTAAACTGATTCTGATTCTGGCCGTTTTTATTCATTGCACGATACCCACGTAGGCACGTCTGGTAGATGATCAGAGCTCGAACCATCCTGGACGAGCCGATATATATAAAAATCTTGTGTCACAGTGTCTGTTATCGAACTCCTGTGTAACAGCTTGACGGTTTTTATGAAATTTTATGTGCATATTTGGTAGATCTGAGAAATCGGAGAGTTCGTTTTTACCCTCCTATCCTCAATTGGTGCTCATCACACAAACATTTGTCCTGGGTGGGAATCGAACGCACGACCTCCAGCATAGGAGTCAGGGCCACTAACCACTAGACCAACAGGCTAGTCAAAAATGAGTTTATGCAATTTAACAAATGAGTTTATACAACCTTATTTTTACTATATGCGAAACCCGAAACATGGTTTTTATGTAAAGCACATGGTCATCAAGCCGTCCGGGTACCTGGGGGGTTGTTTTGCTCCCGCACCCAGCTGTACTTTGGCTCCTAATGCCCGCTATGCCCTGCCATGACCTGTTGTACTTAGTATCGGTGGTGTCCAATAGAGTGCAGCGAAAAACCTTACTTTTTTTAATTTCGGTTCTTCTGCGTTATCAATGAATTCATTGACATAAAAACTTTGCATGAACATCACTCCACCTTAGTGTCAATTTGTTACCTTTTTACCCGACTGCGCCAGAAGGAGGGTTATGTTTTTCGAGAGTATGTATGTATGTATGTAAGTATGTATGTATGTATGTATGTATGTATGTATGTATAATTGTTTGGCACGCTCTGCAGCCTGAACGGCTCGATGGATTTTAGCTTGAGAGGTGTCGTTAGATTCGTATTTACTGTGAGAGTGACACTGGGTATATCAAAATAATAAAAAAACAAAATGGCGGATTTGTAGCGCCAAATTCAAATGTTTGGCACGCTCTGCGACCTGAACGGCTCGATGGATTTTAGTTTGAGAGGTGTCTTTAGATTCGTAATTACTTTGAAAGTGATATCGTAATAAAATAAAACTAAAAAAAATAAAAAACGGTAATTTAAAAAACTAAAAAACCCGACTGCTTTTCTGAGCATTCATGAAAAAGCCCTAAAACAAGAAAATCTGGCAGTCGGGACCCATTCTAGAAAGTCAGCCGTCTAGTCAATAGATTGGAGTAATCTGCAATGTAATATAGGTATGTGCTCTCAATTCTAGAATGGGTCCCGACTGCCAGATTTTCTTGTTTTAGGGCTTTTTCATGAATGCTCAGAAAAGCAGTCGGGTTTTTTAGTTTTTTAAATTACCGTTTTTTTTATAAATATTTTTGGGAAAAGATATAACATGGTGTAAAAATCATTGGAATCGATTCAGTTACTGATTCTGAACAAAGTACATTCAGGTTTCGCCTAAACTAAAAATTCCGTTGTATATAAAATAAAGTAACAATATTACAAGTTTAGCAACTGTACAAAAACACAACGAAATAAATAGGTAAATGAAGTTGATAAGCATGTTTTTTAACAAAAACACTTATTTATTTAGTACCAATTTTATTCATTATCAGTATGTGTATGTGTATCTATCTAATATTGTTCGCCTCATATACCTCATAATATATTACGCTGCTTCGCGTGACTAATTACCATCATAAAATATATAGGTACTTACAGAAGTAAATCTCATATAGATATGTACTTTTTATACCTACGCTCGGCGGTCGCCAGAAAAAGTACTCTGTGATCTAGCACTGGTTTAGCACGTTTTAGTCACGTACAAGATATCGTGTCCGTGAGCGGTGTCTGTGTGCGTTTCTCGAGCGCGACAAGTATGTAGATTATTTTCTGTACTAAAAAATATATCTCTCTTTTGTTTTGCCATATTTGCATATCGTTCGCGATACTACTTTGAATTTAATGGCATTACATTCTCATAAATGACAGTCTTTCCTTCCAATTTAGATTGTTTAAATAAAATATATTTTTGTTCTTTTTGTATCGCTCTTTTATATATAATTTTGACACAACTTTTATATTGCCTCATAATATCTGTTCTTGCTATGTGCATACACGTGTCTTCCCTACCGAAGACACGTGCATGCACATCGGCATCGGCGGTTGCCCGCGCTTTTTCAAATCTTAACTTTTAGATATAGTCGATCCTTCTCCGCCCCTAAATCGTCTTACGTAATAAGTGAACGGCCCCTTAAATGTTTAAGCATTTATTGTATTAATAAGGCTAATACGTTACCTCTGTTATTGAACCTGTAATTATAATGTAAGCCCTACATTAAAGATATGGCCAAACGTAAACTGAAGGTACCCAGGCTAGATCGCTGTCACGTATCATCAAAAAGACCTAGTGCTTTCTATCGATATATGGTGCACACCTTAAACATTTTTTCATTTTTTTGCAGAATATTATGGTGTATCTGTATAGTTCCGCAAACTTCTACTGAAAAGGGAGGATGCTCCGAACAAACAGGTTTTATATCTGATCCACACAACTGCCTGATTGTTAATTTTGATATTTACTGATCGCGCAGAGAATTCGGACATAGCGGTGCAGGACTTTGCAATTTAGTTCCATAGATGAAGAGTCCCTACATCGGCTATCATCTGGGTATGCCAGAAACGTGGCCAGAAGACTGGCAGTATTACCATGTCGAATGGCAATGTTAATTCTTCGAGAGAACGAGTCAGCCATCAAGCCACATATTTGAAATTCTCTAGTGCTAAGTACATACAGCGTAATTTTTAAACTTAGGGTTTTTATTGAATCGGACTACTATCTACCTAATATAGAATGATATAATAACTTACTCGCTTTCGCTGATCCCCAAACACCTCGCAATAGTGATTTGCGTTAGGTCCATCCATTGCGATGAATCATATACTTCTAGCATCTCGTCAACAGGCACAACAACGCAAGTTATGGGTTCTATATAATAATGATATTGGGATTCCATTTCAAAAACTCCTTTTATGATCTTTGTAACATTGTCGCCTTTCCCATCGGGTTCTATAGATGGCGTTCCAGGAACGAATCTCTTACTATCTTTCTTAGCGTCATCAATGGTAAGCACGGGAGCTACTGTGCTAACATTCTTGTATGTTACTTTGACCATTTTTGCTACCTTTTCAGCCAGTTTTTCAGTTTTCGCAACCACTATGGCAATCGGCTGGCCGTAGAATTTAATTTTTGTTGCTAGAATCTCTTCTTCATCTGTTTGCAGTTGAATACCCGGAAACCCAAAAGAATTGATGCCAGGGATGTCTTTGGCTGTAAGTAGATCTACAACACCGTCTATTGCCTAAAACAAAATATCATCATTTAAATTAAAATGACCTTGATAAATGGCTGTTTTATACAAAGGTGTAGCTTGTCTTATTTCACAAACCGAATAAATATTTTACGTCAACATTTATGATATTATAATGATTAAGAAGACTGTATTTGTACAAATGTTTTCAAAAGTAGACCGATACGACTTCCACGTGTTTCTTTATAAACTGAGTTCAAGTTAATATTATTTTTCTCAACCTAAAAACATGTTTAATTAACTTAATATTTTGTTATAACACAATTTGAAAAATTATTTGGTTTTGATTACATCTAAATAAATTGTAAGTATCTAAATGTAGCTTTAAAATATAATTGAACATATACCCAATATAGTAATTAAATCTAAAAATCTTGCAAATGATGTATTCTTGAAATGTTTTCTTTCAGGTCAGATGTTAAGTATTCAAAAACTCTTACCAATACTGCTTCAACATCAATAGTATCCACTTCTCCAATATGTACTTTAGATTGTACAAATGCACCAAACACTTCGTTTGGCAATGGTGGGATATCATTAGCGAACCTAGCTTCACCTCCCGCTTGAATCTTTGCTTCAAGCTTAGCTACTGGCTGGTTTAACGGAAATAGAGAGGAATCAGTCTGGTAGTCTTCCTTGCCTGAAGATACGGGCCTTTTCAAAAGTTCCCCACCAGAAGCATATTTGGAAAGAGCTGTACCAGCCGGACTGATGTTAAGGATGAACTGTAAATAAATAATTGTAAGATATAGACCAAAATTTTAATTTGTATTGGTATATTATTTGAATGCACGGTTGGAGCAGTGGTTACGCAATTGGCTCCTGCGCTGCATGTTACATCATACAAATATTTGTATGGCCTATGGGTCGGGGTGTCTTGTGCATGTGCGTTACAAGTTTGTGAATGCACCTACGATACAGGAGTAACTTGTGTGGTGAATGTTTGCTTACCTTATAAAACAGTCCCAAAGCCAACTTCTTCCGAAACTGAATAGAAGGTTCCCCAGATATTTCTACTGGTATTAACTCACTGCTCAATATCTTTATTGCTTCTTGTAAGTTCTTGTCATTGAATATGTTCTTTCCAATCAAATACTTTTCAGTTTTTGAGGCGTGATAAAATTTCGGATCTATATTACCGTACACGATACTTGCACATTGTATTTCGTTCTTTTTTCCCATTTTCAAGAGATAAGCTGAGTGCACGAGAGCTAGAGAGTTCTGATTCCTTGGCATAATCTGAAATAATTTAGGTTTTTAAACAAACGAACTCAAGTTTCATTCCAACGAGATGCCGGCTAAAATTAACATTATTAAATTTGGATCAGCTAACTTACCTTATAACTCCTGAATACGTGTGAGCTGCTCAGTGGCGGTAATTCAACGTTAATCATCAACACACCTTGCATGTCAAACTTTAGGAATTCTTGCATCTTCAGCGTCTTTGTTTTACCATTACAAAAACCTGGGACAGAACGTTGTGAATTACCAAACAAATACTTTACTTTCTTTTAAAGTTTAACATTCCTCAGGATATAATATTATAATTGTATTTGACTTTTTATGTGTACAGTAATTGTATCGAAAGTCTAAACAACCTTCTTTTTAAGGTTGATACTTAGTTCGGTACCGCGTTATAATAGTTTGTTATTTATACATGCACTATTTGACTTGCTCTTGATATATCTGTTTCTGTGTTAATATATTTTCAAAAAGCTATCTATATGATACAATTATAAGGTTCCACGAAACCCCCCGAATACCGTAATTAGAGACACAATAGAAAGACAATAGGTGTGCGGACACCAGTGTCCACTTGGGGCTTGAGTACTTTAAACAATACTCCTGCCTTGAGGGTTATCAACGATATCATCGATAAATAGACAAAGTACGAACAGAACTTAAACACAGAACTTACGAACAGTGACGCTGGCTCCAACGCATTCAAGCAGTATGAACATATCTGATTTATATGTGGGGATTTGGCGCTTGTACATCAAATTACCAGCAATAGACCCAATCTAAAAGAAAATTTACATCCATGAAACATACACCGTTAAATTTTGATCGTTTTAATCCCGTGGAGGGTCGATTCGATACATGAAATACTATCGATTTGTGGAGATAAAATTAAAAAATGAAATACTTTTTTTAAACTCCAATTAATTTACTCTTGCACTAAATTAATTTCTTTCAGTGAACGTCAGCTGGGCGAGTTTAATGGCCTATAGGTAATTAGTATGCAACGACCAAAAACTACCTACAAGGTCATTGGATCTACTTAAAGAAATTTCATGTACCGGATCGACCCTCCATGGGGTCAAAACAATAAATTTAACGGTGTATAGACCATATAAATAAAATTATAAAATAATTGAAGGTGTGGTGGTAGATCTGTCTCGCTCATTATTCCAAGAATAACGAGCATGTCGGCCCTTTTATGCGAAATATCGTTTTCGATATGTTTAAAACCAGGAAAACAAACACCACTTAGCAATATTTTTAACTTCTTCAAGCTTCCATGCTCGATTTACACAAGTGTCTGATCCAACAAGATATTTATTTTATCGGTTTGCTATTTTAATCACATGCGCCCTTCTCCTTTATGGTGGCAGAGAAGGTGTATACCTAGATATACCTAGTTCATATTCATAAAATTTGAGAGACCTTATTCCTATTTTTGCCACAATCATGAAACTTACCTTTCTAACGGGTATATGAGCAATTAGTTTAAGATGTTTCACAAACTCTTCTAAATATGCAAAGTCACTCTTATTAACTGCAGCTTCTTTGAATATTTTGATACAATCCTCTAATGATACATTGGCTCCAAGGACCAGGTTTTGGTCGTAATCATAAGTTTTAAGAGAAGACACATCACTTATGTCTATCAAAACTCTTGGATATACAAATGTCTCGACAATACCTGAAATATTACAATACTTTTGTCATATATGTACTAGATTCTGCTAACGGCTTCACTCACGTGAAAGTAGAAAATTGTCCCAAGCGAATATATTCCCAGGAGAAAACGTATATTATGTCCAGGATATGGTCTACCCGTGTGCCAGATTTCATCCAAATTCGAAGGCTAACAAATATACAATCTTATTTTTAGTGTTTAGTGAAACCCGAAACACGGGTCTAGTATTTTTATGAAAAGAATCTATGTACAAAATTTTATAACTGTATCATGAAAAATCACAAAGTTATAAGCTGGTCACCAGGCCACCCGGGCTACTGAGGGTTTGTTTTGATCCCGCACCCAGCTATACCCTGGCATCTATTGCCCTCTATGACCTGCCGTGACCTATGTTGTGCTTAGTGCCGTATCAAAACTGTAAATAAATTGCCAATCAATTTTTCACTGACACAAAAAATAAAATGTTAACCGTATTGCACACATTATCGTAAATACATTTATTTGTTTAAATTTCTTACTAGAAATGTAAAAAAAAAAGTAATGGATTTTTTATCTCTAGTAATGTACTTTTCAATTACTTATGATTCACCTAGCGTTCTACTCTATTTACTTATCTAAAATAATTCGTGATCACCACATAAAACAAATGATAATTACGAGTATTATGACGCAAATTGTGCCGTTTAGTTAGTACCTAACTACATATTTTAAATGAATGCACTCACCCTTTCCAGTGTTTCCATCAACTAACATATACGAATCAACGCCATGCTCGTTAAGAACGTCAAAAATTGCATCAACATCATATACCTTAAAGAACTTGTACTTCCCAAAATCAAAACAAAGAGTGCTTTCATTTTTAACATCAGCTACGACGCTCCAATCACTGCAGTCACTTTTTGTCGAACATTTTCTCTGGCAGTTAGTTCTGGCGGTATTATTGGAACATGTATCGAGTTCCTCAATATCCCTAACTTTCTGGCATATATCTGGGGAGGCGTCAATGCCAAACGACTTGATCGTATCTAAAATAGGCCTGAATCCTGTACACCTGCATGTATTGCTGCCGAAAGATTGTTCTAGTTCGGACATTGTGAGGTTCTTGTCGATTAAGCTGAAAGCAAATTGTGACAATCAAAAACTTATCAGTCAATAAAACAATGCAAACTTGGTAGACTTCAATACCTAGTCAGTTGCATGACCCATCCTGGAGTACAGTACCCGCACTGAGAGCCATTGAACGCCACGAGTCGTTTCTGCACATCGCTGTAGCCATCTAAGCGATTGCCGACACCTTCAACAGTCGTCACCTCCCAACCGTTGCAGGAGAAAACCAGCACCAGGCACTGAGAAAGAAAAAAAACTGTTATTTAGATGGTTGCTCTTCTGCTCACGTGTCAACACAAAGTTACTGCGGTGTATAGTAAAACAATCAAATATTTAATGAAGCCAGAAAATGACCTCTTCACTGTAAATTATTAGAAGACGTGATTGGACTACTTCTACTAGGCACATGTCGATGCCGATTACGATTACGTTAAAAGCAAACTAAAGTTTGAAACTAGACTATTCTATACAAAATAAAATGAACTAAAAAATTGGATCAGGGTCAGTCAGTTGACAAAGATTATCACACGTTTACTTACGGAATTAACAGAGAAGGTCTCAACCAAGCCGCTGGGGAACCTCCTGGCTCGCACCATGACTATGCAGGACCCGCAGCCTCCCTCGTGACACATAGCTTTGGTACCCGGCAATGCAAGGACATAGCGGAGGTACGCATTCAGCGTGGTTTCTCGAGGGGTGCATTCGTCCACTGTGGAAGAAAACACACTTTCTCTGTTTTGTCGCAAAGGAAAACTTTTCTGCTGTTTTGCCAACACAACACTAAATTAACAAACGTTATCGTTAGAACAAAAGCGATGAAAATGAAGCTGAAACCACATTTTGCAGACACATTGTAGATATAAAAAACCTTTTAGAAAAAAAAAAACTATTTCACTAGAAAAATCCACTAAAATTATCAAAATAACTTTAATTTCGGAAGTCGGTGTTTCTCGGTATTGTTTGTTTGTTATTTAACACCGATTTTTTTTTTAATTCACGCTTTTTAGTTGCGATTTCTCATGATAATTCCAATAAAACAAAAACAATATACATTGTTTTATTATGAAGTTCTCGTGTCTACCTTCCGGCTCCATCATCAGATCACTTTGATAGTACCATATAGCCAAAGTGCATCTCATGACAATTCTAATAAGCCCAAACACGGCTAGGATACATTGATTACGGAGTTCCAGTGCCTACCTTCCGGCTCCATCAGCTGGCTATTCAGAACAATTTATTTATTTGTATTGTCATTGTGATATCTATGTGAGTATGAAGTTCCGTTGGCCATTTCTGGTCTTCTTCATCAGTTCCACTTCAACAAATGTTACTTTTTGCCAAAAATAAATTCCTCAATAAAAATATCAGAATTTCTGTACGTTTTCCTATAAAATTTGAAGAGTTCCTTCGATTTCGCCAAAATTCCATCATTAGATCCCGACTTGATGACTGTAGGACTATTTGGGAAGTATAGATTCAACAAAAAATAGATTTTTTCAAATCAGTTGGCAAGCTACGAAGTTATGCGCAAACATATATAAAAAAAAAATACAAACAACCGAATTGAGAACCTTCTTCTTTTTTAGGTCGGTTAAAAATGTTTTACTCCGGTTTTTGAAACCTTAATTAAGTTCATAAAATTTAAATTTTGTGGCAGTAGTATTGAAATCTTACACTAAATTAAAACCTTTTCATAGAATAGCAAATCTGCTCATAAAATAGGCAAACAAAGAAATATATGAACTATGTCACTATGTTTACTACAACAGAGAAAACTACCATTCATTATGTCGTTACTGCTATAGGGCCATGTTATTATGGACCTACTTGTTAAATAATAGTTGGAAAATTACAGTAATATAGCCGTAGTTTTGTCATCAGTGGGCAATGAGGTTGGGGCTAAACACGTAAGACGGTCAGTACAATTTTAAGAATTTCGTAACCGTGGAATAATCTTAGGATATTTTGCATCGGCCACCGGTTTTGCAACAAAAATCGGAATTCAGCGAATTAATTAGTGAACTGGAATAGTGTAGAAGAAGTATAGTAACGGTTTTTTTTTATTGAGGTGACAAATAATCAAATAACTTCTACCGCTGAGTGAAAGGGAGTGGGAGGGACTTGCTGACTACAGCCCACCCCACAGGTACCCTTTGCGTTCTAGGGCTGCGGTGACTCTTTTTAACAATACAATTACTTACTCCAGAAAAATTCAATACTTTTCTGGGCTTTTTACTTTTTATGAATATAAAACAAAATGTCACTCCCACACCCATCTTTGAATGGTAAATTGTGTCAATATGTAAATTGTCTTTCAGGGTACGTAGAATCTTGACACCTTACCTGCATTTATTAAGTTTGAACATTAAGTAAAGTCACATATACATCACTCATATTTCAAATAATTAAACTACAAAATTATTTGTATATTAATAAATCCTAACTTCTATTTATCTATTAACTTTATTAAATTGTGTCTATAAAATTGTATTGTATTTACGATTCATTTGTATATCTTTTTTATATTCATCTTTTTTTTCTCTACTTTATTTCACTTATTGCCACTATTTCTCTGCGTCATCCATAGGTGGTTGAACGTTTGGCTGGAAATGGACTAAATGCCTAAGACATTAAGTATGCCTCTGTAACTTTATGTGCGTAATTAATCGTAATTAAATTTAAATTAATCGTATTAAATAAATAAATACCTGTACACGTTTTCCCATTCACGGTAAATTTTATTGTAGACATGATTGGAGCGTTCGGTATAAGTGCGCGGTGAATACTGAGTTATTTTGAAGGCGTTAGTATTATATTATGCAAATATTTTATTAGATCAGTCGTCGCTGTTTATGTAATGATATAGGTATATATATTTATTTTATTTCATAATTGCTTTTGCCATCGGCTTCGCCCGCGTGAAACTCGGTCTACCATATTTGTTTTTTTTTTTTATGGTAGGAATAATCATGCAATGACAAATCCCGCCCTTGGGCGGAGGGGGAAATAGTGTCAGACTCTTACTGACCAAAAACCTACCCTGTTCCTTCCCTGCCTTGGTTCCAGAGCCCCAGACTAGGCCTCGGTCCTACTGGGCCCCTACAGTTTGCTGACAACTCCTTGAGGCGCGCGGGAACAGTGCGCGCCGTAAACGATTTCGGCTCGGTCCGGTCTGTTACCGGAGAAACGGACAGCGAGCTACCCATTGCCAGGCGTCCGCAAGCCCGCACCTACGGTGGCCAGAAATTGGGATCAGAATACGGCGGCGGCTGCGGCGTGAGCGCCGTTGCCTGATGCGGTCGGCCTCCTCCTTTGCTTGCATTACTGCTTCGCAGAAGGAGGCGACCGCCTATCATCCCTCTTCGCTCCGGACCATGGCCTGTACCAAGGCCTTACTTAGAGAAATTAATTTCGTACATGTGTAAATTAATTCGAGTTAAAAAAAAATGTTCTTTATTTTTTAACTTTCTCTTTACAAATCGATAGTTTCATGTACCTAATTGACCCTTCGCGGGTTTTTTTTTATTACATCGAAGTCACGTCTGCCACTGTATCAGTTTACCTATTTTCAATTCTATTTGTTTCGTTACTCCAACGTTTCATTTGGTCAAAAAATCTTTCACCGATGTTACACTTAGCCGAAATAACATCTGTTCGAAGCATTATGTTTTCGGACCTTCATTATACCACCAAGGAAGCAGGAAGCAGGCATGTAACATACAGCAAGCAGCCTCAGCCTCAGCCGCGGTGGCGGGCCTTCAAATCACCTGCTCCTCGCGGGCCGCCCTACCCCTGTGCGCCGACGCTGGCTTGAATTACACTCTAGGGGTAGAGCAGACAAGATTGTGTGAAGTCGGATTTGCAGCGATTAGTATCTGTCACTGAATTTTGTAGCACAACATATTGACTTTTATGCCACTATTTTAATATGGAAAATGCTAACAAGTATATATTGTTGAACATATATAAATAAGTTGAACCATCCGCCACGGCTACCGCGCAGCTGCCCTTCTCGACTTAGACCTGAAATCGATTATAATCCTCGTCACACAAATTGAACCATCATGGCGGTCTACTTTGAATGCGCAGCAATCGATTTTCAGGTCCCAATCAAAGGGGTTGCGCACAATCACAGCATATGATGCAACTTATTGCCGCGTACTATAACCGTCTATATATTGGCCAAAATTCTGTAAATTGTTGTTTCGGTGTGGTGAACATTTGGCAAATAAATCATTTGGCATTTGTTTAAATGAGGCTTCGGTCCTATGACACGTTATACTTTGATAATCTATAAATATGTCAAATAATGCATATACCAAAAAAGACTTCGGTCAATAGTTTTTGGTCAAATAAAATTCGAATATTTTTTTTTTGGAAAAGTGATCGGTTCCCATAAACACAGATATGCGTATTAGAACAGCTGCTCATTTCAATTAGTTTTAAATTATGTATTTTGATCGATCCACGTGGAAATATGGCTACATTGTCTAAAATTTGTACAGTCACGGTACTTTACCAAATTCATAACTTAACATGTCATCCTGTGAAGAAGTTTGTAGAGATGGTAGAATACTTACATTTTAGTAAAGTGAGTTTGAGATTCAAATTCCAAGTACACAGTGTATTAAAAATCCAATATCTTAAACTGATAATAAATACGTAGAGGCCCAGCCTGCTAGTCGTAGAGGCCCAGCCTGCTAGTCGTAGAGGCCCAGCTGCAGGCAGGCAGGGTCGAAGCCTGCTTGGGTCATGGGTCAGCTTCCGAAAGGAAGGCACAGCCCCGGCATGATAGGCAACGAAGGAACGGGGTAGGTTTTTAGTCAGTAAGAGTCTGACACTATTTCCCGCTCCGCCCAAGGGCGGGATTTGTCATTGTATGATTTACCTACCATAAAAAAAAAAATATAATAAATAAAAAGATAGGTCTTAGAGGAAAAAGTTTTTACTAGAACGTATAACCGAGTTCATTTTATTATTGACTAACTGGGGCCCGTGACTTCGTCTGCGCAGCATTTTTTTTGTAGACCGTATAAATTGAAAACAACAGAAAAAAGGGATGTCATTATATTTATCGCATTCGTCCTCAGGGAACAACCCGATATTTGTTACTCTTTCACGCAAAAACTATATACTGAATGGATTTTAATGAAACTTTATAATACATAGAACATAGACTATAATTTATAAAAATATTGTATGGTTCCCATATACATAGATATGCATATTGCTCGTAGAACACCTGCTCATTTCGATTAGTTTTAAATTATGTATTTTGATAAAAAAAAAAAATGATACACGTTGATACACGTTTTATAATTCCGTGACCAGATTATAAAATTAACCATTTCATGTTCTGACCGGCCATATCATGAAACATTTAATAATAATAATATTTGATGATAATATATGTTAATCCTCGTTTGGCCTTAGCATTAATGTAGGAATTCCATAATAATAAAGAGTCTAAATAAAGTCGGAACTTATTTATTGCTCTTGTAAAACAAACATAAGCATGGCGCGATTACATCACGCGAGGACACCGGTGTCCGCTCGGGTTTGGAGAGGAATAAACATAAAAACTACGAATTCAAATATATTGACTTTTAACAATTTTTAAGGGACATTGGGCACCTCGACTCGGAGAAGTTAGGTTAGAAAGGGACGGCGGGGTATAGTGTACGAGTGAAGCGAGCAAACACAGACAAAATCTGCGTTATTTGATATAACCTATACGAGCCTGCATCTGCAGTTTGAATGCAGCTATGGTAGTTTTGCTAACGACATTATGTATGGTTTTAATTGGGTTATTTTAACTGTTCTTCTCATCCTGTTTTCTGCTACAAAATATGCTATTGTTCCATCAAAAATACTAATTGTGCACTAACATATTATGCTCTTCTGGGTGGTTTAAAAAAATAACCACGAAGGAGATGTCGGAGTCTTGTGTACGAGTGAAGCGAGCAAACACGGACCCCGCCATCTCCTTCGTGATTATTTTTTATTAGCTTTTGGTAAAGAATGTCTGCCACCATATCACGTCAATAAACAAAGTGAAATCAGCACATCTATCGGTAGACAACAAGTATTTTACGTCATGGTTACCCATGTTTGGCCATATCGTTTATATGTTCATATTGTTAAACACAGAGTTTTAATTGATTTTGCTTACCCATATTATGACGTAACCGCAGGCAAGGTTCTATATCATAAAATGCCACCATTTCATGAAATGACTGGTCATATCATGAAGCGATAAATTCTAACATCTGGCCATGATATAAACTTACTTATGTTGAAACAGCTGTTAATGTATTTTGATCGATCCACGTGGAAATATTGTTGGATTACCTAAAATTGTTGCATAGTAACGATACTTTATTAAATATAACTTAATATCATTCCTGTGAAGAAGAAGGCAGAGACGGTAGAACACTCACATTTTAGTGATGTGAATGTGAGATTCCAATTAAGAAGATGGCTTGACTGCTGGCGTCGACCAGGAGAAATTCTTCATGGCTCTTCATGTAACTGGCCGAAGTTGCAGTGTGCTTAGCAAAGTTCGCTGAAGAGGCTGAGCTGAGGGAGGCATGCTAGTGCTCAGAATACGCCGGATTAAAGCCGTGGGCGCTGCAATAAGGGACGTAACCGACAATATCGTCTCAAAAATCTGTAACATTTTCATTTTTTGGAATAAAGTTATGATTTTTTTTACACGCCATCTATAATATATATGCTTTAAAATAATAACACTTTCATGATTAAAATGTTTTATTAAAAAAATATTAAAAAATAAATATGCATTTTAATGACATGTTCAAATAAAAAAACATTAAATATATATCTGGAGTCCACAATTTATTTATATTTAAATGCTTTTATATATTGAGATGGCTCTTAGCCTCTTCGAATAGCTCTTTTGAAATAGCTTCAGAAGGTTTTTTAGGCTAGATATAGGTATAGGGATCCGAAATTTATAACAAAGCATGGAAAAGTCTTCATTTGTCGCTGAGCGTAAGCACTTTCTTGCATGTGTTAATCTTAATTTTTTGTAATCCTTATTATGTTATTCCTGAGCATCTTCAGCTAAATGCCCAATAGGTAGAACTGCAAAGTGTCTTATTATATTTTCACCATTTATTAAAATTTTGTGAACAGAAGGCATGTAATACCAATTATATTTTTCTACATATAACTGAGCGGTATTCATTGTATATACACCAAACTTTGACGGATTGATAGGCATACCTGAGGCCAAGGTCTGCAGAATGACATAGAATCTTTCAATAAGATCTTCGTTGACTCCAGTGATTTCAGAAGTGCAATGATAATTCATAAAGTTAGTTAACTTGATAGGTCATTTTCACCTGTTAAAATTTGTTTGTATTCACTTTGTCCTGGTTAATGATGGATGGATTGTGTGAAGAGTGATATGAAAGAAAAGGGAGTTAGTGATAGCGTGACGAGTGACAGGAGAGAATGGAAGAAAAAAACGTATTGCGTCGACCCCAAATAAAACGGGATAAGGGCAGGAAGATGATGATGATGATTCACTTTGTCCTGAGGATCCATCATAACCCTATTTTGTAAATAGTTTCAAACGTCTCATTGTAAGACTATTAACAGGTTCAATCAATAAAATACGAGCAATAGTGTGATCCAGTAAATCCTGCAGCTTTACTTTAGCATAGGTCAGTTATTTCAATCCTTGATTGTGGTGGGTAGCACGTTTTTTTGTGGTACTCAAAATTTGATAAGACAGCAAAATATTGCAATTCTTCTGAATCAAACATGCTCTTATGTAACCTATTTCTTAAAACTAATTAAGAATGAACATTGTAAGTTCATGGTTCACTATACTACATGGATGATATAATTTCGACAAACTACTTCAAGTTCAAGTTTGTAAAGTAAATAATGACTATTTATTTATACACTTTTTATATATTTCCAAGAGTTTTTATTATTCTATTATGCATTAGTTTTAAAAATATTGTTGAAATCATAGTTTTAATAAAAGTATTTTTAAGACGATATTGTCGGTTTGGTCCCATAGTGCGCTGGCTGTATGGTTGGCTGCTCGATAGCTTGAGGAAGTGATGATGATGTCACGATGTAGTAGCTTCACGAAGGTTGAGCTAACGTTCATAGTTGAGGGTCACCAGTATGAAGGTATACACAGAGGTAGGAACAGAGTGTAAATTCCTGTAAAACTCCGTTGAAAAGGAAGGATCCTCCGACCAGACCGATATTTTGTCTGTTCTGGCAACTGCCCGCCTGATGCTTACGGGCTGTCGTTAAAACCTCACGGGGAATTGTAATTGCGCGATACAGGATTTCCTAGTTTTTTTTTAGCTATAAATAAACAAGTTCGTGGCTTGTTTATTTAAAAGTAATATAACCTTCACCTCAATTCAAACCAGATGCAACATTTTATATAATATATAGCTACACATCGGCGGATCCAATACAAACATATTTTAAAATTAATTGTTAAAAATATCTTAGAAAACCTGTATATAGGATAGCATTTATTCAATTCTGAACTTAATGGCTACATAAATAAATCTTGACATCGAAAGCGTTGGCGCAATCCGAGATCGATAGACTAACAATATTGTTGATAACACACGTTGTAAGGAAAATGACGAGACACATTGTAAAACGTGAAATATCAGCAAAGTATACGGCTTAGAATGATGACGTTTAATAATAAACACAAAATAGTACACAACATTAATCGATTCAGTCTACAACAATAATGACATAGAAAAGATCAATGCTCATCTTAATATAAATATAACACACACATATAAATACATATACATAGGACCGTATAATTATAAATGAGGGAATAAATTTTTTAAACTAGAATATTGAAACAAAACAAAATCAAGAAACTAATAAGTTGACAATAAAGAAAATAGTCATTAACTAAATTATAATATCGAATGCTAAATTCGTTACATTATAAATCTAAATTTTTAATTCAATAATAAAAAAGTGTAGATATCAAGAGGTCAACAGAAATGGATTTAATTATAAATCACATTGCGTTAATAATATTTTTAACAACCTATTTATGTCCCAATGCTGGTCAAAAGCCTACCCTTTCTCCCTCTCAATACCTCTCCACCTTAGGCGACCACTGAATAAATTTGCATCAAAAAATTATCAGGTCAATTTAACAGATGGTTTTTTTTTTAACTTAAACCATCACATCCATAATCTTAATGTAACAACAAGAAATTATGATAAAAAATTAGAAAATATAGTAATAAAAAAAAATAACTATTTAGAAAGAAGGAATTCTTCGGGCTTCACATCTAATGCCTTCAATATAACTTCGGCTTCGTAAGGTACCGCTAAAACAAAAAAAAAGCAACTTTAAGACGGTCTGAAAACAATCAACTTGCCTAACCTTTACCAATCTCAATATATGTATACTTGGAAAGAGGATGCTGAATAGGGGCAACGCTTCAGTTATTGGTCCCTGTACAGTTATTGGACCAGAATTGCTATATTCAAAACTGCTGACTGATTAATGCAATTTTGAATCTAATATCCAGAATAGGTTATTGTTTAATTTAGGCTGCCAAAGTTGAAATGACGAATACCCGAATAACTGTAAAAGGGCAATCATTTTACTGAATCTCTTACCCTGTTCGGACCAGCAACGTCTTATGACGTCTTTGTACAACTGGTTGTTAACACAACGTCTAATCACATCCAAAAAATATGTCATTATTTGCACCAACGTCTCATAACGTCAAACAGCCACAGCTGTATAATATTAGATACGTAAATTTTTTCGCCACAACACTTGCAAATGTCAAATATCTAGAGCTGCTTGTAGATCAGAATGTTTATCAACATATGTCCATTGACATTTAATGAATGAGAAGGAAACTCACGAATAGTAATCCATTCATTAGGATCATAGCCAGAGTCCTTGCGGGACTCCATGATACACTGTCGCAGCGCGTGCGTCACCCCGTGAGACAGACAGATGCTCATCTCTCCACAAGCTGGAATAAAAAAATAAAAGAAAATCATTCAGTGTATACAAACTTTTTTCTTTCTTCAGTGTATGATAACCCAAGTTCAATCTGAAATGGCAATCACCAGAAAAACGATGAGGTAACGAAATTCAATAAGTCCCGCAGTAAAAACAAGTGCGTATTGAGGACATAGCATCGAAGAATCAGAAACTTCTTCGTTTATATCATTGGTTTAACTGGGAGAATTAATGAAAAAAAAAAATTGCATTAACACTAAGTATCATGAAGTCTGGCAGTTAATAAAATAAAGTGGTAAAAATCCTTCTTGTGAAATTAGGGCGCTTAAAAACAGCTACACAAAATGCTCGGATTAATGAAACACCAAGCTCATCATTTGAAATGACACATAAAAGTATTTTTCATTACTCATACGCTGAAAGTAGGTCTAAAGTCCCATTTCTATTGATCTATGTCTTAACTTTCTATACAGCCAGTCATTTACAGCGCGATGTAAAATTGAAATTAAGAGATAAGTATCTATATTATTATTTTTTAATTACATAATTATTTATAATTTACTTTCAATACATTCTTTAATTCTTTAAAACTAACATAGATATGAGAAATAGTTACCATTTTTCACTGATAAAAATGAAAAATGATGGCTGAATAGCCGATAGACCACAAAAAAAAAATGGCGGGAAACTTGATGTAGAATTTTGTTTATTGGTACTTTACTAAATCTTTGCTGTAAGAATTTTTTTAATTACACAATAATCAGATTCAGTTAAGGATTCAACGCCTGATTCTTAAGAGAAGAGGTTAAAGCAATAGTCGGAAACTTTTTACGGCCTAAGTCAAAAGAAACATACCTAAAATCATACGACGACCTTTGACGACGACTCAGGTTTTTACTTTTATTTTCTTTTAATTCGTAATGAAAAGCACAGTATTTACCTCGGGTGAAAGGCTTATTTAGTCCCTCGAATATTAGCGACCTCGCTTCGCTCGGACGCCAAACTTCTTCTCGGGACTAAATAAGTTACTTTCACCCCTAGGGTAACAATGTACTATTTAATCTTTATCATTTTTTTATTTCATTATTGACACAATATAGGCTATTATTTACTTACCACTCTTTTTATATTTCGCAAACATTCCTTATAAAAGAAAAGGGCCCTGCCTGATCGTTTCAGAAATGAAGATATCCTCAGGAGAGCCAAGATGGCTGATATAGCACGAAAAATCGCCAAACTTAAGTGCCAATGGGTAGGGCACATTGTTCGCAGAACTGATAGCCGTTGAGGCCTAAAGATTCTAGAGTGGCGACCGCGTACCGGACGGAAGACGCAGTGTTGGAAGGCCTCCTACAAGGTAAACCGATGATCTGGCAAGGGTTGCGGGAATCTGATGGATGCGAGATGCACAAGACCGTTCATTGTGGCGACACTTGGGGGGGCCTATGTCCAACAGTGGACGACTTTCGCTTGAAATGATGATGATGATGAAACATTCCTTATACTTCTGAAAATTAAGTTACTCACTCTTTGATCCAAGGACTCCTTTTGGATTTGTACTATTATACCTCAACTTGACGTTGAACTCGACCGGTGTATCCAGAGCAAGTGGTACATGGTACGTCAGTGATCGGTTAGTCAGCAGTTTTCCTGTCTCTTTATCATAAATCAGCTTCTCACAAGTGTAGTAACCCTGACCCATGATGTAGGCACCTTGTACCTTAAAATTAATAGTTTTTCTTTTCAATCATTCAGCTTATCACAGATACTGTGAAGCTTTAATACTGCAAGCAATAATGTGGTCGATTGAAAGAGATATATCAATACTCAGCAAGTTATACCGTATGAAAATTTTGTTATAATAATAATATTTATTTATTTCAATCATCATTGGATCATAACATTACATTAAATTAATAATCATAAATAAAATTATCGAATGGCATTTGAATTAAAAATTATATAAAGATACACGTCACAAAAATTAACTAATATTTGAATGAAATAATTTTTGAAATTAAAATAATATTCTAAAACTAGTGAGTACGTGAACCATGCAACAGTGGTTCAGGTACTGACAGTGAACACGTTCGGCAAAGGATGTTATGAAATCTTTCAAGAAGCAAAGTTTTTTGTAGACTCTAGATTTTCGAAAAATTGCAATCAACCAATCTATAAACCGAACCTTATGCCCACGTAATTTCTTCGATTAGCAGTGTCGAGGAAAGAGCTACGTTTTAATGAGGTGGTGAAGTTTATAAGTATGTTAGGTATAGTATTACAAAATTGAATGCACAACTTCAGCAGTCTATGAGAAATCGAGAAGCACCACTATTGCAAAATGCACCAGTTATGTTATGTAGTTTGTGAACAAGATAAAAAATAATAAAGTACTCACCTGTCCAACGTCTAGTTTCGGGTTGGCACTAATACCGACATCCTCCAAAATATCTGCACGAACTATTTGGAAAAGCCCAGTCGTTACATCTAGCTGTGTCTCTACAATGCTCACACCAAACGCGCTATATCCCTTTAGATTTTCGTCTGTATCCTTCATCATGAACAAAGAAGTCAACTCGACTTGATCTGCGCCTGCTTTCTGAACGATTTCTTTCCATGAAGCGCCTGGCATACTTTCTCTTATCGGAGCCAGCCTCTGTTTCAAAGTTTCACAAGCTCTTATTATAGAGTAGCAAACACTTTCTGAAGTGATACTTGACCCAGAAAACACATTGTTGGCAGCTACGAAAGAGTAATTGGGAACAATATTCACATATTCGAGAGGCACACCTAACTCGTATGCGCAAACTTGGGCTGCTTTAGTGTTTACCCCTTGTCCCATTTCGATGCCTCCTGTGGACACTGTAACTGTACCATCTCCTCTATAAATGCTGACGAGAGCTGAATAGTTTCCGAAGTACATAACTGGGAAACACATAACACTGATTGAAATAGACTTTTTCATCCATCTATTTGTTTTATTAAACTGTTCAACCTCTTTTGCTCGTTGATCATAGTTGACGTCGCTTTTCAGAATGTCAATCAGCTCTGGAAGGTCGTTATCCTCTGATCTCATGTTAACTTTACGGACGCTTGTTGGGTCCTTCTGAACGGCGAATGCAATGTGTTCCATTATATGTTCTATGCATGACTTGCCTTCTAAATTACCTGTCAGATTAAGAAGTTCTTTAGAAACATGTCTTTCTGATACTTAAAAAAAACTCATTCAATTTTAAAGACGATCATTGCGCACAAAATCAGTGTTATAATGTTATGACTGTGAAGAAACTAAGGAAATAATTCTACGTTTATAGAAAATAAAGAAACTAACCTGGAGCTCTAGTAAAACTAGTAGAAGGTGTATCAGTTGTAACTGTAGCTGTCTTCAAGGACCAGTACTTAGTATCGTAGCCATTGAGGAAGCCGCTGACAACGATCTGGAGAATATTCTCGTTGTTTGAAGAGCCACTGTCTTCAACTATTGAAGCGTTTAGATACTGGATCTCACCGTCGTCATTGATCCCAACCTAATAACCGCAAAATGGATCACATTTTATCAACAGAAAAGAAATATTGTACAATTTTATAATATAAAAGAAAAAAAATTATAGTATTACCTCATATTCACACTGGCACGGTACTCTTTTTCCTCCCATAGTCATGTTGGTTTGCATCGGCAAAATAAATCTACAAGTTCTATCCAGTTTCTTGGCTACTAAAGCACAAGCTGCAGCAACCTGGGCGTTACGACTTATCTTTCCTCCAAAACCACCTCCAACTCGACGAACTTTCACTAAGATTCTAGAAGAATATTTTATAAAATAATTTGGCAGATAAAATATTAAAATAACGTTCGATACGACTCCGATGTTATGGCTACTAAGGTTTCGCCTTGGGAACTCAGTAATAGTTCCAGTGGTTAACTTACGGACACGGAACCCTAAAAGTACTCTGAAGTAAAAACCTATAAAAAATCCACTATAATTTTACCCGGCTGCTGCTAAAGAATCTGTTTGGTTGAATCTTAAGAACTACTTTTTGAATTGAAAAAATATTTTATTGTTGGAAAACCAGGAAGGCAACCCTCGGAAGCGAAGCAGTAACCAGAACGGAAAATGAATTATGCATCTAAAGCTTCCCCATAAATCACTCAGTCTTTTAGTGATGACCAGCATGAAAATACGTTCTGTAGTTTTTTGAGTTTATCGCATCGAGACATCAGTCTAGCAGGGGACTTAGTTTTTCAATATGAGGCGATTGTGATTCCTTGTCATTATTTAAAATGGAGCATTATATGGATTTATAGGTTTACAGTTCATTTAAATCTAACTAAAAAGACTTTATGAGTCCCGCAAAGTTCTCTTTTGGGCCATGTACTAATACAACTTACTGGCTTTCGCTTATCCCCAAAGACCTCGCAATAGCATTTTGCGTTATATCCATCCATTGTGCCGAATCATAAACTTCTAGCATCTTGTCAACAGGTACAACAACACACGACAAAGGTTCTATAAAATAGTGATATTGAGATTCGATTTCATAAACTCCTTTTATGATCTTAGTTATATTGTCGCCTCTTCCAGTCGGTTCTAAAGATTGGTTTCCAGGGACGTATCTATTGCTATCTTTTTTTGCTTCATCAATTGTCAGTACCGGAGGCGCTGTGCTAACATTTTTGTATGTTACTTTAACTACTTTTGCAAATTCCTCGGCAAGTTTTTCAGTTACTGCCACGATTATGGCTATCGGCTGCCCATAGAACTTGATTTTAGTTGCGAGAATCTCTTCGTTATGTGTTTGCATTTGCAGAACGTCAGGAAAGGTAAAAGAATTGATTCCAGGGATATCCTTAGCTGTGTAACAGGCTATAAAACCCTCCATTGCCTAAAAACATAAAATAATTTTAATTGTATCTGAATTGAAAATAGCCTTAAGACTTTTCGACATTTATTGGCTCAAATTAGATCTGTATGACGACTTTAGTGTTTACTTACACGCTGCATATTAAAAACTTACGTCGTTTATTGATTCAACTGGCAAGTCAAAATATGGTATGAGTAAGAAAAACAATAATGAAAATGTAAGTTGATATTCTTGCGGAAATTTTTTGAAATCGTCATAATAAAACACGAATCTCTCTATAAGTAATTAATCTTAAATATTTATAGTTAATCTCAAAATGTACAAACTACAAATAGTAATGAAAATTCTGACAAACTAACAGTTTGCTGTTTTTTTTTTCTGATTTCTTATTTATTTATTTATTTAAACTTTATTGTACACCAAGATTACAAAATATATTATAAGAGTAAACCTTACAATAATTTTACAATCGGCGGCCTTATCGCACTCGACGATTTCTTCCAGACAACCTAGCTTGGATAGAAATGGCCAAGACACAAAATGGAGCTGCACTTGTTGCAAAAAAAATCCTTTTCGTTTCCGTTTTCCATTAAATTTCTAATTACTTGAAGAATTTTTCTCACCCACCATAATTCCTTCAACATCGATGGTATCTACTTCTCCAATATGTACTTTAGACAGTACAAAGGCACCAAAAACTTCTCCTGGAGATGGAGGCAGGTCATTAGCATACTTAGCTTCCCCACCAACTTGGACAAGAGCCTCTAGCTTATCTACAGGCTGGTTCAACGGAAACAGCGAGGAGTCAGTCTGGTAGTCTTCCTTGCCTGAAGACACGGGCCTTTTCAGAAGTTCTCCACCAGAAACATATCTGGAGAGTGCTGTACCAGCCGGACTGATGTTTATGATGAACTGCAGGTAAATAGTGTGGTTATCAAATAATCTTATAGAAATACATTAATGCTTTAGATTACCAGTGTCTTAATATAACAATTAAACTCCATAAAAATCTTATTCAAACCTTTCTTCAGTTTAGGTAACGAAATATCGAATAGCTCCTCCCAAACTCAGATCTGACCCCACCCGCACAAGTCAAATAACAAAGCAATCTGCAATGATACTTTCAAAGAGCTTGTCCTCCTTATCGAGCTTCAATTTTGTACCCTAACATACTAAACATAGCTAGAGTTTGTTACGAAATTTTTTCCTTACCTTATAAAATAACCCTAGAGCTAATTTCTTGCGAAACTGTTTAGAGGGTTCCCCTGGTATTTCTACTGGTATCAGCTCCCTGCTTAGGACCTGAATTGCTTTTTGCAAGTTCTTATCATTGAACATATTCTTTCCAATCAGATACTTTTCTGTTTCGGGGGCGTGATAAACGTTCGGATTTATATTACCGTACACTATACTTGCATATTCTATTTCGTTCTTTTTTCCTATTTTCAGAAGATATGCTGAGTGTATGAGAGCAAGTGAGTTCTGGCTCCTTGGCATAATCTGAAATTATTAAAACTTTAAAATGAGAATTTTTAAATATTCTACCCATGTGACAAAAGGTTATCGGATCCGTGAGGGTTTATGAACTTGATATTAAACTCTTTCTACGAACAAACGGACGTGAACTAAATATATATATATATAAAATATTAACTGCGTTATTGAATTTCATGATATATCTACCTTATAACTTCTGAACACGTATGAGCTGTTCAGCGGCGGTAATTCTACGTTGACCAATAACACACCTTGCATGTTAAACTTTAGGAATTCCGATATTTTCAGCGTCTGTGTTCGGCCATCACGGAAACCTATATACCAAAGTGTAGAATCACTAGATGGCCACCAACAAGATTGGAGGCAGATTAATCTGTCATATTTACAACTTGTAAGTACTTTGTTTTACCCGTACTTATGTATATTATATATCTGCGTATTTCAATAATCGCATATCCTCAATTAAATTAAATATTATTGTATGTGGAATAGACACTGCCACACTTCTAACCGTCACTATCTCTATCGTCTACTTAAACATGTGTTCGAGCCTTTATTTCATTAAATGAATGTTAAATTAATAAAACAAAGGCCCGGTTTTTTAATTAATAATTTAAAGTTGCGAACGTGTTGAAACCTCCTTTAAAGCCAAAGTTGCAAAAGTTTTTAGGCCAAATTTAAGATTTATCAAAATTCTTAGTTTAGAATCGAGGGAAAGACGTTTAACACGTCGATCCACAACTACCCAACTTGTTCATACAAAAGTAGACTCTAAACATCGGAATTAAGGCCTATAGTGGCGTGGATGTGAGAGGACACCGGTGTCCTCTGAGCTAGGACAGATTAACGGACGTTTGTAATGGTAGATACTTACGAACAGTGACACTGGCTCCAACACATTCGAAAAGTATGTGCATGTCTGACTTGTATGTAGGTATCTGTCGTTTGTACATCAAATTGCCAGCTATGGACCCAATCTTAAAACAAAAGAAATAGAAAATCACTTGCTGACAATTCTACAAGGCATATCTTATTTCAAAATTTAAAAATATCCGTCACATGGTCTCTTATAACAAAATAAAGCAGATCAACTGCTTGACAGCAAAACTTACTCGAATGGTTTAAGATTAACTACTTCTACTGAAATATTCACAATCACGTAAGGAGTCTGACGTATTGAACCATTCAAACTTACATTTCTAACGGATATATGAGCAACAAGTTCAAGATGCTTCACAAACTCTCCCAAATATGCAAAGCCGTCTTCATTAACAGCAGCTTCTTTGAATATCTTGATACAGTTCCCTAACGACATGTTGGCTCCAAGGACCAGATTCTGATCGAACTTACACGTCTTAAGAGAAGACACGTCACTTATGTCTATCAAAACTCTAGGATAGTCAAATGTTTCAACAATACCTGAAATGTTAAATTATATTTATCTATAATCAATTGCCACACAACTTGATGGGGCAGAAGCAATTCATTAAGCTGATAAAGTGGCAACACAACAATGCATTTTCCACGAAGTAATCTCAGATTTTTTGGACTTCAACTTCGAATTGATGAAAAATCAAAACTCACCCTTTCCTGTGTTTCCATCAACAAGCATATACGAGTCAACACCATGCTCGTTGAGGACGTCAAAAATTGCCTTTTCTTCATATACCTTAAAGAACTTAAACTTTCCAAAATTGAAAGAAAGGGTGCTTTCATGCTTGACATCAGCTACGACGGTCCAATCACAGCAGTCACTGTTTGTCGAACATTTTCTGTAGCAGCCTCTAGGATTTTTGGACAACGCATTGAGTTCCTCAATATCCCTGACTTTCTGGCATACTTCTGGAGAGGCATCAATAGCAAACGACTTGATAGTTTCCAAGATCGGCCTGAATCCTGTACACCTGCATGTATTGCTGCCAAACGACTGTTCTAGTTCTGCCATTGTTAGGTTTTTGTCAAGTAAACTAGAAAAAAGTGCCGTTACATTCAAAATTACTAGATTTCTACGTTTTTTCACATCGTCTCGTGTAAAGGTCCTATATATAATATCACTTACCTGGTCAACTGCATAACCCACCCTGGTGTACAGTACCCACACTGAGTGCCATTGAACGCGGCCAGTCGTTTCTGCACATCGCTGTAGCCGACTAAGCGATTGCCGACACCTTCAACAGTCGTCACCTCCCAACCGTTGCAGGAGAAAACTAGCACCAGACACTGAATACGAGACAAATTTGGCTTAAACTATGCCATATAGCTACAAATACATCTCAAATCATCTCCCTGCTTTGCATAATAAATTCATCAAATTGTTTACCATGTAAAGAACCCTTCTGCCTTCTTTATTTTTTTTCTTTCTCTTCTGGCTTAATAAATTAAGTTATTAGTGCCTTCTGGCGTTTTAAGTTACATGTAATAGGAGTTACTTTAGTTATTGAGTTCATATAAGCTTTAGAATGGGTTGCATCAAGAGCCACGTTCCAGTTTCAGTTACAAGATAATTTCATTTCAGGTCATAAAATAATTAATGAAATTATCTAATAAAATGTATTTCTTCCTAGTGTGAATGTGCCCTTTGATTTCAAACATTAAAAACAAAGATAGCGAGCCACCATGCGTCGAGCGCGTCACCGCATCGCACGGCGGTAGGCAATACAAAGATTATTACAATTGCCTTTTTTTTTATGGTAGGTAAAATCATCCAATGACAAATCCCGCCCTTGGGCGGAGCGGGAAGTAGTGTCAGACTCTTACTGACTAAAAACCTACCCCGTTCCTTCGTAGCCTATCGTGCCGGGGCCGAGCACTCCTTTCGGAAATAAACCCATGACCCCAGTAGGCTTCGACCCTGCCTGCCTGCAGTTAGCAGGCTGGGCCTCTTCGGTGTGCTGACAGCTCCTTGAGGCGCGCGGGAACAGAACGCGCCGTCGACGACTTGGGCTCGGTCCGGTCGGTTACCGGACGATCGGACAGCGTGCTACCCATTGCACGCCGTCCGATTACAATTACCTTCACAAATCGCAATTTAAATGTAATAAGTTGCAACAATTGGATGTTTACACTATAAATTCCTGCTACTCCTGGACAACAAAAGTGTATTTTAATAATGTTAAGTATTTATTTCTGTACTAGTGATTTTTAATCTTTAGAAATAAATGAATTTAAACCGCAAACCGCAGATAATTTTAACAGTAACATTAATCATTTGATCAATTATTGTTAAATAAATGATCTGACTTTTACAATAGCCACTTACGGAGTTAACAGAGAAAGTCTCGACCAAGCCGCTGGGGAACCGCCTCGCTCGCACCATCACAATGCAGGAACCGCAGCCGCCTTCGTGACACATGGACTTGGTGCCAGACAAGCCAAGAACATAACGAAGGTACGCGTTCAGCGTCGTTTCCCGAGGGGTGCTTTCGTCCACTGTGGATCGATAACGAAACGTTTAGTGACAGCCCACATTCGTACAGAGCAGTTTGACCTTATCATAAGATTTCATTTGCCCGTTGTGATTTTTACAATGCTTCAGGGAATTAGCAGACCTGAATATTTCAGCTTGATATCTTTACGCGTTTCTGAGAAAAAGGGTCAAGAAAGGCGGACAACAAAGTGATCCTATAAAGGGTCCGTTTTAACCAATTGAGGTTCCATAAAAAAAAACCATAAATGGACAAATATAAATAACTTTCATTTTGGAAATCGATGTTTAAAAAATCAACTAGCAATACTAAAAATACGAGTTTCCATTTTTTAAATCGGTATGTTTAGTTATTTATAACCACTTAGCTTGATCGATTTTAGATAAGAGCTCATCTATCCCAGATGTGGATAATATTTTATGCTTCTAGGTTTTATTTGCAATAAAATATAACTACATTATACTATCTAATAAACAACAGAAATCATTAAAAACTAACCATGTTATAAATACACTAGACAAAACTCCTACTAAAATATGGCGTCAATTAATTCCTTCATATCGCCACCGATTGGAATTGTGCCAAAAAAAACTGGTGGCATAGCCCCTCTTGTATGGGAAATGATTAATAAACCCAACCTTAAGGTAACGTTTTTTTTCTTAATAAAAAAAAATATCTTTATATTTTTTAATTTAAACGGTATTAAATCGTTATTTTAATTATTTTTTTTTAAGTGAAGAAAGGCATGAATAACCTACTTTTAAAATTAAAAATGCTGTCAGGGTTGATTAGAATAACAATTTTATCAACCCCTATCCTATAATTTTTAAATGAACTAATTTTATGTAAAAAAAAATATTTTTTTTTACTTTAAATATCATCGAAAATAAAAAAGCACAGATTTTTTCTTTTTAATTAGGAAAAAACCGACGAAAAAATTCCACCACTGAATCATAAAAGTACTTGATTCATGGTATTCATTTGTGGTACGTTGTCAGATACACCCTCTCTACATTGAAAAAACCGACGAAAACAATTCCACCACTGAATCATAAAACTACTTGATTCATGGTATTCATTTGTGGTACGTTGCGAGATACACCCTGTATGTGTATACATAAATTACAAAATAAATAAACCATTATTTAAAAAAAGTTATTATTATAAATTATTTTAAAAGTTAATAAAATAAAATCGACCTACCTGCACATGTTTTCCCATTTACAGTAAATTCAATTTTAGACATGACTGTAGCGTTCCGCATAGACACACGAATAAGACTATCATGTGTTTCATATTGTATCGAATATCATCTAAGGAACTCTCCTAAATAAATATGTTTACGTACATTCGTGTCAGTTAATTCATATTAATAAGGTATGTTACAGACGTTGCGTTTCAACGCAAGTTAAAAATGAAATTAACACCAGAAAAAGTTGTGAAGAAAGTGTTCTGAGGGTTGTTTTAATTTTAGATGTGAATTACTGTAAGAAGCCAGAACAATACTAGACCAAAGTTTAATCCTAATCAAAATATCGCAATGAGTTTGAGCGTGAGCATAATAATTAGACGGTTTTACGACATATTATTTCAACTTATTAATTATTATTAATGGGGGCAAAGGAAATATTCAATAATAATAATCAACATTTTAGCAATTATAAAGAAAATTATAGTTATACAACTAAAAGGCCTCCTTCGGACGGATGCTAGAGATCTTAAAAATTATCGGCCTTTATCTGCTGAAATATGCATATTTGCTGTGTTACGCTGCCTAAAAGTCTGTTTGTTCGTAAACTCTTCGATTATTCTTGCTTATACTTATTTTTTTGAATTTTTGAAACTTTGTTTTTGGAATAAATTAAATATAACAGCAACAGTAGTCCCAATGGGACATACTGTTTGGGGTGATAAGGTACAAGCAGCCAACTTACCTCTACAATAAATTGAGCTGGATCGCTAGCAAAAGGGAATGTGCCAGCAGACAGTGCTCGCAACAACTGTCCACTCCATCGCACAAGACAGCTGCTTTCAGAGGCAGTTTTCAGTACACAGCATCCAAATGCTGGAATAACATTCCTCCGCCCATAAGGAATGTAAAATGGCTTAACACATTCAGGACACGGCTACGACAATTTCTTATAACCTCACAGGAAAAACGTGGTATGTTTATTTTGAACACGTCCATCATATAGCTTGCCTGCGTGTTCTTTATATCTGGAACGGTCAGCTAGGCGTACCTACATTCACTGTTTGGCAGCTTGAACTTTATAATTGAGTGCTTATGAGACTACTGTTTAAGACCACTATTATTTTATTATTACTTTTTTTTTCAAATTATGCACACATTATTTTAATACACATTATTCACTTTGTCAACATTATTATATATATCACCACCTACTAAATTCACTCCGCACATAAAACTTCTCTCACAAAACCATCTGGTCGTCCGTATGTCATCACAAGGATCCAGCAGAAAATCAGCGTCAGGTACATTTGCCTGACACATGCTGAGCTGGACTCCCATTTGGTGCAACACTGAGATGCACACCGCACTATGGCTGCCATCTTTGTATTTTTCTTCTTTTTTTTTCTAATTACCTACATGTGTTTATTATATTTTTCTTTGTTGATACTGTTTATATTTATATATGAGCTTAGTTTTTATAATTTAATTTAATTGTGCTTTCTGTTTCTGTTCTGTGTTGTAACAAATAAACGGTTTATCTATCTATCTATCTATCAATGGCAGCTTTACTTTGTGCAATTTATTCTATTACCACTGCTCTCAAATAGTCACAGAAAATATTGTGAGGGAACTAGCATATGACATCCACCGCACTGTGTTCGCGTAGTGGATTACGGCACATCCTCTCTCCTAGAGAAGGTTCGAAGCTTAACAGTGGGAACATTATAAGGCTAAATTTGCCAAGTGGATTAGTAATTAATAAACAATTTAAAATATGTTCCGACGCAGTTCATCCATAAGTCTGAATCGTACTTAAGGCTTCTACCTATTTCTTAGGTGAAATATAATTTAATTATTTAAGAACTCAAACTGTGCAAACATGAATACTCACTTATTCTACAGTTTGTGCTGAATCATGTCACGTCAAATATATATTATGATATTTTACTCTTCTACGAGTATGCATGACTCATGACTACTCAAATGGACCACGGATAGCAAGTTGATGTGCTGTATTTTGATTTCCGCAAGACTTTTGATAGAATTAATAATGACATTTTGCTACGTAAGTTAAGTGCCATAGGATTTTCACCAAGTCTTCTTCTGTTTGTTTCTGACTATCTTCGAGATCGCCAGCAATTTGTTCGTCTTAGCTTATACAACTCGCATGTCTATCATACACGATCAGACACGTCTCACGAGTCAGGGTTCCATTTTAGGTCCCCTGCTATTTTTTATTACGGTTAATGATCTCCCACAAATAATAAAACACGCAAAGTCTTTACTTTATGCTGACAATCTAAAGATTTTTATTAATGTTAACTCTGCGTCTGAGTGTATAGCTCTCCAGCATGATATAGATGCGCTGAGTGAGTAGGCTACTACCAACAAGATGGAATTTAACATCTCCAAATGCCAAATAATGAGCTTTGGCCGCATGCGGAGTCTCATACAGTACGACTACAGTATAAACAATGATCTTAAAACTAGAGTTTTGACTGTGAAAAACCTTGGTGTCCAATTTGACACCAAACTAACTTTCCATACGCACATATTAAGCCTGGCTAAAGAGTCATTAAGGCGATTAGGATTTGTTTTGCGTAACAGACAATGTTCTAAAAACCAGGCAGTTATAAAGCTTCTCTATAATGCTTTAGTTCGGTATAAATTCGAAACCAGCGCTTGTGTATGGAACCCTTATGAGGTTACTTATACACTTATGCTGGAGAAAGTACAAAAAGCTTTTCTCAGGTACCTATACAAGCGTCTATTTGGATATTATCCATACATGTATTCTACGAGGTTTATCCTCGGATGCTTAAATTACAACTCATTGAAGGTAAGACGGGCTGTTGACCAAATTACAACAGCCTATAAAATTATCAATGGTTACACTGACGCATCCGACTTACATGCGGAGTTGTGTCAATTGTTTGTTCCGAATAATTACAATCGCTCTAGAAAGCATAAATTATTTAATGTCCCATTTTGTGACACTGCAGCTCGATCCACCTCTCCTATACCGCGTATGCTAACGATGCTCAACGCGCTCGTGGAGACCAAACCTGGATTGGATTTGTTTGCTGATGAATGGAAGACGATATTACTAGAAAGTTTAAGGTTCTGTGAGAAGACAGAGTGAAAGGTTTAATTTAATTTAGTATTAATGGCTATTTTGCTGTACTGAATAAATTAATAAATAATAATAATGACGGTACATTGGTTAGTTGGGGGAGAATGGTGTACCCAAGTACAATTATGTTTCCCGTGGCTGGCTTTTCCCATTGATAACATAAAGCGATTTTCAAATGCTTAAATGCAGTATAGGGTAATTACATTTAAAAAAAACTTTCTCAATAATCCGCTTCCACCAGAACTACGTTAAATGCTTCGCACGATTTCTGCTTTTAACCAGTGTCAAATTTCAAATTTATTCAATATTTGTCAGCAAATGTATCGAGTCAGTTTTCTTAGTAAGATTCGCTGAGGAATGCAATACTACAATAAAATTTTCAGCTTTTTACCGAGATTCTACATAATGAAGTCCAGTTACAAGACACTTGAGATAAAAAATTACAATTTACAAATTAATTTGCGAATAGTCAAAACAGCCTAAAACAGCCAATGAACTTCACTCAAAAAACACTCCCGGCAAAAACTGAAGCTGAATTTAAAAACCATTGAAATTTGAAAAATCAAATGTAGTCTATTTTAAAAAAATAAGAATGTTTGAATTGTCATGAGAAAAAAGTTTCACTCTGAAATCTGACACCATGCAAGTTTGCATGTGGCCAGTAGGTCAAAACGGCAGTTCCTTATTTAAACCACTATTATTTCTAGAGTTAAAAATGTAACATGGACTTTAAACTTTCTTTTTAAAATATGTTGCTCTTATATCCGACTAAGTAGCTGTTAGAGCACTTTAGCACTAGTGCGGATAACTGTCTATTGCGTGCCTAAAAGTGGTGGGATAAGAGCGGGTTTTTGTCGGATCGGATTCGAATCGGACGTAGTGCGAAACCGCTCTTACCAGCGGCTTCGCGCGCGTGTTAGTTGAAGATTATCCCAAGAGAACATACTCTTAGGATAAAAAGGAAATCCAATGCGTTATTCCAGTATATGGCCCACCCATATTGTCAGTTTCATCGAAATCCGTGCAGCCGTTCGAGGGTGAAAAAGTAACAAACGTACACATACTCACAAACTTTCGCCTTTGGTATTAGTGTAATAGCGACACAGAGCGACATTTTCTTTTCAATTTTTTATAATCAGAATTCCACAATTATAAGATGAGAAAGAAGTGGTATAAGGTAAAACGTTTTTATGGAAATGCCATTATTCGAGAAAAGATAATGGAAAAATCATTGCAGCTAAACACTTCAACGATCCTGGGCCAATATATTTTTCGATGATAACCTACATAACAACGATTTCCAAACACGATTTGTGAGACATTTCTAAAATTGTTTTATTATATTTAATAACATAATTATAATTATACTTAGGTATATCTGGTCTATAAATTTTACATTCTATTTTACATTTATTTTTTGACAATTTTCGATCATTTTGTAGGTACAGTTTTCACGATTCTTATTTATCAAACAGAATTTTTAAAGTTAAAGAGAGCTACTGGATTTGCAACTTATACGAGTATAAACGATAGAGGTGTCACAGGGATCTGTGCTGGGACTCTGGGACCTGCCCTATTATAATTATACACGCCGTATACATTACTTAACGCTAAACCCAAGAGTTATCGTTGCAACCTTCGCTAATGCCACCACGTTACTCACCTCGAAAAAATGTCCTATCAAAGCATCTTTAGTCTTGCTAGATAGCATGAATAAAATTAAGAAATTTCTATTCAAATTTATTTAATTACTAGCTGTGCCCGCGACTTCGTTCGCGTGGACGACTAAACTTATCAATGAGTTTTTTGTGTAAAGTGCTATTTGTGTAGAACGTTATCTATCGAGCATACCGGTATTAATACTTCTGTCCCAGCGAAGGCCCTTTGTGGCTAATTACAATAGAAAACCAATTGTGCCTCATTAGCGGTGATTAAGATGCTATATGATATCTTTGCTCGCGGCATCGCTAGCGTTCTGTAAGTTTTTTGTAGTAGTGTACCTATAGTTATTTCTACTTTGGTACCTGTTTAGCAGGATAACCGATAGCGAAGCTGATGTTCACTGCAACGAATGCTCACGAAGATAATGGTAACGACAGATAGTCACCGTACGACATCAATTGAGAGCTTCAGCATACACGACATTGTCAGTGAGCCCGTCCGGAATATGAACATAAAGGTTCCTTGGACTACTCACACGGGAAAGAGCGACGTAAAAGCTGACCATGTGAAAAACAACTCACGCTAAGATCGACGCCAGCAACGCCTAGAGTCTGAACTTGTGCCTTATTTACTGTCATAGCGTAACATAAAGCTACTGGAAACTGTACTCTCTTAAACTGAAATGGGAACTGGCATTGGATGAGTGTGTAGCTTTACGTGCATATTGTATCTGTATGTGTAAGGTATTTTCTATGACACCAAGCGCTTCATGACTTACGCACGCCGAATAAACTTTTTACAAAAAAATACAACCAAATTAAAAACCTCCTCCTCCTCATTTTTAAAGTTGTTTAAATAACTGTAATTTTGCCTACACAAACAACCAAGACTTGTCGACTGTAGTACCTATATTGTTATGAGTAATTGGTTATAATTAAACCTTTTTTATATTCCTCTGGTTTAGAAAAAGAAATATTGTAAGGTAAAATGAAATGAAAAAAGAAATTATTTACTTAGAGTTTATTAAAATAAATAATAAAAGAACATTCAAACAGAATTTAACAATTATTTACAGGCACTAATAACCTTTAGATAGAATAGATGTGATTAACCTAGGTTAAGGCTAATTACTTCAATAAAACAATAGATACCGAACAAAGTTAACAACAACAAACAAACTAAAAACTAAACTGATGGGGCGTGCCATGACTGGTTCGACAAAAAAGTGTTGTAAAACTCAGTGGACTGTATAAACTGATAATATGTATTACGAAGGTTTGACACGAAATTGCGTCTATGAAACAAATAGGTAAATAAATAAATAATTCAGGATGCGCGAACGCTGTTGTTCATCCAGGCTTGTGACTGCCGGTCGATGGGCGATGCAGGGCACGCGACGGCCGACGGGCGGCCGTCCCAGCTGATCCCTTACTCCCTTTGTTTACTCCCGCCGGTGCGTGGCGATGTTGAAGGCGATTTTCTTAACATAAACACACAACACAAACAAAACAACAAACACAAACCAAAAAAAGAAACAACACAAACAACACACATCAAACAACAAAAAACAAACAACATAAAACCAACTCTACAAACTAAAAACAGAAACTAAGAAACATGACTTAACTAGTTATTTTGTTTAATCTGAAAATATAATAGAATACAGAACTAAATTAACTACAAACAAACCACAAACAAACAAAAACTACAACAACAAATCCAAACAAACCAACCAAAACAAACAAACTACCAAACACAACGAACAAAGACAACTTAACTAGTTTTTTTTTTAAACTATATAATTATATTTTCATATCTAAAAAAAATCTAAGTTAGGTCATTAAAAACGATATAACTTAGACATTTTGAACTGGACGTGCAAACCCAAGTCACAAAGGAAGATAAAATATTCCAAACACAATAAAAACAAACAACAACAAAAATAAACAAAACAAACATACAAACACACAAAGAAGATTTTACTAGTTATTTTGTGGAACCTAATTAAACTAAATAACAATTTTTTATGTCCAAAGAAAATTCTAAGCTATATCGTTTTTAATGTCAGGTCATTATGTCAGTCAATTTGAACAATATAACTTAGAAATTATCAACTGGACGTGCAAACAAGTCACAAAAGGTGATAAAATATCCCAAATACAACAAAAAGAAACACAACAAACAAACCAAAACAAACAAAACACAAACAGCCAACTAAACACAACAAACAAAGAAAACTTAACTAGTTATTTTTTAATTTAACTAAATTAAATAATAATTTTTTGTCTGATAAAAGTTCTAGATTATATTGTTTTTAATGTTAGGTCATTATTAAAAACATTATAACTTAGACATTTTGAACTGGACGTGCAAACCCAAGTTACAAAGGGAGATAAAGTATCCCAAACACAACAACCACAAAAATAAACAAAACAAACAACCAAACATGCAAACAAAGAAAGAAAATTTGACTAGTTATTTTGTTTAATCTAAATAACTATTTTTTTTATGACTAAAAAAATTTCTAAGGTATATCGTTTTTAATGTCAGGTTATTATTTCAGTAATTTGAACAATATAACTTAGAAATTTTGAACTGGACGTGCAATTCCAAGTCACAAAAGAAAATAAAATATCCCAAACACAACAAAAAACAAGCAACAAACAAAATACAAAAAAAAAAAACAAAGAAAGTTAACTAGTTATTTTGTTTCATCTAAATAACTATTTTATATGTCAAAAAAAAATTCTAAGTAACATTGTTTTTAATGTTAGATCATTAAAAACAATATACGTTAGAAATTTGGAACTGGACTTGCAATCCCAAGTTAAAAATGGAGATAAAATATCCCACACAACAAAAAAAAAACAACATAAACAAACACAACCAAAACAACAAACAAAACACAAACAGCCAAATAAACACAACAAACAAAGAAAACTTAACCAGTTATTTTTTAATCTATTAAACTAAATAATTATGTTTTTGTATAAAAAAGTTCTAGACTATATATATTATTGTTTTTAATGTTAGGTTCATTAAAAACAACATAACTTAGACATTTTGATCTGGACGTGCAAACCTAAGTCATAAAAGGAGATAAAATATGCTTTAAAAAAAAGAAGTTCAAGCACACTTAAAAAAATGTTATAACTTTTTCACTTATTTCTATCCGTAGCCTCCTTGTCCTCATGTTCAAATAAATCGAAATCGATACACGCCTACCGTTTATGATGTGTATCCCTATGCCTACCTATGCAACAAAACCAACACAGCTTTCGGTGGATTCTTTTGAAAACTCATTTCTTGATCTGTGAAGGCGGAAGTCTCAGAATCCGGTGTAAGGATAAAGTTTTCCATTTTCACGTAAGGTGTTCCTTTTATACCCTGGAACAGAAAAAAAAACGTGAATATTTTTTTAGTTTTTTCGATTGCCTGTTTCAAAAATATGTCTAGGAAAATTAAAAAAAAAATGTGTACATTGAAGTATGCAAAAAAGGACTAAAATAAATTGTTTAGTCTCTATTTGAAATCAGAACGACAATATTGACCATAAAATAAAATGTAAGGCAATTATTGAGCCATTCTGATTTCAAATTTTGAATATTTTTATTTTATTCATCATGAAAAAAGATTTATTTATAATGGTAAATAACATACTAACATTAAATACAAATATTAAAATGTTTAACTTACCTCTGCGGTTTTCCTTCGTTTGATTGCCGTTAGCAACATTTAGGAGTTTAACTGAGATAAAATGTTATACGTCTTCCATTTTCTTTTCTTTAAGACCAAGTAAGTTACACCACAATGACTATCACTTGTCGAGATCCAAAAAGGTTATGATTAAAAATTAAAATTGGAACCCTTTTTATAGGAACACGTTAGGATAAATTAGAGGGACATAGGTAATTAGGTATTATCTGCAAATTGGAATGAGTAGTTGTTGTTATTAGGAACCTGCTGACTCAATGTAGGGCGATACTTAATTAACTCGTTAGTAAATTATCGTTTCGGTGTAGTAAACTTGTTTTCTCTGTAAATAAATTACAAATTGACTAATGAACGCTTAAAATCATCTCTTGCTACTTCATAGGTGGGTTTATTTTACGCTCATTTAACATCTGTGTATTTGTTTTTAAAAGCTACTAAATATAATAATAATTTACTATTTGTTTTTAATAGTAAATTATTATTTTGCAGCTAGAGCTTTCAGCTTATGACATAGACCTCTGTTTTCGTATGCGTATGATAACGCCACTGTTGTTTTTACATTATTGGGAATATTTGAAGCTGGACGTTTAAATTTTTGCTTGTTTTCTATAAAGCATATTATATAACTTTGATATTCTACCAAAAGAACCTTATAACAATATTTTAGTTCATATTATAATAGTTTTTAATCTTTTATAAAGCAAGCAAAAATTTTAAAAAATATTTTTTTTTTTTTCGTTTAGCCTATGCTAAACACTCATTTCATTCAAAATTTCTACCCTGTATGTCTTCCAGAAATACTTAAAATTTTATGATCAGTGAATGAGTGAGTGACAAAATTTAGAAACTTTGACTTATGTATTTTGACTTTGAAAACTTCTTAAGTTTACTATGTCATTTAAAATTTTGTTAAATAAGAATGTTATGTGTGGTGCAATTTCCCCAATTTGAGTGCTTTATTTGGTATTCAGTCTGGTCCGCTGCTTTTGCCGGGCTGCTAAGAATATTTGACGTTTAAATTTTTCCTTGCTTGCTAGTTTTTTTTTTTTTGCTTAATTGCAATCATAATTACAAGCTTGTTTGTCTTCCAGAAGAACTTTAGGATTTCGTTTCATGTAATATAAATCTGCATTCTGGGGACCTCTATACTAATTCGGGCATTATTCTTTAGAACATAAAATTAGCTTACAAAACTGTAGCGGAATTTTTATCATTTACCAAAAATATTAGTTTTTAAAAACAACTACACAGTTGCTAAATGAGCGTTTAATAAACCCACTTATGGAGTAGCAAGAGATGATTAAGCATAAATTAATATATCATCGTAATTTATTTGCAGAGAAAATCAAGTTCACTTCACCGTTACGATAATTTACTAACGAGTTAATTAGGCACCGCCTTACAGTGACTCAGCAGGTTCCTAATAGTATGAAAATATCTACTAATTCTAATTTACAGATAATTAGGTAATTAAAGTAAAATGTAGAGAGGTTCGCTTCAATATTTTAATGATCTAACTAATTAGAACTTTAAAAGGGATCATTTTTTTTACAATTTTATTTTGTAAGCCTTTTGGAATGTAACTTACTTTGTCTTAAACAAAATGGAAAAAAACCCACACTTTATTTGAGTTAAGCTCCTAAAAGTTGCAAACAACAGTTAAATGGTGGAAAATCGCAAGTGTAAATTAAACATTTTAGCATTTGTAATTTATTTTAATATTTTATTTACGAAACGAGACAATTGCATCACTGCTTACCATCAGGTGGGATTGCAGTCAAGAACTAGTTTATAGTAATAAAAAAAAACCATTTTAGATGCTGTGTGGGATAGGTACTCCATAAAAAACTTTTTACAAAAAAAGACTAATATTTTAAACTTCAATTTCGGAAGCCGGTGTTTCTATAAAGTTTGGTATCTTCGTTATTCAACACCGATTTCCGAAATTGAAGTTATTTTGCACCTTTTGATGTTTTTTGAAGTCGGTTGTATTTTTTTGTAAATAGTTTTTATTTCACACTTTTTAGTTGAACCTAGTACCCCTCTGCCAAACTTAAGCACATACCTTCCGCCATTTGGTTCCATCATCAAATTATCATGACAATTCTAATAATACCAAACACGGCTAGGATACACGGATTTGTTATAGAATTCCGGTTCTTACCTAGCTTCCGGTTTCATCATCAGATCAGTTCTATATATGCCCTCCCCTTCTTCCTTCAGTTACTCACTGACTACATGTATAAACAAATCAATTTTTTGAAGAGTTCCGTTCTATATCTTCGAAATTCATCATCAAATCAAAACAAAATTTCTATGGAACTAACTCGGGAGTATCATCTTTCAAATAAAACTAAAATTTTCAAAATCGTTCCACAATTGACCGAGATATCGGCGAACAAATATATACACAAACAACAGTTCTGCTATGATTTTTTGAAGAGTTTCGTCCTATATCTTCGAAGTTCATCATCAGATCAAAAAGATATATTTATGGGACCAATTCGGAAGTATAATCCTTCAATCAAAATAAAAATTTTCGAAATCGGTCTACTATTGACCGAGATATCGGTGAACATACATAAAAAAAATACATACAGCCGAACATAGAACCTCCTCCTTTTCGAAGTCGGTTAAAAATCACGGCACAATATAGAGATACACATCATAGTAGGCGTATCAATTTCGATTTACTTGAATATAAGGAGACGGCGACAGACTACTATAAGAAGTTACAATATATTTTTGTAATTGTGCTTATGCTTTTCGTTGTTGTTTTTGGGGTTCAGTACCTCAAAAGGAAAAAACAGAACCCTTATAGGATCACTTTGTTGTCCGTCTGCCTGTTTGTCTGTCTGTCAAGACACTTTATCTCAAGAACGGGTGGAGGTATAAAGTTGAAATTAAAAACATATACTCAGGTCTGCGGTCCCACAAAACTGTAAAAAAAAATAATTCTAAGTTAGTTAGCCAAAAATAGAAAGAAATACACTCTCAAGGGAATCAAAGGGATTCCCTTGATTTCCCGAAATTTGGCATGAAGCGACATCTTATAGCACAAGTACAGGAATAAATCTGAAAACTGTAAAATTATATACGTTAAGAACTTTTTTTTCAAAATTTAAACAGCCCGCTTCGAATATACGCAGCACTGCAAAATCAATAGTAGCGTTATTCATATACACATTCGAAAACAGAGACCTACTCTAGTTCAAAGCTCTAGCTGCATTATTATAATTTACTAAAAATATTATTATTTTTTAAAAACAACTAAACAGTTGCTAAATGAACCCACATGCGTGGAATAAACCCACCTATGGATTAGCAAGAGATGATTAGAAAAGCGTTCATTACTTAATCATCATTGTAATTTATTTACAGAGAAAATCAAGTTTACTTCACCGATACGGTAATTTACTAACGAGTTAATTAAGTATCGTCCTACATTGAGTCAGCAGGTTCCTAATAGTATAACAATAACTACTAATTCCAATTTGCAGATAATTACCTAATTACCTATGTCCCTCAACGTGTTCCTATAAAAAGGGTCCCAATTTTAATTTTTACTCATAACCTTTTTGGATCTCGACAAGTTATAGTCACAGTAGTGTAACTTAAATACTTTGTCTTAAAGAAAAGAAAATGGAAGAAGTTCAATATTATATCACAGTCAAGGTCTCAAATGTTGCTAACCGCAACCAAACGGAGAAAAATCGCAGAGGTAAGTTAACAATTTTAACATTTGTGTTTATTCTAAGGCATTATCTAGTATTTCAGATATTTTTTTTTACATATTACTCGTATTTATACAAAAAAATATTCGGAATTTGAAATCACAATAGCGCCATGATTGTAGTTCATGATTGTATTCAGGTCAATATTGTCGTTATAAATAGAGAAAACGATTCAACTATTTATGATGTTTGTTTTAAGTTTTTTATAGAATCTTTGTACCTACTAGTTTGTCCAGCTTTGTGCATATTCCAATGTAGACTTTTTTAATTTTTAACTTGTTTTTTCAAACAGTCAATCATTAAAACTGGAAAAAGAAATCATGATTTTCTTTTTTGTTCCAGGTATAAAAGCAACACCGTACGTGAAAATGGAAAACTTTGTTCTCACACCGGATTCTGAGACTTCCACCTCCACAGATCAAGAAATGAGTACTCCTCAAAAGAATCCATCGAAAGCTGTGTGGTTTACTCCAAAATCACGCCACACTATAGGCATACACATCATAAACAGTAGGCGTATCAATTTTGATTTATCTGAAGATGAGGAGGAAGCTAAAGATTAAAATAAGTGAAGAAGCAGCGATTTTTTTTTATGTGTAAAAAAAGTATTTGCTCTAAAAAAAAAAAACAAAAATAACAACTGTTTTTTTTTTGAGCAAATTCTTTTTGTAACTTGGGTTTGCACGTCTAGTTTAATCTAGTGTTTTGAAATTATGTTTCTTCTGTATCTATTTCTTTTACTTTAATATAAGCTACTAATATCAGTGAGAATGTAAATAAAGATGAGTGTGAGTGTGAGTATGTGTGTGTGGTATTAGTCTTACCTAGGCTAATGACATCTATTCTAACTAAGGACTATATGTGCTTGTAAACAATTGTGAAATTCCTTCTGAATATTAATTTATTTTACTATAATAAACAAAGTAAAGATAATTTTTTGTTTAATATTATTTCCTTGCGAATATATAAAAAAAATCTTAATTACTCAGTATCAAATCCTCATAACATAAATTGGTAGTCACAGTCAATGATCTTGGATAAGTTTAAAGGAGGATAATAAAGAGGAGATATTTTATGTAAAAAAGTGCGTAAACTCGGAGGTTAAGCAGCGAAGGTCAGCAAAAAGACACAGCCATCATTTTCTCGAAGTCATTCGACCCCTGTAACTTCGTTGAGGGTAAACCTTTCTAGGCTTCTGCCTGACCTATCAAGAGGGTACACATCAAGTAGCTATATTTCCGCAATCGCATTTCATTTGGACCAGTAGCTTAACATTTTTTCTAATTTAAAATTTTGGGCACACTTCCAGTCGACAGCGATGCGGAGGAGTTTTTTGACGCTATATTCTAGTTAGGAGTAGCCTTTAGTGTATATATTTATGTGTAATGTTTATAGTGATATTATTTAGCTTATTGATAGTTATAATAAGTTAATATATACCTTTCTAAATTGTGTTTTTGAACAGATCATAATATATTTGATAACTAAGCAAATTATGTTCAAAAAAAAAAAATAAGTTAATGTTCCTAACTTTTGTCACTCACTCAGTCACCGATCATCAAAACTCTTAGGTAGATACTTATGGAAGATATTATAAGCTTAACATTTTAAACATGATCAGTGTTAAACTTACTAAATAAGAAAAAAAAATATTCTGCAACTTCAGTTTAGGTTTCTAAGTATACAAACTTCATAAAATAACTTAAACTAACTAGCTATATTCCCGAATAGTATTTAATTTGTCTCAAGAACATTTTGAAGTCGAAATAAGTCAGTTCCTAAATTTTGTCACTCACTCATTCACCGATCATCGAAACTCTAAAATACTTCTGGAAAAAAAACAGGCTTGAAATTTTTAATTCAATAAGTGTTTAGCCTACAAAGCAAGGAAAAATTAAACACCCAGCTTCGAATATTGGCAGTAGTGCAAAAACAATAGTGGTGTTATTCATAATTAAACTATACCGCAAGCTTGAAGCTCTAGCTGCATTATTGTTATTTGCTAAAAATGTACCTATATTTTAAAAACAACTACACACTTGCAGCAACTGAGCGTGAAATAAACTTACTTATGGAGTAGTAGGAGATAATTAAGCATATATTACTTAATCATTATTATAATATAATTACTAAGAAATTCAAGTTTATTTTAACAATATAGTAGTTTACTGACGAGTTAATTAAGTGCCGTCCTACATTGACTTAGCAGGTTCCTATTAGTACGACAATAACTACTACATAATTCCAATCTGCAGATAATTAACTACATCCCAATACAATTTATAATTATCTAACTTACTACTTGAATCCAATATACCAATACAACAAGTGCAAATACAATCCAGACCTATAACATCCGGTAAACTGAATAAATTTAACAACACTTTAATTAACAAGTTAGGTGATTGGAACTTTGCAGTGAACAATGGTAATATTTTGTATAACGATTTTTTTTCAATAGTCCAAACCGAATTTAATAAGACTTTTGAGAAGAAAACTAAAAGTATCTGCCCTAAGTTTAGATTTAGTGACTGGGCGACTAAAGGAATCAGGATAAGTAGGGAAAGACTTTTCGAGCTGTATGGCCTTAAGCCTATTATTAACACTGAAACTTTTAATAAGTATGTTGCTACCTATTCAAAAATGTTTAAAAATACTTGTAAGGCAGCTAAGGCCTTATATATTAGCAACAAGGTTAAGGCCTTATATATTAGCAACAGCAGATAATAAAATAAAAACGGTTCGGAAAATCATAAATAATGAAACCAACAGGAACAAAATACATAATAATGATTACATATTAGAGACTCATCATGGTCTTATTAGCGATAACAAAGTAGTTGCGGAAGAATTTGTAAATTTCTTTACCAGTGTACCAATAAAAACTACTGAAGCCCTAAATTTATCACCATCTCATGCTTTTGGTTTATTACAGGCTAATGTTGCAGCCTGCCCCACTGAATTTAACTCTAAGCATATAAACCCCATAACAGTAGTAAATGCATTTAAACAAATCAAGGTTAAATTAACTGAAGATCTTTGGGGTATGTCTATCAAAGTTTGTACCTCAATTATTGAGACTATAGCGCCATACTTAGCTTTAATATTTAATTTGTGTATAGATCAAGGTGTCTTTCCGGATCTAATGAAATATAGTAAAGTTATACCACTTTTTAAATCCGGGGACAGTAAAGACTTTAATAATTATAGGCCAGTGTCTGTATTGCCAGTTTTTAGCAAAATATTTGAAAAGGTGATGTTGGATCAAATGCTTAATCATTTTAACACAACATCTTACACGATAAACAGTATGGTTTCACCAAAGGACGTTGGACAACTGACGCTGGTGTCTCCTTACTAAAACACATTTTTAATGCGTGGGAAGAGGCACAAGATGCTATAGGCATCTTCTGCAACCTGTCTAAGGTGTTTGATTGTGTAGTTCATGAAACATTACTCCTGAAACTTGAACATTACGGACTAGGCAAAACAGCGTTAAACTTATTTAAATCTTATTTTAATGCTGGTCCAGCTCCACTACCAGCAGGGCGTACACATTGATTAGTTTGGAAAATGCTCTTTTATCTTTTTATTTAATATTAAATTATTATTGTAAAATGTAGAAGCATTTATTTTCAAAGTTTGTAAATGTGAGTACCATGGAGCAATTTACGGTTTTTTGATATTGAACTTGTTTGACATAAATGAGCATGGTGGTTGAGAGTATGTCATTTTCACTCAAATGTCTCACTGATGGTGGCGCGTGTGTTGGATCATTCAGTTCCCTTCAAAATGGTTGAGCTGAGTGGTGCTGATATACTCGTCATGTCCGTGAACGGGCGCTGTCAGTTGAGACTGGTCATCTCTTAGCAGCCAGTATCTTTATTTAGAATGCCTTTTTTTTCGTCTTTATTTTATTGACATTGTTCTCACATAATAGCAGCGACATGAAACATGTAACAGAGATATTTGTTATACATAAAATGATTGAAAAGAGTGTCCATGGAGTTTCTTGCACATTCTTCTCCATAGAGATCTACACTTTGGAATGTGCAATTAGCATCATTTTTTTCTGACAGACTGACACTTTGAACTTTCAAAAGTGCCTGTAAATGGTTTATTTGAAATAAATGCTTTTGAATCTTTGAAACTAATTAGAATTTTTCTTAACATGTTCCTTTAAAAAGCCAATTTTAATGTATAGTCATAACCCTAAAACAAATTGTTGAAATCTCTCAAAAACAGCTCAATCGACTTATTTACTAAATTTTAAACATTTTTTTTTTCTCGAAATTAAGGATAGGTTTGTAAATATCTCGCGGTGAAACTGTTGACACATCGATTAAGGTTCTTTATTATTTTTGTGTAATTCAGTGCGGTGAATTTTTTAAAATTTTGAAAAGTCTGTGCCTTTTTAGGTGTTTTTAAGGACTTCCCTCTCAAGAACTTCTCAAAATCAAAATAAGTCAAAGTTCCTTTTTATCACTCACTCATTCACCGATCATCAAAACTCTAAGGTACTTCTTAGCAGCATACAAACTTTACATTTTGTATACAATGAGTGTTTAGTCTATAAAGCAAGCAATTTAAACATCATCATCATCATCAGTGAAGTAATAAACAATGGCGTTATTAATATACATTCGAAAATGGAAACCTATACCGTAAGCTCTAGTTGCATTATTGTCATTTGCTAAAAATATTAGTTTTCAAAAACAACTGCACACTAAATGAGTGTGAAATATACCTACTTATGGAGTAGCAAGAGATGATTAAGCGTCCATTACATTATCATCATTGTAATTTATTTACAGAGAAAATCAAGTTGACTTCACCGATACGGTAGTTTACTAACGAGTTAATTAGGTGCCGTCCTACATTGACTCAGCAGGTTCCTAATAGTATGACAATAACTACTAGGTTATCCAATTTGCTGATAATTAACTATATCTATATATAATTTTCAATTATCTAACCAATTAGTAATTATACTAACAGGTTCCTATAAAAAGGGCCCCAATTTTATTTTTTAATCATAACCTCTTTGGATCTCGATTAGTGATAATCGCAGTAGTAAAACTCACTTTGTCTTAAAGAAAAGAAAATGGAAGAAGTGCCACATTTTACCCCAGTTAAGCTGCCAAATTTAGCTAACGACAATCAAACGGAGGAAAATCGCAGAGGTAAGTTAAACATTTGTAATTGATTTTGTTCTATTTACCATTTTAGATAAAACTTTCACAAATCTATAAAAAAAAAAACTTTCGAAATTTGAAATCAGAATGGCACCATGATAGCAGTTTATTTAATTGTATGGTCAAAATTAACATTTGGATTTCTATTTAAAACTAAACAATTTAATTATTTATTTTTGGTTGCTTGATTCAATTTTGATTGAATCGTTGTACGTCCTAGTTGGTCCTGTTTTGGCTTATTTCAATTTAGACTTTTTTTTTAATTTCTTAAGCATATTTTTCAAATTGTCAATCAATAAAAACTAGAAAAAATAAATTATAATCTTTTCTGTTCCAGGTATAAAAGCGACACCGTACGTAAAAATGGAAAACTATAACCTAACACCGGATTCTGAGACTTCCGCCTCCTCAGATCAAGTGATGAGTTCTCCTGAAAAGAATCCATCGAAAGCTGTGTGGGATTCACCAAAATCACGGCACACTATAGGGATACACATCATACCCAGTAGACGTATCAATTTCGATTTACCTGAAGATGAAGAGAAAGCTAAAGATGGAAACATGTGAAGAAGTTACGATCTTTTTCTTTTGAAGGGTGCTTGAATTTTTTATTTTTAGAGTTAATACGTTTATTTTATATTTCACTGTGTACACTACTTGTTTAAAATACACAAGTTACTGAATTTTCTAATCTTAACTAGCGTTATTATATGTGGTTGAAGTTATGATTGTTCTGTATTTATCTGTACATATCCTTTTACTTTTAATTTTAAAAATGTTTACTGATTTTATTAGCCTAATCTAGGCTAATCACATATTTCTAAGGGCTATTACTGTCTTACTAATTTATTTTTATTTTAATAAATTTTAAGTAAATACTTTCCTATTTCATTTTATTTTATCTTGCTTTTTTGGAATATATTTTAAAAAAAGAAGAGGAGTTTGAATAAAGATTAATTATTTAATAATAATAGGTAGTTACAGTCGATACATTGAATACATTTAATTTTGACCCAGATCTATAGAACCTTTCAAAGTAAAAATGAGTCAGAGTTCCTAAATGTTGTCACTCACTCTTTCATCGATCTCAAAGGTACTTCTGCATGCCATACGAGCTTGAACACTATTTGTGTTGCTATATTTAGAAAATTTTCTATAATTAGAAAGGGAACACTGCTAGTTTATACTACAATAAATTGCTCAGCTCCTCTTTATTGAGACAGTGACTCGATAACTTAAATGACTGTTTTTTATTAAATTTGATACACCTACACTACACTAATTCCAAAACACTATACCCACTAGGAAATAATTTGTAGAGCATGTACCGCTTGTGATATAGGTTTATCCAAGTACAAACACACTTAAAACAGCCATACTTATGTAATTATTCTTAAGATTTATGTAACTATTTTACCATTGTACTCTGAATAAACATATTATTATTATTTGTAAATAATTACAACAGCCACTGACTTTCCTTTGAAATAATCCCCCTAAAAACTTCCCCTGCAGTGGTTTAAAGCAACAAATAAACAGTAATTTTCTTATCCAATAAAATAATAATTATCAGGTTTAAAAAAAACACATATTCTATTTTCAAATTGTTATAATACTCTTTTCTAAAGGACCTACTGGCTACTTTATGAGAACTAGATGGCGAGAAGTTTTTTTTTTTCTTTTTTAAGAAATTCTAATTCATGAAACCGAATCTCCCCTATATAATTATTATACTCTTTGAACCGAAATCATATTGATCGAATGTGTAGATTTAGGTACGTGTACTACGTTTCTGTGTCCGTAAGCTATTTTCTATGACACCGAGCCCCTCGAGCTTACGTATATTTTTTTCCAAAATAATACAAACTAATTGAAAACCTCCACATTTTGTAATTTTCCTACATATGTTGTGAGTATTTAATTTTAATAAAACCCTCTTTCATGATCCTCCACTTTTCGAAAAACAGATTTGTAAGGTAAAATAAAATGAACCAAAATTAGTATAAACTTAAAGTTTATTAAAAATAAACATAGTTTATAAAAGAACATTCAAGCGTACTTAAACAATTATATTACAGGCCCTTAGATAGAATAGATGTGATTAACCTATGTAAGGCTAATAAAATATAAATTAATGGAAATAGAAAAATTCTTCACTCATTTAATCTTAAGCCTTCTCCTCATCTTCAGTTAAATCGAAATTGATACGCCTACTGTTTAGGATATGTATCCCTATAGTGTGGTGTGATTTTGGAGTAACCCACACAGCTTTAGACGAATTCTTTTCAGAAGAAATCATTTCTTGATCCGCGGAATCGGAAGTCTCAGAATCCGGTGTAAGGATAAAGTTTTCCATTTTCACGTACGGTGTCGCTTTGTTACCTGGAAAAGAGGAAAAATAAATGCTTACATTGAAATATTCAAAACTATGCAAATATCCAGAATTAATTTAAACTCGAAACGTACTCTAGCAAAAAAAAAAAACAAATCAAAAACAAAATGCATGGCAGTCTTGGTAGGTACCATTCTGAATTTAAATTTCGATTTTTTTTTACAATACAAACATATTATTCTATTACAAAAATAATTACAATAATTTACAAAAATTAAAAATAAGATTTATCTTACCTCTGCGATTTTCTCTCGTTTGATTGCGTTAAGATTTAGTAGCTTAACTGAGATAAAATACGAAACTTCTTCCATTTTCTTTTTTTTTTTGAGGAAAGAGTACTCTACTGCGACTATCGCTTGTAGAGATCCAAAAGAGTCATCGGAGAGTCGTTCGGTCTTTGTCAGAATTGTCATATTTTGATTTGATATATATCATAGTATTTATTAGTTTATAATATTAGCATATATACGTATTTTATTATTATAAGTAGGTAACTAAATTTTATTGATACTATATTATATTTGAAATTACTGTTATTCATTTATTGTGCACACCTACCACAGTTTTGTCTTTTTAACCTAAAGGTTGAGTAGTAGAGAATGCCTTGTTGCATTAAGTCCGCCTATGTACCATTATTGTACATGAAGATTAAATAAATAAATAAATAAATGAGAGTTATGATTAAATATTAAAATTGGGACCCTTTTTAAAGGAACATGTTAGAATAATTTCTAATTACTCGTAGTTAGATAACATTAAAAATTAAAATGAGGCATAATTAAGAAATGTATTGTTCCGAAAATTGGAATTAGTAATTTTCTTATTGTTAAGTAGGTACCTGCCGAGTCAATGTAATAATAATTAGCTCGTTAGTAAACTACCGTATCGGCGAAGTAAACATATTATTTTCTCTGTAGTTACTCGTAAATATATATTATTATAATGATGATTAAGTAATGTGTGCTTAAACATCTCTTGCTACTCCCAAGGTAATTTGTTTCACACTCATTTAGCAACTGTGTAGTGTATTTAAAAGTTAAAATTTTCAACAGTGAGTCATTATGATCATAATGCAGCTAGAGCTTCGAGTTATATGGTCTAGGGCTCTATTTTCAAATATGTAATACAACCATTTTGAATTTGCATTCATTCTAACAAAATGTACCGCTATTTTTCTTCTCAAATTATTTTCTTTTTTTGACTATATTTGGCTACCTGTACAGCTATGTTATTTGCCTCGGATAAATCCTGAAGAGCTCAGGTGGTTGTGTAGGATGGACAGCATAGTAGGTGACGCATGTCCTGTGCAACTGTTTCACACTAACACTGTGTCGTGATACCCCATTTGGTCATATTGTTTTTACTGCGATCAATCTGGTTCCGGAGTCGGTTAAGCGATTTCCAGATTGGCCACTGTAGTAGATATGTTTAATAGAGTACAGGAAGCGATCCTGATCCCGATCTATTAAACATATCTTCGAAGTTCATCATCAGATCAAAACAATATTTTCTATGGGACCAATTCGAGAGTATAATCTTTCAACCAAAACTAAAATTTTCATAATCGGTCCATAATTGACCGAGTTCGTTCGTTGAAAATACAAAAAAACAATGTTCGGCTGTATGAGAACCTCCTCCTTTTCGAAGTCGATTAAAAAAAGCATAGTGCTCACGATGAATCGGTCGTCTTGAATAGTGGTGAACCTAAATAAGCCTGCCATTTTCTGGTCTTCTGAGTGCTTAATGCGATTTTGTATTACGTTAATTCGATCGACACGTTTATGACGTTCAGTGCTCCGATTGGCTGGCCCTAACTCTTAACCAATCATAGTCTACGATCGTGTTAAAGTAGATTTCTTTACGTATTATACTATAGAAAGAAGTTCAAGACGGTTCAAAGTTTTTATTTATTCTAAAATAACGAATACAAAATAGTACACAACAAGAATCACCACATTTGTTGTATGAAGAATGATAAAAAAAAATATTGATCATCATACCTACAGTACGATCGATGGATCTTGGCACGCCTGAAGTTAGGTTCTGCGAACTTTTGCGCATGTACCCATTTAAAAAGAATTGTTAGTTGCATTTTTTTTTACAGCGATACGAATAAGTTTCCCAATACTTTTACTAACTTTTTATACACTTGTACATGTTTACTCCTATTATTTAACAAAAAATTTAAGACTACCTAGTCTACCATATTGTGTTAAGTTGACGAAAGTTAACTTAACACAACATAACACACATGTATGTCGTGTTAAGTTAACTTTCGTCAATGTGTGTGTGCGTATGTAGGTACATTCAAATGTACACCTGCATGTTTACACAGTTTGAACTTGTAGTAAAATAAATGCATTTTTAATCTGAGGAAAGGTTGAAAGTTTTAAGCACGATGCAGACCAAACAGAAAACGGCGTGCAATGGGTAGTTCGCCCTTCGGCTTTTCGGTAACCATCTGGATCGAGCCAGAGTCGTTGTTGGCAAGTAGTGTTCCACGCGTGACATTCTTCTCACGGCGCCAGGGCCGAAGATTCAAAAGATTAGAGAAAGGCATATAATCCTCCTATTTTAGAAATCAGATAAAAAACGTATGTTTACCTACCTAAGTAATGCATTCATCCAAGTCATCGACTATATATACCTATAATCTTAAGTTAATTTGATTTTAATAAACTTTGTTTTTCTACTATTTAAAATAAGTACTTAGATAAGTATAATTATTTGGTAAAGTACGCTAAAATAAATGAAACTAAAAATAATATTAATGTGTTGTTGTGTTGTGTTGTGTGATGTGTTGGGTGTTGTGTATTTATGTGTGTGTGTGTGTGTGTGTGTGTGTATGTTCATGTCTTTCTATTGTGTCTCTAATTATGGTTTTCAAAAGGTTAATGTACTTAGAGTTTATTACAATTAATTAAAGTAAATTAATAAAAGAACGAAGGCTAATTATATCAGTCTATATTTTTAATATGTATTATTATAGGAAAATGAATAAATACAACACCAAATTACCTATACCTAAAACAACATAGCACACATTCGTTAACAACTTAGATTAACCAAAAAGATTAGAAATAATTTAATAAAACTTAGGAATTTAAATAGTAAAAAAAAATTCAAGCACATTTACAAAACGATTGTAACTTATTCAATTATTTCAATCTGTAGTCTTCTCCTCATCTTCAGGTAAATCGAAATTGATACGCCTACTGTTTATGATGTGCATCCCTATAGTGCGACGTGCTTTTGGGGTATCCCACATAGCTTTCGATGGATTATTTTCAGGAGAACTCATTTCTTGATCTGTGGAGGCGGAAGTCTCAGAATCCGGTGTAAGGATAAAGTTTTCCATTTTCACATACGACTCGCTTTGTCACCTGGAAAATAAAAAAAAACTTCATTCTATTGACTGCGAAACAGATCCTAGATCATTTTTAAAAAGCCTTCGTTAAAATAGGTAAATACCTATTCAAAAATAAGTAAAAATGAGACTACTAAGATTCAATTAAAACTTTAAATCTACTAACTCTAGGAACTAGAAAAAATAAACTATTTAATTAGATTAGGTATTCAGTTTCTTTTTGTTAAGTTTCAGAATGGTAGGTATATATTATCTAAAAAAATAAAGTGCAATGCTATGATGGCGCCATTCTAATTACAAATTTCGAAAATTGTTACGATAGAACATAAACAACACATTATTTTTTATATTATATGTTACCAACATGATCTATGTACCTAATACCACCAAGGATCTTATATATTCTAGGGGGTCTTGGATAAAACTTGTAGGCGTTAAAATAAATTAAAAATATTTAAAAGTTTAACTTACCTCTGCGATTTCCTCTCGTTTTATTGTCGTTAAATTGCTTAATACTGATTTAGGATTTTATTTATTTTAGGACAAAGTAAGTTCACTACAGCGTCTGCGACTATCTCTCGTCGAGATCCAAAAGGGTTATGATTAAAAATGGGACCATTTTAAAAGGGACATATTAGGACAAATCTCTTATTTAATTAGATAATTAAAATGATAATAGGACGTAATTAAGAACCAAATTGTATTATTACACAATAACTGACGAATGAAGTGACTTTATGCTTTAGAAGCAAGGGGCAACTGAAGAAACACGGATGGTTATTGATGAACGATGGAACTATACGCGCCGTCGACGATTTAGGCACAGTCCGGACGGTTATCGGACAGTCGGACAGCGAGCTACTCTTTGCTCGCCTACGCCAACGCAAGCCCGCGCCTACAGTGGTCGAAAATCGGTATCGGAATCCCGGCGGCGGCTGGGTCTTGAGGGCCGTTGCCTCACGCGTGTGGCCTCCTCCTTTGCTAACATTACTGCTTCGCAGGAGGCGTCCGGCTGCCACTCCTACTCGCTTCAGACCATGGTCTGTACCAAGGCCTGGCGCGAGAGATCGCTGCCGCCGATCGCCCACAGACGACATAGCGGTGCTCTGCAAGCGCCCACACCTCTACCGTGTGTTCCACCATGTCCTCTGGGCGGTCCACACGGTGGTGACACCCGGGCGTCGCTTCCTCACGAATCCGGTGCAGAAACTTCCCAAAATGACCATGTTCGGTGAGAACCTGCGACATGCGGAAAGTGAGGACGCCGTGAGGTCTTTCCAGCCACTCCTCAAAGAGGGGACTTACCGCCATAACTATGGCGTACCCAGTTATTAGTCAGTCTGACACTCCACCCAGAACTTCCCAGAAGTTATTTGAAGATTTCCCACTTTAAAAAAGTTTTGTTGTATTTTGCTATTGTATCTGCCCCGTTAATACGAGTGTCTATGTGTTTTCTCATCCTACTCTTCCGTCGTACATCTACTTAGAGAAATTTTCTGTAAAGGTAGCTGCATACTTTCCTTTTTAAATTTTTTGTGTGTACATAACTAAAATGGCCGTCGTTGCTAAGGTTACGCGCAGTCCCCCGCTGTGCCGCATTTTGATTGAGACCCGATAATGTGTTACTGCGCATTAGTTCGATCGCCATTTTGGTTCAACTTATATGCCGCGTATTGTAGGTCCTTACCTAATTAAAAAAAAAAACTACAAATATTACAAAAATGTGATTTATTTAGGCTTAAAAATACGTAAACTAACAATATCGTGTGATATTTTGTCAATCACTTGCGAGAACAAGGCACAACAACGAACTCTTGTTTACCCAAAACATAGGTATTTAGTCAATACTATTATACTAAGTACCTAGCTTATCAAAAACAGTTTTATCCTAAAAAATATTACGCAGCTATGATTATTTTAATGTCCACATTTTTATTCCGCCGAAAATAAATGCAAGTAAATTTAGCCCTGATTTATTCCAGTTAATTCGGAATAAATTGTGGTTAGTTCTGATTTATTCCGGTTCTTTCAGAATAAACTGCAGGTTTTGGCCACGCTTTATTCCAGTTAATTCGGCACTACAGTTATGACAAAATATTACAACAAGTAGAAATATCCAAACTTACAAAAAGTATCCTCATTTAACTACACAGCAATCGCACTTTGGTATTCTCACAGCTTTGTTGAAATGAATCAAAATGAAGCATCCATAAAAATATGGAAGACAAACTTGTTTAAAATATTACTTAAAAATATTTTTGATTCCTTTCAACTCTACCAAAGTCATTACATTTATGCTAAGTAATAATAAAAAGTTACAAAGAATTTCATACCATGAAAAATATTTGATATTAAAAATATTATCATTTTTTAAATGCAATTAAAGGCACATTTTTATTTACTGGGAATACATTAAAGACATTGATTTATTATAACATAATTAAAATTAATTCAATTAATAGATTAATTGAATTTTTAAGCATATGACATGAGTTCATTTAATGCAAATGACTCAATACTTATCTTGCAAAAATCGTATGGTACTGTAATGCTTGACTATGGATATTGCGTGCTTTTTTTTTATTAAGAAAGTATTTGTTCTAGCACGATCATCTCAAAGATTAGGAAGGGTACAAAATTGTAAATAATTTTTATTTTATATTATCTCTATTTATTTTCTGGGGTACAATAAAGATAAATATAAATTCATAATTCCATAGTCTGCTGTACCGTTAGCACTTCCAAGCAAGCTATCTAAAGTATTGAGCGATTTATTGGTGAATTTGTCTTGAAATTATACTCAAGAATTAATTTTGTAATAGCGAGTTTAAAGGCACACATGAAATAGAACAATAAAAACAACATAAAATGATTGCATCTACAATCTTAATTTGAGGTAATAATTAACTAAAATAAAGCAGATTCTATAATTGCTTATATTTTTTTTAATATATGAAGAAAAAGATAGTTTTATATCTACCCACATCAATCAAAAGCAGTAATTAATAAATAATAGAAAATCAAACATGATGGTTTATTTCACCATTATTTTTATATATAATTAAAAAAAAAAGTGTGTTAATTTTAAACTAGAGAACTTTTATTACATTTTTAACTCATGTTTATTAAAAAAAAACATCACTTATAATGATAAGTTTCAATTAATAATTTGCTTCGGAAATCATCACTTTTTTATCAGTCTTACATATTATACCTAACAATTATAGAATCTGTTACAATGAATCCAAACTTATAAAAACGTCTCAAAGAATAGAAATTACAAGAAATCTTGTATTTGACCTTGAACAAATTTCAAGCAAGATGATATTTCCTCACTATCTGCAACCATGCCTTGCAATTTGTCCTGCACATCAACCAACATTTCTTTATGCATACAACCCTTTTTGAGCGCCGTCATGCAAAAAGTCGTAAGAGCCTTGAAACATTGCTTCCTATGAGTGTTATGTGGCTGGTTGTCCCAAACAGGAGTAGCTTTCACATAGCTCCATGCCAGAAAAACATACTGGATCACCGACTCCCAATGTTGCGATTCAACCAACACCTTCCCTTGTTCAACAACACACTTTTTGAAAGCAGCCAAATGCGTCGATACTCGTGATTACGCTGGAGAATCAGTTTTAGAAGTGAGACGAGATGTAGGGAGACTTTTGAAGATATTGCTCTTTAAATAACTCAGCCGCTCTTCTAGAGGCGACAGGTCAGGCACCGGCATATCACTCCTGATCTCCTGTTCAATTTCAGGGTGTTTGTATGTAATGGTCTTGATCATATGAATGAGCTGGGTAGGGCTCAAGCCCTTTAGGGCAGTATCAATAGGTCCTTTAAACTCAGTATTCAATGTTCTTTCCAGTCTACACCTTTTTATTGGCGGCGTGCTTTTGATGGGACTGGTGATCTTAAATTTCTGAGGTGTACTTATGTCCGTGAAGTCTATTTTTTCAGGAGTGAGTGGTATGCGTTCGGTGTCGAGTAAGAGACGCTTGCGTGGTGTAGAACGGAGGGTTACGCCGAGTTTCAGCGGGGATAAGTGGTTGTCTTTCGGCGGTGTGCGTACGGTGGAGTGGAATGAGGAGTTGCGTTTCAGTTCGATGTCCGGCGACCATGTCACTGGCAGACGTTTGCGCCCTGCAAATGTAAAGGTTGCTTGAAAAATGTGAAAACGACGATTTCGATCAAAGAGGTACTTCTGTCGTATTCTGATTAAGTACAACCAAGAAACCTCCTCTTGTGAACTATCAATATGGTCAGATGTGTACAAAGGGTAAGGGTAAGTGTCTTTTAACTTGTCAAGTGTGAAAGAAGTGGTTCCAATATTCCAAGTATGTAAGCAGTGTTCCTTTAGCACTGTTACATAATTTTAAAAGAAAGTGAATCCGCAAACGCGTCCGTATGTCCGACTTGTTCATTTGTTTGTTCAAAATAAAATCAATTTATCCAACCAAGCCACGAGTTTTTCTTCAAAGACAAAACCATAAGTAATTTTATTAATTTAATATTGTATCTTTTGTTATGAACTATAAAATACCTACGTAATCTAATCCTAATCAACAGACTCTGGAAAACGAAACAAGTGTAAAAATAAAAAAATAAAAACTCAATTTGATATTATACCTCTCTGCTGAATCAGCAGTTCGTCAGGCGATGGTGCCGGACTCAGATACCCGACGGGCAGAGCCGGAGAGCGCTCCCTGTTGTTGGTGACAGGCTGTAGTGGGGTGACACGCAGTCGACCAAGTCGGACCGGGATCTCGGCGAGAACCGTGCGCGTGCGACGCCCTCCATCTGGTGTCACCGCGCCCTCCATTGGCGCTAGAATGTGAATATTTATATTAAAAATGTACGATGTTTTGGAACGGTGGACGAAAGCTGCGTAAACTAGAGCGCGTGCTGTCTGTTCGATGTCAACCACACTAATGTTGGAAAATAGTAATTTGTGCTTGAGTATGAACAAAAATAAAAAAAGTAATTAGGAAATTTGAATAACACCAATTAAGTAATTGAACTATTATGAGATTGTGTGAAGTGGAATATCAATTAATGCTGTTTTTATTTTTTTAGGTAGGAAATCATCCAATGACTACTCCCGCTCTAGAACGGAGCGAGAGGGCGTGCTCTCTTTGGCAAAATCCATGGCGCCAGTAGGCTTCGACCATGCTGGGCCCTTAGCCCTTACGGTTTTGCTGACGTCTCGTTGAGGCGCGCGTCGCCGTCGACGACTCGGGCTCGGTCCGGACGGTTAGTGCGAGCAATAGGTAGCTCGGTGGCTGGAAATCATCCCGGTGGCTGGGGCGAAGGGCCATTCTCTCACGCGTGCCGCCGCCTCCTTTGCTAGCATTACTGCTTTGCAAAATGAGGCGAACACTTGCCATTCCTCCTCGCTCCGGACCAACGGCCTGTACCAGAGCCCGGCGCAAGAGGTGACCACCGACCGCTCCCACAGGGACGCAGAGCACCGTATACTCCATCGTGTACCCCCGCCGTTTGTTCCGCACGAATCCGGTGTAAGAACCTCTCGAACTTACAATGTCTGGTGAGGACCTGCGTCATATGGTGCCGTGTGGTATTATCCCGACCGATTTGGATGAAATTTTGTGTGGATATTTGAATAGGTCCCTGGATGGTTTAAAAATACAGTTAAACCTGGTAGATAGCGCTGCAATCAGGTCCTCAAATTCTTATTCTGATGAAAGACAGCTTTCGGGCAGGACCATCTGTTACCGGGACGCTAGTTTATTTATATTATACTAGCTTCTGCCAGCAGTTTCGCCTGCGTGAAAATCGGTTTCTCCATACAAACTCCCAATCCTGTTTTACGCCCACTAAGCACCTTTAGTGGGGGTAAAACGGATTTTACGAAAAATCACCATGTTTCGTAAAATCCGTAAAACCCTATACCTGTTGGAGTATAACAAAAACATATCTATCCTACTTCACCACTATGTCTTTCTGTTTCTAAACAATAAATATTATATATAATGGACAGAGTCCTCTGTTACCACTTGACTGAAATTTCTAGTATAGTCACTGTTACTGTATTCCACTAGCCTTGCTTAGGAGCAAACGTCTCACGTAATATTACTGAAACACACCTTCCAGTATATAAACCAAAGGATAATAAACAGTTATTATTGAATCCTTAATACAGTTTTTACTTTGGTATCCAATTCTAAACACCAACAGTTTCTGAGATTTCATGATTATAGAGCGGTATTTGTTTTTATATATACATATACTCATAGATAATTATGTAAACAGACCGGTCCGAGCTCAAGTCGTTTACGGCGCGCACTGTTCCCACGCGCCTCAAGGATTGTCAGCAAACTGTAGGGGCCCAACAGGGCCGAAGCCTACTGGGGTCAAAGGGTATCTGAAAATGGCACCCGGGGCCCTGGGACCAAGGCAAAGAATGGAACGGGGTAGGTTTTTAGTCAGTAAGAGTCTGACACTACTTCCCGCTCCACCCAAGGGCGGAATTTGTCATTGGATGATATAACCTAACATAAAAAAAAAATCGACCCCTGTAACTTCGTTGAGGGTAAACCTTTCTAGGCTTCTGCCTGACCTATCAAGAGAGTACACATCAAGTAGCTATGTTTAGTTAATTTCGATTTACCTGAAGATGAAGAGAAAGCTAAAGATGGAAACGTGTGAAGAAGTTACGATCTTTTTCTTTTGAAGGGTGCTTGAACTTTTTATTTTTAGAGTTAATACGTTTATTTTATATTTCACTGTGTACACTACTTGTTTAAAATACACAAGTTACTGAATTTTCTAATCTTAACTAGCGTTATTATATGTGGTTGAAGTTATGATTGTTCTGTATTTATCTGTACATATCCTTTTACTTTTAATTTTAAAAATGTTTACTGATTTTATTAGCCTAATCTAGGCTAATCACATATTTCTAAGGGCTATTACTGTCTTACTAATTTATTTTTATTTTAATAAATTTTAAGTAAATACTTTCCTATTTCATTTTATTTTATCTTGCTTTTTTGGAATATATTTTAAAAAAAGAAGAGGAGTTTGAATAAAGATTAATTATTTAATAATAATAGGTAGTTACAGTCGATACATTGAATACATTTAATTTTGACCCAGATCTATAGAACCTTTCAAAGTAAAAATGAGTCAGAGTTCCTAAATGTTGTCACTCACTCATTCATCGATCATCAAAACTCAAAGGTACTTCTGCATGCCATACAAGCTTGAACACTATTTGTGTTGCTATATTTAGAAAATTTTCTATAATTAGAAAGGGAACACTGCTAGTTTATACTACAATAAATTGCTCAGCTCCTCTTTATTGAGACAGTGACTCGATAATTTCAATGACTGTTTTTTTATTAAAATTGATACACCTACACTACACTAATTCCACAACACTATACCCACTAGGAAATAATATGTAGAGCATGTACCGCTTGTGATATAGGTTTATCCAAGTACAAACACACTTAACACAGCCATACTTATGTAATTATTCTTAAGATTTATGTAAATATTTTACCATTGTACTCTGAATAAACATATTATTATTATTTGTAAATAATTACAACAGCCACTGACTTTCCTTTGAAATAATCCCCCTAAAAACTTCCCCTGCAGTGGTTTAAAGTAACAAATAAACAGTAATTTTCTTATCCAAAGAAAATAATAATTATCAGGTTTCAATTATCGTAGTTAGATAACATTAAAAATTATAATGAGGCATAATTAAGAAATGTATTGTTCCGAAAATTGGAATTAGTAATTTTCTTATTGTTAAGTAGGTACCTGCCGAGTCAATGTAATAATAATTAGCTCGTTAGTAAACTACCGTATCGGCGAAGTAAACATATTATTTTCTCTGTAGTTACTCGTTAATACATATTATTGCAATGATGATTAAGTAATGTGTGCTTAATCATCTCTTGCTACTCCCAAGGTAATTTGTTTCACACTCATTTAGCAACTGTGTAGTGTATCTAAAAGTTAAAATTTTCAACAGTGAGACATTATGATCAAAATGCAGCTAGAGCTTCGAGTTATAGTCTAGGGCTCTATTTTCAAATATGTAATACAACCATTTTGAATTTGCACTGCTTCGAATATTCGTTCTAACAAAATGTACCGCTATTTTTCTTCTCAAATTATTTTCTTTTTTTTTACTGTATTTGGCTACCTGTACAGCTATGTTATTTGCTTCGGATAAATCCTGAAAAGCTCAGGTGGTTGTGTAGGATGGGCAGCATAGTAGGTGACGCATGTCCTGTGCAACTGTTTCACACTAACACTGTGTCGTGTTGCCCCATTTGGCCATATTGTTTTTACTGCGATCAATCAATATGGTGTTTAATAGAGTACAGGAAGCGATCCTGTACTATATTAAACATATCTTCGAAGTTCATCATCAGATCAAAACAATATTTTTTATGGGACTAATTTGAGAGTATAATCTTTCAACCAAAACTAAAATTTACATAATCGGTCCATAATTGACCGAGTTCGCTCGTTGAAAATACAAAAAAAAACAATGATCGGCTCTATGAGAACCTCCTCCTTTTCGAAGTCGATTAAAAAAAGCATAGTGCTCACGATGAATCGGTCGTCTTGAATAGTTGTGAACCTAAATAAGCCTGCCATTTTCTGGTCTTCTGAGTGCTTAATGCGATTTTGTATTACGTTAATTCGATCGACACGTTTATGACGTTCAGTGCTCCGATTGTCTGGCCCTAACTCTTAACCAATAACCAATAAAGTCTACGATCGTGTTAAAGTAGATTTCTTTACGTATAACTTCTTTCTATAGAAAGAAGTTCAAGACGGTTCAAAGTTTTTATTTATTCTAAAATAACGAATACAAAATAGTACACAACAAGATTCACCACATTAATTGTATGAAGAATGAAAAAAAATAATATTGATCATCATACCTACAGTACCTACGATCGATGGATCTTGGCACGCCTGAAGTTAGGTTCTGCGAACTTTTGCGCATGTACCCATTTAAAAAGAATTGTTAGCTGCATATTTTTTTTTTTACCGCGATACGAATGTTTCCCAATACTTTTACTAACTTTTTATACACTTGTACATGTTTACTCCTATTATTTAACAAAAAATTTAAGACTACCTAGTGTTAAGTTGACGAAAGTTAACTTAACACAACATAACACACATGTATGTTGTATTAAGTTAACTTTCGTCAATGTGTGTGTGCGTATGTACATGCAAATGTACATCTGCATGTTTACACAGTTTGAACTTGTAGTAAAATAAATGCATTTTTAATCTGAGGAGAGGCTGAAAGTTTTAAGCACGATGCAGACCAAACAGAAAACGGCGTGCAATGGGTAGCTCGCCCTTCGGCTTTTCGGTAACCATCTGGATCGAGCCAGAGTCGTTGTTGGCAAGTAGTGTTCCACGCGCGACTTTCTTCTCACGGCGCCAGGGCCGAAGATTCAAAAGATTAGAGAAAGGCACATAATCCTCCTATTTTAGAAATCAGATAAAAAACGTACGTTACCTGCCTAAGTAATGCATTCATCCAAGTTATCGACTATATATACCTATAATCTTAAGTTAATTTGATTTTAATAAACTTTGTTTTTCTACTATTTAAAATAAGTAGATAAGTATAATTATTTGGTAAAGTACGCTAAAATAAATGAAATTAAAAATAATATTAATGTGTTGTTGTGTTGTGTTGTGTGTGTTGTGTGTTGTGTTGGGTGTTGTGTATTTATGTGTGTGTGTGTATGTTCATGTCTTTCTATTGTGTCTCTAATTACGGTATTCAAAAGGTTAATGTACTTAGAGTTTATTACAATTAATTAAAGTAAATTAATAAAAGAACGAAGGGTAATTATATCAGTCTATATTTTTAATATGTATTATTATAGGAAAATGAATAAATACAACACCAAATTAACTATACCTAAAACAACATAGCACACATTCGTTAACAACTTAGATTAACCAAAAAGATTAGAAATAATTTAATAAAACTTAGGAATTTAAATAGTAAAAAAAAAGTTCAAGCACATTTAAAAAACGATTGTAACTTATTCAATTATTTCAATCTGTAGTCTTCTTCTCATCTTCAGGTAAATCGAAATTGATACGCCTACTGTTTATGATGTGCATCCCTATAGTGCGACGTGCTTTTGGGGTATCCCACTGGTTGCGCGAATTTGCTGTGGACTGTAGGTTTAAAAAGCGAACTAAGGTTTGTTAACAATATGCAGATACTGTGCTTGGCGTTCATTAATGGGATAAATGTATTAGGAAGGAACACTGACCTTTTGACTTCGAAGGTTCCACGTGGCGCCGGCCGGCGATCCTCGACTTCGCACATTTAACCACTGCCAGGTCCTGTTTGCACTACACTGCACTATTGTTGAGTTTTGAATGGTTGGATCACGAAATAGTCAATTTTCTTGTAATTTCGAGCGGGCGTTGTTAGCGGTGCGGTCACATTCACAATCGATGCACAAACGTCAATGTCATTTCATTTCTAGAGGTCGTGCGGGAAGGAAAACGGAAGGGATAGGATTGCTAGGCCAAAAAAATAAATTACAAAAAACAAAATCGCGGATCATAGCAAATTGGCGCAACCATTCCCCCCGGGTTTGAAGGGTTACCTTCAAATAAAAGAAAAAAAAACAAAGCGAAACTAAACCCTATTACTAATCTAAACTATCAATACTAGGTAGCGAAACAACTTATAACTAACTATGCCACTACTACTGATTAGGCAGAGGGCAGAGGCGAATAACCGGACGCAGGTACGATCCAGTTGCGGTTTTAACCTTTACGACTCGCGTTATTCCGTTCGAACCCGGAAAAACTTCTTCCACTACACCAAGAGGCCAGTGCAGAGGAGGCGCACTCTCAGTCTTCAGTATCACCACAGTACCGGCTGTGACTGGATCTGAAGAAGTGTTCCACTTTTGACGCGACTGCAGCGTATGCAGATAATCTGTCCTCCATCGCTTCCAAAAGGACTGAACTAAGCTATCTAGCAGAGCGTGACGCGGGTGAAGCTTAAAGCAGGGCACACATCTGTGCACTCTAGCGCGTATCAAATTGCGAGCGGAAAGTATCCAGTACTTCTGTCGAAGAATGGACATTAATAAATCGGGACCAGCGTGACAATTCACCTTATGGTGATAATCCACCAACAAATCCAAAACGTGATCCTTGCGTGGTAGAACTACTGGATGCATTTGTTCAAACTCTAACTTAGCATTTCGCAGACGGCCACCGACACGAATGAGTCCGTCTTGCAAAAATGGTTTCAAATGTTGAAGTGCGCGACTAAAAGGTTTATGTGATTCTAAACTACGAAATTCTATTGAAAAATAAAATTTCTGCAACTCTCGAAGTACAACTGATTCAGCTCTATCCAAATCAGCTGCGATTATAGAACCACGCGATGGTAATAATCTCAAAAATCTTAGGACGTAAACTACACAGCGTAATAGTCTCGACCAAGACGAGACTCGATTAGACAACAACAAAACAACTGACTCTTCACGCGGAACTGATACTACAAGCGTATGTTTCTTCTCCTCGGGTGGCTCTGAAACAGTAGCGGGGTTAAACGGAGCACTTGGCCACTCGTTAGGAGTGGTATGAAGCCAGGGAGGGCCACAAAACCAAAGCGGATGATTTGAAATTTGCGCAGGAAGCAAACCACGTGAGAGACAATCAGCTGGGTTTTCTGTTCCAGCGACATGGAATATATTTTCCGGTGACAATTCAGCTTGAATCTTAGCCACCCTATTTGCGACAAACGTGCCCCATCGATGGGGTGACGATTGAATTCGACGATTGAATTCGTAAACTTTCAAAGGTTCCTGCGGAGAAAATCTATACAAGAAGCGTTGGAATCTACGGTCACATTCTCTGATTCCAATACTAAGAAACATTTGCCGAATATCGGCAGAGAGCGCAATAGCAAACAAGCGAAAATTTACTATTATTTCAAATAAGTTACCCTGGAGGTTCTGACCACAATACAAGATATCGTTAAGCGATATGCCAGTACTAGTTTTAGCGCTACCATCCATAACCACACGCAGTTTAGTTGTAAGCTTGTCTTCTCTAACAACTCCATGGTGCGGGATGATGTAAAACGGGTAATCACGTGTCTCCTCAGTCTCGGCAGGCGCTGATGAGATATAACCTTTATCTAAATATTCGATCAGCACATCATCATAGGCTTGCTTCAACTTAGGAGACGCCTGCATCTTACGTTCCAAGCATAGAAAGCGTTTTTCTGCGGAGGCACGGGAGCCACCGAGCGAAAAAATATCACCCTTGAAAGGGAGCGCGACAACATAACGACCATCTTTATCACGAGTAGTCGTGCGGGTATAAATCTCCTCAGTGACCTGATCCTCAGGGCTGAGAATAGGCGGGACATTGACCTCTTCAATCTCCCAGAACTTGCGGATGGTAGACTCAAGCGGCGGCTCGACGGTGCAACAGTGCGACACAGTCGAGTAACTATCTAAACAAGCGGGTGCGGAACCAACTATAACAAACCCGAGAACTGTTTCCAGTGCGTGCGGAGCGGGGTACATCGGAAGACCTTGAATTTTATGTGATAACTGGAGATGCGGGAGAATCGAAGCACCGATCAATAGATCGATATCTCCAGGGAAAGCGTAATTTCCGTCGGCTAACTGCAAGTTCTTAAATTCCGTCAGCATGGACGTGTCAACCGGTACCGTGGGCAACCGTTCCGTAATCTTATCTGCGACTAGCGAATCCATTTCAAACGAAATATTACGATTAAAACGTGAACTAAATATTATTTTAATGGAACCGTGAATGGTTGCCTTTAAACCTCCAAAACCTTTCACTTCTGAACGGGATGACCAATTATTAAAACTAAAACCAAGGCGTTGACAACAATCCCGAGTAATAAAATTACTCTGGGAAGCGCCATCTAGTAGCGCTCGAACGGTGTGCGGTTTGCCAAGGGCATCTACAATGACAACTTGCGCGGTCGCAAGTAAAACGGTAGTGATTTGAGTACCAGCGGCGGAAAGCGAACACAATGTTACGTCGTTTGCACTTGCAGCAGGCCGCGCGTCACAAGCGTCGCGCGTCTGCGCAGGCTGCTGCTGCGATGGCAGCTTACTACTCTCAAAATGTAAGAAGGTATGATGTCTAGCTAGACATTTACGACAGCTAACACCACTGTTACATGACGTAACCAGATGTTTGTCACTTAGACAATTAAAACACAAATTATTAGTGCGGACAAACTTGTAACGATCCCTAGGCGATAATCTCTGAAATTCCGAACACTTGTACAGCTGTGTATGGCTACCCTTACACAGAGAACAGTCAGGTGTTGAGGCGGTATTAACTAGCGTATGTGCAGTCTTGACTGACTTCGATGACGCGTCTATACGGCGATCGGAACCTGTCCTATTCGTGACTTCATGACGTGCCGACGTGCGCTGCAATACCTTAATATGGTCGCGAATAAAAGATTCTAAATCTTCGAACTTAGGTATTTCTTTGCCGCGCTGAGTCGTTTCAAACAGACGAACAGTTTCAGGATCTAATTTATTTAAACCGATATACAAAAACAAAAAGTCACAGAGGTCATTGACCTTTAGGTTCTTTACTGCACGAACAGATGATGCGAAAATATTTAAAAACTTCTCTAAATTATGATCGTTACAAACGGAAAAAATTTTCAAATCGAATAATTGATCTAAATATGCGGTGGCTACTAATCGCTTATCTTCGTATTTTGTTTTTAAAGTGTTCAAAACTAAATTGTAATTTTCAGCGCTAAACGTAATTCCAGCACAGACAGCCTTTGCCTTACCGGTCAATTTTTCTACGAGATAATGCAATCTCTCGTGATCTGTCAGCGATGTGTTCCTATGTATTATATTTTCGAAACTATCTATAAATAAATTCCAATTTCGAATGTCACCATTAAATTCAGGTATTTGAATTGGCGGCAATCGTGGGCGTTCGCGAGGAGGGTTGGATAAACCACTCGCGGGGGGGGGAGTCTCTAAACTCCTAGCAATACGTTTGATACGACAATACAAGTCATCAAAGGACGACAATGCCTGATAACTCACACAGTAATCAGGATTTAACTCCAACTCTAAAATGTTTATATTATTAATTGTAGATTCAAAATCCGCGCGCAAACTATCTAAAGTTTCCAACGAACACAAGAAAGCATCTCTAATCGCCAGATCCGAGGTTTGCAAAGATTTATCACAAATTGATTGAACACGTGAAAACTGTGAGTCCCTTTTAGCGTATAAGAGCTTTAACTGAACCTTTAAATCAGTACTAACCTTAGTGCCCTTAAGAGACATCTTGTTTTGATATATTCACACTATACACTCAAACAAACACTTAACGAATTATTAAGTAAGCGATAATTATCAGATAACAATATGGTAATATTGTAAACAACAAAGCGAACGGCGAACGTACGGAATAACCTGAATCAATGAGTGAATATTACCCAATTTCTCGATTAAATCATTCACGTCGTTCATATGCGTATATAATCTATGGTTTATCCGTTTCCTACAAATATTCACTCAACAATGAACGGGTATTTTTGAAATGCGTCTACCTACATGCAATTTGTAGGACTTCCGAATGAATTTTGTCAAGAAAAGAATGCGATCGATTTATATCTACGCTGATATTTACGTAGCTAACTATAATTATGCGGTGCGGTTGACGGCGTAGGTACCGTAATTATCAATGGCTCTTTAACTATACGAGCGAAATAACGTTTAGTTGCCTAAATGCCTAGATGCGGGTTTTCTACTATTATATCTAGGTAAACAGGCGCGTTGCGTTTATTCCCTATGGAACAAATACTATATTGCGAAATTACAAGAAAATGATTCACGATCCTGCTCGTAGGACCAAAAGTAATGGTTGCGCGAATTTGCTGTGGACTGTAGGTTTAAAAAGCGAACTAAGGTTTGTTAACAATATGCAGATACTGTGCTTGGCGTTCATTAATGGGATAAATGTATTAGGAAGGAACACTGACCTTTTGACTTCGAAGGTTCCACGTGGCGCCGGCCGGCGATCCTCGACTTCGCACATTTAACCACTGCCAGGTCCTGTTTGCACTACACTGCACTATTGTTGAGTTTTGAATGGTTGGATCACGAAATAGTCAATTTTCTTGTAATTTCGAGCGGGCGTTGTTAGCGGTGCGGTCACATTCACAATCGATGCACAAACGTCAATGTCATTTCATTTCTAGAGGTCGTGCGGGAAGGAAAACGGAAGGGATAGGATTGCTAGGCCAAAAAAATAAATTACAAAAAACAAAATCGCGGATCATAGCAAATTGGCGCAACCACCCACATAGCTTTCGATGGATTCTTTTCAGGAGAACTCATTTCTTGATCTGTGGAGGCGGAAGTCTCAGAATCCGGTGTAAGGATAAAGTTTTCCATTTTCACATACGAGTCGCTTTGTTACCTGGAAAATAAAAAAAACTTCATTCTATTGACTGCGAAACAGATCCTAGAGGATTTTTAAAAAGCCTTCGTTAAAATAGGTAAATACCTATTCAAAAATAAGTAAAAATGAGACTACTAAGATTCAATTAAAACTTTAAATCTACTAACTCTAGGAACTAGAAAAAATAAACTATTTAATTAGATTAGGTATTCAGTTTCTTTTTGTTAAGTTTCAGAATGGTAGGTACGAGTATATATTTTCTAAAAAAATAAAGTGCAATGCTATGATGGCGCCATTCTAATTACAAATTTCGAAAATTGTTACGATAGAACATAAACAACACATTATTTTTTATATTATATGTTACCAACATGATCTATGTACCTAATACCACCAAGGATCTTATATATTCTAGGGGGTCTTGGATAAAACTTGTAGGCGTTAAAATAAATTAAAAATATTGAAAAGTTTAACTTACCTCTGCGATTTCCTCTCGTTTTATTATCGTTAAATTGATTGACTCCTCAAACAAAGGACTTACTGCCATGACCATGGCGTACAGTTATTAGTCTGTCTGACACTCCACCCAGAACTTCCTAGAAGTTATTTGAAGACTTCTCACTTTAAACAAAGTCTTGTTGTAGGTATACCCGACTACGGCAAAGCCAAAGGAGGGTTATGATTTTGACTGGCTATGTATGTATGTGAGTATGTTCATCTGTTCCCTCATAGCTCTTAATCTCCTTAACGAAACTCGACTTATGAGTTATCGTTAGAACCGTCTTATTCGTCCGCTGAACATAGGCTACGTAACGTGTCACAAAATCTATGTGGCGCCCTCTAGCGAACAAAAAGTAATACGTTAAAAAATAAAAATAAGACAAATATGTCATGTTTGGTATCATTAGAAAGGGCTTGACTCGTAGATTTCTAAAATATTATTCAAATTCAAACTAACAGACTATAGCGGACAAAAAGTCATATATTAATTATTTTTTTAAGATTAATACACCGTGTTTGATATCATTTGAAAAGCCTTCACTTGTACTTATAAAAAAATCATCAAAATTCAATGTGGCGCCCTCTAGTGGCCAAAAAGTATTGTGTTAATAAAAAATTAAGATAAAAACATCGTGTTTGGTATTATTTGAAAGGACTTCACTTGTACATTTCCAATATATTGTTCAAATCTAAAGTGATGCCCTCTAGCGGGAAAAAAGTAATGTGTTAAAAAAACATGAGTATAAATACACCGTATTTGATAACATTTGAAAGGGTTTCACTTGTGCTTATCAAAAATTATAAAAATTAGTCTAGGTACCAACCATAACACTTTAATAACGTGTGACTACGGCTTTTCTTTTTGTTTTGTTCTTGTTTCTCCAGTAACCTTGTTTATTTTAGTATCCCAAAAATCTTGTTTCATGCTTTTTTAGCGTTCTTTTTTGTCGTAGTCGGGTTTTAATTTTTTTACTTTTTTTGCTTTTGTATCTGCCCCGTTAATACGGTAAAGGTAGCTGTATACTTTCCTTTTTAATTTTTTTGTGTGTACATAACTAAAATGGCCGTAGTTGCTATGGTTACGCGCAGTCCCCCGCTGTGCCGCATTTCGATTGAGACCCGAAAAAGTGTTACTGCGCATTAAAGGTCGATCGCCATTTTGGTTCAACTTATATGCCGCGTATTATAGGTCCTTATCTAATTTAAAAAAAAAACTACAAATATTGCAAAAATGTGATTTATTTAGGCTTAAAAATACGTAAACTAACAATATCGTGTGATATTTTGTCAATCACTTGCGAGAACAAGGCACAACAACGAACTTTTGTTTACCCAAAACATAGGTATTTAGTCAATACTATTATACTAAGTACTTAGCTTATCAAAAACAGTTTTATCCTAAAAAATATTACGCAGCTATGATTATTTTAATGTCCACATTTTTATTCCGCCGAAAATAAATGCAAGTAAATTTAGCCCTGATTTATTCCAGTTAATTCGGAATAAATTGTGGTTAGTTCTGATTTATTCCGGTTCTTTCAGAATAAACTGCAGGTTTTGGCCACGCTTTATTCCAGTTAATTCGGCACTACAGTTATGACAAAATATTACAACAAGTAGAAATATCCAAACTTACAAAAAGTATCCTCATTTAACTACACAGCAATCGCACTTTGGTATTCTCACAGCTTTGTTGAAATGAATCAAAATGAAGCATCCATAAAAATATGGAAGACAAACTTGTTTAAAATATTACTTAAAAATATTTTTGATTCCTTTCAACTCTACCAAAGTCATTACATTTATGCTAAGTAATAATAAAAAGTTACAAAGAATTTCATACCATGAAAAATATTTGATATTAAAAATATTATCATTTTTTAAATGCAATTAAAGGCACATTTTTATTTACTTGGAATACATTAAAGACATTGATTTATTATAACATAATTAAAATTAATTCAATTAATAGATTAATTGAATTTTTAAGCATATGACATGAGTTCATTTAATGCAAATGACTCAATACTTATCTTGCAAAAATCGTATGGTACTGTAATGCTTGACTATGGATATTACTTTCATTACCTATATAATTGGTTCCAGCGTGCTTTTTTTTATTTAGAAAGAATTGTTCTAGCACGATCATCTCAAAGATTAGGAAGGGTACAAAATTGTAAATAATTTTTATTTTATATTATCGCTATTTATTTTCTGGGGTACAATAAAGATAAATATAAATTCTTAATTCCATAGTCTGCTGTACCGTTAGCACTTCCAAGCAAGCTATCTAAAGTATTGAGCGATTTTTTGGTGAATTTGTCATGAAATTATACTCAAGAATTAATTTTGTAATAGCGAGTTTAAAGGCACACATGAAATAGAACAATAAAAACAACATAAAATGATTGCATCTACAATCTTAATTTGAGGTAATAATTAACTAAAATAAAGCAGATTCTATAATTGCTTATATTTTTTTTTAATATATGAAGAAAAAGATAGTTTTATATCTACCCACATTAATCAAAAGGAGTAATTAATAAATAATAGAAAATCAAACATGATGGTTTATTTCACCATTATTTTTATATATATTTAAAAAAAAAGTGTGTTAATTTTAATCTAGAGAACTTTTATTACATTTTTAACTCATGTTTATTAAAAAAAAAACATCACTTATAATGATAAGTTTCAATTAATAATTTGCTTCGGAAATCATCACTTTTTTATCAGTCTTACATATTATACCTAACAATTATAGAATCTGTTACAATGAATCCAAACTTATAAAAACGTCTCAAAGAATAGAAATTACAAGAAATCTTGTATTTGACCTTGAACAAATTTCAAGCAAGATGATATTTCCTCACTATCTGCAACCATGCCTTGCAATTTGTCCTGCACATCAACTAACATTTCTTTATGCATACAACCCTTTTTGAGCGCCGTCATGCAAAAAGTCGTAAGAGCCTTGAAACATTGCTTCCTATGAGCGTTATGTGGCTGGTTGTCCCAAACAGGAGTAGCTTTCACATAGCTCCATGCCAGAAAAACATACTGGATCACCGACTCCCAATGTTGCGATTCAACCAACACCTTCCCTTGTTCAACAACACACTTTTTGAAAGCAGCCAAATGCGTCGATACTCGTGAATACGCTGGAGAATCAGTTTTAGAAGTGAGACGAGATGTAGGGAGACTTTTGAAGATATTGCTCTTTAAATAACTCAGCCGCTCTTCTAGAGGCGACAGGTCAGGCACCGGCATATCACTCCTGATCTCCTGTTCAATTTCAGGGTGTTTGTATGTAATGGTCTTGATCATATGAATGAGCTGGGTAGGGCTCAAGCCCTTTAGGGCAGTATCAATAGGTCCTTTAAACTCAGTATTCAATGTTCTTTCCAGTCTACACCTTTTTATTGGCGGCGTGCTTTTGATGGGACTGGTGATCTTAAATTTCTGAGGTGTACTTATGTCTGTAAAGTCTATTTTTTCAGGAGTGAGTGGTATGCGTTCGGTGTCGAGTAAGAGACGCTTGCGTGGTGTAGAACGGAGGGTTACGCCGAGTTTCAGCGGGGATAAGTGGTTGTCTTTCGGCGGTGTGCGTACGGTGGAGTGGAATGAGGAGTTGCGTTTCAGTTCGATGTCCGGCGACCATGTCACTGGCAGACGTTTGCGCCCTGCAAATGGAAAGGTTGCTTGAAAAATGTGAAAACGACGATTTAGATCAAAGAGGTACTTCTGTCGTATTCTGATTAAGTACAACCAAGAAACCTCCTCTTGTGAACTATCAATATGGTCAGATGTGTACAAAGTGTAATGGTAAGTGTCTTTTAACTTGTCAAGTGTGAAAGAAGTGGTTCCAATATTCCAAGTATGTAAGCAGTGTTCCTTTAGCACTGTTACATAATTGCACTGTTACATAATTTTAAAAGAAAGTGAATCCGCAAACGCGTCCGTCTGTCCGACTTGTTCATTTGTTTGTTCACGATAAAATCAATAATCCAACCAAGCCACGAGTTTTTCTTCAAAGACAAAACCATAAGTAATTTTATTAATTTAAAATTGTATCTTTTGTTATGAACCATAAAAAACCTACCTAATCTAATCCTAATCAACAGATTCTGGAAAACGAAACAAGTGAAAAATTTAAAAAAAAATCAAGAACTCAATTTGATATTATACCTCTCTGCTGAATCAGCAGTTCGTCAGGCGATGGTGCCGGACTCAGATACCCGACGGGCAGAGCCGGAGAGCGCTCCCTGATGTTGGTGACAGGCAGACGATTAAGTCGGACCGGGATCTCGGCGAGAGCCGTGCGCGTGCGACGCCCTCCATCTGGTGTCACCGCGCCCTCCATTGGCGCTAGAATGTGAATATTTATATTAAAAATGTACGATGTTTTGGAACGGTGGACAAAAGCTGCGTAAACTAGAGCGCGTGCTGTCTGTTCGATGTCAACCACACTAATGTTGGAAAATAGTAATTTGTGCTTGAGTATGAACAAAAATAAAAAAAGTAATTAGGAAATTTGAATAACACCAATTAAGTAATTGAACTATTATGAGATTGTGTGAAGTGGAATATCGATTAATGCTGTTTTTATTTTTTTAGGTAGGAAATCATCCAATGACTACTCCCGCTCTAGAACGGAGCGAGAGGGCGTGCTCTCTTTGGCAAAATCCATGGCGCCAGAGGCTTCGACCATGCTGGGCCCTTAGCCCTTACGGTTTTGCTGACGTCTCGTTGAGGCGCGCGTCGCCGTCGACGACTCGGGCTCGGTCCGGACGGTTAGTGCGAGCAATAGGTAGCTCGGTGGCTGGAAATCATCCCGGTGGCTGGGGCGAAGGGCCGTTCTCTCACGCGTGCGGCCGCCTCGTTTGCTAGCATTACTGCTTTGCAAAATGAGGCGAACACTTGCCATTCCTCCTCGCTCCGGACCAACGGCCTGTACCAGAGCCCGGCGCAAGAGGTGACCACCGACCGCTCCCACAGGGACGCGGAGCACCGTATATTCCATCTATACCCCCGCCGTTTGTTCCGCACGAATCCGGTGTAAGAACCTCTCGAACTTACAATGTCTGGTGAGGACCTCCGTCGTGTGGTGCAGTGTGGTATTATCCCGACCGATTTGGATGAAATTTTGTGTGGATATTTGAATAGGTCCCTGGATGGTTTAAAAATACAGTTAAACCTGGTAGATAGCGCTGCAATCAGGTCCTCAAATTCTTATTCTGATGAAAGACAGCTTTCGGGCAGGACCATCTGTTACCGGGACGCTAGTTTATTTATATTATACTAGCTTCTGCCAGCAGTTTCGCCTGCGTGAAAATCGGTTTCTCCATACAGACTCTCAATCCTGTTTTACCCCCACTAAGCACCCTTAGTGGGGGTAAAACGGATTTTACGAAAAATCACGATGTTTCGTAAAATCCGTAAAACCCTATACCTGTTGGAGTATAACAAAAACATATCTATCCTACTTCACCACTATGTCTTTCTGTTTCTAAACAATAAGACAGAGTCCTCTGTTACCACTTGACTGAAATCTCTAGTATAGTCACTGTTACTGTATTCCACTAGCCTTGCTTAGGAGCAAACGTCTCACGTAATATTACTGAAACACACCTTCCAGTATATAAACCAAAGGATAATAAACAGTTATTATTGAATCCTTAATACAGTTTTTACTTTGGTATCCAATTCTAAACACCAACAGTTTCTGAGATTTCATGATTATAGAGCGGTATTTGTTTTTATATATACATATACTCATAGATAATTATGTAAACAGACCGGTCCGAGCTCAAGTCGTTTACGGCGCGCACTGTTCCCGCGCGCCTCAAGGAGTTATCAGCAAACTGTAGGGGCCCAACAGGGCCGAAGCCTACTGGGGTCAAAGGGTATCTGAAAATGGCACCCGGGGCCCTGGGACCAAGGCAAAGAATGGAACGGGGTAGGTTTTTAGTCAGTAAGAGTCTGACACTACTTCCCGCTCCACCCAAGGGCGGGATTTGTCATTGGATGATTTTACCTAACATAAAAAAAAAAAATCGACCCCTGTAACTTCGTTGAGGGTAAACCTTTCTAGGCTTCTGCCTGACCTATCAAGAGGGTACACATCAAGTAGCTATATTTCCGCAATCGCATTTCATTTAGACCTGTAGCTTAACATTTTTTCAAATTTAAAATAAGTTAAAGTTCCTAAATTTTGTCACTCACTCAGTCACCGTTCATCAAAACTCTTAGGTAGATACTTATGGAAGATATTATAAGCTTAACATTTTAAACATGATCAGTGTTAAACTTACTAAATAAGAAAAAAAAAATATTCTGCAACTTCAGTTTAGGTTTCTAAGTATACAAACTTCATAAAATGACTTAAACTAACTAGCTATATTTCCGAATAGTATTTAATTTGGACCTGTAGTTTAAGAACTTTTCAAAGTCGAAATAAGTCAGTTCCAAAATTTTGTCACACACTCATTCACCGATCATCGAAACTCTAAAATACTTCTGGAAAACAAACAGGCTTGAAATTTTTAATGCAATAAGTGTTTAGCCTACAAAGCAAGAAAAAATTAAACACCCAGCTTCGAATATTGGCAGTAGTGCAAAAACAATAGTGGTGTTATTCATAATTAAACTATACCGCAAGCTTGAAGCTCTATCTGCATTATAATTATTTGCTAAAAATGTACCTATATTTTAAAAACAACTACACACTTGCAGCAACTGAGCGTGAAATAAACTTACTTATGGAGTAGTAGGAGATAATTAAGCATATATTACTTAATCATTATTATAATATATTTACTGAGAAATTCAAGTTTATTTTAACAATATAGTAGTTTACTGACGAGTTAATTAAGTGCCGTCCTACATTGACTTAGCAGGTTCCTATTAGTACGACAATAACTACTACATAATTCCAATTTGCAGATAATTAACTACACCCCAATACAATTTATAATTATCTAACTTACTACTTGAACCCATTATACCAACACAACAAGTGCAAATACAATCCAGACCAATAACATCCGGTAAACTGAATAAATTTAACAACACTTTAATTAACAAGTTAGGTGATTGGAACCTTGCAGTGAACAATGGTAATATTTTGTATAACGATTTTTTTTCAATAGTCCAAACCGAATTTAATAAGACTTTTGAGAAGAAAACTAAAAGTATCTGCCCTAAGTTTAGATTTAGTGACTGGGCGACTAAAGGAATCAGGATAAGTAGGGAAAGACTTTTTTTTTTTTTTTTTTTTTTTTTTTTTTATTATTGATAGGTTCGCGCTTTTCGAGCTGAATGGCCTTAAGCCTATTATTAACACTGAAACTTTTAATAAGTATGTTGCTACCTATTCAAAAATGTTTAAAAATACTTGTAAGGCAGCTAAGGCCTTATATATTAGCAACAAGGTTAAAACAGCAGATAATAAAATAAAAACGGTTTGGAAAATCATAAATAATTAAACCAACAGGAACAAAATACATAATAATGATTACATATTAGAGACTCATCATGGACTTATTAGCGATAACAAAGTAGTTGCGGAAGAATTTGTAAATTTCTTTACCAGTGTACCAATAAAAACTACTGAAGCTCTAAATTCATCACCATCTCATGCTTTTGGTTTATTACAGGCTAATGTTGCAGCCTGCCCCACTGAAATTAACTTTAAGCATATAAACCCCATAACAGTAGTAAAAGCATTTAAACAAATCAAGGTTAAATTAACTGAAGATCTTTGGGGTATGTCTATCAAAGTTTGTACCCCAATTATTGAGACTATAGCGCCATACTTAGCTTTAATATTTAATTTGTGTATAGATCAAAGCGTCTTTCCGGATCTAATGAAATATAGTAAATTTATACCACTTTTTAAATCCGGGGACAGTAAAGACTGTAATAATTATAGGCCAGTGTCTGTATTGCCAGTTTTTAGCAAAATATTTGAAAAGGTGATGTTGGATCAAATGCTTAATCATTTTAACACAAATAACATCTTACTCGATAAACAGTATGGTTTCACCAAAGGACATTGTACAACTGACGCTGGTGTCTCCTTACTAAAACACATTTTTAATGCGTGGGAAGAGGCACAAGATGCTATAGGCATCTTCTGCGACCTGTCTAAGGCGTTTGATTGTGTAGTTCATGAAACATTACTCCTGAAACTTGAGCATTACGGACTAGGCAAAACAGCGTTAAACTTATTTAAATCTTATTTGAATGATAGACAGCAATTAATTCAGATAAACGGAGTCAATTCGTCGGGGTTAAATGTTAAAATGGGAGTACCCCAAGGTTCGATTTTAGGTCCTTTTTTATTTTTAGTTTACATTAATGATTTACCCCATTTGTTGCAAAATAAAATTAATATGGTGTTATTTGCCGACGACACTTCTTTGATTTTCAAGGTAAATAGAAGGACTAATAATTTTGACGACGAAAATAACGCCCTACTGCAGGTCCAAAACTGGTTCACTGCTAATAATATAGTTTTAAATGGGAAGAAAACTAAATTCATAAGATTTTCCTTACCGAATGTCAAAAGTAGTGAATGTGACATAGTATTGAACAACGAGAAACTAGAATTCGTCGATAAAACGGTTTTCCTGGGGATAACGCTTGACTCAAGGCTACAGTGGGGTCCTCATTTAACATCTCTTGCAGGACGGCTTAGCTCAGCTGCATATGCTGTTAGAAAAATCCGCCAATTTACGGATGTTGATATCGCTAGACTAGTCTATTTTAGTTATTTTCATAGTATCATGTCATACGGTATCTTACTATGGGGACGGGCTGCAGACATCCACTCTATTTTTATATTACAGAAAAGAGCCATCAGAGCCATCTACAATCTCCGCCGGTGCGATTCTCTAAGGGAACTGTTTAAAGATATTAACATCATGACGGTACCTTGTCAATATATCTATGAAAACATCATGTACGTTAGAAAGAATCTTCACCTTTTTAATAAAAGAGGCGATAGGCATAATTATGTTACAAGGAATAGGGACCTTTTAGTTCAACCAGGGTTCAGACTGGCTAAAGTAGCGTCTTCTTTCATGGGGTACTGTTTAAAATGTTACAATAAAATACCTCCTCACATATTAGAACTCAATGAATCAAAATTTAAATCTTGTATTAAACGCACACTATGTACACGGGCATATTATAGCTTGGAGGATTATATTCAAGATAAAAATGCTTGGGTTAATGCTGGTCCAGCTCCACTACCAGCAGGGCGTACAAATTGATTAGTTTGGAAAATACTCTTTTATCTTTTTATTTAATATTAAATTATTATTGTATAATGTAGAAGCATTTATTTCCAAAGTTTGTAAATGTGAGTACCATGGAGCCATTTACGGTTTTTGGATATTGGACTTGTTTGACATAAATGAGCATGGTGGTTGAGAGTTTGTCATGCTCACTCAAATGTCTCACTGATGGTGGCGCGTGTGTTGGATCATTCAGTTCCCTTCAAAATGGTTGAGCTGAGTGGTGCTGATATACGCGTCATGTCCGTGAACGGGCGCTGTCAGTTGAGACTGGTCATCTCTTAGCTGCCAGTGGTTTATTTTAATATCTTTATTTAGAATGCCTTTTTTTTCGTCTTTATTTTATTGACATTGTTCTCACATAATAGCAGCGACAAGAAACATGTAACAGAGATATTTGTTATACATAAAATGATTGAAAAGAGTGTCCATGGAGTTTCTTGCACATTCTTCTCCATAGAGATCTACGCTTTGGAATGTGCAATTAACATCATTTTTTTTCTGACAGACTGACACTTTGAACTTTCAAAAGTACCTGTAAATGGTTTATTTGAAATTAATGCTTTTGAATCTTTGAATCTTTGAAACTAATTAGAATTTTTCTTAACATGTTCCTTTAAAAAGCCAATTTTAATGTATAGTCATAACCCTAAAACAAATTGTTGAAATCTCTCAAAAACAGCTAAATCGACTTATTTACTAAATTTTAAACATTTTTTTTTTCTCGAAATTTAGGATAGGTTTGTATATATCTCGCGGTGAAACTGTTGACACATCTATTAAGGGTCTTTATTATTTTTGTGTAATTCAGTGCGGTATATTTTAAGAAATCTTGAAAACATTTAGTGCCTTTTTAGGCGTTTTTAAGGACTTCCCTCTCAAGAACTTCTCAAAGTCAAAATAAGTCAAAGTTCCTTTTTATCACTCACTCATTCACCGATCATCAAAACTCTAAGGTACTTCTTAGCGGCATACAAACTTTAAATTTTGTATACAATGAGTGTTTAGTCTATATAGCAAGCAATTTAAACATCATCATCATCAGTGAAGTAATAAATAATGGCGTTATTAATATACATTCGAAAATGGAAACCTATACCGTAAGCTCTAGTTGCCTTACTGTCATTTGCTAAAAATATTAGTTTTCAAAAACAACTGCACACTAAATGAGTGTGAAATATACCTACTTATGGAGTAGCAAGAGATGATTAAGCGTCCATTACATTATCATTATTGTAATTTATTTACAGAGAAAATCGAGTTTACTTAACCGATACGGTAGTTTACTAACGAGTTAATTAGGTGCCGTCCTACATTGACTCAGCAGGTCCCTAATAGTATGACAATAACTACTAGGTTATCCAATTTGCTGATAATTAACTATATCTATATATAATTTTCAATTATCTAACCAATTAGTAATTATACTAACAGGTTCCTATAAAAAGGGCCCCAATTTTATTTTTTAATCATAACCTCTTTGGATCTCGATTAGTGATAATCGCAGTAGTAAAACTCACTTTGTCTTAAAGAAAAGAAAATGGAAGAAGTGCCACATTTTACCCCAGTTAAGCTGCCAAATTTAGCTAACGACAATCAAATGGAGGAAAATCGCAGAGGTAAGTTAAACATTTGTAATTGATTTTGTTATGCTATTTACCATTTTAGATAAAAAAACTTTCACAAATCTATAAAAAAAACATTCGAAATTTGAAATCAGAATGGCACCATGATTAGAGATGGGCGGTGGGTAAATACCCATCGGGTATTTACCGGGTAAATACCCAATTTGGGTATAAACAGGGTTTTTACCCGGTAAATACCCAAAAGCATGGGTATAAACTATAAACACTTTATGGAACGTTTTATTTAATAAAGTTTAGGTGAATTTTAGCCCGTTTAGATATTTTTAACACATCCATGTTATAAGTTCGGCTACTTTCATATGTTTTTCGTTTCATAGCCAGATTAAATTGCTTTATTAACTGATAATAACTGTAATTTTAGCATAAATGTAAAATTTCTTAACTGATTTGATGAAGTTTCTATATAGTAAATGACATAATATAGGGTGACTGGTAATTAGTGACCGACACTTAAACACGTGATTGTAGTCATGAAAAGCAAACAACTTTTACTATGGGACCAAACCTGAAATCGCGAAAACAAATCTGCTGGTCAGTACATTTGTGTTCGCGTAACTGGTCAAAATGTACTAAACTTGGCTGATTTTCCTCCTTATATAATGTTCTTTCAATTAATTTGGAATCGGAACTCCCTTTTTAGGGTCCCTTAGCAAAATGGCCAAAAAACGGAACCCCTATGGATTCGTCATGTCTGTCTGTCCGTTCGTCCGTATGTCACAGCCAGTTTTTTCCGAAACTATAAGAACACTGTTAAAACTTGGTAAGTAAATGTATTCTGTAAACAGCATTAGGATTTTCACACAAAAATAGAAAAAAAAACAATAAATTTTGGGGGTTCCTCATACTTAGAACTTCAGTTTAATTATTTTTTATATGGTTTAAAAAATAACAGGTAAATAGGTATCAGAGTAATCAATGTTGTTATATCAATTTATAAACACGCATTTTAATACTCAAAAATGAATAATATGAATTTGCTTAATTTTTTAACACTACTAAACGAAGATGATTTTTATCGCTGGTTATTTGTTTTTTGATTTTGCGCAATTTACACGGTTGTATATTTTTTTTGTCTTGATTAGGTACATCTAAGAAATATTCAGTGTTTTTATTGTTTTATATGACATAAAATATATATTTCTATATTTTTTCATCATGATTACAGAATGAGACCCTGAGAAAAAAAAACTTCAAAGTGTTAATGACGTACTTCTATTACAAAATACTTAAATTACTTTCTTTGGTATATCTACTGTAGTTTAGTACGAGTATATTTTCTAAGGTTTAACGTAAATTGTATTGCATTCAATTAAATATACATATATGAATACAATATATTAATATTTCCAAAACCAGTTTTAGTCGTTAGCACCAGCAAAATTTTGAATCCTGATCCAAAATGAAACAGTATGAGATATCACTTCTACGTGCGCACTCTTTAGTAATTCAAAAACAAGTGAAAATAGTAAGCATAATACGTATACGCGGAGAGAAGGCGAAGAAGCGGGAACGGTTGATGTGCATATTTGTAAGGATTGAGGGACCGCTGGCCAGCTAAATGCGCCTACTGACGGACTTATTTTATCAATTGAAAGTCAACTTTAGAAACTTTAACGTAAGGTTGAAACGCCGTGAGCTGCACCACGTCAGCATTTTTTTAATATTAATTTCAATCTCATACGCTAATGTAGTAGATTTTTAGTTAATAACAAAGTATCTTCATCGTCACTAGTTCTGAGAATATACGCGAGTTTGCCAGATTTTAGTTATTCATCTTATATACTCAAGAGTTTGATGTTTCACGTTTATTTAATGTATTTTATCAATAAATATTTGTTACGACATGCTGTGATATTCAAATAGTCTAATTTAAAACTACTATAATCAAATGTAATATAAACCACCTAATATAATACGTAAAAATACAGACGTACAATTTTTATATGATTTGTTAGTAGAAAACTATTATTTGCTGACACCATTTAACACTTCATGCATAAAACACATTTGATAAACATTTTTTATTGCTTAAAGTGTATCAAAGACTTAAAACAATAATAAAAAGGAAAATACCCACCATTTGGGTATTTACCCGGGTAAAAACCCTGCATTTGGGTATTTTGGGTATTTACCCGGTATTTACCGGGTAGAAACCCATCTCTAACCATGATAGCAGTTTATTTAATTGTATGGTCAAAATTAACATTTGGATTTCTATTTAAGACTAAACAATTTAATTATTTATTTTTGGTTGCTTGATTCAATTTTGATTGAATCGTTGTACCTGTTTTGGCTTATTTCAATTTAGACTTTTTTTTAAATTTCTTAAGCATATTTTTCAAATTGTCAATCAATAAAAACTAGAAAAAAAATTATAATATTTTCTGTTCCAGGTATAAAAGCGACACCGTACGTAAAAATGGAAAACTATAACCTAACACCGGATTCTGAGACTTCCGCCTCCTCAGATCAAGTGATGAGTTCTCCTGAAAAGAATCCATCTAAAGCTGTGTGGGATTCACCAAAATCACGGCACACTATAGGGATCCACATCATACCCAGTAGACGTATCAATTTCGATTTACCTGAAGATGAAGAGAAAGCTAAAGATGGAAACGTGTGAAGAAGTTACGATCTTTTTCTTTTGAAGGGTGCTTGAACTTTTTATTTTTAGAGTTAATAGGTTTATTTTATATTTCACTGTGTACACTACTTGTTTAAAATACACAAGTTTCTGAATTTTCTAATCTTAACTAGCGTTATTTTATGTGGTTGAAGTTATGTTTGTTGTGTATTTATCTGTCCATATCCTTTTACTTTTAATTTTAAAAATGTTAACTGATTTTATTAGCCTAATCTAGGCTAATCACATATTTCTAAGGGCTATTACTGTCTTACTAATTTATTTTTATTTTAATAAATTTTAAGTAAATACTTTCCTATTTCATTTTATTTTATCTTGCTTTTTTGGAATATATTTTCAAAAAAAGAAGAGGAGTTTGAATAAAGATTAATTATTTAAAAATAATAGGTAGTTACAGTCGATACATTGAATACATTTAATTTTGACCCAGATCTATAGAACCTTTCAAAGTAAAAATGAGTCAGAGTTCCTAAATGTTGTCACTCACTCATTCATCGATCATCAAAACTCAAAGGTAGTTCTGCATGCCATACGAGCTTGAACACTATTTGTGTTGCTATATTTAGAAAATTTTCTATAATTAGAAAGGGAACACTGCTAGTTTATACTACAATAAATTGCTCAGCTCCTCTTTATTGAGACAGTGACTCGATAACTTAAATGACTGTTTTTTATTAAATTTGATACACCTACACTACACTAATTCCAAAACACTATACCCACTAGGAAATAATTTGTAGAGCATGTACCGCTTGTGATATAGGTTTATCCAAGTACAAACACACTTAACACAGCCATACTTATGTAATTATTCTTAAGATTTATGTAACTATTTTACCATTGTACTCTGAATAAACATATTATTATTATTTGTAAATAATTACAACACTGACTTTCCTTTAAAATAATCCCCCTAAAAACTTCCCCTGCAGTGGTTTAAAGTAACAAATAAACAGTAATTTTCTTATCCAATAAAATAATAATTATCAGGTTTAAAAAAAAACACATATTCTATTTTCAAATTGTTATAATACTCTTTTCTAAACGACCTACTGGCTACTTTATGAGAACTAGATGGCGAGAAGTTTTTTTTTTCTTTTTTAAGAAATTCTAATTCATGAAACCGAATCTCCCCTATATAATTATTATACTCTTTGAACCGAAATCATATTTATCGAATGTGTAGATTTAGGTACGTGTACTACGTTTCTGTGTCCGTAAGCTATTTTCTATGACACCGAGCCCCTCGAGCTTACGTATATTTTTTTCCAAAATAATACAAACTAATTGAAAACCTCCACATTTTGTAATTTTCCTACATATGTTGTGAGTATTTAATTTTAATAAAACCCTCTTTCATGATCCTCCACTTTTCTAAAAACAGATTTGTAAGGTAAAATAAAATGAACCAAAATTAGTATAAATTTAAAGTTTATTAAAAATAAACATAGTTTATAAAAGAACATTCAAGCGTACTTAAACAATTATATTACAGGCCCTTAGATAGAATAGATGTGATTAACCTATGTAAGGCTAATAAAATATAAATTAATGGAAATAGAAAAATTCTTCACTCATTTAATCTTAAGCCTTCTCCTCATCTTCAGTTAAATCGAAATTGATACGCCTACTGTCTAAGATATGTATCCCTACAGTGTGGTGTGATTTTGGAGTAACCCACACAGCTTTAGACGAATTCTTTTCAGAAGAAATCATTTTTTGATCCGATTCCGCGGATCAAGAATTCTCAGAATCCGGTGTAAGGATAAAGTTTTCCATTTTCACGTACGGTGTCGCTTTGTTACCTGGAAAAGAGGAAAAATAAATGCTTACATTGAAATATTCAAAACTATGCAAATATCCAGATTTAATTTAAACTCGAAACGTACCCTAGCAAAAAAAAGAAAAAAACAAATCAAAAACAAAATGCATGGCAGTCATGGTAGGTACCATTCTGAATTTAAATTTCGATTTTTTTTTACAATATAAACATATTATTCTATTACAAAAATAATTACAATAATTTACAAAAATTAAAAATAAGATTTATCTTACCTCTGCGATTTTCTCTCGTTTGATTGCCGTTAAGATTTAGGAGCTTAACTGAGATAAAATACGAAACTTCTTCCATTTTCTTTTTTTTTTTTTTGAGGAAAGAGTACTCTACTGCGACTATCGCTTGTAGAGATCCAAAAGAGTCATCGGAGAGTCGTTCGGTCTTTGTCAGAATTGTCATATTTTGATTTGATATATATTATAGTATTTATTAGTTTATAATATTACCATATATACGTATTTTATTATTATAAGTAGTTAACTAAATTTTATTGATACTATATTATATTTGAAATTACTGTTATTCATTTATTGTGCACACCTACCACAGTTTTGTCTTTTTAACCCAAAGGTTGACTGGTAGAGAATGCCTTGTTGCATTAAGTCCGCCTATGTACCACTATTGTACATGAAGATTAAATAAATAAATAAATAAGAGTTATGATTAAATATTAAAATTGGGACCCTTTTTAAAGGAACATGTTAGAATAATTTCTAATTACTCGTAGTTAGATAAAATTAAAAATTATAATGAGGCATAATTAAGAAATGTATTGGTCCGAAAATTGGAATTAGTAATTATCTTATTGTTAAGTAGGTACCTGCCGAGTCAATGTAATAATAATTAGCTCGTTAGTAAACTACCGTATCGGCGAAGTAAACATATTATTTTCTCTGTACTTACTCGTAAATACATATTATTACAATGATGATTAAGTAATGTGTGCTTAATCATCTCTTGCTACTCCCAAGGTAATTTGTTTCACACTCATTTAGCAACTGTGTAGTGTATTTAAAAGTTAAAATTTTCAACAGTGAGTCATTATGATCAAAATGCAGCTAGAGCTTCGGGTTATGGTCTAGGGCTCTATTTTCAAATATGTAATACAACCATTTTGAATTTGCACTGCTTCGAATATTCGTTCTAACAAAATGTACTGCTATTTTTCTTCTCAAATTATTTTCTTTTTTTGACTGTATTTGGCTACCTGTACAGCTATGTTATTTGCCTCGGATAAATCCTGAAAAGCTCAGGTGGTTGTATAGGATGGGCAGCATAGTAGGTGACGCATGTCCTGTGCAACTGTTTCACACTAACACTGTGTCGTGATGCCCCATTTGGCCATATTGTTTTTACTGCGATCAATCTGGTTCCGGAGTCGGTTAAGCGATTTCCAGATTGGCCACTGTAGTAGATATGTTTAATAGAGTACAGGAAGGGATCCTGTACTCTATTAAACATATCTTCGAAGTTCATCATCAGATCAAAATAATATTTTTATGGGACCAATTCGAGAGTATAATCTTTCAACCAAAACTAAAATTTTCATAATCGGTCCATAATTGACCGAGTTCGTTCGTTGAAAATACAAAAAAACAATGTTCGGCTGTATGAGAACCTCCTTTTCGAAGTCGATTAAAAAAAGCATAGTGCTCACGATGAATCGGTCGTCTTGAATGGTTGTGAACCTTAATAAGCCTGCCATTTTCTGGTCTTCTGAGTGCTTAATGCGATTTTGTATTACGTTAATTCGATCGACACGTTTATGACGTTCAGTGCTCCGATTGGCTGGCCCTAACTCTTAACCAATAACCAATAAAGTCTACGATCGTGTTAAAGTAGATTTCTTTACGTATTATACTATAGAAAGAAGTTCAAGACGGTTCAAAGTTTTTATTTATTCTAAAATAACGAATACAAAATAGTACACAACAAGAATCACCACATTAATTGTATGAAGAATGAAAAAAAAAATATTGATCATCATACCTACAGTACGATCGATGGATCTTGGCACGCCTGAAGTTAGGTTCTGCGAACTTTTGCGCATGTACCCATTTAAAAAGAATTGTTAGTTGCATATTTTTTTTTACCGCGATACGAATAAGTTTCCCAATACTTTTACTAACTTTTTATACACTTGTACATGTTTACTCCTATTATTTAACCAAAAATTTAAGACTACCTAGTCTACCATATTGTGTTAAGTTGTCGAAAGTTAACTTAACACAACATAACACACATGTATGTTGTGTTAAGTTAACTTTCGTCAATGTGTGTGTGCGTATGTACATGCAAATGTACACCTGCATGTTTACACAGTTTGAACTTGTAGTAAAATAAATGCATTTTTAATCTGAGGAAAGGTTGAAAGTTTTAAGCACGATGCAGACCAAACAGAAAACGGCGTGCAATGGGTAGCTCGCCCTTCGGCTTTTCGGTAACCATCTGGATCGAGCCAGAGTCGTTGTTGGCAAGTAGTGTTCCACGCGTGACTTTCTTCTCACGGCGCCAGGGCTGAAGATTCAAAAGATTAGAGAAAGGCACATAATCCTCCTATTTTAGAAATCAGATAAAAAACGTATGTTTACCTACCTAAGTAATGCATTCATCCAAGTCATCGACTATATATACCTATAATCTTAAGTTAATTTGATTTTAATAAACTTTGTTTTCCTACTATTTAAAATAAGTAGATAAGTATAATTATTTGGTAAAGTACGCTAAAATAAATGAAACTAAAAATAATATTAATGTGTTGTTGTGTTGTGTTGTGTTGGGTGTTGTGTATTTATGTGTGTGTGTGTGTGTGTGTATGTTCATGTCTTTCTATTGTGTCTCTAATTACGGTATTCAAAAGGTTAATATGTACTTAGAGTTAATTACAATTAATTAAAGTAAATTAATAAAAGAACGAAGACTAATTATATCAGTCTATATTTTTAATATGTATTATTATAGGAAAATGAATAAATACAACACCAAATTAACTATACCTAAAACAACATAGCACACATTCGTTAACAACTTAGATTAACCAAAAAGATTAGAAATAATTTAATAAAACTTAGGAATTTAAATAGTAAAAAAAAAGTTCAAGCACATTTAAAAAACGATTGTAACTTATTCAATTATTTCAATTTGTAGTCTTCTCCTCATCTTCAGGTAAATCGAAATTGATACGCCTACTGTTTATGATGTGCATCCCTATAGTGCGACGTGCTTTTGGGGTATCCCACATAGCTTTCGATGGATTCTTTTCAGGAGAACTCATTTCTTGATCTGTGGAGGCGGAAGTCTCAGAATCCGGTGTAAGGATAAAGTTTTCCATTTTCACATACGAGTCGCTTTGTCACCTGGAAAATAAAAAAAAACTTCATTCTATTGACTGCGAAACAGATCCTAGATCATTTTTAAAAAGCCTTCGTTAAAATAGGTAAATACCTATTCAAAAATAAGTAAAAATGAGACTACTAAGATTCAATTAAAACTTTAAATCTACTAACTCTAGGAACTAGAAAAAATAAACTATTAAATTAGATTAGGTATTCAGTTTCTTTTTGTTAAGTTTCAGAATGGTAGGTATATATTATCTAAAAAATAAAGTGCAATGCTATGATGGCGCCATTCTAATTACAAATTTCGAAAATTGTTACGATAGAACATAAACAACACATTATTTTTTATATTATATGTTACCAACATGATCTATGTACCTAATACCACCAAGGATCTTATATATTCTAGGGGGTCTTGGATAAAACTTGTAGGCGTTAAAATAAATTAAAAATATTGAAAAGTTTAACTTACCTCTGCGATTTCCTCTCGTTTTATTGTCGTTAAATAGCTTAATACTGATTTAGGATTTTATTTATTTTAGGACAAAGTAAGTTCACTACTGCGTCTGCGACTATCTCTCGTCGAGATCCAAAAGGGTTATAATTAAAAATGGGACCATTTTAAAAGGGACATATTAGGACAAATCTCTTATTTAATTAGATAATTAAAATGATAATAGGACGTAATTAAGAACCAAATTGTATTATTACACAATAACTGACGAATGAAGTGACTTTATGCTTTAGAAGCAAGGGGCAACTGAAGAAACACGGATGGTTATTGATGAACGATGGAACTATACGCGCCGTCGACGACTTAGGCACAGTCCGGACGGTTATCGGACAGTCGGACAGCGAGCTACTCTTTGCTCGCCTACGGCAACGCAAGCCCGTGCCTACGGTGAAAATCGGTATCGGAATCCCGGCGGCGGCTGGGTCGTGAGGGCCGTTGTCTCACGCTTGTGGCCTCCTCCTTTGCTAACATTACTGCTTCGCAGGAGGCGTCCGCCTGCCACTCCTACTCGCTTCAGACCATGGTCTGTACCAAGGCCTGGCGCGAGAGATCGCTGCCGCCGATCGCCCACAGACGACATGGCGGTGCTCTGCAAGCGGGGCACACCTCTACCGTGTCCTCTGGGTGGTCCACACGGTGGTGACACCCGGGCGTCGCTTCCTCACGAATCCGGTGCAGAAACTTCCCAAAATGACCATGTTCGGTGAGAACCTGCGACATGCGGAAAGTGAGGACGCCGTGGGGTCTTTCCAGCCACTCCTCAAAGAGGGGACTTACCGCCATAACTATGGCGTACCCAGTTATTAGTCAGTCTGACACTCCACCCAGAACTTCCCAGAAGTTATTTGAAGATTTCCCACTTTAAAAAAGTTTTGTTGTATTTTGCTATTGTATCTGCCCCGTTAATACGAGTGTCTATGTGTTTTCTCATCCTACTCTTCCATCGTATACTTTCTTACTAAAATGGCCGTCGTTACTAAGGTTACGCGCAGCCCCCGCTGTGCCGCATTTTGATTGAGACCCGAAAATGTGTTACTGCGCATTAAAGTTCGATCGCCATTTTGGTTCAACTTATATGCCGCGTATTGTAGGTCCTTACCTAATTTAAAAAAAAAAACTACAAATATTATAAAAATGAGATTTATTTAGGCTTAAAAATACGTAAACTAACAATATCGTGTGATATTTTGTCAATCACTTGCGAGAACAAGGCACAACAACGAACTCTTGTTTACCCAAAACATAGGTATTTAGTCAATACTATTATACTAAGTACCTAGCTTATCAAAAACAGTTTTATCCTAAAAAATATTACGCAGCTATGATTATTTTAATGTCCACAGTTTTATTCCGCCGAAAATAAATGCAAGTAAATTTAACCCTGATTTATTCCAGTTAATTCGGAATAAATTGTGGTTAGTTCTGATTTATTCCGGTTCATTCAGAATAAACTGCAGGTTTTGGCCACGCTTTATTCCAGTTAATTCGGCACTACAGTTATGACAAAATATTACAACAAGTAGAAATATCCAAACTTACAAAAAGTATGCTCATTTAACTACACAGCAATCGCACTTTGGTATTCTCACAGCTTTGTTGAAATTAATCAAAATGAAGCATCCATAAAAATATGGAAGACAAACTTGTTTAAAATATTACTTAAAAATAGTTTTGATTCCTTTCAACTCTACCAAAGTCATTACATTTATGCTAAGTAATAATAAAAAGTTACAAAGAATTTCATACCATGAAAAATATTTGTTTCAATTAAAGGCACATTTTTATTTACTGGGAATACATTAAAGACATTGATTTATTGTAAAATAATTAAAATTAATTTAATTAATAGATTAATTGAATTTTTAAGCATATGACATGAGTTCATTTAATGCAAATGACTCAATACTTATCTTGCAAAAATCGTATGGTAGGTACTGTAATGCTTGACCATGGATATTACTTTCATTACCTATATAATTGGTTCCAGCGTGCTTTTTTTTATTTAGAAAGTATTTGTTCTAGCACGATCATCTCAAAGATTAGGAAGGGTACAAAATTGTAAATAATTTTTATTTCATATTATCTCTATTTATTTTCTGGGGTACAATAAAGATAAATATAAATTCATAATTCCATAGTCTGCTGTACCGTTAGTACTTCCAAGGCTATCTAAAGTATTGAGCGATTTTTTGGTGAATTTGTCATGAAATTATACTCAAGAATTAATTTTGTAATAGCGAGTTTAAAGGCACACATGAAATAGAACAATAAAAACAACATAAAATGATTGCATCTACAATCTTAATTTGAGGTAATAATTAACTAAAATAAAGCAGATTCTATAATTGCTTATATTTTTTTTTAATATATGAAGAAAAAGATAGTTTTATATCTACCCACATCAATCAAAAGCAGTAATTAATAAATAATAGAAAATCAAACATGATGGTTTATTTCACCATTATTTTTATATATATTTAAAAAAAAAAAGTGTGTTAATTTTAATCTAGAGAACTTTTATTACATTTTTATTAAAAAAAAAACATCACTTATAATGATAAGTTTCAATTAATAATTTGCTTCGGAAATCATCACTTTTTTATCAGTCTTACATATTATACCTAACAATTATAGAATCTGCTACAATGAATCCAAACTTATAAAAACGTCTCAAAGAATAGAAATTACAAGAAATCTTGTATTTGACCTTGAACAAATTTCAAGCAAGATGATATTTCCTCACTATCTGCAACCATGCCTTGCAATTTGTCCTGCACATCAACCAACATTTCTTTATGCATACAACCCTTTTTGAGCGCCGTCATGCAAAAAGTCGTAAGAGCCTTGAAACATTGCTTCCTATGAGCGTTATGTGGCTGGTTGTCCCAAACAGGAGTAGCTTTCACATAGCTCCATGCCAGAAAAACATACTGGATCACCGACTCCCAATGTTGCGATTCAACCAACACCTTCCCTTGTTCAACAACACACTTTTTGAAAGCAGCCAAATGCGTCGATACTCGTGAATACGCTGGAGAATCAGTTTTAGAAGTCAGACGAGATGTAGGGAGACTTTTGAAGATATTGCTCTTTAAATAACTCAGACGCTCTTCTAGAGGCGACAGGTCAGGCACGGCATATCACTCCTGATCTCCTGTTCAATTTCAGGGTGTTTGTATGTAATGGTCTTGATCATATGAATGAGCTGGGTAGGGCTCAAGCCCTTTAGGGCAGTATGAATAGGTCCTTTAAACTCAGTATTCAATGTTCTTTCCAGTCTACACCTTTTTATTGGCGGCGTGCTTTTGATGGGACTGGTGATCTTAAATTTCTGAGGTGTACTTATGTCTGTAAAGTCTATTTTTTCAGGAGTGAGTGGTATGCGTTCGGTGTCGAGTAAGAGACGCTTGCGTGGTGTAGAACGGAGGGTTACGCCGAGTTTCAGCGGGGATAAGTGGTTGTCTTTCGGCGGTGTGCGTACGGTGGAGTGGAATGAGGAGTTGCGTTTCAGTTCGATGTCCGGCGACCATGTCACTGGCAGACGTTTGCGCCCTGCAAATGGAAAGGTTGCTTGAAAAATGTGAAAACGACGATTTAGATCAAAGAGGTACTTCTGTCGTATTCTGATTAAGTACAACCAAGAAACCTCCTCTTGTGAACTATCAATATGGTCAGATGTGTACAAAGTGTAATGGTAAGTGTCTTTTAACTTGTCAAGTGTGAAAGAAGTGGTTCCAATATTCCAAGTATGTAAGCAGTGTTCCTTTAGCACTGTTACATAATTGCACTGTTACATAATTTTAAAAAAAAGTGAATCCGCAAACGCGTCCGTATGTCCGACTTGTTCATTTGTTTGTTCAAAATAAAATCAATTTATCCAACCAAGCCACGAGTTTTTCTTCAAAGACAAAACCATAAGTAATTTTATTAATTTAATATTGTATCTTTTGTTATGAACCATAAAATAATAATCGTAATCGTAATCTAATCCTAATCAACAGACTCTGGAAAACGAAACAAGTGTAAAATTAAAAAAAAAACTCAATTTGATATTATACCTCTCTGCTGAATCAGCAGTTCGTCAGGCGATGGTGCCGGACTCAGATACCCGACGGGCAGAGCCGGAGAGCGCTCCCTGTTGTTGGTGACAGGCTGTAGTGGGGTGACACGCAGACGATCAAGTCGGACCGGGATCTCGGCGAGAACCGTGCGCGTGCGACGCCCTCCATCTGGTGTCACCGCGCCCTCCATTGGCGCTAGAATGTGAATATTTATATTAAAAATGTACGATGTCTTGGAACGGTGGACAAAAGCTGCGTAAACTAGAGCGCGTGCTGTCTGTTCGATGTCAACCACACTATGTTGGAAAATAGTAATTTGTGCTTGAGTATGAACAAAAATAAAAAAAGTAATTAGGAAATTTTAATAACACCAATTAAGTAATTGAACTATTATGAGATTGTGTGAAGTGGAATATTGATTAATGCTGTTTTTATTTTTTTAGGTAGGAAATCATCTAATGACTACTCCCGCTCTAGAACGGAGCGAGAGGGCGTGCTCTCTTTGGCAAAATCCATGGCGCCAGTAGGCTTCGACCATGCTGGGCCCTTAGCCCTTACGGTTTTGCTGACGTCTCGTTGAGGCGCGCGTCGCCGTCGACGACTCGGGCTCGGTCCGGACGGTTAGTGCGAGCAATAGGTAGCTCGGTGGCTGGAAATCATCCCGGTGACTGGGGCGAAGGGCCATTCTCTCACGCGTGCGGCCGCCTCCTTTGCTAGCATTACTGATTTGCAAAATGAGGCGAACACTTGCCATTCCTCCTCGCTCCGGACCAACGGCCTGTACCAGAGCCCGGCGCAAGAGGTGACCACCGACCGCTCCCACAGGGACGCAAAGCACCGTATACTCCATCGTGTACCCCCGCCGTTTGTTCCGCACGAATCCGGTGTAAGAACCTCTCGAACTTACAATGTCTGGTGAGGACCTGCGTCGTGTGGTGCCGTGTGGTATTATCCCGACCGATTTGGATGAAATTTTGTGTGGATATTTGAATAGGTCCCTGGATGGTTTAAAAATACAGTTAAACCTGGTAGATAGCGCTGCAATCAGGTCCTCAAATTCTTATTCTGATGAAAGACAGCTTTCGGGCAGGACCATCTGTTACCGGGACGCTAGTTTATTTATATTATACTAGCTTCTGCCAGCAGTTTCGCCTGCGTGAAAATCGGTTTCTCCATACAAACTCCCAATCCTGTTTTACCCCCACTAAGCACCCTTAGTGGGGGTAAAACGGATTTTACGAAAAATCACCATGTTTCGTAAAATCCGTAAAACCCTATACCTGTTGGAGTATAACAAAACCATATCTATCCTACTTCACCACTATGTCTTTCTGTTTCTAAACAATAAATATTATATATAATGGACAGAGTCCTCTGTTACCACTTGACTGAAATCTCTAGTATAGTCACTGTTACTGTATTCCACTAGCCTTGCTTAGGAGCAAACGTCTCACGTAATATTACTGAAACACACCTTCCAGTATATAAACCAAAGGATAATAAACAGTTATTATTGAATCCTTAATACAGTTTTTACTTTGGTATCCAATTCTAAACACCAACAGTTTCTGAGATTTCATGATTATAGAGCGGTATTTGTTTATATATATATATATATATATACTCATAGATAATTATGTAAACAGACCGGTCCGAGCTCAAGTCGTTTACGGCGCGCACTGTTCCCGCGCGCCTCAAGGAGTTGTCAGCAAACTGTAGGGGCCCAATAGGGCCGAAGCCTACTGGGGTCAAAGGGTATCTGAAAATGGCACCCGGGGCCCTGGGACCAAGTCAAAGAATGGAACGGGGTAGGTTTTTAGTCAGTAAGAGTCTGACACTACTTCCCGCTCCACCCAAGGGCGGAATTTGTCATTGGATGATTTAACCTAACATAAAAAAAAAATCGACCCCTGTAACTTCGTTGAGGGTAAACCTTTCTAGGCTTCTGCCTGACCTATCAAGAGAGTACACATCAAGTAGCTATATTTCCGCAATCGCATTTCATTTAGACCTGTAGCTTAACATTTTTTCAAATTTAAAATAAGTTAAAGTTCCTAAATTTTGTCACTCACTCAGTCACCGTTCATCAAAACTCTTAGGTAGATACTTATGGAATATATTATAAACTTAACATTTTAAACATGATCAGTGTTAAACTTACTAAATAAGAAAAAAAAAATATTCTGCATCTTCAGTTTAGGTTTCTAAGTATACAAAGTTCATAAAATGACTTAAACTAACTAGCTATATTTCCGAATAGTATTTAATTTGGACCTGTAGTTTAAGAACTTTTCAAAGTCGAAATAAGTCAGTTCCAAAATTTTGTCACACACTCATTCACCGATCATCGAAACTCTAAAATACTTCTGGAAAACAAACAGGCTTGAAATTTTTAATGCAATAAGTGTTGAGCCTACAAAGCAAGTAAAAATTAAACATCCAGCTTCGAATATTGGCAGTAGTGCAAAAACAATAGTGGTGTTATTCATAATTAAACTATACCGCAAGCTTGAAGCTCTAGCTGCATTATTATTATTTGCTAACATGAATACTTTAAAAACAACTACACATTTGCTAACTGAGCGTGAAATAAACTTACTTATAGTAGTAGGAGATAATTAAGCATATAATACTTAATCATTATTATAATTTATTTACAGAGAAAATCAAGTTTATTTCAACAATACAGTAGTTTACTAACGAGTTAATTAGATGCCGTCCTACATTGACTCAGCAGTAACTACTACATAATTCCAATTTGCAGATAATTAACTACATCTCAATACAATTTATAATTATCTAACTAATTAGAATTTTTCTTAACATGTTCCTATAAAAAGGCAATTTTAATGTATAATCATAACCCTAAAACAAATTGTTGAAATCTCTCAAAAACAGCTAAATCGACTTCTTTACTAAATTTTAAACATTTATTTTCTTCTGGAAATTAAGGATAGGTTTGTAAATATCTCGCGGTGAAACTGTTGACACATCGATTAAGGTTCTTTATTATTTTTGTGTAATTCAGTGCGGTATATTTTTAGAAATCTAGAAAACAATTAGTGCCTTTTTAGGTGTTTTTAAGGACTTCCCTCTCAAGAACTTCTCAAAGTCAAAATAAGTCAAAGTTCCTTTTTACCTGACTGCGCCAGAAGGAGGGGTATAATTGTTTGGCACGCTCTGCAGCCTGAACGGCTCGATGGATTTTAGCTTGAGAGGTGTCGTTAGATTCGTATTTAATGTGAGTGACACTGGGTATATCAAAATAATAAAAAAACAAAATGGGGGATTATTGGCGCCAAATTCAAATGTATGGCACGCTCTGCGGCCTTAACGGTTTGATGAATTTTAGTTTGCGAGGTGTCGTTAGATTTGTAATTACTGTGAAAGTGATATCGTAATAAATAAAACTAAAAAAATAAAAAACGGTAATTTAAAAAACTAAAAAACCCGACTGCTATTCGGAGTATGAAAAAGCCCTAAAACAAGAAAGTTGTTGTACCCGATTGCACTTAACTAAATATTATTATAAATACAAGATAAATTGTAGCAGTCGGGACCCATTCTAGAAAGTCAGCCGTCTAGTCAGTAGATTGGAGTAATCTGCAATGTAAATTAGGTATTTGCTCTCAATTCACTAAGCTTCCCTTCCTAGAATAGGTCCCAGCTGCTACAATTTATCTTGTATTTATAATAATATTTAGTTAAGTGCAATCGGGTACAACAACTTCCTTGTTTTAGGGCTTTTTCATACTCCGAATAGCAGTCGGGTTTTTTAGTTTTTTAAATTACCGTTTTTTTATCATTCACTCATTCACCGATCATCAAAACTCTAAGGTATTTCTTAGCGGCATACAAACTTTAAATTTTGTATACAATGAGTGTTTAGTCTATAAAGCAAGCAATTTAAACATCATCATCATCATCAGTGAAGTAACAAATAATGGCGTTATTAATATACATTCGAAAATGGAAACCTATACCGTAAGCTTTAGTTGCATTATTGTCATTTGCTAAAAATATTAGTTTTCAAAAACAACTGCACACTAAATGAGTGTGAAATATACCTACTTATGGAGTAGCAAGAGATGATTAAGCGTCCATTACATTATCATCATTGTAATTTATTTACAGAGAAAATCAAGTTTACTTCACCGATACGGTAGTTTACTAACGAGTTAATTAGGTGCCGTCCTACATTGACTCAGCAGGTTCCTAATAGTATGACAATAACTACTAGGTTATCCAATTTGCTGATAATTAACTACTTATATCTATATATAATTTTCAGTTATCTAACCAATTAGTAATTATACTAACAGGTTCCTATAAAAAGGGCCCCAATTTTATTTTTTAATCATAACCTCTGTGGATCTCGATTAGTGATAATCGCAGTAGTAAAGCTCACTTTGTCTTAAAGAAAAGAAAATGGAAGAAGTGCCACCTTTTACCCAGTTAAGCTGCCAAATTTAGCTAACGACAATCAAACGGAGGAAAATCGCAGAGGTAAGTTAAACATTTGTAATTGATTTTGGTCTATTTACCATTTTAGATAAAACTTTCAAAAATCTATAAAAAAAAACTTTCGAAATTTGAAATCAGAATGGCACCATGATAGCAGTTTATTTAATTGTATGGTCAAAATTAACATTTGGATTTCTATCTAAGACTAAACAATTTAATTATTTATTTTTGGTTGCTTGATTCAATTTTGATTGAATCGTTGTACCTCCTAGTTGGTCCTGTTTTGGCTTATTTCAATTTAGACTTTTTTTTAAATTTCTTAAGCATATTTTTCAAATTGTCAATCAATAAAAACTAGAAAAAATATTTTTTTTTTTTTATTAGTGATAGGTTCGCGCTTGACCGCTATCTCACCTGATGGAAAGCGACGATTTTAAATCTATAATCTTTTCTGTTCCAGGTATAAAAGCGACACCGTACGTAAAAATGGAAAACTATAACCTAACACCGGATTCTGAGACTTCCGCCTCCTCAGATCAAGTGATGAGTTCTCCTGAAAAGAATCCATCGAAAGCTGTGTGGGATTCACCAAAATCACGGCACACTATAGGGATACACATCATACCCAGTAGACGTATCAATTTCGATTTACCTGAAGATGAAGAGAAAGCTAAAGATGGAAACGTGTGAAGAAGTTACGATCTTTTTCTTTTGAAGGGTGCTTGAACTTTTTATTTTTAGAGTTAATACGTTTATTTTATATTTCACTGTGTACACTACTTGTTTAAAATACACAAGTTACTGAATTTTCTAATCTTAACTAGCGTTATTTTATGTGGTTGAAGTTATGTTTGTTCTGTATTTATCTGTCCATATCCTTTTACTTTTAATTTTAAAAATGTTTACTGATTTTATTAGCCTAATCTAGGCTAATCACATATTCCTAAGGGCTATTACTGTCTTACTAATTTATTTTTATTTTAATAAATTTTAAGTAAATACTTTCCTATTTCATTTTATTTTATCTTGCTTTTTTGGAATATATTTTAAAAAAAGAAGAGGAGTTAGAATAAAGATTAATTATTTAAAAATAATAGGTAGTTACAGTCGATACATTGAATACATTTAATTTTGACCCAGATCTATAGAACCTTTCAAAGTAAAAATGAGTCAGAGTTCCTAAATGTTGTCACTCACTCATTCATCGATCATCAAAACTCAAAGGTACTTCTGCATGCCATACAAGCTTGAACACTATTTGTGTTGCTATATTTAGAAAATTTTCTATAATTAGAAAGGGAACACTGCTAGTTTATACTACAATAAATTGCTCAGCTCCTCTTTATTGAGACAGTGACTCGATAATTTAAATGACTATTTTTTATTAAATTTGATACACCTACACTACACTAATTCCACAACACTATACCCACTAGGAAATAATTTGTAGAGCATGTACCGCTTGTGATATAGGTTTATCCAAGTACAAACACACTTAACACAGCCATACTTATGTAATTATTCTTAAGATTTATGTAACTATTTTACCATTGTACTCTGAATAAACATATTATTATTATTTGTAAATAATTACAACAGCCACTGACTTTCCTTTAAAATAATCCCCCTAAAAACTTCCCCTGCAGTGGTTTAAAGTAACAAATAAACAGTAATTTTCTTATCCAAAGAAAATAATAATTATCAGGTTTAAAAAAAAAACACATATTCTATTTTCAAATTGTTATAATACTCTTTTCTAAAGGACCTACTGCCTACTTTATGAGAACTAGATGGCGAGAAGTTTTTTTTTCTTTTTTAAGAAATTCTAATTCATGAAACCGAATCTCCCCTATATAATTATTATACTCTTTGAATCGAAATCATATTGATCGAATGTGTAGATTTAGGTACGTGTACTACGTTTCTGTGTCCGTAAGCTATTTTCTATGACACGGAGCCCCTCGAGCTTACGTATATTTTTTTCCAAAATAATACAAACTAATTGAAAACCTCCACATTTTGTAATTTTCCTACATATGTTGTGAGTATTTAATTTTAATAAAACCCTGTTTCATGATCCTCCACTTTTCGAAAAACAGATTTGTAAGGTAAAATAAAATGAACCAAAATTAGTATAAACTTAAAGTTTATTAAAAATAAACATAGTTTATAAAAGAAAATTCAAGCGTACTTAAACAATTATATAACAGGCCCTTAGATAGAATAGATGTGATTAACCTATGTAAGGTTAATAAAATATAAATTAATGGAAATAGAAAAAATCTTCACTCATTTAATCTAAGGCCTTCTCCTCATCTTTAGTTAAATCGAAATTGATACGCCTACTGTTTAGGATATGTATCCCTATAGTGTGGTGTGATTTTGGAGTAACCCACACAGCTTTAGACGAATTCTTTTCAGAAGAAATCATTTCTTGATCCGCGGAATCGGAAGTCTCAGAATCCGGTGTAAGGATAAAGTTTTCCATTTTCACGTACGGTGTCGCTTTGTTACCTGGAAAAGAGGAAAAATAAATGCTTACATTGAAATATTCAAAACTATGCAAATATCCAGATTTAATTTAAACTCGAAACGTACTCTAGCAAAAAAAAAAAAACAAAATGCATGGCAGTCATGGTTTTTTTTTTTTTTTTTTTTGTGGTAGGTAAAATCATCCAATGACGAATCCCGCCCTTGGGTGGGGCGAGAAACAGTGTCAGACTTTTACTGACTAAAAACCTACCTTTCCATTCCTTGCCTTTATCCTGGGGCCCGTGGTGACAGTCTCACATAACCTTTGGGCCCCAGTAGGCTTCCGCCCTGCTGGACCCCTACAGTTTGCTGACAACTCCTTGAGGCGCGCGGGAACGGTGCGCGCCGTAGACGACCTGAGCTCGGACCGGTCTGTTACCGGACGGACGGACAGCGAGCTACCCATTGCCCACCGTCCGCGAGCCCGCGCCTACGGTGGCCGGAAATTGGGATCGGAAACCCGGCGGCGGCGGCGGCGTGTGCGCCTTTGCCTAATGCGGTCGGCCTCCTCCTTTACTAGCATTACTGCTTCGCAAAAGGAGGCGACCGCCTGCCACTCCTCCTCGCTCCGGAGCATGGCTTGAACCAAGCCCCGGCGCGAGAGATCGCCGCCGATCGCCCCCACGAGGACACGGCGATGCTCTTCCCAAGCGGGGCACACCTCGACTGTGTGCTCCACCGTGTCCACCGGGCGGTCCGCACAGTGGCGACACCCGGGCGTCGTCTCCGCACGAATCTTGTACAGGTACGGACCGAACTTGCCGTGTTCGGTCAGCACCTGCGCCAAACGGAAGGTGACGACGCCGTGGGGATGGCAGTCATGGTAGGTACCATTCTGAATTTAAATTTCGATTTTTCTTACAATATAAATATATTATTCTATTACAAAAAAAAATAATTACAATAATTTACAAAAATTAAAAATAAGATTTATCTTACCTCTGCGATTTTCTCTCGTTTGATTGCCGTTAAGATTTAGGAGCTTAACTGAGATAAAATACTAAACTTCTTCCATTTTCTTTTTTTTTTTTGAGGAAAGAGTACTCTACTGCGACTATCGCTTGTAGAGATCCAAAAGAGTCATCGGAGATTCGTTCGGTCTTTGTCAGAATTGTCATATTTTGATTTGATATATATCATAGTATTTATTAGTTTAGGTATAATATTAGCATATATACGTATTTTATTATTATAAGTAGGTAACTAAATTTAATTGATACTATATTATATTTGAAATTACTGTTATTCATTTATTGTGCACACCTACCACAGTTTTGTCTTTTTAACCCAAAGGTTGACTGGTAGAGAATGCCTTGTTGCATTAAAGTCCGCTTATGTACCACTATTGTACATGATGATTAAATAAATAAATAAATAAATGAGAGTTATGATTAAATATTAAAATTGGGACCCTTTTTAAAGGAACATGTTAGAATAATTTCTAATTTCTCGTAGTAAGATAACATTAAAAATTAAAATGAGGCATAATTAAGAAATGTATTGTGTAAGATGTTTTCTATATAATTAAACACCCCTTTTTCTTGTTTACTTTATTTTAATAGTCTTCACAATCATGATCAGCCAAGTCTTAATTAGGTTGCCAGCCCGCGTTGCAGTGTTGGCGCATAATAAGGCTCCTCTCACATCCCTTCTCTTTTCTTACAAATAATTAATCATTACAATATTCATGCAAATAATTTGGTTTCTTAACAATTCGACCACTTCTAGTTATTCTATTTTCTACAACACTATTGTCAAAATTAAATGTAACAGTCTTTTTGGTTTTACTATTTACTCTGTCATTATTAGCTCCAAGATCAGTTTGTTCTTCAGAACAATCTACAAAGTTATCCACATCACAATTAACATATTCGAAATTTAGATTATCATCATTATTTTCCACAATGTCAAGTATATTATCTTCGCTACCATTATTATAGTCTATATCTCTAAAAGCTAAATTGTCAACACAATCATCATTTACGTTAACATTCGTTACATTATCCTTACATCTTTCATTTAAAGTATTATTTTGTATTATACATTCTAGATCCTCATCATCATAATCATATGTATTTTTTACATTAAATTTTCTGTATTTTGAACCTTTAAATATATTATATCTGTTTCTCAGAACTTTCTGCCCATTTTCCAATAATACTACATAGGATCTATCTTTATCCCCTTCTTTTACAATTTTACCTGGGATTAACTTATTCCTATTTCTATCTCTAATATAAACATTCTGTCCATTATAGAATGTCATTCCTTTACCCTTGAATTTCTTATCATGATATATTTTATAACTTACATTTTTCTTTTGTACATAGTTTTTTATGTTCATAAACTTTGTTTCATAACCATGTCTATTCACAGGTAACAACGAAGCTACTTGTCTACCAATCATCATCTCATTTGGCGACTTTAACTCATTATCAATAGGCATATTCCTGTATTCTAACATAGCCAAATCTATATTCTTATTTTCTAATAAACATTTTTTTAACATCTTTTTAACTGTTTGAATGTGACGCTCAACCATCCCATTAGACCTAGCATAATAAGGTGTTGATGTCTTATGTTTAAATCCAAATTGCTGACAGAAATCTACAAATACAGAACTTCTGTATTGAGCTCCATCATCTGTGTATAATAATTCAGGTATTCCCCATCTAGAGAATGATATTTGTAAAGCTTTTATATGCTCCTCAGCTGATTGATTTTTTAATTCACTTAACTCTATATACTTAGTAAGATAATCTACTATTAATAAATATATTTTATTATTAAAGAAAAACATATCAGCTCCTATTGTACTCCATGGTTTATCAGGAACTTCTCTTAATTTTAATGGTTCATAACTATGACTTTTTTGATACTGTAAACAGATGTCACAATTTTTAATCATATCTTCTATTTCTTTATACATATGCGGCCAATATAACAATCCTTTTATTCTGTTTTTACACTTTTCAAAACCCATATGATTGTAATGAATTTGCTTTAACATGTCAGACTGTAATGATTTTGGTACTAACAAAGCTGAATCTTTAAATATTAAACCATTAGCTATGTATAAGCTTTCTTTAATACTCGTAGAATGATAAAACTTTAATTGAAATGGTATATCTGAGTATTTAGGCCAATCATTTTGAATATAATTAATAAGCAATATCAAGTTTTCATCTTTAGCCGTTTCTTCCTGAAATATTTTTAATTTTTGTTCACTAATGTTTAAACTTTCTATTATCATACAGACATGCATTTCTATCTTTTCATCAATATCCTGATTACATAATTATGTTATCTTGTACAAATGCCCTAGATAATGCATCAGCCACTAAGAGTTCCTTACCAGGTTTATATTTAATCTCTAAGTCATAACCTTGTATGCGCATTCTTAATTTTTGCAATCTTAACGGAGTTTCATTCATTGATTTTTTGAATATCTGTTCAAGTGGTTTATGATCAGTTTCTACTGTAATTTGTTTGCCATATATGTATTGATAGAACTTTTCACATGCATACACAATTGCTAATAATTCCTTCTCAATTTGTGCCCATGATTTCTGCGAATCAGTTAGTGCTTTCGATGCATAAGCTACTGGTTTGTTATGTTGTAGTAAAACTGCTCCTAACCCCGTACTACTACTGTCAACGGACAATGTAATAGGGCTATTCATCTCAAAAAATATTAAAACCGGTTCTGTAGTTAAGATTTGTTTCAATTTATTGAAATCTTCCTTTTGTTTTTCACCCCAAACAAATACAGAATTTTTTTTTACTAAATCTCTCAATGAATTTGTAATATCTGATAAGTTAGGTATAAATTTAGATACATAAGTTATGATTCCTAAAAATGTTTGTAATTCTTTTTTACTTGTGGGCTCTTTCATATTAACAATAGCTCTAATTTTTTCTGTATCAGGTCTAATACATGTGCTACTCAATATATGGCCTACATATTTGACCTCAGTTACCCCAAACTGACACTTATCTTTGTTGAATTTTACTCCTGCTTGTTTAGCCCTATTCAAAACTTGTTTTAATCTCTTATCATGGGATTCTTTAGATTCTCCCCATATTAACAATTCGTCAACATATTGTTCGACCCCCTCAATGTCACAAAATATGTCATGAAAACATTTACTAAAAACTTCAGGTGCTGAGTTTAAACCAAAAGGTAATCTTTTATAACAATACCTACCAAATTCACCAGCGTTAAATGTTGTATATAATTGACTTTTTTCTGATATTTTTATCATGTAAAATCCTTTAGAGGCGTCTAGCACCGAAAAATACTTAGCATTAGGCATTCTAGCGACTAATTCCTCAAAAGTACTCATTTTATACCTTTCTCTGATTATACATTTGTTTAAATTCTGTGGATCTAAACAAAGTCTGATAGAACCATTGTTCTTTTTTGCTACAACCATAGAATTAACCCATTCAGTAGGCTCATTTACTTTTCTAATGACACCTAACCTCACTAATTTATCTAATTCACTTTTAATTTGGTTTTGTAATTTAAATGGAATTTTTCTAGGTCTTTCTACAATAGGTTCACAATTTTCTTTCAATTTAATATCATATTCATATTTTAACTCACCTAATCCAGTGAATAATTCACTATATTCTGATACAATGTCACTTTTATTTACCGAACTCACCGTATTAATAATATCAAGCTTTACTGCAGTTGAATAACTTAAAATACTGGGTGTTTCAAAATTCACTACAAAGAGTTTACATATACAGTCACTGTTGTTGTATCTTAATTTTGCTTCACAAGTTCCAAGGATTTTTATTTCAGATCCGTCAAAGTTTGTCAATCTTATATTTCTACATGTATTTAATTGCAATTTTAATTGATTCATTGTATTTCTATTTATGATATCCACTTGAGAACCTGTATCAATTTTGAATTTTATATATTTATTATTTACTTGGATATTTAAATACCACTCCTTGTCTACGGAGTTTACTGCATAGACTGTATCTATTCTAAACTGTTCTACATTTTCACTGTTGACTACTGAACATTTATAAGTACAACACGAAGAAAAATGATTAAATTTATTACATTTTACACATTTTTTACCATATGCTGGGCATTTAGCATAACCATGAAACTTATTGCATTTTCCACATGGTCTTGATGTACTGGCCTCTTTTTTGAAGTGCTCACCTGACCTTTCTTGATAATCTGATTGTCTGCCCCTGGATGTTCCTCTCGCACCACACCTTGCTTGACCCGGAGTTCTACTACGACCCCTGGCTCTTGGCTCTTGGTTACTTGCTGATGAACGCCTGCATGTTCCTTTGTTTACTGCACCTACTTCATTTGACCGTTCATTATTACAGTTCTTTGTTTTTATTTGACTTTGAGCCACTTGTGCGGCTTTACATATACTCATGCACTTGTCAAGTGTCAAATCCGGTATTCTTAGTAATTTTTCTCTAATGTTACCATCGTTGATTCCAAGAACTATTTGATCTTTTATCAGACTATCCTTCAGGTTTCCAAAATTACAATCCAAACTGAGAGATTTTAATGCTGTTTGATATTCTTCATATTGTTCGTCTGTCTTCTGTTTTCTTGAGAAGAACAGGTACCTGTTATAGGTTTCATTTGTGGGTGGACTACAGTGTTTCTCCAGACGTATGAGTACCTCATTGTATGATATGCTCGCCTTGTCCTCGAAGCTATTATAAATTATCAGACCCTCTTCGCCGATGCAGTGTAATAGTAGAGCTTTTTTTTGTTCCTCCTTTAGACGTGTATCTGCTCCACTGGCGAGAAAATATAGGTCAAACCTTTGTTTCCAATTCTCAAAACTTCTTTTTTTCGATTTTGATCCGACAAAAGTTAATGGCGGCGGCGGTTGTAGTTGCTCCATCTCTCACCTCTTTTTATTTTGTTCAGCGTCGATTTTTACAGTTGTCCTCAGTCCTCAGCGCCATGTAAGATGTTTTCTATATAATTAAACACCCCTTTTTTCTTGTTTACTTTATTTTAATAGTCTTCACAATCATGATCATCCAAGTCTTAATTAGGTTGCCAGCCCGCGTTGCAGTGTTGGCGCATAATAAGGCTCCTCTCACATATTGGTCCGAAAATTGGAATTAGTAATTTTCTTATTGTTAAGTAGGTACCTGCCGAGTCAATGTAATAATAATTAGCTCGTTAGTAAACTACCGTATCGGCGAAGTAAACATATTATTTTCTCTGTAGTTACTCGTAAATACATATTATTACAATGATGATTAAGTAATGTGTGCTTAATCATCTCTTGCTACTCCCAAGGTAATTTGTTTCACACTCATTTAGCAACTGTGTAGTGTATTTTAAAGTTAAAATTTTCAACAGTGAGTCATTATGATCAAAATGCAGCTAGAGCTTCGAGTTATGGTCTAGGGCTCTATTTTCAAATATGTAATACAACCATTTTGAATTTGCACTGCTTCGAATATTCGTTCTAACAAAATGTACTGCTATTTTTCTTCTCAAATTATTTTCTTTTTTTGACTGTATTTGGCTACTTGTACAGCTATGTTATTTGCCTCGGATAAATCCTGAAAAGCTCAGGTGGTTGTGTAGGATGGGCAGCATAGTAGGTGACGCATGTCCTGTGCAACTGTTTCACACTAACACTGTGTAGTGATGCTCCATTTGGCCATATTGTTTTTAATGCGATCAATCTGAGTCCGGAGTCGGTTAAGCGATTTCCAGATTGGCCACTGTAGTAGATATGTTTAATAGAGTACAGGAAGCGATCCTGTACTCTATTAAACATATCTTCGAAGTTCATCATCAGATCAAAATAATATTTTTATGGGACCAATTCGAGAGTATAATCTTTCAACCAAAACTAAAATTTTCATAATCGGTTCATAATTGACCGAGTTCGTTCGTTGAAAATACAAAAAAAACAATGTTCGGCTGTATGAGAACCTCCTCCTTTTCGAAGTCGATTAAAAAAAGCATAGTGCTCACGATGAATCGGTCGTCTTGAATAGTTGTGAACCTAAATAAGCCTGCCATTTTCTGGTCGTCTGAGTGCTTAATGCGATTTTGTATTACGTTAATTCGATCGACACGTTTATGACGTTCAGTGCTCCGATTGGCTGGCCCTAACTCTTAACCAATCATAGTCTACGATCGTGTTAAAGTAGATTTCTTTACGTATTGTACCATAGAAAGAAGTTCAAGACGGTTCAAAGTTTTTATTTATTCTAAAATAACGAATACAAAATAGTACACAACAAGAATCACCACATTTATTGTATGAAGAATGAAAAAAAAATATTGATCATCATACCTACAGTACGATCGATGGATCTTGGCACGCCTGAAGTTAGGTTCTGCGAACTTTTGCGCATGTACCCATTTAAAAAGAATTGTTAGTTGCATATTTTTTTTTACCGCGATACGAATAAGTTTCCCAATACTTTTACTAACTTTTTATACACTTGTACATGTTTACCTACTCCTATTATTTAACAAACAATTTAAGACTACCTAGTCTACCATATTGTGTTAAGTTGACGAAAGTTAACTTAACACAACATTACACACATGTATGTTGTGTTAAGTTAACTTTTGTCAATGTGTGTGTGCGTATGTACATGCAAATGTACACCTGCATGTTTACACAGTTTGAACTTGTAGTAAAATAAATGCATTTTTAATCTGAGGAAAGGTTGAAAGTTTTAAGCACGATGCAGACCAAACAGAAAACGGCGTGCAATGGGTAGCTCGCCCTTCGGCTTTTCGGTAACCATCTGGATCGAGCCAGAGTCGTTGTTGGCAAGTAGTGTTCCACGCGCGACTTTCTTCTCACGGCGCCAGGGCCGAAGATTCAAAAGATTAGAGAAAGGCACATAATCCTCCTATTTTAGAAATCAGATAAAAAACGTATGTTTACCTACCTAAGTAATGCATTCATCCAAGTCATCGACTATATATACCTATAATCTTAAGTTAATTTGATTTTAATAAACTTTGTTTTTCTACTATTTAAAATAAGTAGATAAGTATAATTATTTGGTAAAGTACGCTAAAATAAATGAAACTAAAAATAATATTAATGTGTTGCTGTGTTGTGTTGTGTGATGTGTTGGGTGTTGTGTATTTATGTGTGTGTGTGTGTGTAAGTTCATGTCTTTCTATTGTGTCTCTAATTACGGTTTTCAAAAGGTTTATGTACTTAGAGTTTATTACAATTAATTAAAGTAAATTAATAAAAGAACGAAGGCTAATTATATCAGTCTATATTTTTAATATGTATTATTATAGGAAAATGAATAAATACAACACCAAATTAACTATACCTAAAACAACATAGCACACATTCGTTAACAACTTAGATTAACCAAAAAGATTAGAAATAATTTAATAAAACTTAGGAATTTAAATAGTAAAAAAAAAGTTCAAGCACATTTAAAAAACGAATGTAACTTATTCAATTATTTCAATCTGTAGTCTTCTCCTCATCTTCAGGTAAATCGAAATTGATACGCCTACTGTTTATGATGTGCATCCCTATAGTGCGACGTGCTTTTGGGGTATCCCACATAGCTTTCGATGGATTCTTTTCAGGAGAACTCATTTCTTGATCTGTGGAGGCGGAAGTCTCAGAATCCGGTGTAAGGATAAAGTTTTCCATTTTCACATACGACTCGCTTTGTCACCTGGAAAATAAAAAAAACTTCATTCTATTGACTGCGAAACAGATCCAAGATCATTTTTAAAAAGCCTTCGATAAAATAAGTAAATACCTATTCAAAAATAAGTAAAAATGAGACTACTAAGATTCAATTAAAACTTTAAATCTACTAACTCTAGGAACTAGAAAAAATAAACTATTTAATTAGATTAGGTATTCAGTTTCTTTTTGTTAAGTTTCAGAATGGTAGGTATATATTATCTAAAAAAATAAAGTGCAATGCTATGATGGCGCCATTCTAATTACAAATTTCGAAAATTGTTACGATAGAACATAAACAACACATTATTTTTTATATTATATACTTATTACCAACATGATCTATGTACCTAATACCACCAAGGATCTTATATATTCTAGGGGGTCTTGGATAAAACTTGTAGGCGTTAAAATAAATTAAAAATATTGAAAAGTTTAACTTACCTCTGCGATTTCCTCTCGTTTTATTGTCGTTAAATTGCTTAATACTGACTTAGGATTTTATTTATTTTAGGACAAAGTAAGTTCACTACAGCGTCTGTGACTATCTCTCGTCGAGATCCAAAAGGGTTATGATTAAAAATGGGACCATTTTAAAAGGGACATATTGGGACAAATCTCTTATTTAATTAGATAATTAAAATGATAATAGGACGTAATTAAGAACCAAATTGTATTATTACACAATAACTGACGAATGAAGTGACTTTATGCTTTAGAAGCAAGGGGCAACTGAAGAAACACGGGTGGTTATTGATGAACGATGGAACTATACGCGCCGTCGACGATTTAGGCACAGTCCGGACGGTTATCGGACAGTCGGACAGCGAGCTACTCTTTGCTCGCCTACGGCAACGCAAGCCCGCGCCTACAGTGGTCGAAAATCGGTATCGGAATCCCGGCGGCGGCTGGGTCGTGAGGGCCGTTGCCTCACGCGTGTGGCCTCCTCCTTTGCTAACATTACTGCTTCGCAGGAGGCGTCCGGCTGCCACTCCTACTCGCTTCAGACCATGGTCTGTACCAAGGCCTGGCGCGAGAGATCGCTGCCGCCGATCGCCCACAGACGACATGGCGGTGCTCTGCAAGCGGGGCACACCTCTACCGTGTGTTCCACCATGTCCTCTGGGCGGTCCACACGGTGGTGACACCCGGGCGTCGCTTCCTCACGAATCCGGTGCAGAAACTTCCCAAAATGACCATGTTCGGTGAGAACCTGCGACATGCGGAAAGTGAGGACGCCGTGGGGTCTTTCCAGCCACTCCTCAAAGAGGGGACTTACCGCCATAACTATGGCGTACCCAGTTATTAGTCAGTCTGACACTCCACCCAGAACTTCCCAGAAGTTATTTGAAGATTTCCCACTTTAAAAAAGTTTTGTTGTATTTTGCTATTGTATCTGCCCCGTTAATACGAGTGTCTATGTGTTTTCTCATCCTACTCTTCCGTCGTACATCTACTTAGAGAAATTTTCTGTAAAGGTAGCTGTATACTTTCCTTTTTAATTTTTTTGTGTGTACATAACTAAAATGGCCGTCGTTGCTAAGGTTACGCGCAGTCCCCCGCTGTGCCGCATTTTGATTGAGACCCGAAAATGTGTTACTGCGCATTAGTTCGATCGCCATTTTGGTTCAACTTTTATAAGCCGCGTATTGTAGGTCCTTACCTAATTAAAAAAAAAACTACAAATATTACAAAAATGTGATTTATTTAGGCTTAAAAATACGTAAACTAACAATATCGTGTGATATTTTGTCAATCACTTGCGAGAACAAGGCACAACAACGAACTCTTGTTTACCCAAAACATAGGTATTTAGTCAATACTATTATACTAAGTACCTAGCTTATCAAAAACAGTTTTATCCTAAAAAATATTACGCAGCTATGATTATTTTAATGTCCACATTTTTATTCCGCCGAAAATAAATGCAAGTAAATTTAGCCCTGATTTATTCCAGTTAATTCGGAATAAATTGTGGTTAGTTCTGATTTATTCCGGTTCATTCAGAATAAACTGCAGGTTTTGGCCACGCTTTATTCCAGTTAATTCGGCACTACAGTTATGACAAAATATTACAACAAGTAGAAATATCCAAACTTACAAAAAGTATCCTCATTTAACTACACAGCAATCGCACTTTGGTATTCTCACAGCTTTGTTGAAATGAATCAAAATGAAGCATCCATAAAAATATGGAAGACAAACTTGTTTAAAATATTACTTAAAAATATTTTTGATTCCTTTCAACTCTACCAAAGTCATTACATTTATGCTAAGTAATAATAAAAAGTTACAAAGAATTTCATACCATGAAAAATATTTGATATTAAAAATATTATCATTTTTTAAATGCAATTAAAGGCACATTTTTATTTACTGGGAATACATTAAAGACATTGATTTATTATAACATAATTAAAATTAATTCAATTAATGGATTAATTGAATTTTTAAGCATATGACATGAGTTCATTTAATGCAAATGACTCAATACTTATCTTGCAAAAATCGTATGGTACTGTAATGCTTGACCATGGATATTACTTTCATTACCTATATAATTGGTTCCAGCGTGCTTTTTTTTATTTAGAAAGTATTTGTTCTAGCACGATCATCTCAAAGATTAGGAAGGGTACAAAATTGTAAATAATTTTTATTTTATATTATCTCTATTTATTTTCTGGGGTACAATAAAGATAAATATAAATTCTTAATTCCATAGTCTGCTGTACCGTTAGCACTTCCAAGGCTATCTAAAGTATTGAGCGATTTTTTGGTGAATTTGTCATGAAATTATACTCAAGAATTAATTTTGTAATAGCGATTTTAAAGGCACACATGAAATAGAACAATAAAAACAACATAAAATGATTGCATCTACAATCTTAATTTGAGGTAATAATTAACTAAAATAAAGCAGATTCTATAATTGCTTATATTTTTTTTAATATATGTAGAAAAAGATAGTTTTATATCTACCCACATCAATCAAAAGCAGTAATTAATAAATAATAGAAAATCAAACATGATGGTTTATTTCACCATTATTTTTATATATTTTTTAAAAAAAAAAGTGTGTTAATTTTAATCTAGAGAACTTTTATTACATTTTTAACTCATGTTTATTAAAAAAAAAACATCACTTATAATGATAAGTTTCAATTAATAATTTGCTTCGGAAATCATCACTTCTTATCAGTCTTACATATTATACCTAACAATTATAGAATCTGTTACAATGAATCCAAACTTATAAAAACGTCTCAAAGAATAGAAATTACAAGAAATCTTGTATTTGACCTTGAACAAATTTCAAGCAAGATGATATTTCCTCACTATCTGCAACCATGCCTTGCAATTTGTCCTGCACATCAACCAACATTTCTTTATGCATACAACCCTTTTTGAGCGCCGTCATGCAAAAAGTCGTAAGAGCCTTGAAACATTGCTTCCTATGAGCGTTATGTGGCTGGTTGTCCCAAACAGGAGTAGCTTTCACATAGCTCCATGCCAGAAAAACATACTGGATCACCGACTCCCAATGTTGCGATTCAACCAACACCTTCCCTTGTTCAACAACACACTTTTTGAAAGCAGCCAAATGCGTCGATACTCGTGAATACGCTGGAGAATCAGTTTTAGAAGTGAGACGAGATGTAGGGAGACTTTTGAAGATATTGCTCTTTAAATAACTCAGCCGCTCTTCTAGAGGCGACAGGTCAGGCACCGGCATATCACTCCTGATCTCCTGTTCAATTTCAGGGTGTTTGTATGTAATGGTCTTGATCATATGAATGAGCTGGGTAGGGCTCAAGCCCTTTAGGGCAGTATCAATAGGTCCTTTAAACTCAGTATTCAATGTTCTTTCCAGTCTACACCTTTTTATTGGCGGCGTGCTTTTGATGGGACTGGTGATCTTAAATTTCTGAGGTGTACTTATGTCCGTGAAGTCTATTTTTTCAGGAGTGAGTGGTATGCGTTCGGTGTCGAGTAAGAGACGCTTGCGTGGTGTAGAACGGAGGGTTACGCCGAGTTTCAGCGGGGATAAGTGGTTGTCTTTCGGCGGTGTGCGTACGGTGGAGTGGAATGAGGAGTTGCGTTTCAGTTCGATGTCCGGCGACCATGTCACTGGCAGACGTTTGCGCCCTGCAAATGGAAAGGTTGCTTGAAAAATGTGAAAACGACGATTTAGATCAAAGAGGTACTTCTGTCGTATTCTGATTAAGTACAACCAAGAAACCTCCTCTTGTGAACTATCAATATGGTCAGATGTGTACAAAGTGTAATGGTAAGTGTCTTTTAACTTGTCAAGTGTGAAAGAAGTGGTTCCAATATTCCAAGTATGTAAGCAGTGTTCCTTTAGCACTGTTACATAATTTTAAAAGAAAGTGAATCCGCAAACGCGTCCGTCTGTCCGACTTGTTCATTTGTTTGTTCAAAATAAAATCAATTTATCCAACCAAGCCACGAGTTTTTCTTCAAAGACAAAACCGTAAGTAATTTTATTAATTTAATATTGTATCTTTTGTTATGAACCATAAAAAACCTACCTAATCTAATCCTAATCAACAGACTCTGGAAAACGAAACAAGTGTAAAATTAAAAAAAAAAAAAACTCAATTTGATATTATACCTCTCTGCTGAATCAGCAGTTCGTCAGGCGATGGTGCCGGACTCAGATACCCGACGGGCAGAGCCGGAGAGCGCTCCCTGATGTTGGTGACAGGCTGTAGTGGGGTGACACGCAGACGATCAAGTCGGACCGGGATTTCTGCGAGAGCCGTGCGCGTGCGACGCCCTCCATCTGGTGTCACCGCGCCCTCCATTGGCGCTAGAATGTGAATATTTATATTAAAAATGTACGATGTTTTGGAACGGTGGACAAAAGCTGCGTAAACTAGAGCGCGTGCTGTCTGTTCGATGTCAACCACACTAATGTTGGAAAATAGTAATTTGTGCTTGAGTATGAACAAAAATAAACAAAGTAATTAGGAAATTTGAATAACACCAATTAAGTAATTGAACTATTATGAGATTGTGTGAAGTGGAATATCGATTAATGCTGTTTTTATTTTTTTAGGTAGGAAATCATCCAATGACTACTCCCGCTCGAGAACGGAGCGAGAGGGCGTGCTCTCTTTACCAAAATCCATGGCGCCAGTAGGCTTCGACCATGCTGGGGCCTTAGCCCTTACGGTTTTGCTGACGTCTCGTTGAGGCGCGCGTCGCCGTCGACGACTCGGGCTCGGTCCGGACGGTTAGTGCGAGCAATAGGTAGCTCGGTGGCTGGAAATCGATCCCAGTGGCTGGGGCGAAGGGCCGTTCTCTCACGCGTGCGGCCGCCTCGTTTGCTAGCATTACTGCTTTGCAAAATGAGGCGAACACTTGCCATTCCTCCTCGCTCCGGACCAACGGCCTGTACCAGAGCCCGGCGCAAGAGGTGACCACCGACCGCTCCCACAGGGACGCGGAGCACCGTATATTCCATAGTGTACCCCCGCCGTTTGTTCCGCACGAATCCGGTGTAAGAACCTCTCGAACTTACAATGTCTGGTGAGGACCTGCGTCGTGTGGTGCCGTGTGGTATTATCCCGACCGATTTGGATGAAATTTTGTGTGGATATTTGAATAGGTCCCTGGATGGTTTAAAAATACAGTTAAATCTGGTAGATAGCGCTGCAATCAGGTCCTGAAATTCTTATTCTGATGAAAGACAGCTTTCGGGCAGGACCATCTGTTACCGGGACGCTAGTTTATTTATATTATACTAGCTTCTGCCAGCAGTTTCGCCTGCGTGAAAATCGGTTTCTCCATACAAACTCCCAATCCTGTTTTACCCCCACTAAGCACCCTTAGTGGGGGTAAAACGGATTTTACGAAAAATCACCATGTTTCGTAAAATCCGTAAAACCCTATACCTGTTGGAGTATAACAAAAACATATCTATCCTACTTCACCACTATGTCTTTCTGTTTCTAAACAATAAATATTATATATAATGGACAGAGTCCTCTGTTACCACTTATTCCACTAGCCTTGCTTAGGAGCAAACGTCTCACGTAATATTACTGAAACACACCTTCCAGTATATAAACCAAAGGATAATAAACAGTTATTATTGAATCCTTAATACAGTTTTTACTTTGGTATCCAATTCTAAACACCAACAGTTTCTGAGATTTCATGATTATAGAGCGGTATTTGTTTTATATATACATATCATAGATAATTATGTATATCTCAGGACCTTAGTGTCCTGCACAATTCACAAGCACATACCTTTGGAAGTTGTACAAGGAACCAAAACCTACTTGTAGAAACCCCTTTGACACTTAAGGACAACACCGGTTTGTGAAAAGCTATTGAAAATTATGGACAAAAACAGAGATGTGCTGGGTTTTGAGAGTCATATGTTCTGGTTACCAAGAACTAAGTAGAGATTATGGCAGTTAACTGAACAATTTTATTAACATATGTACAATAGAAACTTACTACTCCATCATTGTTTTATCTTAATTATTTATTTCCTCTTTGGTGACATTGATTTTGCAATGTATTCTATATTATTTTAACTCCTCTGTTCTGTTTTCTGCTCCTTGTGTAATGATTTCGACCCAATTGAACTCAATATAGCTCAAGTTCCATGTTGGATTCTGATATATTTTGGCAGCATTTTGAATGAGGTCAGAATTACAGATTTACTTGATCAATGTGAACTTAGATAAAACTTATGGTCAGTGGGTCATCGTAGGGACGGATTTTTGTGATGTCGAGAGTAGGTTTGTAAACTACGTAGTTTCTCTAACATGTGGAGACCAATTGAAATAAATACGCCAAAAATAAACAGTTTGTAGAGCCGCCTGAGTTTGAGTTTAGGAACGCTAAAGCATTAGCTATAAATTACTGAATCTTTTAGCTACACGCCAGAAATTCCTACAATGTATAAATAGTCGTAGCAGGTACCAGTATAAACTTCAAAATCTACAGTATATCCAAAGTTATTATGTAAAAACAATGTTTGAAAATAGCGTACCCAATGTCGCCAATAATAACGGTAAAACGTATAAATTACAAAAATAAATTCGTTTTCAATACATTACCTCGGATTATTGTCAATAGATGATGTCTTTAAAAAAAAATTCACGTGCAAAACAGAGAGTGAGAGTGAATTAAACAATTAAAAATAATAATAAAATTGGCGCAAAAATTGACAACCAACTTCTACAAAGCACAACGGCTTTTTTTTTCTTTTTAACTTAACGTTCCAGGTTCAACATGGAAATGTTGGTTTATCAAGCATAGTTACAGCGGCAGCGCAGCGCGTAAATCCGTAGTTCATTTTGAAAATGGATCCGCAGAAACTTATCTCATCTCTGGCTTTTTTATTATAATAATAATTAGTAGTAAATATTTATTGCAATTGTAATATTCTTTCTGACCTACGAAATAAACTGGGTATCGAGAAATCTGCAAAACTTGTCAAAGTTTTGTAATGCAGAAGAATTTGTCAGAAATTCAGATTGCGTGTTTTTTATTTACTCGAAAATCCGATGGGTTAATAAAAATCGATAGGTTTTGCTTTCAGTTTTGTCACAGTCAAAATTTTGATTGACGAATAACCTGTAATGGGATGATTGACGTAGCATAGTACTAATTGACGAAAATCATCATTCACCATCATTAAAGATTGATGGTTGTGGTTGTGATTAACATTTGCGTATCCGAGTACGTATACATAAAAGCGGCTCGGTGAGTGCGGGGTGGCGAGCGGGACGGCGGCGGCGGTAAGCGGAACGCTTTTGTTAAGAGCGGCGGGGTCTCGTAGGATGCGCCATATATTTTTGTAAAATTTAGAATTCAATTTAGTGTAGTGTACTAACTAACAACTTTGCTTCTTACCTGTACTTAAATTGGTTCCCTAAAAATTGGATAGTGTAAGAAGCTCTTTATCTATGGTCAGTTGTATTCCTGTCGTACCCTAAAGGACTTAGTATTCAAGCCAAGTCATTCCAAAAAAAATAATTCCATTCATTCATCCAGTCTGGTGCAACTCCCTAAGAAAAAAATGAACCATCTCAAATGTATGGCGTTTGCGCTAATTAAGATGGCGGCCAAAATGGTGGCTATCGCTGTCTTGCTCTAACATCTATTCGACTCTGTCGCAGCTTTAAGCCCGCCATATTCATTCTTTGCTTGTCAAGAAGTGAATGAAAACAAAATTTGATTTTTGTGTTTTACAACTGTTTCGTGAATTTCAAGCGGAAATTTGTATTATTTATTGTTACTTTTATCTATTATTGGTATTTATACGTGTACCCGTGTGAATTAATATGTAAATATGCATTATAAAACTTGTGAAATATGTGGTCTAAAAGCCGGCCGCTCGGATGGTCAACAGCGAATATTTATGGCCAAATATCCATTAAATGAAGAGAGGTAAGCCTAAATAAACATTCATTTTCAGTTACAGAAAAAGATCTGGTGATAAATACAAATTTCTGATAATAATCGGTCGAAAATCTAGAAAATAAGCTATCAATAGTGCTGTGTAGTGGAATTTTTATCGATTATATCGATACTTTTATTTTTAATCTTATTTACAGACAGGTTTAATTTTGTTTCAAATTTTATTTAGTTTTATTCAAATAGAACTGTCATACTTTTCGAACAACAAAGGTTATGCTTAAATCTTAAAAAGTTTTTTTTTTATAGAAAAGCTGTGTCAGACTCCGTACTTCTATTCGTAAGGAGATTTGGCGCAGATATCGAGAGATTTTAGACCCACTATTGCCCTTAATAACTCACTAACTAGCAAGATAATACTTTTTAAGGTTTATGCATTATATAGAATAGGCGAATAGGTTATAGGTACTGTATTTCTTTAACATTATTAAAGAATAAACTGTTATTATTAAAATCCTTAAAAAGGCGTTTCCTTTACCCACACCACCCACCTCCACCTTTGGAACCTAAAAATTTACCTGCGAACTTACGTTAACGCAAATGCGCCAACGTAAATTCGCAGGTTATACTTGGTTTAATTTGAAATATTCCACTTATTCCTAGTTTAACTGGTGAATAACGTTGGCGTAAATAGATCTTAATTTAGACCCAAAAAAAGGAACCAAATTTTTTATATATATATATATCGACTATCGATAAAAAATTACCATGAGCACCTAGTAACACCACTATTTCGGTTGTTATGTTGGCAGTCCTCATGCGTCAAGTCTTTGGTTATGTATGTCAAAGTTGGTATTGAAGCGTAGCGCAAACGCCATACTGAGCCATTTTTTTGTATGGGAGTCCCGTCTCTTAAACGTAGTGCTTATATTCTCTTTGCATTCATCGAATGTCGTGAATGTCGTGTTGTGATATTTATTATTTTTTGTCAAAATCATGCACGGCAAAATTTCGATAAAAGAAAGCGGATGTTTTATTAATTTTAATTAACTGAAATTCTGTGTTTCATAACTCTGACTGTAGAAAATAATCTTGATGATCGAGTATATTAATATTAAAAATAAACATTCCGTTAGATTCGTGAAGGACTTGCGAAATGTTTAGTTTTGTTGTGATCCCGTCTGAAATGTTTCTGTTTTGATTGTGATAATTTGCTTTGAGTTGATAGCGTCATTTACTCTTGGAATTTGTGAAAGGGCAGTTGGGAAGTAGGTCATAAAAGTCGAGGTGGCGTAAACAAAGTGTGCCGGTGCATCGTATGTTCTAGATTTTAAATGGCACGATAAGGGTTTGCTTGAGGGTCACTAGGGACAATGGAGAGACTGTCTCATGACCTTAACCTGGCTCTGGAGGAAAGTAACTGCGGTCGACAGGAGCGGAGGAAACTAGGCCTCCGCCGTCGGACACGATCTGCCGGAAACCTACGTAAGTGTAAACCTTGTTGTTAATATTCATTCAAGGTTTATTGTTTGAAGTGTTTTTTTATTACGTCTATTCTTTGCTCCTGTTATTTTTATCAGTTCTTTTCTTTGCACCTGAATTATTAGTAATATTGGTTGCCAGACAAAAGTGTAAATGTTAATATCGCCATAAAATTGCAAACTTTTTAGCTTACGAAAAATACGTTTTTCTTTCAATTATAATTCTTGTAAATTAACAAATCGGTCAAGAATATTTTAAAATTTCACAGTGTTTGCAATGATCTAGTGATATTATCAGCTAAATAAGTTTTTAAAACTCAGTGTTTAAATTTTATTATAATAAATGACTTTCAGATAATTAGAATAAGATCTAACACATTTCACTGAAACTATTACAAAATTATTTTAAAATTGTGCCAAGCATTTGAATTCTTGCCAAGCTATTGTACTAATTCTAACTTTTGCATTGTATTAAATTGTAGTAAATACCAACTATCACAAGCCTTGTAAAATAGTTTTTGACTTTAAAAAGCATTACTGTATTGTTGATATTGATTTAAATATATGTTATGTTGCTCTAATATTATAAAAAAAAAGTCTGAATTTTTGTATTTTTTTTTAGTGATTAAACTCAAAAACTATTTTTGTCTACTGTCAACTTTTTACCGCCTAATAGTGGAACTATTTGTTTCGTAACTTATTCCATATCTACCATTTAAAACTTCCCTGGAGTATCACAAATATTCCAAGACCAAAATTGGCCCAATTGGTCTGGCCATTCTCGAGTTTAAGCTAGACTAACGAACAACTATTCATTTTTATAAATAAGACTAGCTGACTCGGCAAACTTCGTACCACCTAATAGTCAATTAATACTTTTTTCTCACCTTTTAAACCTTCCCTTGGACTATTACGAATATTTCAAGACCAAAATGAAACAAATCGGTCCAGCCGTTCTTGAGTTTTAGCGAGACTAACGAACAGCTATTCATTTTTATATATAAGATTTATTTTATGTGAGCGATTAAATATAACTTGTTCATTAATGATCACTTAATTGAGTCACTGCATTTATTCAATTCCAATACCCAGAGTTCTGCTGACAAATTGTCGCCAAATCACTTACCTGTTTTTAATATTAATGAATCATTTTCCCATAAACTATTGTAATTGAAATACCTATTGATGTTCAAATATTTGGATTTTTTATATAAAAATTTTAGTCAAGTACCATCCTATCCTTGAAACCAAAATGCAAATAAGAACTTAGATGCCATTCTACTTCTTGTGATAATCTGGTCTGACTAATATTTAGCCATCTGAGAGATGATTTTAATGGCCTTATATAAATGCCATTATAATCTCATTGAAAAAATACTAGCTAGATAAATAATTATTATTATGTATGCCTGACAATAACGTAATGCCTTTTAACACATAAAAATGATATTCAGTTCTGAGACCACATAACCTTTACAGCAGCTGCAGTTACAGTAAGTCTCGTGGAAGATGGGAGCTCCAGCAGTCCACCACAGGCTCCACTCATTACCCAGCCACTATCAGACTCCGATGATCCTCATCTCAGCCTGCACAAATCCAGCCTAAAATCCCGGCATTACTGCCAGATTGGGAACTTTGAATCTGATTCTTTCAACGAAAACTTTTCACCGACCAGGCCAGCTAATGCTCGAAGGAAACGGAAGTATAAGAAGATGCCTGTAGAGTATACAGATGGAAAGAGGTCACCACCTGTCGAAATTTTGAGTGTGACTACTGAGGTGAGTGCATGGGTTTGTTATTTGTAATGTTGAACTATTTTCATTATATATTTATGAAGAGAATGTATCCATGGGACCTTGTTAGTATCTTATTGATACTGCAACTTATAGGGAAAATTAAATTATTGTTGAAAATATAGTGAGAACAAATATTTCAACAGTGTTCTGCATAATTATATGGTATACAGATAATATTCAATTGAATCTGAAATTGTTTTAATGATGCAATGTTATTAATCAGTTCATATAAAATATTGTACAGCTTATATTATATAACAGTTGCTATGAGGCTAATGAGTCTTCCTCATAGCAACTCAATATTTGTTTTCAATTTCAGTGTTATATTTTCTCATTGTGTTTATAAACACAGAAATGAAAATTTCACCACTGGGTGCATACCTCAAAAAAAAAGAGCTTTATGATATATTTCAAGATGAAAATCTGACATATTAGCTACTGAGTCAAACACATTGTTATGTGGCAGAAATAAAAAAATAACTGGCCAAATACAAGGTGGTCTCTCATGAAGGGTTCCATACTGTCTGTAGCAAAAAATCTTTTTTGTTGTATTGGAGCCCCACTTAAATATTTATTTTATTCTGTTTTAACCACGGCAATAGAAATAAATTATCTGTAAAAATTTCAACTGTTTAACTATCATGGTTCATGAGATACAGTTGGACAGACAGACGAACGGACAGCCAGTCATAGTAATAGGGTCCTGTTTTACCCTTTGGGTAGGTACTAAAAAGATTGCTTTGTAACTTTCCCAGTTCATGAAGTGTTCTTAAAGTAGATGAAGTGATTTTAGTGACAAAATATTCGAATAAATAATTGTTTTCAGCCAAATGCACTGCCTGCTACAATAATTCTTCCGAACCAGGTGTTGTCTGCGACAATACATGTGAATAAGCACAAGACACTCGCAAAACCCGAAAGGTTAGTTATCTATATAAATAAAAGAAAGTCGTGTTAGTTAGTTACTATTTATAACTCAGGAACGGCTGAACTAATTTGGCTGAAAATTAATGAGAAGGTAGCTTAGAACCAGGAGATGGAGATAGGATAATTTTTATTCCGTTAAATAAATAAAAAATCCAATACCTGCTCATTGGTATAGGGTAGAGTAGGGTGGAGTAGAGTAGAGCGTGAGTGAAGCCGCGGGCAAAAGCTAGTTAAATATAAACTATTTTATTTTTTTGATTTTATATACTATTTTAGTCACAGATATAGATAGACAATATCTGTGATTTTAGTCTAGTAACTACCACAGATCTGTGAGACACCAGCTAAATATTACTCTAGAGAAATTAATTGGTAACAAAAGATAAAGGCTTCCTAGTATTTTTGATATTTGTGTTTCGGTGGTTGTAAATGATAATGAATAGTCTCTTGAATAAGTGCCTCACCATCAACAACGGTAAGCAGTGATGCAAGCGGTAAGCAGTAGTGGGATCGCAGTCAAGCATTAGTTCATATAAATTAAACAAATAAAAAAAAAAATTGCCATAATCCCTTTTTAATTGAATAGAGGGAAAGTTTAAACAAAAAGAAAACATATTTTTTTAATGAAACATGCACTTTTAGGACAAAAAATAGTTGAACTAAAATTTGTTATGTATATATATTTTTTTTATTTGCTGTTGTTTAATGTCAGGTATGCCATTTCATATGTTTTCTTTTCCTAATAGATTTTTGAACCCTGGCGAGTGCGTTTTACCGGGTTACTTACTGTTACTTGACAGTAAGCAATGTACCTCATCAATCTAATGCAATGTAAATTAAACAGACCAGGGGCGCCGACTCCGTAGGTGCGCGGGGGCTCGAGCACCTATGAGAAAATATAAACAGTGGGTGCCCAATACCCCTGAGAATAAACATCAAGAAACCGATCAGTAATCGGTTTTGTATTCTGCACCAACACAAATCTAAATATATTTTTATCAAACATAATTAGTATTTAATTACGCAGTATGTAAGTAGGACATTTATTTATTTGTCGGCCGATCAGTGTGCATTTCTCTTCGCACACTTGCCCACTTTTTCCATGCATTAAATGAGCATGAGCACCCATGAGGTTCCGTAGAGACCCAACTTGCCCCGTAGAGACCCAACCTGCTAGCTGCAGGCCGCAGGGTCGAAGCCTACTGGGGCCAAGGGTTTGCTTCCGAAAGGAAAGCCCGGCCCTGGTATCTAAGGCCACGAAGGAACGGGGTGGGTTTTTAGTCAGTAAGAGTCTGACACTATCTCCCGCTCTGCCCAAGGGCGGGAGATGTCATTGCATGATTTTACCCACCACCAAAAAAAAAACACCCATGAGGTTTTCTCAAAGCCGGTGCCCCTGAAAAGAGCAGTAGCTTTCTTTCTTAGAAAAAACAAACGGGAAATTAAAATGCTAACAAATTAAATTATACAGTAATTTCCGTGGAAATCTATTAATAAAACATGTTCTTTTGGATTCATTATTATTTACTAAAGTAAAAACCAAACTATCTTATAGCAAACAACGCCGTGCATTGTATGGATCGTAAAAAAAACTATTCCGTATTCCTTTTATGGAAAATATAAGTATCCATTTGTTGGTGATCATTTATTCTATAGAATTAAACATTGTAATTCACTTCTCGAGGAAATTCCTTATTGTTTAATAACCACTCTCTCCATAATTACTTTCACGTCACCATAAGATTAAAAAATTCGAATAAAGTGTTTGTATTAGGTTTTGCTTACCAATGAATACAAATTCCTTGTAACATCGAAAATGCTGTAGAGTTCAAATTAGTTCCCAGACTGTGACTTATTACATCACTGTTTTGGGATATTGTCTTTGTAATGTTATTGTTTCGTATTTACAATCATAATTGTTATTACAAACGAAAAGATATCACTAATTTTCAACGTGATGGCTTGTTAGCTGTTTTTTCAGAAACGCGTTCTGTGGCAAGAGGAAATGGTCTCATCGGGACAAAGGGGACGTTTGCGAAATGAGGGAAAGGTCCTTCAGTGGCGGATGCTCATCCAAGTCTTCATACTTCTCTAAATCCGACTTCAAATCAAGAAAATACGACACAGATCTCCCTAAAAAGGACCTCGTACTTCAACCAGGCAAAATTGTACTCAAATCTCAGAATACAGAAGGTACAAAACCGACTGCATTCACAAACACTCCTTCATTACCAGGCAGCTCAAGTTTCAACTTCGTATATAAGAATTCTTCTAAAAACGGGACCCCAACTCTGTCTAAATTGACGGGGTACAAGATAACTACGGACTTACCACCATTTTTTAATCCTACAACTAGCACAGGAAAGAACAGTTTTGATGGGAAATTCCATCGAAAATTTAAGATATTGAACAAAACTCATCCTTCCTCCCTAAGGAATCCTTTAATGTTTGATGATTCTATCAGCGGGATGGATTTTGCGGGGAACGAATCAAGCTCACTTAGTAGCAGTGATTCTGATGGAGTTGTAACAAATGATAGCGATAGGGAAGGAGATGACGAACTCACCGACTGGCCAGGCATTGAAGAACTGAAAGTCTTCAACAAAAGCCTTACGTTCAAATCTTCGAAGTCGGTCAACAACAATTCTCCTAAATCGGCCAGTAACATGCCACCGCCAAAAAGGTTGAAAAAAGAGAAATTGCTCGTCAAGAGCGGGTGGGCTAGTTGCAAGAATAGGTTCAAGAAAAAACGGGCTAAAGTTGATTCGGGAAATGATGATGACGCAATGATGTCCGACTCCAAAACTGTAGTCGATTTGGAAGACGAGGCTATCTCAAAGGACACCCGGGACATACTCCAACCGCATTCCTCATTCAGCAGTTTTAGTGATATAAAAAACGCTGGTGTTTCTGGCCAAAACGCTAACGAGACGTTTTTTCAGTCCTTTCAGGCCTTTCAGGCGAAATCGGGGCAGCAGGATGAATCGTTTAACCAGACGCCACGCACGAATTTTTCGCTACAGAAGACATCGTCAAGTGACTTGAATCTGAGTGAAAAATCTCCGCAAAGCGATCATTATTATAGTGAGCATTCAATGGGAAATGCTGTTGTGACTGAAGTGAGGGAAATAAGAGCTGGTTGTCGCAGAATAAGGGATGAAAGACCTGGTTTCCTGATCCTGAGTGCGGCGAATGAACAGCTTTCAAAGTTCCTCCAGGATTCTTGCCAAACTGAACTGAAGTTGCCAAGTGTCAATGATCCGGAGGAGAAAGAGAAACTGGAGTCGCTAGCTAAGCTGTACTCCTTGGAACTTCAAGTGGAAATGGGACGACCTGTTCTTCGGAAAACCAGGTGACTATAATTCGTCAGTTTATAGAAAAGGTAAAAATATTTTTCTGAATGCATGAATGGTATTTTTGTAAAATTATAATATTACATGGATTATTAAGTTACACTCAAGGCTTTAATACACGGCAAAATTTTGATTGTTTTAATCTCGTGGAGGGTCGATGCGGTACATGAAACACTTTCGATTTGTATAGATCGTTTGTTACTCGACTCGCTCAGCTGTTATTTACTTAATGAAATTAATTTCGTTCATGCGTAAATTAATTCGAGGTTTAGAAAAAAAGTACTTTAATTTTATCATTACAAATCGATTCTTTCATGTATTGGATCGACCCTCCACGAGACCAAAAATTTAGCCGTGTACAATAATTTTACAAAATCTCTTAACCTTGATGCCATTTATTATGTTTTGTCATTGAACGATAAGATAATACAAACTTAAGTACTGGTATATTTATGTAATAACTAGGGAAACGAGACATTTTAGAGCAGAAAGAGCTTCAAAACATCAACACAAAAATACTGAAACAGGATTTTCTTCTTACAGCAACACAATGCAAGCGATTCGCGTCGAACATTCCTACCACAACTTTCCATCAGACCACAAGCGTCGTTGCTATGGCGACGATACAGACAGCAGCCTGTCTCTAAGCGATCAGAACTCTGTCAACTCCATCAATGACCTCGAGGACACACAGGACATACCGCAAAGACTCTGCGACACGACCCCACAAGATTTGGTAGATACATTCTCACATACTATTGATAAATCACTTCTGCACCCCGGCGAGATAGATTGAGTTGACGCGGCGTTTTAAGGAATTATGCGCAGTTGAAATTGAATCAACTATATTTTAGCGGGTTGAAATTGCTTTTACGCGTTCATAATCTAATTGTAGCTTCAGGGAATTTAAGGCTCTCACAGACGGTACACCACGGCGTCACATTTTCAAAGAAATGCAAGACTGCATTAACAAGTGCTAGCTGGATAGCTAGTACTATGCGCTGGACGTTTAAATTCGCTGTACGATATTTTTAACGCTGTTCAGAGAGGCTTATTTCATGCACCAAATTGTTTAAACATATTACATATTATATACTTTGACTGGCCTGTTGGTCTAGTGGTTAGTGGCCCTGACTGCTATGCTGGAGGTCGTGGGTTCGATTCCCACCCAGGACAAATGTTTATGTGATGAGCACGATCATTTGTTCTGTGTCTGAGTGTAATTTATCTATAATATGTATGTATTTAGAAATATATAAGTATGTCTATCAGTTCTCTAGTACCCATAACACAAGCTCTGCTTAGCTTGGGACTAGACGGCGTTGTGTGATAGTTGTGGAATATTATATTATATTATATTAGTTGCCAAAAAAAAAATTAAAAAAGGCAAAAAATCTGCACCCGTATTTTTGTTTACTACGTAGGGAAAGGCAATAGTTTCTTGTATATGTGTAAGTACGCGTACTACTGTAACACACGAGTTTGTTCTGCCCTGAACCGATTTCCCGCTCGAAAAAATATTTCAACGCGGGTCACATTTTCGGACACATTAATTGTTTTTTACGCGTTACCCTTTTTGTCGAGGGACCAATGCGCATGAGACCAATCACTTGCAAATGTAAGTCCAATTAATCCATCGTGTCGGTCATCAGTGACCGACGTGGCCCGAATGGATTATTTACTGGGGTCATCATTGTCCGACATGGCGACTAACGTGTTAAAATTATTTTACAGATGTCTGTCAGTGGGAGCTTTATGTGCCTAAGCGTAATTGATGATAGGTATATACACCGTTAAATAATTTTTGTGGTGTTTATTCATGGCATGGAGGATCGACTCGGTACATGAAATACTATCGATTTGCAAAGGAAAAATCAAAAAATAAAGTTTTTTTTTTTTTTTCAAAAAATCGAGTAAACGATAGAAAAGTAAACGAGTCAATGACCTTGTAGGTAGTTGTTGGTCGTTGCGTACTAACTACCTACAATTCATTGGCCTCGCTTAGCTGACGTTTACTTAAAGAAATTAATTTCGTACATGCGTAAATTAATTCGAGTTAAAAAAAAATTTTTTTTTTAAATATTCTCTTTACAAATCAATAAAAGGACCCAAATTTAACGGTGTATATTTTTAAAATTCTAGACTTTGATCATGCAAGTAACAGTGTTTATATGCAAAACAGGCTAGAACACTTAAAATAATACGTAAAATTTATTTCAATTCGTGTATTTAGAGTCGGTCTTGCTATGTTTATTACTAAGCTTATTTTTTGTCATTATACTGTATATCAAGATTAAAGAATATCAATATGTTTTAATATCTAATTTGAAAGGTAATTGCCAAATGTCATTTTACGTTTAATGCTATGAAATTAGAATGGTAGTGATGATAGTGGCAGAGATTTTTAAGGGTTTGTACAGTGGCGTAACTATATCATCTGAGGCCTGGGGCAAAATAATTGGACGGGCCCCAGAAAAATCACATCACGTTGAGATTTAATTATATTTTTCTTTTTAATATATTGGGTAAGTCACGATAACAAACAACTTTTACTATAGGACCAAACCTGAAATCACGAAAAAAATCTGCTGGTTAGTACATTTATGTTCACCTAAATTTACTGAACTTGGCAGATTTTCTTCGCGATTTCAGGTGTGGTCCCATAGTAAAAGTTGTTTGTTATCATGACTACAATCACGTGTTTAAGTATCGTTCACTAAATTATCAGTCACCCTATATTGGGTTCTTCTGAGTTGGCGGCGTCTAAGACCGGGGGCTCCATAGGACCGAGGGTCCTTGGCTTTTTGCTAGCCTTGCCATCCTATAGTTCCGCCACTGGGTTTGTATCTATTCAGAGCTTGATATAAACTACGAGGGTCATTCAATAAATACTTAGCCTACAAAAAGTAAACGAAAATTTTGGAAAAGTGGCAATTTATTTTTCAACATAGTCTCCTTTTAGTTCGATACACTTAGCCCAGCGATGCTCCAACTTTTTTAACCCGTCCGAAAAATAGTTTTTGTCAAACTCTGCAAAATAGGCCTCCGTGGCGGCGATGACCTCCTCATTTGATCCATATCTATTCCCGGCGAGTGATTTTTTCAGATTAGGAAACAGAAAGAAGTCACAAGGGGCCAAATCTGGAGAATACGGTGGATGGGGCAGCAATTCGTAGCGTAATTCGACCAATTTGGCCATGGCAACGGCAGACGTGTGAACCGGTGCGTTGTCGTGGTGAAACAGCACTTTTTTCTTCGCCAGATGGGGTCGTTTTTTCTTTAATTCGGCGTCGAATCGGCCCAATAAATCGGCATAGTAAAGCCCTGTAATTGTTTTACCCTTCTCGAGGTAATCGATGTAGATCACACCTTGTGAATCCCAGAAAACGGTGGCCATAACTTTTCCGGCAGATTTTACAGTTTTCGCCTTCTTTGGAGCACGTTCCCCGGTCTGGATCCATTGTTTTGATTGCTCCTTGGTCTCTGGTGTGTACCAGTGGATCCAAGTTTCATCGACGGTCACAAAACGACGCAAAAACTCCGCTGGATTCCGCTTAAACAGAGCCAAACACGTCTCCGATGTGGTCTCACGGTTGCGCTTGTTTTCCGGTGTGAGTAAACGCGGCACCCATCGCGCCGACAGCTTTCTCATGCCGAGTTCCTCGTGAAGAATATGATGCACTGTTCCTTCTGAAATGCCTACAGTCTCAGCTAGCTCCCGAACCTTCAATCGGCGATCTGCCAATACGAGATCATGGATTTTTTTAATGTTTTCCTCCGTAGCAGCTGTTTTCGGTGCACCTGGACGTGGTTCATCAAAAACCGACGTACGGCCACGTGCAAACTCGTTGAACCAATTCTTGACGTTGGCCATCGATGGAGAAGAGTCACCGTACACAGCATCCAAGCGCTCTTTGATTTCGATGCGCGTTTTCCCTTCCAAAAATAGAAATCGAATTACCGAACGATATTGCTCTCTTTCCATTTTTGTAAAACCGATCGACACGTTCGCTTCCTTAAGTTGTCAAATTAAAACAAATGAAGGGATTGGAATGAAAATTTGAAAAAAGAATTAAAAAAGAATGTGCTACACTGTGGTAAAACTCTTTTGAAACTACAGCGCCCTCTGGCGATGAGGCTAGGTACTTATTGAATGCCCCTCGTACATATTATAACGAATTTATGTCACGCTTTATTCTATTAGTTTTGCGACTGTTTATTTAAGGTTGTTTTTTTTTTCAGTTACTTTCTACAATTATTTCGACTATTTAATCACGGCATTATCGTATGGGACGTTCTTTAATTTTACCGACAATTGATTTTATATTTAAATTTAATGTAAATATTTCCTTTATGCATGAAATTTTTAAGTTTCTCATTTTTCTTTTGTTTTAAGTTTATAAGTAAAATAATAATAATAATTTAATTGTACAGCTATTAAATTATTGAATTTACTATCTATTATTGAAGGTTCTTAAATTGGGTTTTAATATATGTATATATATATTTTTTTAATGGCGCATTAAGCCTGCTAAATTGTTTTTATACTGATCGATTGTCGGTAAAATAAAGGACAATCCCATGAGAAAAACATCAAGGGTTTTGCGAAATATCGCTGGTGATGCAAACAAAAGCTTAAACAATGTAGCTAGGTTAACAAAAGGCTTTTGAAACTGTTGCCTGTAACATCAACTGGTTTCCTCATCCTTCTCACCAAGAAGCCTTAGTTTTACCCCAAGCAAAAAACAATACAACCTGTATTACAATAGCGTTTCTTTAGGAAACCTTTGATCATAAAAGAAAAATGGGTTACGTGTCACGTGTTTTTTAAAAGAAAGTTGTCGCAATCCCTCCCTTATTTTCACAACAACTGTCACGTGATCCAACCAGGCCCTTGAAATTCACGTGCCACAAATTATACAAGTCCGAAGTAAAAGTTTTTATTTCCCTTCGAAGATTAAAGTATTTTCTTCATTTTAAATTGTTAGCTGTTATTTTGTGACATATCTTTCTTATTTGCTCATTCCTTTTGTCTGTAATTTAGTTTTATGGCTTTAATATTTTCCTTTGTGTCTCTAATAATTAATTTAGGTTTATTTTCTCTGACTTATAGTTTTAGAAATCTTAGTTTAAGATCTCTATAATGTATGTTTGTTGGTAATATTTTTTATGAAAATCTCCAATCAGTCATTTATAAGTTAAAACGATTCGATTACTTAAATAGTGTAAACATAATTGGATTTATAACCTTAAACTATTTCAATTATGAAACTGTGGTTCATTTTCTACAAGATTAGCTTAGTTATCTATGCACACGATATTAGTCTTTATGTTCAGAGAGTTACTGTATATTTTGGTATGATAATGAATTTCGCTATGATTATGTAAAGTGGTTGACTAGGAGAAGAGGCAAAAATTAATAATTTCTTGCCTATTACCTGGAATAGGGCTTGATTCGCCCCAATTAGGCTAAGATTGCGTAGTCTATTAGTGCTGATAATATTCATATTTGAATTTTAAATTTGTAAAGAGATTTAAATTTTATTTAAAATACTAGTGTGAATATAATCAGATTAACCACTGTAGATGCTCGTAAGAATTCGTAAAGCCTAGTATTTCCTTTATTAAATGACTTATTATACTGTCTTCCGACTTATACTCGTAATGAGATTACAATATTGAACGATATCAAACGTCAAGATGTATAAAATTAGTCATTTTATTAAGGACATAATAAGGGTCAGTTTACACCGAGACGCGACGCGACACGACGTTGCGACAAGAGCGACTCAAACTATAACTTTATGTAATACACGACAAGATACAGATACATCTCATTTCAAATTGAGATGCCTCACGCCGCAGTGGCTGGAACAACGAATTCACACAGTGAAATACGTGTCTTTTCATGTAGTAATTATAGTTATATTTTGATTCGCTTTTCGCGCAATGTCTCAGTGTGAACTGAACCTAAATGTATTTAGGACGGTTTATTTTTCAAAATTCCCCCGCTGGCACGGGGTTAGCTCTATGAGTACAAATTGACTCCTAGAGCGTTTTCGATTTATAGTCTATTTTATAATTAGGACATTAAGGGGTATTTCCATTGATGCGACGAAAATGGTGTAATCCACATTAAAGTTTTTTTGAGTGAATTTCGATTATGGCAAATGATCCAATGACTTCACCGCGCCCTGGGTGGGGCGGGAGATAGTGTCAGACTTTTACTGGCTAAAAACCCACTCCTGTTCCTTCTTTGCCTTCGTTTCAGAGCCCCGGGTAGCGTTTTCACATTAACCCATGGCCCCAGTAGGCTTCGGCCCAAGTAGGCTGCTGGGCCCGGACGGTTACGGCGAGCTAACGGCTTGACCTGCGGCTCGTGGGAGTTGTCGCGCGTCTGATAAGATAAACTATTTTATTACGATAAAATTGTGGCGGGGACGAGTGCGTGCACTTTTGTACACTAGTGCCGAAAACAGTCCAATGCGTGCCTGTAAGCAGTGGGATAAGAGTGGGTTTCCGAGTAAGTGTATTAAAAAATATGTATCCAACGATATAACACACATAGCTATTGGAAGGTGGACCCAGACTTTATAGAAACAATGGCATACTTTGGCACACGGGTAGACCATGTCCTGGAATAGCACAAAGGATACTTTTTCATCCTGAGAGTACGTTCCCTTAGGAAAATTATCTTCACGCGGTAAAAGTCACAGATAGAAGTTAGTTTCTTTTCTATACTATGATTTTTTATTAGACGAAGTAAAGTGACAGCTATAACAATGGTTGTTTGACAGTTGGACATTGTTATTTGACAGTTGGGCATTGTCCACTGCTGTCACTTTACTTCGTCTAATAAAAAATCATAGTATAGTATAACGAATGTCCAAGAATCTTATTGGTTCTTTCTCTGCACCTCTCGCTCAATGGAAACGCAGTCTTAATATGTATGAGAAATTAATTTATGTAATTCTTTGCGCTTTTTGGTCATCCGATTTATAATAATAGTATATAGCATGTTATTGATATCCTAGTGATACATTTCAGAGATATAAGTATCGTTGAAAATATTGTGGTCTTGGGTGAGAAATGTAAGACAAGTAGTTTTCTGGACTGTATAATATACTCAAAAATATTAAACCGAATTCGACTAGGCTAAATGGTTTATAAATCAACTAAATTCTATAAAGTTAAAAAGATAGTGACTCAGAGTCCTCACTCAGTTTAGCCACGCCCCTTGACCAATTAGAGTGTTTTAAATTCGACGTATCCAGAGAAGAAGACGGTAATAGAAAACTTGTTTTCCCGAATTCGTAATAAAGTATTTTTTTCGGAAAACAAATTTTTGTCATTACCGACTTATTGCCCGCAGACTTTTTTATTTTTATGGTAGGTAAAATCATCCAATAACAAATCCCGCCCTTGGGTTGAGCGGGAAGTAGTGTCAGACTCTTACTGACTAAAAACCTACCCCGGTCCTTCGTTGCCTATCATGCTGGGGCTGAGCCTTCCTCTCAGAAAACGGCCCTTGACCCCAGCAGGCTTCGTCCCTGCCTGCCTGCAGCTAGCAGGCTGATTGCCCGCAGACGTCGAATTAAAAAGCCGTGTTCACATTAACCAGTTGTAGTAAACCCTACAGTACGCGCTTTTAATGAATTTAAAGTATGAATACCTACCCTCTTCATAAAAACTTAAATTGAATATTATGACGATTCTAATTACTAAAAATTAATTCATATTAATATTTAAAAATAAAAGAAAAGTTTGGTTTAATTTTTACTTCAGTATGAATTCAATTTTTTTTAATAAGAAAAATGCTTGTCCCACACTAAGAATTACTGCTGAATTGAGGGTGCGTTCACAGACATGTAAACTCACATACACAAGACAACAAGACCCGGAACACCTATTTGTAGGCCATACAAGTATTTGTTCCGTGCGGGAATCGAAACCGCGACCCGCAGCGCAGCAGCCAGTCGCTCAACCACAGCGCCAACCAACCAGTCTTAACTTTGCAGTTGCACTATGAGTCACCATTTTCTTGACGCGAATATACTATAAGCGCTGAATTATAACAACTAAAAATATTTTTAATGAAACTTGTTTGTCTACATTTTTTTATCACTTACTTTAAATATAAAGGAAGCAACTGACATATATTAGTAATAATTATAAAACATAAAATAAAAAATGAATATAACTGTTGAATACGACCTTTATAATACTATATTATGATCAGATTTTCTGGCTAAGCCTAGCGAATCAATGTAGATGTTTATTAGACTCCTATATTAATGTTAGTACAAGTCCCGCGTGTACCGAAAAAGTACTCGGTCGACAACTCTTCGCCCTTATAATCTTAGCAATAAGGTTAATAATTAGTCAACCGCGAACTTTCGCCTACGTACAACCTTCTTTAAAAAAGGGGGTTAGTGGGGTAACGAAAAACGAACCTTTCCACTAAAAATGTACTTAGAATTTTCACAGTTTGTAATTTGTATAACCGAGAATCGGATGCCAAATGCGCAAGATATAATACGATGTGTCGATGCCATAAATGAATGTTATATTTACGACTTACTGATGAAAGAACTTTGACTTATTGTTAATAGAATCTGCTATAGGAAGCTATAGGAATCAGGAAAAATCTAGTAGTGGGTCGTTGTCGAATTTTTGACCGACGAATCGTAACCGGTCTTGCGACGACAAAAACGGTTCTTAAAAACGGTCCTCGTTGTAGGTTGTAACGGTTGCAGGACGGAATGACGTTTTCACAGTCGCGTCGCAGAATGTTTTTGAAACGATAACGATGACGCGACGAGTGTGATAGTTGTACCAATGGATTCTCGAACTTATTACCTTAAAAGTAAGATAACAATTCGCGTAATTCGAAGATTGGTTTTTGCAACGAAGACTGTTTGGTCGCAGGATAGAAAACGATCGTTCCGTTGCAGAACATAAAACGGTCTTTGGAAGCTGTTCGTTATTGAAACGCCCACCGCTAGAAAAATCGAGTTAGTCGTTTTTTCATAGGCGTCTAACTGCATATTTTTTTAATAAAAAATTTGTAATCGAGTTTTCTCAAATTTGACATTAGCCTGGAAATCTGTCAAAAAGCAATAATTTGGGATTTGCAATAACATTTTCAATTCAGGAATCAGGCATATAAACCAAAATACAATCATGCTTGTAACTTGCATATTATGCGTGAAGATATCTTGCATTTGTGTCATAACAAATAATTAATTGATGTGTGTCACATGCAAGCTACTTGCATACTTTTTAATTTTCTTTTTATTACAAAAATGATAGGTACCTACATAAATAAGTATTACACAATTTTTCCGACAAACTAAGGTACAGTTGGCTCTGAACTGTAACTTTGGCTCAAGATCATTAACCAATAGAAACACAGTGTCCCGAGCCCGCTAATAAGGGCGTGGGGATTTTCTGAAAAAGGAACTCGTAATCCTAGAACGCAAAGGGAAATACATAGATGAGGATTTAGTCAGTAAAAGTGTAACACATCCTCTCGCTCCATCCCAGAGCGGGAGAAGACATTGGATTATTTCCGGTGTTCCTATTGATTAATAGGCATGAGCTGAAGTTGTACTCCAGGACCAAAGTACCGCGAGTTTATTGTAATACTCAGTTACAATCAGTTTATGGTGTTTTTAAAATCGTGTAGATTTCATCACGTATACGGTTTTGCTCCGCATGCGTAACTACCGCAAATGCTTGTTTCATACAAGAATTTACTGTAATGCGAGCGATACGCACGAGGGCTGCGTTTTTTTGCCTTTTGAAATCCGCATGATATTAAAAACATCCATAAGGTACAAAATTGTATGAACAACGATGTTGGCATCAAAAGACTTGATACTTTAAGTGACGATTTAAAAAATATTTTAGTGCTCTGTTCTTTCGTCCGTAAGCCAGGCCTGTTTGTATATTAATGGCGGTTCGGTCGCCCCAAACGTAATATAATCGAAGTTTAAAGACTATTTAGTTATAAACTGTATTTTTTTTTGTTTTGTCGTATGTAAATGTTTTAACAATTCATATACATTGGTTTACACTAACATTGTATCAAATATTTGTAGTTGTATACGAATCAATGTTACGATTGGGATGAAAAATAAGAAATATACTTTTGAATTATAACTTTAGCGTTTTATTTACTAATTATACACTTTTTATGGTAGATAAAATCATCCAATGACAAATCCCATACTTGGGCGATGTGCGTGATAGTGTCAGACTCTTGCTGACTTTAAAACCTACCTTTTTGCTTAATTGCCTTTGTTCCTAGGCCCCGGCGTTCACTTTCGCCTAACCCTAGGCCCCAGTAGGCTTCGGCCCTGTTGGGCCCCTACAGTTTGCTGACAACTCCTAGTGCGAGCCGTCGACGACTTGGGCTCGAACCGGTCTGTCACCGGACGGACGGACTGAGAGCTACCCATTGTCCGCCGAAAAAACATATAAATTACAAATTTAATTCGCATGTTTACTATTGAGAGCTAGATGACAGGATGACAGTTTTTCTAAGATATTTCTTCTGATGTCTGATGTATAGTATCTCTTTAAATCTCTTTGGTATTTAGTGTATTAGCAGCATTGAATAATTATTATCTAGTCAGGACATGGCCACGCTCGAACCTATAGCTTCCTCCCTAAGGTAATAAATAAAAATATAATATAATTAATAAAAAATCAATTTATTAAATAAAAAAAACAGTGATGTTAGGAATTAAAACAAATATAATTAATAACAAATGAGCACCGGAACTCGAATCGTTTTACGATAATCAAATAAAAACAATAACTTAATAAGTACAGAGAGGTCACAGGTTATAACCAATAGGAATAAAATTATTGTGACTTGTCTATACTCTTCTAATGCCTCGCAGACTGAATTCTGAGGTTTTTGTTACAAAATTCTACCATTTGATAAATTGATTATAATAGATTCAACCTTAACAATTATGTTTTTGTTAGCTTCGTAAAAAAAAATTCAGTCAACCAGTGATTCAGAATACACTTTGTTTTCTATTAGAATGCGGATGTAACAAATGCTTATCTAAAGTAAAATTATCTTTTATCCTTTCTATCCTGTATTAACCCCTCAAGCACCTACCTCTATACCAAACGCAATAGACAAGGTATTTTTGAACCTTCTACCGGTGTTTTATCTGATATTCTGTATTTACACATTCGTGGTCGCTAATTGCCTAGTCACTCACCTTGCCATTCGCCTCGTCGTTCGATGAAACATTTGTACACAAAGTGGGGAACAGCGCTCTGTTTACATGTGTGTTTGCCATTCGTTTCACCACTCGCGCGAATGTGTAATTACAGCTTAATATTTTGAGACATTCACGGGGTCGTATTGAATTCAGTCTGTGAGGCGCTTAATATTACACCCTGGTTACGCGTTCCATGTTCTACAGGCTTATATATTTCACTCCTAACAATACCTATTCGATTTTCCAAGATATTTTCCATTTTATATTAAAAACTAATTTCCATTCACTTTTGTACTGTGATGCTTTTAAGTCACTGTAAATTGACACTATTCAATAGTGATAATATCACATTAATATACAAAATGTTTACCCATTCATGATCATTCTATGTAATATAAAAAAAAATGTCTTTTTTACAAAATTCTAAAAATCGATTCAACGGAACATTCATAATATAAAACACTCTTAAACTTAATTATTAAAATGCTAAATATTTCTATGTAAAACCACTTTTTATTTTTTATAAAAATGGTTTTGTGCCGGATTAAGTCTTATCACAATGCTGTCATTCGAAATTGGACTTTAGTTTTAGTCATCGATGGTGCAGATTAGGTCGTCTCCTTCTAATTTCTGTCCATTGGTGATGGATACTGTTTTGATTGTTCCCGCCTTGGGTGCTTGTACTATCATCTCCATTTTCATGGCGGAGAGGACTGCGATGGGTTGACCTTTCTCTACCTTATCTCCTTCCTTCACCTTGATTGCTGTGGGTAAAAATTAGTATGATAAATAAGAACTTGTTTGAAAATGGAACTGGCCTCTACAAATAAACACAAATAAATGTAAAATATAACACATTAAAAAAGGCGCTTGTACCTAGTAAGAGTTGCTGTTCTGTCTAAGCTAACTGTAACTTCAACTTTATTATAAGCTATGGTTTCGATACCATTGCTTTTTATTTTCTCAAAGGCATCTTCGTCTTCGGCAAGCTTGATTCCCTTGCTACACTCAGGATTCTTAGCTTAACTCCCTCGCTTTGATCGGAAGTTAACATTTACCACCCTCACTGCGCTCGGCTTTGAACCCCCTGAATTTTTCGTGATACTCGGGTTAACATGCCCGTGATAAGGCATTGCTTTATCCTGTTGGTGAATAATCTACTATTATAGCGATTTACTTACTGAGTACTGTTCCTGGCATGGGCGCTCCAACTTGGTTCTTGTCTCCCTTGATTGCCTTAGGGTGGATTTTCATTTCCTGAAAAGAAAAAAAAAAACAATAGTGAAGTGGAAGGATTATATTAGCTATTTTATTAGGTAATGCATTATAGTTAACTATAAATAAACCCCCGACACTTATTCACTACATGTTCTTAGAGGATTTGACAGCTGAGAAGGCGGGGTTATGACGAGAGCAATGACGCAGAGAGCGTTTGGTTCATTTTTAGTGCATGTTTATTTAGGAATTCGGAAGTAACGGACGTATTTTATGGACCAGAATTTTGCATTACATCTTTATATTAGTTTTATCTGTCATTTTAAATTTAAATACATATGTGCAGGTGGGTTGGTTTAGTATAAAAAGTTAAATAAGCTTCTGATCCATAAAAACATGTACCGCCTTATTCCAAAACGCGATCTAAAATAGTTCCGGGACTCTTACTAAGTTTAATACCGATTAAACGCTATCTAAATGTAGTTTTCGGGATTACTACTAAATTTAATACCAATTAAAAGCGATCTAAATGTATTTCCGGGACTATTATTAGGTTTAATGCCAATTAAAACTAGTAATAGACCCGGAATTATTTTAGATCGTGTTTTGGAATAAGGCGGGTAATACTCGTATTTGTTTTTAAACCTACTACTAGAATTCCTACTTATACTCCTGTGTCGTGGGTGCGTTCACAAAAAAGTAAACTGACATAAACAAGACAGTCCAAGCATTTAGGTTTCTGTTTTCTGTCATCCAAAACAGCTGGTTTAATGAAAGTTTGGGCAATATGTCATAGAGCTTGCAGCTGACGTGTTACCTTGCTAGCGTTCTCGTCTCTGATGAACACGGAGCGCAGCTGTCCGTTGAGCTCGAAGAACACTTCCCTCTCTCCGGCCGCCGTCATCTCGTCGGACACGGCGACTGTCTTGATGTCCAATGTCTTTCCGCGTTCGATCTTGACTTCTATCGTTTCACCGACCTGGAGATAACAGAAACTTTTAGTAAGTATATTTTTGAAAGGAAGATTCGGCTCCGGTGTGGAAGGCAACGAAGGAACAGGAGTGATTTTTTAGCCAGTAAAAGTCTGACAGTATCTCCCGCCCTACCCAAGGGCGCGGAGATGTCATTGGATGATTTTCTCATCTACAAAAAAAATATGGTGTTACTTTTTTTTGAGGAATGTAATCAAGAAATTGTAGCGACATCTATGATACTAATAGGAACTAAAATTCAAAATTCTGCATCGCAGTATTCGAGTTCTCCGCGCGATGAAAACATATACAATAATACGAAATCTATTGGGCAGTAACCCGGACCAGACACAACACCCGTCTGGTTGGAGGAACCTCCCTTTTCAAAGAAGGTTTGTGGGACTTTACCGCAGGCCTATAAAAACTAACTTCTGCTCGCGCGAGGGAATGTCAGACTCTTACCCACAGTAAGGTCGGTTATATCCCACATAGGTGTTAAAGGGTCAAATACCATTTTAACCAACCGTCTGCATGGCTATTTCTCTAAGGATACTTACTGTAGGTCCAGTCAAGAAGGTCTTGGTGTCCAAATGTTTGACGGGTCCATACTTGTCACGGATGCGGAAGAAGTCGTTGGCTACTTGCGGGTACATGGCCGCTGACATCACGTCTGCGTCTGTCACCTGAAAATTATTGAACAAAATAATAAGCACAATTGGCGGGATGATCTGGACGTGTGCCGCGAGGATTAGTTTGAGATGGGGCGCGGGAGAAGGAAGCCTTATAACGTTCCCATTACTGGGCATCAGGCCTCCTCTCTACGGGAGGGAAGGGCCATAATCCACCACGCGAGCTTGCTTATGTCTTCGATTTTTTTATTCTAGAACATGGCGGTTTCCTCACGATGTTTTCCTTCACCGTTTTCAGAGTAGTGGGGATGAATTAGTTACAAAAAATAATGCGCTCGTAAGTCGAGTAAATAATAAATTGGCTAACCTCTCCGGCACCAGTGTGCTAAATATAGTATACCTCATACCAGCTAATTTAAACCTTATTATGTAATTGTAAGGTTTAAGTTAGCTTGTACCGAGGTATACCGAATTCGGTACACTTGCGCCTGAGGGAAATGGGGCATTTTGTATTAACTACCATTTATCCTTTAAAAAGTACTGAGGCCTTACCATGATGTTGGTAAAATGTTAAGTGTACGAGCGAGAAAGAGGGATGGAGCTATACACCTTATATCTAAAGGTATAGCTCCATCTCTGTTTAGTCTATGTCGTCAAATGGATTAAGTTAATTGTAGTGGTAGGGCCTTTTATTTGAATTGCGCTCACCTCTGGATACGTTTCCTTGAGTTCTGCTTTCAGTTTGTCAAAGTCCAGTGGTGGTAGCTCCTTGCCGGGCCTGTCAGCGATCCTTGGCATGTCCTTCAGCACTTGCGATCTAAAAAATTCAATCGACAACTCATAACGATAAAATTGGGTCAATATATTGGGTGCATCATTAAACTTTTGGGTCTTCCGCTTGTGGTCGTACGAAAAGTGGTGGGTAAGAGCAATTGCAATTTAATTACATCCATCGTTAGCAAAATAAAGACGAAATCAGGGTAAGCCTATGCTTGATATGCATCTAGGGTCCAACCAAAATTGGTTTTTCATGGTTGAAATCGAATTTCGGCTTCGTTTCAATTTCGGCCAAAACGGTTGTTTCGGCCAATAAGGTCACGTTTTCATGAGGGGAATAAAATAGTAAATCTTAATTAGTCAGTCTCCTTTTATTATCGAATGTGCCCGGAACTAAACCGAAACTCGCTTTTTGGCCGAAAGAGAAAATTCAGTCGCTCTTATACATCTCCGGACAAAATTATAATTTCTTTTAATTTCTTCCTGGTTAGAATCACCAACCCGGGATAGAACAAGGCCCAAAATAATTATATCAAACTTACCTGAGTGGTTCAGGGAATCCTCCATACGGGATACCGATGGCTCCCTGTAGGTACTCCACAACGGACTTGGGGAACGACAATTCCTCAGCCTTCTCCCTGATCTCGTCAGCTGTGAGCTTGTTCTGCACCATGAACTGGGCCAGATCTCCCACGACCTTCGATGAAGGAGTGACCTTGATGATGTCGCCGAGGAGGAGATTGGCTTCCCTGGAAGGTAAAAAGGTGGGGATGACATTGGGTTGTGGAAGTTTTAGGCCTCAAAACGTGGTACAGTAAAATCTGATTCTACTTTGGTTAAAAGGAATTTAAGCTAAACATTTAAACAGCGACGACCTCGTCTGTTAATATAAAAAAAGGCCGTCCATACATGGATTTTGACGGCTTCATCAGTCATGAGCCATGGGCTTGAATCATTGTTTTATTATAAGGGAAGATACGTTACGCGCTAACATTGCAATCAGAAAACCTGGACTCGAAACTCAGACATCTACACTACCTGTAGTCACTGATAGACAAGTACAGAGATAAGAGCCAGCGCTGTCGTAAGAGCGAAATAGCGTTAGCCGCCGAATGTATGTGATCATCACGACCGATGTGACCACGGTCCACACGCTAAAGGTGAGTCACCTATCTTCCGCTATTTTGATTTGATCTAAGGTTCTTACAGGCCATCTTAAGGTTGTCTGATAGACATCGTTGACAGCCGCGTTAAGACCGCAATCGTACCCATAGATTTAAATTTGTGTAAAAGTTTTTTTACTATTTTTAGTGTAAGTTATAGTAAATTCTATTCTATCATCACACGAAATCTTCCACACTAAAACCTTCAGCGTCTCACCTATAAGCCTTCTTAACCTCTTCAAACTGGCTTCCCAGACCGAGCGAGAAGGCCTGGAACTGCAGATTGGTGTACTGCCCTCCGGGAATCTCGTTGAGGTAGACGTCGGCGTTGCCGGACTTCATGGTGGCGGTGGCTTCGAAGGGGCCGTACAGCGTGCGGGCTTGCTCCCAGTATGCTGAGTATTCGGAGACGGTTTGGAGGGCGATGTCTGTGGGGACAAGCATTCATTGTTATATGGGGGAAAAACTGCTTAACATCAGGCGGGATCGCGGCAGCACTAGTTTACATTACTTATTAAAAAAAAAACGGTTTGTTTGGTTTTCCAACATCACTTAAGTATTTTTTGACGAAATACGTTATTATTTACACCGTTTCTCGAAAATCGACGCATAAACGTGTCTCGTGATCCTAGTATATGATTTTGGACGCGTCGGTGGTAAATTTTTTGTCAGCATTTATCTAATTTTAAAAAAATACTTTTTTATTTAAAAGTGTATAAAATTGTTATTCTTGTCAACCCCTATGACATAACTCTTTTCACTTGAGTTTAACTGAGCAGATAGCTCTTTCTAGTTTTATTTACGTTGTATATTTTAGTGAAAAAAAATTAGTTTTGTTTTATTGAAATGTCATTGGGGTTGATAGTAAGGATAACAGGTTTTATACAGTTCTCTCATAATCATGTAGGTACTAAATCCGATGTGTCGATGTCTGTATTATGCTCTGCGATATGTAATCGGACGCCGCAGCGTTTGATATGATTTCCCAAGCAGCACGCAAGCGTATCAAACATCAATAAAGCAGCCGATATACAGCTTAGAGCTGTATAAGGGCTGTACAAGGGTGTAAAACACAGCTTTAGGCTGCATAAAGGTATCCGCGTACGCTTATGGTTCTATATCAGAGTATTTTTACTCAATTAAACAGCTTTAAGAGTTTTTTGACACTTAAGGCTGCGTTTTACACTTAAAGCTGTATATAGGCTGTATATTGCACGTCACCACTTCCTTTATACAGGTCTAAGTGTTATATTAGTGTACAATGATACTTATTGCTGTATATTGGTGTAAACGAACTCCATTATAACTCTTATTCGTTTGGTGTAATTGTACACTCTTATAACTATTGTGGTGTTATAACTACTGCCTACAAGGGTGATATACAGCTATAAGAGTAAATGAACGCTATAGTACAGCGTTAGGCTGTATTACTAATGGAATCACTCGGATTGTGTTTTTGTGAACATCAATATGGAGGAAAAGACCGGTCAAGTGCGAGTTGGGCTCGCGCACCAAGGATTCCGTAAAAACTTACTCGCACCGTGTCCGTTCTATGGGCCCTATGATTAAAAAAAAAGAAATTCAATTATCTTGAAAACGGTGCGTCCTAGGTCAAAAATAACCAAAATTTGAACCCCCCTGTGACACCCCCGTGCAAGTACCAATAGAATACAAAAACGTAAAAAAGACCGGTCAAGTGCGAGTTGGGCTCGCGCACCAAGGATTCCGTAAAAACTTACTCGCACCGTGTCCGTTCTATGGGCCCTATGATTAAAAAAAAAGAAATTCAATTATCTCGAAAACGGTGCGTCCTAGGTCAAAAATAACCAAAATTTGAACCCCCCTGTGACACCCCCGTGCAAGTACCAATAGAATACAAAAACGTAAAAAAAATTTTTTTTTTCGTGATCGAATCGGAGCAAGAATTCATTCCAGAAAAAAAAAATATCCGAGCAATTGGTGAATATTTTAATATAAAATAAAACTAAAGGCACATAACTCATAATGGTTGAGGTTAACCCAAAACTACAAAAAACAAAATGCTGTAGGTATTCTGTACCAATCAACTAAGGGTGGTGAAGAGAAAACATTGAATTAAGAGGAAGGTCAAAAGGAAATATTTAAATATTACAAATACAGATAATTTATTTAAATACAACAGACAGTAGAGATAGTAAAGTATAATTTATTGGAGAAGATAAAGTAATAGATCACAATCTGCTTCTTCAATGATGATAATAATAGACTTTATACGCAGCATTTTGATGTAACCCCACGATGATCTGGAGGGTTAGAACTGTCATCCTTCACCAATGCGTCCGACGTCTAATCACTCGCTTAGTAATTTTAGATCGCCTTCTGATTCTCGTGACCTTGATATTAGACCAAGTCAAAGGCCTTATTGTACCTTTTCTGAAAAATAGATGAAAGATCGGTTACAAATCTTACTCACTACTTCACAATAAGTATATAAATTGTTAAATTGTATTCGGACTTATGAGATTTAGTCGTAGGTAGCTGAGGATTTTTTATTCCTTATACGTATCTCTAAAGATGGTTAGAAATGTACGTACCTACTTGTTATGAACAATTACACAGATTATGGAGTAAAAATACTCTATTATACAGCCTAAGTCGTAAAAATACTCTATTATACAGCCTAAGTCGTAAAAATACTCTATTATACAGCCTAAGTCGTAAAAATACTCTATTATACAGCCTAGGTCGTAAAAATACTCTATTATGCAAGCTGTCGCCATTTTGCAATGTACATAATGATTTTATAAACAAAATAAAAGGCTTATTTGGCAAAAGCCTAAAGTCATATCATGATTATCAGCTTGAATTACGGTTGATTTGCATTTATACCTATTATTTCAACATATTTTTTTAATATAACCTAAAAAAATAATAACATTACTTACCGTATTTACTGTTTTCCTTGATGTTAAAATTGATTATTTCGCTGGCGCGTTAATATTTTCACCGAAAATATACACACTTTTACAATGAAATTAAATCGGCACTATAAATTCACTATATTACTAAGGTCAACAAGTCCAATTTAACATATTATATTTAAAACTAAATGTATATGGCGTAGTCGCCATTATAATAGTAAAATATTATAAAAAATAATCTTTAAGTTTGGATTCTTTCGTATTCTTACACCAATTAACAGCTTTTTGCTGTATATGATAGTTATAATTGAATATCTGTAGAGTTAAAGTGTAATTGTACACCGATATACAGCTTAGGGTGTACAAAAACGCCTTTATACAGCCGATATACAGCCAACACGCAGCCAATATACAGCTTTTATTCTCCACTTACACTTAACGCTGTATATAGGCTGTATATGTGGGCCCTTTTTGGAGTTACAAGGGCTGTATATAGGCTTATACAGCCTATATACAGCTTACTATACAGCTTAGAGTGTAAACCTGAACCTATATACAGCCCTTGTACAGCCTTTTGTGCTGCTTGGGTTATCAAACGCTACGTCTTTCACAGGTTGGTGGATTTGAGGTGAAAGTCTGATACCGTGGTCCAACACCTGAATATCAAATCATCATTATCATGATTCATCTTATATTTTATTCAATATTAAGTTGAGTTGTATCAAAAAACTCACTGGTATCCAATTTAGTTCCCTGCAGCGAGGCCACAAGAGCGCCCATGCTGGGCTGGCTGGTGAGGCCGGACATGGAGTCGACGGCGACGTCCACGACGTCGGCGCCCGCCTCGGCGCACGCCAGCATGGACGCCACGCCGGCGCCCGACGTGTCGTGCGTGTGCACGTGGATGGGCACGTCCGGGTGCTTGTCGCGGATCGCGCCGATCAACATCCTGGAAAAAGGAAAATGGAAATAAACCCGTATTATCATTGATTTTTCTGAATTGCCTTCTCTCTGAACTTTGGATGTAATTTACCGTTAGTAAGTAGAGGAAGACCTAGCGATGACCTAGTGAGAGTCGCAGAATTCTGATGGATGAAAGACGCAAAGGACTAGTCTTTACAGCGAACTTGGGGGAGACATATATTATGTCCAACAGTATAGTATACATCCGGCTAAAATGATGATGATGGAAGTAATTTTAAAAACGTATCCACGTCAAAAATCACTTACTTAGCAGCTTGAGGCTTCAACAAGCCAGCCATATCCTTAATCGCCAGCACATGAGTACCCGCCTTCACCAGCTCGTCAGCTAAGTTCGTGTAATACTTGAGGTCGTATTTCTTCTTGTTGGGGTCTGACACATCACCGGTGTAGGAGATGGCGGCTTCGACCACACCACCAGCTTTGCCAGCGGCGTCCATGCCGAGGATCAAGTTGGGTAAGTAGTTCAAAGAATCGAACACTCTGAAGACGTCCATGCCGTTTTTGACCTGGGGATTTGAAAAGGGATGTTAGTGTTTTGTTGTTATTGGGTTAAGTTGAAAAGGGAGCCTCCAGCAAAGCTCAATACGCTTTCTGGAACTTCTGTTTTCTATTCTTCTAGTCTTTATAAATGGCCTAGTGATCTGTGAGAGTCGAGGATTGTTAGTTTCTTAAAAAAAGAAGGAAAATTGAAACACTCCGGAAAACCATTTTAAACCTAATCTAAAAAGAATATTTCTGTATTTTTTTAAATCTCCTCTATTTACCTTTCGCACTTTGAATGCATGATTGGCTTCCAAACTACGACTACGATTCATTTTTCTTGTAAAATATTTTTTTTGCGCTTGTTTTTCTGATTCCAGAGCGCATTTAAAGGATAGACCCTATTTCTTATTACAACTTATATACAGGCTAAGAAGTAATTTAATTATATCCTAAACTAATAAATTTTATTGTCTTTACTAAGAATGTGTCCTAATGAAAATGTAATAACAACATTCTGTCTCTATTAAGGCGAATACGCACATTGTTCACTATCGCTAAACATTAACTTATGCATAACAATTGACTAGTTTCTCAACAATCTTTCGGCCACATCTTCGCTTACCATCAGGTGAGATAGTGGAAAAAGGGGAGCCTATCAATAATAATAAAAAAAAATTAAAGCAAAAAATAATATAAACCTACAGCCATGTCACAGAACTTGAACACGACGTTGTCAGGATAGTTGGTGTAGCCGACCGCGTTGGCGCCACGCAACAACATCTGGAAGGGGATGTTGGGGATCAACTGCCGCATGTCGCGGAGACGCTCCCACGGGCATTCGTGTAAGAACCTGCAAGTCAAATTAAAACGTTGAGTGCTTGAGAGTACACGACAGAAGTGAAAAATTCATCGAAGTCCGGTTAAAAACACGAAATCGTAATTCTTCGGGTAAGATCGGCCAATTCGTGTCAAAGTTACCCGAACGAACGTCACAGAGACGAGCGTGGTGGCTATTTAAGTCTTATTCAATACCCTTAATTAAAATACCTACATATCATGCCAGAAGCTTTCATTTCAAAAGATTTTATATATTATTTAGTAAATGGTGTAGTACAGTTTTTGTTAATAACACATATTTTTTTTTTACAAAAAAGAGTTTTTCGGGATAACACATTTTTTAGTTATTATTATTAAATAAACTCACCTCAAAGCGACATCAAAGGTAGCTCCACCCCAGTTCTCAAGCGAGTACAGGTTGCTAAAGTTATGGGCCACATACGGGGACACAGCCAAAAGGTCATGTGTCCTCACACGCGTGGCCAGGAGGGACTGATGAGCGTCCCTGTAGGTCGTGTCCATGAGGAGTAAACCCTTGTTTTGACGGACGGCCTTGGCGAAGGCTTCGGGACCTCCTTCGTCCAGGATCTGCTTGAAACCTTTTGGTGGTTGGACGGCTGGAAGGTTTTGGTAAAGTGTGTTTAGTAAAGTTTTGTAGTAGAGGTTTACAGTTGTTATTGTTCGTTTGGTTTCAGTGTAAGATCGACCCTTGGATTGGCTCAAGAAAATGTGTTGTGCACGGGCGGATCAATGGGCTTCATTTGGCTTCGGGCTATCCGAGAATGGGATCTGTTATTCTGCCGTCGTTATTAAAAAGGTTAAAATATTTTTTCTCAATTAAATTAAATGTATATTCAGAGCTTGTTTTTTTTTCTGATTCCTGACATGTAAGTACTTATTATTTATGTTTAAGTTTTATAGATTACATTTTCTTTTATTTTTATTATCATGTGTAGGTTTAAGTATAATAGTTGTTAGCTATACTGTCGCATTAGGTTTTAAGGCCTGTAAAGAGGATAAATAAATAAATAATGTATTTAACTCAATTTCGAAAAAATGATAATTGTACCCTTTTTAATAACGACGGCAGTATTGTCTAAAACATTCTTCTGTTCTGTGTCTAAAACAGTTGATTAAACGAGGATTTATCTAAAAGCATTTTGTATTTTTTTCATCGCTTTCTAACGGTCACACAATGTTGTGTTAATCAACTTGATTATGGAAAGTTTTTTAATGCTATTTTCTCTCTAGTATTGCCATGCGACATAAAAGTTAATTCCGTCAAACTGTATTTAAATACTCTACATTTTTAAACATGCAAATGTAGGGAAAATCTATTTCGTCTAGTTATCATATTCTCACTTTCGACTATGCCGTTGTAAAATTTCAAGTTTAGTTTTTAATAGCAAATAAAATTAAAATATCATAAATTAAAAAGCAAGATAAATAAATTAAATAACGAAAACATTTATAATATTAATCACAGGGCACATTCCATTCTGGAACATGTAGATATGAAGCTTAAACACCACAACCAAGAAGATGATCGGGCGAAGCTTGAACGCAATAATAATAACAACCTGTAAAACGGGTTCGAAGTAGTAATGGACTTTATTGCTGAAGGTAGGTTACTTTCAAAAACTTTGATAAAAATCCGTTAAAAATAAAAACGTTATAACTTATTTTCGTACTTTTTGATATATTCAAAAAAAATATATTCGAATAAGAACAAAAAATCATATAAAGTGGTGCACCTTCTTTTGAGTCAGTTAAGAAATCTTTATAAGGACGTTCTCTTTTGCTATCGACAATTGTTCACTACAAAAAAGGGTGATAGAGGCGCATTTCGTACACTGCGTCAAGCAAATAAAAAAACATTGTACAGTTTATAGTTCTTGAATAATAAATAGTACATTTTACTAATGACTTTAAAACAAAAGAAAACTAAAAAAAAATTAAGCTTAGGTAAATACGTAATTTACATAATTTTTCGAGGTTTCAAACAATTGTCTATACAAAAAAGAACTACTACTATTTCGAAAGTGGGTAACTTTTATCTTAGATTTTTTTTAGCAATAACTGAACGTAGCAGTTACAAAAAGTACCGTTAACCGTTATTTTTCATCACTAGTTCGAAGCTAAATTTAGAACATAAAGTAGGCTCACCTGTATTCTCCCCTGTTAGTTCTTGTCTTTTAATAGCCTCAGGGGATAGGTCTGAAAAACATGTTAACTGAAATAATGGCTGTGCGGGAATGCGTGACGTGCAGAATTAAAAAAAAAATGGCTATGAATTCGAGTACAGAGATACAACATCAATTATTTATATATCTTCGTTACCATACAAGTTTCGTAGCACTTATAAAATAGCAGTGTATATTGTGTTGTTTTATAAAAATTGGCAATAGGCTTAATTTTCTGTGCCCTAGGTACTCGTGTAATTATGCCTACCACTCTCATATAATATTTTTAAGTTTATAATATTCAAATACAGGACCGTATTTCTCTGTCGTCCATAAGGCATAAAAGCCATTGTCGGACAAAATATCATTAGCAAGGAAAGAAGGAAATTAATCGCAATTTTGTTTGTTTGTTATGGAATCTATTGTTGTTGGATATATGAAAGAACCGGAGGTGTTTATATATTTTGGCTTCTAAATAATAAAACATGTGAAAAGCAAGCTATTTTATAAGTAATGCAAAACTTTAAAATCAGCGCAGCGTACATAATCTCCTGTGAGTTCACAAACAGGATAAAAAAATTAATGACAATAAAAAATAATTCATGATATTTATTTTTAAAAATATAATAAATGAAGCATGAAATTTTAGTCATAAAAATGTATAGAACATAAAATAAAAGTTTCTTATTAATAGCCCGTGCTCCAATGGGATGACTTGTGTCCCAAATATAATAATTATAATTATTTTGCTAAATAAATAGGCAAAGCTTTAGGTTATACATTGCTCATATAATAGTATAATGTCGCAAAATAGCTATATAATAGCTTATTTATAAATTCAACTAGAAACCTACCATACCCATTGCGTAAAACTGGAAACAAAAGTTCAAAAAAATGTTTAAATAATTTTTTATCGTCATAAAAGTTCATCCTCCATTGATACCCATTAATTTTGTTAATGGGGTAACACCGTTAAATTTTATGATAAGTGTTGCATGATGTTAATAATCGCCAGTTTTATTAATAGCAATTTTATTGTTTTTTTTATTGCTCATGCAAAAACCAAGTTATTATTCCAGTTCATAGTTCGAAATGCATTTTGTTTAATTTGGGACTTTTAAACAAGAAATGTTTCATTTTATAACTATTCCCTTTTATTACAAATGTAACACCCAACTACGCCACTGAACATCAAACATACATTAATTGCTATGACACCTTTGTAAGTCTCACCTTTTTATTGATTCATCTGGGGCACCTAAAATGGAGCACGTCATATTTTTTTTTTCACTCTACATTTTGTTGGGAACTTACCCAGTGGTACCGTTGGAATGTATGGTTTGACAACTGCAGGCGGGATCTTAGTGGCCAGAGGGGTTGCAGGGCCGTTGACGATGACTTGTCCGAGGTAGTTTAGGAGCTTTTGGGCTCTGTTCTGTGAGGTCTTGAACATGAAGAGTTGGGGGTTCTCGTCGATAAAGTATGTGTCGAGGGCGCCTGTGGGTAATTTTTTTTTTTTTTTTATTCTGTTACTGAGAGATTCGGAAAACTGTGTAGGTTTCATTTAGTTTCTTTAAAACCGCTGTAATGATGATAACAATTTATTATAACGAAAGTTTTTTTTTTTATAAGAGTCAATTATTTTTGTTTTAAACAAACCTATTTTGGCTTCTGCCTGCGGCTTCGCCCGCGTGACAAGTTTCGCCATACACACTTTAAATCCTCGTTTTATCCCCTTAGAGGATGAATTTTAGAAAATCCTTTCTTATTCTTTGTATGTATCATAAAATAAAACATGTATATAAGGTGACTGGTAATTAGTGAACGATACTTAAACACGTGATTGTAGTCATGATAACGAACAACTTTTACTATGGGACCAAACCTGAAATCGCGAAAAAAGCCTGCTGTACATTTGTGTTCGCCTAACTGGTCAAAATGTACTCAAGTTGGCTGATTTTTTTCGTGATTTCAGGTTTGGTCCCATAGTAAAAGTTGTTTGTTATGACTACAATCACGTGTTTAAGTATCGTTCACTAATTACCAGTCACCCTATATATCATAAAAGAAAAATTTACGTACAGAAGAATTATTTCTATAAAGAACATAGACAGATGTTTTTTATTACTTACCATTAAGGAACTTCTGGTTTTCTATTACGTTGAGTAGGAACGGGATGTTGGTCTTGACACCTCGGATGCGGAACTCACGGAGAGCGCGGCTCATCTTAGCGGCTGACGATGGAAGGTCTTGTGCGTGGGAGATTACCTGAAGTAGGAATTATTTATTAGACAATATCTTCCGTCTCATGTTTTGGTCTCTTAATCGGAAGGTACAACGCGATATACGTTATGCAGACTTTTTAGTTAGATTGTACTGGCAAACTGAAACAACACAAAGTATAAATATAATTATACACCGTTAAATTTTGATCGTTTTAATCCCGCGGAGGGTCGATTCGGTATATAAAACACTATCGACTTATAAAGATAAAAATAAAGTACTTTTTTTCTAAAACTCGAATTAATTTCTTTAAGTAAACGAGTCAATGACCTTGTAGGGAGTTGTCGGTCACTGCGTACAACTACCTACAGTATTGTATTGTATTGTATTGTATTTCGGGCTGGTATCCGCAACTCCACGACTAAAGCGCGTATTTTGCGTACGGGTGGGACAAATGTGTCATTCGATCCACCCCAGCTCCTCGAGGAAGGCCAGCAGCGCCTTGGTGTTACTGACCATTTCGCGGAGGTTACCTGGGTTTCCGAAGTACTTTGCCCTGTATCCAGCGACAACAGGGCAGCTCAGAAGCAGATGTGCTGCAGTCTCTTCCTCCTCCATGCAGGCTCTGCACAGTGGGCTGTCTGTAACTCCTATGACAGAGAGGTGCTTATTAAAGGTCCCGTGGCCAGTTGTAACTGCCGTCACTTTCCGTAACTGCGGTTTAGTCAGTTGTAGGGCCTTTTTCGTAAAGCGGCCATCAATAGAGGGAAGTGCCTCCTTGGCCTGCCTGCACTCACTATGATCTACCCATAGTTTGTGGTGTAATTCTCTAGTTCGTTTCCTTACCAGATTGCGTAGGTGTGCAAAGGGGAGCGGCACGATGGGCTCAGGCCCTATCGCCGCCATACTCGATCCCCTTCGGGCGAGTTCGTCCGCAGCATCATTACCTCGGGAATCGCTGTGTCCTTTAATCCATTGAATGGTTACTTGGTTGTGTTTACCCACCTGGTTGAGGCGTTGGTGACACTCATAAATCAGCCCGGAGTTAACCGTGTGGCTGTTTAGCGCTTGCAGTACAAAACTACCTACAGTTCATTGACCTCGATCAGCTGACGTTTACTTAAATAAATCCATTTCGTACATGCGTAAATTAATTCGAGTTAATAAAAAAAGTGCTTTATTTTTCATTTTTATAATTACAAATCGATAGGGTTTCTTGTACCGAATCGAGCCTCCACGGGATAAAAACGACCAAAATTTAACGGTGTATAAGAGATTAATAACAGTGTCAGAAGTATTTTTTATCACAAGTTAATCTTTCCTTGGGTAGGCCCAGGGAAAGATTTTTTACCTATTTGAGTTTTGTAGTTGGTAAAGATAGGTAGGTAAAAGACTTTAAAATAATTGCCTTGACAAGAAGTGAGTCGTAGTAGGGAGAGATTACAGCTCCTGCATACGTGGAAGCGGAGTCCAGACGGATACCCATACCCTCGCCAGACCTGAGGGAGAAACAAACTTTATTATTAGGTGTTAAAGCTCAAAATTGTTCTGTGCATGTAGCCACAATTTCTGCCTCACAAATAGTTATACACCAAAATATTATTTGCGTTAAAATGGCCGTATCATTCAACCGATCAATTACCGTATCACCACAGTCTTTTCCTTGCACCCGAATTCAAACATTATTGCACAAAATCCAAAGTGCATTTTTCTTTCACTATAATTTTTCATTCATTGAAAAATCAACCTTATTTACTATATTTGTAAAATTGAACTTACCTAAACACCTCAATCCTGCAGGTGAGCCTCGATCTTGTCGTTACATTCTAACATTATTAGCGATCGATCCAAACTCATCTCAACACTTCAATACTTTACGACACAAGATTCAATTTACCTTCACACCATATTTCTTTACTACATTCAAACATAAACCTTAAAACTTCAATCACAAAGTCCAATTTACCTTAACACCGCAGCCAAATAGCTGCGATGTTAAGGTAAATTGAGCTTTGTGGAAGGAAATCCTTCCATTCAAACCTAAACCTTATCGCTCAGAACACAAGGTCGAATATCCTTTCACATAACATTATTTTCTTTCATTGAAAAATCAACCTTATTTACGTTAACTTACCTAAACACTTCAATCCTGCCGGTGCTCGGTTGGAAGTTATTCGCGGGGTCCTCAGTAGTGACTCGGCACTGAATAGCGTACCCCTGAGTACTTATCTTGTCTTGCGTCAGTCCCATCTCAGGGAGAGTCATGCCTTCTGCGACCCTGATCTGAGATTGTACTAGATCGATGCCAGTTACTTCTTCTGTGATAGTGTGTTCTACTTGTAACCTGAGGAAAACATTGTAAAAAATGATTTCTTTGATGATCACATCACATAATAATATCTCTTTTTTTCGAAAAGCATCTACTGTTTCACTGCTCGTTGTGAAGTGAATACCTAAAGCTTGCATGATAATAAATCAGTTGTGATCTGGAGTACTTTGTTTATTACTCGATACCCACTCATCGCCCACAAATTGGACCTCTGAATAGGATTTCCACTGTGATCGGCCTTTTCATCCCGCTCTAAGGTGGAACGGAAGGATGTATCAGACTTTTACTATGTCCTCAGTTTCCTTTTTCGTTCTAGGACCACAAATTTCCTTTTCAGAAATTCGCTGTGGCCATATCGGACATCAGCCCTTCTGGACCCGGGCCCATCCTTACAGGACGTCCGCTCGTAATCTACATCTCTTTTCTTTTCGGGTGGGTAGGGATTTGCTCCACAAAATTATGCGATCAACAATAAATTAGACTCTATTGCTCTGAACTTAGAGTACATACCTAGCGTTGACTTCAATGAAGTAGAAGTTGCCCTTGTCATCGAGCAGGAATTCCACGGTACCCGCATTTTCGTAGCCGACGGAGCGAGCCAAGTGAGTGGCACAGTCCGTCATCTTCTTTCTTGTCTGAAAAAAAATTAATATGGGTTGTTATGTGAAGGTGGAAATAGATACTACGAGTATTTTAGAGGTTAACATCAGACTGCCATCAATGCTGGCTGCAGTTTATTAACATTTTTTAAATTATATGTATGGCGACTGGTAATTAGTGAACGATACTTAAACACGTGATTGTAGTCATGCTAGCAAACAACTTTTACTATGGGACCAAACCTGAAATCGCGAAAAAAAATAATCTGCTGGTCAGTACATTTGTGTTCGCCTAACTGGTTAAAATGCACTGAACTTGGCTGATGTTTTTCGATTTCATGTTTGGTCCCATAGTAAAAGTTGTTTGTTATCATGACTACAATCACGTGTTTAAGTAACGTTCACTAATTACCAGTCACCCTATATTCAAGAAATCTACAAAGTGTCGTAACGGCCCAATGGGTTCTAAAACAATGAAGTATCAATGTGAATTTACCAATTTATAAGTGTGTACTTTTCTTAGTTTCCGAAGCACACTCGGAAAGCACGTAAAGCCATTGCTCCCGTTTGTCATTCGTAAAATTTTGACAGTCGTTATAGCTAGTCAGACGCCAGAAAGTCTGACCATTACTTAATCAAAGTGTATCGTGTTGCACAGTAACTGGGTTGTGGATGCTATGTCTGTCCCGAATAAAAGCTTTTTTTTTCTATTATATTGTATGTACTTGTTAAAAATGCACTGTTCCTTACCTCGGGGTCTAATCCAGGCGCGGGTGCGATCTCCACAACTTTCTGATGTCTTCTTTGGACGGAACAATCACGCTCGTATAAATGGACTACGTTGCCTGCCTTGTCACCTAGAAATTAAAAAAAAAATGTTAAGTTCGAGGTACGTTTTTATCTTTATTTAGTTTAGAAGAAAAAATAAAGAGAGGTAAACCGCAGAAAGATGGAATGACATCTGGGGGTTACTATTACCTGTTATAAGCAGGACTTAAGTTGAACTACCCGGCGTTTTTGTACTATGACTTCGTTATAGCAGGCCTGCGACTGGCCTGCTAAGTGACGTTTACGAAATCCGCTCAAAATTTGTTCACCTTTTTTTGTATCGACTTTTCATACTATGGCGTGATATTTGATGTGTATTTGACAGCAGATGACCTTATTTTGAGCGTCTGTAAAGTCAAATTAAGCGATCTTCAAAAATTTATTATTTAGAAGCCTATTCGACCACATATTCTACATTTTTTGTGGATGTAGATTGGTATTCGACTGTGCTAATAATTTATTGCGACGTTGCACTTAAGACCGACCACAGACAAGCTTAACTGTTCACCTCTGTACAAAAGTTCGTTCACCTTTAGAACTGTTAGGGTACGATTTTAAACGATTCAGAAACAGGCCTGCTTTTGGAAGGAATTGACTCACTGGGAATTGAACGTTTCCATAAGGAGTTATGGTAAACCCCCAGATAAGTGTAGTCGTTACTGAAGAGCAAAGTAGATGCAGTGGAAGACCTTCCTATTTTAGAGGAAATTAAGCGTGATGCTAACTATAGACGTTAGCATATCCTCACCCATCAGCTGCACTTCAATATGGCGGGGCCTCTCGATGAACCGCTCGATGAACATGGAACCATTGCCGAAGGCTCCCAGAGCTTCCGACGAGGCTCGTTCGAACGACGACGCCACTTCGTTCATTTCTTTGACTACACGCATGCCTCGGCCGCCTCCACCAAATGCAGCCTGAAAGATAAGTTGAAATCAGTTTTCAAGGGGCTTTTGTTTTCTTTTTTGAGGCGAGAAATTATCAAAAAAATTGTCCTCCTACTCTGGGAGGATCAAGAAAGAGTGTCAAACTTGTCAATTCAATTCAAAATAGTTTTATTTCATATAGGCCTACATGGGCACTTATAAAACTGTAGAAGTTAGGTATACTAAGTTCCAACTTCCAATTGGCCTTTACTGAAAGAAAAAAAACCGGGCAAGTGCGAGTCGGACTCGCGCACTGAGGGTTCACAGTTCAATTCCCGACTTGAATCTCGAAGATTTTTGTGAATCGCAAAAACAGTTTTTTTTGTGACGTAACTGCAAATTTTGCAGTTTCAGATTTCCTATACTTGTGCTATAAGACCTTCCTTCATGCCAAATTTCAGGATTCTAGTTCAACGGGAAGTACCCAATGAATTTTAATTCCCTTGAGAATGTCGAAATCCCTATCTTTTTTATAATTATTTGATGATTTCTTACCCCCAAAAAAGGGAAGAGATTTAGCTAAGTTTGTCATCGACATAACGAAGACTTCGTTACAAAAAACATAAAAAATAACTTTAGTAAAGCAAGGTACCTTGAATATAACTGGAAGACCATGTTGTTGGCAGAACTCCAAAGCCTCTTCCTTTGTTGTTATCGGACCATCAGTACCGGGAACGATCGGGACCTCTGAGAAAAGAAACAAAGACATATTACTTCGAAAACAGGTTTAAAAACTTTGAATATCCTAAAAGAACGGCTGCAAGACCTAAAAAAAAATGTGTCAAAAACACAGAATAAAGAGACCGCGATAACTCCTTCGCAGTGGCGGAACTACGGGGTGGCAAGGCTGGCAAAATGCCACGGGCCCCCGGTCCGATAGAGCCCCTAGTCTTAGACGCCGCGAGTTCAGAAGAAGTGACAAATAATATTTAAAAAAAATCTCAACGTGACGTGATTTTACTGGGGGACCCCATCCAATGAATTTGCCGGACCTCAAATGACATAGTTACGCCACTGCTCCTTCGAACAATCCACAGCTGTAACAGGAAATTAGATGTTTTTAATATCGTGCGGATTTCATCACGCATGCGGATTTGCTCCGCATGCGTAAAAGTATTTATTGTAACGCGTATAATACGCACGCGGGACGCGTTTTTTGCCTTTTGAAATTTTCCGCATACGTAATGAAATAAAAACATCTTTAAGGCACTGGGCCTAAGATAATCTTTCTAATCTTTTGAGGGTTCCGTAACCAAAGGGTCCTAACGGAGCCCTATGTTCTCGCTTACCCAGGGTCACAAACTTTCAAAATCAAAACATTTATACACTCACTCACAAACTTTCACCTTTATAATATTTCATTGATCCCCGTGACTGTTGAAAGCAGTGGTGACCGAGTGGTAACGGCCCTGACTGACGAGTTCAAACCCAGCCAGGTGCATTACTTTGTGTAATTTATTTCATCACCACTGCTCTCAAAACTGTGAAGGAAAACATGGTGAGGAAACCGGTATGTCATAGAACCAAAAATTCGAAGACATTTGATATCCACCAACCCGCACTGGGCCCTCGTGTTGGATTACGGCCCATTCCCATTCTTAGAGAGGAGAACTGTGTCCTAACAGTGGGAACATTAAAAGGCTAATTATGCTGTTATTATTTATGCATAGGTTCCTACCGCGTGACTGGATGGTATTCTCAATATGGTCTACAATTTCTACACATGTTTTGTTCACAATTAATGACTATAAGAAAGTTAATACACGAACTCACTAGCATCAATGGCAGCTTTCCTGGCGGCGACTTTGTCACCCATCTGCTGCACCACGGAAGGGGAGGGTCCGATGAACCGTAGACCAGCGTCCAGGATGGCTTGCGCGAAGTCTGCCCTAAAATACCATAGATATGTATCAGTTAGGAAGCAATACATAGTTATAAAGCTTCAAAGCTGGTAATCAGAAAGAGAAGAGGTCTGTTTTTAGGTCGGCAATCATCCAATAACTTCTCCAAGTCTTGGGCGGAGCGGGAGAGCATGTCGTATTTTAATGACTAAAACCCGTTCGTTCCAGGGTTCATTTTCACATAACCCATGGCCCCAGTTGGCTTTGACCCTGCTGGGCTCCTACGAATTGCTGAAATCTTCTTGAGGCGTGCGTGAAACCCTACGCGCCGTCGACGTCTTGGGCTCGGTCCGGACGGTTACCGGACGGTCGGAAGGCGAGCTATCAATTGCTCGTCGTCCATAAGCCCACGCCTATGGTAGGTGGAAATCGGGGATCCCGACGATCGGAGGCTGCGCGGATGGGGCGTGAAGGCGTTATTGTTGTAGCATTATTGTTTTGCAGAAGAAGACGACTGCCTGCCATTCCTCCTCGCTCCGCTGACCTGTACGAAGGCCCGACGCGAGAGGTCGTTGCCGCCGAACGCTTCCTCGAGAACAAAGTCCGAAATGGTCTATGATCACGAATTTAATCATGCCCGTAAGGCCCTGATAGCAAACGGCGTCTCGGCAGGAGGTATGGTTCGAAAAGAAAATCAAACCCGCGACACTCAGCGTAATAGCCAATTGTTCATCCACCGAGTCAACCGAGCTGTCACTGTGTTGATAGAAAAGTAGTTCTTCTTACCTCTCAGACAACAATCCATAACCGGGATGTACGGCGTCGACGTCATTTTCTTTGGCTACCCTGATGATTTCTGGAATGCTGAGGTAAGCTTCCACGGGCGGTAGACCTTTACCAACGATGTATGACTCGTCGGCTTTTTGTCTGTAAGGAAATATTAGTTACAGTTTTTTAATGGAGCAAAATTAAAAAAAGTTTCGCGCGGAATTAGTACTATATAAATTATAGTTTAGTTTTATTGATTATATTTTAAGTTTGTTTCTAGATAAATTGGCTGATTCTTATGAACTGCCTGCTTACAGAGTGTTTCAAATTGTAAAAAAAAAAAAAACATGAAATTGGCGAAAGAGACTCGATTATGTTGCCGAAATATAGAGGGTTTAAATTGCCTATCCTAGGCCAAGCACTAACACAAAATAATGTAACTGGTAAATAGCTTCAAACCAACAAGGAACAAAAAAAAAACTAATTTCTAATTAATTTATAGAGGTTTTTACTCAATGAATATGATTAATATTCCGCGAAGTTAGCGGTAACTACAGACCGACGACGCGGCGACGCTAGCGCGAGTAGGTAGTAGTTATTTAATCATTTATGAGGATATTCGCACTAATTAATAACTCCATTAGTATAAAAACCCGACACGACGTACATATCTGTTGTATTAGTCATTGGTCTACGATTGTATCACAGGATAATAAATTCAAGAATAATTAACTATTTACAGGCACTTTTGAATTGTCAAGAAGTTCGTCACTCACAGAAATGATGTTAATTGCACATTCCAAAGCGAAGATATCTATGGAGGAGAATGTGCAAGAAACTCCATGGACACTCTGTTATCATGTTATGTATAATAGAATACCTACGGTATTCTTCACAGTCCTTGCCGCTACTATTATTCGCTTACCATGAGCCTCATCAGAAGTCTTAAAGTCACTCAAAGGGCAATGAAAAAGACTATGGTCGGAGTTTCCTTGCGTGATCGAATCAGGAATGAGGATATCCGCAGGAGTACCAAGGTTGCCGACATAGCACGAAGAATCGCCAAACTAAAGTGGCAATGAGCAAGGCACATTGCTCGCAGAACAGATGGCCGTTGGGGCCGAAAGATTCTGGAGTGGCGGCCGCGTACCGGAAGACGCAGCGTTGGAAGGCCTCCTACAAGGTGGACCGATGACCTCGTAAAGGCTGCAGGAATCCGATGGATGCGAGACGCACAGGACAGTTCATTGTGGCGACATTTGGGGGAGATCTATGTACGACAGTGGACGTCTTTGGGCTGAAATGATGATGACTATTATGTGAGAACAATGTATGTAAATAAATTAAAAAAAAAAACAAATTCTAAATATAGAAATTGAAATAAGCCACTAGCAGCCAAGAAATTGCCAGTGTCAATTGACAGCGCGTATTCACGGACATGACGCGTATATCAAACACTACTCAACTCAACCATTTTTCAGCGCAACGACTTGATATCTCATAAACATTGAAACGAGTATATTAAAAGGGAAGATTCCACGAAGATACGATATGCGCTAATATCGCAATCAGAAAACTTGGGACTCGAAACTCACACATCTACATTATCTGTAGTCACTGATAGACAAGGAAAAAAATAAGAGCCGGCGCAGTCATGCGAGCGAAATAGCGTTAGCCATCAGATTTGTGACCGTCGCAACCGATGTGAAATAGTGCCAATTGGCCCAATTTTAGCGGTCCATGTGTTAGAGGGGAGTCACCTATCTTCCGCTGATTTGATTTTATTAGAGCAGTGGTGGCCGAGTGGTAACGGCCCCGACTTACAAGTTGTAGGTCGCGGGTTCAAACCCAGCCAGGCGCATTACTGTAATTTATTTCATCACCACTGCTCTCAAAACGGTGAAGGAAAACATCGTGAGGAAACCGGTATGTCCTAGAACCAAAAATTCGAAGACATGTGACATCCACCAATCCGCACTGGGCCCGCGTGGTGGTTTACGGCCCATTCCCTCTTCTAGAGAGGAGGCCTGAGTCCCAGCAGTGGGAACATTATAAGGCTATTGCAGAAACATTATTGTGCATAATTAGCTAGGGCAGGTATATGTGAGGTAAAGGCTTTCGTTAAATAGCCTATCAGAACCTCGTCTATTAAGCGGTAGTTTTCACCTACTCTTGAATTAGCCAGGCTAAACTATCGGGTCCACATACCCAGTGATTTAGTCTTCTTTAGATCCCTACAATACGTGGTACAGGTAACTTGACCCATCTAAAACTTGTTCTACATTCTTAGAGTTGAGGTCAGTTAATGCTAGGGACTGACTGCTCCTATATCCAGATCCTTACCTGTGCATCTGCAGTTTATCCTGTTCGCTGTAAATGGCGACAGAACGGATCCCCAGCTCGGTACATGCTCGGAACACTCGGATGGCGATCTCTCCTCTGTTGGCCACCAGAACACTTCTGATTGGCTTGTATTCCACAGTCTTCGCATCCTGGAAGAAACAGACATTGATATGACTTATAATTGGTTAAAATTGCAAATTCCCAAAAAAGTATGTTTAAGAAATAAACTTATTCAAATATATTGGAATGTGATAAAGTAAAGGAAACAAAGAAGCTATTAGGTAGGTATGTTAGAAAATACATCAGCGATATACTTCTTAGATCGTTAATATCATATTATTTATTTATTCTTTGATTCTATATGAGTATTAAAGTACAGGGGTAGTTTTAATGCTTTTGTTATTTTCTACCACAGGTTGATTCTTTGGGTGACGCAGAGATAACTTAATTGAAGTAGGTGCAACATTAAATATTAAACACATCACAGATATACATCATCATCATCATTTCAGCCAAAAGATGTCCGTGGTTGAACATATGCTTCCCCCAAGAGTCGCCACAACGACCGGTCCTGTGAGTCTCGCAACCATCGGAAACAACCCACACCAAGTCATCGGTCCACCTTGTGGGAGGTCTTCCAACGCTGCGTCTTCCGGTACGTGACTGTATCAGAAATGAAGATATCCGCAGGAGAACCAAGGTTACCGACACAGTTCGAAGAATCGCCAAACTTAACTGGTAATGGGCAGGGCAAATTGCAAGCAAACAGATGATCGATGGGGACGAAATGTTCTGGAGTAGCAACCACGTACCGGAATACGTAGCGTTGGAAGGCCTCCCACAAGGTGGACCGAGGACAAGATATACATAAAAAAGAATTGCGTAGTGTAAAGCCAAACGAATAAACTAAATACACGAATATATGAGTACTCAGAACTACAAACCGATAATAATGACCTTTCATTTCCACGCTCTCTATCCTTAACTTCACACTTGGAATTATAGATAATCTCCTAGCATAGAATAAAAAAAAACTAAAGGCTTTCGTGGATTGTGCAACAGCAAATCTTTAAGATATTTGGACATATCACACGCAATGAAAGCTCTTTGGAACGTTTAGTGGTACAGGGAAGAGTTGATGGCCAACGGTCTCGCGGCTAATCACCTACTAGATGGACAGATTTCAATAAATCTTCGAAGTGTTCCCTCATTGAATGTAAACGAAGTGACATATCAATAGAGAGAGATGGAGAAGTCTCGCAAAAGCCGCAACCAACCTACCAGACGATCCATGACCACGACCACGCCGCCAGGAGTGTACGACTGAGAAATATGTTACTAGTATTTAGGGGATTGAGTGCTTCTCAAAGGGTCGCCAAGGGGCGGCAGGGAGGGCTACGGCCACCTCTAGAGAATAGAAATTGATTCATTTTATCTAATCTGCCACATTCGTAACATTTGTTAACCGCTTGTAATCTTGTCATTTATAAAAACTCGATTAATTAAAAGGAACATTTAAACAAGTGAACCACACCGTCAAGGAAGCCTCTTTGGTTTTGGTGGCTTTGACGCATCGACTTTGACGTATCAATGGCCGGAACTAAGGAAGGTGGGGGCAGGCAATTTGGCGCCACGCGCTTCGTTTGGTGTTGCGAAATCAGCACTTTCAGTGCCAGATTTAGCACTATTATGATAAGTTGATGGTGACTACAGTGCCCTTGGATATTTTAGTGGGTAGATATTCCACCAAGTTTAGCACTAAAATGTTAAAGTTTTCACTTGCTTTACAGCTTCAAAAGCTCTAACTACAAATCGTACTTTTGCCATTCTCTATATTTGTAATACATCATATCACATACAGGTACATCTATAATAATGACCATATTAAAGTAGTGATACTTAATTTTGGCCATTATTATAGATGTACCTAAGTATAAGCATCCAGAGTTTGAATTTATTTAATGTAGATCTCCACACACCCTCTCACGCGCACACACTCACCTTTTCACTTATACACTCAGAGGACAGTTACACCTATTTTTTAATTGTCGTTCTTTTTTCTTTACTGTTGCTTAAAGTCACCAAACTTAATTTCTTAGAAACATTAATTCTATTTGCTCATGATCACATATTAGAAGATACAGTTCCAGGGCTAGAGGCACTGCATGCCGAAATACAGGCTCCACGCCTAGTTCGGCAGCATATGTTAAATATTTATATGTAATTATAACAATGTCATAATTAAGAGCAATGTCAAATTGTGTAATATGAATTTTTGGTCAAAAAAAAAAACAATAGCCTCCCCTCCCTTGATCATCGGCTGACGACACCCTTGGTGCCTCTCACAGTTTATCATCATCACATAATAGCAGTTCAATGCTGAACAGAGGCTTCTTCAATCGCAGCTGGATAAGAGTTGCTAAGAATCGTCTTTTGTACTAAATAATACATAAATCTAAAGTTTCTTTGATGTTTAGGAAATTTATATAATCTAAATTACAAAGTTAAAGAGTTTGTTTGTTTGGTTGAATACGCTAATTTCAAGAAGTACTGTTTCAAATAGAAACATTCTTTTAGTGTTGAATAGCCCATTGATAGTGGAAGGGTATAGGGCAAGGGTTCCCTATTTGTATTATATCGAACACGGCGTGTGAGCAATCGCTGTACGGTTTTTTGCAACCGGATTTTTCGCACAAACGTTACATCGTATCAATAAAACATCGATGGAATAAAACATCGTACAACTGAACTATCGACAGACCGTATTAGATATAGTAAAAATCGAATCAAGTTTCGCAGTCAAATACGGAACCCATAGGCCAATAGGAGAAACATACGGGTGACACCGCGGGGGACACCTAGTAAGCTGATAATCAGTATGAAGTGAATAGTTGTTTAACCTGGAGCTAAATATACAGATTCTTGATCGGATTGGTGGACGGATGTTTTAGCACTAAACGTACCGGGCTCGCCTTTGTTCTACGTAAAGTCTGGCTCGTTGATGTGTTTATAAAATACATAACTATCTAAGTGCCTAATGGGAGTTGGAACTAGGGAGACTAAGAAACGACGTGGGAGCCAACATCTGGCATGAATGGAATCATGAAATGGGATAGTTCGAAAGAGTTAGTGCAATCCCGCAATAGAAAGCCCAACGGAAGGAACTAACTACGGTTTTAGTCAGTAAAAGTCAGACATTTCCTCACGCTTCACCCCAGGAGAAGTTATTTGATTTTATGACAAACAAAAAAAAGATGGCTATAAAAGCTATAAAATACAAAAAAAAATAGATATATAAAAAGAAAGAGAGAGGATACTGAGAAAAAGTCTTGTAAGTACTTTAAGTGTTGACCATGGCAAGCAAAAAATTTCGATAAATAAACTTATCATGTTGGCAAAAGCTGAGTTAACATTATTAATAGCATTCAAAAATTAAACAACATTCAGATCAAAGTCAAGTAGGTAAAAAAATTCAATGGACAGCTGATGCAACGTATTACGACAAATAAATTTCATAATACATAAATAATGAGATATCCTACATCATTGAAAACATACTTTTTTTCAAAGCGTCATAAACACAATCGACCCAAAACAAATCCTTATCAAAATGTAAATACAACAAAATCTTGTCATTTACGGGTATTGTAAAATTTCGTGATCGTAAGCATAACTTCAGAGCCTCTGATAAGAATATGAGTGCAATAAACACATAAACTTCACGATTAACTGTCGTTGATAGCGATAGTGAACAGCTAGTGATTGTCATGACAGCTGGCCGTGGAATTAGTACTGGAAGAGATATTAACGAAAGATGCATTCATAAATGCATGTTGAAGGATATATTTGATGACAGTTACTGAACGAATCGATAAGAAGAAGAACGATATAAGCAAAGAGTTAATGACTAAAGTGGTTGCCTATACCAAGCAGTGGACTACATTAGCAAAAATGATAATGAAGATGAAATAATTAAAGCAATAGAACAATCAGCAAGAACTAACAAAGTAAATTGTGGTCATAATAGAAAATAATCCCTCATCTCACTCATAGCACACACAACTACCTATGTGTATTGATTTATCGCTAAGCCCGGAAGCAGGACGATAAAATATGATTAGGTACAGCTATGAAAGTAAGGATATTAGAAAATGTAGAGAATTTGATTAAAGAAATGTTGAGTTGCTATACGAGGTTCCAAAGTAAGTACATAGGTATTATGATATCGATAGAAATTAATTTATTGAGGAATTTACACGCTTCATAGACGAAATTGCGATAATAATAATTACTGTTTTATAATAGTGTGACAGCTGACAGGGAAGAATAAAATAAGGAAATATATTGCAACAACTCCACGGGATATGCGCAAGGAGGCGATATGGTAGTACAACCGAAAAATTTAAATTAAATCATATAGAAAATAATTGCGTGAATAATTTTTTTTTTTTTAGTTTTCTACCGCGGTAGGATACTACCTCTTTCGCATTTATGAAGTTTTCAATTTCATTAATGTGAAAGTGGTAAATGACAGGAGGAAGAAAAAACTTCGCCCTGAAAAGTGTATTGAATGATTTATTTTTACTTTTTTAGTTTGCATTTTGGATATGTTTCTAGATGCATTTATGTTATTTATTTCACGTTATAACCATAAATCAAATGCTAGCAAGCTATCCGAACAGACACTTGCAAACTTTTATGAGCTTCTCATGCATCGTTAGCGTCATTGATTGTATTACAGTTTATTAAAATTTAAGTGCAACCCGTGGTTTTATTAAAAAAAAAAAAATTGCGATACTAAAATTACATTCCCAAGCTTTAATTCTAATGCAACGACATAAAGTTGAATAGCCGATAAGTAAACAATTATTGTTAAACATAATTATACAAGATCAAGCATGTTTAATTACGGAACATGAATGATTGATCAAGCAGCATGCTATAGGTAAATAAGTTAATCATTTTATGGAAGTAGATGATTAAAATGGAATGTGTAAAGAAGCATTCAAAAACCATGCCGAAACATTTGCATGTGGTACCTACACCCTCATCAACACTAACTGCAGTATACAAGAAATAACAGGTGAAGATTGGCACATCTGATATTATTATTTTGATAAGATAGGTGTATCAAACTATCTAAAGACCGTAACGCAAATAAAACGTAAATTCTATCTATATTTTCATTAAAGTTAAGAGCTGACATTCTAAATTGCCATAATGATGTTTTAATGGCATAATCTGATAGAATTTAGATAAAACAACAGATAATGATATGAAGTTTTGATGGATATTTCATTAATTTTCATGGTGGAGATATCAGCATATATCTATACTTGCTCGTAAAAGTTCGCTAGATGAAATCCACATGATATTAAAAAAAAAGGAGCTAATCGCAAGTTTTATAATGCGCAAGTGAGTCGGAGTAGTGCTGCTGGCTCTATTAAGTCAAAACAGTGCTGTGCGGCGAAAGGCTTGACTGCTGCCGTCGACAAGGAGAGGTTCTTCAAGACTCTTCATATGACTGGCCGAAAGTGCAGGTGCTTAGTCAAGATCGCTGATGAGGCTGAGTTCTATAATTTGAATGAGCTGATATTATACCTACTACAAGTATGTGTCCTCTGCGAGATTGTTCACAAGAGTTACTGTGGCCCTGGTACGCAAAGTGTAACTGAAGAAACAAACCTATTCATGTCCCTTACCAATTTAGTGAGTAAAATCTGACACTTCCTTTCTTCTTCCTGCGCTTCACCCAAAGCAGCTTCATCTAATTTTCGAATAGCATCATCATTCTCTTGCCCTCACTCCTGCCCACATCCTCATTAGTTTGGGCAGTTTACCTACTTTTTCCTAACTTTTCTTTCAACTTCCTTTATCTATACCTAGTACTGGATCATTCTTTATCAGTCTTTACTAATAACTATCATTTTTGACAAAACTTCACTCACTCTTTTGTTACCGCCGCAATAAGGAGGATGTTTTTTTCTTCAATATCGTAATCTGTTTAGGTATGTGTTGATACAATATCAGTAAGCATGGTTATTAGGTAATTTAAGCCTGAATTACATTACATCACAAATCGAAGTCATAAGAAGATACTTAAATGTATTCTTTTTGAATGTAAATACCACGAAAAAGACACATGAAACTAAACCAATGTGGATTCAATACATAACTACAAAAATAAGTATAATAGTGGATAAATATGTATAAACTTCCCTAAAGGCAACAACCAAGAAGCATGGATTTCTTGAGATGAAATCAAATAATAAAATACTAACAAAAAATAGCAGCTAGTAAAATAGAAGAAAACAAAAACTCTAATAATACGCGAAATATAAGTTGAGTCAAAATAGCGATCGACCTTGAATGCGCAGTAACAGATTTTCATGTCTCAATCGAGGTGGGGGGCGCGTAACCATAGGAACGGGTTTAATTTATTTGCCGGGTATCATCTGTACTCTGCAGTTTAGAATACTGCCAAAAAGACAAGCTGTAAGTGCTGTAACTATCAATTAGATAGAGGAAGACAGAGTCCAGAGGAAGAAATTACCAGAAACACAAGGATTAAAAAGGATAACAAATTATATCAGTTATTTTTGAAAGTGGTCATTAAACCTGAGCACAGATTTAACGATAACGGTACTCAAGTGAGAACAGTCACATTGTTCTGAAAAAATGTTAACAATGTTTCCAAAACAAATGAACACACAAGTGCGAATTCCGTCCTTACTACTAATACGATAAATATGATACGTACTGGTTAAGCCATGTAATTTTCGCGATAAGATAACAGAAGCGTGGACTATATTGACACAAACAACAATGGAATCTAATCAACCTAACTTAGCAAAGGAGGAAAGTCCAAGATATTACACAAAATAAAAGATTATCTGTATTAGATATTTATATATCTATATCGGAATAAACATCAAATAATAGTGGTAGTTTTTGGTATTTCATATCCTAAACAACAGAACATGGTATCTAATGGCTGGTGAGTCGAGATTTTATAATCTGTAAAAATCTCACAGTAAGAACAATGGTGAGCTTGAAGTAAACTGTAGCTCATAAATAAATATGACATTACCAAAAAACATTAACGTCACTTAAAATAACTTATTTCAGATTCGTGTATTTAGTCCCAAATTTTTTGATAGGCTCGCATTTCACCACACTCTCACCGGATCACCTTTTATATCAACACAAAGAGGAAAAAAGTTGTAGGTCTGTGTAATCATATCTGCAATTTCGATCATTCATTCATCATCGTCTTCCCCAGCCGTTGCATCAAGTCGCGTGTCGCCATAGCTACAGTAAAACCTTGTACTATTACTTATTCTGAGGTTAAACTAAAGAATTGTTATGAGAGGTTAATAATACATACATAGCGTACATACTGTAGATTTATCTGCGTAAATATTTATCACGCAAGCGTCTTGTTGTTACATTTTTATTATTTACTATTGTCTGCCGTTGATGATTTACATTGTTTGAACTTTGATAAGGCTCGTGCACGAGGCACATATCTACATAATAACATATTTAATTTCCAACCATTGTTAAAAAAAAAAAAATAGAGACAAATGAAATAAACTAATTAGATGGAACTGTTGGATGAGTGGAGTATATTATAATTTATGGGAGATCGCTTTATTTTTTTCCGGTCCAAATGATAAATAGATTGAATACAAATCTTCACACAGACATTGCTTAACATCTTTTGAGACGGAGGAATTTAAGAACGAAACTCAAGAAAGAGTGTAAATAAACAATAGCGGCATTTTAACATTTCCCGTTAGAAGAAAATTTTAAAAAGAAAACAAAATGAAGTAGAACTCACCGACGAAGCAGTCCTTCCTTTGGCTGAACTCCATGCTTGGAACTGTGAAGCAGTCGCTCTCAGAGCGAAACGTGCTTTCAAAATCTGCATGTTTACACTTATAAAAAGAACTTACTACTTAACAAATTAATATAAGTACAAATCTTAATCTACTTTTAATAAAAGTTTTTATTTATTTCATTTTTTAAATTTTGTATATAAAAATTATGAATTTGTTTATTGACTAGATTATTTTAAAAATTTCGTTCGAGTCGTGCCTTTGGCGTGTTTCGGTTTCAAATCTGGAACAAGACAAAAATAAATTAGATTTGGGAGTAGTCGGGTACAAGAACACAGTCATCGCCATACAGCCTAAAATTGATGCTAATCATCTTGCATAACAATACACGGTTTTACCTGCCTATCTGTACAGTATAATTTTGAAATGGACAGTAGGCAAAATGCTTTTGTGATTTCTTTAGGAAATTTTAGACGACACAACAACAACGGAAAGTGTTACCACAGCCGCTTCATGCAATGGTGCTCCAAAAAAGAAATTGGATGGTCCACTTTTCGCAGACAACTCGGCGAGACAACGCATAGCAAAAGTAAGCACATTATTTGTCAATGTTATTCCATAAATATTGTACTACGTATGCCGCAATGTCAACTTGTTCAACAAGAGTTAATTGGCTTTAAACGCTATAAATTTACACTGATACGCGTGTACAATGATGCATTACATACTAAATAGGTATATACTATTTTATTCGAAAAAATATTCAAAGTATTCGTGTTGTAGACCAGTCGTACGTTTTTCTTTGAAATTATTCTGGCCATGGTCACACATTATAAAATAGTGTTCTAGTTTTGCTTTTTGAAGTCCCCGGAATATTATTACGACTAAGCCTCCGCTGCCCGTTCGTCCTTCAAGATGTTTGACAACGAATTTTCTATTATGATATTTAATTATTTTTTTCTTTTATTTCTACAGTCCAAAGAGGAAAGTTTATAATTGTATTCATTACAACATGTATGGTTGAATGTACTACATTTTACTGTCCTAGACTAGACTGTGCGTCATATATCATATCTGTCAGTATCTGCTTATCTTGTAGTTATATCTATCTCAGTATTTGCATGTCACAGATTTTTGGTTCAGAATGCAGAACGCTATTGATTTTTCCTGAATAGGGCATCATATAACGGGTAAACTAGGTCATTGGTTCTCCTCATACTTCTCTCATCATTTAAAGCTGCATTAATGAAAAATCTATGACATTTTATTGGCTCAGAAGAACTCAAGATTCGGTTTTCTTCAAGATTAAGGTTTTAGATTAATCAGTTCCTCAAATGCCTAAATTTATTTTCGGCCATCAAACTATAAAATGGAATAATTAGAACATTTTTATACTTTTTCAAACGAGGATTATATATATATGCACATGTAGGTATACTTCACATCATATTACACAAAGTATATATTAATTGTAATAAATTCTGTGTAAAAATATTACATGATTTAATGACTTTAAATCTGCAATAATTAAGTTAACCTATTGCTTATAAGTTCCGACTATTGGCGACACAAATGACCGAGACGCCCTGAATGACATTGCGATGTGCAAATCACCTTTGGATAACGTTATATTAAGTTTATTTTATTCTATTATAAACAACTTGATCTTGTACTCTTGTACTGATCAATAGGGTTTCCCCACATTTGATCTTAGTAAAAATAAGACAATCTGTATACAAACTTAACAAAACAATTTTTTTTTTTTTTTTAATTGGGTATCCATACTACGAGGACCTATTTTTTTTTAATGGTAATTTTGAAGTTGGAGACTGGAAATTTTCTTATTGAATTAGGCCAAGTTGAAATCACATTTATTTTCCCGATTTTAAAAACTATAACTACCAAAATGCGTAGAAAAGAACGACAGTTGACTGATGATATAATCAGGCGTACGATAAAGTAAATACAAGTTAAAGGTAACAAACCGCAGAAGTGATCTGCATAATCTAATTACTGGCTTTTTATCAGTTGACGCAGATGTATAGATTGCAATTAAAAAATAAAGATAGAGACCTAGTTGTGTAGATAGCGATTTAAAAAAATAACGATAGATAAATAAACAAACACCCAGATAATAGTGTTAAGGTGCATGAACTAATCGAATTCCACATAAATGCGATAAGAGACTGAAAAAATGTTTTAGCTCAGAATATTTGTATGACCATAGCGTTAATTGAAGTAGATATACTCGTACATAAATTAGGGCTAAGTTTAAATGCAAACATGGCTTCAACATCTTTCCATACCTAGATCTTTAGGGGAATATTTATAGATAATTATAATTAAAATCTCGTGCAACATTTATTGAAATGTTAAAGTCAATGAGTGAAAGAGGTTATCGGCACAATATCTATTACATACGAGTAGCAACTTGGATTATGCAGTTGCTATCTCCGACCTTATAGCGTGACTGCAGGACGTAGTGGCGCCATACACTGACGTATTTACTTAGGCTAATCATGCACTAGTGCAGCTGGAACCATGAACGTGATTGGTGGCTGCATGCGATATTGTATAGAGAATGCCGCAGGGAACTATACTCGGTCCACTCCACTAAACGACAGTGCAGAATGTTTTAATGTATATTCTTTAGAACATCCTTGGGAATTATTAAAGCGATGTAGTATATAATTAGACCATATGTATCTCATTGACACACAGATGTGGTTTCGTTATTTAAAATTTAGACCAAGATAGGCTCTTGGTCTCGGTGTACCTAAAAATATACTATAAGTACCACTGAACCCCTTTGACAAGAAAATATTTTATGAGAAGGAATTATTCAAGTATTTTTGTGGTTAATGGCCAGAAGATAGCTTTAAGAAAAAATACAGAAGAATGCCGTAAATTATGTCGTATTGGCCGTGTTGATGATAGCCATAACCAGTAGCCAGAACCATGGCCACATGATATAAGTAGACTTTGTTAGTGCGTTTATCCCAAGTATAGCGTAAAACAACACTATTATACACACGTTCAAAATGGCACACTGAATACAATTGATACAAACGTGATGGAAATTGAGCAGTTTACGTCTGATGACGGAAGAAAAACATGACCTTCAATGTAAATATTTTTATTCTTCAGTAGGGCTGTCACCACCTTAAATGCCGACACCAGATAATCACGGTAAAAATGTTTGTTCGCGGATAATTCCGTCGTTTATGGACCGATTTGCAAAATTTTTGCTGTGTTTGGGCTTGTTAGAATTGTCATGAGATGCACTTTGGCTATAAGGTACTATCAAACTGATCTGATAATGAAGCCGAGGAAGGTATACACGAGAACTTCATAATAAAACAATGTCTCCTAAGCAGTGTTTGGGTTTATTGGAATTATCATGAGAAATAGGCACTCTGGTTATAAGTGCATCGCAACTAAAAAGTGTGAAATAAAAAACTTTTTACAAAAAAAAAAATAACCGACTTCATTAAAAAAAAAACACTAAAAGGATTAAAATAAGTTTAATTTCGGAAGTTGTTGTTCAATAAGAAAGAAACAATATCGAGAAACACCGACTTCCGAAATTAAAGTTATTTTAATCCTTTTAAGTAGTATTTTTTTTTTTAATGAAGGCGGTTATTTTTTTTTTGTAAAAAGTTTTGACGTACCTTATTCAATGTGAGTATTATGAATAACGAATTTTTAAGAAAGATTTAAGTAGTTTAATTTATTGCTTTCTTTAATGCTCGCAGTATACTCTCGGTGAGATCACTCCACAAATGTCGCGGCGAGACATTTGCAAGGTAAGCAGCAGCGAGTGGAGCTGTGTACCTACACTGCCGACTCGACTTGTCGCCATACTCTAGCTCGTGATTCTTTTTGCCTAAAAAAAACGACTTCAACCGGAGCGCTCCCGAGAACAGGCGAGACGGCTCGAGCAGGACCGACTCTCACGCTAGTTATGTTTCGTCATGTCTCGCCGAGAGTACTGCTAGCATAAAAAAATGGGTTTCCCCTGACAACAAACGTCCTTATTTTACCCGGACACTATTAAAAACCGCTGCAAGGCGGTCCCCGGACGCCCTTCAAACTAGGATAAATCCGGGGATTCCCGGACGAATGGTAGCCCTATTCTTCAGTAACATGTCCGATATTCAGTCAAGTGCTGAATATTGGTTCAATAGAATACGCAGAACACTTTCAAAGGAATCTAAAATGATACAAAAACAAAGTGTGGTAAAGTGACTTCATAAAACGTGCTGTTTGGAAAACTGTAGATATTGTAATACTCTCTACCAAAATTAAAAATAAGTAGCAACGCAGATAATTATAATTCAGCTAATTATTTCGTCTCAGAAGTAACGGCAATTTGGAGCAAAACCGTATCAAGACTCTCACGGTTCAAATAAAAATTTCACAATGGTTCTTGAACTTCATCTCAAGGTTTTGGCGCCATTTCTTTTATAATATCTGTCACTCACTAGAGTGGAGCTAAAAAAAAACCGTAACTCACCGGTTTACACGAATATTAGATGGTATTTACATATCAATGGGTTTTCGCTATGTATCTGAATCACGTTTACATAGACAGCAGACTTCAGTAATGTTTGTATTGTATTTGCGCATAATTATGTAAATTAACGACACGTGAGAAACGTACCGATTACATATTAGATTATAACCGTAAGTACCTGTATGGATTGTGTACAAGGACGTCCCATATATTTTTGTGTATCATAGTTCTAATATTAATATTATTATGTTATAAGAATTATTTTTAAGTAGGCACTTGAAGTTTAAAAATAACCTAACGTCATAGCTGATGATAAAAAAAAAATAGCAAAATATATTCAGCAAAAATATTTTACTTGGTTTGAAATAAACTGATTGACAGCTGTCAGTGTCATTTTTAGGCTTTCGGCCCAACAGAAAAGTGCAGTACAAACTTATTACTCTCTATATTATTGCAGTCTTTACTTAGGACCACAGTAAGGTCACGTACGTTCCGGACAATAGGGACATTGCTCTGATGTGTACAGATAGACGTTTTATTGAGTATCTATATAATTGCAGTCAGTGGCTATAGGCCAATATAACGTCGATAAGTACGTATGAGATTACCACTTTCTGTTGTCAACTGTACTTACGAAGTAACTATTATTTTATTATTTATTATTTATTTATTTAGGTTAACCAACAATTGTTTACACAATATACAATGCTGACTTAATGACTAGAAAAACATTTGCAAGTGCAACAATTAATTAAAGGTTAACACCACATGCACAAAAAACGGCTTTATGAAAATTAAAATTTTTACATACAAAAAAAAGAGTACTATTAGGTACTTAGAGTGAAAGCCCACTCGACTTAATCGTAAAAGTATAAGTACTTATGTCATAATTTTGTTACGTAGCAACTGGCTTATCAAAAGATGGATGAGTGATCAATCATGTAACATTTATAACTTGAGTAAGTATAATTTAATAAGTTGTTTATATCCCAGAAGAGATGAAAAAATAGATAATTTAGTTGCATTGCGTACAAAAAATCTTCGAGGAAGAAAAAACATTTAGGGACATTTTATGTGCAGGTTTCAGTCCAGATTAAGACAAATCGATGTGAAGCTTCTTAGGAAGGAACATAGGAAGGTATTTATTAAAAATCATTACGTTATACACGCATAATGATTGCTTTAGAAATTATTCTGCATTTTGGAACTTCTAAGCAGGTAAATTTTAAAGAATTTCAGATATTTATTGTATTGCATGTCATTGCTTACGCTTTATTCCTACCAGCATCGAATACTTGCAAGCGAGACCATAAAAATACAAGGCCGTGTTTAAAAAAAAACACCAAATGGCAGAAACCGGATAATTCGATATGATTCCAGTCTAGCTATTTATTTTGCAGAGATCAAGCAAAAAAGGTAGTAGACCCCAATTAGTTGTCTGGTCAACACTCGATAAAACAAAAATAACACAAAAGTATATAAAAAGTAGTCAAAATCTGCTGTTAAGGATGGCCTTGAATATTATTTGAAAGATTTGGTATATTATTTATCTATGAGAGCATTTTACGACAAGCGCTCGTAAAGTGAGATTGAATACCTTAAGTGGTCGATTTGTAGAAGAGCTACGGTCAGGCCTGTCTCACTTCCATACAAGCGGCGCAAAATCGTCGAGATATTTACCTACTGTTCTGGAAAACAACCTAATTTCAACCTTTTGCATTGCATATAGCGTTCATAGTACAATAACTGTGTGCCGTCTCGCTTCAATCTGCCAGGGCTGTCAGAGGTACTACTTTATCTGTGAAAGTAATACACGCGAAGCGAGACAGATGGCGACACATGTTGATACGATTTCCAAACGGGCAATAGTCTAGGAGCTAGACAACCGAGATTGGTACTTAAATAATATGAAATGCCTACCTGTAAAATAATAATAAAAATAGGGATATAATGATAAACAAAGACCAAATTATGCAGTAATTATGTTTAATTAAGTAGGTAGGTACTAAAATATATAACAACAGACAATACGTTTTCTTATTTTTTTAATTTTATGGTTGTTTTACTTTTAAATACTGTTTTATTGATTTTCTTCCTGATTTAAAGCAACGATTGATTTCCAACAGAATATACAATACCTAGTACCTTACGGTATTAACAGTTTACTTTAAAATTTGTTTCGCGGATGCGTGCGCTGCGTGTGCGACAAGTCGAGCGAGTGCCAGCCTATTGAGACTAGTCCGGTGACCGGACGCTTGCGTTTATCATACCTAAACTCGGGAGTGAAATTTCTGTACCGGTAAGGTACTATTATATATTCTGTGCTACGGTGGGTTAGAACTTTTGTTAGGGTTCAGCTTTGCAGGTTTCAGTTCACAAATCTTGTCAGTACCTTATCGACTCAAAAAAAATCCTGCTCCGGTCATTATCGTAATTTCAGCCGAAGGCCGTCCACAGTTGGACACAGGCCTGCCCCAAATGTCGCCACAACGAAGGGTCCCGTGCGTTTCGCATCCACCGCAATCCTTAAATCTCACCAGTACGCTGAGTATAATGCAATCGAAATGTTTACCACGTTTGGTTTTCTGATTCTGGCCAATTGAGGCACCGAACGTCACAAACGTGTCGATCGCGTTAACGTAAAACAAACTCGCACTAGACACTCAGATCATCAGTCCACTTTGTGGGAGGCCTTCCAGCACTGCATTTTCTGGTGCGCGGTAACCACTCTAGGACCTTTCGGCCCCATCGCTCATCCGGGCTACAAGCAATGTGCCCTGCTCACTGCCACTTTCGTTTGGTGATTCTCCGGGCTATGTCCGCGACCTTAGCCATCTTAGCTGATGCGATCACGCAAGGAAACTCTTGTTCCTGTTCTGCTTCTGTACTTCTCCCTATTCCAATTTATTTGGGGTTTGGATAGAATGTCGCCATCGTAGGTAAATACGTCTCTATCAACAGTTATCTCCAAATTTGCCTATTTAACATATTTTACCTTCCGTTGAAATTTCTTGCTAATGAATACCTACCAGGAAAATTGATTTTAACACAATTTCTCGGTCATTGCACCTGTTCTACTTGGACAGACAGCAGTCAAACCATGATGAATGCTCTAGCTGTCAGTTGTATGATTGAAAGAGATCCCTTGTTATCCTAGCTTGCTGTTACGTTGAATCAGCCGTTTAACATAAAACGGCAGTTGTTAGACAATATCTAATGGATACTTGCAGATGACTATCTATGCTTGCCGTCATAACTACGCACAGCTGGGTAGTGCCACTTACAAACGCGTTATCCTATTTATATTATCAGACACGCTAGAGATATGCATCAAATATTTTTTGCTGATAGCTTTTTTTAAGGTCAGAAATCATCAAATAATTCCTTCCGTCAGCGTGGAATGAGAGGGAGTCGTACCAGTAAGTTTCATTTGCAATTTACTGATAGCTACAGGTATGTCTAGCAGAAATCTAGACCTAACGTTTGGTAGACGGTTCGTTCTTATCTGTGAAGTCCGATAGATTCCTTAAACTCTCGAACCCAACTAATTTTCCAAATTGAATGTATTCTTTGAAGGGTGTATTACAGAGGTAAGTATCAAAGCTCCGAGCAATTACCGAGGTTGGAAAGCACTATAAACGCACTCATGATACAGGATTACAGGAGTAATACCTAGTGTGGAGGCAATATGAACATTTTGTGCACCAAGAGATAAAATGATTGTGACTTGCAGACCTGCAAGACAGTAGGTAGATACAAAAATACAGGTTTTTAAGTGCACCATGCTTAAAATTATAAAATGAATTGATGTCTTCGTATGGTTATTATGTACAACTATGTATGACATATGTTTCAGCATTGTTCAGGCTTCTGATTGTAACAGCGGAGAAACAAATCAATCGACGATCATTGATACAAGGATTCTTTTGCATTGCTTTAATTAATTGCCATTTCGTAGCATCTATATCTATTTGTTTAGGAGTGTTTGTGACTATTTCAGTGTCTGACTTGAAGCTCTCTAGACAGATATAGTTCTGGTAAAGACTGTCGTTTAAACTAATGAACTAAATTTGAAAAGGATCAATCATATTCACGCCTGGCATCTGGTATAGTAAGGTTTGAAGGTTTTCGTTCGTGACAACTTAGTTCGGTATGAAATATTCCGTTATTACCTCTACTTATTAAATGGGACGGTTGAAATGGTTGGTTCTATTGATTAAATATAAATAGCATAATGCTATTTCACAATGAAGCCGCAATGCAGCTAACGATCAATTTCAAAATGGTGATGAGCAAGCTAACCATGCATTTTTTCTTTGAGGTCTCTAATCAATTGGATGACCTAAAAATTAATCGATTTGCCTCGCTTTTCCCCAACTGCATATTTTATGATTCGCTTACAGATTTACCAAGCGAAGCTGAATGAAAATATTTTAAGCTCTAATACTACCTATCTGCCACAACTACGTAAAACGGTATCCTTTGGTTCGACTGGGCTTGCAATTGGGCACAAACATCTTAACATATTGTAAAACGACGTCCTCAACTCCTCACCGCGACTGTATATTTTTTTTTTTTTGTTTGTCAGTGTGATTGCTATAAACACAAAACTACTGAATGATCACGGTTTTCATCAATAAACAAAGTGATTCATGATACAGGCATATTCTTATAGAGAAAAGTCAAGAATTTCAAAGATTTCTAACACCCGTGCAAAGGTAGGGCGGGTCGCTAGTGGGTATCACGATAAACGCTGAAAATATGAATTACTGCGCCATTTACTTATTGATAAATATTTGGTGACATAACCACGCCCGAAGGCAAAGTACACAAATCTTAGTGATTTGTGTACCCATTGAGTATGCAAGGCTCGGTCAATCGATACTACTTGCCACAAATCATAAGTCGGTAAGTATGGCTTTCCTCTAATAAGGTTAATGCGTAGTCTAGACATAAGTTGCTAAATCAAGGACGGTTAGAGACCCTAATTGGTTTAAAAGCACGGCGTTAAATACACAATTATGACGTAACTTTGACAGCTTCATAAAAATTAAGTTATAGGTACTTAATTATTTATTTTTCTTTGAAAGTAGTTACATTTACACGGGTTTGCACTTCTAACTTGATTTACATGCAATAACGTATGTGTAAGTTAAAAAGTAAATAAACAAGACTTATACAAATGAATTAATTAGGTACCTATTTAGTTTTCAGCAAAAAAAAATTGGATTAGGAACGTCATTATTTTTAATTCAGCAGTAAATGATGCAAAAGAAAAGAAATTCCGTCTGAAACCCGCGAGGCGATAAGTGAATAGAAAAATTAAGTATAGGTATCAGTAGTAGTAGTGGTAGGATACTTAGATCACTCATCATTTTTTAAGATGTGTTTTATGTAATTGTTTATTAGTTTTTGGTTATATTGTAGTTAATTACTCTCTGCAAGCGTTGGTCTCTTGTTAGTCCAGAAAGTACCTATTATAAAATAAATAAATAAATCACTAGTAAGTAGGTATTATAACCTACTTTTACAATTTGTAAGAAATTGGAACAAACATGAAACATAAAAGCTGAAAGAAAGACAATGATTGTAGAAGATTAGTAGGTACCTACACATATCTTTGAACAATTGAACTTTTGAAGACGTTGCTAGCATAAATATGAGGATTTTAACCTTACAATTTTTATCGTACTTATTTGCTTTTTTATTTTGAACTCGACTTTAGTTTACATATTAAGTAGATAATGGTTTTCTTTTTTTAATTAGAGACTCGTAAGCTCATGCAATTCTTGCTTAGTAAGCCAAGGATATTTTTTTTTTATTATAAACCTAGATCTAATCGAGAATTCTTTTTCAACTAAAAACTAACGTCCAAGCTGTCTTTTGCTAACTTTCTTGATGCTTTACTCAGAACCACAACTTGTGCTCGCAACGTACAGTTGTTTGGCAACACACTCGAGTGCCAATGCCGGTCATCGACCCCATACCTGTTTGTTGTCGTTATGCAAATAAAGATTAACGAACGAGTCACACGACTGGGTCATATTTTTTTTTACTCGCTGATTTGCTTTTAATACTTTTTATAGAGAGATTCAAAATTTCAATAACTAAAATAAAAAAATATAAAAAATTAATGTTTCAATAAATCGACAATGATCATACCTACTTAATTTTTTTTAGATAAGTAACAACTCGATGAATCATAAATTTTAAATACAAATCAATTCGTAAAATAAACAAAAAATGCTAATTTAACAAAGTGAAATACTTACTTATATTATTTACATAAACCTCACATTTAATACTATTCCGAATAAATTAATCTTCGTTTTATCATATATTTAAAAAAAACCGTAATTTCTCTTAAAACCGGTTATATCGGACTTTGACCTCTCTAGGCATTGACACGATATGCAGTTATTATCAAATAGCAATAAATTCAATTGATAGTAATCTTCATTATATTGACATTAATCCTTGTAATTATCATTATGCACAAACAAATAGTTTAGAGGGTCCAAGGAACAACGATGACCCTTGCTTGATTAGTTGATCTACATAGAAACAAACTATTTAGATGTGAGGTCCAAATGTAAGTATAGTCATGTGGCTGTGTCTATGTTTATAGATGAATTATGTACCTACATTGTATACTTTCAATAACAATTAAAAGTTTTGAAAAATTTTGATAGTGCATAAATCTTTAATAGATTGCCGCGCTAGTTGTTATCTTGATTAGATTTTTGCTAACTGCTGTAGATACTTCAACAAGATACACTTATTACGTATCGATCAAAGGTTGCACTTGAACTTGTTAAGTGTATTTCTATTGCAAATTCAATAATAAATAGTCTGTGTCGTTACGACAAAAAACCTTCACAGACAAATTGAATTCTGTACAATATTATTCAAAGATTTTCTATTATCCTTTCCAATTTAAATCGGACTTCAAACCTTACAATGTTACATAAATTAGAAGAGCAATTACTATGTCTCGACTCTCGTGTATAAGATAACTTTGAATGATAAACGTTACTAATGAGCGAAGGTCGTCAACATATACTCGTAGGTGCTAACATATGGTTTTTCCTTTACACAAAATTTCGAATGAAATCCGAAAATTTTCGCGGTGTTAATAAAAAAGTCACAAAAACTTAATTGATTTACCTTAAAAACTCAGTCCCAGATATACAAAGATAGCGAAAACGAAACACGTCCACACGGTCCGGCTGCCGGCACGCAACTAAAGATTTGTGGGGTTTTATAAAACTATACACTTTGCAGGTCACAGCGACCTCTAATGAGGCTTATCAGCCAGGTTCAATGGCAATAAACGGCTGGCGATATCTGTTACGTAATTAGGATATTGGAAACGTGATGTGCTGAAGCTCAGTCAATGAAAATGTCATGCCTGGACTCAGGATTATGCAGTGCTGAAAGTAACCATCAATTATCAATTTTCTCATAGAACATTCAATAAAAAAGATCATTATTTTAAATATTATTACAATAAAAGGACAAGGCATTTGTAGCATCAATTGAGAAGTAGGGATCTCATGAGATTTAGGTAAAAACGACCACTATTGCAGTTTTGGGTTTGTTAAATTTAATGACAAACAAAATAATAACATCTATTAAAGGTATTTCAAAACAAAAACTCTTGTAGGTATTATTTTGTTTTATGAGATCTTTAGAAGCATACAATATGCAACATGATTTCAAAAGGTTATAAATAAAAGTCATAATGATGAAAACATTACATATAACATATTTATACCATACATAACGTACTTACATTCGTTATTAAAGAATACTTCATTCAGAAAATGATAAGGGACTATTAAAACAGTATTACGCGAGAAGACAGTGCCAAGAGAACGTTCTACAGAAATAGAATAACGTACACGTAGGGGACACATGGGAATGCACGAATATATTTTTGTGCAGACATGTGTAAACGTTGGCACTGGAACTTTCTTTAATAGTACAACAATTAGTTCCAAACAATATATGTATCTTTGTATAGCGATTTTTGTTAGTGCCAAGATCTTCCCATGTTTGCACGTGTAAGACTAAAAATATCTGTCATAATATATGTATTAAACAAATAACCTGTTGATAATAAAATTAAAAGTGGGTTGTATGAGAGTGTGTATTTAAGTAGATATACTTTACTCCTCGGCCACTTTGAAGACAAGGTCCATGGATGCCTTTCGTAAATCACCAGGAAGTTATCAAATAACTTCACCCACTTAGGGTGGAGTGGCAAACTTTTACTGTCTAAAACCGACCTGGGTGACTAAAGGACCCTTTGCGTTTCAGTGCAATGCAGCCCTAGCAGGCACCTGCTCGATATGTGAGCCAAATATCATAGTTAAGATTAGGCACTGCACTTTCGGAGCTCCAGGGCAAATGATATCGCGGTCTTATGGTAATCGATCAGTGAGCTGTCCTGTTTAGCCAGCCTTAGGTAGAGTTTTCTAATGATTATGTCTTTTAGAGACATGTAAATCAACTGTGGCTCATCATCATGTGGCTGGGATTGTTGCCCTTATTAAATAATCTATCACCATAGACGACTGAACTACAGTATCGTAGTGACTTGGACGAATGATACTTTGATGTACGGCAAATAAATAAATAGAAAAACCGTTATGAAGGGAGTTTTGAAGAAGATTGGAAGAAAATCAGGAATGGAAAAATTTCACTCTCGATTTTAATCAGCCAAGAAACCAACATACATACGTTATCAATTAACGAATCTTGTGTGAGTTGAGTAGAAGTCAGTTTTAATTATCATAATCTGGCGTTATGCCCAAAATAGATCACGAGAAAAGGACATCACCTGCTTGGTGTTCGAATTTTAGTATTGCAAGTATGTATGTAGGTATGATGGGTAGGTAAAAGGTCTTGCCTAGTACAACAATGCATAAGTATGTGCATTTTAAATTTTAGTAGTTTTAATCCCGCGGAGGGTCGATTCGGTACATGAAACCCCAGCGATTTGTAAAGATAAAAATGAAAAATAAAGTACTTTTTTTAAACTCAAATTAATTTACGCATTTACGAAATTGATTTCTTTAAGTAAACATCAGCTGATCGAGGCCAATGAACTGTAGGTAGTTAGTACGCAACGACCGACAGCTCCCTACAAGTCATTGACTCGTTTACTTAAGAAATTAATTTCGTATAAGCGTATATTAATTTGAGTTTAAAAAAAAGTACTTTATTTTTTAATTTTATCTTTACAAATCGATAGTGTTTCATGTACCGAATTAACCCTCCGCGGGATTAAAACGACCAAAATTTAACGGTGTATTATAATTTTTCCAACACCATTTGTTTTTTCAATAATAATAATTAATTATGGCTTTTGAACATTCTGTTAGCAACTGGATTCGTTGCTACGATCATTTGAGGGCACAAAGTGTGTTTGTGGTAGTAGGACATATTTGGCTACAGTTTACCTGTGAATACGATGACGGCAGAGGTGTCATGATTACGATTTTCTGTGATCACGTATATGAAAAACTAACCAATTTTTTGTTTTTATTGTTCTTCATAGACCTAGTTTTATTTAAGTTCGTTTGTTTGTCGAAAAAAATAGCTTTTCCTTGTATCTCGCTATTTTTCGGATTCCGTTACAAAATACTCTTACTCAGTAAATCAGGTTAAAGAAAGCCTCAAAACATTGATTTGATGATAAACATCTTGTTTACAATGTTCCTTAATTTCAGAAAACTTGTGTTCTATACTTTTGAATGGATCCGTACTGAGAGACTGTGCGCTTAATTAGGTGTCACAAAAATCAGCGCGGTTATTGGATGGTTAAGATTATTATATTAAGGCCAGTTCTACTCATTTTCACCTTTTTAAAACCTATGGAAATCCAAAAATATAAAAGAGAACACCATGAAAATTTATTTGATTAAAATTGACTATATAGCCAAGGGCCTGGCAAAAATAAAAACACGATATAAGTAAATTAGTTGGCTCGATAAAAAAAAATCGCGCATCTGACCCTAATTTACGATTTCAAACGTATTTATCTACGAGATTACGTTACGGAACTATTTGAAAGTTACAAAAAAATAAAAAGATTGTTATTTAAAAGTGCTTCGCAAGAACAAAAGTCTTGAATAGTTGTTGTTTTTTTTATATAAAAATAAAACTGCTGTTTTGGGGCCGCGAAGACGACATAATCCCGAGCGAAGTTCATACAAAAAAAAAACAGTGACTAGAACCGGCCCTTAATTTATAGCTCATTAGCTTCTACGAGCGGCTTCACCCGCGTGAAAGTAGGATTCTCCATAGAAACTTAGGATCCTCGTTTCATCCAGTTAGGGGTGAATTTTGGCAAATCCTCTCTTGGTGCTCGTTTACGTCATAAAAGGAAACTTTGTACAAAATGTCATGGTCCTAGATCCAGTAATTTGGCTGTGAATTGATATACAAGCCAAAATAAGTAACAGCATCGAGAATTAAGAAAGGTGCTTCCAGTTGTGTGACATAAAATATGTAAATTTACATCAGTTACTGCATTAAGTGGCAGTGATTGTATAGTCTATGTTTACACAATTAGATTACATTAATTGTTATGTAGGTATGTATAATGCGTTTGCGAACGGATAGGTACCTACACAAGTTACGAGCGATCCCGCTAAACGTTCGATTATAGTACACGGCAAATAAGTTAAACCACAATGACCGTCGTTGCTATGGTTACGCGCAGCTCTTCACTTCGATTGAGACCTGAAAATCTATTACTGCGCATTAAAGGTCAATCGCCATTTAAATTTTTTTATAGGTAAAATGGTTTTTTAAATAACTTGTACGTAATTAATTTACCTGCAATTACCAAACTGCCCAATGTAAAGGAATACCTATTAGCTGACATTTATTTAGCTAAAAGAGTTATTTCCATAATTTTGTATCTCTACCCTTTTATTTAGCCATTTTTAGATATTAGTTATAACATTCGGAGAAACACAATTATAACTCAATTATTTTCAATAGATATTGGTTAAATGACCTACTAAAATTTTCAATCATCTTATAAATTTTCTACCTCCCCACTTAAAATTCGCTAAAAACTGCATTCAAGTCAGCTACTGACGATATTAGAAGCGTAAATCAGAAAATGCCTAGTGAAGAAAGTAGATGTACCACTAAACATTAATAGACAGGTTATTCATGTAACAAATGCAAACTTAATAGCGTTTTAAAGTGATTAAAAGGTTGATAAAACCAATTTGTGAAACTTACAGACCTTGATCTGCATTTGTGGAAAAAAAAAGTTGGTGCATACATGTCACTTCACTCATGTTTGAATTTAATCCAAGCTCACAGCAATGGTTAAACCAGTGCACTTGGAAAATAAACTTTATTAAGTCAGTACAAGTTTGTAAATTGGGTGCAGTCAAATTTAGGTTTAAGTTTTCAAGGATGTATGATGAATAAATTATATGGCACATAGCAGTGAATCAGTTCTTTATAACAGAAAGATTGTAGTAAGCCTAAGACCATTTTTTTAAACAAATGAATAGAAGTTAAAAGCACTGTTAGTGGTCCAGTTCTAGGAAAATCACCTAGGGACACCTCTAATTTTTAAATTACTACCTATTCCTTGGTAGTAATTTAAAAATTAGAGGTGACCGTGCAGTCAGAATAAAAAACCGTAAAAAATATTTACAAAATAAAATAAAAAATACGGTTTTTTTCTATTAGTTAAAATAATTAAAAAATATTGATTGGTACATTTTATTACTGTTGTAGGTAACAAACACAATCCAAAAATATAATTGAAAAAATTAGCTCATTATTGCGCAGGTATTAAATTACACAGTAATTTTAATTTAAATACTTGATATGCACGAACTGTGAAAACACAATATAACATTATTACTTGCAACTTACCAGTAAAGTAGGAAAACAAACGTAATAACGAGATCTATTTCGTGTTTTTATTTTTTTAAATTATGCACACGTGAATTTTTAAATGATTACACAAGTTGTTGAACTTGATGAATTGACAGCTGAACTGAATGAAAGTCTTACTAGTGATGTACTTCAACCTAATAGAATGGTAATCGACTCAGAGTCGACTCCTAATCACAAAACAATTTCGATTTGAGTAATTATAAAAATTTTATCATTAAATTTTTTTTACATATTTTTTGGAAGATGAAGAGAAAATATTGTACTTCTATGTGAAAACTGCTTTATATTGGATAGGTACTTTTACTGACTAAGTAAGCCCTATCAAAAGATTATTGACCATTAGAAGATAGTTGAGTAAATTGGCAGTGGTAATGTTTAGTTCATTTGCTCGATTCATACGATAGATAAGATTCTTCGTCTAATCATGATGACTGATTTCAATAAAATTATGAAGTGCTATGTAAAGTAAGTAAAGTGTATCTTACTTTATATAACCATTTTTTATAAAAAAAAAAATTGTAGTCAAAATGCCTACCTCATTCACTGTTATTAAATTTTAACAAAAATCAACTTAAGATGAAATTATTATTTATTCGTCTATCAACAGTAGAATCGGGAAACTTTTTTTTTTTTTTTTTTTCTTCTTATGGCAATTGAGTCGATTTTGACTAGGGAAACTTTCAAGAGAAGTATTGAGTAAGATTAATCACTTCACTATTAGTTAGTGTCAATTTTGACATTACGGGAAAATAAGTTCAGAATCTCAATAAAATCAAAAATATATTCTGTGATGTCGACCTAAGTTTATTGTTTGTAAATTAAATTGATTGCTTATTGTTCTAATACATTACTTAAGTTTATTCACAAGCTCCTGTGTATATTGTGGTATTTCCAGTTCAACTACAATGAATTTAAATTCCAAAAACTTTGATGAGTGTTGTCGAACTTGTTTACGAGATATTTCCACCGAAATGTATGAAATATTTCACAAAGGATCACATATAAATATTGCTGAATTGATTACATTATATACTTCAATACAGGTAAGATGAGAAAAAGAGAAAAATCGAACATTTTTCTGTTTTTCTGCATCAAGTAAAGGGCGAACCGACTTAGAATATTGTGCTTCAAAAATGGAATGTTTTTACTCTTAATTTCAGGTGGACATGGAGGACAGATTACCAAAGAACATATGCACTGACTGCTTCAGTTGTTTAGTAAACTTTCACGAATTTAAGACCTCTGCAGTAAATGCTGATGCTGAGTTGAGAGAATATCTTACCCGAATGAATGAGGACTGTAAGAAAGATGTAGCAAAGAATAATAATAATAACTTTTTTAAAATTAAATTTGAAGATGAGTACAATCAATATCAAATGGAAAACAATTGCTTAGATGATAGTGTTGATTCTGAAATGGAAATTAAAGAAGAAATTAATCCATATAATCTAGCGCCATTGTACTCTGATATATCAGACGCAAGTCAACGAGAAGAACAGTCAGCAAAGCGGCCAAATATAGAACTAAGATGTGAAGTTTGTAGTAAACAGTTTAAATCTCAAACAAAACTAAATACTCATAAACGAAAACATAAACACAAACAATATATCTGTAAAATTTGTTCAAAAACTTTTCTATTCAATTACAAATATGTTGAACATTTGGTTACGCACACATCGGATTCCAAAAGTAAATCTTACATTAATGAAATGAACTCTGATGCAGCCCAAAAAATACAATGTGACATTTGTTCAGCAAATTTCAAATCAACAAACTCTTTAGCTGCTCATAAAAGAAAACACGTATCAAAAGACAGAGTTTTATCATGTTCAGTGTGTAGCAAAGTATTTAAAAAAACATCCCATTTGAAAAGACATGAATTATCTCACGAAAATAACCGTCCATTTAAATGTTCTGCATGTCCAAAGTCATTTACAACCAAAGCTACGTTAACAGAACATGAGAATAGACACAATGGAATAAAACCTCATTCCTGTCCTATATGTCCAAAGGCTTTTGCTCATCTTTCTTCGTTAACAAATCATTTGAAGATTCATACGAGAGGAAAGCCGTACTTATGTCCTACTTGTGGCAAGAGGTTTGATTCAAGCACTAATTTGAACCAGCATACGAAGCGGCATTTAGGATTGAAGTTGTTTGCCTGTAACTTGTGTCCTAGGAAGTTTGTTAGTAAAGGTAAGTGAAAATAATGTTCATTACGGTTAAAATTTTGTAGAACTGTGGCATTGAAAATAAAAGCTAAATAATGTAGAGATAGTGATAATTATCACTATCACTGCATTCAGTGATAGTGCGACTGCATCGGCTCAGTTCCTGTGGGATGGGCTATGAAAGCAATGCAGCAGGGTAGGCTATGAAAGTGATACTGCAAAAGTAAGCTCATCTCTAATATTGTGAATAAGAAATTTTGACATAAAAGTCAAATTAAAAAAAATTTAATTTTCACATTGCCAATACTTCTGCTAACCCTTCAAATGATTTATAATATGTATAATAATAATAATATTCCCTTGACTGACACCAGCCTGAACTACTGTTATGTCCATCTATACTAATATTATATAGAGGAAAGATTTGTATTTGTATTTTTATTTGTAAAGAATAAATTCCAAAAGTACTGGACCAATTTTTTAAATTCTTTTATTACAATCACTGTCCGGACCAAGCTTAACTCGTCGACGGCCCATAGTGTTCTACGCACTCCTCAAGGAGATATCAGAAAACCGTAGGGGCACAGCAGGGCTAAAGACTATTGGGGCAACGGGTCTTCTTCTGAAAGGAAGACTCGGCCCTGGTATGAAAGGCAACGAAGGACACAGGTGTGGTCAATCAGGAAAAGTCGGACACGCTTCGCCCAAGGGCGGGAGACGTCATTGGATGATTTACCACCCAAAAAAAAACTAATGAAATGCTAATTTATCACTGAGTGACATAGGCTGTAGATTTCTACTTTTACTCGGACAAAGCCAGTGACTAAAGGCAGTTAAAAGTTCTAGTATTATCTATAATTGAAAAAACCGTCATTGTATTTTCTACAAGGATGTCCTCCAAAGTCTTAAATGCCAATTAAAATCTATGGAACCTTAATTTTTTTTTTATTAAATTGCACTACAGGAACAGGCATCCATTAAACTGTAACTTTACAATAATTTCAGGTGAACTAAAATCCCATGGCGTAACTCACACTGGTATCAAATCTTATGCATGTGATGAATGTAACGCAACATTCACAAAGTGCAGTTCTTTGAAGAAACACAAGCTACGGCATCTGGGCATCAAGCCTTTCCAATGTGAAACCTGCCTTATGAAGTGAGTAATGTAAATAAATCATCATTATCATCATTATTTTTGTATCTTAATTATTTTAGTTTAGGTATTAATAATGTTAAAGGGTACGATGGGGTTGGCATATCTGGTCAGATAAAAACCCCAAAATAAATAAAGAAAAAAAAAAAAACATTATTTTTATGTTTTCTGTCATGGTGGCTAATCTCAACAGAGATTACCCAAGTACACAGAGATATGGTAAACCACATGAGTGTATGTGCAAAAGCAGTTATTATTCGCGGCATATAAATTGAACTTATGACCTTCAAGGCGTAGTAACAGATTTTCGGGTCCAAATCGAAGTGCGGCAACACAGGAGGCTCGCGTAACCATAGCAACGATCGCCATTTTAGGTCAACTTATTTACCGTGTACAAGACACCCTTTGTTCCGATACTCTTATAGTCCAATGGGATAGCTATCCATGACCAGAGAGAAATCAGGCACAGGATCCACGCCTTTGCATGCTTTCTGAGGCATGGGGGTGTCACCAATTTTCTAATTCCAGGCTGCTACAGAGCAATTTGTGGGTGTTCGTTTCTCGCGTTTGATGCACTGCGATTGTGAGATGGTTACGGTGAGTGGAGGTGTGTGGACTTTGAAATAAAACAAATGAACACGCGGCCTCGAGCCGGACAGAATGGAGTCTGGTACCGAGCAGACAGCACGTAACCGAGAGTAGCTCAAATCTACTCCGTCGCTATGGAAACACTCGCCGCTTTTCACTGCTTTTCTCGACTCCACTCCGCCTAGCTCCACTTCATTGGAAACGCACTCTTATAGTGCCATCTAGTATCTGGCAGACTAGAGACTAGTATAGTTAGAATCCACTAGATGGCGCTGTTTTAAATCGAACCATTTTAAAACAGCGCCATCTAGCGACTTCTAGCTATGATGTTGATTGAAAAAAATATTAAAAGAAACATTTTTTTGCATTGCAGGTTTTCTTCCAAGGACCACCTAAAGCGGCATACTAGAATACACACGGGTGAAAGACCTTACAAGTGCGACCTTTGTGATCGAAGTTTTACACAAAGCGGTGACTTGATGAAACATACGCGCTCACACTTAGGAAATACTCCTTATAAGTAAGTTGTTATTATTTCGAGGCTAAATTACGGTTGCTGAGTTACCTCTGTGCTTCTTGGTCCAGCCTGTTATTTGAACAACTTTGACAATCGATACTGATAGTCAGAAGTAAAAAAAATCTGACAGATGTGTTACCAAGGGGTACCGTGCGTTAGGGGCCATTAATTTATTACGTAAGACGATTTAGTGGGGACGCGTAAGACGATTTTACCACACTTTCCGAGTTACGATAACATCGATGTTAGCGCATCAACCATCGACTTATATTCTAAGTGATAAACAAGTTCGTTCATGGAAATTGTTTGTCAAAATAGCGCTGCAGCGCTAAATTGGCATTATGACGTTTAACAAAACTTTTAAAACTTCCAGCGCTTAAATACTGCAAAACTGCACTAATGTCATCAAGTCATCAATGTAAAGAGATGTATGGCCTGCAGTACACTTAAGTCAAGCAAAGTACGGCAAGCCAAATCTAGTGCGTAGTACATATATATATCAATTGCGTCAACAAATTGCTGATGGTCGTGCTTACGGTCACTCAGAACTACTGCTGGCGCGATAACATCGTTGTTATCATGACTCGAAACGTACTTGATAATTGTAGCTAAGTGGTTTTTGACGAATCGACTTAGGAATACGAACCGCATATTTTAGTGTATTTTTACTTTTTCCTGCATTTTAGTGTATTTGAAGTATACAGCTTCACTGACTCACTGTCACTACTAATTAAACGAATCTAACGACACCTCTTAAGCTAAAATGCAACAAGCCTTTTAGATTTTAGGGTGTGCCAAAGAATTATATCTACACTCTTAAAACATAGCCTTCCTTCTGCCGCAGTCGAGTAAAAAGATAAGGTCTTAATATCATCATCATCACCATCATTTCTGCCGAAAGACGTTCACTGTTGGACATAGCGGCCTTCCCCATTCCCATTCCACGTTTGCGTCTCGCATTCATCGGATTCCCAGGACCCTCTCTAGGTCATGGGTCCATCCTGTAGGAGGCCTTCCAACGCTGCGTCTTCCGGTACGTGGTGCTACTCGGTAACCTTGGTTCTCTTGCGGATATCTTCATTTTTGATTTAGGCTCTAAGGCGAAGAAATATACATTCGAAAAACAGAACCCTCCTTCTGGTGGAGGAGGCCAACCGCATGAGGCAACGGCGCTCACGCCCTAGCCGCCGCCGGGATTCCGATCCCGGTTTCCGGCCACTTGGGGTAGTTTCCGCTGTCTGACCGTCCAGTAACCGTCCGTACCGAGCCCAACTCGTCGACAACGCGTACTGTTCCCGCGCACCTCAAGGAGTTGTCAGCAACCGTAAGGGCCCAGCAGGATCAAAGCCTACTGGGGCTAAGGGTCTACTTCTGAAAGGGAGGTTCGGCCCTGGTATGAAAGGCAACAAAGGAACGGAGTGGGTTTATTAGTCAGTAAAAGACATTATACCCCGCTCCGCCCAAGGGCGGGAGATTTCATTGAATGATTTTCCCCACCACAAAAACATTCACCTTCTGGTATTTATATTATTTTTGATGACATTCTTAAATAATTAAACACTATTTTGTTTTCCAGATGTAACCAATGCAGCCAAAGCTTCAGACTAAAAACCGAACTCCGCACGCATATCTCGGAACACTACATTTCTTCACAACTCGAAGCGTTGAAAGTCTCCAGCACAGACAAACCTCCAACTATTGATAGTAATAATTCCTTAGTAAGAGTACCTCCGGAAGCTGGAGGATTAATTCAAGCCAGAACTGATGAGAAGATAGAATAAAATTCTTTTAAAATGAATACAAACTACTTGTACCTTGGAAAGAAGCAACTTATAATTTTTTATGGTTATGAGATATATCGGTTTTCAAAGCAAAACTGAAAAGTTAACTTGTGAAAAGACTATTTGCTCCATGGTAGATCCGCTCGTGGAGTAGGCATGGCCGAGGCTAAAAGCAGGCTAAGAAAGAATAAAAAAAATGTTTATTAGTTTAATAATTCGAGATAATTTCAATCTACTGTTACCAACTTAAGTATCGACTTTAGTTTCGTGTATTTTGAGTTGATTTTTAAGTGACCATTAATATTAAAAAGGTGTTATTTTATTCAAGCAACAAGTCTCGGTTGCAATACAATTTGAACTTTGTCTTATATGATATAGAATTGGTTTCGAAATTTGACAATTATCTCGAATTAATTTGAATTTAAAGTAAAAAATAATAATAAATTGATCTCTAAAATGGTGGTGGAACATTATAACATTATCTGTAAGTGTTGTGATCCTTAACTTTTTAAATAATTATAATATAATTGATATATGGTTTATTTACTCGCGTTTCTTAAGTATATAAAGAGAAAAGCAAATCTATATAGTTCTAGCTACAGTTACTAGCTAATGAGTTGAAAATATCAAAGCATTTATTTCAAATAAACCATTAACAGGCACTTTTGAATTTTTAAAAAATCAGTCAGAAAAATGATGCTAATTGCACATGTTATATGGAGAAGAATGTGCAAGAAACTCTATGGAAACTCTTTTCAATCATGTTTTGTATTACAAACATCTCAATTACATGTTTCTTGATGCTACTATTCAGTGGACTCTCATACACTTTCTACAGTCCAATAGTTACACAGGATGCATTTTAGGCTGTTTACCGGCTTATGAGGTTGTTTCCGCCCCAAATGACCCATGTAGCTATTTGTCTGTAAATTAATCGAATTTTAATTGGGGATCATATTTGTAAATTTGTTTTTGACGATATCGACGGAAAGTAGAATCGAAAAAGATTGCCTGGCATGTAGATTTAGTGCGAGTTTTTGAACGGAAATTTTAAACGTTAATTTATATAATATGTAACTGGAAAAATTTTAAATGAATTTTTTACAAATAGATTTTAAAAAAAGACTTTTACGTCAATTTAAACTAGATGAGGCCGATGTTTCCTAGCTGACTACCCTAAGAAGAAACACTGAAATAAACTCGGGGGTCAAATCTCGTTTAAAGTCTTCTAATATCAAATCATTTATGAACCATGCAGATTTGTGTCTGAGATGGTTTTTTGAGGAAAGAACAGAACAAAACACACAGACACGCACTCATCACAACACAGACCAGAGGGCTTACTCTTCATTTTAATTCCGATCGGTCGACATTGGAATTGTGACATTAGCGGTCGACATTGGAATTTGAATTGCGTGACCTTTTTGGGAAACTAAGTAAAATGGGGATTGGGCTTGGCGTGTGGTCATGTAATTTCACCGTCAAACAGTAATATTTCAGTCAGATACACTACACCCAAATCACTTTTGTGTTGTTTTGTTCTAAATTTATCTGTTAACAATATTTACGCTTAACTTTTGTTTATTTGTTAAAAATGAAAATAGCTATCTATTTTTTCTTTTGACAGTCGATCGGTAGATCAAGCCACAGAACATAAATATCACAGAGTATAGTAGTTTGTTATTTGCTTTAAACTGATAAATATCCGTGAGCCGTGCGCCCGCGCTCATCCGTTTGTCTATGGCATTGACAAATGTTGTTGGAGCGCGAGAGCGCGCGTGCCTGGCGCCTGAGCTGTTAATGGTTTTATTGTATGCACTATTTATTCTCTTTTCAATATTTATTTAACACTTACACGACACACATTAATATGAATTTTACGCTTTATATCAATGTTCTATTTATTATTAGTTTATTATGAGATCTAGTTTATTTTAACATCCGGGAGTGTTATCGTGACATCACCGCGGGCCCTAACAGAATACCAGCGCTGCGTTATTTAACGTTCTTAAATATCGCAGCATATGCTGAGTTAGGCGCCTTTTTGGCCTTGCACAGTTTTTAATGTTGTTTATTTTTTATTATTTTTTTTTTTCTTTTAATATTTTTTTACTGTATGTGAGAGGTCTAATAAACGATTTTTCTTTCTTTCTTTCTTTCTTTCTTTAATTTTAAACCAATTTGGCGTTAGCCTCGAATTCAAGAGTACCTAACGTCACAATTCCAATGTCGACCGATCGGAATTAAACTCGAGAGTAAGCCCCCAGAACTCTGAGTGGACCTGTTCAGTCAGTACAAAAATTTGACAATATTCGTGTAGTCAAACTCAAGGCTATTCTTTTTCTTTCTTTCTTTCTTTTCTTTCACACTATGCACAGTCCTATACTTAGAAAATTAAGTCCCAATTCAATTCAAGTACTGAAATTTAACAATACACTTAGGTTTTAGGTTGTGTTTTATAATAAAATAGTTATCCTAATTGTAGATAAATATTGGAATTATGCACTACGTTGTTGGCGTGTAAATTCAAATGGTTTTTATTTTTTTTTATTTCATATAGGCCTACATTTATAAAACGTCAGAAGCTAGTGCACGGTTTCAATTGGTCGTTTCCTATACTCTTAAAAAAAGATTGATTTCACCATATTTCTATGTTACAATATAACATAGATTGTACATCTCTTGACATAAGCGAACGTTTAGAAAACTCGCACTAGGCCGTGTGTACCTCAAACAGACTAAACTATCAGATAGACTGTAAAAACAGCAGTTATTAGCAACATTTTGTAAAATAATATTATCCTTATTGTATTTTTTCGTTAATAAAATAAATTCAAATTTACTGCCTTGTGGTCTTTTTTTTCACACTAATATTATATAGGAAGAAGTTTGTATGTAGGTATGTAGCTATGTGTATGTGTATTTGTTACTCCTTCACGGTCATGGAACACCATTTACTAGAATTGCACTGCATGAGCCTTATAATGTTCCTACTGCTGGGACTCAGGTCTCCTCTTTAGGAGAGGGAATGGGCCGTAATCCACCACGCAGGCCCAGTACCTACGGATTGGTGGATGTCACATGTCTTCGAATTTTTGGTTTAAGGACATGCCGATTTCCTATTTTCCTTCACTGTTATTGAGAGCAATGGTCATGAAATAAATTACACAAAGTAATGCGCCTGGCCGGGTTTGAACCCGCGACCTACAACTTGTAAGTTGGACCACCACTGCTCTCTCGGCTTTCCTGGAATAGAACATGGACTTTTTATCTCTAGTGTGTGGTTCCCAGGTTGGTAGATATAATTATCAACTTTTAAATTGGGAAGCCACTGGCAGAAGCTCCCCACGGCGTCGTCACCTTCCGTTTGGCGCAGGTGCTGACCGAACACGGCAAGTTCGGTCCGTACCTGTACAAGATTCGTGCGGAGACGACGCCCGGGTGTCGCCACTGTGCGGACCGCCCGGTGGACACGGTGGAGCACACAGTCGAGGTGTGCCCCGCTTGGGAAGAGCAGCGCCGTGTCCTCGTGGGGGCGATCGGCGGCGATCTCTCGCGCCGGGGCTTGGTTCAAGCCATGCTCCGGAGCGAGGAGGAATGGCAGGCGGTCGCCTCCTTCTGCGAAGCAGTAATGCTAGTAAAGGAGGAGGCCGACCGCCTTAGGCAAAGGCGGACACGCCGCCGCCGCCGCCGGGTTTCCGATCCCAATTTCCGGCCACCGTAGGCGCGGGCTCGCGGACGGTGGGCAATGGGTAGCTCGCTGTCCGTCCGTCCGGTAACAGACCGGTCCGAGCTCAGGTCGTCTACGGCGCGCACCGTTCCCGCGCGCCTCAAGGAGTTGTCAGCAAACTGTAGGGGTCCAGCAGGGCCGAAGCCTACTGGGGCCAAAGGTTATGTGAGACTGTCACCAAAGGCCCCAGGATAAAGGCAAGGAATGGAAAGGTAGGTTTTTAGTCAGTAAAAGTCTGACACTGTTTCCCGCCCCACCCAAGGGCGGGATTCGTCATTGGATGATTTTACCTACCACAAAAAAAAAAAAAAAAACTGGCAGAAGCTGGTTGGTGGTTTCCCCATTTAAGAAACAGGTGGTCCTTAGATAGATGATACTTATCAAAGTATTAATTCGTTAAAATATAGATGATCAACGTGGTTTTCATTATATCATACTATGTACAAATCTATACATTACCATAATACCAATATAAAATCAAAGATAATCGAAAAGGAAAGCTTGAAGTTTGCTACAGTTGTGGTGAAATCGAGAAGAAATTGCACAGTGTAACCTGAGTACGGGCCATATCTACCTACAATCTGCATGGTTGACTTGCGACCTGCCGGGAACACGTAATGTTGCGGTGAAGACATCTGGCAACACGCAATTTTGGACGCAATACCTAGTGATCTTATTCTGGTAGGTTTGTGCATAATCCTTTGAACGCTAAGCGCAGCGCAGGGAAGTACCTATGCTCCTTACGCCAACTCTTTTATTTGCTATAAAATACCTACAAAGATCAAGCTTAATTTTGCTTCAATTAGGTGAGAATTAGCTTAAATTCGTCGTTGGTGTTTTAGCGGCTGATTACATTTGTCGCTTATAAAAGGTAGTCGTTGGTGTCCGCGCAAAAAGAAACTTGAAATTGTGACGAAATGGTATTATTTGTTATTTATTTATTTATTTAAGGATCACCAACGAGTGTTACAAAATAAAAACTTAAACATAAAAATTGGTACTTGTCACAGATTACAGAGAGATAGTACATGTAACCTAGGCCTATAATGCACACTCAATTATAGGCAACCACGCGCAGCTTATGCATGAATGAGTGAACATGGCTGCAGCAATGGGAAAAAAATTAACAATATTAAAACAAAATAAAAAAATAATGACAAAATTAAAATACACGCATGTCAAACAATTTGTGTTGTTTTACGAATCTGACACAGACGAAGTCGCACCAGATAGGTTCTTGTAGTAAAATTATTCTGCCTTGTAATCTATACTTATAATAAATCTGTAGAAGTAAAAATTCTGTACTTTGAAAATATCAAAAAAATAAATGTCAGGCCGTGTTACTAGACCGACACCGAACCCAAAAATGTGATTAAATTTTTTTTTGTCCGTGTGTCTGTCTGTCTATCTGTCTGTCTGTCTGTCTCTCTGTTTGTTCAGGCATCACGCAAAAACTACCGGTTCGATTACGATGAAACTTTATATAATTATTCTTAAATATCCTGGGCACCACACTGGGTACTTTTTATCCCGGAAAAGTTTATAAAATAAAAAACAAACTTAATTTTGCGGTTCGATCCCTAGACCCGATTACTGTACCAACCGCAAATAATAAGTTTTTCGTAGGTTACATCACCCGCAAAAAAAAACTCCCCGTTTTTTTTTTTGCTAAGGGGCGCTGCACACGTCTAAGATACTATAATATAATGAGAAACAATTGGTTTTCTATTGTAATTAGCCACAAAGGGCCAGCGCCGGGACAGAAATATTAATACCGGTATAATGCTCGATAGATAACGTTTTACACAAATAGCACTTTATACAAAAAACTCATTGATAAGTTTCGTCGTCCACGCGAACGAAGTCGCGGGCACAGCTAGTTCTATAATAATCTAAATTATTTTGCCTTGTAAACAGGAACTGAACCAGAATTTATGTGGTTATTTTTGCTATGTAGCTATATAATATGATATTAGATACGAGTAGGTACATGCATTTATTATCCAATTTATTAGGTGTTTGTACCTTATTATTAGGTACGTAATGTCGTGGCCCTATAGTTAATGTAAGGACACAAACCTCACGATCATCATCAATCGGGCATGAGACCGCATGAGGCAATACATTAGGAAACCACAGACAGGCTCAATGTTATTAAAGATGGTATACTTGCATGTTTTCATTCACAAATGCGTATGTAAATATGAACCAACGTAAACGCAATCATTGTGAACTAGCGGTTAGAGCTTGAAGTGACTAACTAGCTGGTTACCCACGGATTTACTCGCATCTTTGGTTAGTAGGTACTCCGCTCCTATTTATTTTAGCGTGATGGTATCGTATGTTCCCACTGCTAGGACTCAGGCCTCCTCTCTAGGAGAGGGAATGGGCCGCAATCCACTACGCGGGCCCACTGCGGGTTGTGTAGATGTCACATAGCTTTGAATGTTTGGTTCTAGGACATGCCGGTTTCCTCACGATGTTTTCCTTCACCGTTTTGTGAGCAGTGGTGATGAAATAAATATCTTATAGTAATGCGCCGGTTCAAACCCAGCCAGGTTTGAAACCTCGACCTAAAACTCGTCAGTTAGAGTCGTCACCATTGCTGTAGTCGGAGCTGTTACTACTGAGTGAGAGACTAGTGCGTTCAACCTAACAAACTCTTCAACTATATGTAGGCACTATACCTACTGCTATTAGTAGATAGGTACCTATAGATGAACTGCATATAGTAGGTGAATGACTTGTTGAAATCGAATGCAACTGACATTTTGAGTGAGGCAATAGATGGGGCTAGCGGAATGATGTAGTACCAACTCTTCTAGGAGATTCTTTTACTTTTTCAACATTGCAACTTTGTTAGCCGGTCAGCCAAGGCTAAAGGCTTGTTCGAAAGAGAAACCGCGGCCCTGCCGGGGTAAATTAAGAAACACAGGTGGTTTAAGGCAGTAAAAGTCTGTCCCTCTAGCTCCACGCAGTGCGAGAGCTGTTTTTTTATGAGTTCCAACCCCTAAAAAAAAGCTTCTTTCGTTACATTCATAGTAACTTCGTCTGTGGCTACTAATTTTGGGTACGATCCAGAATGTCGTGTGAAATAGTCTGCGATGCAGTTCTACATACGCACCCTTTATCGGGTTCGGCGACTTATCTCCGATTCACCAAAATAGCGTGGTATCTACTCCCTTGGGTTCTAAGTAGCGTTGCCAACATTTCTTCGACGAAATTATTTTTCAAACTAAGCTATAAAAATATAGTATTTTATTGAAAAAAAAATATTTATTAGATATTATTGTTATTCAGATTTTTTTTTAATTTTTTAAAATATTTATTTTATTTTATTTTAAAATAAAAGTTTCATACTTTATTATAATCAAGTTTTAAATCAATATAAATCGATAAATCTATATTTTTGTTACAGGTTTTTTTTTAATTTTTAAGCTTTTTTGGTTTTTCCTTTTTGCGACATACTTTCGCTATCGCTACTATTTTCTATAACTAATTTATTTAGGCCTTTAACTTCTTATAGAAAAGAACAATTTTTATTTGAAAATAATCACCAAAATCAAAGAACATAAACATAGCAGACCAATGACCAAAAATTCGTTTGACATAGACAAGTTCAAAACGCAGGGTTACACGCTACCGCATCGGTTAAATGTTGAAAATATAGTATTTTTGCGTACTATATATTTTTTCAATAGTAGGTATATAGTACACAGACCCAAAATATAGTACAATACTATAAATTATAGTAGGTACGGTTGGCAACCCTAGTTCTAAGAGAAGACACTAAAAAACCAAAAGGAATACAATTTAGGTATATTCACCACCATCTACCGGAGCACAATTAGTTGTAAGCCAGTACCTACCTACAGACTAGCAAAATACATTGCTTCTGGATCGACATAGAATATACTAGTAAGTTGCATACATTCCACATTGCCCCACCCACATGTTACGAACCACGCGGAAAACGTAAAGAAACTCTATACTGTACAGTTTTCCACTTATGTGTGCATTAGGCAATAATCATAGTAATGCAACCGTCAACTTAACAACTGCGCAAACGCAGGCTTTCTTGCCGGAGGAATCAAATCTGTTTCCGCGGTTTTGCAAGTCAATATCTTGTACCAATATGTAGGTACTTCCTTGCCTTCAGGATGAAAGAAAATTAGTTAGCAAAAATCCAAAGACGTGATTGGTGTCTAAATCTAAATGATGATAAAAATCAAAGATAAAATAGTGAATAAACTTGAATTTTTTTTTTATTCCCATTAATCCTATCCTATGAAAGCTTCCCTAGCTGATTTGTTTTGTTTTTATAGATTTTTTTTTATTTGAGCTAAATAACTTGAATAAATGGTGTGGTGGAGTTTCTTAGTATGTTCTATCCTGTGACGATGAAGCACACAATTATGTGTGCTTCATCGTCCATACTTCATTTTCATTCCATACTCATTTGTTTTTTATTGACTATCTCTCTCTATTTTATAACTAATGTGTTGTGCGATCCCGGTGACTATCGCCAAATATATTTTTTTTTCTTGCTTCCTAAATATTTACTATAAGTTACGATTTCAAACTTGTATGTCTACGAGATTACGTCACGGCAATATTTGAAAGTTACAAAAAATAATAAAGCGTGATGAATTCTGCGATATATTAAAAACACCCTAAGTCAGTCAATCTGACAATGGTGTGATACTTTTTCTTGCTCCATCCAGAGTAGGAGGAGAAAAAAGATAAGTAGGTAATGAATAGATGTTTGATTTTTGAAAGAGTTACCATGGCCTTGAAACGCAAAGGGCAACCGAGTTACCACAAGTGGGTTTTAGCCGGGCCAAGCAGAGTCGGTTCGAGGAAATCTTTAGACAGGGACCGCGGTCCTAACTTTCACTTACAAATACATACATACATAGATACCTACTCTTGAAAAACATAACCCTCCTTCTGTCGCAGTCGGGTAAAAAGATTGGTAATTGGTATATATCTCTTAAAAACAGAAGTTTTGTTTGGATATCAGAAGATACATAGATGTTGTGTCAAACGTAAGGGTCATAGGGTTTCATCATTTAGGCCCATTTAGACGGTACGAGTTTCTAGAACCAAACCATTATCGCCAGAGTGACTCCATTATCCATTATCGCCAGAGCCCTCTCACTCGTATCGGCGTGAATCGTATGCTAGAAATCAGAAATCAGATAAGAAGCGTTTATTTCAAATAGATCAATTTCAGGCACTTTTGAATTGTTAAAATGTCGGTCAGTCCAAAAAAAGTGAAGCTAAATTGCACGTTCCAAAGCGTTCGAGACGAGAATCTCGCACCGACTAGGTATGAATAAAAATAATAATATTCCACAACTATCACACAACGTCGTCTAGTCACAAGCTAAACAGAGCTTGTGTTATGGGTGCTAGACAACTGATACTTAGAAACACTTACATATTATAGATAAATTAAACCCAGACACAGAACAAACGATCGTGCACATTACACAAACATTTGTCGTGGGTGGGAATCGAACCCACGCCCTCCGGCTTAGCAGTCAGGACCACCAACCAGTCCAGGCCAGTCAAAATCAAAATGAATGTTTAGACGAAGAAACTTTTTCAATATCCTTACGATTATCGTACGTTCGAGACGAGAAACGCGTACCGTCTAAATTGGCCTTTATTCGCAGACCAGTTAGGGCTGCTGCGTAACCAATTACGAAATTAATTTAATGGCGGTCTTTTCTAGCAGCTTGATTTGCTAACTCGGGCAAAAATCCAGGCTGCTATTAGAAATTTCCAGATGGAATGAAAATGTCGTTAACGCTTTATGCGACTCTTGTATCGAATCCAGAACTTAATGTTCTGTGGTAGAGCTTATTATGACCATAGTGAGTTTTTTTTTAGGTGGGACAATCACCCAATGAGTTATCCCGCCCTTTTCGTGTCAGATTTTTACCTGACTAAAACCCGCTCCTAGTTCCTTCGTTGCCTTTCATACCAAGGCGGATTTTTTTTAAGAAGCGAACGCATGGCCACAGAAGACTTCAATTAAGTAGAATTAAATCATACAGTGACATCTCTCGCTCTTGAGCGGAGCGAGAGGGGGTGTCAGACTTTTATTGACCAAAAACTCACTTCTTTTTCTTCTTTGCCTTCGTTGCAGGGCCCCTGGGTACACTTTCACATAACCTATGGCCCCAGTAGGCTTCGACCTTGCTGGGCTGGGCCCCTACGGTTAGCTGACATCTCCTTGAGGCGCGCGTGGAATAAATACGCGCCCAGTACCTCTACCATGAGTTTTAAGCAATAGTATTCGTCGCTACTCGATATCGACGCCGTAAATATTTTGTATGGCAAATTTTGGTTCTGCAAGCGACCGCTAGAGGCGCTGCAAAATTTGCCATACAAAATATTTACGACGTCGATATCGAGTAGCGACGAATACTATTGCTAAAAACTCATGGTAGAGGTACTGCTGGGCCCTTACGGTTTGATGACCATAGTGATGGGTAGCTTGCTGTCTTGGCGACCTAGAGTCGACAGAGTGTAGCATTCCACGTACGCCTCAAAGAAATAATGTCAGCAAAACCATAGAGGCCCAGTAGAACTGATGCTCGCTAGGTACACGGGGAATTTTCGAAAGGGATACCGTGATCCTGAAACGTAAAGGGTAACTGAAGGACACAGGTGAGTGTTAGTCAGAAAAAGTCTGTAATACCCTTTCGGTCCACCCAAACCGTGAGAAATCATATGATGATTTCCCACTCAAATAAAAAAGGAAAACTGGCAGGAATGTGATTTTATTACAAGGAAAAACTTTTATACAAGTTAAGAATTAATCCATGGGCTGGCACGTGAAGGTTTAGTGATATATGAGTACAAATGTGTACGTGATCTTAAAGGTTGATAGTTGATGAATCTACGAGTGTTAGATGTAGGACTTCTTTATTATATTATATCCGTCTTCTGACCAAGGAAGTTGTTGCCGCGTGTCGTTGCTATGTTTATTGAAGTTTTGCTAGGTTTGCTTTTACAATTAAATAATTCTGTTTTTAAAATGCAGGATATGGGAGTAAATTTAGCAATGAGACGACCACTGTCCGCGGTTCATTCATACCTGTTAATATTGTTATAAGGAAAACTAAATATTGTAAAATTTATATTTTTTTAATAGTAACTGTAGAGTTTCTTGACGATTATTCTCCATAGGAAACGACCAATTGGAACCAAGCACTAGTTTCTGAGGTTTTCTCTTTTTTTTTTATGGTAGGTAAAATCATCCAATGACGAATCCCGCCCTTGGGCGGAGCGGGAAGTAGTGTCAGACTCTTACTGACTAAAAACCTACCCCGTTCCTTCGTAGCCTATCGTGCCGGGGCCGAGGTTTTCTCTTAATGATAACTTCTGACTAACTGTATTGAAAATAATTTAGGTACCATCGACCTATATTCTTGCGTTAGGTACTCTCAGGTGAACTAAGAATGTTGCTAAAACTTTCTGTATCATTCATGCATTCAGTTTTATTTTTTTATTCCATACGTACTGATTTTAAGTCTCATGCATTCCATGCATTACATTTTCAATTTATATAAAACCTCTTTGATTCATCAAATACAATTAACAAAGACAGCCCTACCTACTGTATATTGACATTTATTGTACAGTTGGGTTTCTCTCATTAGAGTGGTAGCCATCATTAGCACAGCATTTGCTCACGTATTGTAAGCGAACCTTTGTTACAATATTATTATGTTGGTAAACCTGGAGAACGGCTGACGGTATCTACTACACGTTATAGATATGGAGTCGTAAGTAGGTACTATCAGCGATATCGATTCATGAACATAAAAACCGGGCAATACGAGTCGGACTCAAACACTGAAGGTTCCGAACAAACTTACCTATAAAACAGTTAAATTCACGAATCGAGTCTTGAAAATTTTCTGATTACAAAATTTACAGTTTTCAGATTTTTCTTTATACTTGTGCCAAATTTCAGGATTCTAGGTTTCGATCAATTGTTGATCGAAGATTCTAGGTCGACGGGAAGTAGTACCCCATGAATTTTGATTCTCTTGAGAGTGTCGAAATATACATTTTTTTGCGTCAAAACTGGCCGTATCTTTTTTTTCGTTTTAACTATATAATTATAATCCAAGATAAAGCGTCTTGACAGACAGACAGACGGACTGACAATAAAGTGTGTAAGGGTTCTGTTTTTCCTTTTAAGATACGGAACCACAAAAGGGGATTAAAGATGTTAATTAAAAAAACCCAGTGCCTAAGAACAACCTATATAATCCTCCCGACGGTTCGACGACGTTCGATCCAGTATCTGCCTAGGAGATATTTTAGTGCACAGCGTGTGCGCAACACAGGTGCACTCTCTGTTTCTTTACTCTCATCTTCCGATGGGGCGGCAAGTCGACACTGGAGAGGGATCAGGCGCAGATCAAACGGCATTACGTGCTTGCCAAGGCCCGGGGGTATCACATCACCAACTTCAAAACTTCGGGCAGCTATAGAGTAATTGCTAATGGATTGAACCCAGGATCACAAAACGGTCGAACGAAGCAGTCAATGCTCACGTCAGTAAGCCCTTAACGTATGTACCAACACGGTCATTTCTACCTGATCACTTAAAAAAATGTTCGCTTGAAGTTTTCCTTTCGAGTGCAAGCAAAACTGAACTTAGCGGTGGTCAGACGGAAGTGTCTTTGATAGCACAATCGGCGTTCGTGGGGAAGATCAGAGGGCGGTAAATAACTTGACTCGAGATTTTGTAGTGGGGGAAGGTCCCACCACCCATTTTGACATGCTCGAGCTACCCCTACCACGAAAATCTTTAGTCATTTTCCGCCTACTGTATACGTATTTCTTGTTGAAAGCTTAAACATTGCTGTGTTTGACGCCACGTTTGTCGCAGTTGGTAAGCGATAAACTGCAGCGCTGCGTGTCACTGGTTCGATTCCCGCACTGTATAAATATTTGTATACAGATACAAAGTCGTTCCGGATCTGGGTGTCTTGTGTATGTTAGTTTACATGTTTGTGAAAGCGGGGCCCAGCAGGGTCGAAGCCTACTCTGGGGTTCTGGGGAGGTATGAAAGTGCATACCAGGGCCCCGGAACCACGTCAAAGAAAGAACAGCTTAGGGTTTTTAGTCAGTAAGAATCTGACAGTAACTCCCGCTCCGCCCAAATGAGGGGTCATTGGATGATTTTACCTACCATAAAAAAACCCCCGAATAATTCCTAATGAGCAAATTTTTTTTTTTTAAAAGACAGCAAGACGAACCGTAAAATCAACCAAACACTGGTTTTTTTTATGGTAGGTAAAATCATCCAATTACAAATCCCGCCCTTGGGTGGAGCGGGAAGTAGTGTCAGACTCTTACTGACTAAAAACCTACCCCGTTCCATTCTTTGCCTTGGTCCCAGGGCCCCGGGTAACCAAACACTGGTAGAAATTCTAGCTAGAAAGGGATTTTAGATTTTTTAAATTTACTATTGATTAACGATTAGGTACTCAGTCTTGTGTAATTTTCATTTTCATGATGAAGCTGTCACGAAAATGCTGAATATTAATTTGTATCTGTAATAGTTTATTACTTGCTTAAAGATAGTCAACGATATAAAAACCACAGAATCACTACAATGTCTGAAAACGCTTGATTAATTAATTTTCTAAGTACCACTATTGTTTATTATCTAGTAAGCCTTGGCAACAAACAGAAATTTTAATAAGCGTTCTAAAAGATGATTACAAAGTTTCATATAGTCAGAATCAGAATCAGTTTTGTCAGGTACTATACCTACTTTTGTTAGTATACCTACTCAGGTCTGTATGTAACCGCATCCACATCGATTCACTCGTTTATGAGCTATGGTGCCACAGACAGACACTGGCACTGGCAAGTAGACATTCACATTCACAGCGGTCAAAGTTACTACACCAGTAAGGCTAGCCAAGTTACGACCGTTTCGTGTCGGATCTCTTTCTACAGTCGAAATGCCTCAGCGTAAGTATCAATAAATGTAATATAATAATAATATAATATTTCCACAACTATCACACAACACCGTCTAGTCCGAAGCTAAGCAGAGCTTGTGTTATGGGTACTAGAAAACTGATAAACATATCTACTTATAATAATAATAATATAATATTTCCACTACTATCACACAAGACCGTCTAGTCCCAAGCTAAGCAGAGCTTGTGTTATGGGTACCAGACAGCTGATAAACATACTTATATATATTTCTAAATACATACATATTATAGATAAATAACACCCAGACACAACAAATGATCGTGCTTATCACACAAACATTTGTCCTGGGTGGGAATCGAACCCACGACCTCCGGCATAGCAGTCTGGGCCACAAATCACTAGACCAACAGGCCAGTTAAATTCATTTATTTGAGCTTCAAGGGACCGCAGACCTGAGTATAAGGTTTTAATTTTAACTCGATACCTCCACGCGTTGCCAAGATAAAGGGCCATGACAGACAGACAGACGGACAACAAAGTGATTCTATAAGTGTTCCGTTTTTTCCTTTTGAGGTACCTTACGTACGGAACCCTAAAACAACGCGTACCTATATATTTTTTATATTCCACAACTATCACACAACGCCGTCTTGTCTCAAGCTAAGCAGAGCTTGTGTTATGAGTATACTAGACAACTGATAAACATACTTATATATTTCTAAATACATACATATTATAGATAAATTACACCCAGACACAGAACAAATGATTATCACACAAACATTTGTCCTGGGTGGGAATCGGACCCACGATCTCCGGCATAGCAGTCAGGGCCACTAAACACTAGGCCAACAGGCCAGTCAAAATAGATAGATAGATAGATACACCATAAAAAAAAAACGCTACAGCAGTAATGGTAGACGATAACGGCGCTGTGATAAGCGCTCTTTATAAGAGAGCATCTTGCTATAAATATATATTTTGTGTAGTTGCATTTTCAGTTAGAAATCTCACATGTCAAAAAAGTCAGACCGAAAAAAAACTATGAGAAAAACTATGTAGAACGAAAGTATTTTAACTTTTTTTGAGGATATATGTATAGCGCGCAGACCAATCACTCAGGCAGTCGAGTGAATACTTTTTCGATGCCCCTCTAGAATTTATCTATCGATATTTTTTTGTCACATTTTCGACTAGCTGGTGTCTGTGATTTCGTCCGTTCTTCGTTTGCCTTTTGGTCACAATTTCAAGAAGTCCTATATTTTTGCGCGGAACGCTTTAAAAAAAAATAGGAGTAGTTATTCTTTGTAAGTGAAAGTCCCATCAAAATTGTTCTAGCCGTTTCGGAGATTAGATGCCATACGACAGACATAAAAATCTTAAAAAAATATATTTTTGCCATAGGTATACAATATATTTTTAATTTTATATATTGTTTTCAATAAATATTTTCAATTAATTTAAATATTATTAAATTAGTATCAATTTGATATTTCAAACAGACGCTCTATTTTTATTTACAGGTGTATAAATAGCCCAGACTAAAGTGGAAAGTCAATTAATTTTGCCAAATTGACCAATTCTTTAATCAGACTTTCGTTACGACACCCCAAATTAAGAAATAATAACAGATGCTGTGAAGATTTTGACGTAAGACATGATTAATTATTGCCACATTTAACGAAAAAGGTTGGAAGTGCACTGCCCTAAATTATTTTGCTCTTAAGAGTGGCCAACCCGAGGTACTACTTGTTTATGATGTTATTGTACATCTTTCTCCAGATATATTGGATACACAGATATATTGTAGATATTATCTAGGCTTCTATAGAAACAAAATCATAAAATCGTGTAAAACCATAAATTCTTTGAAAATCTGTTATTTTACGTGAAATTTGGCCCTCCTGTATCATAAATTAAAAATATAAAAAAGTGCTTTTATAGTCTACATGCATCATGAACATATAATCAAAATCCTGAGTGACGAACGTTTCAAAAACTTATAAGAGTTAAAAAAAAAAACGTATTTCCTGGAACAAGTTTTGTCAAATATTTAACTAAAATACAGAATCGTCGAATTGTAACAGAGTTTTTAGGCGTTATCTCTCATTTTTCGCGTTGCCTCTTCATTAAAACATCGCGTTGGATTGTTTTAGATGAAGTAACAAGCTTTTAAGTCATGCTTGACGTTGACAATAGGCGAGTGGGAAAAGCCCTCCTTAAAATGTTGATAAGCCTTGTAGACATAATGTTGTTTTTTTTTTTTATAATAAGCCTTATACTGTGCCACTGCTGGGTCTGGGTTTGTATTATATTCCTTTTCTTCATCATTGTTCTATCATTATTAAGGATCGTGAAGGTAACCATAAATTATTTAGTCTTCAGCTGATTGTAGCGATAAATGATATATTTTATGTTGAAAATAGGTTTTTTAAAAACAATTTTACAAGTCAATTTTTTCGTCAGTTTAAACTAGACGATTCCGGTGTTTCCTAACTGACTACCCTGAGAAGAAACACCGAAACAAATTCAGGGTAACAAACTCTCTTATAAAAGTCCATATAACGTGTAATGGTCAAATCACATGAGAACCACGCAGATTAGTGTCTGAGATGGTCTTTTGAGGAAAGAACCACAAAGATTTGAGTGAACCGGTCCAGTAAGTGGAAGCATTTGTCAGTATTCGTGTAGCTCAACTTAGGACTACTGAGGAGCTCAAATGATTGGCTCGGTTGATACAATATCTTCAACACACATTCATCATCATCATTTCTGTGGAAAGACGTCCACCACTGGACATAAGCCTCCTTTAAGTATCGCCACAACAATTGGACGTATGCATCTCACGTCGATCAGATTCCAGCGATTTGCGATTCGATTTGCTGTTCATAATTCTTTCATCCAATTACATAGCATATAACACGCACTTGACAATTTAAACTTACATTAAGTTGTCTCACATTATTTCGTAAATGATCATCATAATGAGCCATCGCAGTACACTATCGTACTGGGCATGGATCTCTCTTAAGTTACCTTAATATGCGATTTGTTCACGTAGGGACCTAATGACAGCATCAGTACGCGGTATTGCCGTGGCCGAATACTAGGCCAGGTATGGAATTTAATGAGTTTTGCCATCGACACGGTAATAAGAATATTCGACTCTCCATCGTCTACTTCCCAAGGTCGTCTGACTCCAAATACCACATTGTTTGTAATTATAAAGCTTTCTGAGTATGAACTTAATACCATAAATCCTACAACCATATAGCTATAGTATCCAACATACACGCAAAGCGATTGTAGTACTTACCCGTAGTAGGGGCAATCCTGTGTTTCACGAATGCCGTGGTAGGGCACTGTTAGTTGTGGTAACGCGCGTTCGACGCACGCGCATCGAATGGTTATCGATCATTTTTGAAGTTCGAACGAATTTGTTTACGTCGGAACTTTTTTTGTTTTTGGAATTTGGATTTTTTTTCTCTTTTTATTTGGCAGGTGAGTTTTGTGTTCTTTTTTTTTATTTAAAATAATATTGTTAATTAATTTTAAGCTTATTTGTTTTATTGGTTGTTGCGAGCATTTACCTAACAGACAGATTAAAAATACAGTGCAAAAAAGGTTTCAGTCAAAAAATTTCACGAAAATTAAATCAATATAAATATTTTTACTCTATAGTAAAAGAAAAAAAAAATTATGAGCTAAGGTCACTTTCAAGAAACGGCTGTCGCAATATAACACGCAAATAGATTAGTTTCATTTTGACGATAAAATAAAGCGAAAGTTTATACATTTAGGTAAAGAGTTAAGACCTAGGTAAATCTGAGCTAGTTCTAACCTTGGATTTGGTTAAGAAATTTCTTGCTTAATAATTCATTCCAAATGCTACTTGGTAAATAACATTTACTTGCTAAATAATTTATTTGTAATGTTATTTACGATTTTATCCTTTCGTCAGATGGATTATTTCTTAACTCTAGTTAATTAATTACGTTTTAATTATTACTTGTCACTTTTGTTCGTTTGTCAGGTAATCTATAATTTCCAAAAATTGTTTTTTTTTTAGATTTTTACTTAATTGTAAACGATATTATTCAAAATAGCTTTAGAAAATAACTTTACACCGCGAATTAAATACACAGCTTGGCTACAGATTTATCTAGATACGACGACTTGGGATTATCCCAAGTCGTCGATAACGCGCACTTTTCCCGCGCGCCCCAAGGAGTCGTCAGCAAACTGTATCGGACCCAGCAGGGTCGATGCCTATTGGGGCCATGCGGAAATGGTAAAGTTCACACGTGGGCCCTGCTACGAAGGCAATGAAGAGGCTGGATGATTTTTACCCACCAAAAAAAAAAAAAAAAAACTAGATACATAATAATATTGTAGAACTGAAGAGTTTTTTTGTTTGAACATGCTAATCTCAAGAACGATGGTTCGCATTGAAAAAATTTAGTTTTGGATAGCCATGACTTCTTTCCAAAATATAATCCAAGTTCAACCAAATTTATAATCCAGTGTACAAAAAACATAACAACATACGAGTACATAGCATAATCAGTCTTATAATGTTCTCACTGCTGGGACTTAAGCCTTTTCTCTAGGAGAGGGAATGGGCCGACATCCACTAGAAAAGAGAATAAAAAAAGCATAATGTAACATGTAACAACTTACACAAATCTCAGTGCCTAGGAACTAGGGTTGCCACCTTTTTTTGGGAGAAGTATAGAATTTTGCACAAATCAACAATTATGGGATTAATAGTCTGTTTACATTTATTTTTAATTTTATGTTATTAACGTTAAACTTTTGATGATTAACTAATAGTGGACAAAGCCGGTAGTGATTTTGCATTTCTGACAAATATAAATGCTAGAGCAAGTGGTCTAAGAGATTACATTTTTGATACTTTCACACAAAAATAGGAATCAGTTGAAAACTCATACAGAAAAGATGTGTAAACGTTTTGGTACTCCTCTAAACTGCTATTTACTAATTTATTTTGGCCTATGTCTGAAATTCTAGTAAATATTTTTCAATATTTGAATTGCCGATGAAAATATTTTGCATATCGTCGTTGCGACTTTAAGACCTCTTATATGTCACTATTGGCGACACCACTTTTTTACCTCCAAAACAATTAGTATCGTAACGACGATATTATAAATTTTTTATTTTATATAGTACAATTGCTTACAATAGCTTTTCTTCGGTCCACGAATCAGCATTGCCATCCAACGAGGCAATGCTGCCAGCGTTCTGGGCACTTTTCCCATCGATATCGATGTGGATGAATTTTTCGATGCCCAATAAGTTCTTTTTCTACCCGTTTGTACATATTATTATTTTTAACTACTACATGTACTACTATATTTTGGAGATCATTTAGAACATTGTGCTGTATCAAAAATAATTTGGTACAATTGATTAAAATATAGTACGAGTTGGGACCGAAAGGTTCTGGAGTGGCGGCCGCGTACCGGAAGACGCAGCGTTGGAAGGCCTCTTATAAGGTAGACCTGGTAAAGGTTGCGAGAATACTATGGATGTGAGACGTACAGGACAATTCATTTTGGCGGCATTTGGGGCAGTGGGCAGAATTATAGTACGAGTGACAACCCTAGTAGTTACATTTGTTTACACATTTTCATAACTCTACCGACAGAACAGTTACATCATTTAAACACATTTGTTCATACTTAGATCTCTATTCAGTGATATACGGCTACTCGCTTGTAGACACGCGAATTTAGCAATTATTTCATAATGATCTCGTAGTGTGTATTACTGAAATTAAATAAGGACTAACATAATTGTGTACATGTTCTTGAAACTCGAAAGTGCGTATCCGATTATGAGAGCTGACTACTTAAGGTGATATTTAAATTATCTGCCATTAATACTCGTAAAATCGAGTCTATAGAGGATCAGTAAAAATCACTACCTCATACAAAGAAGCCAATAATTATTACTACAAAGTTAAACATTATACCTGCAGATACAATGAGCAAGAATTGTGTAGCAACATTATCAACCGATTTTTTCTGTCTCATAGCTAGCCAAAGCCTTCTCTGGACTGTCTCCCGTAAACTCTTGGACTAGCCAGCCTTTCTTCGGCCACCCTCGACGAACGACTCCCGTCGTCTGACTTCTAGTGCATGATTTCATAGATCAAATAGTATTGCCATTAATAAGCTATTAAGTATTGATTAGGTACGTTAGAGGAAGTTTAAAAGTGACTGAAAAGTTGAAAGGTAATCGTTTGTCTTGGTACGGTCGTGTGAAGAGGAGAGAAGAAATGCATATTACTAAAAGAGTAAGGAATATACAAATAGGAGATCTAAAAGAGGTGGATGGATTGTATAAAAAAGTGATATGAATTAAAAGAGAGTTGATCATAGCGTGATGGAGGAACAAAATGGGAAAAAAATCGCATTGCACCGACCGGGACCCCGTCTCTTTTTCACAACTAGCTGGGAGTCTTCTAGTCAAACCGTATGATTTACATGAAAAGACTGCTTGTCAGAACTGCACAATTCAGATACTGGGCAACATGATAAACTCAAAAACTCAAACTAAATTAATTCAAATAGACCATTTACAGGCACTTTTGAATAGTCAAAATGTTGGTCAGTCAAAAAAAAAGTGAAGTGCTCGTTTCAAAGCGAACTTTATGAAGAAGAGCGTGCAAGAACCTCCATGGATACTCTTTTAAAATCATAGTTGATATTCCTTGGATAGACTGATGGTCAGACTTTCTGGCGCCTAACTACCTATAACTACTGTGAAAGATCTACGAATGACAACCAGGACCAACGGCCACGGCGATAAGAACAAGAAATTATTGAGTTAAATTTATAATAAACTAAAACAGCCACTTAAAAGGCTCAAACACACGTTCTTGTGCTTGTTAACGATCCTTAAATTTCTGAGGCATTACATAATTTTAATCCAAGACATGGTGCCTGTCGTGGTGGCATTCGATTATGCCGTCCGATTAGATTATGTTCAAGCTCAACCAGGGCATAGCGCGCTAGGAATGCATTTCTGTCCGATGTAAGCGGACTAGAACTTAATAATAGAATAGGTAGACCGCTATGAGCCTTTACCTTTCAAACACCACTCGCTTTCGTGACTACAGATCTGAATATATTCTGTAAACCCAAATTAAAATTACTATAGGGTTTTGTCGAAATACTTGATTGCTTCATCTATTATATTATCAATCATCTTTTTTTTTATACTGGCTATCTAAAATTGATCTTTTTTTAAAGAAGCTAGACTTATTTCTATTTTCAAGAAAGCGCTCTTATTCGTGCCTTGGTAAATATTCGGTTTCCATCCTTTGACTTTTTTTAATGATCCGAGCCTTATAACCCTGAAATACTTTGTTGTCTGGTATGCAAATTTAATAAACTTTTCGAAGGTGATCCGTTTAATTAAAATAATGATAAACAAACTTGCAAATGACTCTCCGATACATAAAAGAAATGTGTATGTCAACCAATTGTGTGAAACCTGAGTCAGGTTCATCTATTTCCCCTTTACAAACCGTATTTTATAATTATTAAGTAATTACGTAACTTTAAAACGATTTTTTTTTAATTAAAATTATTTTGGTGTCATGAAAGAGCACCATAACCACAACTAGGAATCTAACTTATAGAAATTTACATAAATCGAACAATAAAAAAAGAAGTTATTGAGAAAACAAAATAGTCGAAGGGAAAAAATATTATGAGTTCATAACTTAGTATACATGTGAATGGTTGGAGAGGGAGAGGGAAGCTAAAGAAAAGATGGATGGGATGTATGAGGAGTGATATTAAAAAACTTAGTGATAGCGTGACTGGTCACTGGTGGTAGGACAAAACGGATGAAAATAACGTGTTGTGCTGACTCCAAATAACAAGGGACAAGGGGAAGACGTTGACATTAACTGTAATGGGATCAGATTCAAAAGAAGAAACATAAACTAGTGCACCTCACCATCAACGATCGCATCACTATCATCAACGATGGTAAGCCATCAGGTGGGATCGCAGACAAGCACTAGTTTATATCAATTTAAAAAAAAAATAGAATCACCATATCAGCTCGATGTTAGAATCTCAGATTGCTCAATTGTGCTGGATCTACATTTATAAAAGCTTAGATTGGCTTTAAGATTTCATGTCTTATAGGCTTGCATGATTACTGATTTGAAGCCACAAAACCACAGTATGATCATAAAGTTATGTTATTCAAGCAAGTTAAATAATATGTGAACGACATAGAGGGCTGCCTGTAAAACAAAGTAATGCAATTTTAGTAACAGTGACACTAACACTGTCAGCGTTAGGATTTATAAGCACGTAATCTTTGACAGGCCTGTTGGTCTAGTAGTTAGTAGCCCTGACTGCTACGCCGGAGATCATGCGTTCGATCCCCGCCCAGGACAAATATTTGTGTGATGAGCACAATCATTTGTTCTGTGTCTGTGAAATTATCTATAATATGTATGTATTTAAAAATATATATACTTATGTTTATCAGTGGTCTAGTACACATAACACAAGCTCTGCTAGCATGGGACTAGACGGCGTTGTGTGATAGTTGTGGAATATCATATTATTATTATTAATCTTGCAAGTTAGAACTACATTCTTCTGTTCTGTGTTAGAATCGCAGTTGCTCAAATGTTTAGACCACACTTGGTATGATCATAAATTTACGTTAGTCAAGTAAATCAAATAATACATGACATTGAGGGCTGCCTGTAAAACAAAGTAATGCAATTTTAGTAACAGTGACACTAACACTGTCAGCGTTAGGATTTATAAGCACCTAATCATGCAAGCTAAAGCCATTGTTACAATCGCAGATTGCTCAAATGTTTAGACAGGCTTTTAAATTTTGTGTTTTATAGGGAGGCTTGCATGATTACTGAGGTAGAGTCACAAAACCACACTAGGTATGATCATAAAGTTATGTTAGTCAAGCAAATCAAATAATATGTCCATGACATTGAGGGCTGCCTGTAAAACAAAGTAATGCAATTTTAGTAACAGTGGCACTAACACTGACAGCGTGAAGATTTATAAGCACCTAATCTTGCAAATTAAAGCCACTGTTACAATCGCAGATTGCTCAAATGTTTAGACTGGCTTTTAAATTTTGTGTTTTATAGGGAGGCTTGCATGATTACTGAGGTAGAGTCACAAAACCACAGTAGGTATGATCATAAAATTATCTTAGTTAAGCATATCAAATAATATGTCCATGACATTGAGGGCTGCCTGTAAAACAAAGTAATGCAATTTTAGTAACGGTGGCACTAACACTGACAGCTTGAGGATTTATTACCTAATTTTTCAAGTTAAAGCCATTGTTTTGAAAACTTTGTAATGGTCAAGTACAAATGGTGGAAGTTGATGAACTGTGGATCATAAATCTTTAGTTACAATATTTGTTACTAGCACCTCATAAAATATGGTTCTAAGAATTTTCTTTGTCAAAATATTATCTTGTTCACATACGTCAGGTTGTTTGTCGTCATGTGTTTCGTCTTCGACGCGATCAATGTATGTTTCGTTGGAATTCCTATGTTTTTTTTTTCTGTTTCTGTTATTACTTATTTTAAATTTAGGTCTTTTAGGTCTTAAATATAAAAACATTCAAAGGTGACTGGTTTTTCTTCTATTACTTTTTTTTCTTAATTTGATATAAACTAGTGCTTGACTCCGCTCCTACCTGATGGTAAGCAGTGATGCATTCTATGATTTTGAGGCGCACTAGTTTATTAAGAGCCTATTCACTATAGCCTTGAATACACCCAAATTATAATCGGATGGGAAGACTGCAGCAGACAAATTGTTCCAGTCCTTCGATGTATGCGGTATAAACGACGAGGCGAAACGCTTAGTCAACCACATAAGGGCCGTACGTCGGTCGTATTCGAGTTAATGATCTACTATTCTTTAAATCGCTTAAAATCTTTCATCATATTCAAAATACGCTCTTACTCTTTCGCAAACACAGGCACACTCGCTGTTCCTTTACTATTATAGTACGACCGAGGAGAAATAAAACGCGTAACCAATGGCTTTACGTGCTCCGAAGCACTACTCCTACTAGATTAGAGTGTAGTGTGTGAACATTATTGTTGAGTAACTTTAATAACACTGAAGTACGAGTAAGTACATTGATCTCCACGAAATTAGAAATCGAAGTTTTTAAGTGTTATTAATTTGTTTTGTTTTTTTCAAAACTACTCTGTGCAAAGCCTTTTTTTTAAGTTTAGTTTTAAATCATCCAATGATTTCTCCCGCTCTGAGTGGATGGAGCGGACGTGGTAGTCTTTTACTGGCTAAAACCACACCTCTGTCCTTCAGTTTCCCTTTGCGTTCGAAGATCACGGGTTTCCTTGTACACTTTAGGGCCTGTGCACACCGCGTTTTTTAAACGCGCCGTTTTCGCGGGTTAGTAGCGATACGCACGCGAATCAGACGCAGCCTGTAGACCTTTAATAAGATAAAAGCGCGCCCTTTTAGAAACGCTCTTCGACGGCGCGTTTAAAAAACGTGGTGTGTACAGGCCCTTGGGCTGGTTTTAACCAGTTGCCAACACTTTGATCGTCAGACTGTAATTCCTAATCTCATATAATGCTGTCAGGACGGTATCCTGATTCCACTACGCCTGTCTTCTAAAACTCGTTTCACCACTCACTGATAAGGTTCTGATAACTTAATCAGAGCTTATCAGGCAGAAAGGTAATAATATCCTGTATTAAAATAACATTTTGTCTGTCAGTAGCAGATTGGTATCAGAAACTGTGATTTGAAAGCCGTGAAACAGGCCGTTTTGTGTCCTTTGCGAGACCAAGTCTTGATTGAGATGATGACGTTAACGGTAATTATGAGATGGACAACAAAGCTTATTAACTAGTAAAAGTTATAGAAATAATTTAAAGATAAAGTTTTCTGGCGCGATATTTTCTAGTGAATTCTTTTTCAATTTTTTAAAAATTGATTCCTGCTCGATATTGTGATAATAATAATAATGATGGAGAAAGCGGTACTCCTGGACACGGCTTGTATTGTTAGGAGGTTCCTTTCTCTGGAGCTCTGACCGCCGGTAGCTTGGACTCTGTTCCCAATACCGGTTGGACACTATTTTTTATATTTTTATATTTTTTGTTTTTTTTTATACACCTTTAAATCTTGATCGTTTTAATCCTGTGTAGGGTCGATCCGGTACATGAAACACTATCGATCTGTAAATATAAAATTTAAAAAATAACTCGAATTGATTTTATAGAAATTAATTTCTTTAACTAAACGTCAGCTGGGTGAGTTCAATGACCTGTAGACAGTTAATGCGCAACAACGGACAACTACCTGTAAGGTCATTGACTAGAAATTAGATATAATAATAATAATATTTCCACAACTATCACACAACACCGTCTAGTCCCAAGCTAAGCTGAGCTTGTGTTATGGGTACCAGAAAGCTGATAAACATACTTATATATTTCTAAATATATATATATTATAGATAAATAACACCCAGACACAGAACAAATGATAGCGCTCATCACACAAACATTTGCCCTAGGTGGGAATCGAACCCACGACCTCCGGCATAGCATAACAGGCCAGTCAAATATCGTATCTTAATTCGAGTTTTCGAAAAAAGTACTTTATTTTTTAATTTTATCTTTACAAAACGAAAGTGTTTCATGTACCGGATCGATCCTCCACGGGATTAAACGATCAAAATTTAACGGTGTACATGTGTTTTAAAAATATTTAAAAATGTATTCAATAAGTAAAGATAATATAGGAAATAGAATAATATATTTTTTATGACACTTCAAAACACAATTATTAGTTTAGCTCTGACTCTTGTACTAGGATTTCCTGCATCACAAGAGCCAGATCTCTCAATATACAGGGTACATATCAGAGAAGTACAATAGACAAGGTCAAAGGACAATTACAGGATTATAGAATTAGCAAAAGGAGATGTGATGGCAAACTAGATGCAGTTTTATATTTCAAGTAGACCCTTGCACACTTGACATTTTATGTCTAGTAGACATATAGCAGGACAATATGAATCACTGAATCAGGCGCGATCTCGGTTGAATGAAGCTGAGTATTTTATATATGTATAATAATGTATTAATTTTTTTTTTAACCATTACTTCCAGACACAGAACAAATGATCGTACTCATCACACAAACATTTGTCCTGGGTGGGAATCGAACCCACGACCTTGGGCTTAGCAGTCAGGGCCACTAACTACTAGATCAACAGGCCAGTCGTTTATTTATTTGTTTTATTTTGTCGTGGTATTGACTATCTGAGTTAAACGTGCCAAGAAGGCTGATGACCATAGTGATCGGATCGTAGGAAGATTGATTTTTGGTACTTGTATCATCATCATCATCATTTCAGCCAAAAGACGTCCAATGTTGGACATAGGCCTCCCCCAAGCGTCGCGACAATGGCCGGTCCTGTGCGTCTCGCATCCATCGGACTCCAGCGACCCTGACCAGGTCATCGGTATCATAAATGCATACAGAAAGAATAACTTGGATAAGCCATTTTTCAGGAAAGTAATTTATTTAATAAGTAAGTTTAATTTCCGGATTCAATTAAATATTGTCAATGTTGCAAGTGATATTATTACTACCTAATTAAAAATTTAAAGGAAGTTATCAAAACTAAATTAATTTATTATTTTATCTGTTGAATACTAAATCAATCGAATTCCGATTGAAGCATTGAGGTTGTCTGGTAGATATCGTTTTCAGCGATAAGACCGCCATTGTACCCATAGATTTAAGTTTAAGTACTTATTATGTAACTTTCTTGGTGTACAATAAAGTTTAATTCTATTCTTTTCTATTCTAATCAACCAATTCCGGAGGAATGTCCATATTAATATATACGTTTCAGATTAATGACCTCAATTCAATATACCTACTCGGATCACTGCAGATGACACATTTGCTGACAAATACTATAAAAACATAACAATATGTTACGTTGTCTTCTAATGTTTTTGGCCCTAGAGAAAATTACCTATTGTTAGTAGTAACAGTTGTCCAAGGCTTTAGAATTCCAGTCTTCGATTGTTCGATAGATATTGTGGCCTTGAAACGCAAAGGGGAACTGAAGAAACACACGTGGGATTAAGTCAGTAAATGTTTGACACTCCATCTCATCCACTCAGAGCGAAAGGAGTAATTTAATGATTTCCTACCCAGCAAATAAGGAGCCGATCAAGTATTACGTAAGCAGATTTTTGGCAAATATTAACCCCCATTCTCCCCTCGTCAGCAAAATTAAGTAAAGATCTCACCCCTTCCCATGCTTTAGCACGCTGTCCGATCGTCCGGTAACCGACCGGACCGAGCCCAAGTCGTCGACGGCGCGTTCTGTTCCCGCGCGCCTCAAGGACACCGAAGCTGTCAGCACACCGAAGAGGCCCAGCCTGCTAACTGCAGGCAGGTAGGGTCGAAGCCTACAGGGGTCATGGGTTAATTTCCGAAAGGAATACCCGGCCCCGGCACGATAGGCTACGAAGGAACAGGGTAGGTTTTTAGTCAGTAAGAGTCTGACACTACTTCCCGCTCCGCCCAAGGGCGGGATTTGTCATTGGATGATTTTACCTACCATAAAAAAAACCCCTTCCCATGCTTACGTAAATAATTTTCAATGTGCTCTGGTTTTGTTAACAGTTAATTTAATGAGCAAAAGTTACAAGTGTACTACATATAGGTATACTTGAAATAGAGGAACTAAAAAAAAACAACTTTTATATTGGTATATTAATTCAAATTATCAGTCATCAGTCCATGACACACGAATCCATGACTTTGAGTTTTCAATGACATTGTCAATGCTTAATGATGTGGGTATACTCATTGCACTTACGTGTGATTTTGAAAAATCAACATAGTTCTCTTAAAAAAAAAAAAACAAAAAAATATATACTTAGGTACTGCTGACATAATCACCATTCAGACCCCCATGTCAACCAAAATAAGTAAAGCAAAGACCCCCCCACCCCCTCTGTAGTGTCTTCGTGTATTTGTATGCATCATTGACGCAGTGAGAAATATCTTCCTAAGACCTAGGACAACAATGCACCATTCCTAATTTTGAACATAGAGACAAATTGCCGGATCAGGCTACAATAAAACAATGATAGTCTAATTTGAAAATTCCAATTCCATCCCAAAGGCATTACACCCTTTAAGTCAAGAATAGACAAGAATCAAAGATCTAATAGGTTTTCAAATTGTACAAAACTTTGAGAAATTTGAGATGAGCCGAATTGAAATCTTATACAAGGGAAGCAATAGTCGTAGATATTGTAGTGCCCCAGTTTCTGCTTCAAATACGGCAGGTTCTAGATTTAAAAATTTGGGTTGCCAGTTATACCTATGTAGTTTTGTGTATCTAAGTTATTTAGTTTATACTTTCGTAGTCTATATAGTTGGAAGCGTTCTATAAAATAATAAATAATATAAATGTTACTATGACACTTATGACAGTGATGTTTCTTTTAAATTTTGCTGACAAACAGCTTCTATGCTTATATGTAATAAAGCTTCAAATAACAATATAACAGTAGATATATATGTTGTTATTTGAAGCTTTATTACAAAATATTTTTTAAATCCTTTTTTTTTATTTGACAATCGAAAACAATCTAGCAGAAACCTATCTTCTTTTTCTAACCATAAACCTTAAAAGCTAATATCGTGGTGCCAGTATGCACGTTACCTTGTACGATGTAACCTTTTTGTAGACACCACAATTTATATTTCCAGTTTTTCCGAATACTAGTAAAAGGTTTACTAGTATTCTTCACATCTTAGCAATTTACGCGAATAGTAATCGGTACATTTGTTTTTCTACCATTTTCTACGCTTCTTCAAATCAAAAGCTGGCAACACTTTTTAAACGTTGCAATATTAAAGTGTCGGTAATATCTCTGCATTATTTCCGTTCCGTCGGCATTTCGATCCAGTCCGCATCAGCTGTTTTCCTCAATAAGGAAATATTTGTCGGCGATTTACAATGCTTGATATTTCTCTTCCTTCTACCTGGTAGTAGTGGTGGAGATTGAATTTATAGTGAGATTAAATCGCTGCGTCACTTGGCAGTAGAGTGGGATTTTATTGATTGTATCAAGTGCTACCTCGCTATTACCAAGCTATGTATTGTTGAATGATTTTGAAATTCAAAGATATTCCGTAAAGTAAAATCAATAAAGTATTTTTAGTGGATATGCTTTTTTAAATGACTTATCGACAGCAGTTTTTAATTATACTGATCGGTATCGAAATAAGAGCAAAAGCATGTTGATGTGGATCAAATCAATTTGAACATGGTTTTTTATGGTAGGTAAAATCATCCAATGACATCTCCCACCCTTGGGCGGAGCGGGACATAGTGTCAGATTCTTACTGACTAAAAACCTACCCCGTTCCTTCATTGCCTTGGTTCCAGGACCCTATGCATTTTCATACTTTTCCAAGGCCCCAGAGTAGGCTCCGACCCTGTAGGGGCCCACATTACAGTTTGCTGACAATTCATTGAGGCGCGCAGGAACAGTGCGCGCCGTCGATGACTAGGGCTCAGTCCGGACTGTTACCGGACGGACGGACAGCGAGCTACCCATTGTTCGCCGTCCGCAAGCTCGCAGAATTTGAACATGGTGAATCAAATCAAAGCCTGTCAGACTTATTGTAGCCTTCCTTGCTGCCGACCAGCTTTATTTTTTTAAACACTTCACTTATTCTATCCTATCGCTTAAGTGATGAAAATTGTATAATTATAGATACTTGTAGAATACTTACGTACTAAATTGAAACACAAACAAAATTGTGACACAACTATTTTTAGTAGTTGAACATACAATAGTAATCTCATCATTTTAATTTTAGTTTTAAATATTTGCGTTATTGTCTAAAAATAGGCATGTGTCTATTTGGAGATAATATTATTCTAATAATATTTTTTTTGTACATAAGTATGTACTTATGTACATAGTGGGTGTGGTTTCTTTTTAAATTCTAGATTGTCCTTAAAATGACCTTACAACATTTTTGAATGCGGTTCTAATGAGAATTGGGCAATACTAAATTAAAATCTTGGCAAAAAATGGCAATGTTAATATTTATACAATTTCGGTCACAATAAAAGAAAGAAAAGAAGACCCATTCAGCTTGCTGGAAAACCATATCACGTGTGGGTGTTTTAGGGGCAGGTCGTAAGATCGATTTTTGCTTGTAATTTCGATTCTTCGGCTTTTGCGATTTCGATTCAGGTAATCAGGAGATATTACAATGCACAAGTGCACAAGACCGTGCCGACGTCTATATGTCTACATCGTCACCGACCCGCACTGAAAACCAGCGTCGTAGACTCGTCGCATTCTGCGTGTGGTCACGGCATCAAGCTGAGTGCTCGGCCGTTTTGCACGGACGTGGCGCATACTTCTCACAAAATTAATTATTCTCTGTTAACCTGTAACTTGCGCCTTTATCCGGCAAATAAAAAGTTTTTCTTTCTTCACAAGTGTCTGTGCTACGAGTAACATAGACCAGATGCACTCTCTGTTCCTTTGCTCTCGTAGTCCGATAGGACAGAAATCCGACACGACTAGGGAGAGATCAGTGCCCTGAGTGCTAGTGGTTTTTAAGTTAACGCGATTGAAACGTTTACCGCGTTTGGCTCTCTGATTGGTTAAGTGCTTGGAGAGGACCAATCAGAGCACCGAACGTCATAAACGTGTGAACGTGTCGATCGCGTAAACACATAAAGCCACCGTTCCTCTACTCATGTGGCCGCGTTGCAACTCGGCTTTATGTGTTTTCCGTATTTCTAAACTCCAAGCTGCTGCTGAAGAATTCCTAATAGAAAAATCCAGTGTGTTTACAGGTCAAGCAAAGTTTTGTTTTTGTCTTTTTTTTTAAATGTTGTTCAAAAACATGTTAACTCACATACACAAGACACCCAGACCCTGAACACCTATCTGTAGGTTATACTAATATTTGTCACGGGCGGGAATCGAACCCGTGACCCGCAGCGCAGCAGCCAATCGCTTAACCACTGCGCCAACCGAGAGATGTATAAATGGGCCTTTTGGTAATTTTTTGTTGACTTCACTACTATCCGTCTTCTTTCTTTCGGCTAATAATTATTATGTCAATATTATACAGAGCCAATAAGCTAACGTCTACTTAATATTTGTTGTATAATATTATTATTAATTTTGCTAGCAGAACTGTGCAAACTGCCTTGTTCTAATAACATAATTTGATGAAAATTAGCGAGCTCTAGATACAAGAATAATAATTATACGTTTATTGGAACGTTCGTGTTATTTATGGATAACACCATCAGAATATTATAATCTTGGCCTGAAACACGACGTTCTTGACATATAGGTACTTACTTAAGGTACGTTTAGACTTCGATGTACTTTATACGGTACCCTCAGTGCAATTAGAGACACTCGTGTTCATACAGAGACACTCGATGTATACACTCAGTGTACCTTATAAAGTGTCGTAGTCTAAACGTACCTTTACTTATAATCTATATAGTGTGACTGGTAATTAGTGACCGATACTTAGGCCGTGTTTACGGAGACGCGCAGCGCAACGCGCCGCGTCTCCGTAATCGAGCACTTAATCACGTGATTTTAGTCATGATAACAAACAACTTTTACTATGGGTCCAGCTGATTTTTTTTCGCGACTTGACAAGAAGTCGATACATTTATGTTCGCTTAACTGATCAAAGTGTACTGAACTTGGCTGATGTTTTGCGCGATTTCAGTTTTGGTCCCATAATAAAATTTGTTTGTTATCATGACTACAATCACGTGTTTGTTTAAGTATCGGTCACTAATTACCAGTCACCTTATATATATATATATATATATATGTATATAATATATATATATATATATAATAACGAAATACAACTCACTGATTAATCACGAAGTCTCAGAAAATGTAACACCTTCAAACTTGAAATTTGGAAGGTAGGTTACTTATAGCGTGTAGGTTCCTTATATCTTAAAAAAAAGTACTTTATTGTTTTAATTTTCTCTTTACAATTCTATAGTATTTCATGTATCGACCCTCCGCGGGATTAAAACGACCAAAATTTAACGGTGTACTTTTTTAATTATACTGATCGGCATCAATATAAGAGCAAAAGCATGTTGATGTGGATCAAATCAATTTGAACATGGTTTTTTTTATGGTAGGTAAAATCATCCAATAACACCTCCCACCCTTGGGCGGAGCGGGAGATAGTATCAGATTCTTACTGACTAAAAACCTACCCCGTTCCTTCATTGCCTTGGTTCCAGGACCCTAGGCATTTTCATACTTTTACAAGGCCCCAGAGTAGGCATCGACCCTGTAGGGGCCCACATTACAGTTTGCTGACAATTCATTGAGGCGCGCAGGAACAGTGCGCGCCGTCGCCGACTTGGGCTCAGTCTGGACTGTTACCGGATGGACGGACAGCGAGCTACCCATTGTTCGCCGTCCGCAAGCTCGCGAAATTTGAACATGGTGAATCAAATCAAAGCCTGTCTGACTTATTGTAGCCTTCCTTGCTGCCGACCAGTTTTATTTTTTTAAACACTTCACTTATTCTATCCTATCGCTTAAGTGATGAAAATTGTATAATTATAGATACTTGTACAATACTTACGTACTTAATTTATACCTAAATTGTGTTTTTTTTTTTAACGTAGGTAAAATCGAAATAGTGTCAGACTTTTACTGACTAAAAACCTACCTTTCCGTTCCTTGCCTTTGTCCCGGGGCCCGTGGTGACATTCTCACATAACCTTTGGCCCCGGTAGGCTTCGGCCCTGCTGGACCCCTACAGTTTGCTGACAACTCCTTGAGGCGCGCGGGAACAGTGCGCGCCGTAGACGACCTGAGCTCGGACCGGTCTGTTACCGGACGGACGGACAGCGAGCTACCCATTGCCCACCGTCCGCGAGCCCGTGCCTACGGTGGCCGGAAATCGGGATCGGAAACCCGGCGGAGGCGGCGGCGTGTGCGCCTTTGTCTAATGCGGTCGGCCTCCTCCTTTGCTAGCATAGTTCCTTCTCTGTTTTCGCTCGCTCACCTGACATTTGTACAACACGTCATTGTAACGCCCCATGGTGCTATTCTCTAAGAAATCGCAGCGCTATATAATAGGATACATTGGATCGTCAACCTAATCAACCTATACATTGGATTGTTAATTCAATGTATCCTATTTGGATGTTCGTCTTTGCGGCAGCGTTGCGTTTTCTTAGAGAATAGCACCACAGTATGTCAAGAGACGAACTTTCTAATACGAATAAGGATAGAAGGATTATTGTGTAACGTGATGTACATATTTAAAAATGATAACGCCAACTGCCTTTTAAAATGTAAGTCAGTGTAGCATTAAGAATTCATACTCCGTGACCTTATCAAGTTGCGCCCTATCACATCTGTTCTGTGAACTTTAAAATTATAGAATCATATTCGGACATTTACTTTATAAGTCTTGTGATATAAGAACATAAGTCTGAGGATATAAGTGCAATAGCAAAAAAGGGCAATGGAAAGAGCTATACTCAGTGTTTCTTCGCACATCAGAAATGAGAATATCTGCAGGAGAACCAAGGTTACCGACATAGCTCGAAGAATCGCAAAACATAAGTGGCAGGAGGCAGGGCACATTGCCACTAACATACTAGGTTCTGGAGTGGCGACTATGTACCGGAAGACGCAGCGTTGGAAGGCCTTCCACAAGGTGGACCTATGACTTGGTGAAGTTCGGGACCGGTCATTATGGCGAAACTTGGGGGAGGCCTATGTCCAACAATGGAAATGATGTTGATGATGATGTGGATCTCGAGTCTACAATTTCCGAGATTCCTCCGTGCCCAAATGGTTTCGGCTGTCATGGATAGTCAGGAGCCAGGGAATCTACCACCAGTCTAACCAGTCTTGCAGGAATATTATATTTCCCAAATACTGGTTCATGGATGTTAAATAGCCAGTCACTCCGTCACACTAATATTATAAAGGTGAATTTGTGCGTATGCTTGTGTCACTTTTACGTCTTTGCGCTGGAAAGGTTGTACGAATTTGTATGAAATTTGGCACACAGGGAGACCATATCCTGGATTAGCACATAGGATACCTTTTATCCCGGGAGCATGTTCTCTTGAGATAGTTTTCTATTGTCTCGCGGGCGAAACCGCTGGCATCCGATAGTGTATAATAGTAGTAAACCAGCTGAATCCGGTTTTACTGGAAATCAACAACAAAAACACAGTGTGAAAAAAGATAGGCAGGCACGCTTTGGAAATAGTGCAGCAAAGTTTGATGTTTGTCAGAGCATTGATTGTGAGTTATTATTACGTTGACGCGAGCGTCTACCGCGTTTGGCTCTCTGATTGGTTAAGAGGTTGGAGCGGGCCAATCGGAGCGTTGAACGTAATAAATGTGTCGATCTTGTGTCGATGGCGTTAACGTAAAACAACTCGCACTCGACACTCTGTTCTCTTTACATATCCTTGTCACTCAGTGCGACACACTGACCCGAAGCCGAGAATTACGTATATATGCGAAATGTGAAACAATAATAAATTATGCGCTGTTGATATAATCTTTTGACGTAATGTTAAGTAGTTCACGACTGTCAAAAGTCCCTGCACCTGTTCAAGTTTAATTACTTGATTCTTGACGCTGTAGTGATGACGTCATATCAGTATTCATCACTATGCTACATCAAACCTTTAGGATTTACTCGGGATTTGAAAGAGTCACTGCTCTTTTTGTATGGTGAAAAATCATATAATAACAGGGCGAGCTAACCAATTGCTCGTCATCCGCAAATCCATGCTTACCGTAGCTGGTAGTTGGGTTCGTGGCAGCGGGGGTATGAGGACGTCCGTTCGCCTCCTCTAGAAAACGCCGGTACTCCGCCCAAGCGTGGCACACCTGTCCCATATGCTTCACAGTGTCCTCTGGAACTGGAACTTACCATATCCAGTGAGGACATGTGTCATGCGGATGGTGAGGACACCGCGATACCACTCCAACCACTACTCAAAGAGGGGATTTACCGCCGCAAAGCGCAAGCTAAGCATGATGTTGCCGGAGTTTCGCCCCGGCAACATCATGCCTAGACTGTTACCTTCAAAAACGCGTTGAAGCACATATTAATTACGTGATAATAGAGATCTAATTTGGTATCTTGAGTCTCCTGAAAAGTTACGTATTTCGCAGTAACGAGGTATTTAAAGTCATCGATATTTCTATTTCTCTGTATCGTATGTTGTTAAAAGTTTACACATGTTTACTAGTTCACCTGTTTACAGCTTTCTTAGGTAACAATATGTGTCCAATACCTACCCATGAATTCACAAAAGCGATGAATCGTAAATCGAAAGCCTGAACAAGGTTCTATTACAATTTCATGAAGGCACCTAGGGATAAACATCAATTTCTCGTCGCCCCTTCGGACCTCTCATGGGAGTGACTCAACAGAGTTATTGGACCCGTCAGTAATGTATAGTTTACCTCAATACGTTTGATAGGTGTTCGGTGTTTTTATTGTTTGGCAGATTTGGTAGAAAATTTGTTAAAAAAACAAATGAAATTTGGCAACCATCGAACAAGGATCGATATTATTTGTTTGCGCTTGACCTGCTGATAAGGGCTTCTACATATTAATCTAAATTTTCCTTCCTTAACTAATAATACTATAAAATTGTAACAATCAAACATTTTAGGGTTCCGTGCCTCAAAAGGAAAAAACTGAACCCTTATAGGATCACTTTGTTGTCTGTCTGTCTGTCAAGACCTTTTATTTCGGGAGTGCGTGGGGGTATTGAGTTCAAATTCTGTCTGCGGTTCCTAAAAGCTGTGAAAAAATATAAAACTTCTAAGTTAGCTAGTAAGTAAAGAAAAAAAGATCCAACCGATTATGTCGCACAAAAACTTAGGTATATTTCGACACTATTAAAGGAATCAAAATTCGTACTTTCCGTTGACCCAGAATCTTGAAATTTGGCATAAAGCAAGGTGTTATAACAGGAATGGGAATAAATCAGAAAACAGTTAATTTGTAGTTAGATCAAAGATGAATTCATTTTTGCGATTCAGAAAAATCTTCGAGACTTTATTCGGGAATCGAACTTTTGTACAAACTTATCTGTGTAAATACACAGAGAAGTTTGTACAAAACCCTCAGTGTACGAGTCCGACTCACACTTGCCCCGATTTTTATTCTTTAAAAGAGTAACCGTAAAGTTCTCTGCCGGTTCATTTCCATAGGAAATGACCAATTTGGTACCGTCTCTTAGCTTCTGACATTGTATAAATGCCCAAGTAGGCCTATGTGCAATAAAAAAAAACTGGGCAAGTGCGAGTCTCGCACAACGAGGGTTCCGTAAAAACAAACATATGTAAATACGATTAGTTCAATTCACGAATCGTGTCTCCAAGATTTTTTAGAATCGAAAAACGTATTTTTTTTGTGATGTAACTACAAATTTACAGTTTTCAGATTTATTCCTATACTTGTACTATATAACCTTGCTTCATGCCAAAATTCAGGGTTCTAGGTCAACAGTAACTACCCTATGAATTTTGATTCTCTTGAGAGTCTCGAAATGTATGTTTTTTGCGACATAAACAGCCGCATCTTTTTTTTCGTAAACTTAGAACTTTGAGTTTTTCAGAGCTTCAAGGGACCAGAGACTTGAATATATGGTTTTAATTTCAACTCGATACCTCCACGCGTTCTCGATATAAAGGATCTTGACGGACAGACAGTGGGACAAAAAAGTGATCCTAAAAGGGTTCCGATTTTTCCTTTTGAGGGATGGAGCCCTAAAAATGGCTGGTATTATTACGTGTGTTTGCAAAGATCAAGTGATTTCTAACTAACAAGTTTGTGTTGATTGTTAAACGGTGTTATGCTTTGGTTATGGCCAGATTTGGCACAATACTGGATTTGTGCGACATCTTAATCTACTGTGACTGACAAACAATTGCATCATTGTACCTAAGTGGGTGTCACTTCACATCCAACACACTAGAGAATCAGTAAAACATTTTTTATAATTGATAAACTCGCTTTTGACCAGTTTCTCACCTTACAGTAAGCGCGTATTCACTTTTTGATTTCAGAATCCCAGGTTGCAGCTATTAGGAAACCTATACTCCTGCAGGGAATTCCACTCCTAAGCTGTACGCACAATGAGTGACCCCAATACGTTATCAATAAGAAAAAAAAACCTATAAAGTGTGAGTCATACTCGCGCACGACAGATTCCGTACTATCCATAGCCAAAAATAGCAAAATCACGTTAATTTGTTGTATGGAAAGCCTCAATGAAATATTTATTTTAGCTGTCCAGGTAGCTAAATATTGGTCGGACATAATTTGAGTCAGATCGACACAAGAAGAAGAAGTAGGTATAGAAAAGAATACAACAACAACAGCGGTCAAGCGCGAACCTATCAATAATAAAAAAAAAAAAAAAAAAAAAAAAGAAATACCAAATCTGTGAAAATTTCCACTGTCGAGCTGTTACGGTTCATAATATACAGTCTTGTGACAGTCAGACGAACAGCGGAGTCTTAACAATAGGGTTTCGTTTTTTTCCCTTTTGGGTACGGAACCTTACAAATACGAGAAATTCACAAATAACTTTGACAGAGTTAGGGAAGTATTTGAAGCAATGATTTCATGTCAATGATTTGAAGCTCACATTTCCACTACTATTTTTTGTCGTCCTCACTGCCACTGAAGCCAGGGTCGGTTTCTGAAAGAAAGAATCGGTCCCGGTATGAAAGGCAACGAAGTAACTGGAGTGGGTTTTTAGTCAGTAAATGTCTGACACTATCTCCCGCCCCGCCCAAAGCCGCGAAGATGCCATTGGATCCCACCGAAAATAAGAAATCGTCGCAGACAAAAACCAGTATGTCTACACAAAGTAAAGTAAACACAATCTGTGCGCACTCTGTGAGTTAATTTTTACCTTTGCGCAATCGAAACGTTTACCGCGTTTGGCTCTATGATTGGTTGATAGCTTGGAGCGGGCCAATCGGAGCGCCGAACGTCATAAACGTTGCGTTAAGGCCAGGTACGACTCATTTTTTACTTTTTTAAACCTCAGAAAATCACAAATATAGAAGAGAACACCATGAAAAATTGTTTTATTAAAATAGAATACACGACCAAGCGCTGGGCAAAAGTCAAAACATGATATAAAATAGCAGGGTTGATAAAAAAAAACGCGAATCGGACCCTAATTTACGATTTCAAACGTGTTTGTCTACGAGATTACGTTACGGAAATATTGGAAAGTTACGTTGTTTTTTTTTTTTATAAAAATAAAACCGCTGTTTCGGAGCCGCGAAGTCTACGCGTATAGGCTACGAAGGAACGGGGTAGGTTTTTAGTCAGTAAGAGTCTGACACTACTTCCCGCTCCGCCCAAGGGCGGGATTTGTCATTGGATGATTTTACCTACCATAAAAAAAAAAAAACAGTCCCGGGCGGAGTTCATACAAAATACCTACTCAGTGAGTACAACCGGCCCTTAACGTAAATCAAACTCACAATAGACAAGTAAGCACTCTGAAGTGAGAAAGTATGTTTGTTTAATAAGTTTACATTCGTCGAGTGGTTAGCATACCCGGTCAACCAGGTGTCAAGGTTTTTAGATAACCGACGTGTTAACTCGTAGTTAAGTCATAGTTATGTAAAGGTTTTTATTTGTTTTGAGGAACGTTGCTGCTTTGAAATTTGTGAGTTGGTGTTGACATTGCAAGATTATACTTAGAATCGGTTTTTTTTTGCGCAGCGGCGTTGATTTTTATTTTGTTTATTTAGTCGGACTGTATGTTGACCGCTACCTCTTTTAAATCATTTATGAGTTACATATCTCTTGTAGCTTCTATTATGTGAGCATAATGTAGATAAATACTGAAAAAAACAAAAAAAAACTATATCAAAAACAAATAGAAATTAAAATAAGTCATTGGTAGCCAAGAAATGACCATACTACTGGGAAAAAAGTATCGTATGTGCTATTCCAGAACATGGTCTACCTGTGTGCAAAATTTCATCCAAATCCGTTCAGCCGTTTGAGCGTGAAAAAGTAACAAACATACACACACACTCACGAATTTACGCCTTTACATATTATAGGTACATTTTTATAGGCCTTTTATTCAACAAGGCAACGTTTATAAAGACGGTCAAGGGACGAATCTTAAATTTTACTGGATTAAAAACATTCGATTAAGGCAAGCAAGTAGCTTGCCTGGCAAGTGCAGTCGGTAGCGTTAAATAATTGGGGACAAGGTACCTTGATTGAGAATAAGATTAAAATTTTAAGCTTGTACGAAATTAAGAAATTTCTACGTTTTTTTTTGAGGTAGTAAATTATTAAATGACTTCTCCGCAAGAGTGGAACGACAGGTGGTGCCGTCCTTCAGATGCCTTTGGTGTTCTAAGGCCAGATTCGCTCTTTCAAATATTCCCGCAAAGGCACTTGGTTAGTGATGTTTATTTCATAAGTTAAAGATAATATTTTAAATCTTACTTGACAATTTAAATTCGACGAAGCATATGATTTTTAGTACTCAAACTCAGTAATCTTTACGCCATTTTACAATGCTAATTACTTAGGGCCGGGTACTATGGTGAGTTGTGTTCCACGTGTGTTTTAAGGAGCAAACTGTAGGAGCTCATCAGTGGTGCTATTCTAAAAGAAAACGCAACGCTACGAACACCCATATAGGATACCATTGGATTGTCAACCTAATGCATCTATACATTGGATTTTTAATTGAATGTATCCTATTTGGATGTTCGTCGTTGCGGCAGCGCTGCGTTTTCTTAGATAATAGCTCCACAGGGCCAAAGCCTACTGGGGCCTTGGGTTCGCGTCTGAAAGGAAAATCCGGGGCCCTAGAATACAGGGCAAAGAAGGAACTTAGGAGTGAGTTTTAGTCAGTAAATTCTCTGTCACTCCACCAAGAAAAGTTGTTTTTTAATTCCCACCTTAAAAAAGGGGTATTGAACTTTATGTGCTTGTTAAATATTGATACACTATAAAACTGTAAAGATTTATTTAAAACGTGTCAGCTAACACGTGCCCGCTTCGCCAGGCGTGAAATATTTTTGAGCAAAAAATATTACTAACTAGCTGACAAACTTGGTACCGCCTAATAGTCGATTTATTTCGTGAAATTTTCCACATTTTCTGATCGTTTAAACCTCTGGAGTATCACGAATATTTCAAGACCAAAATTGGTCAAAGCGGTCCCGCTTTTTTCGAGTTTTAGCGAGACTAACGAACAGTTTTTTTTTAGGGCTCTTTAACCAAAAATTAACAACGGGATCCTATTTTTTTTTTTATGGTAGATAAAAACATTCAATGACATATCTTTAAGCAAATAATAAACTATTACAGATAAAACTTAATATTCGGCATTTTCGTGACAGCTTAATTATGAAAATGAAAATCACACAATGGGTACCTAATCGTCAATCAAAAGTAAATTTAAAAAATCTAAAATGCCTTTCTAGCTAGAATTTCTACCAGTGTGGGTTGATATTACGGTTCTTCTTGATGTCTTTTTTTTTTAAATAAAACTTTGCACATTAGGAATTATTTGTGGTTTTTTTATGGTAGGTAAAATGATCCAATGACCCCGCATTTGGGCGGGCGGGAGATAGTGTCAGACTCTTACTGATTAAAAACCTACCCTGTTCCTTCATTGCCTTTGTTCCAGGGCCCCGGGGTTTACTTTCGCCTAACCCTTGGATTCTATTACTATGACTTGGCTATCTGTAACCAGGCTGTACCTCAAGAACTGCGATAGCTAGATAGTTGAAATTTTCACAAATTATGTATTTCTGTTGCCGCTTTAACATCAAGTAGATAGTAAAAACAAAATAAATTAATACAAAAAGATACGTGGCCCACATGTACCCAATGTATTTCTACCTTTAATGTTTCAATTTGATTTGATGTTTATTGGTTTTTTATCTTCTGAAATAGCTCTAATTCGTGTTGCTTTAAACATCAAGTGTTTATAGCCAAGCCATACAATATTGATCGAAATGTTATGGGTACTATAAAAAGTAATAAATTAAGAATACGAGCTCGTTCTTATCCTTAATACAAGGTTACGTATCTTTTATATATTGCAAGACAATTAATTATTTCAAAAATTAATTTATTTTCTCGATCCGGATGGAATATAAACACAGTCAAATTGAATGCTTTATAAATTAAATCATCTGGATGTTTAGTAGCAAATTGTTGATGTTTACGTCTCAATCTTTTGCTATTAATGTTTCATAAGATTAATATAAGTGCCATGGACTTATTATACGTGTTTCAGGGATGGTGCACATTGTTAGTGAACACTTGTTTTCGGATGGAACATCATCAAATAAATTCTCCGCTCCGCCCTAAAAAAAAGGCATCAGGAGGGCGTATCAGATTTTTAACGACTAAAACCACGCCCATGTAGGAACATATAACAAACAAGGATCTTTGCCTAGCGTTCTAGGACCACGGGTTTTCCCCAGTGGGCTTCGACTCTCCTGGGCCTCTGTGATCTTGCTGACATCTCTTTGAGGCGCGCGGGACACGACGTGCTGTCAACCACTCTGGCTCGGCGAGCCACCCAATGCTCGTCGTTCGCAAGCCCACGCTTTCAGTAGCTGAAAATCAGGGTCGGGGTCCCGGCGGCTGGAATGTCCGTTCCTTCACGCGCGCGGCGGCCTCCTTCGCTAGCCTTACTGTTATACAGAAGGAAGCAACCGCCTGCCATTCCTTCGCTCTTTACCATGGCCTGTCCTAGGGCCCGGTGCGAGAGGTTGCCGCCGCCGATTGCCCCCTCGAAGACACGGTACTGCTCCACGCAAGCGGGGCACACCTCCACCCGGGCGTTTCTTCTCACGAATCAGTTGTAGGAATCTCTGGAAACCTCTCGAACTTACCATGTCTGGTGAGGTCATCATGAAGGTGAGGACGCTATGATGTCTTTCCAGCCTCTCCTCAAAGAGGGAACTTACCACCAAGATTAAAAAAATGTTAGTCTTTTACTACTACTATCCACTCTTTCAGAAATTCCTTGAGGCCCTAGCGGGAATCGGCCCTACTGGGCGCATAAGATTTTGCTGAAATCTCTTTGAGACGGGAGTGGAATACTACGTGCCATTGATGACTTAGACTCGGCCCTAACTGGACAGCCGAACGGTGAGCTGTCTCTTACTCGTCTTCCGCGTGTGTTCTTTCAGTTTGTCTCTTTCGATCAATCCCGCTGCACTGCAATAGCACGTATTAACCTAGACGGGTTAGGCCGGCCTTGCGGTTTGTTTATTGTCTTCACATAATGAATTGCTCATTTTATATGTTGTCAAGCTTAGCATAGCTTAGCATCAGCCTTATAATGTTCCCACTGCTGGGACTCAGGCCTCCTCCTTAGGAGAGGGAATAGGCTGCAATCCACCACGCAGCCCAATGCGGATTGGTGGATGTCACAGTCATATCTTCGAATTTTTGGTTCTAGGACATGCCAGTTTCCTCACGATGCTTTCCTTCACCATTTTGAGAGCAGTGATGATGAAATAAATTATACAAAGAAATGTGCCTGGCTAGATTTGAACCTGATACCTGCAACTCGTAAGTCGGGGCCATTACCACTCGGCCATCACTGCTCTACAGTCGGGGCCATGGCCATGGGGGGTCAAGCTTTGAAATTTAATTAAATAGGAATACTTTAAATTGCCAATCGTTTTTTAATTTAAATAAAACTTTAGTTTAAGTTTACTTTAGTTTTTGCGCAACGGAAAAGGTACAATTAGGTAGTAATAGGAACTTAAGCAAACGAATAGAACAATAGACAGCCTATGTTTATTGCAAACCAGTTGTAGGATTACGTCGAACAGAGATAGTGGGCCACACAAGTTCCTTAACAGTGCTATTAACATACATATAAATAAAATTGAAATGTATGTTCGTAATATCAAAATAATATTGTTTTACTAAATTTACATTTAGTAAAACAAACTTCAATTTTATTATGCACGAAAGTATGTTTAATAACTATAACAATAAAATATTTTTCAAATTTTCTCCGTCTGTCTGTTTGTTCCAGCTTATCTCCAAAACGGCTATGACGGGATTTTACTGGTAGATAACTAATGTGGTAGGAGTAATTTAGGCTTACTTTTATTTAAAAAAAAAAGGATTAGGAAAAGGATTAGGCCTCCGGCAAAAAAAGCGAACACTTTCATTATGCGTACAGCTAAGGAGCGGAATTTCCTGCCGGAGTCTGTGTTTCCTGTTGGCTACAACCCGGGAATCTTTAAGTCAAGAGTGAATAGGTTTCTTCTAGGTAAGCGCGCTCCATCGTCGACCGTATCGTCGCTTTCCATCAGGTGAGATAGCGTTCAAGCGCGAACCTATCAATAATAAAAATATTAAAAAAATAAAAGCATATTTTTTAAAGTAATAATCAAATAGCATTACGATTTTATACATGTTTGACGTGCTCAAAGTCACGGGCACCAACTAGTATTATTATTCTAGAAAAATCCGACCGTAATGTAAATGCAAATTTTTACGCATCTTATTATGCAGTTTTTGTATCGGTTTGAATTTTTTGAAAACTTGTTTTTTTTTTTTTTAATACGTAACGTGACCTAATGGTTTTTTGTGTAATTTAAAAGTATAGGCGTGCCTACGATTTCTAAAGTTGATGTTATGGTCCTCATCGAATCGAAAGTCAATAAAAAATTCATTGACTTTGAAAGTAATCCTTTTATGGTTACATTTATGATAAATGAAGATTTCCGTTTAAATTTTCAATATCGGGTTCGTTCGATAGAGCTACTGTAGCCCTCGAATAGGGCCACTGAAGCACCATTGTCGATTTTAGTCAATAAGAGTCACTCTTTACTAACTGGAGCAGTAGTGGCTTAGTGGTTACGGCCCTGACTTACGAGTTGTAGGTCGCGGGTTCAAACCCAGCCAGGCGCATTATTTTGCGTAATTTATTTCATCACCACTGCTCTCAAAACGGTGAAGGAAAACATCGTGAGGAAACCGGCATGTCCTATAACCAACCCGCACTGGGCTCGCGTTGTGGATTTTGGCCCGTTTCCTCTCTCAGAGAGGATGTCAGTTGTCCTTTTTGCGACGGCTACGGTAACTCCTTTGAAGAACTCGCAGCAGCAAGCGGCGTTGGCCCTAACTAGCCCAGTCAATTTTGCTGATATTTCTTTGAGGCGTTCTTGGAACCACAATCAGGATACATTTCAAACGATCAGGTTACATCCCGAACGATTAGAATACATCCCAAAGGATCAGGATACATCCCGAATGATCAGGATACATCCCGAATGATCAGGATACATCCCGAATGATCAGGATACATCCCGAATGATCAGGATACATCCAGAATGGTCAGGATACATCCCAAACAATCAAGATACATCCCAAATTAAATTAGAAATTGATCTTTGCCCACTTTGTTATTGTCATTTTCTTTAATCAACTCATCATATAGCTATCTATTTATTTGACGTGTAAAAGTGTTTTTTAAAACCTATTTGCAAAATAAATATCATTTATTATTTACACTGGAAACCGACTCCAAAACAGTTGAAAAAGGTTGAGTGGATTAATTTTCTCTCAAGAATATTCGAGCCATGCCTAATTAAAGGCTAAATAGTTAAGGCTAACTAGTAGGTAGGCAACCTAACAAGCTAACAAGGCTATAACTACCAAAATTACTCAGAAATAATCCTGCTAAATAGTTTATAGTCAACAGAAGAGTTATAATAGTATGCGGCAAATAAGTTGAACCATCCGCCACGGCTACGCGCTGCCACCTCCTCAACTCAGACCCGAACATCGATTATAGGCCGCGCACATAAAATGAACAGCAAATGGTTCAACTTATTTGCCGCTTACTATAACTCTCTTATTTTACGGGACTGTAAAATCCACTTCTTTGAATTGCGTTTTTTTTAAATAAAAATAACAACAGCTACCACCCAGGGGTCTTTAAGTCAAGAGTGAATAGGTTACTTACTTCATTGTCGACCACAACATCGCTTGCCATCTGGTGGGATTGTGTTCAAACGGGAGCTTATCGACAATGATAAAAAAAAAACACGAAAATGTCATCTGATTCAAATTTAGAACAGATAAAATGATCCGTCAAAAAATATGTCCGAAAGAAATAAAATGACAGCAAAGTTTATGGCAGTAGTAAGTACATTACGCAAACCAACAAGGATGACGCAGCTTGACATCAGAACTTTTTAAAGTGATAAAATATACTTGCGAAACTGTAATAATGTTTTATCCTGAACTTTTGGGTAAGTTTTCTAAAAAGGGCACAGTTTGTTGAAATCTTTTTCGCTAAAGTTACGAGGGAAACTATCGTATGGTCGTATACGTCGCCTCATTACTTGAAGGACCGTTTGAAAATAGATGCGAAATTTTATTTATGGCAACTCTAAATGGAAAAAATAAGTTTTGATCTTAAAAAATCGGCTCTAAGTCTGTACTGTGCACTAATTGCTGGTTCTTATTCTAAGCCCTACGTGTAATAACAATATCTACAAAATTATTTTTGGTAGGTATAATATACCTATGCGAAACCTAAATATAGTTTGTTCAGAATCAGTAATTGAATCGATTCCAATAGTTTTCGATTTCAACATATTATATTTTTCCCTAAAATATTTAAAGAAGGTTTTTTTTCTTTTTTATGTTAGGTAAAATCATCCAATGACAAATCCCGCCCTTGGGCGGAGCGGGAAGTAGTGTCAGACTCTTACTGACTAAAAACCTACCCCGTTCCTTCGTAGCCTATCGTGCCGGGGCCGAGCATTCCTTTCGGAACTAACCCATGACCCCAGTAGGCTTCGACCCTGCCTGCCTGCAGTTAGCAGGCTGGGCCTCTTCGGTGTGCTGACAGCTCCTTGAGGCGCGCGGGAACAGAACGCGCCGTCGACGACTTGGGCTCGGTCCGGTCGGTTACCGGACGATCGGACAGCGTGCTACCCATTGCACGCCGTCCGCAAGCCCGCGCCTACGGTGGCCGGAAATCGGGATCGGAATCCCGGCGGCGACTGGGGCGAGCGCCCCGTTCTCTCTGCCTGATGCGGTCGGCCTCCTCCTTTGCTAGCATTACTGCTTCGCAGAAGGAGGCGACCGCCTGCCATCCCTCCTCACTACGGACCATGGCCTGAACCAAGGCCCGGAATATTTAAAGAAGGTCACAAATTAGACACCAAAGTACAACGCAGTTTACGGCAGGTCAAAGCGGGCATTAGAAGGCCAGCGCACAGCTGGGTGAGGGAGCAAAACAACCCCTCAGTCACCCGGATAGCCCGATGTTTGTGTGAACAACCAAGTAAGATAAATAGAAAAAAAAGAGCTTATAACTTTAGGATTTTTCATGATACAGTTATGAAAAATACTAGACACGTGTTTCAGGATTCGCATAATTATACTAAAAATAAGGTTGCATATTTAAAAAAAAACTTTTTTATTGCCGTTTTTTATTCAACCTATTAAGTTCGAGTTGCCGTGAATCTTGGCTGAAAGGAATGTTCACAAAATAGTCAAAAACCAAATCGCTGTTTTCTGATTCGGTATGCTGAAACTGAAAGTTTGTGTATTGTTGGTTCTTGTCGGTCAAAAGACATTCAAAATAAATTAATAAGACACAAGTACTCGTTTTATACTTTCATGCAATTTTGTGATAATAATACATGTACATTTTTGCATTTATTGAAAAAATGATATTATAATAAAAATACGTTAACTCCATTACCACCACTAATACTTAAAAAAAAAATGACTAGGCCTTATGAATTCCACTTCTATATTTAAAATTTGCTCATCCTGTTGTCTTTGGCAGAATGGATAAACCATGCAAAGTTACTACTTAATCAACATTATTAATCGATAACATTACTTTTGATGGATTCCCAATGTGCAAATATAACAATAGTCCATGCCGTGTCGATGATACATAGTGCCCATACACACCATGCTATATTAGTGAGCCATCTGTAGAGCGCCTTTTCCTTGAGTATGGTGGGGTTGGATACCACAGCACAGCTGAGTCTTAATCGACATTGAATTGGACAGCAGTAGGAGGTGTACAAGTCGGAACGGCTCCCAAAAAGTTGTCGTTCGAAAAGTAACTTTAAAAACAGTGAAAGATATTGAAATTTAAGATAAACTGAGATTCTTATGTAAGTTATAAAATAAACAGTATTTTTTTAACAATAGCATGAAATCGTTAAAAAATTAGCTGATAGTTTCCAATTCATTAAGAATCAGATAAAGCGCGAAAAAAAAAATGATTACATACATTTACGCAGTAAAACCAAACGAGGCATAAAACTACCGTATAACATTGTATTTTATTAAAAACAAAAATAAAAACAAAATATTATTTGTTGTTTATTTTTACTTTCATAAACCGCGACTGGGAAACCTCATTGCCAACCACAATCTGAACCACGGTTGCAAAACATTTACATAATGGCGCTCAATGGACCGTCACCTTAATCATTTACCAATAACCCACCAAAACTATCGGTTGGTATTGAGACCATCTCAGAGCGAAGCAAAAACCATCAGAATCAGACACTCACTTTCACTAGCTCACTATTTTTTTTTTTTCCAGGTGTCAAAGCCGAGGAAGCGGTAGCAAACGGTGAATTCAATTCAGACAGTGCTGTGAATTAAAGTGAATGACTGCTAGTGGGTTTTATGTGATAAGTGTTAATATTAATTTGTGTGTGAAGATCGACTACGAAAATGGTGAGTTGTATTTTTTTTCTTAATCGATTAGGATGTAAACTGTATAAGTTCGCGCCTTTGCCAGTTGTTTTTACGTAAATAAAGATGGCGGATTTTGCCGCGGTTTATCGTAGTGTTTGTCTTTGATTGTCAAAATAAATAGAAAAGTTGTACCTAACTAAATAATTTGCAGTTGGTATAATAATCAACTTATGGTCTTAAGAGCTTTGTTCGTGTTTTAAGTCAACAGTAACGCATTTATAAGTTAGTTATACTTTGATACGATTATTTTCCAACTTCTATAAAGTGAGACAGTCTGAAAGTTAATTACGGAGTAAAATTATGAATAAATTGTAAATACGGTGATTTTACTCTCAGTTAAGATAATAAATTAGAATAATTAAAATAACCTTAGTAAGTTTAGGCATTAGAATATAAATTGTATATTTATTAATGCCCACTACAGTATCCAAGTTCTGTAAAAATAAAATGGAATTTTATTACATTTAAAAATGAACGCGATTTTAAGTTTAAATGAAACGGTTTATTAGTCGATAATTTAGGAGTGTTAGCTTTAAGTTTCAATTGACGTTTACTGATTTATTCAGCCATCGATTGATGGCTCTGATCGATGACCGATCGACTAGTTTCGTAACATCCTTACAAATGTAGATAAGTTTATTGACCGATATAAACAGGCTAAAGAAATCTACATCATGTTATTTCCAGTAGAATATTTTAAAACAACGATGCGTATAATTTGAGAGCTCTAAGCATAATTTAATAATTACGTTTATATCGCGTGCTTGGCAACGGAAGTTGAACCAATAACAAGCAATTATTTCTGCGTTACTTATGTGGGCATCTAAACGTTTACATTTAGATTTGTTTGATTGTCAGTGATTTATTAATTGTACAATTAATAACTTAAATATTGTATTGAAGCGAAGCAATCAGGATTTCACTGTTAATGTTAATCGGATAGTACACATACCATAACAAATTCCCAGATGAGAAAACTGCTTTTCATCCGTACCTACATTCAAAGGCTCAGTTGAAAACCAGCGTCACGTAACTAGCGTAGTAGTTTGGCGTTAGGCTGAAGTGGACTGATTTGGCATATCCGTGAGACACATTGTTGTTTTTTTTATGTTTAATTGCTAATTGGGTTTTTGTTCATTGTGTGCCAAATAAATATGTTTCTTTCCTTCTTTTCCTACCGTGATGTCCTAACTCCTAACACCTACTTTAGGAATTAGGACAGACCGTAGGTATATCTACCGAGATACAATAAAAAAAAAACTACTAATCAAACTCTATGATCGATTAAAATATCCCACAAGCTGAGCAATACAGACATTGATAAAACACTGATAAAGAAAGACTCACTGATAGCAGCCTATGCATGTCATTTATCTGCGCAGGCGTCTGCATTACGTATCAAATAAGGGAGGCTTATTGGAGACCTCTTTACAGTCTCTCCAGGGATGCCTTAACATTGTACAGAGAGAGCCTGAACCCTCTCTGTACAATGCCTGTTAAGGCATTTCTTTAATCTTTTAAGAGATTACGGGACCTTCCATGTGCTGATAGTGATTACTGGGGTGGTTTTCATCATCATCACTTCAGCCGAAAGACGTCCACTGTTGGACGTACAATTGCACGTTCCTGTGCGTCATCTGTCCACCATGGTGGTTTTAATAGTAGGTAGGTAAAATTCCCAAAGCCCTTGGCTTTTCCCTCAAAATATGACACGCCTTTTGAAAGTTGCAATAAGGCCTCCGTTAGACAAAGATTACTTTCTTCAAAACCGTCTCATACAAAACATCAGTCGTCTTCACACAACATTGACCTTAAGTCCTCTAAAACATTCATAGAACAACATCGCAGCTACGCTTCCTTGTCATAAAGCCATATATTGTCAAAATGGCTCATTATTCTATTATTTATCAAGACCACAATGGGTAGTTAAGAGTCCTCCGTTTAGGAGCAAGAACGATCGATGGCGAGGAAGACATAAGGATAAAATTAAGGCACTGTTTCTGATTGCAAATGATTTTTAATTAGATTATCCTGTTATAAATCTCAGATAAGCAAACCGGATATTTCCGTGTCTAAAACCTAAAAAAAATAAACATACGGAAACAAAGACAATCTAAATGGTTTAACACCATGTGAAAGTTTGTACGTATATAAGTGTGTAATGTTTAAATTATTTTGTGTAAATACTTAAGTGTGTAATGTTTCCAACTCAGGAGTATGTTCCCTTGGGATAATTTTCCACATTCACGCGGAAGCCGGTGGCCTAAGCTAGTAACCTCACACCACCAAATAAAGTAGATTTACATCTGTATATTTAACTTAGTCTTCGCTTTGAGTTCAGTTGAAAACCAGCATTTTAGTCTTTTGTTGAGTAGAACCTATTTGGCACAATGTTTGCATGAATGCACGCGTTTTAAATTTAAGTTTCTACATATTTATTCCTATATTAAGGGCCGGTTCTAGTCACTGTTTTTTTTGTATGAACTTCGCTCGGGATTATGTCGTCTTCAAGGCCCAAAAAAGCGCTTTTATTTTTAAATAAAAAAAAAAAAAACGAAAACTGTTCAAGATTTTTGTTCTTGCAAAGCGCTTTTAAATAACAAGCTTTATTTTTTTGTAACTTTCAAATAGTTCCGTAACGTAATCTCGTAGATAAATACGTTTGAAATCGTAAATTATGGTCAGATTCGCGATTTTTTTTATCGAACCAACTAATTTATATCGTGTTTTCATTTTTGCCAAGCCTTTGGCCATATAGTCAATTTTAATAAAATAAATTTTCATGGTGTTCTCTTTTATATTTGTGGATTATGGATTTCCATAGGTTTAAAAAAGGTCAAAATGAGTAGAATCGGGCCTTAAGTGTTTCTATCTTTTTCGTAAAATGTGATTGCAAAAGATAAATATACTCTTAATGGTACACCATAAAAATTACAGTACGAGTATAAAATTAAAAGGGTGTAACAATTGACAAAAAGAGCCTTGCCTCTGTTTGATATTATTCATCTGAAGAAGTTTTTCCAAAGTGTATGAATTAAAATAATCAAGTGGTTGGGTGAGGCCCCATAAAAGAGAGGCCCCGAGAGTTGCTTTCTACCAAAATCCTTCTGAGAATAAAAGCTGTTGTAATGTTTTTACGTTAAGTTAGTCATTGATTAAATGGAATCAAATCAATAGTGATGACAAAGTGATATCAAACTAATTATTTTTATTTGCATACAAAAGGTAGTTAGTGCTTATGGACTTGTGGTTAGCACTGTTCAGGCTCGTGTCTTTAGCCCCCTGAATTAAACAACACACTGAAATTTTATGGTGTATTTTAATATATGAACCTACTTAGTTAACATGTGATTTTGTCACACTTTTATGCATTACATTTTTTTATTGTGCTGTTGATACAACTTGAATTTGTAAAGCAGTTTAAATAAAATTAAGTCGTCGGTGCAGTACATTTAGGAGTATGTTCGCATATATATTGACAAAAAGTTCCTATCTTATTAATTTTCGACTATTTGAGGGTTTTTATAAAATACCTAAGGCTTTACTAAGATCCCACCTCGAGCCAAAGTCTGTTCTTTTTGTAAATTCGACATTCCAACACAATCTCATTGTCATTTTGGTAAAAGTTCTTAATCAGCTAAATTATAATGGTCGATCATTGGTCGGTTATTGGTCTCGTAAACGAATGGTGGCAGAATGACTTTGTCGTATTCAGACTATTCTAATGGTAAGTCACTAATCAAAGGCACTGACAAAATTTTAGCAGATTACCCCATAAGTCAGAAATTCATTTGTCATTATGTACGTGATTACCATTTCTTTCAATGGTGTGTCAGTGATTGACTGTTGGAAAGTCAACTGATTAAAAACCCACAACACATTCTTCTTTATAATGCCTATAGCGAGTACCACGGTATCATTTTCGAGTGATCCTCAGCTTTGGCAGCCATTGGCCATCTAACATCTCTTTAGGGCGTGCAAACCACGGGCTGTCGACTTGAGCTCTTTGCACTGTCCTTTAGGTTGCACCTATAGCTGTTATTTTAGGATATGCGCCATGTTTGTGGCTCTTTTTCTTTCTTTCTTTCTTATATCATTCTTCATTTCATCATACATTATGGAAGGCAAAAGTCCACGTAAAACAGTAGAATTTCAGAGGTCTTTGGATTAGTTTTACAGAAATTTATATTTGATTTCTAGAGAATCGTAGATTATGTCCACAACATATCTGTGAATCCAAAATATCTAGACAAATATGTGTTTACATAGTCACGTAAGAGTGGTCGTATGAAAATGTACCTTCGCGTGGGCCACTCTTAGTACTACAATAACTGTTAACATCTAAGAAAATATAGTATATACGTAATTATGTACATAAATTAGATAACACTCTCCAAGTTCATGCCTGAACCTTCTCCACGATATTTACTTTCATTATGTCAGTTAAAACATAACTTGTATAAGTTAAACATTTATTTTAAGTTGCTAAAACGCTTAGGCGCTAATTTAGGCCAGTTATGTAGATCTTTTGCGAGTCGTGAACTTGTGAAACCTAAAGGATATTTTCCTTTTATGTGTTTGGTAAACACGTTACGAAACTTAAGATTTTGCATTGATTTCACAATTTATGTTACGTCTTGAGATTTCTAAGATATTATATAGAGGTGTAGGCGAATTATATCCAACACGGCTTGTGATTTTCCGTAGTTTCGTTTCAAACTTACCGTACATCGAAGGAATGGAATAATTTGCCTGCTGCTTTCTTCTCGTCGGATTAGGTGTCTTCAATGCTAGAGTCAACGCCGCATGCTTGCTCTAACACACCAAAAAAAATCTGTCAACTAGCTGAGGTGCGGGAAGCGGGGTACTGCGTTCTGATAGGTCCGACCAAGGTCATTACGACACTCTAGGGATGGGGTAGATTTAAAAAAATCACGAAATCGATATTTTTTTAATAACATTTAGTACATTTATTAATTGTATTTTTTACCTTCCAAGTTCTTGATATTATTTTAACATAAAATGTACATACTTTATATTATTATTAAAGTTTTGAGTGGTAACGTAAAATTAAAAAAACAAATTTTTAATTATTACAACGGTAAAAAATAGTATCCAAGGAACCATTTTTCTCACTGTTTTAAAATTATCCATTTATTTTTAAAATCAGAATCTTTCGGGAACCTAAAATCACTAACCGATTAACAATAATATTTCAATTTTATTGGTAGTAAGTATAAAATGATCGTATAAATAGTAAATAGGTATTTTGCTTTATCGATAACAGAGTCGGTCATAAGAATTGGTACATCACTACACACATCAGATCTATTAGTCAGATGTGTTGACAGACATGAGTCGCCTGTTATTACACGTCTAGTGGCTGTAAGGTCGTTGGCTAGAGTGAATAGGCTCTTAAACTAGTGCGCCACACCATCAATGATTGCATCACTGCTTACCTTGCGGTAACCCTACCCTCATATCCGATGACATATGAATTCGCTAATATGCAGCGACTCGCAGTGCTCTTCAAGCAGCAATTACGTTTGATTTTTTCACTTTCCAGGGTAGTCCGCGAAATGCAACTTGAGTTTTTTGCCAGGTTAGTGTCACGTTATTAGTTCATTAAAAAATATGATTTACAACCATAATAAATATGGTTTTACTGAGTTAAAATCATCACCCTATTGAATAACTATTTTATGACATAGCCATTGAAAAGTGTGTTGTATCAATTGATGATATTATTATTATAATTCCTGACACTGACTTGTAAAATGCAAAACTTATGAAAATTTGAATTTTTCGGCCTACTCTGAAGCATTTCCTTTGAGGGATTTACTTTCTCATTCGTGTCCTGGTAGAATATACTCAACCCTAAAAAAATTTAATCCCTACTTAAATTTTTTAGCTATCTTAAGTTAACTATCTTACTTTGCTTGAAAACACTTAATTTTAAAACAAAACATAAATCAGTTATTTTGCTAAATGAGTTTAGTTACGCCGCTTAATATCATTTTTAATTAATTACAGGAACTTTATTAACGTAAAAACTTAACAGCTTCCAAGTTGTACGGCAAAAGTTTTAGAATAGGATCGTAGTCATTGTAACTTGTGTAGACATTAAAAGGTAAGTGAAGAATTCTTTATTACTTAATTGATTTATTATTTAATTATAGAAACGTTATGCACATAACACTGTACAAAGGCGGACTTACTGCCTTAGGCATTTTTTACCAGTCATCTTAGAATGTTACACGCCAACAGTTGCAAGCCTACAGTTACAGATAGACAAGGACCGAGATAAGAGCCGGCGCTGTCGTGCGAGCGAAATTGCATTATCGAAATTTGGCGACGGGGCCTGATTTCAGCGGTCTAGAGGCGCTATCTTTCGCTGTTTTGATTTAATCTAAGATTAAAGCAAAAATATTTATATTTGTTACGTTCGAAAGAGTTACAGTGTCCTTAGGACCTAAAGGGTAAACGAAGGAGAGTTTTTGTCAGTAAAAGCTTAGACACCCTTCCGCTCAACTATAGAGCGTGAGAAGTCATTTGATGATTTTCCAACAAAAGACCATTAGAAGCTTTGTAGATTTGGACGCTGTTCATGATCATTGTCGTCTACATCTTCTTTGAGCTGGTTTCGCCAGAACTATTTCAGATCATGACATAAACCGTGGTAAAAGCCCTTATTCAATCCAGCCTGTCCCTTGCGGCTTTCTCCCAGCGACGCACTAAGCCAAGGTTTGTAATCGTACTCTACAGGGGGCGCCCTTAACTTGTAGTCACTGAGTCTTTAATTTTTATTAAGGCCCCCACAGGCTAATTTGGTTAAGCAGTCGACCATCTTAAAGGTTAATTAAAAAAAAAAACGGAGGTGAAAGAATGTTAGGCCAGTTGCTAGCTTGGTGAAACCATGAAAATCTTTTATGACATATGAAAACTATGTTTTATTACACTTGACTATAATCACATCTCATCTAAATTCACAATTTTATTTTGTATACAGTGATACCTATTATAAAAGTGGTGTCAAATAATTTATTTTAAATGTTTTTTATTATGCAAACCAAAAAACAAACCAGACCATAAAGTTTACGATCAAGATGGTTGCGAATTTTTATCTGTTATGTTGGTACAGTTATAATAGTTCTAAATGGTTATGTTGGTATTTTCTCATGAGGGAGAGTTGTAGGAATGTTTAAATACGTGGGAAGTTGAATTTTTATTTTTTGCGAGTCTAAAATCGATTAGAAAATCTGCGGTTCTTATAAAAGTAGACTGCTTGGGTTCCTAACCTTTTTGATCTTGCCACCCCTATGTTTTAACAAGGGAAATTGAAATTTTATATAAAAACTGCAAAGCAAAAAAAAAAATGACTAACTTACAATCATATTACCTGTCTATATAATTATAATCTTTACAGGCTTTACTAAACGTAACATTAAACTTGCGTATGCAAAATTTTTTGTGTGGAGGTTGGTACTGTTGCGCACATGCAAGTTTCTAAATGTTAGATTTCATTTAGTGAGCTAGGTACCAGCTTATTACCCCTGTAGAATATCAATTTTACCCCTGCAGGGGTAATTTCCCCCAGGTTAGGAACCGTGGGCTTAGGTAAATATGAAAATAGTTCATATGTGTTTTCAAAATGCATGTTCTCCTAAATAAAAATATTGAAATTCCCAAACACAGTGACAAATTAAGTTACAATAAAGAAATCGACCGATAACCCGGATCGATGACCATTGCGAACATCGCGTGATATAACCGAGCATAAACATAATTTTTAATATCGTTAAGATCAGACAACTGGATCGGTTATACAATACGGACATCCTGTTCCACAAAAATATGTCTAACACTACTATATTTAAGGTATAATTTAGGAAAGACTTTATAGGATATCCGCATGTTTTGAGGCCAAGGGATTTTAATCTTTAATTATAGTGTTATAACGTTTGGATTGGGTTGAGGTGTGGGGAGGTGGCGAAAGTGTTTCGCGTACACTGGCTCATATATTTTTTTACTCTCACTGTTAGTCGCGGTCACGGTCGATGTCTTCGGCGTACTATGGACGGAGGTACGTGACACTCAGTGGTTTTGGCGCGATAGTGATGGTGACTCAGATATGAAATTGCGAGGAAATCGGGAGTATTTTTGGCAGCCATTGTTATATGTATGATACATCGTTAGTTCTAGAAATGTATAATGCATTCTGCCAATGTTATTGGATGGTGCTGCAATAGGCTATTTGATAGATTTTTGGAATCGATTTCATGTTATTAAGATTTTTTTATAGAGTCTAGAAAAAGTGTATTATTTAAATTTTTGTAAATATTAACATAAAAAATAACATATAAAGTTGTATTATATAAGAAAGCCGCCCAAACTCCAAATTTGACAATAAGCGTCAAATTGCATTCGCCTACGTAACACGCCAATATATAAACAAAATTATACCATAGTTACTCAAAGGAATAACAGTCAACGACAAACAAGCGACGATAACGTTAGATTTTTTTTTTTATAAACAGTCCATTATTTTTTTTAGATATATTGATAAAAAAAAAAACTATGCGAATGGCAATATAAATATGAACTTATTTTTCATATTGTGAAATAGCCTATTGAAGATATGACTCCTAAAGTACGAGTATCTACGCTATGAGGTGTGATTTATTTTTTCAGTCTTACCCGAAAAAAAACAGGATTCATATTTTTTTTTTTAAATTTAGGCATTAGAAAAAAAATTACGGATTTAATGCCTTAGGTATTTCCTACCAGCCGATGTTAGGGTGGTGCAGAAACATAACATGGCATGTGCAACTTAATAGAAAGACAAATAGAAAATAAATAAGTAGGCACAATAATAAAATAAACAATGTCATTCTGAAAAAAAAAAAAAAAACAATTCCAACAAATCAATATTGTACTGGTTCTGGTATATTGTGAATATGTACCTTTACTTTAAAGGAGAACCAACTGATTGCAATCCTGATGTTCAGAGGGAGTTCATTCCAAAGGGAGATCGCCTGGAGTAAAAAAGGGGAGTAGCTGTCTACTCCCCTTTTTTAGTCCAGGCGATCTCCGATCGTTCCTCACACCGCCCTGGGTCTGTACCCAGGGCGGTGTGAGGAACATTGCAGTAATGATTTATTTTTGGATCAAAGATTTTATTGTGCGCTAAAAAAGAGAAAATATTGTATACATTATGTAGTTTAAAACAAACCTTGACATTTAAAAGTCCTAGTATTTTGTTCGGTCGTTTGACCGCTATAATACAACCACATAACTCACCGCTCTTACGTGATTATGATGTAAATATTACACATCTTTCTCCAAATATTTTGGAAAGGATATTAACTAGGTTTCTTTTTATTTATATATTTTATTGAACCCTATACGATTTTTACAATTTATAGTGCTCGTTGACAGCTACATTAGTTTAAAAAAAACAGTGTCTCAGCTATTAGCGCCTGGATGATGGAAAACCTCCTAGAGAAGAGACTTCGGCGTTCTATAAAATGATGTTATATAAAAAAAAAAATCAATCAAAAGATTATTTTGTGAAAAACTAATCCAGTCAAGACCTCTGAAAATCTATTTTACGTAAACGTTAGCAAAATATTCGAGTAAATGACGGAATTACCGAAAGCAAACAGAGCGTAAATGTGTTCTTTTTTTTCGGGTTGCCGTTTTATCAGACATTGTGTTTGATGAAACAAACGTGTAAATTCACGTTGATCATAGACGGCTTGAGAGGGGCCCTCTTAAATGGCCAACGAGTGGGCTTAAATATCTGGAAAGGTTCTAGCTATATAATAATATACCTTAATTGAGCAATAAGATACTAAAATTAAGAGTAAATTACTTGCTTTTGAATCGTATTATAAATCATTCGTAGTACCTGTCCTAATTGACCCCTAAATTAGAAGTTAATTTAAACCAGTCTTTTTCCTTCCATAATATCATAACATAAAGTTGAAAAGGTACTTGACTCAATTTTTTTATTATTTGTACCGTTAGAAAGTTATTAAATCTGAAACAGATAGAAGGGGAAATAGTCAATGACAGTATAAGGATGTACATGAAATGTGACGTCACCGCCATTAGGTTGCGTGTGCTTAAAAGAGATAGCGAGATATTCCCATCGCGCCCCCACTCTTTCTCAAAACAATATTTGAAATGCTAATATTATTTCATTTAATAACCAATTTTGATGCTGTTTTCAGAAAAGATGTCTTTTTAGTGATTATTATAAAATATTGTACAAAAATAAGAATCAATTCACTTAATTGAAAACCCGCTCTTATCCCACTGAGTTTAGGCACATAATGGATTTTTTTCCACACTAGTGCGGAAAAGTGCATGTTTGAATCGAAAATTGTGGCGAGTGCGAGCATCCCGCCACAATTTAATTATAATAAAATTGTTCATCGTATCAGGCGAAGCCCGCATCAACCCCCACGAGTCCTAAGTGTATTAAAAAACGTCAATACAGTCCTTGGCTCCATAACACACTCGCCTACGGCTCGTACAAATTCCGCCTCGGTTCCAATGACAAAGTTACTGCACTTGTATAAAATGTAATAATTCCTGCCTGGTCTCCCTTTGTTTTAAAAATCAATACTTTGTATGACTGTTACTAACACTAAAATGTAAGTTATTTGTAATACTAACAAAAAATGGATCACTATTGTCCGAAATAAATGATAAAAAAAAAAAAAATATCCAATTGACTTTAGTCTTCAATTTCATGATCTAGGACAGTCCCCAGCGGCCGTGATAGCCAAATTTTTTGAAAGAGTTACCGCGGACCTAGAATGCAAAGAGTAACTGAAGGAAAGAGATAGATTTTAGTCAGTAGACGCCTGAAACTCTCTTTCTCTCCACCAAGAGAGGGAGAAGACATTTGATATTTTCCGACCGGAAAAAAAGGCCGCATCCATAACTATAGGCTAAGTGCCACGTCTCATAAATCAGCTGTAGGTAATTAAACACTTTCACTGGAGGTTACCCGTGGTTACAACCATGGAACTGCTTCCTGGTGGCAGTATGATGGTGCTGTTTTATAGGAAGCCAGTGAATTGCTCTAATAAAATTTTATTCAGTTACAAAAGGTGTTCTTGAAACTAATATTAATGAAACTATATCGTCGTCTTAGCAATTACATATTTAGAGAGAAAACCACGGAACATGTCCTATTTTTATATATATATTCTTTATTTTACACCGCATAAACAACAAATATAGGACAAACATTTTCATCATCATTTTCATTTTTATACAAAAATAAAAGGAAGAACCAGCCTGGTCAGACGCATTACTTTGTGCAATTTATTTCGAAGGCATGTGATATTCACCAACCCGCACTGGGCCCACGTGGTGGATTACGGCCCATTCCCTCTCTTTAGAGAGGAGGCCTGTGTCCCAGCAGTGGGAAAATTAAAAAGGTTGATGATGATGATGATGATGAAAAGGAAGAACGATTTAGACAAAGTAACAAAAAAAAGAAAGAAAAAAGGAAGGAATAGGAAAGAATGAAAAGAAAAAAGAAAAACAAATAAAATAGTATGCCAAAATGGGTCCACTTCAGTTCTGAATAAATGGACACAACTAGTGCCTAACACGGGAAGCAAGATAAACTGTAAAACTTTTACTGACTAAAATTTACCTATTGCAACTGGCTCGCTGTTCAGCCGTCCGGTAACCGTCTGCCCCGAGTCCAAGTCGTCGACGGCGCGTAGTGTCCCACGCGCGCCTCAAGGAGATGTCATCAAAACCGTCAAAACCGTAGGTTCCCAGCAGGGTCAAAGCCTACTGGGACCAAGGGTCTGCTTCTTAAAGGAAGGCTTTTAGTCAGTAAAATCGCAGACATGTCGCGAGCCACTTTTATTTAAGATCATGTATTTATTTTAATTCTGTATACACAAATTTTAGAGCAAATAAAATATCTTATTCTTATTCTTCAAAGTCTGACACTATCTCCCGCTCCACCCGAGGGTGGAGGTGACTGGATGATTTTCCCATATAAGTAAAAAAAAGGTCTTCGGTTACTTTGAACAATTCCGCTCCTTCGCTACCCTATCATCGACAATACGAGTAGAAAGTAATTGTTAATTTTAACTCGGCATGGCAAGGAACCAATTAAATTGCAGTAATTACCCACAATTTAACATAAGACAAGACTAGGAACGCTATTATTAGTACTTTCTATTTTACTAAATTAGAATCTAGACTTTGAAGAGTCATGCTATTTATATAGTAGTGGGAAGTTTGCATTAGTTCTGCCAGGTTTGCGTATCATAGCGTAACTAAGAGAAAGGCTTAAATTTTTCTAAATTTTGAAGTCTGAGAATTTAAATTTTGAAGATGCCTAGTTTGATGATTAAGCAATATTTGATTGAGTTAATACTTTTTTTTTGTGCAGATAACCATGCCAAACTGCTCACGGGCCTACCGCGTGGTTTTAGAGGGGGGAGGCCAAAGTCCCAGCGGTAAAGAAAAAAAAGGCATTTATTTGAGACTCAAACAAGAAAAATAACAATAAAAACAAATAATGTAAACTACAATAATCTCAATCGACAAACTTAAAAAAAAGATTAAGTGGCCAAAAAGACTCCTATCTCAGTTATGTTTACATATTAAAAAAAAATATAGTGGGAACATTATAAGGATGATTTTGGCTTATGACTGCAAATTATTGTTATGGCAATTAAACATTTCTTTGTCTTTGAAGGACCTCAATCTTTTACTTTTTTATCTTTTTCTTTTACTTTTTTGATGTCATAAAATAATAAATAAATATTTTATTTTCTTTTTTTATGCTAACTGTATGAAGATTATGTATCTATTATTCTCAATAAATGAAAAGGTTTATCTTTCCTAACATGCCCAAATACCGTCATCCATCAATTGAATATACGATATGTTAATTAATACCATATAAATAAAGGATTTTGTAGGAATAAACATACAATTTGTCACTGGGCTTAATTGTATGTTTAGGCTTTGGTTCAGCAGAAGCTACCTCCACTCTTTTCGAATAAAAATTTTTGTTTGATAAATCATCAAATGACTTTTCCTGTTATAATTGGAGCAAGACGGAGTAACAAACTGACTAACTTAATCACCTGTGTCTGTTTCTTCAGATACCTTTTGCGTTCAGAGGGCGCGGAATTTATTGATTGAAAAAAAAATACGATAGAATATACAATTACTAAAACAAACAAAAACCATTTTCAGAACCGAGCCATATGTGGACCGGGATTAACTGTGACTCCTGTTACACTATAGACAAAACAAAACATAGTTGTCGTCTGGGTTGTCTATTGCACTTCTGTTCCTGTTTTTTTTTTTTAAATTTATACGTCCAAGCTGTGCGTCGCATTTAAGCAAGAATAGGCCGTTGTTCATATATCATGACGCTGGTTAAATCCAGTAATCGGCTCTGGTTTTCAGCAACCACCGTTCGAGATCTTTCGAACAATCTCACAGCCCAAGAATGTAAGGCCAATGACTGCATCTATGTTAGAGGGATTAAAAATGATGATGTTCTTAGGGTTCGATTAGAGAGAGGATCTTTCGTGAAGGTCAAATACAGAATGGCTAACTAACAATCTGGCAAAGGTACCTTAACACACACTGTTAACCGGTAAAGGTTGCGGGAATCCGGTGAATGCGAGACGCACAGGACCGTTCATTGTGGCAACACTTGGGGGAGGGCTATCTTCAACAGTGGATGTCTTTCGGCTGAAATTATGATGACGATAATGAACTAAGCGTTCCGTCGGCTATATTGGTTCTGGGCATCGGGAGTCGCAAAGCGATCCTGGTCACTGGAGTTGCGGGCTTGCGGACGACAATTAATGGGTAGCTTGATGTTCACTCGTCCGGCAAGAACTGAGCCCGAGTCATCGACAGCGCGCTATTTTCCACGCGCGCTACAAACATGATGTCTATACAGTAAGGACTGAGCAGGCCGATGTCCGCTACGGCCATGGGGTAATTTCTGAAAAGGAAACCCGTCGTCCTAGACCAAAAAAAGCAACTGAAGGAAAATAGGTTTTAGTCAGGAAGTATCCAACACGCCCTCTCACTCTGGCCTATAGCGAGTGACGTCACTAGATGGTTTTCCACATTAATTACGAAATGCTTTGTTAAAACACATTTATCACGAAATGCCGTACAATGAAAGCTAACTAAATACATATTCCACAATCACGGTAATGTTTCGGAAGGCTCTCCGGGTAAAGCTTTGCCAAAATAGAAACCGTGATTATATTGCATTTTCAAACTTTATTTGTACTAAATATAGGTACGTGGTTTACTCGTAGCTTGTTAGTATAGTAGGATCAAAATGTTGGGCGATGAAAAATATGGATAAAAAAAGATTGCATGCTGCAGAGATGAAAAGAAAAATAAGTAGGTATATTGACAGTGGAAGTTCCAAAGTAGCGCTAGCGACTGAAAAGTTGAAAGGGTATCGTTTGACCATACTAAGATGGTTATGTGAAGAGGAGGCAGGAAACGCATGTTACTAAAAGAGTTATGAGTATACATGTGGATAGATGGAGAGGGAGAAAGAAGCCAAAGAAAAGATGGATCGATTGTATGAGGAGTGATATTAAAGAAAAGGGAGTTAGTGATAGCGTGACGGAGAGGACTGAATGGAAGAAAATAATTTATCGTGCTGACTTCAAGTAATAGTAGGACAAGGGCAGGAAGATAATGATGATCAAGCTTATTTGTGTTAAAATTTATTATAACATGTGATGATTTATTGAGGTTCAAACAATTTTAGTATTAATTCCATCAAAGTTTATGTGATCTAGTGTTGTTTACGTAACCATTAATTACGATAACGTCTGATGCGTTCCAATAAATCTATCAACCCTAACTTATAACTTATCCAAGGGTGGTCCAGAAACTTCCGCCTCATGCGATAGAATCACCATCATGCATATATTATTATACAATAGCAACACACCTCACCACACAAATAATTTGTACTTTGCGGCTAATTTGATTTTGCGCCCCTTAGGCTCTATCACTCGTAAAAAATGAAAAATTGTTGGTTTTTTGAAATCTTTATGCCAAATCTTTGGCCACATTTGAGCTACGGATAAATACGAGTAAGTATGATAATTTTGACTATGTGTACAAGAACTTGGTTCTTTCTGAAAAACGTCAAAAAAATCTCAAACTTATCTCTGATATAATCTTTTAAACTTTCAGCTGTATTACTACCCAACATACATTGGTAAAATTGATAGCAAATATTAATTACATCTTAATGCTTAACTTGGTTTCTTTAGATTTTCAATAACTTTACTAATTTTTGAATAAATCGATAAAAAATTCTTGTCTATATAACTATATTTTTTACATAATTATATAGAAGGATGAACTGACTAATTGACATATCAATGCACAGCCGAAAGTACTGGGACTAGAAGTGTGAAATCTTGCTCGAGGTTTCCTTTTATAATGTAGGCAACTACTAAGAGAGCATTTTCTAAAATTCAATCCATAAAGTTTTTGTAGAGAAATCTAATCTCACGCGGATGAAGCTGAGTTTTGCAATTAATTGCATACATTACGTCATCATGCATCTCTTTCTTTTCTATGCAGTCTGACAGGGATCGCGCTTAAGGTCATGTCACGGCCTTAAGAACGGCCAACCCGAGGTACAATTTCATACAACCGCTTTTACGTGATTATGATGTTATTACACATCTTTCTTCAATTTTTTTGGATATACAGATATCTAGTGGATATTATCTTGGCTTCTATAGAAATTAAAACAAAGTGTAAAACTAATCCAGTAAAGGCCTCTGAAAATCTACTATTTTATATGAACTTTGACCCTCCATAATTTATAAAAAAATTAAAAAGTATTTCTATAGAAGCCTTGCGCATTTAATCGAGATTCTAAGTGACTACAATTTTTCTCAAAAACTTTTAAGAGTTTAAAAAAAAACACGTATTTCCTGGAACATGTGTTGTAAAATACTTAGTAAACCACGGAATTACCGAATACCAACAGGATTTTCAGGCAGTCTTTCTTTTTTGCATTGCCTCTCCATCAAACATCGTGTTGACGATTCCATCAACACTGTTGACTATAGACGAGTGGGGAAGCGTCACCTTAAGGTCATGTCACGGCCTTAAGTTCCCCAGAGGCGGTCAACACTTTCCAACTTAGAAATTAGACATAGGCTTTATTATGTAAAGAGTTGATGCAGACATAAGGACCGGTCCAATCACCGCTCTAGACGAAAACAATGACTTGTTCATCAGAGAGTACTAGTTTCTATTGAATTGCGAATAGGGATCTGATAAGTAAGCATTGACAGCCCATTTAGAGAGTTTAATTGACATATGAAGAGATTTTGGTTGGGGTTTAGAGAATATATTCCTACATATTTGTGTTAGGATATATGCCTGTTATTTTTTTTGGTAAAATGAAATATTTATTATTTTTGGTGAAAATTTAAATTAGGAAAGAGAAGTCTGACTTGTCTGATGGGTATGTTAGCTTGGTGACAAATTTGGAAATAACATACCAAAAATACCTGTTGGTGCCGAAAGAGGGGTAGCTTGGGTGCCGAAAAAATCGGTGTCGAAACGGGAATACTTCGGAAAAACGATCACGCAACTAGCCAGGGTATGCAGGGTTGAAAACGATATTGTTCAAGAGCGTGTTCCCACAAAGACGGATAGAAACTCACTTAAGATCCTCGCGAAATTGAGAGACACGGTCGTATTTTTTTAAACCAAAAACAAAACGAATGCATAGGTTTTGCAAGCGCTCAAGCTTATTCAATAGCTTCTCAGTAGAGGTAGCAGGCATCAGCATAGTCGATGATTTTAATACTACTGTAATACCTACATGCATTTGATTTCATGCAAACCCATAAATTATTTAAAAAAAAAACACGCCTATCCACAGCCAATTAAAATGTGAAAAGATAGCACCAATTATAATAAAATGAAAATAGCTCTTATATTCGAGATCACTTTACAATATAATTGCTGCAGTAACTTTACAATATTGCGCCCAATTTCAGCGAATAAAAATGCCAGCTTTAATAATAAAAGTTATTATTAAAAGAAGCCTAAATATAGTGTAGTATTTATCAGCTTTATTATGTACAACTTATAATATGTTTGAAGAGAAATTAAAAATGTATTATTTTGTAATGAAATCTAATTCAAGTTACCAATCACAATGATCGAAAAACCACATAATTATGTACATAACAAACAGAGATGTCACTTGATCAATAAATTTATAAAAAAACAGTAGGTTAGAAGAGACTATATCATGTTTTCTTTTGTAATTTGTATATTTTATAATTGGCATAGGGAACCCCTATGTTTATGGTATGTAAAATCATCAAATGACAAAACCCGCCCTTGGGAGATAGTGTCAGACTCTTACTGACTGAAAACCAACCCTGTTCCATTCATTGCCTTCTATCCAGGACCCTGGGGTTCATTTTCCCTTTCATTTTTAACCCTTGGCCCCAGTAGGTTTCGGCCCTTCTGGGCCCCTACAGTTTACTGACTACTCCTGGAGGCGCGCGGGAACAGTGCGCGCCGTAGACGACTTGGGCTCCGACCGGTCTGTTAACGGACGGACGGACAGCGAACTACCCATTGCCCGCCATCCGTAAGCCCGCGCCCACGGTGGCCGGAAATCGGGATCGGAATCCCGGCGGCGGCGGCGGCGTGTGCGCCGTTGCCTGATAAAAAAGCTTTTGTTTAATAACCAACGACAGTCATGTCGGCACTTTTATCAAATTATTTTCATTTTAGGAATAATTATTTTAGAAACAAGAACCTATCAAAAGTATAACGAGTATTGCTGTGACACTATGAGGCGTCAATTGCCTGTGTCTTATTTATCTGGCCTTATTTAAATACCTATGGGGTTCAAATAGTTAAACTATAAAAATAAAGTATTTTAAATTATACCATGCGATATATCAAGTCATCATCTTCCTGCCCTTATCCCGTTTTATTTGCTGTCGGCGCAACACGTTTTTTTCTCTCCTGTCACTCGTCACGCTATCACTAACTCCCTTTTCTTTCATATCACTCCTCACACAATCCATCCATCTCTTCTTTGGCTTCCCTCTCCCTCTCCATCCATCCATATGTAAATGCGATATATCAAGTAAAAGGATAAAAATATTTTAACGGTCTTAAATGTATTTTTCCATAATATTTTTTATTTTATTTATTATGGTATCTATGAAAGCAGATGAAAATTATGAATGAAAATACAGAAATTGGATTTATATTTATAGACAAAAAAAAAAGAAATTACAGGAGACGTCTAAGTGTGTATGTTTTTTAAAAATAAATTCGTTCGGAACCCACTGCAATCGAATGGGACCCGTACATTACACTTTTTTTTTAACCCATTAGCTTTTATACTACTTACCTAAAAAATTAGATAAACATAACTGCTTACCCCATTTCTAAAACCACTGCGGTCTAGGCTCAAGAGTAAAAGTTGTACCATTAGCTTTCTACGGCTATCATCCAAAATCTCCGAGCATTTTGCGTGTCAAAATACTATCAGCGAACGCAGTTTCTTTTGCCTACTTACGAATAAACAGAAGAAAGTTGATACATTTAAAAATGTCTTGTAATAAATCAAAAGGCCGCAACGTACTATTATTTTGATCTTCGTTACTGGAAATAATCGGCCAAGTGCGAGTCGGACACGTACACTGTGGGTTCCGGGCCAATAACGGCCGTTCTGGAGCCAATAACGGCCAGAAAACGTGTTTATTGCACTTAAATTTCGATTTTAGTATTTGTTGTTATAGTGGCAGCAGAAATAAATCATCTGTTCTGTGATGATTTCTACTGTCTAACTATCACGGTTCAGGAGATAAAGTCTAGTGACAGACAAACGGACAGTAAAGTTTTAGTAATAGGGTCCCATATTTTACCCTTAGCGTACAGAACCCTAAAAATAAAAATGTTACATAACATCACGTAAGTAATGGTCTTTTGATCCGCAAATTCTTACAAAACCGGGGCGCCAGCGTTAGTCGTATATTTTTTTTTTCATTTTAAAAACAAACTTCTGACTACATTATAGCTGTTTTTTTTTTTTGAGATGGGATTCATCAATTATCTCTATCTCTCTCTGGGAGCGAGAGGGAGTGTCAGAGTTTTAACACTAAAAACTACTTGTGTTCCTTTAGTTCCCTTTGCATTTCAGGGCTGCAGTAACTCTTTTAAATAAACTTGCAGCATAGGTTCATTGACCTATTATAGGGCAATGATAACGTCTGTGCTACAAAATACAAATACAAAATAGTCTATTGTCACATCTAACATAATCATAATATTTACAAGTATTTGGAGCCTCCTTTTAAGCTAAACAGTGCCTGTATTAGGAGACTCCGTGTTTCCATATGATTGCCTTTACAATAATTTAATTCATCATTCATCATCATCATCTCAGCCCAAAGGCGTCCGCTGTTGGACATAGGCCTCCCCTAAATGTCGCCACCATGAACGGTCCTGTGTGTCTCTCATCCATCAGATTCCCGCAGCCGTTACCAGGTTATCGGTCCACCTTGTAGGAGGCCTTCCAACGCTCCGTCTACTTCTTACGCCTTAATTTGAGGAAGTAGTTTGACCTTTCGTAAAGGTCAAAGACCGTATTGCCTGGACAAATACTATTTCAAGAATATTTCACAGTCCATTGCGATATACTTTAAGCACACAGTACAAAAAAATAAAAGTTCATTTAATTTTAGTAGTTAACCCAAAAAGCATGTTGTAATGGCTATCGTTAGATATTATCTTTCCTTATTACAAAATTGGCGCAGTAAGAGTGTGATGTATGTATGACTTTAAATGTATGTTATATCATTCTCCATCATCATCACCGTCTCATCATCGTCATACTGCCGTTGTCCTGTTTTATTTGGGGTCAGCGTAACACATTTTTCCTTCCATTGTCCTGTCACCCGTCGCGCTATCACAAACTTCCTTTTCTTTCATATCGCTTCTCACACAATCTATTCTTCTGTTCTTTGGCCTCCCTCTCCCTCTCCATCTATCTACATTATACATAGTACACGGCAAATAAGTTAAACCATTTGCTATAGTAACGCGCAGCCCCCACTTCGATTGAGACCTGAAAATTGGTTACTGCTCTTTCAAGGTAGACCACCATGATGGTTCAACTTGTGTGATGAACCGAATTTTCGGGTGTCAATCAAAGTGTCAAACTCAAGGTTTGCCAAGGAGCAATGGAGCGCAGTATACTTGGTGTTAAATAAACGGATTGAGTTCGAAACACTACGCTGCGCTCCAAAACCAAAATAGCTGATGTGGCTCAAAAGGCTGCCCAACTGAAATGGGACTGGGCAGGGCACATTTGCCGCATGCCCGACAAACTGTGGGCAAAAATAGTACAAAGTTGGTGCCCTGAGACAGTGCGACGGGGTCGCGGCAGACCGCGAAGGAGATTGCGCGATGAGCTAGACGGATTCCTCCAGAACTGGCAAGAGGAAGCACAGGCCCGCGAGAGGTGAAAAGCGTGGAGGGAGGCCTTTGCCCAGGAATGGGACAGAACAGGCTAATAAAAAAAAAAAACAAAGTGGGGGGCTGCGCGAATATAAAATTGTTCAATTTAATTGCCGCATCCTATACTCTTTTAGTAACATGCGTTTCATTCCTCTTTCCATGACCATACCAACACGAACGATCCTCTTTCAACTGCTCAGTCACAGGCACGACTTTCAAACTTACGTATACTTATGTCATTCTTGTTTTGCCAAAATAACGAATAGTTATAACATGTTACTATTGGACTTGTAGAAAAAAACCGTGTCAGCGTGACGAATCAATTCACGTCACGCTTCACTAAAAGCATAGAGAATGTATTTTTTGCTTTTACATAATTTTATTCATTCATAGAAATTACTTGATATGGAACTTGTGGCTAACGTAATAACAGTTGCTTGCGCCAAATTTCGTGATTATGCTGCGCTTGTATTGTATTATATTTCAGACTGGTATCCGTGACTTTGTTATTTTTTTATTCCACAACTTTCACACTACACCATCTAGTCCCATATATTTCTAAATATATTCATATTATAGGTAAATTACACACAGACACAGAACAAATGATAGTGCTCATCACAAACATTTGTCCTGGGGGAATCGAAACCACGACCTATAGCATTACAGTCAGGGTCACTAACTACTACGCCAACAGGCCAGTCATAAATGGGTCATTCGATCTATCCCAGCCAGCTCCTCAAAGAAGGCCATTCTTATTCTACATATAAAGCTATAAATCCAAAATTCGATTTCAACTGAAACTCAAAGTGTTTACATAAATTAAACCACTTACTTACAGGTTCTTTTGAATTTTCAAGTTCGGTAAGTCACAAAAAAATATGAAGCTATTTGTACGTTGCAAAGCATCTCATCATGGAGAAGAAAGTACAAAAAACTCCTCGGGCACTTTTTAAATTAATCCCTTATGTTGAAATTCTCCATAACTGTACATATGAGAACGAGGAGCGAGATACACACCGTTAAATTTTGATCGTTTTAATCCCGTGGAGGGTCGATCCGGTGCATGAAACACTATCGATTTGTAAACATAAAATAAAAAAATAAAGTACTTTTTTTCTAAAACTCGAACTAATGTACGCATGTATGAAATTAATTTCTTTAAGTAAACGAGTCAATTACCTTGTCAGTTGTTGCTAGTAACTACCTACAGGTCACTGAACTCGTCTAGCTGACGTTTACTTAAAGAAATTAATTTTGTACATACGTAAATTAATTCTAGTTTTAAAAAAAAGTAAATTATTTTTTAATTTTATCTTTACAAATCGATAGTTTCACGTACCGGATCAAACCTCCACGGGGTTAAAACGAGTTAAATTTTGGTAATTTAACGGTTTACACTTACTAGCAAGAATTCTACTCTACATATACTTACAAAATCCTTTTCATATTTTGCAATACCAAAAACACTGTTCGCTCTTAGTAATAAGACCTTAACAATATTCTTGAAAGGTTAATTTGAGCCTTTTTGCGTTCATTTGTTAGTAATTTACCAACAGTTTCGAATGGCACAGACGGCTTGGGATCTCATTATATTTTTGATTCAATATCAAATTAAGTACACGAGTTTCTGTCTGTTCACGTGGACGTGAAATGGGATGGGTTGAAGATAAAATGCTGTATTGTAATAAGAATTATAAAGAATATACAGGAGAAAACTAAAAAAGTTTGCTGTTAAAAGTTATCAAATCTTGTGCTGTGGCATCGTTGTATACTATTTATTTATATGCACTACTAAGCAACAGTAAATACAGGTAGACTTATCACTTAATGCCTTAAGAATTTTCTACCAGAATGGGTAGCTCATTGTCCGTCCGTCCGGTAACATACCGGTCCGAGCTCAAGTCGTTTACGGCGCGCACTGTTCCCGCGCGCCTCAAGGAGTTGTCAGCAAACTGTAGGGGCCCAACAGGGCCGAAGCCTACTGGGGTCAAAGGGTATGTGAAAATGGCACGCGGGGCCCTGGGACCAAGGCAAAGAATGGAACGGGGTAGGTTTTTAGTCAGTAAGAGTCTGACACTACTTCCCGCTCCACCCAAGGGCGGGATTTGTCATTGGATGATTTTACCTACAATAAAAAAAAACCAATCCATGCTGCGCTGTGTTTACCAACTTCCTGCGAATGTGTTCTCGTGCCTTTACCTTAAAAATGAACCGACTGGAAGCTGTCCGGATTTATTATACTACGTAGAAAAATTTATTAATTGTCCGAACTGCCTCTGAGTCGAAGCAACAGGTAGTCATGGGAGAGATCTTTATCAATTTGAATATACACCGTTAAATTTTGATCGTTTTAATCCCGTGGAGGTTCGATCCGCTACAAGAAACACCATCGATTTGTAGAGATACATTAAAAAAATAAAGTACTTTAAAAAAAAATCTAATTAATATACGCATGTACAAAATTAATTTATTTAAGTAAACGAGTCAATGAACTTGTAGGTAGTTGTCAGTCGTTGCGTACTAACTACCTTCGGGTCATTGAACTCGCCCAGCTGACGTTTACAAATTGATAGTGTTTCATGTACCGAATCGACCCTCAACGAGATTAAAACGGTAAAAATTTAACGGTGTATACTAAGTTAAAAGCCTTTTGCCATAAGCATAAAAGGTAGGTTTAATAACGCTAAAAATGTTAAAATTACATTAATTATCTAAATGTTTTAAGTAGTGCTGAAACAAACAAATTTTTTCGTCGATTGCTTCTATAAGCCTGACTTGGTAAGCCGGAAATCACAGGTTAAAAAAGAAGACTAACCAGTGTATGAATTACCACGCAGTGCAGTGTAACTAATAGTTATACGTAACCGCAAAAACGGCCTACTTGGACTAGTTTATCGACCTTGCGATGCGTTGCTTGGCTGTTGGCCTGTTCCAATAAACAAAAACGTTTCGTTACTCTTACTTAGAGTATGCGAGTTGTTTTTACGTTTTGATCTCTGATTGGAGCAGTGCAGCTTATGAGTTGCGGTTATTGTTGTGTGTTGTTGTTGCTTACGAGTTGTAGGCCGCGGGTTCAAACCCAGCCAGGCTTATTACTTTGTATAATTTATTTCATCACCACTGCTCTCAATACGGTGAAGGAAAACAAATTGGCATGTCCTAGAACCAAAAATTCGAGTACATGTGACATTCACCAACCCGCACTGGGCCCGTGTGGTGGATTACGGCGCATTCCCTCTTGATGAGAGAAGGCCTGAGTCCTAGCTGTGGGAACAATAAAAGGTTGATGCTATGCTTTGCTATGCTATGCTCTGATTGGAGCGGGTCAATTGGAGCACCGAATGTCTTATTCTTATTAAAAAAACTCGCACTAAGCACTTTGGTCCCACAGGTACATTTTATTGCTTCCTGTCCTCATCATCATCACGATTTCAGCCGAAAGACGTCTACAGTAGGACAAAGGCCTCCCACAAATGTCACCTACCAGTCCTATGCGTCTCGCATCCGTCGGATTCCCGCGACTCAACCCCCACCAGGCCTTCCAACGCTGCGTCTTGCGGTATGTGCGGTACGCCATCGCCACGCCAGAACCTTTTGATCCCATCGACCATTTGTTCTGGTAATATACTCGGTAGTAATTAGAGTGGCTGTATAATTACTACGCTTGTTAATTACAAAATTTATGTTTTACAAAACCTATTAAATACATTCGTATTAATTATTTATTATAAACGGGCCATAACGTCAGTAGGAACTAGGCAGTTAATAATTTATTATTATAATTTATATTTATTAATAGATACAACTTTTTATTATTTCAATAACAGATATAAATAAAAACTATGCAGAAGGTAGTCGTACATTCACCTTGTCTATTTATATCAAAGGAGAAACTGATTGACTGACTGACATGTCAATGCACAGACGATACTACTAGGACTAAGAGCGTGAAATTTTGCACAAGGTTTCCTTTTGTGACTTGGCAAGCACTAAGAAAAGATTTTTCTTAAGGGGGTGAAACAGGGGTCTAAAGTTTGTATCGAGAAACCTACTTTCACACAGGCAAAGTCACTAGCAGAAGCTTGTTTATAAATATATAAAATTGACATTGACATTGACACTGAGGGTTCTGTACTAACTTACCTATGTAAATAGTTCAATTCCCGAATAGAAGTCTCGATGATTTTTCTGAATCGAAAAAAAAAGGTTTTTTTTTTGTGACGGGTCAATTTTACTGTGTTCAGATTTATATCTATACTTGTGCTATAAGACCTTGCTTTATGCCAAATTTTAGGATTCTGGGTCAACGGGAGGTATGCTAAGAATGGATCGAGAGTGTCAAAGGGAATCAAAATTCATAGGATACTTTAGACTTTTCGTTAGTTGAGAAATTCGTTTTTTGCACAGCTGCAAGGGATCATAGACTTAAGTAAATGGTTTTACGAGTAATTTCAACTCGGTATTTCCACGCGAGTTTGATATGATCTTCTTAGGTTATGACAGACAGACAGACGAGCAACAAAATGATTAAGGTTTCTATTTTTTTCGTTTAGAGGTAGGTACGGTATCCTAAAAAAGAGAGATCTATGCTAATGCCTACGATTTTGACTAAAAAGGGCATTGAAATCTGCGCAACATATTCTAAAGCGAAATTTGGAAAACTTTCTCTTTATTTTTTCTTTGTGGACCACTTAGACAATTTGTACTTTGATTTTTTTACCTATTATGGTATGACGGGTATTTTTGGAGATAGAATTGAATAAAGCATTTATTGGAAGTTATAAACTTATGGCGTATTATAAAAATATCAAAGATTAGTTGAATAGGACATATCTACATACAAAATTAAAACAATATTGTAGATACAAACAAAACGGCAACATTTGACGCACTATCTACCGATTTCTCTTTACTAGACAATTTTTTTCGTCACAGAATTTAGGCTATAAATTACTTTTAAGCGCAATTTAGACGGTACGAGTTTCTCGCCTCGAACATACGAGAATCGTAAGAGCATAGAAAAAATGTCATCGTCTAAACACATACCTAGGTGGAGCGAGTTTCTCGTCTCGAACGTACGATAATCGTAAGAACAAAAAAGCATCTCCGTCTAAACATTCATACCTAGACGGTTCGAGTTTCTCGACTCGAATTTATTTCTTACCTGTGTCTAAACACTTTGATACGATAATGTCATGGCGATTATTGCTTACGATTATTGCGTACGATTTTCTCGAACAAAACGTTCGAGAAACTCGTACCGTCTAAATTACGCTTTAGTCTTAATAAGTTGAATTATTTTTTTACAACAGTAATTAGTTTGAACAGTGACCTGAATGACCTGATTTTGATCCTTTTAATCCCGTGGAGGGTCGATTCGGTACATGAAACATTATCGATAAGTAAAGATAAAATTAAGTAGGTACTTTTTTTTTAATTCGAACTAATTTACGCATGTACGAAATTAATATAAAATTTCTTTAAGTAAACGTCTTCTGGGCGAGTTCAATGACCTGTAGGTAGTTAGTACGCAACGACCGATAACTACCTACAAAGTTATTGACTCGTTTACTTAAAGAAATTAAAATTAAAAGAAATTATTTAAAATACGTTTGGAGTGTTTACTTTTTTGTTGCTTTACCAGCTGTGTTAGAGGTAGTTCTGTTTTTTTTTAAATTATTTTGACTTGTACTATTGTAAAGTTATAAATATTTTGACTGGTCTACAGCATAAGTAGTTTATTTAAGAACAAGAATTTGCATTGTCTTATTAATATTATAAGTTTTATTTTTGTTGTAAAAATCATTATATTTTTTTATAAAGTAACTGTGGAGTTTTTGACGCCTCTTCTCCCTAAGAAACGATTGATCGGAACCGGGAACTACCGTAACGGTACACTTGACATTTTATAAGTCATATGTAGGCCTATGTGAAATAAAATATCTTGAATCTCTAAAGTGTATGTCTTGTTCCAAATCCGAATAGGAAAAAGAAAGGTAAACAGTGTCTGCGCACGCCACGCGTTCCTAGTAACCGACTGTTGACTTACGTAACACACGCAATAATAATTACTCTATTAGAATTGCCAGTCGGAATTCCACCTACTTTTCGTTATTTACTTCTTACATTTTTTTTCTCTTTCTCTCATAGCATAGCTATATCGCTCACCGCCCTTTTTTTAAAGTGGGAATCATCAAGTAAATTCTTATTTTTAGTTTAGGTATTAATAATGTTAAAGGGTACGATGGGGTTGACATATCTGGTTAGATAAAAAACCCAAAATAAATAAAGAAATAAAAAGAAAACAGTAATTTCTTCCCCACTGGGTGGAGAAGGAGAAAGTGAGACTGTTACTGACTAAAACCCCTAGTGTTAAGGTAGAACTACACTGCGCACACGTGTGACTACGAGCTACACTTGACCCATGCAAATTAGGCGTGTTACACGAGCGCGTCGGTCTAATGTAGTTCTAGCTTTACTTCAGTTGGACCCTTATTGCGAAGGCTGCGTTAACACCTTCGGCCTCATCGACCATCTGTTCTTTGAGAGATATTGAGCTGCATTCAACCACGCAGGTCATAAAATTAAATGCGGAAACTTCACAGCCCACTCACGATAAACCAACTTAATCATAATGATATTACTACGCGGTCGTTAACCTATCGCGTGATATGGTCATGTATAGTGAAGGTATTGAAGGTCTAGGCTGTTATTATAATATTTGGATTGCAAATAGATTATAGAAAGATGGTTGAGTTTTCAACAAAGAATTAATATTATTTAAGACAAGTTTCAACAGAAAAGCGAGCCAAATTCGAAGAATATGAAGACAAATATCTTCGTTTCTTTATTCAGTAATATTTTATTTGAGAATTCAGTTGAAATTGTATTCAACTTTTGTTTTCGTTCGTTTATAAGCAATTGCTAGTGATTTTGTCATAACTTTTTAAAGAACATATAGAACTGTTGATATAACTCTGCAGATATTGAGGATTGTATTTCTTTCGATTCATTTGAGAAAATTATTTTCTTCACATAGATTCTTTGAATTCTGCATAATGTTTTCGAACCCAAAGAACCATTTAACTAACTTTGGCTAAAGTTGTATAACTGTCTGGTTTTAACTTTGTAGTTTAGTCGTCTATTTCAAAAATTATTAAGGCAGTCTTTGGTAGCCCATTTTTATAAGATTTTATCAGGCCCGAAGAATCCTCTTTGCATTCAAAGTTGCATGGATTAACTAATCAGTATATTTTGTATTTTTACTTTGACAGAATAAAAAGAAAAAATCTCCTGTAACAATATCATTCCACTTGTGAAGGATAATGAGACTAATATTAATAAATTTTCAGTGAGCGACAAAGACACTCAAGAGTTGTTATTCTTATCATTTTGGGGTCAAAATAAACAATACCAGTGACTTACAACTGAGTCTTTGCAAAAACGCCAAATTTTCTAGTAGCTGCCTCAGCTTTAGACGCATGAGCCGCCAAAAGTTTAGGGTTGAGGAAATTTTGACTCCCAAGAGTTGAAGACAGTCCGGGTGTCAAATGTCAAGGGGTCATTCGAAATTTTGGACTTGACAATCGTATATATCTGTAGTTCGAAGCGCAAGATGATACATTGATGCTTAAACTTACTACCAGTAAATGATGAGTATGAATTTAACATAAACGAGGATAATCATCATAGATATGTGGATAAAACACATTAATACGAGCATTGAAATAATTATGAAGTTAATGTAAAAAAAAGAAAGAAAGAAAAATATTTTGTTGGATAAAGAACACACAATGTTGAAACAACATATAGACACTTAAAATAATAAAAATAAACTAACAATGTGTGTCTCACGGCTGCGCCAAACAGGTCCAGTTCAGCATAAATGCCAGACAACTACGAGGTTGTAGTTGCCTGATGCTGGTTTTTAACTAAACCTTATTTCAAGTGCAATAGCTTTCCCAATCAACAAATTAATTTAAATATGCAAAAAGTCGCTGCTACATGCACTGGCATCTAAAAAGCTTATAGTTACGAAACTTTATTCATAGAATTTTATAGCTTCTATCTTGTCGTAGTAATTTGTATTGCAGTACTAAATTGCTACTTTTGCTTCTCTTGAAATTACGACAGTTCTTTAATAACTGACTTGAGCTTATAAGCATACAGGTTTTCACCTTAATCATATTAATCAGGATCAATGTCTTTTTTAATAATTATGTTGATTGGAAATTTGTAATATATATCCAATGTCTTCGCTCGCTATATGGCGGAATAGAAGGGCGTGCCTTTTTATGACAAAGCCTATTCCTATGTTTCTTCTTTGTCTTGTGTCCTAGGACCGCTTGGTTCCCTTTCAGACAACCCATAGCTCTAGTAGGCTTCGGCCCTGCTGGGCTTCTGTGGTTTTGCTGACCATCTCTTTGAGGTGCGCGTGGGACACACTAAGCGCTGTCGACGAGTCGGAGCTCGGTCCGGATAGCGAGCTACCCTATGCTCGTGGTCTCATACGTACGGTAGCTGGAAATTGGGATCTGGGTTCAGTGGCTGGCCTTGAAAAATACATTCTTTACTATCCAGAAGTAGATGCAACTTTTTGTCACATTTTTCTTTATTCATATTATTTTCTTCTTTCTTTATATACCAGTAATATCTGTTCTGCCTTTAGAAGCATTTCATGAATTTTTTGCAACATAGGTAAGGGCCTCACGTGTTATTACGTCAAACATTGGTATCTCAATAGATTTTGCCAATACAACATTAATTTAATATTGCTCAATGATTTCGTTTGCCTGCCCCATTACACGATCAGATCAAAATACTTTGATGTGGTCTAATTGTGTGATTTAATGACTTTTCTGTTGCAACTGTTTTGACTAGAGCAACATGTCTGATAGGTGAAGCAAATAAGCCATTAGTAATAGTGAAGTTAATTAAAACCTTGGCCTTTATATGTCACTGGATTCTTGTAAACATCGGTAGCTTATAAGAAATCAAGTGAAAGTATTCTTTATTCCTTGAATTTAGTTATGATTTTGTATTTATTTGTATTTATCGGCAGTTTGTATCGCCCATGGCCCATGACTAAAGTGTCCCTATTATTGTACTTAGAGGATCTAAAACATCACTGATGCTGCTATAAACGTGGTAATGAGTGAAAAGAGAACTATTGATTCGAGAAGAAGCATCCACAATTTGCACTCTCACACGAATTATTATATTCTTACTTCTTGCAGCCTATGTAATATACATTAAATAATGTTCGTAGACTTAATTGCTTATCAACGATAACCTGCCAGATTTTTGATACTTGCTTAGCATTATTCTTCATCTTTATTGGGTCTTTCTTGGATAACGTATTCTTGTCTTATAATCTTGATGCTGTAACATATTTGTTTGTTAATTCTATCGTCCGGCCATTTCATTGTTGACCGATAACTTTGTTTGTCTACTATCATTATATTGTTACCATTTTAATTTTCAATTTTATCAGTTGTTTGTTTTCCTTCGCCTGATCCTTGTGGAATTTCAATATGCTTAGTTTACTATTAGCAATGTTTTTCTTGTTTACCTTTCAAGAAGTTAATTTATTTCATGCAAACAGAAGATAACGAAACAGTAAATGATAGAAATGGTTGTAATAAGCGATTATTTCACATCCAATCGTGAATTCTATTTTGTGTGCAATCACAGTCATATTTTACGTTTCATAATGTTTCGAGACAGTGAGAAATTGCTTCTTTTTTCGCTGTATTGACCTAACTAGAATCCAGTCAATTTCGGTTGAATAATAATAAAATCGACAATTGTATCGATAAATCATAATCAACTATTTTTTAATGATCTTATATATATATAATGTTCGAAGTGAACGTTTTCGTGACTGTTTTCTAAACATCGCTTCGAAACTAGAAATGTGAACTATGAAAAATTACAATTCGAGGTGAACGTATTCGTACTATTTTCTAGTATCGCTTTGAAAATCAAAATGTGAACTATTAAAAATTACAATTCGAAGTGAACGTATCCGTACTATTTCTAAGTATTGCTTTGAAAATCAAAATGTGAACTATAAAAAATTACAATTTGAAGTGATCGTTCTATTTTCTAAGCATCGCTTCGAAACTCGAAATGTGAACTATTAAAAATTACAATTCCAAGTGAACGTATCCGTACTATTTCTAAGTATTGCTTTGAAAATCAAAATGTGAACTATAAAAAATTACAATTCGAAGCGAACGTTCTATTTTCTAAGCATCGCTTCGAAACTAGAAATGTGAACTATTAAAAATTACAATTCGAAGTGAACGTATCCGTACTATTTCTAAGTATTGCTTTGAAAATCAAAATATGAACTATAAAAAATTACAATTCGAAGTGAGGAAAAGACTTGGTTTCATATTCCTGTGAAAAGAATAATTTTATATAATTAACTTTAATTGCTTTACTTCCGTAAAGCATTCATACTTTGGACATAGTCAATGCAAAAAAACGAACAAAATAACAAGAATTCAAAATTGAGAAAAAAAATTACCAACAGCTCCGTTGGTCATGAACTTCGATATTAAATTCACTTTCGGAAAGTATTTAGCACTTCCTATTAATTAAACCATAAATATATCCCAGTTACCGTCCGGTAGCCACATGTCAACCCGTTTCTCTTGAATTTCTGCGACCTTACAGAAACATTTAAGGCCCTTCCTTGCGTACATAAAATAAATTGTTATGTGTTTTTGTTCGGCGTTGAATTGCTTGATAAGTTTGTATTGTTTTTATAAGCGATTTTGCTTCTGCTACTGAGTTATTAAAAAAGTTACTATATAACATTATTATCATTATTCGTATTACCTCAATTTAGTTGTTTTTTTTTTTTTTGTAAATGGTAAATGATATTGTTTTTGCAAGTAGGTTTTTATAACACTTTTACGCATCATTTTTTTAATTACAGTTTAAACTAGATGAAGCCGGTTTTTCTTACCTGACCATCCTGAGAAGAAATACCTAAACGAACTCAGGGATATGTGAAACTGTTAGTACAACATCTTTTTTTAAATTAATATAAACTAGTCTTTTGGCTGAAATGATGATGATGATGATAAACTAGTCATCATTATCATCATCAGCCTTTTCAATGTTCCCGCTGTTGGGACACAGGCCTTCTCCCTAGAAGAAGGAATGGGCCGTAATTCACCACGCGGGCCGTTCTTAACTGCAATAGTCGCTTTCTTTCAAACCATGTCATCGTATTCGCAGTCTACGCATCGTTCAATCGTAGACTTCATATTAAGTCAAATCCGTACATATTGTAAAACAAAATCCCCTACTGCGTCTGTGTGTTCGCGATCAGAAACTATTGAATGGATTTTCATTTGGCTGTCACCAATAGTCATTTAGAAAGAGTGATTTAGATAGAAGCTTTAGGTGCATATTACATGCATATTTATAGCAGAGAAAAGTCGAGAATATTAAAGATTGCAATATCCGTGCGAAGTTGGGGTAGGTCGAGGTATTTTAAGTTAGTTTTATTTATGTTGGACAGCACAAGACCTCTTTTGACTGGAGAGTGAGAAAGAAAGATTTATATCTATAAGAACTTGTAAGCTTCCCTAACCAGTAAGTCTTTTTTTTGGCGGGAAATCATCGTATCGGAATTTTACTAACCAAAATACACTCCTATATTTTTTCTTTGCCATCAGTCCAAGGCCCCGGGGTTCACTATCACACAATCGATGGATCCACTGAGTCTTGACGATTCATATATCGTGAAATTATTCACCTTGCTAAGCCGTTACATAGGATCATACCACAGATATGACATTTTCCGATTTCCGGCCACCGTAGGCGCGGGCTTGCGGACGGCGTGCAATGGGTAGCACGCTGTCCGATCGTCCGGTAAACGACCGGACCGAGCCCAAGTCGTCGACGGCGCGTTCTGTTCCCGCGCGCCTCAAGGAGCTGTCAGCACACCGAAGAAGCCCAGCCTGCTAGCTGCAGGCAGGCAGGGTCGAAGCCTACTGGGGTCATGGGTTAACTTCCGAAAGGAATACCCGGCCCCGGCACGATAGGCTATGAAGGAACGGGGTAGGTTTTTAGTCAGTAAGATTCTGACACTACTTCCCGCTCCGCCCAAGGGCGGGATTTGTCATTGGATGATTTTACCTACCATAAAAAAAAAACATATCTGTGGATCATACCTATAGTACCTACCTGTACTATTACTTATTCTGTGCCTATAGTCATATCTAAAGATCATCTGGATACCCAGATGTACTAGGTGATGGATAGTCTGTAATAAGGGGCTGCGGATAAACCTGTATGATTGGGTAATGTAGGCAATAGTTAGGTAACTAGTACATTCTATGACCTCTGTACCTATCCGGATATTATAATCAGTATTATGATACTCTTATGCAAGTAAAGGTCAAAAGCGTATCCAGTTAATATGTCTAAGTGAAACTTAGAGTGAACAATATATGCAATGCCATTGTTAGAAAGAGGAACTCGTATAATTATTTGATTGATTTATTTACATATGTATTTCTGAAAGATAATTTCGATAAGTATTGTTCAAATCACAGAGCTTTTACTGATAGAAGGTTATAAGTCCTGTACTATTTCAAAGGTTTTATCTCGATATATAAAATGCTCGTTATGAGTGTAGTAGGCCACTGGAGCAGAACCGCAAGTAAAAGTTAATTTCTTCATAAAATATTTCCATACAATGTGGCAATGCTGCTGATCTTTTGGGCACACTTCTAGTCGACAGCGACGAAGGCAATTTTTCGATGCCGTATTTTAGTTTGCATAATTAATTGTTTTAATAATGTTTAGCTATTTATGTTGTTGTTAGAGTATGTTGTAAATAAAACAATATTTTTTTTATTAAAGCTAACCCTTATTGTCCCACTGCTGGGTAAAGCCCTCCCTCTATTCTTTTTAACGGTCACGGTTCGCCGATTTCTCATTCCAATTCTTAAGGAAGACGTATGCCATCTCCTTCGTGGTCTGTCGCGGCCCCGCGTTGCTGTGTCCGGCACCAATCCTGTGTTTCACGGGCCCACAGCTCGTTAGACATGCGACAAACATGTTTTGCCCAGTCCCATTTAAGTTGAGCAGCCTTTTGATCCACATCAACGACTTGCGTTTTGGAGGGCAGTGTTAATAAAACCATAAATGTCTTATAAAATAAAAGTTTCTACACAAGGTCAGCTGTTACTAGTTAAGAGGTGCGATACGATGCAATACAATGGTAAACAAACGCCTATAAGGAAATACCGTAACATTTTAATAACATAAACAATAATAAGAAATATCAACGTAACCACTAAAGTAGTCCAAGAGAGCGCTCACGTAATAACAACATAGTTGTAGAGGAAGATAGTCTAGAAGACCGGTTTGTTATCCAATCGATAAATGTAGGAAACACTGAACGGACTGTTGGTGTGACTTGATCGCCTAGATTTGTTTGGATACCGGGTTGCTTAGAAAAATAAATAAAAGCGAATTAAGGAGGCTGCAAACAGTCAAGAAAATCCAAGCTCAAATAAAAATACTTTAGTTATTACAGTAAAAATTATCATAGTTGTAAGTATCGACTATGTTCGTCGTTTCGAAGTGGTCATCTTCGAGGGTCGACGCGATGGCGCGATGGTTGGTAGCACGTTGCGCATGGTTAAATCTCGTGTCTACCATTATTGTTGCTGAAAAGTGTTAAATAAAAGGGATGGAACAGGTGAAATATGTGTTTGTTTTGAGCGACAAACCATTACTTGTCTGTTGATAGTTGTTATTGCCGTCAAAATATCAATTTGTGTTGGCCCTCTGGGGTCTTACTCATCATCGTCATCATCAGCCTTTTAATGTTCCCACTGCTGGTACACAGGCCTCCTCTCTAAGAGAGGGAACGGGCCGTAATCCACCACGCGGGCCAAAAGCGGGTTGGTGGATGTCACATGTCTTCGAATTACTCGGGGTCTTACTATGATGTCTTAAAATCATCGTGAATTCCATGTGAAAAAGGGTTATTACTATACGACCTGTATATGCTTCATCTTTCTCACATACCGAAATTATGATGGTTTTAAGACGTCGTGGCAAGAACCCTAGTCCTCAAGTCTGCTATTACAATAATAACAGAATGGTCTATCATTGGTTTCATAATTGTTGATTTTGACAAGTTTGGTAATCTACTAACATAATGGGGTCAAGATGACTTTTCAAAGATCAACCACTGACACTCAATTGAAAGAAATAGCATAGAATGGTAATCTCGTACATAATTACAAATGAATGTCTGACATAAGCGGTAATCTGCTAAAATATTGTCAATTCCTTTGATCAGTGACCTACCATTACTCATTAGAACGTCATTGTGCAGTCATTGCTTTTATTTCGTTACAAGACAGCTCGAATCAAAATTTTATTACGAGGCCTCTGATCGACCAATGATCGGCCATTATGAATTAACAGGTTACGAACTTTTAGCAAAATGACAATGGGATCGTGTTGGAATAACGAACTTATAAAAATAGCAGACTAGGGCCCCTGATTTGTGGGACACTACTGAAGTTTGTATAATCGAAATTCCGGAGTTCACTTTTGCCCTTTTCAGATGAAATAACCAAGTAGGAGTAATGGTGGACATAAAAGTGAATTTATTGGGCATTGTTGGTGCAGTAGTCGATGGTAGTCGATAGTGAATGACAAGCCGTAGCGCTGCGTATCACAAGTTTGATTCCCGTGCCGAAAAAATATTTATATACTTAGCCAATAGATAGTTGTTTTAGAATCTAATCGTATTGTGTTGTATGATCACATATCTGACGGAAAATGCGTCGCGTATTATCGTTCGCGTAACGCCAGAACAGACAAATCTATATACTTATAATAAATCTGTAGAAGTAAAAATTCTGTACATTGAAAATATCAAAAAAATAAATGGCAGGGGGTGTTACTAGACCAACACCGAAACCAAAAATGTGATTAAAAAAATTTTTGTCTGTCTGTCTGTTTGTTCAGGCATCACACAAAAACTACCGGTTCGATTACGATGAAACTTGGTATAATTATTCTTTAATATCCTGGGCACCACACTGGGTACTTTTTATCCCGGAAAAGTATGAACAATAAAAAACAAACTTAATTTTGCGGTTCGATCCCTAGACCCGATTACTGTACCAACCGCAAATAATATGTTGTCGTAGGTTACGTCACCCGTTTCTATTGTAATTAGCCACAAAGGGCCCGCGCCGGGGCAGAAGTATTAATACTGGTATGCCCGATAGATAACGTTCTTTACAAAATAGCACTTTACACTTAAAATTCATTGATAAGTTTCGTCCACGCGAACGAAGTTGCGAGCACAGCTAGTATATAGTAAAACATTTGACCTTTCACACTTAACCAAAGTATAGTATAACCTCGATAAGCTCAACGTATTTTCCGTCAGATATGTATCGACCCTTAATAACTATATAATTATTTAGAATTGTTTTTTATTTATTTATTTACATTGTTTCCACATAATAGTAGCGACAAGAAACATGTAACCGAGATATTTGTAATATATAACCTGACATGGTTGAAAAGAGTGTCCATGGAGTTTCTTGCACATTCTTCTCCATAGAGTTCTAGGCTCTGTGCTATTATCGTTTTTTTTTTCGGATAGAAAGACTTCTTAACGTTTGAAAAGTGCATGTAAATTGTTTTATATAAAAAAAAGCTTTCGACTTTTTGTTTACATATTTGTAAACGCACCTTCAATTATGGAGTAGTTCTTAGTGTGAGGTAATGTATATAAACAAAAAAAAAAAATATCTCGGCCATGCCCTTCATTCCTGCACCTTTCAAATCAAAGTCAAGCAATTTGGTCAAACCATTATACGGGTAATAATGTCAAATTACCGAATCGGTGAAATGTTGTTGTCCTACTTCGTTGTATGATGACCGACAGAGATGACATCGTTTCGAGTTACGTGCGTTTTATCGTACTGGGTGTTAGTTACCTCACTGTTATGTTTTATTGAAAAAGCTTAGTTAACTTGAAGTCAAGGTTTTCCAGATTTAAACCAACAGCTAAACTATTACAGTTTAGCTGTTGGTTTATTGATGATATAAATTACACCCAGAACAAGAACAAATGATCATGCTCATCACACAAGCTTTGTTTGCTTTTTAGGGTTCCATACCTCAAAAATAAAAAAATCTGTTAGGATGACTTTGGAGGAGGTATCGAGTTGAAATTAAAACTATACACTCAAGTCTGCGGTACCTTGAAATTGTGAAAAAATCAAACTTCTAAGTTAATGGAAAAAAAATACGGCCGTTTATATCGCACAATAACGTACATTTCGACACTCTCAAGGCAATCAAAATTTATAGGGTACTTCCCACTGGCCTAGAATTTATACATTTGGCATGAAGCAAGATGTCATAGCAAAATATCGGAAAAATACTGAAAACTGCAAAATGGTTGTCACAAAAAAAAAACAATTTTTCGATTCGGAAAAACTTCGAGACTAGATTCAAGAATTGAACTACATACTTACATAAGTTAGTTTGTACGGAACCCTCAGTGTGCGAGACCGACTCTCACTTGACCAGTATTTTTTACTTTTGACTACACAAATATGATCAGTAATGGGATAGAGCCTCATTTTTCTGTACTTATTTAAAAATAGTGATGTATATCTTCTGTATTGCTTATAATATATTATCTTCATTTTGTCTAACTGCTGCATCTAGGTAGTTCTAAGTCGTTCGTTTTGGTGCTCTCTTAGGAGGTTGAAGTTTAGCAGTTGACGTTAATGACTTTTAAGAATTCATGTGCACTTGCAATTAAGTATACAGTGCTCTTTAAATATTTCCGTTTAATATTGCTGTTTTGACCTCAGGTAAAATGGGACACAGGCTTTTTTATGGTAGGTAAAATCATCCAATGACAAATCCCGCCCTTGGGCGGAGCGAGAAGTAGTGTCATACTCTTACTGACTAAAAACCTACCCCGTTCCTTCGTAGCCTATCGTGCTGGGGCCAGGTATTCCTTTCGGAAGCTGACCCATGATGCCAGCAGAGATGGGACACGGGCTAATGAATTGCTGTTCTTCTGCAATAAAAAGGACAAATTGACTGATTGACATATCAACTCATAGCCGAAACTGACATACTGAAACTAGGAGTATCAAATTTTGCATAACAGTACTGAGGATTTTCCAAAAATTTTGGTTCCGTATCTCAAAAAGAAAAAACGGAATCTTTATAGGATCACTTTGTTATCCATCTGTCTGTCTGTGAAGACCCATTATCTCGGAAACGCGGGACGTATCGAGTTAAAATTAAAACCGGTATACACCTTTAAATTTTGGGCGTTTTAATCCCGTGGAGGATCGATTCGGTACATGATACCCTATCGATTTGTAAAGATTAAGATTAAAAACTAAAGTACTTTTTTTCTAAAACTCGAATTAATATACGCATGTACGAAATTAATCTCTTTAAGTAGGTAAACTAGTCGATGACCTTGTAGGAAGTTGTCGGTCGTTGCGTACTAACTACCTACAGTTCATTGGCCTCGATCAGCTGACCTTTACTTAAAGAAATCAATTTCGTACATGCGTAAATTAATCTAAGTTTAAAAAAAAAGTACTTTATTTTCATTTTTATCTTTACAAATCGATAGGGTTTCATGTACCGAATCGAACCTCCGCGGGATTAAAACGACCAAAATTTAACGGTGTATATCGGTCTGTGGTGCCTTTAAGCTGTGAAAAAATCAAAATTATAAGTTAACGAAAAAAAAGAACTGGCTGTTTATGTCACAAAACATGTATTTGACACTCACAAAGAAATCAAATTGACCTTGAATCCTGAAAGGCATGGTGCAGCGGTGCAAGGTATCATAGCGCAAGATAGATAGATCGGCGGCGATCTCTCGAGCCGGGGCTTGGTTCAAGCCATGCTCCGGAGCGAGGAGGAGTGGCAGGCGGTCGCCTCCTTTTGCGAAGCAGTAATGCTAGCAAAGGAGGAGGCCGACCGCATTAGGCAAAGGCGCACACGCCGCCGCCGCCGCCGGGTTTCCGATCCCGATTTCCGGCCACCGTAGGCGCGGGCTCGCGGACGGTGGGCAATGGGTAGCTCGCTGTCCGTCCGTCCGGTAACAGACCGGTCCGAGCTCAGGTCGTCTACGGCGCGCACCGTTCCCGCGCGCCTCAAGGATTTATCAGCAAACTGTAGGGGTCCAGCAGGGCCGAAGCCTACTGGGGCCAAAGGTTATGTGAGACTGTCACCACGGGCCCCAGGATAAAGGCAAGGAACGGAAAGGTAGGTTTTTAGTCAGTAAAAGTCTGACACTATTTCCCGCCCCACCCAAGGGCGGGATTTGTCATTGGATGATTTTACCTACGTTAAAAAAACAAAAAAAAAAGATAGATAGATAGATAGATATATTCTTTATTGTACACCAAAGATAAAATTACAATAGGAACTTAAAATTAATAGGGTGTCACAATGGGCGGTCTTATCGCTAAAAGCGATTTTTTACAGACAACCAAAACTGTTTTGTAGTTACTTTTAAACAATTAATAACACTTTTAACATTTCTACCCATAGAAAGTACATTATCATCAATTTCATTTTCGATAATAAAAACGAAGTGAGCTTTATTTTGTTTTGACTATTTTTTGTAAGCATAGTAAAGATAAATAACATATTTATGATAAAGATATGTAAGAATCTGTCGTTAGTTATTTAGATTGAACATCAATGCGTATGCAACATACAACATTCATATTTCACGTAGCATCGTTTACTATGCATCGAAGTGTCATATCACGTACAGACTATCATTATAAGAAATGTGCAAAAGCTGCTTGTGTTTCAGCTGTTTTGAAACTACTGGTAAATGTTCCTGTATTTTTCACTATTTCCGTATTTTCTTTTTAGTGGAAGCAAGTCACGTGAAAATAGCAAGAATAGTAATACCGCTATCGTATGGCTTACTCGCGTCTTCGTTTTTTTTTATTTTCCATAAATATGAAAAACTAAATATGTGCTACCATTTCGATTTCCACCCAGGACAAACGTTTGTGTGATGAGCACGATCATTTGTTCTTTGTCGAGGTGTAATTTATTTAAAATATGTATGTATTTAGAAATATATAAGTAAGTATGTTTATCAGTGTCTAGTACTCATAACACAAGCTTTGCTTAGCTTGGGACTAGACTGCGTTGTGTGATAGTTGTGGAATATTATATTATATATTTTTCACACTGATCCCACTCTGGGTGGAGTAAAAAGGAGTAGGTATCAGACTTTTTGACAAAAACACACCTGTATTCTTCAGTTAATGAGTTCTAGAAATCATATCATGACTTCTCCCGCTCCAACCTAGAACGTGAATAATCATTGGACGATTACCCTCCTCAAAAACAAAAACCTATTATCTCTCAGGCAGCAGTGTACCAAATGTGGTACACCTCATACAAGCTAACTTAAACCTTGTTACGTAAAAATAAGGTTTAAGTTAGCTGCTACCGAGGTGTACCGGATTCCGTACACTTGTGCCTGAGAGGTTAATTGGGATAACAGCATTACGATTTCAAGTCATCCTTACGTCATTTTCGTCATCTTCTTATCTCGATCTTATTTACAGCGCAATTAATATTTTATATAAAAACCCAATAACACAATTTTATGCAACTACTTACCCAATGTCCTTGATAAGTACGTAATTTTTAGGGTTCCGTATCCAAATGGCAGCCTTGGATTAAGTGGAAGTGAACCCCGGGGCCCTAGAATGAAGGCAAAAAAGGAACAGGAATGGGTTTTAGTCAGTAAACGTCTGAAAGGCCCTCCCGCTTCGTCCAAAGCGGGAGAAGTCATTGGATGAGTTCCCACCTCAGAAAAATAAAGGACAAAAATGGGACCAGGCTGTATCTCATGAACCGTAATAGCTATATATTCGCAGATGATGTATTTCTGTTGCCGCCATAAAAATGAATAGCTGTTCGTTAGTCTTGCCAAAACTCGAGATCGGCTGGACCGATTTGGCTAATTTTGGTCTTGAAATATTTTTGGATAGTCTAGGGAAGGTTTAAATGGTGACAAAAGATGGAAAAATTCACAAAAAAAAATTGAATACAACGCCAAAATGAATTCTGCTGGTTCTGGTAATACCCGGAAATGGCGTTATCCTCATTAGACGATACGAAGTTTGCTGTGTCAGCTCAGGGGGCTTACACTTTAGTTTAATTCCGATCGGTCGACATTGGAATTGTGACATTAGATACTCTTGAATTCGATACTAGGGCCAAATTGTGTGTCCTTTTTGCGAAACTAAGTAAAATGGAGATTGGGCTTGGGGTGTGGTCACGCAATTTTAAACTAATTTGGCGTTAGTATCGAATTCAAGAGTACCTAACGTCACAATTCCGCGGGCTTGCGGACGGTGTGCAGTGGGTAGCACGCTGTCCGATCGTCCGGTAACATACCGAACCGAGCCCAAGTCGTCGACGGCGCGTTCTGTTCCCGCGCACCTCAAGGAGCTGTCAGCAAACCGTAGAGGCCCAGCTTGCTAGTTGCAGGCAAGCAGGGTCGAAGCCTGCTGGGGTTAAGGGCCGTTTTCTGAGAGGAAGGCTCAGCCCCGGCATGATAGGCAACGAAGGAACGGGGTAGGTTTTTAGTCAGTAAAAGTCTGACACTACTTCCCGCTCCACCCAAGGGCGGGACTTGTCATTGGATGATTTTACCTACCATAAAAAAAGTCACAATTCCAATGTCGACCGATCGGAATTAAACTCGAGAGTAAGCGCCCAGGTCAGCTAGTCTTATATAAAAAATTAATAGCTGTTCGTTAGTCTCGCGAGAACTTCGACCGATTTGCCCAATTTTGATCTTGAAATATTCATAATACCCCAGGGAAGGTTTAAAACATGACAAAATATGGAAAAAATTCACGAAAAATATCCGACAATTAGGCGGTACGAAGTTTGCCGGGTCAGCTATTACGAAATAAAATAAATATTTAAGTAGGGTAGGCCCATAAAACAAACATGTTTTTTTTGTCTTTTTTTTTTGCTACGGGCGTTAAGGAACCCTTCATACGCGAGTCCGACTCGCACTTGCCAGTTTTTTAAATATCATCATGCATTGCATTCACTTGGCCTTCGAAAACTGGTGCATGGATTCAATACAACACAAAAATAAGGCATATGTAAGTAAATAAAAGTGATACTGGTTTACATTTACTATCTATTTTAAGATTTGAGTGTAACGTGAGTGTAATATTTGGTATGCGGACGTTATGCTTGTGTTTAATTACTGTAGCGTAAGAATGGAAATTTTATTTTTTGAGTCGTGCTTAATTATTGTTGTTGGGTACTTTTTATAAACACGGATTATTTGAAACACAAATTAACTGTTATATACAACACAGTTAGCTTATGCCAGGTGTGAAAGTAAAGAATGTAAAGCCTAACATTCTAGTCGTGTTTGTTTTTTTTAAATCGGTTTAGTAATTTTTAAGTTTTTCTTTACAATTAAAAATACAATATTTTCCTCATTATAATTTTATTATTATTAGCACAAACTATTTAGAATCTACCAGCAACTGTTGCAAAAAATATCACAAGAGCATGGTGAAACTAGAAAATTGTCCCAAGGGAACATACTAATGAGATAATAGTAGATTATGTGACTAGGGGGTAAAAATCAGTATCTTAAAGTCATGTTGGATTCCGAACGAAACACAGGTTGCTAAATTCTAATCCCGAAGGCAGAGAGGGTTTTATATAATTAAATCCCGAGTACTACGAGGGAGTTAATATAAATACCTAAGTGAAGTGAGGAATTTAAGCTACAACAAAGACAGTTTTATTTCCGTGTTGTATACTCTACTTTTTACACCTTCGGTGAGATAATTAATAAACTGAGACTAATTATATATTTGAGTAATAGATATAAGTATTATTTACAAGTTAATCTTAACTATCATTCATCATGTTTTGAGATTTGAAACAAACAAAATTTACTACGAAATTGAACTATAGTTTTCTATAACGCTCTCTCTCTCTCGTGTACATTTTAATTCACATAATATTTTTTTTCTTATATTATACATAAGTTTAGCTTCGGGCATCATCATCATCATCATCAGCCTTTTAATGTTCCCACTGCTGGGACACAGGCCTCCTCTCTAAGAGAGGGAATGGGCCGTAATCCACCACACGAGCTCAGTGCGGGTTGGTGGATGTCACATGTCTTCGAATTTTTGGTTCTAGGACATGCCGGTTTCCTCACGATATTTTCCTTCACCGTTTTGAGAGCAGTGGTGATGAAATAAATTACACAAAGTAATGCGCCTGGGCGGGCTTGAACCCGCGACCTACTAATCGTAAGTCGGGGCCGTTGGCACTCGGCCACCACTGCTCTAGCTTCGGGCACCATCAATATATCAAACATAAAAAATAAAAAAACAGTAACACAACTTTTGGTAACAAGCAATCAAAAGGTACAGGTAGTAAAATGCGAGTAAACCACGTTCAACTCCAAAGGGGATTGAGGTTGTTTCGCACAAAAATAAATTGTATTTTTCTACAGCCTGTTTATGTGACTGTCTGATAAAACAGAGGCATTACAGAATATAATTTCAGAATTATTTTTTGTTGTAGTGTTGTAGTCAATGACATTTTATGAACAAGCTTATAACTTTGTGTTTTCTTTTTGTTTGGCTTTTCATGATATCTATAGTTATAAAATTTTGTAAAAATACTAGACACGTGTTTCGAGGTTCGCATATACTAAAAATAAGGTTGTATAGTTCTGGCATTCAGCCACATCGAAGCCTAATATAGTAAACACAATGTTAAGCAGATTTTTTTTTTTTCGGTGGGAAAATCGGCGGGGCAGGAGATAGTGTCAGACTTTTACTGACTAGAAACCCTACTCCTGTTCCGTCTTTGCCTTCGTTCCAGGGCCCCGGTTTTCATTTTTACATTCCCCATGACCACAGTAAGCTTCGACCCTGCTGGGCCCCTACAGTTTGCTGAAATCTCCTTGGGGCGCGCGTTTACGATACCCGTCGGGCCCAAGTAGATGGATTGATTGTAGAAAGCACAATATGTTACTTCCTTAAGTACATTCAATTTGAGCAAGGTAAATAATAAAATGGTTTATAGATAGATACTAAAATATAAATTAGATATCTATTGAATAGAGAATAAAATATAAACATCACCCTTTTTATGAGAAAAGCATTAAATATAAATATTATTGAAAGATGCGTCTCCTTCGTTTTATGGCGCAGTTCTCGGTCTGGATCAATGAAACTCTCTTCTCCATCTTCAGTTTTTGTACGGATACTTGTTGTTCCTGTCATTCGCATTAAATATGTTTAATCAAATTTAACTTCAGGCCTCAGTTTACATAATTAACGTGTGAAGTTCTCGCTATTAAGAAAAAGAGAGTCTCAAAACTCAACACATTTACAATGTTCAAGAACCCCTATGAAGACATTGACAATTCCAATGAAAATGCATTCGGCTCAGGTACTTTGTCTGCAGCGGTCTTCCCTTCCTATTACAATTTAAGTGTCTTCAAGGCTAGAGTAGATAGGCTCTTAATAAACTAGTGCGCTTCACCATCAACGATTGCATCACTACTACTATCAGGCTGGACTAGGGTCAAGCAATAGTAAACATCATTAAAAAATAGCATTTTCAAAGCAATACCTAAAAAAATATTTTACACGTTTTTTGTTCAAAACGCTTTTATTTAATTAATATCCAACTATGGATGAAGAATTAAGTCACACTCAATTTAAATTCAGCTATCTAAATAAGTCGCCGACAAATTCAAGCATTAGTCAAATTGATTATACAAATAGCTCATAAAAAGTACGGGTCAAACATTAAACACAGAAGAATAAATATACGGAGTGATGACGTGCGGACAAACAGTGCGAGCGTGAAGACTATCACGCCACGTGACCGTTGACAAAAACGTGACCAATTAATGACGCTTTGAGCTCACCATGGAAGCTTATACTCGTATTAACTGGCGAACCTACGTCATTTTGATCAACAGTCTCTGTGTTTTAATGTAACTGTTTGCTGGAGTGAACAGAAGCGACAAGAAATAAGTAACCAAGATTTATGTAACTCATAATATGATTTAAAAGTGTCCATGGAGTGTCCTGCACGTTCTTCTCCATAGAGATCTATGCTTTGAAACGTACAAGTTTTACATGTTTTGGCTGACAGCCATTTTGACAGTTTAAAAGTCCCTGTAAATGGTCTTTTTGAAACAAAAGTTTCTGATTTCATTTTAGCAGTTGAATGCGCTAGTTTTCAGGATGAACTGGTTCTTGAGATATGATATCATTTAAATTGTGTGAAAAAGTGTGAAGCGTAATGATTTATATCATTGGATTAGGGGTGAATGTGAATAACTTTACGGAATCTGTTAATTCACTGATAGGTAGCCAGTTGAGCTTTGAGAACGATTAAAAGCCGTATGTAGAGTTTACTCTTAATGCCAATTATTTATCTAAAATTACTTGATTTGTGTTGACAACAGAATGTTTAAATGTTGAATGTTTGTTGATAAAGTGGTTTCTTATAAAATCGATATTTAACTACAACATAAAATAACAAAATGTAAATTAATTTATCACTACGCAACGACACTTAAAAAAAACGATAAGCGTCCTTTTAACGTCCACACATGAATGGTAGACTAAATTGGCTTTTATGTAGTGTGGGAATCGTTGAAGCGTACTGCGTAGACAGTCCATTTACTCACTACTCCGTGTCCCCTCTATAAGTTACCGGCACACATGTTTGTAAACAAACTGATTAGCATCACAATAAGTCGCATGCGGCACCTTAACGGTACGGGAGATCGTTAGAGCTTATATGTAAGACCACCATCGTAAAGGCATTGTTTGAGAAAGGAATTCATAATACTTCCTAATACGTTTTTGATGTAGTGGACAATTTTGACAAATTGAATGCGCATTGCGATTTTCATATCCTATTTGGTACCTGTAGAAGTGAATCTTTGACAAATAAGCTAGTGTTCCCTATAAATTAATGAATTAAAGATTTACATGACGTAATTGGATTAGAAAGCATAGAATTTTAAATGACTTTGTGCATTACGAGACTATAAAGAACGTGTTGCTCTTGACTTACAAACTGAGCGGCTGAGTTCGAGATGTTTTTACGTTAACACTATCGAAACGTTTATGACGTTCGACGCTCCGATTGGTCAGCTCCAAACTCATAACCAATAGGAGAGCAAAACGCGGTAAACGTTTCGATCGCGTTAACTTTAAAACAACTCGCACTCAGCGCACTGAGCGGGTGAGTTCGAGTTCTTTTTACGTTAACACAATCGAAACGTTAACAGCATAAAGTTCTCTGATTGGTTAAGGGCTTGGAGCGAGCCAATCGGGGCGTCGAACGTCATAAACGTGTCGATCGCGTTTACGTAAAAAAACTCGGACTAGACACGCTGATGGCACTTGTCAGCAAACTTAGCATCAATTTCTCTGTATTGGTAATTCATCTTCGTATGCGTGGACTTCGAAAGATCAACCGACGTAATGATAAGTAAGTAGTGAAGAAAACTGTAAATCTTGTTGGAATCTTTAAAAATAGAAGATGAATACTAATACTGGTTTATTTTTTATTTTGATTAATTATTTTATCATGCCTTGACAGTGGCTAGAAAAATCACCTAAACAACACCGTAGAGTAGATCAGCCCCCTAGCCAAGTTACTATCATTTCGTTAAGCGTGAACGCTTGGAGTTAGCCACGCCCCCAATTCCTGTGATCTGACATCATCTCAACGCTCAGTGATTACGTGGTCAAAACAAAGGAATTGGGGGCGTGGTCAACTCCAAGCGCGTGGCGTTCACGCTTAACGAAACGATTGTAACTTAGCTGGTATTATATTTATGCTGAATGCTACTATTTTACCTTCTGCTACTATTGGATAGTTTAAGTTCGCCATCACCCAGTATTGTTACTGTTTACCATTAACCTAGCCAAACCAAGACGAGTTTGCAAATAAGCTTACTACTTGCTATAAAATTAGCTAGCATATGATACTCAAAGTTCACTGACTCTAGAAATAATTGTTTAGATATTGTCATTGGAAGGTGTGGTCACATAAATATGCAAATGATGTGCCAATACTTTATATACATAGTTACTTTTATATTACGCCATGTTTATGTTGTGTGGTTATTCAAATGTTTTGTAATGAAAGCCCTTAATGTGATTGTAAAAAGCTTATGTAAAGGTTTATGGTCATGGTACTTAAATTATTGCTAGTAATTATGAGGGTGGGTACTAATACCTATATATACAAGATATTAAGTTTTGTTAGTTTAGGTATCAATGTTTAATAGCACTTTATAACCTCTCAACTTATTTTATTGTACTTTGTAAACTTAAGGCCCTAGACAAAGAGGTTTGCAAAGATAGAGGAGAGGCCTTCTCCCTGAAGTGGGACAGACGATAGACTAAATAAAAAAATAAAAACTGTTGAATGTTCAGTCTGGATGAGTTTTCTGATATATTTGTCGTGGCCAGGTCATAGAAATTGAGAGTTTATGATATGGCTAAGTTAAACTGGCCAGATCATTTTAAACGTCAAATTTTGATGATATGTCAATCCTCGTTTGGCCTGCTTTCTTTTGACTTTTCATTATCAGAGAAAATCTACATCAATCATATGGCTAAACGAGGATTGACATATCATCAAATGTTAACGTTTAAACGGTCTGGCCAGTCTTAGTCGGCTACATCACGAAGTGATTAATTTCATTAATCTAGCCACGAAATATTCATTATTCTGTCACAAAGCTGTAGCAATATCAATCAACCTAGTCTACCATACTCCATAAGAACACTGACTTTTCCAAGTTTGCGCGTCAACTTTACTTGATTTCGCACTTTCTTCAACCTTTCCGCGCTTTTGATGCTAGTTTCGGCGTCATCTTCAAAAACATTGACTGTAGCCCCCAAGGCTTGCCAGCGGCTTTGTTTAGAAGCCACCATGGTCCTGGGGTACAGTGCAGCGCTGGCCCTGCGAGGAAATCCAAGTAGGTACATTAAAATCACATACAAATCCAATGTACCTATTTGGATTTCCTCGCTAGGCCAGCGCTGCGATCAAGGCTGTTTTAAAAAAAATAGCACTGCTGTAGCGTACTAGGCAATACTTGTGGCTTTTAGTCAGTAAAAGTCTGATATCACCTCTCACTTCACCTCTAACCCGGCTTGTGAAGTTTTTTGATGTTTTCTCATCCTCGAATAAAGGGTATTATTAGTTTTATATGCCTTTTATTTCACAGTCACTAAATTTTTAGGTCTAGACTTTTTTTATGGTAGGTAAAATCCTCCAATGACAAATCCCGCCCTTGGGCGGAGCGGGAAGTAGTGTCAGACTCTTACTGACTAAAAACCTATCCCGTTCCTTCGTTGCCTATCGTGCCGGGACCGGGTATTCCTTTCGGAAGCTAGCAGGCTGGGCCTCTACGGTTTGCTGACAACTCCGTTTGGGCTCGGTCCGGTCGGTTACCGGACGATCGGACATCTACAAATACTTAGAAACATACATACAAAGGCCTCCTACAAGGTGGACCGATGACCTGACAAGGGTTGTGGGAACCCGAATGGATGCGAGACGCACAGGACCGTTTATTGTGGTGACACTTGTGGCAGGTCAATGTCCAACTGTGGACGTCTTTCGGCTGAAATGATGATGATGATGATCTGCAAATACCTAACTCCTCTCGATTTTGGAAGATCGAGAGTGTTGGAATTTTAATGATTAAAATCCTTTTACGTTCTTTCAGTTGAATTTTGTATTGTAGAGTCACGGTAACTCTTTCCAACAATCCCGCCGGCAGGCCTAGACGTCTACATTGAATATTTTTGAAGAAGACTTTGAAACTATTAGCACCAAAGTCGCGGAAAGTTAGTTAATCATTCTCATAACGTAAGAAGTAAATTCTGAAGTAACTTCGTTTTGCGATGAAATGTAAAGTTATGAGGTTAAAGTTGAATTCGTAATAGTTTATCAAAGAGGAAGTTTAATAGTAAAATAAACAAAGATTTACTCAAATAAATGTATGTGTATTTAACACCTTTAAATTTTGATCGTTTTAATCCCGTGGAGGGTTGATTCGGTAGGTACATGAAACACTATCGATTTGTAAAGAAAAAATTAAAAAATATAGCACAAAAAACGCCAGTTTTTGCCTATTTTTGCTCGTTATCAATAAATAGTAACAAGTAGGCACTTGAAATATTCACAGAATATTAAATTGTATATTTAGTTTAATAATAAAATTAAAATAAAATAAAAAATATCCAGCTGGGTCTTTCATACAACAAAAGTGTTTTTTTCTAGTCAATGGTGTGGAAACCTTCGTGACTCGCACTTGGCCGGTTTTTATTTAGTACCACGAGGTGATAAGTCTGCCACCACGTGGGCGAATCCGCTGGCTGCAGCTAGGGTACATATATTAAATAAAGTATCCATATATTACGTGTATGTCCAATTAACATACTTTTTAGTAGTAAGCCCGAAAACACCATGAGATTTCCAGTTTGTTTATAGGACAACTTGATATAGGTAATACGTGCCTCCACATAGCTACGCGGACTTGCCACTTGGCAAATGTTATGTCAACTAAGGAAGTGTACACACGAACTCTACCTACTTTCTAATATCAACCTTGTGTTGCGTAACGTATGGTATGGTTTGCTTTGACCGGGTTGCGTGGACGGAGATAAAGGTGCTTATGCTTGGCCTGGATTAAAACTAATGGATTAATTGGATAAGAATGTAATGGTTAATGTTAATGGGTCGACTTAGGTAGTCAAACAAATTCGTTATTTTTCAAGTGTGCCTACCAAACTTACAAATCGGTTCAAGATTAATTAGGTAGGTGTCGCATTTTAGAGGTATAGTCTAAAGTTCCTTAAACCTCTGCTGAAAAGAGAGATTCTCCGATGAGACGGGAGTTTTGTCAGGTCTGGCAACTGTCGGATAGTTGATTTCTGGCGGAAAATTCTAATATCACGATGCAGATTTTTGTAGTTTTTAGTTGGGATTATGGAAGTTCAAAGTTGGCTTCAAATTTTGGAAACTAAAGAAAAGCTTTGTGTAATTTATTTCATCTGCTCTCAAAACGGTGGAGGAAAACACTGTGAGGAAACCAGCATGTCCTAGAACCAAAAATTCGAAGACATGTGACATACACCAGCCAGCATTGGGCTCGCGTGGTGGATTATGGTCCAATCCCTCTCCTAGAGAGGAGGCCTGTGTCTCAGCAGTGGGAACATTAAAAGGGTGATGCCACAGTGTCAAAGCGATGTAGTGCACTACATCCAGCGCGGATGTGGTGCAGCAGCCACGCAGCACTATGCGGCTAATTTGAGGGTGCCCTTAGTGTTCCATTACGCAGACGCGCCACGGCGCAGCGCGCCGCGTCTCGGTAAACACGCCCTTAGTCTGGTTCTGTAGGTAGCTGCGTTGCGTTCCCTGTGTTCGATCTCACACGGAACAAATTTATCTATAACGTATATAATTATAATTGTTTTCCTGGAAGAGCTATGTATAGGCCATTCAAATATTTATTCCGTGCAGTGGTGCTATTCTCTAAGAAAACGCAGCGCTGCCGCAACGACGAACATCTAAATAGGATTCATTGAATTAACAATTCAATGTATGGGTACTTTAGGTTGACAATCCAATGTATCCTATTTGGGTGTTCGTCGTTGAGGCAGCGCTGCGTTTTCTTAGAGAATAGCACCACAGGAATCAAACTCGAAAGTCACTACGCCAATCGTTCCGTCGAAGTTTATCGAGTAGTTCAAGGCTAATAAACACCGAATTGACGACAAAACATTCTCATCTCCTTCAATGTCAAATTAATCCGTGCCTCCTACTTTCACTAGCACACAACACGATAATTTGTGAGCAAGTTTGTGACTTAACTGCTTCAATTTTAACAACTTTTGAATGGGTTTTTGATGTGAATTTTCACATGGTTAATGCCCCTTAGAATGACATTATAATCACAATTGTATGTGAGATTGACATGCCTTACATTGATTTGATAAAAGCAAAAGCAATGTGTGGGCTTCGCATAACAAAAGCATTACCGATGCTTAGAGTGATGACGGCAATCCGTAGGGGCCCAGCAGGGCCGATGCCCGCTAGCTAAGACCGCAGGGAAGTTCTGAAAAGAAAACCACTGGTCCTAGAACGCAAAAAGGCAACTGAAGGACGCAGGTATGGTTTTAGTCAGTAAAAGTCTAACACGCAGTTCGCCCAGAGCTGGAAAAGTTACTGGATGATATCTACACTTAAAAAAATATCTGACGGTCTGTCTATCCAAGGAGTATAGTATTGGCTAAAAGTCTGAGTTGTTGAGGCCTGATAGGCAGTTCATCATCATCATCATCATCAGCCTTTTTAATGTTCCCACTGCTGGAACTCAGGCCTCCTCTCTAGGAGAGGGAATGGGTCGTAATCCACCCAGTCACAATCGACGCGGATCCAGTGCGGATTGTTGGATGTCACATGTCTTCGAATTTTTGGTTCTAGGACATACCGGTTTCCTCACGATGTTTTCCTTCACCGTTTTGAGAGCAGTGGTGATAAACTAAATTACACAAAGTAATGCACCTGGCTGGGTTTGAACCCGCGACCTACAAGTCGTAAGTCGGGGCCGTTACTACTTGGCCACCACTGCTCTCATAGGAGCCACGCTGATAGGTTGTTGCTGTATGTAAAACTCAGGTATTCAGCTGCATTCGGGTAGGCTGGCAGCCGACCCAAAGCTAGTTGGGAAAAGGCCAGCGAGATGATATGCTTTCTATTACAAAAATGACTAAACTCTAGAGGATTTTCACATAGTTAATGTGCCTTGGACTGACATTACAATCACAATTGTGGGTGTATGATTGACATACCTTACGTTGATTTGATAAAAGAGCAAAAGAAATGTGTGGACGCATAGCAAAAGCATCACCGATGCTTGGAGTTAACAGAACAATGACAAATCTAAAAATATGGTCAATTTTAAAAAGCCTAACAAAAGCCGGGTCAAATTCCGCCTAATTTGGCCGGACACGCAACATAAAAGCCTGATCGTGTCCTACTTTATCCGGAAGCCTGGCATCGCTAAGCGCGCGTGCATTTCTGTGTCAAACGAGGTCCGCTTTATGCAACGCCTCTTCCAGATTTTACGCTCAACGCTCATGCATTTCTGATTACGCCATTTAATGAGCTGAACATTCTTGTATGGGTTTGTTTTGTCCTCAAGTTTTGCAAGTGTCGCCATGTTTGCTGTTGTGTAGTAATTGATACTAAAATCTCGTACTTAATGCGTATTGTTTTGTTAAAGCTTTGTGCCTACTTCCTTTTTAAGAACTACACTACAATTGCTATAGGATGGTGCAGGTGACAGCTGTCGAATTCATACAATATAGCTACATATCCTTTTCTCTCTTATTAAAGATGCATATTTTCGTCTTGCTGTCATCTATTTAAAAAAAGACCTTAGAGATATACAAGTCAAAAAGTGGTTATATCGGTACCGAATTCGAAATCGGAGTTTTTAAATAGAAATTTATCGGAATTGGAACTGAAATAGTAGGCGGAAACAGAGGCAGAAGCTTCAAATGAAACACTGGAAATCTATAAATACTCGGATATGTATAAATGAAGAGTGAATTCACAACATTCTAAATACGAAACAACAAGTGAAAGAGTCGACAGAGGGCAGGGGTAAAGACAGGGTCCCTGCGAGACAAATATAAACTTGCATGTACTTCATAAGTTCCGATTAAAATTTATCGGATCCGAAATCGAAATCGGAAATGCAAAGTTAGTCGGAAGGTTCGAACTTTCGGAATTGGAATTGAACCTCTGTAACATCTCTGCTAAGAAAAACGAGGAATCTCACTCTCTCAAATGTTAGCATTTTTTTTTAAATTGTTGATAGGTTCGCGCTTGACCGCTATCTTACCTGATGAAAAGCGACGATGCGGTTGACGATGGAGCGCGCTTACCTAGAAGTAACCTATTCACTCTTGACTTAAAGATTCCCGGGTTGTAGCCATCAGGACACAGACTCCGGCAGTGAATTCCACTTAGCTGTACGAACAATGAAAAAAAAATTGAAAATATTATGTGTGTTTCTATGTACCTATTTATAGGTATTTCATTGGATGATTCCGATAGGTTCACAAATATAGTTGTGGCTTAAGGCTAACGTGTTCATAAGGTATTTTGCATATGCCAATGACGTGGGAATATAATTGTTAGGACCACTGACATAATTAATTAATTATTATCAGTGTTTCGCACTTTACCTAACAAGTCAATACGTAGTATTTTTTAACATTTTCATCATAAAATATTACCAGCAAGTTGCTATTAGTAAGTCGCAGTTTGATGTTTGTGATTAAAGAAAGGCGAATCTAGCTTTTGAAAAAAGGTTGTGGTCACGATCACTCGAAAATCGGTGAAATCCCCTTTTTAGTGTTAGATTCCGGTGGCACAGCTGCAGAGAAATAGTAATAATAGTAGGTAATTGAAAATCAAGACAAAAAAATCGCCACAGTGCTTTCCATGAAAATTAAAAATATTTATCATCCAAAAAGCCGACAACAAAATCTTAAAAATAGTAGTCATAGTCATATTAATTTATTGGTAAGGAATTCTTGCAAGTTATAAACATAATGTTACATTATAGTCAACAATTAATTACGAATAAGTAAATTACATTACAATGTCAAATAGGTACCTACTAAAAATAAAAATAGAAAAAATAAATAAAAGTCAAACATATAAAAGAAAATACCAAAAAATATATCAATCAAAGTTAAAACACAAATTAAAATAATTAACAAAGTCACAATCATTTCCAGTCCAATTAATAAATAATTAATCTTACACAGCATACACGTTTCTTTTGCTTAGAGCCTTTCTGTTAAACGCATTATCTTGCAGTGCTAACTTTAATTTTTACCCATTATACCTAATCACGTTCTTTTTTTTTTGTTTTTTTTTTTTCTAGCCATTACTGTCCCACTGCCAAAGATAAAATATTTTTATCTTTCAAAAGCTCGCGCACAATATACCACTGCCTATCAAAGAATCTGTCATCACACTCTTATTATAAAAGCGTGTTACTTCTTCTTGTCTTGGGTACTATTCTCTAAAAAAAACAACCTTAAGGACAGCGCTGGCCCAGCGACGAAATCCATGTAGTTACATTTAAATCACATACAAATGCAATGTACAGTCAGGGGTCAAAAGTGCAGTTGCACTCTACCGATATTAAAGCGTCTAGGTTTTTTTTTTATAGAAGAGGATCAATGGATCATCACTCAGTTCATTTTTTTCATAGAAGGAACCTTAAGAATTAAATAACGACTTGTGGCCCATTGGCCTTCTTTTACTAATAAATTTCATAAATTTAAGCATTGGTACAGTGCAACTGCACTTTTGACCCCTGACCGTACCTACTTGGATTTCGTCGCTGGGCCAGCGCTGCGCTCAAGGCTTTTTTCTTAGGAATAGCACCCCAGGTCCAGGAATAGCTCATAGGATATTCAATCCAAGAGTATGTTTCCTTGGGACAATTTTCTACTTTCACATCGCTGAAGCCGCTGGCAGCAGCAGTGCTCATCCTCATCATAATTTCAGCTGAAAGACGTCCACTGTTGGACAAAGGCCTTCTCCAAACGTCGCCTCAATGACTGGTCTTGTGCGTCTTGTGTCCATCGACCTCTCGACCAGCGACCAGTTCCAGCGTCCCTGATCAGGTCATCGGTCGACTCCAGCGATCCTGTCCGGCCACCGTAGGCGCGGCGAGCAATGAGTAGCTCGCTGTCCGACCGTCCGGTAACCGACCGGACCGAGTCCAAGTCGTCGACGGCGCGTACTATTCCCGCGCGCCTCAAGGAGCTGTCAGCAAACCGTAGAGGCCGAGCTATCTAGCTGCAGGCAGGCAAGGTCAAAGCCTACTGGGGCTAAGGGCCACTTTCTGAAAAGAAGGCTCGGCTCCGGTATGATAGGCAGCGAAGTAACGCGGTAGGCTTTTAGTCAGTAAGAGTCTGACACTATTTCCCGCCCCGCCCAAAGATTTGTCATTGGATGATTTATACCATATATAGGATTGTTAACCCGAAGTACGTATACATAAGATTGTTAATCTAATGTACCTAATTGGGTTTCGTCGCGAGAGAGAATAGCACTGCTGCTAGAATGAATTAGTATCGATTGCGTGCAGGTCATGTGTATAAAAATAAACAAAGGTTACGACTCAAACACTAGAGTTCTAAGAAGGCCATAATAATACATTCTTATTGTTAGAAAGATCGATAAAACTGAGAAGGCTGAAGTTTGGATTAATAGGAATTACTCCTTAGGCCCTACCACGGTCTCTTAAAGCGATCCATTTGGCGGTCTCATCTGAACTGTTAAAGAGACGGAGCTATATAGGGTGCTCTATCTCTCTTTCTCGCTCGCACGCCTGCCAATTTAACACTATAAGGGAGAGAACTCACGAAGCGTTTTCTCCTGCGGCCGCCGACGTTCTTGGCCCGCAGTTTCTGTAGAATGCAGATGTACAAAATTTAAGCAAATTTCACGACACGTTTTACGGCCGCGGTGTGCGCAGTGGTTTGCGGTTCCCGCTGCACCGGCGCTGCGGTAGCCCGCCGCCTCGTCGGTTTGTGCCTGCATGTTCTGCGTCGGTTGGCGAGCGACCGCGCATTGACTGGCGATCGGCCTTCCGGTCGAAAATCGCTACCGCGACGACTGTGTAACCGCGTATTTACCGTCTCGTGAGTTTTGAAATAAAATAGCAATTTCCTCTAACGCGGTGGGTGCGGGTGAAAACCGCTCCGTGAGTTGTTAGCCTAAGGCCCCTGGTTTACTCACTCTATTAAGATAGATAGATAGATATATTCTTTATTGTACACCAAAGATAAAATTACAATAGGAACTAGACACTAGACTATATAATGTTACATTATACCAGTTAGCTTGCTGAAACTATGTTTATTTAACTAACAATTAATATCTTAAAATTAAACTACCGATAATCGTCTGTTTTGCATAATTAATGAAATAAACAAATCTGGCACGTGTGAGCCAAATTACACAAAGAAATTGCAATATACACAAAATCAACTTCAAGTCTCAATCTTCAAATTTACACTTGGTAGAACAAATTTAATCAAAACTTAATGTGTGTTGACTTCAAGACCTGAGCTCAAACTATTTATGCAGTAGGTACTATTGTTGAGTTCCGGGAATTAAGGAATGTGTGACGGTGACAGGCTTATAAAGCCCTGCAAGATTGCTCGCAAGACTTACCGTGGCCCTGGAATTCAAAAAGCATAGTATAGTCAGCCTTGTAATGTTCGTACGAGGCCTGAATCTCAGCTCAGGCCTCCTCTCAAGGAGAGGCAATGGGCCATAATCCACTACACGAGCCCTTTTGGTTCTATGACACGAAAGTTTCTTCATGCAAAGGCCCACTGAATAAATGTAGGTGGGTTTTAGTCGACAGAAGTCTGATACACCTCACTCCACCCAGAGCACGAGAAGTTGTTTGACGATTTCTTACCTCAAAAAAGGCATAAGTATAAGGTAAAACCGTATGGGTCCAATGTGGCTGCTACCCACTAGGGCCATGAGAATTAAGACACAATGTCTATACTAAATAAGATTGAGATACTAGTTAATCAAACACTTCGTGAGAATTCGTCCACATATCTTCTCTTCGGTAGAGCGAAAGGGAGTAACTGGGAGTATCAGATTTTTACTGACTAAAACCCACCCGTTTTCTTTGATGCCCTTTTCGTTCTAGGGCCGAGGTGACTTTTTCTAACAATTCCGTAGCCCTGGCAGAACAAAAAATATATCAAAACAACATCAATGCTTTTGATAAAGAAAAAAAAAAGAACTATTTTCCCTATTAGACAAAAACTGTCTACGTAGTATTTACTTAAACTTTTTTCTCTTGTCCTCAGCATAGGTCGCGATGGCCGTTCCTCTGCCTGCCGATACTCCTGGCAGCGTCGGCGTGCGGCAGCGATATCCTGATGATCACCATGGGCGGCACCAAGTCACATAAGATGCCTTTCTGGGAACTGGCCAGAGGACTTATTAGGAGGTTAGTTTTGGCAAGTTTACTGACAGCCAATAAAGGTATTATTCGAAGTTCGGCTACAGGCTGCGGATGCTAGCAGTTCATGCGGCGGCTGCACGAAACGGCTGCAGCTGCACGACTGGTTTTCTATTAATTAATAGTATGAATTTTTGTAAAAACAATTCCGAACGCGGCTGCGACTGCAGGTAGCGGCAGCACTAGTAGTCGAGGCTCGGCAGCACGACAGGCTTTTTTATGTAGTATTAAGGATTTCATTCTGTGAAACCATTCCGAACGCGGCTGCGGCTGCACGTACTGCCACCGTATGTGCTGCCTGCATCCGCAGCTTGCATTTTTGAATTTTTTTACTGTTTTTGAATTGTCAAAGTAGGCAAATCATAAAAAGGAAAGATTATTTTCTTGTTTCAAAGCGTAGTTCTCTATTGAGATAAATATGCTAGAAATGAATGTTGGCATAAATCGATTAATTGTGTAGGTAATCGATTACTTACTCGTAATTTGATTTATTTAATCAGATTAATTTTAATCATGATATATGGCGTTGGATAGTTAATTTTAGAAAAGAGCTATCATTAAATCAAATTTAACTCATTTGCAAGAAAAAAATGAAATGAATGATGATTTTAAAAAAATTAAAAAATTAAAACTAAACTTATTTTTATTTCACGAATGCTGATTCCTGTGATTTTTCATATCCAATTAAAATACATGATAATCTTACTTATTAAAATAACAATTACCTTTTTTTTTAAATTTGTGATTAAGAATTAATAATAATGATTAATAAATAATCATAATTACAAAAAAAAACGATTACGATTAATTAATTATAAATAATCGTTAATCATGATACATTTTTTTGTTTGTTAATGTGATTAAATTTTTGATTTTTAATTCGATTAACTTTTTGCCAACAATAATAGAAAATGTTACCTTAAAAAACATAACAACACCTTAAACGACTGTTAACACACAAAAAAAAAATTGGGTAATCCTTGGGTGATATCGATAGTTACTCATGATGGGCTTCTTCCCACTAAAATGTCTCCTCGTTCCCAGCTAAGCTATTACTAAGCGACTGGCCTGTTGGTCTAGTAGTTAGTGGCCCTGACTGCTAAGCTGGAGGTCTTGGGTTCGATTCCCACCCAGGACAAATGTTTGTGTGATGAGCACGATCATTTGTTCTGTGTCTGGGTGTAATTTATCTTTAATATGTATGTATTTAGAAATATATGTATAAGTATGTTTATCAGTTGTCTAGTACCCATAACACAAGCTCTGCTTAGCTTGGGACTAGACGACGTTGCGTGATAGTTGTGGAATATTATATATTATATTATTATTTTTTTATTTCCAGAGGTCACAACATCACTTTTATAAGTGCGTTTCCCGCTGACTTTCACATTAACGGCCTGGAAGAGATTGCTCCTGAGGGTCTGGTCACCTATGTGAGGAACTACATGTCCTTCGACCTAGTTGGGGCCAGGATGAGAGGCGAGGATCAGATGCCAGTCAAGGATATACTCCGATATGGATATGAGGTACAAACATTGCTTAACGTCAGATTTTTTTTTACTATTTTATATATTATAGTAAAACTTTTCTCCTTTATTGGTCTTTTCTTTAGTAAAAAATCCGTTGCGTGGATTTAGAAATGTTAGCGAAAAAAAAAACAGACGCGGTTTGTGATTTTGTTTAAAACTATGTTATGATACAGATAAATATTTTAATAACTATTACTAGCTTACCCCGAAAACGCTCTGCTATTTAAATTTATTATCAAAGAAATCTAATGTAAGTATACATCGAAACAAAGACACAAAAATCGTAATTAAAAAATGGGGTTAAGGGGAACTATGAAATATTAAAAAAAAATAAAAAATAACTATAAAATAAAATAAAATAAAATACCTACTTGCATACAATAATGTGAAATGTCATAAAATACTATTTATTGTTTGTTTTTTCGTGACAGTTATTTTATTGGTTCAATCTAAGATTTGCAATTGACCGCAATGCTTGAAAGTAATCTTATTTTTCTTGTATTTTTTTGTTAGATTGTTTAGTTTTGATACACCTCATATTTTTTTGGACAGTCGCGTTGTGTCTTTTATTTTAACAGAATCACTTAACCGTGAACCAAAAAAAAAAAAAAAAATTCAACTACTCCAGGGAATTGAAAAATTTAAATGTTTAAAATGTTGTTTAAAATTTAAATGGGTGGCTATTTCATAGGTATTAATGGCGTCCGACATGTTAATTAATTTTTCTAAAATTCATGCGAACAGTTTTTGTAAGTAAGGAGGTCAAGACGAATCTAATTATAGATCATTTGTCAAAATTCATCAAACCGTTCTAGATACAGTACGTGCCGAAGAAATAGGCATAGCTTGCATTATTTAATTCATTACCTATCTAAATGCACTTGACAAACAAAATTATCTTTAAAGGAGTAAGGCGTGAAAAAATTTGCAATAAAAATGTACACTACGAGACGAGACCGTAAGTAATAACTAGTTTTGTGTTTTTTACAACTTCGTACAAGAACAACGTACATCCAATTACTCTAGACCCATTCAAGGTCAAAGTGACCTAGATGAGACAGATATGCAGTCGCATATCTTAGATTCTACAATTATACAGAGAGAAAAAAAGACTGGCCAAAAAAGTATAGGTCAGTCTTTCTACTCCCCACTCGATCAAAATTTCCGGCGAACCTTATTGCTCTGATGTAACGAAACCATAGCGCGATTCAGAAACGGCGTCTCGCTGCACAACGCCATCTATCGAGCTTCAAGGTAACTAGTAAATATGGCGGCGAAACGGGAACATGATACAGCTGGCATTGAAGGATCCCATTTTAATGACATCAAACCGGTTATGTGTTAGCGAACCATGCTTTATAAATAAAAAATGTGTCGACGTTGTCTGTAGTTTAATAAGGTTGGTTGTGTATATAAACAATATATTTTTATGATTACTTTCAACTGGCTTCTGCCCGCGGTATCGACTGTGTAAATGTAGAAAATATTACCAAGAGAACATTACGAACAACATCATCAAAAAGAAAAAACTGTTTAGAAAAAAAAATAACCGACTTCATTAATAAAAAAAAAACACTAAAAGGATTAAAATAACTTTAATTTCGGAAGTCGGTGTTTCTCGGTATTGTTTGTTTCTTATTTAATCCTTTTAATGTTTTTTATTAATGAAGTCGGTTATTTTTTTTTTGTAAACATAAAACATAACCGACTAAAAATAAAATTTTATTTCACACTTTTTAGTTGCAAAACGCTTATAACCAGAGTGCCTATTTCTCATGACACTTTCAATTAACCTAAACACTGCTAGGATGCGTCGTTTTATTATGAAGTTCCCATGTCTTCCTTCTACCTTCCGGCTACATCATCAGATCAGTTTGATAGTACCTTATAGCCAAAGTGCATCTCATGATGATTCTAATAATACCAAACTCAGCTAGGATACATTGATTAGTTACGGAGTCCCGGTGCCTATCTTCCGGCTCCATTATCATCATCTGGGCACTTCGATGATACTATTTTATACATAACTATCGAAAACTTAAGCATTTACAGTCAAAAAGTAACATAATAACATATGTCAAAAAGTAACATATGTTATTATGTTACTTTTTGACTGTAAATGCTTAAGTTTTCGATGAAAGTACCAAAATCACCATATGGTTGCCTATGATATTTGAGGAGTTCCCTCGATTCCTCATGAATCCCATCATCGGAACTGGATTTTAAAGTAAATGGGACCAATCTGGAAGAATACCCTTTTAAGAACAAAAAAAAATTCAAATCGACGAATAAACGACGGAGTTCTGAGGTAACGAACATAAAAAAATAATACAACCAAATAAAGAACCTCCTCCTTTTTTTAAGTCGGTTAAAAATGGTTTACACATGTAAACTTAAACGGCAAATTTCGTTTTAAATTTCATCTTAAACGGCAAATTTCATCTTGAATTCAATTAGCCGTTTAAGTGTGAAGGAGTAGATTATAATGCGTCCATTGGTATAGACATCGTCAAATTTTGTCTGAGCAATATGTTGCTGTGGCGATAATTGCGTGTTATATGCACGCTTGTACAGCTACGTTGCACGAACAAAATTTTATAGAAATCTACGTTAGTCTGTACAAAGTCTATATTTTATAGACGCACCATAACATACATATACTATTAATTAGATTTTTAATTCTATAAAGAGGGAAAATGTATGTAATAGTACATAGCACTGCTGGTCCAATTATGAAGATTCTTGTTAAAACCTATTCCCCCAACTCTAAGTCAATCGTCCGTTAAATATCGTCGACCATCACAATATGTTAGTATTATTAAAAAAATAAATCTTTCTTGTGGAATATGTCACCGGGAACAAAGTCGCAGTGAAAAAACCTAGTAGATATATGAAAATCAAGTTCAAAGTTTCTTATTATTTGTCACATATTAAACTGCATTTTAGAGTTTGAGGTAACCATGGAACAGATAAAGAGGTAACCCCAGTAAAATATAAAATTCATTTGTGTTCGGATTATCTTACTATTTCCTAAATGTTAGTCACAAATAATAATTTTAATTTTATTTTAACTTAGATTTTAACCAATCATTCAATTTATAATTAGTGAATTATAATTTAATTTTATAATTATTATTTTTACATATATCTGTAAGCAAAATTAAATTTTGGAGTTGATTTTCTCGTATACTTAAACTTTTACGTGTCCAAAGATAAGGACACGTAGAAATTTAAGTATTGTAAAACATAGTCCTCCGTCATGTCAGTCTGTTTGTGATAAAATCAAAAACAGATTTTTATGCAGTTTTTACCAATAGACAGAGTGATTCGTGAGAATGGTTGAATATATTCATTATACACATTGATATAACAAAAAAATACCTTTCAATTTTTAACGACCTTACAGTGACCACGCGTGACTACTTGAAAAGTGCGCACTTTTTCTAATTTTGCGCTCTTTTTTGCGGACGTTTTTGAGACGCTGAGTTTGTATCTTGTTTTTTTTTCTTATATCAATGATTATACATCATTATTTTTAATATATGCGAAACCTAAATATAGTTTGTTTAGAATCAGTAACTGAATCGATTCCAACAAATTTAAAAAAAAATAGTTTGTTTAGAATCAGTAACTGAATCGATTCCAACAAATTTAAAAAAAAAAAAAAAAAAAAAACACCATGTTATATTTTTTCCCAAAAATATTTAAAGAAGGTCATAAGTTAGACACCACCGACACTAAGTACAACACAGGTCATTGCGGGCATAGGTGCGGGAGCAAAACAACCAATCAGTCGCCCAGATGGCCTAGTGACCATGTGTTTGTGTGAGCAACCAGGTAACATAACAAGCTTATAACTTTGTGATTTTTCATGTTACAGTCATGTTTTCACAGGTTGTATAGTAGAGAAAAATAGAGAATTCCAAAGGTTTCTAATTCCCGTGCGAATCTGCGGCAGGTCGCTCAAGGTCACCAGTATAAAATGCTAATGAAGGCTTAAAGTTATCCCTGCTAATGAGCCGTAAAACATTAGGCAGATATGTAGATCGAAATGGAGGAAAAGGAATTACTGAAAAACCATAATAATTACAGCAGCAAATTGACCTAATAGAAGTAACTGTTAGGGAAATCTTTTCAGCAATAACAATTATCGTTTCATTCATTTAACGAGTATTTTGGTTTCCTCTGAAAAGCATTTAAAACGATTTAGTCGTTAGCCAAATTTCATTTTGGGTCCAGTAAATGTATCTATTTATCTTATCGAAATTGGTAAGAGAATAATTTCGTTACTGCACATTACTGATATCATAAAAACAATAAGCGCTGATGATGGGTTTCAAAAAGATTTTACTAGTATTGGAATTTTGAAGGCAACCTTCGAAATCAAAATAAGAATGTACAAAGAGGAACTTAGAAAAATATGAAAAGTTTTAATAAGGCCGGATCTTAGTTAATCATTCAGCGTAACACATCGTGTACACACACATCACACATCATGTTCACATCATCACATCGTGTTCGCATTTCAGCGTGGTAGCGTTTTTACCATAATAATTATACTGTGTATTAAAAATTCTTTTACGGATACATATTACCTTTTTCGATTTTTTAGGGTTCCGTATCTCAATAGGAAAAAAACGGAGACCGTATAGGATCACTTTGTTGTCTGTCTGTCTGTCTTTCAAAACCCATTGTCTCAAGAACGCATGAAGGTACCAAATTGAAATTAAAACCATACACTTAGGTTCTGCGGTCCCTTCAAGCTACGAAAAATCAAACTTCTCAGTTAACAAAAAAAAAAAGATACGGCCGTTTATGTCGCAAAAAATGTATATTTCGACACTCTCAAGGGAATCAAAATTAATAGGGTACGTTCCGTTGACCTAGAATCCTGAAATTTGGCATTTATCATAAGTAGCGTGTAGCAAAAATTTGTAGTTACGTCACAAAAAAAAAATCAGAAATACCTTCGAGACTCGATTCAGGAGTTGAACTATTTACATAAGTTAGTTTGTACGGAACCATCAGTGTCAAGTTTTTGTTATTCATTAACCATTTCTTTCTGTTTGTTTCAGGCCTGTGATGCTTTCCTCAGCGACCCTGAGACGAGGTCCTTCCTCAGATCAGGAAGGACTTTCGATCTTGTCATCCTAGACGGTACCTACCCCGAGTGTGCTCTAGGAGTCGTTTACAAACTCAAAGTGCCTTTCATGTACATCAACACAGTTGGTTTCTACACAATGCCTTTGAGTAACTCCGGTAGCCCTGCTCCTTACTCCGTCACTCCATTCTTTGGTAAAGGCTTCACCGATAACATGGGAATCCTCAACAGAGCCCTAAATGCAGCCTTCCATGCAACAATCCTCCCATTCCACGCCTTCAGTATGCAGATACTCCAAGGTGTTCTACGAAGAAACTTTGGCCAGCAGATGCCTCATGTGTACGATATGGCAAAGAATGTGAGCTTCATACTTCAGAATGGACACTATTCAGTGTCTTATCCAAGACCTTACCTGCCAAATGTTGCTGAAGTGGCCTGCATTCATTGTAAAGAGTCGAAGATATTGGATCCGGTAAGTTATATTGAATGTTGTTAAAACTTGATATAATTACGTACAATGGTCCACAATAGATTAAGTGTGGAAAGCAAATTCTGATATACACCGTTAAATTTTGGTCGTTTTAATCTCGTGGAGGGTCGATTCGGTACATGAAATACTATCGATTTGTAAAGATAAAATTAAAAAATAAAGTACTGTTTTCTTTAAACTCTAATTAATTTACGCATGTACGTAATTAATTTCTTTAAGTAAACGTCAGCTGAGCGAGGCCAATGAACTGTAGGTAGTTAGTATGCAACGACCGACAACTACCTACAAGGTCATTGACTCGTTTGCTGCATGCATGATTGAATTCGAGTAAACAATTTTCTTTAAACACAAACACATCTAGTTTAGCACACAGATCTAGATATGTGGGAATGAGCGCTCTCTAACTTTAACATAAAGTATTCCCAACATTAATTACATTCTAGATTCCTAAGACAAACTGAAGACGTATGTGACCCCGTGCTTAGTTCTTGGTAGACTTCAATTAAAAGTAGTGCATACTTTGACTGGCATTCGCTGTTTTGGTTTCCAAGTGTGCCTAGAATTCTGAGCCGTAAGATAGATTTTTCTAACTCGTACAAAGTGGACTGTTGTAGTTTTCTGAACTTTTTATTGAGCCCTATTTAAATACTTAAACGTACACTTTATTTTAGGGTGTCATCGTGGCTATATTTTTAAAGTGTAGTTTTTTTTTTTACAAAAAGTTTTCAAAATTTACTTACTTTCTGAAGCTAAATATAGAGCTCCCAAGGCAGGTCTTTGATGTAGGTTCATTCGTGAAATCTAGAACACTTTGTACTTTTTCTCAAAGTATATTAAAAGTTTGTGTACGTTTCTGTCCTTCACACTTTGGGTTCGAAAGTCCCATCGGGGATTCCAATGAGTTTATTTCTTCGGAGTTAGTAAAATACTTCTCGTATTGTGCATGGATTTCGATGAATGGTATACTTGTATCTTTGAACGTACCTAGTACTAGGCAAAAAGGGCATTTTTTTAGAAGAGAAGATATCTATTTAGTTTATGCAATTAGAATTATTTCAGCTTATAGATTTAAGTTGTTGTTATTTTGGTTTACCAAGCGTAGTAATTTGGAAGTATAATAAAACCCTGAAATGATGGATGCGAGACGCAGAAGACCGTTCATTGTGGCAACATTTGGTGAGGCCTATGTCCAACATTTTTCGGCTAAAATGATATTGATGAAGATGATAACTAAACCTGTGTGATATTACCGATCCCATGTTTTGATCTTTACTTTAGTGAAGGATTTAATTCCCTCAGGAAATCGAAGAATGGATATCCGGAGCTGGCGAAACAGGGTTCGTGTACGTGTCAATGGGATCCTCAGTCAGGACAACGAAGATGCCTCTCTCAGCACATCGCCTTCTGGTAGAGGCTCTGGGAAGATTGCCACAAAGGGTGCTGTGGAAGCAGGATGCGGAACAGAATATGACTGATATACCTTCAAATATAAAGCTATACAAGTGGCTGCCGCAACAGGATTTGCTTGGTAAGTAGCATGGGATATAATCCCTTATTTGTTTAGGCGTTGAACACATTGTAGGTACGTAGATGATTCTATACTAATCTGCAAGGTTCTCATGTGATTTGACCATTACATATTTGCTGTATGGACTTTTAAAAGAAATTTTGACCCCTGAGCTTGTTTCGGTGTTTCGTCTCAGGATAGTCAGCTAGGAAACACCAGCTTAATCTAGTTTAAATTGTCGAAAAAATTTACGTGTATAAGTGATTTTATAAGACTTATTATCAAAATAAATATTATGCATCAATATGAAAGAGAGAACGAAAAACATTGATTTATTTTATATTAATCACGAGGTACAAGTTTGCAAGAGAAAAGAAGAAGTTTACCCAAGTCACGTCTACCTTCAGACAGTTGTGGATAAAATGCTATTAAAATTATAGAAAATTGAAATATTGCTGCAGTTTAGAAATATATTTATAAAAATTTTATGTTCCAATCACGTTTTATTATTTTAAAGCGATGGTAAAAAGGAGAAAATTAAGTAGCTCTGTAATTCGAAAGTTATATTTGCAAATATAATTTTCGGTACAAAACCAGCCTGTAATAACTAAGTGAATGTACGAGACATGACAGGTATAAATATTATTACCCTTTTATACATAACTTTGGAACTCTAGACATTAGGTTTAATGGACTTATTATTGTATTTATTCCACTGAAACTGAGTTTTAGAGTGCTGTAAATTAAATTATAATAATAGATAAAATTAGATATTAAATTCAAATATACCTTACTAGAATATTGAGCTTTAGATACACGAAAAATAAAAGAATGTCCAATGATCATTATAGGGCCAGTGTTGCTAGAAAAAAAAAAATTGATGCCGTACTATGGAATCTCGGTTGTTAAACCTAGTTTAGGTATGTGGAACTCGGTGTCAAATCCTGCAAGCCTTCATTGAAAACGGAAGATCCTCGGACCCGAACAATACAAATAGGGCAACAGCATCTCTTCCAATATATATATTTAAAAAACGAATTAGGCAAAAATGGCTGTGCACATGGAGCTGTCCCATCACTTAGCCAATATTAATGCCATTTTAGGATGATTACTAACGTGGGGCAAAGATAAAAATATAATTATAATCCATCTTAAATTCAATAACAAAATACGATAAAATCATGCCAGCTACAGTCCTGATACCCTCAAATTCAGTTTTATCACGTGCCGAACTGAAATTCAAGTCAAAACAAACCAAACTTTGCTAATGCTTTCTCAGAGCTTACCGTTTGTGCATAGCTAATACGCAATTTCAGAAGACTTCCAACATAGTTACTATGCTACTAACAACGCTAGGGTTCTTTAAAAGAGGTTCTTGACTTGTAATTACATTGGCTATATTTTCAAGAAGGGCATTAATTTGACGCTCTAATAGAATTTGTGTCTTGAATTTGTCTTTCTGAGGTATAATTTAATTTAGCTTTCTAGAAAATTATTTTACTAGGGTAAACATTTTTATTATAACATTGTTGTATGGTAGATAAGTGATATATTTTTTTATCTTTCTTTCTTTACAGGTCATCCCAAAATCAAAGCTTTCGTCACTCACGGTGGTCTGCTGAGCATGTTCGAAACAGTGTACCACGGAGTTCCCATTGTCACAATCCCCATCTTTTGTGACCACGATGCCAACGCTGCCAAAGCCGAAGTTGATGGCTATGCCAAGAAACTCGATCTGCAATACCTTACACCCGAAAAATTGTACAAAGCCATCTTAGAAGTAATCACAGAACCCAAATACAAAATAGAAGTTAAGAAAAGGCAAATTTTATTAAGAGATCAGAAAGAAACTCCATTAGAAAGAGCGATTTATTGGACTGAATATGTAATAAGGCATAAAGGTGCTTATCATTTACAGTCTCCAGCAAAAGATATGTCTTTTATCCAATATTATTCTCTAGATGTTTTCTTCTTAATAATTTCAGTAATGGTAATCTTATATGCACTTGTATCATACGCGTTAAGGTTAGGTTTTAATAGATTAATAAATTATGTACAGAAGAAGCAAATGCATAAGCTCTTGGGAAAATCAAACGGTTTGTTGACGACGTCGAAGATATTAAGACAAGCAACAGTAGCGAAAAAGAAATTGTGAGTAAGTGTCGTAACGTAATTATTTTGATAGGTGTCTTTTTTGGACTGAAAGTGGAAAGAAAAATAAGATTGAGATTTTCTTAAATAAGTATGTATGGGTTTGACCAACTTTGAATTTATTTAAGTCTTTTTTTGTGATTTATATGAGGAATTATATAAATTTTAGTTTTTCTCACATTGTTTAATAAAATAATGTAAATATATACCAGTGATATTAAAGTTAGTCTTGTTTCCAAATCAAAACTTGTTGGGTTGAAAAATAAAGATTAAAATAAATATGTAAAAGTAGAACGTATTATGGTAATATGTATATGAATTATGTGAAACATTATTCATTGTCTGCTTAAAATTAAAATTATATCTGTTACAGATTTATTCTTAGCAAATGTATAATTTAATGCATGCTCAGATTTATTGAAATTTGAAGCATTCGTTTAGCTATATTTTGCTGTTTTAATTATGTGGGTTTCGTTTAAATATATTCAAAAGTAAGAATATTATATCTTTTGACTTTTAGAAATACTTTTCTGTTCAGAAGTTACCAATCAGAGTTACCATTAGTATAATGAATCCTTTCGTGAAAGTTTGTAAATATGAATATAGTGTAAGTTTTTAATATTTTATTTCGTGTAAATTAAATAAGTATAAATATTTGCTCATTGGTGTAATTTATGATTTATTTTAATTTAAAATAAATAATGTTTAATTGTTTACAGCGTGTTTTTTATTCTAACAAAATTTAGTAATGATCAACTTGGCGTTTTTATAATTATGTACCTAACTGTTTTCTATATACAAAAAAAAGGAAATTATGACTGATTTGTAATCAATAACGTTTATTATTTAATATGCTAAAAATTAAAATGAGTACGACATTGTGAAATGTTTATCTCTAAATTCTTATCTATTCTAATCAGATAATATAATGTTTAGTCTATCCTAAGTCCATAAGTATAAATCAAGTTCATAAAATTAGGATTTGAAGAAATAGACTAACGATACAATTATTACAAACTGATAACTAAAATGACTAGAACAAATTAATTAAACAAATATTTATGAACCAGAAAGTGCCACGACTAGAATCACTATTATCAACAAATTAGAACATTAAACTAAGCGATTCTAATTCAGTTACTACTATTATACATTTGAACAAATACAACATTAGCTACATAAAATTAAATGGTTAAGCCCTTCTTTGCCTAACAAGATACCTAAAGGTCTGATTCCATATATTCCTCTGCCCCATTCCGTAGCGACGACTCCATATGATCGCTAAACTCAGGAGTCGTCCAAAGGTGGATTATATGTTGATTTTGGCAGGCTCTTGCGCCTGTGCTCCAATAACGCTGATATCCTTCTGCTCAGGCGCTTCCTCAGGTGTCACTTTTGATACTTTCGTGTCTCCAGAAACTGCAAGACGCATTATGTGATCTGAGACAGAATGAGGTTTTACTTGGCATCGTAAATGGCATTTTTTATTTGCTACTCAAACTCTATGTTTCCAAAATGTAACAAAAATTTCATATAAATCAGAGCCTAAATAACTAAATAACTTTAGGCGGACTAAAATTTCTCGTAAATTGAAGGACAGCTGTTTTGAAGGCAAATAATTCAAATAGTAGAGTTTTAGTTTTCATTCTTATAAAACTTATCAGACGAAATTTATTATACAATAGTGATTGGATTGATATAAATACTGTCTAAAGTTTGAGAGGTACGAACAAAACTAGAAACTGTTTCTTTAGTCATTAAATTGTTTACGTGAAAATTAAATAAAGTTTAGTGAACTACAAAGGAGAATAAGTATACATACCTCTGAAATGGTACACAATGCCTATGACAGCCCCAAGACTGCCAAATGAGACCATCCACCAGCGAAGCACGCCAACCACACGTTTTGGTATGAACAGCTGATGTTTAAGCATGTTTACAAACGTCTTGTTCAGAGCCAAACCCTGAGGGACGCCAACATTTGCCATTAGTATTCTTACAATACAGGGATGATATGTGAGTATACTTACAGATGAAACAGAAACTTGAAAGTTTGAAATAATTTGGCAGATTAAGATTAGAACCGGTACTTATTAGAAGATTCTAAATAGATTTTGAAGACATTCATAGTTAAAGATATTGATCATAACTAGTTCAATATCTACTAGCTAGAAGACAGAAGACGTACGAATGTAAGAGAGGATTTATATTAAGATATACCTATGGTTATTTCACGTTGTCCAGAGTGCCTAGTGTGAGTTTGTTTTACGCTAACGCGATCGACACGTTTATGACGTTCGAGCCTCCGATTGGCCCGCTCCATGCTCTTAACCAATCAGAGAGCCAAACACGGCAAACTTTTCGATCGCGTTAACGTAAAAACAACTCACACTTGTAAACAATGCAAATAATGTGTTTTTACCTCTTCAATCCAGAAGAGAGGTACAATATCCCCGGATAGATCCTTGAAGAGGTCTATTTTGTCGGTTTTGAGTAGTTGCAAATTAAATTGAATCCTTTGTTTAGCCACCATAGGGGTCCCACTAATCTGAAACAATTTAGATCCATTTACTAATGTGATCACAACTCACACGAATCGATTTTAGATTTTATTTACTATCACCACGTATGTGGGTATTCCTCTAAGTGGTGAGCAGAAGTGGTACATAAAATTTAATTACAGTATTACCGTGTCTTTTTTTTCATTTTTGTTTTCTTTATTACTGCCATAATATAATTAAAGTTTATAATCTAGAGGGTCTTTAAGGTAATTAATTAGTCTAATTAAATTTTGTAACGAAGTTTTGAAAGGGGCTCCCCATTTAAGGCTGCGATACTAAACGATTCAAAGCTTTGAAATAATATTAATACATGAAAACCACTTTTTAGAAATTGGCGAGTGAAAAACATTTTCGAATTTTAATAATTCTGGTTTTTTTTTATTGGAAAACGGATTTCGTTTTATAAAATTCGAAAACGAAAACGAAAACGAAATTCAGCCGAAAGACATCTTCTGGTGGACATAGGCCTCCCCATGATTTTATAAGAATCTTAATAATGAAAAATGACTAATTCATGACTAATAAACAATATACCCGCTTTTATAATTCGAAGGAATTCTTAGTATTATGTTTTCTGGACATGGAGAAACTTTTCTGGATGATTTTTTAAGTGAACAACCAAAACTAGAAGACATGAGTAGAAATTATGAAACAAAGCACTAACTGGTTCAAAATCAATCTCGATCCCATGTTCATTGATATCTGGAGTCAGTCCTTTTACATTATTTAGCAACGCAGGATCGCTATCCAAGAAATGAGGCATAGAGGCGTACATTGGAGCCTTGATGCAAGGAGCCAAATCCATAAGACCTTTAGGAGGGCATTTATCAGGCTCAGGACAGAAGCACTGAAGTTCTGGGTCTTCAGCGAAGTTTCCAATGTTGGCTATGTAGCGGTTGGTCTTGATTCCTCTGTAGGACGTCTTCTTTTGATACCAAGGTCTGAAAGTCCTGCGGATATTGAAAATATAACATTCTCCTGGTAGAATATTATGATATTCTTTCTATGATATAAGGGGAATTTTTAAATCCAGCTTTTTTATTTCATATTTATTAGACTTAGAAATTTGAAAATAGTTTACGCTCTAAATATAAAATACTGTTAAGAAAATTATGAAATAAGCGAATTAATTATACCAGATTTTCATTAATCTTGTTCACGGCACTGGATTAGCTTAAGGTACTTAATGCTTAAGATAAGTAAATGAGCGAATTACCGAATTTTCCGTTACAAAAAGAACCGTGTTCGTTAAGCTAGGATAATCGCCCCGAAGGACCAGATAAGACCATTTATTTAAATGTTCGTAGAAAAGGACGAAGGTAGAAAAAAATATTTCCTCTGCCGAAAATGTAAATATGTTTGCGTTAATTTTCCTAATAAAAACATCGTTGTAAGAAGGTGGTCATGGAAATGATAATAAACTTAAATATGATTTTTTTATATTTTATTGCTGTTATGCATTACAATGAACACAATACAAATAATTTAAAATTTAAATGACTTTAAATTAATAAAAACTGTATACTTTTATGTTTTCTAAAAACTCAAATTTGTAATAACTTATTCAGTGCTGGTTTGTAACGCTAAGTTACAATAAGCTAGCTAAGTCACTACATAAATATATTTACAAAAATCTAAGTTACTTAGCAACGGCAATGCTATTATTTTTAGAGTAGGCGTTGGAACAGATTGCTCCGCATTTACATTTTGTGTTTCATTTAAAATACTACGACTAATTAGTAGCGGTGTTAGATACAAAATAATAAATCCAAATTACGAGTTACGTTTTTATTCTGTTCCATTTTCTTGTAGAAAAGATTTATTTTGTATTTACTTCATTAATTAGTTGATACTTTTTAATAACCTTACCTGCATAAATCGGCAGAGAAAGACTCGATTCGGTCAGTCTCCTTCAAGAAGGGCGGGAACACCGTTCCGTCTGTTCCCTGGTACTCATTGCAAGTGCCCTTCCATATCGTCTGCTCCGTCTTGCCATCCACTGCTACAACTTGGCCAACATCCATGACGTTCTGAATGCCTCGTTTTACTGTTATGATGTGAGGATCTATCGTGCTGTTTCGCTATTAAAGAAAATAGAATTTAAATTACGAATAATGTCGATTTTCGTGTTTTACCTTCGTGACCGCTTAGCTCTTCTAAACTACTTATTGGATTGTAATGAGGTTTTCACGAGCATTAATTTTTATTCCAGATGTACCTTGTTTTCGGTGAGAAATCATCCAATAATTCCTCGAACCATGGACGGAGTAAGAGGGGTTGTCAGATTTTACTGACTGAAGCCCACCTCTGTTACTTCGATTGTCATTTACGAGCCAAAGTCACGGTCACTCTATAGAATAATCCCGAAGCCCTGGCAGACATCGACCCTAGCAGAATCCGTCAGTTTACAAACGCGTGCATGGAACATGACGCGCCATCTATCCAAGTACCTGGGCCTGGTGTATATCAGACGTTGGGATTACCTCAGGAAGAAAGTGAAGACCTCTCTAACCAGTAACTACGCCCTAAAGAGGGGACTTTCCTTTATAATTGTGAGGTGCTCAGTGCGCCATATTCCTCCGTCCCCATATCATATCAGCGGTTTTAACTCTCTACGCGCCACTCGGTTGTATGAGCAAGGACTGTTGTCCCAAGATCCAATTGCAACATGCAACGGAGCCCGTACGGTATAATTGCAATAGTCAGTCGCTTTCGCATCCGCATAGCCGGCAATAGTCAGTCGCTTTTGCAGTGACCGCGACTAGACCAGAGCCCGGCCATACATCGCACGATCTTCGCGTGGAGTTTTCGGCAGCCGCTAAGGGATAGCTCCTGCAGTCTATGAGTTAGATGTCGGAAATGTTCCACGAAATTCTACGGGGGCTGTCGAGAACCAGTTCCAGGTACCTCGTCGTTAATTCGACGCCGCTGTGAACCTCTACTAACTTTATTTAGGATCCAGACAGGAGCGCATTCTGAGAGCCATCTAAACACAACTACCTGATCCTCGTAACGAGTATCGAAACCCCGCGTGTTGCAATTTCGACTGCCGCTTGATGCGACTTTCCTTAAATTAACAAGTAAGAACTTATGAAAAAACCATATTTTCGTGTTAACAGGTTTTTTTTTTATAGTAGGTAAAATCATCCAATGACAAATCCCGCCCTTGGGCGGAGCGGGAAATAGTGTCAGTTTCTTACTGACTAAAAACCTAACCAGTTCCTTCGTTGCCTATCATGCCGGGGCTGAGCCTTCCTCTCAGAAAACGGCCTTTGACGCCAGCAGGCTTCGACCCTGCCTGCCTGCAGCGAGCAGGCTGGGCCTCTACGGTTCGATGGCAGCTCCTTGAGACGCGCGGGAACAGTACGCGCTCGGTCCGGTCCGTTATCCCGACGATCGGGCAGCGTGCTACATTGCACGCCGTCCGCAAGCCCGCGCCTACGGTGGCCGGAAATCGGGATTGGAATCCTGACGGTGGCTGGAGCGAGCGCCCCGTTGCCTTTACTTGATGCGGTCGGCCTCCTCCTTTGCTAGCATTACTGTTTCGCAGAAGGAGGTGACCGCCTGCCATCCCTCCTCACTCCGAACCATGGCCTGAACCAAGGCCCGGCGAGAGAGATCGCTGCCACCGATCGCCTCCACGAGGACACGGCGATGTTCAGCCCAGGCGTGGCTCGTGTTAACAGGTAATAAATATTTGTAGAATATGGTAGCAAAATATTCACCGTCCCAAAAAGGGAGAACCGAAACTGATTATTAGGTTCCAAAATCAGTCCACTGACACCTTCTTTCTTCAGAGCAGTACAAGTGGCCTTTGGAGCGAACTCAGTCCTCGCGCAGTTGATGATGATGCCTCGGAATAAGATGTCTAAAGCTTTGACCCTCATGAAAATGTCTGGAGGACTGTCGAAGATCCCGTTCATAGCTTTCCCCACCATATTTAACATTGCTGGCTTGTCCCGATTTACTGTTAAGGCCATACCCTGAAAAAAAGAATGGTAATAATTAGAACATTGTGTTTTGTTGCTTTCCTTATCTTGACAGTTTCATCTTTTGAAATTGTTTTAACTCATTTTATTCTAATATCGTTCTTATATCGATCAATAATTATAAAATTAAAAAAAAACTCGACTGCCATGTCTCAAAAATCAACTAAAAAGTATTTTTGGAATCTGCTCATTAAATCTTAGACGATAATCACATAAATTAAAACATAAAAAAATGTGGGTGTTCATTTATTTATCATACCCACCACATTCGATTTTTATATTTTTTCAATAGCCTATGTTACTCGGGACAATGCAAAGATTCTAACGATACCTCATCCATGTAAGTCAGTTCAGTCATTTAGAAGTTATGATGGAATAAAGAAACTCACTTACATAAATATGTATCATGTATGCATGAACCCTGAAAACACTCCTTTTTTTGAGCATTCGTGTAAAAATATGACTGATAACAGTTGGGTTAGCTTCATTACTTTAGTGGGTCCATATAAGCTCAATTTAAAGAAAAATATCAGTAAAACATTTAGTCTTACCAGCATAAAAATATGCGGAATGACAACGACCTCTTCTCCCGTCAGCCCTGGTCCAGACATTTCGGGATTGAAGTAAAATGTGTCTCGTTTCTTGTAAGTGATCGTGTCGTCTTCTTCGTGATCTTCAATTTCCACCTTCTCTTTCCATTCACTGAAAAGAAGTGACTTAGATTAGAAATTTTTCAAGAAGTGATAAAAATAGTTAAAATTATATTTGAAGGCCTTTGGCTGAAAAAAAAAGCGTGATATAGGACCAAATTCAACACTATAATTTCACGAAAAAATATAATAAACTCAATAAGATAAAATGAATTTTCGCCACAAACAATAAATTCTAACACTTTATCGCTTATACCTAGCGCCAAAACGGATCATAGGACCAAATTGCCAATACAGCCTTTAATAAAAAAACACTAAACAAGCTGTTTCAAAAATGGTATCAGTACAAAAATTTATAACACTATGTAGCGAACTAACTTCTGCTAGTGGCTTCGCTTGCTTTATTGTCAAAAAAGTATGTTTTGTCCTATTTCACTACATCATCAGTTTTACCCTAATCTGTACAGACGTGAAGAGGCACAGACAGAAAGAGTTACTTTCAACCCACTTCATAAAAAAGGGAGGTTCTCAATTCGGTTGTATGTTTTTTTATGTGTTATCTTAAAATCCATCATTTGTGGACCGATTAGCAGTTTGTTTTTACTTAAAACGATATACTTCCAAATTAGTCCCATTTTTTTTTCAAAATTTGTTTCTTATGATAGAATTCATGAGGAATTGAGGAAATTCCTTATATAATATAAGCTAACTTTATAGTGATTTCGTTATTTTTGCGTCCACAGCCAAAAAGTATCATTTGATGTAGTGGAACTGATGAAAAAGACCACAAATGACCAATGGAACTTCACAGTCATATAGATATCACATTGAAAATAGATAACCAACTATGACGAATATGACAATGTATATAAATAAATGGTTCTGAATAGTTACGTTGAAAATGTTACCACCGAACTGATCTGATGATGATGATATAGTAGGTAACGGTAACGGAACTCCGTAATTTATGAATGTAGGATACATTGATTCAGTTGCCTGCCGTGTTTGGGCTTATTAGTATTACGATGAGACGCAATTTGGCTATAAGATCCCATCAAATTGTTCTGATGATACAGTCGAAAGGCAGAAGGCAGACACGAGACTTCCAAAATCAAAATTATTTTTGAAGTCTGTTGTTTACCTTTGTAAACAAAAGGCTCGTTTAAAACATTGGGTATGGAAATTTTATATTCTCTTTTATATCCTAGATTTTGCACATGTGTATCGATCGGCGTATAAATATTCACAATACAAAAGAAAATTGCCACCTCGTGCCTTATGATTTGCCAATAATGACACGGTGTTGTAAAACACTGAAAATTATTACCTTCACATTTCAAGGTGAATAAGTTGGCAAGAATTGTATTTTTTTCCAGACAGCCATGGGAATCATAGCACCGTGAATTGCATATTCATAGCTGGCTTGGGATTAGTCATTCTGAAATTTTGTTTCGACCTTCTACTTGGTTTATTTAGAGACTGCAAATTCGAGTAAAATAAACGTAAGAATTTCGAGTAAAATAAAAATATTTCGAGTAAAATAAAAGGAAAATAAACGATAATTTAAATTATGCGATTATTTAAATCTACCTGATACCCATCTTGCATATTTAACCGCAGCTTAACATCGCATACCAAATTATTTCCTTGTGTGACTGTCTGTCATTTACGCCAAATTAATAACAAAATATTAATAGACTAAGATCCTAGAGCTGTCTGATATAACTTACTTTCACATGGAAGAAACCTTAGGTCCTCAGTAGCATCTAATGTGCTTTGAATACCTGTGTGCTTGTGGAGCTCGCCCGTAATGAGAAAGGTGAGAAAAGGAACTAAAAATAAGAATTACAATAATTTGTCTGACTACTGAAATGTAACCTTAATAACATATTTAAATATCAGACCTGTAAAATAAGTAACGTTCATTTATTTTTTATTTATTTATTTAACAATTTGTACACAAATAAAAAAAAGGAAATAAAATGAAGAAAACAGATAAATAGGTACAGAGGTGATGCTTATTTCTAAAGAAATCTCTTCCAGCACACCTGCGAAAGGATAGTAAAGGATTACGATAGGAGGGGAGGAGGGGTAGGATTTAAAGCGTCTGACAGAAGTTTTGATCCATGAAAAGTGTCTGACACTTATGATAATAGTTTAAAATAATTTTCTACAATACAGGAAGAAGCACTACTTATCACTTTAATTTTTCTTCTCCTTTCTCTTTTGTATATTTTAATATTTATTAGTTTATTATTTGATAACTTATTTATGTTTTGTAATATTTTCCTATTGTATTATTTATATAAATATGTTATTTATATTGTTGTACACTGACAACCCCAACTTTTTTTCTTTCTTCCAGTCCATCCAAAGGTTGTCTGGTAGAAATTGCCCTGTGCAATAAGACCGCCTATTGTACACTTATTTTTTTATAAATGTTTGTCCTTTAAAAGGTAAGGTGTGCAATAAAGAAAGAAATAAATAATAAAAATCTGCCATAAAAATGTAAGTTAGGAATCTCTTATTTTTAGTTCCCTTTCTCACCTGGTACCTGCCCAGGGCCACCAAGGGGGAGCTCCACAAGCACACTGGTATTAATAGCTCATGAGACGCTTCTGAGAACCTAAGGTTTCATCCATGTGATCTGGGATCTTAGTCTATTATATTGATATTTAAACACCACGCCCGGTACCATGGGCCACTTCGAAACTCATAAATGGTCTTTTTAATGAAAGGATCGATAGAATTCTATAGAAACGAATAAATTTATGCGATTTTTAATCGCAGCACTTGTGCATGCCAGACGATTCGGTGAGACCCAGACGACCCAAACCTCTTTAGGAAAATTAAGAAACTATACAAAAATAAGGCAATAAAAGCTTGTTAACAAAACGTGGTAATTTATAGGGGCTGCTGAGCCGTAAGGCTATGTTTACGGAGACGCGGCGCGTTGCACGGCGCCTTGCGCGGCGCGTTGGGCGTTCGTCGTACATTACAGCAACGGGCTGCGTTATAGCTCGCGCAAACATAAACATAATGGCAATGTACGACGGACCGCCCAACGCGCCACGTCTCCGTAATCGAGCACTAAGGCGAGGGGTGCAGAGTGTTTACCCGGTCACGATAAGACACTTAGATTTGGGGAATACGAAAATTTTATCAGCGTAGGCTAATTTAGGAACAGTCAATCTTGCTTATAATAAAGCCCATCTTGCCTATTAAGTATTCTATTGATAAAATCTAACTAAATATTATTATAATAATAAAATTTTGGTAGACTAAATTAGCTCATAGTTGAAACGGCATTTATTGCTTATATTTTTGGAGTTGTAGGCAAGATTAGCTCTATACTTAGGTTGAGAAAATGTAAAATAGGAATACACCGTTAAATTTTGGTCGTTTTAATCCCGTGGAGGATCGATTCAGTACATGAAACAATATCGATTTATAAAGATAAAATTAAAAAATAAAGTACTTTTTTTCTAAAACTTGAATAAATATACGCATGTACGAAATTAATTTCTTTAAATAAACGAGTCAATGACCTTGTAGGGAGTTGTCGGTCGTTGCGTACTTTTACCTACAGTTCATTGGCCTCAATCAGCTGACGTTTACTTAAAGAAATCTATTTCGTACAAGCGTAAATTAATTCGAGTTTAAGAAAAAGTACTTTATTTTTAATTTTTATCTTTACAAATCGATAGGGTTTCATGTACCGAATTGATCCTCCATGGGTATAAAACGACCAACATTTAACGGTATATAAAGGAATTTAAAGAAAAGCGTTTTGAATAATTCAGCCATTTCAATCTCGAAAAATTTACAAAGAGAGTAAAATGAGTAGTATTGATATTAAAATTATTTTTAAATTTGCTAAATATTAATAATATATATATGCTTTATGCCTTTGTTAAGATTGTGCAGGATAGTGTAGAAAAAAGATAGAATATGCGTATCCGCAGCTACTTCAACCTGATTATAACGATTGTAAAAAGTTCATAATACTTAAGATAGACCATTCGACATTTTGGGACCATTATAGCTGACAAAATGTAATTTTTCTATCTGTACAACAACTGAAACTCAAGTGCTTATATAGCTTTAAAACCATCAAGCCATGAAGCGTGGATATAACAACCTCTTACAGGGGTACTGTTGATTTTCAAAATGGTATCATTAACCAACCTATACTTGTCTTTGTCATGCCAACGAAATACTATATCATTAAAATGGAAGCCTCCTTTACAGACAATTATTTAATTTATTCACTTTGAATTACAGGCCTTGCTGTAAAGTGATAATTTTACGTAAACGTTTTTGATTATGTGTTTAACGTTATGCATTTGTGCAACATGGATTATATCATTATTGCTTTATTTTGTAATGTACACAAATAAAATCCTGGACCCTATCGTAATCTGATCAAATACGTAAATTGCTTATAAGATATGAGTGGTTGATTGTTGATTAAAATTTGAAGAGCCCTAGGATTTTATTGTTTTGTCTCAATGAAATTATTTTGTAGCGTTTAGTACATTATCTATCTTTATTTTCAATATAAAATCGTTTGAATTATAAAGTTTTTATTTACTTATTTTTTAGAATGATGCAATTCTATTTTTTACTGAAATTCTGCTTATTTTCCAAACTAATACAGACAATTTAAGTAGTAAATGAAATAAAAACAATAATTAAAGAAATATATAAAACGAACAAAAGTTATGAACACACACAATAAGCAATCATGCCAGACCGGCCAGCGAATTTATTTGATGATGGCGAGTGACAAACGAGCTACAATTTTCCCGAAGTCAGCCGAACGACGTCCTATAATTTTCGGGGCGGCCGAAGGTTTAGCAGTTTTTTACTGAAATCGAACCTTTTTTTGCATACTTATATTTATATATTTAGTTTATTAAATTGTGTATATCTCATAGTAGTATATACTAATATTATAAATGTGAATGTAATGCTCTGTCAAATCTTTGTTTACGCTTTCATGGTTAAACTACATACTGAACTGATTTTGATGAAATTTGGTATTGGTGAAGCTTGATCTCAGAGGAGGCTTTATAGGCTACTTTTTATCCGTTTTCGACTTCCATTTCAAGCGGATGAAGCAGCTGTACTTGTATTGTATCTACGATTCATTTGTATATCCATTTTATATGCAATAAATGGGCAAAAGCCATTTAAAAAAAGAAAAGCTGCAGTCACACGTTATTAAAGTGTTATCGTTGAAACCTATATAACGTGAACTCAGACCACCCAGAACCAATTATGGGAAGAAAAATATTTTATACGAGATACCAGACGATATGTAAAAAGTACAAATATCTTAAAAAAATGCTAAAAACTTATGTCTCTAAAATTTTTATAATTAAACACTTCTATGTGTACCTTTATTTTTATTTTTCTATATAATCGACTCACGGAGTTATGATGTACTAGTATAACTGCATGATCTATTTGTAATAGTCTCATAATTAACTAAAATATTTCTGTTCCATGAGAGAATAAATATCTTTAAACAAGGTCTGTTTAAACGAGGTCAAGGTTGTTTAAGGTGTGTTTGTGTGTCACAATATAAAGGTCTTATATTGTGTGACTATAACTTTTCTATTGGTTTTGTTCTTGTTTTTTCAGTAACTTTGTTTATTTCAGGATCCTGAAAATCTTGTTTCATATTTGTTAGCGTCGTTTTTTTTTGTCGTAATCGGGTTTTAGTTTGTATCGAATTAATGCGAAAACTTTTAGAAAAGGCTTTTTACACTGTAAAAGACTATCTTGAAAACAAAAAGGCTTGGGATTGACCTGCTCCAGTACGCTCTAAAATTGTTGTAATTTCTTTTTCTCTGAGTTTTTTTTTCATATAATTATATTTCAATTGTATTTTTTATATTCTTTTTGCAATTTGACAATGATAATTATTAATATTTTTACAATATGAATTTATTTTATTTATTTTTAAATTCAATTTTGACATAAATATTTACTTTGTTAAATATTACATTTTTCTACACTTTATTTTGTATTTTAGCTTAAAATTGTGAATATGAGGACTACGCGGATCATTTTTTTTCTTTTCAGTTATTTTGACGTATGTCTGGCAATTTGAGTATTTCTGCGGCCTACCTAAATGTCCTTTCATTGGTATTGTTCGTTTACTCGTTGAGTTTCTTAGTAGTTCTAAGTTTAGATATACGAATACTGACAAATGCTTGCACTGACTGGACAGGTCCTCTCAAATTTGCGTGGTTCTTTCCTTAAAAGACCATCTCAGACACAAGTCTGCATGGTTCTCATATGATTTGACCATTACATGTTTGCTGCATGGACTTTTAAAATAGAATTTGACCCCTGAGTTTGTTTAGGTGTTTCTTCTCAGGGTAGTCAGCTAGGAAACACCGGCCTCATCTAACTTAAACTGACGAAAAAATTGACGTGTAAAAGTGTTTTTTAAAAACCTATTTGCAAAATAAATATCATTTATCGTATCGTTTATCGTATCGTTTATCGTATCGTTTATTGTATCGTTTATCGTATCGTTTATCGTATCGTTTATCGTATCGTTTATCGTATCGTTTATTGTATCGTTTATCGTATCGTTTATCGTATCGTTTATCGTATCGTTTATTGTTTCGTTTATCGTATCGTTAATCGTATCGTTTATTGTATCGTTTATCGTATCGTTTATCGTATCTTTTATCGTATCGTTTGTCGTATCGTTTATAATTTATTATTTATCATTATCCTAAAAAAAAAGAAAAAACAAATAAAAACAACTCACTCAAAGTGGTATGGTCCAATCTCCTTGAGGATTGGCTTGGCACCCTTCTGGACTTCCTCAGCATTGGTGTAATTGAACAGATACACTTTGAACTCCAGGGCGAAGGGAATCGTCTCCCACATCTTGCGGACGTCTGTCTTCTTTGATAGCGCCATTTCCTGCGAGAGAAGAGGTATTGGAGGAGTGCATTTTTGTCTTCTTTTTGTATGTCATTGGCTTAGCCCATGTTGTAAACCCGCTCTTATCCCACTGAGCTTAGGCACGTAATGGACTGTTTTCCGCACTAGTGTGGAAAAGTGCGCGTGCTCACTGTGCTACAATATTATTGTAATAAAATTGTTTATCGTATTAGGTACGCGTAGACCCCCACGAGGCGCGGATCAATCCCCACGAGTCGTAAGTGTATTGAAAAACGTCGTTTGTCACACGTACAAATTTGTCACAGCAGCCCTCGGCTCCATAACACATTCGCCTACGGCTCGTGCGAAATCTGCCTTGGCCGCAATGGCAAACTTTGTGCACTTGTATAAAATTGTACTACTACACCAGTCAGTCAACTGGTAGATAATATTAGTGCTAGGTCGGTCTATACATAGTTGTTATTGTAAGGCAATGCGGAAGTTCTTTCAAATAAAGCGTATGTTCCAGACAAATGTATTTTTTTCTAGTTGGCGTATCATTCTATGACTTTTCTCGGTCCAGGGTGGCATCAGATTTTTGTTGTCTAAACACACCACACCAGTATCCTTCACTTACCTTTTGCATTCTAGGACCACGAGTTTCCTTTTCAGGAATTCTCAGTAGCCCTAATCTAGACATAATAAGTTTGTAAAAAATCTATAAGTGTCTTAACATTTCTTATCAGTTTTGTTTTTTCCTAGTACGAGTAATTCATTGAAGATTTTGGATCCTTGACGTCTACAAGAAGTAGTGTCTCTTAGTAGTTTCTCAACTTTAACTAAAAAAACTATGAAAAGGAAAACCACAATTGATACACCTACACACCGTTAAATTTTGAATGTTTTAATCCCGTGGAGGGTCAATCCGATACATGAAACACTATTGATCTGTAAAGATAAAATTAAAAAATTACTTTTTTAAAACTCGAATTAATTTACTCATGTACGAAATTAATTTCTCTAAGCAAACGTCGGCTGGGCGAGTCTAATGACCTGTAGGTAGTTAGTACGCAACGACAGACAACTACTTACAAGGTCACCAACTCGTTTACTTAAAGAAATTAATTTCCTTTCATGTACCGAACCGACCCTCCACGGGATTAAAACGATAAAAATTTAACAGTGTATATTGATACAGATTGGTTCTAATGTTTACCCTACCATAAACAAAAAAAAAAAAAACAAAGAAAATAAAGTGTTTTTCTCTGCCCTTAACCCGTCCGATTTATTGCGTATTCTTCGAATTTTGATCAAATTAAATCCTTTACTGTAGTACTGAAGAGGAAAGGAGGCCCAGCCTGTTGACAGATAAGATACATTAAGAAATAAACAAGGCCCTTACAACAAAAAGATGGTTGACCGTGACCCGTACTCGACTTCTGAGTCAACGAGCATTTACCGCGATTCATTTTACGACCTAAACTGAATTGTTAAAGAGATGAAGGTTATAGGAGACCCTATAATCATAGCTCCATCTCTCTTTTTTACTTGCATGACAGACATTTTAATACGTCAGGGTTTTTTTATGGTAGGTAAAATCATCCAATGACATCTCCCGCCCTTGTGCGGAGTGGGAGTTAGTGTCAGACTCTTACTGACTAAAAACCTACCCTGTTCCTTCCCTGCCTTGGTTCCAGGGCCCTGGTATGCATTTTCATACCTCCTCAGAGCCCCAGACTAGGCTTCGACCCTGCTGGGCCCCTACAGTTTGCTGTCGACTCCTTGAGGCGCGCGGGAACAGTGCGTACCGTCGACGACTTGGCCTCGGTCCGGACTGCTACCGGACGGCCAGACAGCGAGCTACCCATTGCTCGCCGCCCACAAGCCCGCGCCTATGGTGGCCGGATAATACGCCAGGGCAAGGTTCGTACGATCGTTGATAGAGGTCGAGACTCCGAAGATCACGGCATTTTTACCCGACTGCGCCAGAAGGTGGGTTATATTTTTCGAGAGTATGTATGTATAATTGTTTGGCACGCTCTGCAGCCTGAACGGCTCGATGGATTTTAGCTTGAAAGATGTCGTTAGATTCGTATTTACTGTGAGAGTGACACTGGATACATCAAAATAAAAAAAAAACGAAATGGCGGATTTTTGGCGCCAAATTCAAATGTTCGGCACGCTCTGCGGCCTGAACGGCTTGATGGATTTTAGTTGCGAGGTGTCGTTAGATTCGTAATTACTGTGAAAGTGATATCGTAATAAAATAAAACTAAAAAAATAAAAATAAAAACGGTAATTTAAAAAACGGATCGGGTTTTTTAGTTTTTTAAATTACCGTTTTTTATTTTCGTATTCTTTTATTGTAAGCTCATTGACTAGCCACCCTGTGTAGCTGCTGTTATAGTTCTGTAGCCTCGTATTTTATTTTTATTGATTTGAATAAATCAAAACAATATTTATTGAAAATTCTTTCGCTAGGCAGTAAGTCTTCTTCAATCACTACGACTTCTATGTCTTAAAACTTACTCTTAACATCACGCTTGTACTTCCTGAAGAGTTATGCAGATATGTCTACACTAAAGCCGACTTTCCATGGACGCGTAGTTGCATAGACATAGACGCTTTAACCTTTTAACCGCCTACGTCGGATATATCCGACCGAATACTCTAGCGTTTATTCCGCCAGGGCCGCACACCCACGAACAAATACTCCATCTCGTTAGCTCTTCTGTCGCCTATGGGGTTTGAAGAGCTAAACGAGATGTTAAGATCCAGTGGCGAACACACGACGCTGGCGAATAGGACATGAATACACTCGTCGGACCAAACCGATGCAAGCGGTTAATGGGTTAAAATTTGGCTGAACCCTAGCTATTAAGGTACAGGCTAATCCTGGTTAAAAAGATGAAGAAGATAGCTATTGCATAATAATGTAAATATTTTCGAACAGTATACAGTGCAAAGTGCTTTGTTTTTATGAAATAAATACTATATTATTATTATAAAATACGCCAGGCAGCTTGAGTAATACAGCGTACTGATCCCTGTACGTTTTCAATCATAAATAACAATTCCAACAGACGAAGAAGACGTTCGTTATTTTTATAAAAATACAAAAGTGCTTTTGCTCCTTATACGCCACACGAAACAAAATATGTTTTTATAGCCTACAGATAGTGGTTTTTGGGTTAAGGAGTCTTGTATATGTAACTTCCATTCTTCCCATGATATAGGAGTTATGCCTAGTGTAGGATAATATTTTTAAACAAAAATAAAAAGTAAGTAGTAGCTTGCCCCATATTTTACTTAGGACTTAAATCATCCAGGTATTCAGGCCTACTTTCTAAGAGAGATCCTGGGCCATAGGTAATTCACCACTCGGGTCCAGTGCGGATAGATAAATGTCACTTGACTTTTAATCTTTGATTCTAGGAAGTACCGGTGTCCTTGCGCATTTTCCTTCAAAGTTTTAAGAGCAATTTTGATAACACAAATTACACAAAGTAAAACGCCGACTGGGTATGAATTTACGATGGACCACTACTGTTCATCAATCGATTTCTATTCCGAAATCCAGACTCCGTGCAGCTACGGAGGAAACCCAGACGAAACACAACAACCCTTTGTCTGATGCGGAAATTAAAGCCTAGTTTACATGCTCGTACATCCTCGGCAGATATATTGCGACCAGTACACGAACGAGGAAGTCTCATCAACTCTACCACAAATATAGGCCAAACAACTCCAAATCTAAGATATAAGAGAGCTTCATTACCTTCTTAAGCTGCCCCTTGAGTATGACAGGAAACAGGACCCATCCAAAAATGAGCCCGAATACTGCCACACCGCCCGCAATTGCCGAGTATTTTAGCTCTTTTGGAAGTAGCATGTTAAGTCAGCACTTTTCTGTAAAAAAAGAAACCATTGAATGACTGGAAATTACCTCCTAACCTCATTAACGTTTGGTTTGTCTAGAGTAACATGTTAGTTATCACATTAATTGAAACCACGGACTCTTTATTAGGTATTTTATCATAAACAGTTAAAATAATTTAATAATAAACAATATTATAGCCGTGGGACAATTTTTCCATTTTAATATTTCACAACATCATGTATTGCATAAACTTTCAGCTGACCAATAAAATGTGTTTTTTTGAATTTGGGCGATGTAATCCCCTTAAATTATGCAGTGCTCCATTGCCCTGTGACAAATCTTGAGTTTGGACTTATTTGGTTTTTGTTGTTCAGTAAGTGATTAACTTTGTACAATGAGTTTTCATTTTAATGTTATCAAAAGACTATAAGGCAAAGGCGCACACGCCGCCGCCGCCGCCGGGTTTCCGATCCCGATTTCCGGCCACCGTAGGCGCGGGCTCGCGGACGGTGGGCAATGGGTAGCTCGCTGTCCGTCCGTCCGGTAACAGACCGGTCCGAGCTCAGGTTGTCTACGGCGCGCACCGTTCCCGCGCGCCTCAAGGAGTTGTCAGCAAACTGTAGGGGTCCAGCAGGGCCGAAGCCTACTGGGGCCAAAGGTTATGTGAGACTGTCACCACGGGCCCCGGGATAAAGGCAAGGAACGGAAAGGTAGGTTTTTAGTCAGTAAAAGTCTGGCACTATTTCCCGCCCCACCCAAGGGCGGGATTTGTCATTGGATGACTTTACCTACCCAAAAAAAAAAAAAGCCTCTGTCTATACTAATTAGTTTTTTTTTGTTTGTGTACAATATATTTTACAATTTAATGAAATAATATGATAGCAGATTTATTATTATTATTATATAACAATTCATGTATACACAATAATACAAGAAAATAATATAGAATAGAGACACACACAAATAGACAGATACACACAGGGACAGAGAGATTTATATTCTTTATTAAAGCAAAATAAATAATATAACCTAACGAAACTTCGGGCTAATTTTAGCGTTGCTATTGCTCATGTATGAAAAACGTATATTCATTCAGTGTATTCAAAAACAAGTTACCCACATTTTTTGCTGACGGACTCAATGTCCGACACGCTCGAAACCATTGACACGCTAAATTACAGGAATGTCATCCTGTATTTTAGCGTGTCGTAAGTGTCGATGGTTACAATATATTATATATATTTTTAATCCAAATCTTGGCCTGGTAAAGTTTTCGGCCAGGGCAATGCCTATTCGATTCCTACGCGAACGGGTAATTTGTAACGTGATGCAAGATGGAAAGTGTGACATGGTCTGTGTAGAGCAGTGGTTCCTAACCTTTTTTTAACCGGGGGCCCCTATGGTTTCTTTGTTGTTAGCAAGGGACCAGAAGTCCTGAAGAAAACTTTAAAACTAGCGCATTAAAAAAAAAAATATAACATCATTTCGAAAATTGTTGCACACCGATTCGAACTTAAAAGTAACGACCATTATCATAGAGAACACAACATTTGTGATTGAAGCTTTAAATCTGTTAGTTTTCTCAGTTGGAAAGTATGTAATTTTTATTTATTTCCCGAACCATATTTTAGCTCTTATTGACCACCACCAAGGTTGGGAACCACTGATGTAGAGACATGGCACTAACACTGAAGATCAGAATCTGTGGGAATTGTCTTTGCTGCATCCAACCTGGGTATCTGTTCAATGTTTTGCAGCTTGGCCATTGCAACTCCTGTTGAGGTGAGAAGCTCTCCGACGGAAGGACTCGTTTATTAGATTAACAGTATTTTTTTAAAATTGTATTCAAACCAATAAAAATACTTTAAATATTCTATTCACAAAACTCTCATTAATATTCCAAGCATGCATTGTTTTGTAGATTCACTGGATAACTTGCAAAAAGAGCTCCAATTTGTTCTTCTAACAAATACATAATTCTGTCAGTTTTATTTGACGATTTAGATTTTTTATTTTGTAGTTTGTTTCTACGAAAGTGTAGGCCTTTTTTATCACAAGGTTTAAGCCCTGTAGTACTACAAATATCCGTTCTCAAAAAAATAGGCGAGCAATATAATAATATTTCAGATGAAAGACTGATTTTGTCTGAATTCATAATAATGGCGTCCGTCAGGGGACAGTGTACATGACAGGCTTATTTGGTGAAGTGAACATTTTCGAGCCAACGTTGATGGATGTACAATCTGAATAGATTATATAGGAGTGACTGTGTTTTCTTCGATGACTGGTTGATTCTCTAGCAAGACGCTCTTTGGAAAAATGTTTATTAAATTTAACATTGCAAAGGCTAGGAACAGTATAATTTTAGCAACGTACCAGTAGTGTCCGAGCTTGATATGACCATGAGAGACGGTCACTCAAGTATGAAGGACAACGCTCTTCAAAGCCATTCGTGCGGAGGATTCGCCCGGGTGTCGCCACTGTGCGGAACACCCGGAGGACACGGTGGAGCACACTGTAGAGGTGTGCCCTGCCTGGGCGGAGCATCGCCGTGTCCTCGTGGGGGCGATCGGCGGCAGCTATCTCTCTCGCCGGGCCTTGGTTCAGGCCATGGTCCGTAGTGAGGAGGGATGGCAGGCGGTCGCCTCCTTCTGCGAAGCAGTAATGCTAGCAAAGGAGGAGGCCGACCGCATCAGACAGAGGCAACGGGGCGCTTGCCCCAGTCGCCGCCGGGATTCCGATCCCGATTTCCGGCCACCGTAGGCGCGGGCTTGCGGACGGCGTGCAATGGGTAGCACGCTGTCCGATCGTCCGGTAACCAACCGGACCGAGCCCAAGTCGTCGACGGCGCGTACTGTTCCCACGCGCCTCAAGGAGCTGTCAGCAAAGCTTCGAGGCCCAGCCTGCTAGCTGCAGGCAGGCAGGGTCGAAGCCTGCTGGGGTCATGGGTCAGCTTCCGAAAGGAATACCCGGCCCCGGCACGATAGGCAACGAAGGAATGGGGTAGGTTTTTAGTCATCTGACACTACTTCCCGCTCCGCCCAAGGGTAGGATTTGTCATTGGATGATTTTACCTACTATAAAAAAAAAGTGAAGAGAGTTTAAAGTGCAATATCTATCTTCTGAAGTATCTAGGTGAAAAGACATTTATCGACTGAATTTAGTTGTAGAGTACCTGTAAGTCAAGAAGTTAGACCAGAGTGCTAAAATTGTATGATTTTTAAAAACTCCTTTTGAAAACTAACTAACTACATATTATTTTTTAAAGTTTACGAGCTAATTTGTAAGAAGTTAGCAGTATCATCATAGTGCTAATGTTTTCCAATTGTCGATTTGGACCAATTGTTTGATTGAATTAATGAGGGTATGTAGTTTATCAATATGAGTATAAATTATATTACTAGCTTTTGACCGCGGTTTCACTCCTGCTCCTACTCTACCCTACCCTACTATACCCTCCTCTACCCTACTCTACTCTTCTCTACCCTACTGTACCCTCGTATACCCTAATCTACCCTACACCAATATAAATGAGCAGGTCTTGGATTTTTATTTATTACACGGAATAAAAATTGTCCTTCTCCTGATTCTAAGCTACATTTCCACCATTTTTCAGCCAAAACCGGTTCAGCCATTCTTGAGTTATAAATAGTGTAACTAAAACGACTTTCTTTTATATATATAGATATTAATCTATTGCATATTGCATTTGCCTTTTTCACTCTGTTTTATTGCACTTACCACTATCTGCATCACCCAAAGGTTGAGTAGTAAAAAATGTCAAATTTAACCTCTGTATTTTTATGTGCATATAGCATTTAATAAATAAAAAAATCTCCACGTAGTTTAAAACGATGCCCAGCAAAGAATACGTGGTTTGAAGTCAATTGTGAAATAAATTAATCTTATAATAATTTACTGTTCTTTTTTGTTTTTACTTTTAAAAATTTAGTCAGTTTTCGATAGATATTTATGACTTGTCATGTTTATGAATATATTTGTGGGTGAGAACTCATCAAATGACTTCTCTCGCTTTGAGTAGAGCGAAAAGAAGTGTCACACTTTCACTGTCTAAAATTCACCTGTGTCACCGTGGCCGCAAGGCCACTTCTTGAAACCATCCGGTAGCCCTGGCAGGTATCAGCTCTTGCGGGCCCTATCATTTATGTAGACTACTCTTAGTACTATGCGCCAACCAATAGCTTAGTTTGCTCGCTGTCCGCAAGCCCGACTTATTACATACCAAAACACTCCACTCTTCTTTCCTATCCTTGACCAACAATTTTTCAATTAACCACTACTTAGAACTACCCATTAGGTAATTATATCAATCAATCAAGCTGTTGCTGATAGCTTATAATATCATTTTTCTTGTGTGGGAATCCAATCATCGTATGTGAAATGTGTCTTGGTTCACATGCACTTTCCTTGAGTATGCTTACTTCAAGCTTATGACATTGACGATGAGAATTCTTGATGTGAAAATTACTGTGCCATTGATTGAAGCCTGTTTGAGAAAATTGATTTACGGTGTAATAATGTACGTTTGTTGGAGGAAACTTTTCATATGGTTCTGTTAGTATCAAGGTTTATAAGGAATTTACTGTTTCAAATCAATATACAACATTCAATTCAATTCAATTCAATTTATTGCTATATCACATGGTGTTCTATAGGATCTTAAAAGTAAGTTAGTATATAAGCGCACATGGACCCTGTCGGGCACAGCAATTTCATACAGGTAGGGGTTAATTACAAATGAAATACAAAGTTAAAATTAAAGAAATAGAAAATAAAATTTGACCCGTTATACAAAACAAATTAAAACAAAAATACAAACATCAATAAAATTGGTGATCTCGAAACAAATTAATTAAATGTCAAAATATATTCTTCAGATGTCAAAAATAAATTCATTATAAATGTCGAAAAAATAAAAATTACAAATGTCAAAAAAAAAAGCATAACTCGTCACAGATGTCAAAGATAATTAATAAAAAATGCCATTTAACATTATTTTAGTATATGCGAAACCTGAATATAGTTTGTCCAGAATCAGTAACTGCATCGATTCCAATAATTTTTACACCATGTTATATTTTTATATCGACACTTAGTACAAAATAGGTCACAGCAGGTCATAGTGAGTATTAGGATCTAGCGCACCGCTGGGTGCAGAAGCAAAACAACCTCTCAGTCGCCCGGGTGGTCCGGTGACCATGTATTTATGTCGCCAACCAGGTATCATAACTGGCTTATAATTTTGTGATTTTTCATAATACAGTTTTGCAATTTTGTACATAGATTCTTTACATAAAAATACTAGGTATTTAGGTTTTGCATATATGTACTAAAAATAAGGTTTTATAAAAATTAAGAGGATTTATGATCTTATAAGGACCATCAAGAAAGAAGTGCTAAATGAACGAACTGCAAAATGTGTAGTCTCCCTTATAGTATTTTGAGTTTTATTGCAAATTTAAAAATCCTAGTATTTCATGAGACTCCTTCATCGATAGAGTTAACTTCTGAAGGTCCTGACACAACCACCATCACCACCACCAGGCACTATTGATCCAGTTGTAAAAATGTTTATCCTCAATCTAAAAAGTAATCCAACCTTTTCCAGGGACATTTCTACTAGAAATATTCCCGAACTTGAAAATACAGTTAGGAAAACTTTCTCAACTGATGTCATTATTCATTTGACTCCATTTCCTATATAGTTGGAAAATATTCCACGTACGCAAAAATCGTTCCGCAATGTGACCCAAGGGACCTTTCTGTCAAGTCAGATTTGTAGAACAATATTCTAACTGCCCCTACAATTTATGTGCTCCATAAAGAGCCTATTATAAAACATAACACACTTTCAGTAAGGATGGAGTAGAATTGTAATTTTCGGAACGTCAAATTTGGCCATGTGTTTAAAAGTTATCATGTTCCATTATGGAAACCTCAAGGTTTTTATTTTAACAATGACTATAGGAGAGCAGTGGTGGCCGAGTGTTAACGGCCTGAGTTGTAGGTACCAGGTTTTAACCCCAGCTCTCAAAACAGTGAAGAAACCGGCATGTCCTAGAACCAAAAATTCGAAGACATGTGACATCCTCCAACCCGCACCGGGCCCGCGTGGTGAATTACGGCCCATTCCTTCTCCTAGAGAGGAGGCCAGAGTCCCAGCAGTGGGAACATTGTAAGACTGATGCTATGCTATACTTTGATTTTAATATCCTCGAAGTTTCTAATTTTGGTAGTTTTGGACCTTTCATTTCAAGGATCATTAATAACCACTATAAGTATACTTTGAATATTGTATTATGTTTGGGGTTGTCTGTACACCGTATTTTGTCTGCCAGATCTTTCTTTGCTGGTAATCCAGAACCAGCAGAGACCAGCTGACCCATCGGAATGTGAGAGTAAGACAACAGAGAGTGCACCTGAGTTTGCGCACACATTTGAGCGCTATAACGTTTCCTGCGTACTTGGTTGAGCAATAATCTTTGTTGAGATTGGCCATTGGTCGGAAAGATTATTCATCATCATCATCATTCCAGCCAAAAGACATTCACTGTTGAACATAGGCCTCCTCCCACACATCATCATAATGGCCGGTCCTGTGCGTCTCGCATCCATCGGACTCCAACGACCCTGACCAGGTCATCAAAGGAAAGATTATTATTACACTATATTCATGGTACCTTACCTAACAAATCAATATCAATTTCTACCAAGTCCTTATTTATGTTCTTCTGTCTGTCTCATAACCACATCTTAATTATTTTCCCGACGGCTTTTTCTACTAACCGGTTTCTGTAAACCTGTCACGGCTGATCACATTGGTTTTAAAAGTAGACGTAACAAGGTAAATATTCATTCATACTTGTAACACGATTCCTTCTGGTTTACCTATTAAGCATGACGACTTGTCTATAAGAGAAGTCGTTCATAAATCCATTACACTTTTCAAGACAGAAGTGAAGCAAATTCAAGTGAAGACTCGAAAAATCTACTTACCGTACTAATGTATCTATATTCAAAATAATTACTCAACCGGTGCAATTGTAATGTGTAATCCTAGCTTATTTTTTTGTTCATCCACCATTTTTATTTTTAATGATTTTTTGAACCAATTTGTTCAATTATATCTTATCATAGATAGTTAGACTTTCATAACTCTCACAATTCGGCAATTTTTCTGTCCTACATTTAAAACGTACAGACATAAAGAGAGTTATCGAAGATAAAAACTTGTTGTGTGGACCCTAAATAATATTGGATCAGGTCAGGAAGACAATGATGATTTCAGACGTTGAAAATACAAAAAAAAGGTAGAGGACGAGTGCGAGAGATCAGGAATAAAAAAAGGTTAGGGCAAATTCCCATTCTCATAAAGGGAAGAGGCCAGAATTCTTCAAGTATATTAAATAAAGTATAAGTACGTACGTGCCGATGTCCGAGTGTCAAGAGGGTCGGGAAGCGACTTGCGATAGTGCACTGGTTTTAATCAATGGGCGGTCTGAAGTACACAAGAACGACATACTGTCTTTAGGTGAGCTTTCTATTAATATTGGTGTAATTCTGATTTTCTTGTGAAAGACAAAGGAATAATAATAACAATATTCTTTATTGAGTATAACAATAGAGAGAGAGACAAGAGACTAGTATAGTGTAAGAAATAATAAACAAACTTACAATCATGTTAGTGACAAAATTACAACATTAAATTACATCAACACATACAACGAAAATACTACTAAAGAAGAAGATAAACAAAATAAATAAATAAAGAAGAATGGAAATAATAAACCAGAAAAAAAGAAAATACGTTTCTATTGCATACAAACACACATAATGAAGAAACGGCTGCGCCAAATAAATTCTGTTCAGGATAATGCTAGACCACATCATAGCAGTTGTATGACGTTGATTTAGATTTATATCTCATAGGCTAAAAGACACAACGTGAATCTCACTAATAGGATTTAGCGGATAAATAGCACATACATTCATTTGACTATAGAAGCCATTTAATATTTTAAAGGGATGATAGTCTCGTCAATAACCAAATAATTAATGATTATAATAGACCCGATAAGTGACTGTATAGAGTTTCCTTCGTGGAACTAAAGATCCTATAATTGATGAGAGGTAACAGTATATTGATGGTTTGATAACTTGAGCTTTCCAGTTTCTATAATAAGTGGCACGTGTAATTTCCTTATAGGTAACGATATAATTAACATAAATCCTTATAGTGGGCTCGCTTAAATGTCTCACTGATGGTAGCGCGTATGTTAAATCATCCAATTCCCTAAAAAAATGTTGAGTGAGTGGTACATATACGTTATGTTCGTGAACGGGTGCCGTCACTGGTCATCTCTTGACTGCCGGTGGCTTAATTTAATATCTATATTTTTAATGTTTTTTTTTTTTGATATTGTTTATTTACAATATTCTCACATAGGAAAAGCAACAAGAAATATGTAACTAGGACTTATTAAATACTTAAACATATTTTAGAAGAGGTTCCATGGAGTTTCTTGCACGTTTTCCTCTATAGAGATATTATATGCAAAGATTATATGTAAGAATGTGCAACTAGCTTTATTTTTCTGACCAGCCGTCTTCATGACAATTCAAAAATGCGAATGATTTTTTACAAAGTAACACTATGGAAAGTCAATAAAATACAATTTAAAAATACCTACAGTATTTGTCTGATGTCCAGTTTACTGTGAAGGTGTACTAACCACGACCCATTCGAACTGTGGGACATGCGGCACGCGTCTCGTTTAAGGGGTGGTTCTGAAGTGGTTATATTGTCTTGACATTCTTTTGTATATGTAACCCGGCGAACGGCGAATAGCCATCCTTACGTTTTTGAAACTTCTACGGTCTAGACTAAGCGTTTTGCCTCATCGTTTATACCGCGTACGTCAAGGGACTGGAACAATTTGCTTTGATTTCTTCGGTTTTCCCGTCGCTAGAGTAAATAGGCTCTTAATAAACTAGTGCGCCTCACCATCAACGATTGCATCACTGTTTACCATCAGGTGGGATTGCAGTCAAGCACTGGTTTATAAAAAAAAAAAGTAAGTATTATTTAATTTGTGGTCCGGTTTTCCCAAAAATTTTGGTTGCTTTGGGATTGCGTCATACCACAAAACCATACGTGTACAATAATTTATACACGTGATGATGTGATGATGAGTCTAAATGATGAGATGTGAAAGTTAAGGCATCAGTTTAAATATAAATTAATTTTCAGTAAATAAAAGAACTGTGTTTCTTCTTAACGTATTATTTATTTTTGTTTTTAGTTAGTTTAGTAGAATATCTGAATACATTATTAGGCATAATACACCGTTAAATTTTGGTTGCTTTAATCCCGCGGAGGGTTGATTCGGTACATGAAACCCTATCGATTTGTAAAGATAAATAAAGTGCTTTTTTAAAAACTCCAATTAATTTACGCATGTACGAAATTAATTTCGTTAGTAAACGGTAGCTGATCGAGGTCAATGAACTGTAGGTAGTTAGTACGCAACAACCAACTACTACCTACAAGGTCATTGATTCGTTTACTTAAAAAAAAAATTCTTGCATGCGTATATTACCTCAGCTTTTAGAGAACAAAGTACTTAATTTTTTTATTTTTCTTTACAAATCGATAGTATTTCATGTACCGATTCGACCCTCCGCGGGACTAAAACGACTAAAGTTTAACGGTGTATAACATATTTGGAAGGAACGATAGCATTCTAGTCTGAGTGATATTCTGTCATAATCATAAACACCTTTAAGTAACTAACATTTTGGCAAAAAATTTAACCGACTTCCAAAAAAGGAGAATAGAATAGAATAAACTTTATTGTAAACCAAAATAGTAACAAGTAGTAGAAGATGATTCTTAAGTCGCCTAAATTATTTTTTGTCTGTGGTCGCTGAAATGTGATATCGACATAATATTTGAACGATTGTTAAGTCCGAAAATTGGCCTTCAGTTGATATAGAGTTTAGGAAATCTAACATTTTCTCGCTCCAAAAAAAAAATACTTATGTAAAAATCGCATTAACAGAACCCCTATTTTACTGGAAAAAAAGTAAGTGGCGAGGTATGAAATTATTCTGTCATTGTTAACGATCAATGGCGACCTCTCAATCTGAAACATGGAAGCCTGTGATTTCTTTTCTTTGAAGTATAGCTGATTAATACACTCATTTCTACTTACTGCTGTCCATATTTTATACCCTATTCGTATATGCTGTAAATTTCCTATTCGTGGGTGTATTTTTAAAGACATGACGTGGAATGTTACGTCATCATCGTTTTATGTTGAACTAGCTAACTTGACAGATGTCGTTGTTTCTTTTTAATGACTTGTGCTTTTGTTATTGACACCTAACCCTAATATTGGCAGTTAATAGTTTGGAAAGAAGAAGAAAGAAGGCGTACGCGAAGCGTATAATGACGAATATGCGGCTATTAATCGTCGGTGGACTGCAGGCCTTTGAATTTGAATCTTTCTGAGACTTCAACAAACATTTTTGTAAAAGTTCATCTATTTTCGCAACACAAAAAAAAACTGTCTTATATTTAGTAAAAAAAATGTGTTCTCGGTACTATGATTAGTAAAAAAAAATATATTTTAGTTCTATATTTAGTAAATAAAAATATGTTCTCGGTCCTATGTTTAGTAAAAAAAAAATAATTTCAGCCTTTTTTTTTTAGTAGCCCTTACTGTCCCACTGTTGGGCAAAGGCCTCCCCCAAGTCCTTCCTAACCTTCTTCTCCCGCGCTATCAGTCCTATATTTAGTTAAAAATAATAATTCCAGCTTATATTTATTAAAAAAATAATATTCTCAGTTCTGTATAGTAAAAATAAGACCTAATTTCAGTCCTACATTAGGTAGTCACAGCATATATTTTTATTCCTCACAAAATATATAAGCTTCTTTGTTTTTCTCTACTTACAAAGAGGTAAAACCAAAGAATAGAGGCCAAACTCTAATAACATGTCATCATACCGCCCCTCGACCACTAAATACTCTTTAGTTAGTAAATTACACAGTACACCATTTATTTTGTCTTTCTTTCAAAGTAAAGGGTGAAAATTTTCTATAAATATTTTAGTATTCTAAGTTTACAAATTGTTTTTATAATGTCTGTATTTTTGTGAACCTTCTATCATTTTTTTTTACTAAACGTTGAAGAAAAAGAAGATTTTTGTAAAATACATTAAACTGAGGTATAAAGTCAGTATCAATTATCCCAAGGAAATGCATTTATACCCATCCAGAGACGAATAAAAGAATTAAGCCGGTTGTCCTTTATATTAAATTATTTATTTATTTAAAACTTCTTGCACAAGTAAAAAACTGTACAAAGGCGGACTTAATGCCATAGGCATTTTCTACCAGTCGACCTTAGGGTGGTGCAGAAACTTAACATAGTAGGTGCAACTTAATGTTAAACAAAACAAATAGAAAACGAATACAGTAATAAATACATACATAAATACATATAAATAACGAAAATTACTCTGAGAAACAAATCCAATTAATCAAAGCTGTGATGATTCGCTTAAATTAGCGACCCACCCCAGCTTCGCACGAGTGCATTGGTGATATTAAATATATTATGCATGTATTTTAGGTATAAACCTTCCTCTTGGATCACACTATCTATAAAAAAAACCGCATCAAAATCCGTTGCGTAGTTTTAAAGATCTAAGCATACATAGGGACATACAGCGGGAAGCGACTTTTTTTTCTACTATGTAGTGAAGCACGTGAGCACATTCACAAGAAGTTGGTAGAGTCATCACACTCTTGATTTGTTGTATTCGTTTTTTTACAATATTATTCTTTATTTGTATGTATGTATCTAAGTATATATTTATTATTATTCTTTTTTCCTTTCTGTCCGTCTTGTTTTAAGTTGCGTTTGCCATGTTATGTCTCTGCACCACCCTAAGGTCGACTCGTAGTAAATGACGATAAGTCCATAAGTTGCATAAAGTTTTAAATAAATAATTAAACTCGTGTGTCAATGAAATATTCTACACCAGTCATGTCAAAAATGTGACCCACGGGCTGCATGTGTCCCACTGAGCATTTTATTGCGGCCCGAATCAATTTTGAAAACATCCAGATAATGCGGTCTACGAGTTTGTTAGAAATCGTTTGCTATCAATATTAGTAGAATCGGGGGAACTTGCAGATGTAAGTGTTTGAGATTCAGTGTCGGACCCAAATAAAACAAAAAGAAATATAGTGATTGTTCATTAGGATTTTTATGAACAAGAAATGAGAAAATGTACCTTGAAGATTTTCAGTACTTTGTTTTTTTTTTAAGATCACCACGGCCACGGCCTTAATGTTTTTGGCCCCCAGTAACTGAGTTTGACATGGCTGTTTTAAACAATATGTGTCAAGTTTCATCCAATCTCGTTCAGGAATCGAGTTATGCTGAATACCAAACATCTCAACAACCAAGGAGCAGGAGTAGGATAAAATAATGTAGTGTAATGAAATAAAAGATGCGTGGTAATTTAGTAAGATACCCATTTTATTATTGATAAAATCAAGTAAGTACATAAACTTAAATATCATGTCAATCAAAATTGATATAAAAAAAGTTTCCCGTACCTAAAACCTCATAAACACTCAACTTTATTTTTTGTTTTTCTTTGGTAACTGTGCGATGTCGACTATTCTACCAGTGTCTTGAGATAAAAATGCATTCAGCTTTATTTGCTAAATTAAATATTTTTAGCTCTTTTAAACAAACATTAAAGATTATTTTAAATATTTCCATCAATAATAAAGTTATAAAGCTTCAGAGCTGCTAATAAGAAAGAGAAGTCCAATATGAGGTTTGACGTCAATATCGTATTATCATAATAATTTACCCTCAACCGTCCTTATGCAAACTCAAAATACGCATCTTTTTAATGGAAATTCTTCCGTTTTACACACAAATAACAAAACGATATTTATTTAAGAATTGCTTTCTATACAAACCGAGTTAAATTCAATAAGGATGTTCGCAATAAACCCTTATTATTATTTTAGAATGAAATGTTCCAATTTATGATCGACAGCCATGAAGATATTTTCCACTGTGAAGGGATTTGCTGAAAGGAAAATGAAATTGTGAAACATAACATACGTACTAACTAACATCAGACTAAATACTAAGAAGAAGATTTTGAGGTCTTATTTTTTAAAATAATAATAATAACATAATTTTTTAGCAAAAATGGGTGATGATGATGACGTTTACGTACGAATGTACAAAGATATCGTCATAATGTAATGGTTCTTTATATACTGCTTTTACTGGAGCATGCATACCATTCTTGAAAATATAACGCAAGAAAAAAAACTTTTTACTTATTGGTTTCTTCTAATATTTTCTTCTCTTTTATTTGTGTGTTTAATCATGCTTCTACACAGTGCTTTCAAGAAAATAGCTTAGCAAATTAAAAAAAATAATCGCAATCCAGAATCTAGATAAAGAGTTCAGAGATTCTTGATTTACAATAAATTTGGAAATAATGATAAATACGTACGTATATCAAGCCATTGATCTTCATAACCAGCTTCCAAACAAGCAGCTCTAACTGCTTCCCTTAAAGCATGGACTAAAACTGAAGCAAGACATAGAGCTGGTTCACCGGTGGCTAAAAATAAAAGTTTTATAGAAATATTTCCAATATTTCCAATCTTTGACCTCATAGACTAGGTTTATACCTTTAGACTGCAGCACACCGTATGGATTCTTTGAGTTTCTTCGGAAATAAACTCTAAAATCAGCAGGTATATCTTTGATCCCTGGAGGTTTGTAAGTCCATGTACGGTCAGTAAGCATCTTACCACTATCAGGGTCATACACTATTTTTTCTGACGTCCAATAACCAAGACCCATGACGAAGGCTCCCTCAATCTAAAAAAAATTAATGTGTTACATTATTTTCAATAAGAATAATCTATGTCTATAGTTTTGTGATTTTTTTACCTGTCCAACGTCTATTATAGGACTCAAACTCCTTCCAGTATCCTCTAGCAAATCTACTCTTCTTACATCATGATTTCCTGATAAAATATCTACTTCAACTTCTAGAGCACAAACTCCATAAATGTCATAAGGTTTCACATCGCTTTTGCTTGAATACATGTAAGAGGCTTGCAAATCAACTCCGATTTCATAAGCCTTTTGAACGAGATCTTCCCATGAAGGCTTACCCATTGTTTCTCTTACAGGAGCTAATCTTTCTAAAATTATCTCACAAGCTTTCATAGTAGCAAATGATACACATTCGCTGCCAATACTAGCTCCTGTAGCCATAGCATTTGGAGAGGTAAAACTAGAACTAGGCTTAACGCTGATCTTCTCTAAAGGTATCCCAAACTTGTATGCACAGACTTGAGCAACTTTGGTATTGATGCCTTGACCCATTTCTATTCCTCCATGAGTGATCACTACTGATCCATCCGCGTGGTAAATAGATATTAGTGAATTATACGGTCCAATGTAAAATAAGTCATACGTCATTGGTAGAAGTTTCAATGCGCGTTTTCTCCACCGATTGTTATTGTTAAATCGTTTTACTTCTTCAAGTCTTTCATTGTAGTTTGAATCTTTTTTTAAATGGTCTATTAGGTCTGGTATAGGATTATTTTCTGTCGTCATATTTAATAATTTCACTTGTAACGGATCTTTTCCGGTTATGTGAGCTATTTTTTCCATAATGTTTTCAATCATTGCTAAGCCTTCCGTTGAAGCTGAAAATTTAAGAGCACTGTATTATTTTACATGCAGTGAATAATTATAACACCAAAAACAATGAAGCAATTTTGTACAATTTTTATTTTATTTAGTAGTTTTTATAAAATGAAAAATTTATTAATTTTTTTTAATTAAATGAACTTTTAATTAAAAAATTATATGATGATGATACAATGTAAAATTCTTCATAAGTAGCTTCCATTCATTCTTCTCGAGCTTGAAGAAGCAAATTATTTTAAAAATCTTAGTATCACTTGAATATTTAATTATTTTTGCAGAAAATTCATTGTCATTTACAATAATGCTCATTATTGGTAATGTATTTTCTAGTAGGTATATAATTTGTATGAATTGTACAGTGTCAATAATGAGAGTACTAATAAATCTAATGTGTCAGTCATCATTATCCAACTTTGATGTGAAACGGAAATACTAATGAATGCAAATTTATACTTTTGATACCCACAGGGTGCTCTACACCAAGTATTAGATGGAGTATCCGTAGCCACGCTGTTAGCTTCAACATACCACCGTTGAGGGTCATAGCAGTTGAAGAAATGGTTCACAGTGATAGGGCTTATAGTCTCGTTGGGTGAACACCCGTTGTCTTGATAGAACACGTTCTTCAGGTATTGGATTTTTCCTTCATCGTTGACTCCGACCTAATTGGATCAAAATGTAAACCTATTTTCAATAAATCTGCCTAACCTTCTCCTAACAATGGTGGTGTAAGCTAAATCTTACAGGCTGTAGCTAAATTCAAGCATTTTATACAGAGCGACTGCCTATCTGATCTTCAAACCCCAGTAATTGGAGAACATAATACTCTAAGACTCTCTGTAAGACTGAACTATCTGTGAATACTGCCATTGGTCTACAAATAACAGCTGGAACCAACGGCTTAACATGCTTTTCGAGGCAAGTAGAGATCTCATTATATTAAAATGGTTACCATCTACAGCCTGAACTTCGCAAGCATTGCTTAACCTTGAAGATCTCCATGAAGATCCGTGCAGTTGTAAATTTTTCGCCATGAACAAATTTATAGCCCTTAGTATTCAATGGGTACATAAGAAGAGAGGGTTAAAATAACCGAAGGCGATTCTAGAAATTACTCACCATCTAATGTAAAAAAAAAAGTAAAATTACGTTTCGTACGTATCATTGGATGTATTTATTTTAGATCCTCATTAAACGATTTCATTTTGAGGTAAGATATTAAATACCATGGTATTTTTAAGAAAGTCTACACATGTATTTCCAAGAGAAATAATAAATTAATATTTTTGAAAAAAAGCCCACCTTAAAATTTAGGTCTCAGATAGAAAAATGTATACTATACTTCCGATAGAAAAATGATTCGTTTTAGAGAGTAGTATAACATAATCTGTTTCATAATTTTCCCACTACTCTCTCACCTTTTTTCTAGGTGATGAAATGGGCCGTAATGCACAATCCGAGAATACCATCGAATATTTGTTCTAGGACATGTCAGTTCCCTCAACATGTTTTCTTTAAAGGTTTTGAAAGCAGTAGGGATAAAATAAATAGCGCATAGTAAAACGCCTGGCTCGGATTGAGCCCACGACCCACTGTGGATATTTTTCCTAGTTTATGTTCCGTCTTTAATCAAGTATTATGCTTTTTTTTTGTTTTTTGTGCATAAATAAACACTTTGGATAAAATGTATATATTTTTACGAATGACGAAATTATTTTCTAAAACAATATAAAATATTTAGAAAAAATCAATCAGAACTCATATCGATAAAAAAAACAGGCAAGGAAAACTCTAAAATGTAATTATCCACAAGTAAAATCTCCCTAAGCTTGAAGAGATTTAAAGCAGTATTCAAAGACTAGGTACGTAACCTAAGCTAAGGGCACTTAGTAAGGGTGAAGATTTGGGGATGCTAGATGAAAATGGGCATAAGAAGCACTAAATAAGGGTCTCAACTTTAACTATTAAACAGCTAGCCTTTTACCTGCTTTTAAAATGATATAAAATCCTGGAACTAAGTAATTCTGTAAAAGGTGTATGTACCACTCACCTCAAAGTTTGAAGTAGTGGCTATTCGTTTACCCACAATGCTCATGTTTAATTCTAAAGGTAAGATAAATCTGCAAGTCTTTCCCAGGTGATAAGTAACTATGGCTGCAGCACAAGCAATTTGGCTTGATCGTGTTATTTTACCTCCGTAGCTACCACCCACTCTTCGTACGGTAACCTGAATGCTAAAAGCAATACTAATTGATTTATAAGTTTCTTGGATTTTTAAATGTTCATCAAAGGTTTGACTTGTGAAAACATAGTGTTTTACATAATAGTTTAAATTATTATACCTATTTGTCGGCTTATTCAAACATTGCGCAATGGCAACATTTGTCAAATCAAGCCACTGTGTCGAAGCTATGACCTCTAAGCCGTCTTCAGTAGGACGAACAATGCAAGTCTGTGGCTCCATATAAAAATGAAATTGAGATTCCAATTTGTATTCGCCTTTTATAACATGTTTTACGTCATTGCCAATATCTTTAGGGTTGACAGTTCTGTCAGTAGTAATTCTTTTGTCTTTTTCAGGTGATTTCAAAACATCATCAATGGTAATTAAAGGCTTGTTGGTGCTGATTGATTTATATTTTATTTTAACGAGTTTTGCAGCTTTGTTTGCGGTCTTTTCTCTGTCAGCAACTATAATTCCTACTGGATCACCGTAAAACTTTATTTCACTTGAGCACAGAATTTCTTCATTAACACTTATGAGAGTACAACTCGTAGCTGTAAATGAATTAAGTCCAGGTATATCTTTGGCTGTGTAGAATGCTATGACACCTGGCAGTTTCTAAAAAAAAAATATTTTGCTTGTTAGTTTATATCGGGCAAACCTATTGGTTTTCCACCAATTAAAAAAAAAATATAAAGGAAAAGTTTTCGTTACAAAGAACATAATATCTGATAGTTACTGAAAGAAATTAAAATCAATGCTTACAAACGCCTCAGCAGTATCGAAATCACTAATAATACTCCCCGGTCTCACATCAGCAGTGACAAAAGCTGCATACACTTCATTGGGTTGCTTTGGTAGATCATTAGCAAATATAGCCTCACCACTACACTGTACTAGCGCCTCCAACTTTGGTACGGGCTGGTTCAAAGGCCAAACACTTTTATCTGTATCATAAACTTGAGTTCCATGCGATGTGTGCCTTTTTATGGCCTCTCCTCCTGATTTTAGTTTTGCATCTATTCTATCATCTGGACATAGATTAAGAATGGCCTGTACATAAAATGATATAATTAAAGAAAACAAACTTAGGAAAAACACATATTTCATATTTAGGTTATTGCAAAAACGCTTTATAATATTTAATTTTTTGCATCACTGCTTCCATCAGATGGGATCGCAATTCTAGATTATTCATTAAAAAAAAAAAAAACATAAAAACGCATAATATATATTGATATATTATATATTTATAATAAATCAATACAAGTATATCCATTCAATACATAAAAATGCAGACTGTCATTGCACACAGATAAACTGATTTATTAATTTTAAGTATACTTACTTTGTAATATAAAGAAATTGCTAACATTTTCCTAAAATCAGCTGATGGTTCAGGTGGCGCTTCTTCTGGTAAAATCTCAGTACTCAAAGACTTCAGAGCTAGTTGTAGAGTTTCATTTGTAAAAGGGTCTTTTCCAGCTAAAATCGCTTCTGTTTTTGTAGCGTGAACGAATTTTGGAGATATACTTCCGTATACTATCGTAGCTCCTTCTAACAATTTTGAATTGTTCTTGAACTTGAATAAAAATCCAGCGTTAACTATAGCGTGAGCGTTTTGAGATCTAGGCATTATCTAAAATAGATTATAACATATAGCTTTGAATATTTCTATCCTGAAATTTAAAAAGAAGTTTTTTTTTTTACCTTGTATGTTTTAAGTTTACTATTAGAGGAAAGAGGTGGTAACATGACATTGACAATTAGTTTTTGTTTCATGTCTGTTTTCAAGAAATCTGTCAAAGAAACTATTTTCGTCACGCCAACACCTTCAGCTGAAAATAAAACGTTTCTTAAAACATAATAATACTTTTTTAAATCAACTACGCAAAGAATTTTGCTTACCAATTGTTATCATAGCTCTGACAGTTTCAAAAAGCAGAAATAAATCTGATTGAAATTCATTGTTGAGGTATTTTAAATACAAATTACCACCAATAGTGCCAATCTGTAACAAAACTGAGTTTTTAAACTGAGTATAAGAAGAAAATATTTTTAGTTACAACCTTCATTTACTTACATTACGAACAGGGATATGAGCAACAAGATCCATATGATCATAGAATACTTTTAAATAACAAAAATCTTCATTAGTTTGTGATATTTCAAGAAATAGTTCCATCATTTCAGAAAGTGGCATTCCAGCTCCAATGATCAGATTTACGTCTATTGTATGACCGTTAAGTTCCACAACATTAAATATATCTATCAAGGTGGGAGGATAATCAGTGACGTGGTATACTCCTGAAAAATAATTAGAAAATTAAATCTTAAATCTCCGACTAATACTAACTTTTGAATAAAAAAATGTAAAAATACCTTGTCCTGTATTCCCAGCAATCAGTTTATAATCATTGTTTCTGCCTATGACTTTGAAAACTTCATCTAGTGAATAGGTTTTGAACCATTTAGTTATACCACAATCAACTACGATCATTTTATTATTACTCTTTTCTATGACACACCAATCTTCATCTGTTTTTGCCTCATGAACTTTGCTTTTGTCATTTTCTTTTTCATGATCGCCATTTTTATTTTTGTGGATGCAACTTTTAGTACATTTCTGACGACAACATTGAACGCTAGCTAGTTCCTCTAAATCGATAAGCTTGTCCATAAGATCTTTATCTGCATTGTTGGCAAATGTTTTGAATGCGTCTGCAATGGGTCTGTATCCAGTACATCTACAAATGTTGCTTGCAAAAGAATTTTCAACTTGTCTCATTGTTAAATTTTTCTTTTTTGCTTCGTATATACTGTTAGAATAAAAATAACACTATTATTTAATCTTTAGTTAAACACGTAGTACAGTTATTTTGTTTTATTGTCTAATAATGTGACAAAACAATTATATTTTGAAGACAAAATTTGACTTGGTTATCTGGGCAGATAAACATTAATCACAAGATTCTTTCAAGATTAAAAATGGTATATGGTAAATATACCATTTATATGGTCGCATAAGTTAGTCACCCGATTTATTACAACACAGCAAATATTGATGTTCTATTACACAAGACAAGATACAATAAGGTTATTAAATACAAGCGAATATTACGGGTAACGTACGTAAAAGTAACCCATAAAATTAACACTAATCTTTTAGGCTAATACAAAGTGACATTCTATGAGCGAAAACTTCAAATTCAAAGTGACGTTTGGGTTCCGACAGTATTGCTGATATAATGTTATTTAATTTAACAATTCAACTAGATAGAATCACATAAAACTAGCTTCTGTCAGCAGCTTCTCCCTTTTCATCTAGGATAAAAAATATTCTATATATTGAGAGCAGTGGTGGCCGAGTGGTAACGGCCCCGACTTACGAGTTGTAGGTCGCGGTTTCAAACCCTGCCAGGCACATTACTTTGTGTAATTTATTTCATCACCACTGCTCTCAAAACGGTGAAGGAAAACATCGTGAGAAAACCTATGTCCTAGAACCAAAAATTCGAAGACGTGACATTCACCAACCTGCACTGGGCCCGCCTGGTGGATTACGGCCCATTCCCTCTCTTAGAGAGGAGGCCTGTGTCCCAGCAGTGGGAACATTAAACAGGCTGATGATGATGAAAAAATATTCTACGTATCATTATTCCAGACCATGATCTACCAGTGTGCCCAAATTCATCGCCGTTTTACACGCACATAATTGCGTTCATATAAACTTTCACCTTTATAATATCACTGCGATTAATGACTAAGAGTATAGTGTATATATACAAAAAAAGAATAAGATAGGTATTTTTAAGGGTTATGTTTAACGAGATTTACTACCTGTACATATTCATCACCCAACCGGGAGTGCAGTATCCGCATTGCGTTCCATTAAATTTCGCTAGCCTGCTCTGTATGTCGTGATAACTGGTCATCTTGCTTCCGATGCCTTCAACTGTCATCACCTCCCAGCCATGGCAGGAGAAAACTGATACTAGGCACTGAAAGTGAAGTTATTGGTAAGAAACTTGAAAAGTTAATGATCATATTTGTATGCTTGTGTGCTATCTCGTAGTAAACGATTTTATTTTTAAAATTGGTTTTAAATTGTCTACTACATAAAGTAGTTCTTTATAAAATTTAAAAATCGGTGTAAATAAAGCAAAAAAAAAGGAATCAAGTCCTAAAAAGACTAGAGAAAAAAAATATTGATCCCCTCATCGAATGATAGTTTACGCCAAAAGTGAAGTAAAATATTTAGTCTCATTGTTTGTTTTGAAAAAATTGAGGTAGCTTACAGAATTAACCGAGAAAAGCTTGACTTCATTGGAAGGCGGTAAGGCAGCGCGTACGGCGACGATGCAGGCGCCGCATCCGCCCTCGTGGCACATCGCCTTCGTGCCGCGCAGCTCCGCCACCGTGCGGATATACTCGTTCAAGGATAAATCTGGACCGAATTTGCCGTTCGCTAAAAAATTTAACGATTTTATGCCTTGCGTTTTCAGATGATTTAATGTGACGGCTGATAGGATAGAGTGGAAGAAAAAAACGTGTTGCGCCGACCCCAAGTAATATGGGACAAGGGCAGGAAGAAGAAGTTTTCAGATGATTTAAAAAATTTTTAACGTTCGATAAGATTATGGTCATACAAAGCTTTTGCTAAAGTTGTGTTTCTATATAAAGGGTCATCATTATCATTTCAGCCGAAAGACATCCACTTTTGGACATAGGCATCTCCCAAGTGTCGCCACAATGAACGATCGCATCCATTGGATTTCGGCAACCCTTACCAGTATATCGGTCCACCTTATAAATGATATTTATTTTGTAAGTAGGTTTTAGAAACACTTTTACACGTAATTTTTTTTTTTGTCATTTTAAACTAGATGAGGCCGGTGTTTCCTAGCTGACTACCCTGAGAACAAACACCGAAACAAACTCAGGGGTCAAAGTCTCTTTTACAGTAAGTCCATACAGTAAATATGTATTTGTCAAATCACATGAGGACCATGCAGACTATAAGAAGCCTTCCAACGCCATGTCTTCAGTTACGTGGTCGCAATACCATATAAAGAGTATTAATGAAAAATTGGTATCTACACCAACACCATAAATATGTGAAAAAGTCTGGTAATAAAGATATACGAAAGCTAATTAAACTGTTGATTCAGGCTGTCATTTGAAGAACTATGATAGTCATTGCGAACAATTAGAAGGCAAAAAAAGCAAAATCAACATCAGTCTTGCTGAGGCACGTACTGGGTTAAGGAGATCCACATTAACAGTAGCTCCATGTAAAATACTGGAACTCAGCTGCGATTGATTAGACTAGAAGCCGACTCAATATAGGAAAAGCTAAATCGCAAAATCAGATTATGCGGAATTTAAAAAAAAAGGAGTCTATAGCAAATTAACATTCTCCTCTTTAGGCCTGGTTCTACTCATTTTGAACTTTTTTAAACCTTTGGAAATCCACAAATATAAAAGAGAACATCATGAAAATTTATTTTATTAAAATTGACTATTATGATCAAGCGCTTGGCAAAAATGAAAACGTGATAAAAATTAGTTGGATCGAAAAATAAAATCGCGAGTCTGTCCCCATTTTACGATTTCAAAATTTACAAAATAATAATAATAAAGCTTTTTATTTAAAAGCGCTTCGCAAAAACTAAAATCTTGAATAATTATGATTTAAAAAAAAAATTAAAACCGCTGTTTTGGGGCCGTGAAGTCGACATAGTCCCGAGCGGAGTTCATACAAAAAAAAAAAAACAGTGACTACAACCAGCTCTTAAGCTTATAAAACTAATAAAAGCTTTTGCCTACCTTCATATTGTTTTCCATTAATCTTGAACACAATTTTACCCATGTCCGCTTCACGTCTATCAGCAAACCAATTTATGACTCCGCCGTTTGGAGTACCAACCTCTTAATCATCTCCAATAATACTGGCAAAATATGGCCAACTTATTGTTAAAATTAATGTTGCTAGCGGAAATAATGATACAATTGGTAACCTGTGGCCTAATGAACAGTTTGTTTTTAATTTACTTGGACAGTTGCCCCTTAGTGTATAATAAAAAGAATTGTTTTGCAAACAGACTGTAATTTGTATAATGGTTGGTGCTTATGTCGTTATTGTTGAGTGAAGATTGTCATGTAAAGCCGGTGCCCTAAGTTACCTTATCCACCGCTTTGAAAAGCTATTTTAATCATTATCTTGATATCTTTGAAGATTAAAATACTTTGTGCCAGCATGTCGATAAATTTATGTATCCTAATGTGAGGGTAGATTGATAAAAAATATAGTACATCAGTGACACAAGTCAACTGTCTCAACTAATCTCAAACTCAAACTCAACTAATTTCGTGATTCATAACAAGCAAAACTCACGTTTATTTATTTATTAGACACTTTATGCAAAAAAGTACAGAGGCGGACTTATTGCCTTAGGCATTTTCTACCAGTCAACCTTAGGGTGATGGAGAGACAAATAGTGGTAAGTGCAATAAAGAGAGACAAAATATGAATACAAGAATAGACATACTAATAAACCATAAATATAATAGTAACTACATAATTTGATAATATTTATGTACCTAGTTTTCCAACATTATCAACTTTTTTTTATGTGTTCCAGATCGAATTGACATAACTGTATCCGTAATATGTGGAGGTGGCGCCCTATTTTTTTTCGTTCATATTCTTTAGCTCTGAATTGAATAACACTTACCCGCTGCTAATTGCAGAAAGTTCAAATTTGTCTAACTTTATGATGTTTTATGTTGTTTAGTTGCCTAATGGGTCAGGTTTCTGCTTCCTTCATTTGTTCGGTTTTGGAATTAGAGTAACCTTCACTTCACTTTTACAATTTTTTATTTCTATTCTGAATCTTCCAAGGAGCCGAAAGTTTTTCCTATTAAATTACAAACTTATCAAAAAAGATTTAAACGACTTAAAAAAAACTGTCGTGGCTTACCTGCAATTTTTTTAAACTAAATAATAATAAATAATCGATGGAAATTATCTTCGAGCGACCATAAATCCTCCTCTGATAAAAAAGATGTTTCGTTCTCACTAGTAAATACAATTGTTAGTTTCAAGGTGAAACTAATGGTATTTTTTATGTCACTAGTTCCATTATAAAAGAATCAAGAAATAATGGAACTAATATTGAATTTACACTACTTCCAGATTATTATTTTTTATTATTTTAGGCACTCGTGAATTTTTTTAGGGGTGAAAAAACACTTAAAGTGAAATTTTTGAATGGTCGAAAAATACTAAGAATAAAAATATTTTTAAAAATTTTTAAGTGTTGAAAAACACCAGGGGTAAAATTAAAAAAAAAATCAAAAATATACTTAATCGTATTCAATAAAATCATCAAAATATATTGGTTAATGTTTTTTATTTATGACTAGCTGGCCCGGCGAACTTCGTATTGCCTAATAGTGTATGAATATCCATATCTTCTCACCGTTTAAACCTTTCCTGGAGTATCATGAATATTTCAAGACCAAAATTGGTCAAATCGGTCCAGCCGTTCTCGAGTTTTAGCGACACAAGCTATTCATTTTTATATATAAGATTCAGATTCGGTATAGATTTAAAATCATCAATCATCTTTACAAAGAAGTATTTTATCTATAAAATGACCCAAAGATATTTCACAAGTGTTTTTATCTGTAGTGTTTTCCACCCTTAAAAAAACTCATAAGTGCCTAAAATAACAAAATATAATGTGTGACTTGTGGTTATAAAATTTAACATTAATTCCATTATTTCCAGATTTTTTTAAAATGGAACTAGTGATTTAAAAAAAACACCAGTACTTCAATCATGAAACTATTAGTGTCCGCCTTTGCAGCCCATGTGCGGTGGTGGCGGCTTTTTTTGAGGCGGCCTTTTTATGGTGGCGCTTTTTTGAGGCCCGTTTGACACTTAGGGCCAAATTCACCAATAAACTAATCGCGATTATATAAAACAAAACGCAGTTTGAGCGTCTAATCGAGATTATAGCTTCATTTTGCGTTTCATCGCGATGAATTGAACTTGGTTTACGCTAAATTCAGTTTAAATTCGTTGTCGCGTATGTTTACGGCACGGGTCTTTAAACTAGATTACGCTGAGCTCAGTTTAGTTGAACTAAGTTTTTACATTGAATGATGAAATCAGCTCTAAGAGCCAAATTCACCAATAAACTAATCGCGATTTGTTCAAACAAAACGCAGTTTGAGCTCCTAATTGAGATTATAGCTTCATTTTGCGTTTCACCGCGATTACTTGAACCTAGTTTACGCTGAACTCAGTTTCAATTCTTTTGTTATCGCTCATGTTTACGACACGGGTCTTTAAACTAGATTACGCTGAGCTCAGTTAAGGGCCAAATTCACCAATAAACTAATCTCGACTATATAAAACAAAACGCAGTTTGAGCGCCTAATCAAGATTATAGCTTCATTTTGCGTTTCACCGCGATGAATTGAAGTTAGTTTACGCGATTTCAATTCTTTTGTTTTCGCCCATGTTTACGGCACGGGTCTTTAAACTAGATTACGCTGAGCTGAGGTCAGTTTAGTTGAACTAAGTTTTTACATTGAATGATGAAATCAGCTCTAAGTGGTACTAATGACAACGAACCAAAAAGATGACTCTATTGAGAGATGCGAATTGGTATACGGCAAGAAGGTAAAGAAATCATTTACATATTTAATACTCGTAATAATAATAATTTCATCATACACACTGCCTTATAATAGAAACTCATAATATGTTACTTTACAGAACAATTGAGTAATTATTATTTGTAATCAAAATAGTTTGTAATAAGGCCACTAATATCAGTTTCATAATTAGTAGTAGGCCATAATTAAATTGTTTGCCTATTGATTATAGAATTATATTATGAAGACGGCTTGTTTTGGTAGGCTTCAATTACCTTGCTGGGAAATTATAATTGAAATGATTGTAGGTCTAAATAAGTTTGTATCTATTATAATCATATTTATATTTATTATAATCAATCTGCCCCGGCCTTTCCCCAACAACATTAGGGTAAAATTCTAGTCAAACCGTAAATAGTTGTTTACCAATATTTTACATAGAGTGACTGATTATGGGGCCCTTAAAAATTACCCTTTTTATTCGGTTGGAAAATCATCCAATTACATCTCCGCGCCCTTGGGCGGGGTGATAGATAGTGTCGGATTTTTACCCAGACCTGTTCCTTCGGTGCCTTTCATCCCGGGGCCGAATCTTCCTTTCAGAAACCGACCCTGGCCCCAGTGGGGTTCGACCGTGCTGGGCTCCTATGGTTTGGTGGTAGCTCGTGGCTGGAAATCGTGACCGGAATCCCGGTAGCAGCTGGGGCGTGAGCGCCGTTGCTTCATGCGTGCGGCTTCCTCCTTTGACCATTACCCCCCGGAAAACCTGTGTCAGGTTTTCTGACATCTGAAAATTCGTAATGACTGCTTGACAGCTTACTATATTTTCCAGTGCCTCAGTACATGGCCTGTGGAAACTTTGAGGAGCGTGCTGACGACTGGGCTCGGTCTGGTTTAGTTATCGGACGGCCGGACGGCAAGCCCGTTGCTCGATGTCCACAAGTCGCGTCTACTGTGGCTGGTAGTCGGGGTCGGAATCTCGGCTACTGGGGCGTGAGGACATTTGCATCACTGTTTTGCCGAAGGAGGCGACCGCTTGCCATTCTTCCTCGCTTCAGACCGTAGCCCGAACCAGGGCTCGGCGCGAGAGGTTGCTGCTGCTTATTGACTCCACGAGAATAGTGCTCATGGCCTAGTGTACAATGTAAAAAAGAGGGTTGTGATGGTGATTGGGGCTGGTGGAATGTGCCCAGTAACGGTACCTCCAATAAAGATCAATGCTGTGCCATTATCAAGTCATATCTTGACCACTAGCCTTAGGGACGATGATGACATTGAGAGGGAGTGGAGGACACTGTCGATCAGTGTGAACATGATTGCTTGCAGGTTTAGGCGTCCATTTACGGAGGTTAAGTAAACACTTTTTAGAACTATCTGTAAATTGTTCTACACGATCGGGTATGTTTTACGTAAAAATCGTACAGTGCCCTTTGCGTGCAGTATAATAATATTTTCGGGGTGTTGATGGAGCTGCCTCGCTTCTGGTGCGCATCAGGGATGTTTGCGGAAATGCGTGTTGATTGTTTTTAAGCTTTGAGAAGAACATCACCTACCACCATCCGACTTCTTGCACCCCCAAGAAAATTTCCCGCCTGGATGTGAATTGTAGTGGTCTGTATGGTAAGCATTAAATCGATTGCACACCCAGGTAGGCCGCTGTAAACACAACCTGGCGAAATGGGATTTTATAGACCTGTCGGATACTCAGTATGAGTGTGGTGCCCCTGTTCAAAATATGAGTCACATGTTAGAGTGCCCCAAGTGCCCATACAGGTGTATGGGCACTTGGGGCACTCTATCTCTTTAGTGCAGGTGCACTATGGAGGATATAATGAGTGACACTGATGCTGCTGTCAACGAAGCCATCTACTAGGACCCAACAATTTAACGAGTTTATCATGGATTCGATAAGAAGAAGAAGATGCATTAATGCATAAAAGATGTTAATGCGTAAAACTTAAAGCATAGACTCAAGTCTGGTCCCTTGAAGCTGTGAAAATATCAAACTTCTAAGTTAAATAAATAAAAAAAAGATACGGCCGTTTATGCCGCAAAAAAAGTATATTAATTAATTATTCTCGTTGACCTAGAACCTGAAATTGGGCATGAAGCAAGGCCTTACACCCGTATTTATAAAGAAGTATTTACTTGTTACTAAGTAAAATCTTAATAAGTCATTACTTGACATTTGAAATCTGCATTCAAAATTCAAATTTTTCTTAACTATAGAATACAAATAGTAGTTACTTTTACTCAAGTATTTAGTTTTACTTGTTTAGAAATACGGGTGTTAAAGTAAAAATATAGGAAAAAATCTGAAAACTCTAAATTAGTTAGATTTTTTTAGTGATTCAGCAAAATCTTCGAGACTCAATTCGGGAATTGAGGACTATTTACATAGGTAAGTTGGTACATAACCTTCAGTGCGAGAGTCTGACTCACACTTGCCTAGATTCTTTTTCTCTTTGCGATGGCTCATGAATGCTAAATTCACTGTCAAGACTGCGCCAACCGAATTGTTCGGAAGGGTTACCTGGACCCTGCACTGCAAAAGGTAGGCGAAGGCACACAATTGGGTTTTAGTGAGCAAAAATCTGACACAACCTCTCGCGTCACCCCGTACGGGAGCAGACTTTTGATGATTTCCCACGTTAGAAAAGATAAATGATTCTGTAGTTCAGTAGCGTTTCCTGTATGACAAATGGTCAAACTATCAATTTGGTCAGAATAATGACATGTTGCAATGAATACCGTGAAAACTTGTACCATGGAATATACCAAATGAAATTAAGTACTTGTGAGTTATGAGTACTTAAACTTTTTTTTGTAATTTTAAAATGTTTTATGTTGCAATGTTGTTGTGTTTGTGTTGTTTTTGTGTGTGTGTATGTTTTTATGTTGTTTTTGTTGTTTGTTATTACAATTATTTCTAAATATAATAAGTCTAAATTTTGAAAAAAATACAGAAAATAGTTCCTTCTATCACTGGATTTTATTCCACGTATACATTTTGATCACCACGACAGATTTCAACAATAGACAATATATTCAGCTATTTTTGTCTTCAAACCGGTTTAAATAATAATAGATATTTACCTATAATTGCCATTATATTAAACGAGTTGCTTTGAAGCGCGATAGTACAAAATATAAAAAAAAAACACAAAGAAACCAATAAATACCTAATTTCGAAAAAAGAATAACGTGCCTTTAATAAATATAAAGTTTATTTGAACTTAAAATTTCAAGTCAATCCATCTATGTTCATCATACGGAACCCCATCTACACGATTCCGTGTCGCACTTGGCAAGTTTTATAATAAATAATGAAAAGTCAGTGCTATGTATAAAAAACCACTCTTCAAAGTTGTGTCCAAAACACACCTTTGAAAAGTGACGACAGAGATACCACGGTGATCCGTTTGACTCAGGTTCTCACCGGGTATGGTCAGTTCGGGAGGTTCCTGTTTCTGAATCAGGCGGAAGAAACGCCCAGGTGTCACCATTGTGCGTATCACCCAGAGGACACGGTGGAGCATACGGTGGAGGTTTGCCTCTCTTGGGCTGAGCACCACCGTGTCCTTGTGGAGGCGATTGGCAGTGGTGACTTCTCACATCTGACCATGGTCCGGGGCAAGTGGGAATGTGGCAGTGGTCTCCTTCAGCGAAGCAGTAATGCGAGTGAAGGATGGATGGCCGCACCGAGAAGGAACAGGCATCCAAGTTACGTTCCCGCAGGAGACGCCCTGTAGGCATGAGCTTGCGGACTACGAGCAATAAGTAGCTCACTGTCCAGCCGTCCGGTACGGACTGAACCCAAGTCGAAGGCTTCACCTTTGATTTACAGGAGAAGGACGGGTTTTCTTTTCTTTCTGTGGAATGTGGCGCAGTATGACAGTACCTAGTTGAATGCATAAAGCCTTATTTTTAGACGTGAGAGCTTGCAGGTGTCCCGAAGGCCGTTAGCTTCAACATTTTTTTATTTTTTTATTGCGATTTGTGTCATTGAAAAGACTCTTTCGATTTCTTTGAAAAATTGATATTTTATTATCTATTTAGAAGTCGAAGGTTGAATTATTTATTATATGTAGATAATATCAAGGTAGGTACTTTGTAGTAAATAACCATAAACAAGTAATTGGCCAGACTAATGTTTTTCGTTCCCACTACGAAGAACTTTTTTGGACCACAAATACCTAAATGTCTAGTGATTTTGAATACATAATGTAGTAAATCTGATGATATAATCCAAGCCTAAATTAATTGAGCACGCCATTATCACGGTATCCTCACCTTCCGCATGATGCTGGTCCTTACCGGACATAGCAAGTTCGACAGGTTCCTGCATCGGATCCAAGCGGAAGAAATGCCCGGGTGTCACCATTGTGATGACCGCCCGGTGGACACGGTAGAGCATACGGTAGAGAAGTGCCCCGCTTGGACGGAGCGCCGCCGTGTCCTCGTAGAGGTAATCGGCGGCAGCGACTACTTGCGCTGGGCCCTGGTTCATAGCGCTATGGTCCGTAGCGAGGAGGAATGGCATGGGGCGAAACAGTAATGCTAGCGAAGGAGGAGGTCGCACGCTTGGGGGAACAAATGTCCTCACGCCCCTGCCGCCGAGGTTACGACCACGACTACCAGCTACGGTAGACGCGGGCTTGCGGATGTCGAGCAATGGGTAGTTACTCGTCCGGCCATCCGGTAATTGACCGGACCGACGTCTTCGACCCTGTCGTCAGCAGCGCGTAGTGATCCACGCGCTCCTCAAAGAGAATAGATGTCAGCAAACCGTAGGGGCCCAGCAGGGCTGATGCCTGCTAGCTAGGACCGTGAGGCATTCCAAGAAAAGGAAACCCGTAGCTCTAAAACACAAGTGAAGGACACAGGTGTGGTTTTAGTAAGTAAAGTCTGTCAAGTCCTCGCGCTCCGCCCAGAGCGGGAGAAGTCATCGGATGATTTCAACCTTTAAAAAAGGCTAAATTAATTAGCATATTTTTGTGTTACTCGCTTCTGCCAGCCGCTTCGCCCTCGTGAAGGTACAAAATCTTCTCTTACTTAGTGCTTGATTATGTCATAAAAAGCAATCTTGTGCAAAATTTCACGTTCATAGTCCCAGTAGTTTGTGTAGGTTGATATGTCAGTCAGTTTCTCCTTTTGTTGTATGTAAAAAATCAGTAAAAACCCATATATAACAGTCAATGTCCGCTTTATTCTAAAACGCGGTCTAAAATAGTTCCGGGACTATTATTAGGTTTAAAGCCAGTTAAAAGTAGTAGTACCGGAACTATTTTAGATCGCGTTTTGGAATAGTATCATATTTTTTTTAGTTCCCCGGCTTCTCTCAGAAAATTGATATCTACATTTTATTTTTCACGAGAAAGCAAATTGTTGTCGTGTTCGATTCATGTTTTTTCTTGAAAATCTATATTTATGACGGAACTTAATCTTCTTAAATTGTTAACAAAGATTACAAGCAAAGAAATACAAATATTTTCTAAAATAAATGAAAAGCTTGAAAGCGCTATTCGAGATTTTTTCTTGAGAAGATTTCTTTTAATGTTGATATATTATGTTCTTAGTTTTGCAAGGTTTATAAGAAAACTAGTTTCTGTTACTTTACCCGCCTGAAAGTAGAAAATTATTCCTAAACATACTCGTAGGACAGAAAGTACTTTTGGTTTACCCAGAACATGGATACATCCGAATCTGTTCAGCCTTTTGAGCGCACCCACATTCACCGTTAAATTTTGGTCGTTTTAATCCCGCGGAGGGTCGATTAGGTGTATGAAATACTATCGATTTGTAAAGAGAAAATTAAAAACTAAAGTACTTTTTTTAAACTCGAGTTAATTTACTTATGTACGAAATTATTTTTTTTAAGTAAACGTCAGCTGGGCGAGGCTAATGGACTGTAGGTAATTAGTACGCAACAACCGACCACTAACTACAAGGTCATTGACTCGTTTACATAAAAATATTAAAAAATTACACGCGTATATTACCTCGACTTTTAGAAAAAAAAGAACTTTTTAAACGATCAAAATTTTGCCGTATATACACCGTTAAATTTTGGTCGTTTCAATCCCGTGGAGAGATAAAATTAATTAATAAAGTACTTTTTTAATAAAACTCGAATTAATATAATATGCATGTACGAAATTAATTTCTTTAATTACTTAAGCCCCAAGCGGACACCGGTGTCCGCGCACCTATTGTCTTTCAATTGTGTAAAAATGGTATTCAAAGGGTTGAGTAAACGAGTCAATGACCTTGTAGGTAGTTGTCAATCGTTGTGTACTAACTACCTACAGTTCATTGGCCTCGCTCAGCTGACGTTTACTTAGAGAAATTAATTTCGTAAATGCGTAAATTAATTTGAGTTTAAAAAAATAAAATAATTTAAAAAAATTAAAAAACGACTGCCATGTCAAAAAAAAAACTAAAAATAAAAAAAAAACAAGATGTTTCGATGATCATTCAAGATGATTAGAAAAGTGAAGAAAGTAATCACTCATTGATTAAGCACGGAATCTCGGAAACTACTTGATCTACAAAACTGAAATTTTCATCGCAGTCGGGGGACCACTCTGAAATACTTTCTTATAGTATAAAAAGACCCCGACTGCGATGAAAATTTCAGTTTGATCAAATGATCATCGAAATCCTTTTAGTGATGTCACGAAACTTTAAGACAGTGAGAAAAAAAAAGCTTTATCTTAAGATTACGTTAGTTTAGAAGTTTGACTTTTTCACTGCTGCTTAGGATAGTAGACCTGAAATAAATATCAAATACTCATATTTTATTATCAGAGATCCATAAATCCACGCGTTCCTAAAAAAAATGGCCTAGACAGACGGAAAATAAAGTGATCCTCACCAATAATAACAACACTTCACACTCCAACGGACCCAATTTACTAGTCTTATTATAAGAGACATTACTAAGAACTATTTTAGGTCATCTCTGCCAGACACTCATATTTTCGATAGTAACTTGATCCTGTAATCGTAGGCGATACTTGCTTATATAGCGTTTAAGGGAATGAATACTTTAATACGTGACGACACATCGTTACATTATAAGGCATATGATTTTATACCACTCGATTCCTAATATCTTACCGATTTAATGTTCTTGCCACGATCAAAAGAAGACTATAGCATATGGCCGTTATTTTGATACAATATTTGAGGCCGGTTCTACCCACCTGTCTTTCAATTGCCCTTTGCGTTCTAGGACTACGGGTTTCCTTTTCTGAAAATCCCAACGGTCCTAGCTAGCGGCGGCCCTGCTGGGCCCCTACAGTTCGCTGACATCACTTTGAGGAGCGCGTGGATTACTACTCGCTGCTGACGACTGAGTTTTTTTTTTTTCAAGTAGGTAAAATCATCCAATGACATCCCCCGCCTTGGACAGAGCGGGAGATAGTGTCAGACTCTTACTGACTAAAAACCTACTCCATTCCTCCTTTGCCTTGGTTCCAGGACCCTGGTATACATTTTCATACCTCCCCAAAGCCCCAGATTAGGCTTCGACCCTACTGGGTACTACAGTTTGCTGACGACTCCTTGAGGCGCGCGGGAACAGTGCGCGCCGTAAACGACTTGGGCTCGGTCCAGTCTGTTACCGGACGGACGGACAGCGAGCTACCCATTGCCCGCCGTCCGCAAGCCCGCGCTTACGGTGGCCGGAAATCGGGATCGGAATTACGGCGACGGCTGCGGCGTGAGCGCCGTTGCCTGATGCGGTCGGCCTCCTCCTTTGGACGAATGAGTTGGGTCCGGTCAATTACCAGACGTCCAGTCTACGAGTTACCATTTGCAGTACGTCCGCAAGCCCGCGTCTACCGTGGCTGGTAGTTCGGGTTGGAGTCTTCGTAGCTAGGGTGTAAAAACGTTCGTTCCCTCACGCGATTTTAGTCGGTAAAAGTCTGACACGAGGAGCGCGAGAAATCATTGAATGATTTCCACCCTTTAAAAAATCCATCACCAAAAATGCAAGCCTGTGGTCAGCTAACCATGGGTTCGGCTAATAAAAACATTTTTAAATAGCAATATATTTGGCAGAGGGACAATTATCGCCTCAGATCTATGGATCCCTCACTATCTTTTAAGGGCGCATTGATTGTCAGAACGAGATAACTAAAGTTTTAAGTTCTATGCGCCTCTTTCCTTTTTTTCCTTCTTTTAATTTATTTCTTCTAGCAGCGGCAGTCATCTCAATGCTCACTTATATTTTTTATTGTACACAACTTTTACATATATTCAAAAATACACAAAAATAGGACAGCTGTATATTTTTTTACAGCAAACCTCACTAGTCCGTAATTAATCACCTTCTATGATTTTTTTATTGGTGTTCCCTACTTATGATAGCTATCATACTTAACAGTTGGTTCATAAAGTGCCCCTCGTTTATCGGCAACACAAGTTCTGCGTTTATAGACATGACATTTTTGTGGGTTTGAAATCAAATAACTTCTCTTGCTTTGAAAGCGAGGATTTTTACTGCCTTACCTACAGAGACAGCCTGCGCCTGGTGGCGGGGACCATCACTGGTCACTGTACACTGAATAAGCACCTTCACACAATGGGCATCACGGATAGTCCCCTGTGCAGAGCGTGTTTGGAGGGGGAGGAGACAGTTTCGCATGTGCTCCTGGACTGCACGGGGATCACTGATACACGCACACGGACCTTGGGATCTCCGATGTCCCTTATTGACGCCCTGAAGAACCTGAGAGGCCTGATCAGTTTTTGGAGAGGGGTGGGCTGGTTGGAATAAGCCCACCTGAGATTATGGCCGCTATGGCCCACGTACAATGGTCCGTAGAGGACTGAGTGCGGAAACCATACTCAGAAGATAAGATAAGATAAGACTGCCTTACCTTGCTTTTGTTTAACCTTTTGCAGTCAAAGCTGCGATGGTTACTTTCGCACCAGCCATGATAGTTTGATTTAAAATTGGGGACATTGAAAGAAAGAAAAGAAGAAAGAAACCATGTTTATTTTGCTGTATCTGTCGGGTACATGTGTAAACCAGGTATGTGTGTTATACCATAGACACTAGGCAGAACACAGTTGTCTTGGTCTAGGTTCAAGTTTGTTTAATCCATTGAAAGCCGATATGACTAGATCGTACCGGTATCGTCTCTAATCATCTAAAAGCCCGTCTCCAATGTCTCAATGATCTGTGCTGATGGCTATATTTATGTATTACGTATTTAAGTCCAAACTCGCAAAGTGACCATTCAGTGACCTTGTCTGTCCCTCCAAGATATTTTTGGTTGTACAGGAGGCGAAAACTATTCCATATTTTTCTCGCCTAGAGATCGAATTCGTTTTATAGGATAATGGCAATGCAATGTGTCTTTCAGAAGTTCGTTCTATTTCTGAATTTTGTTTGAGATGTTTTAAAAGCTTCGGTCTACGACTTCAAAGATATGAAATATATTTTGCGAATCTGTCACATTTGTTGTTTTTGAGAAAATTGCTTGATGGTCAAAATGTGATAATACAACCCACTATAAGTAGGTACATCACTACTAAATTCTTGTGAGGTTATGTTATAACCTAGATAGGTACGGTACCAAAATAAATTGTGGTTTGTACTGGTTTGAGTTTATATAAACCACAACTTATTTTGGAATGTACATTTTCTAGAAACAGTTATGAAACGCTGAAGAATTTTGAATCTTTATTCAGTCATGAAACTAGTATTTACAGTTAAATTTCAATAAATTCTGTGGGACCTAAATCAACATCTGGTTTGCTTACCAACAAGAAAGGCCAACAAAACATTAATCAAACTGCTAAAAGGTTTAGAAATTGGATCAATATTGTGGTTAACATTCTATGAACTCGAATTTAATAAGAACATGTTACTTATAGTTGCTTCAACTTGCAAAGGTGAATACCTAGTAAATGCTTAAAATAGAATAGGCAAGTTGCGTGATATTGGGAAACGTTACAGCGTCATGTTGGGGAACTTTAGGCCCTTAATGTATATTTTAAGGCTTTACTTTTTAGTATGATAAAAAAACAGCGTGGAATTAGCCAACTATGATTTATTTTTTATCTCGGAATCTAGTGATAGTAAAGAAAATGCTGCTTAGACAGATATATAGTGAATTGTTTGATCACCGAGGCATCAAAAAAGCGTAACTGCTAAAGGTCATTTTGCCTTTTCAACGGCATTTTACTTTTAGGACAATAGTATATGATACACATCACTTCATTTTAAAGTCAAATTAAGGAGATTCATTTGTGATTTGATTTATAGGAAATAAGCATTAAGAAGCATGTATGCTGTAAGGATACAATAATAATTATTATTTTATAATTATAATATATACAATGTTTCTACGTCTGAGATCCGCCCACCGTCCGCCTATGTACCTTTGTGTTGCATAATGTTTAAATAAATAAATAAATAAATAAATAAAGGGTTCTTCTTTATGATTGGGAGTGAGAGTAGGAATAAACATAAAACAATACACTTATAACACCAGTTGCACCTATAATTATACAAAATCATTAAATGATCACGTGAACTTAAACATTATTATTACTTCAATTTGAAATTTTCCAACTTGTGTCCAACAGCCATGAAGATATTTTCCACTGTGCAAGGTATTCCTGAAATAAACAGAAATCAATTTAATATTTAAAGTAAAATATGTTTAAATTGTGGCTTCAAGCCAGAGTGTGGCTATTTTTCGATAGATGGCGCGAAACTCAGCATTCATTAACTGTTTATTAAGACCGGCCAACTCCAGATACATTTCCGTCCAGACGCCTCCTGCCGGAGGCTCTACGCAGGCATCGTTCGGTCCATGGCCCTTTACGGTGCGCCGGTGTGGGCGCCATCGCTACGAAAGCGAGTGGCGGCCCGGCTAACCGCCTGCCAGAGGGTCATGGCCATCCGGATGATCCGCGGATACTGTACGGTGTCCTGTGAAGCGGCGAGCCTCCTTGCTGGCCTACCACCATGGGATTTGGAGGCAACAGTCCTTGCACACATGCATGACTTACGCGTGGAGATGCAACGTCGGGGCGAAACTCCGCTGCCGCGACAAGTCGCGGCATGGCGGACAGAGCTCCGGCGGGATCTCATGGTGAAATGGCGAGAGCGATTGTCGCAACCTCGTGCTGGGCACGCCACGATCGAGGCGGTAAGGCCCCTCTTTGAGGCGTGGCTGGAAAGGCCCCACGGCGTTGTCACCTTCCGTTTGGCGCAGGTGCTGACCGAACACGGCAAGTTCGGTCCGTACCTGTACAAGATTCGTGCGGAGACGACGCCCGGGTGTCGCCACTGTGCGGACCGCCCGGTGGACACGGTGGAGCACACAGTCGAGGTGTGCCCCGCTTGGGAAGAGCATCGCCGTGTCCTCGTGGGGGCGATCGGCGGCGATCTCTCGCGCCGGGGCCTGGTTCAAGCCATGCTCCGGAGCGAGGAGGAGTGGCAGGCGGTCGCCTCCTTCTGCGAAGCAGTAATGCTAGTAAAGGAGGAGGCCGACCGCATTAGGCAAAGGCGCACACGCCGCCGCCGCCGCCGGGTTTCCGATCCCAATTTCCGGCCGCCGTAGGCGCGGGCTCGCGGACGGTGGGCAATGGGTAGCTCGCTGTCCGTCCGTCCGGTAACAGACCGGTCCGAGCTCAGGTCGTCTACGGCGCGCACCGTTCCCGCGCGCCTCAAGGAGTTGTCAGCAAACTGTAGGGGTCCAGCAGGGCCGAAGCCTACTGGGGCCAAAGGTTATGTGAGACTGTCACCAAAGGCCCCAGGATAAAGGCAAGGAATGGAAAGGTAGGTTTTTAGTCAGTAAAAGTCTGACACTGTTTCCCGCCCCACCCAAGGGCGGGATTCGTCATTGGATGATTTTACCTACCAATAAAAAAAAAAAAAAAAAAATAAATTGTATGGCTTGGGTTGGCCGCTCTTACGTAAGTATCAGTGAAAAGCGTTGTGAGCTGCAATATTGTTTAATGTTTTGTGTATCTGTACTACCTAAGTTTTATATTGTAGATGTTTGCTGCTCCGTTGTATAAAAATAAAATTATTGTTCTTAACCGCTCTTACGTGATTTAATGTGTATAAAGTAAAATAAGTTAAAAATTGTTAATGTCTAAAATAAAGTGGCTAATCCGAGATACATTTCCATACAACCGTTCTTACGTGATTATAACGTCATTTACACATCTTTATTCCGATATTTCGGAAATAAAGATATCTTGTGGTTATTGTCTACATTTCTGTTTAAATGAAAACATAATTTTGCGTAAAACTTATGCAGAAAGACCTCTGAAAATTTACTATTTTGCATGAGCTTTGGCCCTTTATAATGTACTCAAAAATGAAAAAAAAATGATGAAAAAATATTTCTTTAGAAATCTTGCACGCTTACTAAATCCAGATTCTGAATTAAATAAAAAAATAAAAAAACAAACGATATTACATTATATTCTAGAGCGAATTCATTAGTTTCTACAAGAACGTACAAATTTTAATCCTTTTCTCTTTGTAATTCTTGGAAATAGTTTTTTTCTTACCAAGACCCTAAAATAACAGATTCAATTTTATTTTGTTGGAAAATATGTGATACTTTTTTAGTAGTGTGTTCTTTTGTTTTGCTTTATTTAGGTCTTTAGGTACTTAATTGTTAGGGTCTATTTATTTTATTAGTCTGTACCTGCAGGCTATTTCTACAGGATCTACGCAAAGTATTATCTCATGATGAAATAATATTTTTTATTTTATTTAGGTTGAACAAAATCATCAATTGTTTTTATTAAAAAAAAAAAAAAAACTAGCAACTGATTCGCACAGGTGTCACAAATTTTTGAAATTGTCGGCTTTATATAGGTTGACTGGTAATAAGTCAACGATACTTAAACACGTGATTGTAGTCATGATAGAAAACAAGTTTTACTATGGGACCAAACCTGAAATCACCAAAAAAATCTGCTGATCAGTATATTTGTGTTCGCCCAACTGGTCAAAATGTACTGAACTTGGCTGTTTTTTTTCGCGATTTCAGGTTTGGTCCCATAGTAAAAGTTGTTTATTATCATGACTACAATCACGTGTTTAAAAATTCTTCACTAATTACCAGCCACCCTATATAAACTAGTGCTTGACTGCGATCCCAGCTGATAGTAAGCAGCGATGCAATCGTTGATGGTGAGGCGCATCTACTTTAATATAATAATGTAATATAAATTTAAATCTTTCTAATGAATAACTCTGGCTTCTAATGAAAACCGCATGAAAATCCGTTGAGCAGTTTTTGAGATTATCGTGCATAGAGCGACGGACAAACACGGTTGAGAATTTTGTTTTATATGTAAAGACAAGAAAAACGTCATCAAATTTTCAGTTTTTTCCTTACTTTTAAATTTGAATAGTCAAGTGATTTTATACCTATATCAAACCACACATCTTCATAACCAGCATCCAGGCGGGCCGAGTGAACAGCTGCGTGAACTGCGTGGAGGAACACTGTGGCGAGGCAGAAGGATGGTTCACCGGTTGCTGTGGATAAACAAAAAATAAAATTAACATGACATCATCCTGTACACAAATCCCGCCCTTGGACGGAGCTAAAAATAGTATCAGACTCTTACTGACTAAAAACCTACCCTGTTCCTTCCCTGCCCTGGTTTCAGGCCCTGGTATGCATTTTCATTTCTCCACAGATCCCCAGACTAGGCTTTGACCCTACTGGGCCCCTATAGTTTGCTGACAACTCCTTGAGGCGCGCGGGAACAGTGCGCACCGTAAACGACATCCCACCCTTACGTACAATACATGTACAAGATTCGTGCGGAGACGACGCCCGGGTGTCGCCACTGTGGGTGCGGAGCGCCCGGAGGACACGGTGGAGCACACAGTCGAGTGTGCCCCGCTTGGGAAGAGCATCGCCGTGTCCTCGTGGGGGCGATCGGCGCCGATCTCTCGCGCCGGGGCTTGGTTCAAGCTATGCTCCGGAGCGAGGAGGAGTGGGAGGCGGTCGCCTCCTTCTGCGAAGCAGTAATACTAGCAAAGGAGGAGGCCGACCGCATCAGGCAACGGCGCACACGCCGCCGCCGCCGCCGCCAGGATTCCGATCCCGATTTCCGGCCACCGTAGGCGCGGGTTCGCGGACGGCGGGCAATGACTATCTCGCTGTCCGTCTGTCTGGTAACTGACCGGTCCGAGCTCAAGTCGTCTACGGAGCGCACTGTTCCCGCGCGCCTCAAGGAGTTGTCAGCAAACTTTAGGAGCCCAGCAGAGCCGAAACCTACTGGGGCCAAAGGTTATGTGAAAATGTCACCAAGGGCTCTGGGACAAAGGCAATGAATGGAACAGGGTAGGTTTTTAGTCAGTAAGAGTCTGACACTATTTCCCGCCCCACCCAAGGGCGGGATTTGTCATTGGATGATTTTACCTACCATAAAAAAAACCCTTACGTACAAAGCGTTTTGGGAACATATTCATTATGCATACAGATTAGGAGTGGAATTCACTGTCGGAGTCTGTATTTCCTGCTATAACTAAGGGGTCTTTAGGTCAAGAGTGAATTAGTTACTTCTAGGCAAGCTTGCTACACCATCGGCCACATCATCGCTTATACTCAGGTGAGGTAGTGGTCAAACGCGAGTCTATGCATACTTATAAAAATGCTATATGAGTGGGTTTTAGGTTTTATTCAGACAAAGTTCGACACTCCCTCTCGCGCCAACCAGAGTGGGAGATTTTTTTTTCTGCCTATTAAACCGACTTGAGTATTTGGTATTAATTTCAGTTTCATTCTTCCACGCGTTCTTGAGAAAAATGGTCTTGACAGACGGACAGATAGACAGCAGATTGATCCTATTAAGGTTCCGTTTTTGCCAACTTAGGTATGGAACCGTAAAAAGGCCCAAAATATGTCAATTTTCATAGCCAAAATCTGATACAGATGATAGATTGATACGTATTGATTCAATATCATATCTGTAAGTGTTAATATGTGTTCAATAAACTTACTCGACTACCCTACCGCTTTTAGGCACGCAATTCACTGTTTTTCGCACTAGTGTGTAAAAGTGCACTTGCACAACCCCACTATAATTTATTATATTCATTGTATCAATCAGGTTGGGCGTGTATATCTTCCTAAGTGTATTGAAAAACGTCTTTTGATACACGTTGCAATTTTTCACTGTAGCACTTAGCTCCATAACACCCTCGCTTACGGCTCGGGCGAATTCCACGTCAGTCGCAACGACAAACATTCTTCATTTGTATTAAAATTACTATTTTAACTGAAAAAAAAGTCTAGCAAACCATTAGGCTAACATTTTTGATCACAATAAACTATCGACCTCATTAAATAGATGTTCAATTAATAGCGATATAATCCCCCCTAGCCAAGTCACAAACGATAAACGTAAACTCTCAGTAGTCTTTAATAGATTTTCAACTTTATATTATTGGATATAAAGTTGAAAATCTATTGAAGATTACATAGTGTTTTCGTTCGTTCCGGTCGCTTAGGTATAAAGTTTCTGCTCTTAGGTATAAAGTTGAAAATCTATTGGAGATTACTAAGCGTTCACGTTTATCGTTTGCAACTTGGCTAGGGGGGCTGGAATATTAATTTATTGTATTACAAAGTAATATAACCGACACATAATTATAGGATAGTAAGATATAACTACAGGCCTTTGTTTGGGAGATAGCAAAATAAGATTTCATAATATCCTCTTTCTATCATTTAGAACAAGACAATAAGGTTTATTATGCTTACGTAATATTGTTTTGTTTCAATACAGAATAGGGGGCTAACGTTTCCAGCCTCTCTTATTACATTCGTTAGCTATATTCACATTAAAACATCTAAACGTCTATGATAAAGTTATAACAACAATGGTTATTGTTCTTAATATTACGATCACGTAATATTCATATTTACAAAGATTTTTATACAGTACTATACAACGTTAAATTTTGGTCGTTTTGATCCCGCGGAGGGGTAAAATTAAAAAATAAAGTACTTTTATTCAAAAACTCGAGTTAATACACGCTTGTACGAAATTAATGTCTTTAAGTAAACGAGTCAATGACCTTGTAGGTAGTTGTCGGTCGTTGCGTACTAACTACCTACAGTTCATTGGCCTCGCTCAGCTGACGTTTACTTAAAGACATTAATTTCGTACATGCATATATTAATACGAATTTAAAAAAAAGTACTTTGTTTAATTTAATTTTCTCTTTACAAATCGATAGTCGACCCTGCACGGGATTAAAAGACCAAAATTTTACGGTGCATATGCCTGGTGAACTAGGGGTGAAACCACCGCAATCATTACACCTGCGTCTTTGATTATTGCTCCACTCCTATTACTCGTAGCGTGATGTTACCTTCCTCGATAAATGGGCTATATAAAATTAAAATAAATTTTCAAATCGAACCAGTAGTTCCATAAATTTTTAGAGCTATCGAAGAAGTAGACTGTAGCTTTTTAATTTTTATATACAAATATTCTTCGAAAGAATCTTTGGTGAAGAATCGTTAAACTTAAGTGGCAGTAGGTAGGGCACATTGCTAGCAGAACAGATGGCATTGGGACCGAAAGGTACCGCGTCCCAGAAGACACAGGAATTTTGGAAGGCCTCTTACAAGGTGGACTTATGACTTGCTGGGATCTGATGGATACGAGACGCACAGGACCGTTCATTGTGGTGACACTTGGGGGAAGCCTGTATTCAACTAGGGATGTCTTTCGGCTTAAATGATGATGATATAATTCTTCTATACGTGTGTTTTTCACCTCCTCATAAGCAGTTTGACAGATTTAAAAAATATGTTATGTGTATATTTGACTGGGTCCCTAGATGGTTTGAAAATACTTGCAATTGAACCCGGTACGTGGTGTTGCAAGCGGGTTCTCCATTTTTTTCTGTCGTAATGCCAGCTTTAGGCCAGCACGTCTGTCGAGATCGCTATATTGTTACCAAACCCAAACCAAAGCAAAATTCAAAACCGAATCATTAAAATAAGTACCACACCAACTACTCCACGAACTACCTGTGTATCTTATCCCCTTCTAGGTCAAATCCTTTCAAAAGTTATCTGTTAAAGTCGCCTTTAGAGCTGAAACACTCTATTGATTTTAAGCCTTTACTGTAATTTTATTTTGGGGGACACGGTGGAGCATACGGTACAGGTGTGCCTCGCTTGGGCAGAATACAATCGTGTTCTCCTGGGGCGATCGGCGGCAACGACCTCTCGCACCAGGCCTTGTTACAGGCTATTGTCTGGAGAAGAAATGGTAGGCGATCGCCTCCTTCTAAAGCAGTAGGTAATGCTAGTGAAGGACGCCGTACGCTCGAAGGAACGACCCTCAAGCCCCTGCCGCCGGCATCCCGATCCCGATTTTCAGTCACCGTAGGCGAGGGCTTGCGGATGGCGCAAAGGGTAGCTCGCAATCCGGCTGTCCGGTAACCGTCCGGATCAAGCCCAAGCCGTCGATGGCGTGTAGTGTTCCACGCGCGCCTCAATAAGATGTCAGGAAAACCATAGGGGCCTAACGATGTCGAAAACTCTGGGGCCATAGGTTCGCTTCTGAAAGGAAAACCCCGGGGCAAACATTGGAGTGAGTTTAGTCAGTAAAGTCTGATTTGCCCTCCCGCTCCTCGAGAGAAGTCATCAGATAATTTCCCATCTAAAAAAAATACTGTAATTTTATTTATTGCACAATAAAGAGTCAATCAATCAAACATCTTTACGTTATCGTTTTTAGTTCAGAATGAGTGAAGAAAAATGGCAAAAGGATTCCTCAAAGTCCTAAAACAAAGACCCTCTTTGCGGCTAGGTTTTATCTTTTCGACCCATATGAGTGTCCACCGCGATAAGTAAAATAAAAGCACCGAGTATCCACAATGAGGTGAAATCAAACTGTAAGACTGGTTGCCCGGGTGTTGTAGGTACTTAATGTCAGTAACTTTTGCACAAAGAATAATAATATTTAAGATATACAAGATTGTGGAATACTAGTAAAAGATAGCAAAAACTGCCCGAAACCATAAGTGTCCCCGGGTCACAAAAAATGGCGGTGGCGGCGTTTTTTTGTGGCGGCGCTTTTTTGTGGCGGCGTTTTTTTGAAGCCCGTATAATATAATAATATAATATTTCATAACTATCACACATAACGCCGTCTAGTCCCCAACCAAGCAGAGCTTGTGTTATGGATACTAGACAACTGATAAACATACTAATATATCCCTAAATACAAACATATATTATTATAGATAAATTACACTCAGACACAGAACAAATGATCGTACTCATCCACAAACATTAGGGGCTCTGGGAAGGTATGAAAATGCATACCAGGGTCCTGGAACCAAGGCAGGGAAGGAACAGGGTAGGTTTTTAGTCAGTAAGAGTCTGACACTATTTTCCGCTCCGCCCAAGGGCGGGATTTGTCATTGGATGATTTTACCTACCGTAAAAAAAAAAAAACCACAAACATTTGGCCTGGGTGGGAATCGAACCCACGACCTCCGGCATAGCAGTCAGGGCCACTAACTACTAGACCAATAGGCCACACTTAATATAGGTAGGTATACTAGGTAGTTGCCAAAAATAAAAATATTAATTGGGACCCTAATTGCGCCACAATCAATCCAAATCCTTACTTTCATACTAATATTATAAATGTAAAAGTAACTCTAAGAAATTACTGGATCCATTTTTATGAAATTTGGTATGAAGGAAGCTTGAGCTTCAAGGATGCACATAGGACTATTTTTTATTTCTCTACTACGATTATGACTTCGCGTCTGCAATAGCCAACATGCACACGGACGAAGCCGCTGGAAAAAGCTAGAGATTTATAAAAAGGGGTACAAAATTCACTTATGTACATAAAAAACTCATTCAAAATTAATTACCTTTGGAATTCAGCACACCAAGTTCATTCTTGCCATTACGGCGGAAATATATCCTCATGTCTGATGGAATGTCTTTGATTCCAGGGATCTTGTATGTCCAAGTTCTGTCCGTTAGCAACTTTCCAGTGTCACCATCGTAAGCTATTTTCTCTGCAGTCCAGTATCCAAGACCCATTATGAAGGCACCTTCAATCTGTAAAGTGAGTTTATAGAAAGTGTGTTATAAAAACATATAATTATCGTCTGTAATGTCACTTAGCCAGCGACTTTTGATTTGATATATGAGACTTACTTGAGCCACATCAATTTCTGGACTCAAACTCCTTCCAGTATCTTCCAGAATATCAACCCTTATAACATCATGATTTCCTGTCAAAATATCAACTTCCAATTCCAATATTCCAACGGCATATATATCGTAGGGCTTCCCATCATTTATGTTGAACATGTAAGAAGCTTGAAGGTCTATACCACTACCATTAGCTTCAACAATCAGTTCTTCCCAAGTAGGTGTACCCATTTTTTCTCTAATAGGTTTAAGTCTATCGTTTAATGTTTCGCAAGCTTTCTTAGCGGCATACACAACACACTCACTTCCTATACTTCCTCCTGTGACAATCGCATTTGGAGAAGTAAAACTTGTGCTGGGTTTAACACTAATCTTTTCCAATGGTATACCAAGAATATATGCACAAACTTGAGCTGCTTTAGTATTTATACCTTGTCCCATTTCTATTCCTCCATGGGTAACCACAACTGACCCATCAGCATGATAGATCGATACGATGGCATTAAAGTTCCCTGCATAAAATATGTCAACAGTCAATGGTATCAATTTAATGGCACGTTTCCTCCAACGATTATTTTTATTAAATTCTTCGACTTGTTTCTTTCTGTCATCGTAGTTTGCATCTATTTTTAATTGGTTTATTAACTCAGGTATTGGATTGTTCTCTGTTGACATGTTAAGAAGTCTCACTTCAATAGGATCTAGTTTCAAACTGAAAGCTATGCGCTCCATCATGTATTCTATCATAGCAACACCCTCAGCTGAACCTGTTTAAAAAAAGATACATTTGAAAAAAAAGTCACAGAAATATTATAAAGATTAAAGATTGTATGTACTTATGCGGGAAATTTAATAGACTGGTAGACCATACCGTTATTTTCTCCTATTATCTTCTTTATTCTCTATCTTTTGCCTCTAATCGGATATAGGAGAAAGGATATCTTTCCATTCCGAGAAAATATTCTCTGGAATTATTTTTGGCTTTCACGTGGGTGAAATCGATGGCAGAAACGAATTTAACTGAGTTGTGGTCCCTCACTAAAGTGTTCGTTTTCCAATTTAAAGAAATATTAAAAATCAAGCGATCCACCCTGGTTTCGTCAGTTATTCTCGACCCAAGTCAACTATTAAATGGGTAGGTTTTTTTTAAATTTTAATTTTTAGAAACGTTTTGTAGAGTCAGTGGGTGGAGCCTTGTACAAAGCTGTTGCTCTCACGCACAAGATTTTTTTTTTTTACACTGACGTGATAAATGACGACGGATGATACTACAAACTTCCTGAAATTTTTGCAAATTCAAAGCTGCATCTTGTATGAATCCTTTTTTGTGGGTGAAAAGTTGACAAATGAGCTTAATCTTCTCCTGCCGCGCGAGTGGCAGGCTTTTATTGATTTAAATCCCATGTTTCTTCAGTTATCGTTTGCGGTCAAGGACCGCACTGACTCTTTCGAATAATTCTGCAGTCCTGGCAAGTTTCGTCCCTATGGGAGCTCCGTCAGTCATGCCAATATTTTTTTAAGGCCCGCATGGGTAAATATTTATGGTATACTTTTATAGAACAATACCCGACTTTCTTTACTTACATGGTGCTCTACATGAAGTGTTGGAAGCTTTGTCAGTCAAGACACTGTAAGGCGTGATAGACCATCTTTTGTAATCGTAGCAGTTGTGGAAATGCATGGTGGTAAGAGCTGTGAAGACCTCGTTGTAATTACAACCGCCATCTTGGTAGAATGTATTCTTCAGGTACTGGATTTCACCTTCGCTGTTAACGCCAAGCTGGAAGTACAAAGTGCAAATAATAGTGTTTTTAAATAATGATTTTATTTACAAGATTTTCAACTTGTGTTAGCTATAAACAGCAAAAAAAAAAACATACAAAGAGTTCACATTTTGCAACACGAATCCTTGAACTAAGTTTTATTCCGAATCCTTTTAGAAGAAATTTCCTCTATTCCAGTCAAATCAGTCACTATATGTACGGAATCAATGATTGAGGACGAAGATAAAACTGTCAATTGGATTGATTCGATTGGAGGACATGATGTAGAATGTAGAGAAAAATGTTGTTGTCAGCTTAAAAATGTTACCTCAAAATTGCACTTGGTTGGAGTTCGTTTCCCAATAGACTTCATATTTATCTGCAAAGGCAAAATCATTCTGCAGGTTTTGTTCGAAAGATGGGTGACCAGTGCTGCAGCGCATGCAATTTGAGTAGCACGGGTAATTTTGCCACCGTAGGCACCTCCTACTCGTCGAACGATCACGTTAACGCTAAAATATTGTAAAAAGTTGTCTTATTCCCTTAACTTTTGCCTCTCTAATCAGATTAATGCAAGATCCATTTTCTTGGCCAATTGGCTTATAGTCTTACCTGTTTACAGGCACTTTCAAAGACTGCGCGATAGCTACGTTGACTAGGTCTAGCCACTGAGTAGACGAGATCACTTCCATTCCGTCTTCAGTGGGCCTAGCCACACACGTTTGAGGTTCCATATAGTAATGATACTGTTCTTCCAGTTCCAATTCACCATTAATGACAGTTTTTACATCATGACCAACATCGGTTGCTTCTACTGCTTGGTCTACTCTCACTCTTTTAGCCTTTTCTGGAGAATTTAATACCTGGTTAATATTTGTCATAGGTTTGTTCTTGCTGATAGAAGAGTAATGTATCTTTACAAGCCGTGCTGCATTATTTGCTGTCTTTTCTCTATCTGCTACTATTATAGCTGCTGGTTGTCCATAAAATTTAACTTCTTTGGAACACAGTATTTCTTCTGGGTCAGTCATAAATGGAATATTAGAAGGAGTAGAAATATTATCCCCTGGGATATCTTTTGCTGTGTAGAAGGCAACTATTCCGGGTAGTTTCTGAAATAAATTGTGATGATCATAATTGTGTTTATCTCAAACTACTAGTTTTATTGTATTCTATTCTACCCTAGATTTCAATGCGATTTATGTATATAAGCAATGGCATTTATACTCACAAACGCTTCCGTAGTATCAAAATCTTCAATCACACTGCCAGGAACTACATCAGCAGTAACAAAAGCAGCAAAAACTTCACCAGCTTGCCCTGGCAGGTCATTAGCAAATGTAGCTTCACCACTGCACTGCACCAGTGCTTCTATTTTTGGTATAGGTTGGTTTAATGGCCATATGCTCTTGTCAGTTTCAAAGGATTGCATTCCTTTGGATTTATGACGTTTTATAGCTTCGCCTCCTGATTTGTACAATGGATTTATTTTGTCACTTGGACATAAGCTGATAATTGCCTATAAATATACAAATTTGTTAAAAACCAATTCTTGTTACTTTAATCACTGTATTTGACATTGCTTATAAAATAGGTATATGGGCTTCGAAACCTACTTTATAATATAAAGACAAAGCTAACATCTTCCTATAAGATGCTGAAGGTTCCGGTGGCGCCTCTTCAGGTTTTATTTCTTCTTCTAATATTTTTAATGCCAATTGTAAAGTCTCATCAGTATAAAGATCTTTCCCAATTAGTACTTCTTCAGTTTTAGTCGCATGTACAAATGTTGCTGAAATACTTCCGTAGACGATCGAAGCTTTTTCTATTATATTTGAATCTTTGTTAAATTTGAATAGAAATCCTGCGTTGACAACGGCGTGAGCGTTTTGGGATCGAGGCATAATCTGTAAATTATAAAGAAATTGAAATTATATCGAACAATATCTTGAGATAGTGACATAAATTCTGTAAAAAAGCTTATTATTAAAACATTATGTAATTGCAAGGTGTGATAATAGTTTTTTTTTAATTTGATCCTACCTATGGAATTTCATTTCCATAGGTAGAATCAAATTTTAAATTTCTTCAATGAATTTATCATCAAATACCTTATAAGTTTTTACTGAACAGCAGTGCGAAAGCGGTGGTAGCAATATATTTTTAATTATTTTGCCTTGCATTGGTGTTTTGAGAAACTCTGTCATTTTCATCTTGACTTCCTTGTTAGCGCTTTCAGCTGTAATATTTTATAAGACAACTTAATTATAAGGATCAGAGTGCGGTGGAAATCTTGTATCAATTGTGCAGTAAGTAAACGGATCAACTTAACAACATTTTTTATTGCATAGTAAGTATTTAAAGTTAAATGAACAATGACTCAAAGATAATTGTAGTCACACTTTTCTTACCAATTGTTATCATTGCTCCAACAGTTTCGAAAAGTAAGAATACATCTGATTGGAAATCATTATTAACATATTTTAAAAACAGATTGCCGCCTATTGTGCCGATCTGCAACATACACGTTTAAGAGTCAGTAACCTGTTATGTTACAGGCGTTGGCATTTGGTGAAATAATAATTTACTATTTATACTTACATTCCTAACAGGGATATGTGCCACTAGATCCATGTGGTCATAAAATTGTTTCAAATAGAAAAATTCTTCTTTTTCCGCTGCCAATTTTAAGAAAAGTTCCATCATCTCTGACAATGTCATGCCAGCGCCTAGTATTAGATTCACATCAATTGTGTACCCCTTTAGTTCAACTACGTTAAATATGTCTATCACGATGTTTGGATACTCTGTAACGTGGTATACACCTGCAAATTGTTTATCAAAATTACATTCGTTGATTCTTTTTTAATCAATATTATTGAGTGACCAAATCAGATATACAAATTTTGATTTTCCACTAACTGGCACTGGCCGTTTTTGATATACATTTTTTAATTAATAAGCCGAAATATTGTTGGAGATAGTTTTTAAGACTATAACTACTATGTACACTTCAGTAATTTTGTTTAAAAATTACAAAGACGATTGAAAGTCGACCAAATTATTTAAAATGATTTTCTCGACTATGAATCCTGTTTGGATATTTTTTTAAATGTATTTACTATTACAGATTATGGAGGATGACAAAGCTTAAGTAATAAGTATACGTATATTGCACGTATATTGTAAACGAGTTTTAACTTTTATGCAGCAGTAAAGGTTTATTTTATTTTATTTGTCGTATGCAATTGCAATGCCTATTTTGTGTAATATTTGGTATTATTTATTCAATAAAAAATAATAATTTGTGTATACATTCGATTTTCCGAAGATAAAATAAATCATTAATTTTAATGGTTTTGTCGGTTGCAAGTCATTGTGACTTCTTCACCTTTGTAGACTCTATATGTAAACACTTACAGGTAAATATTAATAAGTACATGTAGGTTAGGACCGGTTACCGACATCTTTAAAACTAATAAACCATACCAAAAAGGTAACAAAAAAAATTGACCTCATACAAAAGCTAGTTGGTAACCTTGTACTTTTTTTACTGTATTCAACTATTTGTTACCTTGACCAGTGTTTCCAGCAATAAGCTTAAAATCTCCAATACTCATAGTTTTGAAAACGTCGCTCAAGTTGTAAGCTTTGAACCATTTATGTTTTCCAGCATCTACTACCATCAGTTTATCATTAGGTTTATGAATAAATTCAAATTCTTTATCATCTGTTCCGATTCCATCATTAGTTTTTATAATTCCTTTAGAACATTTGTCTTTGTGAGAACATTTTTGGGTACATTTAAGTGCACAGGGACTTATAAAGTCCAAATCTTCGAGGTCACATAGTTTATCTAAAAGAGCTTGATCAGCGTCTTTCGCAAAAGTTTTGAAAGCATCAGCAATGGGTCTGTATCCAGTACACCTGCACATATTACCAGCGAAAGAGTTCTCAACTTCCACTGAAGTTAGGTCTTTGTTTTTTGATTCATATAAACTGAAAGAAAAGTTATATTTATAGTAAATACATAGCTACGTTTGGCATACACTGAGAAAATAAGCCTAGCAAACAGTCCACTGACCAGTTAAAACTTTTAAGAACAATATTACTTATTGTATAGATAGTATGTAATTTACGTAAAGGTTGTTTGGTCCTATTACAGATTCACAAAATCATTTGTCATTGAAAAATTGCGTATTTAAAAAAAAGAGTTAGTGTAGTGTCGTATAAATAGGACTTGACAGTGTCCGATGGATATTTGTTTATTGATTTATTTATCTACTAACACATACAATTGTTTAAACAGGCGTACCCAAGGTAACAAATGTAGTCCCAAAATAGCCGCACTCAGAGACGCCACCGACAGGTATTATTATAGATTATGATAAAAATATTATAATTATATAAAACAAGTTGATTTATATAGTTTAATATTGTTCGGAAAGCAATATTTGCTTGAATTAGAAACTGTCCAGTTTTCAATTTAAGCATGTTAACATACCTGTACATATTCATGACCCATCCAGGAGTACAGTACCCACATTGTGTTCCATTAAACTTGGCAAGTCTAGTCTGTATATCATGGTACCCTTTGATTCTGTTTCCTATACCTTCAACAGTGGTGATCTCCCAACCATGACAGGATAATGCAGATACAAGACACTGAAAATTAAAGTTGTAAAATTTTAATCAGAAAAGAAAAGAATGGCATTTGGAACAGTTGATCGACAATCTAAAGTATGAATTCGATGTTAAGTTCTGGACTATTTTTATCGATAGGCCTTTTTACCCGACTGCGCCAGAAGGAGGTTGTTTTTCTTGAAGTATTAAACTCTGGGGTAAAGACCACGAATTGGCAAAAGTAGCGTGAGCTATCCCTCAGCTAAGTTCACGAATGACTTTAAAAGGCATGGACAACTATGTGGTAGAAGATGTAAAAATAAATTTATGTAATATCTACATAGAACAATTAGTGGACAACCGACTTTATTTTTTTGTATTGAAATATATTTCTTTCTAACTTAGTAGTGTCCATTATCTAATCATTTCTTCTGAATCACTTTTGCTATTTGAAAATAACCTGTACTTTACAAAATATGCCAGTAAATATCCTTCAAGACTTCATTCAGTGTTTAATTTAAGACGCTACATTTTTTATATCTCCGATTTATACTCTAAGAAAGACCACGTAGGCGTTTAGTAAGTTTCTTCAATAAGAAGTCTGCAGTAAAAACACCTATTTTTACAGCAAGGCTGTTATAAAAAGTAATAAACATCGCCGACCTTTTGTGTCCGTCCCATGTCAGATGTCTGTCATTAAGTATTTCAAAGAAGCGTAAAAACGTTTAAATGCTTATTATAAAGGTTCTCTATTAAACGTAGTCTTTTTCTAAAACTTCTACAACTCAAGCTCTTTAACTAAATCCTTGGATTGTCCTCTGACATATAACTGTATGTAAGCGGTCTTTTATTTCACATATATCTTATATAAAACACTAATTAAAACTATATACACTAAAACCCTACTCCTAACTAAAAAATGGCGTCATAAAACTCGTCCTCATCGCTGTCGACTGGAAGTGTGCCCGAAAGGCTGGCGCCATTGCCACGTTGTATGGCGATGCTAAATCTCTGACCGAGGTAAAAGCCAGCCCTTGGATCATGCGAAGTGTCAACTAAAGGTTTGGAGAGATCTTTAAAAAATGCATGAGCACTCGGTCACACAAAAATATAACTGCCGACGAGGTTGTTATATTTCCGCCGCTTGAGGTTCTCTGCAGCCGCAGTGGCAGCACCAGCACAGCACGATGAGCTAGGAAGATGGGATGGCGCAAGAGTATCGACACAGGTAGCGTTCCACACTAAAGGTCTACCCATCTTCCACGGAAATAATGACATACCGTCCGGTCTCTTACCATCGTCGCGTGCCAGCCCATGCGGTTCCAAAACAGCCGGGACGCCGACGGTGACAAGGGCTCGTCGGATAATGTCGTTAATCGTTGGATTCATTAGCAATATCTACCACATACTAACCGAGGTCTGTCACAATAATACTCTAAACCGACATATCGAAAACTGCATTGACCATTCTTCAGACTCAGACTTCTTTTTGTGAGGCTATATACATAGGCACAAACTACTGATCCCGTGATTCTATTCCGTATGTATTAGACAAATGGATTTCTAAGTAAATCAGTTAATTAAGATAAAAAAAATCTGTTATAATTGCTTCATCATCATGATGTAATAGTGTACGAATTACCTCATGTATTTTTTTTTGTTATAAGGAATAATTGTATTGGCTTAAGTTGAGAAGTACTTAGCCTTATAATAATAATCCATCTACTGTAAAAAACTGCAAAATATTTATGAGCAAGTTACAAATTTTGGTTTTTATACACTCGCTTCAATGTCAAAGGATCAAAGGTTGGAGTAGATAGAACCTTGACTTGAGCTCGCAAAAAATGAAATGTTGCGATTAAGACCACATTATTTTTTTGTTTTTTTAGGGGTCCGTAGAGGTATCGAGTTGAAATTAGAAACGTAAACTCAACTCTGCGGTCCCTTGAAGTTGTAAAAAAATCAAACATTTAAGTTAATGACAATAAAAATGGAAGTTTATGTCATAAAAAACATATATTTCGTTACTCTCCAGAGAATCTAAATTTATAATGTACTTTCCGTTGACCTAAAATCCTGAAATTCGGCATAAAGCAAGGTCTCATAGCACAAATATTGTCACCAAATCCGACTAAATTCGAGAATTGAACTATTTTAATAGGTAGGTTTATGGAGTCATAAATGGACTTATTACCAAGAACTATATTAAGACTATGGCCCCTGTCTGAACAATGTTATTAATACCCATTGATAAAAGGGCAGGGGGTGACTGGCACACTCAATAATTGGGCCCCAAAAACTGCCGCTAGCACTTATTATTATTAATTATAATAATAATTTCATTTCAGGTAACTGAAATAATAAAAAAAGGAAGCTGATTATACTGCCTATATTATTATGCTTTAGATTTGCGTACTAAAAGTGGTAGATTAAAACAAAGTTCTTTAATTGAGCTGTTGTTTTGATTCTTCATTGTAATGATTTAGTTCAAATGTATTTAGTTCAATAAAAAAAGCAATAAATAAAATTTGCAAATCTGTAAAAAATTTCACGAATGCTTTTTTTTTTGACAGGGGTATAAAATTTGTAGAATCTTTTCAAAGGAGATAAAAGCTCTTGATAAAAATCAGCTAATTTTAAACTTCATTTTCTTGATCTATCTTGATTAAAAGTTGTTTACTTTGATCTAAATGACAATAGATTATTTTTAGCCGAAATAGCTGTTGTTGCAGCCAGAATCGTCTCTTCTTATAGACGAAAGAGATACAAAAGTCTAACATCTCACGCACTAGGGCGATGCGGGAAGGCCATTTTCGCCATAGAGCGGAAGATGTCACTGGATGATTCTCCACCTTAAAAAAATCGTGGCGAAGAGTGGTGGTTCCCTCGAAGAGGGAATTTGTCGCCACAATTTTGGCGTGCCTCTATAAAATCGACCTTGAAAAATGAATGATGAACTGGATTTATAACTTTTTTTTTGTACCTATAACTTTTAAAGGTGAACAAAAAAAAAAAAACTACTTGATAAATTGTTGCAAAATGTTAATAACGTTGCTTGAAGACCCCTGTACCTCTACCATGAGTTTTAAGCAATAGTATTCGTCGCTACTCGATATCGACGCCGTAAATATTTTGTATGGCAAATTTTGCAGCGCCTCTAGCGGTCACTTGCAGAACCAAAATTTGCCATACAAAATATTTACGGCGTCGATATCGAGTAGCGACGAATACTATTGCTTAAAACTCATGGTAGAGGTACTGCTCTCTGTCCGATAAACTATTTGTCTTGTCTTTGTCAGATGTACCTACACTAATCAATATATTCTTTCCTTGTGTGTGCGGATAGTCCATTAAGGGTAATTATTATTGACCTTTGAGAGTACGTAAGATAGTGGTTCTCTCAAAGTGGTCTCAAGGAATCCGGAATACGGGCCATCTTTGCCGCTCGCATAACTTTGTAGATTTAAGACAACTGGATTTCTTGATTTTTGCTTCCTTCTGTGGATATGGAGCTGATTATATAGCACATCTCAAACTTTTATTTTAAATGTTAAAATTCTTCCACTTCCTTGTTTATACATTTACGAAGTTAGTTTATTCGTAAAGAAATATTCTCACTTGTTCCTATTATATGAGCTCGTTTCCAAAAGAGTATAGAATAGAAATCCAAATGAATTACTGGTGCCTAGACGGAGACTACATTTATACAGCAGGAATTCTTATTGCATGGCAACCAAAATTTTTAATAACCTACTTTCATACATCAGAGTGTTTCCTACTAATAAATTCAAGAAATCAGTTTTCAGTTGGATTTTGGATAACTGTTTCTATTCAGTTCATGAATTTTTAAACCGAAAATATTGACATTGCTAATGTAATAAATATTGACATTGTATTGGTAGTACATATTGACCTTGTATTAGTAATAAATATTGAAATTGTACAATGTCAATATTTATTACTAGGTAATACAATGTCAATATTTATTACTAGGTAATAAATATTGACATTGTATTAGATTAAAATATTGACATTTTATGAATATTTTTGACATTATTATAATATTGTTCGATGACATTTTATTTCATATTGACATTATATAACATATTTAACATTGAAAACATCTAATTTTTAATTATGTATACATAAAAATAATATGGTCCATATAGTTATAAATATTTATTTAAAAAAACTGCTGAGATTTTTATTATTTGTTTGCTTAAATTTTATTTAATATTGCATGAAGTACATTTATATAAATTTGCAAATTAGATACTCACTCATTTAATATTTCTACACCTGCAAAGGTAGTAGGTATATGTGATTCCGTCTAATATTAAGATCTAAATGTACCATGTACTCAGAAATAAACGATTCTATTCTTTTATCATACAAATCTATTACATGACTTCCACAGAGGGCAAATTGAGTAAATATTTGTGTCGTCATTTGGCATAAGATTTGTTTACTTACAGAGTTAACAGCAAAGGTCTTGACTTCATTGGTAGGTGGGAAGGCGGCGCGTACGGCGACGATGCAGGCGCCGCATCCACCCTCATGGCACATCGCCTTCGTACCGCGCAACTCCGCCACCGTGCGGATGAACTCGTTCAGGGATACATCCGGACCATAATTGCCGTTCACTAGAAATATTTGCAAAATCTGGTTAGCTTAAAAAATCTTGATGTAAGGTTAAATTTGAAATGGTAGGGTCAATCAATTCGGTCTATTGCATTTTTTTTCTGCAAACCTTCGCTTTAACGCTTGTCAAGTCTGTCCTAGCCATAGGTCAGGTTGTTTCTTCCCTCTGTAGCCCCATAGTATGCGCTCATGAAGTTTTCATTGATGAATTTTGTCCATCGCATGCGTGGCACACTTCCGCTGGTAGCTGGTACCCTATCAGAAGTCGGTGGGCCTAGAGGTTCTAAAAATGCCGGCGGCCGGCGTCGTCTCCAACAGCGTAGGTGATGTCATCGGCGGCGAGTAGGACTCGTCGCTCGAGTTCGACTCAGCTGCCACGGCTGGTGTCACAACACTCACAGTGGGGCTGGGTTCCAGCAGCGGCGATGCGGAGCTGAGCGACGAGGTCGGAGGTGGTGGGTGTGCACGTCAAGCTGCAGCTCTACTCAATCTTTGTAGTTGTTGATCTGTGTTACATGTTACGATGGCCGATAAGCAGTGTCTATACTAGGATTCTATAGTTATGGGTTTTACGTCAAATATGGTCGGCCCATTATCTCTTCAGCTTGCTAACCCGACAAGCTACATCGGTAACTCCGGCTCTTTTCTGTATAACCTTTTAATCGAATTTGTTAATCAACCCGACTGCCAGTGTTGTAGGTATATGTATAAGAAAGGTTTTATATATGACAATTTTATGATGGAAATAGGAAAACATAAAAAATTATAGCTTTTTCTTACCTTCATATTCTTTATCATTGATCTTGAATTTTATTGAAGCCATTTTTTATATTGGGACTGCACCTGAAAATGCTAAACATGTTATGTTATTTTAATATATTAATATTTCCAAATTTAACTTTTTGTGTGTTGACACACTATTGCTTCTCTGCATCCATTTGTTATGTACTTAAGGAATCTCAGTTCTTTCCAAATCGCAGTAAGGTTTTTTTGAGTGAAGCGCACTAGTTTATTAAGAGCCTATTCATTCTATCCTCGAAGACCCCTAAGTTATAATTGAATGGGAAATAAATTAACAAAAAGAACAATTTGCCTGCAACGTCGCAGGCAAATTGGTCGTGGGTTCGATTCCCATTCAGGATAAATGTTTGTGTGATGAGCACGATCATTTGTTCTGTGTCTGGGTGTAATTTATCTATAATATGTATGTATTTTGAAATATATTTAGGTATCAGTTGTCTCACAACACTAGCTCTGCCTAGCCTGGGACTAGACGGCGTTGTGTGATAGTTGTGGAATATATTTTGTAATATTATCTTATACATAAAAATGAATAGCTGTTCGTTAGTCTTGCTAAAACTCGAAAACGGCTGGACGGATTAAACAATTTTAGTCTTGAAATATTCGTGATACTCCTGATAAATTCACGAAAAAAAAAAATTGATTATTAGTACGGTATGAAGTTTGTCGGGTCAGCCAGTTATTATTATAATATAATACAGACATAAAATATATTTATTTTATTTATTTATAAAACTTTATGCACAAAACACTGGATAAAGGCGGCCTTAGGCATTTTCTACCACTCGACCATAGGGTTTTTTTTTTTGGTAAGTAAAATCATCCAATGACAAATCCCGCCCTTGGGTGGGGCGGGGAATAGTGTCAGACTCTTACTGACTAAAAACCTACCCTGTTCCCTTCATTGCCTTCGTCCTAAGGCCACGGGTGACATTTTCACATAAAACTTAGGGTGGTGCAGAAACTTAATATGGTAGGTGCAACTAATAAATAGACAAACGGATGTATGTGTAGTGGGTTTTGATAATTAACATTTTTTGCCCCTTTGCTGTTATAATATTTAGGATCAATGTAAAAAAATGACACTGGATTTTGAAACGATACCCAAAATATATATGCATTAAAATTAGTAATGCGATGAATGTTACCAAATTTCTTTTTCTTAAAAAAATAAAATAAAAACATAACTCACATACAAAATTGAAGAACAATTTAAATGCAATTCTATCTCATTCCATTTTATAACTGCTGCCAATAAATATTACAAAAAAAAAAAAACTTTTTACTACAAATTACTACGATATGCGTATGGCACAACGATCGTAAAACACGTTAATGTTCCGAAGCCTATGCTGTTACACTGACACCAGGCTGGCACCATAACTGCGACCTCAAACCGATATACATAACGCGATAAGTTATGTAAAGAACATGTTCCTTATAATAAACTTGAGACGAACAAAAGTAGAAAAAAATATTTCCGACTTCTCCTAAAAAAAAAAAAACACTAAAACAATTTTACCTTTAATTTCTGCAATCTGTTATGTAAACCACGTGTTCCTTTAATAAACTGAAGACTAATAAAAGTAGATAAAAACAACATTTCCGACTTATGTCTAAAAAAAATAACAGTAAAACATTCAAAATACCTTTAATTTCAGAAATCTGTTATTTAAAGAATGTTTTCCTCAAAATACTTTTAATTTCACAAATCGGTGTTAAATAACAAACAAATGAAACCAGAAACACCGACTTTCGAAGTTCCTTATCAATTCAATCATTTTGAAAAAATAAGGCCCATCTATTAAGTCCATTTAAAAGTGAAAAAATAATTACAAATCGGTCTCTAACTGACGGAGTTTTGAGATAACAATAAATATACAACCGAGTTGAGGACCTCTGTGTTTTTTAGAGTCGATTAAAAATAAAGAATCTGTGCAAAAGAAAGAAAAAAGGAAGTTAAATAAACAAGCAGGAAGTAAAAAGGAAAATAAATAGAAAAACAAGGAAATTAAATTCTTCTTCCCTGACAATAGGGTTGGGTCCGTTGCTTTTAATGTTCATATACCTGTTAATTAACATACGAGTTAACAAAGCATAAAAAGTTAGAAAATTTTGCATTTATATCCAACTTTAAAAAAAGGAAAGGAGGGTTTGCAATTCAACTTAATAATTTTTATAACTTGTTCAGCGAAAACTACTTGTTAATTGTTTTTTTTTTTTTATTAATTTTTGTTGTTCGAAAGAGTATTTTAAAGTGAGTCTGACGAATATTTGATAAAAAAAACTATGGAGGGTGGACAATGGAACTCCTAAACAAATGGTCATCATAACTTTCATAAGATTCTTGCAATAACAAATCTGTTCATTGTATACACAATTTTACAACATAACACACCAGTATGTTCTTAAGGTATGCAGATGTGTTAAATTCACCCTGGTATCATCAGTCTTTTTTTAACGTTCCCACTGCTGGGACACACGCCTCCTTTCTAAGAGAGGGAATGGGCCGTAATCTACCACGCGGGCCCAGTCCGGGTTGGTACCCCCTGGTATACCCTAATACAATTTTATTATTAAAATTATATTTACTGTATTTTAATTTCAGTTGTATTTACCGAATGTTTGAGAAAAGAAACGAATTCCTGTAACACAGGTGTGTTACAATCTAGCACAGGAGTCAATCATTCTAACTCATATTTCTTATAATTTTATATGTAGGTACGTCTCTGCTTTACTCTTTGAGGAAAATAGTCATAATAATATCTCCAAGCTTTTGTTTGATGGGGAAAATCATCCAATGACATCTCCCGCCCTTAGGCGGAGCGGGAGATAGTGTCAGACTTTTACTGACTAAAAGGCCAACCCCTTTCTTTTGTGTCCGTCCGGCTCCGTCAACTCCTGGAAATACCTCAGGGCTGCAGAATCATACAATAGAGTTACCGCGGCCCTGAAATTCAAAGAGCAACTAAAAGAACTCAGTAAGGTTTTATTCAATTAAAGTCTGATACACACTCTTTCTCCATCCAGATCGGGAGAAAGAAAGAAAAAATGGTTATTCGTACCTCACACATCCAGTAGAAATAAAAATAAAAAAGACAAAGAAAAATAACATTGAAATTATACTAATATATTACAATTATACAGCGTGGCGATTAGGTTATCACATTAAATTATGCAGCATGTATTACAAGTGGTTATCAGTCCTTTAAAATAGTAAAATAAATAATAATAATAATAATATAAAACATTTATTTTCTCATCACAAAGTTACATAATGCTAAAACTTTACAATATAGACTTCGGAGTTAACTAAGTGAGAGACTGGTGCCTGAATTAGGTTTCCATGAGAACCTGTATTACAGGTCACCAGGTCCCTCCCGCAGCTATAAAACCAGATAATTAATCTATAATATTGTTTCACAATTTGGAGAAATGTTTCAAGTTAATAATAGAAGAAAGAAAAATAAAAATGTTAAAATAAATTAGGAATAGAAAAGATTACATGAGCAACCAGTGCGAGGAGAAATTATTTATTATAGTGCTGGTGTGTTGAGCTTGTGAAGTGGAGTAGTGCTTGTGTAGAAGGGCATAAGATTGTGACTGAGTGCTTGTGGAGCGAATATATTAGCGGGCATAATGAGCAATGATAAAAGAGTAGGATGGCTGAGAGGAACAGTGCTTTATTGAATGCGATTTGCCAGTCAACTTAACGGTGTTAACAATTCCTCGGTACCCCTATAGTCCAGACTTTTTAGAAATTTGGTTACTGTGGTTTTACATTTGTAATATGTCATTGGGTAGATACTGAGGGTTTGATTCAGCTTATTATATAAGTAAGGTCCAAGAAAGAGGAAGAAACAATGCGAATGTGCTGTTCTAACAGTTTGCGTTTGGCATACCCTACCTTTACGGCGCTTATCCATAAGGAGTTTTGGGTCGAATTGTAACAAGGAATGTTCTTTTAGCACAGTACGCAATATGAATGTCTGCCTAACAGTAAGAACATCCCAGTACTTAAATAGGTCGATAGTAGGATATAAAAAGGGAAGACCGGCACCAACCTTGAGAATGGCACGCTGTGCTCTCTCAACCTCAATTAGATGAGATTTGGCGGCGCCTCCCCAGGATGTAATGCAATAACCTATAAGAGAGTGGCACAAGGCATCATAAACCGTTTTGATAACTCGATGGTTTGCTGCTTGTCTTAGGGTTTTAAATATATAAATTAACTTACGCAAACGGGTCACGAGAACTTTAATATGTGGTTTGAATGTCAAGCATTGATCTATGACTAGACCAAGGTACTTAATATTATCGACCCTCTCAAGAATAGGACAAGAGCATGACAAAACCTCCGGTATACAAGTATGGCAGGAAATGTTAAAATGGGATGAAGGCAAAAGATTTGCTCTAAGCGCAAAAGTAACGTATTTGGTTTTATTAACATTCAATGTCAGAATATTAGATTGGAACCATCTGCAGACTCTGCTAAAACCTTTCTGGGCAGCATCAAACGCCTCCTCCCAGCTCTGTCCACTGAAAAAAATCGCAGTGTCGTCTGCAAAAGTAACAATCTGACCGCTGTGAAGCTGTAGCTGGCAGAGGTCATTAATATACACCAGGAACAAAGTCGGGCCAATTATGCTGCCCTGTGGCACACCAAAATCGACACCAACCTCATCACTCAGTGCATCATCTATCCGAACTCTTTGCTTTCTTTCCGTAAGATAGTCGTGCAATAATTTTAAAGGAATCCCTCTAACACCAATGTGTTCTAATTTTTTGAGCAGGTGGGGGATTGAGACCGTGTCAAAGGCTTTCGCCAGATCCAGGAAGACAGTAACACATTTGTTCTTTTGGTCCAGATTGGAAATGATGGAATGTAATAGCTCGTGAACTGCGTCAGAGGTTGACTTATTACGTCGAAAGCCGAATTGAGTTGGTGAAAGTAGTTTGTTAGCTTCTAGATAATTACTTAGTCGTCGATTTATAAGACGTTCCAAGATCTTAGACAATGTAGGTAAGATAGAAATCGGTCGAAAATTATCAACACAGTCTCTCCTGCCACCCTTATGTATTGGTTTGATAAGTGCCAATTTAAAAGCTTTAGGAAATATACCAGACGCCATAGCCAGTTTGCAAATGTGTGTAATAGGACCGGTTAGAATATGTACATATCTCTTCAGGAGTTTGCTAGAAATCAGGTCAATTCCCACGGCACACTTCTCTTTTAGGCCTTGGATGAGATAAAAGACTTCTTCCTCATCAGGGGGTAGCAGAACAAATGAATTGATGGGAGTATTAGTTGGAATATCAATTTGAGGTGTTATATCCTGCGATGAATTGGTCACTTGTTCGGCGAGCCTTCTACCCACATCCGCAAAGAAATTATTTACGTTATTTATGTCCTGGTCCTTGTTTTGAGATGTAATGAGATGAGAGAATAATTTTACTAAAATTAAGAAAATGCATTTTTCAAACAAAATAAATAGCGTATAAAATTGGTAAAAAATAAATCACCCTTTATAATATTAGTTCACTGACCTGTGACCTGGCGCCGGCGAGTACGTACCTACGCGCCGTACCTACGCGAGATACGAATACCTACTTGTGGGTGTAGGCACGCGCGCGTGGTGTAAGTGTGCAACATAGGTACTTTATGTTGTTGTTTTAAGAAATCGTCATAAATTAACTTTAAAAATCTCCACTTAAATTTAAAATTTTCACATTTTCAAAATGTCCACCATGCTTCTGTACACACAAACGATATCGTCTTATGATATTGTTTCGAACTTTTCTAAGTAGGTCATCAGCATTCGCTGCTAATTTTTTTAAATCATGTATGTTCTTAAAATGTCTCCATAAAAAAAAATCGACTGGTGTTTAAGCGTCTGGTTACGCACAAACTGTCACACACCACTTTTACTAATGTACAACTAATAATACAAATAGTATTATCAAACTATCTAATTCCTATTAAAAAAATAAAGCTAACACAAAACAATATCCACAAAAAAAAAAGAAACAATAAGTACGAAGGGCGCGCGCGCAGATAGTAAACTCGTCAACTATCCCTCAAGTATTTTGGCGGCGCACTAGATTCATTCATCGAACGCACCAAAGAAATTAGAATTATGCCTATAACCACTCCCGTACCCCGTAGCATTTCGAGTATTAGAAATTTATACCTTAAGTCGTCAACCGTAAGAATATTGTCTTCAACTATTAGCTGTAAGGACATTTTTGTCTTGAATTGTTTACGTTTCTTATTACGAGAAACATAAACAATTCAAACGTAAACAGTTTGTAAAATGATAGTCTAGTACTTGTAGGTAATACGAATGGCAACGTTTGAAGTTGTAAAATAGGTATCTTCACCAACCACGGGTCTTTGACCTACTTTTATTGGTCAGCTGATTGAGTTTATGCAATACATGATGTTGCGAAATATTAAAATGAAAAAAAAAATCCCACGGCTATAATATTGTTTATTATTAAATTATTTTAACCGTATATGATAAAATACCTAATTCTGAGTACGTGGTTTCAATTAATGTGATAACCTAATCGCCACGCTGTATATAATTATTACCTCATCGTTTATACAGCGTACATCGAGGGACTGAAACAGTTTGCCTGCTGCGGTCTTCCCGTCCGATTATAATTTAGGTGTCTTCAAGGCTAGAGTGAATAGGTTCTTAATAAACTAGTGCGCCTCACCATCAACGAGTGCATTACTGCTTAACATCAGGTGGGATTGCAGTCAAGCACTAGTTTATTAAAATAAAATAAAATATCTGCGCAAGGCCAAAAAGGCGCCTAACTCAGCATGTGCTACGATAAATAACGAAACGCTGGTATTCTGATAGAGAGCAGTTATTTGATGATTTTGTACCTCATAAAAAAGGTGCAACTATTATTTATTTTATTATCAGTATATTTCCATTGTCAGACAACAAAGTGATCATAAGTGAACCGTGTTTGCCGACTCAGGAACGTAACCTTACAAAAACAAAAAAGCTGCTGTAACATTTTGCTTCGTTATGAGGGTTTCTAAGTTTAATAATTCTCTAGTTAGCAAAATAATTGCCTTGTTATATAAAGATAAAATACATATTACACTACCGTTAAATACATCCTGGTCCTTGAATTCTATATTATAACCGTCTTTAAGATATCAACATCTCCATTATCATAATGTTATAATTGTCTGCGATTTTAATATTTATGGGAAATTGCAGTATAACCTGTTATAAATTACGGTTCATTCAAATCACAAAGAATATTGTTTTATGAGAGCCAATGGGAACATGAGAAACTGGGTTTACTGTGTTTCTAAAGTTATACCTCAGGACCAAAGGACTTTACGGTATATTTATATTTAATGCGAAAAAGATGATACGAAAAAAAAAATCGCATATTGTGTAAAGAACTAAAGTCGACAAAAAATAAAACGCCCGTTTTGACATTTGTATTTTGAATACCTAGCGGTTTATCCGGTGTAGTGTCCTCTAATTATTATTTCAGTAGTAGCTAGACTACAACGGACAAGCCGCTTTGTAGTCAAAATGCAAATGACAAAACAGGCCTTTTATTTTTTGACAACTGTAAAGAAAGTTGACAAAATGGATAACATTGAATTCTTATTCTGTCTTTAATTTCCGCTTGCAAATATAAAACAAAGTAATTTAAATTAATTAATTACCGATAATAATAATCATATACTTATTACACAGATAATACTCGTAACAATAAAATTGTATTGTTGAATAAAAAAGAATGTCAATATAATAATGAAATTTATAATCATAAATGTCAATAATAATTTAAAAAACCGTGCAATTTACAATACTTATAATTTAAAACTTCATGTACGCTATAGAAACACTTTTCAATAAAAAAAAACTACGTCAAATTACTATTCGATTTAGTAAATGATAACGTTTTTGGGCGATTCTTTGAAACCGAGAGGGTGTCTGATTCATCTGGCCTAGTTTTTCCTTTACTATTTGATATTTTTATTTGCATATTAGTTTTCCCCGATCACAAATGTATCAAAGGCACCCAGTGGCTTACGACACAAAATAGATAGGTACGAAAAGTAAGCCAGATGAATGAGATGTTCTCTCGGTTTCAAAGAATCACACTGTTATGGAATTTAACATTTTGACTTACAAGTTTATGCATATGGCTGTTTATTTATTTATTAAATCTTCATGCAACACAAAGGTACACAGGCGAACCTAATGCCTTAGGCATTCTCTACCAGTCAACCAAGGATGGTGAACAGAAAACATCTGTTGTTGTAAATGTGAGTTTTTTTCCTCGGTTGCAATAACTTCTATAATAAACAGATCGTAAGGCATAGTAACTTGTCGTTTGCTGAAAAAGTCCCTTTGTCTGTTCAAAAGGTTTGACTGAATTCGTGCTTTTTAGATAACTTTTGAAGTCTCTGAATATGCATCCAATTAGAAAACCTAGAATTTTATGAGAATTGCTGGGATTTGACGGGTTTTGGTGGTAAATATTATATTACAATTCATCTTAAAGAATCACAGCCGCACGCGTATCAGGTTAAGTTTTTTTTTTTAATACTAAGTATAGATCAGTGCTTGACTGCGATCCCACCTGATGGTAAGCAGTGATGTAAACGTTGATAGTAAAGTGCCTTGCCGAAGATATTTTTTCGACGGGTGCGTATCTTAATATATCATGATTTTTCTTTGCTTCAGAAAGAACGTTAAGCCATTGGATCTAGTTGTAATATGTAGCCCTTTGACAGTAGTCACGGAAAATCAGAACCCAGGAAATTTTGACTCCAGTTTTACCGGATCGTGATATCCAATTACTTGGTTGTGAGAGCAGGGCAAGCTATATCTATAAAAATACAGGGTGTGCGGTGCGCACGGGTGCCGGGTCTCAGGGGGCGCCGAGAACTGCTTGAGACAGTGAAATACTAACTATAAAGTTGTGCTTTTTTACTCATGTAACCTCTTTCTGGGCAAATGGTGAATCTAACGACACTTCTCAAGCTAAAATGCAACAAGTCATTTCTGTTCTAGGGCGTGCCAGACAAATATACACAAATACATACCTACAGTCACTCTAAAAAACATAACACTCCTCCTGACCCAGTTGAATAAATAAACTGTAAATATTTCATTTTTTTCTCATGCCTACTAGAGGGTGCCAAGTTATTGGTTGCACACGGGTGCTCCGAAGTCTAGAGCCGCCTCTGTGTGAAAGTCAGATATGCAGTCGGTCGCAATTCTGGTATTCAGATCCGTCTGATTAAAATTAAAACCGACCCAAAATGTTAGATAACGCGGAGTGATCTACGCGCTCCTTAAATGATGTCAACAAACCTTAGGGGCCCAGCAGATTCGATGCCCGCTGGGACCGCAGGGATATTCTGAGTATTAAACCTGTAATCTTAGAACTTAAAGGGCAACTGAAGGTCACAGGTGTGGTTTTAGTCAGTAAAAGTCTGACACGCCCTCACGCTCCACTCAGAGTGCGAAAAGTCATTGGATGGTATTCCACCTTAAAAAAAAGATATGTTGAGATTAAAGCTGGGCTTGTTGCAAAGGTAAATAATATGACTGCCATGTCGATCAGCCATAACCTTGAAACTGTGAGATTTTTATTAACATTTATTTATTCACATTAATGCAGGTACCACTAATGATGGCAAAACAACATGTAATAGTGGTATTTACGATTTTTTGTAGAAGTACATATGATTATTGTGTACCTTTATGCGAAGGTTATATTCATCATATTATAAAAAGCATATTTGTTTGGTTGTTTATTTAGTAATCTTATTATGTACTTTTTAACTAAAAACATTATTTCATTGAAAAACATATTTACTTCTTGTAATCCGAAAAATAAATGTAGTCTTTGTGGTACACACAACAAAGGCTATAGTTATTTTTACCATTCAAGTGTATACACAGAAGGCCGTGAGATTGAGAATGTTCTTGAAATATGTGGTTTAATAAATTACGTAAAGTAAGTTAATTCAAATGGTTAAACTCTTATCTTATTTCTATTTTTGCAAGTAATTTAGATAGAGTAATATAGATTAATAAACAAACAAGTAAGACAATTATAGGTAGCACAAATAGTAGTGGACTCAGAATGATACCCTGTGGTATGCAATACCCATTATTATGTGACTTATTGGAACAAAGGGCCTGTACTTGGTGTTAGAAGTAAAATAGGTAAACTCTAGTCCTCCTCAGAAGATCGTTATGTCCCATTCCTGACAACTTAGGTAAACGGTTAAAAAGCGTAGTAAACTCGCTTATTTGCTAAGCTGGCATTGTATTGAAACCCTGTATTTTGTACGTAAACCAGTTAAGGGACAGAATGTTGACACAGATGGGAGGCCTACTATTTGCATTAGAATAAAATATCAAGCCATTTGGTGACAACACGCTCCAAATATTTAAAAAAATATAATAGAACGTTAATGTGTACATGTATTTGGTTGACTTATCACAAAATTATATACGGAAGTACCGACCTTTTGCAAGAAATTGTATGGAAGCTCATTAAAATCACATCAAGAGGTAAATTACTTCACTATATAAAATTGTAGTCTGTTGTATACTAATAAGGTGTAATTGTAGTGTGGTGATGACGCATAGTACATACAGACGATAGAGACGGTTTCGTCCAACTTTCCAGGCATTCAAACGTATTAGAGAATACCACGATTCGCTCATACAAAAGAACAGCCCGTTGCTAAAATAGCAACGGGTTTTCAATTTCCGATTATGGCGTCGACAATCGAATCTTGTGCTCAGTGTACTTTGCGAGGGGTTGCAAGATAGTTCAAAAAAGTTATCCTGGATAGCAAAGGGCAACTGAAAAAAACACAGGTGGGATTTATTCAGTGGAAGTCTGACACGCCCTTTCTTTCGATCCATAGTAGGAGAAGAAATGTGATGATTTCCCAGCTCCAAAAAAGTGTACTTTGCGAGGGCACGAATATTATTGATATTATCTATAATAATATAATAATAACATTTCACAACTATCACACAACGCCATCTACATAGTTCCAAGCTAAGCAGAGCTTGTATTATGAGTACCAGACAACTCATAAACACACTTATATATTTCTAAATAAATACATGTCTTAGATAAATTACACCCAGGCACAGAACCCACGACCTCCGGCATAGCAGTCAGGGCCACTAAGCACTAGACCAACAGGCCAATCAAATCAAGTTCAAAGTCAAATTATCTGGAATAAGTATGTGTGTAAAAAGTGTACTTTGCGCGGGCACGAATATTATTAATAATATCTGGCACAAGTATGTGTGTAAAAAGTGTACTTTCCGAGGCCATGAATACACCACTATTTTTTAATTATGGCAAATACTTAAAGGCCTTATTAGAAAAGGTCTTGTTATTATTTAAGTAAAGTCTCAATGCATAATATTCATAAACAGCAAAGTTATGATCGTTTGTTTAAATCCCAAAATCTCACTCAATTTATGGAAACATTGTACAGGTTATGAATGAAAGAATGTCAATAAAAATGGAAAAACACTGGGCTTAGTATTTTCTGGTAGTAGATGTTATGAATAATGATTCAATTATGAATTTAGCAATAATGACAAATTTTTGTGGTCAATTTTGGAATTTCGTTTTTTGTACTTTTGACTACACAAATATGATCAGTAACGGGTACTGATTGAGCCCCATTTTTTTGTGCACTACTTAAAAAATAGGGGTGTATTATTAACATTATCTGGCACAAGTGTGTATGTAAAAAGTGTACTTTGGGAAGGCACGAATATTATTAATATTGTCTAGCACAAGTGTGTGTGTACACACAAACTGGCACAAGTGCATTCTCTGTTCTTTTAGTCTCATATCGTCGCCTTGGAGGCCAATGGAGCTAAGCCACAATTTTTGCGAAATGGAGTTAAGTGCATTAACGTACTCAAAAAGAGCCATACTTTATATTAGTCAATACATCTAATAGATATCATAACTGTAAGCTAATTATTTTTAAATTTGCCAATAAATTTAAGTGTAGTTTTAATAAGAGTCAAAAAGTATAAGCTGCTTAGATTCATTGCGATTACAAGTCATAGAAAATAATTATTGAGTAGTCAATAGTTGTAAGAGCTCATAGAACGCTTGACCTCCAAAATTATCATCGTAATACTGTATTCTAGACTCTTGTCATTTGTAATTTTTTTATCAGATCTAATCCCGATATTATTTGGGAACATTTAACTGGTAGAGAAAAACCGTCAATCGACTTCTAAAGAATTTTTTTTTAAATGGCGATTTACGTCAATCTTTTTCTAGAATATTATTCGAGTAGTTTTTAATAATCTGCTACAAGAATATTTATCTTTACAATCAGAACACGCAAGATAGAGTTACATAAGTAAGTGTGTACAACGTGTAACTGTTAAACGAACCTACGAAGGAGAACAGAGTAGACGTCAAAACACATTGGTATATACACACTTCAATAAAAGTTTGAGATCACGAAAGCGTTTTTGTTACGTTACAATAAAACGTTTTTTCTTTTTTTTTTCTAAGATTTCATTTAAAAATCAAATCTTTTAATTACAATAGAATTTAAAATATCAATTGTTTTTCTGTATAAAAAGAGATTAAATCTCTGTTTACACTCATCAGAAATCTGGCCAACTTGATTCAAGCGTTTTTTCTGACTTTTCCAAAAAGGAATTCATTCAAAAAATGCCGAGGGATTATCAGAAGTTTTACAAGCAAGAATTGTTACTTTGGGGGAAGAAGGACATTCTACGAGAGAAATAGCACGCAGAGTGGCTGTAGCCCACTCCTGTGTCGTGAACACGTTACGGAGGATAACTTTACTGATCGACCTCGCAGTGGTCAGCCAACTGTTTTTACTGCTGCTCAGAAGCGTTACATCAGATTGCTGGCTGCCCGAGACCCAACAATCAATGCCATCGGAGAGGTATATCATCTATCCCGGTCGCCAGGGAGAGTGGAAACGTCGAGAGATGTCGTGCGGTGTTCCGCAGGGATCGGTACTAGGACCACCCTTGTGGAACATCGGATACGACTACGTGCTGCGCGGCGACTTCCCTGACGGGGTCAGCGTGGTCTGCTACGCGGACGACACGTTGGTTCTAGCGCGGGGAGAGTCGTATCGGACGGCGGTCGTTGACAGGATCCAGCAGTTGGGACTCAAGGTGGCACTGCACAAGTCCGAGGCCATGTGTTTTTACGGCCCTCGGGGTGCGCCACCACCGGGTTCCCAGCTAACGGTAGGAGGGGTTCACATCAGCGTCGGGTCGACGATGAAGTACCTGGGACTCGTCCTCGACAGCTGGTGAAACTTCAAGGAGCACTTCCGACGTCTGGCTCTCAAACTGAATCGGACTGGGGCTGCTCTCGGGCGGCTCCTGCCCAACCTCAGGGGACCAGACGCCTCCTGCCGGAAGCTCTACGCGGGAATCGTTCGGTCCATGGCCCTCTACGGGGCCCCGGTGTGGGCACCGACGTTGACACAGCAACCGAGGGTCATGGCAATACGCATGGTGCGAGGGTACCGAACGATTTCCCGCGAGGCGGCGGCCCTCCTTGCTGGCCAACCGCCATGGGATCTGGAGGCAACAGTCCTTGCACACATGCACGACAAGCGCATGGAGATGCAACTCCGGGGCGAAATTCCGCTGCCACGACAAGTCGAGGCATGGCGGACAGAGCTCCGGCGAGATCTCATTACGAAATGGCGTCAGCGACTATCGCAACCTCGTTCGGGGCGCGCCACAATTGGGGCGATAAGGCCCATCCTTGAGGCGTGGTTGAAAAGACCTCACGGCGTTCTCAACTTCCGCACGACGTGCTTACCGAGCACGGAAAGTTCGCTAAGTACCTGTTCCGGATTCGTGCGGAGGATTCGCCCGGGTGTCGCCACTGTGCGGAACACCCGGAGGACACGGTGGAGCGCACTGTAGAGGTGTGCCCCGCCTGGGTGGAGCATCGCCGTGTCCTCGTGGGGGCGATCGGCGGCAGCGATCTCTCTCGCCGGGCCTTGGTTCAGGCCATGGTCCGTAGTGAGGAGGGATGGCAGGCGGTCGCCTCTTTCTGCGAAGAAGTAATGCTAGCAAAGGAGGAAGCCGACCGCATCAGGCAGAGGTAACGGGACGCTCGCCCCAGCCGCCGCCGGGTTTCCGATCCCGATTTCCGGCCACCGTAAGCGCGGGCTTGCGGCCGGCGTGCAATGGGTAGCACGCTGTCTGATCGTCCGGTAACCGACCGGACCGAGCCCAAGTCGTCGACGGCGCGTTCTGTTCCCGCGCGCCTCAAGGAGCTCTCAGCACACCGAAGAGACCCAGCCTGCTAACTGCAGGCAGGCAGGGTCAAAGCCTGCTGGGGTCAAGGGCCGTTTTCTGAGAGGAAGGCTCAGACCCGGCACTATAGGCAACGAAGGAACGGGGTAGGTTTTTAGTCAGTAAGAGTCTGACACTACTTCCCGCTCCACCCAAGGGCGGGATTTGTCATTGGATGATTTTACCTACCATAAAAAAAAAAAAACAATGCCACTAAAATAAAAGCTGAGTTGCGGGCTGCTACTGGACTAGAAATTAGCACTCAGACCATCAGGAATTACTTACACCAGGTTGGATTATGAGTGAGGAGATCCTGGCGAGCACCCCTAAACGCACAGCAACGACAGCGACGCAGATTGCAGTGGGCTAGACTCCACCAAAATGATGAAAATGACGAGGAAAACATTTGGCGGAATTGTCTCTTCGTTGACGAGTCCAGAATTAGCACTCATCCAGACAACCGACGTCTTCGTGTCTGGAGAAGACGTGGGGACGCTGAAAGACAAAGAACGGCCACCGGAATCGTTCAACAAGGCGGGAAAACGGTATCCTTTTGGGGCGTCGGATGACTGCAGCTTTGTACCAAACCAGTGCTATTGATGGAATTGTCAGTTCATTTAGAATAAACCATGGCCCTCGATTCGTAATGGTTGATAATAATACACCCGCACATCGAGCACAACAAATCAACGCTATTCTGCGTGAATACGACCAAGTTTTCTATATCACTTTTTAACTGTTCATTTGATTTGTAAAAATAAATGAAAAACTAATTATTTTGTATTTCTTTTCAAATATTGTACTCCGCTTACACCTTTTTATGTAGTTAGTTTACATGTCATCAGGTTAAAAAGTCAACGAGACAAGAGAGTTAAGCGACTTACACCCCCTACTACGAGTATTACACTTTACATAAAATATTAGTCAATAGGCCTAAGCCACTTAACTTAAAAACAATGATATTTTGATAATTTTTAATTATAGCATTCAATAGTTACATGTTTTAATAATCTAGGGTAAAAATTTTAACCCTCTACTACAATATGACACTGATTTATGTCAAAATAACTGTTTTTACACGCATCCTTTATTTTTTAAACGTCCATAACTCAGAAGTGTAGTTCTGTGGAATAGCTCTATTACCCTCCAAGGCGACGATATTCTGAAGAAACAGCAATCCAATCAACATCATCATCATTTCAGTTCTGTTGAACATAAGTCTCCCCTAAGTGTCGCCACAACAAACGATCCTGTGCTTCTCGCATCCATCGGATTCTTGCAACCTTTACCGATCAGTGACCTGCTCCACCTTGTAGGAAACCTTTCAGAGCTGCGTTTTTTACAATGACTGATATGACTGGGAAAAGATCAGGCGCAGGTCCGACGGCTTTATTTGCTTTCCAAAGCACAGAGGTGACATACCACCAACTTCTGAACTCCAAGATAGTACTCAGAAATTATTATTGGAAAAATCCAATAATACTGTTCGACCCAAGAACCGAGCCCAGGGCCTTCAGCAGTTGCAACAGCATAATATAATGAATGGTACAAACGGTGACTCTGGTCGCAGTATTTTTTGACTTAGATTTTTTTAAAATTATCTTTTCACGCTTTCCGCTGAGCCAGATTGTTAATGAGCAAAAATCCACACTGTCCCTTTTAGCCCTTTGCGAGGGCCACAGTACTTTGTAAAATACACAGCAATCTAGTTATAGCTGTTCTGATGTGGCGATTCCTTGCTCTGTGATGATGTAATCATAGTTTTTGAGCGTGAGCATGTAGAATCAGTGTCAGGTTCTTATTGCGATGGCTCTACAGGTAATATGTTATTAAAGTAATTAAAGGTAAGGCCACGTCACGTAGCTGACGTGTAAATTAACTATTGAAATAACCTACGATCTACTTAAAAACCTACTTTTTAATTATTCGCTCAGCGCATTCTGTACTTGTGTTTTTTTAGAGTTACGTACCTCAAAAGGAATAAAAAACGGTAATTTAAAAAACTAAAAAATCCGACTGCTTTTCTGAGCATTCATGAAAAAGCCCTAAAACAAGAAAATCTGGCAGTCGGGACCCATTCTAGAATTGAGAGCACATACCTATATTACATTGCAGATTACTCCAATCTATTGACTAGACGGCTGACTTTCTAGAATGGGTCCCGACTGCCAGATTTTCTTGTTTTAGGGCTTTTTCATGAATGCTCAGAAAAGCAGTCGGATTTTTTAGTTTTTTAAATTACCGTTTTTTATTTTTTATTTTTTTTTGGTTTTATTTTATTACGATATCACTTTCAAAGTAATTACGAATCTAAAGACACCTCTCAAACTAAAATCCATCGAGCCGTTCAGGTCGCAGAGCGTGCCAAACATTTGAATTTGGCGCTACAAATCCGCCATTTTGTTTTTTTTTTATTTTGATATACCCAGTGTCACTCTCACAGTAAATACGAATCTAACGATACCTCTCAAGCTAAAATCCATCGAGCCGTTCAGGCTGCAGAGCGTGCCAAACAATTATACATACATACATACATACATACATACTTACATACATACATACATACTCTCGAAAAACATAACCCTCCTTCTGGCGCAGTCGGGTAAAAAATGGAGCCCATATAAGATCACTTCGTTGTCCGTGGTTGCGCCAATTTGCTATGATCCGCGATTTTGTTTTTTGTAATTTATTTTTGGCCTAGCAATCCTATCCCTTCCGTTTCCCTTCCCCGCACGACCTCAAGAAATGGAATGACATGACGTGTTTTGTGCTTCGAGTGTGAATGTGTCCGCTCCGCTAACATCGCCCGCTCGAAATTACAAGAAAATTGACTATTTCGTGATCCAACCATTCAAAGACTCAACAATAGTGCAGTGTAGTGCAATACAGGACCTGGCAGTGGTTAAAGGTGCGAAGTCAGGATTCGCCGGCCGGCGCCACGTGGAACCTTCGAGGTCAAAAGGTCAGTGTTCCTCCCTAATACATCCATCCCATCAATAAAGGCACAGTACCTGCATATTGTTAATAAACCTTAGATCGCTTTTTTCAAACATACAGTCCATTAAGCTTATTTGCGCAACCAGTCCGTCTGTCTGTCAAGACCCTTTATTTCGGAAACGCGTGGAGGTATAGAGGCCTATGGTCCCTAGAAGCTGTGAAAAAAGTTCTAAGGTAACGAAAAAAAGTATAACCGGTCATCCGTCAATCAATCAATCAATGGCTCTCAGCATCTCGTGGCAAGGTGTTTAGACAAAAATACAAATAAATACAAATACAAAAAGTTTATTTGTGCACAAAGGTACAATATAGTTGTTACAAAATTTGTATAAGTGCCTCTGTGTTCAAAAAGCATTGCTCTGGTCCTCGCTACCTGGTCGTCACCCTAGATAGGTCTTTAACTTTTGCCCCGCTTGAGCGTTATGTTGAGCGAGACGTTATTATAGCGCGAAAACAGAGTCGATTTAGCAAACGCTATATGTTATGAATAAATAGCGTGTTATATTTTGACGCTGTACATTATATTAATCACTGAAAAAAAGTCGAGACCAGAAATATCGTTCGCTGCTTGACAATTACTAGACAATGACTACGAACTACTGGCCTGTGTATTTCTATTTCTACGGGACATGTCCAGTGTGGCATCGTTCCGCCTATGATAAAAAGGTCATACTCGTATCTCCGCCTCCGGCAGATCATCATCAGACATGAACTGCAGTGGCCAGTGCAGTGCAGCATGTGCACTTTTATAGCCACTTGCACCTTATAGAACCTAAACGAGGCCAACGACAGAGCTATCCCGATAGCTACATTTTGTTCATACACAATTTGAATTAAAGAAGAAAAATAATTGTATGTGTAAGTAACTGTCATTATATTTCATTTCTACTTTTATAAATTCTTTTTACAATTTGACATTAATATTAGTTTTTATTTTACGATATGAATTTATTTGTGTTTTTTTAAATTCGTCTTTGACATAAATATTATTTATTTTTTTACACTTTATTTTATATATTTTCATTTATAATTATGAATATGAGGACTATGTGGATATATTTTTTCGTTTTAGTTATTTTGACGTATGTCTGGCAATTTGAGTGTTTCTGCAGCCTACCCAAATGTCCTTTCATTGATATTGTTTGTCAACTCGTTGAACTCCTTAGTAGTCCTAAGTTGAGCTATACGAATACTGACAAAATGCTTGCACTGACTGGGCAGGACCACTCAAATCTGTACGGTTTTTTCCTCAAATGACCATCTCAGACACTAATCTGCAAGGTTCTCATATTACATGTTTGCTGTATGAACTTTAAAACAGACTTTGACCCCTGAATTTGTTTTGGTGTTTCTTCTCAGGGTACATAGTCAGCTAGGAAACACCGGCCACATATCTAGTTAAAACTGACAAAAAAAAGACGTTTAAAAGTGTTTTTTTAAGAACCTATTTGCAAAATAAATTTCGTTTATCATTTATCAATAGCATTAAATTTTTGCAGACAAAAAAGAATGTCGTTGCCTTGGGGAACATTTTAATAAAATTTACGAACCACTTATGTTCCTATCAGTTATATTAAACAGGGGAGAAAAGGGTAATTGTATATTTATTGAATTTAGTTTTATTTATGATCTTGCGTATATGTAAGTTACAATTTAGCGGGCTGCGGAATTTTTCGAAATAGTTACCGTTGCTTTTTTTAGGTGACAAAATAGTCCTCCACCTTTGGGCGGTGTGGAAGGGTATGTCAGACTTTTACTGACTAAAAACCCACTTCCGTTCCTTCATTGCCTTCATTTCAGAGCCCCGGGGTTCACTTTCGAACAACCCATGGCACCAGTAGACTTCGACCCTGCTGGGCCCCTACGGTTTGCTGACATTTCCATGAGGCGCGCGTGAAACAATACGCGATGTCGACGACTTGGGTTCCGTCCGGACGGTTTCCGTACCGTCGCAAGCCCGCGCCTGCGGTGGCCAGAAATCGAGATTGGGATCCCGGCTGCAGTTGGGGCATGAGGGCCGTTGCCTCACGTGTGCGCCCGCCTCTTTGCTTTGCATTACTACTCGATGATGAGAAAACATCAAATATTTCCGATTTGATGTTTTTTCATCTTAATAAAAAGAAAGTTAAAACGTACAGCCTACAAAAACTGATAATTTGTGAGTGCACAACAACAGAACTTCAAACAAACGTAGCTGGGTACGCCATAATCATGGCGGTAAGTCTCCTCTTTGAGGAGTGGCAGGAGAGGCATCACGACGTCCACATTTTCCGCATGACGCAGGAATTCACTGGGTATGGGAAATTCGGAAGGTTCCTGTACCGTATTCAGGCGGAAGGAACGCCCGGGTGGTGGTTAGCTTGCCACCCAACGGGAACAGTCCGGAGCGAGCTCGAGTCGTCAACGGCTTCTAGTGTTCAAGAGACGCCAGCAAAATTGTAGGGGCCCAGCAGAGCCGATCCTATTCAATAATTCCAAAACACAATTAAAGAAAGAAAGAAAGAAAGAAAGAAAAACGTTTATTCGTACCTTATACGTGCAATAGAAATAAAATAAATAAAAGAAAAATAGCATTAAAATCTGTGCAAGGCCAAAAAGGCGCCTAACTCAGCATATGCTGCGATATTTATACAATTGAAGGACACAAGTGTGGATTTTAGTCAGCAAAAGTTTGACGCGTCCTCTTACTTTACCCTAGAGCGAGATCTGGATGATTTCCCAACTCAGTTTGCTACTGTCACTTTTTCTGACGCATCATCATTTTACGAAGCTAGCAAAAAAAAAAAAAAAAAAACATGTAGCCCAATTTTTATATTCTCTCGATGTATAGTATATGTTTTATCAAAAGTTTTGGTACTTTACATTCTATAAAAATACGCTCGCCATAGTATCTTATTAGTTGTTTTTATTTCAACTTAAACTGTTCCAGCTTGTGTTCAACTGCCATGAAGATATTTTCCACTGTGCAGGGTATATCTGAAAAATATTGAGTTAATCTAATTATCATTGTTTATTTATCAACATTACATATTTGTTGACTTCTAACATAAAGTATTATATCTAAGAAATCATTAATTTATTTACGAGTACCAAGAGATGATATTCGCTCTCGCTGTGGGCAGCGATTGATATTAAAATAAAAAAACTGGCAAAATATTTGGATGTTAATTACTAGTTTTTTGGGCACATAAAAAGTCGACAGCGATGATGATGAGTTTTCAATGACATATTTTTGTTTGATTTTAGTAATTTCTATTACTTACTTAATGGGAAAAAAATTGCTAATAAAAAAAATTAAAAGTTTAAATCTAATAAAAAAACTACTGAAAGATATATTTTTTTCTATATTTGGAAGTTTGTGTTGAAAAAAGTAAGCAATAGCGTGACGGTTGTCAGGACAGAATGGAAGAAGGAAATGTTTTGCATTGACCGCAAGTAACACGGTACAAGAAAGGGAAGATAATAATCATGATGAAGAATATGCCAATAGACGAAATGTTTAAAGCATAATTCATTTAGAAACATGCTAACCTTCATTTTTTCTACTTCTCTATTAGTCAACATAATTAGAATAAAAAATAATTATACATACCTATATCAACCCATACGTCATCATAACCAGCATCCAAGCGAGCGGAGCGAACCGCTTCGCGAGCTGCGTGGAGGAATGCGTTGGCTAGACAAACAGATGGTTCACCAGTCGCTGTGGACAAGAAATATTGTAATAACTAATATCATGCTGGATAGGCAGAGGTGTATTTATAGTAAGTTTAATTAAAATACACTAATTAGGGTACCCAACCAGGTGCATTACTTTGTGTAATTTATATTATCACCACTGCTCTCAAAACGGTGAAGGAAAACATCGTGAGGAAACCGGCATGTCCTGGAACCAAAAAATTCGAAGACATGTGACATCCAGCAATCCGCACTGGGCCCGCGTGGTGGATTACGGCCCATTCCCTGTCCTAAAGAGGAGACCTGTGTCCCAGCAGTGGGAACATTAAAAGGCTGATGATGATGATGAATTAGGGTAGGTTCAGTCAGTCGTTTTTTTTAGGTTTGTAATCATCAAATGTAATAAATTCTCTCGCTGTAGGGTGAGAGGGCGTGTCAGATATTTATTGACTGAGAACTACCAGTTCTTTTAGTAGCATGACGGGTGACAGGACAGAATTGAAGAAAAAAACTTATTGCGCCTAGCCACGTTAAAATGTTTTCGTTTAGCGTGAACGCTTGAAGTTGGTCACACCCCCAATTCCTTTATTCTGACCACGTGACTGAGCGTTGAGATGACGTCAGAACGAAGGAACTAAACGAAACGATTGTAAATTGGCTAGGGAAGCAGGTAATACGCAAAAGAGACGCATTATTGTTAGCAAAATGTGGATTTTATTATATTACCTTTAGACTGAAGTACACCAAACTCATTCTTAGAATTTCGAAGTAAGTAAATCCTCATGTCAGACGGAATGTCTTTGATTCCCGGGATCTTGTAGTTCCACGTTCTGTTAGTGAGTAGCTTTCCAGTGGAATTGTCGTACACAGTTTTCTCTGCAGTCCAGTATCCAAGACCCATAATAAGAGCACCTTCTATCTGGAAAAGCAAATGTTGATTTAAGTAAAAAAAAGTAGAAGGAAGCAGATGTCGCTTAACTAATTTTTACGGTTCCGTGTAGGTTCCGCAGGACCTTATAAATCATCATCATCATCATCAGCCTTTTAATGTTCCCACTGCTGGGACTCAGGCCTCCTCTCTAGGAGAGGGAATGGGCCGTAATCCACCACGCGGGCCCAGTGCGGATTGGTGTATGTCACATGTCTTCGAATTTTTGGTTCTAGGACATGCCGGTTTCCTTACGATTTTTTCCTTCACCGTTTTGAGAGCAGTGGTGATAAATTAAATTACACAAAGTAATGCGCCTGGCTGGGTTTGAACCCGCGATCTACAATTCCTAAGTCGGGGCCATTACCACTCGGCCACCACTGCTCATGCTCATGGCCTTATAAATAGTAAAAGTAAAGGAAACATTCTGTAAACTGTGAAGTTACGTCACAAAAAAATAAAACATTTTAGCGATTTGGAAAAAACTTCAAGACTCGAATCGAGAATTGAATTTTTTACATAGATATGTTTGTACGGAACCTTCGGCAAAATTCGCATTTCGCCAGTTTATTTTTTAACTTACCTGACCTATATCTATTTCAGGACTCAAACTCCTTCCAGTATCCTGCAGTACATCAACTCTCTTAACGTCATGGTTACCAGTCAATATATCCACTTCTATTTCCATTAAATTGACAGCATGCAGATGGTAACCCTTTACTTCATTGGGGTCAAATGCATAAGAGGCTTGGAGATTTACATGATCACTATAAGCTTCAGCTATCAGGTCTTCCCACGATGGGTTCTTCATCCTATCTTTAATAGGTTGAAGCCTTTCGTTAATAATTTCACAACTTTTCATAGTAGCAAATGCAATAGCGTCACTACCAAAACTTGCGCCGGTAAAATAAGAATTTGGGGCAGAAAAACTGTTACTTGGTTTAACGCTGACTTTATTCAATGGTATGCCGAGTATATACGCACAAACTTGAGCAGTTTTTGTATTAATACCTTGCCCCATCTCAACTCCTCCATGAGTTACCGTCACTGATCCGTCGCTATGGTAAATTGATACTATGGCATTAAAATATCCACCATAATTTATAAAAAAATTTAAAGGTACAAATTTCATAGCACGTTTCCTCCATCGATTCTTGTTATTAAATTCTTTAATTTGTATTTCTCTGTCATCGAAATTGGAGTTTTTTTTCAATTGGTCCATCATTCCTGGGATCGGATTATTGTCTTTTGCCATATTACAAAGTCTTACTTCTATGGGATCTCGTTTCAAACTGAACGCTATTTTCTCCATCATATATTCGATCATGGCAATGGCTTCAGTTGACCCTGTAAATGAAAATAAATATTTTATGTAAATAAAATATGGCTTACTTTTCACACTTGGCACTTTGCCCGTGTCTTCGTTCGTATGGTTTTAATACTTTATCCTAGAGAAAGGCCACGGTTGGTCAAACAAAATGATGGTGACTACATATCATTCTTTGTTTGAATGCTGATTAGCAGAATCATTAAACCAATTTGTTCTCCGAAGTCAAACTATTGTGACAGTAGGCCTGCCTACTGTCACATTAGTTTGACTTCCTATCCCTGTAGTTTGTGCCCTGGTACAAGATAGTCAATGCAGTCGAAAGATTCTGTAAAGATTAACGCTTGTCAGACAGATTTTAAAGTTCCAAAGTTTCTATATTTTTGAACATATAAATCATAATCATCATTTCAGCCGAAAGACGATAACTGTTGGATATAGGCCATGTCCAACACTGAATTTCTTTATCTGGATACAGATGAAGGAGACTACGTGCATACTTGGGAGATATCCCAAGTATCGTCATAACGACAGATCCTGCGCGTTTGACCTTTAAAATATGATTAATTTTAAATAATAAATTTAATATATGATAAACTATAGATCTTAACAAAGGGAGCATTAAGTCATTATACTGTTATGAAAATATAATGAGTGGGTTACTTACCTGGCGCTCTAAAAAAAGTACTACTAGCTTTGTCCGTCAACACACTATTACCAGAAATGTACCATCGCTTGGAGTCATAGCAGTTGGGAAGATATGCGATTGTTAATGGTGCGTACGTCTCGTTGTAAGTAAAACCTCCATCTTGATAGAAGGTATTTCTCAAGAACTGAATTTCACCTTCTCCATTCACACCAATCTGCATTGATATTTTGGTTAAAAGCTTTTCTATAGAATTTGATGTGTTAATCGAAAATTGTTCATATATAAGTACGAGTATTACATTCAAATTATAATATCACATTGTAATATTATAAATGCGGAAGTAAGTGAGTGAGAATGAGTGTGTGTTTGTTTGTTTGTTTCTTCGTTGCGCTCGAATTGCTGAATAGATTTTGATTAAACTTTAGTAAGCGGGTAGATTATGTCATATAGGATACTTTGTATTACAGAAGCATGTTATATCTGCCTTTTATCGAATACTAGCTGCTGCCAGTAGTTTTGCTTGCGTTAAAGTAGAAAATTGTCCTGATTGCACATAAGTACTCCCGAGACAAAAAGTATAGACCTATAAGGTTAGAAAACAGTATAAAAAAATCCAATCACTTATGAAATATACTAGTGCATTGGTAATAATTCCCTGTTGATTAGTAATATTTAACAAAAGCACAGAATAAGTAATACGAGTAGTACAAGCACAAAAGGCAGGCCCGCGTTCTTAATACTTTTCTCATTAACATCGATGTAAATTAATTTCTTTAAGTAAACGTCAGCTGAGCGAGGCCAATGACTTGTAGGTAGTTAGTACACAATGACCGACTACTACCTACAAGGTCATTGACTCGTTTACTTAAAGAAATTAATTTCACACATGCGTATATTAATTCGAGTTTTAGAAAAAAAAGTACTTTATTTTTTAATTTTATCTTTACAAATCGATAGTGTTTCATGTACCAGATCGATCCTCCACGGGATTAAAAAGATCAAAATTTAACGGTGTACTCGTATGCACTTATTAGGCTATAACATTGATTAGTTACGGTGTTTATTTAATAATAGTAATTAATAGTAAAATACATAACTCGCAAAATAAATATCCAGACAAAAAAAAAAGTAAAAAGCAGATGTCACTTTTTTGGGTAAAATAAAACACTGTGCCTTGAGATAATTTTCTCAATCACGTGAGTAAAGACGCTGACAGCAGCTAGTACTGTTTCAATGTAGTAAAATTATTTACTTCAAAGTTGCACATAGCAGGAGAACGTTTGCCCATTGCTTGCATATTTGTTGGTAGGGGCAAAATCATTCTGCAGGTTCTCTTTAAAAGGTGAGCGACTAGTGCTGCAGCGCAGGCAACTTGAGAACAACGTGTAAGTTTACCACCGAAGCCGCCTCCCAGACGACGAACGATTACGTTTATACTGAAATCAGAGATAATATATTAAAGCCATTCATTATACGCTTGGTGTACGCCTGCGTGAAGTTTGCATGCACGGCAAAATTTTGATTGTTTTACTTTTAATCCCGTGAAGGCTCGATCTGGTACATGAAAAACTGAAAAACAACAGCTAATTGAGTGCAATGACCTGTAGGTAGTTAGTACGCAACGACCGATAACTACCTACAGGTCATTGGACTCGCTCAGCTGTAGTTTGCTTAAAGAAATTGATTTCGTACATGTGTAAATTAATTCGATTAAAAAAATTCCTTTGTTTTTCCTCCCCGGGATTAAAATGGTCAAAATTAAGCCGTGTATAAAATTATGTTTACGGACGCGTAGCTTCTTAAACGTAACACGTCGGTACTACGCTGCCGCTTCGTCGACAGAGTTTCTTAGTTGTGTATGCAAACTTCACGCAAGCGTGCACCAAGCGTATACGTGTCTATGGAGCTACATTGACTACGTTTTCGTGGACAGCAGGCGTAAGAAAAATCAACAAGTAGATTGTTATTAATTGGAGTAAATAAAAAATTAGTATACGTAGTCGACCATAAAAGCTAATTGGGTCGAATTTGAAACACGAGATAAATTTTTTTTTTTCTAAAATTTAAGTTGTGTGAAATTTTTTAATATTACCTGTTAACCGAAACATTTAAAACACGTGCAATAGCAACATTGGTGACGTCAAGCCATTGTGTAGCTGAGAATACTTCCATTCCATCTTCAGTGGGCTTCGCAACACAAGTATGAGTTTCCATATGGTAATGATACTGTTCACCTATTCGCATTTCTCCATTAATCACAGTTTTAACATCGTGCCCAACTTCAGTCGGTTCTACTGTTTGGTCAGCTCTAACTCTTTTATTCCTTTCTGAAGATTTTAGGACTTGATCTATTGTTAGTAAGGGTCTATTTTCGCTTACTGAACTATATAGTACTTTGACTAGTCGAGCTGCTTTATATGCTGTTTGTTCTCTGTCAGCTACTATAATTGCTGTTGGTTGCCCGTAAAATTTGACACGTTTATCACATAGTAATTCTTCATTTTCTAGTAAGCCATAAAAGTTTTTAGGGGTGAACGAATTTTCTCCTGGAATATCTTTAGCCGTGTAGAAGGCTAAGACGCCTGTCAGTTTCTGAAATCATATGATTTATCAAAATGAAATGTGAGACATCTTCACCCCAGCCGTCGCGATAAGAGACGCCCCGGGTGTCAAAAGTCGCAGGGCGATCCACAGCCACTGCAGGCGCAGGCTTGCGGACGACGAGTAATGGGTAGCCCGGGTAACCGCGCGGACTAAGTCCGAGTTATCGATGGCGGGAAAAATCATTGGATGATTTTCCACCTCAAAAAAAAAGATCTTCCTAGTATATGTTTATCATTCTTTCTGTATTTGTAATTTTTCTGAAATCCACATCAATAACTGTTGCATATTTTAGGAGTAGTAAGCGGCTAAATTCAAAGATAGAAGAAGGATGCATCTTTATTTTGTACGACTACTATGTAGAAATTATATTAATTATTAGTTAAACCTCCCATTAAACCCAACTTTATATAAAGCGAAAAATAAAATACTTAAGCTGTTACTAACAAATGCTTCAGTTGTGTCAAAATCATGAATCATGCTGCCTGGAACTGCATCAGCAGTAACAAAGGCAGCAAAAACTTCATTTCCTTGCTTGGGCATATCATTAGCAAATGTAGCCTCACCACTGCACTGTACCAGTGCCTCCACCTTTGGTATAGGCTGGTTAATTGGCCAAACGCTTTTGTCAGTTTCAAAACATTGCATGCCTTTAGATATCTGGCGTTTCATAGCTTCACCTCCTGATTTGAACGTCGGATTCATTCTATTGATTGGACAGAGGCTAAGAATTGCCTGAAAATAAATATGTTCATCAATATAAAATTAAATTAACATGATCATAAAATGCTAGATTTAGAAACTTTAAAATTTTAGACCAAAATAAATATAGCTAGCTTTATGTTGCTTTTTAAATTCTGACCTTATAATACAAAGTCACTGCCAACATCTTTCTGTAGGCAGCTGATGGCTCTGGTGGCATTTCTACAGGATTTATTTCTTCATATAAACTTTTTAAAGCTACTTGTAGTGTTTCATCTATATACGGATCTTTTCCAACTAAAACTTTTTCAGTTTTCGAAGCATGTATGAATGTTGGTGAAATGCCTCCGTAAACAATCGACGATCGTTCTAATAGACTTGAATTTTGCCTAAATTCAAACAAAAATCCGGCATTGACCACTGCGTGTGCATTTTGTGCCCGTGGCATAATCTAAAAAACAAACCAACTCTTGTGTGCAAAATAACATTTAGAGAAGTTCATTTTGAAATTGTGTAAATTAAATGTGACACTAAGGAATCAAGAAGAAAATAAAATAAGACGCAATTGTATAGTTTATTAATAAAATTATGAATGTAAGCCTACCTTATAAGTTTGAACGAAAGTATTCTTTGATAACGGTGGCAGCATAACGTTTTTAATCATTTTGCCATACATACGTGTTTTGAGAAAATCTGGTAATTTTAACCTTACTTCCCTGTTTATGTCTTGAGCTGTAAAACAATTCAAAGAGTTTTACATCATCATCCTTCCTCTGCCCATAAGATTGTTTTCTTCCATGTTTAGATGTTGCGTCATTTCAATATATTAATGATATTATTATATAAATAAATAGTAGTTTAAGACAAAGTTTATTAAAAATGAGAGTGAGTTTACAAACTGAGCCGTATATTTATATATTTTTTTACCTAATTTTATTTAAATCCAATATTAATTAATGTCAAAATGTACAAGGTATACCTGTAACTGACATATTTTAACATAACTGAACTACTGTACAACTACTTAAATATAAGATTTCTTGTAAACATGTCGTTGGTGTTCTTATTATATAAATAAATGAACAATTATGTTTTCTTACCTATAGTTACTAATGCTCCAACAGTTTCAAAAAGTAGAAACACATCTGACTGGAATTCATTGTGAGAATATTTCAAAAACAGATTGCCACCAATTGTTCCGATCTAGGACATCCCAGCAATAATATAAGGTTCTATATTAAGGTCAAGCATATCATATACGAGTACATAGTTAGCGACATCTTATCAATAAATTAATCTAAGCGGATAATAGTCTATTCTTATTGGCATCCGTAATATACATAATGGTTTATTTGCTCTTCGGTATTTATTAGATCATGTCGAAGAATTCACTGGTATGTTTTTTTTTTAATTTTCTATATTATTTAGAACATCGCATTTTCTTAGTTTAATTTTTTTTAAATGTGAATGATTAACATCGCTTTTTCTTAGCTTAAATATGAGTGATTAGTTTGAATGAAGATTATTTTCCTGTACTTATCAATGAAATTGAGACACACGTTGAGAGTCTAATGTGAAATAAAACTAGGACAACGCTATGATTAAAATGAAGTTAAATTAAAAATAAAATGTAATTATTTGACGTGCTCTTATAAGTACCCTTGGGTTATGCGATAGCAAAAGGAACGTGTAGTATGCAATCATAAAAAAGCACGTAGTAAGCCAGACAAAATTTATTAGTTTTATTCGTGAATATTTCATAAGTTTTCTAAAACCGAGATTGTAGATCAGAAAAAACTTATTATGCAAGAATGTTTTGAATAAGAATAGCTCCTTACATGAAAGGTTTGTTAAAATGAATCGAATTATCTTTAGACATTTAAAACAATATCTCATTTATAAGAACTCTTACATTTTTCACTGGTATATGTGCCACTAGATCCATATGCTCGTAAAATTGTTTCAAATATGCAAACTCTTCTTTCTCTGTTGAAAGTTTTAGGAAAAGTTCCATCATCTCGGACAATGTCATGCCAGCGCCTAGTATAAGATTAACATCAATCGTGTAACCTTTTATTTCTCCTACATTGAATATATCTATCACATTTGTGGGATAATCCAACACGTGGTATACACCTAGAAAGAGAAAATAGCTTTTTGTAACAGTTGATGCTAACTACTGGTTTTAACAACAAGTCCAGACATTTAGTTACCTTGACCTGTATTCCCAGCAATTAGCTTATAGTCTCCAAGAGTCATAGCTTTGAAAACATCTGTTAGATTATAAGCTCTGTACCATTTATGAGTTTCAGCGTGTACTATCATCATTATGTCATCATCATGTATGTGAACAAAACTATTGTCGTCTTCATCTGAATTCTTTTCATCGTATTTTTCTGCATCATTGTTTTTGATAGTGTTATTTTTAAAACACTTATCTCTGTGAGTACACTTGTGAGCGCATTCTAGTCCGCAAGGTTTGACAATATCTAGATCTTCTAGATCACATAATTTGTCTAAAAGTTTTTGTTCCGCATCCCTAGCAAAACTTTTGAAAGCATCAGCTATGGGTCTGTAACCGGTGCATCTACACATGTTGCCAGCAAAGGAATTTTCGATTTCTTCTGATGTTAAGTTGCCACTTTTAGATTCATACAAACTAAAAAAAATAATTGTTTTATTTGTTATTTCTTTTATTCATACTTTTCATTTTTAGGAATTGTTTATTATATAAATTTTTAACGGTCTTACCTATACATATTCATGACCCATCCTGGAGAACAGTATCCACACTGGGTTCCATTAAACTTAGCAAGTCTAGTCTGTATGTCATGGTAGCCTTTGATTCTATTTCCGATTCCTTCAATAGTGGTCACCTCCCAGCCATGACATGATAGCACTGATACTAGGCACTTAAAAGGGACACATTTATAAAACAAAAAAATATGATATTAGAAAAATACCACTTATGGCTATAAAGAAAGACTTCTCATAGGTATGACTTTACTCATAATGTTACCTCCAGACCGTTTCTAAAAATATCGAAAGTCTATAGTTATTTTTAAGCGTATTTACAACTATACTGACTGCAAATATAAATCCATTTGAGAATTTTCAATGTTAACAAGAAGAATAATTATTATCCTGAACAGGTTATGCAAAATCTTAAGGAAATTTACATTTAGTTGCTAATTGCATAGATCTTAGTACTGCAACGGCAGTGCTAACCACCTTGATCCGCGTAATTACTACGGAAATTACCACCTTTTTAAGCGCCCATTACACGGTAGGTTTTGCTGTCAGTTTTGTCACAGTCAATATTTTGACTGACGAATAACCTACCGTGCAATGCGATGATTGACGTGGCATAGTACTGACTGACGAAAACCATTTATTCACTATCATTCATGATTGATGGCAATGATTGACGTTTGCATGACCGTGTAATGGGCGCCTTATGAGTACCGTCAAAGAGTAAAACTTCTTGGATTTTAGTGAGTTTTATTTAGAGTATTTGCACAGTAATCGAATCGAGTTTGAACTAAATCTCAGATTACCCTGAATTACATGACAACTAAGCAATTTCTATTTCTCATGCAAATATGACACTTCGGAGTTTTGAACTGACAGATATTTTTCGGATTAGAATTTCAAACGGTCAAATAAGTGGTTTATTTTTTATTTTGCAATTGGCTACTATCTTACCTGATGATAAGCGATTATGTGGCTGACGGCGGAGCACGCTTGTCTAGAATTAATCTATTCACTCTTGACTTAAAGACTCATATTATGTTTTAGATAAAGTGAGATTTTATCAGCAGCAATAATTGCAAAATAGTCAAAATGACAGAACGTCAAATGACACGTGGTATTTCGGACTGTTCGACAGTTATCTTTGATAGAATTTTAATTTATCTAGAGTTCAAGAGCAGTAATGATACTCACAAGATTAAGATCAAACACAGCATTAAGGTGGCAGAAAAAAGTTTGCGCAGTAAAATATAAGGTGACTGGTAAATAGTGAATGACACTTAAACACGTGATAACAAAGTTGTTGTAGTCATGATAACAAACAACTTTTACTATGGGACCAAACCTGAAATCACGAAAAAAAATCAGCTAAGGTCAGTACATTTTAGCTAGTTAGGTGAACATGAATGTTGTGAACAAGAATGAACAAGCAGATTTTTTTCCGCGATTTTAGATTTGGTCCCATAGTAAAAGTTCTTCGTTGTCATGACTACAATCACGTGTTTAAGTATCGTGCACTAATTAGCAGTCACCCTATATATTTTGTGCTCACTTACAGAATTCACAGCGAAGGTCTTGAATATATTGTCAGGAGGAAATGCCGCGCGTACGGTGACGATACAGGAACCACATCCACCTTCGTTACACATCACCTTTGTGCCACGCAGTTCCGCCACCGTTCGGATGTACTCATTCAAAGACACATCTGGACCGAATTTACAGGCCACTGAAAAGAAAGCTATTTGATTATACTCATCTATTGCTGGACATAATTAATCTTTGTTTCATTGTCTTCTTGCCTTTGTCCTAAATTACTTGGGATGGACTTTCAATTCTACGTTTTAATTATTAAATTTTTAGTCACTCTGTCCAAAGATTTTTTTATAGATTAAAAATATTCTTCTTACCTTCATACGGTTTTCCGTTAATGTAGAATTTTATTTTTGCCATTTTTCATTGACACATCTAATAACAAAAAAAAAATTAACATTATTATTTCGATTGTAAATAATAATAATTAACTTGGACCCCGCTTCCGACAACGGCGGATTACTATTTTTTATATTATTTATTAAATATTTTCTTTTTTTTTAATGTGAAAAAGTGTAAATCAAAGTATTTTTTTTTTAATATACGAGTATTTAACAATTTTTGACAACATTATTGACACACTGACTGACTCATTTATATCTACTAAATTATGATTTTGGAATTTTGTTTTGATTTGCGAAACTTAGAGATTTATAGTCAAAATTCAAGAAATGCTAGTGTACTATCGATTTCAGACAACTCGTAAACTTAGAAAAAACTTAAAGAATTTTATGAAAGTTCTGAAAAGGCTAATTTTTGAAGTTCATTATATTGTTTGTATAATTTTTGCAGCTCTTTACATGTAATTATTTAATTTTCAATAACTAAGATTATCTTATTTAACAAAGTTGCTGAGATTCTAAGATTTCGAGTATTTTGATCAGCTAAGATTTAGGAACTTAACTTTAGGATCATCACTGATTTAACCTACATACATTGCGGTTTCAACTTTTATTATGTACAATATTTTTCTACATGGCCAATCAATCTCGGAGTAATGTCTTTTATTAACATTAATTAACCATTACCCACATTAAAAATTAAAAAGTCTAATAAATTGACTTTCTTCCGATTTGTAACCCCTATTCAGTTATTTTATTGAAATACTTTTACAGAATAAAATGACAACGGTCCGAAATTGTCACAATAATCCATTTCCTTTCCTTCCATGTATACAGTCGGTGTTTCTATAATAATTTGGTCTCTTCGTTATTTAACACCGAATTCCGAAATTAAAGTTGTTTAGCACTTTTCATGTTTTTTTTTACATTGAAGTCAGTTGTATTTTTTTTATTTATAAAAATAGAAACAAAAGTTCTTTATTTCACGCTTTTTAGTTGTAGTACTCCCCCTCAGCCAAACTTGAATAGATACCTTCCACCATTCGATTCCATCATCAAATCATTATGACAATTCTAATAAAACCAAACACGGCAAGGATACACTGATTTATTACAAAATTCCGCTTCTTACCTACCTTCCGGCTTCATCATCAGATCAGTTCTATGTATCCCCTCCCCTTCTTCTTTCAGTCTGTCACCGACTACATGTATAAACAAAGCAATTTTACTTGTTACGAAAGTTCAGCTATGATTTTTTCAAGAGTGCCGTTCTATATTTTCGAAGTTCATAATCAGATCAAAACAACATTTATATAGAACCAATTCGAGAGTATAATCTTTCAATCAAAACAAAAAAGAAGTATAATTTTCAAAATCGGTCCATAATAATTGACCGAGACATCGGTGAACATACTTAAAAAAATACATACAGCCGAACATAGAACCTCCTCCTTTTCGAAGTCGGTTAAAAACTGGAGAAAAAGCAGAGAACACATCGTCACCTATATGGCAAAGCAAAGTTGCGAATCTGCACTTTTGTTTGTTTGTTTGATTCGCATCTTTATTTCTTGTATGGTAAAGTTGCAAATCTGCTGCTTACGTAAACGACAGATTCGCAATTTTGCCATTATATCTTGTGACTCACAAACTTTTTAGCAATATTACACTTATAGCCAATATGCTTTACAGATCTATTGCCTATTAATAATGATGCATATCGTTGTTAAATAACTGGGTACCATTAAAATAGCTTTTTGTTCAAAAGGTGTGTAGCAGTCATGCTACAAAAACGAGAAGGCCTATTAATATTCAGCAATGCATAAGGCAGTCAATAATTCTGATGGTGTGTGATGATGGACGCGCACCATCATGTAACGAGGGTCCAAAGCAATGTGAAAAAAAAACTATGCTACCCATGTACTCTATGCGTGAGAATATGGTGCCACTTTGGACTAGAAGACCAACATAATACTCTGATCTCGGAAGGTAAAAAGGAGTCCAATATAAACGTGTTTTTAAAATGAATCCTATTCATAAGGATGTCTCCTAAAGAATATTTTGCGGTGAAAAAAATCATATATATTTAATTTCTGATGGTAGCACGTGTTGTTGGGTCATTGGTCAGCTCCCTTCAAATGGGCGACATGCACGCGTCATGATCGTAAACAAGAGCCGTCAGTTAAGATTGGTAATTTTTTAGCTGCCACTGCCAGCGACGTATTTCAATTTCTAGTTCTACTTACTATTTTTCATTATTTGTACTTACAGCTTTACTTTTTTTTTAAATAATAGAAGCGACAAGATATGTAACCATGGTTTCTGTAACTCATTATGTTTTAAAAGCGAGTTCATGGAGTTTCTTGCACTAGGACATTCTTCTTCATAGAGATTATACTTTGGAACGTGCGCATTGACTGACACTCTGAGAATTCAAAAGACCCTGTGAATGGTTAATTTGAAAATAGCTGACTCGGCAAACTTCGTAACGCTACCAGTCAATTAATCAGTACATTAATCAGTACATTAATCAGTACATTAATCAGTACATTAATTACGTTTTAGCTAAACTTAATGACCGAATTATTGAATGATTGAGACTATTTAATTTTGACAGTTGCTGTAATTTTTCGATCCTATTTGGATATTTTTCTATTTTTGTTTTAAGTATATTTATTTGGTATTTTAATAGTTATTCTGCTATTCAAGGCGGAGACGAATCGAATAAAGCAAAGATCATTAAAATCGATCCAGCTGTTCTTGACCCGTTCTTGAATTGTGTAGGAATGTGTGGTCAACTCAGCCCGCTCGAAATCAGCCTGCGGGATCACTTGACCCTGTCCCATTTTAAAGGGGTCGAATGGTCCCACTGCCCAATTTTATTATAAGTACAGTCATGAAATAAAGTTCTGTGTTAGAATTAAGTATATTCTCGTTATAAAATGTTTGTCTCGATTTTGCTTATATAATAATAATAATTGTGGTTTATTAATAGCAAAGGTTTGGTTTATATGTACCATCTAATGTAAAGAGATTTTAGAATTTTATTGAGAATAAACGTTTAAAACTAACTGGATTGCGTTTTATTACATATATTTTGACTTATCACTATTGCGCTCGACTGTATCCACCAGTAGCTTTAAACAATGGATATTTTTTTAAGTTTGAATGTGGGATCGGATAACCACTAAAAAGAAAATAAATTGTGTGGTCAAGTGAACCCGCGGGATGAGAAGCAAGCGGGTTGAGTAGACCACAGACTCGTAGCTAACACGACTTTGTTTATGCTTATAGATATATGAGTATATGTTTTGATTTATTTTCAGAATTTCACAAATAAATTCATGCGTACAAAAACAAATTTGACTAAGAAAGAAAGTATGTAGGTACTCACCTATTAAAAGCTCACGAATTTACGATTCTTTTGTACTAACATCGGTGGAACATGTCACTTTTGAAACAGCAATGATAACAGACACAAAATAAAAACGAATTTTGAGTCTTGAAATTAAAACGACATGTTTAAAAGATAAGAATTTCATTACAATGCGTCGAAGTCTAAATGGGATCCTTGTGTACAGTATCATAACATTTTTGATTATTCTTTTGCTGTGGGTGTATACACGCTGACCTTGAGCATTTATCTACCCCTCTTCCTCTCCTCACTTCTACATAATAATGTTATTTTTTTACCGCCCTCTAGTGATATTTACGAAAATTACGACGATGTCAAACACATTTGGCGGGAATGCCGTATGTCAGATACCACAGAGCAAAATCATTTTATGCTACGTTTACATGTGGGCCCAGCCTCGGCCAATCGCTATTGTGTAGCCATTGTACAAACGGGAAAACCCCGTCAACACAATGGCGATTGGCCGAGGCTGGGCCCACATGTAGACGTAGCATTAGATGCGGACATGTAGACAATATTGAACTAGTTTGGTCCAACTGCGACCAAGCCAAAAATAGAATTATGACCCGTATGCATGTTACATGCATAATAAGTATAATATTGTATATTTATACACACGATTGTATATTTAGGTAAAATTATTTATCTATAGGCCTGCGATACCTGAGAATAAATAAATCAATTTCATTTCAGCAGAAATTATGATATAAAAATACACAATTGTAGGTACCTGACCGCATCTAATAGTTAATGTTTTTGTTTCGAGTAGTTATCGTTGTTTAAATGAAATAACAAATTGAACATTTTACATTGAAAAGTAATTATTAAGTGAAAGTGAAAACTTACTGGATTATACATCCTTCTCCCGAGCACATTTCCTTTTACAAATTTCCACTCAAGCCAGCTAATAAAGGCAAGAGAGAGGTGGGAGCTCTCTTCCCCGTCAATGTTCACTACGGCCGGCCAATAAAGGCAAGCCACAGATGAGGAACAAGATTTCCCCCAGGTAGATCAGATCCGTGGGGTCACTAATGCCCATCACGCTACCGATACAGACCTAGGGTTTATTAGAGCGTGCAAGCCCCACCACAACGTCAACATAGAGATACGGTGATGGGGTATTATTTTCTTTATTCATTTAATATACATATAAATTATATTTTTAAATATTTTAAAGAAAATCACAAATAAACATTAAAAAATATAAAAAATAGCGTCCCACCGGTATCGGGAACAGGGTCTAAGCTACGTCAGGCTCAGGCTAGGTCAGGGCTCCAGAGAAAGGAACCTCCTAACAATACGAGCCGTGTCCAGGAGTACCACTTTCTGAATCAAGCCCTTGATCCAGCCGCCTAACGAGAGCCTCCTAAGGTGTTGGTCGAGGCTCTTGGCTATTAAGCCATTACCCGACACGACTATCGGTACAATGACCGCCGAATCCACTTCCCACATGTCGACAACCTCGCGAGCCAAGTCAATATACTTGATTTGTTTATCTTTCTCGGCTTTCACGAGGTTCTCGTCATGCGGAACGGATATATCAACAATCATTGCACGCTTCTCGTTTCGGTCCACCACCACTATATCAGGCTTATTGGCTACAATAGTCCTGTCAGTGATGATGGACTGATCCCAGTGCAAAGTGATATGACCATTATCAAGAACTGGGTCGGGCTCATACCTGTAGTATGGCACTTCCGATCCCACAAGAGAGTATTTCAAAGCAAGTTGCTGATGGATAATCTTGGTTACAAGGTTGTGTTTATGCAAATACTCGCCGTTAGCAAGACGAGAACAACCGGAGATAATGTGACGAATTGATTCTCCCGGACGGTGACATGCCCGACAGATGTCAACCGTGCCGTCCTTCACAATAAATCTCCAGTAGTTATTCGTCATGATAACTTCGTCCATAATTGCACAGATAAAACCTTCGGTTTCCCTAAAAAGGTCACCGAAACGCAGCCAAGCTACGGACGCTACTTCCCTGCGATCGTTAGCGTCAAGCACTACGGGTTTGTGCCAGTTCTCCTTAGCCAAGGAAAGCGGGGTAAGTCCCTTGTCCACCGCAACTACATCTCGATGCATACCCAGGTCGGCAGCTAGGAAATATTCCCTGAGACTGCATACCATGGGGTATTATTATTTTTATAGGTAAAGGTACCTACGGAATCCTGAATTTACAAGTCCGACTAGCGTTTAGCTGGTTTTTCTTGATTAACTGTAAAACTATGAACAGAGTAAGTTAATCCTTAATTTAATCCCCGAAGGTACTAAATACAAAAACAATAAATAGTATTAGATAACTCGATTAACAAATTTTTATTTGTAGCACGCATAGACATGTTTTTTTTTTTAAATTGGAGAAATAACGTTAGGAATTCAATTAAAATATAAAGGATAACAGGTTTTCAAGTTAATTGATATGTGTACATTCGGTCAGAAAATACCAATACCTTTGTTATTTATTTATATTCTCTATGGGCTTAATAACAAAACATTTTAGTTACTTACCTAAGCCACGAGTAGGTAGTGTTCCGTAGTGCAATTGGTGAAGGTCTATCCCGCTTGGGCGGATCACCCAGCCGTTGTGATCTTGTACAATGGAACAATGGCAGGGACCTCTCCCGCTCTATTTCAAAACATGGTACGGATTGAGAGGAAATGGGAGGCAGTCACCTTTTTCTGCAAAACAGAAAAGCAAGTAAAGGAGGCAGCTGAAACCGTCAGGCGAAGACAAGCCTCATTTATTAGCCTATTTTATAATAATAGATGCATTTATTTAACAGTACCTACATATAGGGTGACTGGTAATTAGTGAATGATACTTAAACACGTGATTGTAGTCATGATAACAAACAACTTTTACTATGGGACCAAACCTGGAATCGTGAAAATATAAAAGTGCTGGTCAGTGCATTTGTGTTACCCTAACTGGTCAAAATATACTGAACTTGGCTGATTTTTTTTTTAGCGATTTCAGGTTTGGTCCCATAGTAAAATTGGTTTGTTATCATGACTACAATCACGTGTTTAAATATCGTTCACTAATTACCAATCACCCTATATACTACATAACATTTTAAAAAATAATGTCAAAAAATTATAATTAATTTTTTATTTTCGTTTTTTGACACATCATATTGTGAAGGGCCAACGATCTACAATTTTCATGTCATGCACATCCATATCCGTCGCAGAAAAAGATAAAGTGGCCTTTTCCTGACAAGATGATAACAATTTACGTCATAGGGAATTAAGTAGATAGACCTAACCTAGGTTTATAGTCATTCTGACTAACGTAGCACTCACTGACGTATCTCATTTTCAAATGTGAAGGTCTTACAAGATAACTGTTAATAACGTTAATACCGGCCAAGTATGCGTCTAGCCCTGGCTTGTACCAGTGCCCGATGCGAGAAATCGCTGCGCCGATTGCACCGCCGTGTCCACCCTGAGGACAAAGCGGTGATCCGCCCAAGCGGGGCGCCCAACACTTCCTCAGTGCTCGATTAAGGAGACACGGCGCGTTGCGCGGCGCGTCGGGTGGTCCGTCGTACATTGCCATATGTTTGTGTTTGCGCAAGCGATGACGCGGCCCGCTGCTGCAATGTACGACGAAACACCCAACGCGCCGCGTCTCCGTAAACACGGCCTTAGTATGCTCCGCGTAAAGGCGGTAATAACGGTCCGCCCCGCCGTATAGTGAGTCCAGTCACCCAAGACACATACAAATTTATTGCGGTGTTAGATACTCTACTTTTTACACCTTCTGTGAGATAACTAAATGTCAATATTATACTAAAACAAATTATAATATTAAGATAATAATTTAAATGTTATGTTAATATTAATTTGTAAATAATACTTATACTTCTTAGTAATAATTATATTAATCGACATGTTTGAGATTGGACATAAACAAAATTCACGGTAAAAGGAACTATATTTTTTGCTTTCTGTAACACTCTTTAATTTTTTTGGAGACACTACAGTAATCACATTTTTCAATACACTTGCTCAGAAAGTGGCTCTTATTGCACTACACTTAGGTATATAATGGCACCTGTTACCAAACTGTGACATTTTGATTACCATTACGCACTAGTGCTGTATTGTAGCTATAACCTTTTTGTTCAACCTCTTTGTTCGCAAAACAAATTTTGAATACGAAAAAATAAGAATTGTTTGTGGTCTATAGCCGTCATTTTAAGATGCGCGCGGTTTTTTAGCGTGATTTTTTCGAGTGAAATTTATGGGCTTTATTAATTAAATAAAATCAAATACTACAAAACCATTATAAAATGTTACATTCGTATTCTATTGTCATTACGAATGACATTAACGTAAAAACTTTTCACAGAAGAAAACAAACGACGACTAGGCAATATGATCAAAAGACTATAGAGCCATAGCCTAGCGCGTGCCTATGAAAACAGATTTAATTTTTTATCATAATGTTATGAAAAATTTTACTAGTTTAACCGCTGTATTATTAGTTAGCTAAATTATTTTTCTTCATTGTATTGAAAAACGTCGTATGATAAACGTGAGTAATTAATGTAATTAATTAATACCGCCTCGTCGGTAACCTCCTACATTACACACTTATATCATAATGTACTACTATTCTTTTTTGGTTTGTTACCAATGGGGTTTACAAGCAGCATATGCAGGTATTTGCTGTCAATTTCTGAGAGTCTTGGCAGGCAGAGGGACAATAAAGAGTTTCTATAAGGATTCTTTTTCTTTGTGAAGTACGGAAAGTTAAAAAGATACTGACTCCCCAATGTGCGCTTTATTTGAATACCATAGTTTTTTTTTCACTTACTGACATGCTTGAATGCGCTTGCTACAAACGTTATGTTTTTATCAGTTTGTTTTTGACTAGACCCGTTTTCAAATTATAACTACATATGTATGTGAGTATATTAATGTACAAATAACTAAATAGGTCTGCGAAAAAAAGTTGTATCATGATAAAAAGGTCGAGTTTCACAGTTTTGACAAGTTTAGCACTGAAAAACACATATTCGCTTATTTAGGTACTGCGTACAGTTGCTATAACAGTTTGGCAAGGCATTTATTACCTAACAAACAAAAGAAATGATAAGAATCTTTTTGACTGTTTTAATTAAAAGGAAGATATGTAAAATACTGCTAGCATCTTGTTTAATGCCGATGAAAGAACCTTTACCAAGCGCAAGTTTCATCGTGTACATACAAATAATAATTTATTTTTAATACATGGAGTAGGCTTTTTTTCCCGGTGGATAAAAATCATCCAATGACAAATCCCGCCCTTAGGCGGGGCCGGAGATAATGTCAGACTTTTACTGACTAAAATGCATACCAGGGCCCTGGAACCGTTGCCTTGGTTCCAGGGCCCTGGTATGCATTTTCACACTTTGCCAAGGCCCCAGAGTAGGCTTTGATCCTGCTGGGCCTCTACAATTTGCTGACAACTCCTTGAGGCGCGAGGGAACAGTGCGCGCCGTTGGCGACTTCGGGTCGGTTCGGACTGATACCGGACTGACGGACAGCGAGCTAGCTACCCATTGCTCGCCGTCCACAAGTGCTGGCCGGAAATTGGGATCGGAATTATGGCGGCGACTTCACGCCGCAGTCGCCGTTGCCTGATGTGGTCGGCCTCCTCCTTTGCTAGCATTACTGCTTCGCAGAAGGAGGCGACCGCCTGCCACTCCACCTCACTGCGGAACATGGCCTGTACCAAGGCCCGGCGCGAGAGATCACCGCCGTCGATCGCTTCCACAATAACGCGACGCATGTTTGTAAAAGTCAATAAATGTATACTAATGATGATAAAGAGATGCCAATGAGCCAGCAGAAATAACGGAATGCTGCACTGACAGAATAAATACATTAAAACTATCGTTCTTCATTAGTTGTCCGCCAGTTTGATAAAGACATTACCATAATCACATTACCGTGAAGATATGTCGTGAAGCCATGTTGCGTAACACTATCCATTAGTTAATTATATGTTAAAGGATATTATTATGAGAATTTTCTACAGTCAGTAATAGTATAACATCATTTTTCGTCCACCTGTTCGATAAGACTCTTAGAAATGTCATACAACCAATATGCAATTAAATTATAAAGCAATTTGTATGAGCGAGCCCTAAAGAATTATGAGATTTGAATTTGGAACGTCAAAAATATTTATTTTGAAAAAAAAGCACATTAATTAAATTTTATTTTTTCTTCCCCTTCCTTCTTTCCTTTCCCTATTTTTCCCTTCCTTTGTTTATTTTATTTTCCTTTTCCAAACTTTTTGTTTTATTCTCTCCTATTATGTTCTTTTTTTCGAATTTCTAATATTCTATACTAAAGTTTGAATTTATAATCTCTCAGTGAAATGAAAACAAAATTTCCATTTCATGAGGTCCCGATACAAATAACCCTTAATTTGTTACTATTTTTCTTATTCAAAGACATCGAAACTCAATAAAGAATCTCTCCAAGGTCATAAAAGAAAATTCCATTGAATTCCATGTAAACATACAACATGCATGTTATTTTAATATGCATGTTTCTGAACAGTTTCGTTACAATACTGAGATATAATCACTGAGTAGCGGAACAAAATACAGTATAACAGCCTTGATAATCATCTGATCGTTGTGTTACGGTACAACCTTAGAATATATGGACTTCATTAACTTTTTTTAAAGGTGGTAAATTATAAATAATATCTGTTTTGCAAATAGGTTTTAAGAACACTTTTAAACGTCTTTTTTTTTGTCAGTCTAAACTAGATGTGGCCGGTGTTTCCAAACTGACTACCCTGAGAAGAAACTCCGAAACAAACTCAGGGGTCAAATTCTCTTTTAAAGTCCATAGAGTAAATATGTAATGGTCGAATCACATGAGGACCATGCAGATTTGTCTGAGATGGTCTTGTAGGAAATCCTCTAATGACTTCTCCCAGTCTAGGGCGGAGCGGAAGGAAATGTCAGACTTTTATTGACTAAAACCACACCTATGTTCTTTTAGTTACCCTTTGCGGCCCAGAACTACGAGTAACCCTTTAAGACGTCGATATCAATGGCCCCAGTAGGCTGCTGGGCCCATACGGTGTTGCTGACGTCTCTTTAAAACGCGCGTAGAACCTTCGCGACGTCGACGACTCAGGCTTGGTCCGGACGATTACCGGGCGGCCAGACGACAAGCTACCCATTGCTTATCGTTCGCAAGCCCACGTCTACAGTGCCTGGTAGTCGGAGTAGGATGTCCATTCCCTCACACATGTCCTTTGCTAGCATTAGCATTACTGCTTCACAGTCCCTCACGCATATCCTTTGCTCGTATTACTGCTTCGCTGAAGGAGGCGATCGCCGCTTATTGCCCTCGCTCCGGACCATGCCCAGTAATAGAACTGCTGCCAATCTCCTCTATGAAGATACGATTTGGTTACCTTGAATAATATTTTAATATTCGGGACCGAATATAGCTTATTCGCACTTGTCGAGAACCGCAATTTCGCAAAAAATATGAGGTAATATCCAAATATTACCTTACATTTTCATTATTATAGGATTTGTTGGCAAACAGGCCCAATGCCTTTCTGATGGAAAGTTGATGGCAATTGTGCCATTATCAAAGGCTTTGTCTATGTGAATGAAGAACAGTAAGCAAGTAATGACGTAGCGCTTTTACTGGTAAAAGAAAGTTTTAGAGTTTATTCATTATCACGAATATTTTTTTTTTTCTATTTAAAATATTGAATATATTCGAATAAATATTTGACTCTGCTTCATCGAGATTTTACTAGTTCCACCGCGAGCGCACCTGCCATTCCTATATCGAAGTCTTCTTGCCTAATAAGGCAATGAATAAGGCTGATAATGAAGATGGATTCGTCACGGTGCAAATGAGGAAGCGTCGAACGTAAGCTAACCGGAATCTCTGCGGCAAAGCACCAGCAACACCTGATGTGAGTGTGCGTGCCGCTTAGCCGAATACACCGGTGTACATCTCCCGCCTGCATCACCACAAAAACGAAGGATATCGTCAAACATGTGCGTCAAAAGTTGAAGTACATACTGAGGGTGCAGTTGCTGGAGTCATACTGGAATGACAATTTTAAGGCGTTTGTAGAGCGAGTACCGAACTGTGTGTTTGCACTTTGCTATGGACGAAGACTATTGACCACAGGGCGTGGTGTTCCGTCACTTCCACGGACAGGTACCACAGGACAGCACCAAGAAAATATAGTGCGAAATGAAATGCTACTGACATAGCTTTAAACTTTACTCTTCGATGAAGACATGTTTCATCGAAGTATATACTAAAAAAAAATGGTAATTTAAAAAACTAAAAAACCCGACTGCTTTTCTGAGCATTCATGAAAAAGCCCTAAAACAAGAAAATCTGGCAGTCGGGACCCATTCTAGAATTGAGAGCACATACCTATATTACATTGCAGATTACTCCAATCTATTGACTAGACGGCTGACTTTCTAGAATGGGTCCCGACTGCCAGATTTTCTTGTTTTAGGGCTTTTTCATGAATGCTCAGAAAAGCAGTCGGGTTTTTTAGTTTTTTAAATTACCATTTTTTATTTTTTTAGTTTTATTTTATTACGATATCACTTTCAAAGTAATTACAAATCTAAAGACACCTCTCAAACTAAAATCCATCGAGCCGTTCAGGTCGCAGAGCGTGCCAAATATTTGAATTTGGCGCTACAAATCCGCCATTTTGTTTTTTTTTTGTTTTGATATATCCAGTGTCACTCTCACAGTAAATACGAATCTAACGACACCTCTCAAGCTAAAATCCATCGAGCCGTTCAGGCTGCAGAGCGTGCCAAACAATTATACATACATACATACATACATACATAATTACATACATACATACATACTCTCGAAAAACATAACCCTCCTTCTGGCGCAGTCGGGTAAAAATATGTAACAATTCAATATAGTTAATTATGTATGTTAGTCTATAAAGTATTTGTGATATTGGTACTGGTAGGTAACTGAAATAAAATGATTATTAACATTATATAGTACATACTAGCTCCTGCCTGTGGATTCGCCTCCCGTGAAAGTAGGTTCCTTCATAAAAACTTTAGATTCCCGTTTCAACCCCGGAGGGGATAAATTTTGGAAAATTCTTCCTAACTGCTCATTTTCACGCTCACAATGTCACGCTCTTAGTCCTATTAGTTTTGACTCACTCAGTTTTTCATTTTATATTTTATATCGTCAGAAAAAAAATTGAGAACAGGGCCATTCACCAGGTCCAATTCTATTTCCAAACCATGCAGGTCATCCAACCTATTAAAACCGTTTAGGAGGAGTTAGTTGACAAACACACGTACGGAAGAATTACATACACAATATCAGTTTTGGTATATGCGAAACCCGAAACACGAACACCACTTTATGTAAACAATCTATGTACAAAATTTCATAACTGTATCATTAAAAATCAGAAAGTTACAAGCTTGTTATGTTACCTGGTTGTCCGCACAAATACATGGTTACGGGTCATCCGGACGACTGAGGGATTGTTTAGCTCCAGCACCCAGATGTGCGCTGGCGCCTAATGCCCGATAAAACCTGCCGTACTTGTGACCTTTTTTAAATATTTTTGGGAAAAAATATAACATGGTGTAAAAAATATTGGAATCGATCTAGTTACTGATTCGGAACAAATTAAATGCAGGCTTCGCATAATACTAAAAATAAGTTGTATATACATAGAATGTAGCTACATAATATTTCCATTACTGGGTCAAAGGGCTCACCTTTGCATGCCTACTATGGGTTGGTATTCACATATCTTAGAAATTTCGGTTCCAACATTTCTTCGTAAGGTTCACCTCCTTTAATACAACTAGGTCAAGGTTTTACACAAGCACCAATGTTCTTTAGTGCATGCCAAAATATTACTGAAATAATAATACTGTCTTATATTTTTCACGCACCTCATTTATTTTTCTCAAGTAACGCTTCAACTTCCTCACAAAACAAAAGAAGTTTTTGATGAGAATTCCAGCAACAGAATTTTAATTCTGGACAAAAGATCCAGCTAACTGAAATATAATATTCTCGTGTCACAATATTTGTAACAAAATTCCTCTGAAACTGCTTGACTGATTGTTATGAAATTTTCTGTAACTATTCAGTAGGTTTGAGTGTATGATTAATATTAGGTACTCGTCTCTCGCGCCGGGGCCTGGTTCAAGCCATGCTCCGGAGCGAGGAGGAGTGGGAGGCGGTCGTCTCCTTCTGCGAAGCAGTAATGCTAGCAAAGGAGGTGGCCGACCGCATCAGGCAACGGCGCACACGCCGCCGCCGCCGCCGGGATTCCGATCCCGATTTCCGGCCACCGTAGGCGCGGGCTCGCGGACGGCGTGCAATGGGTAGCTCGCTGTCCGTCCGTCCGATAATAGACCGGTCCGAGCTCGGGTCGTCTACGGCGCGCACTGTTCCCGCGCGCCTCAAGGAGTAGTCAGCAAACTGTAGGGGCCCAGCAGAGCCGAAACCTACTGGGGCCAAAGGTTATGTGAAAATGTTACCAAGGGCCCTGGGACAAAGGCAAGGAATGGAGCAGGGTAGGTTTTTAGTCAGTAACAGTCTGACACTATCTCCCGCCCCACCCAAGGGCGGGATTTGTCATTGGATGATTTTACCTACCATAAAAAATAAATAAAAAAAAAGTACTCGTGCTGGGTTTTTCTAAATAATCACATTTAGGGCCAAATTCAACAAAAAACTAATCGCGATTTTTTAAAACAAAACACAGTTAGAGCGTCTAATCGAGACTATGAATTGAATCTAGTTTAGGCTAACTCAGTTTCATTTTTTTTTGTATTCGCCCATGTTTTCGACACGGGTCTTTAAACTAGATTACGCTGAGCTCAGTTTAGTTGAACTAAGTTTTTATAGTGAATGATGAAATCAGCCCTTAGAGGAGCGTAGTGGGTTTAGTTTTTATTACGTACTTAAGTGGGACGCGATGACAACGGCTCGAGTCGGCCAACCTTACCCGAACAATTATAATTCTGTGTTATTTATCTCCTTAATTAAATCACTTCTGTCGTATAGTCTTATCCGCTCTTACGTTATTGTGACGTTAATAAACATCTTTATCCAGATATTTTGGAAACACAGATATCTTACAGATTTTATACAGGTTTCTATTGAAACCAAAACATAAATTTGTGTAAAACTAATTCAGTAAAGACCTCTGAAAATTTGTTATTTTGAGCGAATATTTAAAAAAACCCATAGAAATCCTGCAAATTTAATCGAGATTTGGAATGACACAAATGTTTTTGCAAAAACTTTTAAGGCTTTCAAAACAACACATAATGTCTGGAACAAGTTTTGTGAAATTTTTGAGTAAATAACGGGATTACTAAATATCAATAAAGTTTTCTAGCGCTTTTTGTTATTTTAAGTTTTAAAGCGTTTTTTTTAAGTTTTCTGTGCATTTTTTTTCAATCTCATTTAAAACACTGACAATTTGTTTGATTAATGAATATTTTAGAGGGTGAAAGTACTCACAACTATAAATAATTTTACTATGCGGAGATAAAGACCAAAACTGAAGTATCTAGAATAAAAACAATTTTAAGTGTTTTAGACTAAATGCAACCTTTACTTATGCGACAATACAGCTTATATTTAAAACACCTTACATAGTGAAAGAAGGGTTGTAGTAATGCAACATAATATTAAATTAAATTATAATTTATTTTGCGCATATAAATAACCTGACTTACATTGCAATTTTCTGATGCTATCATTGTTTAAAAAATTAAAACCACACTTCTAGAACACATTTACAATTTTACTAGCAATTTGCTCGTTGCTTCGCTCGCGTATAATAAGATTAATAAGACACGCAGTGCCATCTAGCAACTTATAATAATAATGATATTCGAAAGCTATTGTTTTTTCCTTCAAGAATATTGTATCCGTTTCGTGTACGGCGTGTCAGAATTTTGCAGAATAAAACCTACAGTTTTTTTTTTACAACTGAAGAAAAAGTTTACGTTCCAGTGTCATGGTACCTAAGGCCGTGCTTACGGAAACGCGGCGCGTTGCACGGCGCTTTGGGCGCTTCGTCGTACATTGCAGCAGCGGACCGCGTCATTGCTCGCGCAAACGCAAACATATGGCAATGTACGACCGCCCGAAGCGCCGCGCAACGCGTCGCGTCTCCTTAATCGAGCACTTACTCTTTCCAGCATTGCCGCAACCCTAGTCTCATGTATCAACTTTACACTTCTGGCATCTCTGCGAGGTACGCGCGTTTTTATGTAGGTATTCTTGACAACAAACAAACAAAGTCAGCAATCACAAACAAAAATACCAACTTACTTTCGCATTTATAACATTAGCTAGGAATATGCCTATAAACAATGTTTCATTTCTATAAAACTTACCCAATCACACAGTTTAGTGTTGTCATTTATACCAGTTGTATTTACGTGGTATTTTTTACTGCCTACCATTTTTGACTAAAAGATGATCAGTTGTGAGTACGAAGTTTTTTTTTGTTCCTTCTGTGATCTGTTGGTATCAATGAAATATAATTAGCGAGCTCTACACAAAATGATATTCTATCAGCAATACAAATTGTCATAAGCTATTAAATATAATTGAAATTGTAAATACTTACCAAATCTACTCTAGATATATTTTTTTTTTAATTTTGTTGATTGTCAGGAGAGTATTCTTTAGATTTATCCAGCACTGTAGGTCTTTCTGTACTTTTTTATGTTAGTTAAATAAATAAAGAAATAATTTAAATGAATGCTAACCTACGCGTACAAATGTACGCCTAAAGGCAAAGAATACATAACCGATAAAAATGTAACAATGTAATGTGCCTATGGCATTAAGTCCGCCTTTATACAGTTTTTACTTGTGCAAGAAGTTTAAATAAATAAACATCTCATACACCGGTGTAGATTACAAATCTATTCGTAAACTTACTATTAATTACAAATAAATAAATCTGAATGTGAATTTGAAATGTCACTCACACAAGTGGTCAATATGACACATTCTTACTCTACATTTATTATCAATACTATCGTCATCACTGAATTCATTATATTTTATCCTAGAGACTCAATATCCTGGTATTTATTAAATCGTAGTATTAATAAGCTAAGGCTGTTTTATCTTTTAACATATCGATAGAAAAACCCACAGAATAGTCAAAAAGGATATTGAGCTAACTTGTTAGTAATTAGCATATTCAATCTCATTGTATCATTCAGCTCATTTTATTATTATTCCTAGAATTTATTAGAAATTTAATCTCAGATAAAGTTTTAATGGTCAGTTGAAAACCAGCGTCAGGCACTAGTTGTCTGGCATTCATGCTGAACTGGACCTATTTTGGTGCAGCCATGAGTCACACAATTATTTTTTTTATTTTTTTTGTTAATATATTATTTTTTGTGTTACCTAACTGGTGTGTTCATGCCTTATGCTGTACCAAATAAATTCTTTTTCTTTCTTTTTTCTTTTTTCTTTCATTGTCAAGTAGATTTCAAACCTCATCACACAGATAGTTATATATTATTATGATGATCAGGATGTTAAACAAGCTTTAAGATACAACAGGGGAAATTAATAAGAAACAACGTAACATTACTTTCAAGTTCGAAAACAATTTGTTGACTTTCTTTGTCATTAGGCAAAATAAGCTAGTCATCGTAGAAAGATTTCACGCGTTAAATTTTAAATACATTGTACTGAACAACTCAAAACTTGTATAAATACAGCACCAATTTTTTGAAGCCGCAAGATTAGTTTTCGGCGATTGTAAGGTATCTATTTACGAATAGTATCCCAAAATGCAGTGCAATTTTTTGCACCCTAAAATATTTTAAATGACTAGCCTAAAATGTGATTCTGTATGAAAAATATAATTTAAAAATTATCATAATGTATAGTTATAGGTTTTACGTTTATTGAATAGCAAAGTAGACGGAGAATGAAACGTAGGCTAAAATAAATGGCTGAGTAAAAATATATGAACTGTATGAGAAATGAATGAAGAAAATGGGAGTTTTTTTTATGATAGGTAAAATCATTCAATGACAAATCCCGCCCTTGGGCGGAGCGGGAAGTAGTGTCAGACTCTTACTGACTAAAAACCGTTCCTTCTCCCCGACGGGGTCAGCGTGGTCTGCTACGCGGACGACACGTTGGTCCTAGCGCGGGGAGAGTCGTACCGGACGGCGGTCGAACTAGCGACACGCGGGGTTGCGATAGTCGTTGATAGGATCCAGCAGTTGGGACTCGACGTGGCATTGCACAAATCCGAGGCTTTCACGGCCCTCGGGGTGCGCCACCACCGGGTTCCCAGCTAACGGTAGGAGGAGTTCACATCAGCGTCGGGTCGACGATGAAGTATCTGGGACTCGTCCTCGACAGCTGGTGGAACTTCAAGGAGCACTTCCGACGTCTGGCTCCCAAACTGAACCGGACTGGGGCTGCTCTCGGGCGGCTCCTGCCCAACCTCAGGGGACCAGACGCCTCCTGCCGGAAGCTGTACGCGGGAATCGTTCGGTTCATGGCCCTCTACGGGGCTCCGGTGTGGGCGCCGTCGCTGCAACAGCAGCCGAAAGCCCAGCTGAATGCGTGCCAGAGGGTCATGGCAATACGCATGGTGCGAGGGTACCGAACGATTTCCCGCGAGGCGGCGACCCTCCTTGCTGGCCAACCGCCATGGGATCTGGAGGCAACAGTCCTTGCACACATGCACGACAAGCGCATGGAGATGCAACGCCGGGGCGAAATTCCGCTGCCACGACAAGTCGAGGCATGGCGGACAGAGCTCCGGCGGGATCTCATGGCGAAATGGCGTCAGCGACTATCGCAACCTCGTTCGGGGCGCGCCACAATCGAGGCGATAAGGCCCATCCTTGAGGCGTGGCTGGAAAGACCTCACGACACTCTTAACTTCGCAGGTCCTAACGGAACATGGAAAGTTTGCCAAGTTCCTGTTCCGGATTCGTGCGGAGGATTCGCCCGGGTGTCGCCACTGTGCGGAACACCCGGAGGACACGGTGGAGCATACTGTAGAGGTGTGCCCCGCCTGGGCGGAACATCGCCGTGTCCTAGTGGGGGCAATCGGCGGCAGCGATCTCTCTCGCCGGGCCTTGGTTCAGGCCATGGTCCGGAGTGAGGAGGGATGGCAGGCGGTCGCCTCCTTCTGCGAAGCAGTAATGCTAGCAAAGGAGGAGGCCGACCGCATCAGGCAGAGGCAACGGGGCGCTCGCCCCAGCCGCCGCCGGGTTTCCGATCCCGATTTCCGGCCACCGTAGACGCGGGCTTGCGGACGGCGTGCAATGGGTAGCACGCTGTCCGATCGTCCGGTAACATACCGGACCGAGCCCAAGTCGTCGACGGCGCGTTCTGTTCCCGCGCGCCTCAAGGAGCTGTCAGCAAACCGTAGAGGCCCAGCCTGCTAGCTGCAGGCAGGCAGGGTCGAAGCCTGCTGGGGTTAAGGGCCGTTTTCTGAGAGGAAGGCTCAGCCCCGGCATGATAGGCAACGAAGGAACGGGGTAGGTTTTTAGTCAGTAAGAGTCTGACACTACTTCCCGCTCCACCCAAGGGCGGGACTTGTCATTGGATGATTTTACCTACCATAAAAAAACCCCGTTCCTTCGTTGCCTATAGTGCCGGGGCTGAGCCTTCCTCTCACAAAACGGCCCTTGACCCCAGCAGGCTTCGACCCTACCTGCCTGCAGTTAGTAGGTTGGGCCTCTACGGTTTGCTAACAGCTCCTTGAGGCGCGTGGGAACAGAACGCGCCGTCGACAACTTGGGCTCGGTTCGGTCGGTTACCGAAGAAAATGGGAGTGATGACAAAAGGACTAACGAAAGAATGGAAGAAGGAGACGTGTTTTACCAACCTCGAGTGATATGGATCAACGGCAAGATGCAGAGTTGCTTTTTCTTTCTGACTAGCTGCTAGACAAACTGAGATATGAAGAACTCTATGTGCTATTCCAGGACACGGGCTATATGTAAAAAAAATATTAGTAATAAAAGCCTTTATTCACTTACCATATTACAGTTTTGATGTATGTGACTTAAAAGAAATTTTTAAATCGAACTTTTTATTAATATAATTTTTAACAACCCCTTTAGTCAGGCTGTCTTTTATTATAGGCCTTCCCCACTTCATTCTACTTATTTCTGTCACGAATAGTCCTTCTCCATCTTTTCAGCAGATCATCGTCCCATCTTTTAATATAGAAGAAGTAACAAATATACACACTCGCAATGGCAAAACATTGCGAGTGTGTATATTTGTTACTTCTTCTAAATTTTTATTTTAATGTGTGTAACTGCAGTTTTATAGTTTCAGCGCAACACCTCAAATTGATGTATATTTTTAACTATCTATTCCTTGCGGGATTGTATGCTGCAAGTGCACCTCAGACCAATCCAGCCAAGTACTCAATGAGCGAAATTTATGATTCGATGATGCACCCAATGGTTTCCGCTGCATTTAATCAATGTTAGTATACAATAAATTTTAAAATCAATTAAAAAAAAATTTCATCCGGAAGACACAGTGAAGTATGCGGTGGAGATACGCCCCACTTGGACGGAGCACTGCCATGTCTTCGAGTCCGACCCCGACTACCAGCCACAGAAGGGCCTACCAAACACCGGTAATCGATCGGACCGAGCTCAAGTTATTGGCATCGCGTAATGTTCTACGCGCACCTTGAAAGAGATGACAGCAAAACATAGGGAACGAACAAAGCCGATGGCCGCTAGGGTCGCCGGCATTTTATGAAAAGGAAACACAAAAGGCAACTGGCACACGCACAGGCACTGGCACTGACATAGGTTTGGTTTTAGTCAGTACAAGTCTGACACATCCCGCAGACCTTAGAGCGGTAGAAGTCATTGGTTGATTTCCCACATAAAAAACCTTTAATACTTTTTACTTCAGGTAAATTATCCCAAAAGGTCGTATCCTTTTGGGATAATTTACTTCTTTCACGTGAGCGAAGCCGCTGGCAGAAAGTAATATTTATACGTATTGATCATGTAATTTAGGAGAAAATATATCGGATATTTTTCTGATTTCTTAGGAATTTCGCTACGTTTAACGAGATATTCACAGAAAGTTTTTGTCGTTTATATGAGAGTTGAATTTGATTCTAGATGAGTTTGGCCGAATAGGACGAAAAGTAATTAATGTTTTTCTTTAATCCCCGAATCACCTCGATGATCGAATTCGAAACTACAATCATACCATGAAATTCTAGGTGAAAATGAATTGTGAAAGTAAATATTGGCTGGTGCCCAGAGGACTGAAAGTTTCTCAGTTAGTTGGATTATAAAGTTTGAAACGGTCAAATACTTTTTTAGACCTTTGTTGAAAAAAGTAGTCGCCGTTTGCTTGAGTCCTACAAAAAATATTATGATCGGTTAAATGTTGATTTTGATAAGCATCGAATATGAAACTATTATCTTTCGTATGCATTACTACTTACTACTACACAGTGTGACTGAATGAAACAAGCCACGTCGTTCGAAAGATACGAATTACATCTACCTGCAATAGGTATAGTGCAACATTCTAGTATTTTTTTTACTATGAACTATTTGCTATGATTACGCGCATCACTTCGATTTAAACCGAAAATTCATTATAATCCTCGTCACACAAGTTGAACCATCATGACGGTTGACCTTGAATGCGCAGTAACCGTTTTTCAGGTCTCAATCGAAGTGAGGGGCTGCGCGTCACCATAGCAATCGAAACAACTTATTTGCCGTGTACTATTCGAGATAAACTTATTCCCAATTTCAATGATTTGATTATTAGCTTTCCACCATGCTGCGTGATAGTGTTTTAGTATCCCTAAAAACATACAAACTGGATATTAAGTACTTATGTAGGTATGCGTGTCTTAATTCATGATTATTACCTAGCTACCAGTATGCCAAGTTCAATCCAAATCCTTTCAGTTGTTAAGGTGATGATAACATGATTGACTTACAAAGATAAAACTTTGAAACCCTCCCTGCTCCAGATTCATTCTTTTTTTTCTTTAGGTGGGAAAATCATTCAACGACGTCTCCCGCCCTTGAGTCAGTCATTCCATAAAGATTTATTTTCAGAGAATGTTGATATTGGTGTTTGTATCTGTACAAAGTGGATTAATAAATTTCTCTCTTTTTTCAGGTGCTTCTGTTAAAACCACCTTGGGATTATCGTACGAGCAAATGCAGGAAAAGAATAGAAATGACGTCCAAGATCGACTAGAAATAGATCTAGTAACCACAAACGGGAATGAGAAGTTCAACTTGACAGCAACGAAGATTAAACAGCTGATGGCTGATGCACCAACTGTCTTCATATATATCCATGGCTTTACAGACAGTTCCGAAGGCTCGTTGGCCAAAGCTGTTACTTCTGCTCTCCTTAAGAAACCAGATTATAAAGTGTTTGCCCTTGATGGGAGGAAGATCATTGATTCGGAGTATTACAGTTCTTCAACCAATGTGAGGATCATGGGAGAGCTGCTGGGAAGTTTGTTGGCTGATGTTGTTGAAAGTGAGTGCAATTCATAATTATGCTAATATCATATTGACATCATATTGTGATTTATAACAGCTTACTTTTTGTTACAAAAGTGGTACTTAAGTATAATTGGAAAAAATTGATGTTCATATTTAGTTTGTGTCATATCTTCTTCTGCTATTGCACCCATCTCTGTAACTCCTTTCTTGCCATATATGTGTTTGACTACAATCAATCCATAGTCTTTTAGTTTTCTTCCATTATTACCTTTATAAAATAATAAAACATCATAAAATTGGAAAATAAATTTAGGAGTCCCACAAGGAAGTGTATTTGGGCCCCTGTGATTTTTTTAACGAGTATGAATTAATAATTTATCAAAAATTATAAGTCAACCAAAATGCCTCTAGAAATTGTTCATGCAAAAAAGGATTATGCATCATATTAATCATCCAATGATGACGATATTTTCAAATAATTAACTTCAAATTTAAATTATCTTAACTGTCTCAAATTAATACAGGTGGCCAAGACCCATCTATATTCCACATAGCAGGACACAGCCTGGGATCCCATATTGCAGGAGCAGCAGGAAAGAAATTTCACGAGCTGACTGGCAAGCTTATTGGTCGCATCACCGGTTTGGATCCAGCTGGCCCCTGCTTCAGCAATGTCAGCACTGATGAGAGACTTGACAAGACTGATGCGGAATACGTTGACGTTATACATTCTGATGAAGGCGTTTTAGGTCTTAAAAAGCCAGTAGGTAAATTACGTTTTATTTCATTTTTTTATTTCATCATTTCTTAGTTATCTATATTTCCAGTGGTTTCTTTAGAAACTTTTAGTATAGTAGGTGATTGAGCTTCTAATATAGAATCTACCAAACTGTTAAATAAGATACATATAATATTTTAATGATTCATGCAGCTATTCATACAGCTAGCCTAAAATGTTTTCACTTCAGAGAAAATTCATCATGCCCAGTGGCCGGTATTATAATGTTCATATTGAAAAGTATTAGTTCTCCGTTTACTGTGAAAAAGCCGAGCGCTTTATCCAATTACACAAAATAATTCAAATGCTTACACACTGATAGGTAGATGTATTCTTTATTGTATACCAAAAATAAACTACTACTACATACACACACACGCATTTCAGACACTTAAATTCAAAGCAATTCATTCAGTCCTTCATTTATTCATTCATTCCTTGAGCAAGCCGATTTTTAGTCAAGGTTTTGTTTCTGCTGCCATAATTCAAGTTATTGCTGCATTTAAATTCCAAATAATTCAAGTTATTAGTCTCTCTCAATATTCAATATTTGATTTAATAAATGCTTCGATACTGACAAATCGAAGCGTTTTTTTAATAGCATTATCGGCCTTGTAATATTTCCACTGTTGGAACTCAGGAGGCTTCCTCTCTAGGAGAGGGAATGGACCACGCGAGCTCAGTGGGGTTGGTGGATATGTATTCGAATTTTTGGTTCTAGGACATGCCGGTTTCCTCACGATGTTTTCCTTCACCGTTTTGAGAGCAGCAATCGAAGAGTATTTACGATTAATTTATATTTTGATTCTCAGGTCACAAAGATTTTTATCCTAATGGCGGTAGTTCACAACCAGGCTGCTCACTTGACGTTTGCGACCACTTTCGAGCTGGTTTATTTTTTGCTGAGTCTATCTCTTCGCCAACAAATTTTCCAGGTAAATGAAAAATCAATTTCTATATAAATAAATGATAGATTCTATGAGAGATGTTAGATCTAAGAGTAAAGTAATAGAAAGGAATTTTGATATGACTGCGTAATTTACTCTTAAATGCTTACTAGCTGCTAGCTTGCTAGCTGTTAACCGGCCTGATGTCAAAAGGAAACACATTCCAGATCAGACAGTTTTTGTTTTCCTAAATTCAAAGGGTACAGAGTACAGGAACGCAATCGTTGATGGTAAGGCGCACTAGTTTATTAAGAGCCTATTCACTCTATCTTAAAAGGAAGAATTAATAAAATCAGAAGTATGCGAAAGAGAAAATAAGAAAAAAAATTTAGAAGTGTGTGTGAATGATCAAAATATTGAATTTAAGATAGAATAAAAGAAATACTTGCTCAACCCCTTATAAAGAGCTAAAAGTGTTGTCAAAGCGCGCAAAATTTAAGACCTTAAACATGAATTGGATGCAGTTTTTATGAAGGTGTCTATTTTGATTAACAAGACCAGATTCAGGTCGAAGTAGCACACGTCTCCAAAGTAGAATTATATTTTATTTAAATCTGCACAAGCGTGGTATTCGTCTTCGCATTCAAAAATTTTATTAGACGATTCAAGCATCGCCAAGTCCGTTTGACTCTTCGACTAGTCAAACATCGAGTCAAGTTAATGCAAACTGAGATCTTTTAGTCGATGAGGCCGAAAGGTTCTAGAGTGGCCACCGCGCACCGGAAAACGCAGTGTTGGAACACCTCCCACACGGTGGACCGATGACCTGGTGACAGTCGTGGGAATATGGTGGATGCGAAACGCACAGACTGTTCGTTGTGGCGACACTTGGGAGAGGCCTATGTCAAACAGTGGACATCCTTCGGCTGAAATGATGATGAGATCTTTTATTTACACTAAAGCCGATAGTGATGACGTCGCCATTGAAAGTATTAGTAAAAACTCCAGTTACCAGCCACTCGCATGCGCACGTTTTCAATTCCAACTTAATTTTACATTTTGAGGATTTTACGCGTGCATTTTTAAATCTTTCAGAATACCTTTTAATAGCGTCTAAGTTCTTCCAATTCTATTAAATTGCAGCCCGAAAATGTGATGGCTGGCCGATGTTTGGCGATGGCATCTGCTCTCAGAATGACATAACCTACATGGGTTTTGAATCGGACTCCAACAATCCAGGACTCTACTTCCTCACCACAAAAGACCATTCGCCTTTTGGTATGGGTTCTGCACGTATTGAAGTTGATTACTGAAATAAAATCTTTTGAAATAAATGTTGTAATTTTTACTTTTACCCATAATTTTTTGTTCTGATTGAGAAAAGAAATCTAGCTTTTGAAAAACAATTTAAGGAATCAGTCATAGTATGACTATGATTAAGGACTTTAATTCAGCCTCGAGGTGTCAGCCAAGGATCAGGTGTGTATGAAAATAAACAACGACAACCAGTTTTCAATCTATTAGCAATATTATAAAGAGAAAATATAAACTCAGAACTATTGAATCGATATTCATTTCAAATCCTTTCACCAGTAGAATGCATAAGCTACAACGTATAATGATCACTAAATGATGTCTATATAGGGTGACTGGTAATTAGTGAACGATACATAAACACGTGATTGTAGTCATGATAACAAACCACTTTTATTATGGGATCAAACCTGAAATCGCGTATCTGAAGGTATAAACTTACCTAAAACATTAAATATTGCTTTCTTACGAAATTAAAATTCTATAGATTAGTACAACTAGTCCGCAAGCTAACGAGGTTTTTTTTTTTTTATGGTAGGTAAAATCATCCAATGACAAATCCCGCCCTTGGGCGGAGCGGGAAGTAGTGTCAGACTCTTACTGACTAAAAACCTACCCCGTTCCTTCGTAGCCTATCGTGCCGGGGCTGAGCATTCCTTTCGGAAATAAACCCAAAGGCAGGCAGGGTCGAAGCCTACTGGGGTCATACCCCAGTAGGCTTCGACCCTGCCTGCCTGCAGTTAGCAGGCTGGGCCTCTTCGGTGTGCTGACAGCTCCTTGAGGCGCGCGGGAACAGAACGCGCCGTCGACGACTTGGGCTCGGTCCGGTCGGTTACCGGACGATCGGACAGCGTGCTACCCATTGCACGCCGTCCGCAAGCCCGCGCCTACGGTGGCCGGAAATCGGGATCGGAATCCCGGCGGCGGCTGGGACGAGCGCCCCGTTGCCTCTGCCTGATGCGGTCGGCCTCCTCCTTTGCTAGCATTACTGCTTCGCAGAAGGAGGCGACCGCCTGCCATCCCTCCTCACTACGGACCATGGCCTGAACTAAGGCCCGGCGTGAGAGATCGCTGCCGCCGATCGCCCCCACCTGCCGCCGATCGCCCCCACAAGCTAACGAGGTACGTTTTTCATGCAATCTACTTCGATAGCACAAATTTCATACCATTAATTTCTAAACTTATCCCACGGGTAAAACAAAACCTAGATTTGGACAAAAAGAAAGTTCACTTAGTCCTGATAATATGTTACCTTGAAATAGCAACTTAAGACCGCTTATCATGCAGGCGAAGCAGCAGGCAGAAGCCGGGTGGGTTTAATGAGATGTGACCTTTACACTGCTGTATCAACCTTCTAATAGAACTGCATCGCATTGTGAACTCCCATCCGAACTTGGGTGGGAGTTAGGTCCTTTTTGAGTTCAAAAACTTTTTGTAAAGTTGTGACATTAAATATATCATAGGCTTTTGAACCACAAGACCCGGTAAAGGTCACGGAAATCTCATGGATGCGAGCCACACTAGATCATTTGTGGTGGAGACACTTGGGGGTGGTTTATGTTCAACAGAGGATGTCTTTCGGCAGATTTTTCTTTCAAAAATGTTGAACAATATATAAATCGTAGCGAAATAGAAATCAGCATTCCACTGGCAAACGTACCTATATTTTATAAAATAAAAGTTTCACAAACAATGCAAATATAAAGAAAAGGTAAATAAATTAAATAAAACAATTTGTCGTGAAAAATGGTGAGAGAAAGTTTATGAGAATCCATAAAATATAAGTTAAATGAGTAATTGGAAATAAAGACCTATGAACAATTGCAGTGGCCCGTTAGACAATAGATTAAAATTGCGAATACGTTTTAGAACATCTGGCTAAACATTATGATTTTTAGATTTCAGCATTAAATAACAACTTAAAAATATAATTAAATGATCGATATGGTTATTGGTAAATAACGCTGCTTTTCCTGTTGGTCAGGATACGCGCACAAACCAGAGCAAGGGATAAATGTACAGACCAGGATGGTTCAAAACTCAACCCAAAAGAATGTCAAGTAGTCACGTCGACAAGAACGAGAAACATTCGAATTCAGTTGTATTTCACTGCGCATTCCAAACGCAGCACTGGCAGCACTTCCTAACGCATTATAATAAAGAAAATAATTTATAATGTTAAAAATCGACAAACGTATCTTACTTATGACGAGCTCAATTCCATGACTGCAAATTGTCGACAGTCAAAACGGAAACATATTTCTTCCGTTCAAACTCCAAACTTCCAAATATGCTGTAATATTAAGCAGGCAAAAGGAATTGAATAGTTTCAAGAATAGAGGGTTTTTATGTAGGTAACTCTGAAACAAGAAGGCCGAAGGTCGGAAACGGTTTCCGGCCTTCGGTTTCCGGGAAACCCTCGAGGTCTTCCTAGCTTTATATCACTTTGTCACACCTCCAATCAATTTATATTAATAGCAGGTTGCAACAGGTACAACAGCTGACAATTTGAGATATATTTTTTTTAAATTTGTGGATAAGGTTCCACGCTTTTTTGGTGTTTATGACTATTTCAGTGACCTCACGCGTGGAATACCTACTTGAGTGCGCAGTTTTCCTAAGTAACGTAACATCGCAGTAACAAGAAATCCATTGAACAAGGTTTCGTAGTAAAATCGTTCACAGTACAGTTTTTCGATGTAACGAAATATCGTAATACTTTATTTGCTTTCGCACTCCATTATGAATTCCCTCACGAATACCTATGACGAGTACGAACGTTTTTTTAAAACATAAGAGTGCTATGAAATGGAATATTTGATTAGTAAGCGTTTGTCATTGTCGCCTTGACTGCAATGACAAACTTCACCCACATGTTTCAAAATATACTGTTAACATGCGTGTTTGGGAAACATTTCGTAACAATAATGAGATACGATCATTGGGTAGCGGAACAAAACACAGCATTACAGCTTAGATAAACATCCAATCGCCGTGTTCAGGTACAACCACAGAGTGTGTGGACTTGAGGACTTTGCAGAATGTTTAATTTGGATAAATATCGTTAATATACATTAGAAATGCCGTTGGATCCGGTTGGTTGGTTAGTTTCCATATTTAATTTTTAGGCAAACAGGCCAAATGCTGACAGATTTTCCTAAAAGGGTATATAATAAGTTTATTTAAAGAAAAACAATATCGTTTATAGGTTCATTATTTGGGGATAATGCTGTTCCAATTATTCACAAAAACTAAAAAAATTGAATTGGTAGTTAAGTTTGAAGAAGTAGTTCATAGTATCTCAAAAAATATAACATGGAAGCATTTGAGGGAGACTATTGCCCAGCAGCATGTTAATATAAGCTAAACAACATTCTAAATTAAAAACCACAACTGGATTCATGAAATCTCAATAATGATTTGATACATTGTGATTTTAATTATGATTGATGCATTTGTATAAATGTATTGAAGCCTTATTAAATATAACATAATTGCTTATTAACGATAAAAAAAAAAACAATCTAAACCTATCTACATTTTAGGCAGTAAAGCAGTGATGATTCGGCGGATCAATACAAAATTGCGAAATATGAATAATATAACAAGGACAAATAATAAGTTGTGAAAAAAAAGTAAATAAAAACCTTATCTTGATTAAAAGTAGTACCTATACCAGATAAATGTGCGATAAGACCAGATAATACTACCCATTATACCCTATCAATTTTTAAGTTCCTACTGTAATTTTATTTATGGTGTACAATAAAAAACACATTTACCCGACTTGGCCAACCTGTATAGTAATTACCTAATTCCACACAGTTTGTGGTTAACATTTACATCAGTACACTCAATAGTACCTACTTACGTGACCATAATATATTTTTTTTATAATAGTCGACCACCTGTGACTGTGAGATGATTAGTTGTGAGTACGAATATAATAGAATAAAATATTATTGTACACAAAAAAAGTAAGACAACTTTTTACATAAACTTAAATTTATGGATACAATAGCAGTTTTATCGCTGACAGGGATATTTCCCGGATGAGCTTTTGACGGATTCAAGACTAGCAAAAGTTTGTGTGGGTACACAAAAAAAGGGGATAGTCAGTAGTGTACTGCTTAGAAATATACATACACATAAGCTGATAAAATATTATAAATGGAATACTTAGTAATATTCTTAAATACAATGACATACACAATAATACGGTAGTGTAAAATAATAAAATAGAGAACTATGACAGAAAATTAAGACGTTAGTAGTTGTCCAACTAGCAACAGAAAATAATGTTTTCAAGAATTGTAGAATTGGCAAGGCATTGGCATAATTTGGTAGAATAGGCAAGCCCATCTAAAATCTTCAATTCTCTGTTGATCTCAAATGTCCAGTATAATAATGTGTCACTGTCATGAAGGAACTTGAAAAATTAAACGATTTCTAATTGTATATTTGTATGACGTACGATTGTTGAAAAGTTTAAATATTATGTCGTATGCGACAGGTATGTGCTTGTATTGACATGTCATGTGGTCGATTTCTTTTTTCAATGATAGTGATTTTTTCTAGAAGGTTTGATATTTCTACTCTACTGCTGTTCATTTGGCATTACCTTAAGTCCGGGGTGCTAGAGACTTTTATTTTTTCCTCGAGTGTATATCGAATGATATTCAATCTTTAAAAGTACCAAAACAATGGATCAAGATGGTGAGTTTTAATTCATTGCTGATATCCCTATTATAGTTTCAGCTCATCACCTCAAATTGATATCTATGTTTAAGTATCTTTTCTTCGTGGGACTATATGCTGCAAGTATACCTCACAATAATCCAGCTAAGTTTTCAATGAGCTCGATTTATGATTCTATGATACACCCTGTTGTTGCCGCTGGATCTAATCGATGTAAGTGTACTGTGTATTACATTTTCAATTCTGAAAACGAACCAGCTGGGTTTAATACAAAAAATGTATTGATACTATTACAGTCATCTTTAAGTGGGCTTCACAGGACGTGCGTCATCTAGCTCTTTTGTTACTGGCCCTGCACAACCATCTTCACCTTCCAAGATTTATTCGGAGACAATGATAAAACATTTTTCAAAAATGCTGCATGACTTGTTAAATACTTTTCGGACAAACTTTAATTCGAATCAGTTGTGTCTATGGGTACGATACATAAAGAAAAATATTTACGCACAATGCCTAAATTGAACAACCAAAGGTTATAAGGAAGGCTATCCACAACTGATCGAACAATGTACTTAACTGATTAATATATTAGAATTTACCAAACTGTTGAAAAAAAAAATACGCTAGTACTAAATCTAGAAAATTGAAATTCTTCACCATCACGAGCAAGAATTTGTTTAAACATTTCTCAACGATGTAAAAGATGGCACAATTTTATCACACAATACCTTTTAGAACATAAAGATAATAATTGGTTTATGAGGACACCTTTTTTCACTAAACATTTCAGGTGAGGCTCTTAAAAGCATCTTAGGATTAACATACGAGCAAATGCAAGAAAAGAATAAAACCAACTTTCATGAAGTATTAGACATAGATCTAATTACCAACAACGGGAATGTCAAATACAATTTGACTGCAACGAAGAGGATCAAACGGTTGATGGCTCGTGCACAAACTATAGTGATACTAATCCATGGTTTCACTGAGAGCTCTGAAGGCATGATGGTCAACACTATAGCTACTGAACTCCTGAAGAAACCTGATTTGAAGGTGTTTGCCCTGGATGGAAGGAAGATAATCAATTTGGAGTATTTTAGTTCCTCGACCAACGTGAGGTTCATGGGAGAGGTGCTCGGAAGATTTTTGGCTGATGTTGTGAAAGGTCAGTGTGTTTCATCATAATATTTGCACCACCAAGTTTACGTAGGTTTGCTCATATCTCAATATCCTAGTTTATTTTTTTAAGCCAATACTCATACATATCTTTATTTGCTCTCACCTCCTTCCCAGCGATAGCATAATATCTTTCAGTTAATCTATTAATCTTTCCTGTACTATTTATTTCTCTACCATTATTATTAATACTACAAACGATCTGCAAGACTTTTTCCTTATTACTTTGTATAAACCAATTTCCACGTAGTTTTGCTGTACAGGAAGAATGCAAATAAAACGCAATAATAATTTATTACATTCAGTCTGGATCTGTTTAATATCCCTTAAATATGGTTGAAATAAATTAATTAGAAGCTACATTATTATTTTTTACAATAATCAAAGCACCTGGTGTTTAACCTTGAATCTATTTTTACAAGCTTTCTATTAGCTTGCACTGTATGTAACTATGTATGTTCGGCTCAAATCTTGCAACTCAATTTTGAAGCAGATATCTTCAACCGATTGAGCTGAAATTTTACATGCACGTGTAAGTCGGGTGACAATGCAACATTATGATGACATGCAGCTGATCTGATGATGGAGCTGGAAGGTAGCCATAGGAACTCAGCAATAAAACAATACAACCCCATCGAGTTTGGGCTCGCTTGATTACTATTGACGAGTACTTTGATCCTGTATGACAGCCAGGGTCTGATGATGGAGCCGGAAAGTGATCATAGGAACTCCGCAGTTATACGATACAAACCCATCGAATTTAGACTCGTTTAGTGTGACGAGTACTTTCATTCTGTATGGTAGCCAGGGTCTGATGATGGAGCCGGAAGGTGGTCATAGGAACTCCGCAGTTAAACGACACACCCCCATCGAGTTTGGGCTAGTTTGATTAGTATTGACGAGTACTTTCATCCTGTATGGTAGCCAGGGTCTGATGATGGAGCCGGAAGGTGGTCATAGGAACTCCGCAGTTAAACGTCACAACCCCATCGAGTTTGGGCTAGTTTGATTAGTATTGACGAGTACTTTGATCATGTATGGTAGCCAGGGTCTGATGATGGAGCCGGAAGGTGGTCATAGGAACTCCGCAGTTAAACGACACAACCCCATCGAATTTGGGCTTGTTTAATTAGTATTGACGAGCACTTTGATCATGTGTAGTAGCCAGGGTCTGATGATGGAGCCGGAAGGTGGTCATGGGAACTCCGCAGTTAAAGGACACACCCCATCGAATTTTGGCTCGTTTAGTTTGTATTGACGAGTACTTTCATCCTGTATGGTAGCCAGGGTCTGATGATGGAGCCGGAAGGTGGTCATAGGAACTCCGCAGTTAAACGACATAACCCCATCGAATTTGGGCTCGTTTGATTAGTATTGACGAGTACTTTGATCATGTGTAGTAGCCAGGGTCTGATGATGGAGCCGGAAGGTGGTCATGGGAACTCCGCAGTTAAAGGACACACCCCATCGAATTTCAAATCTTTTGATTCGTATTAATGAGTACCTAGTTAGATCCTATATGGTAACCAGGTTTTGATGATGGAGCTGGACGGTTACCATAGATAAATCGTAAGAAATCGACACAATCCTGTCGAGTTTGGGCTCATTTGATTTGTATTGATAAGTACTTGGATCTTACATGTAACCAGGGTCTGATGATAGAGCTGGAAGGTTGCCATATGAAGTCAGCAATTAAGCGATATAACCCCATCGACTTAAGGCCCATTTGATTTGTAATGACGAGTATTTGGATCCTATACGGTAACCAGGGTCTGATGATGGAGCAGGATCGTCGTCATTGAAACTCCGCAGTTAAACGACACAACCCCATCGAATTTGGGCTTGTTTGATTTGTATTGACGAGTGCTTAGATCCTGTATGGTAACCAGATTCTAATAATGGAGCTGGAAGGTTACCATAGGAACTTCGTAAGAAATCGACACAATCCCATCGAGTTCGGGCTCATTTGATTTGTATTGATGAGCACTTGGATCCTATATGGTAACCAAGATCTGATGATGGAGCTCAGTCAACTGGTTATAAGGTTTAGATTGCCTAGTTACTGTTGGTTTTAAAATATGTGCCTAAACAGAGCATAAACGACCTTATCTTTAGATTGCGTTTTCTTAAAAGTTTGATTTTTTTATAAGCTTTTATTTGACTTGTAATGTATATATGTACGAATGTTTGTTCGGGTGAAATCTTGCAATTCAATTTTGAAGCAGATATCTTCAACTTTGAGCTGAAACTGTGATACACATTTAATTTTGATGACAATGCATGGTTAACTATATGAAGTCAATTAAAATTCAAAATCAATTATAAAAATAATAAAATATGGCGGAACATTTAAGAATTTGAACTAGTTATTTTTAATACTCGTACACTCCTACATAATTGTAAAATTAAAAATTTTAAAAAACCCCCGACAGTCCTTGTCATCAGTATGAAATGTTGCAATGTAAAGAGCCCAAACTTGATGGGTTTACTAGTAGGCGTTCCAAAGTACCATCAGCCAGCTTCCATATCTAGCATCAAGTCCTTGTCATCATGAGAAATGTATGGTACTAGTTAAGGCGAATCTAATGAGCGCAAATTCGATAAGTTTACTATGTTAATAAGCAATCCAGGGTTCTTATCTTCGAACTCCATCATCAGACCAGCTAAATGGCACCAGATTGTACACGAGTCTTTCAAATATTAGGTCACACATATGTTTAAAATAAAGTAAACACCCATTTACTGTCTAAAATGCCTACCACAGTTAACAAACGAGCTGATAACCTTAAACACCTGCACAGATCATCATAAATTGTAGCTAAGAACCATCTTGATCAAGCCAGCTTTCAAACAAAAAAACCAGGCAGGTCAAACTGATAACACCCCTCTTTTTCGCCGGAAGTTAAAAATAGGTATCAATTGAAAGGGCTTGCAGAGAGTAACTTGAAAAATAAAGTGGCATTACTCTAAATCCAATATTCTCTTTTTTCTCAATCATACTTTTGGTTGGTTGCGGCTTTTGCGAGATTTCTTAATCTCTCTCTATTCATGGCAGTTCGTGTACATTCAATGAGGGAACACTTCGAAGATGATTTAGTGAGGTCTGTCCATCTGGTAGGCGATTGGCCGCGAGAGCGTAGGCCCTCTACTTTTCCCTGTACCACTAAACGTTCCAAAGAGCTTTCATTGCGTATGATATATCCAAACGTCTTAAAAATTCGTTGTTGCACAATCGACGAAAGTTTTTGTTTGATGCAAATCTCTTTAAGAATCGAAACGTTAGTGCGGTGAGCAGTCTGTTTCATCCTCAGTAGACGCCTCCAGCGTCACATTTCAAGAGCATTAATCTTTTTACGGTGCTTGAATCTTTTCCGCATTTCTCAGTATTTGTGATTATGGATCCCAGGTAGATAAACTCTGGACAACTTTGCAATTGGCTATTTCATGTAAGTTAGGTTCATTGTTAGTCTTACAATCCACCACCATCATTTTTGTTTCATAAATCCAACCTAGACTTTTCAGGTGGTCGCCTCCTTCTGCGAAGAAGTAATGCTAGCAAAAGAGGAGGCGGACCGCATCAGGCAACGGCTCTCACGCCGCAGCCACCACCGTAATTCCGATACCGATTTCCGGCCACCGTAGGCGCGGGCTTGCGGACGGCAGGCAATGGGTAGCTCGTTGTCCGTCCGTCCGGCAACAAACAGGACCAAGCCCAAGTGCGAGGGATGTCATTGGATGATTTTACCTACCATAAAAAAAGTAAAAAAAAATCCTGGCAGACTTCTAAAGATAGAAGACTAAGTTTCTTATGCTTTCCTATAATATGGGTAACAATTAAATGGATTTGCTGAGAATACAAATGTGATTTAAATAACTAAAAAGCAAAAAAATAAATTATAAATAAAAAAACTTTTTTAAAAACAAGCTTTCAATTAAATGGTCTAAAAAGAAGAAAATAATATTTTCTTTTACAACTTTTACTATCAATTTAGAACGGCATTACACAATTTATATGATATAAAAGCTTGTCGCGAGATTGAACTGTGTAAATACATAGCTAAATAACTTCATTAATTAAATAAGTTAAATAACTTTATCTATTGATCTTAATATTTTCAAAATCTCGCGACAAGCTTTTTTATCATATAAATTGTGTAATGCCGTTCTAAATTGATAGTAAAAGTTGTAAAAGAAAATATTATTTTCTTCTTTTTAGACCATTTAATTGAAAGCTTGTTTTTAAAAAAGTTTTTTTATTTATAATTTATTAGTAGTTCATTTAGTACTATTGAAATTATAATTTTTAAGATTTACCATCTCCAAGAATATTTTCAAATTGATCTATTATTTCGTACAAAGTCACAAATTACGAGTATGTGAATAAAAAACATAACAACTAACCGTCGTGAATCTTTAATATCTCTTCAATAACGTTTTTTTTTTTACATCTCAATTTTTTTTTTTAATTTTTCTAGGTGGCCAGGACCCATCTACTATCTACATCGTAGGACACAGTCTTGGATCCCATATTGCAGGAGTAGCAGGAAAGAAGTTCCGTGAATTGACTGGAAAGCTCATTGGTCGCATAACAGCTTTGGACCCAGCTGGTCCTTGCTTCAGCAATATCAGCAACGAAGGGAGACTTGACAAGACTGATGCAGAATTTGTTGATGTTATACATACCAATGAAGGCTTATTGGGTCTTAAAGAGCCAGTAGGTAAATTATATTTTTCAATACTATTATTTGCTATCCGTAAGTATTTTCACTTATAATACCACAAGAGCTTCAAAATTATCGGATATTTCCCGATAGGTTCGTTGCAAACAAATGAAGGAGTCAAGTTTTTCAGGAAAAATCACTCGCGCTTCGCGCTCGTGATTTTTTAACCTGAAAAACTTGACTCCTTCATTTGTTTGCAGGGAACCTTGAGGGAAATGCCAGATAATTTTGAAGCTCGTGTGGTATTCGGGGGATTATTTTTCCGTCCCAAATGTCGGCCAATAGAATTGCACCATTCGACGTCACGTGGTACAACCTAAAAATTTTCAAAAAATTATCAGTATAATACCATGTAGGTTGTACCACGTGACGTCGAATGGTGCAATTCTATTGATCGATATTTGGGTCGGAAAAATAATCAGTGATATTTTGGAACTCAGTGGCAATGATTGTGATCCTTACTCTAAACGTGGTTTATCACAATCTAACAGACAATTAGTGTCTTCGGAATCACGTAATGGTTTTGATTAAAAAAAAACAATTCGCACAAAACATATAAAAGAACATAATTTACTAACAAAAGTATATGGAATAGCTGATTTTTGATGCTGCTCATAGAAGTATACAAATCAAGAGGTAATTCTTCAAAGCCCAACTATATTGGAACCAAAGGTTATGTGAGACTGTCACCAAAGGCCCCAGGATTAAGGCAAGGAACGGAAAGGTAGGTTTTTAGTCAGTAAAAGTCTGACACTATTTCCCGCCCCACCCAAGGGCGGGATTTGTCATTGGATGATTTTACCTAGGTTAAAAAAAAAAAAAAAAAAAAAACTATATTGGAAAATGTTTTGCAGTGTGCAAATACCAATGCGGCACCCTGGTTGTAAGATACGAGGGTGAATTGAAAACTACTTGCCCTGATACCGATTGCGATATAATTTTACATTAACATTAACTCACATAAATTTAGAGTAGTTAATTGTAAGAAGTTTGAAATCCTTGCGGCAGGCAGTTGTGTTTTAGATTATAAATTTGTTTGCCAAGCAATTTGCCGCGATTTGTGGCGAATGGAGCAAATTGAGCATTTCAATGTTTGCAAAATTTAATGTTTGAATAATTTTTTCATTGGTCTTAACGCTTTGCTGGGGAAAAGGGAGAATTGTCGTGAACTTGATGGTGATTACGTAGAAATATTATTAACTAGCTTTTGCTAGCGGTTGCCGAGGGCAAATAGTATCCTATATGCTATTCCTGGACATGGTCTTGTACCTATTTTCATTAAATTTGTGAAACAGTTTGAGTATGAAGGAGTAGTGAAAATTCAAGCAAGCAAACATACGTACGACTGTATTTTCTTTGTCATTCCGAATAATCTCAAATAATCTTTAATCCACCTTCGCACTTCCATATGGATAAATATTCTTGTGACCTAGGAAACAAAATGTTAATTAATCGCAAAAAAAAGATGAAGTAACACCGTTAAATTAAAAATACTTAAAAATTAATAAAAGTTTTGATATTTTCATTTACTTGAGCAATTACAGATGCAATTTAAAAAAATTACAGTTAAAAACTCTATGTCAGGTTTCACATTTCAGTTATTAAACAAAAGCATTTTTCACCAAAACTTTAGATAAAAAATATAATCACGTAGGTTATATTATTTAGATAAAGTTTTCTCCGTGTTTCTAAAAATAAATAAAAAACTTTCAGTCGAATTGAGAACCTCCTCCTTTCTTCGAAGTTGGTTAGTAATAATGCCTTCCACAAATCTTTTGCGAGCAGAGGTACCTTTGGTGGAAAATGGAGGACTATTGTAAGTGCCTACTCAAGACATCAGTAAACAACTCTAATACTTCTTTAGAACAATGGTCTGTGCTCGTTAATACTTTTGTCAATAAGAACTGCTTGCTCAAAGTACATAGTGACGGTGGTTTGAAAGCGCCTGCGAATTGTGTAGCTAACGAAACTTTTTTTTTATTTTGTGTTAGGTTAGTATTAGGATAGGTATTTTTTTTCTTATTTGCGGAAATCGGCAAAAGCGTTTGGTAGAGTAAGTGGGCGAAGCCTCGTACAGGCTATCGCAATCACGCACTCAGTGACATGTGACATGATACAGTGACATAAATCGCGACTGGTGATTCTGATTTTGCAAGCTTTTGTTTAGTTTCACCTCTCCCAATGTTTGTTTGAAATCTGAAAACTTCTTATTATTTAAAGAGATTAATTGTGAGAGTTATTCTGAATAATACTCAGAATAAAAAAATAAAAACTATAATAATACCAAGTATCATTAATAGGGAATATGCACGTGACCCCAAAATGAATAAAATATTTTTATTCGTATTCTTTTACTACTAAAAAAACATACCTACACAACTATTTTTCATTTTTTTCATAATTTAATAGTAAAATTTAATCATCAAAAACTAGCCTTTTTGTAATTTCCTCGCAAATTTACAAAACGCAACGCTATTGTCAGACAAAGTTGTGACGACATCTTACACTCTGACGTCGTCTGTCAACAAATTGTTTAGATGGTTTCTGGTGAATAATTATATTGTTTCATGGTTTTTGCATATTATTCTGAGTTAAAAGTATTAAATCTTTATGAAGAAAGATTTAGCACAATGACTGAAGCCGGTTTCGTCAAAGCGCAATCAGACAATCTGCCTAGAATAGACGTGTTCATGATGTCCACGTATTTTGCAACTAATTTAGATTTGACATCTGCTGAACTCAGAGGAGTAAAAGCTGCGAGGTAAATAAGTAACTATATCACTTAATACATGATTATTTTCATAGTTTTGTAAATATAACAAACATAACCTAAAATATGCAGCTATTTTTATTGTTTTTGTCAGATCTGAACGAGAATCATATGGAGATTCAGCCATTGAATACGTGCAAGTAAAACGTATGTTTTCGTCAAAGTATGTAAACAAAACAAGTACACTAAGTAAAAATGATTCTTAGAGGTACCTATATCACTTTTTTAATCTCTTTACTTACGTTAAAATGATCTTCACAACAGTATAAACGGCTCAAAGATGATACATTGTTTCTTCTCATTGCACTACACCACTTTTTCCTCATATCTTCATCTTTCGGCATAAGGAAATATATTTTTTCAGATGCCGTTTTGTTGTTATTTTCGCACATGGGTACGACACAATATTTATAGTAATCTTTTCTGTGCTTTTCCATGGTAATCGATTGATTTAATCAGTCACTTTTTTAACTTTAAGAGCGAAACGCTTTGTTGTTGATAACAAACTCGTGTAATCTGACGTCACAGAATAAGCGCGCCAAAATGGCCACGTTTCAATCGCGCGAAAATGATAATGATTTTAATGTTTTTTTTCTAGCTCAATGGATTATATTTTGAATGTGTTATATTTATTTTTGGTAATGTAATAACTAGTAGTAACGTTTAAAAAAATAAAAAAGTGCATGCATATTCCCTATTATTGACTAGGTGTCTTAATTTTATATGATTATCAACTTCCTGAAATGTTACACTGATTGAAAACTTCAACTTGTATATCTTTTTCTTTATAATCAACAACCTGTTAACAATACGTTTTATGTTTTTCAGGCCATAAAGACTTTTATCCCAACGGAGGTAGTTCACAATCAGGTTGTTATATTTCCATCTGTGACCATAGCAGAGCTTGGGAATACTTTGCTGAATCTGTCGCATCGCCGAAACATTTTCCAGGTAAACAGCTATTCCATTTTTAGAACGAGTACTAGTGTAGGAAAACTCCTAGGTTAGTTCATAGATAATGCGATTGTTTAACAAAATATCTTCAGCTTTTCTTTCAATAAGTTCCTTGCATCTTTGATAAGTAAAATTGGCATATATGAGTAACAGTTTTTATTGACTATTTTTCCTTCACTACAAATAATATATTTTAATAAACAGATTCTTGTTACGCTAACTGGTCTCTTGTCAATACTCTTGCGTCTTCCCATCTTCCTTGCTCGTCGTGTTGTACTGGTGCTGTCTCTGCGGCAGTGGAGAACTTCAAGTGGCGGAAATATAATAACTTTGTTGGAAGTTATATTTTCGATCCGTTTGGGGTTGAAACTTTCGGATCGTAGTGTCCGAATGCTCACAAGTTGTATAAAGATCTGTCGAAACGTCTAGTTGACACTTCGCGTGACCCAAGGCCTGGCTTTTACCTCAGAAAAAACATAAGCATTGCCATACAGCGTGGCAATGCCGCCAGTCTTTTGAGCACATTACCAGTCGACAGCGATGTGGAAGAGTTTTTTGACGCCATAATATTTTAGTTTGACTTTAGTTAGTCGTAGTTAGCTGTAATATAGTATTTAAGTATGTTTTTAAATAAATAAACCTGTCTTCCTATTTTATTTAACAAATAAATTTTAATGAACCCGTCTCTAATGTGATAATATAACTGAATAATAAAGACTGTTGAAAAGAAAAAAATGTCCATGTTCACTTACTACGAAATTTCACGTAGTTCAAATTCATAATCTTTTTATTTCACATGGACACTTATGTATATATAAGGCCTATAATGGAATAGTTTCAATTTTGGTAATAATAATATTTTACTCTATTTTTGGGTGATAGAGTGGACGCAATATACCTCCATCGCACTTTTTGTGCGCTTTCGATAAAAAAGAAGAATTTCCCAAATGATGAACAACTAAATAAAATTAATCTATAAACATTTTGATTTAAGCCCGAAGATGCAAAAATTGGACCATGTTCGGCGAAGGCCTCTGTTCCAAGAACGAGATATCCTACATGGGTTTCCCATGTGACAGCAACAACCCTGGTCTCTACTTTCTCAGCACTAAAAAGTCTGCGCCGTTCGGTATGGGTTCTGCAGGAAGTGGGTGAGATATCTCTCAAAGAAATAAATTTTTATAACGAAAAAAGAACTGTTTTTTATACTGGTTTCTATTACTATCATATTTATTAAGAGCATCGGAAAAAAGAAAAAAAAGAACACCATGAACAAAATATTAGATGACCAGATTGAAAGCAATAACCAGGCTTTGGAAAAGTATATTTGTATATAGCATAATCTTCACCATGACGATTTACGAGCGTCTACCAGTAGTTTTGTTTACTAGAAGAAAAGTATCTCAAAAAGAACATACTCACGGAATCAAGGACCTTATCAAAAAGGGTCTGTTACGCACGAGAGCAGTGGTGGCCAAGTGGTAACGGCCCCGACTTAAGAGTTGTAGGTCGTGGGTTCAAACCGATTTCAACCGAACTGTTTATGCTATTATACTAGGCAAGATCTTAGGGACGGTTTTCAAAATTCGGGGTGAATTTAAGAAAATCCTAAAAATATGAAACGGTTGTCCAAAATTTGTTTATAGAAACCTTCAAGTAGGCGAAGCAGCTGGCCGAACCTAGTTATTATAACTGAACTCATGGTAACCCTTTACCAACAAAAGGCTGCGGCAAATAAAAGTTCATTGTAATTTTTCTATTTCCGTCAAGAAAGCCTTCCTCTTTTTCTTTCATTACAATACTTTCAAGTGCTTCACAAAGTTCCCACACAAGCAAATTAAAACACAGAAAGGGACCCTGTATTTAAAGAAGCGGGCCCCTATTTCCCTAGTAAGTCACGCGCCATAACAATGTGAGTATAAATTAATAACCACGTGACAATTGAAATAAACGTTACGGACAATACTCACGTGGAAGGCTTTCTAACAATTAGCCACCGATCCACGCGTTCGCAGAGTTTTTTTTTGTTTTTTTAGGGATCCATTCGACACTCTCAAGGGAATAAAAATTCATATGGTACTTCCCGTTGACAGTTCCCAGAATCATGAAATTTGGCTTGAAGCAAGGTCTTATAGCACAAGAATGGGAAAAAATCTAGAACATGTAAATTTGTAGTTACGTCACAAAAAAATCTTTTTTTGCAATTTAGAAAAATAATCATATTTAACTCAATTCTAAAATTGAGCTTTTATCGTACGAAGTTTGTACGGAACCCTCAGTGCGCAAGTCCAACTCATTCTTACCCAGTTTTTTTTTTAACAATGAGCCCAAATACCCCTGATTGGCTACAAAAGGAAACCATTAAATGTTTTCGCGTAGTTTCAGAAGTTCTAAGTGAAATGATGGCGATTGGTTTTTCTTGTTGTTGACTTAGTGTGTACAAAAAACAAATAACTAATTAAACTTTTCAATTATTATTTGTATTGTGAGTAAAACAAGGAAAAGGGTTTGATGTTTAAAAACCGTTTACTTGTTTTTTTTTTTTTTAATTACACGTGCCTACTTTCTGTTTTGTTGTATTAACAAAAAAACATGACTACGTTGGGTACGACTACGTTGATGCCACACGTGAAAGCTAAATGATAAATCACTCTCATAAATTAAATCTTTAAAAAAGATAAGATATAAATTTCGTTGAGTACGTCTACGGTTACGCTGGATGTAGGTACATCACTGTCTATGGCATAAATAGTAATTTTTCATAATTAAATCCCTTTCCTGCCGCTATTGCTTACGTAAAAAGGTAATAAACGCGTTGCCATGGCTAATTTAAAAAACTTTAACAGACACCACTGTTAAGTCGACCACAGCAAACAACTCTACAGATATCGGTTCTCGGATGGTTACTATTTTCATTATTGGCGCGGTGTCTCTTCGCAGACCATGACCCTTCTATCTTGCGCCACATGCCCTGTTACTTGAAAATATGGGTTCATTGACACACGCTATTTCTGTAATAGAAAACTCTATCACCGAGTGTCAATAGGATATTTTATTTCATGTTTTTTTTTATGTTTGATGTCATCAAATGACTCCTCCCGCCCCTGGTGGAGCGCAAGGAGTGTCATACTTTAACTAACTAAAACCTGCCTGTGTTCCTTCAGTTACCTTTTGCGTTTCAGGGTCACTACAATTTTTCCGAACAATCCCGACCCTGGAGGGTACTTTAAATTCTGGAGTTTATTTTTTTGTATAAATTTTAGATTTTAAAGCTAACATTAGAAAAGTATTTCTGTAAATGAAAAATAATTATTTTACACTGGTCAAGTTGAATTGTAGATAAAAAAACGTGGTAAGACCTATTTTAAGATCTTTAGGTTAGTTAATGTCATTTTATAATAATTACTCTCTTCTGTTAATGAATTTTATCAATTATAGAAGTGTTTGATGAACTCTAGAGAAATCCTAAAATATTTTTATAACAATTGCTATATCAAAGTTGAATCAATAGAACATGACATCTAATTTTAGCATCAATTTCACTGAGTGATATTTTTGAAAAGGGGCCAACGTAAGTACGTAAGTATTACTAATGGGGGGGGGGGAGAACTTTACTTACTTTTGCTGACGAGGGGAGAGGGGGCGTTAATATTTGCCAAAATCTGCTTACGTAATACTTGAACGGCCCCAAAGCTCGGCGAAAAACCGAAAGGTAAAATAATTTTTAAAATAGGATACTGAAAGCGCTGGCGTTACTCCTTTTTTTTAAAGTGGGAAATCATCAAGGAACTTCTCCTACACTTTGGGTGGAGCGAGAAGGAGTATCAGATTTTAACTGACGTAAACCCACCTGCAGTCTTTCAGTTGACTTTTGTAGCTCATCATCATTTCAACCGATAGGCGTTCACTGCTGGCTTTCCCCAAATCTCACTATAATGACCAGACCTGTGTGTGTGTGTGTCACGCATCCATCGGATTCCCACAATCCTCACTAGGTCATCAGTTCACCTTGTTGGAGTCCTTCGAACGGTACGTTTTCCGGTACGTGGTCGCCACTTACGAGCCTTTCAACTCCACATATTTTCCTGCATTATCTGTTCTGAAAATAATGTTTTGACTGGCCTGTTGGTCTAGTGGTTAGTGGCCCTGACTGCTATGCCGGAGGTCGTGGGTTCAGTTCCCATACAAGGCAAATGTTTTTGTGATGAGCACGACCATTTGTTCTGTGTCTGGGTGTGATTTATCTATAATGTGTGTGTATTTAGAAATTTATAAGTATGTTTATCGACTGTCTAATAGTCATAACACAAGCTCTGCTTAGCTTGGGACTAGACGGCGTTGTGTGATAGTTGTGGAATATTATATTATGTTATAATGTGCTCTGCCCACTGCCGCCTAAATTTTAATGCCCTTCGTCTCCGTCAGATAAAATTATTTGCTTGAAGGTAAACAGTTAAGTCTTCTTGAAAATAAAAACATTAAGGAACCAGAATCTGTGATGAGCTTCCCAAGTTATTTTCTTATCAGTTTACGCTGGACTAAAGTGCTTCGGAAAAATGCGATAAAACCATTCGAGCTGGAGGGTTACTAAGATGCTTTTAGCAAGATTGTTTTTTCTAGCAACTAGATGTAACATCAAAGGGAGAAGAAAATCAAATCCAATTCAGAAATATTTTTAGATCATAATATAATAGGATATAAAAATATTTCTGAATTGGATTTGAACAAGTTTTATTCATTTTGTGTTAAATCTTTACCGTACACTCATATTTCGGACTTTTTATTGTAATGGAACTATCGGATTATACACTCATATTTCGGACTTTTTATTGTATTGGAACTATCGGATTACGCACTCATATTTCGGATTTTTTAATGATAAGAACTATCGGTTTATACACTCATTTTTCAGATTTTTTGTTGTATTAGAACTATAGGATTATACACTCATATTTTGGATTTTTTATTCTATTGGAAATATCGGATTATACACAAATATTTCGGATTTTTTATTGTATTGGAACTATCGGGTTATACACTCAAATTTCAGACTTTTTATTGTATTGGAACTATCGGATTATACACTCAAATTTCAGACTTTTTATTGTATTGGAACTATCGGATTATACACTCAAATTTCAGACTTTTTATTGTATTGGAACTATCGGATTATACACTCATATTTCAGATTTTTTGTTATATTGGAACTACCGGATTGAAACTCCGGAAGTAGGAATAAAAAGTTCCTACGTGAACTTTTGTGGAGCTTTCCAATCCCACACATACTATTAAGTCTTTACCGGTAAAACTGTATACTTGGGATACTTGGGACTGTGATAATGCTGTGTCATTGATATTGCATGCCAAAACAGACAAAAACAAAACACGACAAAAAAGTAGTAACTAATTTCGGAAAAGAAATAAATTGTACAAGTTTAAAGTTTATTTGTAATTCCAAGTCATTCTGAGTTATCATAGCTCAGTTTCTCGTTTTCTAAAACGGTAAGCTACAAGCTAAACGATCTCCTGGTTTACAAAGTTTTAGACTATAGCTATCAATAACAACACCTATTTCTAAAAATAACATAATGAAGAAGTTATATAATATAACGTGCTTAATAAATACCCAAAGTAAAATGATTTCAATTTGAAAAATATCGTGAAAAATCTAAACATTCACATCCGTGCTTCCAAAAAATTGTACATTTATATTTATTTTCCTTAAGTGAAATAAACCATACGTTCCTGGTAACAAGGAAATAAGGTAGTTCCTTAATCCACGTAAGGCCACACTACATTTCTCTTGAAATAAATCCTTTCGGCGACAAGTATCAACAGAGATACGACGTAAGTACACGCGAGAATAGTGACAGGTATCGAAATATGCGCCATACGTATTTGTATAAGATGACATTTCGTGCATTTCGGTTCTTCGAATTCTGTTGATACTATCCGATTTAGTATTCCCGATTCTTTGATGCGTAACATTCTGAAAGAAAAAGAAAACTTTGTTACAAGTCCTACAAGTTGTGGTAGATAGATGGATTCATGTATTCTTTATTGTACACCAAAAATAAAATTACATTACATACACATACACACATACATTCAACACACACATTACACAACACACACACACATGAACATGTACATTAGGTACTTATGAAACTGGATATTAGTAAATCAGCTATAGTCATATAGGTCCTATGAGTTTGGCGCTTTTTTTTTTTAATGGATTACTTTGAACTGATATCTTCGGTTTGAATTAGAATCACAAGTTCAAATAAACTTTCTATAAAATTTACATACGTTACTTTCTTTTCAGAATTATTTATTTTTTAGTTTTTATATTTTTCTTAATTTCGCAGTATTTAAAACATAATAAAATGTTGGAATGTGAGACCAAATAATGCGTCCAAAACGGTGTGCAATATGAAGTTCAAAGAAATTCGTTTTAAAAACGCCAATTATATAAGTAAGGACTAAGTGCTCGATTACGGAGATGCGGCGCGTTGCGCGGCACGTTGGGCGGTCCATCCTACATTGCCATATGTTTGTGTTTGCATGAGCAATGACGCGGCTCATTGCTGCAATGTACGACGACGTCCAATGCGCCGCGTAACGCGCCGCGTCTCCGTAAACACGGCCTTAAGCAAAAGACCAATTGCAACTAAAGCCCGGACGCGGAGCAGGAAGAATTTCGTACGTTGACCTATTATTACCTGTCTCTGTCACTCCCGCGTAAATATAATGCGTCTCGCTCGCACAGATGCAATGGCCTCTGTCGTCAGGGATTGTAAACCCTTTACTGTAAACTTTTTACTGTTATTGTAAGTTTTGCTCTTTTTTGAATGTGGTTTTTCTTTGGTTAGTTACTACGAAAATCCTTGGTGAAATTCATAAATTTAAATAATAAATGACAATGATAATTTTTATTTTATTATCATATTTCTACCGAATTAGTAATTTTAACTCTATTTTTAAATTGTTATAATATAAAATGTAAAGAAATAATTTATATATTTAATAACAATAATTTATTTAATAAATTAATCTTTTTTTCCCCTTAAATGTTTAATGTAAAACGCACTTAATATAAAAATGTTTGTGACCACTGTCAGTAGGCCCAAAGGTCATTGTACGAAATTCTTCCTGCTCCGCGACCGGGCTTTAACAACACATTGATACTAATTTATGTAAGGAGATACATACCCAATTTTAAATTGTTCCTTATATTTGAAATTCTTCTTAGTAAAGAAGTATTTCTTGATGTTCGAGGCCAGGTCAATTGAGACCAACTTACAGATGTCATAATTATCGTATGCTAAAATTGAGCGTTTTTGCAGTTTCGATTAAATGATAAAATGATAAATGATATTTACTATAGATATTGACTACTTCTGAATATAATGTTTATTATTATTTATTTAAACTTCATGTACAGTAGTGGTACATAGGCGGACTTAATGCAACAAGGCATTCTCTACCAGTTAACCTTTGGGTTAAAAAAGAAAACAATGTGGTAGGTTTACGCAATAAATAAATAACAAATATTTCAAATAGAATGTGAAATAAATTAAGTACCTAATAATAATAAAATACTTATACACCCCTATTTTTTAATTAGTGCATAAAAAATGGGGCTCAATCAGTACCCATTACTTTTATGTAGCCAAAAGTCAAAAAAACGAAATCCCAAAATTGTCCACGAAAATTTGTCATTAATTGGTAAATTCATAATTGAATCAATCATTCATAACAACTACTACTTGAAAATACTAAACGCAGTGTTTTTCCATTTTTATTGACATTCTTTCATTCATAAACAATAACCCGTACAATGTTTCCCTAAATTGAGTGAGATTTTGGGTTATAAACAAATTCTCAAAACTTTGCTGTTTATGAATACTATTTATTGAGACTTTACTTAAATAATAACAAGACCTTTTCTAAAAAGCCCTTTAAGTATTTGCACTAATTAAAAAATAGTGGTGTATAAGCTAATATTATAAACTAATATAGATACAATGATAAAAATAAAAATACTACCATCTGTCTTTTATGAACTTACTTTTTCGGATATGTGGATAAATGGTTGTATAATCAGATAGTAAAGCGACGCGACCCATTTTCACAGCATTTACTCCGTCTTTGACAGTTACAGACTTCAACCTCAGCAGCTTCCCTAATACTATACTGAAGTTCCGATTATAGACTTGAAACTGTTAAAAATAAACTATTAAAAATATCCAAAATATATTATATTGTAATCGTCCGTATGGTGTTCGGACGTAAAGAATGGCACCATCCCATCTCTTCCCGTGGGTGTCGTAAGAGGCGACTAAGGGACATTTCTGTGACCGTGCGTACTATGAAGCACCGAAGGTCTCCGCATGGTGGTGCGTAAACCACCAACAAAAGCATTCCCAAGGAGGGTTGGTGTCAGGCTGGCGGCCGACTATAAAACAGTTGCCAAATCAACTGCAACGAGTTTACAAGTAGATGGATGGAGAAGAAGAGGGAGGCCGAAGAAGAGATGGATGGATTGTATGAGGAGTGATATGAAAGAAAAGAAAGTTAGTGATAGTGTGACGGCTGACAGGATAGAGTGGAAGAAAAAAAACGTGTTGCGCCGACCCCAAGTAATATGGGATAAGGGCAGGAAGAAGAAGAAGATTATATTGCAATATTGTTTAAAAATATTGAATAAACAACTAACGTAGTTAACTCTCGAAGCAGAATCCGGCGTAGTTTGCGACTCTTCTGATGTCTGCGCTCCGATTTGGTTCCACTCAAACAAAAAGAAAAGAATATTTTAAAATCGAAATTAATGGATTTGAAGCTTGATTAATAATCTAATAACCAGCATTAAGGTTTTAAAATCCAATGGTTTGGCATGTGACAATAGAAAACACCGGACGGGATGATTATAATGCTTTGCGTCATCCAATCTTTTGAGCACTGCGGTCTGTGCTGGGGTGGGCTGCTGCAGGTCAAAAAAAAACTGTAACCCGCTTGGATAAATATAACAGCCTTGTCAGTAGTTATACAACATTATTTTTAGTATATGCGAACCCTGAATATAGTTTTTTCAAAATCAGTAATTCTAATTGTACCTGTAATTGGACACTACCGACATTAAGTACAACACAGGTCATGGCAGGTTATAGCGGGCATTGGGCGCCAGCGCACAGCTGGTTGCGAGAGCAAAACAACTCATCAGTCACCCGCATGGCCCGGTGACTATGTATTTGTGCGGATAACCAGGTAACATATCAAGCTTGTGATTTTTCATGATAAAGTTTTGAAATTTTGTACATAGATTCTTTACATAAAAATACTAGACAAGTGTTCCAGGTTTCGCATATACTAAAAATAAGGTTGTATATATTTGAGCCGTTTGGGTTTGAAACGCTAAAATTATGGGGTCTGTAATACTCATTGAGTTGTTTGGGATATCAACCAACAACTAATCGACTATTTACGTGGCCAAACGGCTGGGCTTCTCTTTTTTCAGCAAATCAGCATTTCTATTCAACGTGGCTATGCTGCCAGCGTTCTGGGACACTTTTCTCATTGACAGCGATGTGTTTTAATTTTTTGATGACCAAGGAGTTCTTTTACACCCGCTTATACATACTAACATTTTCAATTTGTATACTATGAAGTCATAGTATATTTTAGTTTAGTAGTAAGTAATTAATTAGTATATGTGTAGATAATTTTTTTATTAAAGTACAAAAAAAATCTTATATCTGCATTTTATAGCTCATTATTATGAAATATACTTTAGTTAGAAATGAGCTTTATGTGAATACCAAAGATTATTTTTCTACGTAATTGTAACGTAAAACTAAGTAAATACTTACTCGTTCAGCAATAGCCAATTTCATATAATCAACAATGACAAATTCATAGTCACTTTCTGCTAAGGTATCCAAGTCAATATCATGGTCTTTATCATTCACCAAGTTGGAGAGCAGGTTCGAAGTATAGAAGGTGTACACTATGTAAGCAAACACGAAGAAAATGAAGTAAGCCATCCTTCGAGATAGCAGCTTTGGATCTATTGGTGGTACTGTAGAAGAGAAAAAAAAATATTGTGTGGAGTAGATTGGAACAGGATTACTAAACTAAGTAATCTAATATGATTGACCACTGCTAGTCTGATCCCCATGAACACGGAAGGTGGCCTTTCCCCACACGCCTATCGTCAACGTCGAGCATGGTTTAAAAGCTAGTTGCTTGATCTAACACAATCCAACGCGATGTTTGATTGATAGGCAACGCGAAAAAAAGAGGTAACGCCTGAAAACTCTGTTGGAATTCGGTAATTCCTTGATTTACTCGAATATTTCACAAAATTTATTTCAGGAAATACGTGTTTTTTTTAATTCTTAAATGTTTTTGAGAAAAAATGTCATCATTTAGAATCTCCATTAAATGTGCAAGGCTTCTATAGAAGTACTTTTTTGTATTTATATGAGTACATTATGGACGGCCAAAGTTCATGTAAAATAGCAGATTTTCAGAGGTCTTTACTGGATTAGTTTTACACAAATTTTATTATTGAATTCTGTAGAAGCCTAGATGTTTGCTGTTTGTCGATCAGCAAACAGCTGGTCGACTCTTCGCGTGACCAGAGGGCTGGGCTTTTCTTCGGTCAACGAATCAGCATTGCCATCCAACGTGGAAATTCTGCCAGCGTTCTGGGCATTTTTCCCATTGATATCGATGTGGATGGATTTTTTGATACCCAATAAGTTCTTTTTGTACCCGTTTGTACATATTATTATTTTTAATTTGTATATATATCTATTAAGTTTGATATAGAGTTCTAGATTTAATTATTATTAATATTGTAATTTAAAGTTATTTGATAAACTGGTTAGATAGTAAATGTTTTTTCATACAACTTCCCTATTGCTCTAATAAAAATTTAAGCTTATATTTGTATCAAAACAACTATAACTTGTGTCAGTGTTTCACGAAATGAGCCATAACACCGAATAAACGCTACAAAGCTACTAAATGAGAATCTCTAATATCGAAAGCGTATTCTGAAAAGATTTAAATAAATGGCTGCCGAAGCTTTTAGAGCGCGAACCTTTTTTGGACTCAGTACACTCAATTAGATTATTTGCTCATGTTATTTATTTTGAATTATTTATTAAAGGTTAAGTTAAACGACAAAATATTCATTTTTATATGTCTTTTCCTTCTAAACTGTAAGTATTTTCATCTAAATAGAATATTCTTAATCATTCTAGAATATGTAATAATACATATTGTTTTCTTTTAATCAACATAAATTATTGTTCTCCTTATATTTATAAGTTATTTTAGAAACATTATTTTAAAGTGACGTAACTTTATTTTTCGAGGTATTTTGTAAAAGGGCATTAAAAATATTTATGCAGTCCGCCATCCTGGATACTTCGCCATACCGTGCTGAATTTATCCAGCAGAATGACGTGACGTAGATAACTATGCTTTCTAATCCAAAGTAAATGTGTATTTAAAAATTCATCTCAATCGATTGAAGATATCTGCTTCAAAATTGAGATACAAGATTCTACCAAAGCAATACATTTATACACACATTGCAAGTTAAATAAAAAATTATTATAATATACAGTGGTTCTTTAAAAATACTTACTATGCTGACAATAAGCACCGATGACCAAAAGTGATTCATACGCATAGCTAGTCTGCCAACCACCTACCACACTGAACTCCCACCGTTTGAGGAAATAGAAAATAAAGCTGATGAGGAAAGCCATGGCGTAAAGGCAATTCCAGACTGGCCGGGAGAAGGGTTTGCTGTAGAATGTGGTGAAAAACTCGTTGTGGATACGATTAAAAATGAAGCCAAATCTGAAATAGAAGATTATCATAAAGAAACAGTTAAGAAACATAAAGGAGACATATTACATTATTGAACGCGATAATGTATTAATTTATATTTTTTTATACGCTATTTATTTTATGTGCTGCTATATGCTGTATCTCGTACACCTGAAGGAGGTGATGTGATGAGAATGGATAAAGTGAGAAATAAGTATATTACAGGAAGTTTTAAAGTGGCATCAGTAACTGAAAAGTTGAAAGGGAATCATTTGTCTCGGTATGGTCATGTGAAGAAGAGGGATGAAGCAGATGTTATTAAAAGAGTTGTGAGTATACATGTGAATTAAGAGAGAAATAACCTCCATATAGGAAAAAGAAACGTTTGCCGCATCAGTCTTTTTGCTTATCGGCTAGCTCCTTCTAAATCATTCCATGGATTTCGACGCGGTTTTCCCTAATAGAATTTTACTATCCGAAAGTAATTATGATACAAAAAAATTTGTTGAAACTGGTTCAGCAGCCTTTTCTGCACACACTTTCAGGATGTGTGTAATAATGTTACATATTGTTAATATGATTTTGTGCAAAGCCGCGTTGCCAATGATTAATATTTTGTTGTTAGAAAATTATTAAAATTATGATAACTTGTATTGGTCTAAGCCATTGCCTGCTATGCTGCAAGACGCGGATTGTTCCAGGTCTGTATGTTTTTGCTTGTTGCTTGGTATTGTGAGTCTACATAATTTTTAATGCACATGCACACATAATACAGAAGTTTTCCTAGTGTGTAAAAAATAACGTTGCTCCTATATTTTGCGTTATAAAAAAAAAAACATTTTCGTTTTATGAGTTCTTTTGTGAATATTACCGGGGGCCAAGTGTTGGCTTCCGAAAGGTAAACCCGTGATCCTAGAATGAAAAGGGCAAAAAAAGAACGTACGTGTGTACGTGTGATTTTAGTCAGTAAAAGTCTGATACGTCCTATCGCTCCACTCTAGAGTGGGAAAAAAATCCCATGGTACAAGAATATTTTCTAGTGTAGGTCGACGTTATTTTTTCGAAAACGGAAAAAAAATACATTAGATGTTATGAGTCTTAGAGATCCTATTGTACTACTCTGGGGCTCTGACGAGGTATGAAAATGCATACCAGGGCCATGGAACCAAGGCAATGAAGGAACGGGGTAGGTTTTTAGTCCGTAAGAGTCTGACACTATCTCCCGCTCCGCCCAATGGCGGGGGATATCATTGAATGATTTTACCTACCATAAACAAACTGTAAATACAAAAAAGAATATATACGGTCGAATTGAGAAACCTCCTTTTTTTTAAGTCGGTTAAAAATTAACAAATTTGATACTGACCTCCAAGTATTAATAGCAAATACAGGATAAACGTGGTCCAGCAGATCTGTCGTCAAGCTCATAGATCTTGCAAACACATCAGCACGGTCATCATAAGACATGTTTATAGGCTGTGCAACCATAGTCACATGTTTTGGTGGATTGTCGCGTACGTAAGATACACTGTAAATATAATAAAATCATAAATATTTGATCATATTCATATATCTCGCGACTGGTATGTTCGCTGAGAACAGAGTTACTGATTTTCATGGGCTCTTGAGAAGACTCAAGGCATCTTTTCTGTCTCGACTGACGCGGTGTAGTAATAAGGTTGTGTCTGAAGTGTTACTGGGTGCGTAACTGTGTACCTGTTTAGACGTTGGAAATTTTGAATTTTTTATCTTAATTTTGTCAATTTATTAATGTTATTCAATCATTTTAATTTTAATAATTTTGTCAAGGTCTCTATAATTATAATTTAATTTATATAATCCAATGTATTTATTTTAATCTGTTTATTAAAACTAAATTACTAATAAAAAATAAAAATAAATTACTTAATCAGTACTGAACTTAAATCTATGGGTACTATGGCGGTCTTTTTTTTTAATTGATATAAACTAGTGCTTAACTGCAATCCCACCTGATGGTAAGCAATGATGCAGTCGTTGATGGTGCGGCGCACTAGTTTATTAAGAGGCTATTCACTCTAGCCATGAAGACACCTAAATTATGATCGGACGGGAAGACCGCAGAATATTTGTTCATCATCATATCAGACGTCCACTGCTAGACATTGACCTCCCCCAAGTGTCGCGACAACGGAAGGTCCTGTATGTCTTGCAACCATCGGATTCATGAGCCCCTTACCAGGTCATCGGTCTAAATTGTAAGAGGCCTACCAACGCTGCGTCTCCAGCAGGCTTAGCCAAGTTTATCGATAATCTACAAACGTGAACGCTAGTAGAAATCCAATCAAATGTATGGGACATCATCTGGGCAAAATTCGTAGCCAAGTTTACTTCGTTCAAAAAGACTGAATTAAATGTAATACTCGTAGTTTCTACAATAATAATCGCGGCATCCTATAGTTTTATGTTATAAATACTGAGGCGTTTCGATTTTAGAAAGAGACTCGACACGAAAAGGTCATAACTTGGCTAGGCCTGCAGAACCTTTCGGTCCAATCGATTGACACGAATCTGTTTTGTGATCAACGCCACTTAAGTTTGCCTTTTCTTCGGAGATTACCTTGGTTATGCGCTAAATGTCAAATTGTATTGAAACTAGCAATCTGGTGACAATACAATGAAACAGAATCATTCTATACGATTTGACGTAAACGAACGTTTACAATAGCGCGATCAAATATAGAAACTTGGAATAGGCCCTCAGTTAAAAAAAATTAATAAAATTCTTAAAATCCATACCTTGAGGAGACAGGAATGTAAAAGTAAATTAAAGGCTTGGGTATTCACTTTGGACTATACTTACACAGAGTAGCTTCTAATATAAAATTCTCCCATATACTTACAAATACACTTATACACATATACACACAATCACAAAGATACCCTCATACACAGACACTCTCACGCGCTAGCATACAAAAACATGATTGCAAGTAGATGAATTGGCAATCTATTTAATATTATTGCAGAGATTTTTAGTTTTTCCATAAACTTATTTTGTTATTTTATTTTTGTTTACTTCCATTATTTTAACTTTTTTTTTTCTCATTCAAGTGTCTTACATGGGCTATGAATTAAAGAACGAAAACTTTTTATACTGCCTCCCAAGATACAGGTACATATACAGGGCCTAGTTTGGAAGACAGAAGACTATGTACTTTGTTTAATTAATTGTCCGTGTATTAGTTACTAAGACTGTAATTTATGGTTGTGTGCCAAATAAATTATTATTATTATATTATTTTCTTTATTAATTGAATATATGTACATATAAATTATATTTTTAAATATTTCTTTTAAAAAAAAAACACATTAAAAAAAAAACATTTAAAAATATAAAAAATAGTGTCCCACCAGTATCGGGAACAGAGTTCAAGCTACCGGCGGTCAGGGCTCCAGAGAAAGGAACCTCCTAACTATACGAGCCGTGTCCAGAAGTACCGCTTTCTGAATCAAGCCCTTGATCCAGCCGTCTAACGAGAATGATCGCCGAATCCACTTCCCACATATCGACAACCTCGCGAGCCAAGTCAATGTACTTAATTTGTTTATCTTAATGGGTTTAATTTGTTTATACTATTATTATTATAGATATCCGCAGAAGAACCAATCTTCTGCGGATATCTTGTTAACCGTTACTCGTAATTCTATTCTCTATTTTGTAGACACTTACTTGAATTTATAAATATCCTTTAGCAATCCCAAAATTGTGCAGCCAGTGACTGTTTGCCGCCACATCGGATCATACGAGTCGATGGACTCAAGGTGCTCCTTGAGGGTCTCACATTCGTTTATTGATGACACAATGAGTGTCACGTTCCTCATGTCGAATGACGTCATTATTATCAGGCTATATTGTTGCAAATACCATTAGTTCGAAAATCCACTAACAGCTGTCAGCTGCCTCGAGGAGAGTCGATTTGGTACATGAAACACTATCGATTTATAAAGATAAAATAAAAAAAATAAAGTACTTTTTTAAACTGGAATTAATTTAAGCTTGTACGAAATGAATTTCTTTAAGTAAATGTCAGCTGGGCGAGTTCAAAGACCTGTAGGTAGTTAGTACGCAACGACTGACAACTACTTAAAAGGTCATTGACTCGTTTACTTAAATAAATTAATTTCGTACATGCATTTATTAATTCGAGTTTTAGAAAAAAAGGACTTTAGTTTTTAATTTTATTATCTTTATGAACCGATAGTGTTTCATGTACCGAATCGACCCTCTACGGGATTAAAACGATTAAAATTTAACGGTATATAAATGTCGACTTAATGCCTTCACGTGTTCGATAAAAAGTATTCTATGTAATATTTCAGAACTTTGTCCACCCGTGTACAAAATTTCATTTAAATCTGTTGGACCTTCCGAGCATGAAAAAGTAACCAACATACACCTACACTCACAAACTTTCGGCTTTATAATATTACTATGATACCAGAAAAAAAAATGAACTTATCATTTGGATTAACGTCCGAAGAAACCCGTAATTAACAGAACATTTCAAATAATAATAAGGGTTCGAATAAATATACTATAACAACCGACCGTATCAAACCACGGAACAACATTGAAAGGTTAGAAACATTATATGCCTTAAGAAAACAAATTTAATGAGGTATGCATATTTTAGACGTTGTTTTTGCTTGAAACAACACGTTAAGGGTTTGTTTTATATCACAACCCAGAAATTAATTTATTTTCAACATTCAGAAAGTGCTTTAATATGAGTATAAATAACATATCCCCTCAAACAACCTCCTTTGCCTGAAACGTCTGGTATTTTTAATCTACTGCTTATGAACTTACGGTCGGTGTTCAGCTGACATTTTGAGCGTTACTTCTTATGAAATTATGCAGAATCAAGCGATATTTGTGAAGATATGGAATTGCATTGCATCAGCCTTATAATGTTCCCACTGCTGGGACTCAGGCCTCCTCTCTATGAGAGGGAATGGGCCGCAATCGACCACGCAGGCCTATTGCGGATTGGTGGAGTGAAGATATTAAGCAAGGTAAAATTAAACTAGCTAGTGAAACTTATAGTCAATGACGACAATAAAGAGAAAAATATAACCTTCTACTTCGACATGTAATTTTTACCATGAATACGTTGCGAAAAAGGGATAGTGCTTTCATCCTGTGTATCTCTGTCTTTCTCTCACACCGAATTCGTAATGGATTTCGAACACGTCTGCTAACAAGGTGCTTCTTCGTTTTTCGATTAAAAATCTACTAATTACTTCTCCTGTACTGTTGAAGAAGAGTGCTTGTCAGGCTTTTACCGAGTAAAACCAATCCGTGTTCCATCAGTGGTTCCTTGCTTACCAGGATCGCAGTAACTCTTTCTAATAGTTCTATAGTCCTTCAAGTAACATTTTCCTCTTGCAAAATCTGTAGCTGATTACGCAAGAGGAACTTTGATAGCTGTTTCAAAATTTCCTTTTCACGATTTCTTAGAAGCCAGGGAAATAATTAAGATAAGATAGGGTAAGATAACAAGCCGTAATACTTGTGAACATTTCCCATGGATTTTTCTTTCACACTTCGCACGGCACTCAAAACAAACCCCCAAGATAATCGTATTTTGCACTTGCTTATCTTCTACTTATAACCGTTAGCGTCACAATACAGGAATACAAGAAGGCTTACTTATACGTACTCTACTAATCACAAAGCTATAATGCCACACAAAGGGTTGTGGTGGTCGCAGAGGAGATCTGGCAGTAGAGGCGCTGCACAAATCTGAGGCCATCTGTTTTCATGGCCCTCAGAACATACCACTATCGGATTCCGAGGCGTGGCTGGAAAGGCCCCACGGCGTCGTCACCTTCCGTTTGGCGCAGGTGCTGACCGAACACGGCAAGTTCATTCCGTACCTGTACAAGATTCGTGCGGAGACGACGCCCGGATGTCGCCACTGTGCGGAGCGTCCGGAGGACACGGTGGAGCACACAGTCGAGGTGTGCCCCGCTTGGGAAGAGCATCGCCGTGTCCTTGTGGGGGCGATCGGCGGCAGCGATCTCTCGCGCCGGGGTTTGGTTCAAGCCATGCTCCGGAGCGAGGAGGAGTGGCAGGCGGTCGCCTCCTTCTGCGAAGCAGTAATGCTAGCAAAGGAGGAGGCCGACCGCATCAGGCAACGGCGTACACGCCGCCCACTTTACGTTGGGATGGTGGAGTCTAAGGCCCTTTATAGAATGCTAATGGGGGCGCGATTGCTGCAAAAGCGACCGATCCCCAAGCTAATCGCGTCCCTGAGAGTCATGGCCTTCCAGATGGTGCGGGAATACAACACAATCACCAGCAAAGCGGCGACCCTCCTTTCTCTTGATTTTTTGCTCCTTGGTCTAACATTCCTTGCATATATGCACAACTTGGTCATCATGGTGCTACAAAGTCAGGGCGAATTCCCACTGCCGTGACAAATAGCGGCTTGGGGGATTTTTACGGGATCTCATGGCCGTATGGGTACAGCAACTATCGCAAATCTGCGCTGGGCACGTCACAATTGCATCGGTAAGTCTCATCTTTGAAGAGCCACCCCAAAGTCAGCAAGAGCATATCTAGCTTAGTTCGGAAATGAAAAAAATGGATTAAAAAATAATAATTTGTGAAACTTCTTTGAATTGTTATATTCCACAAGAGATTAAGGTATCTAAAATATTAGTTTTGTTATTGAAAGTAAATTCTGTAACATTTAAAAGCTTCTCCTGGTACAAAAACTTTCTGATTAAAACCGTGCGTGTTTTTGAGGGAAAATATCCATTATCTGGCTAATAATGGATATTTTCAATAAGAGTAGTAATTTCGTACATATTTTGATTTTCAGATTCGACGTATGGAAGAAATGATTAAAATTTTAGTATTTTTGTGAATGCTTCATCAGAAGAGTGCCTAAAACAGAAGGCTTGTGGTCATCTAAAAGACCATAGTTCTGGTTAGCCTTTTGGCTAGCCCCGGAATTTTCTTGCCTGATAAAAACAGAAATGACGGTACGAGTATCCGCAGGAGAAACAAGATTGCCAACATAGCCTGAAGAATCGCTAAACTTTAATGTTCAGTGGACAGGGCACATTACTCGAAGGTGGACCGATTGCCCAGTGGGGTCGCGAGAATCCAATGATTGTGGACACAGGACTAGATCGTTGTAGCAACCCTTTGGGGAGGTTTATTCCAGAAATGGATGTCTTGTGGCTGAATTGATGATGATGATGATGATGATGATTGTGAATGTTTCAGCTGAAGATGCATTGCATCTTCTAAAGATTTTATGTCTTCTGAAATTTTTAAAGAAATAGATAATAATATTATTATCTTGTACACTTTTGTGAGAGCAGAACGAACTAGTGCATAATACTAAAATAATTAATTTACCAATTTTTTTTTTAAAAACCTTAACAATTTACTAGTTCTACTCCCAAACAATAAAGTTATGGTTGGAAGTCATAAATAATTTTATTCAGCCGTCAATCAACTAGCACGAATGTAGGAAAAGTAAACAAGTGACTGGACTGTTGGTCTAGTAGTTAGTGGTATTCCGGAGGTCGTGGGTTCGATTCCCACCCAGGACAAGTGTTTGTGTGATGAGCACGATCATTTGTTCTGTGTCTGGGTGTCATTTATCTATAGTATGTAAGTTTTTAGAAATATATAAGTATGTTATCAGCTGTATGGTACCCATAACACAAGCTCTGCTTAGCTTGGGACTAGATGGTGTTGTGTGATAGTTGTGGAATAAAAAAAAACAGTGCTGGTTGAAAAAAAAAGGTTGGGCTTCCGGTACATGTTTGACAAGGACGCTAGCATCATTTTAGATCCTCTGGCCAATAAGCTCAATTGATTTAAGATTTATGTCTCCGTCTTCTTCTTCTTCTTTAATGCTGTATGATCTGCTTGTGTAGTTAATAAATCTTGACTACGAAGTCACCGAAACTTTTATGGAAGTTTGTTAAGTAAAACAAAATATACTCCATCACACCATACACAGATACACTGCAAACATTAATATGCACTGCAAAAATTTATATTTTACTTTGATTTCTTTTTATAATCATTTTTGTTACTGCTTCTGATTATGAAAATAAACTTAGTTATTAATTCAATTTTTAAAGTTTTGATTTTAATTTTAATTATAATTTTGACTGAAATGTTTTACTTTGATTTGTATAATGACAATTTTGTCAATCCAGCATTGACTGTAAAATTTTAAATTTGTTGCATATTTTTCCTTTGTTCTTTAATTAATTCTGTTTATTGTATGCAAAATTATAGTAACAATATAGGGTATGCGGGGACTCCTGTTTCTGACTAACTCAAGAACCAGGGTATTTGTTTTATACAAATTTATCTCAATTAATAATTTATTATTATTAGATACGCACAGAAAATTGGAAAAAATGATAAATACAACAGACTAACAGATTAACATCACAGAATTACGTATGAGTGAACGATCTGTCACAAAAACATGCTTCCAGAAGAGTGAACATGAGAATTAATCATACTCATGAGTATCATCTTATTAGAAAAGCAAATAAAATCTTTCTTGAGTTCACTTCAATAATTACAGTTTCCCCGGACAAAGACTGACATAATTTGCTTGTTGCGGTCTTCGTCCAATTATAATTTAGGTGTCTTCAAGGCAACAGTGAATACGATTGCGTTGCTTACCATCAGGTTGGTTCGCAGTCAAGAACTAATTTATATCATTAAAAAAAAAGGTTTCTATATATTATTAGTTTAATAATGAATATAATTATTAGTTTTTTCTCTAACACTCTTGAAAATCAGATAGGAAACTTCAATTATTATCCTTAGCATTCAAGAAACGAATATCTAAAAACAGCTCCATTCTTTCTAAGTATAAATCCTCAACAGGAAAACTTAACATTTCATTAAAATAGTCTCGAATAGCACTGTGGAGGGTCTTCAGAATAAAGTGACAATCGCCTCGTAAGGGTTCTAACAAAGAAGTGGAGCGCTGTTATCATAGAATTCGTTATCCCGACGACCTTTTGCGAAGTATGTTGGAATAGTAGATGCTTGCTGTTATTTTTATTATATTTTTGTATCAAAATAAGATATCAGCATTATTTTTTGGATTCCGTTCCTCAAAAGGAAAACAAACGAAACCCTTATAAGTCTGCTTGTCTGCCGCGACCCTTTATCTCGGATACGTACAAAGATATCCAGTTAAAATTAAAAACGTATACCCAGGTCTGCGGTCCCTTGAAGCTGTGGAAATATTAAACATCTGTAATAAGTAAAAAAAGGAAACAGCCGTTTATGACGTAAAAAACGTTTATTTTGACAATCTCAACGGAATCGAAATTCTAATTAATAGGGTACTTTTCGTAGACTTAGAATTCTGAAAGGCATGAAGCAAGATCTCATAGCACAAATACAGAAAAAAAATCTGAATACTGTAACTTTGTAGTTACATTACTAAAAAAAATCTTTAAGCCTCGAATTCGGAAATTGAACTATTTACGTTGGTAAGTTTGTACGGAACCGTCATGTTTGTGCGCGAGTTTGACTCAAACTTATTTATTTTATATCCAGCTTAAAATTTATTGTTATTACAGAATCACCTCACCGAAGAGGCCCAGCCTGCTAACTGCAGGCAGGCAGGCTCGAAGCCTACTGGGGTCATGGGTTAAATGATAAATGATAAATGATAAATGATAAATGATATTTTATTTTTGCAAATAGGTTCTCAAAAACACTTTTACACGTCAATTTTTTTTTTTTCGTCAATTTTAACTAGATGAGGCCGGTGTTTCCTAGCTGACTACCCTGAGAAGAAACACCGAAACAAACTCAGGGGTCAAAGTCTCTTTTAAAGTCCATACAGCAAACAAGTAATGGTCAAAGCATATGAGAACCGTGCAGATTAGTGTCTGGGATGGTCTTTTGAAGAAAGAACCACACAGTTCTGAGTGGACCTGTCCAGTCAGTGCAAGCATTTGTCAGTATTCGTAAAGCTCAACTCAGGACTACTAAGGAGCTCA